>OU026130.1:10000000-14800000 GCA_907269095.1 Blastobasis adustella
ATAAGAGTTTGATATTGTAAATTATAAGCTGACATTCATATTATTATTTAATTGACAATTTAATTTGAATTTGACATTTTTCATTTATTACGTATCTGTTATTGACATTGCATATTTTAATTTATTTCCAAGTTCTTTTTTATTGTTTTAAATGGATGTGAATTTTATTATTTAATTATTGCTGCTTTAAATATTGTATGTCCGAAATGGGCAAACTGTTGAAACTCACAAATGTCATTTGTAATACCTGATTGTACCTACACAGTTCAACAATAAAGTTATTCTATTCTATTCTATTCTATACGAGGGCCCGAGGTCCGCCTTGACCATGATCCAGGATTTGGCAGGTCAGGTAAGACGAGCGACAGAAGAGCGACTGCCATCTGACCTCCATAACCCTGCTGCCAGGGGAACCTGACCAGATTGGATAATGGTTACACATCCAGTCGCCTGAATGTGCAGATTTCATCACGATGTTTTCCCTTGCCGTAAGAGCATCGGTTAGTATTCAACTAATGTACATAACTCAGAAAACAGTCATTGGTACATGGCCGGTACCTATTTTTCACCATGTGATTCCCTAATCCCCCTAAAAACCACGTGTCGTTCATTACCTAATCTATATCTTTGCAAATATGATCCGGTATTCCCCTTATATCACCTACTGTACGACTTATCTATAAAATGATATGGGAATGTGTCGTTTACAGTTTATTACGTGATTTCGATAATCAAATTCTAACTTCCATACTTAAGTTAGATGCCAATGGGGTTTTTGTAAAGCCTATGTAGAGATAAAAGTCACAACATGAGCTCTGTGCGTCGAGGGGAGGGGCATGATAAGCCTTCGATTCCGGTTGCTAGCTCTTGATAGCGTCGTCAGAAGCCACGTTGAGGTCGCTGTTTTTATGATTTCTAGCATTCCTACCTCTTTTTTGACGCGAAATGATTGTGCTATTTTTGTTTGCAGATGATAACAGACTTGAAACAGAGACTGCGAAATAGACGTCCATTCACGAAACCGTTAGAAGGCATCCAATCTGAGTATGGGATCAACACGATTTATTTGGACAAAGTTCTTACATACTGGATCGAAAAGTATGATTTCAAGAAGCGCGCCGAATCTCTGAATCGGTTTCCTCATTACAAAACAAGGATACAGGGGCTTGACATACATTTTATACGGGTCAAACCAGAATTGAAAACGAAAGCTGAGAAAGATCTAAAGGTGTTGCCCCTACTTATGCTGCATGGATGGCCCAGTTCGTCAAAGGAGTTCGATAAAGTGATACCCATACTAACGTCACCCAGGAAGGGATTCGATTTCGTCTTCGAAGTAGTGGCTGCCGATTTGCCTGGCTTTGGATACTCAGAGGTTTGTACCTACCTATATGTATCTTTTAAGTATCAAAATATAGTGCAATAAACTTATCCGGTAACAGCGTCGCTGTTATTGGAATTGACATAACATTACACAATAGCAATACTTAGTTCTAGCTTTGGCCACCGCGTCAGACCAGTTTGTCGCACTAAAAATGTATAAATCCGCGCCAAAAAAAATGGAATGACAGCTGTCGGGCGAATGAGCGAGTTCAAATTATATTCTTTTTTTTCAACTTTAGAACAGAACAAAAAAAAATTTGCCAGATGTCGCTAGCTTGCCAATCTTTATGATCGTCAACTCTACCCACGTCAACCCACGACGGGTTAGAGCTTCGTCAAAGTAAATCTTTTGATTTACTTCGACAAAGTTCTTTCACATTTTGTTTTCGCACGGAATATACCTACGATATTTACAAGTATGTAACTATTATTATACCTTTTAAGTAGGTACCTGCTTTTTCGAATAGGTAACAATGACTCGCACGTTGCATTTTTTATCACCAGTAATCATGCTTTGTCATTGGTAGATACCTACTAAGATAAATTGGTACCTGATAGTAATGCCACAAAAAAGTCAGATAAGGTAAGGTTTACTCCATGAACCACTGTGTCAAAATGTCCACTCTATCGAAAGATCTGACGTATTGTCCATTATACCTATCAACAAGTCCGCCAAGAAAATTCTCTAGCCATCTAGCCCATCCAAACCTATAAAACCCACACACATACTACCCTCAAGACTTTGCGGACCCGTGCGGGGGACCAGAAATCCAGTGGTTGTTGAACTTCGTCGTCTACAGCGAACCCGCTACCCGGACAAGCAGCACCAGGGTCGGGGGCTTAAGGATCAGCTGGGGGTAGAAGACTGTAGAAAGGATCAACGCCAACTGCAAATTAGGAGCTTTTTAGCATTAGCCAACGTCATCAATCATTAACATGACATTAGATATGAAAATGGTCATTAAAATTATGACCTTTTCAATGTACAAAAAAGTTCAACGCTAGAGAAACCCCCGTTGATGTCTTTTATGTGAATGTAATTTAAATTATGTGCAAGCACCCGTTTTCTATTGCTCTAATTCGGGATTAGCACATGCAACAATATCGGGATGACAGGCATCTAGATGATGTGGATGTAATCTGTTCCATCGTCGGAGGGTGCCGTGGCGGAATAGTGCCGGTGGCACCAAGTTAAGCAGAACATTCGCCATTGTATCGACAGTAGAAAACACAGAGAGAGCCAACGACGCTCCGGAGGCTTAAGGGATCCAGGCCGCCTGCGGATAGGGGATCGTCGACATAACGAATAGCCCGGCGTTGGATGGAATCAATTGCACTAAGCTCATAGGTGTTCTGATACAGTGGTCATTGAGATTTTTTTATTTTTTTATTTATTTGATACGCCTACCATCGATAGTATCACACACAAGACAATAGGTAGTAGATGTTCTAGACAGCGCGAACTATCTTTACAGGTATACACAGCACTTACAACATGCATGCTACTTATCGATAAACTACTTAACATAGCAGTACACACCTACATATATGCAACAAAAGCCACGAACAACTACCATATTTGTTATAAATTAATCCCCGATACGCTCTATACTTACAGTGGAAGATGTCGACAAATGTTGTACCCACAAGACGGTTAATGGGTGCGGAAAGATTTTTTCTAACGACTTTTGGAATGTACGCTTAACCTAGACATTACTCTCGGAACAAACAGTCGAAGTTCGCTCAATAAATCGGGCGCAAGTTACTAATAAAGTTACTAAAGCTAATACAAAAACAACAAATCACTGATTCTCGCCTGTTTTCTAAAATCGAACGATTTTTTTTTTCGACTTGCTTTTTTACCTCTCCTAGAGCATTGTGATTATGATATAGTGGACATTCTGTTAAAGTGGACGTTATGATACAGTGGACATTCTGATACAGTGCCACAGTGGACATTTTGATATACGTGGACCATTGAAACTAAAGTATAGCAGGATACGTAGGTAGTCCGACAGGGAGTTCATCCTCAGAACTTGGAGCCAAGTTGGTCGCGAACTGTGCGGTTCTAAAGGAAGTTTCTCCCACGCACACTAAGGTTGTGGAATGAACTATCTGGAGAGGTTTTCCCTAGAGAGTACAGCATGGAGTTCTTTAAGAAAGGGGCGAAAAGGTTTTTACAGGGTTGGCAACGCGTGGGTAATGCCCCTGGTATTGCAAACGTCCATACGCTGCGGTCACTACTTGTAACGTGTGTTCTATTTGTGTTGTGATGTGGTTGTTTGCTTCTTTGACGTTGTAAATGTTAGTTCAATCAGAACTGGTTGCTATCTATCTTCTGAACTTAGGAATTCACTATCATATTAATCTTAATGCACGTGTAAGTAATCAAAATTTCAAAAGTAATCTATCAGTCTTCTGAACTTAGGAATTCATTATCATATTAATCATAGTGCACGTGTAAGTAATCCAAATTCCGAAGTAATCTATCAATTTGGCAAAACAATACGTAAGATACCCGTTATCTAATATGTTTAGAATGTGAGTACTTATGTACTTAGTAATTAATTTGATTATATACTATCATTCTACTTACTGACGACCAGTGGTTCAGTGGTTAACATGCCGGTCTGCCACCCAAAGATCCCGGGTTTGATGCCAGGCCGAGTGGAAATTGGAATGATGAATTTTAATTTCTGTTACGTAGGTTATTTCATACATAGTATGAAACAAAGTCGCTTGCCGCCGTCTGTACCTATGTGTCTATGTATGTATGAATATCCATATACGCTTAGATCTTTTAAACTACACAACGAATATTAATGCGGTTTTCAACAATAGAGTGATTTAAAAGGAAGGTTTATAAAAAAAGGTGTAGGTAGGGGTAAAGTAGGTATACGCAAACGAAGTCGTTGGGTCCACTAGTGTATAATAGGTATGTATTTAAAGGTATATAAGTAGTTTATCAGTTATTACAGAAGCTTTACTTACTTTGAGGCTACATGGCGCTGTGTGAATTGTCTAAGCATATTTATTTAACCCTCGTCGCAAAAAGAGGAGGCGTAGTTTGCACTGTTAAATATTAGTTCAATTAGAATCGATTTCTTTCTATCTTCTGAACTTAGGAACTCACTATCACATCTTGATAGCGTTGAATCATAATGCACGTGTAAGTAATCCAATTCCAATACGTAATCTATCAATTTGGCTAAACAATACGTAGGATACCCGTTATCTAATATATGCAGAATGTGGGTACCTAAGTACTTATAGATTAATTTAGTTTTAGTTAGTTAAGTTTTCAGTATTGTTTAGTTTATGTTGTGTTGTGTTCTAGTCTGTTAATTTTATTATAAATGTAGGTATCATTCTACTCTCCAAGCAGATTAAGTACCTACATATTCTAATGAATTTGATTTGCCATCGGTTTTATGATTTTATCCTTTAGTTTGATCAATGATGAATGTTTATTTCGCCATTTTGTTAGATCCATTCTCGGGCTTGGAGAGAGAGACAGGCAATATTATCCCTTTAGAAATTTAATCGAATTACAGCTTCCAGCCCCAGCCATCTTAAATTATATAATAATATAAGTAGTGCCTGTTGTGTCGTAACTAATCTGTACTTTCTGTATTTGTTATCTTGTGTGTACACATACACTGTTAAATAAATAAATAAGTATTTTCAAGAAGTAAAACCAGTTTACCATTATGATTCAAAACTGGATCTAAAGGGAAGTAAAATACTCAATAAATAGATCTACAGAAAACGAAGGAGAAAGAAAGGTTTCAATAGACATACAGCATTAAAACTGGATCTGGATGGGAAATAAAAAAACTCAACAATTTACCATGGATCTAACCAACGGATCTAGGTACTTGATTGGCGGGAACTGACTTTTATTGTAACAACTATACATATAGGTATGCTGAAAACTTGTAACTATCGGCCATAAATAGATTGACATCTCGTTATGTGTCGCCCGTTTATTTCTCAGCTTGAATGCTTAGGTATACCTATTAAAAATCTATGCTAAATTACCTACATTTTATCTCAAAGGCAATTCCGGTAACGTTACAGGGAACGAACAAGCCCGGCCTGTCGCCAGCCCACATCGGCATCATGATGCGGAATCTGATGAAGAGGCTAGGCTTCGATAAGTTCTTCATACAAGCTGGAGATTGGGGGTCGCAGTGCGCGACGCACCTAGCAACACTGTATCCTGAAGATGTATTGGGGTAGGTGGCATCTCGTTTTTTCCCCCCTATAACTTATGGAGAAATAAGCAGTTAGACTTTTATGCTGATAACATTGCATCCTCTTAGCGTTATGTCCCGGTTGCGGCCCCGCGCGGCACGCGACGACCCAGGGTTCGTCTTCTTGGTACTCCTTGGTACGCTCGGTCTTCGGCATCCTTGGTTGTGAGCTTATTGGCACGCACATCATTCTTGACTACATCATATAATCGCTTCTTGGGCCGGCCGCTCCTTCCCGTGCCCGGCATGGGCGGCTAGACACTTGTTCCTCACGTAATTTGCCGGTCTGCGCAAGAGGTGCCATACCATCGAAGGCGACACTCTTGCAGCTTATCTGCAATAACACGGACGCCAACGCTACCCCGAATGTGGGCGTTTCGAACGCGATCCTTCCGTGTAAAACTTCAAACATCCACCGCATCATCTTTTTTTTAGTTACGCGCAGCTCCAGCCGCTTGTGTCGTCCTAGTATGAGCCAAGTCGCGCTACCGTATAAAAGAGTAGGTCGGTCTAACGATGGTCTTATATACCTGTCCCTTCAGCTTTATCGGCATTTTGGGGTCACAATGACGCGGGTGACAAAGGAACTACTAGGATGACTAGGAATTTGACAGACAGCCAACAAGAACGACTCACAATATAAACAAACCTCAAAGCAATCTTAACTGAACCCGCGAAATCTTACTTTGCTCGCGAAAAGCCACACAGTACCACAGACTTAACTAACATTTCAAAATGGCGACACTTAGTTCTTTCTTAGTGGCTCAGTGGTCAACATGCCGGTCTGCCACGCAAGAGGTCCCGGGTTCGATTCCCGGCCGGGCAGAAATTGAAATGATGAATTTTAATTTCTGTTACGGGTCTGGGTGTTCTATGTATAATAAGTATGTATTTAAAAAAGTATTTAAGTAATATATCAGTAATCTAGTACCCATATTACAACCTTCATAGTTTGGGGCTAGATGGCGCTGTGTGAATTTCTCCACGAATATTTATTTATTATTTATTTATTTATTTAGTTCGAGTTTTGGCCACCGGGTCAGTTAAGTTTGTGGTACTGTTATATCGTGCTCTACTTTTGTCTTTTTCCATTAAAATGTACACCTTGACTTGAATAATTTGAAGTACCTACATCCATAATTATCGTTTCTTAATTCTTAATTAAGCTATTTGCGTATAAAAAAGGCGACCCATCCTAATTTTCTTTTTCACATAAAATCGCACCCATTATGTATCTATCACAAAAACTGCAATCATAAGTTACCTTCTTAGTTTTTTACCATCATTATCATCGACATTATAAAACTATGGAACTTCAAAAGGATACGGTTAGATACATAATATTATGATCCTGATCGCACTGTAGTAGCAGGAACCCAATACGAATTCCACCAAGTCTGTGCGTGAAATCGGACTTCATATACATCTCAATTAATGAGCATGTTTGCTCGATTTCTTTAACTGTAGACATACAAATTTAATCGGGATATAATAGGATCGTTTTTACCTAACTTAGGTATATGAAAAACAGAATTCAGGGACGGAATGTATAACCATACTCCAATAGGTTCCCCTGCTACATAATTACGGAGATCCGCTAATCCGCAGTATTATGAGAGACTGTCGCTCTACTGTTATTACCTGATCTGCCAAATCCTGGACCTCAAGGCGGACCCCGTGCCCACACGCGCGAGGGCACAACCGGGATATTGGTGCCAAGATGATTAGTATAATTGGGTTATTGAAAAACCAAAACGCCCTACCTAATAAGATTTTGGGATTTGTGGATTCTTTACTGTTTTTTTATATTCTTGTATTTTGATTTCAGGTTCCACACCAATATGCCTATATCGTCAAGATTAGTAAGCACCGCTAAGCTACTTGTAGGTTCATTCTTCCCGAGGTTAATGGACTCGCATCACGAAAGAATGTATCCTCTTATGAAGGTTTTTCGTGAAATTGTAAGGGAGAGTGGATATTTCCATATACAGGCTACGAAGCCTGACACGATTGGTAAGATTTCTTTGAAGTATACTAATAGGAGGTACTAACGTAATGGAACTGACTCTAGCTATATAGATAATCGCCTTCTAGCAGTCAATCCTGGTTTCTGCCTATGCATATAGGCAATTTATTTATTGGAGTACCAACCAACAGCTACATAAAACAATAAATATTATTTTAGAACCAACTCGCTACTAACAAAAATATAAAACTTAACTAACAATAAAAAATTTTAAACTTGTCACTTCATATTGCGCAAAATACTGTCGTAAATAAATCTGAAGAACCAAGCTACAAGACCCCTGCCTACCCATTGACCTAATCAGTCGGTTATTGACATACGGGTGTAGTCAGTTCTAACTGCAATTACCACGAAAGTGTCTATTTCTATCACGAGTGTAGGTATATAATAAGCACCACCGAACTCTACAAAACCAAGTACCTACCTACTTTATGTTTTCCGTGTCAAAACACTAAAAACTTACCTTCCACTACAGGCGTACCGCTGACTGATTCCCCTGCCGGTTTGGCCGCGTACCTGATGGAGAAGATGGCCATATGCAGCAGCAGGGACCAGCTGGACACGCCCCACGGAGGCTTGGAAAACCTGAACATCGACGATGTACTGGATACGGTCACCATCATGTGGGCTAACAACTGTGTGGTGACGGCGACCAGGATCTATGCGGAGGGCGTCGGAGCCATTCGCACCGAGGTCCACACCCTTCATAAGTGAGTGCTTAGCTGTAGCTATATATAACAGTCTGTCTATGTGTGATGACGATAAAATAACTGAATGAATCCGTTCAATAGATCGCTATACGGTACAATAAGTCTTTAGGCCCCAAGTCAAATGACAGAGTTCATCTCCTTTTAAACCCCGACGTTAATCTGTGACGTTGGTAAAAATGAAATAAAATCACTTTATTTTCAGGGTGATTTGATTTATGGTATCGTGTAGAGATTCCACGAATCAGTGAACATTGGTATTCTATTTCACCTGTGTTCTTAACTGGCAATAGTGTTTCTGTCAATCAGCCGTACCTAGTGGAGGTATCATTTGTACCTTCACGAGTTTGCACATTTGCATACGTATAACAAGGTGTGTACACCGACTCTCCCTAGTTTCATCGCATATGTTACGTATGTGGAATCAGTTTGCACCTATCGTATACTTATCCTTGAACCTGTCTAGTACATACCTTTGTAGGTTACATTATAGCTCCCGAATCTCAGTACGGAACGGAACAGATGATGTGGGTGTTTTATTTGAAAGCTAAAGTTCCTTTGCAATCGGTTCTGCAGTTTAGGAAGTATTTAAATAGGTACTTAGGAAAATGTAGGTAGACTGTATGGGGGGTTCCCGGAAGCTGTCGGTTAGATTATCTCAGCAGTAACTAAAATGAGATGAAGAACCGGATATCGTACCGGATTCCTATCCACAGAAGCATTTTCTATACAAATGTCCATTTGTTTCAGCATACCGACCAAAGTGCCGACTGCCGCCGCCAAATTCCGGTACGAAGTGACATACCAGTCTGACTGGATGCTGAAGGACAAGTTCCCCAACCTGGTTCGATCCACTGTGTACGATTTCGGCGGTCACTTCGCAGCCCTACAAACGCCTCAGGTGTTGGTGGATGATATCTTCGAAGCTACCGTAGCATTCTTGAAGTTTCACAAAAAAAAGTAGACTACGAAAGGCAACATATCAAATCTGTAAGTAGATAGAAGAAAAGAACTAAAAAATAAGTTTCAGTTGAAGTAATTTTATGTGATATGCTGCCGATTGTGTGTTAGAGCTTGTCTAAGCTGAAATGACACGCCCCACTACTTAATTAGTTGATTTCGATGTGTGAGTGCGACGACGATCGAGTCAATCGAACGACGCGTGCTCCTACGTTTTAGTCTCACCGGCAACTGAATGACCAATTGCAACGGCATTTGTATATGTATTGCGTCCATATTTTAAATTTGCTTGTGTGCGTTAATGCGATAGTGAGGCGCGTCATTTCAGCTTAGACGAGCTCTAGTAAGGTAGAATTTTAAGTAGAAAGAAATACTGGCCTGGTTACACAATCTACTCTGTCTAATTTTATGTGATATGCTGCCGTTTGTGCGTTAGTCAGCTAGAATTTTAAGTAGAAAACCTGGTTACACAATCTACTCTACCTACCTAAATTTTTAGGACATTGTGTTCGGTTTGCAAGAACAAAGTAGGTTTGCAGTTAGAAGTTGGCACTATTGATACCAGAAAAACTAACATCGTTTCTAGTCATATCAGGTACGTATCAATGTGGTGGCGTTGCTGCCAATAAGCTTAAAAAGGTATTCATATTGTAAGCATAATATAAGTAGATGTACATAAGTATTAACTTATTACTTGCGTAAGGTAACGAGATCCGATCTGGATGCACCATTATCTAACCTCGGTTCCTTGCAAAAAGCGACGACAGAATCTTTAGAAGGTTATCAGATTTTCCATTAGAAAATGGCGCAGCTGAATTGGTGTCTTCTTCAACCTACATCTTTTCCGAGAAAAGTTATTTAAGACCAACCCCATAAGTTATGTAAGAAATGGGCAACTTACTGGTGGAAATCGGTCCAGTTACCTTTGAGTGATAGTCGACAAAATCTTAATTTTACCTTAAGTACAATTTGTTTTATAATTAATTGATAATAATTGTAATTGAAATGTTTCACTTCATGTAAGGAAACCTATGGACATGTAATAGGCTTACCGTAAGTATTTAATTTGTTTAGAGGTTTGCAAACAAACCGTATCGAGTATTACGTACATAATTAATTTATATACAGTAAAGACTGAATAGATAATTTCAAATATCATATCTATTTTAATTTTTATCCCAATTCGTAGAAGAACAAAAAAGAAAAAAAAATGTTCAACACAACTCGTCTTCCTTTTATTTACTCCTATTTACAACATGGTTTGCTAAAATTAAATGTATATGT
Source organism: Blastobasis adustella (assembly GCA_907269095.1). Taxonomy (NCBI): domain Eukaryota; kingdom Metazoa; phylum Arthropoda; class Insecta; order Lepidoptera; family Blastobasidae; genus Blastobasis; species Blastobasis adustella. Next base: position 10,010,617 of record OU026130.1, read on the forward strand.
CTCAGCCAGATGGTTAAATTAGCCGGTTAATTAAATGGCTAGCTTTTTAAGCAATTATTTAATTGAAAGGTTCCCAAATTCATTAACTTTAAAAGTAATTTTTAACGAAAGATATTGCCCTGAAGCTCTTCCATGCATTGTCACAACGCTAACCTAACGTAACCGAATGAAAACCCAATGCCAATTATTATTATTGTTACAAATTATTGTAAGGTATAAGATCGAATTAAGGATCAAAAATGTAAACAAATGGGTTACCACTATAAAAAAAATTACCCAAATGGTAGATTATTTAAAATCATATGATAATTTAAAAATATTTTACTGAATTAAATAGGGAACAATGTTTTTTTTTTATTCGTATTTGTGCTGCTTCAATAAAATATGTGTAGTTTTCATTTATGCCACTGGTAATGGTAAGAAATTCTAAACATTTGGTTCGTTGTTACGGTCCATTATTGCAAAGGCTCCGAAAGTGAGGGATTGACCGACGTCGAATGCTACTCCTTGGAGCAAGTTGCTCACTGGGGCAGATTGAACCTGGTGGAATTCAACCCCTCTAAGACGCAGGTCTGCGCATTTTCCGCCAAAAAGGATCCTTTTGTCATGGTGCCGCAGTTCCAAGGAACATCCCTCTCCATCTCAAAAAGTATCGGGATCCTTGGTGTCGACATATCGGACGACGTACGGTTCCGAAGTCACCTGGAGTGTAAGGCTAAACTAGCCTCGAAAAAACTTGGTGTGCTTAACCGGTCTAAGCGATACTTCACCCCAGAACAGCGTCTGTTGCTGTATAAGGCACAGGTGCGGCCACATATGGAGTATTGTTCCCATCTTTGGGCCGGGGAAACCGCCGACCTGCTTAATCACTTGGATTCTATACAGAGGCGCGCCGTACGAATTGTCGACGATACCGTACTGACAGGCAAGTTGGAACCACTGGCTGATCGAAGGGACTTTGGCTCCCTGTGTGTGTTCTACCGGCTGTACAATGGGGAGTGTTCTGAGGAATTATTTGATCTGGTGCCCACAGCACAATTCCGCAATCGCACCACCCGCCGTGGGCTGGGTACTCATCCCCATTACGTGGACCCTCTAGTGGTGTCCACGCGAAGATTCGAAAGAACGTTTCTCGCTCGTACGATTCGGATGTGGAATGAGCTCCCAGCAACGGTGTTTCCTTTGGTCTATGACATGGGATCGTTCAAGAGGTATATTAGAGGTCTCCTTAGAGGCGGGCAACGCATTGGTAGCACCCCTGGTGATGCTGATGTCCATAGGCGGCGGTGACCACTTTCCATCAGGTGGCCCGCATGCCTGTTTGTCTGCCGGATAACATAAAAAAAAAAAAAAAAACAATTGAATAAATTGGGGTAAATCGATATGTTTCGTTTTCGAAAATTTACCAGCCATTGTAAAGCGCACTGAAAAGTGTGCGTGATGCATAACCATTTGGTAAATAAATACATTCGATAAAAATGGTTTTATACACCTGGATAGTCTGTTTGACATTGACAGTGGTGTGTTTACATTTTTGATCTTTAATTCGATCTCGTAACTTACTTTGGTTAGTGTTGTGACAATATTTGTAGGAACTCCATAAACTCGGGGCAATATGTTTAAACATTACTTTAAAAAGCTAGCCGTTTAATGAACTGGCTGTATTAACAATCCGGCTGCGACATATATACCATTAATTACACCTTTCCATAAAATACCAAACAGTCCAGGGTCGTACTAAGAACCTATACCACTTCCGTATTGCACTTGATAGCCTGAAGGCCAAACATGAACGATTGATTCTTGGTCCAGCAAAAGGAGTCTGCGACAATATTGTAAAAAATTCCGGATATCATTTCCACGTGACAGTTATCTGAAAATAAAATAACCAAACAAGTCTATCAAACAAATTCGTGACACAATTCACTGCTAATCTTAGTAGAGCAGCTGTCTTGAAGAATCGTTTTTTTATCGTCACCAATGTCCGATAGATCGAATAACCGATTATTTTTTTTATTTACGTTTGTTACTAGTGTACATTTAATTTATGATACTAGTTTCCAAGGTAAGATATATTTTTTTTTATTTTTCACCTTGTTTTATCTTACCTCTATAGGAGAAATAGGATAAATTTCTTCGATTTTTACATTTATTTTTAAAAACATTCCCCTATACTATACAGGTGGTTCTTTTTTATTTCATTGTTGAAGAATAGCAGGAGGCATTAGATCTAATAGAAGTTAACGAGCTTTTTAATTAATTATCGATAAATATGTAAAGTTGACCTCCACTTATCATCATCTATGGTCCCCCTACTCGGAGCACTTGTATTTTCTTTTGAGAAATAATGTTGACCAGCCAGCAATTTGCCAAAAGTTTAAATGAGGTTTTTCTTGTTGAATTCCGTGACAAATGAAACGTAATGTTCACCAAGAATTTAAAACAAAATAGGATAAATTAAACCAAAAGAGAAAAAAAAATGATTTAATTGATTTAACTAGCGAAGCAAGAACCTAATTCGTAATTAAGTATGGATTTAGAAAAAATATTTCGATTCACGATTAAAAATCAACCTGTATATTGTTATCCTTTTGTTTTCCCGCTGTTCGAGAACTTGAATAATTGTAATTAGTAGCATAACACTTTTGCGTCCCATTTTAACAGGATACAAACAGGAAAACATTTCCCTATATTACCTACTAGACTAAAAATACGTGTAAACTTTTTTCAAGAACTTCGCATAATCAAGGATAATTAAATAGGTTACCTACCTACCTACCTGTTATGGATAATTTTCTCAGAAGGAAAAAAGGGAGGTCAGAGGTCTTCCAAAGTAACCTAATGACCGATTGTATGAAACTTAAGCGGCGCTTAGATAGGTATTCCTAAGCATTTATGAGTCACAAAATCGGTGTCCTAAAGTTAAGAAGCTTTAGCTAGTTTTGGTTTTATCTAAGGTTTGTGTTGATACAATGCTTTTTCCTGTTAGGGACAGTTTAAATAATTTACGCGACAGCTTCTGCGTTGCCTAAGTTTCATTTGAAATACACTAACTGCCGTTTTCACTAAATTTAGGAATCGTCCAAGTTCTTTTTTATCTCAATTTGGATGTAGTAAAGACGGAACTTAGGCAATTCCTAAACTTAATGAAAACGGCCATTATACTCACTTCTTTCCAGCAAAAACGACAGTTCGTTTGACGTCATGAACTTCTCAATCTGATGCGTCCCTTTAGGTATTGCTTTGAACACGTTCTCTGCCAGAAATATGACGGAGAATTGCGCCAGTTTCGTCCTGCTCGGCGTTGTGAAGAATATCCGACCACCAGGCTTCAGGGTCTTTACACAAGCTTCGATAAACAGCGGCTTGTTGGCGACATGCTCGATTATTTCTGAGGCCACCACGCCGTCGTAGCGGCTTTCGTTGGTTTTGGCGTGCTCCTGAAAAGAACCACACTTTATAGGGATCCACATATGAGACGCCATCGATTCTAAATATATACTGTAGAATCTAAAAAAATTATCATCGTGGCGATGTCCCAGTTGTGCTCTCATGCACGAGTTCCGCCTTGACCATGATCCATGATTTGGAAGATCTGATAATTACAGTGGAGCGACTGCCATCTGACCTCCGTGACCCTGCTACAAGGGGAACCTGACCAGATTGGATCATGGTTACACATTTAGTCGCCTGAATGTGCAGGTTTCATCACGATGTTTTCCCTCACCGTAAGAGCATCGGTTAGCATTCAACTAATGTAGATCTCTAAAATCTACTAATCGTATCGTAATCTAATCTACCGTAGAATATAACCCCATAGCTCTGGGGAGTAAATTACCTCAATAGTGGTGTATATATACTCCGGCACGTTCCCCGCGAGTGCTGGGTTGGAGATCCCGTGTTCCCGCGCGCACTCGACGAGCTCCACGCTCGCGTCCACGCCCGTCACGGACGCCCCGAGGCGCGCTAGCGGCTGCATCCGAAGAAAAATATTGTTTTGCAAACTAATATTATTAATGAGAAAGTAAGTTTGCGTATGTGTTTGTTAGAGTAGTAACCGACGTTCCGTTTTGGCTAGTGCCGACCAACCATTAGTTGCAGTTGATAGTAATCCTTACGCAGTATTAAATAAAGTTGCTTTTGGGTAGGGAGGACGTGGTCGGACGTCCGATTGAAGTCAGCTAGTGCATCCGAATAATCCAAAAGCGACTTAATTTTGTACATCGTAAGACTTACTATCGACTGCAACTAACGGTTGGTCGGCTCCAGCTAAATCGGAGCGTCTGTTACTAGTTTAACTCCTCCAGTGCTGCAGTAGCAGTAGGCAGATGAATAATTTATCCTTTCGGCCATTCTGTTACCGTGTGTGGTGTCCAGAATGGGGGGATATAGCATCAACCGCCTCCACTGACGGTTCTTGCACAGATGTCTTGGTGGCAGAACAATTAGTAGGTTCCAATCTTTACGTTTTATGCAATTAACTTATATAAATAAAACGCACTATACTACAAGCGTAAAATTTCCACTATAAATTTATAATTAAAGCAAATAACAATTTGCTCCGAGGTCGAACAGTCATTCAAATAACCAGTTTGTAGTAAATGCAATAATTTTAATCACATAGTTCAGTAATTGTAGCGATCTTGCATGTAAATGTAGGGTGGGTAGAAGTGCATTCCTTCCTAGGTACTTAGAACTGTGAGGAAACCCACGATTTTGCACACAGTTGTTTGGTGTTCGGCGTTTACTTACTTCGGAAAGTATTCCGGCCCCGCAGCCTACGTCCAATATTGCTTTCCCTTTCAGAGGTTTTAGTGTCTGCTCCGTTCCATCTTCAACTAAACCATCTCTAACAAATGGCACCCTAAGTAAAAATAAAACTTTATTTTAATGTAAGTAAGCACTTAAAAATACATTTTAATAGATTTTTCATTTTTATCCGACATTTTTTTATGTCATATGGCAGGCAATATAGGCAAGCGAGCCATCTGAGGAAAAGTGGTCACCGCTGCCTAGACATTAGCGACACCAGGGGTATCGCCAATGCGTTGCCCATCTCTATAGCACGTATGTCTGCCAACAAAAAGGCAAATAGGCCTCCGCTGCCAAAGCCACGGTTACCCAAATATCCATTCCATGGAGCACTGGAAACCTTACTCATCGATAATTATAATAGTATTGTTGCTAACAATTATCTGATTTCAATGATAGAAATTGTTACTTTTGCGATTCCGTAACATCGATTTCAGTTGCAAACAAAGTTCCATTGTAATAAACTGTAACTATTAAATCGATCATACGTAATCCCAAAAGTAACTATTTCAACCATTGAAATCAGATAATTGTTTGCTAGAGTTACGTAATTAGCCTACAGGACACCCCACTATGCCCTACCTATCTTAAACTTATAGCATTTATTTTTTGTAATACAGAAGGCAACACATCAACCTACCCACCACCAATAAAAAAATTAGCTAGCGTCACCATGGATGCGTACATACTGAGTACCTACTACTATCCCTACATGAGCCAGCCGACCTTAGAATACCGAGGCAATCAGGATATAGGAATACATATATTATAGAAACATTGCCATATTAACGTTCTGCTAAATAGGCAATCCGAGATTGGGTCAATGCAAACATGTTTCTACAATATATTCTGATTGCCTAGGTATTCTAAGGTCGACTGGCTCATGTAGGGCAACAGCTGTCCTAGAGAGACAGCCGGCCTAGGACAACAGAGTGTTGACCTAGGCCGTATTTATATTCAGTTGTTTAGAGATAGGAAGCTAGGAACTGTGCTAGAAAGGCTGATTCTGTATTTGGTGGCTGTAAGGCTCTCCTCTGCTAAGAATGGTGATGCCACGGCTGGCCAAATGACTAGGTATGGCAGCTTAAATACGGTATGGTTACCAAAAATGCTCAATTTCTAATAGAAAGGCTGAGGCTTTATCAGGTGGTTAAACACTGTCAAGCCTGAGGTGTCCCCCTAGGTGAGCCTATCTATTTCTGCCGCCAAGCGACAATGCTTGCAGTGTTGTGTTTCGATTTGAAGGATAAGGTAGCCAGCGAAATTACAGGCATGAGGCATTTCATCTTAGTCCTCAGTGACAACGCACCTACGATTCTGTGATTATGGGCGACAGTTATCACTTACCATCAGGTGGGCTGTCTGCTCGCTTGTCACTGAGTAGCATAAAAAAGGCACAACTTTTCGATTTGCGTTGTGCCTATAATTAATTAGTTTAGGCATGTGACTTGTGACAATGACAGTAATATATAGCTAATACAATAGTACATAAGAAATCAATACTCAAAAGAATAATATGAATTACCTAAGAGGCACCTACCTACTTACCGAATCAAATTATACCGATGTAACAATCGCATGGGACCATTGGGATTCCACCAATCCTTCACCAGTTTAGAATGATGTTTCACATCGCTCGAATCCAGTGTGGTGTTCTTCGGGGACACTTCGCCGACTTTCAGTACTTGATGGCCATGAAGATGCTTCACTCTGATGCTGTAAAGAAAATCATATGTTACGAATTGTTATCACTTCACACATAAGAGCCCATATCCTATCTTAGTTCGCAGCTGGACTCGAATCTTCTACACATTAGTAGATATCATAGGCACAGAATATATACTAATAGGTAAACACTAATATGTACAATACGGTAGGTATTGTACACATTAGGAATTGCCATAATTTCCATGCTCGTAAGGCGGGTTCGAGACAAAATTCTTATAGTTTGAAACGAATTAAAACATGTTTTAAGTTATCGCGGTCACTATCACAAATTTTAAAAGTACCTATATTCCGATATTGCAACGCAGTAGCATGGATCACATCAGTCGTCCCGTGATCATGATGCAACTGCGCCCAATTATCGACCTACTCCTAAACCATGGGACCTACGCGGTAGGAAACCCGGAATCTACTTTTAAAATGAACTAAAATATGTGCCTCATAGTCTATGTCAAGTAATATGTCAAGACAACGCAGCAGTTTTGCATTATTAGGCTAAATGTGCCTAATGGCAAATATTTCGATCGAAATACCTTACACATTGACCTTACTCAGCTAAAATGATCCATCTTACATAATATTTGAGGATCGGAAACTACCTACCCATGAGAATACCAACCAATTAGCCGAAAGCCTACTAGGCGCTTATCGTGCTAATTTTGACCGTATTTACCATAAACAAACCGCAGCTAACGTCACATGACGTCTCTTTTTCTCAAATCAAATCAAAATTTCTTTATTAGAGGAGGGGGTAGGAATGTAGAAAGGAAACAGACAGTGACCGCCCCACATGTTGGCCGCCCCAGGACCGGAGCACATCCACCCCATGCCGACAACGGCCGTTATAAGGATCTCATTATAAGGATACCTTCATTTCTGTTCCTGTGATGTAGAAAATCTTCGAGCATAGCTATCTCTATCACACAATAAGTGACCCTGAGCCTTCTTATGAGGCCTTTCGTGAGGCACCATGTCTCTGACCCTTAAGTCATCACAGCCAACACACACATGTCAAAGACTTTTGTCCAGACAAGGCATTTTGGACGCGAATATATTCGGCAATTGCCCTACAGCTTTATTCGTTTATTTACCTTTTTCTAGAAGTTATCTAGGTACCTAACTGGTGCGGGTGTTACATACACATTCGCCCGTTCCGTAAGCTTCGTCTTATTAGACTTGGGATACTACTGAGCTCTTCGAGCATTGTGCCTAGTTCTCCGATAGCAGTCGGCAAATCGAAGGTGAGAAAGATACTCCCAATTTTTTTTGTATATTGATGACTGTTTCCAGTCAAGTTGCTTGAAAACATCTTCCAATGCAGTGGAAACAGTTTCGGAGAAATGCTTTGCATCAGCGTAGTTTTTCTGAAGAAAAATGATATCTCCTTGTCTCACGATCTATCACGTGACTGCGGCTATCAAGCAAGGATCCGGCCAGTAAAAATAGTCTTTTTGTCTTTTATTTTTCCGAATAGCACTCACACTTGTCAAATTATGTTCCTTGAGAAGGTGTAGCATTAGCTCGTGACTAGTAAATAAATTATAAAATTAATAAATGCATAAACATAATTGGCACAAAAAGGTTACATTGAATGTATTGTTGGGTCATATTTACCCCATTTGACCTTTGACCGCTTGTAACTCCTTGTAAAAGCACACACCAACTGATCTGATACTAGAACCGAAAGGGGAGGGGTATTAACTGCAGCTACTGCACGAATAGCACGGCAACTTGAAACTATTACTTTAAAAAATACGCGGGTTTAAAAATGTGGTGGGTCATTATGACCCAACCTGACAGACGCCGGGTTAAATGTTGTTACGAGATTGTAATACAATTAAATTAGAACAATTGGGGAGAGAGCCCAGCGAAGTGGAAATATCTACCAATTTTGTTGAGAAAGCACAGCGAGGTACAAACTTCTACCAATTGGGTACAAGTTAATCATGCAAGCTTTTACATGATGAACTTGTAAACAGGCAAATTCGAAAATTGTGTGAACTATGATAATTTTATTATGGCCAGGCCCATTTGGCGTCACTCACAATTTTGAAAATACTAACAAGCGAAGCGAGCTCGAACTTGTTGAGATTTTAATAATAATATAATATTTATTTCAGAAAATTAAAATCCATTTGCATTAAATTTTTGTTTATTAATTTAACCTTTTTTTTCGCAGCTATGACGGTAAAGTTTTGGTTCTTGGGACCCCCCCGGTATACGTTTATTTTTGCATTAGGTAACTTAACCTAAATATTCTATTTGTTTTTGTGAGGTTAACACATAGGGGCAGTGAGACACCGCCGGCCACAATTTCACTTTATACTAAATATAAATAGTGGTGGAATTACAAACTTACATGTTAGCTCGAGAATGTGCTCTCAAAAGTAACATACATTGTGAAACAACAACCATTTTATTTTCAGATAAGAAATACTAGAGAAGAATAAATTTAACTTGATTCATGTGCTAGAGACAGAGCACTGGTTTCTGCACATACAAACAAAATGAAATGACCACTAGAAACGACTATACTAAACGGAAACTAAAATACAATGAATTGTTAAATATAAACATTGTGACTGGATTATGCTATTAATTAACAGCTGAGCAAATTCGAAAACAACGCGTGAATCGGTGTTAATCTGACATTGACACTTAGCAACTGACTTAAAGGCCCTTCCATACGACACAATTTTACGAACAATCTAACTATAGGGGGACTAGGGACTTGGGTTACTTTGACAGGTTGCGGAAATATGAGTATACTAAGTTATTTTACTGGCAATAATAGAAGAATAAAAAGGAAATGTACCTCGCCATTATTAAATGGCCTAAAGTCTTTACCACCGACTTTGTCATTGTATACCTTCTAAAAGTAATCGGTTCGAACAGGAAACGGAAGGAATAACTATTGTGACAATGTCACTACGAAAGCGTCAAAATACGTTCATAGGGATTCAAAGAGTAAAAAAAGTATCGGTATCGATCGGTTCAATGTAATTTTAATATTTTTGACGATAACCAGAAAAGGTTCTTTTCTGGTTATCTTTTACTTTACTGCTTCATTTCGAATGTTATGTGCCCGATGGCTGGTACCCCAAAGAGACGGATGTACCTACATTATTTTGACAAGTAATTATATTATCATCGTGAGGGATACCGCAAATAAGGTCGAGGGGGTTCGCCTGCACTGGTATTTATTTATTTATTTAGGATAATCAACAAGACTTACACTAACAAAAGTTATAGCATCTTAGAGCTAAAAATATGGTCACGTGTTGCGTAAACCTCAGGGATACGTGGGGAAAAGGTGCCTGAACCTGCCGGTATCAGGAAACAGACCCTGTGGGCGGCTCAAGAACCCATCGCTGCGTCGGATGGGAAAGCCAATGGCTTACGACGCGAGGATGGCGTAGACTGGGCGACATGGAGATTTTTTTTTATACCACTAAGGTGGCAAACAAGCTTACGGCCCGCCTAATGGTAAGCAGTCACCATGTGTAGGAAAGCGGACCCTGGCAGAGTCCGGGATAAGCCCTATGATGATGATGAATAAATGTTGAAAGAAAAATTTTTATTTTATTATGTCACCAATAATGTCGATGGGTATAGATATTCTTTGAACCCTAATATTGCTTTGATGTTAATAATATCGTCCATGGTATCATTTCCGTTATCCCCCAAATGGGGGACAACGGGAATTTTAGTTTTAATATAATTATTTTTATTAAGAAAACTTAAATGCTCGGCTGTATGAACTTGAGTTACATTTAAATTCTTTATGTAATTAAATTAAACGCGTGGGTGATGCTTATTATTTACTCAACGTTTTATTAAAAAAACAAAATATAGATATGTTAAAATGAACGATCACATCACTATCTATCTGACATTTGATTATACAACTTCCGGTATTGCTACATAAAACGCAGAACTAGCGTAACGATTGACAGGTCACCTCTGTGGCTGGTCAAACTATATTGAGTATGGCAAAATCGCTACATAGCGGAAGCCATAACCTAAAACGAAAAAGACTATTAAGTATTGACCATGGATGGACGCACCAAGGACAATGATTGTGTGACTTCAAACAATTAAAACTTTACGTTTTATTTAAGGTGGATACCAAATGATTGAAGCCAAATTATTAATGAAGTACAAAATATTAATCCTTGTGCAATAGCGTTATTGCATATTATAAATAAAATTAATTTGGGGAAATTAAAAATCAATTTAATGTTTTATATTCCTAACCTGGAGACTCTATTGATTCAACAATCAGATTGGCAACTGCATTAAAATCCGTCGCGTAGTTTCAAATATTTAAGCGTACATCGATAGGGACAGACGGCGGAAAGCGACTTTGACAGATATCGTTATCAATTATTAGCTGATTAATTTTTCTTATTTCTAACAATCAAATTGTGTCGTATAGAAGGGCTTTAATGCTGCATACAATACAAACCACAGAACACCCTAATGTTTCTATCCTCTTTGCAGAACACTATTTCATACAAACTAGATTTAGATTAGCGGAATACCACAGATTTGTTCTCTATGGGACATACATTATCCACTTCGCTTGGTATTCGGCATCCTTGGTGGTGCAACTTTGCTCGCGACTCAAAATAGAACTAAATTTGACAATGGCAGTGGTGTATTCCGTGCTGCAGCGGCACCACCGATCTCCAATCGCATGATACCCTCTGGAATTACTTCACAGAATATCCGAAATGCATGCTGTGACGTCATTCCAGAGGGGTGGTATCATGCGATTGGAGACCGGCGGTACCGTTCCTGTGCCCATGACGCCCATGCAAAGATTCAAACTTCTATAAAAAGAAAAGAGTTACGTATGGCTTTACAGTATTTATTATTTATAAATAATACGTTCCTTACGAAAAATATGTTTACAATTCATTTTAGTTACAGATCTACCTTATTTATTCGTACACATGATAGCATCTCAACCTACCCTGTTCAGTCTTTGGAATGTCTCCGGCTTATACAGACATGATGCTAGGCCATTCGAACTGCTGGTGGGTAAGTTGATGTGCTGCCTTCCGTACCTACTTTACATCCATATTATTTAATATATTGCTTACCTAGTTCAGTCAGTCCGTTAAATGTAGAAAAGTTGTTTGGAAGCTGGGGGATCGATGCAAGTCTCACTAAAGCCTGTTCTTAATTTAAACATTAAATTAATTCGACTTTTTGACACTTCGAAATAATATTGACAATACCGCCCGCAAACATATAGTGCGTGCGATAAATCGCTGACGAAGCTGAATACCTAACTCTTAATGGCAAGCAATAAGAGTTTTTTCCAGGCGAGCTTAAGGCCTGTGTAAATTCAGCGACTGTGGGCCGCGCATGATTCTCCAATTATGAGATGACTTTTTGTCGATAGGTCGAAAGAATGAGAAGTTACTTACTTCGTCAAAAAATTAAGTTAAACACAGAAAATCAGACAAATTACAACACTGCATCGAGGCCGGCCAGCCAGTGCTCAGATTTAGAACAGTCACCGAGTCTTACTTATTAAAAGAATAAACTATAAAAATTGTATTATTATGGAAAATCCTAGCCGTCGACTTTATTGTATACAGCGAGAGATAAGGCACAACACTAAGTAATAGCAACTACCTAACGGGCGCGAGTTATACGGTAGTACTATTACGGGAACAGGCTCAAACGATAGTAAGAGAAAACGGTTTTTATGGAATCTAGCTAGCATGAAAAACGCCACACTTGAGTTCAGATCCTAAAGATTTACTCTTTACGCGCACGAATCAAAAGACGCATGGCACGTTTACAACAAATACTGCCCCAGTTCTCTACAACATTGTACTTGCATGAACACAGAGAATATATACCGTCAAAGAAATAAGATTGGTTCATAATAGTATTAGATGTCTACTCAACATATCATTCACGGCTTCATTAAAAGAATTTTTCTCGTCGGGTAAATGCTTCAAGGTATAAAAGGTATATACTAGAATCTTTGCTGGAAACTGCCTTGCTGCTGTGAGTTCCCTCCCTGTTGCTGGCCACCAAACATCATCTGTTGTTGAGGATGGAATTCTTGTTGGCCTCCTCCAGTACCACTGTTACCTTGGTTTGGACCTAGAACAAAATGGCCACTTCAATTTTGAGCAAATATGAAAACTGAGATAGTACAACACTAGCTAAAATTGACTAATATCAAGATGGCGGGATCATTTTCTATTTTAACCGATTTTTTTTAGCTTGCAAAAAAAATTATGCCTGCTTCATTTAGACAATAATCAACGTTAATATAAGTTCAGCGATTCCAAAACAAAGCTTCGAAGATGTTGGCTAGTGCACCATGGTTTACAAGAAATACAGAAGTACACGAATACTTGGAAATGCCTACTATAAAAGAGTGTATAGAAAAGTCCTGTGAAGCCTACAAAGACAGACTGGAATATCATAAGAACTAATTGGCTTCAGCGCTCTTGGATGCTGACGAAAAAGAAGTAGAAAACGAAGACAACATTGGGTGCATCCTTTACTTCGAGACCGATTTTCAACAGGGACATTTGAAACATTGATGGGTGAATTAAGGAATAATGAGGCGAAGTTCTTTAACTACTTTCGAATGTCTTTTTCCTCTTTCGACGATCTCTTGGGAAGAATTTAAATGGACATAAAATTACAAGACACGAGATTTAGAGAGTGCATTTGTCTACAACAAAGGCTGTCCATAATATGTTTAAGGTACGTCCTTTTTTTTCCTCTTCAAATATTTATATAGGAAATGCTCTTCCAAGGTGGCTAGTTGGATTGGAATATATTTTTAGGAGTTTAATAAAATACAGATATGCAATTATTGAAATATTTTTATTGGAAACAGTCACATGAGAGCTTTTGTTTTTGTCGTCTTGATTAAGTCATAGTGACTAAATTCCTTCAAAATCATAATCTAATACACTTGATGCTGCAGAAGATGGTTGAGAATGATACGATGACTGAGAGGTTGGTGATGGTGAATGTACGAGCGCTGCCGTTTGCTGAAGAGATTGTAATGCACTTGTCGCTGCAGGAGATGGTTGAGAATGATACGATGACTGAGAGGTTGGTGATGGTGAATGTACGAACGCTGCCGGCTGCTGAAGAGGTGTATGGTATCCACGATATTGATCTTGCCATTCAGTTTGATAATAATATCTTTGGAAACCAACTCTATTTCGGCCTTTGATTTTTTGTATAAGAGCTAAACTCCTGCTTGAAACTCTAAAGTTTCATACATTGTGAAAGAATCGACGGCGGGTAGTACACCCTTGAAAAATAATAAATTTGGGTTTTCTTTTTCTTGTGTCATCCTAGAGTCCAGGAATTTAGACATCTTTTCATCGACGTCTATTGTGCTCTTCGTGCTTTTGGGAATCGAAGGTTTACGAAACTCAGTTGCATTACTAGGACCACTTTGTACATTTCCTTCATCGCAGTTTTGAATTGACTCTTCCGTTGATCTCGGCACATAAACCTTCTTTAAAAACATCATCTGATCATCGTGTGCATAACGTCGAGACTTTTTGGCAGCAGATCCAGATTTTTTTCCGTCTTTCTTATTTTTCATCGATTTTCGCCATGTGTCTAGAATGTTGTTCCATTTATCCGATACAGATTTTCCTGCAAACAAATAATAATATTATAAAGTTTAGATGGTTAAGTGTTTTCATCCATTTTATTCGTTTTCAGATATTTTGCTTCTGGGTGTTCGTTCAAGGAACTCCACTACTCATATAGGGTAGGAATATCGACTATTAGTAAAATAATAAAAGAAACCAGCGTCATTATTTGGAAGAGATTATGCACAGATTTCATGAAGTTGCCTGATACAGAGAGAGAATGGGAAGCCATTGCAAATGGATTTGAAACAAAAGCTAACTTTCCTCATTGTCTTGGAGCTGTAGACGGAAAGCACATCAAAATTATAAAACCATGCCATAGTGGTTCTATTTTCTTTAATTATAAAGATTATTTCTCTTTTGTATTACTTGCTGTGGTCGATTCAAAATACCGATTCATCTACATAAATGTTGGTTCATATGGGAAAGAGTGTGATTCTACCATATTAAAGATCAGTACCTTTTGGCAAAAGTTTAATGATGGTTCATTAAATATACCAAACCCCAAGCCTGTGCATGACACCACACATGAAGAAATGCCGTATGTACTCATTGGGGACGAAGGCTTTAGCTTAACACCGAATCTCTTAAGACCATATGGGGGTACACATTTAGATCATGAAAAAAAAAATGGTCAACTATCGCTTGAGCCGAGCTAGAAGATATGTTGAGTGCGCCTTTGGTATTCTAGCCAATAAATGGAGAATCCTGCATCGGCCGATAGATCTTCAAATAGAAACGGCGATTAACGTCATAAAAGCTTGTACGGTTTTACCTAACTTTGTCCGAGATAAATACGGTATTAATTTACAACAAAACCCAATAAGTATGGAAACAAGTGAAGAAACGGGCCCGTTTCCACATCGTCCACATCCTCGACCGTGTAGAGGTGGTCCTACTGCAAATATAATTCGAAGAGCATTTGCTGAATACTTCTCGTCTGATCTTGGTTCAATACCTTGGCAGGAAGCAGCTATATGAAACTACCTACATAGTATTAAATAAAAAATTAACTTACCAAATTTTTTTCTTTCTTTTTATCCAGTTTCTCAAACTCAGGATTTAATATTATGCAAATTTCCCGCCACGCTTCTAATCGTCGATTTGTTAATTTGTACTCGTCCAACGTTTTATTCCACAATACGGGTTTATTTTCGACTAGCGATATTAACGCGCAGGCGTCCACGTCCATTTTGCACGAGCACTGACGCCGAATGAGACTAGCGACGCGAGGAAGGGCGGGGCGGAGGGGTCTCATCATCAGTCTTGACGCAACGTTCGTTCGTTCGTGGGTGTGTATCCGTTATGGTACGTTTACACGCTTGCCAAGCCTTGGCAAACTGCAAACAGTCCCAAGCCTCCACAAATCTCGTTTGGCGTTTGAAAGGCGTTTATACGCTTGTGAATGCGTCAGTCTGCAATATACATCCAAGCATGGCGGACACCGAACTTGTGACGGCTATTGCATTTGGTTTAACGTACTTTTATTTGAAATGTAAGCAAAGTGAAATAAAAAAAAGGAGAGCTCGACGACAGCGAAGATGGTGGATGAAAAAGATTCATCATAATCGTACCAGGTAACTACTATTTTGATTTAACCATTATCTGTTGCAGTTGAGTTATGCCACAATACTTACGATATATTTTATTTGTTACAGACAATTTATAGAAGAGAAATTTAATGAACTTTTATATGAACCATCTGGAGAGTTTGATAACTTCTGCCGAATGAGCTATTCTGATTTTGAGATTTTACTGCAAAAAATTTCACCAATGATATCCAAGCATGATACAGACTTCAGAGAAGCTATACCAGCCAAATTTCGTCTTGCCATTACGCTACGATTTTTGGCATCTGGTGATTCTTACAAAAGCCTTCACTACTTGTTTAAAGTATCTGTCTCTATGATATCAATAATCATTCGTGAAGTTTGCCGAGCTCTTAATGAAATTCTAAAGGATCTAGTTAAGGTAGGAATAAAACAATACATTATGTTATACATTTATTTAGATTTTAATAGAATCATAGGAAATCTGTTCTATGAATGTATGTGAGCCGACTGCTTTATTGTTTAATTATTTATTAATTTAAATAAGAATTATGTCGACGAATCAAAATCTTCGAAAGCATTCAACATAGCCATGTTTATAATGTTGGTTTTACGTGGGGCTGGGTTGATGATTTGGTCCGATATGATACGAATAGATGACGAGGGTGCTGTTAATGTAGACGGAGCTGGAGCTATTGGAGTTGGTATATGTTGTGCCATGTCTGGCGCTGAATAAGAAGTTTGTGTGTTTGGAGAGGGAAAAAAACTTTGGTTGTTATGAATAGGTTCAGAATAAACACTATTAACTGATGTTGGCCGACTCGGAATGACTTGAGGAGATGGTGTTGAATATGCACCAGCCATTGACGACGGTCGAGAATAATATTGAGGGTATGGTGTATGACGCTCATTTGATTTTTGACTGATTCTGTTTATAAACAACCCATCTATTTGGTACATCATAATTTTTCGTTCATCAGTTGACAGTTCACGTAGCTTTATAGCCAATAATTTTGCGTATAGATCGCAATCATCGTCTTTGTGAGCAGGTATATTTTCATTCTGCCTTTGACCCAAAACATTTGTTAATTGTCCAAAAGCCACGGCCATTTGCTTTTCAGCCGTTTCAGAAGCAGGGCGACGACGTTTATTAGTAACAGCTTGTATGGATGGTGGTCTGGATGGTGATCTAGATGGTGGTCTGGATGGTGTGGTAACCGTACTTGTACGGTCTCTTATCAGAGGGTCATCCTCTGTCTGATCTGTATCTTCTTCTATTTGTTGTGATTGCTGCAAAAAAATAATATACTTAAACTTACACTTCATTTACTTTCTTTTTACAGATGCCCACCACAGCAGAAGGATGGCTTAATATAGAAGAAGGATTCAGGACTAAATTTCCACATTGCATAGGTGCATTGGATGGCAAGCATGTAGTCATTAAAAGTCCAACGCATAGTGGAACAGAGTATTTCAATTATAAGAAAACTTTTAGCATTGTCCTTTTGGCTTTAGTGGATAGCAAATACAAATTTGTATTCGCAGACATCGGGAGTCAAGGAAGAATAAGTGACGGCGGCGTCTTTAATAATTGTTTACTATGGAAAAGAATAATTAGAAACGAGATAGATTTTCCACCACCATGTCCACTTCCAGGATCGAATATTAATATTCCATACGTGTTTTTAGCTGACGGTGCTTTTGCATTGAGTCAACACGTAATGAAACCCTACCCTGGAAACCATGAAGTAGGCTCACCAAAAAGGTTATTTAACCAAAATTTATCTAGATCCCGAGTTGTAGTTGAAAATACGTTTGGAATTTTAACCTCAGTTTTCAGAATATTCAGACGCCCTATCAATTTAGAACCACAAACTGTAACGGAATTTACGATGACTTGTGTATTACTACATAACTTTTTGAGAACAAGTAAAAGTTCTTCAAATCGATATACTCCTCAGAGTTCGTTTGACGTATATGACAGTAGTGGAAATATCGTTACCCCTGGTTCATGGCGTAGAGATAACGACGAATATAATGCATTGCAAAATTTACCACAAATACCACGAAGATCTCCGGTGAACGCCAGAGAAGTCAGGGAAGAATTTACTTCATATTTTAATAGGATTGGATAAGTTGATAAAAATGTATAAATAAATGTAGGTATAATAACCAACGGTGTTTTTTTTTATTTAGAATAAATAAATTTATTTACTTACTGTTTCGGTGTTTATCCCTTCATTGCAAGTATATACTGGTAGTAAAAATGAATCCATGGTTTCGTAAGCATACCAAGTTGGATTGTATATTTCTTCGGCACCTAAAATAAAATAAAAACATCGAAAATTAGAGCGAGATAGTTGCGGAATAATCAAGAAACTAATCAACGCTTTTAAACATAAGTTACACCTTGCTAAGCAGACTAGCAAAATAATTATAAATGTATCGTAGGAACATACCTGCGCCAGAACGCATAGATTCACGTTTTTTTTTCAAGTGCTTTCGAAAAGTAGTCATCAATATCTCTTTTTTATTTTTTATTTCCTTTACTGGCCTTCCAGTAAGTTCAGCAAGACGAATCCATGCATCTGCTTGTTTTTTCTTATCTTTATGATTTGCATCTTTCGGATTCCAGATGCATGGTTCCATTTGGTAATGTTCCAGAAACGAAAGACTCTCCTCATTCGACCAGCAACTCATTTTTTATTTATTTTTTGTAAAATCGAGCAAGCGTGTACTCGCCGCGAGATCACAATGGCTACTAAACGCGGACCAACATGTAAATGCATCGCAAGCGCTTGCCGCAAACGCCCTTTGATCTGCGTAAAAAAACCGATACTCGACTGGATCGGAAGCAAGCAGGCACAAGCCCACGCAAGCCAAGCCAAACGCCCTTTTTACATGCTTGCGATTGTCGATCCTTGCCAAGGCTTGGCAAGCGTGTAAACGTACCATTAAACTTAGAAATTGCGATTTTGTAGTGAACGAGTGTGTTGTGTAATAAATAGCCAGGTAGACACAGATAAACCCATCCGGGTTTTGTGTCAATTAGTGTTAAGAAACAAAATGTACATTGAATTAAATAAATAAATAAATAAACACTCATCCGATCCGGGCGTTTTGACTGATTGTCGCAGTGGTAAAACAGTATTTTTTCCCAGGTCAGTCATAATGTGAACAGCTCCATACAAATTGTACTGCCACTGGCACATCCGCCTATTTAGACTGACCGAGAAAAAAGACTGATCGGATAAGTGGGCTCTGAGTAAGGGTTTGAACACGAAATTGCGATGCGACGCGATGCGAATTCGCAACGCAGAAAATTACGACACGAATTGCTGCGATGCGATTTCGTGCGGCAAGGCGTCTCCCAGGGTGACCATTCCTTCGACGACCGTCCACCGTACTAAACGTATTTTGAATTGAAAACTGGGTCGTGACATGGATCGTAAAAAGAAGTGTGCACTTTTGTTATTGCTTAGGAGATACAGGAAAAAGAAACAAAGAAGATTTTGGGTTCATCCATTTATTACTATTATGAATCCCGATGGGAACTATTTTCATCTAAAATATGAAGCTTTGAAAACCGACGAAAAAAATTTTGTTGAGTATTTTAGAATGAGCATATCTTCATTCGAAGAGCTTTTAAATTTATTATCACCATATCTTCAGAAACGATCGTACAAGGGGAGAATTCCTGTTATGCCTCTGGAAATGATTGGCCTCACTATCCGGTAAGTAAAGTAAAACAATAATAAGTAAATTGTTAACATTAGTTTTTATTGAGAAAAGAGTTTTCCAAATATTTCAATCGATAATATTTACGAAAAATCAAAGTTTTCTTTAGTTGAAAGTGTGCTTAATATGCTTGAGTTAGAAAAATCATTACTAGGTGAATCAATTTGATCTGGTATGCAAAATGTTGAGTTTGATAGCCACCCTGGTAGTTGCTATTCGGATTGTAGTAGCCATGAGGTTGATGCAATTGTTAAAATTTGAAGAACTCTGCTCTGAAAGATTAGTGTTTTATTGTCATCTAATCTTTCAAGTGATGGTAGAATACCTTTAAAAAAATATATGTGTCTATTCTCCGGTTCCTTTAAAATCTTTACAATATCATCTTCAAAATTATTATTAACCATATTTCTTTTTGGTGGCTGCTTTTGGTAACGTGTTTTAGATGTACCTTCTTGATTATCTTGCTCATTTTCTGATTCATTTATACTGGTAGTGGTCTCAGAAATTGTAATTGTAATTGAAATTGTAATTGTTTGTACAGATAGTATTCTTTTATATTTTTTGATCTAGACCTTGACCTACTTGCATCTTTGAGTTTCTTTTCATATTTATAAAAGGTATCCTTAATCCCCATCCATCTTTGTACTACTGAATTACCTGCAAAAAATAATAGACAATATTTAATTTATGTATGTTTATGTCGTTTTAGGTTAGTGTTATTTACTTTTCAAGTTTGTTATATAAATTAATCCTTTCTTTTTCTATTTATGTTACAGATTCCTAGCGACCGGAAATGAAATCAGAAATATACATTTAGATTATTATCGAGGAATAAGTACAGTTGCTAAGATAAACGAGTAGTTTGTAATGCAATATGAAAATTTTGTTTAAATGCAAACATACCAAAAATAACGCAACAGCTGTTTGAAGAAATTGCTGCGGACTTTGACAAGAAAGCCAACTTACCTAACTGTATTGGAGCCGTTGATGGGAAACATATTCGTATGCGTAGTCCCCCAAACAGTGGATCACTTTTTTTAAATACAAGGGCTACAATTCAATAGTTTTGTTGGCTATTGTTGACTCGAAATACAGATTCATCTATGTAGACATAGGCGCATGTGGAAAGGAACTGACTCCACTATTTTCCACAACACGAAACTGTACGACTTACTGATGAGAGGTGATTTGCCTACTCCAACATCGAGGCCGTTACCGGGCTTTCAAGAACCGGTTCCATTTGTTTTTGTCGGAGACAAAGCTTTTTCTATTTCGAATAATGTCATGCGCCCTTATTCTGGCAAGCAATTGTCTGTTAAACAAAGAGTATTCAACTACCGTTTGAGTAGGGCAAGAAGATATGTCGAGTGTACTTTCGGCATACTGGCCAATAAGTGGCGAATATTTCGCCGGCCCATTAACGTCTCATATGATTTTGCAATAGACATTGCAAGGCTTGTTGCATACTACATAACTTTGTAATTAACCGTGATGGATTAGACACCCCTGTTGAAATGATCATAGATGATTCCGAACTACAACCACTTCAACAAGGGTTGAGTTCAAAGTATGTAGGGGTGAATGTAGGTAGTCAGGTAGTAAGTGCAAATATAATAAGAAACGAATATTCGGATTACTTTACTAGTGAAGTTGGAGCATTAAGCTGGCAACTACAAAAAATTTAAGAATATACAATGCGGCTTGCATTGTTGCTCGCTTTCTTGGTAATAAGTCAATACAACAGGTACAAAAGGATCACATCGCAAAACAAAAAAGTAACTCGCTGTCGACGCCTAAACATTAGTAAACAATTTAAAGAATATTTTTTTTGCTTATATGAATAGAATGTTTGATTTGTAGGTAGTTTTAGTAAAAAGTAGTTATACTTAATAAATGTATTTGTCTACTTACCAAGTTTAGTTTTTTCATTGTTTTCTTTTTCCTCGAAATTTAGAAATAAACATTTACATACGTCCTTCCAAGCATCTTGTTTGATGAATTTGTTTTAATAATCTTCATTACTAGTGTCCCAAAGAACAGGGCGCTCCTCAATCAGTGATATTAAAAAATCAACGTCGTACTCTGTCATTTTTTTACATTAAACTACACGTCTTACCCACAAGCTGTCTCAGAGCGAACTAAAATGGCGCCAACAAGTGTGACGAAACATCGCCGGAATGCGCGATGCGAATCAATTCGCAAGTTCTTGCGTTGCGACGTCGCATCGCAGTTTTGTGTACGAGCCCTAACACCCAAGACCGATTGAACTTTTGTAGTTATACGCTGTCTCGAAATTTAATGTGCTGCCTGCGGGAATTTTACGCGGACAAAACCGCGGGTAATAGCTAGTTAGTATTAAAGAGGGTGTTAGTTTGTCACAACTTACGACCAATTTTCAAGGGATTTCGCAATTCCAAAATCCACGAGATGGCGCTACACATGGGGTGTGACGTCAAAATAAAACCCTGGAATGGATACAGCAGTTGTCTCTGTCCAATAGCATGGCAGCATTTTGAGAACGGACCTTACTGCTCACAAATGCCTTAGGGTGGATTTTGAAACGCGAACCTCAGTCCGTATTATTTTTTTTGGATAAATACTGGCTCCAATTACCTTGCATTCTCATCCTCTTTGCATTATTAGCGGCGTGGTCGTGACTATTCTGCTGTACTTGATTTTGTTGAGTCTGTAATAAGCAATGGTTACAATTAAAAATATTTCTTATTTATTTAATACTTAATGTACAAAATAGTAAAAATATTGTATTAGTTATTGATTTAGTGCTGCTAATAAAATGCTGGTCTAGCCAACCTTAAAGTTATGAATTTGACCAGATTTTGGCAAGCAAAATGTAAAATATTTTCCGATTATTTGTCATCTATGGGCCCTGCTACATTTCACAGGTGAAAAGGGGGTGGAATATTATTCAGGAAAAGCAAAAGCTTAGGAATTCAAGCATGCAAACCAGAGATAACAGTAAATAACAGTAAATAACAGTAAGTAACAGTAAGTTAACAGTAAGTTATGTCTGGTTTATACTTGGGTTGGGTTAAATAGTCTGTGCCTAGTGGTAAAGGTATCCGACTCGCAAGCTAGAGGTACCCGGTTCGAATCTTACTGTGCCATGTACCAATGATTCTTTTCAGAGTTATGTTAATTAGTTTAACACTAACCGATACTCTTACAGTGAGAGAAAACATTGTTATGAAACCTGCACATTCAGGCAACTGAATGTATAACCTTGATCCAATCTGTTTAGGTACCCCTGGTAGCAAGGTCATGAAGGTCAGATGGCAGGCACTCCACTGTAATCACCTGATCTGCCAAATCCTCGATCATGGTGAAGGCAGACCCCAGGCCCTCGTATGCGAAAGCACAACCGGGACATTAACACCAAGATTTTAATTTTTTTATCTATAAAACCAAATATATTTACATTAGGCTGTTGTTGTTGTTGTTGTTGTTGTTGCTGTTGATTTTGACGTGCCTTGGAATCACTTTTGTCGTCTTGGTCATCATCTGTTAGGAATTCCCTTTTTGGATATGGAATTGGGCACCCAGCAAACACATCCTGAAAAACAAAATATAATATCTTTACTTGTTAAATCGACTACTGGACAATACACTTGGTGCTGTACAGAAATAACACCCTAATCATTTAACCCCTGATTGATAAGTGAAAAGATTGTGACGAAATTTTTACCTGTGTTGGTAACGGATCTTCAGTAAAATATGGGTCTTGCATTGCTTGCTCTGATGTTATTCTTCTATTAGGATCCATCAGTAATAGCCTTTGAAGAAGACTGAATGCTTTGCTATCAGGTTTTATTTTGTGTCTATCCATGTATTTACTCAGAGAACAATTCTGATAGCTGAAAAAATAAATGGTTATATGATGTTAGAACCTATTTGCATTAATTTTGAAGTAGAAATTAAAATTGATTCTAATGGTTTCTAAAGAAAACAAATATTTAAAGTACATGTGTACCATTGGCCAATTACAACTTACTTTGTTTTCTTAAAATCTTTGACTAAAGTAGCATGTTCAGGCATCTTTTTTATGTCTTCCCAATCTTTTTCCTGCGGGAACCCCATAACATTAAATATCCTATCTAGTTGATCATGATGATAAGGATTGCTAGTTTTAATATCCTCCTGACGACAGTGGAATATGGGTTCAGAAGTTAATAGTTCTGCAAAGATACAGCCTATCGCCCAAATGTCTGAAAAATAGAAAATGTTCACCAATGGATGAGTCACAAAGTCACAATTTTAATATTAATTACATTGCATTGGCACACATGCCGTGGCACACATGCATTGGCCGTGTGGTGTCCGGCAGAGTAGAATAGCACCAACCCCTTATACTGGTGGGTGTTGTACAAGGCGACTAATGTATTTGACGCTGGAAAACAGGCAGCAGCGTTTTCCACTTTTACATATATAACACTGCGGTCTCCAACCCGCCTGCCAAGCATGGAGATTATGGCAATAATCTCCCCTTTCGTGGGAGAGGCCCTAAGTCCTGCAGTGGATTGCTACGGGCTGTGATGATGATGATGATGATTGGCACACACATTACAGCATACACAATAGGAATTTAAAAACAGAATAACTGAGTCTCACCAATAGCTTTAGTATAATGACGAGCACCAAGTAATAATTCTGGAGCTCTGTACCAAAAAGTTACCACAACTGGATCCAAATCTGCCAGTGGTTTAAGTGGAGCATTGAATAATCTTGCAAAGCCCATATCAGCTATTTTTACACGTCCTCTTTCAGGCCCTTCACCCATTACAAGGATATTGGCTGGTTTCTAAAATAAAAATTTATTTAAAATATATATTATTTATTAGGTCCATTTGCTCAGTTTATTCAAATGGAATTGTGACCATGAGAACTTTCTGTTTGCAGTCCACCTCCCTAATGGAAATTTAATTTGTAATTTTGATATAATTTACAATAAAATATCTTACCAAATCTCTGTGTAACACCCAATTTGAATGCAAATAGTGAATTCCATCTAAGATCTGATAAAGTAAACTTTTCACCATTCCCTTAGGCACCATTACAGCTTTCTTGTTCGCTTTTGCAGCTCTATGGAATTTAATTATGTGCCACAGATCATGTTCAGCATAATCAAACAACAACCATACTTTACGGTCTGTGTGTGAAAGAAACACTCGTATCAAGTTAATCACATTAGGATGTTTCAGCTCCCTCAGCAGCTGAAAAATATAAGTATATTGAATCTCTTTTGATGCTGCTCATCCCAAAAACTCCTACTTATACCGTCACTTACATACATAACAAGGGATAACATTTTACTAGCACCCAAAGCGACATAACATTTTATTATGTTATTAAGCCTGCGATGGCCCCCCCCTTATCTATTACTCCTGATAAGCATGACATAATGATGACATAATATCTTTAAGGTGTCAGTTACTACTTTTCATCAGGGTGAACATACTTGATTGTCATTGAGAAGTGTATAAAAAATAGAAAGTATAATTAATTCAAAAAGATATGTAAAAAAAGTATGCAGGACAAGGAAATTGGGGTAAAAAGTTTTGGTAGTCTAAGGATACTAAAAGAAAAGATACTAAAGATTTTACTGTAGTACTTACAGCTATTTCTCTACAAGCAGACATAGACAGACCAGTGCCTTCTATTTGTTTTAGTGCATAATCTTTGGTGTCAGATCCATTCTTTCTTCGAGCTTTGTACACATGACCATACGTCCCACGTCCTACTTTACAACCTTCATAGTCAAATAGATCTTCAACTTTTGACCGTTCATTTTGAGTCTTTATTTTGAAGTCATAGTCCATCATCACAGAAGCCATTGTTTTGTTTTGAAAGTTATCAGCCATAGTGAACGTCCTCTTGATTAATTTGTCGCAGAAAGTATGAACCAACAATACGGTTGTGGGGAAAGCTCTTGAAAGCTTTGGAAATGTAACTTTTTGCCTTTCTTGAAAGTCAAAAAGAATATGTAAGAAAAATACCACACTAAAATTGGTCCTGTCCGTTCGTATGGGCCTATGATCAAATGAACGAGAAGAAAATCACTAGTGTTGTGGGCAACAAGAACCACAATAAGTGGAGAACTTTCCCACTCTAGAGGAATCGGTTCAGATTTTCTAGTGTCCCAGCAAGTCAAAAACAACTCAATACACTCACTTATTTACACAAAACGATAAAACAAACACTTCAAAAGTTCCAAAACCGTGTTTCAAAACAATGTCCTTAAAAATAAACTAAACACACAACAAGTAGTAGGTAAGAAACACCGATCGTAGCGTTGTTCTAGAATTTCGAGTGTGATTTAGAGGGAGAGCCCCAGTCACCACGCGGTTTACTTTCTTTGTGCTTCTTAGCCCGACCCAGAGACGTACGATCAGAGTAGTTTATTTTGTGCGTATGGCCCGCACGTCTTTTGCACTATTTGGTTTTAGCCTAAGCAAGATTTTGGCTTTCTTTCAATATATTTTGTCCATTTTGCTGATTTAGCTTTCTTACATATTTCTAGTCGTCGTTGTCTGTCAATCTTGTGTCAACCAACCTTCAACCTTATGTCAGTCAATCAACCATTCTACAATAGTTTTTAAGTCAGCGGTGTAAAGTGGAAAGTCGTACGCAGGGGTGGTACCGCCTATCTCCAATTGAACGCCGCCATCTTGATCCCATCCTGTGGAATGACGTCACAGAATTTGTACCACCCCGACACTGAGTTCGGCGTACTATGTAACTTGCACGACAATGCATAAATAAGGTACCATGGAGCTGGTCTGATGATGGAGTTGGAAAGTTAGGTTAGGATAGGAACTAATGAACGCTATTAGATAACGCCATCGTGTTTGGGCTCTTTGGAATGGTCTGAATGAGTAGCTACTATACCCCTAGCTGATATTCAAGGTCTGATGATGATGACGGAAGGTGGTCAAAGGAATTAATGAACGCAATAATGTAAACCCATCGTGTTTGGGCCCTTAAGAATGGTCTTGATGAGTACTTTACGCAGGTTGGCCACTTGTCTGTCTGCCCTTCATATAGAAACACCTTGTATGAAAACTGTTGAGTTTGCCTGTCCTCTGCCTGTCGCAGTTGACCCGGCGTTGTCAAGCCGTCAATATATCAATAATGCTGTCGACTCGACGACTCAACGGGCAGCGGAGGTCAGATGGCAGCCGCTCCACTGTAATTACCTGATCTGTCAAATCCAGGGTCATGGTCAAGGCGGACCCCGGGCCGTCGTGCGCGAGAGCGCAACCGGGACATTAATGCCAAGATGATAATAAAATTCTGTCGACTCGAAGTTTGTTGGACAAACATTCAGTACCAAGATCAAAAATCATTCGGACAACTACTTGTCGGATTGTACAGATTACTTCAAAATAATTTAAAATAATGGTTAAGATATATCTCCAATAACGACAACACCGTACATGACAGTGGTTTAACACCAAACATCATTGGCTAAATCAAATAAAATTGTGGTTTCACTGTTTAGCTGCGGTTATCGCAGCCTACGCTAGCCTACACACCCTAATCTAGCACCGTACATGACTACATGGCCCCTTATTTACGACTATAGAGAGCCTAACCGCCTACAAGCTACATGTAGTGCATCTGAACTACCACCTTTGTTTTGACAGTTTGTTCGGAACAAGCGTTTGCAGCGCCATTTGACAGTTGCTATCCCCCTTTTAAAGCTTCTTACTTTTCATTTGATCTCGTTTTATAAATAAATTTAACATTCCAGAATACTTGGGATGCCCTAAATTTTTCTAGCATTTTATTCAGTTTAAAATTGCGATGTTTCAAAATCAAAATGTGAAACGGATCGTTACTGTAATCTCTCCAAAGGCATTCATTTCGTTCATTTTGTCCGATATTGAGTTCAGCAGCACGAATTCTGTGACGTAATTCCACTGGGTGGGATCAAAATGGCGGCGTTCTGTAAGCTGCAGCGGCACCGCCGATCTCCAATAGCATGAACCCATCCTCTGGAATGATGTCACAATATTCATTTCGGATATTCTGTGAATTCATTCCAAAGGGCGTTATTATGCTATTGGAGATCGGCGGTGCCGCTGCAGTTTTCCAGTAGGTACTGTGTGTAGGGTCTTGCCCTGAAGCTGTACTTACTGTTACTCCTGTTCAAATAACTGTTCAGCACGTTGACACTTTTATTGTCAATTTTTAAACATATAATTGGTATATTCTTGGGTTTGGCCCTTCAGGCTCTGAATGCTCATCATCTTTGCCTGGAAAATTAGTTAATACTGTAAATTCTGACTACGTTGTAATTACGTTCTACAAATATTTTGAATCGAATCGAACTTCGATTAGAGTATTTTCTTTTGGGGAAATGATCTCTCGTTTCCTAAATATCCAATTGGTAAAAGTAATGAGGGTTTTTGGACAAATACAAGGGTATTGGGGTGTGTGTCTGGATTCTTACCGTTGTATCTTCTTGTTTTCCCTTTGTTGGAAATCCAGACAGACCCCCATGCCACGGGGCTCATTTTTCCATCACATTAGAAGGTTTCTTTCGTGGCAAATATTTGATTTAGTATTTAAAATATCACATTTTCCAAATTAACGTTAATCTTTTACTATTTTATTCTTTATATGTCATTTGTTGTCATGCGGATACAGTTCATAGTCGGCGGAGATTTTAATCTATTTTTGTACCCCCCTTATTCTAGATAATTGCTGGATCCAATTCTTCATCATGTCTTCATGGATTATATTCTTGGCTGCTAAACACGAGGTCGTCCGAAAATAAATATCGACCACTTCGGAAACTGGCTGGTCGACTATGAGTACTGGCCATCAAGACTATATCTTCTTTTGTGCTAAATGCGTTCTCGAACGTGTTTAAGTGAAGACGCGAGCCTTCGTTAGAGAGTGCAGCGGATGAGAGGGCAGAGTTCTCCCAGCCTTCGAACTAGAAGGTGGATCAGTATCAAAGCTAGAAGAAGCTATCTTCAGAAACCAAAAATTAAATACCAGTTGACCGGTCAAATTATGCACGTGACTGCATAAAAGTTTATCCTCGAAGTTTTCTAAATTAAATAGTCTGTCGAGTCAATCGGCAACCTGTACTTTTCGGCCAACGGTGAACCCAGTGATCCAGCCCGGGCATAAGTTGTGGACTTTCGTACTTTTAACATTTAAAATTCTTTTAATAAATTTCTTGTTTTGTAGATTGTAGTTTCTGGACTGATTGTACATAAACCCATTACCCTGATATTCGTTGTTTTTATTATTAACTGAGCCTGGCACTGTCCGTCGGACAGTGTTACGTTACATGTGTCAGTTGGCTTTAAAAAGCATCAAACGATGGCGTCCCACAATTTTGGTACTTTTTTAAAACTGTTTGATTGTGGCAGTCACGCCATGCAGCCAACTGATACTTAAAAAGTTTATTTAAGTAAAAGTTTAATTTAAATTAAACAAACTTTTAAAGGTTGATAGTAATGTAAAAAATATATTTATATTAGTAGGCACTATGTTCCATTTCAAAACAAACCTTTCATATTTTAATTACGTCCATTCTTGATCCTATGCTTTGTCTAAAATAGGATGATAATTTTGACAGCTCAGTAATTATTGGTCCTTGGCGCACGCCTATGAAGTGTCGTACTTCATAGAGGGGTTACTGCCCCTTTAGTGAAGTGCCACGAATAACGAATAACAACAGACAATCGAAGATTGGTATTCAAATAAAATAATCGAACATTTATAATTAACATTTAGGTATTTACATTATTTTTTGTGACTGTGTACCAAACTTGTCGGGGCGCCATCTAGCGAGAGATTATGAAAACTGTTAATTGGAGATAGGCGGTACCGCTGCTGGTTCCCAAAACAAAACGTACGGTACGTTTTGTTTTGGGAACCATGGACTTATCATATTTAAAAAGACAGAAAACTCTCCAAAATTACATTTGCGAAAATCAACCTTATTTGCAAACCCTATCGTCTATTTTGCGTTATCATAGGTAAAAAGGCTAACCCGAGCCGAGAGGGACAGCAAGAACATAGGCCGCGTGTCCCGCTGTTTTATCTTAACAGACTAAAAAAATGTCATTCATTGAAAGTTTGTGCGCTAATAACTTCATGAAATCTTGCCCTTCCTGCTCCTTTGCTTTGTAAAATTATACTTTTATCAGTCCTGTACTTATTTATTATGCAATAAAGGATTTACATACAAACCTTAAAATCTATCTTTTTCATAAAACATTGAACCCATACTTTTTATTTCTACAGGTAAATCTTTGAAATTGTAATGGATGCGTGATAGCTTAATTCGAATTTATATTTTCGTAATCATTTAAAATGGTGAAAAAGAGTTGTGTGTGCTCTTGTCGAAGTGAATAGTATGGTGGTTGCGGTATATATTTTTATAAGTAAGGTGAAAATAACA
Source organism: Blastobasis adustella (assembly GCA_907269095.1). Lineage (NCBI taxonomy): Eukaryota > Metazoa > Arthropoda > Insecta > Lepidoptera > Blastobasidae > Blastobasis > Blastobasis adustella. Next base: position 10,040,541 of record OU026130.1, read on the forward strand.
TTAGTTATTAAAGTTTTTATAATAAGCGGTTTCCATAGGTACCTAAAGCGTTCCTAATCACTCGTTAGATGGCGCCCCAACAATTTTGGTAATTGACTTAACAAAGAGAATATACATACTATAGACGTACTGGATCATATTGTATATATCAATAGTTATAGCAATTTTAGAGGTTATAATAAATTATTACAAAAAAAACAAACATTATTGACCTGGGGCCTTACCATGAGCTCTTACAGCAGGACCTAAACAGAACTGCCCTGCTTAGAACGAGACAAGTTTATGTGGCAGTTATGTTTAGATCCTGCTATAAGAGCTCATGGTAAGCCCCCAGTTTTCCAGCCAATAGGTATTAAAAGCATTCCTAATCATTCGCTAGATGGCGCCCCAACTTTTTTGGTAATTGAAGATCGCTTGAAACAGGTACTTAGCAAAGAGGATATAAACACTAGGTACGTTGTATATATCATATTGTTGCAAATCTCCAAGGGATTTACTTAAAAAAATATTAACAACAAAACAAAACAAAACCTATATTTCTCTTAATTAATTTTACAAAAAAAATAACTAAACATCGACACAATTAATTAAACATAGTAAGACAGTTTGCTCTGGGGTGGAGACCTGGTGACCTGTAGCACAGGTTTCCCTAGTTCAGGCACCAGTCCCCACAAATATGTATATGTATACAACATGTTCTGATGACTTGTTAATGTACCTAGTTTCATATCAAATTATGTACTTATACGTTGTGGAGAAATAAATGGATTATTTATTTATTTATTTAATGAAATTAACACAGGTAATGGCTAGTGAGCACGTCCTTCCGTTCCGAGAACCTCTAGCAAATGAAAGTCTTTCATCTCTGCTATCTACTGTCGTGCTTTTAGCCGCGAAATTCACCGCCGTGACATTAGCACACGATTTTCATTCCGCGAATAGGGTTCCTCAGGCATGCTCAGGATAATAATATTGTATATATCAATAGTTTTAAACCATTTTAGAAATTTAATAAATTATTCATTAAAAAACAAACATAAATTTGACTGAATCAGTTTGTATTAAAATAGAACATAGTGCCTACTTACATAAATCTACTTTTTACATTTCTGTCAACCTTTAAAAGCTATGTTTATATGAATAAACTTTTTGTTTTTAAGTTAATATTAGTTGGCTGCATGACATCACTGCCACAGTCATACAGAAAAAAAAGTACCAAAATTGTGGGAGCTCCATCTCAATAAATCAGTAAGCTTTTTGAAATCAACTACCTACTGGAAAACTGCTCATTGACAACTAGTTTTACCATGAATTCATGATGGAATGAAACACAAGAAAACTTGATCCATTTAGAATGCTCTACTTCTAAAGGTGCGACCAAACCACAATTAAAAATACGCTGTCACTGTATACACATGTATATAACATATGCACGTAGATTTTATTAGTCAGATAATATATTAGAGACAGATATTTATCCATGGATATTCCATGAAATAAAAATGTGTAGTCACCCTATTAGAAAGAGACATAAGGCCTCTGCTCTACACCACTTGCTCGGCTCGTTTTTACCCGAAGAGTGCTCAGTCCTGTTAAAAATAATAAGTCCATTTTGGGAACTCACTTTCGGCACATAACGTAACGATAACTAGTTATCTGTCAAATATCGTGTTGCATCGATATTTCCGTATCGAATGTCCGTTATTGCACGACGACGGTTGACGAAAAATGTCAATTTTCCGTCAACGTATTCCAATAGATGAAAAAACGGGATAGCCAGATTTATAATAATTGTAGAGTGAGCGAACAGGGAATATTTGTGATTTGTATTTAGTCTGTTATGTCTGTAGGTGTAGTTTATAATAGGACCACAATAAGTCCGAATTGACTGACAGTAGTAAAAATTATTTCACGCGTCATTTTCCGTCAACGTATTTCAATAGATGAAAAAACGGGATAGCCAGATTTATAATCATTGTGGAGTGAGCGAACAGGGAATATTTGTGATTACCGGTTGTTGTATAGGCATGCGTAGACACGGGATAGACCCCCCTGTTCTACGCACACCCACACCACAGATTCGTCACTTAGTTCTATGGCATTAAGACGTCGACAGCAGATATCACCTCTGATGAATAGGCACACACCAGCGCGAGGTAAAAACCTATGTTCCAGCTTGTATCCAGGATAGTGGAGATACGAAGTGTCAGCCGGAGGTGATATCTGCGTTTCCGTCAGGAAAAGTAAGGCGGGCTTCGCCGTCTCTAAGTGGTGATGTACGGCGTTCAGATTGGAGTGTAGACCCCTGATATTACAAAAGTCCACTCGAAGTGTGCAAAGGGGTGCCGCTGAGAGAACCTTACTTTTATTTTTCCTTGCCATTTGTGATAATATTATAGGTGGGCATGTAAAGGAGTGCTGTAACATCGGCATCCAGTAGGGCAAAGACGTTTTGCTACTGAACGCTGCAGAGGGAAGGGTTGTGTGAAAAGCTGGCACGGGGGACGGAAGGGCCCCCGATCCCCCCCGAATATGCCTGCCGGGTCCACTCCGGTCTCCTACCCCGGCACGACAGACATCTTCGGGATTTTTCGCGCAGTTGGCGGGACAGCCTCCTGGGCCGGAGATTAAAAGTGATGCTCGGGTTCGGGTCCCCTACTAACTGGCGGGCGGCCAGCGACGAGCCGTTTCATCGGGTCTCCCTGGCCCCCGCGCCAACCTGTCACGCCCAACCCTCTAACATGTCCAACACAAAACTGGGACTCATCTCCGTGCAACGTGCACCAAGCAATTTCAGCTGCACTCTTCGCACCACCCGGGAGTCACGTGTAGGGTCTCTAGGGTATAGCCTACGGACGTGGTGCAGCAAGACCCCCAAAAACGTACGTGTGTACGTTACTAGTAGGAAGTCGTAGCAAAATATAACATCTGCAGATGGGCTGCCTTGTTCCGCCCCTGCATTTGCATTAGTGTGTGTGTGTTATAGAGATGTGTGACATTTTGTCTCGTATTTCAACTCGGATTGTACTCTCTGCTTCTGTATATAAAATATTTTCTCTATGCAGAAATCAAATTGTTTAAGACTTTTATGAATGACGTTCTATTACTTTTAAAAAACTTGTCATAAGTTGCCATACAGAGTTTTTTTTTTTAATAAATGATTCGTACTTATCGTGGTCTTATTATAGTTATCTACATAAAAACCATAGAGAAAAAAATTATATACAGAAGATAAAAACTTACCCACATCAAGATATAGTTTGTATTAAAATTTAAAAACTACTATTTGTTGACAATAATAGAAAAAGATTACAGTATCTTTGTTTTATTTATTGCTGGCAGATATCTATATTTAATAACGATTATCAATATCGATATCAAACGAAAATATCAGTTGCGCAACCATCATCATACATGGCCAATGCCACGTCTTCGGATCAGCAGATAGTCGATCTATGATTGATGATTTGCCACCTTATAGGTGATGAGGTGTTCGGGTCTTTTCTGGAAGAAGTTATTAACCACGGTTAAGTCGGCGGCTAGTGAGTGATATGATGATATGCGTCACAAGGTGTCCTCGAAGCAATTCCAGGAGTCTTATCGATGTCGCCACAACCGGACTGAGGAGCATTCGCGCTGATGAGATTATACGTTGATCCTTCTATCAGCGCCTTGATCAGCATGAGCCGATCGCATACTCTGTTCACCTCCAAGATGCCGTTCCGGAATTCGTCGCACACTACAATAGCGACCCCATTCCCCCTTCTGCCGACCCCGTATACACAAGCTTGTACCCCTGCCCGATTTCCCTAGACTTGGAGCCAGGCCACCTCGTCTCCTGCAGGAATGCCACCTGAACGCGGCGCCTTTGCAACAAGTCGGTCAGCTTTCGAGTCCGGCCCGTCAGAGACCAAACGTCAAGCGTGGCGAAGCGGAGCTTCCAACTATTAGCAGCAGCGACGCCCTAGCATGGTGTTGGTTTCTAGTAGCGGACATTTCCATAACCATGTTTGTGGTGTTTTGGCTTTTTATGTGCAGCGACTACCATCCGGCCCGCACAACCCGTTAGGGAAAAGCCGATACCGAAAAATATCAATAACGCATGAGCTTACTGCACATGCGCGCAGTGATGCCAGACGGTGTAAAATTGTCATTGTAAATAGGGGCAAAAAGGGCGGAAAGGTCTTGGAACCGTTAAAATACGGTAATTTTTGGAAAATTCAGCAATTTTTGGAAAATTTCAGCGCAGTTTTTGTTTTCTACTTGGTAATCACGTTCCAGTTGTCTAGGATGGTTTTAATGCCTTAGATTTCGAAAAATTAAGATTTGTTCTAGGTAAAAAGGGTGTCAAGGTACAACAGGTTCACCTTTACGTTAATCAATGGCCACTTCGGCTATCTATCTATCTCGTAAACCGTTTAAACCTCTTACCATTTTCAAGAGCCGATGAATACATTTTTATTGTTTTATCGTTTTTTGAATAAATGAGTAAGTTTCTTTGAAAAACATTAAAATGAATGGGCAATTTTAACAACCGAATGGGCAAGTGTTCTGGTCGGTCTGGCAACACTGCGTGCGCGAGTCGCGACGACACTTGATTATTGACGAGTGGAGTGAGGAGTGATTTGTGTTGATGGAAGGATTAATGCTAATTAAATATTAAAATGTGACATCTCCTAAGCCCTCAGCTATAAAAAATTTGCTATGTAATACGTAATTTACACTGTGGAGTATTTATTTATGGATGATAAGTGAATTTACCATTGTTAGTTCGATTAGTAGATATGGAGAACCAAAATCAAGATCAAAACTTTAATTTTGAAGAGGTGGTAGAGACGTTGGCTAATATGTTTGGTGATGTTTTAACTAAAGAAGTGATATTCACTGTTGTGGAGAGTTGCGGAGGTGATTGTGAGTATAAATTTAAAATTCCATTGTGTCTATTTATTTAGTACCCAATGCATATCTGCGCAGGTCTGCGCCTATTGATTTTGTATTACCTAGGTCACGTTTCGGTCTATATTAAACAGGGTCTCGAGTCCGCTAATTTACTTGGCTTGATGAATTTGTAATCGAATCATAATCGGAACACAATTGGAGTTCAACGTTAGTTTTAATTGTAGAACCAATAACGCGCAAAAGTGCGAATTAGCTGCGATTGCGATCCGATTACATTTAAATCGAGCCATTAGTAAATTAGCGGACTTGAGGTCATTTGTTAACATTGGATGTACCTATTTCATCTAAAGTATATGTCGGCTCTGTTAGCAGTTAGTGATTGAACCATTAGGGCTGTATTAGGACGAACAGCGAACAAACAAACAATGAGGGATTCCCCTTAACAACGATATATTCTGAGCATATGCTCAGCAAAGACAATTAGACTTGCCATAAGTAAAAGCAAGGTAAAAGGGTGCTAGTTAAATGCTTAAAGCTGCTGTGTGACGAGCATTGCATAATATGCTTTTGTTACAAATTTCCTAGTAAACCATATCCATATGGAATGAGATGAAGAAAATTCATAATATCTCCACCTCAAACTTAAACTCATAATTTCTTTAATGCCTAGGACATTAAATATCTCTATTAATCGTCAAAAAGGAAGGGGTACGAAAGAAGGAAGGAAACACACAGTAACACGGCCGCCCCATGGCTGCAGCACACCCAGCCCATGTCGACCACGGCCGGACTGTGCCCGACTATACCAGACAGGGCTGGGCAGCGCTCGACAATGCCAGGCAGAGCCGAACCGAAGAGCTCCGATCAGAGAGGTCTCGCCGCGGTTCAATAGATCATAGTTATTTGTTTTGTACATGTAAATAATTCAAATAAGTTATATTTTCGTAAATTAAATTTCAAGATTGTCTTAAGAACTTGGTACCCTAAGCCTTTTTTCGGTGAAGTTGACAACCACACACACCATAATTATAAAAATATTGAAGTTGGATCCCATTTTCACATTTATGTTTTTGGTGGAATATCATTACCTTTTGTTGATAAATTTATTGTTATTCAAAAGTGAAATTATTCCTGTTTACTGCGTTTATTTTTATTTTTAGAGTATTTTTTTTCTAATAACAACAACTGACTGGACGAGTAGTTGAAGTCGAACAAACTGTCTCTAATTGATTTAAAATGACTTTCAACACTGTGTGATATAGACACATCAGCAATAATGCTGCTCATCTATAACCTAAATAAATAAATAATAAAGAACTTTCTTCTGCTGTAATTTGACTAGGATCTAGTTTGTTAAGATGTTCTCCGGTTAGTGTTTTAATTCTAGAGAGGGCAATGTAAGCTTGCCCTCTGCTAAATATTCAAGTACCAAGACACAAAACGAATGTTGCGTTGATGCCTCATAATTGTACACTAGTAGACCAATATAATTTGGTCTATGATTGTACCCAATTGCTCCTAAAAAAACTCAGTCTATGTAAAAGACCTATTGTGTTAAAGAAATTAATGCTATCAAAATTATTAGATAGCAAATAAACCGCGAAATCCTTATTAAAAATGATTAAGTATTCAAGAAGTTATAGACTGATGTGTAACACCAAAATATACATGAAGTGGTTTGATAGTTACGCTCGCAAGTGTGAATTCAATGTTTTCTGAGTTTTTCCTTTGTATATACACAATTACTTAGCTGGATACCGAATTTCAACTATCCATATCATCTGGGAGTTGGTTAGGTTTTTGATCATTCATAAAAAATCGGTACTGGTACAGTCAGTTAAGCCTAGGCAATTTTTTATTTTGATTTTTTTTCTATGAGATAAGTCCTATTTTTATGCAAGCTTAAGCAGCTGGTTTCAAAATTTTGATTACAGTTTAGAGAAGCATTATTCAGGGTTACACAGCAAAAAAAAAATAGGAAAAAGTAAAGATTTGTGGCAACAGGACTGAAAAGTCTGTCGCAGGGTGTGCAATATTGCGTTTTTTTTTGAAATGCCTATAATTTTGAAACCATGCAACTTAGATTTTTTTTAATATTTTTCTGCCAACCAGCATGACTTGCCTTTTCACCCGATTCCGGGTTGACGTCGAGTTTTGGGACACCCTGTATAACCGTTTCAGCTGTGTTTATAAAAGTTGGGGTATTATTTTACCTAATAGGTCGCAATTTATAAACCTGATTTGGTGTGTTTATGTTAAATAGTTTTTGAGTTATGAAGGGGTCAAGAGGGTAAAATTTGTCAAAACCGATTTTCGAATTTAAGGAAAGTCGCCTTTAATTAAGCATTTTTGTTGTATATTTAAATTTATTAGTTTTCATGATTCATCTCAGTTTAAGATAAGGTTTCTGTATCTGGAATTTGAGGTAGGTATTTTTTTATTATCTGGTACTATACATACTATTTTTAAGAGTAAAGAGTGTTTGGTTTCATACTTATCATTTTATTATACTGATAACCGCTCCATGCACTGGACGCGCACCAACCTTAGAGTAACGTCCGGCCGTAGGTATCAATTTCAAGGACACGGCTGAATTACTCCACCGCATTAGTTTATTTAGCCTTCGGTTTTGTGACCTCTACTTTCATCTGATGTCCTGTATCACTGTGACCCTTGATTGTGCCTACTTGTAAATGAGTTTTTGTCCCTCAGACGATTCATACAAAGGACGTAGGTGGTCTCGTCTGGCTCTGGCTACCGTTCGTTTAGTGGCATGTTTTTCATCTCTGTACGCAGCGTGATCTAGTAATCGATATGGGTGGCATGTCTTCCCCTTTTGTAAGTGATCTGCCTTCGGATTTGTTCATTCGGAAAACGTGTTCACGATGGTCAGATCCGCAGCCTCACACGTCCGGAGAATTCTTCCCCTTCAGCGTTACGGCTTCCAAACCAAAGCCAACGTGATCACCGCCGCCCAAACTCCTTACACTTCTAACGAACGCAAATCGCTCAGCATGGCTAGCATAAGTATGCGCGCGAGAGCGACAAGCAAGAAAAGGCGCGACAGAGATCCTGCTATCTCTTTCATATTATTATTGAGAGAAGGAAAGAAAGGCTCTCACGCGGCGCGAGCTATATCGCGGTCGCACTTGTGCTAGCTGTGCTGATCGCCACAATAACGACCCCCAACACTACCCTGCGACAACGGAATGCTACGGTAGTTCCCCGATTTGTTCCTAGAATAACACCTCTTCCGCTTCAACAGACCCGTGGACCGTAAGAGCTTATTAAATTGGTCACACCCCACAACCATAAGGCGGTCACTTACACGTTTTACCTTCAAAATGCTGTCCCGAAACTCCTTAGAGACCTCAGAGAGGTACCGCTCCAAGTCGTTGTCTCCACTCGGAGAGCCCATGATCCGATGTTCCGGGACCTGTCTTCGTCCAGTCTCCTGTAGGATCGCCACTGCTACCTTCCTTCCGGTTGCATCAGCCAGCTCTGGGTCGTCGTCCGGTTAGCGTGGCAACGTTCCACAATGTTACGAAGACTTTTCTGGCCTAACGGCTTTAATCGACATTAGGACTACAGGGCGGGCCTTGTTGTTAAAAAATAAATGGAACTCAATACGGCTAGGCGGTTGCCGTAGCAATAGAAGTTACTTATATTAGTTAAAAAAAGCTGACAGTCTCTTGGCTGTTTTGTTATAATTAAGGTCACCTAGTCAGCTAACCTAAAAAGGTATAACGAAACGATGTCATCGAATACAAGAATAGGATTAGCGGGATATTGTAATCTCTGCTCGAGATGCCACGAATAGTGATAGCGATTCCGCTAAACTAAATACTTTTCGCGGGAGTGATTGAACGAACATATATAATCTCCCGGTCACAGTGAATGTAGTGTGACTGTGAGGGGATATTTTCAAAAGCATAAGCATTTTTTAACAAATACTCAAAACATAGTTTTAAGTCAGCCTGCGGTCGTCTTGGCTCAATTTCGAAAATGACCGAATTGTGAGGGCACTGGAAATAATAAAAAAAAATCTGATAAGCCATAAAAATGATGTAGATGATTTTAGAGACCGACAATATAGAAGGGGGACGGAGGAAGGGAGTCGGAAATCAGCCCCTTAACCCCACCAGCTGTGAAGGAGGAGTACATCAAAAAACATAGTTTTTATTTATCAGAATTTACCATTAATAAGTGACTGCGAGACTTCAGCCTGCTCCAGCCCGGTTGATGATCGCAGTGTTAAAAATACTTAACGGAAAACATTGCTACCTATTTTTTACTGGTCTACGGAGATCCTAGCTGGTTAGCCTCGCAGACATTAGTTGCCTTGTACGACACCCGTAAGTCGAAGGGATTTATACTATCCTGATTTATCAGGTACCAAACGACAAATTTATAGATTATAGGTATAATAATGTGGTGGTTGGAGCTTAAAATAAATATATCTTTAGATTATAGGAGACATATTTTTCATGATGTGGTATTCGGTATTCGGCCGAATATCGCCAACTATTCGGCCGAATACCGAATAGTGGCCGAATATCCGTGGCATCTCTAGTCTATACCACCCTATTAACAAAATATCAAGTCAGTCTGTGGTCGTCTTGGCTCAATTTCGAAAATGAGTGAATTTGTGAGGGCACTAGAAATAATATACAAATTCCAAAACCGTAAAAACGGAGATGATTTTAGGGACCGGCCATATAGAAGGGTTCGGAGGAAGGGAGTCGGAAATCAGCCCCTTACCCTTCCGCCTGTGAAGGAGGAGTACAACGAAAAACATTTTACAAGCAATCATGCAATTCATTGTAACATCATCATCACAGCCCGTAACAGTCCACTGCAGGACTTAGGGCCTCTCCCACGAAAGGGGAGCTTATTGCCATAATCTCCTCGCTTGGCAGGCGGGTTGGAGATCGCAGTGTTTAAATATAACAAAAATGCTGCTGCCCATTTTCCAGACTATGGAGACTCTTGATCTATTGCCTCGAAAGCATTAGTCGCCTTGTACGGCACCCATGAGTGTAAGGGGTTGGTGCTATTCTACTCTGCTGGACACCACACGGCTAACATTATTTGGTATAATTGTATACCGCGACGATACACGGGTTCAGTGCTGAGCCCTTATTTGTTTTGCATTGTGCTCAATGTCCTCTCAGCGGAAATTCAGGACGCGCCTCCTTGGCTTATGAAATACGCTGATGACATCGTACTAGTGAGCAAGCTTAGGCAGGATCCTGAGACCAAGGTAAACACGTGGAAGGCAGTGCTAGAAAACGGTGGTTTGAAGCTGAACGTCGCATACGTAACGTACAAAACAGAGTATATGGCTAGCTGCAGCGCGGATCTTGAAACCATCCGTATAGGGAACGAAGCTGTAAATAGAACAGATTAATTTAAATACCTCGGATCCGTGTAGCACGAGATTGGCGATATTGGCACCGATGTCAAGGCTCAAATCTCCAGGCTGGTTATCTGTGACCCTAAAATCCCAATCAAGCCTTGAGTCTTGGGCTAATATATAAAAGCATAATTAAGCCTGTGATGCTCTACGGCAGCGAAACTTGGCCAGCGCTGACGAAGCACGTCCGCGAACTCCACGTCAACAAAATGAAAATGCTGCGATGGATGTGTGGCATTACGCGACTGGATCGAGTGCGTAACGAGTACATCCGTGGCAGCCTTGGCGTAAGAGATATCGCGGATAAGATCGAAGAGGCACGTCTGCGCTGGTATGGTCACGTGTTGACCGTGTTGCGTAAGCCCCAGGGATACGTGGTGTGCTTGAATGGGTGCCTGAATCTGCCGGTATCAGGAAAGACATCCCGCGGAAGGCCCAAGAAGCGATGGATTGACATTGCCGAGTCGGACGCGAGAGCCAACGGCTTACGACGACGTGAGGATGCCGAAGATCGGGCAAAGTGGAGAAAGCAAAACAGGAAAGCGGACCCTGGCAGTAGCCGAGATTGACCGCTCGGATGATGATTGTATACCGCGACCAAATTAGTGTCAAATTATAGATATTTATAATTTATATGCTCTGCACAAAACGTTACATTGGTGGTCATATGCCATGCTGACCGCTGGCAGACTTGGTGTTTTCGTCATATCTAGCTGTGGTCTAGCTAGACTACAGTATCCCGTTAATTCCACTCTTGTATTCGATAACGTAGGTTTAGTATACTTTAGTTGACCTAATGGGGCTGACGAGTGAAACTGCCAAGACGAAAAGGTTTCATTCTTGTATATGTCGCAGGGCGTCTTCGAAGCCGACATCGAAAAGACTGCCTTCTTGACAGAAGGTCGGCGCAGCTAACTGAGCAGCATAAACGCTGATGTGATTCACTTTCCTGAATCACCAGCGCTATGATATCTATAAGTCCTCAGGACTCCTCAGGAGGATGGGAGTTCCTCAAGGATCTGTTCAGTCCGCGACTTTATTCCTGCTGCATATTAACAATCTGCTTGTACCAGGTACCTTTGGGTGCGCAGATAATAGCACAGTAACGGATAGATATCTGTCAGAGGCACAAGCCAACAGGGACGATATTCAGTCTTGTCGAGAGGCCATGGTTGATCGTTTGGACAAAGCTCTCAAGGCAGTTTCTGATTGGGGCGGAGCCAATCTCGTGGCGTTCAACGCAACAAAAACTCAGGCGTGTTTGTTTTCCGCCAAAACGAGTCCATTCCATCTAACTCTAACTTTTCGGGATGTTCCTGTGGAAATTACCGACAACCTACAGCTTCTTGGTGTTGAGCTATCTTCAAATCTCAACTTCGGTCAGTACATCATATTTAAAGCAAAGACTGCAGCAAAAAAACTTGGTATCCTCTCGAAGGTTAGGCGATACTTCCCTTCAAAGCAGTTGCTTCAATTATATCAAGCACAAGTGCGATCCTGCATGTAGTACTGCTGCCACCTCTGGGATGGATCAGCCAAATATCAACTGGCGGCGTTGGATTCGGTGGAAAAACGTGCAAAGAAGATAATTTGTGACCCGCGGTTGATTGAAGCAAGGCTGCAGAGCCTCGAACGGCGTAGGGTTGCGCGTCTGTCCGTCCTCTACAGGTTATATTTCGGAGAGTGTGCGAAGCAGCTGCACAACCTTATTCCGCCGGCCCCTTTCCGCCATTGGATGAAGCGATCCGGGCGAGCGCTTCATCCTTATGTCGTGGATCTTCCAGCTACCCGCACGACCCGCTTTGGCTCGACCTTTATAATACGTACGGCTAAGGATTGAAACGCGCTGCCTGCGAGTGTGTTCCCTGATGAATAGATTTAGATTTATTTATTATCTCATTTTACATCCTATATTTAATTATCACTAGTATAGTAATTTATATAAATCTATAAAAGATATCGTCAATTTTTGTTATAAAAACATTTACAATATGTATTTAATCAGAACAAGCGTACCTACATTTACTTTCATCGTTGGAAGCAAATTAACATTAATAATTAATATTAGGAACAATAATAATAATGTTATGAGATTATAATAAAATACAATACAAAATTACACAGTGGTAATGTCAGTGTCAAATACAATAATATAAAATAAAATGTCGATGCACAAAATATTACCATAGGTAATTTATCAATAGGTATAGGAAATGTCAAGTATAATGTTTAATGTAAATGAATTGAAAATATGAATATGAATTAGGAAAACTTGTCAATGAATTTGCAATAGTTAAAATAATTAACAATAAATGTCAAACAGTTAAAATAATTTGAATATCAATGTCAAAAGGTAGTTACAATTAATTTTCATTGTCATAGTTCTTGAATTCATTTACGGATTAAAATGCATTATCCAACAAAAAGCTTCTCAGCTGGCTCGCAAACGCTTCGTCAGTCTGTGCGGTTTTAATTGACTCGGGTAAGTGTTCATACAACGTAGGGCGGATACGCGGAGTATAATCTGGATGCCTTCAAGGCTAGAGTGATTAGGCTGTTCCAAGACGGGCATGCTTCATCTTCGGCCGCATCGTCACTTACCAACAGGTGAGATGGCGGTCAAATGCCTGTCTTGTCTACATATATACAAAAAAAAATTGTCGATAGCTAACCTTGCTCACCTCCAAGATACCTCCAAGATGCCGTTCGTTCTGTAGTTCGTCATACACCACTGTAGCGATCCCGTTCCTACTTGCTGCCGATCCTGTGTACACCAGATTGTATCCACTATCGAAGCGTGTTAATTATGTTTTTGCTCGTGCGGCGTGAGCACGGAATTTTTGTGCGTGAACAGACGGAATTGGTCCTTAAAATCTTGCGTGATTGTTACGTGCGTCCAAACCCGCGAACACGTCCCTAGGCGGCACGCGAGCCTTTGCTGCTACTGCGCATTCGTTACATTTGGACGTACCCTTAGAAAATTATTTATCTAAGTTACTACTTAAGTAAATGCGCCACGAATGAGCAAGCGTAGCGAGCTCTGAATTTTTGGGCCTGAAAACCTTGCGTGATCGTTAGAAAAGCAACTTTTAACGCGCGAGCGTGATGCAAATACATTTACGCTGGAGCAACAGAGACAGGTAGTAACAGGTCAATGTACGAATTTCTTTCTGGTCCGCGAGTTCCGCGAGTAAAGTCGTAATGAAAATAAAGTAATGGATTTTAATAATGGAAAATTTATATATTTAGAAACAGAAACGTTGAGGTAATCATAATAAAAGTAATTAAAGTCAATGAATGAGCAACCGCAACGTGATTGATATTGCTGGCAATTTATCCATCAAAACTTTTTTAAATTGTTACTTAGAGAGGGCACAAGGTGAAAGGGGCACTGATGGAAAGCGGTAACCGTTGTCCAGGACCTCAGCAAAGGGGAGTGAATGCGACGATGTCGTTTCTGCCTATCTATACGGGAAAAATCGTGATGCCGAAGCTAGCTCGAAATTTTGGTTTTTAAAAGTTACAACGTGTTACGAGATAATGTTACAACTAAATTATAACAATTAGGGAGTGAGCTTGGCGAGCTCGATGTTTCTGCCAATTTGTCTCTTTACATAAGCATAATATTAATAAAATGACAAATGTTTTATTGTTCCATAACCATACCCATAGCCCTACACTATGATTTCCTGGGCCATGGGTGTCACATACACAGGCGCGGATCCAGGATTTGTTTGAGGGGGGGCAAAAGTCTAAATTATAGAGTTATTATTAGAGTAAAAAATGTCCCCTTTATAAAAGCTTGAAGTGATCCTTAAATTAATGAGCGAGTGAAGCGAAATAGCTATTTTAGACATTTTCAGTCTTAACAGCAATGGGTGATCCTCACTAGGGAAATTAATGTATGAGTGACCGTAACGAGCTTGGTGAAAGGTAAGAATAGTAACTGAAAGCTAGAATGAGCAAGCGAAGCAAGTAATATTATAAGCGATATTTTAAATTTTTAGGTCTTAAAAGCTGGGATGACCAATAAATAATGAGCGAGCTCGAAATTTTTGACATTTTGGCTTAGGTGCTGTGATGATGTGTGATGCTGATCGTAATAAACGACAATAAAATAAAATAAAATTATTCAATGAGCAATCGGAGCACGCACGAAACTTTTAACATGATTGTTCTTAAAAGCTGGGGTGATTGTCGGTGAGCGAGCGACGCAAGCTCGAATTTTTTGTCATGTTTGTTCTGAAAACTTGGAGTGATTGATAAAATCAAGAAAAGAATTAAGAGAGCTTCGAATTTTTGGCTCATAAAACCGTAGGGGATTGTGAGTCAGACTAGGGGCTGGGGGGGGGTGGGGTGGGGGGGCAATTGGATCCGCGCCTGCACATGAAGACATATAGTCGCATATACATTAGTTACGTATCTACTAAATACAAATAATCATCTTGGCGTTAATGTCCCGGTTGTGCTCTCGAGAACGAGGGCCCGGGGTCCGCCTTAACCATGATCCAGAATTTGGCAGGTCAGGTAATTACAGTGGAGCGATTGCCTTCTGACCTTCATGACCCTGCTACCAGGGAAACCTGACCAGATTGGATCTTGGTTATACTTTACAATTAGTTAGGTATCAACTAATTATATTTAATTGTTCAAGTTACTTTTTTGTTAGTTGTAATATTTTTGTTTGCTTTTAGTGAATTTATCTGCTGAAGCCATTGTGAACATAACTGGTGATGGAAATACTATGAAGCCACCTAACACAGCTACAAATAAACATTATTTGCCTAAAAACGAAAATCTAAACCAAGAAGTAAGTTCATCTGCAAATCCAGAGTTCTCGTCAAATATGAACATGACAATGTTATATTCTGGTAAAACTGGAAGTTTGGGGGCAGTCCCAAAACAGCCTTTAAGACCATACAGGCCTACACCCGCAAAAGAATCATTCTGGACTGATCAATTACGCCGTATTTTAACTTACCACATGCAAGGAAGTAGAATACTAATTTTGATGCGAGGTATACCTGGAAGTGGCAAGACTTATTTAGGGAGGCAAATAGTCGATGTCACTATTGGTACCACCTTTGATCATCACAAATGCCATATTTATAGCACAGACGATTTCTTTATTGTCCGAGGGTCATATCAGTTTGACAGATCCAGGTTAACTGAAGCTCATGATTGGAATAAAAAACGTGTTTCTGATGCTTTACGGGATGGATTGAGCCCAGTAATAGTTGATAATACAAATATTTCAACCTGGGAAATGGAACCTTATGTGCGCGCAGGTGTTGAAAATGGTTACTTTATAGAAGTAGTTGAACCAAATACACCCTGGGCTAAAAAAGCACGTCAACTGTTTAATAGAAATAGTCATAATGTTCCGATTGCGACTATAAAAAGAATGCTAGATGCTTATGTGGATAATATCACCGGAGATAATTTAATAACAGAGTATGGTCTCCAGTACCCTTGTAATTATACACCTCCAATTTTAAGAACATATCCACCTGTTGCAGACGTATTACATACATCCCCAGCCTCTGATTATAATATTACTCAAATACAAGACAACAAGCGAACAATATCAGAACAACAAAATGCTTTATTAAGAAATAATTTTGGACAAAATCTAAACTCGGATGATTTGTCACAAGATGCAGGAGGTGAGTTTACAAATGCCGGCAGTGAATCTAATGATCAACAGTTATTTACAGATGCTAAAATATCAGAAGCTTCTACTAATGAACCACATGAAGAAATTCTTAATGTTCGATATATAGAAGCTCATAAAGTCGAAGAAATGGAAAAAGTAGAAGATGAATGGGAGAAAGGAGAATCTTGGGAAGAAAAAATGGCTCAGAACACAGCCACCTACGTTGGTGAAAAATCGGAATGCAGTCTAAATCCAAAACCTCAGAGGGATAGTCCACGAACGCACACTGAAATTGTGTCTAATCCTCAAGATTCTCTCTTGGAGTCTCTGCCACAATGTGAAGACTGGAGACAAATATCTCTTTTTATGAAACCTTGGGATGATGCAAATGTAACGAAAGGAGCCGAAATTTCTAAGATGGATATAGAAACGAGATCAGTCTCCACCTGTGTAGAAATGTATGATACAACGGTACCTAATCCTAAAAATTTGAAATTGATTACGGCTAGTCCTAGGGATATAAATCTTTTCCATTTACCTATCTATATCGAAAAGATTCCACAAAACCGTATGCTTCATAAGAGTACTATGACAAACAAATCCTTAATTCTTGAGAAAGTCAGATGTAAAAATGAAGAGCATCATTTTATTGCATTTCGAAAACTTTTTAAACAAGTACCAAAACTTGCCCTACGCGATGTGTTTGACAAATGTGGTGGAGATGTTAATTGGGCAACGGATATTGTTTTGGAAAGTATAAAGTGTAAACCTAAATATGCCATTGATCAAAATATTTCAGAATCTGACGAAGAAAATATAGATGAATGTGATTGTTTGGCAGATTATCATATAATCCCTGACACTGAAAGTGATGATGTTGTTCAACCATTTCTAGAACCGCCACCAAACATTCCCAGTAACAGTAATATTGAAAATGGTACTGCACCTTTAAAGAAAAATAAAATAGTGCCATCTGAGGCATCCATTCTGCTTAAACGCCAAATAGAAAATAATGTTGTTATTTCAGATAACCACTATTCCCAACATAGCTTGAAGATAAGAAAAATACGGCGTGGCGAACTAGATCAATCTACGCCAGAGGCTAAAATGGATGAATATTTAGAGAGTAGTACAAACGATGTTTATGCTGATGTTATAGCTGTGGAAGATCTTTCCAATGAAAATCAGTGTAACAGTGATGGAGAAGAATCAATTGTCAGTTTAGATGAGGTCGAAAGTACAGTAACTATAAATTTCGGACCGGAATTCTTGGCCCAACTGGATTCATTGTTTGGCAGAAAAGGCATGACTTATCCACAAAATGTTGTGCCTAAAATAAGTATTCCAATGTCAATGCTAACTGAGATAGATGCATTATGGATGGAATCAGTTATGTTTCAGTTAGATGAAGAGGATAAACAAACTGAGAGGATGGTTAAAGAAGACGAAGAGTTCGCTAGGTATCTAATCTTAGTTTATTTAATAAGGTAAATTATTATTTATAAAAAAATAATAAATATTAATGATATTTCAGACAATTGGAAATGAAGCATGCAGAATTATCTTTAGCAGGAAAAGAACCAGAGGTACCAAATTTCAAAGAAATAATGGATATGGATTTTGCTTTGTCAGTTCATCAGAAAGAAGTTGCGGAATGGCGTAACAATGAGCCTAATGATTTAGCAGCTAAGATGACCAGGGACAAGCTCTACGATTTATTCGAAGATATCAGTCGCGAAGTTCTCTCAGAACTTCTTTTGGCACACGATTATAATTTTGAAGCCACAGTAGAGGTAAAAAAGCAACAATAATAGTGAGTCTCCCATCCAAACTTATTTTATACATATTAATTTTTTATATATTTTAGGTGTTATTGACATCTACAGGTAACGGTCACATACTCAAGGAAAAAAATGGTCTCAATAAATTTATAATGAATAAAGAAATAAAACGCAAGAGGAGGATACTAGAAGAGAATGCGAGGGTAGGATATTTCAGTATTCTGCTATAATTGTTCACATCACTCTACAAAGAGACACTTAGACACTTGTTTTAAAAGGATATTTTTATTTGAACCTGAAGTTTTTTTGTTCACCTATAAATGTACCTATATGTTATTTCATTTTTAGATTTCTCTCTGTACTTTATTCTTTTTAGCTTTCGGGTACAATGCCTAAGTGGACGACGAACTTAACAAAATTTCTTTTTTGGCCTATAATTATGAACTTTTGTGCAGCCATCATCGTCATCCTTTCTTTTAACCGATGTTGACTAATGTACCGATTATAAATAAAAAATAAAACACCCAATTCCAGGCCTCACTAGACGAGGAATGGCCGCTGCTTCCCATGGGAGAAAATATCCCAATGTCTGTAGTAGATAAATACCGCAATGAAGCCGATATGCATTTGGCTCGCCGTAATCAGTGAGTAAATATACAAGTATTTAAATGCAATGCAAAATACAATTAACATAATTTTTTAAGAAGCTTCTGATACATTTGTGAGGATTTATTAGTAAGAACTGTACTGTAATCGCTTACAGCCATAATCAGTTGTTCAATTGCTTGCCTGATTATAACCAAATACTTATAACAACAATGATTTTCTTCATAGTTTCTGCCTTGCCCCTGCGGCATGCAGGCAGGGGTGTTTAGCCATCTTTTTATTTTCAGTGCTAAATCCTCATATTTTATCCTACCTTATTCATTTCGGAAACAAACCTGGCGCTGGCGTTATAAAGTGTGGATATTGTTTTCAGTAATTATGCAAAAGCGCAAGATTATATACGACGCGGTATGCTTGATGTGGCCGACTATTACTCTGTTATTGCTGCTTTTCATAAAAAACAGTACGAACAGGCCAATAGCAAGGCTGTTGTTTCGCTAGTTCAGGTGAGACGATAAATAAAATTTATGTTATAGATCAATTCGCCTAGTTGACTCAGAATCAGTCACTTTATTTTTTATGTTCAGTATATTGAACAAAAATCATCACATTAAATACGTCAAAGTAGTGAGTCAGGGGTCTTGAGGAATCGGGGTCTGCAGGAATCCTTTCCTTTTTTTATTTTATTATTGTGTTGTATATTAATTTTGTATACATGGCATATACACTTACATACACCACATGCATCTTATTACAATAGCCGTAATAATTCGTGTGCAATCACTATAGCGGTTTATCTCGGCTTCGGCCAGGATCTGCTTTCCTACTGTTCTTGATCCAGTTCACCTGGTCTTCAGTATCCTCGCGACGTAAGCTGTTGGCTTTCGCGCGCGACTCAGCGATTCATTACTTATTGGGACTCCCGAGGGCAAAGGCTGGTTGGTGTTTCCTAGAATAGAACAGAATCATCGATGTATCGCTCACGGGGTCCAACCAGGTGGACAGAGTGGTTTTAACATTCTAATTAGTCCGTCAGTTAGATTATAAAAGCATTAGACACGTGTGTTTTTATTTATCTAATCAATAAAAAATGACAGATAAAGCGTATCAAAGTTTCGGAGTGGGGGCTCGTGACGCCTCTTCTGAATGAAATTTGATCTAAGGCGTGACGTCCCGCAACATTTCAACGCACTGTATCGGCGTTATTTTTTGAAATTAAAATAATACGTGACCAATATTTTTTGATAATCTACTTGCGGACTAACTTTTTTTTTCAGTCATCATAACTATTAAATTAGTCTGAAGATACACAACATTTTATAAATCTAAGTTGCTATTCCTTTCCTACAAAGGAAATTACGCTTTTCTATTCATAGTATAAAACAAAGTCGCTTCTCGCCGTCTGTCCCTATGTATCTATGACTGTACGCTTAGATCTCTAACTATGTTACGGATTTTAATGTGGTTTTCAACAATAGATAGAATAATTTAAGAGAAAGGTTTATAAGCAAGAACAAAAAGGGTAAGTACGAGGTGTAGGATAGATATAGGGTAATTGTAGGGTAGGGGTACGACGCCACGCGAACGAAGTCGCGCCGGGTGCACTAGTTGGAAATAAACTGTAATTTTTTTTACTTATTAAGGCGTATTCTTTTTTTTAAATCAATGATTCTTTGTTTGAATAATTTCAGGCACACGCTAGAAATAGCCCGAGCAACGCCACCCTAGATTTGCATTATTTGCGTGTCGCCGAGGCTAAAGAGTTCCTCGACTTATTCCTCGACAATCGCATTCAGAACCTCAAACAAAATAGAACCATGGGCCGTCGATATCAAGAACTTTTCGTAATCACTGGCAGGGGCCTGCACAGTCCCAAAGGGCCAAGGATCAAGCCAGCTGTCAAAAGTAGAGTCTTGCAAAGAGGTTTGAGGTACGTGTAGATTTCATTCTATTTATAGCTAAATGTAAATTTAGCTACATTTAGCTATATCTAAAGGAGGACCGGCAGAAATATATGGACCCCAGCCTATATGACCAATGCAAAGTTTAATTTAATTGCCCATAACTTTTTCCCGCAGCCATTCTGGAGTTGTCGCCATAGTAAAAGTTGTAGAAAATGAAAAATCATATAGGTCATATATTATTAGTTATTGGTCATATAGGCTGTATTTACCGGTACAAATCGAAGTATTATTTAACTGACCATAACTTTTTTCTTATAGCGATTCGAGGATTGTTTCCATACTAAAAGTCGTAGAAAATGTAAAATCCTTTCCAATGACATATCACTCAACGTTATTGGCCATATAGGCTGGGTTGTGCAGACCTTTAAATGTAATTTTGAAATTATTATAAAATCGTAAAAAGATATTGTTCTAAGTCTAAACTTGGACTGTATTGACTATAAATTTTAAATTTGATCATAAATTTAAGAGGACCCTTAGTACTAAAACTATGCGCTTAAATATGTAGATGTGGTGAAACATCTAGTAAGTGATCTAAAGGCGTTTTTAATATCATTAATTTCTCAATAAGTCCAAATGATCCTTGTAGCGACATGTGTTTTTGCCAAGTCCATACTCAATATTAATTGTGTGGGACTGACCAGATATGTTAGTACTATGTCCAGAAACCAAAATAAGATAAGTAAATAGAAATGCCATGTGGGGTGTCAACTTTCGAGAACGCTTGTCGCCACTTTGGCCACTACTCCGCACAACTGTACTGGTCATCTTGGCGTTAATGTCCTGGTTGTGCTCTCGATGCTCTTAGGCACAAGGGCCCGGGGTCCGCCTTGACCATGATCCAGGATTTGGCAGATCAGGTAATTACAGTGGAGCGACTGCCATCTGACCTCCGTGACCCTGCTATCATTGGAACCTGACCAGATTGGATTATGGCTACACATTCAGTCGCCTGAATGTGCAGGTTTCATCACGATGTTTTCCCTGACCGTAAGAGCATCGGTTAGTATTCAACTAATGTACATAACTCAGAAAAGAGTCATTGGTAAATGGCCGCAGTGGGATTCGAACCGGGTACCTCTCGCTTACGAGTCGGATACTGTAACCTCTCGGCCACCGACGCTCATACACGCTGCGCATAACTGTACTACTGCGCAATATCTCTCAAATATCTCACTAACGCGCAAAATATGTATGTCGAGTCATCTGCATGGCGACAAAGTCACGCGCGCGTTGGACTTCAATTGACTTCCTTTTTTTATTTCTGTGAACTATGTACTGGAATTAAAGACAAAGAAAGCCTATCTACCCAACGGAATACAATGAAGATAAGAACTAAATAGAACAAGAACTTGAATATATTATGTTGCATTTACAGGTATACCGTACGCAACCCTGGCCTCTTGTCCGTGCGTGTGTACGCCAACAGCCCGCTTTCCCACGAGCTCGCAGGCTAGTGGTGGCCGGCGCGCCGTCCCCGGTGGCCAAGGTCTGGTTTCTACTATTGCATCTTTTACATTTGCTATTTCTTCTAAATTCGGATGCTTATGCAATCCGGCCTACTTTAAGTGTAATAGTAGGAGATCTGGTCATAGTAATATCTTCCCTTGTCTGTTATTAAAAAAAATCGTTTATTATAGGTGAGAAAGAATATTACTCAATAAAGAAAAATATATATGGGTTGCCTACTCGCACCCTGGTCCTGCTATGGTGGGTTTACAATAACGGAATCATAACCAAATCTGTATTTTGTGCTCCTTAATAAGGTTCTCCATTTCTTCATATAGGGTGCAGTAATAAAGAAACATGCCCAATTAGAATATGAACCTTCCACATTCAATAATAAAAGACGTAGTAATAAAATCTTTATTTATTTATTATTTACATTTACAGGTCGGTTGCGCAAGTTTACGCCGACTCATCTGGCTGGCTGTTCATGCAAACTCAAATGTACTCAAGTGGCGTCGGCCGGCGCACTCGCGTAGCGCCAACGTGGACTCAGCTGGCGGCTACTCCTACGAGTATAGTATATTACGGCGGCTATACATCTGTGCATACGACTCATCTGGTCGCGTTTGTTAACACCGCGCCTGACTTTTTGATGTATGGGTTACCAGCGAGAGTGAATTATTTAATGAGTTACTGTACTCACTGTCGCTTCGGTGAATGGGGGATGTTCGGGCGGCGACTTTAAAAAGTAACAAGTGTAGTTCGGCGTGCCTTACTAGATGGCGCTGCTTAGACAGGATTGAATTTAGTAGTCGAAGTTACTCGGAAAGATGTTTTGTGAAAAAATACTTAGTTTTAGTACCTTTTTTGAGAAGAAAGCGCAAAATGTCTACATTTCCGTACATCTAACAGTTGGGTACGTCCGCCCGATAACCTGCACAATCAACCTGCAGTTTGAATTTGATCAATGTTAAATGCGAGCAACTCAATCTGAGAGCAGTGCTGTCAAGACCAATTAGTCCGTGGCATTTTATCTTCAGGGCATAGGCCTCTCACGATCTATGGCTTTCCTGGGCTAATCCTTTGCCTTGTAGCGGGACAAGAAACTCTTTTTTTTCATATGAGAACCACCAACAATACCACGGACAAACTCGCCTTTACAACACTTTTCTCGCATCGTTCGCGTTTATAAAAACTAAGCTTTTCGCTATCCAAATGCGAGATTGTCAGTGTAAGTAAACCGTCGGGCGCCCTAATCTTGTTTAATCCATACGGACACCTGAGGTTGACCCAATATGATCGCATTCGCATTGTTAAAATTGCCCCTAGAGGCTCAAGTATACGATGATTTCTGGCCATGTGTATGCATAATAACAGTTGCATGGCATACAATTAAATATATTATAAGGCGAATAAGGGGATGAGGCTTTTTGCCTTACTTGGCTAAGCGCTAAATGTTGTTCGACGAGTCTTCTCAGCGATACTCAGCTGTACTCGTACCTGTGCCATAATAGATTGTTACCGTTAACGGCATGGTCTGTGTTGTTCAAGTAAACGGCTTGTCGCCAAAAGTGGCATTTCGCCAAAAGTGACATTTCACCAATGGCATTTCGCCAAAACTGTCATTTCGACAAAACTGGCATTTCGCCAAAACTGGCATTTCGCCAAAACTGGCGTTACGCCATCATTATAGTATGTAGTTTACCTATTGCTGTCTGATACCGTTTATTGATGTTGTACCTATACTAAGTAAATGTTGTAAGTACAGTTCTCGCCAAGTTTGACATTAAACGAAATATCTTTCAATTTTAATTGTTGATTTCAGCCCGGTTTCAGGTAGACAAAAGTTGCCTTGGGATATATTAGATCTCTACGACGAGGGAACTATTTTATAATCATATATTATTATGAGATAATTGGTTTCGGTAATTACCTATCGAATATATACTTTGTCGTGGAAGTCTTTGTATTTATCATACTTATAGCCTATTGGCATTTTACTTTGGAGTTGGGTCCATGAGAGTATATATTTCCGAGAGATACGGTTTTGGCTCGTAGCGCTTAAAATAATACACTAGAGTTTTCAAGTAGACAAACTGAGGCCGATTTCATGAGGTTGCAAGTACATAGATTACAAAATGTTCATATCTTTAAATGGTGACGTTAACGGCGCACTCTGTAAGTGTCAAAGTAATACACAGTGGTATAAAAATTACATAAAACCAACCTACTACCCACCGACGTACATAATTACGATTGATTAAATATATAAAATTTACTTACATTGCCATTTGCCTACTTTAAGGATAGTTACTTCATAACTTTCTGCCGTATTGAACATCAAAATAACTGGCTTTGCTTTTTTAAATAAATTAGCTCTGCATCATGCAGTTTCTTATAAGTAATTGGGTGTTACAATACAAAATCAAACCAGTATTTAAATGGAATTATTAAGCATTGTGCAGGTTTAAGCATTTACGAGTACAGAGGATGGGGGACAATCACGTCCATAAAAATGTTGGTTATTTGTAATTTCGTGAATTGTGACCTCGGTTGTGACTGATTTTTATCACCAGTCTTTGGAATGCCTATTTTAGAGAGATGATTCCTTCCTTATGTTAACATAAGGACAGGAAAGAAGACTGATAGGAAAACAGTATGTTGATTAAAAACGGACAAAGGTTTGTCGTGGACAAACGAGATTGCTCAAATTGTATTTTTTATCAAAATTTGTATTTATTAATTGACAATTAAGTACATTTTTTTGTGAAATTTTAAGATTTCTGTAAATAGCGTCTGTAATTAATGTTGTTATCTGTCTGTGATTTAGTAGCTGGACTTCTATTATTAAAAGGTCCCTAGTCTGAAACGTGATGTTTACATATTTACCGTTTCCGTCTGGAATTCTTGCAAAGAATCGTTCCTGTAGTGCCAGATTAAAAGTCAATCATTGCCAAAGAAACTTTGAATTTTCCCCTTTAAGGGTAGTTAGATACTTGAATTCCTGTCGTGTTCAGGACATGGTGATAATTGGCTTTCCTTAGGTACGCCCCAATTTTTGTCCTTTAATGTAATCGATGTTTCTAAATGTTGTATGTGTATGTGTAATTCGATGTTACAATAATTTACGATATTAAATATTACGCTATATTTACACGATCAGTATCTATTTACATATTTAGTAAATAGTCAGATTTTCAGAGAAATTGTATTGGTTAATCACATTACAGGCGAGCGGCATCATCGAACCGCTCGGCGGCGAGGTCTGTCAAAGTCACAGTCACAAGTGGCCGGCGGGCGCCGCTTGCGTCCGTCGCGGACAAAGAACAAAATCTATGGCCGCCGAGTAATTTTTTTTACTTTTTTTTTATGCGGGCTCTACATACTGGCCAAGAAACCGTTGTCTGCTTTGATGATGCCGTGGTGCCCAGCATTCATTTTATATTGTATGACGTTTATAAGTGTTTGTGAAAACCTTAACTGAATAAACGTATTTGATTTGATTTGATTATTACATATTACGTAATATTTAATATCGTAAATCAGATAGACGTAATTAAATTATAGAATTAATGGTATTTGCTAAGGAATTTTCGTAGGTTTACCCTTGAATAAGGATTTATTGAAATAACGATTGATTAGATCATATATATTGGAAAAGTTTAAGCTCTGAACGGATTATTGATTTGTTTATTGCTGGTTTGGCAAATCTCACACTACCACTCCCGGTCAGACGCTTCAGCCATTTTTATGTTTATATTTTTCATGCAATTGACTTTTAGTATGAGAATTAAACTTAAAGTACAACTAGCTGAAGACGCCTTCTTTCAGCGGTGCTGTACCGCTGGATATTATTTATCTATATATATACTAGGTACATTATACTAGGTTAGCGGGGCGTGCTGGAGAAATATGGTGAGATTTCAGCTCAGTGTGAGGTCGGCCTTATCTTCTATGTAGGTTCGGAATGTGCTGGTATGTAATCGAGCAAACTGAATACGTAATCTGTAATCTACTTTTATCAGTAGCCTTATATTTAAAAATAGATGATAAACTATGACTTAATCACATAGATATAGGATTATTGTATCTCTCTTAATTTTGTTGGCCACCGATTTATGTCCGTCTTGTAAGAAATTTGTTTTACTTCACACATTATATGTGTAATGTGATGTGGATGATGTATTTACAAAGTTGAACTTCGTAAATGCATTTTCTATTCGCACTTACTTTTTGCGTAGAGTCACATGAGCGCTTTATACATGGATTAAGTGGCTATATTCTATTATATATTAAAAGTATCACATTCCAGCGTAAACGTACGATTACCAAATGTAACGATCCCACCAATAGAGACTACTGTAGGTTCTGATTTCCTCGTTGCATTGATATAATCCGGAAAATGTAACGCTTAAGCCCAGCGTGAATTTACTTAGAAAAGTTTTAAGAATTTTTTACAACATTTATGTAGGTAATTTAACTGAAATTGGATTTAAATGTAAAAGAAGTAATTATTATACAAATGTATAATATTTTTCACACATTTTATACAAGGTCTGTTGACTAGAAGTGATACAAATTAAAAATGTAACTGTAAGTTCGCCAATTTCGATTTTATTATTTAAAAATTTCAGTAGATACCTATATTTTAATTTTTTAAATAAAAATGTTATTGTATCATGTAGTTTAGCACGAATAACATCATCGAGTCTGTCTCAGAAGACGTCACACTCTGCACGATCGCGACTGGCTTGAAAATTTGGTCTTTTCCGGTGAAAAGTTGTCGCGTTTCTGCAATAAGTAAACAAACAAAACAATCTTGTACGGTTAAAGCGCAAATCGAAAGCCAATTTAAACCAGCAAACTACTTTGTGAAAGCAAGCGTCAGCATCCACCACCCGTTTTCATTGAACATGGCGTAAATATGAACTAACAAATCAAACGTTTAATCGATGATATGTAGCTTGGGTACGTAAACAATTCGGTAGAAACTTCGGTTTCTACAGGACTCGGCACCACCCTGTAAAGCTCTTGAAATCCAACGTATTTTATCTCTGTTCGAGCATCTGTCAAATTATGTAGGTATCATTAAAACACACTCGTGCAGCGATGGAATCCTTCGGGGCGGACTTGATAATGCTGCTAAAAGTGGATGTATCAAATAATATAATTAGTTTCTTTACTTCGAAATATTATATACTAGTATTAGTATTCTGTGGATATACTGAAGTTTTTAAATATAAAATAACAAAATTGATAACATAAGATGTTCGAGTGACGGCCTCTGTATTAAATTGTAAAACAGTTTGATACGACATTGATGTTTTATATTTGAAATTTATTTAGTTTGTAAGTTAGTTTTGTAAATCTATATTCTTAGTTTGTTTATCTAAAATATTTTGGACAATCATTGATTGGTGCTTAGGAAACGGAAAAGAATTTTTTGTTTGAACGATTGTAACGTGAGGTACTTTTTTCTAAACTCTAAAATACATTATAAATGTTATTTACCTACATATAACATACGATAATAATTATAAATAATAAACTATTGAATCGTCGGTGGCCGAGTGGTTCAGGTATCCGACTCGTAAACGAGAGGTACCGGGTTCGAATACCACTGTGGCCATGTATCAATGACTCTTTTTGAGTTATCTACATTAGTTGAATGCTAACCGATGCTCTTACGGTGAGGGAAAACATCATGATTAAACCTGTACATTCAGGAACCTGAATGTGTGACCATGATCCAATCGGGTCAGGTTACCCTGGTTACACGGAGGTTAGATTGCTGTCGCTCCACTGTAATTACCTGATCTGCCAAATCCTGGATTATGGCCAAGGGGGACCCCAGGCCCTCGTGCGTGAGAGCACAACCGGGACATTAACGCCAAGATTATGATTTTCTTTTCATTCACCAATTTAAACTATAAAGCTAGTACATAACGGATCCGTGATGAATGCGACCAATAGTCTTTTTGATGACTGAAGTCAATCATGTATGTAAATACCGAATAATTTTGACATGTTTTCGTAAGATTGTAAAAACCATTACTTTATAAATCCATCTAGCAAGATTACAAACTGTCGAACAAAATTTACCAAACCATTTACCATCTATCGCACTATTTTTCGAAGAAATTCAGTTTCGCAAGGTTTATGTCGTGATTGTGGCAAAGTGTCGACAACTCGGTCCAGTGACGAATTGCGGAAGAATGTAGGTACTCGTAACTTTATAATTACTTACATTAGATTATAGTCTGGTTTTTATAATCTTACGGTAACATAAGGCCTAAACACCGGGCGAAGTGTAGGTAGAGCAGAAAAGCGAAGTGTAGAGCGGATGTTGATGAAATTTGATGTTTGTGTGGAGGGAAGGATTTTTTAGGAACTTTTAAACCATCTTATCATGCAGCTCTACAGCCTTAAACTGGTTTCACAGCTATAGAGCGGAGACAGGCGTGAGACGCTAGAACATAGTTACACAGCGACTCGGATTGTTCCGTACGCGTACGGCTCTCCCATATACAGCAGTGGTACAGCCAGTCTCCGATTGTACGCCGCCATTTTGATGCAATTGAGTTTAAACCAATCGCAGCAAGCTAGCAGCAAGACAGCTCTGGCTCTGGCTTGCTGCAATTGGTCCACACTTAATTGCATCGAAATGGCGGCGTGATATCGGAGATCTGCGGTACGGCTGCAGGGCGACGGGTTTCCCGTACAGCACGCCATTCTTACTCTTAACAGTCTTAACCAATCTTGGTCTTTGGACTAATAAGTTTTACATTGACAAGGTTGGCGCCAGTCAAGTCATCTAGCATGACCTAGTAAGAAGTGAGTCAGACAAGGATCATGATGAACAGAAGGAGGGCGTTAGGTCATTTTCCAAGACATAATTCACTGTACGGGAACGTAAAGGTTGTTTTTTTATTATAAAACTTGGTTTTCAAATTGATATATTACTAAAAATATAATTGTAATATCAAAGAAACAACCTTTGTTGGAAAGGTAATGAAATGCCATTTATATTTGGCTGCCGCGTGTTTATCCTACAGAAAGTCAAAATCATTTAACCAAAATTGAGCGTTATTGCTGAACAGAAATTTGTATGGAGAAAAAAAGGGTTTATATAAATTAAAGAACTCTAAAGATAACCACGTGGTTGCGTTTGGGCTTATTGAAAGACATTTGTGTAGATTGTTTTGTTTATATTAATGAAAAGTAAATTGTGGAGTTTCATAATTTTATGATAGTTTTAAATAATTCTCGTCACATTATTAAACGAACTCCTATGTTACCATTAGTTGATTAAATCACCTGTTGTAGTCATTAAATGGTGAAGGTAATGTAGTTTGATGAAATAGTTGCTAA
This sequence comes from Blastobasis adustella, assembly GCA_907269095.1. Classification (NCBI taxonomy): domain Eukaryota; kingdom Metazoa; phylum Arthropoda; class Insecta; order Lepidoptera; family Blastobasidae; genus Blastobasis; species Blastobasis adustella. The sequence continues at coordinate 10,069,683 of OU026130.1, forward strand.
AAATAAATAATGTACTTTTCTCGCAAAAGATTACTATTCATTTATTTCTGACCTTAATTACGTAGTAAGATGTTTTAAAAATTACCCCGGGTTCAGGGTATTATCGATCTGTTGTCAATACTTACGTCGATAGTTGAAAAAACCCCAAAGGTATTTTAAATAAGGCACTATATTATAAAAATCCTATTTCTTCGTTTGCATTTTATCATTAATGACATAGGTAGTATACCGGGTGAAGGATAAAGAGTAGTAGTAAAGTACCACAAACTTATTCAGATAAGTTAACTTAGTCAGCCCGGTGGACAAATTTGGAACTAAGTCTCGCCATTTTTAAATGTCTTCATAATTTGAACAACAGCGACGCCGTCGCCAGGCCAGTTAAATTTGTGGTACTTTACCTACGTTCGGCGTTTCTGTCTACACGCCATTGCTGTAATTTTGTATGATTTTTTTATAATTATGCTGCGCTTTAGTTATACATAAGATTTGTTAGATGTTTTATTTTTAGTTTATAATATAGACTCATAGGTATTAAATGTTGTATGTTATATGTGTAGTAGTGAATGTCAATTAAAAAGACAAATAAATGGTTACCGTATCAATATCTTTTCTCATTGAAGTCCTAAACCCAAGCCTAATTAATTAAATTTATAAATAATGGGATGGAGCAGTGACTGTAATTTTTATTAGCGTCACGCCAATATTGAAAACTTCCTTAGTAGGTCATCATTTTTTGTTTTTTATGTCATGCGGTAGGCAAACAGGCAAGCGGGCCACCTGATGGAAAGTGGTCACCACTGCATATAGACATTACAAACCCAAGAGTATCGCCAATGCGTTGCCCACCTCTATTATACGTTGCTTTAACAAAAAGGCAAATGCCCCTCCACTGCCAAAGCCACGGTCCCTAAATCCCCACTCCATGGAGCACTGGAGATCTTACTCGCCTGCAGAAACACAACACTATTTAAAAGAGCATTGTTTAGCTGCGGTATTCTGTATGGTGGATGTACTTCCCCAGTCGGGCGGCTCACATTCGAACGGGATACCCCGCTTTGCCCTACCTCTCTTAAAACACATCATCGTCATATACCTACACCATCGTTATATACATCGTCGTTGATCAATTTAACAGTCAGATAATTAACATAACTGTTGGACAAGGGCCAAAGATACGAAACAAAATTAATTGATACATTTTCCGCTGTCCACGTCTAGTGGCTTTCCTCGACTTTTACCTGGTCATCAGTACACCAGACTTGAAAGCGAGAGGTACCGGGTTCGAATCCCACTGCGGCCATGTACCAATGACAATTTTCTGAGTTATTTACATTAGTTGAATGCTAACCGATACTCTTACGGTGAGGGAAAACATCGTGATGAATCCTGCACATTCAGGCGACTGAATGTGTAACCATGATCCAATCTGGTTAGGTTCCCCTGGTACCCTGGGTCCCCAGGGCCACGGAGGTTAGTTGGCAGTCGCTCCACTGTAAATCTGATTTCCCAAACTCGGGATCATGGTCAAGGCAGACCCCGGAACTCGTACGCGAGAGCACAACGAAGATGATGATGATGATCAGTTCACCAGATGTGCTGACCGATTTACATGTTTCGATACTATGTGGTCGACGATCAAGAACTTTGGCTCCAAACGGTCGAGCGACGAAGATATGTGGGTTGTAAACTTTACACTAAGTACCCACTGAAACCACTTTGTAAACACCACAGGACCTCGTTGATAGTTTGCTTTGTGGTTAAAAGGAAGGTAACCTATTATTTTTAACTAAAGTCTAACCAGGTCACGGGCTAAGTAAGTAGGTAGATCATCATCATCATTAGCCATCTCCATAGGCGTATTTAGGGCTATTTTCCAGGGGGGGCCTGGCCCCTGAGGTGGCCGATGAAGCCGAGTCGATCGCCAATGTACAGTCATTGAGCACGAATCAGCAAAATTAAAACCACCCAACGCGGATCTAGTTTTCAAGTTAGGCGTTAATTTTCAGATGTCACATGACATAGTCGAGCTCTGTAATTCTTTTTTAATTTTTGATGTGTTGGTTCTTATTATCTGAATTGATGAGCGGTGTGGGTGATGTGAATGTTTTAAAAATGAGGGATTGTAGCGAGTTCGGAATTGTTTGAATCTTGGCTAAAAAGAACTGGTGTGAACACATTAAATGTAACACAAACTAATACATGAAGCTGGCAGTGTGTACCCATAAAATCTGCCCTGACTACACCGCGCGTCTACACTACACTCGTATAAGCGATAAAAATATTGTGTTGCTAGCTACTGACTACCATGCATAATCCAAAACTTGATCATGAACCGGTCATTACTGCGCCTGTGGATCTGCGCCCTGTGCCTGGCCCAGGCGTCAGTCAAAATTATAGGTCATCATGAGCGAGTGCCCTGAGTAAAAAAAATTCCTATTTAGGAGGGTGATTAATAAATGAATGAACGAGCGGAGCGAGCTCGGAAATTTTGGGTTTTAAAACCTGTGGGAGAATAACGAATGTATGAGCGAGCGGAGCGAACTAGAAATATTTGTCATTTTGGGTCTTAAAAGCTGGGGTGATCAATGAATGAGCCAACGGAGCGAACTCGACAGTTTTGACGTTTCAGGCTTTAAGCGCTGGGGCGATAAATGAAAGAATGAGCGAGAGGAGTGAGCTTGAAATTTGTGACATTTTGGGTCTTAAAAGCCTGAAGAGATTATTGAATGAATGAGCTAGCAGAGCGAGCTCGCAATTTTAGACATATTTGGTCTTAACAGCAATGGGTAATCCTCATAATAGTAATTTAAGGAAATAAATGAATGAGTGACCGCAACGAGCTAGGTGAATGATAAGAAAAGCATGTGAAATTTATGAATGAGCGAGCGGAGCGAGCTCGAAATTTTTTACATTTTAGCTTAGGTGCTGTGAAAACATAAAAGACAATAAAAGTAATATAAATTGAATGAGCAATCGGAGTGCGCATGAATCTTTTAACATGATGGTTTTTATAAGCTGGGGTGATTGTTAAAATGAATATTTGAGCGAGCGCAGCGAGCTCGGAATTTTAGGTTTTGAAAGATTGGTAAATAGCATGAAAAAACTGAAGCAAATGAATGAGCGAGAGACGCGAGCTCAACATTTTTGACATTTTTGTTCTAAAAAGCTGGAGTGATTGATAAAATAAATAAAATAATGGAGCGAGCGCATCGTGCTTTGAATTTTTGGCCTTTTGGCTTTTGGCTTTGGGCGATTGTGAATCAGAGTCGGGGCTCAAGGGAGCCTCAAACAAGGCAAATACTGTTGGAGGCAGCATACGACTTTGTGCCGTTCGCTGCAGAGACTGCGCGGGCCCCCCCGCAATGCTCGAATCAGCATAATAAAACTGTACCAGGAGTTGGGGCGTCGGTTGAGGCGTAGGGTCGCACGATCTGGACACTTTCTGGGTCAGCAAATATCATTCGCCGTCCATCGGGGGAACATTTGACTATATTATACACTGGTGGACTGAAAATGTTTCTCTTAGCGCTGAGACACATTGAAGAGGTGCGCCGCGCGGCGCACTGCATGATGGGCAAAACCCGCAATCCAAGCCCGAAATGTCAGTTCTGTATGAATTTTCTCCACATTTTTTCATTTGGCCCCATCGTGAAGTGTGCGGCGCGATGTCAGCAGATGTCAGCATGAGACGTCACACATGACTGTTTCTTTTTACCAACAGTTCGAATGTTGACACAGTTGACACACATATATATCTGTCTTAATTTTTTAGTACAGATTCAACGCGAATGATTGAAATAGGAATTCGACCTTGTCCAAGAAATTTTGACCGCTGAAGCGTAAGCCCCTCCCCTTTTTGTGATTCTGCAACATTCGTTATTTTCTTATCAGTTCCTCCCGAATTATAAATAAGGCATGTTTTGTACTAGAACACAAGTTTCTAAGGAGAAATGATAGTGCTCGTCGAGATCTACATTTCGGACGACAGCTATCAAACTTAATACTGTAATAACTCTGAAACGATCGCTACTAAAACACTTGTTCCTAGAGAGAAATAATGGTGAAATCAAAGAAATTCTCTGAATGAAATACATTCATTCCGTTACGCCTTTACCCCGTAGGGGTAGGCAGAGACCACATTGATCCACTTGCTACGGTCCTGACAAATCTCTGTGGCTTCTTCATACATACATAGACTGTGAACTTCATTACCCATTCTTGGTTCCCTAGTAGTCGGGTAAAAAGTATCAGTTATCATAGTATTCGAGGAAGACTAATTGAAGTGGTCCAATTTCTTTACATATTTATGATGTTATACTTTTTAGATAAAAAAGCAACATTCGCGTTTCAAACAGTTTTGGATCAAAATACTAATTGACGGATAGAACAAAATTATTAGTTTACAATAGAGAAAACGGTTCTTAACATTGTTTACTATGACGTCAAATCTGCACGTAAGACGGTTCGATTGTTATAGGCTTTTAAAATAGCGATACTGCACGCCCAGTGGTACATAGTGGTTGTGGTGGGCGTACAGGTTTGGCACCATAGTAAAACATGATAGAAACTGTATGCTGTACCTGAAAATGGCGTAATATTTTTCTGCCTGGCACTTTCAGCGTCCAAAATGAATGATATCCTTTTCGTACGTTTCTCTTGGTTGCTTTTGAGTCGGCAGATTTAAAAAATCTCCAGTGTCTTTTTACGCCTGCGATGAACACACAGTCGAGAAGACATGGTCAATTATTATGCGAGTCGTTTAAAAAAACGCGTGTAATAGCGTCGAAAAAGTTATCGTGCAAACGTTGCCTAACTCAAAATCTCTCGCAATTCTTTTGTGTGAACGTTGCTAAATTGGAAAAATCAGAATAACACCACCGTTTTTTTTGTTGTCACCGTGACGTGGCGCCGCGCGGCGCACCGCGCAGTGCACTGCACCGCGCGAGTGGACATTCGGCCTTAAATTTGTTACCCGACTTTTGGAAAAATAACTCAATCTAGCTTTGATTGTAACTTTATTTAATTATAGATAATGAAATGTGGTTGTCATTTGTAAGGGTTAAGTGTCAGCATTTCAGAATTCGACTTTTTGTTTAAAATAATGCGATACAAGCTGAAAAGAGCAAAAGTCAGGCAACCAACTTAAAGTCGAGGTTTTAGTCCACCACTATACAATATATGTATACCTACACTCCTTTCACTCATTTTCAAAAAAAGTTTGTGATTTATCGGTTGTATTTCCTTGAAATTATGTTTGAGTGAAGTTTTTTATGTATCCAGCCCAGAATTTCGTATCGGTACATCCTGGGGTGGGCACCAGACCATTCTGGGGTGCCCACCCCAGAATGGTCGTCACTACCTACGCCCTTCCTACGCCATCTCTTCTTGGGCCGGCCTCTCCTTCCCGTACGTGGCCAGATATCTGTTTCCCACGTAGGATACTTAATACAAATTTTTAATTAAATTTTTTAATTTAATAAATCGTGTATCACTGCATCGATTTTGATTAGGTTTTGTACCTGCGCGGCTCGTTTTGTGGTAGGCACTCTCCGTCAGTGGACCGTCTGACTGTGTCAGTGTACAGTCCTAGCTGTAGGTACATCCCGAAATTCGTACGGTTGATCTTAGGAAATATTAGTCAAATATCAATTTATTAAAAATGTAAATGAATGGAACATCGACGAGAGAGGATAACTAGACGCTGGCATTAAAAATATTCCAGATGTTTATTACGTTAGTTAGATACTTAGGGCGGCTTGCACCAAATTCTTAATCGCATCTTCTTCATTCTTAAGTAAAAGACTTTATTAAAAAAAATATTAAACGTATGCAATTTGGTGTAAGCCGGGCTTAAATCAGTACTATTTTGTAGCTTTATTTCTAACCAACTATCAACTACCAACTTTGATTTACCTACTTGTTGTATGTAGGTAGGTATATGAAATCGAAGGTAAGACGCTCTATCCCAAACACTAAATCAAACAAAGAATCGAACTGACATTAAGTTTATCGAAAAACAGATTCGGTGCACGCTAGTAAATTGTACGCCGGAACCGGAAGGTGTAAAGCACCTTGATGGCTAGTATGGGTCGACATAACAGGGCCCTGGCAATGAGCCAAGGTAAGTCCCTGTGATCGTCGCGTCACCCAAAGACTTGTTTGTTCTACATTTCTGCTTGTTCTTAGTGAAACAGGTTTAGCTTCGTTTGCCTGGATCAGGCCTCTGTAGGATATGAGTTACCTCCACATGAATGGAAGATTTTATCGTAGTTCATGCTTGGCAGGTAACCTGTGTTGAGTATCTACCTACACACTACAGCCATTTTCTGGTTTTGGGAAGTCCCTAGCATGTCTGTTTCACGTAAAGGTGTTTGCACCTAGGTAAGTAGTTACGTAGGTTGATAAGTACGACATCTGTCAATAGAAGGGGTTGGTGCTGGATATATCTATCTACTAATCTGTAATCGATAAAAAGTCGAAATTTGAAGATCGAGCTTAGTAAGGTTTTTGAATCAATTGACTCTATTGTGGAAGGGCTCGGACCGAATCGAACGACGACCGAGTAGAATAGTTCGATACGATTTTATCGGTTGAATTTGTATTTTTTTTGCCATACGTAGGTAAGTAGGTAGGTGTACTTACATATTATGCAATACAGCGTAGTAAACAATCTACATGAGGTTATAAAATATTAAAACTAATTCAAGGCGAGGTCCGCCTGATAAATAATAACAAGCAAACAGCAATCTTGAAGATTTTGCTTCGAAGAAAATTGCTCATTTGTTTTGAATTGGGTTCCTTGGCAGTTTGAAAAGGAAGATAAATTACTTATGTTCGCAGAAGTAACAAACTCGATGCAGATCTCCAACCTTCTGTCAATTTTAATATAAGTAGTTAGGTGCTGGACGTTTATAAATAAATCCCACACGACCTACCTAATTGCGAACTAGGCGACTTAAACGCACTTAAGAGTTGAGCCTAGCATCCGAGTATGTAAATATCGACAATTAAGCGAGCATTGCGCAAGCGACTGCAGTGTAATGATCCATCGGTCGGCTAGTCTTGAGAGTTGACCGGTTAACATTTGGCGTGGCCTTAACATCACGAAAATATGTTGCGACACTTTAGAAATAGAGATCAACATCGCAACTTATTGTTAGCTTAGCTCTGATGTTGATTGCGGCTTTGGCGGGCTTGTGTGAATGGGAGGTGGGATGAATTGCACAAATCGGTGATAACGCAGAATTGTCCAATGTGATATAGAGTTTCGTCTTTGTTACTTGCACATGTCCAGAATCAGCACCTACCTATTATTATAAATATAAGGTACTAGGTTAGGATGCGGATAATAATATTCATTTCTGTTTATACTACGCAGTGAAAAAATATCAGATAGCCCACCTGATGGTAAGCGAACCTGATGAAATGCCTCATGCCTGTAATTGCGCTGGCTCCTTAACCTTCAAACCGGAACACAACAATGCATAGATAAGCCAGTGGTACTCACCCAGGCGGACTCCTCAGGCTAGACAGAGTCCTACAACCTGATAAACTACCATCATAATACCATGATGACCTACCTACTTGCCCTTATCCCATTAGGTGGGATCGGCACAATATGACTTTTTCTTCCATTCAACCGTATCACTCCTTTCGCCCGTCTTAACTCACTCCTTTCACCCGCATGTTATCATTCACACAGTCCATCCATCTTTTCTTAGGTGGACCTTTACTGCGAAGCGTAAAGATTATGGCAATACTATCCACAATATAAGTACTAAATACGGAGGATGTTCCAGTCAGCTGTGAATTGTTATGGGCAGTTGACGTGATCAAATAAACGATGATGTGAACACGAGGACATAATTAAATGCAGGTAAGTATTACCTAAGTGAGTAGGAATGATTGGCGGCAGAAAACACAAAAACCGTTTCTTAGCGTCATATCACCAGGTATTGCAATGTCTTTGCCACGGGTAAGTTGTAGAGTTGAAACTCTACCTATTCTTCCTGCTGGTCCAGACCCCAAAAGTCCACCATCAAAACAATATAATCTACTAGGTTAAAAACAATTATTTAACTATGCATCGTTAAGAAAAAGTACGGTCACATATTTTGAAATTGTGATTGCTAACAGTAATAATAAAGTTTGTTTCCAACTAAACTCGCTTTCTTTACACATTATATCTTCTCGTGACCACGGTGTAGGTAACCTTACCGAAAAAGTCGGGAAAATAAATAAAAAAGTTACGTCGCGTGTGAGTCCCGTTTAATATAATAATAACTTAGTTTTGGCAAGAAGACCGTGGTCATTACTTAGGTACCTACTCGAAAAAGGTTATCACTTATTGGGTACCTACCAAACACGATTACCTAACCACGTCATATGCAGAGGTCAGTAGCCGTTAATGAATTTCACTCGTAAGTATTGTAATTTCGAAGATTACGTGGTACTGAACTTTACCTTGGCCCACATTTTTAATACAATACCCAATAGCCAAGAAGTCATTCGCGAGGACACTAAACGTGGCAATTATGGTGTTGCCTTACACTTATGTAAATTGATATTTTAAGCTGTTACGGTTATTGCCTTTGCATAACTAAAATACTAGCACGTACATGTGCGTTATTTTAGAAAGAGGACCGTATAATTTATGAAGTTTCCAAAAAATATACTAGTAAGCACAGACATAACAGACTAAACACAAATCACAAATATTCCCTATTCGCTTTACCTTAAAAATACATGCCATAGAGATAGATTTATAATTATTGGCAAATTGAGCAATATTTCGGTGTCTAAATAGGTACGAAAATATTTTGATGGTAACAGGGTCGGACTTAGTATTTATTGTATAGTATTTTATTACTCAAATCTTGTGAATAGCGATCCACAATTTTATATGTATCAGGGTTCCATATCAAAAATGTACCTAGATGACATTTTAAATGTTTAGACATATGAAACAACGGATTAATCGCGTATTTACGTTTATTAACATAAATATTTGATTTTCTAGGTTTCCTAAAGACCAGACATGGTTATGTCTGGGTTGCAAATTGGAAGTGCTGCGTTGTAAACATTTTGAAGAACAAGATAATAATTAGATGCAAGTCCCTTCTGTCCTGCTGCACCAGCATTATATGATTTTTTACTGAAAATAAAGAATATGCTGCTTGTTTAATTTATTAATGTATCTATCCTTTTCATTTTTTTTTTTCATGACTATGTCCTCTAGAGGGCATCAGATTAAATTTGTGAAGTCACGTAGGCCAACCTGTGAACAATGAAGACGCTTCTAACTATAAGTAAGTAGGTAGGTACCTACTTAGTTTAGAAGTTATGAGGCAACAAATAATTATTAATACCGGTCAAAATCATAACCCTCTTTTTTGCAAAAACAAGCACTGCCGATTCACGGTATGTAGGATCGACAGATCGAAAAGACGATGGTAGGTATCAGGGCATGACTTTGATTCACTAGACACCTTACCTTTTATTATAATGTCAATATTAAAATATAAGGACAAGCCTAAAAAAATTGCATAGTGATCTGGAGCAAACAACAAGTCAGATTTGTTTGTGTTCGTTACGAGTAGAAAGTCGTAGCAAAATATAACTCATGATGAGTTATATTTTGCTGCAGATGCCTTGTTCCGTCCCTGCATTTGCATTAGTGTGTGTGTTATAGAGATGTGTGACATTTTGTCTCGTATTTAAACTCTAAATGTACTCTCTGCTTCTGTATATAAAATTTTTTCTTTATGCTAGTAAGTAACTATTGGCGAGAAATTCATGTCAATTTTGAAACACATGACACATGACAGCAGAAGTACTCAGTTTGATAGAAACTCGTTGTTACAAAAGTAGTGCTACCTTTTCACGTCTTTCTTGTTAGACATTATTCACAAAAATAAATCTACTACAAAAAGGTACATCAGTACCCGAGGGGAAGGCTGTTGTTTTTAGCAACCTTAACGATGCCCGTGGGATCAAATCCATTTCAAATCAGAAAAATAATGTTTCAATGTTTACAGTAAGTTCGCACTTTCTAGCTTTTTACCTTCTAGTTAATAGATAAGACGGACTTCTCAAGCTTATGTTAAGCTATTCTGAATGTTGTAGGAAAGGTTAACTGCTCACTACATTCAAACTAAAACTACAACATAATCGATGCAAATTCAATACGACATTCGCCTTGACCCTATGGTTACAATGACCGCGTTGTTCAGACTTATGTAATGTTACGTCATTCATAATATAAATAATAATGTGTGTAGGTAATCGTAAGTCTCGTCTGCCGGAGTGAAGGGCATGGAGTCACAAGATATTGTGGATGTGGCACCTAGGCATCTTCTTCAACTCATGGGTTGATCTGGGGATACCTAACTGATGCACTAAAGTTAATGGTATTAAGACAAAGAAAAAACATTTTTTTCAAAGAATTTTTAGTTAAAAAACGTTTGAGGAAAATGTATATATTTTTTCATAAATCAGGCTTTCAGCCCTTAGGCCAAAACCAGACCAGCCCGAAACGCGTGAATACTCAGAGACGCATCGATGGTGGTCACTTGAGGCTTTGTTCAAAATGTATAGGTACTTAGGTAACTACTATTTGGCTGACGCAAAATTAGGTTATGGGCCGTGTTCTCGCGGGAACCACATTGAATTTCGGGACAAATGAGAGCCTATGTGTTACGTAAGTCAGATTTTAAACTACCAGTGTGCCAAATTACCTACAACAAATCCATTTAGCCGTCTATGCGTGATTAATTTAACATGTATCTAAATATAAAGTAAGTATTAGGTAAAGGTGGAGGTGAAAAAATAAATAGGAAAAGGCGTTGTCCCTGAGAAGAAAATTACCATAAATGAATGTACAAAATTTTAGCTTAGAGCACAGTACCCTATAAAAACCACCTTAAGTATAGGTTTGTAGTTTTAATCAGTATGATGAGGTAATTGTGCCGGTGGTATGGTAGATAGCCATTATCCAGTCTGGTCCGGTTCCGCTGTTAATAGGGTCACAGAGGTCAGATGGCAATCACACTATTTACAGTATTATACCTACTTATCTGATATGTCAAATCCTGAATTATGGTTAAGGTGAACCCCGGGTCTTTGCGCGCGACAGCACAACAATACAATACAATACAAAACTCTTTATTGCACACCAGAGGACACAAGTACAGATACAAAAAATATGCTAGGTAGTACAAAGGGCGGTCTTATCACTAATGTGATCTCTTCCAGACAACCTTGGTATGAAGAGAAGCACAGGATTATGACAGCAGACTGGTAGTGCACACAAAAGCAACACTTACAACAACAACAATAATAATAAAAAAATACCCACACTTCCACAATAAAATACCCACAGATCTATAAAAATCAGAGAAATTTCCAGAACCACAGCACTTACAATGACCCCACTACAGACATTAAATAATGCTGCTTTACTTTATTTTTAAATGTGTGCAGTGATTTCGCACATCTAATGTCGCGGGGCAACGCGTTCCAGAGTCTAGCCGCCTGCACTGCAAGCGATTTATGGTAAAAGTCCGTTGCATGGGCAGGCATCTCCAGCATCCTATCACGACATGAGCGCAAAGAGCGGCTCTGCGTGTCGGACTTGAACGTAAAGAGATCGCTGAGATACTCCGGTGATGATTTTCCAAACAGCACACAGTATAGGAGAGAGACGAGCATTCCGGCGAAGTCGGATTGGGAGCCAACAAAGCCTGGTTCGATACTCGGAGGCATGGTCATACCTTCGGAGCTCAAATATAAATCTGATGCAGACATTCTGCAGCCGCTCAAGTTTGCTTAACTGAGCTTCAGTAATGTCCAGAAAGCTGGCATCCGAATAGTCCAGAACTGGCAGTAGCAAAGACTGCGCCAGCGCCACTCTGGTGCCTATCGGCAGGAAATTACGCAATCTTCTCAAGGAGGAGTATGCAGCAAAAAGCTTTCGGCTTAGGCTTGCGATCTGGGCAGTCCACGAGAGAATCTCGTCCATGAATATGCCCAAGTTCTTCACCGTATCAGTCCTCGTGATGCGAACCCCATCGAACACAATATCAGGAAGTATCATTTTGTTAACTTTAGACATCATTCTTGAACTACCGATGACAATAAGCTGAGCACGACCGGGAAATTGACGCCAAGATGACAGTTGTGCCAGTGGTATCACGCAATTTGAGGCATTCGCTACAAAGCTGCTTTATAGCGGACAATTTGTAATAGACATTATTTTGCACGGGAACGGGACTGGTAAGTGAGTTTTCGAATCACAAAGTTTAATAAATATATTTAAATTTATGGCTCAAGTACCTACCCAAATACTTAGTAGGTAGAATTATCAACATTCTCTATATAATAAAATAGCTAGCCGTGCCTCATGCCGCATCAATTCTGCTTCTTTGTGCGTCGTGTACGGCTCGTTGCGAAGATGAGTAAGTAGATGCTATGCCGCCTTGAACTTCGACGCGGTTAATGGCCGTTCCGCCGTCGGGTCCTACTATTGATATACCTACTTAATTAATGCAACTGCAATAGTAAGCATTACTTAGATGTCCATTGCAATTCAGCGTGGCAATGCTGCTAGTGCACCGGGAGGGGCAAAGAGTGGGTTATACAACTAGTTTAAGTTCTATGACGAAGTTATACGGATATCTAGTTTTAAGTTTTAGTTTTGACCATGAAAATTATGTTGATTAGTTAGATTTGCAGATTTGTTCGAATTAGGTTTATTTGAAATAGGAGAGTAAGCTTATACATATATAGAGGTATGTTAGAAGTCTCCTCAGAGGCGGGTAACGCATTGGTAACACCCCAGGTGTTGCTGATATCCATAGGCGACGGTGCCCACTTTCCATCAGGTGGCCCGCTTTCCTGTTTGTCTACCGTATAACATAATATAAGGCTGGTATTTCTTTGGCATGGTGACTGTCTACCTAGATAACTTATACTTAACTCCGTGTAGTCGATTACTCTACCTAATTTTTCGGCGTTTTGTAGAATAAATCACTTCTTGCATCATACATGTATATCACGTGAATAGCTTACCACTGCGTTTATAAGACAGTTTTGGATACTAGAAGATTGATTTGTATAGGTAATTGGCTTTTCATGGTAAATTGGTGCGGTAAGATTAATGGTGTTGCTTCTGAGAGGTGTTCTAAGAGATAATGAAAGTTGTGATCGTGGTATTTGCACAGATTGCATAGTTTACATGTACTCGTACCTATGGACATCGTACATACGGATGTGTGGGGTTTCTCGCAAAGATCGCGTGCGGAAAGCCCACATTCGTGGTAGTCTTCAAGTACGTGACATCGCAGATAAGCTACAAGAGTGTCGCCTTCGACGGTATGGCCACGTCTTGCGCAGACCGGCAAACTATGTGGGAACAGATGTCTGGCCATGATGCCCCCGCCAGGCACGGGAAGGAGAGGCTGGCCCAAGACGCGATGACTGGACGTCGTTAAGAGTGACATGCGTGCCAACGGACTCACCAATAAGAATGCCGAAGACCGAGAAAAGTGGACTAGGAAAAGCAGGAAGCCGGACCCCGGGATTTAACGCCAAGATGATGATGATGATGACATGTACTCGTACCTACTTGTATCCTGTAGTTGGCTCTAGAGTGAATGGAATCCCTTATAACATACATTCAATGTATGCCTGAAGTGTCCTGACAGCTGATCCATTATCTTTTACTATTGGACCCGCAACTTCGTTCGTGTGGCGTCTTACCCCTATATATCCAACTTTACCCCTACCTATCATTTTTTATACCTTACAAACCTTCCTCTTGAATCACTCTATCTATTGTTGAAAACCGCATTAAAATCCGTTGCGCAGTTTAATAGATCTAAGCGTACATAGATACACAGGCACAGACGGCGGGAAGTGATTTTGTTTTATGCTTTGCATAGATATACGTGGGGCTATCTCTATGACGTAAGAAAGATTTTCCGAGTAGGTTTACATTGTCATCGAGCCCGTTAGCACCATATCATATACCTCCATAAAAATGTATACCTACCCAAAGCACAAAATACCCACTACATTACTAACGTAACAAGAAGATTACCCTAAGTCTAGCTACCCTTTGTTGGGAACGCTCCTGTAGGTACTGTTTACATGCAACTAGGACGACTTTGATATTAGGTAGGTATACTCTCCTTTCCAAGTGTAAGGAGACGATCTGAGTGGTTCAGTTGGTTAACAGCCGGTCTGCCAAGCAGAGGTACCGGGTTCGATTCCCGGCCGGGCAGAAATTGAAATGAAGAATTTTAATTTCTGTTACGGGTCTGGGTGTTATATGTGTAATTAGTATGTATTTAAAAGTATATAAGTAGTTTTTCAGTTATCTATAGCGCTCAAAACACAAGCTTTGGGGCTAGATGATGCTGTGTGAAATGTCAAAGTATATTTATTATACTTAAATGTAGACACATACTGCTAAAACCAATACCTACAGGTTTTAAGCTCCCTACAGCAATTCCTGCCACGAAGGTACCTAAAATTGCTCATAAATTGCAAGTAACTATCACCTTTCAATAAATACATTCATCTAAGCTACCAGCAGTATTATCAACCGTCTCTAATCCATAATCATGAGCGATAACGTTAGCATTTCAGCCTTTCCTTAATGATATTCGTTATGTGGGTAAAACACATACTTCCTAAGCACTGAGAGTGTGCGCAGGTATGCTGCAGGCACACTCATAAAGGTTTCGCAATGCTTCGTATGTTTAGCGAGACACACTTTATCTACTTGTAGATCTAGATCGACTAGACCAGACTTTTGTGCGTAAAGGTTATTCGGACCCGTCTACCGCCCAACATTGGGTAACACCCGGTTGTACCTAATGTAGGGGTAAATTATGTCTACTTAGACGTATATTTATAGGTAGGACTCTCATTGTGCTGCCTTATAATAACAGAAGTAAAACGTTGGACAGCTTTCTGTGCACCATTCCGAGGGGCAGCGGTGTGGACGACATTTTTAATTTTTTGTATATTTTTGGTATAACTGTAAATATTTTATGTGTACCTTAATAAACGATATACTCATATAAATACTTAGATAACATATTCCTAGTAGGTACTACATACGTACGTACTTCGTCGGTAACTTATCTCTTTACATTGCCACAGCTGTGTGACCACGGCTGACAGTTAGGTAAGACGGCCAAAACTTTATTTAGCGAATTAGCTTTCGCAGTTAATAGGTAAATTCCACTTCGTAAATCCGCTCGGTCATATTTTAGCGCAAGTGGCATGGCATGGACTAGATGTGTGATAGGAGTTACCGTCCGTACGAAATTAATAAACTGTTTCAAACGTCGCCGCTGCTGCAGGGAAGTTTCGAAACGCCATCATGTGGCTATCCACAACTCATGTCTCATAAATGATTTATACTCCGATTGCCCTTTACGTTGAGAATTCATTTAGGTTTTATTCAAACTGTGAGTTTAACTTGAATCTCGAGTTGTGGGGTTCGTTTTAAAGCTAACCAGTTCTGTTCAACGAGTTATAATTACTAACTGTATTAATGTCAATAAGGACCGAACGATTGTTACTGTTTAAGACCTATTAAACTAATAATGTTAGGTCCCCACAGGCCGTATGGTGTCCGACAGAGTAGAACAATCTATTACACTCGTAAGTGTCGTACAAGGCGACTTATGTTTTCGAGGCAAAAGATCTAAAAGTCTCCGTAGGCTGGAAGATGGCCCGCAGCGTTTTCCATTGTTATATTTATATTTATATATTTATATTGTTATGTATTGTCAATTAGTGTTAAGAAACAAAATGTCCATTGAATTAAATAAATAAATAAAATAAAAAAATTTATAGCACTGCGATCTTCAACCTGCCTGCTAATCGTGAAGATTTTGGCAATAACCTCCCCTTTCGTGGGAGAGGCCCTAAGTCGTGCAGTGGACTATTATGGGCCTCTTCTTCTAACTCTTAATGATTGGGTCTCTTCCTCTAACTTTTGTTAATATGATCGTAGTCTCGGTGATGCTGTATTGTACGTATTTTTTTATACCACAAAGTTGGCAAAGATGGTAAGCAGATACCGCAGCCTTTAGACGTTTGCAATACCAGGGGCATCACCTTCACGCTGCCGATACCGTAAAACCTTATCACCTCTTCCTAGAAAAAACTTTATGTTGTACTCATCAGGGAAAACCTCTCTATGGAGTTCATTCCACAATACACTTCCGAAGGTCTGCTGATAGAGACTTCTTTTAGAAATAATTAGTGCCTGTTGTGCCATTTATTACTTTGTCATATCGTGTACCTATATATTTCCTGTGCACAATAAATTGTTAAACAAATAAATAAGCCTTAGTGCGGAAAAAAGTTCCTTTGGTACCGCACAGTTTGCGATCAATTGCGACGTATGATCCGTCGTCGTCCTCATACCACTTGAGTTGGATGACTGCACGATTCGTCTTCACTTCAGTCGGTTGATTGCATTTATAGAATATTCTGCGATACTAGTCCCTGTCGCCGACTATACCAAGTCGTCGAAGATCGACATGTAGATATTTTACCTTCGACCTGTAGTGCATCTACCAGACGTGTTTCTGGAGAAATGCATGAAGAAGAAGAATTAACATAGGTACCTACTTAAGTATAGTGTAAGTATGCTAATGAACGCTCCTGTCATTCTATAGCCTGCCAGTGCAATCTGTACTCCTTCAAAGTCTAATAAATAAATTAAAAAAAAGTAAGTGAATAGGCTGTTTCTAGACAGGCATGTTCTATCTTCGGTCGCGCATCGTCACTTAGCGGAAAATGGGCAGCAGCGTTTCTCTTTTTGTATTTTCTACACTGCGACGTCAAATCCGCCTGGCAAGCTAGCCCTCCAGTCATGGCTCATGCCCAAAACGGGACCGTTATTGTTCGTTATTACCTGATGTATCTAATAGACTCAGGCTATTGCTATATTCAAAACATTTTTATACCATGGGGGTGCGTCCCTCTCTCTCTATATATGTGAAATCCTTGGGTGCATTCTACTCAAAGAGATTTTTATAATGGTTCAAATGATCTTGAACGCGTCGCGAATGTGCCGTTGCAGCGTCCGCTCGACGTGAGGATGCTGAAGATCCGGGCGACGTGGAGGAGAAATAGTAAGAAAGCGGACCCTATCAGAAGTCGAAATTGACCACTCGGACGATGATGATGACTTTTTAATGGCGAGTACAGGATAGGAATAGGTACATGGCAATTAGTTACCAACCTACTTATTTCTGTTTCGGTTTCCGTCAAACAAGTTAAAATCGAAACCGATTTTGTTA
The DNA here is from genome assembly GCA_907269095.1 of Blastobasis adustella. Classification (NCBI taxonomy): domain Eukaryota; kingdom Metazoa; phylum Arthropoda; class Insecta; order Lepidoptera; family Blastobasidae; genus Blastobasis; species Blastobasis adustella. The sequence goes on from OU026130.1 coordinate 10,087,010, forward strand.
AGATCCGAAATACGTTATTTAAATCACTTTGCACGTTCTAAACTTGAATATCGTAAGTTCGGGGACTATGAGACGTTTATAAAGAGATTATAAATATGTATGAAGTCATTAAATACATACATTAAGAAGAAATATAGAGTGACTGAGTAACTTCACTAGATTTTGGAGGCCACGATCACTACGAATAAAATACCAAGCGCATGTTAAGTTATTGAGGAAGTAATTTTGAACTAACACAATTAATTGTTACAATAAAATATCAGGAGCATTATTGCAATTCATTTTTAACAAGTACAAATGGTCTCTGTTCCCACGATATACATAACTTACGAACATAAATGTCTCGACGGCGAACCCGAAATCCAAATTTCAGATTTCATATTATGAATGATAAGTTAATTCGATATGCGACACTAACATACGGTTATGACCGGGGATTTATTCTGTAGAATACTCGTACTCATGAGTTGGTTCATATTGCTGGAAGTATGAATTATACTTAACTGCCTGCCTACTTTATTGCGGTTAAACATGCGTTGACTTTTCATGTTATCGAAATTATATGAAGTATTAAATAGTACTAGTTACTACTACTGGTAGTAGTTGGTGGTATACACCAAGGGAATGAACCAATGTCTTCCGTCGTGGGCGGCCTATTGGATCCTGAGCGTGGCGAAAGACTAGAGTTAACTAAAACCTTAACTCTATGAGTATGGCTTTTTAGTCATCATTCAAAGCTTTACTTACAACTACCTATTCGCTTTCTAAAAGTGTTACGAGTACAATCAAAGACAAGTTACTTTACCTTGCATACGAATTTTCCTTGTACCATGATGTAGGTAGTATTGTAAATGAATGTAATTACCTGCTTACGTGTTTTCAATTCCTGCTATAACGGATTCAGAGTGTCTCGGGTTTCATAACAGAATCCTTGGTTCTTCACTCCTTACTAAGTGAACCGCGGATTTAATTACCGCAATTTTTCTTGCTAATTAGAAAAAAAAATTTCGCAACGAAATGTCGCAAGTGATGAGTCTCCTTCAAGGCGTTGGAGTGAAGAATGTAGGTAAATGAAAATTTTATTGTGTAATTGAATTAAACAACTTTGGTGTTCGTGACAGTGAACTTGAATTTTATTACTTGGGGCGTGGTTTCGAAAATGAATCATCTTGGCGTTAATGTCTGTGACCTTGCTCCCAGGGAAACCTGACCAAATTGGATCATGGTTACACATTCAATGGCCTGAATGTGCAGGTTTCATCAGGATGATTTCCCTCACCGTATGAGCATCGGTTAGTATTTTCGAACATCGGTTTCGAAAATGTATGACTGTCTTTTATAAATAAACTTGTGTCACTAACTTAGAACAACACGGCGAACCGAGCATTATAACTATGAAGTCAGAATTAATTCTCAATGGAATAATATGTAAAATAATGCAAATGAAAACATCCACTTATATGTTGAACTATTTTTTATTAATAATTTGCATTACCAAAAACGATTTGTATTTGAATGATACTATTGATTAGATATTTTTTATAAATACAGAATCTACGTTAATTATGCAGCAAATTTCGTAAATAATACTTTTATGATTAATGCAATTTGAAAAATAATAAGTACTACTCGTAGATTATATGCTTGTTAACATTTAAGAGCCTTGGCATTATATCTACGTATTCAATTGTCAATGAATTCTATGGATAATTTGTCTTTCGTGCGTGTCTGCATACTACTACTCATATTACTACCGGTCTATTCTATTGTTTCCAGCTAAATTTCTGTGCAACAATTAACATCCTTATTACCATTAGTTTTGTATACTTTTTTTTTGTTACAATGTAGTGTACTTTTTGTATACCTACTTTAACCGTACTCGCAGTACTATCCAACCAGACAAATGCAATGAAACTTATTTATTGTAAACATTTTGCGTGTCTTTAAGGTGTGTTTGCGTCACACCATCTCTGTCTTCGGACTGATGGATATTATAGTTATTACGATACGATTGTGCACGCAGAAGGCGCGATAGCAGCCATGATCACTGAATTGTGCGAAGTATTGTAGCATAACCGACATTTATAGATAGTATATTGTTATCGCTGCGTAAGCGATTCTGTTTTAGTATGTTTAGAAACAAATCAGTGAGAAAAGCATAGCCAGCCAGGGTATGGACGAGTTTTATAATTTTTGTATGTGTTTTATCTGTATTAGTGTATATTTTTACTGTAACTGTAATTATTTTATGTGTACTTTAATAAACGATATACTTCAACGCACAGATAAGCCTAATTCACCTGACGTTTTAAACCGGGGAACTCTTGACAATGACAATATTATAAGATTTATATGTAACAAAAATTAGGAACCCTAGGTGCATTGTCACTATGATGACAAAGCTGATACACCTCATGCCGTAGGGAGCGTTCAGATCTCGCCAACGCGCAACCAATGTGCCGCAGCAACGGAATACGTACTGCACACTTTCTTTTTGCGCATATCGCAAACTGTATAATTACACCCTCCGGACTAACGAGGAAGGGGGGGCAGAGAACACTCATATGGGGCTGCGCACGCGTCGCGCGAGCCGTTGCTGCAACATCATTCGCGGCGCGTCAGCAAGATTTCGTCGCACCCTGTCTACAACCACAAATAAAATGGTAAGCATTGGATCTAGGCGTATGGCAATTCATGCTATGCGGACGCATTTACCACTGGTAAACTACGTTTCTACGGATTCCTAGACGATATTATTGCCCGTAGAAAAACAGTCCATCAAACACAACAAAAGCGCCGAGTCAGAGTTATGAAACTAGACACATTACCTAAGTATTATCCAAGACTTTTAGCAAGTAGTTATGCCAAAGACAGTGTTTAGGGACAAAACTACAGAACTTCAGTTCGTATAAATGACCCTTAACTACTGTATTTATGGTTTGTGTACATCATATAAGTCTCTCCCTGCAAATCCCGTCTCTTCGGATTACTTTTAACCTGGGACCTCTCGGCCCTAAACTTAACCTGTCGTTCACTAGTGGAGCCCTAGTGAGCTACAATAGTAGAGGGTGTTGGTTGCCATAATCTCCATTCCTGGCAGGCAGGTTGAAAATGTAGAAGAAGCTTAATCGAAAATGCTACTTCTAGTCTATGGAGGTTCTAGCTTGCTTGCTCTGTCATTAAAGTTTTAACCGTAACGCATTTGCTTACTTACACAAGGTCACTACTTTTGCCCATCATGTTAGGCAGATACCATACTCTTCCACTCACTATGGTTCTGACAAACTATCTCGTTTCTTCTCCATCATCCACTTTTTCATCCACGCTCATAGGCGGAGTTCTGACCAAATGTTGCTGAAAATTTTAGTGCGAGCGCGTTGAACTCTTTTGTTTGTAGTTGTTAGAAAGTTTGTCTGTTGTATGAAAGAATGTGTGAATGGTTGTCCTTGCTACAGAGCAACAGGCCCCAGAGCAACAAGGTACAGACCTTGAACGACAGAAAATGTAAAAAGTCTTGTGAACGGGATGATTATTGATCGACATAAAAAGTGTTTATAAGTTAGTTTTCCTGTTCTACAGTCAGAAACGTGGTATTTTTTATAAAGGTACATACTGACAAGCCTGTTTACATTTTAGTATAGAAGCAGATGTGAAATAGTAATATATGACCCTATTTCCATAAAATACATACGTTATACGAATTCGCTAGAGTATACGGTCGCCTTGAACCATATTCGACACTTGCATCGTGATTCGTGGGCGAATATTAATAGCCATTCTCCTTATGCTACACTATATGGGGCAAACGGACTGACAGATGTTTTCTCAAGATAAACGGGGCGTAGCCGGAGTCCTTCAAATTGTCTCACGTGCGCTGGTACCTTATGAGATTATAAGTACTCAAAATGGTATGATTGTTATCAACAATAATTGTGACGACACATTTAAGACTTTTAAGATGACAATTACGGTCGTCTTAAATGTTGTCATATTGACCAATGTCGAAAAAGTCGTTGATGATTTGATTTATATCTAGGTTTATTAACTATAAACTGAGGCCTGATAGTTATCAAAAACAGGACTTAGGTTCTCCTTGGATGGTTTTATATTGCATTGTGCCGGTACTATTATGGAGAGAGGTAGAACTGTATCAGGATTAAGCAACAATGGCATGCTATTGCCAAGTAACAATGATTGGTTTGTTATGTTCCGTTTTGAAGGATACAATACAGAGAACGAGTGAGCGCGTGACCGCTGTCTGTCTGATAGATCTCTTTTTCAGATCCAATTCTTATTTATGACTAGCTTTTGCTCGCCACTTCATCAGCGTGAAATTAGTTTTTAGGGCAGTTTGTCTTTTACAGACGACCATTTCAAATGATCTCCCTAATGTATGAAAGCTAGTACTACGGAGATGTCAAGTTGTATCGCCTTGATTTTGAGTTGACCAACTTAACTGTGAAAACCCCATCAAAATCTGTTCGGTGCCATTTCTTTATTTCTTATAGTTTCTAGTTGTTTTCTTATAGGTTCTACATCAGGTGTTTCAGTTTCCAAAATCAATTTTACCCTATATGCTGCTCAGGCGTAATAGCTACACAATAAAAAAGTTTTCTTCCGTCTAGTAGTTCCTGAGAGAAGCGTGTACAAACAGACAAACAAAAAATTTTAAAATTCTTATTCTATTACTATTTCTTCATCGCCCTAAATTATTTTATTGTAAATATATTCAATAGATTTAGATTATCTAAACGCGTTTCAGTTTTACCCCACCAATTTATACAACAACCAAACATTTGTTTCCTTGGTCGTAATTTGTATTTTATAAAGTAATTAGCCAAGGCGGGCCAAGTTCAGCGACAAGTTAATTCCTAACCGATAGGCGAGGAGTTGAACGAGTTTGCTCTTCGTTCGTTAAAACTCGAGCCGAAAGGGGTGTTTGAAGTTTTTCCGGTGGAATAAATGTTTATACAAAGTCCCCTCCTTCAGTTTACTGTTATTTATTCGATTCCTCAATGAAGTTACAATTGAAGAAATTGCCTAGTACCTATATTAACCTATATCTATTATACATTATAGCGTTTTATAAATAGTAACCCTAAGTAATTAGGTAGGATTGTATGCACAATAAAATAATAACCATGTTGGCGTCAATGTCCTGGTTGTGCTCTCACGCGCTAGGGCCCGGGGTCCGCTTTGACCGTGATCCAGGATTTGGTCGCTCAGGTAATTCCATGACCTTGTCGACAAGAGAAACAGACCAATATATATATTTTAATTATTTATTGGTGTGGCACTGCTTAATTATAGCCATAACCTAAAACCTAACTAACCAATTACTTCGCTTATAATATGAAACATACTGGGTTTGACTCAAACAATCAAATTATAAGAGTTTCTAATCCGATTGAAACTCAGTCAGGTGCTCTATTTTTGAATCGCTCGCTTCGATGCGAACAATACTCAATTTTGAATTTCGGCATGAAAAATTAGATATTTTTTAAATCACATTGGCAACACCGAAAAATACGATTGCATCGACATGCATCAAAATAACGAATTTGTCATGCCGAAATCAAAATTGAAAACCGTTCGAACCATTTAAAAATAGGGCTACTAGTGTCAAAACTAAAACGTAACAAATCGTTACTCCACTTCCAAAGTTGTCACCGTCAATATTTACAAGGAATTCCATCAAATCACCTCCTACCCAACGTCATTATCTCTCTGTGGGACAGGTGCTCTGATTCTCATGTAAAAGGTCCTGTTGACATTTGCCCGGCCTCACTCCATGTGGGTCATTGTGAGCGTTGATAATAAAAATTCTTGACAAAAGACGGTAAAGATTCCAATGGAGTAGTTATTTATCTACAATACTCGCGTTGGATTTATTTTACATTCTATTTTGGACATTTTTCTCATTAGGTTGGGTTTTCTTTTTAAAAAAAGCATAGGATGTAAATTCAATGGCTTGAATTTAAAAAAAAAATTAAGATTGTTTTGATGCCCGATTATTTTAAAACTCTAAAACTTGTAGCACGTGTCCGACTAACGCTTGACCGGTTATTACTATTGTTGTTGTATATTCCAACATTAGCACTATACTTGTACAAAGTTACGTGGTTGTATATATTGCCGTTATTAAGTTAGAGAAATTTTAATAAACCTCTGAATAACGTTTAAAAATACATGTCTCTCTCCCGCTTAATTTCCAACAATTTTGTATTAGAAGTTATAGCGGCCATAGAAATATATTCTTTGAAAATATCAAGAACCTGGCTGTCACGGTTTCAAAGATACAGGCTTGTGACAGGCATACAGACAGAGGAGGCTAAATCTAAAAATGAAAAATATATTAGCTAATAAAAATATTTTGAATTAAGATTTGTAAATTGATATTATTGAAATCAAATCAGTAGTAGTAGGCACTAATTTTGGTATAGTGCTACATTTCGCTTTGCAATTACAATATCACGAAAGAAATAAAAACTACCCCAACATGTGATTGACAATTCATACGATTTTTAGAAGAAATACTTGTATTTTTGGTGCTACATTCGAATCTGCCGGATGAACATTAGATTTATTACTTTTAGGCAGGTACATTATTTGTCTTGTTGTTAGACATAGGAACTACAATAAAAATAAAACCATAAACAGATTGAAATAGTTTTATTGACGGAAGATTAATTTGCGGTAGTTAATTTTAATTTTATATTAGTTCACGTAACATTTAAGTTTTCTTTTATGTCAACAGATATGTTAATTAATGACGTCATAATATGTGTAGTTCATTACTGTATCCGTGATGCTTCCGTTCAAATTAATTACCTGCTATACAGGAAACAAAGTAAGCTATATGTGCATAATAAATGATGACCAAACGGCAATGGTTATTCATTCATTATAAATCTGCGAGAGTACCTATCTAAATAACTCGAAAATAGATTGAAGAAACAGTTATTATCATATTATCTACGTATAAAATAAGAAGTGAAAGTTTGTTTGTTTGTAGGGGTATTTTTCGGTTTAAGCATATTTGAAAATAACTCGTAGAAAGGCACATTATCCCTGAAAATTTTGATAAAAATTCTTTCAAAATCAGATAAATACTGTTGATTAATATTTAATAGGATTAAGCTTTATAATTAAGCTTTATAATCGATAATTTAAAATAATATAGGAAGGACACCATAATCTACATTTATGCTCAAGAGATAGGTGTACGTAAGTGCCATAAATAATCGCAGTATCAATCCTACTCTTACTACAAAAGTATTAGAAACTTTCGGGATGTTTATTGCTTTTTCACACAAAAACTACTAAGCGTATTTTGAAGAAAATTTACAGTGTAGTAGCTTATGTTCCAGAATAACAGAAATTAAATGACTTAGCCTAATTTTATGCGGACGAGGTCACGGGCCATATCCAATATTAAAATGAAGTAGGTATGCATGTTTAGCTCACAGTGATCTCAAACCTGCATCGAATGTTTATACCACATACTTGTATTAGATGAACTGGATTTTTCACATCGTTTGGATAATTAAGTGATTCGATTTTCGGCCGCTCTAGATGGATTATCTGAGCTCACACGTTGACCTTGACATTTGGCAGAGTTCCCCACGCGGTATATTGGTTAGATTTTTATCTATGTAAGTACGTGGCTAGCTATGTTATTATACATAGTTATTTAAAAGATTGGGTGAAGGTATAGGTATACGTATTTCAAAAATATATCCGCTAATGTGACCTGACGACCTGAGTGGTTTAGTTGGTTAATATGTCTGCCACGCAGAGGTCCCGGGTTCGATTCCCGGGCGGAAATTGAAATGATGAATTTGTTTGAATCTGGCTGTTATAGTATGTATTTTAAATATATAAGTGGTTTTCTGGCTTCTATAACACAAGCTTTGTTTACTTTGGGGCTAGATGGCGGGTGTGAATTATCCAAGCATGTGTATTTATTTATTGTGTAGTAGTAATGACATATATTATTTTCACGTGGATTCAGTAACAAACTTTAACTTGCCCGTCCAGCAGACTACATTATAATATTTACGAAATTATAAATATATGTATTTGCTATTGCAAATTAAATAACTACAGATGATAATTTAAAAGTACTTTATGAGTAGATCATCAACATCATCGTCCTAGCGCTTATCCCGGCCTCTGCCAGGGTTCGCTTTCCTACCCATTTTTTTCCACTTCGCCCGGTCTTCGGCATGCTCGTGGCGTAAGCTGTTGGCTCTCGCATCCGACTCAGCAATGTTAATCCATCGCTTCTTGTTCTATTCACAGCTTCGTTACCTATACGGATGGTTTCGGGATCCGCGCTGCGGCTGGCCATATACTCTGTTTTGGCGATATTCAGCTTCAAACCACCGTTTTCTAGCACTTCCTTCCACATGTTTACCCTGGCCTCAAGGTCCTTCCTAAGCTTGCTTACCAGTACAATGAGTAGGTATATAATGAAAATTATAATTAAACAATGTAAATGTTATTATAACTTTATATTTCGTTCTTAAAAGTGATGAACCGTATAATTTAGCAATCGCATACTTATAAAGGTTTGAATCGATTATTTGTGAAAATAGATTAATTTAATTTAATATTATGTTATTTACCTGCTTGTGTGAGGTCAAAATATGTCAAAATTTGCTTTAATTTTGCGACAGGTGCCTATTATGATTGTTAAAAGACATTCGTTTCGAAAAACCTGTTGTAATAAAAACTATGGCTGGCTGCCATCCAAAGTCGTCTGAGGCGAGTGCGGTAATTAACGTTACAGAGAGGTATACCTAGGCTAGGGATGCCAGTATAACAGATTTATTGATAAACAATGCGTGACCATGTCCAGTGTTCTCAAATATGAGGCAGAGGTAAGATTATTTTTAGATATATTGTGATTGATCCATTGTCGAATTATTGAGAAATTTTCCGGTCTAAAAGGTTTGTTTACTCGGGAATTCTATTCTCTCGGGCTTGTATTAGTGAAAGAATTTTATATTTGGGTTTCGGTTCAGTTGTTGCGGATTTTTCCTATATACTACATACATTGGTGCCTACGATATAAGTATATCGTTTATAATATTCATGTCATTGGTATTTTGGGAATGAAATTCTCTCATAGAAAATCTGAAAAGACTCCTTTTGGGTACTTATTTCCAAATTAAATACCTAAAAGTTCAGAACTTTATATTTCCTACAATACAAGGTTTTGAATATTGTTACTTAATATGAACTGCTTCAGATCTGAACTCGAGTAAATGCTGATAGAGGTAGCCACCACAGTGGGTACTATTTCTATGTCGCTTATGCACTAACTAGACATTTTAGTTCTGTCCGAATTTTCTATAGTCCGTCAAGTTTAATTCGTCTTGTGGCAAAAAAACTGATTTGGTAGTAGGTACTTAAATATTTTAGCAGGAATTTTCAATGTGAGATTTCGTGTACCAAATATTATCATACACTAATCTGTTGCGTGCCACTTACGACATATTATTATCAAGTGTGGCACCCCTGTTAGGATGTACCATCTCGCGCTGGCAGGAAGCTCAGCACCGATGGTCAGGCACCGCGCCAACGTCCTGTAATCGTTTGTAGTTAGTGTAGTTTAGATTTGTAACAAGTGTAAGGGATTGGAACGATGACGCCGTTGGAATTGAGAACAAAAGGCGTAACGAAAACTATAGATGGGGTTTTGTTACGAGTCGTACGCTTTTATTTAATTTTTAAATGTTTGTAGTTTTCCTTGAGATTATCTGATCAAAAGCTTGTGACCGTCCATTGTTACAACGTAACTCCAATATACAAGCGGGTTTGGCTATTATCTGTATCAAGCATACACGCCAGGCATGGCTTTAAGGATTGGAACACGTGTGTGAATTTAAATAATAAGGAGTTGATGCTATACTACGCTGAAGGATACTACCAACCACCACCGCTCTAGCATTATAATATCTTTTTAGCATACAAAATATGCTAAAAAGGGAAGATAGTTAATTATCTAGCTCGCTTTGGGCGACGCCCAGATGTTTTATATTACTATTTCCGAAGTATGCAGTAAAAAAACGTCTAGTTTACATTATCGATTAATAAATTCCTCAGAGAACGTTCAGCTCTACATATTAACTTAATGACACGACCTCGTGAAAATGTTTTTTCTAAAAAAGTGGACGAATCTTATCGCGCAAAACTCGTTCGTATCCGTGACCTATGTAAATCGATTCTATTAATGAAGCGGCCGAGATCGTCATCGATGTTGTATACATTTTCAAACTGTCGCGCGAACAATGCTCGGCATTGTTTCAGTGTTACAAAGAAGAGTGGGACGACGCCCACGGGCCGCAGTGGAACACACCAGCGAAGGTCACGGAAAGAAAAGCTTTATTTCAAACAAGGTTTTGCCTCCGACTTAATCGCATATTTTGATACATTTCATCAGTCTTCCAGTTTCATCAATATCAGTTTATATAGCACAGCAGCAAAATACCTGCGCTCTTTAGGTACGTAAATATTCACTTGTAATCAAGAATTAACTATATGACACCTTATTTGACATGGATTTAATTTGTTAGGTAGAGAGCCTTTTATGAGTTTTGTTGGAGTTGCGCGATATGTGTCATTCCAGATATGAGATACCTGCCTTTGCAAGCTCTAGCGACAATACATCTGTATATTTTTTGTTATTCTACACAGCGACAATACATCTGTATATTTTTTGTTATTCTACGCAGTGACAAACGAGCAGACAGCCCACCTGATGGTAAGCGGCAACTGTAGCCCAAACATTTACGATTCATGCATATAGGCTAGGTGGCTATTTAAAACAAAAAGGGTGACATAACATTCGGTTCTGCTTGTTTGTCTTTCTACACAGCAGTCCCCTGCTAAAAGGTTCCCTACATACATATGCACCCGAGCCCCATCTGATTTCTTCCCCCTGTCCAATAGGTATAGGATACTGTCAACATTACCTAAAACGTTTTAAAATTAGTTATATAAATCTGCATATTTATGGGCTACAACGAAATAAAATTTAATAAACCCATTTCGAGTAGCAATTCAGGCATACGTTGCAAATATTCTAATAATTTCAATCTTAACCAGGCATAAATGTATTAAATTCAAGGTTGTCTAAAACGCAGCCCTCGGAGTTAGGCGTATGTAAATTGTACCGCACTTAATTGGCTTTATTACATGTAGGTACGTACATTCCTGCGAAAACACCACCTGTGTATGTTCGGCACAACATAATGTATGTATGGTGTGCAACAACAACGCTGTAGATAGAGGAGTCCGAAATTAAAATCTGCTCGGCTTTCACAAGTGTTTCCGGGATACATCTCGCGCCGCGAGAGAGCGTTTTGTTTCCTTCTCTCAATACGAAGATAAAAATTTTGCAGTATTTATGTCGCGCCTTTTCTCGCTTATCACCCTCGAGAGCATACTTGTGCTAGACGTGCTGGGAGGGAATTATTTCTTCTTCAAAGTGGAGGCCCATCGGCCGAAGGCCAGAGCCAGAGAGACGAATAGGCGGAAAATCCTGACGTTATCCAACAAGGCCGCTCGCTAGAGCCTCGCTATCACTTGTCTTGTCCATGCAATAACCGTACATATAATGTCCGTGTAATGAGCTTACATACATATCTGACGTCATTCTTCTAGAAATATAATGAACATGCAGCGTTGTCGCGAGAAACCATACAGACTCCATACTAAATTATCTGTAATAAAATAAAAACGATATTCTGTGAAATAGATCAGCGTCGATAATAGCTCATGCGAAATGTAGGTACTTATGACTTAGATTCAACGCACAGCGATAACATTTCCTGAGTTATATACATTACAAGTATTTTAACACTAACCGATTCTCTACGGTGAATGAAAATATCGACAGACGGAGTTAAGATGGCATTTTGCTGTCCTGTACAGCCTGTACCTAATCACCAGACCTGCCAAATCATGGATCATAGTCAAGGTGGGCAGTGGAGCCTAGCGCAGCAGAGCACAACCGAGATATTAACGCCAAAATGTTTTTTTTTGCGATTATAATATACAGATCTCTACAAAATAACACGAAATTTAATAATTCGATAAGCGAAATACTTTAGAAATAGAACGTATTACCTCACTCAGCGGGTCCCACTGAAAACCAGCGCTTCGGTTTGCACCGGGGCATAATGCTGAGTGAGGTCCCTTTTACACATGCATTACACCACTAACACACACCACTTATCCACTACCATACGCATCTGCACTGTGCTAGCTTTTATTTGCTTCTGCTTTTATGCGCTTTTTGTTAACGTACGTTTTCTTTTATTCTATGTTACAAAATGACGATTTTCCAAATTTTTGTGTTGTAGTGTTTCTGTTTGTGTAAATATTATTATTCGCACACAAAACAATTATTCTTATTCTTAGAACAAACTAAATACGTAACATGCTAACCCTATTGTTAGGTTGTAGGGGCGCGGCAAGTCTGTGTTGTGGTATACGGCAACATAGTAACAATTACTGCCCAGTGAATAGTGCAACTATTCCAAATAGTACCCGGAACATATATACTGCAAGTATTGGGTCAACTGGCACCAAAGCCATTTGTTTGCGTCCAATATATGCTGTACAGGTACGCCATATAGTAATTTATTGTACCATGTAGCATACAACTTACTGTGTAGTAGAAGAATAGTAGTAGAGCTGCTGTGGCCGATAGCGAGAGCGTCCGCCTTGTAGGCTGGCGACAAAAGGACGTGTACTGAAGCATTGCTTTACAGGGATTATTTCTTATTTACAACTAGGTCTCTCCCGCGACTTCATCCGCATGAAAATCAATAGTTTTTGGGCAGTTTATGTTTTTCCCAAATGACCATTTTAAATGACCTCCCTAAAGTATGAAATATAGTACTATGGAGAGGTCAAAGTGTATCTCTGGTACTACCCAATCGAATTAGATGAAATATGGCTTAAAATTATCAAACTGTGAAAATCCCATAAAAATCTATTCGACGCCATTTCCATATTTCTTTTAGTTTAGCTGGTCTATTATGGTTCTTTATCGGGTGTTCCAGTTTTCAATATCAATTCTACCATATAATTATGTTGCTCCGGCTTAATAGCTACATAACAAAAAAGTTTCATTCACATCCGTCCGCTAGTTCCGGAGATTAGCCCAGACTAGATGCTAGCCCAGGCGACAAACAAATAGTAATAGACTATTCCTATTTCTTCGTCGCCCTTAATTATTTTTTTGTAAATATACTCAATGTACAGACCCACTTTTTTTTACTGTTTCATTATATGTATAGATTACAGAGTAACAATTATGATACCTAGATAAAGTAGCACGTTGACTGGTTCTCAGTGTAAAAGTCTCACTAAGTCTCAACTGAATCACCGACACGCATGACTGGGTTGGTTGCGAAATCAGTTTAGTCGCGAGTATACATTATGATAAGTAATATACAGAGTGTTTGTAATACAATGTTTTTCGATTTGACTTGTCACATGTGAGGTCGAACACTGGTCTATACACAAAACCGCGAGCAGTTTTAGAGAGCCTATTGTCTCGAACGTACATGATATCGTCGTCCTATTCATCGTCTATACTTACCGACTTAAAAAAAAGGGGGGTTCTCAATTAGTCTCATGTAGTTTCAGCTTTACAATTTTTTTATTCTATTAAGCAGTGTGGTGCCCGGCGGAGTAGAATATTACCATCAACCTTTTCCAGGCGTCCTATGTACTGACTAATATCTTATAGAGACAGATCAACTAGGACCGAGGTCGAGGTCCTCTACTTTAGCAAGTGGAACAGTTTGGTTTCTGGCTACTCCTACGAGAAAAGGCATCGTGCGTGCGTTGTGTAAGTACCTATATTCACACTAGTAATATGTACAGTATAAATCAGTATGGGATACTGCTAGTATTAGCTTCATATTTACTAATACGCGTGCGACAAAGACAGCTTCCGAACTAACTATGGCGCTGTTCTAATTGGAAACCATGGCGTACGACCAACGCCGGCGACCAATAGGAGAGTTCAAACTGCCTGTCGTACGACGATAGTCGCACGACCGTTGCCAATGATTACATCACCTATCTGCATTAATTATCGACGATTTACTTAATCGTAACAAAATATCATTTTATTTGCGTGTTTGTCTTCCCTTTACGTGGAACTGGGGCCTCCTTTTAAACAAGGCCCATAGCAACAAGGATCGAGACATTTTTTCTATGCAACTCGCGAGTGAAACTGTGGGCAAAAGCTGTGTGTACGTACCTAACACATATAACTATCTTAGCACATTAACGTTCAAAACGTCGCCCTGTACAGTGCTGACAAGATCGATGTTCATCCTTGGTATTATTCTTTCGAATTAATATCAGCATCCGAGCCATTACAGTAAGTCTCCTTGAGATCAATGGCTGATATCTCATGTCATATATCTGCGTCGATTCTTGATAGGTGCTTGACATTTTCGATTTGGATTACACAGAAACCCGTAACTGGATATCTATTTGACCTTACTGTTCACTTTATTTCTAGAAAATTAGCGTAAGTAAGTATGCAGATGTATATGTAAAAATCTTTGGAATACAGTGTCAGTTAAGGTGTCAAATATCATTATATTTCGATGTGCGTTATATACACTTGTTTAATCACTTGTATGAGTTTCTAAGTAACTGTTCTTAGGGTAATTATTGCTTTTCCTGCCGGCCAGGGGAGTTACCTACTCTTTAAGGTCGTGATTATAAACTACGGATGTTAACTCTTAATTAAGTTCGATCGTATTCAGAATCTTATTTCACTTTGCTGTCAAATGAACCGTTTGATTAAATCTGAAGTTTCGAGAGAAGCCGCTATTAAAGGCGGATTAATTTTATCTTTATCTCGGGCATGGATAAAACTTAAAAGTGTGAAAATTTAATTAATATCAAAGGCTAGAAAAACGGGTAAATGTAATTTCCATTTATTGTCATACATTTTGGTACTACAATTTACTGGTCAAAACCCATAGTAGAATTTGGCGAAAAGCGAGGTCTCGTAAGAAGCGAGGTGTTGACTTACAACACAACGAAAAAACCTTAAAGTTGCTAATTTGTGATAACATAACATAAAATATACTTTGACCTTTTTCAAGGAAGTCGGAGAGGCCAATATGAAACGTTTTTTTCTTAAATATACAATTTTCTTTGTAAGGAAAAGTTAATCCTCTGTGGCTAAACCAATAGGCGTCGCGTAGTGGTTCGACAGAGGTTCCCACTTATCATGCTATGCATTATTGATGCCTCCGATCTGTGCTTACAGAAACCAAGTGGGTCACACCATGAAATTCGTACTTCGAGAAGCACATACGAAGACAATTTAGGCTATTATTGTTATTATTTAATAATTCTTGATCCCTAAATGGGATGAGCATGTTTAGTTGGTTTGATTGAAATAAATAATATTCATCCGGTCTCATACTATGTTAAGTGGATCAGTTCAGCTGGTCTAGCTTGTTAATGTTTAAATGTAATATTAAAAGTAGGTAGGTTTATTTTAACTTTACAGTTTTCAATTTATAATCGTCATTGCCATTACTCATTTCGGGTGAAAGCGAACAAATGCAGTGCTAAACTTTTTCTAAAACAAAGTAAGTAGGCACGTACTTAACATATTTGATCTTACCGTTTCTACGATCGACTTTAGCGAAGGTCCCGACGCATTAAACTTTCATGGCTTTATAACATGGCCTTATGTTATGTATGAGTGTAATTATCCTTTTTTGCTCCTCGATGTAAGGCAAGTGTGTAAGCGAGGTTATTGTTTTGTTCTGATATAATTCTTATATTTTATAATCACTCAACTGTAGCTCCTAACAATAAATCTTTCGACAACGTCTTTCGACATTTAAGGAGTATCTCAAGTATCAGATCTACTCGATTATATATCAGCGCATCTATGACTCAAGCGAAGCTATGAGATGATCTAGATAAGGATCTTGAACGTTTCAAATGAAATGTTATTGGCTATTCTTTAATTTGCGAAACAGATATTTCTTAAGGTAAAACAAAATGGAATGAATTATCAAGGTAACATGATAGATGAATAATTATTCGCAAGTACCTGCCTAATATTTCATTTTTTTCCTTATATAGGTGCCAGCTATCTTCAGCTAATGACCTTATTTAGAGTCTGTATTTAGAAGGGTATCTATGCCTTATAAACGCGTACCCCATACATATCCGAATAGTATCTACAGTCGGGACTCCTTCAAGGCCGAAGTGAACAGGTTACTAGACAGGTACGCTCCATCTTCGGCCGCATCGCCGTCAGGTTACCGTTTATCAAGAGCGACTTTTTTTAAAGGAACTAACTGTCGCAACGGGGTTTAGCAATGAAACTCCTCTACGCCACGACTCTATTCCGTCTGTGCTACTGTCGCTTATTACATTTGGCTAAATACATTAAATACAATAAAAAAGCGCAGGAGTTATTCAAAATGGAATGTATTGTTCATAAAATAATGTCCATTTTAGTATCACTTATATTATGTCACACGTCGTTTCGCTTATCAAAGAGTATGATACAGAAATGTACCTTATTTTATGAACAATACATTTCACTTTGATTTGCTTTCACGCTTCACAAATTTAGACGCCTGAATTTCGTTAAATGTAGTAAGGACAAAAGATTAGAAAAAGATAATACTATAACCTGTTTCAATATTTAGTACCTATGAAATGCATATGAAGAGTGGCGCTGTTGCCAATCTCTAGCCTAGCTACTTAGATAATGTTTGTAATTCCGCTGATAATTACTGGACTTTAAAGATGAAACGCTGTTTCCGTGCTACGTCACCGCGCAAAAGCATCTGCAACAGCTTGAATCTATTTTTTATGCGCACACACGTCGCCTCACTTTGTAAACCGAAGGCGTCACACACCGTCCATTGCTAATTCGTCAAAAAGTCTCGTCTCAGTCTTAAATTTGGGTCACAACCCACGGCGCGTACTTGTTGTTTATGCTAACTGGATGCTAATATCCAGCATCCATTGACGGCGTATCTCGTACGCGCAGAGCGTGCGCGAACTTAGTCATACTATTGCGCAAAGTAGATCGCCTTATACGTGTCTGTTGCCACTCTGCACTTGGAATGAAGGTGGCAACCTGTGTGTCCTATCGCTTATGATAAATGGTTGTGCTCGCGTCTTATGAGTGGAATTAAGTAGATATAAAATTTTTATATCTTACTCAAACGCAAGAAATTGGATACCGTTTTTGGCAGTAGAAAGAGGTGTAAGGGAAGATCGGACGAAGTGGAGAATAATGAGTAGGAAAGTGGACCCTGGCAGGGGCCGGGATAAGAGCTAGGATGATGATGGGCTAGGGTTACGCATCAAAATGTTGAATTCATGCCGAACATCAAAATTTAAAACCGTTCGACTTGAGGCGAGCGGTTTAAAAACAGAGTCTCATATTTATCAAAATAGATTCAGGCCATTTATCATAACTACTTCTACAAGTCACGGGGGTTAACGGGTTCGAATCCCAGTGCCGGCATCTTGTAATGAGTCTTTTCTGAGTTATATACATTACTTGAATACTAACCGATGCTCTTACAGTGTCAAAGTCACGGAGGTCAGACGGCAATCATCATCATCCTCGTGCCGTCAATCCCGATTGTGATGTCGAGCTGCGCGCAGAGTTGGCAGTCGATCTTCAGTAATTACCTGATCTGCCAAATCCTGGATCATGTCTAAGCGATACCCAGGCTCTCGCGTGCAGAACACAACCGGGAGCTAAACGGTCAAGATGATTATTTTATATTGTTTTATTATCTAAAGTCCTTACTAACCTTCTTAGTCCTTAATGACCTTGTTATAGCTAGAATGCCCATAGATACTCGCAAAAGAAAGTGCTTCAAGCAAAACTTTTGATCCAAATACATTAGTCACGTATAAGAATGATTATTAGTAACAAATAAGAGATTATAAAATTAGGTGAAGGTGACTAGAAAAATTAGGTACTTACTTACCTTCAATAATCCTTAGTAGGTAATTGTATTTAGTGTGTATATTAATGATTGCTTTGCCAAGTTTTGTTCATACGGTTCGGTAACGTCGGGTTTATACCAAATGAGCGACTGTTATTAGTGTTCAGTCACTTGTAAACAGGGGTAGAGCATGCGCAAGCTCCTTTTTTGGTTATTGTTTTTATCGTTAAAGGATAAGACAACAATCGTCTGGTGTCCAAAGTCATATAGTTATTTACACATGATACCGCTTTTCGGGTTTTTTATTTTGTATGAAAAACCCAAGAGGTCATACAAAGGAAAGTAACACACCCACATCAGTCATGTATTCTATACACACCACCACTATATACACACAATAAACTCTAGGGGAAATTGTAACTATGGGAAAATATGTGTTGCCGTAATAGCGAGGTTCTTTGCTTAAAATAATACTTGGTAGTAGCAACTGTCACGACAGTCGCTCACGATGACAATTTCAAACAAGCAGTTTCGTGTTTTGTTGTATTCTGACACGAAAGACAATTAACATTAAACAATTAAGCAGATTTAATGAAATAAAATAACAACAGTTTCAAAAACGACCCATATTCCCGATGTCGCCATTGCACTATTAAATCGCTGAGTTTGCTCAGAAATTTCGCAGTAAAATGAGCGGCAAGAAAGGTATGTAATCGAAATCTTCTGTTAATTGCATTGACATTCATTTATAAGCCTCTGGCAAAATTAATTGTTGCTATTGAGTGATACATCTGAACTTTTATGTAAGTAGAGTTCTAGGTCAGTAGAGTATGAGAGGTGGAGGATGTAGGTAGAGTCCTCTATCTTCGTGCAACTAACTAGTGCATGGATACGGTGACTTTTAACACAGAAATAGATGTAAATTTGCTTATAACCTATTCATGCAATTAAAATCGCCATTTAAGGATGAATATCAAGTGATTTTTTTTCACTAACTATGTACTTCGGTAAAGACATTTTATAAAACTTAACGTGAATAATAAAGAAAAATAATTTTCTTGGCGTTAATATCCTGGTTGTGCTCTCGCGCACGAGGGCGTGGGGTCCACTTGACCATGATCCAGGATTTGGCAGATCATTACAGTGGAGTGGTTTCCACTGGATCACGGTTACATATTCAGTCACCTGAATGTGCAGGTTTCATCACGATGTTTTCCTTCACCGTAAGAGCATCGGTTATTCAACTAATGTACAATAACTCAGAAAAATGACATCGGTACATGGCCGCAGTGGCATTCGAACCCAGTACCTCTCGCTTACGAGTCGTATACCCTTACCCTAACCTTAACCAATCGGCCACCGACGCTCCTGACACGAATGAATCAAATTAATTGCTCGTTCTCAGTACACCAACTCGTTTCGCAGAGGATTTTCGATATAATTTCGGCAGTTATTTCTGTCAGCAGGACGTTACGACCTTTGCATTTTTGGTACTTGCACTTAATATGCAAGTCAAAGGTGAAACACGGTAAGGTCGCCAACTTAAACTGCATCCATTGTGATGTATGCATGAGCTTATTATCTGGTAAGGCAAGGCGGACTTAATGAGGATCGATTTATCCGATGCAGGTATATAAACCCCGTGTCTTCGGAAGAAATTATCACTTACACCCGGCCCCGAATAAAGAAACAACCAACAAAATGAAGGTAAAATATTATTTATGTGAAATATTATTGGCAATAACATGATTTTTTATTTTGAGTAATTTAAAAAGTGAGGGTATCTTACGCTTGTTGAACTACCCAAACAAATATTATAAATGCTCAATAAATATGTTACCTTTTCACTGAACAGATTTGCATAAATATTTTTGAGGTGATATAGATGGCAATCTGGGGAAGGGCATAGGCTACTCTCTTATAATAACCGAATTTTACGCCGACTAAGCCGCGGGTCAAAGAAAAAGCGAATCGATTCACAGCCTAGATAAACAATTCCATTAAAAGTTTTCTTGCTTACAGGTACTCATTTATTTAAGTCTACTGGCAATTACGAGAGCCGGCGTAATCGAAACGGGCTACCATCCAGTGTACTCTTCGATCCACGCTCCCGTCGTGGCCAAAACAGCTATACCGCTGACGTTCACTAAAACGATACCCGGCCCTGCACCAGTGTACGAATCCGTCGTAACCACCCACGAGACCAAGACTAATGCGCTAGGTGGGACGCAATATAATACCTTCTCCAAGTCTTTGGACACACCATACGCTAGCGTGAGGAGATTTGAATCAAGCACCGCTAGAGATGGAATTTCAGCTCAACACTTCTTTCCGACACCTCAAGTTCACGCGGTCCTGAATCATCCACAGACAATTTCAACACCTTTGGGCACATCGCCTGTGAACTACCAAGCCCCGCTCTCGGCGGTAGCTCATTCATACCCAGTTCTTGCTAAAACCCAACAGCCAGTTCTTGGTACGCCAGCTGCGGTCAAGATCACATATTCCGATGCACCTTTAGTGTCCCACATGACATTTACTGGCCTTGGAACCAGCTATTCTTGGTAAAATGTACCATTAAATCTGCCATGACAAGGGCGACTGACTGCTTCTATAATTCACTGTAATTTATTCTCTATTATTATTATTATTTAATAATGTTATCGATGGTTAAGCTAATTAAAACATATCGCACCAATCTCATGTGTTGATTCATTGCCCATTCCTACATTCCTGTTAAAATATGGTAGAAATATGTTAGTGAGAATTCGCGAATGCCCGTAAAAACTTGCCCGCTCTGGTTATGAGGCAATGTGTTAGGTCCGATTCATAATTTAAGTTCTCAACACATTAAGGTTACGTCTGGGCAGAAACAGCATTCTAACGGCCAATTATGTAGTTTATTGAAGCAACTACAGCATTTTTTTGCTAAAATATTTTAAATTGCTCTCATTTAAATATTTTACGGGCGTTAATTAAACAATTTGGTAGATGTCCGCTTTTTGCAATACAAGTTTCAAATAAAGTATTGCCTTCACTGTGCAATGTCAGGGTATGATCCAATTGAGTAAATGAATACGTATTATGATTTATTCAAATGGGACACTTTATCAATATTCTAAATGCGAAAGTTTGCTACTTTGTAATGGCTATAAGACTGGACCTGTTTTGATGAGATTTCGTATAGAGCTAGTTTGGATCGTGGGCAAGGACATCATGTTAGCAAATATATTAAATTACAAATTAGCAATTTGTGATCGAACGGATTGGAGGAAGCTTGTATATTAATTGTAGATTACTTAGTAGAAAATGAAAGGAAGAAGGTGGACTTACATCACCTCTCTTTGTAGGTGGATGCCTTGGTTTATATGCATATCTACAAACCTATTAGCCTTTCAGCTAATCTAAACAAAGTCGTTTCCCGCCGTCAGTCCCTTCGTATCTATGTATGTACGCTTAGATATTTTTAACTACGCAACGAATTTTAATGCGATTTTATACAACATTACATAGAGTGATTCAAGAGGAAGGTGTATAAGCAAGAAGAAAAGGGTAGGTAGCGTTAAATTAGGTGTAGGGTAGGGGTAGAGTAGGGTAGAGGTACGACGCCACGCGAACTAAGCGCCGGGTCCACTAGTCTCTACATAAATATTAAAATTTGGCATGACTTTAAACGATGGTCTCTATGGTATATGGTGATAGACTACTTAAGTACTGCAACTTTTTTTGTGAAAAACAAGTACACCTGCTCTGTTTAACTGTCCGAGATCACAACCAATAAAAGAGGCGCTGCAAGTGACCGCGACTCTCGTGAATTGCTACATTTTCGTGAGTCCATTGTTGGACCTGTTTATTTATGGTCACAATACACCATTTGATAGAGACGTATGGAGTCTTGCAAACCTGTCCGACTCAGCACGAGTGACCTGTCCACGCAGCTAGGGGTTCAATGTTGTAACTCACTCGTTATCGTTGGATTTTCGTTTCGTATTCGATTACTTATTATGTACTGTCATTATCGCCGATTGTGCTCCAGAATGGTTATAGAAAACAAAATAATATGTCAACGTTAAAAACTCTAAGTCGCCTTCTAATTCGATGAACCAACTTACGATTAAAAAATAAAAAATAAACATCGTGGCGTTTACGTCCTGGTTGTACTCTCGCGCACGAGCTCCCGGGGTTCGCTTTGACCATGATCCAAGATTTGGCAGATCAGATAATTACAGTGGAGCCAACTTACACTTACTTCCAAAAAACTTAAGATTAAGGCATGGAAACAAAACGAATACGATTTAAATAATCACTATCGGAAAGTTTCGGCTCATTATTTAGTGACACTGGTGCGACAGGGACGACGTTCTACAAAGCCGAACTAGCCGATGTGCATTACTTACCGACGGCATGCGTAGCTGCCACTAAATAAAAAAATTATCATCTTGGCTTTAATGTATCGGTTGTGCACTCGCGCACGAGGGCCCGGGGTCCGCTTTGACCACGATCCAGGATTTGGCATATCAGACAATTACAGTGGAGCGACTGCCATCTCACCTCCGTGACCCTGCTACTAGGGGAACCTGACCAGATTGGATCATGGTTATACATTCAGTCGCCAGAATGCGCGTTCATCTCGATGTTTTTCCTCACCGTGAACGCATCGGTTAGTATTCAACTAGATATAACTAGCACATAACACAGAAAAGAGTCATTGGTACATGGCCGCAGTGGGATTCTAACTCGGTACCTCTCACTTACGAGTCGGATACGTTAACCACTCGGCCACCGACGGTCCCGTGTAGCTGCCATAAAATACGGCAACAAAATGTGCGAGAGGGCCACTTTGCGCCAATGCCAGTTTACTGGAAACAGGCGAACTATAAACTCTCGTCAAGTGAAAACGACCGAATTAGAATCAGAATCACCCCATTGTCCAGTACGCTTGCTAGAATGTGACGCAACCCGTGCTGTCTCGTGCCCTTAGACAAAAGCAGTGTGCGTTTGCTCAACAGAAACGGGCCTTGCTAAATCTGATTAGTTGGGGCGTGCGAAGTTACACGTTAGGATCCGGTTCGATGCAGTGGAGTGTGGGCTCTAGGAATTGTGACTGGGCACCTAATTCTCGGGTTTGGTATAGGTACTCGAATTGAGCTGTTAATTACAATGATAATGCAATGGGCTAGATGTATTTTTTTTTCTCCATTCCCTCCGTAAACATTGACTCTCTCATCCGCTTGGCCTCAAATAAGCGTTTGTTATGAGATCTCATCTCGTTTTTTCATAGTTTATCATCATCACCATCCGAACGGCCAATCCCGGTTTCTGCCAGGTCCGCTTGGTCCCGGTCTTGGGCGTTCCCGTCATGAACCATTGACTCTCTCATCCGCTTGCCCTTATTTCACGTAAGTGTTTTTGGTAAGATCGCGTCTCATTTTTCAGATTTCATCTTCATCACCTTCCGAACGGGTAATACCGGCTTCTGCCAGGTCCTCTTTCCTGCTCTTTCTTCTCCTCTTCACCTGGTCTTCGCCCTTCCATCGTAAACCATTGGGTATCTCATTCGGCTACGTCGCTTCTTGGGCCTATAGACAAGACAAGACCTATTTCCTGATACCGACAGGTTTATGCACCTCTTTCCTACGTATACAAGAGACTCACGAAACACAAGATAGTTACATTATTTTAACGCAACTGGGATTGACGCTAGAGTGATGTTAATTTTGATGATGGTTGTATTCCAATGTCTCCTTTAATGTTGTAATCTATATTAGTCAATGACATAAAGAGAATACAAAACTGAATAAGTTTCCTCCTTGTCATTCTCAACGAATTTAAATATGGGACAAACTCTGAAAAGGCGAATCATCTGCTGATCATTTATTAGCTACTGTTGGGCTGGTATTCTGTTACTAGGTATAGAATAGCTATTTATATTAATGATAAATATCGCATCGCGTCGGTGGCCGAGTGGTTAGGTTAGGTTAGGTTACTCGTAAGCGAGAGGTACCGGGTTCGAATCCCACTGCCGCCATGTACCAGTAACTCTTTTCTGAGTTATGTACATTAGTTGAAAGCTAACCGATGCCCCGGTGAGGGAAAATATTCAGGCGACTGAATGTGTAACCCTGACCCAAACTGGTCAGGGTCAAACAGCAGTCGCTCCACTGTAATTATCTGATTCTGGATCATGGATAATGCGGACTCCGGGGCGCGAGAGCACAATCGGGATATTAACGCCAAGATGATTTAAAAAAATATTGTATTAATATCTTATGTGTACTTGCAGACATCGACCTGTTACGCTTTTATTGTATAAGTACCTATATAGATTCATCGTAGTTTTTTAAAGAAAACGATGCGGTCAAATCTCACGAACGCGACTCTCATCCGTACACGGCTTCGTATTCTAAATATAATAATTATAATATTAATCCATTTCGACTATGTTCATCATCATCATCATCATCACAGCCAATAACAGTCCACTGCAGGACTTAGGGCCTCTCCCACGGAAGGGGAGGTTATTGCCACAATCTCCACGCTGGCAGGCGGGTTGAAGATCGCAGTGTTTAAATATAATAATGGAAAATGCTGCTGCCCATTTTCCAGACTACGGAGACTCTTGATCTTTTGCCTCGAAAACATTAGTCGCCTTGTACGACACCCATGAATGTAAGGAGTTGGTGCTATTTTATCTACTACTATACGACTATGTTAATATTTTATTTTTATTAGACTTGTCAGGCATATGACCGCCCTCTTACCTGTTGCTAAGTGACGATGCGGCCGAAGATGGAGCATGTCTGTCTAGGAACAGCCTGTTCACTTTAGCGGAAGCTAGAGCTAGCTAGTAGCTATTCACTCCTTGAAGGCGTTCAAACTATAATAGGATATCAAGGAACATACCCGCAGGCAACGTAGGTAACCAAGGCCTGACGTAAAGATATCAAAGATTCAAGTTTCACTTCTATTGAAACTTAAACAACATACCTGAACACATATGAGATCATTATAAATCTAGATATTAAACTATATCTCTCCATTAGTAGGTTACTGCGACCAGACCATGTTTCAAGTTGCAACAGTTGCAATAGGTATCCTTTCGATTGTCAAACAAATCATAATTCCACACACATATGCTTATGATAATTAAACTGCATCTATAAAGTACCTAATGAGCTCAATGGCTCACATGGCATTTCTGTCGACATTAGCAACAAGTTTAAGTAAAGGTACATTCACATTCAGTGCGTGACCATTTGAGAATTGATAGGCGCATGTTGCTAAGGACTAGAACCAGCGTCATGGTAGATGGAAATATCTTTGAGAGAGTATATTTTTAACTGAAGAGAACAAATTATTGTAAGATGCAGAACTTTTGATCCGAGCAGATAGCACTCGTTCCTTAAAGTTAAATAAACAGTATTTATGAAAAGTCCAAGGAAGTAAGAATCTAACGCATTTTAAGGTCCACGAAAGTCCCAGTAGTTTTGTGCCTATTCTTCTGAGATACAGGTATACTTCTGAGGTACGTCCCCCCGTGGGACACCTTTCCCCATCCATATGTCACTACCAATTAGTTCATTAATCAAAATTACTTATCTTAACTGATTCTTAAAACGATCTTTAAAATCTCTCTGAATCCTGAAATACAAAACACATATTTCATCCCACCCATTAGACATCCTTTTCTTCAGCGATCTTATTGTTTTTATAATTAGATACAGTCAGCTGTTTGACTGCCATCGCTATACTTCAGTTCGTCCAGACTCGTCCTTATCTCTAAGTGGTTATACCACGTCATGTGGGTGTGTGTCCTACCAAGGCTATCATAAGTCCGCGTCTAGCCAACGCCCGGACGGGGGTAAATAGATAGTATAAATGCCCGAGTTAGCAACGACGACGTATCACTTGTCGTAGTGCACTCACAAAGTATAGCAATGGCAGCCAAGGTACGGGATTTGTGTATTTCCACATAGAAGTAGTACTAGTATCAACATCTACACCAGCAACCATTAAGTTGACGTAGCAGCGTTGTGAAGGACAGTGTTTAGTTCGGGTTGCGAAAATGTAGCGTCTTGACGGTTGGGATATCTAAACCTGACCCACCCTGTTCAGTGATGACCGTGTAAAAGATACAATTGTTATTTTAGAAAAAAGAAACATTTATACAATCTAAGCGGTGTTACTAATTTTATAAAATAGTATATTGATAATTTATCTGCATATTGAATAAGACAGCAAATAAATGAATGTATAATATCAGTAGTAATGTAACATATTACATTATTCAATTAGTTTAGGAAGATACCTAGGGATCTACTTCATATTTGCCTACTCTCATATGTTATTATTATTACGCTAGGCCGGCAACATCTTCCGCCAGTCTCAACCCGCCTGGTGTGGCCAAGTGGTGTTGTTGGTGTATGGGCGGTGGTGATCACTGACCTACCATCAGGTGGCCCGCTTGCTCGTATGCCAGCTTCTATTATAAATGTTGACCTTGTCTTTATTCTTATGTTGCAGTTAGTCATCCTCTTCTGCGCGGTAGCAGCCGCTCGCGCCGGTCTGGTCGGCGCCCCCATCGCCTCCTACGGCTCCTACGGCGCCCCCGTAGCCACATACGCTGCCGCCGCCCCAGCGCTGACAACATACTCCGCCGGTCCCGTGCTGAAGAGCTACGCCGCGCCAGCGCTCTCATATGCCGCCCCTGCGTACTCCGCTTACTCTGCGCCCCTCGTGAAAGCCGTCGCGCCCGTCGGCCCCGCCATCTCTTCAGTATCATCATACACAACCCACACCGCGCACGCCGCGCCATTGTACGCTAAAGCCGTGGCTCCTGTTGCGACGTACGCTGCCGCCCCTGCCGTGACTTACGCGTCGCACGCTGCATACGCCGCCCCTGCCGCCTACGCCGCCCATGCCGCATACGCCGCCCCGGCTGCATACGCCGCTCCGGCCGCATACGCTGCACCGGCCGCATATGCTGCCCACGCATATGCTGCCCCCGCCGCATATGCCTCCCCCGCGTTCGCGCACGCCCCAGTTGCATACTCTGCCCCGGCGGTGGCCAGCTACGCCCATGGTCCAGTAGCCACGTACGCAGCTCCCTACGCCGCCGCGCCAGTCCTCAAATCAGCACTGGCCTACTCAGCCGCCCCAGCGGTATCCCATGTGTCATACAACGGCCTTGCCAACTACGGCTGGTGATCACCCTACCGACTGTGTTCAAATCTAGTGTGTTTTTGTTTTACGTTTTGTATATTTATTTTTGTACAATGAAAATTATTAAAAATTGAACTCGAAAATCAAGACTGTCGACATTTATTTACTTACCATTGACCCCCTCATTATAAATTACGAACCGACAAGATAGTCTCATGACATTACCAATATGAGCCGCTTATATTCACCGAACGACTTCTAATTACGTAGGTGCCATCGAGTGATTACTTGTCCTAAAAGTCAACGACTTTGCGCTTGCCTTAAAGCTGTTTGTAACCTAATAATAAACAACTTGATAGTCAGAGAAGTATTACTATGAATTTGCAACAGAAGCAAATAAAATAATGAAGTAGATAGACATTATTATTAACATCTACAAAGACTAGTATACATACAAAAGATAATAAGACCTGTCAGAGACGTCAGATAAATAGATTGCCTCACTAGGCCGCACTATATGTGGTCTAAGCACAGGATTTGCGCCAAGTACCAATGTCACGAATGCGAACCGATGTCGAAATGTTCGCCTTCACGCAGATAGAACAAACAACACGGAACACGCTTATTTCCAACACGCGATACGTTATAGTGACAATGGTATAAATCGCTACGAAATGTACTATTTCTGTACACATAATTGATTTAGGTATGAATAGGGGGATTAATTAAGTGGGTTGTTTACGATAATAAACGCTGTAAATAGGCATCTGAGTGGTTCAGTGGTCAATATGCCGGTCTGCAACGCAAGAGGTCCCGGGTTCGATTCCCGGCCGGGCAGAAATTGAAATGATGAATTTTAATTTCTGTTACGGGTCTGGGTGTTCTATGTATAATAAGTATGAATTTAAAAGTATATATGTAGTATATCAGTTATCTAGCACCAATAGTACAAGCTTTGCTTAGTTTGGGGCTAGATGGCGCTGTGTGAATATGTCCACGATTATTTATGTATAATAATATAATATAATAAGTATAATAAGTATGAATTTAAAAGTATATATGTAGTATATCAGTTATCTAGCACCAATAGTACAAGCTTTGCTTAGTTTGGGGCTAGATGGCGCTGTGTGAATTTGTCCACGATTATTTATTATTATTATCTAGGTACATATTTTTTTCTTTTTATATAATACGAGACAGGCATTTGACCGCCCTCTCACAAGTAGGTGTACCACGTACCTATTATTAACAAAAGAGTATTATCAAATAAATGTATTTTTTTCTAAAACGTAAGGATATTTTTAATCTTTATGTTTTATCTTTTAATATGATGTCTGCAAGTATGTTTCCTGAACAGTATATCTGGGCGCCTTTAAGTCTAGAGTGTTTTTGTCTAATTAGACAAGCATGATCCATCTTCGGGCGTACTTTCACTTATCACAGAGTGAGATAGCAATCAAATGTTTGGCTAGACGATAGTAAAAAATGCAAGAATTTTATATTGATAAAGTCATGCCTGCTTTTCGCAGGGGCAAGAAGGGCCATTAACACCTCTTTTACGTCTTCTGCTTTTTCGCGATTACATTGCTGAATACCTACATAATAATAATAATAAAAAGAAGATTCTGATCTTCGAATAATATGGCTCTTATCTAGTGTTGTAAAATACTCGAGTACAGAAGTCTATATTTTAGGACTCGGTGCATCATGCGACTCGGCTCATTATGACAGGGACTCTACTGCTCGATGTATTAAGAGCGTATCGAATTTCCGAATAGACTCGAGTTCGAGATTAGATTAATACTCGAGTCTATAGTGTGTTCGAGTCTGTTCATGTAGCGAGTTTCGTTCGACTCTTTAAGTATCTACTGAGCGATAATGTGGTATGGTGTGTTAAACTGAAGTATATTGGGCTTGTAGTACTCGTAAGACTTAGTAGCTAGTAGTCGCTTCGAGACAAGTTTTCGATTCGATTTTGTACAAAACTCGAGTTATATTTGCACCTAGAGCTCTTCTTAGACTCGAATCCGTGCTCTGATGACTCGGGCTCGACTCGAATGAGTATTTACGTCATCGAGTCCTCCAAAATTGAGTTGAGTTTATAATTTTAGACTTCTGGCATTCAGTTTTTTACAACACTACCTCTACCTATTTTCAACGTGGAACCTGTTTTGTTGCAATGCATTAATTAATAATCGAATGGCAAAGTATTGAGATCGAGAACCTTTTTTTATACCACTAAGGTGGCAAAAAAGCTTACGGCCTGCCTGATAGTAAGCAGTCACTGCAGCCTATGGACGTTTGCAAGGCCCATGCGTAAAAACCTTCTCACTCCTTTTATCAAGAACTCCATGTTGTGCTCTCCAGGAAAGCTTATGCCACAACCTTAGTGTGCGTGGGAGAATGTTAGTGTGAATTTCGCTCCAAGGTGTGAGGATGAACTCCCTGTCGATGGTGAGCTGTGCGATGAAAGTATGTCGCTGTAGGCATCATGTCAAACAGTTCTCCAGAACATATACCGTTATTGAAGCGATAGAACACACAAAAGGAGGCGAAATCCCCTCGCTGACTTAGCGGCTCAATACCACTTGTGAGCATGGTAACATCAAGAATTCTTATAGCGCGTTTTTGGATCGAGTCACAAGGACAAAGCTGACATGCCGGAGCTCTCGATCATAGATGGGGGCAATACTCCAAATGGGATCTGACTTGAGCCTTTTGAGAGATAAGATTGAGAAGTTATTGTCCCGGCGCGGGGTGAAGTACTGTATCTAGTAAGAGCTGTAAACATTCGGCATTTCGTATTACAATTGTGCTACTTCGTACATTTGTTCCGTAGACCTATTTCTATTATTCTAGAAAACAGGTGGCTGAAATATAGTAGTTTTATATATTTCTGGAATCGGTTTATATCCTTAGACCTTTCATTTGATACCTACCCCACCCAATACGTTTCCGAAAATATATTTTTTGCATATGTTCATACCACCACTATATGTTCACCATAACTTTTCTCGATAATGACGAAAATTGGGCTCATGCGATTCAAATTGATCTACAGAACAAATGCACGAAGTAGGACAATTATATTAAGAAGTGGCGAATAATAGCAACATTTTCTATTCGCTACCTTATTCGATCTTATTCGTTAAGCACACCCAGTTTTTTAGATGCGAGTTTGACTTCTTCCAAATGACTGCGAAACTGAACGTCACTGGAGATGTTGACACCTAGAATATGTATACTCTTTGAGATGGTAACTGGTGTATCCTGGAACTGTTGAGCAACAACGAATTAAGCTTTCTTGACGGTAAACGCATACATGTGTCTTTGACATACTTACTTACTTGACAGAAAGACAAATGGGTAACCGAATAGGTCCATATCTTATATACCACCTAAATAAAAGCTTAAGGATTTACATTTTCAACAAAGCATGGCATGTCTCAGATACATATCAAAATAAGAACACCCGTAAAGCAGGTACCTACCTGTATCCCATTTGGAGCATAATCTGGTATAAACGAAAGAGGTAGGTTGCTGTCGTGACTTGCTCCAAGCGAGTGTGTAACACATGCTACATTATTGGCACGTGGGTCAACGAACTCTATTTGATACTTACCAGTTTGACCTCAAGTGGTCTTGTTTATTTACATTGAACGCCTTAATAAGTAAACTAGAAAGTTCTCAATGATAAAGTAAATACATCCGTATTGTGCAGGGTTTTAATACTGACGTATGTTTGGTATCAATTGTATGTTATTTTTACCCGACTGCCAAGGAAGGGTTATATCTTTTGTGCGTATCTTGTATGCTTGTGTGTTTGTTTGTATGTTTGTAAATTTCTTTATTACCTCGTATCTTCCAAATGGCTGGATGGATTTCGAAAGTTAATAGATTCGTCTCAAAAACTTGTCCTTATACAGGTGGTTTAAAAAAAACAATCAATATTTCGGTTTTTATGAGCCATATTGCGTTAAAGTTAAAAAATATATTATCTAATATATTTCGATACTCATTGAGTGGGGTATCAAAATAAAGGACATAAAGAGCTGATTTCAAATATATGCATGACTTATATACTTAAAATACTCTTCTGCGGCATGGTTCTTTAACACCTAACACCAAACATCTAACCAAATGAGGGCGTGGCCCAACTATTTTGTCAAACCATAACATATAAACTAAATATGCTTGCTATCTGATGGAACACCGCGTTTGCCCGCGCACCCGAGCGCGTATTTGTTATATTAACTCGTAAAATAGAATTTGATTGTTATGTGGTTGAAAGTCTCAGGAGACTGAAATACCTATGTTGCTAACATGTTTAGCAAATATGAAATGAAATGAAAGTTAGTTTGTTATTTATTTTTGGTACAGAGATGTTAGGTTGTACATCCAATAATTCTGAATTATGGCAAAACTCCCTACAATACGTCACGGTTACAACTGTCATAGGCTGTCTATCTGATGATTAATGTTAAATAATGACGAAGGATGAGATGACTACGGCTCACACATATTCACAGTCACGAAGACAAGCTGATCTCCTTTGCGTTTCGAGCAATTTTTTATTGTTTGACGAATACCTTTTCAAATGAAAAAATATTCAAAGCAAGCTTTTATCGCACGTTCTATTTTAACTTTATACCATCTACGATCAGTCAGAGAGTCAATACAAATCAAACGAGACCAAACTCGGAGGAACAGTTCCTATAGTCACCTTCCCTCTCAATCATCAGATAAGCTTGATGGTACCTACCATAACATTGCATCAGTACCGAACCTATCCAACAGTTCAGTCGGATGTCAAGAAGTGTTTCTAATTAGGCTTGCAAGATTCAAACACGGCAAGTTAAATAAAAGCTTGTAGAATGGTCGACGCTTACGGTACGCATATTTCTTTTACATTCTGGTGGGTCCAGTTTGACTTCTTGCTCCTAAGTAAGAAGGTCTCCTACAAGATGAACTGACGACAACGGTACCTACATAAGTGAAGAATTAGGGGAGAAATTAGGGAAGGACTGCGTATCGCTGGTAAGGTCCTGTCCAGCAGCGGAGGACGCTTTCTTTTTTATAGTTTTGGAACACCGATTCTGAGCTAGCTGTATGATTTAGACACGTAAAATTTCCAAAAATACGATCAATTAAATTGTTTTTGAATATATTTTAAACTCATCTTTCAAATATAGATATTATTACGGTTTTATTTTAGATATTATTACGGATATAACCCGCTTGTGATAGGTATAGGTCAAATATTAATCATCTTTGCGTTAATGTTCCAGTTGTCCTCTCGCGGCCCGCGGCCCGAGGTAAGTTAAATAAATACCATTAATAAGAACATATTGGAATGGAGGAATTGACGAAAAAATTAAAAATATACATTAGCAAACTGTCGCTTTTTCAAGTACAGATGATATTCATGCTGTCATAATGTTTATGACAGTAGGCATGGCTCGTCATGCAAAAACAAATGACAGGCGACGGCGTCCTCTTGAGAGGTAAACGAGCAAGACCAAGCAAGAGCAAAACCACAGCCGCCCATGAACAATGGGACAACCTGCCCCGTATTGAATGATGAGTTCATAAAGTTGTACTCATAGGCTCAGACTAAATAAACAAATATTAATAAGAAATAAAGACAGAACCCTGCGAACAACATACTGGAGCACGCAAAACTACGCCAAGCTACCTCTACGTACACGGTTACGCTTACACACATTAACAGCCAAACTATTGGATGTTTACTCATATTACTGTTGACAACGCGCCATCTTTATTTCTTACTAGCAACTCGCCCCGGATTCGCACGGGTTGTAGTAAGTAACCTTAACAAATAAAACACCTTACTCATAAATCACTCTACCTATTGGTGAAACCGCATGAAAATCCGTTCAGAATTTTTTGAGTTTATCGCGAACAGGCAGACAGACAGACATACGCGGCATGGGACTTTGTTTAATGATGTGTAGATATTTGATCTGAGGTTATATGTAGATGTAGATGTGTATCTAATTACAGAGACGAGATAGAAAATATGAAGACAATTTAGATATTTCATATATTTTTTAGATAACTACAATACGCTTTTATTACAAATTTCTATATGCTAATATTTTTTTTGATAATTGGAGATCGGTTTTGGAGCGAGGTTCTATTAGACATCAATTTAGATTTGATAGATATAGATTTTGAGAGAAGCAATTGCGAATTCATGTTTTATTTCATTGGAATACATTGCTTTGAAATTATTTTTTTCATAGTTAAGAAACTGTTATTGGTAATCTAAGAAATATTTATCAACACTAAATCGACGAAAGTAATTCTAACTTCGTCCTTGTATTTTGCGTTAGATACGTGTAGGTACTAAAATATTGAACAAGGGCATATGTAGAGTGTTACCGTTGTAGCCTGTCGCCTTTAAATTTATGTTTCCCACGGCTTAGATTTTCGAGTCCTTACATCGAAATTACTACATTAACAACATAAAATTATGCGGTAATCTATTAAAAACGCCTCGAGCCTTGTCATTGAGGTCATTTATTTCCTACATTTGACTATATAAGCGAAAAGGTTCGGTACAGATTTCATATCACGCTCCAAAAGCCGAGAAACCACAGCAAAATGTTCGCCAAGGTAAATATTTTTAAAATAAATTAATAAATTATTTCAGTTACCACGGTAACTGATACCAGAACAAACAGTAGTTACTCGTATGTCCTTAGGAGACCTACTTACTGTATAATTGCGACAATTTTATGTTTATTACGAGTATAACAATAATAATTTTTACCCTGTTATTGAAAGCTTTATTCTCCCGCTTACATATCGGCGAAGTACACAAAAAACAAACCCATTTGTAGCAATATTTATATAAGCTTTGCGTAAATTTCGGTTATAGCGGGGTCTATGTGTTATTCGAGTATTTAAATTCACAATAGAATCACATCAAAATCTCTGTAATAATACTAGTAATTTTTCGGTAAAAATGATATTCCCGTTAATGATATTACTACGATTACTTCGGATAGTACCTTATCGAACATTTAACTATTTTCAGATCTCCGTCTTCCTCTGCCTGTTCGGTGTGGCGCTGGCCGGTAACCTGTACGGAGGTTCCCTGGGCTACTCTTCCTATGGAGGCCTCGGCTATGGCGGCGTCGGCTATGGAGGCCTGGGCTACGGAAGCCTGGGCTATGGAGGAGTCAGCTCCCTCGGCTACTCGAGCTACGGTGTCGCCCCGGCTGTGGGCTACTCCGCTTACTCCGCACCAGTCGTGAAGGCTGTCGCCCCCGTTTCCTACGCCGCTCCCGCCGTCTCCTACGCCTCCCCTGCCGTCTCCTACGCCGCTCCTGCTGTCTCCTACGCCGCCCCCGCGGTCTCCTACGCCGCCCCCGTCTCTTACTCAGCCCCCATCGTGAAGTCTTACGCTGCCCCCCTGTCTTACTCCTCCTATTCCCCACTGTCCTACGGCGGTGTCGCCAAGTACGGCTACGGTGGCTGGTAATTACCAGCTAGCAACTAAATTGAAGCATTCGGTACTTTTGAGTATCTTCAGTTCTGGTACCGAGCCAGTCAATCGAGCTGTACAAATGTAAATAATTAAATTAGATGACACGTAATTTATTTAACTACTTGGATGTACAAAAAACAATAAAACTATAAATAACTGTAATATTTTGTCTCTTTTGTTATCTTGTCGATCTCAATGTGCAATTAACATAATTCTAATTGCCTATTTATCTTATCTGCATAGCCCATCGCTATTGAGAGGCGGAAATGCATACTTAAACTATGGTTTTAAAAACTCAACTACTTCTTAGTTTCGATTCGGAGGAGTTTATGTAAGAATGATACACTTGTTCCAGATTCTAATAATAATTGACGAGAAACGACCTTATTGGCAACGATTGAATAAATCTACATGGCATTTGGTTATAGAGTCGGTCTATCACGGATACAAACCGGCTGCTCTGCAGACATGTCTTGCCAAAACGATTCAAAATGTTTTAAGGACGTTCAGTTGTAACGACTACTGCAACACCCGTATTCACAAACGATACTTGTATAATTAAAGAAGCGAAGGCTCTATCTATATGTTTGGTCAATTTTATTCATTTTGACGGACGCATATGCCGATCGCTACTCAAGTATCGTGCGTTGGAACCCTGTGCGTTCGCTCGCAATGTGAGTTCTCGTAGAATGTTTTCTGAATAGTACAGGTGTAATACCGCAAGTGCCAATTTTGAAGACTAAACTGTGCTCATGCCTGACTATGTTTATCTTATCAAGATATAACAGCGTCAGCTTTGTTGATTAGAACTGTTTATTTATAATCATTAGTTTATCTACCCATCAGTCTAATTCCTTGGCTTGACCAAATTCTTAAAAACATTTATCAGGTGGTAGAACTCAGTCAATCCTGAAGAGTCCGCTTCGGTAAGTTCTGCTACTAAGCAACAATCCTTGCATTGTTTTGTTTCGGTTCTTCTTATTATCGATTTGATGGACTAAACTCTGACATACACTTTATTCGACCAGTATTCCTCCGGCCTCGAACAAATTCACCATTTTACAAGTTTTAGGACACGCCGAGCATGAGACGAGGTGGTCCATGTTCCGGTTTAGAGGATACCTAGCCTATACCGTATACTCGCCAGCGCGATTATATGCCTGAGACAATTAATTCTACTCACAGTGACAACCCTCCTGCGGACTTGTGACCTACATATATGGTTTAATCGTAGATTAGACCGTTCGTCACAGAGTAGCAAGGCAAAAAGTACTTAATTCTTTAAACAGCAAGGCGCCTTTCTAATAAATATAAATTCCATAAAGACACAAAGGACCCTATATTTATCACATCAACATCTGTTCGCCCACAAAAAACTAACTGGTTACGGGGATTAATAATTTTTATGTATAGCTACAATATAGCAAGATTAATATTTTTTTTACATTGACAAAAAGTGGACAATTATTTTTTCCGGTACATTATAAAGCGAGCACTGAAAATAGATCGTAAACTACTATTATAAAGGTGTTAGAAAAATAATCGGTTTTATGAATATTTGGGTACTTAAATAAAATATGTAAGTCCGACTTCCGTTGATAAATGCACTAAATTACTAATTTACTAATTAAAATAGAAAACACACAAAAAGCTACAATAATCACACAGCAACAAAACAAAAACAACTTGTATTTTACAACATCGCCGACAAAAGCTACCATCATTGCCTAGTCCCGAACAGCCTCTTTAACGTCAACACACTTGAACCTCTTCTACATAAGTCGACTCGTAGACAAGGCTATTTTAGCTTTAAGTCCGCCATTGTACCGTTTGGTGCAAGAAGTTTTAATAAATGAGTAAAATAAACAAGTGAAGAGTTTTGTCTGGTCTGCAGGTTACTGGTTACTATAGGTTACCTGTCCGCAGGTCTTCAGCTAGAGGAGGGAGCGAAGGAGTATGGCAGCTGGCGGTCGGAGCAGGAGTGTGTATTGTGACGTCAGCCCGCTAAGGGAGAGTGTATATGGAACAATTGGATTTGTAGATGTCAAAAAGTGCCCACGCCTAAATAGCCACCTGCAAGTGAGCGTGTGCGTCACCCTTGATTTTTTAGACGCTGCTCTGGATCTGTATAATCTCTTTTGTTTGCGTCAGTGGCTTTATCTCTTTTATACTCATGAGTTCTATAGGACACTTGTGTACGTCATTTACCATAACTCAATCATTATAACTGGGAGACGATTCCTTGCCTATCATTGACGTCTGTTTGTTTAGTAATACCATCAGTAGTCGATCAGCTGTTTCATTGTTAGAAACTTTTTTTTTAGGGTACAATAGGGCTGACACGTACATTATGTATAAAAGTCATTTAATAAATGTTAAAAAAGAACACCCGTGATTAGGTCTGACGCGGTCCGTATGATCGAGAGGTCGATAGGACCTGGGTGTAGGTGGGTTTGGTCTGCCTATAGCACAAGACGCCTTGTTTGACACCCGGAGGATATGCCACGCGAAGTGCTCCATGATGAACCGTGAATTTGGTAGTGCCAGACCTTGTAAGAGTAACGTGCCACATTTTTAAGAGGTGGAAAATTTACCCCCTTGTGCGCACCCCATCCCCATGAGGTATCGTATCCGATGAAGCCTTAAATGCCTTACCGGCTACTGGCATCACCAGACAGAGTTTATCAGGTAAGCACTTAGGTTTTTCATAGCGTGTCCTGCACAGCCTGCCAGCCGCGCTGGTACACACGAGTGTTCTTCGCCTCCCTCCCCCGCCAGCCCGGAGGGTGACAGGTTTACCTGTTGCGATGGGCGCAAAAAAAGATACCTCTAGTTGGATTTGCTAATGTCCATAGGCATCGGTGATCACTTTCTATCAGGTTGCCCGCTCGCCTGTTTCTCTACCTACTAA
Source organism: Blastobasis adustella (assembly GCA_907269095.1). Lineage (NCBI taxonomy): Eukaryota > Metazoa > Arthropoda > Insecta > Lepidoptera > Blastobasidae > Blastobasis > Blastobasis adustella. The sequence goes on from OU026130.1 coordinate 10,124,589, forward strand.
CATAAAAAAGCGTTAATTAAATCTATTGAGATGTGACAAGATATGATGACATGTGACAGTTTGAATGTTATAAATTTATTATGCAAGGATATATAATTTAATCAATATTGGGATTATAATTTATTATTCAAAATCACTAATAGACCGCCATAACATCTGTTTCTGTATTAGATGATAAAATATGAATGAACACGCTCAGTATACTTCAAAAGGTCAGGCGAGGTGATACTTGAAAAGTCTCTCGCGTATATCCATGAATTATTAAGGTTAAGTCCACAGCATTACGTACTGTTGACAAGCAATGTTATTAGGAAAGTAACTTTATGAGTTTATCTCAGATTTTCATATGAACTGTCTACAAAATATGGTAAGATTCGTACATGCAAATACCAAGCTAAGAAGCACGTTTGCTATTTGTTGCTACTACCTACCATGTGTTATTACTGATTGCGTCTTGAGGCTCATAGAAAGAAAAGCTTCCATGATCATGTCAGGAACTATTGTACATTCACTTGGAGTTTTTAGGTATTTATGTAGATTACAAGCTCCAATCTACTTCTGCCGCCAATACTTGTGTTGTGGTTTGAAGCTAGCGTAGTCACAAAACTACTTAACCAGATTGTTGCAAACCAGGTGACCCTCACAACGACCTGTGGTTCTGAATTATTGTTACTTGTGTTTGTTGACTTGTGTAATGGTGTGACATTGTCTTCGGATAAGCTCCTTAAATAAATGTTTAAAAAAATCTACGGATATTATTAGTTATTATCCAGTGGCGTAGCTTGCCCTCCAGGGGCCCCGTATCAACAGTTGTCTAGAGGCCCCCCTAGTTTATACCCCCAACTATAGGGGATGGTAATGAGTAACTTACATCCTGGTTTCAGCTTTAGTCAATAAATTGTCGAGTGTAGCGAACTCTACATTTGTCTGATAATAAACTCTTAAAGCCTGGTCTAATATATTGGCCCTTGACTTAATATATAAAAACTTGAACATAATTATTATAAAAGTAACTATAACTTTATGTTATTGAATGAGCGAGTGTAGCGAGCTCTAAATTTTTGTAATTTATCCCTTAAAACATTGCGTGATTTTAATAAAAATAACGTAAAATCAGTAAATAAACGATAGCGCCGGGTGATCTCTAAATTTTTTACATTTTGATATGACGAGATTGTATAATAAAATAAACTTCGCGAACAATTAATAAACGAGCTCAGCGAGCTCGAAATTTCTGGAATTTTAGCTATCAAAACATTTTATAATTGACTTGAACCCACCTGACCCCTTGAAGAAAGAGCGGAGTGAGAAGTCTTTGGACCCTGGCGATTGTCTTAAAATATGAGATATTCAACATAAGCTCAACATTTTACGCATATTTTACACAGTTTCAATGAAGTTCTTAATGAGTGAGTGCGCGTCGAGGGCCCTAAGTTGTTTTGTTTTTTCAATAGAAATGTTAATTATGTCTTGATTTGATCATTTGATTTCAATTCTATTTCAGTGGTGGGGGCCCCCGACCCTGGTGTGATATTCTCTATTTAATAATTTATTTCCTTACACCTTCTGGGGGCCCCTTTGACCCGGAGGCCCCGTATCATTGATACGGCTGATACGGCGGTAGCTACGCCCGTTATTATCACTTACCAGCAAGGTGTTTGTCATTGATAAAAATGTGCCGAAAGATGCGTTTTGTCACTGCCATTCACATTCCTTTACATTTCTCTCTTAAAAATAAAATATACTTCACTCCAGAGCAGCGCCTGTTGACCACTGGCTGACCGAAGGGACTTTGGCTCCCTGTGTATATACTACCGGCTGTACAATGGGGAGTGTTCTAAGGAACTATTTGATTTGGTGCCCACAGAACAATTTCGCCATCGCACCACCTGCCTCGGGCTAGGTACTCTTTGCCATTACGTAGACCCTCTAGTGGTAAACCCTCAAGATTCGAAAGAACGTTTTCTCGCTCGTACGATTCGGATGTGGAATGAGCTTCCAGCCACAGTGTTTCCTGTTCACTATGACATGGGATCGTAGAGGTCTCCTTAGAGGCCGGCAATGCATTGGCAACGCCCCTGGTGTTGCTGTAGTCCATAGGCGGCGGTGACCACTTTTTATTATTAGGTGGCTCGCATGCCTGTTTGACTCCTGTATTCCATAAAAATATTAAGTATTACTTACTCGATTTAGTTATTTGTAAACACTGTTTGAGGGTCTTGTTTACGGCTTGCTCTCGGCATTGTGCGTGAGCAACAACGCAATATAATGTTACACTAATTAACGCCTGTTTATTAGCTATTTACTTGTAACGAACATGCGTTACGGTCTGTTTGATACAAAATTAAACTCTGAGGGCCTTGGCAAAGAATTTGCGTTTCCTATATTATCTAGTATAAAAGACTGAAACAATAACATCGGCAACATATTCAACTCGTCAACGTTGAAGACTTAACAAAAACACTCTACCAGCAACATGTTCACTAAGGTAATTTCAAACATTAATTTTCTACAAAACCAAATAAAATGAAGGAAAAAAAATTATTAACTTTCTTTATGTCACGTACAATTTATTTTTACTTTTTTCTAATCAGCATTCACCTTGCTATTATCCCAACATGGTCGCCACAACATTGTCTCTCTACTATATCATCGTCATCATCGTCAATGTCGTCATCTGAGTATTAACACTCTCCATTTCGAATAAGTATACACAGTCCATCCAGGTTTTTTTTCATCGGCCTCTACCCATGCACTCTTCCTTAAATTAGTTAACAAAACTGTTTTTATCACGTTTCAGGTTGCAATCCTCGCATGCCTGTTAGGTGTGGCCTTTGGCAGCAACCTTTACGGTTCGGCCCTTGGCTACGGTGGTTACGGCGGTTACGGCGGTTACGGCGGTAATGGCGATTACGGCGGCTACGGTTACGGATCGGGTCTGGGCTATGGAGGACTGGGCTACGGAGGAGTGGGCTACGGTGGACTGGGCTACGGAGGACTGGGCTACAACAGGCTTGGCTTTGCCGGCTACGCCCCTGCTACATCACACGTTTCGGTCGTTAAGGAAGTCGGCTCGCCTCCAGCCTATGGGGCAGGCTATGGCGGTTATGGTTACGGAGGTGGCCTTGGTTACGGAGCCTACGGTCAGGGCTGGTGAAAAAAAAAACAAGAAATTATATTTTGTAAATAACAAAAAAAAAGTCGCAAATGTAAATTCAGTGTGCAACGTATAAATTCAGTTCTGTTATCATGGATCAACTAAATGTAAATAAATTGTGCAGTTTCCGTAACAGTTATTAATTTATTTCCACCTATCCGGAGTCACGGACGGTGTCCCAAGCCAAGCCGAGCAGTAAGAAGGAGGCACTACATACCTTTTCTCGAAGCGTTTCGTCGGATTTTCAGAACCTCATATTCTTGGTCTAGACAATGCCAGAGAGCTTAAATTTTCAGGATAAGATGCACGTAGCACAGTTATAAAATGCACAAAATTTCATTTGTCTAGCTTTCATTTTATTAGCACTTAAAATACGTCGATTTACACAGACTGACTGACTCACTTCTCATCAAGGGTACAACCTCTAGAGTACTTCTCGAAGTCCGAAGACGAGGTAAGCCTCGAAGAAGCTTAAATTTGATACGCAGGATAGGATTTGCACACAAATAACAGGAAAATTAATAAAAATTGTAACTTTTAACACAACCTCTGGACAGGGGGGTGCAGGCCTGTATATAAATTATACCCTTAGAAGTTCTAGGAAGTTGAAATTTTTTACGAGAACTACATTTTTCACACAAATGAAAACTAAATTAAGAAATAGTCTCCAATCCCCATAAAGGGGGATGCAAGACTTATAAAAAGTTAAAAAAGAGCTTAGGAAGCTTAAATAACGACAAAATAAGAAATCTGCTACTTTTTAAGTCCAAGCGAGGGTGTAAATCTGTATACAAAATTAATCAATTCCATACATACTAGAGTAAAACAGCCAACCCATACTTTCTGCCGAAAACGTAGGCTTTTGTAGTAAGGAGGTTGGCTCTTCGTAAGATCTGATAACTTTTTCTTAGAGAAACCGTTGGCTTAAAGAAGGCTTGGCTAAACAGGAAATGAAATAAATTTACACGAAATATTAACAGTTGCCTGAATGTGCAGGTTTCATCACGATGATTTCCCTCACTGGTTGAGTTGCATACACAGAAATAGTCATATTTTTTGTACGAAAACTTTTTTCGAATGAGGGGTATCAAATTAAAGGGATTCGAAAAACTTACACAATTTATTTTCAGCTACCTGTTTTCTATAAATCCAAAACGTATTTTAGCAACATACTAAGTATGGGCTCTTGGTATTAAACGAAAGAAAAAACTGTATTCAATCAACAAGAAATCACTGCATAATGAAAGGGAGGGAGAGGAGACCCATTGCTCTCACTGCCAATGAAAAATTATTACTCAAAAAATTTTAAACTAATGCGGTTAAAACCTCGAAACCCCTATAAAAGTAGTAAATAATTGTTAAAGAAATAGGATCGGATAATAACGACACACTTTTGGTGTCATATTATTCTATTAGATACTGCAAAGTCCTGACAGGTCCTGCAATGCTGGACCTAGTAGATATAGGATGTAGTATTTCTGAAATAAACAGCTTGGTGTACAAGATGCGCATGGCGTTGCTAACTTCTCAGTTAAAGCTATTTTGTTAAACCCTCGAGGAAAGTAACTCGTTACTCTTAAAGGTTTAGCATGTCGGATTAACATGCCAAAATGACGTTTGTAAATAAATTGATTATTCAGATAGGACATCCTCTTACTATACCCAATAAAAGCGGAGGTGTCGTCGCATAATCAATTACTTAAGTTCGAAACGATCCCAGCGTCTCGCCTTGACATTGATACAGAAAGTGCCTGCGGCCAAATGAACAGTTTGATTCATAGGTACCAGTTTCTTAGTGGTACCTATAAAAGCGTATGCATTTGCCTCTCAAAAGTATTCTGCCTACAGTCGACATACAGATAAACATGTACTCCAAGGTACTGAGGATTTAATACAAATTTACAGCATCGATTTAAACTTGGTGTAGGGTTTTGGATTGTTCCTTCAATCAACTACATCATGACAATTTAGTAACAAAAAGTAAATTCCTTTCAGGTATTAGTCGTCCTGTGCGCCGTGGCGAGCTTCGCCTCCGCGGGGGTGATCCAATCGGCTCCGGTGGCGTACAGCGCCCCCGCCGTGTCCGCCGTGTCCTACTCGACGCACACCGCGCACGCCGCCCCCTACGCCGCGTACGCCGCCCCCGTCTCCTACTCCTCGGTGGCCCATGCCGCCCCCCTGAGCTACGCAGCTCCCGTGGTTGCCAAGACCCTCGCCCCGGCCGTCTCCTACCAAACTGTTTCTCATGCGTCGCCTTTGTCCTACGCGGCGCCTCTGTCTTACGCGGCTGCCCCCGTTGTGGCCAAGAACTACGCCGCCCCCGCCGTGGCTCACTACGCCGCCGCCCCCGTGTACGCCAAGACCCTCGCGCCCGCAGTCTCCTACTCATCGGTGGCTCACGCTGCCCCCCTGAGCTACGCCTCCCCCGTGTCCTACGCCTCCCCCGTGTCCTACGCCTCCCCCGTGTCCTACGCCGCCTCCCCCGTGTCCTACGCTGCCCCCGCCGTGTCCGCGTACGCAGCCCCCGTGCTCAAGTCCGCGGTCGCTTACTCCGCCGCCCCCGCGGTCTCCCACGTCTCCTACTCTGGATTGGGCGCTAGCTACGGCTGGTAAATTACCAAATATCTAGTCTCTTACAATGTTTGTACATACCGTATTATTTATTAATGAATGCATAATTGACACTGAAAAATAAATCAAATGCGAATTACGAATTTTTTTTTTTTCATATCCAAGATTATCCAGTTTATCTCGTTTTCCGTTTCTATTTAATTTAGTCTTCCAACTGCCACACCTATCCCTTTCAGTTTCTGGGGATTTTTTTTTTTGGAGTACGAGTACATTAAAATATGCTAAAACACGAATTAAAGATGAAGAAAGAGCTATGCTCGGAGTTTTTTTACACGACAAAATCAGAATGAAGATATCCATCAGAACGAATAAACTACTGTAATTACTCAAAGCTGAAGTGGCAGTCGGCAAGCCTAATAGCTCACAGACACGATGGACTATGATGCTAATGAAACTATGAAAGGTAATCGAGTGGCGACCGTGTACAGGAAATCGAAGCGTAGGACAGACCTCCATAAGATTGACGGAGGACCTGGTAAAGTTCGTGGGTAGCCGGTGGGTGGAATAGGCATAAAGCTGATCGGTGTGGAAGCCTTGAGAGGAGGTCCAGGGGAGGAAGTGGACGGAAATTATTATGACGATGGCGTAGGTTTTTGGCATAAAGAAAAAATATTTATATACAGGAGTAGAGAGTAGCTACTGAGTTTCAATTCGATTCAACATGTCACACATCTCTATAACACACACACTAATGCAAATGCAGGGATGAAACAAGGCAGCCCATCAGCAGATAAGTTATTTTTTACTTCGAATTTCTACTCGTAACAAACACAACCAAATCTGACTTGTGGGCTTATTTATATAGTCATCACTCTAATAAAAGTGCAATGAAGGTGCCGACCTGATCGCAATCACCGTCGTCGTCCACGTCTAAACTACTGGTGTGTAGATCTGCTCTCTCATTGAGAGAACGGGCAATAGTTTACCACTTAGGCCCAATGCGCATTGGCAGACTTCACAATTCGAATTAATCTCTGACATGCAAGTTTCTTTACGATATTTTCATTCACTGAAAAGCCAAATAAATTATTCGAATCCATATATGAATTAGGTATATAATTAAAAACCATTTTCAAAGGTTAGGTGTCTGGGGATCAAACCTACCACCGTCTTTTCGATCTCTCGATCCTACATACCGTGAATACCGTGCCCTCTAGAGGACATAGTCATGAACAAAAAAATTATGAAAAGGATAAGTGCATAAATATATCAAACAGGCAGCATATTCTTTATTTTCAGAAGAAATTCTTATAATGATGATAGGTGCTGCACCAGAACAGAAGGGACTTGCATCTACTTACTTAACTTGTTCTCAAAATGTTTACAACACAGCACTTCCAATTAGCAACTCAGACATCACCATGTCTGGTCTTCAGGAAACCTAGAAAAACAAATAAATGAAAATAAACGTAAATTCGCGATTAATCCGTTAAAGTGGTTTTATAAAATGTCTAAACATTAAAACTGTCATTTAATTACATTTTTGGTACGGAACCCTAATATATATGTCGGGAAAAGACTGGAGAAGACTCGCCCATGAGCGAGTAACAAATTTTTTATAATATTAAAATTCTATACAAGAAATATTAAATCCGACCCTGCTTACATCGAAATATTTACGTATCTATTTAGACACCGAAATAGAACTCAATTTGCCAATAATTTTAAATCTGTCTTTAATGGCATGTTTTTTTAAGATAAAGATTTCAATGATTGCAAATTCACACTATTACGATGCATATTTTTGCCTTAATTTCTTAAATTGGTTCCCGATAGCCACGATCACGAATGTTTAATTGAAAGGAACGAACCGGTGAAAGGATAATCCAGGTGTATTTCCATACTTTGTTCTTTATCATAAATGTGCACTATATTACACAGTCTTTTAAATGGTTTGATTTAAATTTGATTAGGAAATTATAAAATTTACACCGATGATTCAAAATAAACATCTAGTCGCTAGCAACGTGGTGAACGTTGAGAACATTGCGCGCTTCACTTTCTGACAGCTCGTTCCTACTGGGGAAAAAACGGGCTAGCAGGATTCATAATCATTGTAGAGTGAGCGAACAGGGAATATTTGTGATTTGTGTCTAGTCTGTTATGTCTGTGGTTTTTTGTCATACATATATATGCGCTGATTACATTTGACTAAAGCGTGAGAGCAAATCAAAGTAAAATGTACTGCTCATAGAATAAGGTCCATTTTAGTGGCTTTTTGCTTCTGAATTTAGTCAAATGTAATCAGCGCATAAATAAGAACAAGAAATTATGTAATTATATAAGAAATATGAACCAAAATGACTAGCAGGACGGACTCTTAAGAGATATAGGTACTGGGTTGAGCCCCAGTGCACCAGTGCCGCTATGTACCAATGACTTTTTCTGAATTATGTAGTTAAACATTAGTTGAACACTTACTTATGCTTTTACAGCTAGGAAAAATATCTATAAGAAACCTACACATTCAGTAGACTGAATGTGTAATCAAGATCCAATCTGTTCAGGTTCCCCTGTTAACGGGTTACGGAGGTCGGATGGCAGTCGCTGTATTGTAATTACCTGATCTGCTAAGTCCTGGATCATGGTCAAGGCAGACGCGTGAAGACACATCGGATATTGACGCCATGCAGATGATCTTTATTATACAGGACGTCCCACGGCTATGTCACACGAAGGGGATGTACTTTAAATAATGTAGATAGGAAAATTCACTCAGAAGCAACAATCCCTTATTTTTAAAAAGTAACAAAACTCCAAACAAAGCTTTTTGAAAATATGCTTGCCACACTCGGGATTCGAACCGGTTAAAATACATATGACACCTTATACTTTTGTGGCATCAATCGATAGGGCTAATCATAAGGATCACATATTTCATACAAACTTGACTTGACTTGAGTTTCCTTTGAGTAAATTTACCTTTTATTTGGAATACATCCCCACCGTGTGGCATAACTGTGGGACACCCTGTATAAGAAATATGAACCGTAAATCTTCACATTATTTGTATAAAAATATAAATAAAAATCAGATTATTTTTTATTTCTGAAAAAAGAAAACGGAGTTCGATAATTAATTCTAAATTAACTTTTACTATAATACCAAGCGTCTGTAAATTGTACTATGACGTAATGATATGCTCTGTTTCGTGTAGGTAAAATGTAAAGAATATTCGGAACCTTGGTAAAAAATTATGTTTCCTATGATACGGATATAAAAAGAGTGCAACAATAGCTTTAAAAACATTCAACTCATTACCTTTGAAGATACAACAGTTTGTGTGTAAACAACATTCTTCAACATGTTTGCTAAGGTAAGACAATTTATAAAATTACTAGTAATAACGACCGACGTAGTCCTGACCGATTGCAACGTCATTTATAGGGTCCAACTACGAATATAAAAAAAGTGAACCAAGGTCACCGACATAGCCGAAGGATTGCCGGGCTAAAGTAGCAGTAGGCAGGAAACATAGCTCGTGGAACAGGTGGCCGATTCGGCAGTAAAGTTCTCGAGTGGCGACCACGTACCGGAAAACGCAGCGTGGGTAGATCGCTGGTACCAGCTGGATGCGGAAGGCACTGGGCCGGCCTTTGTGAAGATCTCTGGGGGAGGCCTATGCCCAGCAGAGGGCGGATATGTAGATGATGTTGAATCTAAACCGTCTTGGGACCCACTTAAACATGCACAAAAATCGAGTACAGCCGTTTAGGTAGAGTTTAGTGACAAATGAAGATAATTTTATAGATACATTAAAATTGTGTATTTTTGTGTTAGTATTTTAATGTACCTATCTATAGGTAATTGAGCTCCTGAGCTCTCAAATCCTGGATCATGGTCAAAGAGGACCCTGGGCTCTCGTTCACGAGAGGATAACCGGGACAATAACGCTAAGATGATTATTACTATAAAATAATGTAGTAGTGAATAGTAATAGCATTAGTTCATCCAAATAAAAATTTCCTCATCATTTTCCAGATTGCAATTCTTGCGTGCCTGTTGGGAGTGGCCCTAGCAGGCAACCTCTACGGGTCAGCTGGCTACGGAGGTTACGGCTCTGGACTCGAATACGGAGGTGGTTACGGAGCGGGGCTGGGCTACGGTGGATACGGTGGTGCCACGGCCACTTCCCATGTGTCCGTTGTTAAGGAGATCGCTTCACCTGCCCAGGGATATGGTGGATACGGCGGTGGCTACGCTGGATATGGCAGTGGTTATGCGGGCTATGGCGGATACGGCAATGCCCTGGGATACAACGGTGCCGTAGGTTACGGCAGTGCTCTTGGATACGGCGGTGCCCATGGATATGGTAGTGCCCTCGGATATGGTAGCGCCCTCGGATATGGTGGTGCCCATGGATATGGTAGTGCCCTCGGATATGGTGGTGCCCTTGGGTATGGTGGTGGCCTCGGCTACGGCGGCTATGGTCAAGGCCATGGCTGGTAAGAACTAATCGGATATTTATATTATCGTTGTTTAATTAATAATGCGATAATATTATTTGTATTAAAGTTTTTCAAACGACTTGATTAAAATTTTTGAAACGATTAAATTTCTTTTTCTTATTTTCAGTATGAAAATTACCCTAGTGTTGTTAGTTTAGATATGTTATCTGTCTCTAAATACTCTTCTGATCAACACGTTTTGATTAAACCGTTTGTTAACTGTAGTACACCCGATAGAACCACCAGTGGTCCTACCGAATATCATGTGATACTACAGTAATTTCCTTAAACATCATGAAAACTGAATTATAACACGTCTGTCTACTTTTACCTAACCGTGGTACTATCAAATAGGGAAATGCTATGCCCATACACTGTGACAGCCACGGAACCCCATGTAGCACTGGAGACCTTATTCACCGACAGGATCACAATACTACCTATTTACAATATGAACTCGGCGATGTAGGCCAGATATTTAGGATGACAGATTCTGAGGTAGTCAGTTTCTTATTTAGAAACTGGTCAGGTGCGCTTTGGTTCAGTTAAGGTAGAAACGTATAACGCGCAAATTATATCAACGCAATTATTCTAGTGACGCGCGTCGGGCCCTCGTCAAGCGTCAGATGTCAACAGTATAAAGGTCCACTTCACTTACGCTGATAAAATACGCGCCGCTTAAATATAAAAAAACTATTGGTCCTAGAACACTAGTTTATATGAGAAATCATAGCACTCGTCGAGATCTACTTTAATCTTAAAAAAGTCTGCGATAAATAAAGTGGTCCATATATTTATGCGAAACAAGATTTCTACAAGAAAATGAAAAGCTTACCCTAACCATAGACCAATATAATTATATAGGTCTATACCCTAACAAGATAATCCATAAATAACTTTCCTAGAGATAATATACTTTGCCCCAGGTCCAAAAGTATTTCCAGTAAATCCCGGTTGCATATAAAATTACATTCCTTTCTATTAAAAACCATTAATAGAAAAAAAATTACCCTGGCGTTAATATTCCGGTTATGATCTGGCGTGCGAGGGCCCGGGGTCTGCCTTGACCATGATCCAGGATTTGCTATCAAGTCGTAGATATAATTGACGTTTATATACCTACCTACTTACGTTGTTGTACCACCGAGTGGCCCAATCTCGGTGTGTTACCGAGCGGGCGCTGAACTTAAAACGGTTTCATAATACACTTCTTGACTAACGCAATTTTATACTGAGACTAGAATAAGAATAAGAATATCAACCAAAATATTTGAAAGAAAGAAAGAAGAAAGAAATAATATTTGGAAGAAAGTTTTGAACATGAGAACTTATAAGATACCTATAAAAAATACAATACAATGTTATAATTAAGTAGTCGTTATTCCAATGATTGACGATGGATGATGCTAAAAAATAAACTTCAATTTTGGCGACTTCCGAAAAGGATTTCCTCGTAACCACGGAGATGTGAGTGCTGCGTCGGCGATTACTTAAGCGCGCGTCGATCCCAGCGCCTCACCTTGACATTGATACAGAATCCCGCGGCAGATCAACTGCAGATTCGTGGGTAGGTAACGGTATAAAAGCGGACGCGTTTGGCTCTGATAAGTATTCCATCCACAAACAACACACAAACAAACATGTTCTCCAAGGTACAAAATCAATTAAAATATAAGTTTGAAAATGTTGCTGTGAAGAAAGTGCTTCAGATAAATTTGTGATGTGATTACTAGATTACTAGAGCTAATATTATCTTGTTTTTTTTTTATTCTAGACAGTAGTAGTTCTTTGCGCCGTGGCGAGCATCGCCTCCGCGGGATTTCTCCAGTCGGCGCCGGTGGCTTACGGAGCCGTTGCGCCCGCCGTCTCCTACGCCTCGGTGGCTCACGCCGCCCCTCTGCGGTACGCCGCCCCCGTGTCCTACGCCGCACCCGTGGTCGCCAAGACCCTGGCCCCCGCAGTCTCCTACTCGTCGGTGGCTCACGCCGCCCCTCTGAGCTACGCCGCCCCCGTGTCCTACGGCGCCCCCGTGTCCTACGGCGCCCCCGTGGTCGCTAAGACCCTGTCACCTGCAGTCTCCTACTCGTCAGTGGCTCACGCCGCCCCTCTGCGCTACGCCGCTCCCGCCGTGTCCGCGTACGCAGCTCCCGTGGTTGCCAAGACCCTCGCCCCGGCCGTTTCCTACCAATCTGTTTCTCACGCGTCGCCTTTGTCCTACGCGGCGCCTCTGTCTTACGCGGCTGCCCCCGTTTTGGCCAAGAACTACGCCGCTCCCGCCGTGGCTCACTATGCCGCCGCCCCCGTGTACGCCAAGACCCTCGCGCCCGCAGTCTCCTACTCGTCGGTGGCTCACGCTGCCCCCCTGAGCTACGCCTCCCCCGTGTCCTACGCCGCCTCCCCTGTGTCCTACGCTGCTTCCCCCGTGTCCTACGCCGCCTCTCCCGTGTCCTACGCCGCCTCTCCCGTGTCCTACGCCGCCCCCGCCGTGTCTGCGTACGCAGCCCCCGTGCTCAAGTCCGCGGTCGCTTACTCCGCCGCCCCCGCGGTCTCCCACGTCTCCTACTCTGGATTGGGCGCTAGCTACGGCTGGTAAATTACCAAAAATCTAGTCTCTTACAATGTTTGTACATACCGTATTATTTATTAATGAATGCATAATTGTCACCGAAAAATAAAACAAATGCGAACTACGAAAATTTACCTCTTGTTTTTTTTTATAACAAAGGCCTTGCTCGCGAGATTATCCGGTTTATCTCGTTGTCCCATTCTATTTAATATTGTCGTCTACTTCCTACTTTCTTATAAAGCAGCAAGGTGTGCGGCGCTAATATCCTATACTAATTGAGGTCCTAAGCCACAGCTGCTGCAGCACCGGTGTTAGCCGAGGTAGGCCTGATATACGACAGGGCCAGGATGTCCATATGTTATGTACCAGTAGCTGGCCTTGTGACTAGGGTTTTCTACCCGGGTACCCGGGGTCGGGTATACCCGGGTATTTAAGCTATTTTATACCCGGGTACACAATATAATCTGAGTGCCATACCCGGGTATCCGACTATTTAAAAAAAATAGTTGATTCGGTAATGTGGCCTTAAAGAGTTTAAATAGCGCAATCTTCTCCGATATGTCATAAGGCAACCAAGAAAGAACATATTATAAGTCAGGATAAGTTCACGTGTAGTTTTTTTTTTGATAATTGTTTTCTTTTCTTATAAAACCTTTGGTAAATTGAAATTAAACAAAGAAGAATAATCCATCGGCGGCGGTGACCACTTTCCATCAGGTGGCCCGCTTACCCATTTGTTTGACATGTAACATAAAAAATTAAAAAAAACTTTTAATATCGGTGAAACTAACTTTATTGGAAAGATGCCATTTATGTTTGAATATTATTTCGGCCATGTGGCCGCCGCGACTGGCGCGTAGATGGCCCAATGTGTACGATGGCGCATACCTGTCTATTAAGAGACCTTGGTCCAGGCGATCAATGAGAGACTCCAGACAAGACTCGACATCCTCTCTCTTGGCCTTTGCACTGGATGTGTACCTGTCCGTCACTGTGGTGCCATCTGCATACCCAAAAGCACCGGACACGAGCAAATCATTTACGTGCTACAGGAACAGGGTGTTCTGTTCTGTACAGGGTTGTGTTCTATCGTCCCTAGTTTATCAGCGTAGTCATATCCCCAAAGAAAATAATCTAATGGATAACTCCATTGATTGCACAATCTGGATGTCTAACGTGCCATTATTCATTGATGTTAATTTTTTCCTCCATACAAAAATTTTGTTTCGCGCTGAAGCCAACTTTTGGTTGAATTGTTTTGACTTTTGTTAGAATAAACACGCAGCGGCCATATTTCGAAATCTTATTCATTAGCTTTCCACTAAGGCTAGTTTCACTGATATTAAATATATTTTTCTTTGTTACATTTTCTTCAAAAATGGGTAAATACCCGGATACCCGGGTATTATAAATAATAAAACTCGATACCCGTGTATCTAAAAATGTCGGGAATTCGAAAACCCTACTCGAGACAAAGCAGCGAGCGTCATGCCATTAGGCTTCTTTCCATCAATCTGAGCCAGGCAGAACATAACGTTTCTCAAAATTGTCTCAAAACGAAAAAGACAAAGGCATTGTCTTCCAATATAGCTGGTACTTTGATAGTGGCATAGCGGATGTCGTCCGCTGATGCCACATCCTTGGCATGAGAACCCATGTTCGCATTACCGAGTCGGACGCGAGAGCCAACGGCTTACGACGTGAGGATGCCGAAGATCATCAAGAAAAAGTAGGAAAGCGGACCCTGGCAGAAGCCGGGACTGACCACTGTTGATGATGATGACGTTTTCTTTTTGAAGTTAATGGATAGTATTAGGTCCTTACCTATGAAAATGGCGTTTTATATGGCGAAAATGACGAAAACTGTAATTTTCAAACTAGCAAATTTTTCGATTTCTTGGAAATGGCAAATCCAATTACAATGAAACTTTGTAGGTATAATTAAACAATATTAAGCTAACTTCAAAAAAGGTTCATATCCTTTTATTGTGATGACAACTCTATTCATAATATTATACCTAATAAAGTGGCAAAATTGTCGAAAACTGAAAAGGGGTACTTTCAAACCTTGTAGATACCCTGTATGGTGCCAACCTTATCGCTTTAAAAAAGAAGGACGGGGGCATTCGTCCCATTGCGGTTGGCACCACCTACCGTCGCCTGACAGCTAAGCTGTGTTGCATGTTCTCTGCGCCCAGTCTGAAAGAATATTTCCAGCCGATCCAGCTGGGTTTTGGTTCGAAAGGAGGTTGCGAAGCCGCCGTTCATGCCCTCAGGACGTTCCTTCATCATAATGGCGGTGAGGTTCTGCTGAAGATTGACGTAAAAAATGCCTTTAATTCTGTGGATAGAGGCGCCTTGCTCAACCAAGTTTAGACAAACATGCCGGCCGCCTATAATTTTCTTTGGCAATGTTACGAACAACCGACAAACCTTATACACAATTCCAATTTTTGTACTCGGCGGTCGGCTGCCAGCAAGGTGACCCTCTTGGGCCGGCCATTTTTAGTCTCGCGATACACCCTATAGTCGAAAAACTAAATTCACAATTAAACGTTTGGTACTTGGACGACGGTACCCTAGGAGGTGATGCTGCAACTGTTTTACAGGATCTACAGCTCCTCATTCGGGAGTTCAGTGCCATAGGTCTGGACCTGAATTTCTCGAAGTGTGAGCTGTATATCTCTGAGTCTTGTCCGTCGGCTGGCGCTGTTTTAGCAGCATTTCGCGCCCTAGCCCCAAATATCACAGTCGTCGACAAGACTAACCTGCACCTTCTAGGGTCACCTATTTTTGACGAATCGCTGAAATATTTTGTGGACCACAAAATTCAAAATTTCAATTCAATTGCAGATCGCCTTCTCAAAATTAACAGTCACATGGCTTTTACTATAATCCGGTATTACCTTTTTGTTTCAAAATTCATGTACGTTTTACGGTGTTGTCAGCTTTGGAAACATCCCGTTCTTCTAGAACTCCTAGACAACACCGTGAAACAAACACTCACATCAGTTTTAAACATTAATTTGGAAAATTCTTCTTGGGAGCAGGTATCATTGCCTATTCGCTATGGTGGTCTGGGCGTTCGTAAAGTGTCTAGTATGTCCTTGCCAGCGTTTTTGTCCTCGGTACACAGCTCACAGTCCCTAGTGGATAAATTATTGTCTAAACTAGGGACCTTTCCATCGGCTTTTTCTACCGAGGCCAAAATCGCGTGGCAGTTGGCTTGCCCGGAGGCAGAGCCCACTAATTCTTGTTCACAGCGGCTATGGGACGAACCGCTCTGTAGGTTGGCGCGAAACAAACTTTTAGACGCAACAACCAACTCTGCAGAGCGTGCTCGCCTTCTGGCTGCTGGCGAGTGGGAGTCGGGGCTCTGGCTCCAGGCAATGCCTTCAAAAAACATCGGCACTTTGCTCGACCGTGCCACTTTCAGGATTGCCACGGCCCTGCGGCTTGGAGCTCCTTGCAGCGCTCCACACGACTGCCACTGTGGCCGCCCTGTTGACCAGCTCGGCCACCATGGTTTGTCGTGTAGTAGGAGCGCCGGACGCATTCCACGTCACGCGGACCTCAATTATGTCATCCGTCGGGCCTTTGCCTCCGTTGGTGCTCCCGCGGTGCTGAAACCCAACGGTTTAGTATGACACTCACGCCCTGGAAACTGGGACGGCCCTTGGTCTGGGATGCTACGTGCATCGATACCCTCGCGCCGTCCCATCTTCCAGCCACCGCGTGTCAAGCAGGGGCCGGTGCCGCCTCTGCTGAAAACGTCAAACGGCGCAAATACGCATGTCTCAGTGGCGACTACATATTTGCGCCATTTGGCGTGGAAACTCTTGGGCCGTGGGGACCAGGCGCACATTCCCTATATAGGGAACTAGCCAAGCGCCTGGTCGATATTAGTAATGACCAGAAGGCGGACCTCTATTTGGGACAGCGTATAAGCCTCGCCATCCAACGGGGCAACGCGGCCAGCCTTCTGGGCACATTTCCGCATTCAGGGGACTTGGGGCAAATATTTTATCTATGTAAGTAATTTTAAGGTTATTATTTTTAGTGATTATATATTGTTTGTGTATTATGTATAAGTTGTATAATAAAATTCATTTTCAAATTAAATTACTTTCAAACCCTTATAAAAACTTTAAAACAAATTTTAAAAATAATTTATTAGTCTTATGGCTATCTAAATATACTATATCTATTCTCGAAGTCAAGTATTAATTTTAATATGTTTGGTACAATTAAAAATATATTAGCAAATATATACTTGCGAAAAAAAAGCAAATTTCATAGATAAGAACCCAATATTAAAGGAGTACTAATACTAAGCGATCCTAATTAGTTTCATAAGTCGCTTATCGAAGCTTCAGAGAATTCTGCGATTCTGACTCATTAGTGCCGTTATGAATTTCGCACTTCATAATGGGTTGGGTAATAGTGGCCTATTTTTCGGTAATACGTTCCTAGAATGAGAAAGTGTTAGGTATTCTTGGAAACATTATCGAAACGGTACGTACTTTAATATTCTTACCATTGAATAGGTATTAATCCGCGCGCGATCAGAATAGGTCGGAAGTGGGTCTAAACCTTGTCCACGAAAATCGAAATAACATTTACTTCGATAAGGTTCCAGCTGATTCTGTACTCGCACGGATTTTACCTGTAAATATATGTCGAGGGAGACTCTCCCATAGAAGAGACGGCCATCAGAAAGTATATTGGCGTCGCCACATTTTTTCAGTGATCGTAGTTGAGGGCTGACCTTCACGAATTTTATGGTGGAGAGAAACACGGCAACGATCAAATTCTGCGTACCAACGCCTTACGGGCTCAAAGAAGGTGCTTACCTCCCAAAAGCATTTTGAAGACGAGCAGTGCAGTCTTACGGAGACAGTGAACTCATAAAATCATAAAAAATCATCAATCATAAAAAAATTATCTTTTCGCGTTAATTCCATTTTTGCTACGAACGACAAACTTCAATTTGAGATAAAAACAATTGACACGAGATTTCCCACCAATTTTGTTTTAAACGAATTCTTGAGTTTCTTATGATATAAAAACATTCAAAATTAGTAGTTAGTTTTTTAAGATGCACGCCGTCTGCCTTTCTGATTTTGCTCTGTCTCTTCCGTAAGTCTGGTGTAAGATATTTTGTTGTGTTGTTTTCTTTATGTCAATATTGTATACTTGTTTTTGTGCACAATAAACTGTTAAATAAATAATAAATAAATAAAATTCAAACATTTAGAAGCGGCTAAGAACGCAGAACTTTCAATGTGCTTTATGGCAGGGTTGCCAAAAAAGGATGCAGGAAGCTTTAATATAATGTTTTCACTATGACACAAAAGCTGATACAAAACGAATAAAAATGGAAGAATGTAAAATAAAGAACTAGTATGAGTTGAAAAAAGAAATCTAATTCTAGCCTCCTCACAATAATTTGATTAATTTTTTTTTTTGTATTTTACAAATTTATTTAGACTGTAGTGAATACAAAATGATCCTCTAAGCTGTAGTGTCACAGTCATGGACTTATAATTATCTAACATGACTCATGACCACAGACTCAATTTTTTCATCTTCACGTCGGTGCTCATGACCATCTCCGACATAAATATTTTTATGGGAAGTTCTGCAAAATGTGCTGTGTATCCTCCGAATTCATGTGTTCTTATGATATTTTATATCCTAAATACGTAACGCGTGAACAGGTATATAAGTAATCAAAGTGCGTATACTTGTAAATCGTAATTTTACGATTTACATAATTATTGCTGTGGCATCAAAATCTTGTTGCTCTAAACTTAGACGACTCTTAAGTTGAGAACTTAAGATATTACTAAGCATTTAGGAGTCACAAAATCTGTGTCATAGAGTTAAGAGTAACCTAAAGAGTTTAGTTTTCAATAAAGGTTGATGTTTGTGCAATGCTTGTTCTTCTTAGGAATATCTGAAATCAACTTAGGAGTCGCCTAATGTTTTGTGCAATCGGGCAAAATAATTATTTGTGATATTTTGACGATTGTTACTCTTAAGGTTTGCTCAATAGTTGAGTTAAAGCTCGCCATTGTAAATCCGTTATAGAACTAGGGTAGTATATATAGGGTGTATGACCTTCAATCTAGTTTTATATTCTGAAACTTTTTGACGTTTGGAGACCACTTCTTTATTAAAAGTCTCTTTCTATGACCAGTTCTGGAATCAACCTCTTCTTCATTAAGCCAGTTCTAAATAGGACTATTTCTAAACTTCCCTGTGGACTTTATTTGAATAAAAACTTGATTTATTTTTTAAATTGCATTTTTATTGTTGTTTTCGCATTTAAACTTTGTCGATGATATTTACAAGTTTCTTATTTACATGTATAAATATTATTATGTACAAATATTATTTTTATCTAACAGACTTATTGTTTTACCAGCCGTAGCTAGCGCCCAATCCAGAGTAGGACACGTGGGACACGGCGGGGGCGGCGGAGTAAGCGACCGCGGACTTGAGCACGGGGGCTGCGTACGCAGACACGGCGGGGGCAGCGTAGGACACGGGGGAGGCGGCGTAGGACACGGGGGAGGCGTAGGACACGGGGGAGGCGTAGCTCAGGGGGGCAGCGTGAGCCACCGACGAGTAGGAGACTGCGGGCGCGAGGGTCTTGGCGTACACGGGGGCGGCGGCGTAGTGAGCCACGGCGGGGGCGGCGTAGTTCTTGGCCACAACGGGGGCAGCCGCGTAGGACAGAGGCGACGCGTAGGACAGAGGTGACGCGTGAGAAACAGTTTGGTAGGAGACAGCCGGGGCGAGGGTCTTGGCAACCACGGGAGCTGCGTACGCGGACACGGCGGGGGCGGCGTAGGACACGGGGGCGGCGTAGCTTAGAGGGGCGGCATGAGCCACCGACGAGTAGGAGACTGCAGGTGAGTAGGCCTTGGCAACCACGGGGGCGGCGTAGCTCAGGGGGGCGGCGTGGGCCACCGAGGAGTAGGAGACGGGGGCGGCGTACGCGGCGTAGGGCGCGGCGTGCGCAGTGTGCGCGGTGTGCGTCGAGTAGGACACGGCGGACACGGCGGGGGCGCTGTACGCCACCGGCGCCGACTGGATCACCCCCGCGGAGGCGAAGCTCGCCACGGCGCACAAGACGACTAATACCTTAAAGAAATTAAATTATTATTTCTAAAACTTTCAAAACCATATCGCACGTCGAAATAAATGATTTTAATTCTTAGTACCTTAGAGAACATGTTGGATGGTTGACTGTGATTGTAATATAATGACGAAGAGTGTTGCGTTGGCTTATATACCGTTGGCTGCAAACTGGTACTGTTAACGAATCTGCTGGTTGCGACGCCGCCGGCGCTTTCTGTATCAATGTCAAGGCAAGAATCTGCCCGATCGATGCGAACTCTCGAAGTGGTCTTTCGTTTGAAGGAAAAATGTCTTTCGGAAGTCATCAATGACGATCGCAAATTTTTATAGTTTGGTACGAGGTTACTTAGGTTGAGGTTCTTTTGTGTAGGTACGGCATAAGGTAAATTTAGTTTCGGTTAATAATCTGTTGCATATCTGCACTTTAGGTAAATTTTATCAGGGCAAAGGTCGCTTATAGCGAGAAGGCCGTGTTTTTAATATAGGACAGACATTATGGAATTATATTAATTATTGATGTAACTTTTTTTTCTTTTTTTTTAAATCTTTTATCCATTTACAATCAGCCAGTAAGCTATAATTAAATTTGTTGACATCATAATCGACATTAGAGATTTAGCACATTCTATGATGTGATATCTCACTCAGTATTAGCTATTTTCAGATTGAAGTTAGTCTTGTTCTCTTTAATCGGAATACACTTTTGTCAGTATCCAAGAGCGCTGAAGCCAATTTGTTCCTATGACATTCCAGTCTCTCTTTGTATGCTTTACTGGATCTGTCTATCTGCTCCTTTATAGTCGGCATTTCTAGATATTAATGTACTTTTGTACCTTTTATAAACCATGGTGCGCTAGCCAACGTCTTTAAGCCTTTGTTTTGGAATCGCTGAAGTATTTCGATGTTGGAGTGGCTTGCCGATCCCCAGAGTTCAATGCCATAAGTCCATACTGGCTTTATGATACATTTATATATTAAGAGCTTATTTTCAAGACTGAGTGAGGACTGTCTGCCTATTAACCAGTACATATCTCAAAATTTGTTATTCGCCTGTTCTATTTTAGCCTTGATATGATCTTTCCAGATGAGCTTCCTATCCAGATGCATCCTCAGATATTTGACTGTAGTGTGCTGAGGTAGAACAGTTCCATCTAGTTTCACAGGTGGGCAATCTCCTCTTTTAAATGTGAATGTTACATGGGTGGATTTTGCAGCACTCGCTTTTATTCGCCATTTTTTAAGCAATATTTCAACTTCGTCCAGATGTTCTTGAAGTTTTTCAGACGCTGTGTTAGGGTTTTCATGGCATGACAGTACTGCCGCGTCGTCGGTGTAGGTCGCGATCACCACCTCGTCGGAATTGGGTAAGTCAGCTGTGTATACTGTATACAGAATTGGGCCCAGTACTGACCCCTGAGGAACTCCAGCTTCTATGGGCTAGAAAGACGAAAGCGAGTCTCCAATCTTTACCAGAAATATTCGATCCTGTAGATACGATTTAGGGAGCAGGTAAGCGGTATTCGGTAGGCACATTTTTAGTTTACACAGAAGGCCCTTGTGCCACACACGATCAAACGCTTGTTGTACGTCCAAAAATACTGCAGAACAGTATTCTTTTCTTTCCAGTGATTGGCGGATGGTGTGTGCCACACGATGTATCTGCTCAATGGTCCCGTGGTGCGCTCGGAACCCAAACTGATGATTCGGTACCACTTTTTGTTCCTCGAGTATAGGATGGAGTCGTTGCACAAGAAGCTTCTCAAACAGTTTGTACAAAACAGAGAGAAGACTTATGGGTCTATACGAGCCCACCTCAGTAGGTGGTTTCCCAGGTTTGGCAATCATATTTATAATGGACATTTTCCATAGTAGTGGAAAATATTGTAACCTTAGGACTGCATTATACAAGATCGTTAGGAGAACTATTCCTTTTCTCGGTAATTGTTTCAGTATCTCTGCTGTAATCAAGTCGAAGCCTGGTGCCTTCTTTGTTTTTAATCGCCGTATACAGTTCCTCACTTCTGCTGGTGTTACTAGAATGGCAGTGACATTTGTTGGTCCCTGTTCAAGATGTCATCAATCTCCTTTTCAGAGCACAGAGGATCAGGCTCGTTGGGTTTGAATACCTCCTTTAAAAATTTTGCGAATAATTCTGCCTTATCAGTTGGTTTCCTTGACCATTTCCCATTGGATAGTCTTAATGGAGCAATGTGTTCTTTTGGCCTTTTCAGGGTTTTTGTCATTTCCACAGGGTATAATCATCAGCTTTGTGCGGAGATATAACTTGATTTTAATCTTTTTGGGTATCCATTTACTAATTATCTATACACAGTAAAAAACAAAGTCGTATGAAAGTATTTATTTATGTACATTTAGATCTTTAAAACTACACAAAGCATTTTAATGCGTCTTTCAACGATAGAGTGCTCCAGAGGAAGAAAATAAGGGTAGGTAGGTAAAGTAGGCTTACGCGAACGAGGTAGCGTCGGGTCCACTCATTATCAATATAATTAAATTATCATGTACATTCCATTGGGGTAGGCAGAGACTAATGCAACAAATATATAATAAAAAAAGAAGACATCAATCACGCATCACACATTTTTGGATAAAAATTCTAAAAGTGCGACCCAGAAGAAAAAATATGATTTTCCGATAGAACTAACAATTCCTAAATGTTTTTACTGTGAAGTCAAATCTGTACCTACGCCCAACGGTTCGGTTGTTTTAGATAGGCTATTAGAATAACGATATTTAGTACTGTACAGCCAGTAGTACATAGTGGTGGTGGTGGGCGTACATGTTTGACATCATAGTAAATTTCTTTTCTGGCGGGCACTTTCATCGTTTTAGTCCAAAATAAATTTAATCCTTTGTGTAATATAACTCGGCGTATTTAATTTATGATGATGGCGTGTGAGCGTCGGTGGCCTAGTGGTAAAGGACTCCGACTCGCAAGCGAGAGGTACCGGGTTCGAATCCCACTGCCGCCATGTACAAATGACTCTTTTTTGAGTTATGTATATTAGTTGAACACTAACCGATGCTCTTAAAAACATCGTAATGAAACCTGCACATTCAGGCGCCTGAATGTGTAACCATGATCCAATCTGAATGATTCGACGACCTGAGTGGTTCAGTTGGTTAACATGCCGCGCAGAGGTCTCGGGTTCGATTTTTGGCCGAGCAGAAATTGAAATGATGAATTTTATTGTCGGTTACGGGTCTAGGTGTAGTATGTATCCACAATAACTATGTTCTTAAAAAAATAACATTTGTGCTTTGCTTACTTTAGGGCTAGATGGCGCTGTGTGAATTTGCCCATGCATATTTATTACATATTATTTTTAATCTGATCAGGTTCCCTTGGAGCAGGGTCACGGAGGTCAGATGGCAGTCGTTTCACTGTAATTATATTAACTGCCAAACCCTGGATCATGGTGAGGCCGGACTCATGCGCTCGGCACTCGTGCGTGACAGCACAACCGGGAAATTAATGCCAAGATGATGATGATGATACATTTAATATGACTAATACTACACTACTATTGTAATTTTATTAGTGGAAGCCTATAATTGGCTATGTAATGCTATTATTGTGTTTATTGTAATAACTACAGTTGGATTTTCTTAAGAAAATAAAATAAATAATTATTTTATTAGATATGCCGCCGTCACTTACCAACAGGTGAGATGGCGGTCAAATGCCTGTCTGGTCATTTGACCGCCATCTCACCAAAAAAGCATGCTGTACCTATGGTTACTTACTTTGTTGAGTATTTTGTTCTACAGAGTGACACCGAGCATAGAACTATGAGCTGGAGAACCAGGCAGGAGAAAATGAAAAGACCCCTAACGAAATTACTTACTTACTAGCCATTCTCAGCGGCTTTCACCAACGCGGAGCCAGGATTTCCTATTACCTATTTCCTCGGAATAAAAAGGAGCCTATGTTACTCAGTGATTTCCAGTGTGAAATAACTTTTAATTGGTCCAGTAGTTTTTAGGTTTATTTATTATAAACAAAAATACGATCTGTTCTCTTTATGATCAGAATCATTAGAAAGTATTTGGATGAAGCTAATATTGTAATTCTACCCTAAAAAAAAAATAAACATTATGTTTTTCAAAATGTGTCTGATGCTAACTTCTTCGGACGAAGCCTTCGTATAAGTACAAGTAAATTCCTTTACTCTCTAGATTTTCAAAATATCCCTTGAAACATGAAGATAGATACGTAATAAATTTCGAGAATGAGCTCCCTGCGGAGGATTTTTTTTATATCACTAAGGTGGAAAACAAGCTTACGGCCTAATCATCTTTTTGGTGTTAATGTACCGGTTATGCTCTCGAGCACGGGGGCCCGGAGCTGCCTTGACCATGAGCCTTATTTTTATTACCAAACTATACTAACGCTATTGGACGGGATCCAGTTGTAACCTTTGTGGTAGTATTTAAAAAATCGCAGTAATGAAAAAGTGGCCTACTTGCCAAAGTTTGCCTATCGCGCCTAAATAAGAAATCCTATGGTCTAGTAATAAATTAAACTGGTTCAGAACACGTTTAGAAATACGACTTTGTTAAACAGACTTTATCAGCATTATATTTACGTCTATAAAAGGCCGGACATTATCACCATATTAATTACCACGGACCTTTAAAGTCCGTCACAAATTATTAACAGAAGTAATATTTATTGACATGCTGTTACAGATAAATCGTTTATCGTTTATTTGCATGTAGGTACGTGTGATAATAAGGTGTCGAGTATATCGATATTAGGTAGTAAATCAAAACTTACTAAAAAGGAATAAAACAAACAAATTTATTAAAAAAAAGGTTTATTTCGATCACATTCTTTTATGTTTCACATTATACGATTGTGTAGTGTACTGAAACACTCCGCATAAAACAGTCTTTATAACAATCATTTACTTCTTCTTCTTGAGGAAACCAAGTTCGTAGCTGAAGTTAGGGACGGTGCTATAGTAAGGGAACGGAGAGGCGTAGCTGGATACGGCGGGGAGCGTTGCGGCGTAAGAGGGTACGCCTTGGTATGTATAGGCGGCGGGAGTGTAAGAAGCAGAACCGTATGTAGCTGGGAGAGCGTACGCAGCTGAGGCGTAATCTGTAGGAGCGGCGTACGCTACAGACGCGGCATATGTGGCGGGGGCGGCATATGCGGCGGGGGCGGCATATGCGGCGGGGGCGGCATATGCGGCGGGGGCGGCGTATGCGGGGGAGGCGGCGTATGCGGCGGGGGCGGCATATGCGGCGGGAGCAGCATACGCAGTCGAGGAGACGTACGTAGGTGCATACGTGGCCTGGGCAGTATATTCTGCCGGTGCAGCATATGTAGCAACCGCTGGGGCAGCATACGTAGAAACCGCTGGGGCAGCATATGTGGAAACTACTGGGGCAGCTTTAACAACGTGTGCGGCCAACGCCTGATACGACACGGCTTGGGGTACCGGACTGGCAGTGACGGGGGCTACGTACGATACCGCTGGCGCTGAATAAGTTTTCACTTGAGGGGCGGGGTAGCTCACAACAGGAGGGTTGTAAGTTTTAGTGACGGGGGCCGGGTAGTATTTCTGTGGCTGTGGCGTATAGTAGGTCTGTGGTCGAGGCGTGGTGTATGTTACTGGTTTGTAGGTCACAGCTGGAGCGATATAGCTCTTCGCTGGCAAGTATGCGTTGGACACACTAGGAGTTTTGTATGTAGGGTTTCCAGACGTTAAGGATTGGTAGGAGTATGCGGTAGGTGTTGACTTAGCGGCTGAATAAATCGGTGCTGTGTAAGTTTTCGTCACAGCAGGAGCGGTGTATGAATATTGCGTCGAAGGGGCAGTATAAGATTTTACGGCAGGAGCGGTGTATGAGTAAGTAGGGGCGGTATAGCTTTTGGTTGCGGCGGGACCCCTGATTGAATAGTGGTAAGATTTCGCAGCAGGAGCAGTGTATGAATATTGTGTCGAAGGGGCAGTATAAGATTTCACGGCAGGAGCGGTGTATGAGTAAGTTGGGGCAGTGTAAGAATTGGCAGAGGCGGCGGAATATGAGTAAGTAGGGGCAGTGTAGGTATTCGTAGAGGCTGGGGCAGTGTATGAGAAACTGTAGCCCTTAGATGTATCAGGCGCGGAATATGAAACAGAGGGAGCACTGTATTGAACGGCGGGGGAGCTATATTGCACTGAGGGGGCGCTGTATTGCACTTGAGGCGCGCTGTATTGCACTTGGGGGACGATGTATTGCACTTGGGGGGCGCTGTACTGCACTGATCGGGTACTGACTTGGGGCGCGCTGTACTGCACTGACTGGGTACTGACTTGGGGCGCAGATGCGGTATAGGTTTGTGCCACTGCAGGAGCAGAGTAACCCGCAACTGAGTTATAGGAGACTGCTGGGGCAGTGCTGTACTGGGCGTAAGACGTTGTTGGCGCCGTGTATTGAGTGGCCTGAGAGGTAGAATACTGTGGACTGGCATACGTAGTCACTGGACTCGTATACGACGTTGTGTAGGGGTTAACATATTGGTATGCGTTCGAATACGAATAGGCGTACGATTTCTGTGGCTGAACGTACGATGCACTGTACTGGGTGGCGTATGCGTTATTGTACGCAGTTCTATACGACGTAGCAGCGTATGGGGTACCGTTTGCTGTTGTGTATGGATTGGCATATGGAGTGCTGTTCTGGTCGGAGTATGATGCCGACGGACTGGCGTATGGGGCAGCATGGGTCGTCTGCGTAGCATAAGTCACACCCTGGGTGCCGAAACCTGGCGCCTGCTGGTAGATATCACCAGCTGTGGCGATCCCCACTGCACAAAGCACCACTAACAGCTGGAACAACATTTTGACTTATTAATTTCACTGAAACACTTTCACTACTTTTTTAAATAATTCAGAACACTTTTCCAATTAACATTTAATTTTTGACTAAATCTGATCTATATTTAAAGACAAAGCAATTCACAATACGGATCGCACCTTCTCATACATGTTTAGGTTTTGTATTCTTGTGACCGAATAATTTGAAACACATTTGCATTCGCTTTTATACCAACGTAATCAAACTGGTATCGGATCCTAGAAGAGGATTCAAAGGATCTAAACACATCTGTGCCAGCCGAAAGTAATATTTAAATGTTAAATGTCATAAGATTTATTATCTTCATGCAAAATAGCTAGCTGTAACGTAATAGTCAATTATTCCAACTGACTTCTGTATCAAGTGAAAAACAAAACAAATTACTTAACAATGTTACTACGTTAAATCGGATCAATGTGTGGCGACGGATAAAAATATTTCTTTATTAAAAATATGGAATGTCATACGAATATTTCAAACAAAACAATAAAATAAAAAATTGTACTACAATGAATGTAAAAGCACAGAATGTTATTGGTTAAAACTTACTAAATGCTGTGTATACCTGTAAAGATAGTTCGCGCTGTCTAAAACATGTACTACTATTATTTTTATTGTACTGTGTTACTGTCGATGGTATATCAAATAAATAAAATAAAATAATAAAATTATATGATATTTCAAAGTAAGGATTTTGATGTTGAGGACTACATGAAAATTGAGAAAACCGATATAATAAGTATGTAAGCAAAGTAAAACCTCTCCTTGTGGATTATAGTTACAGCGTATAAATTAGTTTCATTATTTACTTCTGTAGTATTTCATACTATAAACAATTTAGTTTTCAATGTATTAAATATGATGGAATGGACGGTTACTGAGTGGAATTAATGACGATTAATTATGTTTTCAGATCCCTGTACTTTTGCCACAGCATCCAATTTCTGCGCAATGAAAGATCCTATTCATAAGTAATATAAGCAATTTAGTGGCTGTCTAATTATTACGAATCATCATTCAAATGCAGATTAACTATCCAAGTCCTCAAACTGCTACTTCTGATATTTATCGCGCTAGCTAGGTCAATGTGTGGAAACTGGTAAGTATCGCCGATATAAGAAACTTGTCAAGCGTTTTAATATTTAAACTACATTTTGGTCGTTGATTGTGAGTGATCGCATAATTTAATGTAGAGTGAATGAGCTATTATTATTCAAAAGCTGGTATTTTTGGCTTGAATGTGACATAAAATGTTATTTATTGAAGGTCTGTCTGTTTTGTTTATCTCGTCTTTTAAAGAATAAAACGTTGGTTGGAAGAAATAAAAAATATCGATTGATGTGGCTCATCAAATATCGTTTTGGTTTTCAATTTGCTCTATATTTTCATCGCAATTACTAGAAGGAAGGTTCTAGAGGGCGTCGGTGGCCTTATGGTTCCGACTCGTACCCCGAGGTACCGGATTTGTGTTAGTTGGTAGTGTCGCCATGTACCAATGACTCTTTTCTGAGTAATGTACATTTGTGTGATACAGGTGATGGCACATATAGTGATAAAACCTGCAAATTCAGGCGATTGAATGTGTAACCATGATCCAATCTGCTCAGGTCATTCCACTGTCATTACCTGATCTGCGAAATCTTGGATCATGATCAGGCGAGCTCCCCGAGCTCTCGCGTACGAGAGCACAGCACAGTCATTAACACCAAGATGAGATTGACTGAAAAAAGGTTAAAATACTAGTGTGTCAAAACACAAAGCCAAGTGGTAGAATAGAATATTGCACCAAACACCTTTGGCTTCCCTATGGGTGTCGTATAAGCTAAGACCTCATCGTCGCTTTCCATCAGGTGGGTTGAGGTCATATGCAAGCCTATTGATCATAAAAAAAAGGTCTTGCGTGGGCCAAACATGGACAGCAGCATTTTCTGTTGTGTATTTTAAACCCTTCGATCTCCAACCCGTTTGCCAAGCGTGGATGTTATGGCAATGCTCTTTACTACGGTGGCGGACGTTCGAAATCTAGCAGTGGACTGTTAAACTATGGGCTGTTGATGTGTGAAGCTAGGTTTATGTGTATGCTGCTAGATCAGCCATAAAAATGCTTGATTACTATAGTAGGTCATACATAGCCGCGATTAATCTGAATGTAACGGGCTGTACGAGTATTATGTAATATACCTATTTGAAAATAATATTGATAGTATCTATTTAAAGGAGTAATCAAGAAAATAAAAGAAACATTTTTAAATGATGGCAATTCGTTTATTTTCATTTATCTATATGAATATTTACAATAATTTATTTACAGATTCAGTTACCAACCATAGTTAGCGCCGTGAGCACCGTACGCCAAGGCGGGGGCGCCATAAGAGACGGCGGACTTCAGGAAGGGGGTGGCGGCGTACGAGGCGTACGCGGGGGCGGCGGCGTAAGTGGCATACGCGGGGGCGGCGGCGTAAGTGCCATACGCGGGGGCGGCGTAGCTCTTAGCCACAAAGGGGGCAGCGGCGTAAGTCGCCACGGGGGAGCCGTGAGCGGTCTGGGTCGAGTAGGCGGAGTAGGAGGAGACGGCGGGGGCGATGGTCTTGGTCACTACGGCGGGGGCGGCATAGGCAGCCACGGGGGCAGCGTAAGAGGCGTAAGAGGCCACAGGGGCGTAAGACTTGGCGATGGTGGGAGCGGCATAGGCAGCCACGGGAGCGGCATAAGACGCGTAAGAGGCCACAGGGGCGTAAGACTTGGCGATGACTGGGGCGGCGGCGTAGCTGGCGTAGCTTGCGATGGGAGCAGCGTAGGCAGCGACAGGGGAGGCATGGGCAGTGTGAGTCGAGTAGGCGGAGTAGGAGGAAACGGCGGGCGCGATGGTCTTGGTGATTACGGCGGGGGCGGCGAAGCCGGCGCTGTAGGCCAGTGGAGCGGCACCGTACAGACCACTGCCGCGGGCCAGGCCCAGGGCGCAGAGGGAGATGATCAACTAGAAAAGAGCAAATCGTTACTGTTACTCATACCACAAAATAGTCCAAAACAAGGCACATAATAGTCCGGATAGGACGTAACTACCTATGCCCTATGATTTTTTGTTTGTGTCAGTCTGTTTATTCACGTATCACACAAAAACAAGTGAACAAATTTTGATTCGGCTTGAATAGTTTGGTAGCTTGAGGTCTAAGTCTAAAATCTAAGCCGTGTTAAATTCGGGTGGGTAGAACCAGAAATACAGATTGACCTCTCCTTGGTACTGGCATCCATACACTAAAAAGAAAATTTAAAATTGTCGCGCGGGGGAAGAAGATAAACTGCCCTAAAAATGATTTCTACGCAGACGAGGCCAGGGGCAAAAGATATTACGTGCTTATAAGCCTTGAGAATTTCCCTCGATGTCCTTGAAACTTCGTGATCACATCATGACCTGATGAAAATGAGATCACCTCAGGAATGTAGGTAATAATAATCACGTTAGCCCTAGATACCGCTAAGTAGTTTCTGTTGATAAATTGCAGTAGTATCCCCTAACTCGTTAAGTAGTTCTGTTGCTTCATCATCAGCTCAGCAGTATCAGATGATGACACCCTGAAGCGAACACATGGGTTAGATATGATAATGTACCAAGGACTCCGTACCTGCCTAAAATATTCGAGGCAAGCCCACGTAAATTTAACCTAACCTAACCTGATGAAAATGGGGCTACCTCAAAAGTATACCCTTTCAAATATAAAATAATTAAAAATCGATCCACAATTGGCTGAGAAATCGGTGGACATACATAAAAAATAAGTGCCAGAATACAGTCGAACATAGACCCTCCTCTTTGTTTTGTTTTTGAAGTCAATTAAAAATGATTAAGAGTCGCGATCACTTGTCACTTGTATTAAACAAAAAATTTGCACATGACTAGGATCTTGTTTGGATCCCTGTTATTAAAAATGTGAAAGGCACTATTTCTTCAAGCCGAGTTTCCACGAACATGGTAATCCAACCAGGAAGTTGTAGTTAGCTTATATCCGTAAAAGAGGTCGCAGAACACACCTTGGCGTACATGTTTGAGCTCGTGTTGTTGGCAACTGAATAATTACGACAAGAAGTGCTCTGGTTTTATACTGTTTATTAAGTGACGTACATATTGTCCGATTACTTTCATTGCCAAGTTGATCATTGCGAATATAGCTATAATATTTATTTATACAGAGCAGGTACTATTTCGATTACAAAAAATCATTTATCTACTTACCAAGAAGTGTTTTTATTTGCATGCACGAGTGGTGATTATATTATTATGATGCATATCCAGAAGGTTTAGTGTTTTTTTATATTGTACAAAATTCAAAATGTTTGGATACAATTTTTTTAATCTAGACGAGCATCTATTGGCGTGTCCTCGACTTGCATCTTGACGCATAAGCACTCCCTAGACAATTTATTTATTTAACAGTTTATTGTGCACAGGAAATACATAGCGATAAACAGACAATAAATGGTAATAAATGGCACAACAGGCGCTACTTATTTCTAAAAGAAATCTCTTCCAGCAGGCCTTCCGGCGCCAGATGGGATCATGAGACGCCGATAGAGCGTGCACAATATTACCTATATACAATTAGTGTTTATTCTACTTACATATATAAGTATAAATATATACATACACACATACATTTATACATACAAACATATCGACTGTTCACGGAGATATGAAGGAGCAGAAGGGTTGTAAAGGATATTGTAGAGGGTGGATGAGATATGAGCATCCCTTCGCCAACGGATCGATAGCCACTTAAGCTGAGATCGATAGCTAGATACATGGTCATATTTGCGCAGACCATAGACAAAACGGATACACATATTTTGGAGACATTCCAGTTTATTTAAAAGCTTCTCAGTCGCATCTAGATAACAATTAAGGGTCTGCGTAAACGAGAAGAGGTAAGAGAAGAGTGTGAACAAAAGAGATTTTGGTTTTTAGGGGTAAAAAACTTTGGAACCGTTTGAGTGAATGAAGCGAGAAATGAATCTTTTGACTGACCGCATTGACCCCCAAAACAAATTGGTATCTAAAACTAAACCTAGGTTTTTAGCTGTTTTGCTCAAGGGAATTGGAATCCCTTAAAAAATGTTTGAGGTACAGTATTAGCACCAAGCTACCTACTCATGCACGGACTGCCGATAAGTAGAACCTGCTATTTTTTGGGTTTACCACTAATCCGAATTCCTACGGACAGTGCCAGGTTCAGTTAATAAGGAGACAACAAATATTCAGGGTAATGGCTTTATATACGATCAGTCCAGAAGCTACAAACTACAACAACAAGAAATTTATAAAAGGAATTTAAAAGGTTAAGCACGAAAGTTCCTACGAAAGTCCACTCCACACAACCTATGTTCAGGCTGGATCACTGAGTTCACTGCTGGCCGAAGAAGTACAGATTGCAGATTGACCCGACAGACTGATTAGTTAGATAATTTCCAAGATAATGATTTATGCAGCCACGTGCATACTTTGACCGGCTACTTGTATTTCGTTTAGTTTCTGAAGATTGCTTCTTCTAGCTATGATACTAATCCACCTTCTAGTTCAAAGGCTGGGAGAACTTTGCCCACTCATGAGCTGCACTCGCTATCGCTACTCTAATCTTTATCGGACTTTTCTTAAACACGTTCGAGAACGATTTGGCACAAAAGAAGATATTGTCTTGATGGCCAGTACTCATAGTCAACAAGCCAGTTCCCGAAGTTGTAGATATTAATTTTCGGACGACCTCGTGTTTGGCAGCCAAGGAAATAATCCATGAAGACATGATGAAGAATTGGATCCAGCAATTATCTAGAATAAGGGGAGCATAAAAAAGATTAAAATCTCCGCCGACTATGAACTGTGTCCGCATGACAACATATGACGTACAAAGAATAAAATAATAAAAGGTTAACATTAATTTGGAAAATGTGATGTTTTATGTACAAAATCAAATATTTGCCACGAAATAAACACTCTAATTTGATGGAAAAATTACCCCCGTGGCATGGGGGTCCACCTAGATTCTAAACAAAAGGAAAACAAGAAGTTACAGCGGTAAGAATCCAAACACACACCCCAATACCCTTGTATTTGTCCAAAAACCATAATTACTTTTACCAATTGGATATTTAGGAAACGAGAGATCATTTCCCCAAAAGATAATACTGTAATCGAAGTTCGATTCGAATCAAAATATTTGTAGAACGTAGTTACAACGTAGTCAGAATTTACAGTATTAACTAATTTTCCAGGCAAGGATGATGAGCAATGAGGCCTGAAGGGCCAAACGAAAGAATATACCAATTATATGTATAAAAAATTAAAATTAAAGCGTTAACGTGCTGAACAGTTGTTTGAACAGGAGTCCTAATAACAGTAAGATACATTCGACACCGAATGACACCACCATTCGCGAGAGCAAGACCCTACACAACTCCCTTTAAACCTATACGCATCAAAACATCATAAACGACCTTTACTTTTTTTCCAAATTTGCGATCACTTGGACAACTTTTTGTGCCGCTGAGTGTGTCTATCCTATCCTATCCTATTAATATTATCCTAATACTATCCTACATATAAATGCGAAAGTTTAAAAGGATGATGGATATATATTTTCCTTTAATTTAATTAATCATGTTTGATTTGATCCTCGTCAAGATGACGACCGCGGTATACAGGTCGAACGCGAAGGCGATTTAGGTAGCCCGCGACCACAAAATAGAAAACTAACAGAAGGTCCACTCCGGTCGTCTTCGAAAATTATTACCTAAACTTGCCGACTCACTAGGGTTGATACTGTATTTATTCTGAATTTTGAAAAAAATATTTCAAAGATCGAATTTATATTAAACTAGACAGGCATTTCCGGCTAGAAACCATTAAGGTGGCCATTACGGTTTCTTATTCTGTTAAAAACTGTCACGTGGTACCTGAAACTGTTCAACTAGTCCTAGGGTCTCTAGTGCAAGACCTTGGTCAACCTCGCTTCACCATCGGCATTAGAACTCGTAGCGATGGTGAAGTTCGACTAGCCTCAAAGTCTGAAATGGTCACCCATCAGTTCTTGGACTCTGCGTGCGTTGCTTGTATGTTATAAAGTAATCTTAGTTACTTACAAATACTTTTATTTTATCAATAATAATATCGTTATATAAATAATATTCAATTTATGTCGACACTACAACGACTTTTCGCGTTAACAATCGCGACCGAGCACTGCTTGAAACTGCTTGAGAATGCCTGTAAACGTAACGTTTATGTGTGCGTGACGGAAATGGCGCATCGTTTCCAGTGGACCTTCTGCTTGGGGCGGGCCGTTCTTTATTTTGTGCCGCGACTCCTACAAGAGTTAATTAAAATAAATAGAAAATTGTGAAGAAATTACTTTGTTTTAAAATGGGACAGGATAAGGTTTTAAACTGAATGAATAAATCCCATCCAAGCGGTCAACCCCGGCTTCTCTTCTCTTACTCTTGCTCTTCTTCTCCACTTCACCCGGTCTTGGGCATCCTCTGATTGTAAGCCTTTAAGCTCTCCGATCCGTCTCGGCGCTGTCAATCCATCGCTCAAATAAAATTAGCGCAGACGAGCCTCGTCAATTTTATCGGCCGTTAAAAATAGTAAGAAAACAAACTTGTCACAAAAAAATTTATTATCTTTCTTGTAAACTGCAGTCAACCGCCTGCTGTAGCCCTCACAGGTCCACTTCGTATAGCCGTGAGACGTTTTGTATACATTTCATTATTAAACTTTTTATCGATTTATTGAAGAGGACAGTTTAGACACATAGTACAAATACATAGAGCCATATGTGTACGACAGAGTTGAATAGTGCGCTACTTAACCCCGCCTGCCAAGCAAGCTGTGGTGGAGTCTCGAGTCCTGCAGTGGGCTATTGATGTGTGTAACTAGGTACTTAGGCATGTATGTATGTATATGGACGTTTGTAATACCAGGGGCATCACCCACGCGTTGTTTACTCCGTAAAAACTTTTCACCTCTTTCTTGAAGAACTCCATGTTGTACTCTCCAGGTAGTTCATTCCACAACCTTAGAGCACGTGGGAGAAAGTTCCTTTGGAACCGCACAGTTCGCGACCAATTTGGCTCCAAAGTATGATACAAGGGGTGATTTACTGTTAAGTCATTAATAAAAATGCTTTTTTTACTAGTAGCTTTATAAAGTTGTTATTGAGCCTTATGTAACGGGCTTTAGGTAACTATCTATTAGATGATAATGACTCAGAGTAAATAATATACTACATACAATTAATGATGACGATCGACGTTCATTTTTTATTATTATCCAACCTATGAAGGGTAAGTCAATCAATAAGAAACATATATATTTTTTACAAATATGGCGAATCATTTATTTCCATTTTTCTATTTATTTACAATCATTTATTTATAGATTCAGTTACCAACCATAGTTAGCGCCGTGAGCACCGTACGCCAAGGCGGGGGCGCCATGTGAGATTGCGGACTTCAGGACAGGGGTGGCGGCGTACGAGGCGTACGCGGGAGTAGCGGCGTAAGCGGCGTACGCGGGGGCGGCGTAGCTCTTAGCCACGAATGGGGCAGCAGCGTAAGTCGCCACCGGGGAGCCGTGAGCAGTCTGGGTCGAGTAGGCAGAGTAGGAGGAGACGGCGGGGGCGATGGTCTTAGTCACTACGGCGGGGGCAGCGTAGGCAGCCACGGGGGCGGCGTAAGAGGCGTAAGAAGCCACAGGGGCGTAAGACTTGGCGATGACGGGGGCGGCGGCGTAGGTGGCTACCGGGGAGCCGTGGGCTGTGGAGGTGGAGTACGCGGAGTAGGAAGACACGGCGGGGGTGATGGTCTTGGTCACCACGGCGGGGGCGGCGTAGGTCTTGGCGACGATGGGGGTGGCGTACGCGGCGACGGGGGCGGCGGCGTAGCTGGCATAGCTAGCGACGGGGGCAGCGGCATAGCTGGCATAGCTAGCGACGGGTGCGGCGTACGCAGCGACGGGGGAGGCATGGGCGGTTTGGGTCGAGTAGGCGGAGTAGGAGGAGACGGCGGGCGCGATGGTCTTGGTGACTATGGCGGGGGCGGCGAAGCCGGCGCTGTAGGCCAGAGGAGCGGCAGCGTACAGACCACTGCCGTGGGCAAGGCCCAGGGCGCAGAGGGAGACGATCAACTGGAAAAGAGATAAAGGCTATTGTTAATCATACCACAAAATAAATAATAGTGCACCCTGCATAAAAATTTGATGAAACTGATACTGAAATTTAGCACTTGAGTAGGATATTGTGTGAAACTTGGGTCACTGTGGTAAAAAAAGGTTAAAGGCACTATTTCTTCAAGCCCAAGTTTTCACAAACGTGTGGTAGTCAATCAAAGAAGTTAGGATTAGCTAAAGTCCACAAAATAAGGCGCAGAACACACCTTAGCGTACATGTTTGTGCTTGTGTTGTTGGCAACTGAATAATTTGGACAAGTAGTGCTCTGGTTTTTATACTGTTTAAGTGCCGTCAATTTCACTTTCATTGCCAAGTTGATCAGTACTAATATAGCTATATGATTTATTTATACAGTGCAGGTACTATTACAATTACAAATAAATCATAATATATCTATTTACAACGAAGTAATTTTATTTGCATGCACGTTTGGAGATGTTATATTGCGTATCTAGGGAGTGAATCGAGTAGGTATTATGAGAATCCAGAGAATTTTTAGTGTTTTTTTATTGATATTCCTAATTTTTGGAAATATTTTTTTTTAATCTAGAATGCATATATTGGCGTATCCTCGACTTGCTGCTTGACGCATACGCACTCTGTTAACAATGGTTATGATATTTGGTCGAGTAAAAAATATATATTTAACTGTTTGTTTAAGTTATGCGGTATCAGCAAGATTTGTTTTTAAGTTACATAAACATATATTTAATTTTTGTTTTAACGTATTTGATGGCATAAAACTGTCGATCAAAGTTTGTCCGAGCAAATTCGTAAGCTTTGGTGGCGGACACATGGACACTTTCTCAATTTACATTAAATAGCGGGCTACAATGAATGAATGTCTTACTGTGCGTACAAATTCCCATAATATTTTAAAATCATTTTTGGTGACTTTTCATTCAGCTATTGTTTATTTTCGGTAGCTTGTATTCTGCCATTTTTCATACCAGAGGTATCTTGTGGTAAATAATGTTTCAGTCCGTACTATGCTACCTATAATGTATTTAGTTTCAGTTTTGGTGGATTTGGTGAGTGATTTAAAATTATAAATAATGTAACTTTTTAGTATTAAATAAATAACTTGATTACCGGAACATATATTAGATATGTGAAATATGGTTGAGGTAACAATTCATTTTATATTTTATATCCCTTATTTCCAAACTAGGAAAGGTCCTGTATCTTGGGATTCAGTCCATGACGACCATGGGTATGGATATTAGACAACCATTATTTTAGGATAGTTTAAAGGGTAAATATTAACATATGTCGCCGTGCGATATCGCCTATTATCAATCGAAATCAATAAATGGAACTATTATCAATATTTAGTGATTTTAAAATTCATTCTTCTATTTATCTGGAACTATTTCTGTTATAACTTTGATTTACGATTAATTTCTATTCTAAAAAGTGTCTATTTTGATCGACAAATCGATAGCACTAAAGTAAGTTGCTATTTTAATTCTATTAGAAGAATTGTCTTAAATGTTGCTTCCGAAATAGCTTATGCATTTTGTAATAATGTTTGCTATTTAAATTAATTATAATTGAAGGTCATTTTACGTATTCCAATCGATTAAAGCGCCACCTATAATCATGTTTGAACACTAAGTGACAGCTTGAAACATTGCGGGGGAAACGATTGGAGTCTGTAGATTTGACACAGACTTGACTGCGAATCTTCGGCTGAATAACACGTAAGCATTACCTCTGTAATTTTGTAATAAAAATACTTTGTTCTTGTTGATTAATCCTTGCTTTTATTTAACATAAATCCAATTTAGTGTTCCCGTTTATGTTAGCTAGTTTTTTTGAGTGTTTCAGTTTCAATTAGTACCTTAAACTTGTAGGAGAACCGGTGGCCAATAAGGTCGGCGGTTCTGCTTGTTTTTATTTAAATTTAAATATAGTCCCTACTTCGACATATATTAATTCCTCAAAACGCCGTCATACAAACGGTAGAACACGCAGAGGGAGGCAAATTCTCTCCGCTACGCAACGGCGTCTACAGTCGTATTTATCAAGCTGGTATGCAGATGCTCCCGCCCATATTCCCGTATGCATGGATGCCGAAGTTGTAGCGAAGTGAAGGAGGAAGAGCAGCAAAGAGGACCCTATCAGTAGCTGGGATAACTATAAAACATACATATTACTGTTATTGTAAACACCTTCTAAATGATTCAATGACGTTAAAAACGTTGAATTCATTATAAGTGCCAATAAATCTCAATAATCCATTTTCTTTTGATAAATTTTAGTTGTAATATGTATAATATGAGTTATTAAAAATCATTACTTTCTGTTAACTTTCAATTTAATAACACATTTACTGGAAATATATTATTATTGTAGAAAATAATTAACGCATGATTTTCTCATGTAAAATTATTACATTATTATTGCTTATTTGATTGGTTTTAGAAAAAACAAACAGCAGCCGTACATATATAATAAACGTCTATCTATCTACACTCTCCGGCACAAAAAGTGGTCCAAGTGTTTTCTATACATTTTTATACAAATAGGTTTTAAGTGCCATGGTTATTTCATTTAAGGATGTACTTTATGATTAACTGGTTATATAACTCACTTTTTTTACCAACAGGAGCCAGAACTCTTGTCTTGAAAATGTTGAAGAAACACTTCCTGACTGCAGTTGAGATCAGGCGGAGGCTTCATGCGTTGACAGTGAACGACCATATCCTTATGGATGAGGGAACGTGATTTACATACACAGAGACCAGCGCGAGGCCCACAACTCCACCAGGCGAGGCACCACCGAGTTTACGCAATACGCGCAGAATAACTTTATGATTGGTTTATGGATGATTTTTCTTTAATTTAATTTATCATGTGTGTATAAGAGATTTGATATTTATGAATGTCCCTATATATTGATGCTCTAAAAGTATTTGGTGTTATTTTTTTGTATTTTAGCCTTTTCGACTTGACATGTGTATTTACAAAAATCTTTAAATGCAGCTTTGTTTCTTTTTAAAAATAAGGGAAAATGTTTCCTTTGAGTAAATATTTTTATCTACAAAATTTAAAGTAGGCACTTCCCCTCCTTGTAGCATAGCCGTGGGACGCCCTGTATACTTTGTATTTAGACACTGTTTAATTGTTGTAAATACATAAAGCCATATGGTGTACGGCAGAGTGGAATAGTGCACCAACCAACCAGACACGCCAAGCGTGCTGATACGGCAATGCCCTCCGCTACTGTGGTGGAGTCACAAGCCCAGCAGCAGGTTGTTAATTGATATGTGTGTATATTGATTTACGCATGTATGTATACATATACTGATAAATCAATAACATAAATGCATGTTTAACTACTTTTCAAAGGTTTTATTGAGCCTTATGTAACGGGCTGTATCTGCATATTCGATGATAATGACTCAGAGTAATTAGCATACTGCGTACAAATAATAACGGCGATCGTCGTTAATTTTCTATTATTTTCTAACCTAGAAAGGGAACGTAAAAAAATAAGAAACATATTTATTTTTTACATATATGGCAAGTCATTTATTTTCATTTTTCTATTTATTTACAATAATTTATTTACAGATTCAGTTACCAACCATAGTTAGCGCCGTGAGCACCGTACGCCAAGGCGGGCGCGCCATGTGAGACGGCGGACTTCAGGACAGGGGCGGCGGCGTACGAGGCGTACGCGGGGGCGGCGGCGTACGAGGCGTACGCAGGGGCGGCGGCGTACGAGGCGTACGCAGGGGCGGCGGCGTAAGAAGCGTACGCGGGGGCGGCGTAGCTCTTAGCCACTAAGGGACCAGCAGCGTAAGTCGCCACGGGGGAGCCGTGAGCGGTCTGGGTGGAGTAGGCGGAGTAGGAGGAGACGGCGGGGGCGATGGTCTTGGTCACTACGGCGGGAGCGGCGTAGGCAGCCACGGGGGCGGCGTAAGAGGCGTAAGACGCCACAGGGGCGTAAGACTTGGCGATGACGGGAGCGGCAGCGTAGGTGGCTACCGGGGAGCCATGGGCGGTGGAGGTGGAGTACGCGGAGTAGGAAGACACGGCGGGGGTGATGGTCTTGGTCACCACGGCGGGGGCGGCGTAGGTCTTGGCGATGACGGGTGCGGCGTACGCGGCGACGGGAGCGGCGGCGTAGCTGGCATAGCTAGCGACGGGGGCAGCGGCATAGCCGGCATAGCTAGCGACAGGTGCGGCGTACGCAGCGACGGGGGAGGCATGGGCGGTTTGGGTCGAGTAGGCGGAGTAGGAGGAGACTGCAGGCGCGATGGTCTTGGTGACTACGGCGGGGGCGGCGTAGCCGGCGCTGTAGGCCAGGGGAGCGGCACCGTACAGACCACTGCCGTGGGCTAGGCCCAGAGCGCAGAGGGAGACGATCAACTGGAAAAGAGATAAAGACTATTGTTAATCATACCACAAAATAAATAATAGTGCACCCTGCATAAAAATTTGATGAAACTGATAATGGTCGTCTCTTGTGATCGTGTTACTTGTACTTCACTGAAATTTAGCACTTGACTAGAACATTGTAGGGATAACTGATAGGAAAAAAGTTAAAGGCACTATTTCTTTACGTCGAAGATTTCACGAACGTGGTAGTCAAACAAGGAAGTTATTATGATTAGCTTCTATTCACAAAATAGGTCGCAGAACACACCTTGGCGTACATGTTTGTGCTTGTGTTGTTGGCAACTGAATAATTTCGAGAAGGAGTGCTCTGGTTTTTATACTGTTTAAGTGCCGTACACATTGTCCAATTCACTTTCATTGCCAAGGTGAGCGAGCGCGGTGGTCGTAGGTCTAACCTACGCATTGAGTCAGAGATAGCCTTTCGATTTCGTTTGTTCCGTTTGGATCTACGCGGAGACCGAGCCTTGGAAGCTACTTACTGCGTCCTCATTACTCATGCGTCATTGCTAGTCCTCACTTAGTGGCATTAAGTTACGGCTGTGTGATTATGATTTCAGTTTAGAGGTCCGTCGTTAAAATACGTAAGACATGTACTTTCGGTTTTGAGCTGAAGGATGAATTGTGTTAGCCACATTGAATTGCAAAGTGAAATTTGATTTGCCATTACTGTGCTTATTTAAGAGAACGACCCAGAAAAATATTCACTGATCAGATCAGTAATGTACTCAAAAAAGCTGGGGTCCGAAGTGGCAAGAATATAAGGAGATCTATGAAAACAGTTGTGGATATATGCGAGGCTAGGGAGTTGGGTCAGGACAAAGTGGTGGTACATAGTATCTGCCTACCCCACCTGTGGGACACAGGCGTGAGCGCTATGTATGTATGTGTATGTGCTTATTTCGTAACGCATTAATAAAATAGGAAAGCTGTGATAACTTAGGAATAAAAAGTATTTTACTTTTCAGAGCTTTCAGAGGTTATTTATTCCTTTTTGCAATTATTAACAGTAAAAATTCCTTCTACAACTCTATTCGTCATTCTAGTAATTTTTGCATTTGTTTGTGTATCCATTCCTGATACACTCTATACAATACATAAAAGTTCAGCTCATTAGCAACATAAAAGCGTTCTAGCTGCACGTGTGCTTGCAAATGTTTGCATTCTACTCAAACACACATGTTTCGAAAATAATGTAAATTAGATGAGTGTGCTTTTTCAGTGGTGGCCTATTTATGGGCTTGCATCTACTAAGAGAGAGCTGTATCTACCTGGAAAGGAGTGGCGATTGCTTCACTGACCGAGTTTACCTCGTAATGAGGATGATCTAGATGCTAAAATTTTCTAGAACGTGTAAAGGATCGTTTTTATGTATTTGGGATCCAATAAATATCATATTTTTTTAGTATTTGTACTTTATACATAGATTACTAAAGTAGAAGATATGATTCAGTGATGACTTTTACAAAGAGAGATACGAAACGATATAGACTCCGGTTATAACAATACAATAAAAATGGGGTCTTGACAGAATACCCAAATAAGTAGATATTGTCTAGTCTAACCGAAACGATTTCCATTGTATGCGATAAGCACTGGTTCATAAAATAAATTTTTTACGTAGTACCTAAGACTGACCTACATGTAACATAATTAAGAGTGCTCGTTTGGATTATGATAAGGTCACACTATTTTCCCCGCTGGGTTAGGCCTTTGATTATCTCTCTAAATAGTCAAAGGCTTAGGCAAGGAGCGCATTGTTGTTGTTACATTTATCAATCGTCAGGTTAATTCAGCCGGTAAGTAAAATATGGTTTTAAATTTAGGATAATTCTTGCCTTGGTCTTTCTTCAAAATATTTTAATAAGAAATAATGTACACAAT
The DNA here is from genome assembly GCA_907269095.1 of Blastobasis adustella. Lineage (NCBI taxonomy): Eukaryota > Metazoa > Arthropoda > Insecta > Lepidoptera > Blastobasidae > Blastobasis > Blastobasis adustella. The sequence continues at coordinate 10,166,919 of OU026130.1, forward strand.
GTAATTTTCTCATTATGTCCCTACACAATTACTATAATGTAAGTTCAACAATTTTATGTAAATTATTATTTTTACTTCAAGTGTTATTTTAGAAATATCTCAGCCGTATGTAGTCCATTGTTGAACAAGCCGACCATCTTTGGGTCTCATGGAGCCTGCATACATTGGCCCCTTTCTATCTTACTTAACAAGATCTGTAACAAACTTTACACGAGCACTATTTTAGTGTCAAACGTGCTTCAAACTAATTTAGTTCGTTTTACATCACAGGGTCATTTGATCGATGGTTTGCTTGTACCGCTGTGTGTCGGTACCGCATTCGGGAAGTTGATTAAATGTTAATTTTGCGACATACCGCCCGGTGATACCTCAAGGTTGTTATTACATTTCCTACTCAAAAGACGCATTCTGTCGACTACGGGCGACCTGGTTGATTCAGCTACTATATTTCGTGATTACAATTTTAAATTTATAATTTTTTGTTGTCTATAAGTAGATTAGATTTAATGTGTCTTTTTAGGAATAAATTGTGATTCCGGTTTTCATATTAGTTACCAAGCAAGCATGCTATATCATCATCATCGTCTTTGACGAGTAAGTGGTTCAGTTGGTTAACATGCCGGTCTGCCATGCAAAGGTCCCGGGTTCGATTCTCGGCCGGGCAGAAATTGAAATGATGAATTTTAATTTTTGTTACGGGTCTGGGTGTTATATGTACAATAAGTACTCATGTATTTTAAAAATATGTACGTACTTTGACAGTTCTCTGGCACCCATAACACAAGCTTTGCTGACTTTGGGACTAGATGGCGCTTTGTGAATTGTCGAAGTATATATTTTATCATCATCATCATCATCATCATACTAGCGAGAAATCACGTCTTCCGCCAGGGTCCGCTTTCCTACTTTTCCGCCTCAGGAGTTGTCGTAACTCATTGGCCCTCGCATTTGACTTAGCGATTCCAATTAATTGCTTCTAGAGCCCCTGACGGAGCCTCTTTCATGATAATGGCAGGTTTAGGCACATATTTCCCACGTATCCCTGGGGGTTTAGCATAACATGACCAAACCTGCGTGGGCGAGCCTTTCATCTTACCTGCTGCGATGTATATTTTTTTTTAATTAGCATAGCCTGGCTTTTGACCGCCATCTCACCTGGTTGTAAATGACGATGCGGCCGATGATGGAGCATGCCTGCCTAGGAACCTTTCCAGCCTTGAAGGCGTCTAGATTATAATGATCAAGGAACACTCGCAGGCAACACGTTCCATTCTTTAGCCGTACGCATTATAAAGGTTGAACTAAAGAGGCCGGTGCGGATACTTGGAAGATCCACAATATAAGGATGCAGCGCTCGCCCGGATTGCGTCTCTCGATGGCGGCAACGGATTTACTTGTTACGTAGATAGGTAGGTACTCGCTTGTCGCGTACCTAACGCATTCCCTATACTTATGGAACGAAGCCCGAAGCTCTGTTTAGGCGACATTCAGCTTTAAGGCACCGTTTTCTGGACTTCCTTCCACTTATTTACCCTAGCTAGTCGCAAGATTCAGATTTAAATTTACTCACTCTTTTGACAGTCTCGGTCACAATTTAAAGCTGCAAAACAAAAGTAGGCGTTAGCAAAAAATATATCTGTTTTATTTATGTGTTTGATATTAACACATTTGAAACGGTTCGCCTACAATTAAACCCGAAAAGGCGTAAACTTGATCAACGTAACAGATTATAATATCGGAAGTCATCTATTTTTAATAGACGGAACGTGTGTAAAGTAAACAAATGTATTGAAGAGTGGGAGTTGGCCAAATACATGCATCATAGCATTTGGAGGTTAAATATTGCTGTTGGCAGTTTTATTATATCCTTTTTCCATTTTTTTTAGAATTAGGTGTTTATTGAGGTTTCTTTTTGGATCGTTATGTGGTATTTTAACTTACTTAACGTTTTATATTTTGCATGTTAATTTGACATAAGCTTTTCCCTCACCGTACGGTGAGGAAAACATCGTGATGAACTGAATATGTCACCATGATCCAATCTGGTCTGGTTCCCCTGGTAGCAGAGTTACGGAGATGGTACTCGCTCCACTGTAATTATCTGATCTGACAAATCCTCGATCATGGTCAAAGCGGACCCCGGGCCCTCGTGCGCGAGAGCATTACCGGGACATTAACGCCAAGATGTTGACTATTTGATACTAGCTTTTGCCCGCGAATTCGTCCGCGATTCGGTTATAACGTTCCAGACCCGTTCCCGTGGAAACCCAATAAAATTTCGGGATAAGTTAACAGCAATATTCCTGGCAAATTTCATCAAAATCCATTCCATAGTTTTTGCGTGAAGGAGAAACAAACATACATCCTTACAAACTTTCGCATTTTAAATATTAGTAGGATACCTAAGTTGCACGATTAACAGAGTAGTACGACCCCTGGTATTTGATTTTAGAACATATTACTACTTACATTGTGTTCGCATTTTTTTATATTCTTACGGTCTTATACATAAAATGTTGTGGGAGGTTTATAGTAGGTTTCAAGCTTACTAAAATATTGTTCTTGGAAAACATTATTCATTAAAGGCTTCATAACTTAAAGAAGACTGATCCCTTCTTTAAACTTGTGATAAACCTATATTTGTGGCAAACATGGTCGCCGTCACACGAACAGCTGATTTTATTCGCTTTGTGATTGATTGTGATTGGCTTGTGACTCCATTCTTGACTTTTATCCTGAAGAGGATAGGCAAAGGGAATGCATCCAAACAGCTATGACTTTTATCATTTTCCTTGGAACTCCGTTTTGATAGCAAACAGCCGGATCATTGTTATGTGGTTTTAACGCTATTACGTTGTTCAAGAACCACATTTTAGCAAGCTTAAAACCTTCTATGGACTTCCCATAATTTTTTATGAATAAGGCAGATTTTTTTTTCTAATGAGTTTTATGTTTGCAGGTAAAAAGTTTGTTGTAAACGCACCGTAATGTATTGTGTTTCTTTATTATTGAATGGTATACAATGTTGTCACACAAACTAGAAAACCATGAAAGAATGCGCGTATATAGGTATTAATACATTTATAGGTATTTGTACCTTATATTTATTTTTACCTATTTGTAAAAGCAGGTAGGTACTACACTGTTCTATTTTTGTATTAATTGGTAATGAACAACCTCTAGGAAATAAATACATTGCGCCGCGTGTAGGTCGATGACCATAGCATAGGTAGGTACAATACTTTAAGGCTTAATGTGAAGTGATTACCACAAAGTACGTAGGTAGTGTAATTTTGCTCAATTATTGAGATTGAACTTTATTATTGAGCGATAAGGACCACTTTAGTAGTGGAATGTTGGAATTATAGTTTTGCTTTTTTTGGCCTTTCTTGTAGCTATAAAAGGCGTTTTAGCATAAGAGATGGTCATTTTGATAGGATACGAAGCGTGGCAGTGGATCGTAGTGGATTGAGGGGACTTCAGAGGTCGTATAGTGTTCTACAGAATAACATCAAACCCTTAGATTTAAGAGACGTTTAGTGTCTCTTACCTACATTAAAAAATAGGGGGAAATAACAATATTGGATGTAGATATTGGGTACTTGCCTATGAAATTTTTACACATTTGCTAATTTTATTTTAAATTGTACGTTATATATCAAAATTAGATCTTGATTTCGATAATAGAGTGTGTTTAGATGCCAGACGCCAGTAATCCCTAATAAAACATATTTTTCAAGTTTTTATAACGGTTTGAAAATACCCCTTTTCGTTTGTCGTCAGTTTTGCCTCTTCAATCTGTGGTAATTTTATGAAGATTGTAGTTATCGAAATAAAATGGTATGCACCAGTTAGCGATTATACAAACAAAGTTTTGCCATTTCAACAAATGGCCATTTCGAAGAAATTTGCTTGTATGAATATTTCAGTTTCCAGCATTTCCATTCAAAACGCTAATTTCATAGGTAAGGACCTAATACTACTCTCGCTTCTGTGAATTGAATTCATGTTTCTTTTTTTAATGTCATACGGTAGGCAAACAGGCAAGCGGAAAAGTTACCATTAAATTGATGGACAGTTACTCCACAAGACTGTTCAGTAATGGTAACCCCTGGGTAGTGCCAAAATAGTTCTTTTTTCCGGTGGTCATTCTTCCATACAAAACGCCTTACACCTCGTACTGCGCACCGTATTCCGCGAATTCTGAGGAAACCAAGTTCATCAGGATCATTCTTAGATTTGTACTCGCTCTATGATATGTCGAGGGGTTTACGACGTCTGCCGATTTAGGTTAGGTGATCGTAAACAGTAAGGTGAGGGAAAACATCGTGATGAAACCAGGCGACTGAATGTGTAACCATGATTCAATCTGGTGAAGTTTCCGGGTCACGGAGGTCAGATGGCAGTAGCTCCACTGTAATTACCTGATCTGTAAAATCCTGGATCATGGACAAGGTGGACCCCGGGCCCTCGTGCGTGAGAGCACAACTGGGACATTAACGCCAAGATGATTATTTATATCGTAAACAGTAAAAATCTCGTACCTACAATGAACAAAGAAACTACACGAATACTTCATAGGTACAAATATAACTCTTTTACAATGCGAATAAATAAAACTACGCATACACAATCAGGTCCATTACAACCAAGTCTCAAAGGGCCGATTCCGTACGACAACACACACAATCCCCTCAACACCGGGGACTTTATTTGTTATACTAGATTTTGAACCCCTACGGCTGTCGTATTCCGGGAAAATTGCACGACTTGTTACGCAAATACTCAAATTATATGAAACGACACGGGATTCCTGTCATGTGCAACATGCTTTAACGATGTTTCGCAGTGTCTGGATTATTTATTTAGAATACAGGTGGTATTTTGGATAGTGTGTTGAATATCCTATTTTAACTAGTATCAGTGGTAATACATACTTTATATTTACTTGGACAAGTCACACAGCGCCATCTAGCCCCAAAGGAAGCAAAGCTTGTGTTATGGCAGCCAGAAAACTGACATTATAATTATTAACATATTTTAAATATATACTCAATATACATACCACACCCAGATCCGTAACAGATTATTCGTTTCAATTTCTTCCGGAATCGAACCCGGGACCTTAGCTGGGCATGTTAACCACTCAGGTCGTCAAACATCTAGTGTAGAATTCAAAATTATTAACTTTATGCATCGATACTTGAGAGACAATGGTGTAATTATTTAATATTATGTACATAAGTTGAAGACTAACCGGTGCTCTTACGGTGAGGGATGACATCGTGATGAAACCTGCACATTCAGGCGACTGAATGTGTAACCATGATCCAATCTGGTCAGGTTCCCCTGGTAGCTCGGTCATGGACGTCAGATGGCAGTCGCTCCACTGTAATTACCTGATCTGCCAAATCCTGACTCTGGGCCCTCGCGCGCGAGATCACAACCGGGATATTAACCAAGATGATTTATTATTATAGTTTAAATGAGGGTTACTCAACTCATTATAATTAGGGACCCCTTTTTTGTACATAGGATATCATCATAAATTGAAGATCTTCGCTCTCATATTACCGGGTTTGTTACCACACTAAGTACCTATGTTTTGTGTTATGAAAGTGGAGTAAATAGTTGTCATAAAACCTAAATTCCCACGACGGTCACAAAACCTAAATATCCTCGGTATTGTCGATGGAGCAATCGCCATGTCACTTTATCTTCTGCTTTCCTGGTAGGACACAACTCCTACTTCTTCACTTGCTATGTACACGTAACTACTTCTAAATACCTAAGTACAAGTTCTAGCTCTTCGCCTACCTACTCTCCTCCCTGTCATGTAACTTATTGATAGACATTGATATTGCATTGCAAAGAGTTTAATATTTTACTAGTTTTATGGTGAAACCTTTTTCGCAATTCAAAACGGCAATTTATTCTAATATTGTATAAAAATTATAAAATGTAATATGAGCCAAAAATATATGTGACATAATGGCTACTTTACCAGTGTGTTGAAAAGTTGGTTCAAATCTAAGGTAGCGTAATCATGACTAGGCCAAAAGATAAATAAAATATATTCTACTTAGAGAATACTTTTTACTTATCCTTTTGCTTACTTGGTAGGTAATTCTTTTTCGAATGTTACTCGGGCTAAAATAAAATATAAAGCTTAATATTTCTTCGTTTATGAGATCATCAAACAACTTGAGTATCTACTATTAAAAGAACGCTTTATATGGAGTAATTATTCTTGTTTATCTAGTTCTAGTTCTTTGGGCGAGGTCTAAGTGATTGTCATAATTGATCATACGACCTCCACTAGTGTTAATGATATTTGGACTTGGACATTTGGACTAAATTTGGTTATAATTACACTTGTGCAACCGCATTCTATTTCCATATTAATATAACATCCACAGCGTCGGTGGCCAAGTGGTTAAGGTATCCGACTCGTAAGCGAGGGGTACTGGGTTCGAATCCCACTACGGCCATATACCAATGACTCAGAATGAGTTATGTACATTCGTTGACCAATGCTATACGGTGAGGGAAAACATCGTAATGAAACCTGAACCATGATCTGGTCAGGTTCCGCTGGTACAGGGTCACGGAGGTCAGATGGCAGTCACTCTACTGTAATTATCTGATCTGAGAATCTTGGATTATGGTCAAGGCAGACCTCGGGCCATCGTGCGCGAGAGCGGACATGATTATTTATTTATTATTTATATAAAATTCACAATTCGTCTGCATTAAATTCGATTACTATACGTTTCGGACCTGTTCCTACAGGAAACACTTTCGTAATTTCGTTTATTTGCCTTTACTTTAGTAATTTCTTTGGTTTTTGGATTAGTAGTTACTACTTCAAGCATTAGGCCCAGTATTACTAGAAGTCCATCATGTTGGGTGTATTGATAAATGGAAACTCCTATCCAACTAAATACGAGTACAACTATCTCAGTTCGTGCTAAACGCTTTGTCAGAAGGTTCTTTAATATCCGTATAAATAGTCAGTTTACTGCACAAAAACAGCGGTTAAGTAACAGAATCCGGGACTGAATCACTCATGTCGTGATTGTAACGTTCACTCACTTCCGTCCGACTGGCTGGCTATAGGACAGTTGCTATAAATGGGCTAAGGTGGCTATTATAAACGCTTTACTAATAATACTCCCGCGCTGTGCGAGATCAATCGTGATTGACACCAGAATGATGATGTTATTGATAATCAAAGAGTTGGTATACATAGTAAGTTTAGACATAGACATAGATATAGACATAGACATAGCTTTTATTTGCAATAACTACAAATATATATGATAAGTTGTAATAATATCAACAATGATAGGTATAACATGTTAAGACCTATTAATTGAATGTACCCTAGGTACATTCAATTAAAGTTTATGTTGATAATCCATCACCACATCCCACAACAGTCCACTGCAGGAGTTAGGGTCTCTCCCACGAAAGGGGAGGTTATTGCCATAATCTCCACGCTTGACAGGCGGGTTGGAGATAGCAGTGTTATAAATATAACAATGAACAACGATGCTGCCCATTTTCCAGCCTACGGAGGCTCTAGAAGTTTTGTCTCGAAAATATTAACGATGTTGATAATAGTTGCCCACAAATTAATAAAAAGTTTCCTACACATTAAATTGTTCTGAATTTTTATTTCCTTAATTCATTTGCGCCGCGCGGATCACAATGTCGGACACCATACGGTGTACCGTTGATAGTACCGACAATTTATTCGTACACTTTTTACGTGATTAATAACAAATTGATAGTTTTGTTTTCGGGTTGGTAACTAATGTCGGTAGTCATCTTAGGTAGTAGGTATTCACTGATCTTGCGTTTTGTAATATTATTAGCAAAAAATTGCTTTTTGCCTATAGTAGATAAACCATTTATTAAATCTTTGATGATAACTTCTTTTTACTACGCTTTAGGGCCACTCGGATTATATTACATGGTTCAATCAAAGGAAACAGTGACCGCCAGTTTGTGAGACAACGTCAAAGTTACGTATGTCGCGTCGGACACCATTGTTCGACGAGGCCCAATCAGAATATTTTATGGCGGTCACCATGGTCCGACGTGGCGGTTAGCAGTGTATATAGTCAGCTCGCTGTTTTACCTTGAATTTGCGTCGGGGGCGGGTGGATCGTCGGGGAAGGGGCAGGGGCACATAATTGAACGAAAGAAACGCGCGTTTCCGCGCATTTCTATTCAGTGTAGCTCACGAACTTACTAAAGTCGGTTCTATTATTATTATTTTTTTTTTTTTGTAGCGTCATGGTAATAATAATCTAACGTCACCCAACGAGTTGCGGGCTCGTTGAACTCTAAAGTTCTCGTAATTAATCGCAATCCTTAAAAAAATAAGAAATAACAAAATAAATACCAACTTAATAAACAGCCCTTTAGAAGAGTCGCTCGAATAGTACAAACTGTTTCCATTAAGCAAATTATTGTAGTATCTCCCACATGATCTTTTAAAACAGGAGTTTAAATGTCGATACCCATTTAATTCTGCGACAGATGGTGATATTTAAATTAATTTATTCGTGTAATGTCAACCTATGTGCATGACTTGCCAATGACCTGCTCATTGTAAACTTATTCTTTGTCAATCATTATTTGGAATTATTTACTTTACGTATTAAATAAGTTCAAAGTATGGGTGATCTCCGTTCACTTTGCAGGTCACTTGTACGTCGTGGTCATTTATGAGCCTCCTCCACACTAGTAGAGGTTAGAGTATTCATCACTAAATGCCGCTGCCCATTTTCTGGTTTAAGGCCTTTTTTCTATTGTCAATGGAGGCACGGTCCACCTGATGGATAGTAGCCACCGTCGACGAGAACATCGCAACCTAAGGAAAGCGGATGGGGTACCGGCCTTTGAGGTACCTGTAGACATGCTTTTTGAAGAACCGCATGTTGTAGTGCATAGGGACGATTTCAGGAGCTCATTCCACATCTTGCAAAATGAAAATAAAAAAATGGGTAGATCATCTGCCTTTGACATTTACGACACCAGGCAATGGATGGCGTTGCTACCTAGTGCTCGACAGCCGATTAGTGGCCGGATACTACACGACCAATCCAATCTTGCAGATAATTTACTCATAATATAAAATATCAAAAATTACGTATAACCACGCAATTTACGTTTTTGTTGTAAATGTGTCAGTCATTGTTATAATAGTTAATATTGTATTAAAGTACCTATTCTGTGGTAACCAACAGAATATCATGTAACGACATGAGATGCGTAGACATAGGCATATTCGAATCAAGGCCGTGCAAAAATTTATTTATTTATATAAGGTTCTCTACTGTAGAGGTAAGAGTATGGACTTATTATGGTTAGAGTGTGGATAATTTGTTTGACGCCTGATTTGATTTTTCCATTAAAATGTTCCGTAAAACATTTGCCGCTAGTTTTTTGTAAGGCGTAGTCGCTCTACGTAAAATACAGCCATTATAGTGGAAATATTTAAAAAAATAACTAAACTGAAAGTCTATTTACTGTCCTTCTTTTACGAAACTTCAAGACGTGGCATCGAAGAATAATACCTTAAACATACTACTGCTAGTAACACGCATACTTCGTCAGAAAAGAAGATTTTATATGATTAAAACAACGCAGATTGCCTTAAATTAACCTTAATTAGTTTGCAACTTAGTTGGTTAGTTTGTAACTACCTTGGTTGTGTATAGTTAAAAACTAGTTTAATGAGTTCTCAAGAGCCTAGATTGCATTGACAAGCCCTGGCTATGAAGTGAATCTCTAATTTTAAGTGTGGATGATCTATGCTTCTGTGTACATCTCTGGTCACCTCGTTTAAGGATAATGCTTTGAATTTCATATAAAGATGTGAATGTCTCTGTAGAGTTGAACATCAGTTGCTAAAGAACTTAAATTTGCGGTATCTCAAAAGCAGGCACCGCATCAGCTTTCTTTAGACATTCCTCCACTCCATAAGGTTGCAGACAGATATTGCCAATTGCTGTAATTTGTGCAATAAAGTTTTTAAATAAATAAATACTCTGGTCGACGGTGGCCATTTTTCGTCAGGTGGACCGTTTGAACGTGTGATGTGCCTACCTAGGCAAAAAAATCTATATAAGGATAAACAGAAACGCAATTAAAGTGCAAATGTAATTTATGAGAATCCACACCTAACCTCATCATCATCATCATCGTTGTGCTCTCGCACTATTGTCCGGCAGCGTAATTGAATAAATTACAACCAACTATAATTACATCTAAACATATTTGAAACAAAATAACTATTCGCCAGTCTTAACCTATTATAATTACACCTAACTATATTTGAATAAAAATAACTATTCGTCAGTCTGTATTCGGACGAGTAGGTACACCCGTAGTTAATAAAAATATTTGATAATTTTGTCGAAGTTCAACCGTTTGGTTGGTGCTCGGCTAGTTTGTCACCGTTAAAATATACTTGAAAGTAGTGACAGACACACACGAATAAATTTCTTAAAGCAAAATGTATTCTATGGATACGTATTCTTTTCTCATTTTAATTCTTGATGGGTTCATTTTGAAAATTAGCTACATCCACTTCTTGGAAGTGTCTTTTTTGTATGTTATAAACTTATCTGAGGCAGGGTTTACCAACTTTTATTCGTCAGTTGTTGGTCTTGGTACACTTTTGTTGTAGACGTTCAATGAAAAATATAAGAATCAGACATAGCAACACATTTTCGTATTACAAATATTGGACAAGAAACACCGAACGTAATAGACCCATTGGAACAGTGTCAAGCAAAACGATAAATCACATTTCTTATTTATCCTAACATCCATTTCCCTTAATTTCATAGCATGGCAACGGACAATCAATACGATGGTCCGGTGGGGAATCACCGCACGAAACTATAAGATTTATGAAAAAGAATACAAGTAAGATGCTCCCAAGATAAATTGAACGATTTCAGATAGACAAGTACTGACTTGTATATCTGAAATCGTTCAATTCAGTATCTACATGCAGAAAATTTAATCGGAATGTCTTTTCGCATAGTACTTACAGCAAGTTCAGTAAACGAAACGGATAATGTGATTTTACCTCGTTTCTACGTGAACAAACTCATTCTTGAAAGAGAAGAAAAAAACAATGTAGGTAAATACAGCAGTTATCCTTGTGGGACTCGTTTTGCACTATAATGAGATTAACCTCAGCCATCTTGAAAACCGACCAAGTGTTGTTCAAATTCGAACGAGGAATTACCCATTTGCAATACCGTTCTTACCTCTTGCACTAGCTACTTCTTTTTAACTGCGTTCAACGCCGGGCGTGGTAAGTAGATGATTAAGGCACAGCAAATATATGTTATCTACATTGTTGTTGTTGTCTTCTTCAACATAACTTACAACGGGGAGTACCTATCCTCATCTATTAATTGTACATCATACATAACTTCGCACCCTTATCATGTAGGAATAAGCAGTTTGTTCCACTAGTTGCGATCAATTCGTACCTCAAACCTCAATTTCATTTTATGGGATTGGCACCTGCTGCCAGGTTCCATCACACTATTCGCCACAGATATATCCGCCTATCCGCGTAAGAAAAGGATTGTATTGATTGTTGAGGCCAGGGGACCGAGCAAAACGATAGCAATTATTTGGTGTAGGGCAGATTACAGATTGGATTTGGCCGAAATTAAAAAATAATTTCCTTTGCAGCCTACAAAAAAATACAGGGTCATAGGATAACCGTTTGGCGAAAGGAACTCATCCTGGACCGCCAGGATTTTTAAATGAATTTATAAAGTATTTGATAGAATATCCCAAATTGTACTTTTAATTAGGCAAATCATAATGGGAACACGATAAGTCCGTATTGACTGACAGTAGTAAAAATTATAAAGTGTGGATATGGCAATAATCTGGGGATAATCTATCCTTGTCAGTCCTTGTCTGTCCTTTTTTAAACATTCAGATATTTGGTCACTATTAGCTTGAACTTGTACTTTTAGTTTGTCAAAATTATTAATCATGCTGAAAATTATCTCCCGCACTTCCTTTTAAATTGTTTGGCCCATTATTTAATAATATTTTTTAAAACTCACGAAAATAAACAATCCTACAGAAATCAAATCAATTGTTATGATTTTTATGAATGACGTTCTATGACGTTTTATAAACTTGGCATAACTTGCCATACAGAGACTTTTTTTTTTGTTTTAATAAGCGATTCGGACTTAGCGTGGTCTTATTTTAAACATTAGGTACTTGCAAGTAGTAAGTGCAACGATTTTTTAAGCATAACTAAAAATACCACTTTGTAATTCAATAAATAAAAAATATATAAAAACGATTGTGATCTTCTTTTTAAAAAGGTATTTCAAAACGTTAAATGTTACATTCTTCTGAAACATGATTATGATAAACTAATGCACTTGTTATTATTACCTACGCTTTATTCACTATTCATGCCCTAAATATGACGCTTGTGTTCACCAGGGTTCAGTTCTGAGCTCTTGTTAGTTCTGCGCTGTGCTCGAAGCTCTATCAGCTGAAATGTTGGACGCGCTTCCATGGCTTATGGAATACACCTACGACATTGTATCGGGGAGCATACTTAAACGAGATCTTGAGAACAGAGTAAACACGTAGCACGAACTGCTAGAAAACGGTGGTTTAAATCTTGATACCATTCTGATAGGGAACGAAATTAATAGAGCAGAAAATTTAAATATCTCTGATCCGTATTCCACGAGACCGGAGACATCAGCTCCGATGTCAAGTCTCGTAACTCTGCAGATTGGGTCAAAAGGTGGGAACTCACGTCAGTCGCCTGTGACCTTAAAATCCTTTAAACCCCCAAACTCAAGAGGCTTACATTTATTTTTTAAATCCATTTAGGTAAAGCAAAAAAACAATAGTCCTATGTTCTCGTAACGCCGAAAACCGCAACAAGTGGGGGCGCATCGCGAGGGCTACGTTATCCAGAGAAGACGCGTTATGAAAAAACTACCAGTCTATCAAGAGTGAACGGATGAGGAGGAGGACCAGGAGGAGGTAAGTCCCTATATAGTAGAGTTGTCAGTGTTTTTTTGTATATTAAACAAGACAGGCATTTGACCGCCATCTCACCTGTTGGTAAGTGACGATACGGCAGAAGATGGAGCATGCCCGTCTTGGAACAGCCTATTCATTCTAGCCTTATAGGCTTCTAGAGTTCTATATATATTTGTTCTATAGCTGTGAGACTTGGCCGGCGCCTATGCCTACGAAATGAAAATGTGACCGAGTCTGTAACCAGCAGTGACAGCTTTGGCATCAGAGATATTGCTGATAAGATTGAAGAGGCTTGCCTGCGCTGGTTAGATCACGTGATGCGTAAGTCACAGGGATACGTGAAAAATAGGTACCTAATCTCGTGGGCAGACTCAGGAAGCGATAGATTGATATTCTTGAGTCGTAAGGGAGAGCCAACGTCCTACATGAGGATGCTGCAGACTGGGCGAAGTGGAGGAGTAAAAGTAGGAAATCAGTCCTGGAATATGCCGGGGAAGATGGTAAGATGTCAATGATACCGTAAAAACGACACACTGACCATGTGTTTTAAAATAGTTTATTCTCGTACGTTTTCCCAAGAAAAATGTTTTAAATTCCCGCAGTGGAGCTATATAAAATTGATGAACTGTGCCATATCTGTTTTAAGTACCTAATACCCCGTGGTAATCATCAAAAACTTTTAACTTTAATTGTTACTTTATCAGTGTTGCTAAAGGTAGACGTTAAAAACGCTTTTAACTCTGTGGACAGGGGCGCCTTGCTGACAGAAGTGAAAAAAGTAACCCCTTTTATTTATCTTTATATTATCTTTGGCAATGCTACAGCACTTCTTCCAAATTATTATTCAAAACTTTTTCGATAAATTCTGCAGTAGGTTGTCAGCAAGGCGATCTGCTTGTGTCCGCCATTTTCAATCTTGCTATCCATCCTTCAATTTCAGCACTAACTTCAAAACTAAACCTTTGGTATCTGGATGACGGCACTCTCAGAAGGGATGTAAATACAGTTCTTAACGATCTCCGTTCCCTTATTGCTGAGTTCAGTACCATCGGTTTAGAACTAAATTTTAGTAAATGTGAGCTGTATATCTCAGACTTCAAATCGGAAGATGAAAGAAATGATATAATCGCGCAGTTTAACTCATTGGCACCAAACATTAAAATTCAAAACAAGAATTCTCTTTCCCTTTTAGGTGCCCCAATACTTCCTGAATCGATTTCATCCCTTTTTGATTCCCTTACTTATAAGTTCAACAGCTTACATGACCGGCTTTTAAAAATCTATCCGCATATCGCCATCACCATAATCCACTTTTGTTTATTCGCTCCAAATGCCATGTACATACTCCGCTGTAGTCCCATGTGGAAATACCCCCATCTTCTTTCTTCCCTTGACGCCTCCATACAAACCGCCCTACCATCCATTCTCAACTGTCATTTTGATGCCCGTTCCTGGGCCCAGGCTTCCCTGCCTATCCGGTTTGGAGGTCTGGGTATCCGCAAAATTTCTGATTTATCGCTACCAGCTTTCCTGTCTTCCATACATAACACGCACACCTTGACAACGAAAATTATCGCTCTGTCTCTGTGCGGTGTCGAGATGTCGTGCCTGTCGGAGGCCAGGAATGCATGGTCTATCATCTACTCCAACGCCGATATTCCCGCCAACCCCAACTCCCAAAGGCTTTGGGACGAGCCACTCTGCAGATTTGCCTTCTCCACACTCTTAGAAACCTCGGCCAATACTGCAAATCGAGCTCGTCTTCTCGCCGTTTCGGAGAGAGAAGCGGGATATTAGCTTCATGCGATCCCATCACCCAATACGGGTACTCTGCTCACCGGAGCTACACTGTCAGTGTGCTTGCGACTGGGCCTGAAGGTAAATGAACGGCATCGTTGCCACTGCGGAAGTATTGTAGATATCCTTGGACACCATAGCCTCTTGTGCCAGCGAAGTGCCGGTCGTTTGTCGCGCCACGCCAATCTCAACGATGTCATCCGCCGTGCCCTTGCCACCCTCAACGTGCCAGCTGTATTAGAACCCAATGAGCTGGCTCGGGATGATGGCAAGAGGCCCGACGGCATGACGCTCGTTGCTTGGTCACAAGGCCGGCCTCTGGTGTGGGATACGACCTGTGTAGATACCTTGGCCCCATCCCACATTAGAGCTACCTCGGCCAACGCGGGCACGGCTGCTTCTTCGGCGGAGGACCTCAAGCTGCGCAAATATGGATCCCTAGGTCAGGGTTATTTATTTGCGCCGTGTGGGGTGGAAACGTTGGGACCTTGGGGCTCTAGCGCCAAGAAGATGTTTCATGAGATATCTACCCGGCTAATTGAATCTACCGGAGACCCACGTGCTGGCGCTTACCTCGGTCAGCGTATAAGTATGACAATTCAGAGAGGTAACGCTGCCAGCCTTATGGGGACACTTCCGCAAGGCAGCGATTTAGAGACTGTTTCAATTGTATTTTTCTAATTAGTTTTAAGTGTATATAACAACTGTGTGTATATATATAACAATGAATAAATAAGCAATTAAAGTGCCTATGATTTATTTTACATTAAAAAATCTTTATCGAAATATAATTAAAACCTTTTATGGGCGATGCCTTTAACACTGGACGTCGTTTGTAGTGACTTTGGTCCCATATTTTAAATTCAAGTTTTTTTTGTATGCTCTCTACATGACCGAGTCAGGTTTTCTGTATCGTAATTTCTTTAATTACTTAATTACCAAATACATTTTGCAATCTTTTATTGCAAAATTATATTGCTCATAAAACAATTAAGAAGTGCGGACGATATAAAGGGCACGTAGGCAAGTAATTTATATAGGTACTAATGAACAAAGTCGAAAATACATGTCGCAAACGTCCGCGTGAATCGCCTTAATTTGTTTGTAAGAACGTAAAGAAATTGACATTATAGATAACACCGTGCTCTGGAGAAGCACCAAAAAAGAATACCTATACTACTTTGGTCTACTCCAGTCCACCTTCTCAGTCCATTATCGACGTGAGAGCTGCAGTACCAATAGCATTGACATACTACCTATACATTTTTATCGTCATTGCTTTTTATCTATTACTTGCATCACTGCAGTAAATTGCTTTGTATTTTTGTACATTGATTACCTGACATCCGCTGTCTTAATTAAAGTTGTGATTAATTCTTTAAATATTTTATAATAGCTCGATGACAAAGCCAAGTAAAAAGGAAATGTCCACGTTGATTTAATTATGATGAGACGACAAACAAAGTGGAATTAACAAGCAAGCTTATTTTTATTGTCTTAGTATAATATTACCCTTATCTTGTTGGTAGGTAACGCTAATTTGGTCATATTATTGTCCTAATTGTCGCAATTGTTTGGGACGTTTTGCACGTACACCTCATGTAGTAGGAGTAGGGTGACCACATTAAGCAAGCTTTTGTAGCCATGGGATGTTGAGGAAAATACTACAAATACTTACCTCCAAGGTATGTTCGCTCTTACCCATCTTCACAAAACTGTAACAGTATGGAGCGACTTGGTCGCTTTAATGTGATCAAGCTCCTTCAATAAAGTTTATAAAAAAATTACTTACCTCATACTTACATACGACGATTTTAATTGTGAACATTTCCATAGCCATGGACAGAGGAGGAGGCACGTGGTCAGGACAGGACTTAGAATGGGATGGAGCCAGCATGTGGACACTAATGAAAAATACCTGATACAGTACCGATCTCTTGCATTCACGTGTATCGTAGGCGAACAATTTCAAAGGCATACAAGCTAGGACGTCCATGGACAAACAAAGGACAGATGCATTTTCTGTCGTGAAATTATTCTACACGGCGATAGGCTTAGCGTGGAGATTATGGCTAACCATCCGCTAAGAGTTATAGCTATACAATTATGTATAGTATCTCCTAACAACTTGGCTCTGTATCCACAAATAAGTTCGAATAATCTCTCCTCTTTTGTTTCTTAACTAGTGGACCCGGCGCGACTTCGTTCGCGTACACCTAATTTACCCCTACCTTAATTTTTTCTTCATTTTCTATCTATTGTTGAAAACCGCATTAAAATCCGTTGCGTAGTTTAAAAGATACTTAGGGACAGACGGCGGGAAGCGACTTTGTTTTATACTATGTATACGAGTAGATAGATATAGATCTATGACGTATTACAACTACTAGAAGTGACACATTAGATTATTTCTTTTTCGGATTGCCCATGAACTGACATTGCATGGTAACCTTCGCTATATACATTATCGTTGTTGTATTTTGTCGTCAAACGACTCTTCGCAAACTAGTATAATAAAGGCAGTAAGTGTAACCTGGATGTCAGTGGAGCAGGAACATTGGCAAAGGGCAGTTGCTTGAAACACTACGATGACTTACAAATCTATTTACCTGACGATATTATTGTTAGGATGTACCAGTGCCGGGGGTAAGTCAAAATCACATTTTTTATCTAGTGGCTGCGTGCTAGCCAGACCGCTAACCAAGGTTAAGCAACGCTCGCAATGTCCGGGAACAGGATGGGTCTTTCAACAGCGGATTTTTATAGCTTGTTGATCACGATGTCGGTACTAAAAGCGGTCCTCATTAATTAATTACAATTAATACCATTTGCAATAAAACTACTACGGGAGTAGGTACACTAATGCCTAAATAAAAAATCCAATGAAAGGAATCGTACTTAGGTCAAATCAGAATATTAAACATGGAAGAAACAAGTTTTGCAATGAAAAGAAAATATCTATTGTAGCATTTTAGCAATGCAGCAGAAATCATAAACGATAGATAATCAAAATGTGATACGGAGTTGAATACGCAATGTGTCTATTACAAATCACGATTTCTTTAGAAATGTTCGTAATAAAATAGTTACAACACATTTAAAGATCTCAATATTTTACCTGCCAATAAGAAAAAAGAGAAATCTGGTAATTTATAAGTGCATTACTAAGCAGGTTAGGCATTTTGTGGTGTGGTAATTGGTCTGTCTTATAATGTAGAATGGTTTCGAGAAAATAATAAAAATGTTGTACAGCTTTGCGTCTGTCGGATAAGTCATTGAGGTTCTCAAGAAGGACAATTAAAAGAGGATGTTTAGCATTGACATTGAACAAAAACTGAATATCTTAGTACGTATTGTTTATTGGAATTAAATACAATGCATGAAATTATTATCTCTTAATGGCAGTTCTAGAACAGCAATTACATAAAATACTAAATGCACTGATTTTTAATTATGTGACACATATAGATATGTATTGAAAGACTTTAGGGTTCCTTAAAAGGAAGAAAACGTTACTTTTATTTACTTGTCTGACTCGTCTGTAATCTTAATTTATCCAGAAAATATTCAAGTTGAAATTAGAAACTTGCTTCATTGCTTTGTTGTGCTCTCGCGCACGAGGATCAGGCGTCCGCCTTGACCATGCTCCAGGATTTGGCAGATCAGATACTTACATTGGAGCGACGCCATCTGACCTGGGTTACACATTCAGTCGCCTAAATGTGCAAGTTTCATCACGATGTTTTCCCTCGCCATATGCGTTCTACTAATGTCCATACCTCAGAAAAAAGTCACTAAACATGAGCGCAGTGGAATTCGAACCCAGTGTCTCTCGGTTACCTTAACCACTCGGCCACCGATGCTCCCAGAAACTTGCTGCATTGTTTATAATAAAATAGGTTAAAAATAACCGCATTCCTAACACTAATATTTCTAGTATCGGTTTCAGAAACAGGATAAAATATACAAATGACATTCCGGGAGTATAGTACTATTTATTATATTATCTATATTGTTTGTATGGAACTCTCATGGCGCGACGCTAGTCAGACTTGAACATTTTTTTGCCTCAGAAGATCGATCTAGCTATTAACAACATAAAACCTCTAATTAGCTTGTCGAGCCATTTTAACGATTATACACACGCAACTTTTATACAGAGAACGATGTCTGCGTTGGAGCATTACCTTAACCGTCTTAGGTAACTTTCTAAAATAAATAAAAATTAAGTGCGAAGTATATTATGTTAATTAGGTAGATGATTACTTTGGTTTGAATTTGTATTGTTCGCGTCGAACAGTTTGAAAACGGCGGATACGTAAGCGTGATTGATATCATCAGAACTACATACTTTTATAAACTGTTTAAATGCAAATAGTTAATATCATTGTTTTGTAAATAGAATGTAGTTATGTGATGACCTGAATGGTTCAGTTGGATAACATGCCGGTCTGCCACATAGAGGGCCCGAGTTTGATACCCGGCCGGGCAGAAATTGAAATGATGAATTTTAATTTATGTTACGGGTCTAGCTGTTATATGTAAAATAAGTATGTATTTCAAAATATAAAAGTAGTTTATCAGTTCTCTGGTACAAGCCACAAGCTTTGCTTACTTTAAGGCTAAATGGCGCTGTGAATTGTCCAAACATTTATATATTGATGAGGCCCTAAAGTCTGAAATAAAGTGATCTCGTGAATATTTTGCGATGAACGAGCAGCCTGTTAGTTGATATAAAGTGGATTAATTATCGAAATTTTTGCTAGGCGTGGACGGCCTTTTATCTCATTTAAAATGTTATATTCTTTTAACTTTATGCAAATATGCCATAAATACTTATCGCAAAATTGAGTACTTTCTTCATTATTATGGCTGTAGAAAAAAGCGGGGTTTAACTTAGGTCAACGCCTCACCTTCAGTTTTCTGGCGATTGAGGCAAATTGTCTTGAGTTTAGTAGTTTATTTAGTGTAAGGTCTTCCATTTTTTCCTCTTTTATTGAAGTATGTATTTTACTATTATTCTGTGTAAATGGTTCTTAGTTATGTAAATAAAGGTAAATCTTGTAAATAAAAGTCTTCTAAAATTCTATTCATGATTTGCTTCGTAGTTCTACCAGTGGAGAAATGCAAGCTTGATGATTCGGCTTGTATGAAAAATGCGTTCCAAACAGCGCTGTCCGTTTTCGTGGAAGGGATCCCAGAGCTCGATGTGGAAGTCCTCGATCCGATGGACATCGATGACGTTGCCTTTAACCTGTCAGGGCTGCAGTTCACACTGACTGATGGCAAGATGAAGGGGTTGAAGGGAGCAGTGATCGACAACGTCAAGTTAGTATAACAGTCAAGTTACAGCAATATCCAAGTTAGTATCTTCACGACATGACGCTCATAGAAAGACAAAACTTTGTTTACCCAAATGATGCAGAAAGAGTCTCAAAGTTAGTATTTTAATATAATTTACTGAAACAAGACGAAGCTCGCAGTAAACTTTTCAAATGTGTTTGAGAATATTGGCCACTATTGCCTTACCATGACCATTACTCATTAAATATTGACTAGTCATAACGGCCTGAATTAAATAATAATTAATTCCCTTGTCAGTGCATACTAATACAGCTATGATACCATGTGCTGAACTATTCATCATTTTAGGAATAATCACTACTTTTATCAACAGTCTCTCCACCAAACTCAATAAACATAATTATATCTATTATCATCATCATCCTGGCGTCAATCCCGGTTGTGCGCGACACGCAAAGGCCCAGGGTCCGCCTATACACACGACTGTAAATCTAAATTATGTTCATTCTAGATGGGATCCATCAAAGCAAAGGATCAACATCGATTACCACCTTAACGGCTTCGTGAAGGGCCATTATACTGCTGCAGGGAGGCTGCTCATCCTGCCTATCAGTGGAGATGGACAGATGAAGCTGAGACTCAGTGAGATAACCATTTACATTACCTCCCTTAAACACTTTACTAAAAAGATGTCGACGCTATTCTATTCCACCAGCCGTGTTTAGTTAAAATAATAATTATAGCGATGTTTTTAAAGTTCACAGTTCGAAGTTATGATCTTACTTATACCTCGTATAGACAAGTCTCGCATTTAGCTATGATTTAATTTGAATGTTTTTTACAGAACACCTTGCGGTTTCAATGTACATCGATTACAAGATCAAGAAGGGAGCTGACGATAAAGATTATGTGGTACCCACGAAATATGGCTTTGACTTTGAAATTAAGGAGAACGCACACTTCAATCTGTCCAACCTGTTCAACGGAAATAAGGAACTGAGTGAGTTCATTCAACTTCTTTAGTGTATTACTTCCATTTGGCAAGGAAGAGATGGAGCAATGAATGCTAAAGTCGTAAATAAGTGCTAGTACCCAAGGTGGGGGTTTAAACTATTTGATTTGTTAGGAAGGCGTGACTTGGCAGAGTACATCTCTCTACTAATTCAAATGCATGTTCGGTGACTTCCTCATACTAGCAATCGGCTTGTTGCTGTCCTGTTAGGCGCAGATACAATTTTTTTATGAATGACTAGCCAGGCCATTGACCGCCAATTCACCTGGTGGTAAGTGACGATGCGGAAAATTTAATATATAAGAGCTCATTTATATATCGCCGCGTAGCGCCGGAATAGGCGCAGTCACATTGGCGTAGACGATGACGCCGTGACTAGGCGGGCGCGACGCGACGACTGTGCGGACACGATGCGAGCGCTGCGCGTTTGTTTACAAATAATAATATAAGCTTTCTGTCATTAGGATAGAAACCAAAATTGCATGAACGTTAGGGACAAATCGTGCAGAAATCGAGTATGTCTGTATGGGCTCTAATAAACGATGTTTAAATTGATTACCAATGTAAAAAATTTGTGTGAATGTTCAAAAAGTTCTCGACCAATCAGCATACGTTACATACGTTACGAGAAGTGCTCTAGAAAAAGAGAACCGTCTATAGATAAGTAATGGAAATGCTCTGATGTCTACTCACCATTTAATGTATTTTATTATTTATCTACAGGTGGCCCTATGCACGCGTTCCTCAATGAGAATTGGCAACAAGTATCAGTTGAGTTCGGAAGACCTCTTATGGAAGCAGCAGCCAACAAACTTTTTAAGAACGTGCAACGTTTCTTTGCAAAGCAACCTATAGGAGACATTGCAGAGTTATAAGGTGTTCGGAGATGTTAGAGAACTATCGTTTGTAGTAGGGCTTAAAGTTATCTGTTGTTATTGTGATATATAATTTTAACACTTATTTTTGTTTTTTTCGTCTTGTATTTTAAACCCCTAGTGATGGATCTATATCAACAATATAAAATAACAATCTACTGCTGGACTAGAAGTCTACTCCTTACAGAGAGTTCTATAATGAAGGAATATCACTATCACTTCACTATCCATACATATTATAAAACAAAGTCGCACGCCGTGTCTTTCTGTTCGCGATAAACTTAAAAACTGCTGAACGAATTTTCATGCGGTTTTCACTATCGCTTAAAGAATTTCTCCCGGAAGGTCTATATGTATAATACATGCATATTATGAAACGGCGGTTTAAAGATTAATCTGGCGAAGACAGAGTACGTGGCCTGCAACAGTGCAGACCCGTGCGCAGTACCCGTGCGCATAGGCGAAGATGAGGTCATGCGCACGGATCAGGTCAGATACATGGGATCTGCACTTAGCGCAACCGGGTAAGCTGCAAGACTGCTATCTTAGATGGTATGGTCAAGTCTTGCGCAAACCGGATAATTAGCCACAGGCAAATAATAAAAATAATATTGGTAATTTTAGGTCAATGAAATCCATGATAAACAAACGGTCCCACCTGATGAAAAGTGGTAACTGTCGCCTCCAGTTGTTTCATATAACGCAATATCCTAAGCAAGTACATTTTCTTTTGTTATTAAGTTACTTAAATATGCAGGTAAGTAGAGTTTACAAAATAAATTCTAAACTGGATACAAAAAAACGGGTGGTGCTGTGTCGGAACACACGGCCCTTGGTTTTAACGTGAAAGTTTAGGAAGGTTTTAAGGTAGGCTACCTTGGCAGCTTTGAGAGGCTCTCGAAACCGCCTCGATCGCTCAGCGCCGGACATAGAGGTACCCACGTGTGGCCCATGACCCCCTCTTTCCGACGATAGCCGTGGTTTGTATTTTTCCCTCTCTTGCACGGGTTGAGGCCGACATATTAAATTTTTGCTTTATTTACTATAAATATTATCCAAATTACACCTATTTTTATATCAATCGATTGTTGTAGACAAACTCAATAAATACACGCAAGAATCACGTGTATGAGACGTGATTTACACTGAATAGAAATTCGCGAGAACGCGCGCTCCGTCCATTCAATGCAGTGCCACAAAATAGAAAACTAACACAAGGTCCACTCCCGTCGTCTTCGAAAATTATTACCTAAAGTTACCGACTCACTAGGGTTGCTACTGTATTTATTTTGAATTTTGAAAAGAGTGTTTAAAAGATCGAATAGAATTTTAAAGATCGTTCACAATAAAATGTCCCTTGCCATGGACCAATGTCTAATCCTTGCTATAATGTAATGATAATTGCTTCCTAAGTATTTCAGATTGTGTTCAAGTGTATTAGATTTTCCATACCAGCTGTAGACATATGCCTTTAGTAGGCGTAATAATAAAGAACTGTTTATTAACTTTTTAAAATTCATCGCCACCCGATTATATCATCAGACCCTTAGAATAACCTTTCCCTGACCTGGAATTTGACCCAATTCCCGGTAATCAACTGGATTGAAAATTTCATAAACATGTAAATGATGAAAATGCAATATTATGGTATTAGTCAGTTGATCTGATGATGGAGAAGGAAGGTGGTCAGCGATTTTTTTTATATTAGACTAGGCAGTCATTTCCGACTAGAAACCATCAAGGTGGCAATTACGGTTTCTTATTCTGTTAAAAACTGTCACGTGGTGCCTGAAACTGTTCAACTAGTCCTAGGGCCTCTAGTGGAAGACCTTGGTCAACCTTGCTTCACCATCGGCATTAGAACTCGTAGCGGTGCTGAAGTTCGCCTAGCCTCAAAGTCTGAAATGGTCACCCATCAGTTCTTAGACTCTGCGTGCGTTTCTTGTATGTTATTAAGTAATCCTAGTTACGTACAAGTACTTTTATTTTATCAATAATAATATCGTTTAATTAAATAATATTTAATTTAAGTCGACACTAAAACGAATTCTCGCGTTAACAATCGCGACCGAGCACTGCTTGAAACTGCTTGAGAATGCCTGTAAACGTAACGTCAATGTGTGCGTGACGGAAATGGTGCATTGTTTCCAGTGGACCTTCTGCTTGGGGAGGGCCATTCTTTATTCTGTGGCAGTGCCCCTCCCACGTCGCCCAACCCGCCCCCGACGCAAATACAAAGTTAAAACTGCGAACTGACTATATACGCTAAACAATGACACTAGATTCGTGTTACTTAAGTTTTGCAGTTACTATATCTAAGGTAAGACAACATAGACCTCTTAATTACGGTCCAGTTCTCTGATTTGATACTCAGTGTGATTTTAAAGACGTTTCACGTCAAAAAATGGGAGATTTTTAGACAGTTACTTTAAAAAGCAAAATAGTTCGATCGTGCCTCACTAGATCTTAGACAGAATTCTCAAATATTGAATTTGGTAATCGAAGTTACTCGGAGAGGTGTTTCGTAAAATTATACTTAGTTTTAGTACCTTTTCTAAGAAGCAAACGAAAAATGTGCACATTTTTAAACATCTAACGGTTTCATTTTAATTTATTTTTGAGAATCGTGTCTAATAAAAGCCATCCATTACAGTTTATTAGAACTATTTTTTTTTTAATAGGCTCTCGGAAAATCTCCCATTAAAAGTGTTTTATAAATTTTTTTAAATTTTTTTCGTGTTTTACGGTAAGTAAACAGGCAAGCGACTTGGTGAAAAATTGTTTTAACCGTGGATCTTGTGATGTTTGGGGTATGACTGAGACTGTTTGTTTGAATAAAAAATTTCAAGGGTATGAGTATAGGATGCCTCATTCTCTACTGGGATGGTATTTTATTTATTTAAACAAAAGAAAATAGTGAATGTAATTAAACGTAGACTATATTATGATAACTACATAAATCACTCAGAATCAATACAAACATTTAATTAGTAAGCAATGTGTGCAGTGTGAGGATCAAATCGTGTGCATTATTGTATAGCAGCTTTACCAACTGAGGCGCAAAGCCAGATAATCAAATAAATTCCAAAAAAATATTATAATTTGTTACGTTTATCACTTAGTAATTCAGTGATCGCCTGGACGCCTAGTACAGTACCTTAGAAACACTATGCTGCCATGTACTCCTGTATACTTGACTATATTGTTGCTGGGATGTACCAGTGCCGGAAGTAAGCCTAATTTAAATTTTTATCCTTTTTATTTTGATTGATTTTTGTGCATTATAATGTTTGTGGGAAAAAAGAACGAAGATTTAAGGTCGAAAGTGTCTTGCTTGTCAGGGAAGGGTCGTCTTATTCTTATTTTCAACGTATAAATGTTGTATCGAAACATAAGTTTCTAATGATCTCATAGTCTTGCTAGCTAGCCGTACTTTTGATCTAAGTTTCTTTGGTTGGGGGCACGTCGGACGACCCAGGTATCAGACATGCGGACTGTTTGGGCGCTGACTGCGTTTTGTCAATCTTCAATCATTTACATATTTTATAAGCCTTATGCCTCAATAAGTTCTCATTTTCTAAGTTCTCGGCCTTTTCTTGATTTTAGTCTACAACGATAGGCCTTTATTCAGACTCTGCATTTTCGGATTGTGGTCCGTGTTTGGTCGCAATTTTAGGTAAAGGTATTTAATTTTTTTTAAATCAGATATGCAGTGTTGACCGACGACCAGTACATATAACAATAAATAATTTATTTAAGAAACTTAAGTTTACCGTACCATAAAATATGAATAGAACAATTTCAAGTCATTTACAACCAATGTTATTGAAGCTAAGTAAATTAAGTAGATACGTTGCTACGTACGTGTAGGTACGTTGGCCGGCCCAGGGTTGGGTCAGACTAGGGCCAGACCAGGGCCAGGGCTTTGTCGGCCCATGCTCGACAGTACCAGTGAGAGAGGGACAGCGCCCGTCAATGCCAGACAGGCCGGACCGCGCCCGACATATTATTGTTATGTTCATAGAATATCTATATAGGTACCTATATTATTATATAACTAGATGCTTAAACTAATTAAGCATTTTACATGTGTCTTAGGCATCGATTTTAGTAGGTCAATTTAATGTACTACATAACTTACCTGTGTCCCGATGGGCTTTATCGTTATGTTAAAATAAGCGAGAGTTAAGACAGTCAACAGTAAGCGATACCGGGTTCGAATCCCATTGCGGCCATGTACCAATAACTCTTTTATGAGGTATGTACATTAGTTGAATACTAACCGATGCTCTTACGGTGAGGGAAAATATCGTGATGAAAGCTGCAAATTTAGGCAACTGAATTTGTAACCATGATCAAATCTGGGTGAGGTTCCCCTGGATGCAGAGTCACGGAGGTCAGACAGCAGTCTCTCCACTGTAATTATTTGATCTGCCATATTTGGATCATGGTCAAGGCGGACATCGGGCACTCGTGCTCGAGAGCAGAACCAGGACGCCAAGATGATGATGGAAGCGAGACTCAAGGCAAAGGTATATGGGCGCAGGTTAGTGAACCCTCGCCCGATAAGAAATGGGACTGTCATAATTGCATAAGGCAATTATAACAATAAGCGGCAGGCTAAAAGTTTAGGCTAGCAGTTAGCTGAAGGCTAGATAGGTAAGATAATTGAGAGACAAACACTAAATAAAGATTAATAATTTTCGAGTTAAAATTTAATCGGTTTATAAAGCCAACACAAAGCGCTAAGCACAAATTAACAGCGGTAAGCAATATAACGTAAATAAGCGAATGCGTCTAAGTCCAGTAGCGGTGTGTCGATCTGCGCGGGCGCATAGTGGCAGCGGCTAGCAACAACCGCGCCTCGTGATTGGCCGCCCGCCGCCGCGCGCTTCACTCCAGCCAGCCTTTTGTTCTCGTGCATCTTGCGTTTGGTACAAGATGCACAAGCGGAGCGTTTCTCGCCAAATTGTAAGGCGGTTGCCCAAGTGCAAACCGCTTGAGCGGATTTGCTCTGTAAAAAATATTAGATGTTCGCCACATCTTCCCCCCTGCTAGACCGTTACTACGGTCGATAAAAATCCGGAAACCGGACAATTCTTCCGCTTCGTGTCATCTTCTTGGTGGTAGTAGAAGCCGGAACCGTTAATGAAGTAGCAGGCGGAACAGGTATTGGAGCAGGCGCTGGAGTTGAAATTGGTGAAAGAGTTGATTCTGGACCTGGAGCTCTGGTTAGGTACGCCGGTTTCAGCCTGTCGACAGTGACGTTGACCATCTTGCCCTGGACGACAATGGTGAAGAACTTGGGCTGCCTCTTCAAAACTTTGTAAGGGCCGGCGTATGGTGGCTCCAATGATGCGCGCACGTGATCTCGACGTAGAAAAACGTGCGTGGATGTGGTAAGGTCGCGTGGAAAGTAGAACGGCGACGATGTATGCCATGAAGTTGGTGTAGGTGTCAACTTGGCCATGTGAGTACGCAGGCGGGACGCGTAGAGTGTGATGTCAGCAGCGGAAGCGTCATTTTTCGGGTCGAAAAACTGGCCAGGCAAGCGGAAGGGCTCGCCGTAAACCAGTTCCGCAGCTGACGACTGTAGATCTTCCTTCCACGAACTGCGAATTCCAAGCAGGACGAGAAGAAGTGCTTCGGTCCAAGTTGAAGTGGTGTGGCACATGATGGCAGACTTTAGCTGTCGATCGCCGCTCGACGATCCCGTTCGCCGCAGGGTGATAAGCGGTTGTGTGAAACTGACGCGCACCAACCAAGGCAGCGAGGGATTTGAAGATCTGGCTCTCAAACTGGCGTCCGCGATCCGTGATCACGCGGGCAGGACAACCGAACCTGGCTATCCAGCCAGACACAAGGGCCGCGGCGCATGCCTCTGCAGTGATGTCCTTGAGCGGGACTGCCTCAGGCCATCGCGTGAATCTGTCGATGACGGTGAGACAGTACCTGTAATCAGATGAAACGGGTAAAGGTCCTACGATGTCGAGGTGTATGTGAGTGAACCTCGACGAAGGAGTAAGGAAGGTGGAAAGGTGGGATTTTGTATGTCGGATAATCTTGCTTTTTTGGCATTGCAAGCATTGCCGTGACCACTCTCTACAGTCTCTTCGGATCCCTGGCCATATATATCTGTGTGAGACCAATCGCGCTGTAGCAGTACTCCCGGGATGACTCAGACCATGGAGTGTGTCGAAGATCTGTCTACGGAGCTGTGGAGTGATGTACGGACGAGGCGGTTGTACTGAGACGTCGCAGAAGATAGGTAAGTCACTCTCGTTTTCCTTAATCTTCTTCAGTTTCAGAGCGCTACCATGAAGGAGGAGGTCTCGCAGTTCTGGATCTGTTTCCTGAAAGCGTGCGAAGGCCTGATAGTCGATGGTGGCTGTAATCTCTTCAACCCTAGATAGAGCGTCCGCGACAACGTTGTCCTTTCCAGGTATGTAACGTAGGTCCGTGGTGAACTGTGAGATATAATCTAGGTACCGGAACTGTCTGGGCGTGCACTTGTCTTTGCTTATGGAGAAAGCAAAAGTGAGAGGCTTATGGTCTGTCAGCACGGTGAACGTCCTAGCTTCCACCATATGGCGGAAGTATTTGATGGATTCGTATATAGCCAATAGTTCCCTATCGTATGGACTATATTTCTTCTGAGCGCTGGACAGCTTGTGTGAGAAGAAAGCCAAAGGAGTCCAATCATCGCCTTTGCTGCGCTGCTGAAGTACACCACCGATGGATACATCCGACGCGTCAGTGACTATAGCTAATGCAGCTGATGCATCAGGATGTGACAGAAGAGTAGCTTGACAAAACGAATCTTTGCAGTCCTCGAAAGCTCGTAACAATTCCGCAGTCATCTCCACTGGATGGGAACCTTTGATTTTAGGTCCCGCAAGAACGGCATTCAACGGCGCTTGAAGTCGAGCAGCGTTGGGAATGAATCGTCGATAGAAGTTGAGCATGCCCAAGAATCGACGAAGTTCTTTAACGGTTTTAGGAACACTAAAGTTCTGAATAGCCTGAACTTTCGTCTCCAAAGGCCGGGTACCAGCAGCTGAAACGGTGTAACCTAGGAATGTCACTTCAGATTGACCTAAGTGGCACTTCGCAGTGTTGACGAGTATTCCGTATTCCTTAAGTCGGTCGAAAAGCTGTCGCAGGTGCAACTTATGTTCTTCAGGAGACGAAGAGAAGATGAGTATGTCGTCTATGTACCCGTAGCAGAACTCAAAACCTAACAAGACCTCGTCTATGAACCTCTGAAAGGTTTGAGCTGCGTTCCTAAGACCAAAAGTCATAAACGGGAACTCATAGAGACCAAATGGAGTCGTGATCGCAGTCTTCGGAATATCGGCAGGATTAACAGCTATCTGGTTGTACGCTTTAACTAGATCTATCGTGGAAAATATTGAACATCCTGCGAGCTGGTGAGAGAAGTCTTGGATGTTTCGAATTGGATACCTGTCTGGGATGGTCCTAGAGTTCAATGCTCGATAATCTCCGCATGGTCGCCATCCGTCGTCCTTTTTCTTCACTAGGTGAAGTGCAGAAGACCATGGACTCTCCGAACGTCGAGCTATACCGCTTGCTAACATATCCTCAAACTCTTTTTTGGCAGCCCGTAGCCGAGCAGGATCTAGGCGTCGAGGTTTCGCAGATACCGGAGGACCTGTGGTTGTGCGAATGTGGTGTAAGGTGCTATGCTTAAGCGTAGTACGCTTACCATACCTGCTGTTCTGGTAATCTCAGGATACTCTCTTAGTAGCTCGTGGAACTCCGACCGCCCAGTAACAACCTTGACGGAAGCGACATCTTCAGGTAAGTTGGACCTAATGGCACTTACGGTAAGTGATGTGATGCCATCGACGAGACGCTGCTTCTTGCAGTCCACAAGTTAGCTATAATGGCTTAGGAAATCTACCCCGATGATGGGCCTACTGACGTCAGCAATGGTGAAAGTCCAGGTAAAATCTCGCCTAAGTCCTAGATCTTAGTGGAGTCTAGTTGGACCGTAAGTATGGATGACGGTGTTGTTTGCAGCAACTAGATCGTATTTCGATTTAGGGCCAGGTGCCTTGGTCGCTGACCGCGGGAAAACACACAGGTCGGAACCAGTGTCCACAAGGAACTGCATTTTCGAGGCGCGATCGGTAACAAATAGGCGGCCTGATGATGATGGGCTGTCATTGGCCGCTACTTCCGACTGCCCTGAGAGTTTTCCGACTCAAAGCTGCAGGGGCTTCTGCATTTCCTTGCCTTCTTACCGTACGTGTAGTGGTAAAAACAGTAAGGATGGTCTGGTGGTGGCTGGCGTGGACGTGAGCGACTCCTGGAGCGGTTGCGAGGCCTGCTGTTGGATCTAAATCTATCTCTCCTATCTACTTGAGCAGAAAGAGAAGCTATCTGCTTTCTGAGCTCCGCTACCTGCGTTACTAAATCGTCATTAGCGGTTGAAGTTGTTGGTCGAGTGGCAACTGCAACCCGAGGAGTGGATGGAGCGATCTCGTACACCTTATCTGCTATATCAGCCAGCTTCTCCAACCCTAAATCAGCCTGAGATGCTATTACCGTTTGGATATTATGCGGCAAACGGCTGGACCAGATCGTCATCATGAAATCCTTAGGGACGGAATCACCTGCCAGGTCTTGTAGATGGCGCAGGAACTGCGACGGCTTTCGATCACCTAACTCCTCGTGCATCAGCAGCTGTTTAACACGTTTCTCCTGTGATGCAGAAAGTCTTTTTATTAATTCGGCCTTAATTTTCTTATATTTGCCGGTAGTAGGTGGATTGATGATAATATCTTTCACTTCAGGGATATATCGGTGCTCGAGGAAACCAACTACATAGGCATATTTTGTCTCATCAGACGTAATCCGACAGTAAAAACTGGTTCTCTATTTGAGCGAACCAAGCAGCTGGTTCGTCGGGCCAGAAATTAGGTATTCTCACACCTACTTTGACCACCTCGCCTAAAGGGTCAAGTTTATTTCCACTGCCAGTTGCCATTTCCTAGCTTAGTTTAAAATATAGGTAAAACAATTCGCTCACCGCCTTGAGATTTTATACCACCTCCAGAAACGTTCATCCTTAAATTGTACAAAATTTTTGTACAACTACCGCACTCTTCACCGATCCACTAATCTTGCTGTCGAAGATTGCGTCTTCTTCTTCGTGGGTCACCAATATGGGCGCAGGTTAGTGAACCCTCGCCCGATAAGAAATGGGGCTGTTATAATTGCATAAGGCAATTATAACAATAAGCGGCAGGCTAGAAGTTTAGGCTAGCAGTTAGCTGAAGGCTAGATAGGTAAGAAAATTGAGAGACAAACACTGAATAAAGATTAATAATTTTCGAGTTAAAATTTAATCGGTTTATAAAGCCAATACAAAGCGCTAAGCACAAATTAACAGCGGTAAGCAATATAACGTAAATAAGCGAATGCGTCTAAGTCCAGTAGCGGTGTGTCGATCTGCGCGGGCGCATAGTGGCAGCGGCTAGCAACAACCGCGCCTCGTGATTGGCCGCCCGCCGCCGCGCGCTTCACTCCAGCCAGCCTTTTGTTCTCGTGCATCTTGCATTTGGTACAAGATGCACAAGCGGAGCGTTATGAAAAATATTAGATGTTCGCCACAGGTACATAGATCTACATTGTCAGTAACCTAAATATAGGTGGACCTAAAAGAAGCCGAGTGACTCCATCACCCCACACCTGCTTTGTAAGGATTGGTTGAGCAGTTCTTGAGACAATGTCGAAACATAATGGTATATTTTTGCAAATTGTGAATTCTTGCTATATCCCAGCACAGTAAAAAGAAACTATACGTGAAACATCTAAGAGGTCCCTATTTATTTACGAAATCGGTGTTAAAACTTTGAAATTTGCTGAGATCTATTTGTTCATAAGAGATAAGCAGATATAAAAATATATCTTTTTGCAAAATATAATACCTAATACTTGGCCGTGTGGTGTCCGGCAGAGTAGAATAGCACCAACCCATTACACACGTGGGTGTCGTACAAGGCGACTAATCTTTTCGAGGCAAAATATCTAAGAGTCTCCGTAGGCTGGGGAATGGGCAGCAGCGTTTTCCATTGTTATATTTTTATAACACTGCGATCTCCAACCCGCCTGCCAAGCGTGGAGATTATGGCAATAACCTCCCCTATCTTGGGAGAGGCCCTTAGTCCTGCAGTGGACTTTAATGGGCTGTGACGATGATGATCATGAATACCTTAGTCCTTCGTAGAGATAAATATATAGGTCTACTCACGCAAGGCTAAATGACATTTTATGACGACACCATCGGACACAGTCTCTTAAGATACATTATTTATTCCTAGTTTAGTCACTTTGTAATTATCTATATTTCATTACCTTTCATTTTTATTTTAGTTATTTTATAAATAGGAAACAGACATTATAATAACTTTATTTCGTGATTTTCTTAGTTGTGCCTGATCAA
The DNA here is from genome assembly GCA_907269095.1 of Blastobasis adustella. Classification (NCBI taxonomy): domain Eukaryota; kingdom Metazoa; phylum Arthropoda; class Insecta; order Lepidoptera; family Blastobasidae; genus Blastobasis; species Blastobasis adustella. The sequence continues at coordinate 10,199,449 of OU026130.1, forward strand.
GCATGCAGAATGGAGGATTCGGTTTGTTTGATAAAGGAGTTCCAGAATGCGCTACCCACTTTTGTGGAAGGGATCCCAGAGCTCGATGTGGAGGTCCTCGATCCAATGGACATTGACGACATCAACTTTGTCCAGTCAGAGCTCCATTTCTCACTGACGGATGCGACACTGAAAGGCCTTAAGGGAGCAGTCATCGATAACGTCAAGTTAGTATCACAACAATGCGGAAGTTTGTTTCATCCAAACATTTTTTTCATGTTATACGGCAGGCAAACGAGCAAGCTCCTAATGGAAAGTGGTCACCGCAATGGACATCAGCAACACCAGGTGCGCTACCAATGCAATGCCCGCCTCTAAGGAGACCTCTAATATACCTGTTGAATGACCCCAAACCCAAACGAAATACTTGCTGGGAGCTCATTCCACATCCATTACATGCAATTTTTTGGGTGCGTTTTGATCACGTAAATCAAAATAAGATAATTCAATAAAAGTCATATACGTACATGACTTTGTCGCCATGCAAATGACCCTATAGATCTCCTTTGCCGATAGTACCTGACACAAGACTCATTGCGCAGTGTATGTAGTTATGCGCGTAATGACGACCTCAGTGGTTTAGTTGGTTAACATGCCGGTCGCCATGTAGAGGTCCCGGGTTCGATTCCCTGTCGAGCAAAAATTTTAACGATAAATTATAATTTCTGTTACGGGTCTGGGTGTAGTATGTATAATAAGTATGCATTTAAAATATGTATATAAGTAGTTTATCGGTTATCTAAAACCCATAACGCAAGCTTTGCTTACTTTGGGGCTAGATGGCGCTATTTACTTATTTTGATTTAATGGAACAGTTACTGCTCTGGTCAGTCAGTACGCACCACAGTACGCTCGACACAAATCTATGTTTAGACATTAGGACACATCAAGTGATCAGTTTGACATTAGCACATAGTTTAGTAATGCGGTTTATTATAAAGTCTATCTATTACTGGTGCTGGCAATTATTACGCCAAACGTAACCTTTTTATTGATTAAAATACCTTTTATACAGTTCCACTGCAACATATGTTTCAAATGATATAATGGAATTCCATTAAGATAGCACGACACAAATATTAACTATCTAATATTTTTAGTTTAGGCCTATTAAGGCAAAATACTGAAAGGATGGACATCGATTTCCACTTTAATGGCACTGTGAAGGGCCATTATAAAGCTGCAGGGAGGCTACTCATCCTACCTATCAGTGGTAATGGACAGATGAAGTTGAAATTCAGTGAGATATATTATAATTTATTTACAATTTTAACCCAGTATCGAGAAAATTTATTCAATAGTAGTAAAACAATTTTGTAGTGCTTTTGCATATTTTTTTAATAGCACTAAAACCGGCCTGTGGGTGTCATACACTCGCCGAGCCTATAACGTCCTGCAGAATCAATATAATAATGTACTTAGGAAAGCAGCCTCTCTACTGCAGCGCCTGCGTGGCAGTCGGAACACAATGCTAAAGATAATAGCCAGATAGAGTTAGTTATAGGCCTCAAATAATGTTTCAAATATCTTATATATATAATGTTTAATTACTACCATAACATATAAGTACATTTGTAATCAATTGTAACAAATATATCTTAATTTTATTAATTTTATTTAGTAAACTCAACATAACTTCACAAACGTTCTGCTCTGGCGGTGTAATCGGTAAAGTGATTTCTTCCAAACAACCTTTTTAGAATAAGGTCTAGGTTTTTGCATAAAATGGCAAGCTCTAGGAGCAACTGCCAGTAACTTTGACAACAAATTAATCGCCCATATGCACAATCCTCGGGAAGTCTAATGATGATAACGCCGGTATATTACCACTTTTACCAGACTCGACCGCACGCCTTCGCTATATCCCCAGTGCCTCTCCTTTAGTCTGCTATTGAACGGCTATGTACTAAAAGATCTGCTGTTTTGCGATAATGCCGGTTGACGGTCGCTCGGGAGATCGTGCAGCTGAGGAGTTGTGTATTTATGACACACTCCATTATCTTAAAGACAAGGGAGGCACATTGAGGCAATGTATTGAGGGCGATGTATTTGTGTAGGATTAAATTGAATAAATAAATAAATAAATAAATAAATAAAATAGCGATAAGCCTGTAATTTGATGGATCTGATCTGTTGTAGTTTCTAAGAACAGGGTGCACATGGGCTGTCTTCCACGAATACGAGACTATCCCAGTGAAGAATGAAAACGCAAAGAAGTTTGTACAAGATACAACGGTTTGCGTTTTAGCAGTACCGCCAGCTGCAGTATACCATGACGCTCACTTGTCTCATGAACATCTATAGATTTCCAATAATCATCATCTTCTCACGCGCACGAGGGCCCAGGGTCTGCCTTGAACATGATCCAGGATTTGGCAGGTCAGGTAGTTACAGTGAAGCGACTGCCAGCTGACCTCCATAACCCTGCTGCCAGGGGAACCTGAACAAATTGGATCATGGTTACACATCCAGTCGCCTGAATGGGTAGATTTCATCACGATGTTTTCCCTCACCGTAAGAGCATCGGTTGGTATTCAACTAATGTACATAACTTAGAAAACAGTAATTGGTACATGGCCGGAGCGGGATGCGAACCCGGTGCCCCTGGCTTACGAGTCGGATACCCTAACGGCCACTGACGCTATATATTTCCAATATTCTTTGTCATTAAAGGCTATTTTCGACGCATAAATTCAACAAAATAGGTAAAGAGATGGCAAAACATTGATCAAAAATTATATTACAGGAACATATGCAGTTATTATGATTACATATACCAGCAGTTGGCCACATGGCAGGGGAAGGTCAAATCAAAGTAACAGCAACTTTTGGATGTGCTAACGAAAGATAAACAAAATTTATTTTACAGGGCATCTCGAGGTGAAAATGTACATCAGTTACATGTTTCTTAAAGACGTAGAAGTAAGCGATGATACTTACTTGGTGCCGTTGTCGTATAACTACGATGTTGAAGTTAAGGGAAACGCCCGCTTTAATCTGACCAACCTATTCCAAGGAAATAAGGAGCAGAGTGAGTTCATTGGACTTGTTTATTCGTTACCGGATTAAACTTTGGTTACGATTCCTACCCTAACTGGCTGATTTCACCTTTGAGCAACACGACCGTCAAACCGGATCGCCTTTAATCGAAAGGTTTAAGTATATTGTGTTACTACGTCTTGTACGCCAAAGCGTACAGCGTAAATGGAAGGGAATACTCTGCCCATGAAGGATGAACTCCATAATATTATAAATACTCGTTGGCGTTGTAGACTGCCGTGATTAGGCAGAGTACCTCTCTAAAGTAATTAAAAACACTTGTTCGGTATCTTGTTTCTGTATGTCCTTAATGTAAAGTCCTGTATGTAAAGGAGAGTCCTTTTTATGTTATACGGCAGACAAACAGGCAAGCGGGCCACCTGATGGAAAGTGGTCACCGCCGCCTATGGACAACAGCAACACCAGGGAAGTCAGCAATGCGTTTCCCGCCTCTAAAGAGACCACTAATATACCTCTTGAACGATCCCACGTCATAGTCCAAGGGAAACACTGTGGCTGGGAGCTCATTCCACATCCGAATCGTACAAGCGAGAAACGTTCTTTCGAACGTTCGCGTGGTGACCAACAGAGGGTCTACGTAGTGGGGACGAGTACCCAGCCCACGGCGGGTGGTGCGATGGTGGAATGGCGGAGTGCCTTTATGACGGCACTCACCATACTGCCGGCTGTCCGTTAGGCATGACAAAAAAGGCTTGATCCCGCCCGTATTATGGGCCCGCCTAAATAGGCTTGACTCGAAGAGCGTCGGTGGCCGTGGTGGTATCCGACTCGTAAGCGAGAGTTACCGGGTTCGAATCCCGCTGAGGCCATGTACCAATGCCTCTTTTCTGAGTTATGTACACTAGTTGAATTCTAACCGATGCTCTTGAGGTGAGTCCGGGACATTAACGCTAAGATGTTTTTTTTAAATAGGCTCGACTCCGCCTATCTTGGTTTAATCCCGCCCACTGGATATGACATCCGTCCAAAATTTCTGCCCACACACGGTCAGTTGACTTGACATCCCAGCCTCATGTCATGCCAACTGACAATTGACAGGATGGTGATTGACATTTTAAACGACAACCTGAGTGATTCAGTTGGTTTACATGCCGGTTTGCCACGCAATGTTCCCGGGTTTGATTCCCGGTCGAGCAGAAATTGAATGGATGGATAAATTGTTATTTCTGTTAAGGGACTTGCGTACTATGTATAATAAGTATGTATTAAAAAAAAGGAAAAAAGTAATATATCAGTTATCTAACACCCATAACACAAGCTTCGCTTAGTTTAAGGTTAGATGGCGCTGTGTGAATTTGTAAAAAAAACGAAGAAAGAAAAACTTCATTCTACCTTGCATAACGATGTCACCAAAGCCTCAAACTTTTGACACACTCACCAGCGAAAGCTAAATGAATTTATATTGAAGAATAAGGAATAAGCCAACATGTGTAGCTTTGGTGTATTCACTATGTATGGGTGTTTTTCAATAATTATCCACCTATCATCCTATCCCCCTAGGTGGGGTCAGCACAACATTTTTCTATTTTACGTAATATATAACGTATTTTGTTACTTACCAACAGGTGACAGAATGCACGCACTCCTCAATAAGAATTGGCGTAAAGTGTCACTTGATTTCGGAAGATCTCTTATGCAAGGAGCAGCCGCCAAACTTTACAGGAATATGCAAAATTTCTTTGCAAAGCAACCTATAAATAATCTTATGCATCATTTATATTTAAGTGGTGTTTGAAAAGTACCTGGCGTAGATCGCAACGTTTAGCTACGAAATGGGACGAATGGATATATTTTTCAAACTACCTTCATTTATACTTTAGAAAACGATTGTGGCTAAAGTAGAAAGATAAGAATTAAATGTTCAACAAATTCTGGTTTTATTAATGTATTACATTTATCTATAAATTTTACCATTGCATTGAGTAAATTTATTTTAATTTTGTACCTATTCTGATGATCTCTTTTATCGATACACGTTAATCAATATAATGATTTTATGTATTAAATAAATCTAAATCTAAAACTATGGACTGGTTAGAACCTCTCCAATGGTCTCATGACACTCATGATTTTTTAAGCTGGGGTACAGCACCTAAAGTTCACCGTTAAGTTTATAAAAAAATACCCAGCCTTGCGGCCGTCACGCTATTTAGGCTCGTGACTTCGATTATGCGCCCAAATAAAGTAGACGACGAATCTACATGAACATCAAAGTCTCCCTTCGATAGCGGTCAACTCTGGCGAACCTTCCAAAATCGGCGGATATTGAAATCCGTTAGAAACCCTCAATAGGCGTATATTTTTCTTTTTTATGCTGGAATCAAGGGATTGATCGATGTACAACACAAATGCAATTCTACCTATTCGCGATTCTACAATATGGATTCCGCACAACTGACATTCAACACATTATTTATTCCACACAGTCTTCAATTATACACAAACGCGTTTCTTCCTGTTCGCGATTCTAGACAATATTAATTTCACACAACTGCAGATATTCAACAGATTCGCTATTCCACATATTCGTCAATGCTGGGGACCTGGGACTGGCTGACTTAGACCTGAACCTAAGTTTAGTAAAACCAGTCAAGGTTGACCAAGGTCAACCCTTTTTAACAAACCTGGTCGAATGCTTTGTTGGTTGACTGGGGTTGACCTTGGTTAACATTTACTAGGTCCACTAAACTTAGGCCGTGGTCTAGTTCTACGCTTAGGTTACAATACAACCATTCTCAGGGTGCCCAGCGTTGACGAATGAGTGAATGGCAGTCGAGGGTTCTCAGCGTAGACCAGGTTGGTCGGATCAGAGTTAGGATCAGAGTTATTATAAGACTTCTATGAGGAACGCGTTTCAGTTTGGTCTGTCAGTTTTAAAATAACAATACACGAACGGGCCACCTGCCCTTAAAAGCATGGGTGGCCTAGTGGTTATAGTATCTAACTCGTAAGCGAGAGGGACCGGGTTTGAACCCCACTTGCGCCATGTACCAATGATTTTTTTCTGAGTTATGTACCAACCAGTTGAATACCAACTGATGCTCTTAGCAACATCATCATCGTTTAAGAAAGATAGAAGCTCGAAACAAGAACACCAGTTCGAAACAGGTTGGCGAAAATGCCGAGCAGCGAATCCGAAAGTCGACTATTTCTACTTTGCAGCCATCCACATATCCAGCTACTTTTCTTGTGAAAGAATGAAGCCAGTATTTCCATACTGTAACGATCACTATGTACCATGAGCTCGTCACCGTACAATTTATTGATATATCGTATGTTTATAGTTTATAGACTTAGAAATGAATAGGCATAGCATACACAGAGCAGTGTGTGTCAAAATATGTTTGCTTATCATGATTTCTTTTAACACATGCTCTCATATACTTAACCAAAACTTGGTTTTCTAATAAACTCAAACAATTTATTTGACGTTAAGAGAAATATTTTACTTCAAAAGCACGTAATAAATTTACGCTATTGATTAGCTGAACGACAAGTAGAATATCGGGAATATTTTAAATGTTGGGTAACAAGTTATGGGACCCATGAAAAAATACCCACAAGTGATAGTGATGTGAATATATAGGTACGTTTCAACGAAATATCGAAATTAATAATTAAATTAAAGTACAACCAAGTCGAGTCTAGAACTTAATTTTAATCTACTTTTTGATGACTCAAATTTAATTTCTTCATGGAAATTAAACCTCGGTTATAATCTATAGTCGGTCTAATTTAACATTACGTCGAGTTTATAGTACCTAAAATGTCATTATATCGGTTACTCATACTTCCCTACACTATAACTTTTGGTCTAAAGGAATTCCTAATCGAACTCATTTGCTTACGTATTTTTCTTTGCGTTATTTAAATTTAATCGACTCGTTGAATAAATAAAACATCGTGTATAATACATCCCTAGCTGTTGTAACATTTAACTATTTTCGGTTTATCAGGAACAGTTTGTAAAATTTATGGATGTGCGAACGTTATAAGAGCAGTCGTTCAGACCTCTTAAAATTAGAAATATTTGATTTTTTGTGTGTTTGAAATATTGAACTATGGGAATTTCGAAGATAAGGATTCGAAGCAAGGTGGCCAGGGTAGTAGAAACGAACAGTCAACCCCTGGGGCGCGTCGCGTGAACATCATTTTATCCATTTCCGTAACTAAGAAACCCCAGGTTTTGCAAATTTCCACGGGAAAATTCATAACAACTCGCGTGGGATTTGTTAAATTAATTTGTGCTTTATTACTTTGTGTTATTTTCAGCTTGTGACGTTTATTTCGTTCTCTTTCTTTGTCTTTATCTCCGTAGTGTCAGTGATTTGGTTTATTTTGGTTTTATATTTGTTTCTAAGTTTCGAAAGCTAACAGTAAGTTACATTCTCATTACTTTTGTGGTAGTTAGAGTATTTAGTAGGGCTCTTAGAGATTTCAATGTAAGTGTGAAAGGTGATTAACTCAAATTTAAAAGAAAAAGATTACCAAATTACATATCATCAGTACTCACCCTCACTGAACAAAAAACTTAGAAACTAACCTGGGACACAGGTTCGGATGTGACATCGAATACACTCTACTACTACACGAAGAATTTGTCTTCGATGGCCTAGGCGCTCTAACTAAGTCTACGTCTAGGTTTGCCGCCGAATTCTGGTACGATTTAGACCCATGTTCCGTTTAAGTACCTTTGTGCTTTGAAAGCTTTAATGACATTTGCCTACGAACATGAATCTCGAGTTTGGATCGAAACCTGGTCTGAGTCGTTAGCGTCCCTCACAGTAGGCACACAACAAACGCGCGCGAATTAAATAAAAAAAAAAAAAATTGTCTCTCCATGACTTGTGAGTCGATAGGTAGGACCATAGTAAGGCTTGACGAGACGATCGGAATATGTGTGATGGTTTGTGATGGATTAAAAATAAGTTATTGGGTCGATCGATGTCAAAGGTTTCGCTGGAACGGCACGTAGGCTGGAAATGTAGTCCAGCCACGATGCTGTAGGCCTGAGATGTTAGGTTGGATGGGAGTCTCAGTTTTATCCTAACGATTAGGTAGGTTTCCGAGACCTAAAGGTCCTAATTCCATATTATTTAGGTAACTTTAGGGTTTCGCAAAAATAGGGTTAGAGTGGCCACAGAAGAAAGAAGAATCCTGTTTGCCGTTTCGAGAGCTGTCAAAGCTAAGTCGCATGTTTACTTTATACCTTGTTTGATTTCTTTTGCGTATACTCTTAATTTATAAATTGTATGACTATTTCGATTTGCGTGTATTACATTTTAATCAACTTATTTACGCGGATTTATGATTCATTTATGCGGATTTTGATATTTTATTTTATTTTTATTTATGTGAACTGAAACTTATTCATTTGTGAATATTTCCGAATATTCGTGCGGTTGATTTAAAGAGTATTGCTATAAACTTACATATTCCTTGTGACTTTTTCAAAATTTATACACAACGTAATGGGTCCGAAAATGTAAATCGATAACTAGACGATCACTCGCTTACGGCCAAATCACAATATGTGAAATGATGTTTATTACGTCTACTCTTCATAGGTGTATGTGTGTATTTATACAGATAAGTACGTATTAGGGTGATTGAAAAGTCACAATACCTACCATACGAACTTATCCGTACTGATACGGATATTAAAGGTATAGGTAATTCATTAAAATATATTTTCTGGATATCAGCCGAATCGAATTCACGAAAAAATTGCGATTGTAGCCTGACTTCTAGCCACCCCAATTTAAAAAAATATTTATATTTAATGTTTCATTGTTACGTGGTGACCTATTAGTAACAACTGTTTCAATCTATCATTTGTTTACCACGCATGCTGATTATAATGTCTAAATTGGACAACTTTGATAAACTACTTTTATCAGAAATAATACAATTAGTTTCATCTCTATAACTATTTATATTGCATTACTACCTATTTCAGATTTTTACAATGCGTGTCATATTCACTGTGTATATAAGGACAAGTATGGCAATCATGAATGCGATATTGAAGCCAGCATGATGATGATAATGATATGAGGCGTAGCCGAGTGTGATAATAATTTCGCATGAGTGCTCTAATAACTATTTCACTATTTTAATTACATTTACATTTTCATATTCCAATTTCGTCTATTTTCTCGACTTTGAGGCACTTCTGTTGCCGCGATGAGAATATGAGGCGTCGTAAAATTTTCTTCGTTATTCTTTCGCATTTATCTATAAGAAACAAGAATAAAACATTCATAAACGCAAACAGCAATAGCCATAAAATTTCTCTGGGTAGCGGGAAAACAAATCCATACTGATGCGAAATACACGCTTCCATCCATAGACAATGACATACCTAGTACAATATTCAGCCTATTTACGGCGTCCGACCATAAATTTAAAAGTAAAAGTGTACAATGTTGATAAAAAAGGTTTATTTTTGTGAAAATGTGTACCATAAGGCATTCATTATTTAATTTTGTGGACTGGCAAAGTGTTTCCATAACACCACAATAGTGAGATTAGTGCAGGGGAGTGGCGAAGTGTGTCAATATATAACTTTTTTCGAGTTAGTAATTGCAACATTATGATATGCGTGTATACACAAATGTGTAAAGCCATGTTTCGATGTTTTGTGACATCATCATCACAGCCCGAAACATCCACTGTAGAACTTAGGGCCTCTCTACGAAAGGGGAGCTTATTGCCATAATCCTTACGCCTGGCCGGCGGGTTGGAGATCGCAGAGTTTAAATATAACAATGGAAATCACTGCTGCCCATTGTGTATTAAAATAAGTTTTTTTTAAGTTAAAAGCAGGACAACAGGCCAGCGGGCCACCTGATGGAAAGCGCTGTGTGCCTGAAGAATCGGCCCGTTCATAACAAACCATGGTATGCTTGCTAAACTAAAGATGCACCACAGGGACACTGCGAATGAGTTAACATCAAGCAGGTACCTATAGATGGCAGCATATAATAATAGGGGCTTAATTATGTTTTTTTATGTCGTACGATAGGCAAACAGGCAAGCGGGCCCTGATGGAAAGTGGTCACCACTGCCTATAGCCATTGACCAACACCAAGAGTATCGCCAATGCGTTGCCCACCTCTATAACACGTTGCTCTGGCAGCAAAAAGGCAAATACCCCCCCTTGCAAAGGCACGGTTCCCAAATCTCCACCCCATGGAGCCGATGGAATTAGCCGTTTTTTTACCCAAATAAATTAGGCAACAATTTTTTTTAAAACTTGTAATTGAATTCGAAAGTAGAGTATGTCTAAATGCTACAAAGTCATTTAAAATAAATAAAAAGAAATTATGAAGTTAGCCCTTTTTATTTGTCTTCAATTTTGCCTCTTTAACCAGATATAATTTTATGATACCTATAGGAAATTATAAAAAAAAACACATTTCAGTATGTTAGATTAATGTTGTCTGATTATACCTACAAAGTTTCACTGTAATTGGATTTTTTTCTAAATTTTCTTAGAATGACAAAACTAATAAAACATCATGGGCAGGTATACGAATACCTTGGTAATAATATTTGTTTATCTGTGGTATTCGTTAGAGCTTACTGCTCTCGAACCAAGGCCTAACGATTCGCTTCTACCCTCATCCCGTAAGATTTTGCTAAGTAATTGACATTGATTAATTCCGTTAACGCTGATCCAAAGCTGTCAGTAATTAGGAGATACGTTCTTTTTAATTGGTTGATAAATGTCGGTATTCATCGTTCAAATGGTATTTGGAACTTAACGAACTTTAAATGGTATTTACTTGGATTTATTTTAATTTTAGTAATATGAGTTCCCGTCATATCTGCACTTTAGGATAAATTGTGTAAAAGTAAGGTCTTAAACTTATGTAGCTGAACTTAAACTGATGTAACTATTTACATGGGCGTTTAAACCATATAATAAGAGTACATAAATTTAAAGGATTTTATCTACACTCATAGCTTAATGGTCCAATTACATATTCAAAAACAGTTGTTTAAGGATACACTTGTTTCACGCCAGTCTATGAAATTAAAAAAAAATACTTTTCGATACAGTCGCGCAGTCGGGTAAAAATAATCATATTGGCGTTAATGTCCCTGTAGTACTCTCGCTCAGGAAGGCCTGGGGTCCTTGACCATGATCCAGGATTTGGAAGATAATCCATACAGGACCCATGAGAATCTGCTACCAGGAGAACCTGACTAGTTTGGATCATGGTTACACATTCATCTACCTGAATGTGCAGGTTTCATCACGATGTTTCCCTCACCGTAAGAGCATCATTCAACTAATGTACAAAATTCGAACCTAGTAGGTATCTCTCGCTTACGAGTCGGTTACTTTAACTAGTCGGCCACCGACGCCACCGAGCTTTTATATTCAAATGAATTCACAAAAGAGTCTTAAGGAAGGAACTCCATTCCGTCCGTTTCAATTTAATTTTAATGTAAATTTATTTGTCATTGCATTCTAAAAGCAAGATTTTCCTTAACAAATCCATCGATTCAACATGTTGGTCTCAAATGTTGATCTTTTGAGTCCGCGCTTCGCTTTGTTCCGAATAATTATTTGAATTAAATTTTGAACAAACTTACAATTCAGTGAATCAATGAAATGCTGATTGAGTTCATTGATTGGTCTCTAGAATCTACAGAAGACTTTTATTTAAACACAATACAAAAATAAGAAAGAAGAAATAGAAATTTATGCTTAGACAAGTCGACACAGCGCCATCTAGCCCCAAAGTAAGCAAAGCTTGTGTTATGGGTGTTAGATAAACTACTTATATACTTTTTTTTAAATACATAATTATTATACATACTACACCCAGACCCGTAACCGAAATTAAAATTCCAGAACCAGGCCGGTCGTCAACATAATAAAATATAAATCATTTTAAGTTTTCAGTTCAAAGCAATACGTAATGCAATACAAGATTGTTACTAAAAACTTAAACAAAGATAGAGAGGCAGGGCGCGGCGTAGGACCGACCCACGTGATAGACTGTAAGAGACACGTAGAGGTCGTCACGTGTATAGGTCGTCAAGGACATGCTGTGGAAAAAATTATCCGCATCTCACGTAGTTTCCTGCTTCGAATTCTATATAGCACAATGCTATATTCTATAAATTCATATGATAAGGTACATAAAATATTGACCACCATACAGTCGAATATAGAACCTCATCCGTCTTTTATTTTTTGAAGTAGGTTTAAAATAACAAACGCACCATGCAGTAGATTAATGTAATAGCAATTCGTCACCCTAACGGCGAGAATGTGGCTTTGAACCTGCCCGTGAGCAAAATCTCGTGATAAATTGTAATATAATTGACTTCATATGAGGTTTATCCCGCACCTGAAAGGGTACTGTCAGATGCCTAACATTTTCAAGTCATCTGTTTTTTTTCTTCTTATTGCTAAAATATCGTGATGTTTTTATGTTTATATTGGCTATTGAAGTTATTTTAAAAGAAAAACAACAAAAATATTTATTTTTAGTGCAACCCATGAACAATTATAAAGTCACAACTTTATCATGGTGTTAAATTTTTTTACACATAAATCGTCATAGTTAACGGGTTTTTCACCACATACTGTAATAATTATTGTTTACGGCTTAATATAATAGTTTTATGTGAATCACTATCATCACCAGTGCGGTCAATCTCGGCTTCTGCCAGGGTTCGCTTAGACTCGAATTATGTGAATTCTGTAGTCTATGCAGTCTAAGTATATTAGTATACCTACTTATAATAAGTACATAAAAAGATCTCAAAGAATGTATAATAATAAATGCAATGTCAAATACCTAAGTACCAATTTTGTTTTTATAGCTCCTCTCTATATTGCTGTGCCCTTACGGGGTGTCTTGTACTGCTACCATCAATGTATTTGATTATGCAATAAAACTGAAACTAAATCTATGTAGTCTTTTTGTGATACGTTAGGGAACCGACTGTATTTCCGTTGCGAGGCGCCTTGGCGAGATACATTTTCGCGGAGCCATTCCGCACATAAATGTGTCGCTAAGGCGCGCCATTCGCGTCTAATCCAATTAAGGCAGGGTGACTTCTAGCAGGATATCCGTATACGGGAGGTGACCTGTGATTTTCGGATATTTAGACCTATGGGGTTCTCAACAGGTTAAACTTGTACTCGTTATTGGTACGTATTTATTTCCTTTAGTTTTTATGGGGTGTTTTAAAATGATATTCTGGTTATCTTTCGGACTGATATTTCAGGACCCGATCTACGTTTATGGGAATTTATGAGTATGATGTTATACTTTCTTACCTTTAATGTGCCTACTTCTTTCTATATACGAACTTAGGAACATATTTAAATAATTCAGCTAGTAAATTTTATAAAATAAGGTAACTTTTGTAATTTCTCTAATTTGGACACTAGGTGACTAATTTCCACAGTGGTACATTTCAACTGACGCATAATACAGTTGTCTTCGTGTCTACAAAATTTAGGCGAGAAACCTTGCGTCACAACCGTGTGTGGATCGCCTAACAGATGTTCCCGGGATTCCGATTTGCTTAATACGATTAATAATTACTGCTTATGGTCTAACCATTATATAGCAATTAGAGAAGTATACAGGTTAACGGTCGTTACACAAATTGTATTACGTGTCTAATAAATATATTCTTCTTACCACGAAGTCCCCAGGGTTTCATCAGAAATTTACCTATAAAAATAAACATCTCATCTTGGCGTTCGTATCAGGGGAACCTGACCAGATTGGATCAACATAAAAAATGTGCGGGTTTCATCACGATGTTTTCCCTCACCGTAAGAGCATCGGTGAGCATTCAACTAATGTACATAACTCAGAAAACAGTCATTGGTACATGGCCGGAGAGAATTCGAACCCGGGACCTCTGGCTTACGAATCGGATGCTGTAACCACTCGCCCACCGACGCTCTTGAATCAGGAATTTACCTAATCCAGCCAAATATCTAGGGGTGTATCACAAAAATACAAGTTCAATCTGAATCTTCTGTTAATTAAATATCACCCCGCAATGCAACGCTGTCAGCCTCAATTTAAATTGTGCCAGATTTAAGAGTTTCTAAGTTATTATTGTATTGTACTACATAACTTTGTAATAAAGATTAATATATTTTTAAGCCACTTTGGGTTACAGATCCAGCACGGCGCCGACGCCGTCAAGTCCAACGTTTTTAATCTTTACTTTGACGCGGATTTTACAGATTGATGCGAAACAGCCTAGTCCGTCCGTGGCGAACGAAAATCCGTCTGTATCATCCGCGGTAATATTTCCCGCCAAAACTTTTTGTAGGACCACTGACAAGAGTTTGAAACATGGCGCCTGGATGAATAATAGCCAAAGTTGAAAGAGTTTAAAATTGAACTGTCCGTGGTACCGCCGAATATTAATTTCATGGATTCTAGTTGCCATCCACAACGGGAAACGGTTCCGGCATGAAGCCAACTAATTTGCCAGCGTTAAATGGGATTACCAAATAATTTGAATGATAATGATTTATTTCCACTTTCGTTGAAGTAATTAATTTTGGACGATAAATAATTTAAACGCCCCGGAGTGGAGTTTTAATTGGGGCCGACGTGCTCTTGTCTTGGTTAATTGACAATTGATAATTTCATTTTCAACGGTACCAAACGGTTGCAAAATACGGAGTAAATGATGCAATGGAACAATACCTGGCAGGTACTAAGAAAAGTCCGGCCGGATGCAAGCGAAGAACTGAAGAGAAGATCTGTGTTGGAAGATTAAAAATTATTTCTTATTTAGATACCGAAAAAATCTAAACTTCATAATAATACCTATTAAATACAAAGGGTAATAAATTAGTATCATGTCTGTCTAATAGATTTCTTTATAATTAATACCCTATTACCAACCAGCTGTATATTCCATACTTCTAGTCATCGTTAGAAACATGAGGAACGTGTGGTTTTACGTAGAAAACGCATTTCAGTGGAAGTGACAGCTGCCAACCGAAGGCAAATTGCACAGGCGTGTTATTATTTATTACGTCATAAAGCGACACAACTCGCTAAAATTTTTATTTCGTGGAGAAGATTTTGTTTTACAAGAGATTTTTATGTTTACTGTAATACATTCCTTCCCTTTATAATGAGGATTATGTAGAACATCGTCTTCATTATCATTTCAGCCGTAGGCCATCTACTGCTGGACCCACCCCCACGCTTTCCACGCCGATTGTATAAGTTGACCAGGCTTGTCCCGGGTCAAGGATTGGCGGATTGACCTGGGGCTTGGCTAGGGTCGCGGCTTGACCCGGGTCAGGGAAAGATAAGATTCAATAAGTCTGTGTCATTGTATGCGCTCGCGCGCACTATGCAAGCATTGCGTGAGTCTTGCGTTCGAGGCGCATCAAACAGATCCAGCTACTATTGTAATACCAATCGAATGTGATTGGAATGTATTGTTTTGGGAACCATTTTTAAGCCACGCCTTTTTCTCTTTCCCACACCTTTCTTGCCTTGAATCCTTCCCTGGATGATCAGCTGAAATAGCTCGTACCTACTTTAAATTAATTGTTGAATACTTTATTAGCCTATACTATTATGTATCAAACTGGGTAATTTATTTTGATAAGACAAAAAATGCACTGTTGTACTTGCTTATAATATAAAATTATGTTATAAATAATCAAGGATGACGATGAATATAGTGCTAAAATGTGTATATCGTCCATCGAGCCCTTTGAACGCACCGACCCTGACTCTTTGAATTACAAAGCAGCTGATATGAATGGGAACTATTGTTTCTTTGAAGGCCCATTCGGTGTGACCTTCTCGAGTCGAGGTAGACCCTCTTAAGATGCTCATCACTTTAAAAATAACGTCAGAACAAAGGTACCGGTAAACCTGCCTATATCGGTTCCTCCGACGTCAAAGAAATAAGATGATCCCACGATATTCATATTTTGAATTTTTCCGTACGGTATCATCAAGCTATCATAGTTTATATACTTTCAATGTTACAAAAGAAACCAAATAGAATTATCAAAGATAGCGTCTTTGCCCGCGACTTCGTCCGACCGAGATTCCGTGGGAACCACACTAAATTTCAGGAAAAACTATAGCCTATGTTACTTGTTGATAAAGTAGCTTTCTAAGTGAAATAATTTTTAAAATTTATGCATTTAAACGAACAAACAATCATGTCTCTTCTCTTTAAAGTTTAGTATAGACAGTTTGTTGTGTATTGGTTCGTTAATTATGCATTAGCTTTAATTATTAAATTATGTGTAATTCTGTGATACAAACTCCAACGGATTTTCATGACAAAGGTAAATTTTTAAAAAATCCGTTCTGTTGTTTTGTAAATGAAAAATAACAAACAATCCATCTATCTAATTATTACAATGACTAAAAGGACAATGACCATTACAATGACGGAAGAAGGAATTTTTATATCTTCACAAATTTTCTAATTTAAAATCAAAGTATTTTACATACATAGTATTCAAATTAGTACTTCAAGTAGGTAAGTAATAACTTAAATCGATTTGCATGCCAGCTACTTAAATGAAAATTCACTAGAAGATTTGCGCTGAAGAGAAAATTTATTTATTTATTTATTTAACACTTTATTGTACATACACAACAACAATTAAGAGCGTCGGTGGCCGAGCGGTTACAGTACCCGACTCGTAAGCCAGAGGTCCCGGGTTCGAATCCCGCTCCGGCCATGTACCAATGACTGTTTTCTGAGTTATGTACATTAGTTGAATACTAACCGATGCTCTTACGGTGAGGGAAACATCGTGATGAATCCTGCACATTCAGGCGACTGGATGTGTAACCATGACCCAATCTGGTCAGGTTCCCCTGGTAGCGGGTCATGGAGGTCAGATGGCAGTCGCACCTTTCAAATCCTGGATTATGGTCCAGGCGGACCCCGGGCCCTCGTTCTCGAGAGCACAACCAGGACATTAACGCCAAGATGATGATTGTATATACAACAACAACACACAACACAATTGTTGTTTGTGTTTAACAATTTAATGTCTATTGAATTTCGATTGGCGTCATCACAGGCCTTAAGGCGTAAAGCTAAAGACATTGTTTATTTATTTGAAATTATAAATTCCTAAAGAACTTTCCCACACTATTCCCTAGTAGAGAATGTAGGCTTTCCTTTTAAGCTAAATTAAATGCGAACGATAACGCTCTAGCGAGAAATATGAAGTTAAACTAAATAAAATGTCTCAATTGACGCGGGATAACTGCGAAAAACAGTTATAAAAGTATTCAGTTGTATCAAAATTTGTTCTGTCGTTTGTAACTTTGCTTATTACTTAGTTGGTACTTGAATTGTACTGTAAAAAACCAAAAAGCCTATATTTAGATTGCCAAAATGGCAAAAGCTTCTTAAATCGACAAGTATTTATTGACTGATTGTTGTTCGCGTCTCAGGCGTTATGGCCGTTATGCGATACATAAAATTTTACGGTCCATTCTACCTGGCCACGTCTCCCCTAACAACTCAGGATAACATCTCTTTGGCCTGTTAAATAAATGATTTATTTCAAGGTGCCAATGGGAGTTAGAAAGGTGTTAGATAAGGATAGCTGGAACAGAGCTCGTAATCAGCTTAGAGAAGTTTATCCGTACTGGTGACCGCTGTGTGCCTGAATTACAGCTTCAGGCCTTCCCGCCTTCAGTAGTGTTTCGGGCGCCGAGGAGGGAGCACGCGCGCGCCCTCTCCCACCGCCTTTGCCCTCGAACTTTCATTTGCAGTCACCCTCAAAAATGTTTGCAGCAAAGTGACGACTTCAATCCACAGTGCGTCCGCACGCGTCACCTGCATTTGCGTTTGCATCGCGTTTGTGTGACAAAGTGCTGGTGTCGAGTTGACGAATGTTGACATAATTGAGCGCCCACTGTGGTAAGTGATATGATAGTTAGCGCCCCTATTTTTTGTGCTGCGTTTGTTGAATGACTGTCGGCGATTTTTCTTTCTGTGAGTGAAATTGAAAATTGCCCGGTACGAGTTATTGACTCAGGAGTGGACTATCAGTTGAGGAGCTTTTTTGAGTTTTCTTTAAAGTAATTACACCTTAAACATAATATATAAAGGACATAGAATTACATATTAAAACTACCTACCAATAAAAACTTTACTAAAGGATTTCATAATTTCTTCTATAAAATGAGATTGATGTAGGGCATTTATGACCGTGTACCTATTTCAATTGAATTTTATATCACAATTTCTGTATCGGAAGAGCACAATAAAAGTGAAACATCCCAAATCCGCAAAACCCTCGAACTACAGTGCGGAGCTCAATTTTTAAAACGCAACGCAATAAAAGAGAATTGGGGCTACAAATTGGACAATTCTAGTATCGTTTGTGAGAGAGATAACAAAATAAACTACCTTGCTTTCAACGTTCCTTGTCCAATATTTCTCTGAGGTTCTTCCGAAGGGCCAACCTGAGATTGACGGATTTCCCCGGGCTGTTTTTCAGTTTTAATTACAATGGGGTAGCTCGTTAGCGAGTCGCTTCATTACTTCTTTATTGCGTACCATTTTGCAACGAATTAAGGGTTACTTTGTCGCCTGCCTGTGGTTATTTGCTCGCATTAAAGTAATCGTGTTAACAAATGTTGCCGACCTATGTTTACGAGGGTTCTAAAATATGACAGAGGTGTAAATTGTGTTCAAACGTTAAGGGAAGTCGTATACTGATTGTTATTTCGGCGTATATATTTTATAATTTTTTTTTTAATTTACTCTGATTTAGAGTGTAAATTAAAACGCGTAGGCTCGGCACAGGAGGTCATTATTTTATTATAGACTACTGTAATATTAAAGTATACCTAGATGTATATTTAGTTGCAAGTGGATAATTGCTAAGTCTGATGACTTAGCAATTATGATTAATTTGCCAGCCCTTATTCCATTAATTTGGGGTCGGCACGGTATGCTAAATATAATAGCATAGGATAATTGCTATATATGGGTAATCATATCCAACGTTTATAATTATGAAGGATCCACTGTGCAAAAGCACAACAGATAAACACAAACACTTAAAGATCCATCTCCCTATTTCTGTAATCAAGAACCGAATTTGAATTGCTTTTCAATTACAAATAGAAACGAGCTAGCTCCTACGAATACATGTGAATTTTATGCATCCGTATTCAGATACGTTAGTTTGAGGTCTCAAAGTGCACGCAAACGCACAGGGTTCCAACTGACAATGCTTTAGTGGCGATCGGCACTATGCGCCCGTAAAAATAAACATAATTGACCAAGTAGAACTGCATTGAACGCATTGCGTTCGCTTAGCAGACGAGCACTTTGAGAACGCGTTGATATTTACTGTTTGTAAATACCTATTCGATTATTAAAGTCACATTGAAGTATCAAATGTTGTTTGATAATCGGATTGACATGAGGATTTGTAATTAAGATTTGGATGGAGTCTTTTATGACCGTCTGCAAAATACTTTAATGCCATGAAGGCAGTGTTTGGAGCGAACGTTAACTTGGCGTTAATGTCTTTAATTTACGACCTTTCACCGACATAAAATTTGGAAATACCATGGAAGTTAAATGGATAGAGAATGAAAAGTGTTGTCTCAGAGCTTGAAATGACCGCAAAAGCTCGTTTCTCTTTCTTTATGTGACGATGATCATATTTTACTGTAACTAAATCAATGGATATAAAATTTTACAGTAAGGCCACTCAACTTTAACAGAGTGCAAGTTATTGGTGTAACATAGAGTAGATATATTATCAAAAATAAATCTTGTTGTAATTATAAACCCTTCACAATTTAGGCCATAATTAACTTAGATTTGGCGCACAGAACGTAGACTAATAATAATGTTCATTTTAATAACATAGTTTATTGACATGTTTATTTTTCACACGTTGCTCATCACCTTAACTACTCGTTCAGTTCACCCGACATAATGTAATGTGTTCTCCAAATATAACAGCTGTGGCGTCGTCAATATTATTGCACCTCTATCCACAATGTTAACATCCATTGGCGATATAATGATGTTTATCACAGTCCAAATCGCCTAAATTGACATCTCTGAACTTAAATATTTGTATTGTACTAGCTTTTGCTCGCGACTTCGTCCGCGTGGAAATCGTTTTTAGGGCAGTTTATCTTTTTCTCAAGCGACCATTTGAAATGACCTCTCTAATGTATGAAAGCTAGTCCTACAGAGTGGTTAAGTTGTCTCTCTGGCTCTACCCAACCGAAATAGATGAAACATGACCTAGATTTTAAATTGGACCCTAAAGTCGAAATTGTGAAACCCCCATTAAAAAGTTTAGCTGGTCTATATTAGGTGTTCCAGTTTAAAAAATCAATTATACTCTATATGTTGCCTAGGATTAATAGCTACATAACAAAAAGTTTCATTCAAATCTATCAAGTAGTTCCAGAGATTAGCGCGTACCAACAGATAGACAAAAATTTTATTTTATTATTTTTCTACTACTACTACTGCTCCTACTACTACTACTACTACTACTACTACTGTTTCTTCATCGCCCTAATTTTTTTTTTGTAAATTTGTTCAATTTACAGACACTTTTTTACTGTTTTATTAAATGTATCTATGTAAAGATTTGTTTGTTTTTGATCCGAGAATGTATTATAATCACAATGTTTCTCAGATGTCAATGTCAATGGCAGACTGAATCAAAGCTAGGAAACACGAAAAATCAATACAATAAATAAAGTGTTATGGATTTCACATTCAGAGAAATGTAATATTGTTAACCTGACACTGAAGGGTAGCACTTAAGTTGAAAGACTTCTCCTAAAGTAATTTTCCCTTCCGTGGCGAGACATATAATTCGAATATTACAGACCCTTGTGCTGAATGATACTGCTGGCTTTCGAAATTGATAACCTTAATTAAAATTTTCATAATCAACTTAGTCAATAAAAGCAATATTGGAGAAACAATGAACAGCTTCTGAAAATGTTATACAGCGACGATGGTAAATTGTTTTATATTTTTTAACAATGCCTTTCAGATGGCTGTCCAATTAGAGCCATTACAGCAGTGTTTGCAATACTTTATCCACTCCAAGACGCTGGAGACTGAGTGGTGAAATAAAGCCGGTGTATCCGCCAGGAAATTGAAACAATAAACACATTTCTCCATTAAAATTCGGCCCAGCGGAGTTTTTGTATAATAACTACGTAATTTGGGCCCAGTGTCGGTGATCGCGACGCTGAAATTAGAAACAATAACGTCAGTCCTTCACTGTTCATGCAGCAAGACGGTGAAAGTCTCTTCCGCACGAAGTGCGTGACAGTCAATCTCTCCATATCTTTAAAAAGCGTGTAAAATGACACTATTTTTCTCAGCGTGCCTAGACGGTATATTGCAATGCCTTTATATTATGTACTAATATAGTATATGTAAATTTTATTCATATATACCTATTAGTATGTATAGAATATTATGTATATATTTAGTTACAGTATATATTTATTGTGCACGTCGTATCTGCGTATATTTATCACGTCTCTGTTTTTGTAGGGCCTGCTGGGAGAGACTTCTTCTTAGAGATAAGATCTTCTCTTTAATTTTCTTGTGTATAATAAATTGTTAAATCAGAACCGGGAACCTTCAGCTCGCGGACGGGCTCCCGAAAACGGATCCGTCGCGCCTAATAATAGCAACATTCACCACTTTTAGCGTTGTTATTTAGGGAATAAAATGGTTCCGAGTAGTAGAGGTACTCGCTCGAAATAGCGGACAAACGCTAATTGGATATCTTTGAAGATCTATACATAGTATAAAGCATAGTCGCTTTCCGCCGTCTTGTCTTCCCCATGTACCTATATAGTATACATATGTATCTATGTACGCTTAGATCTTTTAAACTACGCAACGGATTTAGATGCGGTTTTCAAAATAGATAGAGTGTTTCATTTCGTAGGGTTATAAGCAAGAAGAAAACAGTAAATAGGGGTAAAGTAGGTTGTCGCGAACGAAGTTGCATCGGGTCCACTAGTCATTTATAATGATGGAAAAGATTGCAGTCGCTCCACTGTAATTACATGGTCAAGGCGGACCCCGGGCCCTCGTGCACGAGAGCACAACCGGGACATTAATGCCAAGATGATTACTCGTATATTAACGTCACTTTAGTCACGTTTAGGGCAATAATAATATGTAATTAAGTAGGTATCGTGTATTTTAACAATACTTGTTTACTGAGCACATGGGAATAGATTGTGTAGAACGTGTTTTTGGATAATTAATCACTTGCTAGTTAACGGCATCATCCAAAGCATTTTCAAATTCCCTCTAAGGGCGTTTGAACAAAGATGGAGCATGTCGTGTTACCTTAGTAGCAGGTGGATTAGGTTAAGCCCAAGCTGAAACCCCCGAAGGTATAAATTGATTATCTTAGCCTCTTACTTTGATGTCGTAACTAAAATAAATATGTACAGTAGGTAGTTGTAGACTTTACCAATGGCAGAAGTACGTTTTGACGTGAAACGTCTTTAAAATCACACTGAGTACTAAGTCAGATAACTGGACCGTAACGAAAAGGTCAATATCGTCTTACCTATATAACTGGATAACTCTTTACATGAATCTAGTGTAATTGATTAGAGTATACAGGGTGTATCAGGAATATAGGCATAAGTCAGAATATTTCTTTATTGTACACAAAATAATAAATACAAATTAAGAGAAGGTAACTTAAGTACAAAGGCGAGCTTAACTCAACAGTTGAGTTTTTTACCAGCAAACCTTGTAGTCAAAGAAACCGTAAGTCAGCATTTAGGCATAGGAAGTGCACACAATTATACTAAGTACTATAATTAATAATACACAAATACAATAATTAATATTTCTTTATTTTTTTTTAGTTAGACTAGCCAGGCATTTTACCTCCATCTACCTACTTTATAACCAGTCGAAGGAAACGTATATCATAGACTAAACCAAAAATATTTTATGTAAAATTGGTTAGCCAAGCTTCGTAAGATATTAGCGGTTTCACTGACAAAAATGTATCAGATCTCATGAAGAGACAAGCTCATAATTCTACAAAGACTTACTCTGCAATTTGGTCAATTAAAGAAATACATTTTGATCAGAAAGTATAAATTGGCCGATTCATAGATTAAATTTTATAAATATAATATAATAATAATATTCTTTATTCGATAAAAACCGATTACACGTTCAACAAGTAGATACTGAAGCCTGTGGTAGTTAAAACTGTGCTACAGGCCTCAGTTCTTCCTAAATGCTGTAGATAAATTATTGTAGTATTGTAGGTATACATTTCTTAACCGTGGGCAAACTTATAATACAGGTATATAGACAAATAAGTATAAATACAGTAACCATACTATAGAGGTATTCCAGAGAAAGTACAGGTATATTATAATTAATGTGCATTTGTGTGTGCGTGTGCGTGTGCGTGTGCGTGTGTGTGTGTATGATAATAATTTATTTTATCCTACGAAACAGACTTTCAGTAGCATCATAGTCAAATTCTTGAAGTTTTTCTATAATTAGTTTTTGAAACTTGTGATTGGTGAGCTTTTTACCCGTTTTTATATCTTTATTTAATTTATTATATAGCATTGGGGCATAATAGTCATAACTTCTGTTGGCAAACACGGTGTTACATATGTTGCATAGTTTATACAATTCCGTGGTAGGGTGTCGAAATCGAAGCCGATACATGACCTTCAGTATGGCACGCTGGGCACGTTCAACTTCAATTAGGTACGTTTTTGCTGCACATCCCCAGACACTAATGCAATATGAAATAATGCTTTGGCACAGGGACCTGTATGTTAATACAAGATTTTCATGGGTGGCAACTTCTCTTAGGTTTTTAAACACATGTATCAGCTTTCTTGCTCTGGTTGTGACTCCAGTTATTTGTGGTCCCCAGTTAAATCTGTCATCTAGGATGACACCTAAATACTTAATATTGATAACACGTGTTAGGTAAGAACATTGGCAATAGGCCGGTATACAGTATCTTCTGTTACATGGATACACATGTATCTGTAGTTTGAAGCTATTATTGGGACTATTGCGAGCTGTTATTCCGAAGCAGATGTACTTAGTCTTAGCTACATTCAAGGTTAGTAAGCTGTCCTCTAACCAGGCAGTGACCTTGCTCAAGCCAGATTCCGCCACACATCGCACCTTATTCCATGTGGATCCATGAAACAGAAGAACCGTATCATCAGCAAACATAAATATATCCGAACTTTCTAGTTTAAGATTGCACAGTGCGTTTACGTAAATTATAAACAATGTCGGTCCAAGAGTACTTCCTTGTGGTACACCAAATGAGCAAGAGGCATTATCACTTAAGCACCCGTTTATCCTGACTCTCTGTGTCCTTCCACCTAGATAAGAATGAAACCATTCAAGAGAAATTCCCCTAATTCCCAAGTCTCAGTCTTCCCAGTCTTGATAAAAGTATGGGGATTGACACCGTGTCAAAAGCCTTTTGAAGGTCTAAAAACACTCCAAGGCATCTCTCATTCCCATCCAAGTAGGATCGCACCCTTGTTGTTAAATTAAGAACGGCATCTTTAGGAGACCTACCCCTCCTAAACCCATATTGCTGTCCATTGAGTAAATTGTACCTTTCTAAGAATGATACTAGCCTATTGTTGACAATTTTTTCAATTACTTTTGAAAGTGTTGGGATAATATTCTATTAGAGATAATGATTTACTGATACTCGCTACGACGACATCAGCCCTGAACCTCGCGTCGGTCGAGCACTGAATCCAGCCTTGTCACGCTATAGTTCTTTAAAACGGCAAAGCTAGATTTAAATAACTTCCTTCCAGCCATACAAAATTTCAGCTTTCTAACACTTCAGGAAGTTGAACTTGTTTAATTTTATATATTATACAGATATCCAAATTTTCTTTTTACTTATGTATGTATTTCATCTTACTTAAACTTCAGGGAATGCCCTAGAGGTTTTGATAAGATGTCAGTGAATACGTTAGTCAGACTGTATGGAAATCGTAATGCATCATATGCTGATTAAATCCTAAGTATAAAAGCGTGTAGCTTTTATAAACTTACTGAAACTTGGTGTGATTGATATGTCTGTATGTACATATTATCCTAAAAGTTTGAGCTCTCTAGCATGACGTAACCCAAAGATCTTCCTGAAGAAACGCTTACAGAAAAGTTAGGTTGTGCTCCCCTCGAGATCAGTTCATTCATCATATTACCAAAAACTTCATTCGAATCCATGTGACCGTTAAAATCATACTTTCGCATTCAAAATGCTCATACAACATATTTCTTTAATTTCCTTTACGAACATTTTAACGGCGTAATTATAAAGAGGATTCATGGAAACCACAAAAGTAAACGAAATACACGAACCTAATTTTAATCATCGATTAACATATTAATGAAGGAGCTCCCGATATTTCGATCAAATATTTGATAAAGACTTTGGTTATTGGCGTTTTCAAATTATGGAACGCGACTACCGACATTGTTTCCCTTGCTAAAGTAGCTGTGTTAGTAGCAGGGATGGAGGATATGAAATTTTGGTTGTGGATATGCATATGGATACCGATATTTGAATAACATTTTCCGGTTCCGGTTTGGCATAGGTGAAATTCTTTCGGATATAAAATATTTGAAAGTTTCGGATAGGTTCAGTTACAAAATTGCAATTAATATTTTGGGTAATAAATGTTATTTAATGTTCTGGATTTTTCCTTAACGAACAGCAAATACTGGTGACCACCTGGAAATAGAATGCCCATCAAAAGAAAACAAACGAATTCAAACACGATAGGCTGCATTGTTTTACCAACAGGTAAAATGTGATCCTGTGTTGGTCAATTTAGGTTCCATTATTGGAGTCAGTACGAGTCCTTAGTGACTCTCTTAAATAGGTACACTCTTGACCTACATTTTAACTTAGACACGAAGATTAGATCGACGATGGAGCTCGCTCGCCCAGAACATGCATATTCACTTTTGTCTTAAATATTATTATCGGGTTGTATTCACTCGGTCGGAAATAGAGACGCAAGCAGGAAATTCCACTCTTTGGCGGTGCGCATGATAAAAGTTGACGCTAAGCGCTTGGTACACATATGTGGAATATTGACATATACCTACGCACTGTACTCATGCCCGACTATGAGGGAATACATCGTGACGAAACCTGTACGCGACTGAATGGCGACTGTATGGCGCACCCTTAGGCGACTGAATGTGTAACCGTGATCCAATCTGGTCAGGTTCCCCTGGTAGCAGGATCATGGAGGTCAGATGGCAGTCGCTCGACTGTAATTATCTGATTTGCCTTGTCTCGTGCGCGAGAGCACAATCGGGTAATGTCCCGAATACGAACGCCGAGATGAGATGAGTACCTATGCCCGGCCTCAGCCCGTCAGCCAGTGCAGACACCCGAACCAGTCGGTCCACCTGTGTCGCCGTCCCTCAGGATAACACAAAACCTAGTATGTCACTCTACCATCACTTCGAAAATGGAAGGGATGGCTTCTTCCCATTTAGACTCTGAGAGCTCAGCAAATTATTTATTGGGTGGTTAACAATACGGAATACCACACACGGAAGCCAATCGTTACAGATAGGGCTGTTAATGCAAATTATGGATGAGGTTTATGGGTTAAAAAGTAAAATCTCTTGACAAGTAGGCACCAGAGAAGGAAGGCATTTATTGTATACCTAGAAACAGTTTTCTACCTCCTGTCAGGGTCGCCAAGCAATAATGTAGCTTATGTGCAATGCAAGGTTTAGCGGCTAACGTTCCTTTAGTTTCCTACGTATATCATACTAATGAGGGGTAAGAAAAGTGCACACTACAGTTGATTTGTCAGCAAAATAGTTAATATTACTCGCTGTACAAAGGTTGGGTGCGAATGGCAACTATTTGCGTTGACTGTTTCGCTGGTTCCGTATAATGTAAGCCGTGCAATGTAATCAAGGTAGCAAGTAACTGATGTGTATTCAGCAAATTGGCTCGAGGGCAGGTGCGCCGTTCGTGTCAGTTGTGAAGACGTCACCAGTTTAAAGTTAGTGATTAGCATAGTGTAGCAAAACATGTATATTATATCTGAGTATGTTAAAATATTGGTGCGAAACACCCTATCAAGTCTTTAAATATTTTGTATCTTTAGGTGTCGGTGTTAGAAAATAGATACTTAAAATCATCATCATCGTCCTAGCGCTTATCCCAGCCTCTGCCAGGGTCCGCTTTCCTACCCATTTTTCTCCACTTCGCCCGGTCTTCGGCATCCTCGCGTCGTAAGTTCTAAGTTTTTTCGTCGAAGTTTTAAGCGTCAGAAGTTTGATGAAAGCGTAAATGTAGATTTTTATTTATGATCGATTATGAGAATGATTTGTATTGTTGAGAATTGTTGTTTAAAAATACCTCAATATAAATCCTATTAATATGATTAAGCTTGTGATGATAGATATAAGATATACAATCGTGGCCGCTCACTATCATCATCATCAAGCTTATATTTTGGTGATGGTTATCTCACACCCACACACATCCCCAAGTGGCATGACGTCCTTCAAAAGTTCTCCCCGCATACTAGGAAACCGCTTTCAGGTTTGCTGAAATGGCCTTCATATTACACGTAGATCCTTTAATTAAAAACTTGTGATGTTGACTTTGAATAGGCTTAAAACCAGCTCATGCTGTGCCTATACCAGTTCGATCACTGTGCAAGGTGTTAAAATATACGTATTCAATGTGTACTACTACCTAAAAACTTACTCTTATGCTACATTTTGTGTGAAATAAATGGTTTTGTATTTGTATTTGTGGTTTGGCGTGTTTTGTCGACTACGTCAGGGAAATGTCGATTCGCTAGAGTTACCGTCGTTCAACAACAACGAGCAGGTGAGGTTGGCTTGGGTCCAGAGGTTGGTGTAAGAGCCCCACAACCTGATTTTAAACCTAACTGTACCTGAATTATAATCTGCCGTATTATGTTATACGGCAGACAAACAGGCAAGCGGGCCACCTGATGGAAAGCCGTCACCACCGCCTATGGACATCAGCAACACTAGGGGAGTTACCAATGCGTTGCCTGCCTCTGAAGCGTATTCGTACATTTTAAACGACACTCCCACATGGAACCAACAACATTACTCCTGTGTTCCTCTTAATAAATGAACAACACAACAATTAGGTAGGCATATAATTTATACAATTACGCAAAATAACGTAATCCTTACACAAAATTGCTGTTTCCATCGCATTTTGCTTACGATGAATGTGGGTTTCAGGGCAGAAACACTCACTTTTAATTAAGATCCCAAGTATAAAAGCTTAATTTAAAGTAATTACTTGGACACGCCTGCCTAATTTAAGAAGTCGTTCCGAATCTCGTGGCTCTGAGTAGGCTGAATACAAACTTACCCTTTCATTTTGTGTTAGAAGTTTCAAACTTAAATACTTTAATTACGTACATTAATCATATTGAACAAGAAATATTGTATGTAGTTGGAGAAGGTAGGATATTTTTCTTAAGCTAGATTCACATCTATATTAGAAGGGCTTTGTGTAAATGTGCCCCTAATTTATGTTGGATTATGAAACAACTTATAGTTTACTGGTGGGCCCGGCGCGAACACCTACTTCGCCCCTACTTTTTTTCTGTCTGTAAACCTTCCTTTTGGATCACTCTACCTATTGTTGAAGACCGCATTAAAATCTGATAAGTAGTTTTTAAACTTTAGATCTTTAGATCTAAGACATACATAGATACATAGGCACAGTCGGCGGGAAGCGACTTTGTTTTATACTATGCATAGAAGCCACGTAAAATATTAAATAAAACACACACTTGATATTCTTCAGAAACATGTATCTAGTTTTACTTACTCTGTTTCATGCACTTCTTTGCTTGTTTTATTTTTCTCTTTATGTTGACTCTCGGCCACCGTATGTATACCTAAGCATAAATAGATAGTGTTTATGTTGACTTTCTTGTAAATATGAAAATAGTTGTCGCTTTTAGCGATAAGACCGCCTTTGTTCTATATTTTCTTGTTGTATTTGTTTCTACATTCCATTTACAGAGATAAGAAAAAATATTGCCACAATTCAATATTTCTGTCTGGAATAAAATTAAATTATTCATTATTTATCTTTTACATAAATAATATTCAAATTAATGCTTCAAGTAAGTTATTACTTAAATTCATTTGCATCCACTTACACCAATTCAATAGAAGATTTGTGCTCACGATAAATGTTCATTGAATTTCGATTGGTGTCGTCACTGGCTCTCTTGCTTCAAAGCTCTATTTCACATTATACCATCCTAGTGAATCGATCCCTCCAAACTGTACGAGTACACCTCTATTGAGACGACTGTACCGCAAGACCTTTTGAATATCTCAAATAACACCAGGGAAGGATGAATTCCTACGGAAGCGTTGAGAATGTCTACGTGACGCATTCAGAAACCCATCAATCCATTCAGGGGACTATTCAAGAAATTTCCTTCTATGGGAAGGCAAAGCGTTCGAAGCTCTTTTGTTGTTTGCACATGTTTAGACTTTGGACTTGTACTTTACGATGTAGAGAGCGCGTAAAATAAGTCTGGATATCTATTGCATTTCTATAATTGTTTTGGTTGGGAGTTGTCGCATGGACGACGTATATTATGGGAGTTTTTATAATCCTTTATTATTTTTAAAACTTACACTTTCAAAATTACGTAAAAACCAAAAAGGGCCCGCAATATATCGATCGAGTCTGGCGTTAATAAGTTATTAATGTGTTGTGGCAATATTTTTTATTCCTTGGTATTAGCACAAAACTAATGCAATATGTTGTTGTCAAATTTAGTTCCATTTTCAGCCACGAGCATAGTTGTCTTACGCACACTCAAGTAGGTAATTGGCGGATAGGTGCGTTTTTGTTTTTATTTGAGAGCACCAATCGTGCGCGTCACCGAGGAAGCCCGGATCGAAAAGCAATTTACGTTGCAGCGTAGCAGAAATCATAGCTACTTAACTACTCATATAACAATTTCTTCGCCGGAAAAGAGTTTATTTTTTTAATCTTTTAACCTGAAGCTATTTCAGCAACATTTTGGTACATTTATCTTTGTATTATCAGCTTAATTTAAAAGAAAACTACATTGAGTGTATTAAAATGACAATTAAATATCTACACGGTACATTATTTCATTTCTTAAATTTTCATCGGTTTCCCCTTCTTTTATGCTGGTTCAGTGGCCCAAAGAGGATTTTGGCCTCCGACACTACAGGACACCACAAAAGAGGCCAATCTCGAACGTCATAAAGAAATCAGGTCGTAACGGAATCCGTTCAATAAGATATGACGAAAATGGATTCTATTATCCCTTATCATTCTTAATCACATCATATGATATTTACGTATTCCAGTATCATATACAATCCCTTCACAAAACATTCCTAAAAATGTTGCGACGGCATTGCCAGTTTTCCATCCTATAACGCCTACACCAGCAACACCAGTGACCCAATAACCTTCCCTCTAACTACCAATCACACGACTTCCCAAATCCAACCAAGCTCTAAGATATGCGTGTACTTGCGCAAAGGCGGTTTGTCGAGTGTGTCGCTGTGTCGCCCGCATTGAATTTGCAATTAGAGGTTATGTAACCACAAGGGACCCCCTCGCTGATTTATTGGGCTCGTAGCACAGGCTGTGTGTGGGACGTATGAAATCATATTATGGTAATCGCTTTAAATTCTATTACGAGTGTTATCTTCAATGCACGTGGAGAGTGTGCTGCTAGTTCCTGTTGTTTGGTAGAGACAACACTTAAAGTATTCTAATAATAACTCGACGACTGAATAATCCTGGCCATGTTAGCGGGTAGATTAGACTGCCAATACATAAATAATTGTTGTATTGTTCACGTCATCAAACATGGATGGCAGCAAATTGAAAATTGTTAGCTAGTTGATTTATGACATTTATTAATATAGAATATGTATGACAGTTGATATATGTATGTATAAATACTTAAGACATTGTAATGATTTTGTTACTAACCTAA
This sequence comes from Blastobasis adustella, assembly GCA_907269095.1. NCBI lineage: Eukaryota > Metazoa > Arthropoda > Insecta > Lepidoptera > Blastobasidae > Blastobasis > Blastobasis adustella. Next base: position 10,230,654 of record OU026130.1, read on the forward strand.
TTTTAAGTGAATACTAACCGAGTATTAGTACTGGTACTTGAAATAAATATTATTCATTCATTCATTCATTTATTCAATAATAGGCGACTGAATGTGTAACCATAATCCAATATGGTCGGATGCCTCTATAAACAGAATCACAATGGTCAGACGGCAGTCTGACGCTCTACCTGATTTGCCAAATTCTAGATCGTGGTCAAGGCGGACCCCGGGCTCTCAGGCGCAAGAGCACAACCGGGATGTTGACACTAAGATGATGAACACATAAATTTGATTTAATTTATTTATTTCATAAATTAGAAATTTACATGTCAACATAAAGTATGTTTATTATTATCGTAAATATTAGCTCTCAATAAATATAAAACTTTGTACAAAAATTCCAACACACACATATACTCGTAGGTATATACCTACCTTAGCATTGAAAAATTCAAAATAATTAATAAATACAAAGTAATTTACCGTTTGATGCCGGAAAATACCCCGACAGTCAACACATACCTACCTACTCAATGAAGTAACTACGATCTAAACTGTTGAACCGACTTCAATGAAGTCGAAAGCTGTCTCGAGTTAACTCCTCTTTTGGCTTCGGAGATTACACTGTCGAAGATGTGTTGAGATCTCCTGTCATAAATAGTTCATTCTAGCGGCCCGCCCCGGCTTCGCAAAAGTAACCTTAACTACCTAAACCCCTACAGTAATTTTTGAGTTTATCGCGGACAGAGAGACATACAAACGCGTGGGTCTTTGTTTTATAATATCTAGTAAAATATATTACAGTAGCTTGATAGAAATCTGTGACAGCTGTCTGTCCAAGCCACTCAGGAATAGTGTACAAGTTTGGCAAGAAAGTCGTGAAAAGAATGTTGTGGGAACAACTGCTTTCGCATAAACTGGCCACACAAAATTACTGTCAAACTCAAATATTACATTCCTATGATCAAACTGACTTCAGCTGTCACGTCTTCAAGGCATTCTTGTTGTTTTGTCGTTGTTATGTTAGAGTTTTTATGTGTACCTATATTTCTAGTTTTTACTGTGTGAGTCACAAAAATTAAACAAAAACATAATCCCTGTGTCCTAAATTATGAATGAAGCATACAAATGGCCGCCATGGATGTGTGCGATTTGAGGGTTGCCAATGTTGCCAATCACATAATCCATTTTGCCCTCTGTACTAATACATACTTTAATGTATGAATTAGGTTAGAAACACAACTTTACAATAATAAAAAAATAAAAAAAAAATCATTTCAGACATTTAATTATTTTATTATAATCAGCAAGTGTAACGATGTAATATTGGCATGATAATAATACTCTTGACCTCGCCACTTACTTGATCACGCCCATTGGCAGTAAGTTCATACAAACTCCCGACACTGACTGTCAGCTTGGCTCGAATTTGGTTATTTTGATAACCTTTGAGCATAGTCGTGCCCTACTCGGATAGCCACCAGCAATTTACTTTGAGGATTCGGATTTCGGATTCCGGATTCCGAATTCCTGATTCCGGATTCGGATTCGGATTCGGATTCGGATTCGGATTCGGATTCGGATTCGGATTCGGATTCGGATTCGGATTCGGATTCGGATTCCGTATAGAGGTTATAAAGGTGGGCAACGCATTGACGATACTCTTGGTGTTGCCAATGTCTATAGGCAGTGGTGACCACTTTTCATCAGGTGGCCCGCTTGCCTGATTGCCTATCGTATGACATAAAAAAAAAATTAGCCGCTTTCCGCATTAAATCTCCCGTCGTGCTTACATCTGGTATTGATTATAAATTTGTATTCAAGTTCTTCTTTCTGATCTGATTGACTCTGTCACAAATGCAACAAATAAAAAATTCCCCACTTTTACGGAAAATTTCCCGTAAAAAACTAGCCACATTGTTGTAATTTTTGTTCGAAATTTACACCGAAGGTAAATAAATAATAATTATGTAAATTAGTACGAATAATCATTACTTATGCGGCGTAGGTAATTCCTCCTGATTTTTTAAGTTTTTTTACGTAGTCTTTACAACATTTCGCCACACATGATGGCATTAATAAATAATTTTCGTCAAGGAAAAAGATGTGTTATCGCTACGAAATGGCGGCACGTTGTAAGATATGAGTATATGTCATGTACAAAAAAGGAGATTGTCACATCTTGCATGCACCCCATCTCTTCAAGGTACCAGGGATTCTGTTTTTGTTTAATTTCTGTGGTGTGGTACATTTATTTTCGAAATGAATCGATAAAGATATATTATATAAGGTATACAAGCAGCACGAGAGAAGTAATTTTTCGAGTTGTTCAAGAATATATGGCCGAGCTTAGAGCAGATAAGTTGATGTCCGATTTGGAAGATGTTTACTGCCGAACAGCAAAGACTACTGGTACGTAACATATAAAAGAATTTTTAAAATTTTGTATGAAATCTGATCCTTTGGAAATTATTTGAATTTATGTGAAATTAATGTCTTTTGTAGTATTGTTTACATTTATTTGAGGTTGCAAAATTAACCGACAAATTATAGTGTTCTGTTATAGTATTGATCCTATTGTATTTTTTCGTCGAAACTTGAGAATCCCCAGGATCGAAGAAACTTGAGAAATAAATTATTAATGGAGGAAGTAGGTACTCAGTTTGAGAGTAGGTAATTTATTGTTGCAATAGCAGTAGTCCCAAAATTGCAGTAACTATACTTTGTCTACTCTTCATCATAATACTCTAAATTACAAGAGCAGATGACAAGGGCTTTGTTACCGAGATCTGTTGGCATCTTATATGGAGCTTGCCGTATCTCTATCTTGCTTTTCCTATATATTACCTAACCCTTTGCCTATACTATTTATACTAAACTAGCCCTTTGGCTGATTTATTTATTTATTTAACTGTTTATTGTTCTCAATAATGATATACAGATAAATATGACAGTATAAAAGACACAACCGGTGGTTATGTTATTTAAGTCCAGCGGTGGACTGTTATGCGCTGTTTTCGTGAGATTTGATATAAAAAAATTAACAAGTATCAAATCTTTATAGTCGGGAATACGAGACCCAAACATAAAGATAGCTTTTTTAAAATATTTTATGTTCACAAACTAATACAGTACAACAATACCCTGTAAACGATGGTGGCGCCCTCAATTTTTTTCACGATTTTCTTTCCAGAACGTAGCTTCCTATTACCAATTAGTGAATGAAAATCATTGAAATCGGTTCAGTGGTTTCTTCATAACTTTTCCACGTTATTAGTACAGACGACTGGCTGGATAGCATCATCGAGCCTTCAAAGACAATAACAAAACATCACAACGATCTTTCTCAAGTACGAATATCAACAACTCGATCCTCTATTTCACACGAATATGATATTATTTTATCTACGTATCGAATACGAATATAATATGGTATAACACGCCATTGATACAGTATTTGTGTGGATACGCCGTCTCTCATTGTGGTGACATGTCATCTGTCACAACAAGATGCCTATTGCGCGATCGTGATACGGATTGTTGACTCCATACAATCGGCTGGGTGTCAATGGTGTCAACACGTTCCGTTTGGTTACAAATGGGGTTGCAGTGATGGAGTTACCACAGGAATTGTTTTATTTTATATTCGGCATTATATTCTATTTTACGAAACTTTTATTAGCGGTAAAGAGAGAAATCCTGTATGAAGATAATTATTCAGTTATTCAGGCTGTAGAAAGACTAGACACATAATTGTGGGTAGGTTCTATAAGACTAAATCATTACATATTTAGTTGAAGGTATAATCGATACGATTATTTGGCACGTGGCTGAAATCAGAACTAACGCCGCCGTCTAGTAAAGCGTCACTTTTGTTTGACAAAGATTTTTGTTACAATGAGAGAGTTGAGTATTTGTGTTACAATAACATAAAGATAGGAATAACTGAATCTTTAGAAACTTATAATATTTCCATAACTTACGAATTCACTTAAACACACGCGCTGTGCGTTTCTTCTATTCGCGAAAACGTCTATGGAATACGAAAAAATACGGGGCACAATCGCAAAGAAAACGTCCCAATATTATTTTATACGGAAGTTCGCTTACGTGGGCGTTACATTTATTGGTTATATTCAATGAGTTTATCCCGAGTTTTATCAGATGAAAAAGTTTGTGATGCGGACGAGATTTGGCGGCTATGGAGGTCGAACCAACATTCCTTCTGTTGTGCTAATCACAGCTAGCAGTTTCTTTTATTAGCTGTCAGCGAACTGAGATTATACGTACGTGGATACCGATATGATGGTATTTTCTTTTTAAATTAACATAGGTATTTATATCTTTGAATAATATTTATCTGAAAGCAAACAAATTAAAAACTGCCTCCTTGAAATCTGCTCACCTACTCAAATCTTGATACACAGTATAAATATTAATTCCTTTCCTTAATTACCCAGGACAGGAAGTACCATTATTTATATCTTTTAATGACGGTGTTTTTTTGCGAGGATTAAATTACGTTTAACTTTTCCTTTAATTATGCTGTGAAAATGTGATGGTACGTACTCCACGTTTTAATGACATATAATCCCATAAGAGTTCCGTTTTACTTTTAAAGGTTCAGATGTCAAACGACCGTAATTCACAGCATATCTCACTCTTGACAATACAAAACTACTATATTAAGCATAAACATTCTTAAACGCCTTTCAGAGACCGTTTTAGAAATCTTCTCTCCCAAAGCTCTTCAGCACTCGTGTGATATTGTCTTAATTATTCCTCAGCGAGCGTCGCACGTCGTAATGTAGAAGCAAGTGAAGCTATCACGTCACTTTGTACAAATGTGCGCCATTAGTCGTCAGCTGTCTGCGCCTCGTTGGCTCTTTTGTGACGTTCGGCGGCATTGCTGCGGGAAAATCGGTGCAAGGGAAATTCAGGCGCCTCAAAATGTAACACTCTATTCCTAGATTCCTACTTCGGTAAAGAGTTTAGCGGAATAGAGCATAGAGCATATAGTGTATAGAGGTTTGGATCAGAGATTACCTAAGCTTAGGTTTAAAGGAGCTGGAATTGCGAAATTTTGACTGAGAAACTGTTGGTCGAGTTAAACGTTGGGTAGTTGGTCGGTTATCGGCCCATATAGCCCATGTGCACCCGATACCCAAGAAGGGTGACAATTCAGACCCATCAAATTACAGGCCTGTAGCGGTTACCTCCTTGCTCTCTAAGGTGATGGAGCGGGTCATAAATATCCAGCTCCTTGGATACCTCGAGGATCACCAGCTGATCAGTGACCGTCAATATGGCTTCCGTCATGGTCGCTCAGCTGGTGACCTTCTTGTGTACCTAACACACCCGTGGGCTGAGGCTGTCGAGAGCAAGGGGGAGGCTCTGGCTGTCAGTCTTGATATGGCCAACGCATTTGATCGGGTCTGGCACAGGGCACTGCTAACAAAACTCCCGAAGTACGGTATCCCCGAGGGTATCTAGCTTTCTGTCTGGGCGGAGCATGCAAGTCGTTGTCGACGGATGCTGTTCCGATACCAAGAGTATTAATGCTGGTACCCCAAGGTTCAGTGCTGTCTCCCACGCTGTTTCTTCTGCATATCAATGATATGCTGAAAATTCCCAGTATTCATTGCTATGCAGATGACAGTACTGCAGACGCTCGTTATACTGGCCGTGCGAATATCCCTCGTTCCGTGGTGTCGGAAAGCCGAATAAGACTTGTGTCAGAGATTGAACACTCCTTGGAGCAAGTTGCTCACTGGGGCAGATTGAACCTGGTGGAATGCAACCCCTCTAAGACGCCGGTCTGCGCATTTTCCGCCAAAAAGGATCCTTTTGTCATGGTGCCGCAGTTCCAAGGAACATCCCTCTCCATCTCAGAAAGTATCGGGATCCTTGGTGTCGACATATCAGACGACGTACGGTTCCGAAGTCACCTGGAGTGTAAGGCTAAACTAGCCTCGAAAAATCTTGGTGTGCTTAACCGGTCTAAGCGATACTTCACCCCAGAACAGCACCTGTTGCTATATAAGGCACAGGTGCGGCCACATATGGAGTATAGTTCCCATCTTTGGGCCGGGGAAACCGCCGACCTGCTTAATCACTTGGATTCCATACAGAGGCGCGTCGTACGAATTGTCGACGATATCATACTGACAGGCAAGTTAGAACCACTGGCTGATCGAAGGAACTTTGACTCCCTGTGTGTGTTCTACCGGCTGTACAACCGGGAGTGTTCTGAGGAATTATTTGATCTGGTGCCCACAGCACAATTCCGCCATCGCACCACCCGCCGTGAGCTGGGTACTCATCCCCATTACGTGGACCCTCTAGTGGTGTCCACGCGAAGATACGAAAGAACGTTTCTCGCTCGTACGATTCGGATGTGGAATGAGCTCCCAGCCACGGTGTTTCCTTTGGTTTATGACATGGGATCGTTCAAGAGGTATGTTAGAGGTCTCCTTAGAGGCGGGCAACGCATTGGCAGCACCCCTGGTGTTGCTGATGTCCATAGGCGGTGGTGACCACTTTCCATCAGGTGGCCCGCATGCCTGTTTGTCTGCCGGATAACAAAAAAAAAAAAAAAAATGTTTTTACTGGGTCGGCAACGCGTGGGTGATACCCCTGGTATTGCAAACGTCCATAGGCTGCAATGACTGCTTACTATTAGGCAGGCCGTAAGCTTGTTTGCCACCTTGGTGGTATAAAAAAAAAGGGTCTATTTCCTGTTCTACGGAGGACCGAATTGGTGCGTCCAAAGTCGCCTTGTGGAATATCATAGTTATTAATTACGAACGTAATTAGTAGCCCAAAAGGTTTACTTGAAGTCATGTAAAATTTTGACTTTTTAAATTTTTAATAACTAGGTTAGATTATATTTGACTACACCAACTGGCTGGCCGACAACGTAAACATCAATGGTTAGGTAATTTAACGATGATGTGGAATACTCTAGGGATTCATAGACTAGGTACACCACGTTGTCTGACTTTTTAATTAAACTAACAATAATGTAACTAACAAATGAACTTTTTCGATAAAGTACAAAAGTACCTAAGTCCTGCAGTGGTACAAATAGGTACAAATGCAACTGAGTTTAATATCGGAGATATCTGTTTTAGATCAACCATGAATTGGGCCAATTACGGCTAAAGGCGTAGTTCAAAATTATTTGCTTGATCGCCAACTCAATGTTGAAGTCCATCTAATCCTATTTAAGTTTGTATCAAACTGATTTCAATGAATACCTTTTGCTCGTAATTAATGGAGGCTCCTACTGTTTTACACTTAATTTAGCTTAAGTGCCTTAGCAAAATTACACCTCGCAAAGTAGTCCAATATTAAACTTTATTTCGACCTTATGTCTACAGCTTTAAGGTTGAATGAAGATGAAGGGAATGAGATTCAAATGTACAGGTTTGTGTCTCTACTGCCAAGACTTATGCAAATAATACCATCGATTTTCCATTGAGCGAAACTCGTCCGTCTTCTGATATCTCGTTCTTGCGATCAATTTAACTCTGTATTTAGATTGTTGAATCCGAGCACTTGCCTATTTAGAGAGCGGGTATAGGCATCGCATTGTCTAATTTCAGTTTCTCATACACACATACAATATTTGTATGGCGAAATTGGTGGAATACCTAATGTGACAATAACATAGATAATGTGACAATAACATAATAGTAGGTGGGACTTGGATAAACTTTTTAACTGTAGGTAAATTAGGGTCAGAGTTTTTTATTTGGGTTTGGTTTTTTATTTTATTATCTAGTCCTAGACTAATTAAAATAACAATATAATAATGCGCGTAGAATTTTCTGGTCAAACACAATTTTTTTAACCAGATATTTCAATTCAAAGCTTTCACAAAAGTATAAATAATTTCAACATGTTACTAACCTCATTTCAGTTACAAGAGAAATCTCGTTCCAGTACCTGTCAGGGTAGCAACCTCAAAACTTACAACCTGTAATTTTACGTTGACGTATTCAGAATACAAATTGTATAACGGATCTGTAGAGGAAGAGCCAAATTTGAAGATGCCACGCTTTGTGCGTCGACAACATCCACATAGTCAGGTTTCTTTGAATTTTTACCTCACTCTTTCATGTCTTTGAAAAGGTAAACAACTGTTCAATATGGAAGCGACGCAAATTACGTGTTTTTCCTACGATAACATTTCTCCAGATAGGCCCTTCGTTATTGTAAGCTGTTCTAGTTACACTGTAACAAACGTAAAATGAAGCGAAACTATTTTTAGGTATTTGCTGTGTATGTTTTGATGATCTTCTCATATGTGAAACCTTTTTTTGACTTATAATCATGTTCCCCTAAACCATGTCCCATTTTATCGCTTTTTTTATTCATATGTTTATTTCCGCTTTTTTGTTATATATATACGTAAGTATTTTTGTATTTTCTATCTTGATACGTCCCCTTACTGCAAATAATTACTTTTCCTGAATAAAACTCCCAAACCAACTGGAGTATTAGTCATCATTCTTTCAATTACCTATGTAGTTTTGTTCAGAAATCGCTCAGAGTCAAGAGAATTATCTCATGATGAGATTCAGTTGCGTAATTACACAGAATTGGAACTAGGAATTACATTTCATATACGACAATTCGATATTTGCTACGGATTGTAAAATATTCCCAATGTTACCAACTTCCTGCTAAGTAGCTCTGATCAACACTTCGAGATTTGCTACGTATTGCAAAATATTTATAGTGTAGAAAATAAGTTGATTTCCTGAATAAAACTCCCAAACCAACTCTTCTCTTTTATTATTGTTCTCATTATCATTGAAATCGAAATCCACATTATTGTCCGAGTGTGTGTTGAAGATAGTCAAGGTACAAATGCGTTGTAGAAACGCTAGCATTTTCTCCTCTTAATGTAATCTTTCGCATGATCGCTTCGGGCCCTTTCCAGCTATTCAGAGCTTCTCTCAAGTCTACCTTTCACTATTAAAGTAATAGGATCGCATCAGCTCCACGAGGCATGTATTCAGAGGATGGAAACCGTTATTTTCGATTAGAAGCGTTTAACCTATTGTAGCGTTTAAGTGCTTCTTTACTGCCATTGTATTCTGTATCTTCCTTGTGTTGCTGATGATCAATTTAGTATTGCTAGATTCCCCTGGCTCAGATTACGGACGTCCCTCATAACTGCCTACATAGGTAGACATAAGTACAGTTGTAACAAGTTAAGTTACTACACGTACTGAAGTATCTCACGAAATCTTAAGTTATCGCATACTTAGCTCGAAGAATTGCCAAACTTAAGTGGCGAAGGGCGGGTCACATTGCTCGTAGAGAGTGTCCGAAAGGCCCTCAAGGTAATCAATGAGTGGAAGACGCAAAGCGGGTAAGCCCCCGAGTGCATTTCTTTTTGTATAATTACTCGGTATAATTGTGGTAAGGCGATGATGAAGTGCACTAAGTGTAAGGCGACTCGGGTGAAAGTCTATGCTTTGCGGTGGAAAATGCTCGTAATAAGTAGTACCTAGTTTCTATCTATGCAAAACATAGTATCATCAGACCTTAACAGTCTACTGCAAGACTTGAGAGTCCTCTTCTTTAGTAGAAGATTTGCGGCCATCTCCAGGCTTGGCAGGCGGAGTGCAGATCTCAGGATTGAATTTACTCATCAGAAAATACAGCTGCTCGTTTCCTTCTGCTCTAAGAAGATTATAGCTGGTTAGCCATTAGTCGCCTATTATGACACCAGTTAATTATTTTCCACTATATGCCATATTCTGTGTCGATACGTAAGTATCATCAAAATTCGACAAAACAACAAACCAGATCCTCAAAGCATAAATTCGAAGTTTAAAACAAAATAGGCGATTAAGTGAGCAACGCGAAATATTTCCAACGTCGGTTATTACTAATGTATCCATCCCAGTCGGGACGGGGGCAGTCATAAAAACACGCCAGGATTACTCGGTGCTCCGTCCTGATTTACGGCTAACACGAACGCTCAGCGCTTTCCTGCTCTGCTGGCCTTACTTACACTAAGAAAATACTGTCTGCGGAAGAAAATGTTGTCTCATTGTTGTATTTTCACATTATGTAGATATTGGTCAGTTCTCGTCCATCTTTCATATCAACAATTCATAGGAGCGATATTATATCATGCAGAGTAGTTATTTTTGTGTTAATGTCCCGGTTGTGCTCCCGCGTACGAGGGCCCGGGGTTCACGTTGACCATGATCCAGGATTTGGTAGATAGATAATTACAGTGGAGTGACTGCCATCTGGCCTCCATGACCCTGTTACCAGGGCAACCTGACCAGATTGGAATCATGGTTCCACATTCAATGGCCTGAATGTGCAGGCTTCATCACGATATTTACCCTCACCGTAAGAGCATCGGCTGGCATTCAACTAATGTACATAACTCAGAAAAAAATCATTGGTATAGGGCCGCAGTGGGATTCGAACCCAGTACCTCTCGCTTACGAGTCTATGTAGAGTACTTATACATTATTTACATTATTTGGATTTTGAAACACGGCCATCATTCATTTATTCCGCGGAATCGTGTTATTGAAATCGGTTTAGGAGTTTTCGAGATTCCACCAAAACAAAAAAATCATAGGCAGGAGAGGTAAGTCATAGCGAAATGACCCGTTCAATTTCGGATTGTTGGTTTATATCACCTCCTGCTTACAGAATACCGCAGTCAAATAAATACTATTGAGTATGGCCTTGGCAGTGGAAGGGCCTAGCATTTTACCAATTGCCTGCCAGACCAACGTGCGTTGGAGTTTAAGTGTAGACGTGACCTTTTTGAGGTGAGCTTTTTGAGGTAACACAACAAATAATACCGAGTTGGCGAGTAGTGACGACAGAAAATGTCGGATAACCCTCGATCAAGTTTACATATTTTCTAAACTACATTGAACTACTAATCAGTTAAAATTCTGTATATTTCGGGGCTCTATTAGTTTACTAGACAAGACAGCATTTGAATGCCAAATATTATACTAGTGACCTCTGGCCAACCATTTTCCCCTCTCTGCAACCACGGGAATATAAACTATACTTATCCACAGACTTAATTTTTCAGATGAACGATGTAGATAGCATAAAGGATTTATGATAACACTGAGACTGGCTACTCTTTGTGGTGGTGCCGCTGGTATTGTTCGTGATGGCAATAAAAATAATGTATAGTTTGTACGTGCCAGGCTTTGATACTTTATTATTATTATTGTTATTTCGACACATACATTGATTATGAGTACCTACCTAGTAAACGTGAGAGTCTTTTACTAAAATAATAATAGGTAACTATGTTATTTATGAAGCCAAGTATTATTTGAAACACAATCTTTAAAAGAATGCGAATGTGTAAAACATATACGTATGTAAACTTAAACACCAAAGTCAAATATGTCGGGAAAAGGGAAGACTAGCAGGGGAGAGATCCATTAGAAGGTTTTTCCGGATCGTTTTGTAGAAATAAAGATTCAGTATAACAGTTTAACAATGTATTGAGATAATAAAATGATATTACAATAAAAGAAAAGACCATAAGTGAATAGTATGAATTTAGGATAGTTATGTACGGGCCTACGAAACCCTTGGGTCACTTGTCAGACCCGCCACCACCCATGGTCATACTAGCAGACCGAATAATAAAGTGCGCCAGGGGGGGTTCTCTTTCTGTTTATGTCTATCTGTGTCTATGTGTTTACTTCTAACATTTACAAGTTATTATTTGTAGTCCCTTCCATGCTCACGCTCTCCTTTCTGGAGCACGGCCACTACTACACAGCCTTCTATGGATAGACTTCTGCACTCTTCAACAGTTTCAGTTCATAGTTAATGATCTTGACCACCAAGTGTTGAATACAAAGTATTGGTGAATATGACGCCTAATATCATCACAGTATTTCCAGCCATCCGCCAGGTGGCGCATCGCTGGACGTTGCGTTTCCGAGTCATTAGAGTGTCCATTCTCGTGTCCGGTTCCGATATATATAACAGTTAGGAATAAAAAGTGTAGCCATAGCGCTTTACAAGGGTGATCGCTCACTATATTACGGCCACAAACCTCGTTGGTTTTTACATAATTGTAGTTGTATGTATAAGTTTCGAAATAGTGCAACAGTAAAACAAAAATAGATAAAAATAATTCTGAAACCTGATAGCTACAAATAAAACGCCATACAAGTTAACCAGACCGCGTCAAATGTTGTTTTCGTCTTGGCATCACACAAGTGGCTTGCGATCCCGTAATTTGGGAGTATAAAGGATGAGCGTATTATCTGAGGAGAGTTCGCTTTTTTATAACAATCTAGGTGTATAAAGAAAAACGTTATGAAACTTTTGTTGGTTGTTTAGGTCTTAAAAGGAAAGATTTATAAAGGAAAGGGGGAAATTAGGGGTTAAGAAATAATTTTTAGACACTTTTTTTTTCACAGTGAAAGCACCTCCAAAATATTTTACATACATACACAGCGTCATGCCTTTTTCAGGAATAGGTTAGGGGTAGGCAGATACCACTTTGTTCCACTTGCTGCGATCCCGACAAATCTTTGTCGCGTCTTACACGTCCATTAAAAATCGGTTTACGGTACTCTAATAGAAATAGGAGAATATAATAATAACATTCCAAGTATTTATTTCCACGTTCTGTGTCATCCTGTACATGCGTTCCTGAGAAGTTACAGGGGATGGCAAAATAAGCTGACCGTGTTTGCAGGAATTCCCAAAGTTCTCCCCTTTTATAGCCTTGTTATGTAGATAAATGTGAACGCAGGAGGATTAGAAAACGGCATTGCAGTAATAATGTTCTATTAACGACCGTGACGATTGCAGTTTACCTTGCTGAATCGCGTTCCTTTTTAGTCTACTGATTGTACGTCACAAGACTTGTAAAAAAATACGCGTCCAGTTAGGTCCGTATTAGGTTTATCTTCTAAGCTTATTAGAAGGCTTCAAACTTAAACAAAATATGCCAGATATTGTTGCTGATGTCTAGCAGTATCATCAGTGGTACTAATGGGATAAATCAGTGCCGATTATAACGTGGATGGAACGATTTGTGGTACAAATTGATCTCTAACAGTTCTCCACAATTGTACGCATAGTATAGGTCGAAGTAGCAACCTAATAATCAGATAAAATATACAAATAATTTGTACGTATGTATGTTACGCATTTCTATCCCGTGACCGCATATCCGTAAGCACGAGTGTCAACAATAGAAAAGTCTCGCGGTACACGGGGGCTTCCGTACCCTTTATACTTTTGTGGACCACAGTAATGAAAACGGGAAAACATTTTGTGGAGCACGTCGTATATTCAAAAGGGAAAAAAAGAATAATAACTTCACACAGTAGCCTCGGTTGCCTGCTCGCACTTTACGAGATCTTGGCGTTCAAGCCAAATACACAGTCGAACTACATATCTGTGACCTATATTTAGTTAGGTACCTAGCTAATGTAGTGCGACGTCAAGAACTAGGTACGTCTTTGTAATAGATTCTTTTTTTCAATTTGACCTACATTCAAAAGGAAGTTAGTCTGTTGCTGTTTCAGTTTAGCCATTCCAGTTGCAGGAGTTCTCTTTGTGCGGGAGTAAGTCGTTGTTTTTGAACTAGACGTAGAATACGAGCATATCAACATCCAAGTAATAGGTTTCAATCAAATCTAAAGAGAAATATGAACTGCAAATCAGCAAACTTGTTAGTCAAGTTATTTGATACAAAATAAATTGTAGGTTAGAAAAAACTTACTGACGCAGCGACCCAAAATGAGTCAACCGAACCTTTTGCCAATAGTCTATCGGCAGAAGGTTGGTCGGAGATCCGCCAGGAGAAAAGTATATATATTTAAAACATGTGTAAGATACTTAAACAGCAGCGAAATAAAGACCAAAATGTAATGAAAATTGTTCGGCAACACTAAAACGCGTGTAAGTATAATAAATAAAGTTGAAATTGCTTCTTCAAGTCTATATTGAACAATGAAAGTAAATGGAGCTCAGAGTAGGAATGAAATCTCAGTTACTCGGTTCAGTAATGGAATAGGAATCCATGACTTTGAGCGCAGACTGTCCGCTGTAGACTGATATGTTGTACTTACACGATACGTGAGTTATGGGTAGGATTTCCTCATTGTTTACATGAAATTTTAGATCAGATGTCGGCGTGCAATAGACATGGCTGTCGCACGCGTGAGAGTAAATGTGAAGCCGAAACTAGACGATGTGCATTAGATAATTACAGTCGACTAGTGAACCGAGCTACGTTATAGCTAAGAACATAATGTGTTTTCGTGTGATACATGTGATGTTCGGAATGAGACTTCCACAAGGTGGACCGACGACCTGGTAAAGATCGTAGGTACCAGCTGGATGCGGAAAGCACAGGACCGACCTTTGTGGAGATCTCTGGGGGAGGCCTTTGCCTGATGATGATGATGTAATGTTCTTCTCATATCTTAGAAATAAATAAAAAATAATCGTGGACAAATTCACACAGCGCCATCTAGCCCCAAGCTAAGCAAAGCTTGTACTATGGGTGCTAGGTAACTGATGAACTACTTATATACTTTATAAGAACATACTTGTTATACATATAACACCTAGACCAGTAACAGAAATTAAAATTCATCATTTTAATTTCTGCTCGGCCAGGAATCGAACCTGGGACCTTATGCGTGGCAAACCGGCATGTTGACCACTGGACCACTCAAGTCGTCAAGAAGATTTAATAGTATTGTTACGATTTGTATTTTAGAGCTCGACAGCTCTTTTAGAACTCAATCATATGTCAATTATTTATAAGATCTCATTATTCATAATATTCGGTAAACATTGGTCATTAGTTGATACCTTGTGTGAATTGTAAAGTAAATCTTGCGTAGAATCTAAATATCCATGTCGTACATAAAAGTCTTTGTATACGCACCTATTGAGAAAAACGTTTTGCCCGGGAGACATTTCTAAGAATAAGTTTGTGATTTCGAGTAAATGAATCGTGACTAGATCGCGCTACCGCCGCGGGGCGCCGCGCCCGCACAGCGCGCCGTCGTATGCGAAGACTTTAATTATCTTGACCTATTTCTCGTTGCACATAAAAATAAGGAAATCCTAATAATATTACAGAAAGCTATGAGTTGTTTTTGAAAAATAAACCTATTGTTTGAAGTTACGACGTACAACCTTGAAAATCTTTGTTACTTAAATATTTCTGCAACAGATTTTCTTATCACGTGTTCGGCTACTATCTATGTGTAGGCACCTTCACCAAAAAGGAACGGCACTCAACAATATTCTCAAGCCTACTTCGCCCAACGTAAATTTTGTGGGAGAATATAAAAGGGAAATCACTATCATTTTGTTACATTCCGTCATTTTATTACCCAAGATTACGCAGTCAAAACGGGTGACGCATAAAAATCGTCTGCAATAAATACTGAGCGCCCTCAGCGAACTCCCTGAGGCTTAGTAATGTGAAGAGCGCGCCCGTTTCGAGGAACGTTAGCACGTACTAGTTTAAAAAGTAAAACAGACTCAGATTCGTTCGAGAAACGACATCATATATCACGCGCTCAAGATAAAATCGATGTGTCGAATATGCGGGATAGACTTAGAGCAAAACAGCATACTTAATAAAAGAGTGTACGTAGCATTGCTTAAGATTGCTTGTGCATCCAACAAGACTACGCCTCGAGTCTTCTATTTCCTATTTCGGAATTTAGTTCAGTAACAGGGCGGAACGGAATTTGAAAATCAGGCAGAGAGCCAGCGACGCAACTTTATATTTTTATTCTGGATGGAATTGTTGAAATTTCCCTATAGCGGACTTGGACTACTTTACTGTTACTTATTACTTTTTTTTGTATTTTAATCAAAGCCGAAACAGCGAGAGGCCAGACGCCTCGTCGCCAACTGCGCCATTAGCTAGCGGATACGGAATTTACGAGAGGTTATGGGCCTGCAGATTTAATGTTGCTCATCGACAAAGCTAATGGATTTCACACATCGATAGATATTTTTATTTTCTATTTAAGGGTAAATTTGACAATTTCATTTAATAGAAAGTTTCTAAAACATCTCTCGAAAAAAAATAAAGTGGAACTTAAAAAGTGGATAAACTTAAAAAATGTTTCTTCGCTGTTCAAAGTGTCGTGTCATATTTATTTGATGAGATAAACAAAACTTATCAAAGTTGCCCGAACGGGGGTAGGCTGCGTTTATTTGCGGGATTGTTTGCCAGACCTTTTGGCGCCAAGTGGTTGAAACCGCTTCAAGTTTTATTGAGCATATCATTGAGCAATATGACTACGACTTCTGCGTCTATTTGAGAAACCGCAATTCGAGCATGAGTTTAGAATCCGAACTCTTAAAGGCGCTTTAAACACATAAATATGAATTTCATACGTTTGTTGTAAATATCATTGTAATATTCTGCATCTACTCTAAAATACGAAGATATGAGTCAGATATACATTTTTGTGATCACACAAACGCTGATAGATGCAAAACACACGCACGGCGTGTTTGAGAACTTTGTAGGGGAGTACAAGCCCACTTAACCCTTGGCACGGACCGCTATTTCCTTCAGGAAATTGACAGCGGCTTCGCCACCAATCTGCGAAAGTTCCGACCGAGAAATGTATTTGCAAAGATGCCTAGGATATATCGTGTCACGCACGCCATTGCATACTCTCTGCGGGGATCTACTTTTTGCGACCGTCAGGGAGAAAAATAGTCAGAAACCACATTAATCGATTTCGACTGCGATGGTAAATTCCCAATCCTATATTAAGTTCTCAGACGAAAGTGAACAGCAAAAATGTAAGCGAGTATGATGAAATATGAAAGACTAACACGAACAGACAAAACGATTTATCACGCTAATCCCGGTTGAGGCGAAAGTAAAACTGATTCAGGACCTATTCCTGTTACTGGCCTTATTTTTCTTTTATGCGTCTTCTCCCTAAGGCAAGAGGGAAATATCTACAAAATTGTAGTTATGTTTTTATATCCAAATGGAAATTAAAAATTATTACATGTTATGGAATGTAAATATAATAAACTTTACACAAGTTATTTCGTATATTGGCATGGTATGATTTTATATAATACGAGCAGTTAAATTATAAAACGGAAATAAAATAAAACAAAAATATAGTACAATAGGTTACCAAATGCGCGGACACATAGAGCCCAGTAATTAAACTCTATGGACACGTCCGTCGACAAATATTTGAACGTGGCCCACAAACAACGAAGGCATATAAATTTTGACGTGTTGTTGTTTGTTTCAGGTGCTGCATACGACAGAGTGAATTAAAATGAGGACAATTTCATTAGCGTCAACGCAAGTACATCAAACTAATTTAGAATGGGAGTTCGGGAAGTTTAGGGGTAATTCGAAGGGCGGCAAATGAAAGAGCTGAGGACCTAAGATAGTTCGAGCGTGATCTAAATGCCTTATTCAAGAGACGCGCGCGCTGCTGTGGGCGGTCGCCGAGCATGTTTGACTCGACCAAGGGCGCAGTGCTCATAGCGCCGTCGCTTGCCAACAGCTCCTGTTGGCTCCACGGGAAGGGCTGGCCCTCCACCTTCCCAGCACCTGGGGACATCATCAAAGCGTTCTTTATATTTGCACTGTCTATGGCAATTGTCTTCTGTAATCTAGTACTCATCTGCGTCCTCAACAATCGGAGGTACATCAAGTATATCGACAACCAGGTAAGATTACCTTTTTGTAAAAGTTTGTGATTATATATAGGATACGGTTTAATGAAAATGTTTGTTCGCAGCCGCGGTATTTGCTCACATCCCTGGCGCTTAACGACCTTTTCACTGGAATTTTGATAGCGCCAGTCGCCCTCCTCCCCGCGCTTTATAAGTGCTGGCCGTACGGGGAGATCTTCTGCCAAATACAGGTAATACCCCCAAAGAATTCCTTAAACCATTTTTGTAGCGTGAAAATTCACCCATTCACAACGCAAAAACGTAAACCAATTTGTAATAAAAAGCAGGGGTCGCGAAAGTAGCGAAATTAATTTTCCATCAAAATTTCTCGAGAGTTGCTTAATCCAGTTAGAGCTAGGCGAAGCTACGAAGTCTCT
Source organism: Blastobasis adustella (assembly GCA_907269095.1). Taxonomy (NCBI): domain Eukaryota; kingdom Metazoa; phylum Arthropoda; class Insecta; order Lepidoptera; family Blastobasidae; genus Blastobasis; species Blastobasis adustella. The sequence continues at coordinate 10,248,755 of OU026130.1, forward strand.
GCAAAACTTTATTTAAACAAGGAATGAAGAGAAAATGAGTAAAGTTGTGTCTCGGGGAAAAAAGTTCGCAATTGAAGAGGCAAAGTTAAAAGGTAATCGGATACTAAAGATGGGCACGGCTTGTCACCCGTGCCATGTCACAATTTGAAGAAATCAATAAATATCGCAGGAATATCCTTCAGTTATTGCCCGTGTTCTAAAATAAGAGTGACTAAAAATCAGAAATATTACCTAAAAGCGTGGGTTCAAGGCTTTTATAGGCCGAGCGCATAATTTGCGATTAAAAAGAGTGATTGTTAGCGATCCGGCGCGGGAGGCGGTGTTCTGCTAACAATAAAACTGCTAAAACTTCTCTCCATGGTTGCGCTGGGGCTTAATGTGATATCGGCTAATGGTTTACGGTGACCGAGCACAAACTCTGCAGGGCGCTGAAGTTTATGCTTTGTAACTTATGCTTTCCACCCCACGACCCGCTGGTCCCGAATTCTCCGCCTTTAGGAAATGCCTCTTTATTGTTTTTGTCAAGACCATTTACATCCCTTAAGAAAATTGTCACAGCGGTTTTGTCGTTACAATAAAAGTGCGCTAAACTTGCTTTTTCCTTAATTGTAAAGGAAAACAGATGTTTTCAGAAGGCCAGCGGTATTGATGATGAAGGTACGGTAGGGATGAACTGCTACGAATGCCTAAAATAGGTTTAAAACTATGAAACCAAAGTAAAATTCGAAGAAAAACATAAGATTCTTTCTCTTGCTCACCGTTATTTTATTCACAAATCAATATTAATAACACAGTTAATAACTTAGATTTAGTTAATAACTCACTTAATTATTTATTTAGTTCAACATTGATAAACTATTGATATAAAACCAATAAATTATTAACTTTTACATTATTACTAAAGGCACTGCTGAGAGGAGCCGTCAGTCAACAAAGTGCAGTTATATTAGTCTGCATGGCGATCGACAGATACTTATATTTGCTACACCCGGACACCTACCACAAGCATTCTAGTAAAAAGGTATGTGAAAGTTATTTTAACGACTATCTTAGCATGGGTTTATGAACTTTTGTGGTTATTTACTACACTTTCATCCCACTCACTTTCATTTATAATACTAACCCGATAACATGTGTGATGAAAACGTATTCTTAACATTCGTAATATAGGTACTCGTACCAATCGTAGTAAGTTTCATTAATTCAGTGGTCTATTAATTTACGAATATGTTGACACTAAATTATATGCGTTGATCCGTTTCTGCTCAACGAGTTTGATATACACGTTTCACTTCGCAAAATCCCCTTTCGAGCTTCTTAAAAAGTTGTGGAATCCGAGATTTGACTTGGGCTCAGACAAAAGCCAACTCCGTACACATTTCAAATTAACTGGGACTTTCGGGATATGAAAATTTAAAATTAAGCATTCTTGAAACGCGAAAGTCTTTGATAAAATTCGGCGAGTGGGTATTTATTTTAAGCTAGCTGAGTTACTTTGAAGTGAGAATTTGAAGATATAATGTTTGTCATTTCTGAAACTGAGATTCAATACGTACTAACTTCTTTCAAGAAAATGTAACATGGTCTCAGGATATAACATAGATCTTCTGTAATTCCTTTCTACCACACATTTGTATAATATCACAAGCATCATTCAAGAGATTAATTTTATTCCAGGGTTGCGTGCTGGTGATCAGCGTTACCTGGATCCTCTCAGTGTCCTTGTTTGCTATCATGGTGCTACCAAGGTCTGGCTATTACTTCAACTCGACGGGACTAATGGCGTGTGATGTCTTCCATAGTCGCATTGCGTTCAGGTATTTTACTCTTTCATCCTCAAAGAAGAGAATTTACATGTTTCCAGTTCCCGATTGCTTAAAAATATGACACGTTATATTGATTAAAAAAAATTATAATTTTGGCGTTATGTTCTGGTTGTGCGCGCGCGTATGAGGGCCTGAGGTCCGCCTTGTCCTGGCGGACTTAAAATCCTTAAAGATTTTGTAGATTAAGTAAGATTCAGTGGAGCGACTGCCATCTGTTAACAGTAGAAACTGCCCAGATTGGATCGTGGTTACACATTCAGTCGGCTGAGTGTGCAGTATTCGTCATGATATTTTATCATACCTCATCGTAAGGGCATCGATTAGTGTTCAACTAATGTACATAACTCAGAATTTTACCATTAACCATTATTTTACATAATCGTCTAGTGTGTGGAACCGTGCCATGATTTCCTTCACACACAGGGTCCGTCGAGCATCACCAATATCGTGTCAGCGGCATATTCGCGGTTTTTGTTTAAATACCTACTAAATTATATTAATAGATACTTGGAAAATATACTTTACCAAACTCACTTCGAAATAAGCATTATCCATTAATAATTATTAAATAATTTAGAGGCCTGGCGAGCGTCCGCCGTCCATAAAATGATGATTATTCTCGATTTGTCTGTTTAAATTATTATATAAATTATAATTCCCTGTTAAAATGTACATTAAAATATTTATAATAATACTTAAAAACACTTTAAAAATAAGCGTTATCCAACCGTTTTACCAAAAGATTTGCCCGCGGCCCAGAATCACGTGACAATCACCTGACGCCGACAATTTCAAAGCATGATTCAGTGCAGAGTAATCGTCACAAATTCTTTGTGTATTTTTTCATTGAAATCTTACAAAGAATTACAACGAAATAATCTTTATTACATGGTAAAACCCGTGCTCCATGTCGAGTCGCCCATGTCGCTATTTTGAGTCGGAACCGTGGCACGGACCTCTATATACAAGAGGGTTCGGCAATGCTTTAAGCGCAACCTCTTGTGACATTAATACCTGATTGCACTCAACTTAGGCTTAATATATTCCTGAGCAATTAAGAGTCACAATAATTTTTTTCTAAGTCTTCTACTACACTCTTGACAGAATGATCGTGGTCTTCGATTAGAATTAGCAGCACGCTTTACTATCCCACTTAACTATTAGTATAGTAGTGTCATAAAGTTAAAATTGACGTAGCAAGTTTATTGGTGTTGCTGCAAAGCTTTTTTTGTTATGAATGTTATAAAAGAACCTAGCCTCGCCTAAAGTTTAGTGCAATCGGGCATAATCTACCACAAGTACATCTACCTGTTAAGAATACTAAAGTAATGATGTTTTTATTTTAGAATACTTTCCTGTTGCGCCTACTACTTCCCCACTACAATGGCGTTGATGTACTGCTACGGGTCTGGCTTCCATGTTAGCAAGAATCGCAGTAAATGCGACCAGGAACTTACCAGGCCCAATGGAGTCACGGCTCCTTGTTCTAAAGTAACACATTTGGAGCATGAAATTGTGGTAAGTAATAAATCTTGTATAAGATATTTTGATCATTTCCTCTGTAACTCTATTGATGCATGAGGTGTAAGAAAGATGGTCGATTGAGATTGGCTTCAACAATATTGCTGTCATTTTTGTGTTGTTCGTACCTAGTAGTAATAAACAGGGCTAGGACAATAAAGGAAAAGTGGGAGATTTATTTGGTACTTTCAAATGGAAAACTCATTAGCATAATAATTTAATTTTACATTTCATCTTCGAGGCTCCAGGTGTAGGTCAGCTTACTATTCCTATGTTGTCGATATTCCACTATTGCGCGCTAAGCGTTTTTCTAACTCTTTTCCGTTGTGAACGGCAAGGGACTGGAACTCGCTGTCTGTACATGTTTTCCCTGAGCGCTACAACTTGGATCTCTTTAAGACAAGAGTGAATAGGTATTTAATCGACAGATATGCGCCATCGCAAATTGCATCTGCACTTAAAATCATATGAGAAGGTAGTCAAATGTCTGATTATTTTCTATAAAATAAAAAAATTATGTCGTCTGTGATTTGAACAGTACGCGGATGAAACCTGCGGGGATCGTTAGTTACGAATAAAAAAGTTAAAGCCAAATCTTAATTATTTACAAAATATGTTCGTTTGACCAAGTTCTAGTTATTCCGATGATTTAATATGTACCCTCTTACAGTTGACTTTCGTTTTGAATTTGAATAGGCTTATAATTTATTTCTAACTTCAGTTTGCTTCCTCATTTATATGGAAAACCATTTATAATTCAAATGACAAACTTTCCCGCCTAAAAAGAGAACGAATAAATGTCCGCAGTTCTTGAATTGCATCAATAAACGTATAATTTCTTTCCGTTTTTCATTTTCTGCTCTTATTTATGCGTTTAAATTTTATTGAGAAATGTTATTTTAGTCCATTTGATTTTTGGCATATGTCTGCAGTTTACTTTATTTTCATTGATAAAATTTAAATATATTCGGCTTCGTCATGCGAGATTAAATACTTGAATAGACCATTCAGCGTCCGCCATTCCCACTTTTGAGGGTTTGGTATCCCTGTTGAATTTTTTGTAACGCGATTTTGTTATCTAATCTCTAATTTCTTCCGATGAAGCCTCATTTTGATTGAACACATTTCGCTTAATAAAGCCCTGAAATCCATAATCACAAGTATATACCAGAACTGAATTAATTCTGTAGTTCCAAATCTTGTATATCCGTATTATCATCCCAATCTTGTATTATTCTGGACGGCCCCGTCCAATTAATGGCAGCAAACTAAGGCTTTCGTCTCAAGGGAACCGTGCAGCGAGATGAAAAGTATTTCAAGCGTAAGCCATTCCATGCGCAAATTAGTAATGCCAACACGTTTTCTAATTTTATTACGTGATGTCAACAAGCAGAGACAAGACGAGCATAAAGAGACACAAAATAGGCGGGAGCTGTTAATGGAAACACATTTGCCACCCGAATAAATATTTATGTTCGACTTTGATTCAGCTCATGTTGTAAGTACTTTTGGAAATATGGAGCATGCCTCTCTAGAAACAATGTATTCACTAGCCTTGAAGGTATACAGATTATAATCTTGAGGGAACTTAGTCGCAGGCAACGTGTCACTCCTTACCCTTACGCATTATAGACGATGATCCAAACCAAATCAGTATATAACTGAAGATCGCCTAGTACATGTATAATTTGTTCTTAGAATTATTTGATAAATATATGGGACAATTATTTGCCCTGATAAAGCTCCAAGCGCCTGCGCGGCCGCACAGTGTCAGCACGTCTCGTACAATGGCCGCCATGTCCCTCGGTTTCATCGTGATGGTGACCCCAGCCACCATACAGGAGGTGGTGGCCGCCTGCACTGGTTGTAAGGTACATTTTATTAATTTTCCACTGCATGTATGTGACCGATGGTGACCAACGATTTAGTTTCTTCAAGAACCAAAGCGATTATATGATTAAAATTATACATGAAGTAAAATATGATACAGATTCTTTGATCAATTTTTTGGAATAGACAAAAATCTAAGACGAGCCAAAACATATCCAAGCAAAACAGCTGTCAAAAATTAAACATCAAAATGGCCGACCTTGTAAGCATAAGTAAGGAACATGAGTACCAACATAACGCTACAAAAAAAATTAAAAATCAAATATACGTAGCCCGTGGAAATTCAAAATTCACGATACTTTTTGAACAGACCTCGTACATGCACAATCATGCTTGCATACCACGTAAGCAATGATCCTGATACTTTGGTCTTTGACATTTCTATAACATGTGTATACTAATAGCATATTTTATAACAGGTACCACCTACCCTGGACTTCATCGTTACTTGGTTGGCGTTAAGTAACAGCTTCTGGAACCCATTTCTGTACTGGCTTCTGAACAGCCACTTTCGACGGATCAGCAGTGAGCTGTTGCAATACTACGTAAGCTTCTTCTCAAAATTTTTTACCGAATTTCGGCTTATGTCTGCTAAAGAAAGGATTGTTTGCATGAATACAGTAGGCGATGTAATTAAGTTAAAAGCTTAAGATTTAACAGTTTATCTAAAACAAAATATCAGGGTATAAAAGAAGCAGAGAAATTGTTTCTAGGAAAATTTATTACTATTTTATCTTATCAATCAATCAATGTATTTATTGCATTCATGAGGTTATTCATCACAGCCCGTAACAGTCCACTGCAGGACTTAGGGCCTCTCCCACGAAAGGGGAGGTTATTGCCATAATCTCCACGCTTGGCAGGCGGGTTGGAGATCGCAGTGTTTAAATATAACAATGGAAAATGCATACTGTGATGATGATGAGGTTATTAAGGTCTTACAGTTTTAAAGTACTTACATCATGAAACTCATGTGGGTATGGCAAATATATTATATAAACTAATAATCGAAACATAAAATTACAAAATGTCAATTAAATGGTAAAATATTCAGGACAGTTCAATTCATCTTATATCTATATGGAACATTATAATCTGACTTACTGAAGTTAACATCATTATTAATATCACATATTATAGCAGACACGTTAATATATTTTTTTTACAGTTATGCTGCCGAAGATCTTTTTCAAACTATGAAAAACCTACTGGTTGCTGTGGCTCTCCGAATACATCAGACGGATTAAACAAAGGCGAATTTGAAGGTCTCGGAGAAAAATATTGGGGCGAAATCTTAGAGCGCACGGTTTCTTCATCATCTTTACATGCAATACAAAAGACATACCACAGGGACCCGCTACGGTGTACAGGATCATTCAAAGGTTGTCCGAGCAGTGCTTGCAAAAATGATCCCAGATTTTTCGATGGCTACGGCCCTTCGGAATATAGACATTTCGACAGATCCGCTTTTCAAATAGAACCCTGTTCGCGATCATGTAGAATGAAGAACTCAGACTTCTGCCTATTTAAGCCTAGTCCAGGCCTAGAATACGGTCGTTCCAGGTCAAACTTAAGTTTAGATGAGAGCAACTTCAACAAATCCTGTAATGGAAGGCATCCAGAATTGTGAGAATTCCGAAACTGTCCGGTCTTCGGGCACAGAAGCAATAGTATAGGGATGTATCCTGGAGTAGAGCATTTCAGTTCAAACTTAAAGTGGAAATTTGACGATTCTCCCGGAGCTGAAGACGATATGCAAATTTTGGAACATAATTTGGACAGAATCAGAAGCCTTAGCCACGAGAGGAACTTCAATGGTTGTGTTGTGAAAGACGATGATAATTTATTAGAGGTGGAAGTGAATGTTGTTGAGGATGACTCAGATGAAGCTAAGGAGTTTAACGGTAGTGCTCGCGATTGTGAAGAAAAAAGTGATTATAGTGCATCACATAAATTTTCACGTCATTCTTCGCTTTCAAACAGAGAACTAGATGTGATCAAAGAGAGCTCTAGAAGTTCTAGTGATACAGAAGTGACGTTGACGCGATGACTTCCGAGGGTCACTTTTGATAAGTCAGTGAACGTTGTTCATTTGCAGTTATCACCCGAACAGAGACAATGTAAACAAAAATGTAAGAGACATCCCTATTTGTAACGTAATCTTAATAAATGCAATATAGTAAGTAAGGTGTTACTTTGTAAGTATTATGCGGACCAGTAGTTTTGGGTCTAATTTTATATGAGTGGTCCCGAGTGTGTAACTGGTTTACTAAATTGAATATTTGCTTGGACGATGTGATAGACAAAATAGCGTCTAAACTTAGTAGAAATCTATGTAGATAAGTCATATTATGACTTAATGTCAACACTCAAATTAAGGGAAAATAAATGTGAATGTAAGTAAAATTTGATGATACTGTAGGAACCACAATGTAGATAGAAATACAAGTATAGGGAATTTTGTATTTTTTGTAATAGTAAATTATGATCTACATAATTATAAAGAGCTTCAATCGGCATGTTTCCTTTAATATACCAGAATACTGCTCCTAGCTTGTTTCATAGATATAAATTATTGTCATTCAAATGTCTTGGTGATCTGGTAAACAATTTATAAGACAATTTTACTTAATCATGCTGTAAAAATATAGAAAATATATTAGAAACAGGCACAAACTATAGTTAATTTTCTCTGAAGATGTTTAAAATAAGACTGTTTGAACTTACTATTATTAAATTATGTGTATGTAATAACAATGATATTCAAATCGCACAATACTTTTCTTCTACATATATCGTAATATTAAAAGATTGTTGATGTCTAACTAAATGTTAAACGGATTAAAGAAAGAAAATAATTGTTTTCCAATAAAAACGTGTTTAATTCACTTACCTGCGGTTTTATGGATACATTCAAACAACTCGAAGGCTGCAAAGGGTACTTAAAGAAAAATGACGCATTCTGGTACAACCCCTATAGCATTTTATTTGTTCGACCATACATCAGCTTCTTGCTAGTGTTTTGGCATACACGCAGTAAGGTCAGTGAGGATGTCAAGCTTTTTTAATAATCTACTACAAAACTGCGCCTAAACTTGAGACATTCTCTCACGGATAATCCGTAAAGACCTGATAATGAGATACAAAATTTACTTGCAAATAACTTCGATTTGAAATTTAGAGCTATGTATACCAACAATTTGAAATCTTAAAATAGCCGAATGATCATTGTAATCTAGTAATTGTATTGTACTTTAGTCTAGTAATTCAATGAGAACATAATAGCTAACTAAGCTCAGGAATAAATATATTTATTCCAAAAGGTGCTAATGGAAACCAAAAAACGGAGGATGTCAAGTTAAAATGGTAACTCCACAAAAATAATATTAAGGAATATGTACGTAAGTGCAGCGAGCGACCTTCGAGCAACTATCGATCAGCTTCGACATGGATTTTTTAAGTAAGTGAAGTTGGTGGTAAGAGCAAAGTCATATATAACTAACCTATGGGCCAAAAGCGTGAGTTTGGGGGTGTGCGCTGCCTTGAGCATGATACAGGCGCGTGCGGAAGCTCCGGGCGTGTCATTGTTAGCCCTTCAGACATTCTATAGCGAGCGCCACGTGGAACGTAAGTATCATTGTAATGAAAGTAAAGAAATATAAGCAAAGTAGTCGCTTCTCTGTGTATGTATAAATGTACACTTTGAAACTACATCATCAATAGATAGAATGATTGAAGAGGAAGGTTTATTGTAAGAAAAAAAGGGTAAAGTAGGTGTAAGGTGGGGGTATCTTCTAGGTTAGATGTAGGGGTAGGGTAGGGGTAGAACGCCACACGAACGACGTCGCGCCGGGCCTGCTAGTTTCATTATAAAATAATCAATTTAGGCTTCTACTACAGTAGGTACCCAGCACATACGCCAGCTAATAATGTGAAATATTTATATGTCAAAAAGGAGTGCAGGTCCTGATTGTAGTGTAGATGGAAAGCGGTAATTGTCTTGTTTCTTTACAAACATGCCGTCACGTGGTGCCAATAGAATCGGCTCTCGGGACTGTTCAACCAGTCTCAGGGTCCCTAGCGGAATATCCTTGTCAACCTCGTTTTGCCAGCGGAAAGGGCACACCAAACTCATTCATGTCATAAAAATGCAAAACCGCAGGTGTGTTGTCACATTGAGGCCACGTAATATGCCTTTTGTCTGTATCTATGCTACCCTATCCTTCAAGTTGTGTTCCGACACAAAAATGCAAACTTTGTTGCTTGGCAGGATTTATAGATGAGGGGGCTAGCTATAGCTAGCTATAGAGGTAGCTATCTAGGCGGACTCCTCAGGGTTCCTCTAAAAACTGAATAAATTATGATTTTGGTACAAAACAATATTTGATACACTATAACTTAATAAAATGTTATTAGTTTGTATACTTATATTCGCTCGATTTGAGCGACACGATGGTTTGGGTCCGTTTATACGTCGCCGCTTACAAACCGGATCGAAAACGCGTAGCAACCGGACTATGCGGGTGCGACACGGTGACTATGCGGGCGCTGCACGTTTGTTTACAAATAATAAAATACGTGTGGCACTCGGGGACTGCCGCGGGAAAGCTATTGCATAGCATTTTTTATCAACTTATGCAAATATATTTTATTTATGCAGTATTTTTTTTTCTTTGATATTAATTCAAGTTTTTTCTTTGATATTAACCATATACATAAGTTAAGGTTCAACTAGTCGCGGGCTCGAACTCACTCGTGGACGTGGCCAAAAAGCACGCTGTCTCACCTAGCATTGTGTCTAAAAGAGATAGAATCAGTTATGAGCAGTTAGCAGCTAGTCCACACGCATACGTCTAGTCGCACGCACACAAACACCGTGCCGAAGTCTGCCGAACTGAAACGACGTTAGACGATGCACGGCTTTCAACGCCGCACCGCTGTGCCGTTCGGAGTGGGGGGTGTTAGGTTTTTTCGTTACGGAATTTCTTGATTCGGTCGCCGCGCTCAAAGCCCGCGATAAAAGCTATGCAATAGCTTAAAAATAAACTTTCTGTCATTAGAACCACCATGGTCGAGGATTTGGCAGATCAGTTAATTACAGTGGAGCCACTGCCATCTGACCTCCGTGGACCTGTTAACAGGGGAATTTAGCCCGCTTGCCTGTTTGTCTGACGTAAAACATAAAAAAGACCTGACCTGTCATTAGAATAGAAACCAAAATTGCATAAATATTTACCAAATATCGACAAATCGTGACGAAATCGTATGTTTTTTAGAGTCGCCAGATGCCTTTGGATGCTGCGAAGGGAGATCACTAGTTGGAATTCTTTACGGGAGTCTTTTGTCTAGCACTGTATGTCTTCCGACTGACAATTGTAACGTAACACTGTCCCACGTACAGGTTCAGCTAAAAGGAAGTTAAAAAGAAAACACGAAGATTCAGAGAAATGCTACATACAATAAAAGTTATAAAAGTAAAGTAAGTAAAGCACAAAAGTTCCTAAAATAGACTAATTCACATGACCTTAGTCCTGGCAGAATCATAGAATTCACTTTTCAGAGATTGAAAATTTTTAAATTATAGTATATAATATGTTATAGAGAATTAGTTGATGCAACCATGTGCATTAGCTTATGTTGGGCAATAATACTGATTATTTTTCTAATAATAATCATTTTCGTAAAATAGCATCATTCATTCATTCATTTTTTTTTATGAAATGGCAACGGGTCGTTCAACAGCTTGACAACCATTATTGTTAGTGTCAAAGTGCAAGAAAAACACACTGAAAAAGTTTGACCGGTTTAAGAAAGGAAAAAAAAACATTGCATTACCCATCTGTGGCATTGCCTGAAGCCAAGAAATATACTACATAATTTAGATAACATACAAAATATACTAAGGTGTAGAGACATCACAGGACTTCACAAAACATAAATGTTAACATTTATGTTTTGCGACTTTATTAGAGTTTAATATTTTAAGAACAAATATATTTACAGATTAATCGAATTAATGGAGCATGTGTATGAATAAGTAACGATTTAATATTAGTTGGCCTTGGTACTTTAGAAGGAAGCAGGTCATAAAGGGAAACTGTTTGTAATGGGCAGTTGAAAAGGATGTGATCATCGGTTCCAATATCCGTACCACAATCACAGACAGGGGAAGGACGAATGCGAAATATATGCAGACGCACAGGGGAACACGTTTGACCTAGTCGAAGTCACCAGACAACCGAAGTGGCCCATTTATCAACCTTTTGGAAGTTAAAAAACCATGGTCTTGCTGGAATATCTGGTTGGATGTCGCCATAGTGCCTGCCCTTAAACTGCCTAGAACGCGTCCAATCTGTCAGCCAAGCCGAATTTAAATCCGTCTTAGCTGAAGAACAGAGGTCATGTTAGAATAAGTAGTAATGATCACGACAACCTAAATTAACCGCCTCTTTAGCAAAACGATCCACTGTCTCATTGCCCTGGATGCCACAATGACTTGGGATCCAGGCCAATGTCACGTCGAAACCAGCAGAGTAACAGTCGAATTGAGATTCTCTAATGTCCAAAACTATAGGTAAATTCCTGGAGCAAAACGGATTAGATGAAATTGAAATATCATGAAAAATCGTTCCTCTTTTTTCACTACCGAACTTCAGTCTGAATTTCTTTATCTAGCCGTCAACCAATTTAAAATTTATGACAGACTTTTTCGTGGCCAGCAAGTAGTAATAAAATCTTCGCTATCATGGCATCGATCTATGGTTCGTCACTGCTTGACAACTTTAAAACAACTTGTAGACAATAATACGTATAGATATTATAAATATTATATAGAAAATAACGTCTCCAAGGCCAAAATAAAATAAATTAACAAAATTAACATAACAAAATGGTATGTCCAGAAATACATAATTCGTAGACCATTTAGAATAATGGTCGCATCCAAACAAACATAGTATCCTCTCTTTTTCAGAACATAATATAATGAATTGGAGAGCCATTTAAGTCTGATGGGCCAAACCCAAGGAAATAAAACTGAATATTACATTAAAATTGAAAATGAATGTTTCGAAAAAGTATCCTAATAACTGTAAGTACACATATAACTATTCATCAGGGCAAGACCCTACACAATGAGATACATAAGTGATGTTTAAGAAAGCAACCTTACAGAAAATATACTACAGAAAATGAGAAAATATACTATAGAAAATGTACAAGACGTGGTATCCATAGTCGTCAAGAGAAAACAAGACTAGATTCCATTTTACACGCTCTTAAGAGCATCTGAAGACTAATGTGACCTCAGTATTGACTTTAGAGCCGTAAAACTTCATATCAACGTTAGGTCTTCTTGCACCGTAAAACTGCAACGTTAAATCCCTGTAAGTAAGTATAACGTATATATGTATCTTCGCGATAGCGAAGTTATAGCAAATTTTATGGACAGTCCGAAGAATTTACGGCTCTAAGCGGGTAAAAGAGACAATAAATGGTTCATCTTAGAGCTCACAATCTTTTACATCTCTAGAATTTACGAAAACAACATGTGGTCTTCTGCCTAAACTTGAATCACATTTTCTTTGTGAAATAGCTTTAAAATTCCGAATTTAGATTAAGGTCAAACTTACACGGCATTAATCATTCTTCTCCAAGCGCCAATGTGTATAATTTAATCGTTATTTACTGTGATAAATTTTGTCACAATCTTTTGTGTCCGAGACACAATAATTTGTCTCAATTTAGGATGATTTTTATGTTATCATGTGGCCGTATTTACAGCGAAATTGTTACAAATGGCGTGGCGTGAGATGCGAGAAGATTATAAAGCTATGAATAGGCAGGCCCCCAGTTATTGTGCGCACGTAGAAGGCGTTATAAGACGTGACTCTTCATTTTAACAAGGAATAATAATAATTGACAAAGCCTAATGAAAGGACTGCCCTAATTAACAATATTTTGACCTAATTTTCAAGGATATTTTCAATTTTATAGTTACAGCAGACGGTAACTACTTCATTAAATATTATTTTAATACTATACAAAAGTATCATTTCATTAATTTTATTCTCTAAGCCTTCCATTTTTTACCAAGGAGCGTCGATGGCTGAGTAATTCAGGTATCCGACTCGTAAACTACCGTACCAATGACTCTTTTCTAAGTCTTGTACATTAGTTGAATGCTAATCGATGCTCTTACAGTGAGGGAAAACATCGTGATGAAACCTGCACATTCAGGTGGCTGAAGGTATAACCATGATGGTGTAACGTAAGGGATTATCTGATCTGCCCAATCCTGGATCATGGGACATTAACCCCAAGATGATCTTTATCTTTACATTTTCACCTACAATATTATGCGTTCCGTCCGTCGCATCATTGTTTATCTTCGCCATGTAATATAATATTATGTGGGTCGCAGTGACTGTCTGAATGCTGCGTACGTGCCCTGCGTGTTTATGGGACGTTATCCCGCCGCCATCATAATACTGCTAGTTTTTATTCACGCATGTGTCGCGTGGAAACCGCGAAGCCCTAGCTTTAATAGCGTTACATGTAACAGCGTAGCGTAATAGTCGCAAAAATTGTTTTAACTACTTAGGTTCGTTTTTTATTTATTTTATAATTTGTAAGGTTATTTATTGTTTTATAAGATTTTTGCGGGGTCGGCAACGCGTGGGTGATGTCCCTGGTATTGCAAACGTCCATAGGCTGCGGTGACGGCTTACTATCAGGCACGCCGAAAGCTTGTTTGCCACCACAGAGCAAAAAAAAAATTGCCAGTATGAAGGTTCCAACTTTCCAATCTTTTTGTTTGCCACCTTAGTGGTATATAAAAAAATATGTTGTATTTGTTGACTTGTATAGTGGAGTGACATTATCTTCGCACAAAGCTCCTTAAATAAAGATTACAACTACCAAATACCTAACTCCATTGGCCTCTGTACATAATGAGCACTTACCAGAGGTCCTCTCGGCACCAAGGCTTAGCTGGAAGAAATCCCGTAATGGGATATGCTCGCCTTTGCATTATAACCTGCTGTTTCTTTTTATTTAGTGTAATGTTTTATACAATAAAGAGATTACAAACAAACAATCAACCGCCTTAAAACCAAGAAATTCTTAAGCCTTATACAAGAAAAAGTTTTTTATAGCTATAAATCAAACTTTCCTTTTGATAAACGGCTATGATTGCTCAATAAATAACCCTTAACCCGGGCAAAAACCGCGTTATCCCGCGGTGCCGAGATGTATAAAAAGCGGTGAGTACGCCTCGAGCAATATTCCCTTTGAGGCAGTACCGCTAAGAGTATCTGCGTTTACTAAGACTCTAACCCTTATCCTTGAGAATTCTTAGTAGTAAAAATTGGACGACAAAATAGAGTTTGTACCCGTTTGTAAACTACTCGTATCGTATTATTGGGATTAAACCTTACTCGCAGAATAGATGGCCGATGGGACAGGAAAATTCTCGAGTGACGACCACGTACTGAAAGTCGCAGCGTGGGTCGACCTCCCACTAGGACCGACCATCTGGTAAAGATCGCAGGTACCAGCTGGATGCGGAAGGCACAAGACCTTTATGGAGATCTTTGGGGGGACTATGCCCAGCATGGGCGTCTACCGGCTGATATAATTATGATGATGATGATGAACCTTACTCAACGGTAATTAGATAGATAGTTGAATACAATCGGTACAAAACATCAGACGGCCATATCGCTTAAAGCTATTTCTAAACGCGGTAAGTAATTCAACGCGTTAGCAAAATGAGAGTGAAATTAGAAGCAAAATTGTTTAATAGGCTAGGTCGAGTTTGATTAAGTTTTGCTGATGAATCGTATTTGCTAGTTCCGATAATATTTCACTGGAGATCTGACTATTCAATTAGGAAGTCGAGGATTGTTGTGGAAATGTTTCATCAGCATTTCAGCAGTAGGGCGTCCATTGCTGGGCTAGGGCCTATTTTTAAAAGTGTATAAATAAGTTGTTTTTATGAAATTATATATAAATAGTAGTAGTGGACTTGGCGCGACTTCGTTTGCGTGGTGTAATACCCCTACCCTACCCCTACCCTACCCCTACCCTACCCCTACCCTACCAATACCCTACCCCTACTTATCCTTTTTCTTCTTGCTTATAAACCTTCCTCTTAAATCACTAAATCTATTGCTGGAAACCTCAATAAAATCCTTTGCGTGGTTTAAAAGGTTTAAGCGTACATAAATACATACATAAGGACAGACGGTGGGAAGCGACTTGCTTTTATACGATGTATAGGTATAGATTATAACATGAGAATGGATCTTTAGACAAGATTACTAAAGGAATTTTTTACTAACTTAGTTTTATAAACATTTTAGTTGACAACATTTTTATAAAGCCTCCTTTCAACTCCAATAGGTATCTGATTTCGTTTCGCTGATAGGAGCTCTTAGCTTGGTCTCAAGGGAAGGGTTTTTTGCCTTTTTCTAAACCCGTGGTAAAAAGCTTTCCGAAAGGACAAGCAATATTTCACAGCAAAATAGCCATGCCACATAGATGGTTTTCAAGAATATCGGGACAGTATCAGCTAATATGAACTTGATTAGTTTGGTTCAAAACCGTTGGTAATTATGGCAAAGTACGAGTAAGTGAGGTCAATGATTACTTTCTCTAAAACTCAATTTTAAAAATACTGCGAAAGTTTCAAAATAATACTTTCATATTTTACATAATGGAAATGAATCTGCAAAAGTTATTACCAAGTTAGTGAGTAAGAGCCCGTATATACAGACGTAGGTAGTGTAGGTACACGATTTCTGATAGATTTTTCCCAAATATTCATGCAACTTTGGTTTCTATAATAATAGCTTATTGTATCATCCAAAAATATTGGATAGTTAGCTTCAATTTGTTTTTTGGTCTGTGGTATTATTTGTCAAAAAACGTGCAGCGTGTTTTCTCTCACCGTAAGAGCATCGGTTAGTGTTAAACTAACGTACATAACCCAGAAAACCGCCATTGGTACATGGCGGCACTGAGATTCGAACCCGGGACATCTGGCTTACGAATCTGACCCCAATACGACTAGGCCACCGACGCTTGCGTTGTAGAAATGAAAAATGCAGCTAAAAGGTTTTGACTCTATTGTTTTGTCTTTTTTATTGAAACGGACTTTATTGTAGAGTTATTCTAGTAATCTACAGCGATTGTTTACCCCTGGGCATGGTGCGCGAGGTAATGAGTGCCAAGTGGTTGCTTCCGAAATCTATACTCCACCTCAGTAATTACTTGCTGCTCAAAATCCCGAAAACAGTTCATTAACCACAACTCCCTGCGTACCACAACATCTGCAGTTGTTCCAGTTTAATGTGTAATGTTTATGAATCCACTGTTTCACCGTATAGGATGCTGGATTCACGTTCGTGTAGCGTACTCTACAGCAATTGTTTACCCCCGGGCGTGGTGCGCGAGGTAATGAGTGTCAAGTGGTTGCGGCGCGACACGTTTTAAAATCTAATTTGTCCTGACGAGAATACTCTCGCAACGTTCCCTAGTATACTTGGGATTTTTAAACGTATTCATTAGCGGGGCTAAGTATGTTAGCTTTAGGAAGTTGCTGATAGCTGTATTGTTAAGGTTTGCCGGTTTTAAGATAGTAGGTTTAAGTTGGGTTTGAGTGTGATAGAGGTTTGTAAGTATGGAAAGTTGTAAGAATCCTACGTGAGAATGGAAAGCTTACTGTTAATTATAAAACAAGGATCATTATATTCGAATCTCCGTGCGCGGCTGTAATCACTTGCCTTCAAGAGAAACGCTTAAAAATATTTAAAAAAATATGTTTGGATTTTAAAAATGGTTTAATTCTTAATATTTCAATAAATTTTTGGGAATGATATATTAAATCAGTTTAAGTAATGTTCAAATTACTATATTTTAATGAAAATATACAAAAAATCATACAATATTAGGAACTTGTTGTGTATTTACGAACGCTCTATAAAATCTATAACAAAATATTTAACTTCTGTAATCTTACTAAGAAATATTCTAAATTATAACTTTTTAATATTTTTTTTTACTTTTTGGAATACCTAATGTGATGTTTTTAAGAAACTTTATGCTAAATTTAACGGAAATTTTAAAACTAATCACAGTCGGCATCTACATTTGCATACCGTAGTAAGAAATTATATAGTCTAGAAAGACAATCTTCTTACAATTTAGACAGGCAGGACATATTTGGCACCGTTTTTGAACCCGTGAATTTTAGTAGGTGAACCCTCTGAAGGTTCTTCAGTAAATTATCTTATTGTCTTGCGCAACTCTCTAGGCAAACGTAACACATCTTTGCATGCGTAAAAGTGATCGTTTAGAATTCTCTTCTAAGCCGAGTAAACCAGTAAAAAGAGTAAACCAGTAAAAATACAGTCTTTTTGCCTTTTATTTTTTCGAACAGTACTCACACTTGTCAAATTATGATCCTTGGGAAGGCGTAGCATTGGCTAGTGACTAGTAAACCAATCATCAAATAAATAAATGCATAAAATGTTACATCGAATGTATGGTTGGGTCATATGTACCTTTGACCGCTTGTAACTTCCTGTGCAAGGGCACACCGACTGAGCTGATACTAGAACCGAAAGGGGAGGGGTATAACCTGCAGCTACTGAAAAGCACGGCAACTTTAAACTTTTGCTCTAAAAAATACGCGCGTTTAAAAATGTGGCGGGTCATCATCATCATCATCATCATCATATCAGCCAGAAGACGCCCACTGCTGGGCATAGGCCTCCCCCAGAGATCTCCACAAAGGCCGGTCCTGTGCTTTTCGCATCCAGCTGGTACCTGCGATCCTTACCAGGTCGTCAGTCCACCTTGTGGAAGGCGTACCCACGCTGCGTCTTCCGGCACGTGGTCGCCACTCGAGAACTTTACTGCCCCATAAGCCATCTGTTCTTCGAGCTATGTGCCCTGCCCACTGCCACTTCAGTCTGGCAATCCTTAAAGCTATGTCGGTGACCTTGGTTCGTATGCGGATATCCTCATTTCTGATTCGATAGCGCAAAGAGACTCCGAGCATAGCTCTTTCCATTGCCCTTTGGGTAACAGTGAGCTTTCTTATAAGGCCTACAGTGAGCGGCCACGTTTCAGTTTCGTAAGTCATCACTGGCAACACACATTGGTCAAAGACCTTTGTTTTGAGACACTGCGGTAATTGGGACGAAAATATATGGCGTAGCTTCCCGAATGCTGCCCAACCGAGTTGGATTCGTCGATTGACCTCTTTCTCGAAGTTGGACCTACCTAACTGAACTATTTGTCCTAGGTATGAATAGTCGTCAACAACTTCAAGTGGAATGCCTCCAACTGTCACTGGAGTAGGCACAACATGGACATTCGACATAATTTTCGTCTTGTCCATGTTCATTTTAAGACCTACTTGTTGAGAGGCACTACAGAGGTCATCGAGCATTTTGCCCAAGTCTTCCAGGGTTTCAGCCATGACTACGATATCGTCAGCAAATCTGAGGTGAGTAAGGTACTCGCCGTTAATATTGATGCCAAGTCCGTCCCAGTCCAGAAGCCTAAAGATATCCTCCAGTGCAGCGGTCAACAACTTCGGTAATATGACATCACCTTGTCTAACACCCCGCTGCAGCTGAATAGGTTCTGTGGTCTTATTCTGGAGACGAACTGACATAGTTGCGTTTTTGACCTCATTGGTTTGGAACTAAATTTTAACAAATGTG
The DNA here is from genome assembly GCA_907269095.1 of Blastobasis adustella. Classification (NCBI taxonomy): domain Eukaryota; kingdom Metazoa; phylum Arthropoda; class Insecta; order Lepidoptera; family Blastobasidae; genus Blastobasis; species Blastobasis adustella. Next base: position 10,267,728 of record OU026130.1, read on the forward strand.
AACTCTACATTTCTGAGAAAATAGACACAAGTTTGGCACAATCCATAGTCCAAAATTTTTATAGCGTAGCCCCAAATATTAGAATACTCACAAAAGACAGTCTAAGCCTCCTTGGCTCCCCTATTTTCGACGAGGCCATTCCACCGCTCCTAACAAGTTCGGTTTCTAAATTTAATCAATTTTCGGACCGCCTCTTTAAAATTAGCAGCCATTCTGCCCTTTTTATACTGAAGTTTTGTCTTTTTGTTCCAAAATTTACTTACCTGCTCTAATCCGTGGAACTGGACGTGGAAATTCCCTGATCTAATCCAAGACTTAGATAATGTAATAAAATTCCAAATTGAATCAATCACAAACATCAGACTAAGCGAGCAGGCATGGACCCAGGCCTCCCTGCCAATTAGGTATGGTGGCCTGGGAACCCGTAAGATCTCTAGTGTAGCACTGCCGGCTTTTCTGTTCTCTATCTATAGCTCGTCTGACCTCACAGGAAATATTCTTAAAGCCCCCGTGGCTACAAACTTTGAGGTCGCGTGCTTGGCGGAGGTGAAACTGCTTGGCTAGCTGGACCGAGCCCAAATTTTCCTCCTACACCCAAAATTCAAAAGGCCTGGGATAAAATTTCATCTGAAGTCGTATAAGACACTTTCATAAATAACTCATCATCTTTAAAAGACCGCGCCAGGCTGGAAGCAGTTGCCAGACGGGAATCCGGGCACTGGCTCAACGCCTACCCATCCCCCAACACCGGCACTTTCATCGACCCGACCACTCTCCGTCTCGCCATCGGTCTCCGGCTGGGAGCCGAGGTTTGCATCGACCATAGTTGTGCTTCCTGTGAAGCGAGTGTTGACCGCCTCGGTCACCATGGGCTTGCCTGTTTTTCGAACGCTGGCCGCCTCTCCCGTCACGCCGCGATCAATGACATCCTGCGGCGGTCTCTCGTCAGCGCCAACGTCCCCGCAATCCTGGAACCTCAACACATTGCACGGGACGATGGCAAGAGACCTGACGGGATGTCTATGATACCGTGGAGGATGGGTCGCCCGCTGGTGTGGGACGCCACGTGCGCCGACACACTAGCTGCGACCTATCTTCCGGCAACCGCCAAACGGGCTGGCGCGGCGGCTGAGATGCGTGAGCGCTCGAAGATGGGCAAGTACAGCTGTCTCGGCGCCCAATACGACTTTGTCGCATTTGGTGTCGAGACACTGGGTCCGTGGGGCCCGGGCGCACACTCGCTCTTCAGGGAGCTTAGTAAGCGGCTCAGGGAGACGACGGGTGACCCACGTGCCGGCGGCTTTCTCGCGCAGCGGATAAGTATCGCCATCCAGCGCGGGAATGCCGCCGCCATGATGGGCACCTTACCGCGGGGCCCTAGTTTTTTTCATATTTTCTAATTTAGTTAGGTAATATCTATCAGTGAAGGTCTATTATTAGCTAACTGTTTATAGCATTAAGTACTTCTGTCTGATCTGTTTGATAAGCTGATGACCTTCCAAATAAAAATAAATAAATAAATAAATAAAATATTTATAACTACAAGGTTTTAGTTTAGTAAATTTTATATGTATTAGTGTATATATTTGGTATTTTAAATGTAGGTATTAGTGTATTTTTGTATTATAACTGTAAATAATTTATGTGTACCATAATACTTAATAATAAATAAATATGCATAATTCATTTAATTAGTTCATGTAAATGTCATAATCATAAATAAAAATAGTTAATGTCAGTATTAAATTGTCAATAAAATTTAAAATGATGCGTTTTCGTATAAACCCTTTAGTGCTTCGATATATCGATAGTCAATTTGGCACCGCTGTAGAGATTGGAGCACCGCCCAAGTTTCGATCGAATCGAAGGCTTTCTCATAGTCCACAAACGCCAAGCATAATGGCCGGTTATACTCTTCGGTCTTCTGTATAACCTGCCGCAGCGTATGTATGTGGTCTATGGTACTAAAACCTTTTCGGAATCCGGCTTGTTCGGGAGGCTGGAAGTCATCAAACCTGCGTGCGAGACGATTCGTAATGATTCTCGAAAACAGCTTATACACATGGGTCAGCAGCGATATTGGTCTGAAGTTCTTCAAGAGAGCCTTATCACCTTTCTTGAAGAACAATATCACTTTATTTCTTTGCCATGTTTCCGGCGTTTTTCCCTCGAGGATGACGGAATTGAACAGCTTCTGAAGGGTCTTAAGCACAGGTTTGCCACCAGCTTTCAGAAGCTCAGCCGTAATTCCATCATCACCCGGCGCTTTGATGTTCTTGAGCTGTTTGAGAGCCATACTAATCTCGCGGGTCATTATGACCAAATAAATTAAAATTCATCATTTCAATTTTTGCCTGGCCAGGAATCGAATCCGGGACCTCATGGCAGACCGGCCAACTGAACTCCTATATGACAAAAACTGAGCGGTGATGGAAAAAGTTTCTCTACCAGAACTAAGGTAGTATATCGACATAGGTTCCAGAGTCGCAAACTAAAGTGGCAATGGGCAGGCCACGAAGCTAGCAGAACCGATGGCGCGGCAAGATTTACGAGTGGCGTTACCAGAAATCGCAGCGTAGACTTCCCCCTTAAAATACAGCTATTGGTACCTATTCAATTTGTATGACGATTCACCAAATACTCTGTATGTAGCTGTAGATATAAAGGATTTTTTTCAAAGTGGTAATGCATTTTTGCCCTCGTATTGTAAACGACGGCTTCATTAAACTCCACCTAAATACAGATGCGGTAAATGTATTTAGATAAGAAACAACATTCTTAAGAATATTTTACGGAGCTCAAAACTTTACCCATCAAATTATGTTGCTTACGACTTATTTTGAACGTTATCTGACATTAGGGTGAAATTGAGAGCTGCCAGGTCTCAGAGTTGTTATCTCTCATAATCCCTAAACGCAATTATGCGGACCTTAAAACGACCTTTAAGGATAATTATTTTTTGGTAATTATAAGCCTAGAGGCCCAACAGACGTACACGATTTCTGCACGATTTGAATCAAATTTTAAATCACTTTTGGTTTCTATACTAATAACAAACACGCAGCTCCCGCATAGTCACCGTACAGCAATCGTGTCGCACCTGCATAGTCGTCGTGCCGCACCTGCACATTCACCGCGTTATGTGGGCGTCATGCTTACGCGTTTTCTGTCCGGTTTGCAAGCGGTGATGTATAAACGGGCCCTTATGCGCACATTATTTAACTAACTTTTGCTAAGATCTCCATTAAAATGTTTAATGTTACCTTGTTTGCGATAAAACAAAGGAGAATCAAGAATTAAAGAGAGTAGCTAAATTTGCCATTTTTTTTGGATAAAACCACGAAATTCTTAAGCGCCTTATCGATCTCCAAAATTTACTATCTCCAAATTATTTCGAAACATAAATAAATAAAAGATAAGTAGTTAGCCAATTTGTCTGTCAATTAGTATACACGACATGCGACAGGTATTTCGCTCTACATATTTTGTCATAAAAGTCTAAACGTACATAACGCGTATCATTATCCATTCGGGTGTAATATCTTCGACAGTGCAGAAAGAATTGTTGCCAAGTGCCGTTCCATGGATCCAATGTTTATTGTGTTGGCTTGGCGCCATGTTGTGTGAGATGGCAGTGTTACTGACGATGCCTTGGTGTGTCACTTATTGGCGAATTAAATTAATAGGTCTCTTGAGAAATAGTTGCTTCCAGAGTTCCGGAGTGGTCCATTTGGTTGGACTTTTGACTTTTATTTCATTTTATTTATTAGGAACAGTTGTGTACAAATATTCTTTGCTTGAATAAGCAAGTTGTGGCCATAAAGAAATGACGTTTCAAATATTACAAAGTAGACCAACAAAATAGATACCCAGTACTTTTATGGAGAGATTGACTTACATACTATCAATAAAAGTCAAACTTCATAACTGTATTTAATTTCTGTATGATTAAGTTTCTGAATCTGTTAAGAGACATTGAGAAAACATCTATCTGTGAAAAGGTTTCATTGTATGTGTGAATTTGAATAAATTAATTCATATTACAAAACAAGATCACTGGTTTATAATCAAAATTGACTGTAAATGATATTCGTAAAATTTAATTGTCGTTGGTTTAGCAAATATCGTCATTATCAAGGTACGCAACCAATAATCATTACGTACATTTTGCGTATATTACCACGGTTATTGTTTTACCTCGATATTTAGAAGCCAATATATTGTGTAATTATCTATTTGTAGTGAATAATCGGAAGACATGCACTGCTGGGTATAAGCCTCCCCTCGAGATCTTCTCAAAGGCCGGTCTTTACCAGAACTTGCTGTTGCTTAGTGGTAATTGATAAATAACTTAAAGCTTGTGCAATATAAATCATCAGCCGCGGAGTGAGACATGATTTTCTTAACACCAGTTTACCTAGCTCGAGAGTCAGGGGAAGATGCTCAGTGCTATTGCAAGCCATTATTATTAAATAGCTTGTAGACACTGCAATGTTATTTAAGTTGGCTTATGTGAATAAACTTTTATTTATTTTATTTATTATTTAGGTCGTCGGTCCACCTTGTGCCACCCACGCTGCGTCTTCCGGCACGTGGTCGCCACTCGACAACTTTACGGAACTGCCATCTGTTCTGCGAGCTATGGGCCCTGCCCACTGCCCCTTAAGTTTGGCAAGTATTCGGGCTCTTTCGGTGACTTTGGTTCGCTTGCAGATCACCGTATTTCTGATTCGAGCCACCGAGCATAGCTCTTTCCATTGCCCTTTGGGTAAGCTTTCTTAGGCCCTCAGTGAGCGGCCAGGTCTTTGTTCCGTAGGTCATCACTGGAAACATACACTGGTCAAAGACTTTCGTCTTGAGACACCGCGGTAATTGGGACGAAAATTTATGGTATAGCTTCCCGAACGCTGCTCAACCGAGTTGGATTCGTCTATTGACCACTTTCTCGAAATTGGAACTATTTAGCTGGACTATTTGTCCTAGGTATGTATAGCCGTCAACAACTTCAAGTGAAGCGCCTCCAACTGTCACTGGAGTATAAACAACATGGGCATTTGACATAATTGTCCGTATTTATTGACGTAATTTTAAAACCTACTTGTTGAGAGGCACATTACCTTTATGTACAATCATTATGAACTAGGTGTAGCGACGAAATAAAACCTTGCACTAGACATCCGCAGTGTAACGAAAAAACTTGAAAGCGCGAAGTAAAAGCCTACTTTCTATAATGTTGGAAGCTTGTTTCCTTCGTAGCCAATATCCGTTGTTGGTAATAGGAAATAGTTTCTCACGGTACCGTCTTCGACGTCTAGCCTTTGAGAATTTGTTTGTTGAACCGTGAACATCTTCAACGTTTTATCAGTTTTACTAAAATAAAAATGCAAAAGTAAAGTAAATGAACATTCATCAGTTTAATTTGCGCCCACCAGGGAATCGAATTCGTGACCCTCTATAAGCGACCGTCGCTGTCATATCTCATTATTCACTATATTCATTTTAGAAGCAAATTAATATTTGTATGGTCCTTAAAGCTCAATACCCAAGATTCTTCCTTTGGAAAAAATGTAATGTATTGACTCTCGAAATGAAAAAGAATAGCAAACAATGTAATATAATAATTCATCCATTCATTCCATCAATTTCTTGAGGATAATTTCCAAATTGTTGGAATATTGCGCTGATTATGCGGAAATTGAGATAGACGATGTAATAAAGATTTTTGCTGGCTTGAATTTCTAATACGTATTCATTTAGAATACGTCGATGAAATATGGCTTACACTGCATTCGAATTAAGCGAAATTAATAATTGTTCATTATAATTCACGGAATCCATAAATTAACCTAATTAAATCGTTTATCAAGCAATAAACGATATGAATTCGAGCTGAATGAATGATATTATTCACTTAGTGAGGCCTCATCATCAAGTTAAACACAAATTAATGGAAAATAATACGAAATTCTCGTTTCTCCAAATGGCTGGCAATTAAATGGTTCGAGAGCATCACCTGTATTTACTTTTACTTTCACCTGTATTTAGCTTAGTTCCCAGTTTATTCAAATAGACTATCCGGGATCTATACCTACAACAAAATAACTGTCCATACTTCTCTTCTCTCTCTCTGAGATCTCTGAGGTCACCACTTTTCATTAACGGGTCGTAGAAGGTGAGTAATGTCACCCGAAGAGGCATATCTCTCCATAATCCAGAAATTTGTACAAAGGAAATGGATAAACCTTTTATGTTGAGTACTATCAATACTCAATGCACTAATCTTCAACCCGCTTGCCAAGTGTTATAGCAAAACCCTACGTTAATTTGGAGGAAGATCGTGGACTGCTAAAGATTAATAAACATAATTATCTTGGAGTTAATATCCTGGTTGTGGTCACGTTCACGAGGGCCCGAAGTCCACCTAGACTATGATCCAAAATTTGCCAGATCAGATAATTATAGTGGAGTGACTGCCATATGACCTCCGAGACTCTGTTACCAGGAGAACCTAACAGGATTGGATCATGGTTACATACACATTCAGTTGCCTGAATGTGCAGGTTTCATCACGATGTTTTCCCTCACCGTAAGAGCATCCGAGACCCTGTTACCAGGGGAACCTGACAGGATTGGATCATGGCTACATACACATTCAGTTGCCTGAATGTGCAGGTTTCATCACGATGTTTTCCCTCCCCGTAAGAGCATCGGTTAGCATTCAACTAATGCACATAACTCAGAAAAGACTCATTGGTACATGGCTGCAGTGGGATTCGAACCCGGTACCTTTCGCTTACGAGTCGGATACCTTAACCATTTAGCCACGGACGCTCCTTATTAATGATAAAGATTCAAGTAAATTGGCTACTTGTAAATTAAAATTGATTCATATTGTATTGAGCATGTTTTATGTTTCGTTAATCTTTTTGATGACAGTATTCTAAATTAGCAAAATAATTTGATTGGCATAAAGTTTACTAGCCGCTGCTATTTTAAGGCCATTCCTCAATTTTATTTAAAATATTAGCTTTTGCCCGCGACGTCGTCCGTGTGGAAATCGTTTTTAGGGCAGTTGATGTTTTTCCAGAGCGACCATTTTAAATGACCTCCCAAATATTATATAAAGCTAGTACTACGGAGAGGTCAAGCGTTATCTTTGGTTCTACCCAACCGAATTAGATGGAATATAGTCTAGATTTTAAGTTGGACCCAAACAACTAAACTGTGAAAACCCCATCAAAATCCATTCGGCGCCAATTCTATTCTGTTCTATTAATCTGGTCTATTAAGGTTCTAAATCAGGTGTTCCAGTTTCCAAAATCAATTATACCCTATATGTTGTCCAAGCTTAATAGCTACACATCAAAATAAAGTTTGATTCAAATCCGTCCAGTAGTTCCGGAAATTAGCGTGTACAAACAGAGGCAGCAAATTATAAACTTTTACCTATATTCAATGTACAGCCACACTTTTTTTACTGTTTTATTATATTATGTATCTACCTATGTAGATAATACGATAGATACCTATATCTAAGCAAGTCTTTTTCGGTAAAGATTTTTAACTTTAAAATATTATCAACATTTCTTCCGTAGCAAAAGTATTTTACATATTTTAAAAGTTGTTACGCTTAGGAAAAACAAGCGGTAGAAGAAAATGAAGGTGGGTGGATCATACTTGCTATTTTAACAGGACCTACTCTGAGGCCATATCTATTTAGCTTACATTACATTGCAAACATTTGTTCACGGTACCGCCAACAACCGTGATAAAGAAAAATTTATCACGGTCCAGAATAACCAGCACCCAACTTCCGACATTGAGCTGCTGAACCGATGACACTCTAGCCTGTCCCGCCTGCACTATACTGTGACGGTGAAGGACGTGGTGGAGTACATCCAGCATGTCAAACAATAGTCCAACCCTTTAGCCCCTTGAATCCAGACATGCAAGGACATTAAACTAGTTTCTGGTGTTGGGTCCGACGGTGAACTTTATAGGCTATCAGAAAATAAATTTGGGCGAAGGTCATCATCACAGCCCATAAAAGTCCACTGCTGGACTTAGGGCCTCTCTAACGAGAGTAGAGGTCATTGCCGTAATCACCACGCTTGGCAGGCGGGTTGGAAATTGTAGTGTCATAAATATAATAATGGAAAATGCTGCTGCCCATTTACGGAGAGTCTAGCTAGATTTTTTGGCCCGAAAACATTAGTCGCCCACGAGTGTAAGGGGATGGTTCTACTCTGTCGGACACTATACGGCCGGAGGCAGTAGGTACTATCGGCGTTTCTACAGGCGACCACGATTCACCGGCGGTGCTAGTGATGCAATGCGACATTACGGGTGTCATAGATAACTGATAGGTAGACAAATATTATATTTTATGTTTTGTGATATTGTCTTATTTTTCTGTAAATCTATATTTATATTTTTCTGTAAGTTAATTTTGTGTAAATCATGTAATACAGAGGCGTGTAGTGTCCGGCAGAGTAGAATAGCACCATCCCCTTACACTCGTAGGTGTCGTACAAACGTCGTTTTCAAAACAAAAAATCTAGAGTCTCCTTAGACTAGAAAATAGGCAGCTGCGTTTTCCATTGTTATATTTACAACAGTGCAATCTCCAACCCGCCTGTCAAGCGTGGAGATTATAGCAACAACCTCCCCTTTCATGGGAGAGGCCCTGAGTACTGCAGTGGAATGTTACGGGCTGTGATGATGATATAATACACAAAGATAATATTGTTAACTATAACATAATAAAATAGTATCGATCGCTTTAAGAGTCAAAATAAAGGTTGTGCTTTTTTACAGTATTAGATTAGCTTAAAAATCGACTACACAAAATGATGATATCATTATGAGCTTCTCTGTGAGTAAACTAAAATGTTACCATTACTACAAACGAACATTACGGAAACGGAAAAAGTTAAGCTCTTTGAAAGAGAAAACGATTAGTTTTTAGGATTGCAGAAAAACTGGAACTGTGAGAGCGATTTACAGATCATTGGCAACAGTTAAGGCGCTTGGGTAGAAAAGAAAACTTTTGGCTGCAATATCATCATCATCATGTGATAAATAATGGATCGTTTACCTTAAACAATTTAAGCAATTGTACTTTAAAATATTGGAATTGACCCTAGAACATAAAAATATAGATGGACCTGTATGTTCGTTAGACGGCCTCTATCCCTCAATTACAACCGCGCTATAATTACTTTGATAACCTTGTCCCAAAAATTAATACTGTATAAACCCGGGCTCCCCCCCATAGTTAGTAAATGTGCGTTACTCTGCATACCTACTGATATTGTTCACTTTACATTACAAACGTTTTACGAACTTTCGAAAATGTATCAAAACTAAATATTTACGGTAACTTTACAAAATTATTTTGAAGAGCTGTATTTTCCGAGCGCGGAGTTGTCTCTATAACGGAATTCAGGTATCCATTGAATGTAATAAATACAATTTATTTCGTTTCCCCGAATAAAATCAGCTGAAACATTTTAAAGAAGCACGTTGTTCAAATAAATAACCAAGTTTGTTGTTTGGCATGATAACGATCACTTCCACGGATTCAACTTATTTAGCAACGAAAAAATAAGTAGATAGGTACCATCGTCATCTCCATTGTGCTAAAATCAGTAGGTAATTATGGTAGGCTGTGTAATTGTTTAGAAGTATTAAAATTTTTGTAACTATTTGTTAATATATCACAATTTAAGAAAGTTTTACCTACTTGTTTGTTTTGCTGTAAAATTCCTGTCTCAATTTCTGGAAAGGTTGCCTGGAAGATATTGTATAGATAAGAACGCCTTTGCTCATATGCGTTCCTTGTTATTGTAAATTATTGAAATGTATTATCTATCTACTTATGAAAATTCCTTTATTTCTTACATTGTGGCAGCTTTAACCTTTAACCCATAATACCTACCATTACTTTCAAACTATGTAAAATACGTATCTTTTAAGATAACAAAGTGTTTCAACTTCCGAATACCCTAACGTACTGTTCACAGTTCGACAGAACGAACAACTTAAGAATACGTTTTGTAGTTTTCAGTCTAGTAAAGTTTTATAGTTGGTACATATCAATATATAATACCTACCATTAGCTTAATATTCAGTGATAAAATTAATTCTTTTTTATTAGACAAAGACATAGACATAGCTTTTATTTGGCAATAACTACAAATATATATGATAAGTTGTAATAATATCAACAATGATAGGTATAACATGTTAAGACTAGGGTACATTCAATTAAAATTTATGGTGAATATTGTAGTGTCATGCCAAATTAGAACTCAGCTCAGCATATGCTGTAGATAGAAAAACTACAGCGCTGATTTTAAGACGAGCCCTATAGTGCGTGCGTCACTCGCCAAATGGTTGAACGAGTACGAAGTGCCATACATTTGCCATAAATACAAATAATTTTATGAACAATACTATAGATTATAATTCTGTAACTAGTCCATAAGTAAATGCTTGTTCCTATTACAAATTAATTTATACTAACGTTCCCGATGGGAATGGGGATGGGATATAAGAAATATTTTTAACGTGTCCTATTAAGAGGTATGTATTACCTTCTTATAAAAATTAATTTGTTCCTTGTGGCAGCTTCAATATTTAACACATCATACCTACCATAGCTCCATTTTCAGTGATAAAATACCTATCTTATAAATGGACACAATATGTGTCTTATTTATAACAAAGTGTTCGAACTTCCGAATTCTTCCGAAAACTTCCGAACGTACTGTCGACAGTCTGAACGAACAACTTAAAACTTTAAAATACGTTTTATAGTAGGAATTTCCGTCCACCGAAATTTTTCAGTAGGTACCTAAATATCTGTCCATAGCCATACAAGTCATACCAGAGTTAGGGGTGGGTCGCGAACGTAGTCACAGAGACACACACGTACCTATTTGGAACATAATAAATCCTTTTCAATCCGATTCGCACGAGCGGGCCTGTTACAACTTGGCAAATGAATGAGTAAAGTTGGTTCTGGCCTAATCACTGTTACTCAATTCAAACTGTAGAATGTGAGTATAAATTTTGAACGGAGCCAGTGGTAATTAGGCCGCCAAATTAACGTATTGGGACTGCGTTCTGTTGAACATATAGTTTTGAATTGGAGCCGCCCAAACCGGGGAAGCACCTTCAGCTAAACATTATTTTAAATAATGTGTTCCTTGCGGTGAGTAAGATCTCCAGTGCTCTATGGGGTGGGGTTCTGGGGAGCCGCGGCTTTGGCAGTGGAAAGGTATTTTTTTGCTGGCTGAGCAATGAGTCCTGAGGGTTTAGAGGTGGGAAAAGTATCGGTTGTACTGGTTTCACTAATGTCTATTTGCAGCGGTGATCACTCTCCATCAGTGGCCCGCTTGCCATTCGAAAAATAATGATATGTAACTTACTCGTATTAAAAGCCTCATTTTTAACTTTTTAGGGATTTGGAGTCGATATTTTTTATACCTTACGCATGATTTCTCCCTACTATTAGATGGATAGAACCTTGTCGAGGTAAATTTAAATTACAGTTCTCGAACGAATAGCGTTAGCAAAGCAGTCGTTTTAATTACCAAGGTTCCATCTCGTTCGATCGCCTGCGGATATTAGCTACCTACACAAGATGTGTATGTATACATCTTTAACGTCTTTCCCATAGGGTTAGGTAGAGACCACATTGTTCCACTTTCTACGATACACCTACACCACACCGTGTACGCTTCGTCAATCAGTGGCGGATATAGCCACCAAGCGTCACCGGCCTCTTGTGATTGAAACGCTGGAAGTTCTAACGGTGAGCGAGCTTAGTCGCCTGTTCGCTCACTTTGTTCATAGTCACTTGTACTACCTACACCTCACCTATTGTGAAAGTTCGCGGCTATCGCCTCAGTTTAACCGTTGACGGTTGGGTTCTTGTGGCGGATGCCGTCACCTTTTGTGTTCGTTACTGTAGCGTTGAGTACATGAAAGTTATTGATTGGTTATCTGCAATACAATGTTTACTGAAGTCATTTATTTTGACAACGCGATATTCAGTCTGTCTTAATAAGTCTACGCGTAGTGTAATAAGAGTGAGTCATGTTACTCAGTCTAATTAGTCTGACCGTGTGGCTTCCTATTTTTTTTTTGGACTAGCCAGGCAATTGACCGCCACCTCACCTGGTGGAAAGTGACGATACGGTCGATGATCTAGCATGCCTGTCTAGGAATAGCCTATTCACTGTAGCCTTAAAGGCGTCTAGATTAGGTATTATATAGGATAAGAGTTAGACCGTTTACTCAAGGGCTAATTAGACCACACGAGATTCAGTCTCGACTAATTAGACTGACTGACTAATTAGTCAATCTCGCTATTACACCGCGCTGAATATCACACACTAACTCATTCAGTGTTGCCTTTACGAGTATTTTATCCAATTTTTGGTAATTTAGGCTTTGAGCAGGTTTTCGTCCTTTATTTAAATATTGTACGAGTAACGATTATAGTAATATCGTTACCTACGTATGTAAAGATTTAGTAACCCTTAATGGTATATAAATAACAATCTTTTGGTTTCAATTAGGTACAACAATATATCCTGTATCCATGATATCTAGATAAATTTGAAACTAAATATCGTGAAGTTTAATAAGCCCTACTGTCCTTCCTTGCTATCTTGTGGTGAGTCTACTATTTTGTATGGTACACATAAGGTAAGTCGTAGTCGAAATGGTAATTGCTTCTATAAATTGTTTACAACCTCCGTAGGTATTTTTACTTCCCTTCACAAAATATCAGTAGCATCGTGATCGAAATTAAAATTGTGCTATTTTTAATTAACTTCGAGGGGTTCCCGCGATTTCCCAGATAAAAGAAATATTTACTCATGCTGATGATTGGCGCGGATTAAAAGTAATCGGGCCCAATAGCGGTCCAATCAAGATTGGTCCAATCATTTTAAAATTGAACTATTTTTATTTTAATGTTTCAAAAGGACGCGAATATGGGAAAATAAATAATAATAGAGCTGTATAATGATAGACAGTTTTCGTTCATGGAATATTATCGGTTTGTAAAAAAATCACTGATTTTTTGTGTAAGAGCTTCACATGAATTCAATTAAAGCTTATTTCATAAATTGATCATGCCAGAGAAAGCATGACGTTATGACGTTGCCAAGTCACAACACAGCCCTAAATTATCATCAGTAACCTCAATAGTATAATACAAGTCTAGCGAACAAAAGAAAATGAAAAAAGTGTCCATAATTACAAAAATAAATTCAATAAAGGTTTTCTTTTTTTTATTCACTCTTGGCATGGTAGGCTCAAAAATTACCCGTTTGTAATTAGATGGGTGGCGTTTTCGTTGCTGTCACCGAGTGAAGGTAGGGTTGCCATTACCAGGTATGCCTTCGCGAATTCCGAAATAAACAGAGGTATTTTAATCCTATTAAAGAAAAAACTTTTGATAAAACAATTTTGTCGCCAAACAGTTTGTTGAGCGAAAAAATATTTTTTTAAAACACAACATCACAATCAAATTTTTTTAGTTTTATGATATGTAGTGAAAAAAACCCATTATAATAATAATAATTATTTATTAGATAAATCAAAAGCTTGACTGAAAATTCAGCTAAAACCTCTTAACTACTATGTAAGACCTGATGAACTGATGAAAGAATAATAATAACGGTTGACGAAAGCCGCTTTCCAACAGGCTGACCGTCGGGACCCAACCAAATCCCGGACAATTTTAAATTTCTCCGACATTTAACAACCCTAATAGCAGGGGTGTCGGCCTGGAAAATTAAAGCGACAACACGCCGGCACTTACCACGACATGGTTAAGCTATCACATTTTTCAGGCTACCTACTCCAATTACTCTTATGCAATATTATGCAGTGTGGACATACAGAAGCATCCGTTGCTCATACCTCATTATCACAGCCCATAGTCCACTGCAGGACTCGGGGCCTCTCCCACGAAAGGGGAGGCGATTGCCATAATCTCCACTCTCCAAGCGGATTGGCATCGCAGTGTTATAAATATAACAATGGAAAACACTGCTGCCCATTTTCCAGTCTATGAAGACTAGATTTTTTGTCTCGGAAACATTAGTCGCATCGTACGACACCCACAAGTGTAAGGGGTTGATGCTATTCTACTCTGCCGAACACCACACGGCCGATACCCATAACCATACCGCAGTGCGCATACCTAATGGTTACCAATTGACATATTTCTCATACTTTACAGAGTTCTACTGATGTAGAAAATAGCATCCTTTTAAGTAAAATGATTGTGAGATATGTCTATAAACCTACAGTTGCTATATGTATCACCGTATCCATAATAAACGTATTACGCAAAGATTTCTTGGAAATAAATCAGAGCCAAAGTTTTGCCGTAAAAGGAATACCGTTCGACATAAATATTTTTCTCGATATAATTTTTTTTAAGATGAAAGAAGGATCATAAAATCGAATTGAGTTTGGAGAAGGTTGTTAATGGGGTGCTAAGGGCGGTTCAAAGAGGCCTTGATGTGATATTGCAGTTTCTGTCCAATCATTTTTTTCTTTCGTTTCACGGGGCAGTAGGTAAATCTTAAGGGGTCCCAAAATAGAACGCAATCTAGTTGTGATTGAGTTTTAATTTGACGACATCGACAATATTGTTGGTAGGTAAAATAGATTGCTTGCCGTTTTTAGGGTTTTATAGGAAACGAGCCCTTGTAGTTGTATGTCCGTCTGTCTGTCTCTTCTCAACTCAGTAACTATTGGTTCCAGAGAGCTAAAATTTGAACGGTTTAATAATTTATTAATCACGCATAATTGTTTAAATGACATATTTAAAAAGTATATTGCATTTGTAGTTTTACGGTTTCGGCAAGACCGTCCGTCCGTTTCATATAGTTTATGAGTTCGGAACCCTAGAAAACGTAGGTATATTGTTTGAATTGGACGATAGTTATTCGAATGCTAGATTTATTTGATTATGTGGGGCATGATACGAGTATATTGATAAATATCCCCATTAACCGCGATTGGCCCCGGACCGTTGACTAATAACTCAGATAACTGTCGATTTTGGTTAGTTAAAACACACGTATATAATTTTTCACCTATTTAGGCAACGTATCGTAGTAAGTTGTAGGTCTGCAAGAGTAAGATAGTTAATGTAGTTGGTAAGGGTTGAAAGAAATGTTATAATGTAGGTTATAACCTACCTTGAAAGATCGGAGCTTAGTATTGGATCATTACTTTCTAAATTGTAAATATTTTCAACATGCTTGTAAAACGGCAATTTTACACAGATTTTCATGTATCTTATACAACAAGATAGTTGCTAAAAGATGGACGTCGGCTAAATTACCTACTTTTAAGATCAACCCCCTTATTCATAATGGTCCGCTAACTTAAAACAGCTGCTACAGAATGTTATTTTTCATTCTGACTTAGGTCAATAGAAGAAGACAGAGTGAGAATTAGCAATGCTTTAAGTTAGCAGACTATTATACATAAAGGGGCCTATCTTTAGTTTTCTCCTATTGATACAAAATACCTAGGTACTAAGGTACCAATTGGAAAACTTTGCACTTGGTTAAGTGAGTAAAGTTGACTTCATTTTCTCATCAAAATTTAACAAAATAAAAAGACATTCAATTCAGTAAATATCAAGTTTAATTTATAATGATTATTACAAATTAAGTACTTAAAGAATCTTAAGTAGGTAGGAAATTATATTAAAAAAAGTATTAATTCGCAAAGAGAAAATAAAATATTCAGTGTGATGGATGAACCTGGTGACTATCTACCAATCTAGCTACATCCGGTTCAATATTGGTGAGTCAATCTCCACGTTCGTTGATTTTCAAACGGTTTCTTTGTTTCGTCAAAATGTTTGTTACCACACTGAAGCTTTTTTCAACTAGGTATGATGATGGAAAAGCGATAAGGTATTTTTCAGCAATGTTCCACAATGTAGGATACTGTGTTTTAATGTTGCGTTGCAACCAGAACTTCTGATAGCCTTGGTTGAACTTCTGCTTAAGCTCTTCGTCTGCGCTGATGGTAATCAACTCTTCTTGCATTATCACATTGGCTTCTTTTATGGCTGTGGTATTGTACGGATTTATTATCCATTGAGAAATTTGTAAATTTAAAAGATCCTCAAACCTCTCCGTAAAATTCTTGTGTAATGCGTCCAAGTGAGTGACATATAATAAAATGTCATCATCTTGAAGCATTTTTGGTAATTTTGACAAATGCGGAAACTGCGAATATTCTTTTCTGCCTAAATTTAGTTTTTAAAGGATTACTTTACCCACGAAGGCCGATATTATTTTAATCAAGTTAAGATCGTCACCCTGCAGTTGCAAATTAACTTTGTTGAACATTGCAAAAATATCAGTCAAGTAATAAATATCTGTTTTACAATTGTTCAGATTTTCTTTCAAATTCGGATCTTTTTCTTGTAAAAACTCCAACACAGATTCAAAAATGGCTGCAAATCTTTCTAAGCAAGAGCCTCTTGATAGCCAGCGAACTTCAGTGTGCTGAAGTAATCGAGTAAAGACTTCGTCGTTTTCCTCACATAGCTAAGCAAATAACCGAGAGTTCAAAGAATTGCTTCGAATCTTGTTGATAGCATTTATTACATATTGTAAAGACTTATGCAATCTAGGACTCAGCTTTTTTGCTACTAAATGCTGCCTTTGAATCACGCAGTGAATGACCAGTACATCAGGCAGTTGTCGCTTTAAGTGAGCTGTAAAACCACGATGACGACCAACCATAGACGGTGCACCATCAGTCGCAACAGAAACAATGTTCTTCCATGGAATAGCTTTGTCAGTAAAAAAATGTTCCACGGCCTGAAAAATCGATTCTCCTCTGGTATCAGTCTCTAAATATGTAGCAAAAAGCAGTTCTTGGCACATATTTTCATCTTTGATAAATCGAACATATCCTAACAACAGAGCTTCATTGCCGGGTAATGTCGTCCAACTGGAGAGAGAATCTGTTGGTCTGTAAGAACTTGCATAAAATGTTTTCCACATCGCGTCCCATCTCGTCTATGCGTCTCTGAACGGTGTCATTGCTCAAAAGTATTATCTTTAAAATATCATGTGCGGGTTTGTGCAATACATTGTTAAGGCCCTCCGCAATGGCTGGTAAGATAAGATGCTCTCCAATTGTGTGGGGTTGCCCCGACTTCGCTATTAGTAAAGATATATTATAGGACGCTCGTAAACCATCATCGTCTTTAATAGATGATGACGCAAACATCGATCTTATGGATGGCCTTTTGTCTAGTTTTTCTTTAAGTGCTTGAAAAAATGACAAGGGCTTACTTTTTTGTCAGCATGTACTCTTGATAAGTGGTTACTGAATACTTTTTCACATATGAGACACATCGGCAAGTGTCGATTTAATGAAGATGCAATAAATCCGAACTTCAAGTAGTCCAAACTGTATTGTCTGCATTTTTTTTTCGTGTCCGCCATCATAAAACTCTCAGTAATCCTGCAAATAAAAAACTACCTAAATAAAAAACAATAATTAACTGTTAAATTTTGCACACTATCTTATTTTTATCACACCCAGGTAATGGATTCTTACTCATTGATAAACTTGGATACCTATATTAGGTAAGTAACTATAGTAGGTAATTAGGTATAGAAAATTCGTATTAGGTAAGTAGGTACCTATCAGCATAAGAACGAAAACCAATGCAAACTGAACACTTCAAAGTTTAGGTACCTACCTACTTAACAACTTAAGTGTAAGTAATTTTTACAAATACTTTTATACCTACATATTTAACATATGTTGTATGTTGTGTTTACCACTTTTTCAGTCACTTTACTTCGCTTAATTTAGCTATGTAATAACTTTGTAATCTCTTGAAATAAATGAGTACTTATATAAGTTATTATCGTTCAAGCTCCAAAGAATTTCTAAACGCAAATGAACTTTCAACCTAAGTGCAAGCTCGTTAAATAGTAAAATATCAGGAACATGTTTGGACTTGATCATGAATTCAAAGCGTCAAATAGAGAGCAAGTCAAAACGCGCCTGAAAGACGTACGCTTGAACTCATTATCTTGCACAAACTTGTCCACACAGACTTGCCGAGTTTTTCATCTTGTACGAACTTGGGACTTTACATTACTACAACAATGCTATTTCCTACAAAAATATTAATTATTCTTAGTACACGTAACACAACATAAACAATACAGTATCTACCTATCTTGAAAGTTTTAAATAAGAACTTGTGTTAATTTAATAGGGGTCGATTTTTAGACCTCGTCGACCCCCAAAATCAGTTTTCGTTTATGTCGACCCCTAGGACGACTTTGGGAATCCCTAAGCTAGTGCTTTCAGTTTATTAGTGCGAGTGAAGTACATATTAGTATTCTGTTACCTATAGTTGCTCGTTTACAAGTGTGAGGGTGTTGAAAATCATTTTTACGAGTCTCACACAATATATCCGTACCATTCTATCTAATCTCGCTCTCCTTATTGCATTTGTATGAGATTTAGTTCGCCGAACTTCCAATTCAGCGAATAAAACTATTTTGCAGCTGCACTGAGATAGTTCTGCTAATCCTCATGGAGTAGAGCAGTAGGAAATATCCGGGGCCTTGTTGTATACCCCAGGGCTCGGCAGCTGTGTGGTGCCCAGAGACGCAGTTAGGCGGCAAATTCTACTTAACTGCACGGCAACTTTGCCGCCACGGGCCATTTCAGAGCGGTATGTCGAAAGTAGGCGATGGTCCACATTAGAACCGATGCAAATTTTAAGCTTAAGAGGAGTGTCCCCCGAGCGCGCTGCGTACAAACGAAGTTTGATCTTATTTTTAATATTATGTAGATACTGGGAAGAAAATGACGCGTTCACAGCCCCCTATGCAGCCTTTTCTTTTGTTCGATCATACACTACCATTTCATTCATAATTATCTTAGCCGCATCACGTTCCAGCTGAATGTAGACCTCTACCGTTGAGGATAGGTGCGTCCTATGTTGAGCTTGCCGATACTTGGGCGACACTTGACAACATGTTCGTCCATCCATTCTGCCTGCTTTTCAATTCATTTTTTGTTTAGTATTTATTTATTTAACTGAACTACAGTTAGAAGACCGCCCGAAGTGGAGAAAAGTAAGTATGAAAGCAGACCCTGGCAAAAGCCGGGAAAGACGCTAAAATGATAATGATGACGAGTTTAGTTAGTCTAGGTTTTAAAACTTTCGTGGTTATTTACTACGCGTAAATCGATGGAGCGAACAACCGCTTCGAAGTATCGTTGTAAAACAATAATAACCGAGGTTACCCGAAATGCTACATTTTCTTCACGTTACTACAACAGCTATTCCTAGACGTCTTATTTCCTCTCTGTTATAGACAAGACACCTTTGTACACTAGGTATACGAGGAAGTGTATTTGGCAAGCGTTTCGATAGAATTTGTTTCGCCTGTACGCTTACAAGAAGTTATACGATTCCGTAGGTCCATTGCTCTAGTTGGAAGTTTTACTACTGTAGATATTTTGGCATATGTGTGAACGGTCTCAGTGCTTGGATATATTATGGAAGACAAAATGTCAAATTTTCATATTTTAAGGCTAACTAAATAATAAGAAAGTTAAGAAATCTGTAACTTTTATCCTCCAGCCGTTGTAACCTTTGTAAATCTTCTTGTATCAAGCCAAAAACAATAATAAAAAACACGCTTGTTCAATAAAAGCAAAAAACTGGTAATAATGGCCCCTTTACGAACAAGTGTGTTGAAAACATTTTCATCCATTCATTATTTTAATTCGCCGATAATTTTAATTTTATAATAAGCCGTGTGGTGTCCGGCAGAGTAGAATAGCACCAACCCCTTACACTCATGGGTGTTGTACAAGGCGACTAATATTTTCGAGGCATAAGATCAAGAGTCTCCGTAGTCTGGAAATTGGGCAGCAGCATTTTCCATTGTTATATTTAAACACTGCGATCTCCAACCCGCCTGCCAAGCGTGGAGATTATGGCAATAACCTCCCCTTTGGTGGGAGAGGCCCAAAGTCCTGCAGTGGACTGTTACGGGCTGTGATGATGATGATGATTATTATTTTAATCTTTTTTAACCCAAATATTTAATCTTGTCCTACTTATCGATGGCTCTCGTACACTACTAAAAGCTAATTTTTTTGTGGAAAAGTAATTTTTAACAGAATAAAAAATTATTTTTAACCTTTTTCTTATTACACAAATTAATGTTCTGTTATTATTATGGACCCTTATTCAATAAACTTGTTCAGATTTTAATTTCCTTCATCCCATCTCCGCACAATAGACGCATGTACAACGGTAACCGGGAAGCCGACTTTATTTGACCTCACATAATTGTACTTGGCTTTAGTAGATTCGATCTCACCGTGAGATCTAGTTACATTGGTCGTTTATACCTCTGATTTTCCACTAACAATAACCAGTGAATGTTCAATATTTCGCCGCAGAATACTGAGTAGAGCTTACAGAGAATATTCAAATAGATCGGTGTTTATGAAGCCATAGCATTATGCGAATGAGGTCCCATAATGGTAAATATGGGAGTTCTTAGCGAATGAACGGCACTGTTCCGATACTAATGGAGTTTTAAGAAAATCACATTTAGCTTAAATTACCCCCATTTAATAATTTAAGGCGAAGCAGTATATTTTTGTTAAAACTTCCCGTTTTGTTATCAGTTTCCAGCAATTTTGGTTTGGCGAGATTTTATTTTATTGGTTTTATTTCAGCTATATTAAAGGTAAGTAACTTACTGAACAAAACAGTTGTGAAATGTTAACTCAACTAATAAGCCTAACGACATATTATATTTACCTAATTAAAATACAAATAAGCAATATAAATTATAACCTATTTAAGTTTTAATGACTATAACTATTCAAATACCACGCTCAAAAGTGACCATTACGGAAGCCGCAATGCCACGCTGAATTGCCAACGGTATCCGCTGCACTAGGTAGGACAAAGAACATGGACCCAATCCATTTTCTCGCAGACGACGACCCACTTCGCTAATAAACATTTTTGCCTCCGAACTCCACGCACCTGCCGTTTCCGTTGCCACTGCAACAAACAGGTACGCTGACTACAATCTAGCATACTTTACATGCTTAGCTCGGGCCGCCGTTTCCGCGGCAAGTCCCGTCGATTGCGTAGACCCCCACAAATGAGTTGCCGCATATGTGCAGCAGTATGTGGAATCCCACAATAAACACTGGCCCTGTTTTCAGGGGATCAACGTTAGTCCATCGGGGCTCCTCCCGTCCGTTTTGCCGTGCCTTTTGTGTCATGTATATATTTGCCATGTCTCTGTTACCATTTTTGTGTGCAATAAACTATTAAATAAAATAAATAAATAAATAATCCTGGCGGTTCCAAAATATACGGGATGTTTGCAGTCACTAACACGCGCTTAATGATATCCTTTAACGCGTGATGCCTAGACATACGACCTGCTGACCTGAAACAGCTTAGACCATGGACACCACTCTCATCTACTAGCATTCCACAAATGCGATGGAGAGGCTCTCAAACAGCACAAAATAGCCTGAAGGCCACCGCCACTCGCACAGTGTTACTGTCCGACAGACTCCCCAACAGCGATGATGGCAGGGCATGAAGCCACACCTGAGACTTAGCCTCGAATCAGCCCTATAAATGAATCAGGTCTCTACTCGAAACATCATTACACAATAACCCCAAAATCACTCTGGAGTAAACGTCCTCCAAAGTCTTTAATCCTCCGGTAATACCCCACCTGGACAGAGCACATACCAAGCAGAGAAAGCCTCACTCACGAATGGTATAGTAATCTCGTCACCATGCGTAGGTATATAATAATTGAGCAACAAGATTCGCTATACCATGCGCAGAAGCGAAGAAAGCCGCCACTGCTGTTCTCTTAACCGGAACTTTAATTTAAGCTTAGTGTATGTTTAATATGTGCATGTCTATGTGCATCGCGAGCCTTTTTACGTGGAATGAACTCCTTACAGAAGTTTTTTCTTTGAACTTGGGGTTCTTGAAAAGTACCTCAAAAGCCGGCACCACATCCGCTATGTGTCGCTACATCCAATTTTATTTCAATATAATGTTCTTTCGATGTTTTTCTGAGACCTATCCAACAACAGTCTAAAATGACAGCTTTGCGCCTTTTTTCAACTTTGTCCGCGTGATTTAGGTACTTGAGGTAGGTACTTATAACCCTACCAAAAAACTCTAGGACCAAATAGCACAAAGACAGACGAACGGAATTGACGAAACCATAATTTTTTTTTAAATAGTAGGATTTAAACTTTGATGTATTTTATTTGTATATCCTGACTTAACCCTATTTAAACCTACAAATTGTTTGATGTGGTTAATACGCCCAACCTAATAAAGTTTGCTCTTGCTAGTTTAATTTCCAGTAAAGCCTACTCCTAACTATACAATCCACTTGACACTAACTTAAATCCTAATAAAGACCTGCTTAAACTCTGCCTACATGAGGGCACATTACAAAATCGAACGAAATGTTAAATTCATACAACATTCAAATTACGAACGGAATCACAGACTTAGAAACTTTCCAGGAGTGCGATTCTCTAAGAAACAACGTTGATCGCAGCGATATAATGTAGGATGTTCTGTCGAATGAAAACAATATTTCAATAGTTTGCGCGTTGCTTGGCAACCTGGTTACGATCTGTCACATTTCATCATTGCGCTCACGCATGTTGTCTTGGAGAATGACTAGTGGAGACGGCGCGACTTCATTCGCGTACACCTACTTCACCCCTAACTAACCTTATAAACCTTTCTTTTGAATCACTCTATCCAAAAGAAAACTGCATTGGAATCCGTTGCGTAGTTTAAAAGATCCAAGCGCATATAGATACAGACGGCGGGAGGCGACTTTGTTTTATGCTATGTATAGATATAGCAGAATGCAACAATCCGGGGTATTCCGGATCATAGAATCGGTAACAAAATAGTGGGTCACCCACCTAGTAACGCCATCGTAGACAGCACTCGCCTGCTCGAGTGCGGATCACTAATTAATTCAAGGGCCGTGCCGGCAGTTACGCCGATAGGAAATGAACAGCCGATCTTGGCGACCCGTGGACTAAATTAATTTCGTACATACATAAGAAAGGGTGGACGCGATGAATTGAGTAGTATTGGACGCGACGGTCGCGTTTTCAATGGAACGGGTAGTATGTAGTAGGTCGAAGGGATGTACAAACTACTTATCTGCGTATAATAGATACCTATGTTTATGTAATGCTTTGATTTCTATTTTGGGGCGAACGATTTATGCGAGTTGAAAATGTTGATATTTATTTAAAGAATTCGTTCATCGTAAGAGGTGTCACCTTCTAATGTAGTTAAGCTATCTTAGAAGCCTCGGATGTAAGCATTTAAGGAAATTAATATTAAGATACCTGCTCCATTGAAAATAAAAGTAAAGCCCACGAACCTAAATTTTCGTTATTCATGTCAACACAATTTTATGGTACCGTAAGTACCACTAAGTAGGTCAGTACACTACCTAAATAGTACAATTTCAGTGCGTAGGCGTCCGCGTTCATTCAAGTCCTCTTTAAAGGAATGACTAGCAATTCCATTGTTATCTATCTCTGCCGTATTCATTTGCTCTTAATCCGCCTTCAATATGGCCGCTATGGATAACGGGGGCTGTGTGAAGCCAAGTAATAAATTACGAACGATTAAAACAAACAAACGCCATTTGGCAATCATACGTCACCGGCTCACGGCTCTCCGAACGCTAACCGCCGCGCAGTTTGCGCGATCACAAAATTAGTTTCCCGTTTACGCCAACAGCGGGATGCGGTCACGTCATTGTCACAATCGTTGTACCGCAAACATTCACCCGGATTGGCTCTAATGCCGTTTTTGAATTTCCCAGCTAAGCATATGCTAGCACATTTTTGTTGACTCGTTAGTATTCGGTACGTGCAGATGTAACTTTTGTGATTTGAGTTGTGTTTGGTTTGACAGGCAAATAATGGATTGTTGTCGATTATGACTTATCATATCGTAGGGTCCAGGGAAGGTCCAGAGCTCTGAAGTCAGTTTGTTCTGCACTCCGCGTTGTCTGTGAGATTGGGATCTCTACACACAAATTAAAGTGAACAAACCGCGGGAGCGCGCGTTCTGTCTGAGTTCCATTTACAGCGATCACAAAGTCCAATAAAATCTAAAAGTTAATGAATTCATTTTCATTGTTTCAGTAAAATGTCAATCAAAGTTAAGAGTAAACGAATGCTAATGATATCTTAAAAAATCCTTTCTTAGAAAATCTTTTAAGCCGTCCTGTGTCTAATCAACGTGAGAACCGAGACATGGGTTGAAGGTACGCACATGGGTATACGCGCTTCGTACTCGGCATCGAGCAGAGCGATTATGATTAAAACGGTGTGTTTATAACACAAGGGTATATAATTATTGTGTACAATAAACAGTTAAATAAAATAAATAAATAAGGGTAAGTAGATATAAAATAGCATAAAAAGCACGACTGATCTGCGCATTCTGATGCACTAGTTTACTGAATAGATGCATGTAAGAGTCTACAGATTCAGAACACTAACCTAGCATTTTTGCAACTCAGTGAGCAGCGAGCAGACAGCCCACGTGATGAAAAGTGGTAACAGTCGCCTATGATTCATTCCTATTATCTCCGAAAACCAGAAAATGGGCAGCAGCATTTTCGTTTGAGCATTTTCAACACTGCGATCTCCAACCAGCCTACTGAGCGTGGAGATTTTATATTTATGGCAATACACATGAATAATATACATGATTACGATTCATGCTGTTAGATTTAGTTTTTAGGTTTCAATAAAAATTGCAGAACCGTACCGCTCGTTTTGAGGACTATACCGTGCCACCAACATAATATCTGGTCAGTAACCAAAATCAGAACTGTTGATAGACGCCATGTCATTCAACTAGCCTCACTATAGTAAGATGCTATATGGATATCGTCGGCGATAGCGCTCATTGACCCCAGCCCACAGAGTACAGACAGCCACTATTTTAAAATCAAAAAGTGAAGGTAGGGTAGGCCAAGAAATTTATAACCATAGAAAATATTTTATTTGTGTTTCCTTCTGGCGCACCTGGCGTTCAATGTATTAACTCACTCCGCAATAATGAAAAATTTATGTTATTCAGGCATGGTATCGAAATAAAATGTAAATTAAAGCAATTATTGGTTAGGATCAATGACCTCTATCGCCAATCGATAGGTATGGCATCTACTGTAGCGCCGCTGTCAACAGAAAAGGTAGTTTGGTGCCTCTGTATGCTTGCCTAATGCCCGTGATTACCTATACCTCAAAACGGAGCACGACAACGCAAGCATATTTTATTTGGCAGCATTATGGGCGTCAATACTTACGTACTACAGTAAAATATAATTGATCTCAGTTTACGTACTCTAAACTTACGTACTATAAATACCTAATACTTATTTTGTGAATTCGTGAAATTTAACAGCAATAATAGGAGACGTATAGCTTTAAGTTAGGGCACTATCTTTGGCCAATAAATACTACACTGTCCGATAGAACGCCAGAAAACGATAGTTTTTTTTACGGGACTTATAACTTTTA
This sequence comes from Blastobasis adustella, assembly GCA_907269095.1. Lineage (NCBI taxonomy): Eukaryota > Metazoa > Arthropoda > Insecta > Lepidoptera > Blastobasidae > Blastobasis > Blastobasis adustella. Next base: position 10,293,420 of record OU026130.1, read on the forward strand.
CACTTTGCTGAACTTTGGAAGCGCTACCTTGCTTTATTGCGTGTACTTCATAAATATCGAATGTGATTCAAGATCATTTTGTTTCATGTGTGATCTCTAAATGATACGAAGTAGATAATCCATGCCTATTTTTATCCGAATTCGTTAAAATTCCATAAAATATTAGATAGGAAAAATATATTGCTCGTAGAGGTGTAAAAGCGTAATAAAATGGGGCACACGTTAAGATTAAATCTGATTTGTGTATGCCTAATAAACATTTTCTGATAAAACAGTTTGAATGTGATATGCTTACAGTACAAGTCGAGCTTACTGTAAAAAGTACACAGTTATAAAAAAATTCGTTAGAAAAATACGTAAAAATTCAGAGAATGTCTCGCTTTTGCAATTTGAAACTTTATGAACTTGGAAATGTAATTAACTTTTTACGCCTTTCTGCCCTTATATTAATAGGTACCTACTAACCTTTGCCTGCGATTTGGTTTGTTTAAATTCGGTAATTTTTAAAGATGGAAAGAAGTCTACCTATGTTCTCCAGGTTACCATCTAACTCATTGCCAAACATTCAAAAGATAATACAAACAGAGTTGCTTTAGGATTTTAATGAATTTAAAGGTGACTGCTTGTTGTATTCTATTCCCGTCCGTTCATCGCTCCCTAACTCAACCTTTATTCTCGAATACTTAGATACAAAAGGATAACGGAAAAAGAATTAGGGGCGACTCTTCAAAAACTTCAAAACTTCAAAACCTGCAAGTAACTGAGGAACGAAAATAAAATCTAAGGCAATTAAGTGGTGTTATACAACAAAATAGTCAACAGTATGGGTGATCCACACCTTTTATAGTGTTTCAATACTATTCACTTGGAAACTTTTGTCATTTTAACTTAAATATCTTTTCTATTTCCTTAGATGGCTCGGGCAACAGAATTGGATTTAGTAAAAATGGAATGTTCCCAAGTGTTGAAGCTTTACGTAGCTTAGTCCTCTGAGAGTTTCAAAGAGAATTTGTTTGAATTGCTAATATGCTACTGCACTGACTAACGTATTTTAAGGTGTAAATTCTAAGATGATTTCTGGAAAGTGCTTACTCGATGAAAGAACAATGAAGTAGATAATTAATTGTGTTTGTATAATTTGAAGCTATGTCTTGAATTGCTAAAACTTACTACAACGTTTTCGATAAGTCAGACAGTGTCTATTTCTTTAAAACAAATCACTTTGTTGCCTATAACTTTTAACGTGTTTTAGGTACTTTTTATTATGTACAATCCTTGGGACACAACGACCAGAGAGCTCATCTGATAAAAATACCTCTAAAACTCGAGTTGTAAAATTTTCTAGTACAAGACATTTTATGACTCGACCCATAAAGAAAGAGTCTGCTGCTCAATGTACTCGTATTACGGGCCTGTCGTGTTTTCAAATAGACTCGACATCGACATTATGCTCGAATTCATTCAGCGCGCGAGTCTGTTAATGTCATATATGTGCATATATATGGGTAATATATATGCAGATATACGAAGAGATATGCAGAAACGAACGCCATGACAACGTATGTACTATGGAACTTTACTAGTCAATCAAGCAGAGTAAACACTCACCCTCATGATTGGACCATTAATTTCGAATTCATATCCGAAACATTAAAATGTCAGTTGTCTGGATTTACTTCTACTTCTACTTATTTCGAGAAATATATAAACCTTAAAAGATCTAATCACAACTTTTAAGGTCCATACATTTCTCAAGACTCATATATTAGCGGTTAGAAGAAAACAACGCCCATTATAAATACCACGAATCGAGCATCGAATTCTCAACATTCGACAAATCGGGAATCGGGCCGATTCTTTCACAAAAGATTTATAGTGCACTCAACACCGTAAACTTCCAGGCAAAAACTTAGAATAGGCACTCGTGCTCGCTGCGGCTACGGGAAGTTTTCGTATAAATAACCGGTTGTTTGCCGTGGTATCGAGTAGGCCCGCATGGCGTCGCGTGTCCACAAACACCATCCGTCAACGTCGGGCCCTCCGATTCACTCGGCCAGTGTAAACATGCCCTTAGGCCTATTTACTGGCAAGACGCGGAGGCTGTTAAAGTATCCACCCACGCAGTTGATAGATAGTATGATTTTGGCCCGCTTTTGAAAGGAATACCGGATTAATCAGCAAAGGGAAATATTCTTGGAAACAATCCTGATTCTGGATAATTTTTGCTTCGACCTTACGAAAAATTCTGATCTTTTCATAATAAATGAATAGAGACGGGTACAAGAGCAAACAGTTTCAGTTTCACTTAGTGTTTCTTTATATTTCGTCCGGCATCTCTTAATCTAGTGACTATACATATACATTTAATTAGGCTATTCGGTTATTACGGACTATGGTTTACCACATTACCAATACCTATTTAAACTAGTCAAATATTGAAACAATGGTAAAGGAGCTTTGAATCAATCAACCGTAGAATACCTTCTAATGAACTTACGACGAAAATTATTTAATCCAAAAGGAAGAAGCTCCTTCCCTTAAGACCTTTTAAACTGACCGTGTTCAGGTTACGGGTGAAACTCACAAACTACAATACCCATTTGTTTGCCGCGGTAAGGAGTTTCAGTAAATATATCGTTACCCTTTAGGATGATCATCTCACTAGCTAATTTGACCACCAGTGGTAAAATGAGACACCCATTCCAAATGTGGGGCGAAATCACCACTGGGTTATAGTTGTGGGTTATGTAGGCCACGAACGTATACGGGTATTTTATACATATAGGTAAGTAGCTACTGCAATAAAAATCCCGTTGCTCCTCCAGGCGGGAAGTTCATTATACTGCAGAGACAACGAAGCAAGATAATAAATATAGGATTGGGGTGCCACCCTAAGCAATATTTAATCTGTGCTCCAATGAACATCTCTGTTCAGCTATTGAGAGACCATATCAGTGATTTTTATTGCGGCTTAACAAGTCGTCCGTAATGGTTGATAATGCTGATATATGATGTTTTAACCATTAAATCTTTTACTGCTAGTCGATTTTGCTGGAACAAGACTTTTTAGCGTCCAACAACCTAAAGAACCACTATGAAGACTTTACCAGCATTCTGTTAATACAACCTTGTAAGATTGAACCTGTATTTATAAAGTAAAATTAGCATAACCATTTTTAAAGGAAGTTTTATTGTTAACGACAAGGTACCGAATAACCCATTCTAAGAAGGTTCGTCCGGAAAACTTACTACTTGTGTTATTTCAATAATAAATGAGGTCTATCCTACCTTATTCGGTGCTGACGTATGGGAGCGCTCATGGCAGTTGCCAAGATTCAATGTTCGACGGTCTGTCGGAACCAATATAACTCTTTTTGCGTGTGCTATGGACCGTGAAGGTTGGGACTGCTATCCCGACACTTTGTCTACCTGCTAAGGATAATTTCATTACGAATGTTTGCGTTCCTTTATATTAGTTTAAGTCATTTGAAAGTTTGAAGAAGCAAGACACCGGACAAAGTTCGTAACCAGGTTATAGAAGGTCCAGTAACAGAATCAATACTAAAGGGGAATTTTAATTTTAATTTGAACTTAGAACCTGGGAAGTTTCTACTAAAAGTTTCTATCAAATCTTTGAAAGTCAGGACGAGTGACTTTGTAATTTTAAGTTATAATCCTAATCAATGGAATTGTAATTGGAGAGTTGGTTGCAAATGGTTTATTTGTGTATTACAACATTTGAGGAAAGCTCGCTGCTGCTTTTAGTGTTCTCCGCACACCGCGTCGGTTTTTGCCGTAAAAAACAAGGTCATTGGTTTGTATACATTTAAAATAAAATTGCTATGTGTGCGACTGAGAACACCCTTACAGATTTAGGTACATTTAGTAGCAATTACACAACTGTATTTTCCAGATCAATTACTAGTTTTAAAATAAGAAAATTGTGAGCAAATGTATATTGGCAAAAAATAACGCCAGCTCCATACTTAAACTTGTGTATGTGTGTATCTATATACTGACAGTAACAGCCCCATCATAATAGAAAAACTATTTTTTAATGTATTCAGCCCTTCATGACTTTATATTGTAGTTTACATGATCATATAGAGCGTTGGTGGCCGAGCGGTTACAGATCCGACTCGTAAGCCAGAGGTCCCGGTTCGAATCCCGCTCCGGCCATGTACCAATGACTGTTTTCTGAGTTATGTAAACATCTCATGTCTGAAAACATCGTGATGAAACCTGCACATTCAGGCGACTGGATGTGTAACCATGATCTAATCTGGTCAGGTTCCCCTGGTAGCAGGGTCATGGAGGTCAGATGGCAGTCGCTCCACTGTAATTACCTGACCTGCCAAATCCTGGATCATGGTCAAGGCGGACCCCGGGCCCTCGTTCTCGAGAGCACAACCGGGACATTAACGTCAAGATGATTATTACATGATCATCAGTATTATAGCCGGAAACAAGAGGTACTATGTTTCAATTTGTTTCCTCCATGACAGAGGTTCGCTATGGTGCCATTTTGCCAGTCTCCACATTTGCCAGATGAGTTCGAAATCGAAAATTCACTACAGAGCATGTATCACTACAGAACGGTTAATCATCTTGTACGAAACCGTTTGTAGATGGAGTGGGCGCCATGGAGACCCGCTGGCTGCATCTAGTAATTTTATCCCAGTTTTAAACCTCATAACAGATTTGCTAGAAAATAAAGCTATGTAACTTTAGCTAACTTCAACGCCTCACATAAATCTATCAGATGGCATCTGATGACCCTCTCCGTTTATCCAAGAAACCACAATGTATTTATTGAACCACGAGCACTGCCTCGACGTACTAAGCAACATAAATCACATTCCATTCATCACATCCCAACCCAACGCGTGTATTTACATCGTCTACACAATTTCCAGTGGATTACTCATCAACAGTGGCCCGAGAACCAATTCAGGGACTAATTAAAACTCCGGCTGACATTAATGAGCTTATGTTAATAGCATAGTTTCCCGCAACTGTCTACGTTGAATGAGGAATTCTCTGTAAAACCATTAGTGGTGTTAGGAGTTGGGTAAACCAGTGCGGCTAATGGTTGGGCGAAGGTCCAGCGATCGGTCAACGTCACGGCGACGGCTTTTTGTCGCGAGCGGTCATGAGACAGTATTCGGTTTGTCGCGAAAATATTTTGGTATGTTCTGTGTGGAGGCGGACTGTGATTCTGTTGACCTTCGCGGTATTGGCGGCGATGGTTATTCATGCAGAAATGTTCAGGTGATGACCATTGGGGTGGAAACGTTGTCTTCTACTACGCACAGGAAAATACAAATGTAAAGCGACATAAGGTCTCGGTGTGGAAGATTCTATAGGAGTCTTATGTAAAGTAGCGGATGTTCTATGACTGATTTCAGGATTATAATTACGTGTTATGACTTGCCTATGTCTGTCCGAATGGTTTTAGTAATGGTAAAATTTGTTAAATAGATTAATAAAGACGAAGTGATGCTAAAAATTGTAAAAATCTACATTGAGAATCGAAAGATAGCTCGGGTTCATAAACATTTTCAATACATTTACTTCACGGGAGAGCGTGGCTCTCCAAAAATGGCTAGTGAGTCGGACTCGTAACCGAAAGGTACCGCGTAAGATTCTAAGTGCCGCCATGTATCAATGACTACTACTACTATCATGACTTTTTCTTATTTATGTACAAGTACATTAGTTGAACACTAGCCGAAGCTCTTACGGTAAGGCAAAACATCGTGAGGAAACCTGCAAATTCAGACGACTAAATGTGTAACCATCGTCAGCCACGGAGGTCTGATGGCTGTCGATCAAATCAGACCCCGGGCCCTCGCGTGCGAGAGCACAACCGGGTTATTGACGCCAAAAGTACCTATTATCTATCGCAGATAATAATGTCATTGGTATTACAAAATATTTCATATGTCATTCGAAGAAAGCGTGAGAATTAGTTTGTACCGACACAAAATGCATACACCATGCCGGGTCACTACGGGCTACAAAAATCATTATTTTTATGATTTTGGAAATCCACGATATTCTCAAAATTCTGAAATATTATTACAGAGTAAATCAGATAGGTAGTCTATTGAGTCTATAAATATTATCGTTTAAACTGTAAACACAACAAAGTAAGTTACAATCTATAAACGATATTGTATTACAATAACGAAGTGAACCTGTGAAGAGTACAGCGAAGCCAAACGACAATCACTATATTATTATTACTGGGACTGGGACTTGACAATTTCAATTAGTTTCGACACTTACTTGCGTTTAAAATTGATCGAGAAACTTTAATATAGCTTTTCGATTTAACGCTGTTACGAATTTAAGCCAATTTTAATTAGTGTTCCAAGCAGAGCCGCCGGCCGAAGGTAAACAGTCGACTTAATCATGGGATCCGCGGGGGAGTATTACATATGTATAATTAGGTTCATATTGTGGGATACGTGAAAAATAGGTGCCTGAACCTGCCTGTATCAGGAAAGGGGTCCCGCGGGAGACCCAAGAAGCGAAAGATTGATACCGAGTCGGACACGAGAGCCAACGGCTTACAGTGTTAGGATGCCGATAGGAAAGCGGAGCCTGGAGAAGCCAGGATTGACCGCTCGGATGATGATGAAATAAGTAGATATTGTAGAGACTTAGGTACTAGGAAAAGTGTAGTATTTTGCCATGGAGGTTTATCCCATGGTAGTGTGACGGTCCCAGCTAGGCCCAAATATTAAATAGGTACGGCAATCAGATTTAGGTATTATACCGTTCGCAGGTAAATAGGTACACGTAGGTAGTCTAATTAAATACCTAAATAGTAAAAACATTCGGGAGCACTGTGAGTTAATGCTGCAAGGATTCAATTTTATACTATCAAATTGTCACTCGAGATTTTATTTGTTTGGTTTCGGTAGACATAATTGAATACTGTCTTGAAAATATTTTACGAACTATCTACATAAAGTACAACATACATAGGTTACAGGTATTTAGGTTGATCTATCAAGGAAAAAAATTTAAACATTTCGGGTGCAGCATTTGATTGAGTTGTTAAGACTGGTTCTACGATTCGAATTCAAGATGTAATTTGGGATTATTTCTCTATTTAGGATTTGTTTATTAAATTACTAGTTAAAGGATGAGCTTAGGTTCCTACTACGGAACTAAAATTTGAGATCGTATTCGGATAGCAAAGATAGATCGGTTTAATACTATGATATGGTTGTTCGCAAATATTATATTCTTGAGACTTGATACATAATACTCTATTTTGTGTTGTTTGACTTTTCATATGTTTGCGAGTATGTAAAAGTGTACTCAGTCTGGAATTAGATCATTGATCGTACGTACGACGCCGTCCGCATCTGTGGCGATTCACTGGGTGTTAGTGGTGCTTGGAGGTAATCAAAAGGTAGAATAAAGCTGCATCTGGGACTCTCTGGTTGACCAGCATCGAAGATCTTAGGAGGGAGAGCGCAGCTGATAGCTATTCGGACGAGTTGTTGTTTCGTGTTGTTGAAAGGCTTCGGCCTTAAACAACGGGAAGCTGCAAGACTGTCTGAATCACGTAACTCATGCGAAACCGTTTTAAAATTATTAGATTGAGGGCTCTCGGGGAGCCGTTGGTGTAGCAATTGTACCTAGCTTGACCCTCCACAAATAGCGTCCTACTTCGTGAATGTCCACCTAAATGCGAAAGAGCTGACTCCGGCATTTTGGTATCTGCATTGGTCGGAACACGCCCCTGTATTTCCCGTTTCTGGACATGCAGAAGGCCTTTGACTGTGTCTCTCGTGAGATGATCTGGTGGGCGTTGCGTTTCAAGTCAGTACCTGAGGCCTATATTGACATTATCCGAGACATGTACCGCGATTCCGATTCCATAGTTAGGACTGCTGTTGGCGACACCAACCCGTTCCCTATTACCGTTGGGGTACACCAGGGCTCTGTGCTCAGCCCACTTCTGTTCAACGTGATATTAGACGTACTGTCAGACAGCATCCGAGACTATCATGAGCTACTCATGTATGCTGACGATATCGCGTTGACAGACTCTGACAAAGGACGACTTGTCCAACGGGTGGAAAAGTGAGAACGGCGGTCTGAAGATAAATGTGGCGAAGACAGTGAACATGGCCTGCAACAGTACAGACCCCCCTACCCATTCGCATAGGTGAAAAGGAGGTAAAACGAACGGATCAGGCCAGATATCTGAGGTCGGTACTAAGCGCAACTGGTGACATCGACAGTGACGTCAAAGCCCGAATATCTGCGGCTTGAACCAAATAACGGGAGGTGACGGCTGTCATTTGTGACCCCAAGATACCGATGAAGCTGAAGGGACAGGTTTAGAAAACCATTATTATATCTGTTCTCTTATATGGCAGTGAGACCTGGCCTCTACTAGAGCGACACAAGCAGGAGTTGCGAGTGACGGAAATGAAGATGCTGCGGTAGATGTATGGGGTTCCCGCCCATGTCCGCGGTAGCCTTTATGTCCGTGACATCACGGACAAGCTACAAGAGTGCCGCCTTCGATGGTACGGCCACGTCTTGCGCAGGCCGGCAAATTATGTGGGGAACAGATATCTGGCCATGCCACCCCCGCCAGGTACGGGAAGGAGAGGTCGGCCCAAGAAGCGATGGCTGGACGTCGTTAAGAGTGACATGCGTGTCCAAAAGACGTAAAAGTAAAAGGCTCCACTGATGTTAAAAAAAGTTAACAGTGTATTCAGCTGTATTCTATAGTGTATTCAGCTGTTGTTGGTGATGATATAAATTTGCGGATATGTTATAGGGGACAGTCTGACTGACTGTCTGCTTGATTACCACTCGTAATAAAAACCTAGCTGTAAACTGTAAATTTATTTACTTGTACCCTATAATTTTCCAAACCTACAGTTTTCTCGTCCCGTAAAACGTCCTTCGGTAGTTCCGGAATAGCTAGTCTAGTCTTTGTTAGATGAGCATAAAATGTACAAGGTAGAACCGAAAACCGATAGGGGTAAATGATTGGAGGGACGACCATATACCGCCAAGCGACAGAGAGACAACTCCCCTCGACATGGATGGGCGACATTATGAATGTCCTAAAAGGTGTAATAAATGCATTGAGCCTACAAGCAGCACATAGCAGTGAAAAGCTCTAGGGTGGTCAATGTCCAGCAGTGAACAGCAGGGGCAAAAACAAATACTCTCCGAGCAAAATCATAAATTCAGATTAAATATAACACATAAAAATTCAAAGCTTTTATACCACATTATTCAAAGACATGTTTCAAATGCCACAAAAAGACAAATGTTGGAGTCCCATGGGCTGACATTCGTAATCTGCAACGATTAAAATGGGAATGCAAGAAAAGTATGGGGGCGAACTTGTCAAATCCGCGATCCACCCCTCGTTATCACTTTGAGTGGCAGAGGTCGTCCCGAGAACATTGTCACCAAGATTGATTAGCTGTCTAGCGTAATGAATTAAAAACAAGCTTCCCGCAATATTTTAAACACCCTGAAGGGTTGAAAAAATATGAAACATTTCAACATCAATCTTCTTCAACAAAAGACGATCAAAATTAACAAAATGCGGAACATGTCTTCCGCATATTTGACATGAGTTCGCGAATTCACTTGTTTAAACATTTCCTACGAACAAGCAGAAAGTTGGCATGTTTAAATGAAACTTGAATGAAAATAAATTTTGAACGCATTGGAAATTGCAGTCCTGCCGTTGAGGACCATCGAGCTGTGAATGAGATATCTATAAAAGAATTTCTCGTAGAGTTTTTAACGAGAACATTATGAGCATCTTCATGCACGGCCGGTCGCTTCGACTAGAGCGGTAGTTAAGGAACGAACTAATTGATAGGTTAATTAAAACTGATATGCCACAGAAACATTCAACTCTTTCCATTATGCAGCTGAATTTTCCATATAAACTTTTTAAACGCACCCAGTCACAATTTTCATAATTTGAAAGTAGAACAAATTCACCCCTATGAACGTCCAGTCCTTATTCAGTTTGCTAAAATATGCAAAACGCCGAGTACCGCTTGCTATCAAGATAAACTTAAATTTTCATGAAAAAATTTCAATTTTTAGCGTGTAGGAGATTATGAAAGCAAACAGTTGAACGCAAAATGGAGGCGGTAAAGTGCAGGAGAGCGAGAATTTCCCACGATCAGCACGTCGCCGTCGCTCCTATTCTACAATTACCGGGCTACCATTCACTATTGTTAACCATTCCGTTCTTTATTGCCCGGAAACAATGGTCTAATCTGTCCCTCATCGTGAGGATGTGACACGAACTAAAAATTGTCCTGTATTTCAGTACAAGTTCGTTTACATGATAAAGAATTTTGCAGATGCTCTAGCTGGGTATTCCAATGTAAAATATTTCTCTACCTTAAAGTACATACTTTGCTAGTATTTCAGGAAAATTCGTTCTCTAAAAGTATATAATTTCATGCAAAACATAATAAATCTGATACCAAGAAAATATTATTAATAAAACGTCTGTACTCTCTACCGTACATTATTAGATTACCATTGAAGTAGACGTCACCATTAGTTCCCCAGTTTCCTATAACTTAGCAGCAAAATAAATTGATGTGGGAGGAGGTGAAATCTTCAATTTCCGGTGTGAACGGCGATAATACGAAGTCGACTCAAGTTTTATAGTGTTAGGGTCCTGTTTCATGTGACACGTTATGGCAAGGATTGGAAAGTGGGTGCCAACACAATTAGGTCACTTTACTTCGGGCGCAAAGTACGCCACTTCTATTCCACGTTTGATGGGAACGTGTAGCTTGTTAGAAGCAAACTTCGCAGCTACCAGGCAGGTAAATAGAATTTAATTCCATTCTACATCTGGTAATTTCTCCCGGGACGAATTTGTAACTGCGAACCCTAAATTGAATAGCTCGTCTGATTTCGGGTTTTACACGTGTTTTTTACAAACAAATTGATGGTCAGTGGATTTAAATCAGTATTAATGGATTTCATTCAACTTTAAATGTCGCAGACAGCTTTTGTTTCACAGATTTGAGTGTTCACCATAGTAATCTTATAATAATAATCCGTCCGAATAAGCAGACATTGTTTTATTTGCAAATAAATCGATTATATTTTCATCGTACCGGATAGCTTGAGAGGATTGCTATAGTGTAAATATTCCACAAACAAACTAACCATGCGAAGCTGACCAGAAAATGAAATGCTTTGTTTTGAGTCAACAACCAATCACTCTTTAGCAAGTGTTTTCACGTACTACGAATTGAGGTACATTCAAAGTACAAAATTGTTACATTCAACGTTTATTTTTATACGATTTACAGTGACGTTTAAAAAACGCCAGGATTGTTTGCATGTGTGGATATTTATACCTATAGGTGCGACTTTTCTATGATGTACTTTCGTAGCCCACTACAACTATGGCTATAAACTACAAGTACCAATGGCTCACACACAAAAATCTTAAGTTGATTGTAATAATCATAATAAATACCGCCTATAATGGCTTCTATTGCTTCAATTACAGTATTTTGTATTTCTGCACTATGTCGCAAAGCACGATGAAATCAGATTGTCTGTAGTTTTGGTTAGTCCTTTATAAAGACTACGAAAACGAACAGTTGGAGGTAGGTAAACAACATCCAACCAACTACTTAGGTGCAAGTGGAACGCGCATCAAAAAGTCAGTGGCTGTCTGATGAAATATCTAATTAAAACTTTTGTCTCTCGACTAGCCGGCTGTGCCACTCCACTAGTTTGCATTTGCTTTCCTTGTTATAAAGTTGCGCTAAGTGCTAAGTTACACGGTGGTTCACTATACTCAGAGGTTTACTGTAGGGATAATTGAATGTGACTTAGTGTAAGCTACTTTACCATGTCTCACATTGTTCGGACTTAGCGTGGCGCTGAAATCAATGTTGTGCTATTTGGGGAAATACAAAATGGGAAAGACGTATAGACTTGATACCTGTTTAAAAATATTAATAACTAGCATTAAGTGGATGAATTATTTAATATTTTAGTCTTACCTACTGATTAATTTTTATTTCGTATTGTAGATATTTTGTCTGTGACTAAATTCATTTTCTAGTACACAAATAAAAGAGAGATATTAAAGTAATAAAAAAATAAAGCAAATATTACATTTTGTAGCTTTTGTCCACTCTGAATTTTGTCCCTCAAAACCTTTTTAAAGAGAAAAAAGTTTTATTTTAGTTGTTATTCATTGGGTCATTTTTCCGAAATCGGGAACTGATGGTAAAAATAAACGTAGTCGAATACACCCAAATGCGTATACACGATTTTCCAGTGGAAATTGATTCGGGCACAACGGTAGGTATATTTCCATGATATCCGTATCCGGTAGTGTCAATAAACAGTCGAGTGCCCAAAGCTATTTAAAAGCTTTCGGGCTCCGAATTCGGATTAACGACGTAATATAATCGCGCTAAAACAATACAGTCATCATCATCATTCGAGCGGTCCATTCCGGAATCTGCCAGGGTCCGCTTTCCACTCGGCATCACATCCGACTCAGCGATGTCAATCCATCGCTTCTTGTGTCTCCCGCAGGACCTCTTTACTGATTCAGCAGGTTTGGGGCACCTGTTTCCCACGTATCCTTGAGGCTTCTGCAGCACGTGACCAAAATAATGACAGTATTTATTACAAACGTACGCAACTAGAGAAATAATTTCCTTCAGATACAGATGCCTAATCTACGCTTCATCCCCGGAAACGTCATAAACAATTCGATGCGATTGTATCGTTCCATCAAACATCTTTTTGCTCGAACGCCATCATTTATCAAGTGCCGTTTCAGTAGGAAAACTCTATGTGGCAAATAACTGCGGCGAATGATCAATAACAACTGGCCTCAATATTCAAAGGATGAATATAAGTAACAAAGCTTTTGTTCAAAATGTATTTTTAACCGAAAATTGTGTTGGACTTGACAATTCGCTTAACTAAATGACCTCTATTAAATTGATGTGAGATTGAAGGGTTTCAATGTTTTTATTTGAAAATATAACGGTTTCATTTGTTCATTTCATCTATTGTCAGTTGCTATATTTAACTGATTATTATCGAATTTATTCATTTCCTCTGTTATTGTTAATTTAAATTCTAATATGAGCATATTACGCAATTTATAGGTTTTAAAAATTATCGGTTTAGTTACCATGGTTAGATTACGTAATGTCATTACATTTCTAAATATAGATTAAGTTAGAGGTTGGAGGTTAAATACCCCTTTCAGAAAGTTTTCTTTTGTGAACAAGTTATAATTGGTATCAAAGGATGAAAATATGTCGTTAAAAGCTCTAACATTGAAGCTCGATGAAAACTCATTAATTAAACTTTGGACTTTGTTTTAGAGTAATTAGTTAATGGTAGGTAAATTAATTTGTCTCCAAAATAATATTAATAGATACTTACAAAATAGGTAACTAGTCGATGCCACACCCTAACCCTAACTAACCCTCCCCTTCCCCCAAACGTTTTACCCCCACCCCTGATGAACATTGTGCTCTCATCGAGTCCAAAAATAAAGATATTTAACTTACTCGTATTGTATGATAAAAAGTTTATCTTTTAACTTTTTTGTGATTTGATTAGAAGGATGCTTAGAATCTTGATAAGCGAAATTCCTAGTTTTTTGGGGTAAGAATACATTATTGTACATTCGGTTTAGTAGTCATAAATGTGAGAGAATGTCTTTCACCAACGTCTGACATAAATGCAAAAGTTTGAATACTTTGGTAAGGACCTTTTACTCAAGTCTACGCACGGGAAGACGCCAGGAAATTCAAAAAACATAATTTTAAGCGTAGTGTGCACCAGCACTGATATGGCACTCAGCCTTTATGTTCTTACATGAGAGAGAAATCCTTAGATTAGATCTATTTTATATTTCCTTTTTCCTTTTACGCCCACTACCGCCGCACCGATCTGCTTCTTATGTTTTAAAAATAATATTCTGTGTACCACCCCAGCAACTTTATTATATACATACCACTTTGATAGTTTTCATTAAACTGTCTAGATTCATTTCCAATCTTCGTCTGCATATTCCTAATCTCATTTCATCGTTACAATTTATTTTAAGCTTTTATAGTAATCTCTTCACATATTCAAGAAAACTGTGCTAAAGTTATGCTTACAAAAATTTTAGAACATGCATTCCTATACAAGTACATGTATAGGAATGCATGTCGCAGTATGAGCGTCGGTGGCCGAGCGGTTACAGTATCCGACTCGTAAGCCAGAAGTACCGGGTTCGAATCCCGCTCCGGCCGTGTACCAATGACTGTTTTCTGAGTTATGTACATTAGTTAAATACTAACCGATGCTCTTACGGTGAGGGAAAACATCGTGATGAAACCTGCACATTTCAGCCAGATCCAATCTGGTCAGGTTCCCCTGGTAGCAGGGTCATGGAGGTCAGATGGCAGTCGCTCCACTGTAATTACCTGACCTGCCAAATCCTGGATCATGGTCAAGGCGGACCCCGGGCCCTCGTTCTCGAGAGCACAATCGGGACATTAACGCCAAGATGATTATTTATTTTTGATTCCTAAACAAGTACATCCACAGGGAACATCAATAGACCATACCAGTCCTTGCTCGACTTAAGCCTATTCCACATCAGTGAAGTATTTTGCCAGGCTCTCCAAACTTGGCCGGCGAATCGGAGTAACAGAGTTCCAATATTATGCCTGCTTAGGCTAGTTTCATAGCCGTACGGGCACTGCGGCAGCGGAGACAAATACTCGCTGTGAAACGATGTTCTCGCGCCTATACTCGTAAGTCTCAGATGGAGGACCAGAACGTAACTCAAGCGTAGCTGTGAACCTAGGCCTGCGCCTTTTACGAGACCCATAAGTCGATATATTGGTGCAATACCTCTTCTACTTTGCCAGAAACCACACGGCTATCCACGCAAATATCCTATTTATTACATTAAACTATAACAGTATATACAGTATATACAATAATCTTAGCGTCAATATCTTGGTTGTCCTCACTCGCGTGCGAGGGCCCGAGGTCCACCTTGACCGTGATTCAGGTTTTGACAGATCAAGTAGAGTGACTGCCAGCCTAACCTTACCTTCGTGGTTAACCTCACCAGAATGGATCATGGTTACACATTCAATCGCCTGAATGTGCAGGTTTCATCACGACGTTTTCCCTAACCGTAAGGGTATCGGTGAGTATTCAACTAATGTTCAAAACTCAGAAAAGTCATTGGGACATAGCCGCACTGAGGTTCAAACCCGGGTACCCCGGGGCTGCTCCTATATACCTATATATTACGTATCTATTTACTACTAAGTCGGCTACGGCAAAAGTATGCGTAGGAAGAGATCTCTACAACTAGAGCAGATCACATTACCAACGTAAACGGATCCAAAGTAGTCTTTTGTAGGGGCGCGATTACAGAACGCCGGATTACCATACGATTCGTTTGCATCACTATCATCGCCATTTTTGCCCGTAAGATGCTGCCTCGGAAGCCATTAGCGGAGGATGTATTCGGTCATTTGTCGCAGAGACTAATGGCCGTTGCTTACTCCTGCTCCCACCGCTCTATTTAGAGGCCAATGTCGATCGAAAGAATTGGAAATTCATTTAAAGTTAATTAGTAAGTGAGTTAATAGATGAGCCATAGTTTAGGTATGAAAGGGGCATACACTCTCGACCTACGATCGACTCTTGCCCTTTCTACCTACTGTCTCTTCTGTCCGAATGGACGTGTAAGGTTTGAATTGGACAGGTTAATGCAGACATACGCTGTCGCCGTGAAGGCAAAAGTTTTTAGATGTGGTCTCGAGTGAGTGGGTTCCAGATGGTAGTTGTTTCAGGAAACGACCAGTATAAACTGAACGAACGATCAAACGATTATAAAATAAGCTAATATACTCTCCTCCTCTACCCTGCATCTACCCTTTTTTTTTTTGGTAACGTGGAGAAAACCTGCGATCCAGGTACCCAGCCCCTCGGGGGAAGAGCGGTTTATGTGGGACTTCCACCCACTAATAACTGCACGGTGGTCCACCTCGGTGCAGTTCGATGGGCTCCGGGATCTCAATAGAAAGCAACCGGAGCCCTTCTAACACCGCGCCCGAAGGCCCATCACGAGGCAGGTTGTGTACTCTCCAAACCTGCCCCTACACCGTTCCGGTGTGTATTGGCTTGATGGCCACCGCAAGCCGACACCGTCCCCGGAGTCGTTTGGTCGGACATTGCAGGCCCCACCACAAGTTTCCGCAACTCCGATGACCCCTTTTAGTCGCCTCTTACGACAGGCAGGGAAGACCGTAGCTCTATTCTTAGCCAGAGCTACACGGCTCGGGCACACTAGAGCTTATACATCAGTGTGCCCCCTCCCGTTAACAGAGGTTGCAAGCAGCCCTGTCGTGGGCCGACGCACATCAGAGACTCCACTACTAGTCGGAGCTCTTCGTCGTCGTCGTCGTCTCGCGGCGTCCACGCGCTCGTGCTCCCGCTCCGCTGACTCCTTCTGGACCATGACGGTTTCGCAAAAGGTGCTAACGGCCTCCCAGGCTACAGCACTTCCCAGCATTGCAGCAACCACTGAAGGCAGGGAGAGGTCTGGGCCGATTTCTTGGACAAGGTCGCTTCGCGCACAGAGCCAAGCAGGGCACTCCTCTAGCGTGTGCTGCGCCGAGTACTGGTCCGAACCGCAATGGTAACACTGGTGTCTGTTCCCTCCCTATTCGGTTGAGATATTCATCGAAACAGCCATGCCCACCTCTTTGGCGAAGGATACGGTAGACTCTCGCATCCATATCAGCCAGGATATCGAGAGGTGGAAACCGCGCCAGCACAGTTGAAGCCTCGTACGAAATCGTCCGGTATCCTCGTGCGACCCTGATGGCATTGCGTCGCTGCATAGCGTTGAATTTCACCACGCGGCGCCGAGCGCCTGACAGTCGATCTGACCATACTGGCGTCCCATAAAGCGCAATGGATCGCACTACACCCGCATAGAGGCGGCGAACTCCTTTCTGCGGTCCCCCAAGATTCGGTAGCAGTCCATGCAGAGCACCCGATAGTTTTTCAATCCGGGAAACCAGGCGGTCAAAATGATCTGTGAAAGACCATCGTCCGTCTAATACTAGGCCCAGATATTTCATAGTTTGCCCTACCTGGACCTCTGCTTCTCCCACCCGCACCACAGAGGCAGGAGGCTTTCCCGTCGATTGAGTCCGTGGATCATAGCGCCTTGGTTTTGTGAGGTGCAATCGCCAGGTCTAAAGCACTGATTCTCCTCACGACACAAGCTACACCTAGCTCTGCCAATAGTAAAGCCCTCTCAAATGACTCCTCTTCGGCTAATATCAGAGTGTCGCTAATGCCGGCTGGGAGTTGAGTCCGGAGCACCACGTCGTATGCGAGATTCCACAACAGAGGACCTAATACCGACCTGAGGAACCCCGCAAACGACCTCTCTCTGTTCGACTTGGCCGTCTCTACCCACGTAACGAATCCTTCTCTGGAAACGATAATCCTCTATTACAGTCCGGAGATAATACGGGATCTGATGCCGGACGAGATCCTCCCGAACCGCAGCCCAGGGGAGAGAGTTGAACGCATTGACGATGTTAATACTGACAGCCAAAACTACTTTAACCAGGAAGACTGCCTCTTCAGCCACAGAGCGGACTCCAAGAATCGCATCTACTGTCGAGTGACCCTGCCGGAAATTGGCTAAATTGGCTCTCCGATAGGTCTGGTCCGGTCTCCCGCAGGTGCTCATTGATACGGAGGGCGATGATCTGCTCAATCGACTTACCCGAATCTTCCAAAGGGCAAAGGGGCCGGTACCCGGACGGTAGATCCTCGGGCCTTCCTTCCTTTTTCAAAAGGACGAGTCTTCCACAGTGTTGGGAAGTACCCGTGGTGAAAACAACCGTTAACAAGCGTCTCATCCTCTCTCCTAGCACACCAAGCGCTATGACTAGCGCTAGCCCAGGAATCCCGTCCGAAAAAGGGTATCTATCACTCTCTTGGTGAACTGAGGTTCAAGAGTTTCCGTCAAAGGAGGAACCCAAGAGCGCAACTTCCCCAAGACCACCCTGTACGGGCGTCCCGATGGATCCCTATTCAGGCCATCAAGCAGATCGTTCCACGAGCGAGACTTGGCATTGTATTGGCTATTGCCGACTGTAGGGCGACTGTGGCAGCTCGGTAAGCGGAGTAGGCATTATCTTTTTCGGCTTGAGTTGCCGCTCGCCGTCTTCTTGTCCGAGTGAAGAGCCTGTGCGAGGCAAGGCACGTCCTACGAAGGGCATCAATGTGCTCCAACCACCAATAAACTGGCTGCTTTGAAGGAGACCTGACGCTGGGCATAGCAGCATCACATATTGTAGTCATGCTAGCTCTAAACCATTCCCTTTCGGTTGCAAAGGGGGTTTCAAGGTCAGGACCTACCCTACACCTACCTACCGTTTTTTTCTATCATACAAACCTTGCCCTGACAGTTACAAACTTAATCGTGAATATGAAACATTTAGATACCTTGGTTCATATTATTGAAATTATCCTGGGGACCTACATTAGTTTTGAAGATAGAGTGTTGCATAAGTTAGCCGCTGATAATGGTTACTATAGATAAAATAATATTTTAAATTGGTCAAGTAATTTTTGAGTTTATCTCTTTATATTATTACTAAAGTTGTCAGCAAAGAAGTCGGATTCTCATTCACGCTTAACCTGAACTTTATTAGTTCCGTAAAAAGAAAGAAAATAGTCCGTAGAAAATTTAAATTCATAGGTAGAAAGAATAGGATATTACGTTTAAAAAAATGCAAACATTCTGCACTCCAGGCTGTATCAGCAGACTCAGGATAACGTGGTCTGTATTATTGAAGTGTTAAGACCCCAGTGAGCGCACGATAACATTTTGTTTGGTTTTCATCCGTCATAGTACTGCGGGTCATAGTTCGCCTTTGTTCTTAAAAATTCTCGCTTTGTTTATATTTTCTACGTGCTCTTGTGGCGTCCATGCTCTGATATTTTTATAAACAGCACTGTTTGTCTGAATTGAGGAAACAATAAAAATAAATTCATACCGTTTTGAACCATCCTTTCTCTTTACTTGTAGAAAATATTTACAGGACTGTCGAAATAAGTTGGGGACGTGTTTCTTTTAGCAAAAGTTAAAAGTTTGGTAGGTGTATCGGAAAACTTAAAATGTTTACGGAAAATATGTAAGAAAAATCTAAGATGTTCATGGTTAGTGTTCATAGTTGAGTCATAAAAAAACATCTTGGCGTTAATCTCCCAGTTGTGGTCTCGCGCACGAGGGCCCGGGGTCCGCTTTGATCATGATCCAGGATTTGGCAGATCAGATGTGCAGTGGAGTGACTACCATCTAACCTCCGTGACCCTGCTACCGTGAACCTGACCAGATTGGATAATTGGTTGAATGATATCGTTTCTAAAAAGTACACCAAATTTTCCATTCGTTTTATTTTTAAACGAAACACTAGTCAAGTTTTTGACTCATCAAAATTTAAAAACACCTCCGTCGTTGCGAGTTAAATTAGTCGAAATTCTTATTAATAAAAAGTATTTCGGTGAGTATTTCGGTGAGTATTTCACCGACATCACCCTTTTATCCTTTATTTAATAATACAACTGTTTATACAAATCCATTTTGAGATCGACAAAAAGCGAATGGGGGAGGAAATAAAACGCTCCACTGCGACCGAGTCCCAGCCTAGATATTGCTCTGAAAGCGATTGTGTACAGTCAATATGGCAATGAGATTTGGCCCCAACCCGTTTTGCGAAGCCATTTTTGACCAGCCTACGTAATGTGGCAGGGAATCGCAGGCACGCACGGCCGGGAGTTAATGTGCCGTGGCTTTCTCTCCCTCTGACACACTATAATGGGCCAGCCCATTTCAGATCCCGACAACTCACTAAGTTTAGGAGCGTTTAGTGCCTTCCCGAATATGAATTCGCGAAACAATTATAGGTAGTGCGTAGTTCTGGTAAGTTATTGACATGTTCGAAAGGTTGCTTATTTGATATAGGTTGTGGTATGCGTAACGCGTACTTTAGAGACATCGTATTTAATAAGGTAAGCATAATCTAATGTGGAGGGGTTTGTGAGGCTCTACCATCTCCGCAATGGTCCAAACCCACCTCACCTCACAGACAGTCGGACGAGGCTCTGGCGAATCGGTTTTTTCCAACCGTATGCGCACACAAAAAACCCAAATGGTACTTACCATAATGTAGTCTAACCAACAGAAGACCGGCAGAACACCCCCGACCAAGTATACATATACTTAAAATTATTTTGTAAACTACTTAACCAATTCAAAGCCAAGTGCCATCTATACTGGATTTCAAATAAATAAAATTGCAACGAAATCTGTCCATCCATTCGGGAGCTACGACATCATCTGACGTCCGTGACCCTTTTAACAACAGAACTTGACCAGATTAGTTAACTTTTACACCATTAGTCGTCAAAATGTGCAAGGTTTCCTCACTATGTTTCCTCACCGTAAGAGCATCAGTTAGTTTACAACTTGCATAATTCAGAAACGTCATTGATACATGGCGACACTGAAAATCGAACACGGTAGCTCTCGCTCAGGAGACCTACCCGCTACCACCGACGTTCTAAGTCTAGCGTTTATAAAACTCGCAAAGTACAGTACAAAGTTTTATAGCTGTGAGGAACGGACACTCAAAACAATGGTCTTAAACGAGAAAAACGCCGCGCCCCAGTTTCCCACCTATAATAGTTGGAACGGCACCAATAGCAATAAAAGTCCGTATATCCCTACTCCGCCATTTTACTGCGCTGCTCACTTACTTTTCTCGACTAATTGCAAGTTTCTTCTGAACATCTGCTGTCCTTTAATTAATGATCATGTCCCGCCTCCCGAGTCGTTTCCGCTCTCAATATTCTTTCTCGGCCTACATAGGCGTTCGCAACTCGTAACTAGAGGAGACGCGGACTCCCGTCGAGTTATACCCGGTTCCCGTTAATGAAGTGTTCTCGTTGCATTGCCATTGACAGCTCCGCTAATACAGCGAGTGTGTATCGGAAAAGAAATCAAGAGATGTGCCCGGACACAATGGCAATAACTCATCGCATTAGGACAGTCGCGAGTGAATGGCGCGAACGTAAATCTGAAGTGATTCGAATGTATATCGAACGAACGCTTTACGGTAATGTGGTATAGATGATAGTGTGATGTGATGGTTGTCCATCATAAGTAGCCCATAATTACACTATTGGACTTTGAACTTGATGATCCATTGATGATTGGCCGGCATCCATTTTTCTTGGATTTTAAAATATGATCCCTTAAGATATTAGTCAGCTCGTATAACATCCGGGAATCCGGGACATGCTGGTATCCGTCTTGCCATAATTTGTTTGTACCTAAGTCTTAGTCTTAATCCGTAGTAAAAATCACAGCGTTAAGACGTATATAAGGAGAGTCAATGAAAGATAAAATACGAAAAACATGCTGAAGTAAAGGAATATGTAGTGACTAGCAAAGAGAAAGAATTGGTCAGTCAGTTTGGACATGTAAAGAGAATGCATGAGCGGAGATTAAAAAAATATAGGGGTACCTATGTGGCAGGAATGAATGAAAGAGTTAGAACGAGTCGTACACGATACGTTTAAATCGGAGATATTATAAGGAAAGGTCATTACCAAAATACCAGTGAAAGTCTCAGGAAACTGTATAAGCTACACCAAAAATCGTAAAAAATAATTGACTGTAAACTTTCGCAAATCGCGAATTTAAATCAAATTTATTGTAATGCTCGGGCTTCACCTACGTAACGCAAAACGTCCTAATAACGAAATAATTAACGTGTAATAAATACTGCACTAAACTTAGCGCTAAATAGGTGGCCACCATGATTTGATATTTGAGAGAGGAGCTAGAGGCGAGCTAAATCCTTTTGATGTGTCAATGTTACCGCCACCCGAGCTATCGCCAAACGTCCAATGACATTTATAATGCCATTAGCAAAATAGCGCACTAAACCTGAAAATATCTGCGTACTTTAACAAAAAACGTACTAAGTAATTACATTACACACAGGTGAGATGACGGTATGTCTAGCTGACGAAATGTCTAGCTAGTCTAAATAAAAAAGAAGGTGAAGCATAATAGTAACACACCATTTTCTAAAGGACGCCGCAAAGCACATCCAAAACAAATCGTTCATTTGGAGAAACAAAGACAAAACTGCATGTTTAGCTATTTTACAGGAGAAGCAATCAAAGTTTTAGATGTAAGTGTAAGTTAAGGAAAAGTACTTTCAACAAATATTTGGATTTGAATATTAAACTATGTTTTTGTAGTTAATATTCAAATCCAAATACTTTTCCTTAACTTACACTTACATCTAAAACTTTGATTGCTTCTCCTGTAAAATCGCTAAACATGCAGTTTTGTCTTTGTTTCTCCAAATAAGCGAAATGATCGCAAATTAAAAAGTACCTAGCAGATTCTCAGCGACTTCCATTTTCGAATGCGCAGTAGCTTTTTTTTTCTAAGTTGCGAGTGTCATTCAGTACGCCCCACACCCCACGGCGTATTCCGTAATTTGAATTATTTAATTTTTGGCGACAATTATTTATATATATTAAATCAGTAACTAATTCGTATTGTAAATACTTGTGTGAAATTCATCTCAGAAGTAACGTACACGTGATTAAATGTACGCAGTAAATACCGAATTCTTAATCCGGATTTTAACTGTTAACTCCGTTATTATCCGCCAACGTTTTTACGAAGGTAGGTAAAAACTCGTAAAATGTATTATTAAATGTCGAATTATTACTGCGAAACAAAGTACCGTTCCACGTTCGTATTAATTAGCATTGTTATCTTTTTTATAAACCACTAAAGTGGCAAACATGAGTACGACCTGCGTGATGGGCAGATGTAACCACAACGGTGCCGCAACCTATATTCTGCATTAAAAAAAAATTCAAAAAACAATTCTGAAGGCAGTTGTCATCTATTATTATACCTAACCCATAAACTAGTTTTACTATGTATTATAGATTTAGATATCAGTAATCCCCAATTTCACTTACGTAGAAAATACTAACGAGACGTCACTGAAGCAAAACTAATATATTTAGGTGCATAGGTGCACTTTATAAACAAAGACTTCTATACACGCTGGTATATAGAAGTCTTTGTTTAGGTGTGCTTTATAGATACCTGCCACCCATATATATAATAACTACCTACACACACCTGCATATTTACCGGATCTTCAGTGCATTACATGCATTACATGGCTACATTTACTATCAATATTCCGACCATAGAAGCATTCTCACAAATTCCCGAACCACTGCATGTGTGGGCGTATCAGCGTGCTAAATGGCCCATAGTTCACTCACTGGCCCGCTAGCTTAGCTCCGTCCCCTGACACATTCAGTCTTCATTACCAAGGACCAACCAAGATGCCAGCAGTTAATTGCCAATACTCTGGGCTAAGTGTTCCTATTTAGCTGCGATGCGCCAGAATTATTGAGATTGTTTGACAAAAATTGGCAAGGATGTTAGTGTGAGGTGGAATTTGCTTCTTTTTTAGATGATATATTAAGAGTAATGACTTTGGGTCTCAAGTTAAGTGTTCTCCTAAAACACAGTTTTATGTAATTATATTAAGTACTTATATCTATTTGATATGTTATTAAAGAAAAATTGAGTAGGAATAATACCAAAATGAAAAGTTCATGTACGTTAGTAGGTATAATGTAATACCATTATGGTATCATCATTTTTGAAGAACTCGGTACATACTTTTGCATTTTTAAGTTTAAATTTGGATATAAAAACTGTATCTACCTACCATGAGAAATAAATGAATCTATTTATCTCAGAAGGGCAGAATTTGGCGTGCTTGATTGAAGTTGATGCCACAGAAGCTGTTAATGTCCCGGTTGTGCTCTCGCATACGAGGGCCCGGGGTACACATGACAAAAAACTTGGTCCGCGGGTAAAAGCTAGTCTCTTAATTACGTATTGCCTTTGATATTCAGTTAAGAAAGTATTACACTAATGTGGTCGCCAAGAGCCTTCTTGATAAACTTAGCTCTTGGGTAAGGTGCATTCTATACTAAATTGCGAACTTAATTACCTCGGGAAATTTCTGCACTTTGTTAATAACTAATAGTTCCAAGTAAGGCTCTAATTCAGTGAATTGCCACATATATCTTGATGAACACTATTCAAGAGTTCACCGCAAATTACCTATAGGTAGGGAGAGATCAGGTAGATTAGGTACCTATGTATATAGTTTGTACCAATAGTTAATTGTGCATTATCTATACATAATATAAAACACAGACCCTTCCCGCAGTCTGTCCCTATGTATCTATGAATGTACGTATGTATGTACGCTTAGATGTTTAAAACAATAGATAGAGTGATCTTAGGTGTACGCGAACCAAGTCATGCCGGATCCACCAGTTTTTTATACTTACTACTTTGTCTGTACGCGTCGGTGGCCTACTGGTTAAAGGGTTCCGACTTGTAAGCGAGAGGTACCAGGTTCGCACCCCAGTGCCACCATGTACCAATGACTCTTTTCTGAGTTACATACCTACATTAGTTGAACACGAACCGATGCTCTTCCGGTGACAGAAAACTTAATGAAACATTTAGGCAACCATAATCTGGTTCAGATTCCAGAACCATAATCAGGGTTAATATGGTCAGATCAACCCTGTTAACAGGGTTACGGAGGTCAGATGGTAGTCGCTCCACTGTAATAACCTGATCTGCTAAATCCTGGATTATGGTCAAGGCGGACCCCGGGCCCTCGTGCGCGAGAACACAACGATGTTTTTTTATGTACGAATCCGAGGCCAGTCGATAGTTACACAAAAACTCTAGTGTTCTAGGTACATTTGTTCAAAAGTACTACGTAATACCTACCACAATAACACTATTACTATTACCTATTCAAACAATCTACAAAACTCTCAATTGACTAAAACAAAACAAAATGTTTTATGACAGAATTCATCGTTCAAAACTTTTTAGCAATTCCTGGCTTCTATTTCAAATTTCAATTGTGCAACGTTAATCCGACCTAGGGCTTAAATCCTACGAATATTCGTGAAAATTTTCACTACCTACTATTTTTATTTCGCTGCAAATCCTCGTATTGGAGCGAAAATTCATATGTCCGATTTAAATCCGGCTTTCTTTCGAAGAATATTTAATAGAGATGGGGCGGCGAACGAGCGAAGTACTTTTACGTTTCACAAATATACGTTTCCCTCACTAAATAAATGTTTACAGGTCATCTGAGGTGATGGATGAAGAACTAGTTCAATGTAGCGTATTTCTCTTATGAATCTTCTTATAATTTCGAAGAGAAAAAAATCGAGCTTCATTCTAGTTATTCGAATCAATGATACGTAATGTCTTCGCCCTGGTAAACTCTGATAAAATATTATTATTGCTAGTTACGAGATCTTTATTAAAATAAGGT
The DNA here is from genome assembly GCA_907269095.1 of Blastobasis adustella. NCBI lineage: Eukaryota > Metazoa > Arthropoda > Insecta > Lepidoptera > Blastobasidae > Blastobasis > Blastobasis adustella. The sequence continues at coordinate 10,318,985 of OU026130.1, forward strand.
TGTTGTTTTGTTTCAGTTAGTATAATAAAAAAAGTGATTGTAATAATTTTGCTCTTAAGTATGATACGTAGGTAAGCTATTCCATAAAACTTTAGAGTCCTATCGTATTTGAAAGTTTTTATCGAATCCCTAACCCACCTCTAAATGTTACCCTACTGAGGTGGCGAACTGCACAAATCGGGAATCTAGGTACATATCCGGCTTACATTCGCTTTGGACTAAATCCTCTTACGTCAATATGAAAAGGTGTTCGGTGTCGTAATATTTTTCTTTGTTTTGTTATTACCCAAATACAATGTATGAGTTACAATAAATATCATATTTCTGTGAGTTTAGACCAGAACATACATCGTTGTATATTGGTAATTAGACACGGTTGGAAACATGATATACTTTGTATTTGAGTTGTCTCCTTCAACAATTACTGTCTAAGGAACAGCATATTAAGTTTAAGTACCTAATCCTAGAAAAAAATTAAGATCATTTTTCCAACAACCGGCTTTTTCACCTTAAATCAGAACCGTGTATACAATCAGTTTCTCACAAAAGCCAGTCTAAGTTCTTTGCTCGCCGCAGGTACGACTTTGTGATGGAAATAGACTACTAAAGTACCGGGAGGTCCTTTCGGTACGCTCTCGCGTTTTAAAATGGGAGCTTAGAAGGAGCAAATTGTTTTTGTGCCCGCGGGTGGTTTGCCAGGCTCCTTGCGATGCAGCCATGTGACTGTGTCCTGCGTCTTTGCCGCCATCCATCAGTTGTCTCAACTGTGACGGCGGAGCGTTCACAGCGGCTATTGATGTTGCATTTTCCATGTTTTCGAAGTGGTATTCCGTTTTCTATGTGTTCGCGTTGTGTTTTCATTTGTTTGTCGAAGAGTGATGGGTTTATATTGTGGTTGTATTCATTTTGTGTTCACTTGTATAAAAAATTATATTACAAGATAGTGACATGTTGTATCTATCTATCAACTCTAACGAACTAGTTACGCACAATGTTTGTAAATCAATATAAGATAACTATTGCTTTCAAACTAAACTCGCGATACACATATTATTAGGTATATTAAACGTTTAAATTCAAATTTAAATTTATAGTTGAAAGTAATTCGCGTATATTGTATTTTTGCCATACGAATAAATAAAATAAAATAACTCACACGCGACGTACCTTATCGATTTGCTTTCCCGACGTCGCGTGTTAGTCCCTAGTTTAATATATTAATACCAATATAAGAACTCATACTTTTCTATTGCTATCTAGTTTTCAGATCAACGTAAAAATTCAACAGAGAAAATATAATTTATAAGGGATCCAGCAGCTGTAAAATCTCGATGGCTCTCGAAAGGGACAGATTTTGCGGAGGTAATAGGGTTTGAGATGGATGTATAAGGATATATTTGAGAAGCTCGCCAATAATATTTTCCTTCGCACCACCCCTCTCATTTCTCAAGGTGTAAAATAAATAAGGAGAGTGATTCAAGGGGCATATATCCCATAATTTTATTGATACAATAAATACTCTAGACACAATTGTCGCTATGATCAGGGGCTGTTGTATCTAAGCTTGTGACGCATTCGATGAAGCCATACGATGTCAAAAAACTATAATGGGATGTAAGAGTACGTTATCACGTGGTAAGAAAAGGAACTTTTCAGAGGAATTGATTTCATTGTTTATTTATTTGTTTATTTAACAGTTTATTGCACACAGTTGTTTCCTATTTGAAGGTATTTCTTTGTTTGTAAGAGCAACACAAAACTTCTACTTAACAAAGGTTTGTCACAAAAACGAATTAGTTTTTTAAATAAACCATTGTAACATGAATGAACATTTTTAACGAAAACACATGAACATTTAAAAACAAAATGAAGAAAATATTAAGAACTTTTACTCAGTCATCCGTCGCATTCTTTCTTAAAACAGTTTATTAGTCGAAAACAACGTAGCAATAAAAAAAACGTCGTAGCATAATAATGACGTCACAAGCTAAGTCGGAACTTCTTGGATTTATATATTTTAAAAACCTTTAAAAGATTGTTAAATCTAGCTTAGCAACTAACAGAATTTATTTTAAACTACGAATGTTATGGCATGACATGCTTAGGGAGTAGAAATAGAAACCCTGAACCGTAAAAATATTGCAAATCACTCGAGCAGAAATATACAATCGTCGGCAAAGATTAAAAGTGTTGGACGAATCCCTCTTGTTTTCAAGTCATCTTGTTACTTAAGACCACAATATCGTCTTAATGCTGCCTTTTGAACGCATTGTGTGGGGACTGAACGCTCAATTCATACTGGATCCACCGGCTTTTAACAATCTTGAGAAACTGGAAGCTTTTACTGGGGAGGAAGTGCCTTAGAATTGTTACATGCAACGGGTACCAGTAATGTAACTTACGGCTTCATTGTGAACGCTTTAGCAGATTTGGATTTTTCTGTTTCAAAGCGTAAGTTGACGTAGATTACGTTTGAATTGGATTTACTACTACTTATTATTTTGCTTGGTATTTTTTGGTTAGTTGTAATTTGTAATTAGTATTATCTGTAGGTCTGTAGTTATTTATATAATTGTTATTAAGTACTTATTTTATTTTACGTGCGATTTGTACCAAATTGTTGGTGCTGAATGTTTTAAATTTTATATTTTGTTATAAAAACGTGAGTATTATCCGCGGGAACCAGGATGTGATGGAATCTTGTCAAAATAATCGAAATGTAGGTTTATTTACTTCGATAAGGTGCCATCCATCCCAATCTGATATTACCCACTCATTTCTATTAATATTTTATGTTACAATACCTAAATTTATTGCTGATATCGCGTCAGACATGACATTAAAATACTCACCGAATTTCGTGTGTCAACGTATTAGTATTACTAATTTGCTTTTATGTAACTTGATAGCTACATCATAATTGTTTTCGAGTGCCTTTTATGTGGTGTTGTGATCCTAATGTCAATTTAGACAATTTAGAATGAAAGCCGAAAACCTTTTGTAATGGAAACATTATATACGCTAAGTGTTGATGACATTTTCACAACCACACGTCTTTATTAAAAGCGATGGATCGTTTACATTCAAGCGGTTGTAATTGCGCGTTTAAAATAGAACTTTTACAACACAGGCCTGAGGTTTCGACAAAGATGGGCGGTGGAGCTGAGGCGAAATGTAATTTACCTGAGATAAAGGCAGAACAATGTGCCCGCTTTCCGCCCCGATGCTATTACAGGCAATAGCGACGTAATACTGTTGCCTTCTATCTGTAACGCATTGCCTTTACTGGCTGCTTGCTGCTTTTACCGCGTTTTTCACCACTTTGAAAGGTCGATAGCTTGCACTAGAATGTGCACAAGCTGTAACATTAAAATGAGCTTGAAGGTATTTGTGGACAGTCAAAAGTGCAAAGCGAATTGATTGTAGTGAGTCAAGATTTCAAGAAGTGCAGGCGAGGAAAAAGCCACTGACAACGTGTGCGCACTTTCAATAGAGCAGTTCGTATGATCGAGATGACCATTGAAAGGTGGTGGAGCAGAGAGGTGGGCCAGTATCACAGGAAGAGTGAGGTCTTGTCATTGAAACGTTGACTATGAAAATAATATTGTGCGGTTTCTTAGAGAGTGAAAAGCGCCGCGCCGTATAATTTCCATAATGTGATGTTAATAATAAAAGAGTTTCAACACGAGCAAACAATAATATTGGCTTTGCATAAACCATTTGTGATTGTAAGTCATTATATTTCTCCACCAATCTTGAGATCACAGAGTAGAGGATAATCTTATCACGCTGTGTGGCTGTGGGTTAAAGGACGCACAATCACAGAGCGAACCCCACTCAAGGGTTAAGGGTATGGGTAGGAAAAAATGCTCTTCTTGTACCCTCGAAAGCAAATGATGTATATAGATCTTGGGTAGATATGTTTTAATAAGCACCCACGCAATTACAAGAACTCCGTCGGTTGTAAATATTGTACATCGACTAGTTCGGCGTCGTAGAGCGTCATGACTGTCACTCGCGTCTGATTAAATTTCGAAGCCGAAAGTATATTATTCTTTATTGTACACAAAATAATAAATACAATTTAACAGAAGGTAACTTAAGTACAAAGGCGAGCTTAACTCAACAGTTGAGTTTTCTACCCGCAAAGAGTCAAAGAAACCGTAAGTCAGCATTTAGGCATAGGGTGACATTATCTTATCACTGACCGACATCTAGGCCTACCGCCTCCGTTTTAATAGATAAATAATACGTGGGGTATACTGAACATTTTGCGTACTCATTAATACGATTTACATGTAAAGTAATATATTTATTGCTTTTCGAAGTATTCTCTATAATATTTTAAATACTTTTTATTCGGTCAAACCAATTTTGAAAACATGAGGACCATTGGTCTGAGGGTTTGTTATTCACGTGCTGGTTGAATGCTATCACGGCCTCTACCGCCCTCGTAAATGTCAAATCGTTGATGTACGATTTTTAATTTGGCTCATACCAATGCCCAAATGTCATGCTTTTTCATGTCATGTCATTGCATTTTATTCAATTAGCTGCCTGACAGTAGCCATATTTTTCTCAGTGGTCGCAGTTGAGGACCGACCTTTACGAATTTTATCGTGGAGAGAAACACGGTCACGATCAAATTCTGAGTACCAACGCGTTATGGTGCACAAAAGAGGTGCATCCCTTCCAAAAGCATATTGAAGACGAGCAGTGCAGTCTTGCGGAGACAGTATTCTTTTAAAATAATAAACAATTATCGCAGTAAAATCTTATCGCGTTATTCCATTTTTGCTACGGACGACGAACTTCAACTCATGACACGCGCTTTCCCGCGAATTTCTTTTTAAATCAATGACTGAGTTTCTTATGTTTTTAAAAATATAACATTCGAAATTCAAACATTTATGAGCGGCCAGGAGCGTGGAACTTTCAGTGTGCTCTATGTATGACGTAAGAATAAGATATCGATTTTTAAACTTAATTTTCCTGGTATGGTCGGGATTTGGCACAAAAGATAAATATCTAAGTAGGCATGGTTGTTTTCAGAATATTTACACTATGCATCCAACATATCCCATTATTTTTGCGTTTGGGTCCGTAACGTACATTGAAGTGTGAATACTACAACAAACAAACATTGCAATAGATCGACAGCACAGTGTGGGTAACAACAAACAGCAAGATCGTAGTTTGAATCTAATTTAATATAAACCAAAGGCAGCTCCAAGCTTTAAGCGGTGAGGCAAGACCGCAGCCGTCGTCTTTAATTAAATTATGCATTCAAAACTAAACCCTGATCTTTGTTCTTTAATGGTACTTCTAGCTTAAAACTTGGCAAAGTAATTACGCCAATATTCCTTTAATACTTAAGTAGTATTAAAACATTAAGAATAAGAATAAGAACATTTGTTGCCACAAGACACCACGACACGACAAAAATAAAGTTAAAAATGATACAAAAACAGGTAAAAACATTGTCTCATGTAGGTAACTATACCCGGGGCCATTTAGTATTGCTCGCAGATGACAAAGGAACTAAATTTGACAGACAGCCAACAAGAACAACTCACAGCATAAACAATGACAGGAACGCCATTACCTGTCAGCACATGAACACCTACATTGATCCCCATGGTACTGTTAATGTCACGGCGGCCACTGCAAAAGGATCTCACTCAGCTTGTGCTGAGAACCGCCTATTACCTAGTTATTTGTATAAAAAAATAAATTATTTCTGTCGATATCACTTTTATGAATTGGTCGCAATGCGTACAATGGAAATAACATAAACAATATACAAAGTTCATAGATTTAAATTGCATTTTACCTACAATTTTACACCGCATTTCCAGCTGTTACCGGATAACACATTAAGCGTCCAACTATAATGGGCAATCTGATATTAGTCGGAGCGCAATTAGTGAATTAACATCGGCCATCTCGTCTCTGACCCGATGTGGTGTTAATTAAACTCATTCGGTCGGAAACATGGTGATTTAAAGCATCTGTAGTAGCTGTATTCTTTTGCACAATCAAAGGATTTTATATGATGCGGTTCTGTTAGTGAGGTAATTCATAGATATGTTAGATGTCTGCTTCAGACGCATTTTACCACGATTGTATTCGTATATGGTAACCGGCAAAGTAGAATATAGTCATCAACATCATCACAACCCATAACAGTCCACTCTAAGGACTTTCTCGGCCTTTCTCACAAAGGGGGAGGTTATTGCCATAGTTTCCATGCTTGGCAGACGGATGTGAGTTTGTAGTGTTAGAAATATAACAATAGGAAACGCTGCTGCCTATTTTCCAGCCTATAGAGACCTATCTTTTGCCTTCAAAATATTAGTTGCCTTGCAAGACTTACACTAGTGTAAGGGGTTGGTGCTATTCTACTCTGCCGGACAACACATGGCCAGTACAGTACGGATATGGTACCTATTTTTCATGTCCGAATTTTTTTTATTGATGCCGTCACCCGCCTTGACTTTGAAACTCCGTGAACGTTCGACTATCCTGCAAGATCTTGTTTTTTCTTGCCATCAATGTTATTTCCAAGTGTCATTCAAAATAATAATAATCATCATCCGAGTGGTCAATCCCGGCTGCTGCCAGGATTCCTGGATTTCCTGCTTTGATTTCTTTACTTTGTCCGATATTCGGCATCCTCACGTCGTAAGCCGTTGGCTCTCGCATCCGACTCGGCGATGTCAATCCATTGCTTCTTGAATCTCTCGCGGGATATCTTTCCTGATATAGGCAGTTTAGGCACTGATTTCCCACGTATCCCTGGGGCTTACGTAATACGTGGCCACAGAGTACTTTTTTAAAGATACGGGGAAACTGCCTTAGGAACCAGTATGATAAGTATACAAATTGAATGAAAAATATTGTACCAAAGCCAACAAACAAAAATATAATATCACAGAGAATATTAGAACAGCTTTACTCATGAATTTCTATTTCAGTATGTAGGTACCGTTCCCATAACAAAACACCTACCTTTAGTTAATAACGTTATCAACGAAGTGCCCAATTCCGTTAACGTTACTTCATTTGGCACAAAATAAAGTAATTAATTCCAATACACACTCTTTATAAACAATAATCTTAGGTACAAAATGAAATTTGATATGACAAGGGAAGGGACGGTAAGCTACTCGTAAATGAACAGTTGCCCGCATTCATTAGGGTTTGTTACCCTCGAGATTTTGTTACTTACCTATTTGGGGCAGCAAAAATATAACCGGGTTCAATTAAATTGCTAAAAACACAAAAATGTAAAAACAATATACATATATTATTTACTTTTGAATCGGATACGTTCGGTTTCAAAAGCCATTATGTTCGAGGTTTATGTTAACACCTGTTGTTACAAATTATGGGAAATATTCCTTCCTATGTACAATTATCACTATCATCATATCAACCGAAAGACGCCCACTGTTGGTCAAAGGTCTTCCTCAGATATCACCACAAAGGCCGGTCCTGTGCATTTCGCATCCAGCTGGTACCTGCGGTATTTGCCAGGTCGTCGGTCCACCTTATGGGAGACCTATCCACGCTGTGTTTTTGCTGCCTCATCGGCCATCTGTTCTACAGTTATATCGTATATTTCTGATTCTATCGCGCAACGAGTGTCGTATATTAGTATGTACAATAAATTGTCATAAATTAACAAATAACACGAGGAATTCTTAAGAAAACCTTAACAACAGTAAAAGAAAATAACGGGTTCACAAATAAAAATCTGTCAACTAACAACCTTTACAATTTATTTCCATTTCATTCGGGCATCAATTCGTCGTACGACACCTGCGCTAACAGCACCGAAAGGTTGTTCACGACAGCTTTCAGTAAGGCGCTACTGATAGAGGGGCCGACGTCAGCAATGATCTCCCGCCACATTTCATTCAGCAGCCGGTTCACTTGATCTCCTGGAAAGCAAATGTTAAGAGGGTCAATACTCTATAATATATTATAGAGGTGGGCAACGCATATCCCTGATGTTGCTAATATGTATAGCCAGCTGTAACCACTTTCCATCAGGTGGCCCGCTTGTTTGACTACCGTATGACATTTAAAAAACTCTGAAGGCCGGTCGCATTTTAGACTCAGATTATTAACTCGGATATGAACGAGTTACGCCTACGAATGAAATACTGGTATGAATGGAACGTAACGACTAGTTCGTGTCTAGTGTGCGAGGTACCATAGAACTCGGAGGATCGGGTTCCGCATTTTACAATCTAAAACCTAAATTGAAAGTGGTTCTATATTTTTTACTTTAAACCGTCGACGAGAGTAAGTAAGTTTGATGTGTGTAATGGGAATCTGTGTCTGTCTGAGACTATGAAACTCCTGAACGGATGAGCTGATTTCGATACGATCTTTATTTATTTGAAAGTTTAATTGAGATGGTGGATGGTGGATAGCTTTGTTTAATTTCATTAAAATCGCTTCAGTAGATTAGGAAATGTTTGACTATGTCATACCTAGCCTAAGAACGTTCCGTAAAAGACTATATTGTTAAATCCAACAAAATCATACACTGGAAAGTACAAAAATCCGGATATTTTATCATGAAAATGTGTTAGTCTTGACTCTTTAAAATCCATAAAGATATAAAACACTCCTAACTTATTAAAACATATCTGAAAATGTAGAGTTTAGGTAGATACATTTTTCGCTGAGGTCAATCAGTCAAATTTACTTTTCGCAATCATGACTGTGATTTATATCTGTGTGTATGGACTATATTTTGTAGCGAATTGTTCAAACTTTATTGTTATCCGCTTTCAAATGGTCCCGGGCCGACAATTTATTACCTTGGCGGTTGTTTTTTGCAAATATTATGTTTACGCTGTGAATCCCTCAGAACAAAGTCTCATTTCTACCCTCCCCATTGTTCGTTTTGATCTACCCCTATGTTTTATTTTCATATAGAATAGGTAAAATACATATCATTTCTCGAAATTACGTGCACGTTTGTATTCATTACTTATTTATTTAATTAATATATATTAAAATGGTTTAAGTTTTTTTTTTTTTATGATATGATTACGGGCTCGGTATACTTATTTTGTTTTCGTGTGGAGTCCGGGAAAGTAGAGTAGCATCAACTGCTTACACTCGTGGGTGTCGTGCAAAGTGATTACTCAATAAATATTAGGTACTATTTTCGAGGCAAAACTTCTAGAGTCTCCGTAGGCAGCAGCGTTTTATATTGGTATAGGTATTATAACACTGCGATCTCCAACCCGTCTGCCAAGCGTGAAGATAAAGGCAATAACCTCCCCTTTCGTGGCAGAAATCCTAAATCAACGTTTAACTCACCTATGTGTTTCTCCCCAAGAAGATTGTCCAGGTGGAAAATTGCCTTTTCCATGTCGTATTTAATATCGTATTTTGTGATATTCCAGTGAATCTTGCCGTCATCGCCTTCCACATGGTCGTACCAGAAACGGATGTGAAGGTCAGTTTTTTCTAAAAAGTAATAAGATCATAAATAAATTAAAAACTTTATATTGATAATCCTTAATGGGGTCAAACTCACTACAAATCGAGAGATAAGGAGTGAGTTCGCGCTCTTTCTAGCTTCCTACCTCCCCCTGGGGTACAAAAATTAGCCTTGGCTGATAAAGGTGCGCCTAGTTTCATTACTGAGAAAGCCAGAGAGACGCTAAAACAGCTGTCTGTGTTTCAGTAATTAACTTGAAATAAAGTTTATAGTTATGATTCATTTGGAGATCACTTTCACTATATTACTCTCAGAAATATCAGTATTTAAACTGAACAAAGAAACTTTGTACATGATAGTTGTGACAAGAAACTACGATACCGTAAAATTCTCCACTTACTAAGTTTGATTGACGAATCGCCATTGGAGTTTATCGGTATGACGAGAAACTTCCCAGTGAGCTCATATTTGTTATCGACGTCAAGATTGACCAGAGTGTCGGCGGTGATGATTTTTTTGTTCAAGTCAAATCTGAAAAAGAGTACGAAACGAATTATATTTCATATTTTTCCGAAATTTTCCACTTGGGTTCACAAATGGGGTTCCCAAATAGATAGTAAAAATGAATTTTAAACCAACTGCCCAATAAAGTGGCAAATGAGAGACAATCATCATCATTGTAGCGCTCATCCCGGCTTCTGCCAGGGTCCGCTTTTCTACACATGCTTCTCCACTTTACCCGGTCTTCGGCGTCCTCGCGTCGTAAGCTGTTGGCACTCGCATTCGACTCAGCGATATCAATCCATCGCTTGTTGGGCCGCCCGCGGGTGTCTTTCCTGATCCGGCAGGTTCAGGCACCTATTTCCCACTATATACATTCCTGGGGCTAATGCAACACGTGACCATACTAGCGTAGGCTAGCCTCCTCGACCTTATTCGTAATAAAGTGGCAACAATATCCATTTTAAAAGGTATAGTCATTTATTTGCTATAAAAGGCAAATTCAAAGATAAAAAAATTGGTAGATGAACAAAACTACAAATTAAATGCCATTACTACAATATGTAGAATTCTATTTTTTTAAAAGACAACAACACAAAACTTGTACAGTGGAGGACTTGTTCGAGGCCAGTTCAAACACTGTATGCGTCGCCTAATGCTGGGCGAATAAACTGTATGTCAGAGTTTAGTCCATCGACTCGATAAGAAGAAGACAAAGAGTCTTTGAAAGACAATTCAATTAAAGGCAAGTAGGAACATTGTTACAACCCCACGAAAGCGAAAACACCAAGGCTTGTCACAGATAGTGCTGAATAATGTTCTAACCATAGTTTAATCTACTGACACTTTTCAATTCGTAACCCCATGACACAATATAAAGACCCCGAGCTTTACCCCTAAATATGAGCTTCAATAGACATACAATAGACGTCGGTATCGTAACAGACACCCGCCTCTCTTTGCTTTAAAAGAGGAACTAATTAGGGATTCTTCTTTGTGCTTGCCAGCTGGATAGGTGCTTACTTTATTTGGAACAATTTGTATGGAACCGCGACTGGATCACTGGGGTTTCTCGCTCCATTACTCCTTTTGTGCCCAATGAATCATCGCGTGCGCCTAATTATTTCAACGGGCCTTTAAGTTAAGGCGTTATACTATTAGCCGCGGGTAGTGATGGGTGTGGTGTTGTCGATATTTCTTCCGTTTTTCCGGACTTCAAAAAAGCAAATTCGGACAAAGAGATTGAGGCTAACCTCCGTGAACCAGAAAATAGGCAAACACTTTTGTTGTGTATTTGAACATTGGAGAGTATTCCCAAAATCACCACGCTTCGCGGCATTAAAATCATAGTAATGCTGGCACACCTGAGTGGTGCTATTAAGTCGCTCTGCCAAAGGGCTTGCGCCATCCAACGTCTGAGGAAGCCATGCGGGAGGTAGACCTGGACGCACCCTTACACCAAAGTGTCGTGTATCAGACACTCAGTGCCGGATTGACCATGGGGTTTTAAGAACTTCACTTCTCTTCTCTCATCGTCATCGTCAGTTGGACATTCAGCACCTCTTACAACTTCTTGTCTGTCTGTCTTTTTGTCTATATGTATTTCCGCAAAGTCTTCCTAAACCAGACCACGGATTTTGAAGCCGGTTTCACCAAGGATTAGAGAATTTCTTCCGGAAGGTTTATATGTACATGACATATTATATTTAAAAAAAGTTAGTACTTGATAAAGTAATGTGAAATTAACGCTTCTCTCGCTGTAAGCACAACACTATGAGTAATTAAAATGGCCAAAGCTAATTGTCCGTGAGTCATGATGCCGCCGTTAGCTCCGCACATAGTTCATTATAGCTTTACGTAGCGACAGCAAAGGCAGCAAAGGCCTTCTGAGATGAAGGCTTGCAAAACAGTTTAATTTTTCATCATCTTAAATAGGTATGGGTTACTTCTTATATAGAAGAACAAGAAGTATGTTGCTATGTCGTCTACTGAAGGGCGAAATAGACGTTCAACCGTTTTTCGTAGTTTATGAGACGTGTTCACAGAGGTCAGATGCAGAACATCACGTCCCTACTGATCTCTGCTGTCTATAAATACCTACCTACTACCTATTTTTGCTATGCCCAGGGGCGAATATAACCTAGACTACCTAGAGGTTACAATAGATACAGTACTTCTTTGGTACACAGTGAGCAGTATTTTGACTAGATCTTCACTATTATTACGGGAAAATCATGTAAATAATTTATTTCTTTTACTCTATTTGATAAAGCAAAAACTAGTGATCTCAACATCTCAATCCTTGTTGTCTTGAGACAGGATATAATATAAAATATTATATTTATTTACTTCTCGTTTCGATCTAAATGGAATTTACTTCGTGGAATTGAAGATTAAATCTAATCTTCTCCCAAAATTCTTAAGCTGGTTTCATTGCTAAGCGTTTCGTGGGCGCCGTTTGAGCGCGCGCGCTCGGAAATTTATGAACCTAGTGGTTGCGTTTCAAAGACACGCTGTTGAACGACGCCGTCCGGCAACGCGCGCTGTTCGACGGCTCTGCCGAAGTGCGCGCCGCTCGGGCGCTTCTATGATCAGTGAGCGTTTTAGAGCGACGCTGTTTAGACGCGCCGCTGCGAACAGTGATGCACAAAATGAATAAATAGGCACGGTGATGTTATGGGGATGCAATAGGAGCTGGATCATCGTAATGAAAACTGTAACTTGCAGAGTAATTCGTCGAAACAGCTTGTTGATAGGCGAAAGTATTTATAAAATTATTAACGATTTTCTAGTAATTCGGAGAAAGATGTTACGAATACGCCTCTCAGCAACCTTGTAGCGTTGAAGGATCAACTACACTTCTTCGAAGTTGTTTTTTTCCACAAAAAAGGTACCAGTACTCTAATCACTTTAACGATCATATTGTCCCACGACAGCAAACGCGCGATACAAAACTTCGCTGTCAAGCGCGCGCTGCTGAACCGCGCGCTGTTCGACAGCCTTAATAAATCAAATGTTCTTATAACCCAGTCGGCTTTTGAGAATAATTCCTAGAAAGTTCATCACTTAAATCTGTCCAAACTGACTTGCCTTATATGGTTATGGAAATTATGTATTTAAATAGATAATATTTATTGACATTCTATGGGTTTCTTATATAATTCAAGACATCTATACCTACACAGTGTATGTAGCTTGATTGACACGGCAAGTCGTGATTCTGGGTATCGTTTGTTAAGACAAGTCAGTCTGGACAGATCATATTTAATTAATTCGTGACATTCCTGCTACCACTACCTTTGCTTTATTAATAGACGGTACATAACGACGGTTCCGGAAAATGTGAATTAAAATCTCATATAGATAGATATCTTTACAAGTTTTTCTGGCCAGCACCTACTTAATAAAAAACTAGTTTTACCGGCAGTAGGGCTATGTCAGGCCTTAGAGTTCGCCGGGATGGATTCATTATTACCACCAATCAATACCCAATGCTTGGACTGTATTCCTGTTTTAAAAATTTGGTTGCCAGTATCGTTTCAAATAACTTGACTTACAATTATAAAGCGGTAGACGTTAACCAACATTTGCTTACTTCTAAAGACGTTTTCCCACGTCTCCGCGGTAGAATTTTGTTAGTGTTTCAAAATTCACTCATTACACTCTTCATTCATCAGTAGGTATTTGAAGACAACCTACTGAACCTGCGGTCATTTAAAACGCACTTGTAGCAGTTTAGTCCTTACAGTGATACACCTGAGGCTCTGCATTGACGTAAAACTAAGTGTTTGAATGGTTAATGTTATGAACGACAGACACCAGTTTCTATCGGGTGGCCTACACTGGTTTGACTTATCACTGAATTATATAAAAAAGCTTCTCACCTCAGACTCTTCATCTCCATGTCGGCTAAGCCGTGAAAATAGTTGTCCTTGAAGACTAACTTGAGTCCGTTCTCATTGGGGATATAGACCACCATCTCTTCAACGAAGAGTGGGTCCATCGGAGGCAGGCCTCGGTCAGGGTCGCCAAGGGAATACCTTTTGAGAGACTCTTGCGCCGTTTTCGTAGCGCATTCGTTGAGATTCGGATCGTTCCGGGAGCATGATTTTAGATATTCGGCTGGAACGGTATGAAATAATATGCCAATTAAAATAAACTGTTTATATTGAAAATATTTGTTATTGACTTCCATTTAATAAGCGATAATGAACTTAAATATCTCGTTTCCCCAGGGATTATTAGTTCTTCGGCAGATATGGCCAGCCACTCTAGCTTACTCATTCTGTACGCTTCGTTGCGAATTTTGACCTTCAGAGAGACTCCGAGCATATGCCATAACACGCTGAGCGACCTTGGACTGGTGAACAAGCCGTAGTTTCCACGTCTCGTCACCGTAGGTCAATATGCACTTGAAAACTTTTGTTTTAAGTATTGTGGTATGGATGACGTAAGACTCGACGAAGTTTTCCGAATGCCGCTCAGCCCAGCTGAATCCACCTCTTGGCCTCCCGCAAGGGTTGCCCCGGGTATGTGTGAGAAAGCCATTTACAAAGACATGTCCCGGATCAAGCGTAATGTGGGACTCAGTGGGACTCTTGAATGACGATGCAGTGAGTGAGTGCAGGTGGATGCTGGATGCCGAGCCGAGAACATAGTGCAGTGTAAACTGATTATGATGATGTATAAACTTATTTGTTCAAGACGTACAATATTTGCCGAATATGAAGTTAATACTAAAACGCATCGCAATCTAGACTAAGTAAATGTCTATTTTGCCTTAGTTTTTATACATTTCATAATATTAGAGACAATATATATCATGGAAGAGTGAACCGGTTCTCGGTCTGTTCAATTTATGAGTACCTACTTAATAAAAATATACGTATTAAAACATTCATAAATTCGCCAATAAAATACGATTTTCATACTCACGCAATGCAATACAGGTTACGCTACTCAAAAATGTTAGGGTGAAAAATAAAATTGCACAACTCGAATTGAAATGATTTGCTGAAACGTGCCACATGTTGAATGAAGCCGTCAGTGACATCCACTCACAAAACCACGTAACTGAACGATGTGAGTCGCTACGTGGCTTTATAAAACCAAATGTAGAAGAATTACACGTTGCAAAGACCTCATTAGGGAGGTACGCCCTCTAATAAACTGTCATCTGAATGGCAATCAAAGCATAGGAGTGTACTCGGATGATATTGAGTTTCTTCTCAATTCAAAGAACATTGACGCGCCAGAAAGAGTACATGATATACAGCTGGAATTTAGCCAGAAATGGATTGTAAAATTACGACGTTTTCGAATAAATATTGTACTACGAAATTAAATACGCAAAATTATTGAACTTTGAATTCTAATTGGGCAAAGATTCCATTAATTATATTCCGGGTTTTATGGAAGTTTGTCTTTGTTACAACATAGGTATTTTTTTGTGAGATTAGGTAAATCATTATTTATAGTTGATTGGAAGATTTTACAATATATAATTGATCTCGATTTTGATTATAGATAGACTCATCATGATTACAACAAAATACGAAAACAGATACATATTGAAAGAAGGAATACTTGTAATAAATTATAAATTATTTATATTTAAAAATAAATTGGCGTCGAGTTCATGTTCGGTTTCTGTGTCGAAGTTCAGATTTAGAATTCCTAATCAAGAAAAGGAAAAAAGAGTTGCGTAAAGTACTAGCGAGTACGATGAAATTAATTTATTCTAGAATAGCAAAATTAGTGGCTTGAATCATTGACGCAAGAGATAAACATATTTCTCAGTCGTCATTGAGGTAAGTATAATAAATGACGCAATTCACATCCCAACATGACAATCGAATCTAAAATTAGGTGCTAGCTATTTATAGTACGAGAGTACATTCTAAATGAATAAGCATTATTATAGGGTGTACGCTGCAGAAACATCGAACAGTAAGTAAATACATGTTTTATAAGGCTTCATTCCCTCTACTGACGCAAAACTTTGATATAGGTAGGTACATAATAATGTTTCCTTATTAGGTAGATAATAAAAGTAAAAAGAAACCTAAACACCCCAAAAAGCGAAGTATCTACAAAAATTTAAAAGGATTAAATGCCTGAATGGAAAAAACAATTAACAGACTAGTCTTCGTTGCTTGGCTTCTTGGTTGTCATTCTTGCGTGAGTAGCATCTGGTAATTGGATTGGCTGATTTTCTTTCTACAAAGAAATTGTTCAGGCAGAAAGTGTGATATCATAGGTAAAAACGGTAACGTCGTACCTACATCATATCTAGTTAGCAAACTAGCAATAAAGTTTAACAAAATTTTGTGAAACAAGCAGGAACTAAACAGGAACATTGAAGATAAACATGAACCTGTTATTAATCCAATGCACAATTGCGTAGGTCATCTAGATGCATTTTCTAAGAAAAACAATGTGGGTATAAATTATGTCGGCTCAATCATTTACCATTATTTGCTTATTCACTACAACCTGTCAATAAGTCTGATTGTGCTATTTTATGCTACTTAGTAACAAACGAGCAGACAGCCCACTAGATAGTATACGTTGTCTGTTCAAAAAGTATCGCGAATTTTGTATTTTTTCAAAAAGTATTTATTTATTCATGAATATCTATTTGGTCCCCTTCAAAGTATTCCCCCTCGGATATAATGCATTTGTGCCCACGTTTTTTCCAATCCTCGAAGGATTGAAGGCACTTAAAATAAACATTTTTTGTGATCTTGTTCAGCTCCTCCTTCGATGCTGTCTTTATCTCCTCCATCGTGGCGTAGCGTCGTCCTTTCATGAGCCTCCTCAGTTTTGGGAACAGGAAAAAGTCACAGGGGGCCAGGTCTGGGGAATACGGTGGCTGCGGCACCATTACTGTGTTGTTTTTGGCCAAATTGAGCAATTGAAATTTTGGCACGAATTTCGCGGCGATCCGACTCATGCCCAAATCATTGGTTAAAATCGAATGGCACGAGCCAATCGATATGTTTAGGTCCTCAGCTATTTTCTGACGGTGATTCGACGATTTACCAATACTATTTTCTTCACTTTATCAATGTTTTCGCCTGTTGTTGACGTGCTCGGGCGTCCAGCACGCTGTTCGTCCTTCACATCTTCTCGGCCCTCTGAGAACTTTTTTGTACCACCGTTAAACGTTGCTTTGGTCCAAGGTAGCTTCACCATATGCCACAGTCAACATTCGGAATGCGTCCGCGCACTTTATTTTGTTTTTCACACAAAATTTGATACAGATTCTTTGACCCATTTTTTGAATAGATAAAAATCGAAGACGAGCCAAAACATTCAAAATGGCCAACCTAGTGAGTGTAAGTAAGGGATATGAGTACCAACATAACGCTACAAAAAAAATCAAAATCGAATATAGGTAGCCCGTGGAAATTCAAAATTCGCGATACTTTTTGAACAGACCTCGTAGAAGTCTTTGGAGTTCGCAATGATTAACTATCCTCAGTTCAATGTTATTTGGCAAAAACATGGGATTATAATCAAGGGACTCAACTTTGCCATTATGACATGCAAAGGCTTTCTCTCTAATTGTTTGCACGTTTTGTTACACTCTCGCGGCTTACGTCATGCGTGAAAATTTTGTCATGAAAGTCAATGCTCATTAAACGAAACAGTGTATAAAATATTTATTGCTGCTTAAAAAAGTACTATAACATTGCTGAATGGCGGGTCGTAAGGAAAGGCTCGTATAAAAAAGAAAAAGAAAAATGTGTGCGCCCATAACACTACGACAGCAGCTAAATGTAACATCGCTTACATGAACTGTCTGACATTAAATTCCACTCTGCTGTGCATGTATGGTAGTTTGTGATACCTACAGAAGTTAGGGATTATCTATAGGCTAATTTTATATAAAATTATCTAGCTGAACTAAAATAAAGTTGATTTACAAGGTACGATTTCGACTAAGAACAAGAAATAAGACTAAGATTAATTTCAATGGCTTCATTTTATTTTTAGTGGACTGGAGCGGCTTAAACTCCCTCTTAACTACTTAGAGAGACTTACTTTCCACATTGTAGTGGAAACAAACGAACAAGTGGTACAATTTGTGGTTATCTTTACAACATCTGAGGTAACTTAAGGGCTAAGTGGAATTAGACTTAACGAGATTAGATTCTCCTGTGTCATTGTTTACAATTACCACCAGTCACGTGTGGACAGTTAGCACGTAACAGTTAGTAATGACTTGGTTACTTTTATGCAGTAACCCTGCATTAGAGGTATTACAAAGTAAACGTTCATGTCCATTGTCGGTGTATTGACGACCTGAGTGGTTTAGTTGGTTAACATGTCAGTCTGCCAGGCAGGCGTCCCGGTTTCGATTCCCGGCCGAGCAGAAATTGAAATGATGAATTTTAATTTCCCTTACGGGTCTGGGTGTAATATGTATAATAAGTGTGTATTTAAAAGTAAATAAGTAGTTTATCAGTTATCTATAGCACCCATTTCCGCCATTGTACCATTTTGTGCATGTAGTTTTAGTAAATAATAACACAAGCTTTGCTTACTTTGGGGCTAGATTGTCTACATGCTACACAGTACTTGTATTGGATTATGGATATAGTCTAAAATGTCATGTGGTGTCACTATGAATGAATGAATAAATTATTATTTTAGACAGAAATACGTAAAATGAATTAAATACACTTATCCATATTTTGTTAGTAAATCTTAACATTGAGGGTTAGTTCACAATTATAATTTTCTTAATTTCCCCTTTTTGTAGTCCCAGTAATAGCCAGGGGGCTTTAATCTGTATGTAGACGACATTGTAGGCGGCGCAAGGGCCACGCGGGCTTGTTCCTATTCTGGCACTTCGGGTGCACAGAAAAGGGAGTTGGCGATTTCCTCAGGCTGTCCACGGGGTCGTTTCGGCATGATGTGCCGTCGAAACACTACTCCTCGAGGCCAAAGGTCTTTTTAAGGAAAAATGGAGGTAATTCCTGTCGGTACTCGAATCCCGAAGGTTCAGAAATCGGTGTCGCAGTAAAATGAAGGCAACTCATCTATAGGAACTATCTCTATCAATTGTTGTCAACATTTATTGGGTACATTGGTGTCGCCTTCTGAGATGGCTCAACAGGTTACAGCGGTGGCTTTCGCTGAGATATCCACAGAATAAAAAATGTGAAGCAACATTACGTAACAAGATTGTACCTTACCTAGACCTACCTACTTATCTTATTGTAAAACAATATAAAACTATAACAATCCGAAAACTGAATTAAGTAATCACGCCACTAAGTCTAGTCATTGGAAGGTGGGACAAAGCTAAATACCTATTCATTATTTGAGATCCATTTGACAGTCAATTTTCTCGGAATCGGATCGGAAGCAGTGCGTTATTCAGTAATGTTGTTATTTTCCCATTCGAAATTTCCTGAGCAATCTCGTTTGGTTGTTATATTGCGACTAGCTTTTATACAGGCTTTATGAACATTATAAGTACTGTGATACAAAATAATAACTATGCTAAATTGTCGTCTCTTTGTTTGAAGTGAATTTTGGTAAGAGATAACTAATAATTTAAGGTTACTTATAAATTCTGTTTTTTAGATAAGCAAAGTATATAGGTATTACTAAAAAAAATGCTTTTGCCCGCGACTTCGTCTGCATGGATCACTATTTACGTTATTCCATTCATTTTAAATGCAAATGCCAAATCCTGGGTCATGGTCCAGACGGACCACGGACTCTCGCGCACGACAGCACAGCCGGAATATTGACACTAAGATGATTACTAGAAGACATCCAAAGTTAATAAATATCCCGGGGTCCGCCTTGATCATGCTTGATCCAGGATTTGGCAGTTTATGTAGATAATTACAGTATAGTGACTGTCATCTAACCTCCGTGACCCGGTTAAAAAGCGGGACTTGACCAGATTGGCTCATGGATGGTTACATATCGCCCTCACTTGCAGGTTACCTCACGAGGTTTTCCTTTACTGTAAGAGCGTCGGTTAGTGCTCTACCAATGTAGGTACCTACCACCACCACAGCCCATAAAAGTCCACTGCAGGACTCAGGGCCCCTCCCATAAGAGGGGAGGTTAGTGCCTTAATCAAGAGCCTTCGACTGTATCGATATAGAGCTAGTACTGGGGAAGCTGCACTACTATGGCTTATCTGACTCAAGCTGTGAGTGGTTTCGATCTTTCCTATCAAACCGAAGACAGTATGTGGAATTCAAAACGGAACAGGGTTTGACATTAAAATCAAACGTTTTAACCGTCAATAAGGGCACGCCTCAACTATTACACCACCGATGCTCTAAGTTCATGAGTACCTATACTTTTTACCCACGACGGAGCGGAGTTAGTAGGTATATCAGTTACTGAACACCTACTGTAGGTGTATTGAGATTTGAATATGTTTTTTAATAATGGATTTATAATCGTCTCTCATCAACGATGATTCTTAGGTAGGTTTTATGGTGACAAGTCGCCAGAGGGCCCTGCAAAAAACATTTGGTGAAAATAAACGTTTCCATTTATCTCGAAAACGGTTTGACCAATTTATATACGATTTTCTAGAACGAATTTAACTTTATTCGGCGATTGTTCCTAAATAAAAGTAACTCGCTCGGGGATTATGTAACAAATATTATCCTATGCAAACTAATGACCAAGAATGAGGATATGGATGTAGGATCAAAATTAAAAATAATACAAAATAAGAAAAAGCTTATTCTTGTGTCCTCGCGCTGGCCCTGACGGCGTAGAGGTGCGTCCCCCGGGTGGCGGGTGGGGGAATAGTCGGTAGTACAGCCTAGCTACGCTAATTGACTAAGTCCGATGGACTCGTTGACCAGCGATGAGTGTGGTCCTCCAGCATTTTGGGGGTTGTGCGCGGAAAAAATCTTTGTTACGATACCGACAGAAGAAAATGTACAATCCGATCCTAACGACGACTTACGGCGCGGCCTGATGGCCCTCTGATTTGTCTCTTTGAATATTCGTAGTCTATACAGACCCGGAGCTATATACCAACTAATAAGAGAACTAAATAGATTCAGAATGCACATCGTAGCACTACAAGTAGTGAGGTGGCCCGGGAAGAGGGAGTGCAATATAGATAATGATGCAGTGTTATTCTATAGCGGAAGTGACAATGGGCAGCACACAAATGGCACAGGTTTTATGATGGATGTGAAAAGGATGGGCAACATAATCAAATTTAATGCAATTTCAGAGCGTCGGTGGCCGAGCGGTTACAGTATCCGACTCGTAAGCCAGAGGTCCTGGGTTCGAATCCAGCTTCGGCCATGTACCAATGACTGTTTTCTGAGTTATGTACATTAGTTCAATACTACCCGATGCTCTTACGGCGAGGGAAAACATCGTGATGAAACCTGCACATTCAGGTGACTGGATGTGTAACCATGATCCAATCTGGTCAGGTTCCCCTGGTAGCAGGGTCACGGAGGTCAGATGGCAGTCGCTCCACTGTAATTACCTGAGGGGCCAAATCCTGGATCATGGTCAGGGCGGATCCCGGGCCCGTGTCCTCGAGAGCAGAAACCGGGACATTAACGCTAAGATGATTTTTATTATTCAGACCCCGCTGAATACAGAATGTCTATGCCCCCACCGAAGTTACTGATGACGACACCAAAGACAAGTTCTATGAAGACCTAGAATTTGTATACGATCAATTACCGGAATATGATATCATGATTGTAGTGGGTGGCTTCAATGCGAAGCCAATCTTCGCATTGAAGTCACCCATGAGGACGTGTTCTTCCTCACCATTGACAGATATAGTAAACATGATAAAACAACCGATAATGGGGTCAGACTTATAGTTTTGCTGCGTCGAAGTCAATAGTTGTGAAGAGTACATGGAAGTCGCCCACAGTCAACCAAATAGACCATGTACTAATTGACAATAGACACAAAAGGGTAATAGAAAATATCAGAACCTTTCGCGGAGCAGATTGCCTCACTACCTTCTAGGTATAAAAATCAGAGCTAGAATTAAGTCGGAACGTAGACTCGGCAAGCCTGAATTATGTTTCCTGAATACAGAAG
This sequence comes from Blastobasis adustella, assembly GCA_907269095.1. Lineage (NCBI taxonomy): Eukaryota > Metazoa > Arthropoda > Insecta > Lepidoptera > Blastobasidae > Blastobasis > Blastobasis adustella. The sequence continues at coordinate 10,341,030 of OU026130.1, forward strand.
GACTTAAAGACAAAACAGCACTTGAGAACTTTCAGGTTGAAGTAAATAACCGATTTAGCTGCTTGGAGCTGCAGGACTGTGTGGATAAAGAGTAGGAGACAGTAAGGGACACCGTCATGGACGTGGGACTTAAGACTCTAGGAAGAAAAAAGAATGATAGAATCAGAGCTGCGAACAGGCAATTGACGAAAGATGAAAGTTAAAGTTACACTCTTAACAGGATCCCGATAAGTGTAGAAACATGATCCGACAGCTAAAGAGACAGCAATTATCCAATCAATTGCAGCAGATAGAAACTTTGATAAAAGATGCGACCAGGAAGTGTTACCAGGAGGTTAGGACGGTTAAGAAAGGGTTTCAGCTAACCTCCCAGATTCGTGAGGATGACGAGGGAGATCTTATCACTGATCCCGCTGAAATAAGAAACAAGTGGCGAAAGTACTTTGAGGACCTGCTTAACTGCCCCCCTATCAAGGACCGAATAGAGGAACCTAATTCAGTATACAATCCATACGTAGAACAGCCAACATTTGACGAAGTCAGGAAAGCCATCATGAGGTTAAAAAATAACAAGTGCCCGGGAATTGACAGTATACCTGGGGAAGTGTGGAAGTATGGTTCACTGCGTCAAGACTGTATGAAATCAATATAAATATCTGGAATGAAGAGCGTCAGCCAAAAGAGTGGAATACGGGTGTATATGTCCAATAAGGGCTCTAAGAAAAAGTGTTCCAACTACAGAGTAATTGCGTTGCTACCAACGGCATACAACATTTTGTCTTACATCCTTCTGGGCTGCTTAGAACCGTATTCGGAACAAATCCTGGGGGACTACCAGTGCGGCTTTCCCAAAACCGTAGTACTCTGGACCAAAACTTCCTCCTAAAACAGCTAATGGAGAAGAAATGGGAGTACGCGCAGGCATACACCTTTTGTTCGTGGATTTCAGTAAAGCCTGTGATACTGTGGATAAGGAAACCCTCTTTAGGATTTTAAGATCTTTCGGAATACCCGATAAGCTAGTCAGGCTGACAGAAGTTGCCACAAGAGTGAGTAAGCTAAGGATTAGGGTAGGAGGAGACCTCACAGATGAATTTAAAGTTGCCACGGGCCTAAAACAAGGAGACGCACTATCGCCGATGCTATTTAATGTAGTACTTGAACACCGATATAAGGACACGAGAGGAGCAAGGAAAGACCTCTCTGTCAATGGGGCTATCTATAAAGGCACTGATAAATTTAAATATCTAGGTGGTACAGTGACTGACACCAACCAAAGACAGGAAGAAATCGAGCTCCGTATACAAAACACCCTGAGATGCGCAGCAGCCCTCCATAAAATACTTGCGTATAAGCTTCTCTGCAGAAAAACAAATCGTATCGATCGTAAGACCGATCTTAATGTATTCGTGTGAGGCTTGGACGTTAACCCAGAAAGAGGAAAACAAGCTCTTAGTGGCGAAACGGAAGATTATGCGTATTCTGGGACCCACTAGGGGCGAGGATGGAACCTGGACGATAAGGAAGAACTTGGAAATAGGAGACCTCGTGTCCGAGCCTAATATAATCGGAGAGATTAAAGCTGCTCGACTTCGCTGGCTCGGGCACATTGAGAGAATGGGAGAGGATCGAGCAGCCAAACGTGCATACCTCGGCCGAATAGCCGGTAAGCGCCCAGTTTGACGGCCCAGGTATCGATGGATGGACGTAGTCCGGAAAGACCTGCGTGAACACCAGATAACGGACTGGGAACAAATGGTGCAGGATAGCGACCAACGGCGAATTCTTGTGTCGGAAACTAAGATTCAGTTCGGGTCGCTGAACCAGCGAAGTATGTAAGTGAGTTATTCTTTTGCATGTACATTCTGCTATAATTAATAAAACAGCACCTATTGTATCTACACGCATACCTACAATGATTCTTATGGTATAGTCAATATCGTGGCGACCAGGACTAAAGGTATCCAGCTTATGCTGTAAACCGCTAGACGCGTCTCTCTGCGCCGGTTTTCTGTAGGCCCTAAATGCTCCTATTCATCTCAAAAACGGTTCAACTGATTTAGAAATGGTTTCTTAGAAAGAGTTTACGGAAAATCGGCGATGGATCTCGAGAAGTAACATAGTGTAAGCTCGCTTGGGGGTGCTGCGATTAAAAATAAACTTTATCGCCTTTATTCGGCTTATTATATTTATGAGTTGCGCAACCTGCTTAAAAATCGCTTTTACTTTTCTAATTGTGCGGATTATTGAAAAGTTTCCTTTGATTTAAATCTATGATTACCACGTCGTCTAAAAATCGTACTCTACTAACCAAGATATATCACCGCCTTATCGACAGTAGAGTCTTGAAGTTTATGTTCATTCTTTCATTGTGCAAATTTCAAAATTGTTTTCAAAATTATGCCTTTACATAATCACAGTGTAGGCAACGTTAGATGAGAAGCTGAAGGAAGTTACCTAAGAAATGCCTAAAATATTAAATTCTCACGAACGGGGAATTAACGTATGTAAAAATGTTGTAAGTCAATAGAAAACGGGATGCGAAAAAACTGGTTCGCACGAACGTCCGCTTGTTATGAAAATTTTAGAAATGCAAATATTGTAATCGAAAAAGTATGAAATAAAAACGAATTTAAAATTTTATCAATAAACCCACTACGTAATAGAATATAATTAGTGACAATAGATAGGTGATATAGGGAAAGCAAAATTGTCATAATGCCAACTCCAAGCTAGATGGAAAAAATAGGAGTTTTATATAGGTACATGACTGTTTTAATCAATGTCTAAATAATCCTAATGTCAAACTGAGAACCTAATTCAACTGTCACAATATAGATAAATTGGTGGAATAATAAGTTTAAGGGAAGTGTTGGAAATAGAAATAATATTCTGGTATATATTATATTCTTATTAATTTATTAACCGCAACACTGATAACGTTGTAATGTCTAACTGTTAGCCATATTCTGTCTCTCTGTGTCACTGTTTGACCAGCCAGTGATAACGATATCACGATTTCCGCAATTAATAATATATTTCTCAAGTTTCTCTGACCCTCGGTTTCATTTTACTAACACCGAATAGTCTTAGGTACATTGCACTGTGCCTGGATATAGATCTGTGCTACAGTACCATCGTCGACAAGCGACGCACGATACTTTCAGATACACCTGAACGCAAAAACGTACTGTCAAGCAACAAATATCATATGAATAATATATGAAAAATACAACAGGATCAAAACTATAACAGTGTACTATAATATTTAGTCGGTTAATTTGGTAACCTCAAATTAATGTAAACACTTATAGTTTAATATTACTACAAAATATATTAATTTCACTTGAAATCAAATAATCACATTTCTTTCAATATTTTCAAAATCTATGTCAATACATGTTACGTACCGGTACAATATTTGCTGTTCATTTTCCAAATCGAACAGCAACTTATCTGCTCTAAACTCGGCCGTACATGCTTGATAAACTCTAAATATTACTTTTTTCGTGCCGCTTTTATATTTTTGTACTTATTTCGAAAATGTATGTCCCACACAGTATAATACTAGAAATATCACTGTGATATTACATAAAAACCTAAACATAACAACAACAATGTCTGGATGACGTGACAGCTAAAGTGTCAGCTTGATAGGAATATTATATTTAAGTATTTTTTTATGGGATTTTCTGGCCTGGTTACTAAACCGAAAGTAATGTAGTGCTGCCAGTGTCAGCAAGAGCAGTAGTAGGTAAATGTACTTGGAACGGACAATCGTTCCCGAAACCGTCGGCTTTTCTCTCTCAATACATAGTTCATTTATATACCTTGGCCCAAAGCCACAGCCACAGTGAGACAGCCTAAACAAGTCTCCATTACAATTTTTTCGTCGCCAATTCTAAACTCGAATACCCCAAATTTCGATAAATCGCCTACATTGGCAACACTTTGTTGGCGGGACGCCGCGCGCCGGCATTGGCGGACTAAGTCCATCAGAGGCCCGGGGCGCTCAAGCTGAATAAGGCCAACAGTTTAAGAAGTATGATGTAATTTTACAAGCTTTTTATTCAGTTCACATTTGTATGTTTAAGTGTTTATATTTAATTAGTTAAGATTACATCTTTGGCGGAGGGGGCCCTCGAGCATGATCTAAAATTCTGTTTAAATAGTGATACGGCGATAGCTACGGGCCCTGTCACAACTTCGAATCGCCTCTTAGATATGTACTAATATATTAAAGCCTTGTATAGGATTTGATCAAGGCAACATGGAGGCGTTTGAAGGCCCCCCTGGGGGCCGCTTTCCGCTTCGTCCGTTAGTCCGCCCCTGGCGGCGCGATGCTGGCGTGGCACAAGCGTGGCGCGAGCGTGGCGCGTTGCCTAGGCAACTATCGCGCTCGCGCCGCGCTTGCTGTGTGGCGAAGGCTTTAGATTTATTAATGGACTGCGAATTGCGATTTATATCGTCATATATATATCGTCTTAATACACTATAACAAAGTATCTATCAGAACAAGTCAGGAAGACACTAGTTGAAGCACTGGTACTTTCACAATTTAATTAAGTACTGTGATTCCGTTTTTGGCCCAAGATTATATAATAAAACTAAAAAAGCAATTCAACGAGTTCAAAATGACTGCACCCGATTTTGCTATGATGTTCCAAAACGAGCACATATATCTCCCATTTTCAATGAAAAAGGTATTTCAAATATGGACACTCGACGGTTAGTACATATTACATGTTTCATCAACAAAATCATAAAGAATAAAAAGCCTACATATTGATATAAGAAACTGACCTGGAAAAAAGATGACAGAAATCTGCGCAGTAATGAACTTCAATTGCTTGCGATTCCCGTTCATAGAACAACCGGATATAAAGGTTGTTTTAAATATGCCGCCTATAAAATATGGAATAATCTTCGCCCACCCCTTCGTCAGAGCATATCTCAGAATAGTTTCAAAGGGAAAATACAAAAATTATTACTGATTGAACAAAGAGAACCTTAGTAGTAAATAATATGAAGCAGCACTTAATAACGACAGGCAATTTAATATAATATAATGTAGATGCAACTTTTATGTTATTGAAATTATTATAAGGAATTAGGTAGCAATTTGTTTCTTTAATTTTGTTTTCCTAATAGATGATTCATTCTTCTTAAATCTGCTTACCTATTATAAAGAGGTTTGTGATTTGTCTTTTCAATAATTTATTGTTTACTTGTGGCCTAGTGCCAGAGCGAAAGATAAAACTATATGAAGGGGCCATCTGAAAATCAGTGGTGAGTAGTCCTTAGTATCTGCTCAGCTTATACTGAGATTGGTACCCTCCACACGCTAATAGTTTTGTAATTTTCTATTTGTTGAATATACCTAGAGTTTAAGTAATTTATAAGGAACCCTTTGTATTTTCTTTTTTATTAAGTTGGGTGTGGATTATCAATAACTTCAATTTGAATTTAATCTCCACGCTGGCAGGCGGATTGGAGATCGCAGTGTTGTAAATATAAAAATGGAAAACGCTGCTGCCCAGTTTCCAGCCCACGGAGACTCAAGATTGTATGACACGCACAAGTGTATGAGGTTGGAGCTATTCTACTCTGCCGGACACAATACGGACACACAAGCTACATAACCTAGAAAAAGTAATTGATACCTGACGACAATGGGGATCGAACTCGGTACGTTTCACTTAAAAATCCGATCCGCAAGCCATTACGATACCGCCGCTCTCAAGAATATTTTTATTTTACTTACAGTAAAAGTAAGGACAACGTACTTAGATACATTGTAATGTTTTATTGTAGCCCCCACTATGCCCTCTACCCACTCGTATTGTACCTTGAACATCTAAAAAGATTGCAACAATAACTCCATGATTCAGAGAAATCTAAATTGGTATCAATGCCTGGTCCAATACATGCACCTATTATAGCTCACCTTTTAATTCACGGATTAAAACGAGTTTTAAATAATAATTCATAGACAGATAATTTTATTTTGATTAGACCATCTCAATTGACAATTCGGCATTCCGGTTTGTTAGTTGAGAGAGGCAATGATGATGTCACTGTATTATACTAATAAAATGCTTACTTTATTTTTAATTTTTATAAATAATAAATGTAAATGTTCTGTGTTTATCTAATAATAGTGGATTATACACCAATTAGATAAAGCAGTGTCTTCTATCACGGGACGCTTATGAAATCCTGAGCGTAGCCTAGGACTTTAGAGTTAAAACTTAACTCCTAAACGAAGCGAGAGAAGCAGGGGGTTCAAGTCGTCTAAGACTAATAAAAATCATCTTGGCGCTATGTCCGCCTTGACCATGATCCAGGAATTGGCAGATCAGGTTATTACAGTGGAGCGACTGCCAACTGATCTCCGTGACCTTTCTACCAGATGAACCTGACCAGATTGGATCATGATTACACACTCAGTCGCCTAAATGTACAGGTCTGGTTTCTTCTTTCTTAATTATGAATAATGTAAGCGTATTATTTATTCATTTATTTAATACTTTATGCACAAAATAGTACAAAGGTGGACTTAAAGCTTTGTAGCTTCGTCTACCAGTCTACCCCGAAAACTGGTAATAAAAATTGCAAGCGGTGCACAAAAATTTACAACAATATACACTTACGTACCTAATTACAAACACAATTCTACCCACTAATATTCACATACTTAAACTCGAAAATTTTATGATATACTAAAAACCAACAACGACAAGATAGCACAACGTACTTGGATAAAAATTTCAATCAAGTGCCTACCTACTAAGATCACTCGCAAAAGTAACAGGTGAAAAAAAGAAATAAGTTAAAGTCGGGTATTACAAAGAATTTAGAAAATGCTCTCGAACAGCTTTTTTGAAGGAAGATTTGTTGGAGCTTCGTCGAATATCGACCGGAAGATCATTCCACAGCCTTGCTGTCATTAAAGAAAAAGAGTTGGCGAGAAAACCAGTGCGATAAAGTGGAAGATTTAGACAGAGAGTATCAGAAGAGCGAAGATTGCGCTTATGAGTATCGCAGAGGAATTGAAATTTACATTTCAAATACTCCGGTACAACTGGATCCTTCAGTATGGAAAAAAGAAGAGAAAGAACCCTATTCCCCCTAACCTCCTCCTCTCCCTTACCCTTATTCTACCCTTATTCTTTCTTTTCTTTTATTTTTTTGGGTACGCAATAATTTCATCATGTATTCTGCCATCATATTATAGCAGAGCAGTTTTACTTCACTTTTTTATTTTATTTTGTTGTAACTAGTGAGGACCTGTAATTGGCTTGTTGGTTCTAAGATAATATTTATTATGGTTTATATAGCTGTTGGTACTCCAATAAATAAATAAATAAAGCCGGTACCTCTCGCTTACCAGTCGGATACCTTGACCACTAGGCCGTTAAGCTTGTAGGGTAACGATGATTAAAGTAGTGTCGACCCCCAAAAAATAAGTTTTTTCAACGACTTCATTCGTGTGTCTTACCCTATAAACCTTCCTCTTTAATAACTCGATCCATTGTTGAATACCACATTAAAATCCGCTGCGTAGTTTGAAAGATCTTAACGTATATTACATTCATTTCAACAAACATACAGAGGGACGGACGGCGGGAAGCGACATTGTTTTATACTATGTACAGATTAACGTAACACCTTTTACGACAACTTTTTACAGACTTTTTCATGTATACATGTAATAATAGCCACTAGCAACACACTTAATAATAATTATAATTTGTCTTCAATAAACTTTACAATAACAGAAGTAAACAGTCCTAAAAATTGTGTTAAATAGTGAACATATAAAATTAAGTTGAGATTGGTACAGCCGTACAAATTAATGGTTCTTAGCTTTGTTTCATCAAAATCGGTTCAGTAGTTTCAGAAAATATTGGGGTATAAGTATACTCTTCCGACCTTTTTTGATTGGCAAAGGGCGATTCGCAGCCCATGCAGACATGACTTAACCAAAGGTGATGGATTTTAATTGGAGGTCAAATTATCATTAGTTTATATATTTTTAGTGTGATATAGAGCGTATCGCCGATTATGTGTGTAGCTGGTAGGGATGGCAATAGCCATGGACGGCAGACATCCGTCTTGGCCTTTACACCACAGTGCTAGCTTGCGATAATGTTTTGCTAATTATTACAAAAAGTTCAAGACAAAGTTTTTGCAAAACGTTAACGAATTCTTAAGGATATAGGTAATATTAGTTGGTGACGTGAAAATAATCAATTAATTATTTATTTGTATGGCATTTATAGAGTCTATTAATAGTGCATTTTTATCGTTACTTAAGAACTCAGTTATTAGTAGGTAACTTATAATTTATTGTATAAATTTGAGCATTTGTGTTCATGCAAATGTATATACGTGACAATAATTGATAATTTATTTATCGTATGGCATTTACATAGTCTGTTAATAGTGTAACTTCATAATTAATTAAGAGTTTTGTTTATTACGAGAAAAAACAGGTATTGAAATCCTTCTATACAAATCGCCAAAAATTGGAAGCCTTGTTTGATGCCAGTGAATAGTGCATATAATTATATGCACTATTAACTGGTGCATATTGTACTCTTTTAGAGGGGAGAAGTCGGTATCATTATCTTTCCAACTTCTACAAGTTACTTCGTTGCGCGTTCCAAGATGTAAATGAGTGTCAAATCTCGGGTCTTGTCTGTGATCGCCGCTGTAGATCCTGGCTACACAGGAGTGGTACACAGAGTGTAAACTGATATACTGTTACAGGTCCGGTTACTAAACTTTTGTTTTATCCATGTTTAAAGGAAGAGATTGTTTGCAGTGATAAAGTGATAAGGGCACGTTTGCCCACAATTTGTTGATATATTTTATTCGTATATCGTTGCCTTCCTTCCTTGCTACCAGTTATTACTAGCAACTTTTCAGGGCCACCCTTATTCGGTTGGGCGCATGTGGTTTTGAGTCTATAAAAATTGTTGAACTATTATGTTTGAAAGCCCATGTAAATAGTTACAGGTATCGGCCGTAAATAATGCACCTCGGCTAGTTCGGCTTCGTATAGCGTCGTCTCTGTCGCACGCGCGTGAGTAAATACGAAGCCGAAGCTAGCCGATGTGCATTATTTATGGCTGATACCTGTAACTATTTACATGTGCGTTTAAACTATAGGTACAATATGTAGGTATATAAAAATTTAAAGGATTTTTTAAACACTAAGACGAGTCCTAAATTGTTTGGTCTCCAAACTAAACGGTTTACAATGTAAAAACAACATGCAGTCAGCCGAAAAAGGGTTGCCATGAAAAGTTGTAAAATGATAATTATGACAGTTAACAAGGAAGGCGACGGTATAAGAATGGAGTATATCCACTAATTGTGGACAAACGTGGCCTTATCTCTGCAAACGACCTTTTCCTTTTAACCTTGAATACAATCAAAGTTTTTGAACCGGACGAGTAACAGAAAACAAACCGAGTCATAATTTAACTCACATCTATATAATAAAACAGTGAAAAATTGCGTATCTGAATATATTTACAAAAAAATAATTTAGGGCAATTGTAATAATAGTAAAAAAGTTTAAAAAATGTTGTCTGTCTGTTTGTACACGCTAATGTCCGGAACTACTGGCCGGATTTGAATAAAACTTTTTTGTTGTGTAGCTATTAAGCGTGGGCAATATTATAGGGTGTATTTGATTTTGGAAACTGGAACACCTGATGTAGAACCATAATAGACCAGCTAGACTATAAAAATAGGCGTGTGATGTCCGGCATAGTAGAATAGCACTAACCCCTTGCACTCGTGGGTGTCGTACAAGTCGACTAATACTTTCGAGGCAAAAGATTTAGAATCTCTATAGACTGGAAATTATGCAGCAGCGTTTTCCATTGTTATATTTATAACACTGCGATCTCCAACTCGCCTGCTGAGCGTGGAGATTATGGCAATTACCTCACATTTCGTGGGAGAGGCAAAAGTTCTGCAGTGGACTGATATGGGCTGTGATGATGGAACTATATTTAAAATATTATTTTGAACATGGCACCGAATGGATTTTGATAGGGTTTTCACAGTTTGATAGTTTGGGGCCCAACTTCAAATTTAGGCCATCTTTCATTTAATTCGGTTGAGTTAAACCAAAAATACTGCTCTAGGTGACCTCTACGTAGTACTACGTAGTTTTCATACATTAGGGACGTCATTTAAAATGGTAGCTCAGGAAAAAGATAAACTGGGTTAAAAAGAATGTCCACGCAGACGAAGTCGCGGGCTAAAGCTAGTATCGAATATTTGGGTAAATAAGAGTGTAGGTGGTTAGCGAGCCCGACTCTTACGCGAGAGCCATCGAGTTCGTCGCAGTGTGAAGAAAGAAACAAGAATAAGAATGTTTTTATTGCGTAAAATGTGGTATACAATAGGATCTTATTTAACATTTTTGATATAGACACTGCACATTTAATTCACATTAATAACTTAAAAATAGTAAAATGTCAGATTCAATAATTAAAAATAATTAATTATCCAATAAATAAAAACATGTGATTAAAGAATAAATTAAATTGATATAAAATTGAAAACATAATAAAATAATAAGTACGATGACACTTTTAATAATGAAATTCATGAAATCCTAATAAATAATTACTTATCAAATAAATTAAAATAAATATGTCATTAGAGAACTAAATATTCATTGTACTTATTTACTAATAATACCCATTACGACAAAACAAATTCATAAAACAATTAAAACACTAACATAATTATAAAATTATTTCATACCCACTACCGTCACTATTTTAGTTGTCATCCAAGTTTAAACGAGTCAAACAATTCGTTCACATTATAAAAACAGTTTTGTATTAGCCATTTCTTTAAATTATATCTGAATTGCTTTAATGGCAGAAGTTTCATGTCAGTGTCTAGGCTGTTATATATTTTAATTGCCATCGAATAACTATTACAGCTGTAAAGTGTCGTTGAATGGGTAGGGACAACCAATATATTCGGAAACCTCGTATTAAATTTGGTAGTATCCGATACTTTTTTAAATAGATACAGATGATTTTTTACATACACGCAGACCTCGTATATATGTATACATGCAAGGTACAGTCAGCAGGTTAAAATGTTTAAAAAGAGGTCTACACGAGGTTAGTGTATCTACGTTGCATATGGCTCTGATACATTGCTTTTGACAGAGAAGAACTCGATTCGCAAGTGATGAATTTCCCCAAAGTATGATAGCGTATCTCAAAATGCAGCACACATAGTCATGGTAAGCTTATAATGCCACCTTTTGGCTACTGATTTTTGCGAGGCGCTAAAGTGCATACGCAAACGAATTAATTTTTTTGAACAAGTTTGAGATATGTGAGTACCACGTGCACCGGTCATCCAATACAATCCCTAGAAATGGAGTTTGATTAGATTCCCTAATAACTTGATCTTCAAATAATACCTTTAATTTATTTTTCCGACCATTCTTGTTAACAAATTGTATGTATGTTGTTTTATTTATATTAACTTTAAGATTGTTATAATTGAGCCATTGTATTATTTCGCTAACTGTTTTATTTATATCATCATTATATGTATCCATATCTTTACAGTGTATGACAACGGATATATCGTCAGCAAATAATGTGCAATCATAATCAGTTACTTCGGATAAATTATTTATGCAGAACAAAAATAGCAATGGTCTTAATATACTGCCCTGTGGGACACCTACTCCATTTACTTCAGTTGAAGAAGTGAAGGCTCTGCGTTCTCCATTAGCATCGACATTTGCTATTTCTACGTACTGCGTTCTATTGCCTAGGTAACTCTCTAACCATTGAAGAGCTAGCCCACGTATGCCATATCGCTCGCATTTGTCGAGTAGTTTCCCATGCAATATGCAGCACAGTAACGGATAGATATCTGGCAGATGTAAAAGCCAATAGGATCGATATTCAGTATTGTCGAGAGGATATGGTTGATCGTTTGAACAACGCTCTCAAGGCAGTCTCTGATTGGGGTGAAGCCAATCTGGTGACGTTCAACGCAACCAAAACTCAGGCGTGTTTGTTTTCCGCCAAAAGGAGTCCATTCCATCTTACTCCAACTTTTCGGGATGTTCCTGTGGAAATTACCGGCAACCTACAGCTTCTAGGTGTTGAGCTTTCTACCAATCTCAACTTCGGTCAGTACATCGAATCCAAGGCAAAAATTGCAGCAAAAAAACTTGGTGTCCTCTCGAAGGTTAAGCGGTACTTCACTTCAAGGCAGTTGATTCAGTTATATCAAGCACAAGTCCGATCCTGCATGGAGTACTGCTGCCACCTCTGGGATGGATCAGCCAAATATCAACTGGCGGCTTTGGATTCGGTGGAAAAACGTGCAAAGAAGATGATTGGTGACCCACAGTTGATTGAAGCTAGGCTGCAGAGCCTGGAGCATCGGCGTAGGGTTGCGCGTCTGTCGGTCTTCTACAGGTTACATTTCGGTGAGTGTGCGAAGCAGTTGCACGACCTCATTCCGCCGTCCCCTTTCCGCCATCGGGAGACACGATCCGGGCGAGCGCTTCATCCTTATGTCTTGGACCTTCCAACTATCCGCACGAGCCGCTTTGGCTTGACTTTTATAATGCGTACGGCTAAGGAGTGGAACGCGTTGCCTGCGAGTGTGTTCACTGATCATTATAATCTGGATGCCTTCAAGGCTAGAGTGAATAGGCTGTTCCAAGACGAGCATGCTCCATCTTCGGCCGCATCGTCACTTACCAACAGGTGAGATGGCGGTCAAATGCTTGTCTTGTTTAATATAAATAAAAAAAAATAAAAAAAATTGAAAGCTTTGCTCATATCGAAAAAGATAGCTGTAACGGCAGTTCTTTTATCGAGCCATTTCAAAATATTATTTATCAGGGAAAAGGCGGCTGAAGATGTGGATTTGCCTTTTTGGAAACCGTACTGCTCCTCTTTAATTAATTTAAATGCATTTACAAAACTAGTCATACGGTCATGCATTGCTTTTTCGAACACCTTTGAGAAAATAAATAACAGTGATAATTATTTATCTCATCCTCACTTCCTTTTTTATGTAATGGCTTTATGACTGTGACTTTCAATTGTTCTGGAAATTTGCCATTAGTAAACGATAAGTTGACTAAATAGCTGAAAAACGGGTGCAATTTCCAATTTACAGGCTTTGACTACTTTTGTATGTATGTCATCATAACCAGTCGCATTTGATGAATTCATAATTTTAACGGACGGAAGGAATTTGAAGGAATTTATTATTTTAACAATTTCATTAACGTCAGTGGGCTTTAAAATTATACTGGCGTTATTTGGCTTTATGTGTGTGTTCTGGTAGATGCAGAGTCAAGAGAATTAGAATAAGTCAAATTTAGATAATATTTATTGAAAGAATTAGCAATTAATTGAAATGTCATTTAAATGTATTTTGTCAATATATTTATTATGCGCAATATTGTTCGTTGTGTTTTTTGTTACGTTCCATGTAGCTCTACAGATGTTCTTAGACTGAGTTATATATTTAGTATTTGAGATTTTTTGAGCCTAATTTACACATCGTCGAAGTAGTTTCGAATATCTTGTATATTTTCCTTTTGTTGATGTAATAGGTTGGGGAGAAAGTTTCTTCGCATTTTATATGAAAATTCAAAACATTTTTAATATACATAGTTTATTTACATTTAACTAAAGTATGTAGGTACTATTTTGTTTGATAACTTTTTGCCATCTTATAGGTAGGGACATGATCCCATTGCTATAGAAATTTTGCGGCTTCTGATCATAAACTGCGTCAAGCAGTTTTGGCAGTCCTCTCGTGATCTTAGCAAATTGTATGTATGTTGTCTAACCTAACCTAACCTTACATAACCTTACCTAACCTAACCCAACCTGACACTACCTAAAGAATTCTGAAGAGACCGAAACAGGTGGAAATCTGAAGGTGCAAGGTCAGAACTATACGGCGGATGCATTAACACCTCCCAGCCAAACTTTCTTAATTTTTGATGAGTGGTTAAAGATGTGTGAGGTCTAGCGTTATCATGATGAAAAACCACACCCCTTCTGTTGATTAATTCCGGCCGCTTAATCTCAACTTCTTGCTTTAATCTTATCAGTTGTTCGCAGTAGAGTTCTGAATCGATGGTCCTGCCTGGTGGTAACAGCTCATAATGAATAATGCCCTTCCAATCCCTCCACACACACAGCATCACCTTGTTGCGAGTAAACCCGGGTTTCGCCACAGTCTTTGAAGCCTGACCGGCCTTTGACCATGACCTTTTTCGCACGTTCTTGTCGTACGTGATCCACTTTCCATCACCAGTTATAAATTTTTTCAAAAATGGTTCGGTTTCATTACGTCGTAATAAAGAATCACAAATGAGTACACGGTTCATTAGGTTTCTTTCAGAGAGCTCGTGAGGTACCCAAAAATCGAGCTTTTTTGTGTACCCATTTTTTCACAAATGCGCCTAAACTGTTTTGTGGTCAATTCCCAGTTCTTCAGCTACGTCGTAAGTACTGATATGCCGATCTTGCTCCACTTTTTCAAAAATAGCATCCATTTTATCCGTAACAGGGCGACCAGAGCGACGTGCATCTTTGACATCAAAATTTCCGAATTGAAAACGCTTAAACCAAATTTGTGCTACTCTCACAGACACTGCATTAGGTCAATAAAAATTTTTTCGCGGCTTGCGTTGCATTTTTACTTTTTTTGTAGTAAAATTTTAAAATGTATCTAATTTCTTCACTAGATTCACTCGTCTTGACGATAAGAAAAACAAATGAAAATCACGCATTTTCATAATTTGAATTTGGAATTATCTTCTTTAATATTTAAACTATTAAATTATACCAAAACCAGCCATGTACAAATAGTATAGCCAAAGAGGTTTTATTACAAGTTCATACATACTATATGCGAAAAAACTTTTTCCCCAACCTAATATTTCAGTTTGTGTAGTAACTGTATCGTAAATGTCTTTTTGTGATTATAGACTTTTTTAGCCCCTTAGTGATCCATGTTGTAGGATGTTTTTTGAGAAGACATTTATATTTTTGATTTGGGATACATAGATTAAAAACATTACAAAACACTCATAAAAATTTGTAAACGCATTTTGTAAGTCATTTACTTCGTATACGTCTGTCCAAAGTAATGACTTCATACAGTCCCGAAACTTCACAATATTTTCCTGGCATAAGTCCCGCTTCCAGTAATATTTGCAAGGTTAAGGTTTACTTTGTATTGTCACAGTAAAATTAATACTCTGCGCTGTTTCGTGATCTGAGAGGCCTAAGTGATGTATTTCACTGTCTACACCTACCATATTGCTCATTAGAAGATCTAAACATGCCTTTTTTCTTGTTGGTTCTTTAATATGTATTACGAAATTATTATTTTTAACGATTCTATTTAACTCATTTGTTTCTATTCAATTCATTTGTGTTTACGTATACCTACTTATTTTTGTGGCTACGTATAAATGATAATTATTTTTTTCTTATTTATGTACTCAAGTTGAACATTAACCGATGTTCTAATGAGGAAGAAACCTGCACATTCAGGCGGCATGAGTAATAAACCATGTTCCAAACTGGTTAGGTTCTCCTATTAACAGGGTCACGTAGGTCAGTTGGCAGTCGCTCTGCTGTAATTACCTGATCTGCCAAATATCTGATCATGGTCAAGGCGGACACCGTGCAAGAAATCAGGTATCTGGCAAACTGGCTGCTGGGATCATGGTTACAAATTCAGTTGCCTGAATTTGCAGGTTTCATCACGATGTCTTCCCTCACCGTAAGAGCAACGGTTAGAATTCAATTAATGTACATAACTCAGAAAAGAGTTATTGGCCGCAGCGGAATTCGAACCCGGTACCTCTCGTTTACGCAACAGGTACTCAACCGCCAAGCCATCTATGCTCAGAAAATGAATGCTGTTAAATGTACAAAGACAAAAAGTTATAACTTGTTAAGTAGTACTATGTAGTACGTAGATACTGAATTTTACGAAACGACTATGAATATATTTTATACCTTACAGCTAAATCTTGCCATTCTTCGCTTTTCTTCATATTGGCACTAGTGCTATTTTCTCTATTTTCGAGAATATTTCCTAAAATTAGTCACCATAAATAAATTAGAAATATGTAATGACAAATAAATGTAAAAATTGTATTTTATTAAAGTTTAGATATGGTATACTACTAGTTAGTGTACTTTTTCTTCAGTAGTCCAATTTTCACTCCTATTTTTCTTATTCATCTCCATTTTCTCACAAATTAACTTTTATTAAGGCAAAATAATTTTTAACTATAGCACATAACACTAAGATAGGCATAGAACAAAAATTTCGCCGATAATTTAAGAAGGTAGGTTATGTCGAGAAATTCAAACACCTTATTTTTTTGTCATCATAAAAGTATTTGCAAAGGTCCTTATAGCCATACAGCCACATAATTAAACGAAATATTGAAATTCAGTTTCGAATGCAAATGAGCCTGGTCTAAAGATAGATCTCGTATTGAAATAAATTAGAGGTTTAACGGGATTTGTAATAAGGTCAAGTTTAAATATTTAAGCCACGACTAACTAGTTCGGGTTTAAATCCAGGTTTATTGAAACTTCTGTAATAAGATCTCTAGGTCAATATTACCCCACTCTGTATGAATGAATAAAAAATATATAATTTTTTTTTTTAATAAATTCCTTTATTTTTCCTTTAAACATGTTAAGAAGACGTGACGCAATTGTAACGTAAGGATACCTAAATACCAGTTTTAAGTATTGTAGTACTTCGTGTAAATTATTAATTACAGGAATCAACACATGTACGTATCAGGAAGTTATATCTATCGCAACCCTGAAAGAGAAACGTTCAGAAAATAGCCTTGTGGTTATTACACGAATATACAAAACTACAACAACCAACGCGGGAGATTATAGATTACACTTTATATGATTGTGAAAATTTTGAGCGGATGCGTTGATGCAAAGATATTTCGCGCAATATGGGTAACGCAACGCAGCGCCTCATCCTTCAATTTGGTCTGGCCTGGTTTAGTCACCGGGTTAATCCTAGAATGGAAGGCGGTTACGCATCCAATCCAGGACCTTCACAGTCGAGTGGAGGTCCTAATGTGCGTCCTAGTTCGGGAAGGCGCGCCAGCCCAGCCAGCCAGTAGCCGCACGCGACGCCAGCCGCACGCCGCATCGGCCCACCGTTGCGTGAAAACCAGGCTTCACTTTGCAACTAGCCGAATTTATGCAACCGAAAATGAGAAAGAACTCGTTTCAATTTACATAAGCGGCGCATGCAGGCCCGAGGGTCAGTCGTCAGTGTGTCTCTGGGTTTCGATAACGCAGCATTGTTTTCGTAACGCATATTTTTTTCGCCGGTGCGGTGTTAACGCAATGTGTGAAAGATATCTGTTGGCCTGCGCTGCGCTTGCGCTGGCGTCCTTCACGCCGGCGACGGCGAAACTGGCGCGTAAGTCCGCTTTATTTACAACAACACCGATTTTGCACCATCCATCCATCCAACCACCTTAGTGTATCAATAAAGGGACGTCTTCTGCACAGCATTACGAGGGAAGAACTGACACTTCAGTTTGACTCTATTGTCTGTAGCAATTTTGCATTGGATTTCCATTAGTGGACAGACCTTACGGATAACTGTCATCGTGATTTTTTATAAATCATTTACTAATAATGTTTCAATTCAATTTGTTGCTAGAGTTTATCCTATCAAAGTTAATTAATAAATTTTCTGAAGACATAAATATTAATAATTAAAGTCTTGAATTGTATAATTCAATGGTTAACTCTTAAGTTTTAAGCGCTAACCGTTGTATTATGCTGTAGAAAAAGGCTGCACCATTTTTCTCATACGAAATCGAGGTTTTGGTGTTCGCGGTTCTAACCTGGGTTTTAACACTAGAGTCATGATTTTCATACACAGAGTAGATATTGGCCATAAGCATGTCTGTACGTTTAGTTTTTTTGGATAAGTTATCTTAAATAGAAGTTATGATCCTTTGATAAGATTGTACGCCACATTTACACCTAAACTTATAACGTTATTCCAAAAAAGCAAAACGTACAGACATGATAATTTTATTATTAAATGCCTATCGAAAAAATCACTAAAATCGGTTGAGATTTGACGAAGGTAAATGGGGACTACGAAACTCGTTTTCCTTTTCACTTAGTATTCGGGGGTAGAAGCGGGCAGCGCGATTGCGATGGATTTTCCAACGTTGCAGGTTTTCAGCCGCAGATTATGAAGGATACTGATGATCGAGGAAAGTGAAGGAGGAACAGTAGGAAAGCAGGCCTAGGCAGAAGCCAGAGTTGATAAGAATTAAGGGGATTCGTCTTAGTGGTTTAAGTATGTTACGGTTACTAAGCAAGACGTAATTACCTACGTGTGATTCGTAAGTACAAAGCTAAAATAAGCATTTTGGAATGGATTGGGGTCTTTCTGAATTATTTTTGGAATAAGCACATAGGTCTCCATTGTTACTATCTTAGCGTGAATGAAAACCAGCAGCTGTTTGAAGTAATATTCATAGACCTCGACACAACGCTAATTTGTTTATACTGCATGCAGAGGTGTATTAAATTGACTCGGTGTCAAGGCAACATAATAAATATTAACTTAAAGTACGCTATGTGTTAATGCATAAAATATACATAGCTCTTTGTCATTATTGTCTAAATTCAAATCGAAAAAAAGCACTGCTAGTACCGTAACAGCTCCAAGCATTTTAATGCTGCTAGCTGCCCTGGGCCCTTACTATTTATGTGTTGTCCTAAACGCCCTTTCAGCTGAAATTCCGGACATGCCATGGAATATGCTGATGATATTGTACTGGTAAGCAGACTTAGATAGGACTTTGAGACAGGGTAAACAAAATGTGAAGTGCTAGGAAATTGTGGTTTTATTCTTAACGTTGCCAAAACAGTGTTCATGGTAGCTGCAGAGCAGACCTCAATAACCAAACTTCGGACCACATGGTAGTCACCTGTTGTTACAGGCCAAAATCTATGCTAAGATCAAACGAGACCTGGCCGAAGCTGACAAAGCAAATCCGTGAACTCAACGCCAACGACATGAAAATGCTGCGGTGGATGTGCAGCGTCACACGGCTTGCCAGAATCCAAAACGAGAACGTCCGTGGTAGCCTTGTCATGAGAAACATTGCGGATAAGATACGCGGGAAATAGGTACCTAATCTGCCGCTACCAGAAAAGAGGTTTCGCGCGAGGCTCAGAAAATGCTGGATTAACATTGCTGAGTCAGATGCTAGAGGCCAGCAGAAGAGAGGGAAAAAGAACAGGAAAGCGGATTCTGGCAGATTTAATGCTGGAGAAAACGGCCGGGATTGACCGCACGCAGCGTCTTCCGGTACGTGGTCGCTACAATTATACCACTACAAAGGTCAACGAGCATTTTGACTTCCAGTTTCCGCCAAAAATGAAATAAACAGATTTCAAGACAATAAATAAATTTCAAGCATTGCAATTATTATTGATGAATCACAAAGCTGAAGCGGGAATAGGCAGGCCACATAGATTGTAGAATTGATGCCCAATGGTGCGGCAAGAGTATCGTCAGACTATCTCTATGTAGAAAGCCTATGGACCAAAGAGGCACAGAGCAGAACAACCGAATAGTGATGTTATTGGCACAGATTAACTATACTGTGTATTGAGGAAAGTCCTGTACTATACGTGATATGTTTAATATCTGTAGGTATCCATATTCTGTACAATCTGGATCAAGGCTTTCTTATGACATTCATAATCCTCTGTTTGTATTTTAAGTTTCCCATAAAATTTCCAATGCCGTTCCCAAACAGATGTTATTTTCTATGGTTGCTTTTTCGCTCTACAAATTAGTACAACTTCAGGGTTACTTTAGGCTTTTGTTTGAACAATTAAGTCAATTGTTCAACATTTACAGAAGGTTATGGTGTTTCTGTGTCGGACGTGTTCAACATTTTTAAGTATCCAACAACAATAATAAATGAGTATAATATACAGATAGGCAACACGTTACGCATTTCCGTGCATTGCGTTTTATCGGATGACCATCGTACCGCATTGGCCTTAAGGGCAGGCATACCCTTGCCTTTTACTCATATATCTCACATTTGCTGTTTATTATTGAAAGCGGCCTTCTCCATTTAGGCAACTGTAATACCTATCATGGTTAACTTGTGTAGTTGGAACTGTGGCTACAATTTCATGGAGGCAACTTGAAGAAACTTTGACCTCAATATACAATCGATCGACGAGGTTTGTTCCAGTGTTGAACTGTTTTATTTTTGGTGTATTAAACGTACTTTTTGTTAATTGCGAATTTTTGTATGAATTTGTAATATATAAAAATCTGGAAAGGCAAAAGAAGTGTGTTAGGAAGGATCGTAGATCGGTCTAATTTTAACAGAAATACTTATTGCGTCAAATGGTAGGTCACGCTTCTAATCAACATACTAAATCTTATACTAATACAACATACTAATCTTAAAATCTTTTTGGTGTGTTGGTTTTGCCCAATAGGTTCAATTTTTTGAGTTTTCGTAAATATCTCGAAAACACTGCGTCCTACGGGAATATGGTCTATTACTAATTGAAAGTGTATAAAATTGACCAGAAATTTAGCTTCAAACGTTTTTTCGGATTTCCACCGTATACGAGCATTATAATCTCAGTTGTGGCGGTAGGCAACATACCCTTTTTTTTAGAAAATTGTATTAAAAATGTAATTTCAAGATGGCCGAAAAAGTATTTTGTGCAACGGTGTACGGGTGTAGATTTTCAGTATGTAGAAGCGTTTTATCTATAATTAGCCGTAAAAATCATTTCTGTTACAATTAGTACTTACCACCTCTAACACTGTAGAATAGTTTCTGTAACTGTTGCAATTAGTTCCACCAACATTATAGTCACAGAGTGACTTTATCATAAGATCATAACTTAAGGGGTAAGTTATCTACGCACCAATGACTTAAAATAATGAAATTTGCCAAGACGCAAGATCTTAAATCACAAGTAAAGGAAAACATTAAAAAATATTAATTTTTAGATATATTCCCTATAAAAAGGGTATTTTGCCTAACACCATAACCGAGAGTGTGTTGCTCATAACAGTTGGGAGTTCTAAAAAGCGTGTGAAGCAAAATTTATAGAAAATTTTACAAGTTTTAATTTAGTACTGGACCATATTCCCATAGGATGCACTGTTTTCGAGATATTTACGAAAACATTTTAAAGGTATGTTCCGGGTTTCCTACCGCGTATTTTTTTTTTTGTGCATACCTTTGAAATGTGTGCCCGCCTAAAGCACCAAAGATACCGATGTAGGTTTTTAGTATGTCCATTAAAATCGTATTACCTACCATTTGGCGCAATAATAATTTCTGTTACAATTAGTTTAACTTCAAGGCACATTTTCGGTTAATTCTAATCGACTAGAAGCCGGGGCAAATCACTAGTATAATATTATGAAACTGTAAAATAGTACTGCGGTCTCTGTACTAACGTGATTTTACGTATTACCGAAAAAAAAACAGTCGAAGACACCGAGACCTAAGCAAGCCCAAATTTTTATTTTGTTTTTGGGTGTCTGTCTGTTTGCGCATCACACAAAGACCGCTTTATTTAAGCTTGGGGTCAAACTTAAATATTATAAACTAATATAATAAATTCATATAATAAACAGTCATTAAAAGTATATCCACTAGTTACGCGTTTACCTTCATAATCATTCTCGACAAATATTTTGTAGACAGGTTTGTACTCTATGTTTCCTAGTTCCGGAGTGTACTTGTTTTTGTTTTTGTATAAAATACGATTTAAAATACACAAGTATTTTTCAATTATACATAAATGTAATCTATATCTGGAATCATACATACCTTTCAAACTTTGTACATAAATTACTCAAACCGTAGGATACTTGGCCTTAACAAATCGCGTGCGTCCATAGTGAAATAGCTGCTATGTGGGGTTGCCTAACAGCGACGTAGATTCAGTGGAAAACATCATTATGCTGTGAAATATTTTGTCACAAGTACCTGCCTGATAGTTGTTCACAGATTGGTAGATTTTACAATCTTGCAGATATTTAGGTTAACAATTTAGTTTTAATTAGTTAGAATTTCACCTCACATCTTTGTAGTCATCATCTGTACAAATATTATAAAAAAGTTACTTAATTATTTGTTTGTTAAGGAAAAACTTAAAAACTACTTTAAAAATGATTTTACATATAGAAACCTACATTATTAGCGAGTAACACAGGCTATAGTTTTTCCCGAATTTCAATGTGGTTTCCACGGGAACGTATCCGAAACGCGGACGACCTCGCAAGCAAAAAGCTATGATTAATATCGTTGTGATGTATATTAATTGGCCGTGTGGTGTCTGGCATAGTAGAATAGCACCAACCCCTTACACTCATGGCTGTCGACTACAAGGCGAAGCAAAAGATCAAGCGTCTCCGTAGTCTGGAAAACGGGCCGCAGCATTTTCCATTGTTATATTTAAACACTGCGATCTCCAACCCGCCTGCCAAGCGTGGAGATTATGGCAATAACCTCCCCTTTCGTGGGAGAGGCCCTAAGTCCTGCAGTGGACTGTTACGGGCTGTGATGATGATGATGATGATGTATATTAATGTACATATTCTGCATGAGACATTCGCTAGGCATGAAACATGCATTACAAATAACAGAACATAAGGTGTCTATTAGATCTAGTGATTAGTACAGTCCAGAGTAACTTTAGAATGTAGGTCACTAACTAAGACGCAATCGCCACTTAGCCGAAACGGCTTCGAACAAAATAAATGTTTACCTACAAAAAACGTTATACCATGCTACCTTTCCGTTTTCCAGCTGACTTCATTCACCCTTGCAACACGACGGAGAGGGCTTGCCTGATTCAGGCGACAATCGACGCTATACCCGAGTTCTCGAATGGAATCCCTAACCTTGGAGTACCTTCATTAGACCCTTTCCTGATCGACGAGTTGCCCATCCAGCTGCCAGGTGTCAAGGTCACCTTCCTACAAGGGAAGGCCACAGGACTGAGTAAATGTCAAGTGCTGAATGTTGAGTAAGTTGTTAATACCAACAATGTTTTGGAACTCAAAGTTGTAGGGGTTAAGATCAAAGTTACAGACAAAGGTCAATATGTAAAACAATCAGAAGACTTCGTTTAATTATAATTAAAATAAACGGCATTAATTTTTAAAAATAGATATCTTAATTCAATCCAAAATAAAAAAGCCAAAGATTGTGAGGTCAAATATGAGTACGGACAAAATCTTATTTATTAATTTGCATATAATGTCCTTAAAAAGTCCTTGACTTTTAAAGGACATTATATGCAAATGATTCATTAATGTTTGTTTCAAACTAAACTTGCGTTCTTTACACATTTATTATACGGAACTTACACGCGACGCACCTTTACGATTCGTTTTCCCGACGTTTCGGTAGGGTTACACCCACCGTGGTCTCGAGACGACTCCCCTGTAAGTCCCGTCTAATAAAATAAAATGATTCATTAATTCCATTGAATTTAATTATTTTTTTACTAATGTACGTACTCTCTTTAACAAGTGATCTCAATTATGGTGTTAACGAGGACAAATACCTAAATTATAATATATAGTCACGGGGTGCCAATCGCGACGCTTAACCAACGTTTTTGGCGAGGCAGTACGAGTATATGGTCTTCGTCTATATAAAATACCCTCAAATATCATGATACCAACATAGGAAGATACTTTTACTTTCGCAACGAAACACGCCAAGCACAACAAAGGTGTAGTTACGCAGACCAGCTTAAACCAGAAACCGTTAATAATCGGGTGTCCAATGACCGCTACGACCTTGGTGACGTCATTGCCGTCTTGCGGCTTCACGCGTCGCAGGCGCAGGCTGTCGTGAGCTATGGCGCAACGCTGTACTAAGGTTCAATGTCGGACAATGCAACAATGAAGCTGAGTATTTCGAATCAATTGCATTTCTGGATGAACCTTCTGGATATTATGAACCTTCTATAGAGTGGATGTGGACCTCTAGGGGAGGAGTCTCTTATATGCAGGGATGATTATGATTTTATTATTGGTTCCACATTGGAGACCGCTTGCAAAATTGCCGATTTTTAACAATACCTTTAAGCTATCACTGTCAGATATAGTTTCTTATAGAAAAAATATACCTAAACAGTACTTTGATACGATATGCATAATGGCTCTTCTGTTTTGTTGGAGAAAGTCATAAGACTCTATCTATGCCATAGGGACAGGTCATACACGTCTGAGCTACGAAATAAAGTTACCACCGCGATCTAATTCCGAAGTAAATTAAATAGCTAAGATGGGAGTCTTTATCAAATGGTTTTAATTGGCTTCTGAAGTCCTAGTTTTGAGCTCAGCTTTCCTGAGCTCTATCATAATTCCATGACTACCCTGGATATTGTTGTCATAAGTCATTTAATGCCCATACTAATCCCGTCCATCCAAGTCTAGGTGTAAAGGGGTTTGAAGATTTTACTATGGAAGGTCATAAAAATGCGAGTCATCTTAAGATTCGCTAGTTGGTTAAAATTTTAGAAGATGAACTCATAGCTGTAATTGGCACAGGTAATAACGTTGAGATGTAGTTAAGAAATGTTATAAAAATAGCGACAAAGCGTTACCTTGGGTACTCTCTCACGCACAGTACAATTACCTATGGCAAAATAACATGTGAACACGAGTCAAAACAATGGTGTAGTAATATAATAATAATTAGTATTATTATAGTCCTAAAATTAGGGGCGGACGGGAACACAAGGTTTAAATTCAGCTTAACACCGAATGTCGAATTAATGACAAATCAAGCACGGACACAAGTTTGTAACGTATTGTAAACCAAAAGACAAAGTGAAGCCTTTTGACTTACGTCATAGTAAAAAATAACTATTCTGTGCTCTAAGCACGAAATATAGGTTATCGTCGTGTTATTTATATAATATATAAATAACACGAGGTAGGTCGAACTTAGGAAGGTCGATTACAAAATTGAGTTATTTTTATTTTACAAGCTTTTATTTTCTTTTACGTTCACTAGTATGTCCTGGAATCTTGCAAGACTCATTTGACCCACTTCCTGCCGTTCAATTAACTGAAATTTGGGATACATATGTAGGAAATTTCAACTCGCGGCCGCGCGCGGCCCTATCTGTGGGTAAACCTTAATACAAGGTATTAAGGTTTACCCACAGATAGGGCCGCGCGCACAACTGAGTTGAAATATCTTTAACTTGGATGACAATGCATTAGTATGGTACCATGGAGCTGGTCTGATGATGGAGTCGGAAGGTGGTCTTAACTTCACTTGTATGTCCTGGAATTTTGTAAGCCTAATTTGACCCACTTCCCGGCGGACAATTGAGTTGAAATTTGGTATACTTATGTAACATGGATGACGATACATTAATATGGTATCATGGAGCTGGTCTAATGATAGACTCGGAAGATGACCATGGGAACTAATGAACGCAATAAGATAACCCCATTGTGTTTGGACTCTTTGGAATGATCTTGATGAGCACAAATCGCGATAAAAGCTTGTTATGAAGAAATATATTTCATTTGAGAACTTATTAAGCCGTGTGGTGTCCGACAGAGTAGAATAGCACCAACCTTTTACACTCGTGGGCGTCGTACAAGGCGACTGATGTTTTCAAGGCAAAAGATTTAATATCTCCGTAGGCTGGAAAATGGGCTGCAACGTTTTCCATAGTTATATTTATAACACTGCGATCTCCAACCTGTTTGCCAAGCGTGGAGATTATAGCAATAATCCTTTCGTGGGAGAGGCCCTAAGTCCTGCAGTGCACTGTTATGGGCTTATGTTAGAACTTATTTGTTATAATTAGACCAAGATCATCTTTTATATCTCAGGAAACTTCGTGTTTGTTTTTATTTGTGTACTGTTGCGCATTAGCCACCGCGGATATCCTGTACAACGGTATATAGGTATCCTAAAGAACTGTTTGAAATGAGGCCTACTGCCATCGACAGAGAGTTGGTCCTCACACCTTGGAACCTAATTGATGGAGAACTTTGCGATTTCAAGGCGGTTTTTTCCCACGCAAACTAAAGTTAGGGAATGAAGTACCTGGAGACGTTTTCTCTTGGCATGGCATTCTTCAAAAAATGGGTGAAAAGGTGTTTACAGGGTCAATAATACAGGAGTTATAACCCTGGTATTGTACTTGAAGCATCCATAAGCTGCGGCAACTGCTCACAATCAGGCAATCCACAAGCCTCTTTGTCTTTTAGTGGTAAAAAAAAATTTTTTTTTTCTTATAAAAGGAAGGAATATTTTATAAATTTCAGAGCTTTCTTGGAAAAGAACATGTTCGTTCTGGAGGTGCGATGCAACATCACAATCAAGGGGAAATACACTGCAGTGGGACGGTTATTGCTGTTCCCTATTAACGGAGAAGGAGATTCCAAAATAAAAATTAGTGAGTATTCAGTCAAGTATTCGCTTAACTATTCACCGCCATGCCAAAAATGCAGTTTCGTGGTCCTTACCTACCCCAAGGCAAAATACACCATCATAAAAAAAGGGATTCCAATCTTATTTTATTCTACTCAGTGACAAACGACCAGACCTGATGGTAAGCGGCAAC
This sequence comes from Blastobasis adustella, assembly GCA_907269095.1. Classification (NCBI taxonomy): domain Eukaryota; kingdom Metazoa; phylum Arthropoda; class Insecta; order Lepidoptera; family Blastobasidae; genus Blastobasis; species Blastobasis adustella. The sequence goes on from OU026130.1 coordinate 10,367,774, forward strand.
TGATTCCCACAACATCATGTACTAATAACCTAACCGATTAAAAAAGTCGGATAACCCCCGACCAAGTTTACTTAAACTCAAATATTTTCTAAACTACAGAACCGATTTTAATTAAACAAAGCTAGGAATCATCTTAATTAAACTGGCTTTTAAATAGAGGTAACTGTATCTAAAAAGGTCTATCCGTTCGGGAGCTACGATACCATAGACAGATACATTACCCACAGATACACACATTAAACTTTTAACACCCCTCTTTTTTCGTCGGGGGTTAAAATGTAGAACCCCAGGTGGGCTGTCATAGTGACGACTGAGATGAAATGCATTCATTTCATTCAATTCATTCATTTGTGCTGGCGAGGTAGCCATTGCGACAATGTAAACATTGTTGCGTGAGGGCAGAAATAGATAAGGTGGCGGTACTCACACCCCAAGCTTTTACACCTGATATTGAAATTCCAAATAGGTGTTTTATGTTGTACGGTAGGTAAACAGGCAAGAAATCGGATCTAGCAAAAAATCAAAATTACGATCTCCGCTGGTGATTGTTCATTTATCATGATTGTAATTTTGTAAAAGCCCTTGTTATTGAGGAGACTTATGTTCGACCATTGACTGCTACGAAGTACTGAGTTTGATAATGATGCCTTAATGATGTAATACAGAATCTGTAATCAATGTTAGTGTGCAAAATTCTAATATATTACTGAAGATTACGTAATACAAAAGATTAAAACTTAGTATATTATAAAAGGTCAACTAGGTGCGGGTATTTAGTATTCTGACTTATAGGTCAATTAGGTATTTTAATAATGGCTATATTTATTACATTTATTATGGATTTGCGTTCCTTACACTACTATGTCAATTATATTTTGAATATTACAGTCAACTCGGTGATCAAAATGAACATAAAGACGAAGTATTTCAAAGATTCTGAGGGCCGAGACCACTTCGGCATCAAGAGCTATAGATATTCTTTCGACTACGGCGACAAGATAATCTACACCATCACCAACCTGTTCAAGGGAAATACTGAATTGAGTGAGTATATTTTTATCAGTTTACGTACAGTTAAAGTTAAAGTTACGTGTGGAAAATTGCAGAAATCATTATGGCACCGAAACCTGGAAAACCACCCCAATAACATGTTATAGACCAATTTCTCTATTGCCAATCATGTGTGAATTTGTGTAGCTCCTATTAAGACGACTGTGCCCCATAATAGAAAAAGAAAGCTTATCCCTGATTATCAGTTTGGATTTAGGGGAAAGCATTCAACTATCGACCAAGTGCACGTTAATTTGCAAGTTAATAGAAAAAACATTAGAGGAAAATAAAGTCTGCTTTACTGTTTGTCTAGACGTAGCACAAGCATTTGATAAGGTTTGGCATGACGGTCTTATGCCCAAAATGAGACGAAAACTTGCAAAGCAGTTTGCAGATATTATGGAATCTTATTTTACGCAAAGAATGTACGAGTTAGACAGGATATTGAATATGCAGAACTTATTATACGTAAAAGCTTGGGTACCACAAGAAAGCGTCCTAGGTCCCGTGTTGTACTTATTATACACTTGTAATATCCCAAAAGTAAATAATACATAATTTCTACATTTGCTGATGATACGGCTATCATGGCTACAGTATCCACTTAGAAAGAAGCAGTGACGAAACTGCAAACTGCTATACATATTTGATTGGACAGTGAAATAGTGAATCAAACTGAATGAGTCAAAATCGATTCATGTCGATTTTACTAACAAAAGACCGGCCTACCATCCGGTACTTTTTAATCAATCAAGCAATACCGCACGAAAATACAGCTAAATATTTAGGCATGTCATTAGACGCAAAACTTGTCTGGAAAGCTCATGTCAACAATAATCGTGACGAGTTAGAACTTCGCTACAAAAAGATGTAGGTACTGGCTACTTGGAAAACATTCTTCGTTAACAGTGCACAACAAACTACTTTTGTGCAGTCCTAATGCTTGTATGGACTTACGGTATGCGCGCCTGGTAAGTCAGAAACGATGATCTTCACAGAGACCTCAATGTGAATCTTATTGCATCAATCGTTAAAAAACACGCTGAAGCACATGAATGAAGGCTTCATCATCATGTGAATGACTAATTGTTGAGGCTATCCAGCTCCTTGACAACACGAACATATTGCGATAATATAAACTAAAAAGGACAAAACCTTTTGAGTTTGTGTAGTGAATATTAGTGATAAATAGTGCGATGAGTACTTACTCCAAATAATACAAGAACAATGTTTCTTCCCCTTAATAAAGACAATACGAAAAGATGCTAATGGACACTTTCTTATATTATTCTAACTTAGCAAATTATGTTAAATTTATATTGATTATTATTATTTATATTATTAGTCTTTAGGCTAGATTGTAATTGCAATGCTCTACGTACCTGTTAGATAGGTAGGTCATCTTAAAAAAGAAAAATTGTAAGTACCTATAAACAGAAATACTATACAGAAAAAATGCTGTTTTCGTTTATCTGTTATAGTTACAAAAATTACAATAAGATAAGTAAAAAGAAATGCCACGGGGGGCGTCAAACTATCGAAAACGCTTGTCATCACCTCAGCCAGTACTGCGCATAACTGTACTACTGCGCAATAACAGTCGAATGTTTATCGAATCATCTGTAAGAGAACAAATTCATACCATCGCTCGTTAAATAGCTCATTTCGGACTATCCAAGGTAAGGTTAGCTGGAAGAAATCCCATTTTGGGATAAGCCCGCCTTTGCAATGTATATTTATTTTCTTTTGTTATTGTTCTTTACGCAATAAAGAGTTTACATACATACATACGCATATGACTTCTTTTGACTTATCTCATTTTGATTTTAGTGACCGAAAACGCCCGTGAGAAGCCAGGGTGGGGTGTGGGTAATTAAATAATTGATAATTAGTGTTAGTTTTGTCCTTGACTTCGTCAGCCTGACAAACCTAAAAGTAGTATTTGTCTAACTACAGGACATGGTATAGCTGTTCCGTTACTTCTCTAATCTGGAAACAAATGTATTGATAACTTTAAAAAAAATATTATGATAGACTATAAACTATGTTTACAACATGTAATATAATTATATTATTCACCGTTAGAGGCGCTGATATCGTTTTATTGTTCTGATACATCATGGCGGCAGAATGAGTATAATAAAGATCCCAATAATATATTTCATAATATTGTTACGACAAAAATCTACTTGAACTTTAGGAGTCAGTCAAAAAAGGAAATTACCGTTTTAGTTGTAGAAAAAAAAGGACCGCTACTGTATGTGTATGTAGTCACGACACTTTGCTGACAGGCGCGCCACCACCTGACAGAAGACTTTGCTGGCGCGGTCCCTAGTAGGGTGCGCGGCAGATAATTTTATTTAACTATATATAGAAACTAAATTTGTAGACTTTCCTAAATCGTGTCGTCGGTGTCGCTCGCAAATCGTCGCTCCATACAATATTAATTCTATAAGACCCTGAGCGTAGTGAAGGATTCTAAGAGTTAACTCGCTCAGGAGTTAAGTTTAAACTTAAAAGCGAGGCAGTGAACTGGGTGAAGCGAGTGTTCAAATCGCCCATGAATAATACAATCTTTATCCCAGAGGTGAATATTCTACTTTTCTGCCTTTTGTGAGACAATAGAGAGCCATAGGTGTCTAAGTGTCTTCAAAAACAAGCACAGATTTTTATTTTGTTACTCTATGTTAATAAAATTAATAGTGATACTTATTGGACTTTTTGTATTATTTTTAACTTTGTTTATTTTTGTTGTATCGTAGTGTATTGTGGCAATAAGTAAATGTTCTTATTCTTATTCTTTTTTTGTTCTTCTTAAGGTGGCCATTTAAATTTTCGAATATAATCTCGTTGACACAATGCCAGAGCGCAGATGATATCAAGCGTCGGCGACGCACGTCGAGGACATGACGGACACATTATATATTATTATTAATAAAAATAAAAATCTTGGTGTTATTGTCCCGGTTGTAGTCTAATACTATCAGAATACTTATTATACAATAGTGCCTAACATCCAGCGACTTCACAGAAATTAAAATTAAACATTTCATGCTTGGCCGGGAATTGAACTGGGGCCCTCTGTGTAGTAGACGGGCTTGCTGACCCCAAAATTTAATCCAATAACACTATCATTTCCAGGTAACACGGTCCTCCGCTTCATCAACGAGAACTGGCGGGCTGTCTCCGAGGAGTTCGGGAAACCCGTAGTAGAGTACGCCATGAACGTGACCATTGAGACTGCAAGGAAGTTCTTCAACGCTGTACCTTACGACGAACTCCTACACGTACCCATACCGAAGTATTAGAGTTCGTTTCACGTAAGAAGTCAAGTTTAAGAGCAAAATTTACACTAGAACCCCCTCGGTGGAACTTCCTAATGGACACTCACTTTTATACATGAATCCCCAACCAGAAGGTTCAAGAATAAAGAGGCGTCTTAGGCTAGTATTTAGTTTTTCTTTACGAAGATTCTACGTATACGGCTGTGTTCTTAGCTTATGATTGTAGTTCCACTGACTACCACAGGGCTTCTTACGTAAAATGTAGATACTCTATAATCAAGGAATTGTCGTTATCATTATCAATCTCTGATCAAGATGTTCTTGATCCTAGTTAACGATTAGTGAAAAAGTATTTGATTTTGATGTCGTGTTACAAGAAGACTTTGACAGACAAGAAATATTGTTCCCATGAAAACAGTGCAAACAATTTTAACGCCGCAACGAATTGTAATTTAAAGAACAATGGAAATAAATTTCAGATTTTGTATGAATTCATTACAGTATTGAAGTTTCTTTTTTTACTAAATAAATCATCATCATCTTGGCGTTAAGGTCCCGGTTGTGATCTGGCACACGTGAGCTCAGGGTCCGCCTTGACCATGATCCAGGATTTGGCAGGTCAGGTAATTACAGTGCAGCGACTGCCATCTGACCTCCATGACCCTGCTACCAGGGGAACCTGACCAGATTAAATCATGGTTACACATCTAGTGGCTTTAATGTGTATGTTTTTTACAATTTTTCTAAATAAATAAACTACAATAAATTTCTCACATAACAAAAATGTTTAGTATTTTTGCTACACACTGGCAGGCAAAGATTTAAACATAATGTTAAAAACCCTGTATTGAGATTAATTTATTATGTAGAAACAATAAACTTTAGTACCTAAATAGTTACTATAAAACTTAAAAAACAATACCCGAATGTAGTTATTTACCTCAGTATTGTAAATATAAAAAAGCGTTTAACTTAAGCTTATTATGTAGTTATTTATAACAGTATTTTAATTGGTAGGGATAACTATTGTTATTTTATAACGACAATCATTTCAATTCAAAATAATACATTAACTGTCTTACTAATAAAAAAAAGTCGTATAGTTACACGCCGTGAGTACTGCTACAAACTTATCTGGCCTAATGACGGCGTCGCTGTTGTTGAGTTTAGTATTGCTGCCAAATGATATTTCAATTGTCAAGTTGCCAAGCAATACTTAGTTTTGATTATCTGGTCAGATAAGCGTGTCGAGTTGCACTGTTACAAACTTATCTGGCCCAATGACGGCGTCGTTGTTGTTAAATTAAGTATTGCCGTCAAATGATACTTCGATTGGTGATACTTAGTTTTCGAGGTTTAGTTTGTGGTGGCGTGTGTGTAACTTAACATAACTCCACAAACTTATCTGACACAGTGGCCAAAGCTGGAACTAAGTGTCGCCATTTTTAAATGTCATGTCAATTCTATCAACAGAGACGCTATCACCGGATCAGATAAGTTTGTTGCACTTTAGAAGGCTTATGTCAAAAATTTTGCACACGCGTTCAATCACCATTGAATGTATGATCAACGTATGATCATTTTTTATTAGTAAGACAATAAATCTTTTCCCATAGGTACTAAACGTAAATTAAGCCCGGCTTGCGCCAAATTCTTAAACACATTTAAGATTGACGTTTAACGTCATTTTGTATGATATTTTGTGTTTATCTTAAGTTAATAAGAATTTAATGAAAGTTGGCCTAAGAGATTAACCGGTGTTTATGTAAACAATAAAGTATGTTATTATAAGTTAGTTTACTAAAATTATCTCTTTATGACTAATAATTATGAGTAATTTCAATAAAATATTTTTAAATAAAGTATTTTATTTTTGCACACCGCTCGTGGATGTATATATACAGTGCGGTTCCAGAAAATCTTTAAAGGTCTAAAATGTTGTCCAGTTTTCTACATTGTCACACGGCGTGCATTAAACTTTAAATGACAAATAGTGGGTTTCATCGGATCAAATATTATGACTTGTCTTTATTGACCGAAGTGTGTCCTTTAGGACGTAACGTTGCGCTTTTATGAGATAATGGCGTAAGTTCAGCTAATAAGTAGGAGTGAAGCACTACGCCGCGTTAAGGTGGCGTAAAGTTCAGCTAACAGAGGCAAGTGCAACATTACGTCGTCTGAGAATAGCGTCGCCCTACGTAAAATGGTGAGAACTAATAAAAATTAGAAGGTCGAAGAGCTAGACAAGGTATTACATCGTTTAAGAGTGGCATAAACTCAGCTGTATGAAATAATAAAATAAAAGTAACAAATAGAGAGCTCAGGGTGGGTTTTATTATCGGTCAGGCCAGGAGTTAGACTAAAATTAAGTACAGAGAATAGGTACAAAATACCAGTAATTACTTATGTAGGCAAACTAGAATCCAAAATTCAAAGAACTACAAGAATTACAACTTGATAAACTTGCGGTAAAGTTCTTGTCATGTCATCCGAATGGTTGCAAAATCATTCCAAATCTCTGGCATAATGGTATTCAATAATGTCAAAAAATTTCCACAGTAGACAAATCGTTGATCATATGTAATCAGCTGGGTAGAGTCTTCAAATTAAAAGCCAGTGTCCGTCCGATGCCGGACACGTTACAAACGTGTAGGTCAATCAATACAACAGTAAATAAACCGTACAGGTAATGTGGTCCAAACTTTTCCAAATTTAGATCACGAAACACACTCCTTTATTCTCTTTTTCCTGTCCCCTGTCTAACATTTTCCACCTGGAGGTGGAAAATCAAATTCAAAGTCAATCAAATTCCAATTTTATGACAGCAACGTATTTTGACGTGGGCACGAACCGTGGAAAGACAATGACAATCAGTAAAATAAGTATAGATATTTCTAGATCACGTCTACAAAATTTCATTGGCTTTGATAGCGTAATATTGGAAATATGATCAAACTACGGTTGTTTAGAGCGCGCTCGGGTAACACTTCTTAATTCCAGAAAATTCCATATTTTTCAGATCATTTAAGAACCGTTACCAAATCATACTATTCTACTGAATGAATATGTCACATGATTTTCAAAATAAACAAAACGATATTAAAACTAGTTCAAAAACAATGGACTTACTTAGGGTTTTGAACTAATAAGGCCTTTCTCCGCACAAAAATAAAAAATTAAAACTAAAACGCGCCTACGAAAAATACCGGCCCTCTGAAAAGAATAAAACAATAAAATTCTTTTATAATAAATAATGTTCAATAAAGAGCTTATAGACGGTTAAACCTCTTCACGTGTTAGTAATTAACCACGTATTTAGTAACTTCTTATGCTTTGTAGGACACATTCCTCAAGCAATAATCCGGTTAAGTTATGATGAAAGGTGAGTTGTGGCCTCTAGTCTCACGTAAAGGTTATTACTTTCCCAGTTAGCGCACGCAATATTAGAAAAAGTACTTATCATAATTGCAGAAAACTCGAATCGAATGAAGTTTCGATCTACAGCGAACTTCATTAAACAACCTTTACGTAAACCATCAATTTTCTAAGGATGCCCGATGTTCCTTGTCACTTACCTTTACCCTCTCAAGCATTAAAACATCAGCTGCTGAAGGGTCGTTATCTTTACAGTTGCTAAAATTCAAAGTCTCCGCCCGTAGATTAATAACAAAATCACCCGAGAAAGAAAATTGAAGATCTTCTTCCCGACGATTGCCTCCAATATCAGGAACATTTTCGATCGACGCCGACTAGCAATCTGTTCTGCGGACACTTGCGAGTTGAAAGGAGCTTTTTCTGCTTGTAATAGGGTTGTTATTAGCCCAGCGTGCTATCGCGGGTGTACAATAATTTGTCTTGGTTACCCGCCTTTTGGTAACGCCTTTGCCGCGTCTTTGTCATCATGAGTAGCTCCCTCTATTAAACGTGACGTCTGACTTTAACAGAGTATTCTACTTAACTAATGTTTTTGCGCTTTTTAACGACTTCTTCGTTTCCTGTATTCGATGTTTGCTCTCTTTTTTATTGAGGTATGTAATGGCTATTTTACGAGGTATATATTTTACGAGATATATACGTAAGTACTAATATGTTTATTTGTTGGTATGTATAGGTTGTTTGTATACATACTGTGCCGACTCGAAATGAATGGGATAAGGGCAGGTCAACTGTTCATTGTTCATTGTTCATTTATTGCATAAATTAAAAATTTACATGTCCGCTTTGTTAAATTCAAATTGTTACAAATTATGGTTAGTGTTATTTAACTTTGTGTGGGTATGTTTGGGTCAATGACTTTGATTTATTCCTTTGTAGAAATCTCCAATATTATAGCAAGCTATGCCAACCAAAACATTTTTTAATTTGTTTGTGAATCCTACATCTGATGAGATGTGAAATCTTACATCCGACGGTAATGCATTATATAGCTTAGGGCCTACAACATCCAGCAACTTGCGCGCCTTGGCGCGGTGCCGCGGCGGCACGGCCAGCAGGTGCCGGCTGCGGGTGTTTACATTGTGCCTGTCGCCCAGCGTTGGGAATGATCCCAAGGTTTGCTTGACTTGTTTGCATATCTCAAGTATATATATATATATATATATACCAGGCATGGTTAAAATCTTTAGTTCGCGGAATAAGTCCTGAGCAGGGTGATCATATCAATCAATGATCAATGTTGATGATGTATAGGCATAATCACTAGAACTAAAGTTTCTTATTTGATTTATTTTCTTTTTTCTTAGATTATAAATTTACATGTCAATATTAAATTACAATTTATAACAGTATTAGTACAATGTAAATAATAAATATCATGGACAAATTCTCCGCCATCTAGCCCCAAACTAAGCAAAGCTTGTACTATGGGTGTTAGGTAACTGATGTACTACTTATATACTTTTCAATATATATCTACTTATTATACATAGAACACCCAGACCCGTAACAGAAATTAAAATGTATCATTAAAATTTCTGCCCGGCCAGGAATCGAACCCGGGACCTTATGCGTGGCAGACGATTGTTGAACACTGAACCACTCAGGTGTCACTTTGAAATTCGAATAGAATACAAATTATGCATATAAAATGTGAATTCACACTATATTCTCAATAATTTTAATGTAGGCTGAGGAAGGTAAATAACTCAATACTCAACTCAATGTAAATAATGTTTGTGACTGCAAAATGGTGTTGGAACTAAAAAAGGTTCTAAGATGTTCCAATTACTCTCAAGTAATGTCACTTATATAACGGATTTGTAACGACTTGATTGCATTGTTAATGTAAAAAACATAAGCACCACTCTAGTAATTGCAATCCACTTCAATTTTGTTTTTCTAACAAAATAATGTGCAATCTTGACTCATTGTTTAGTTTCAACAGCTACAAACATTTTCTATTTCCACAGTCAATTAAGTTAATACTTAAGTTAAAGCTGATTTTTATCTTAATGAAGGTTATTGATTTGGAAGCATGACACCCTTGTGATCCATGGCAACATTGATTTGTTATGTGGGTACTACACCTCTTCGCACTCTAGCAAATCTAGTTTTACACAAAAAATATCGATTCCTATTTTAACACTGCGATCTCCAGTTCAATCTTGGCAGAAGTACGAGTATTAGTAAGTAGTTGAAATAGAAGTATTGCAAGACGAATGAGCGTTATGAGCGTCGGTGGTCTAGTAGTTAAGGTATCCGACTCGTAAGCGAGAGGTACCGGGTTCGAATCCCACTGTCGCCATGTACTTTACGCTTTTGTGAGTTATGTAGGGGAAAGTAGTATAGTATCGGAAACATTTTTATATTAACAAAATATGTATTATTCTCGAAATTGGAGACGGTAATGTCATTTTAATTGATAATTGTGAAGTTTAAACTTCATTTCTTATATACTTTCGGTAAAAGATAAGGTAACTTTATATAATTACTTCCTTCAGATACTTTATCGATCGGTCGCCAGCTGGCCACGGACTGGTTCACCGCGTGACTATAGTGACATGTTTTCTTGGGCGTTCATAGATGACGCTTATGTAGTGAAATAGAGTTGTCCAATACTTATGCTGACCTTCCCCTGCATTACTCGAATACGAACCGATTCTCTTAGGGTTAGGGAAACCATCATGATGACACCTGCACATTCAGGCGACTGAATGTGTAGTGTAATCATGATCTATACTGGTCAGATGGCAGTTGCTCGACTGTAATTACCTGATCTGCTAAATCCTGGATCATGGTCATGGCGGACCTTGGGCTCTAGTGCGCGAGAGCACAACCGGGACATTAACGTCAATATGATTCTTATTGCATCATTATTGTAGACCAGCTAAAGCCTTGGTATGCGGTACAGTAGAATTCACTGCCCACTAGTTCAGCTACATAGTGGATACCTAAGTATTGCGCAAGGAGGTGGACCTACATGTCTGATACAGTAAAATTTTGTGACCGCCATTTCCGCTACATAGAACCTAAATATTACACAAGGCGGTGGACCAGGTAAAACTTCGTATGTTCAGAAAATTGGCAGCACCACTTTCGTTGCATAAACTCAAGTTGCATATTATACTTACTACGATCCACCCTGCCTGCCAAGCTTGATGATTTTTTAAGGTTTCCGCTTGTTATAATAGTATAAAACAAGTAGTTACACCTTCAGCTAATAGTAGCCTGTAAATTATATTAAATAAATCAGCAAACATGAGGCCATTGCCACCTGCTATATTTTGGCAATGATTCCCCTGTGTATTGCAATCAGAAAATTGTTTCATGGTGGATCGTTGTACCCAATCCTTTACTTGATACCTTGATCATTCTCATCATTATAGCTTAGTTTTAGGTCCGCTTTACTACTTTTCCTCTTCCACTTCGCTCGGTCTTCAGCATCACGTCGTTGTAGGGATATCTTTCCTGATACGGGCACAGGGATATCTATTTCCTAAGTATTTCTGGAGCTTACGCAGCATGTGACAACGGCATTGCAGGCTCACCTCTTAAATATTAACCACAATGTCTTTCACGCCATGGCTACCACGGATGTACTAGTTACGGACAGTGTCGAGTCGTTAACGCCGCACTACCAAATAACCACTACTGGTAAGTACGTAGGGCGTTGTTGCATCTATAATTAAAAGAATTATCGTACTAGAATTATTTTATTACGAAATTTAATATTAACATACCCCTGACATTTAACTTTTTTGTATACTTATATTGTACTTATTCATATTTTATATTTAAATTACACGATGTTTGGTATAGGAACATTAACAATTTCATTAAAGGGTACAGCATCGAAAAACTTTTTGATAGTTTTTACGACTAATTCTACTGCATAGTCGACGATAGGTTTTCCAAATTCTTCAGCCACTGTCTTCCAGTTTTCGTTCAGGAATATCAGAACAGTGTCGCCTAATAAAAAAAGTGAAAGTATTAAAGTTTCTAACTATCCGGCCAGCTGCACTGTGGATGTATTCCACCAGCGCACCCGCGGGGTACAAAGATTTATATTACTACATAACATACTCGGGAACATATGAAAAGGGCTATGCTCGGAGTCTCGTTGCGCGACAGAATCAGAAATGAGGAAATCCGCAGGCGAACCAAGGTCACCGACATAGCCCGAGAGATTGCCAAGCTATAGTGGCAGTGGGCAGGGCATATAGCTCGAACAGATTGCTGATGGGGCAGTAAAGTACTCGAGTGGCGACCACCTATCGGAAGACGCAGCATAGATAGGCCTAACACAAGGTGGACCGATGACCTGGTAAAGATCGCTGGTACCAGCTGGATGCAGAAGGCACAGGACCGGCCTTTGTGGAGATCTCTGGGGGAAGCCTATGGTCAGCAGTGGCCGTCTTTTCGCTGAAATGATGATGATGTTGAACATGACTCTTTGGCGAAGTTCCATACGCTATTTTAGCGGAGTCGTGTTTCGTTCGTGCGATTCTTTGATTTTGATTGAACGAATTTTGATTGAACATGACTCAAACTAATTTCGATTACTTATTTCTATTTTGCCGGAGATAATATATAATGAAATAATAAATAGCAACACCATGACAATAAAATAACTCTACAAAGTTGCTACACTATGAATATTAGACTTATGTACTTACTAAGCTCTTTGCTTTCTTTGAATAGGTTCTTCAAGTCAAACGTGACTTTGTCGCCATAATCAAAGGAATACTTGTAACTCTTGATGGTGATGTGGTCCACTCCCTTGTCATTCTTGAAGTATTCCGTGATTATATCCACTTTCATTCTCAAGTTGGCTGGAAGGACAAAAATACGTTTTAAAACATAACATTTATTAACATTAACATTTATTAACATCCCATTATAATATTTTCCTATTGTAGGTAGTCTACGATATAGTAGGATATTTAAAAATAATCATATTGGCATTAATGTCCCGGTTGTGCTCTCACGAACAAAGGCCCGAGGTTCACCTTAACCATGATCCAGAATTTTGGCAGATCAGACAGTAGAGCGACTGCCTTCTGACCACCGTGACCCTCCTATCTTGAGGAACCTGGCCAGATTGGATCATGGTTACACATTCAGTCACCTGAATGTGCAGGTTTCATCACGATGTTTTGCCTCACCGGTTAGCATTCAACTAATGTTCGTAACTCAGAAAACAGTCAGTGGTACATGGCCGCAGTGGCATTCGAACCCGGTACCTCTCGCTTACGTGTCGGATACCTTAACCACTCGGCCACCGACGCTGAATAGTAGGAAATAATATACGAGTTATAAATAAAATCGTTGGTACAGCGACATTTAGTTTGTAACCATTTTGAAAGACCATTAAAACAAGTTGTTGATATTGTAATAATAGCCACTTAATATGCTGATAGTTTGAGACATTGGCCTTGAAATGTGTATGCAAATTAGTTTCTTATAGTTTTCTGGTTTTAGCTTGATAATTCCTCGTTTTTCAAATGCAGAGGTCGTTTTTTAATGTAATCATTCCATTCTGAAGTTTCTAAAAAAAGTCACATTTAAATCAAAATTATAACCTGTTTCACTTAGGAACGCCTAGCTAGATCTCATTATTCATTTTAATAAATGCTAATTTATGCATATGGAGTTACTTGATAAATTATAACTTCGAATTAGATTTAACAGATAACACCTACAATTTCAACAGAACTTATTATAATTCAAGGCCATAACATATTATCACATAGTTCTTATGATAGACGGCGCTGAAAATATAGATTTAGTATATTTAAAAAACTTTAGTACCCAATTAAAACGATTAAGCAGATTATAGTGCCTAAACCATCATATAAATACTACACAATAAACTTCTAATTAATATTAGCTTGGAAGGAATAGTTTTAAAGAGAAGGTCGACATGACTATTGTAATATTTTCATAACTTAATACACTTCTTGTACGTAAATACGGCACTTTTGCATCTCTTATCTCTAACACGCAATCTACATGCGAAAAGCTAACGAATGCCAAAAGATGGCCTAGACACTGTCACATATGAAGTGTCCCTTGTATTCGCATGATAATGAAGTTTCGAAATGACAACCATAACAAAGCAACTACAGAAAAGGTAAGGTAAGGCAGCCACAGAATACTAAATTTATGACCAGTGCCTACCTAAGAGCAGTGAACAGTATGTTACAAAGAACCTCTTGTACCATCTGTGTAGGTTAGTTTAGAATTTATTTTCTAACTAACCTAACCTAATCGACAGAAAAACATCTGAGAACCACCGGCCTAGTAAACATTACACTCAAATATTTCCTAAATTACTAAACCTATTTTCATGAAATAAAGCCAATAACCATTTCGATTAAACTGGTTTTTAAATAAAAAAAACCGCATCGAAATCGGCCTATCACCAAGCGCTGCCAAACCTGGTAAAATCATCAACTAATGTGGAAAAGGCCCAAGTCCTATAATATGGCCCTGAATATTAATTTATTATTACAGGAAGTACCAAAGCACCGTGCACAAAATTCTAAATTAGGATAATGATTTACAAATACTTTAATAATTTAATATGAATTTTCTGAACGAAAACTGTAAGACTTACATAATTTGATTTTAGCGTCTCCTTCACCGTTAATCGGGAACACCAGGATCTGTCCCACGGCGGTGTACTGGCCCTTTATCGTCAGGTTTGTGTGGAATTCCAGAGTGAAGCGGTTTTTTTCCAATTCTGATCTGGAAATTGAAAAGATTTCATTAGTAATAATAATACATAATCATCTTGGCGTTAATGTCCTGGTTGTGCACTCGCACACAGGGCCCGGGGTCCGCCTTGACCATGATCCAGGATTTGGCAGATCAGGTGATTACAGTGAAGCGACTGCCATCTGACCTCCATGACCCGGGGGAACCTGACCAGATTGGACCATGGTTACACATTCAGTCGCCTGAATGTACAGGTTTCATCACAATATTTTCCCTCACCGTAAGAGCATCGGTTAGTATTCAACTAACTACGGTTACTAAAATAATTTTCCAAGTATCTAACTTTAAAAATGTGTAAACAAGATATTATTATTATTATTCATATGAAAGTTTGAAATTCCTAATTAGACTGAAAGATTACGATACACGTGACTATCAATATTTAAAATAAATGTGACAGTCGGTTTTGCGAAAGGCACAAAAGGTTTCATACCTAGAGAGGTTAGGGCATAGCAGGGTTTCCCGTCCGAATTGGTGCCTCTGCCTTACGGAATACCACAACCAAACAGCATTATTTTAAATATGTTCCCGCCGGTGTGTAAGATCTTCAGTGTTCTATGGGGATTTAGGAAAACCAATACCACTTTCCATCAGGTGGTTCGCTTGTCTGTTTGTCTACCTTATAACTATTTTGTTTTTAATATGATTTTTATTATGTTGTAGTAGTAGTTCTATATTTAGTTCACTTTTCCGTGAGACAAAATGTAAACAAACCACGAAAAAGGTTATTTAAGATGCCATTTTTTCATCAATAACGGGACATTTTAATCATCAAATGATTGCTATTTTAACTAGGCTCCTACGCCCTTATAAACAAAACATAAAACAGGTTAATTTAGGTGTTACTATTTCATTCAAAACTTCAATTCTTTGTTTACACTTTGTCTCATGGGATTATGAATAGGGTATAGTAGCCCGGTTCAGGGCTACAACACTGTAAAACAAATATCATAGAAATCATTGCAGCAATCTTTGAGAAAACATTTTGTTTCTAAGTATTCCTTGAGGAGTATTATATCTACCTAGTACCTACCTTTCTAATAAGATTTTTTATAATGAAGATGTGAGGATAATGTAAACATTTAAATAATGAGAATGATGACATTTATTAACCTTAATTGCTGAACAAAGTACAAAATTAAGAATAATATTCAAATATACATAAATTAAAACGAAGAAAAAATGTTAATTGTAGATAAATCCAAACCGTATCTACTAAAAAACTAAACCAATAAAGTAACAAATTAAAGCCGAAATTTAGAATTAATCTATTTTTACGAATGCTATACCTGTATATGTGCTTAATCGTACGCAAATTAATGGTCATAATATATTACTTGAGTAGGTAATATATAATAGGAAAACTTAACAGTTTATGAACCATCCAATGTTGATAATATAATAAAATATCGATCCAGTTCAACGTGAACTTGGCCCAAATTAATTAATTTCTATCTTCCCATGGCGCGCTAGCATCAGTTGAGTAAACGCTGTAAGAGCATTCATTAACTTGGTGTAAACACAGACAGAACATTCGCTCGTTCTTCTGTCATTGTTCTAATCTATGCCTGGAACAAAAATTGCGAATATTATTGCATATAAGGGTACATCTAAATCGTTAGATTTGGACGTATTCGAGATAGCTCAGAAGGTATAACGCATCACTTATTTGCTGCGACCCAATTGCACTGATTAAAAAAATATCGCTTTCCGACGTTCTTCCTTAAGAAACAGCTAATATAAAATTCCGAAATCATTTGAATAATTATATACAACAGAAATTTTGACAATTACGGTTTAGCTAGTCACCGTCGTTTAAAAGTAACAAATAGGTTTGGATTTTTTTTGTCGAAAAATCTTATATGGCCTCTTGGACTTAATACCACCGACCCGCAGACACAGCTCGGCTACACAGATCGGCAGCCCCCCTTTTTTATGCTGCTCAGTAACAAACAAGCAGACAGCCCACCTAATGTAGTTAGAATCATGTCCGCGGCGACAACAGTGACATATCGAGGACTTGCTAGTTGCACTCTGTCATATATTACTATCCTGTGACTCAGTTTCCCGGCGACATGTTCATATTGACGTACCTAACTATTAAAAAAAAGTTGACGGCATTTGTCGCCATCATATTATGTCGCCGACAAATGTTACCTAACTTCAGCTATATAAATTTATCTATAGTTCTATAAGTATTAATTAAAATTACACCAATATGTCTTTATGTTGAACGGGCTTACTCTCAGTTTATTTTCTTATCTTGCACTTCAGTTGACTGTTATCTTCCCAAAAAGGTTGCCTGGAAGAAATCGCTTAAGGCCGACCGTTGCTTCTGCTGTTGATTTTAAGTACCCATTGTATTCTTTTGATTGTCTAAACAGTCTCCAATGTATCGTGCGTGTCGCCATCTATGGTATGCATTGCACTTTACATCAGTATGAACAATTACGCTTACGTATAGCTTGTAGTTAAATCCATTAAATAAAATTATTTGTGCTATATAACAATTTAGATAGGTACAATTTTAAGTTCTTGAGGGCTCATAATAACAAAGGATATAACAATATCTATGGCGTTATGTATATGGAAGATAATTGAAGACAACGACTTTAGAAGGCAATTTAGAATTAATTTGCAGTTTGTATGAAGTCGCCATATAATCTATGGGTTATCTAATGAACTGAGGTCAGGCTATTAATTGAGGATCATGGTCTATTAATTTGAACTGAGGCAACGTGATACAAAATATTATTATTCCATAATTTTTAAGTTTTACCTCCTTTAAGATAAGGTAGGTCATTTTAAAGAAATAAGATGTAAGTAGATATTTTATACTTTTTTTTGTTACTGTGATCCTAAACCATAAAAAGCACTCATGGTCCATACCATTAATAAATATATATGGTTGTACTAATTCACACAGCGCCATGTAGCCCCAAAGTAAGCAAAGCTTGTATTATGTAACTGATAAACTACTTCTATACATTATTTTAATACATACTTATTATATATACTACACCCAGACCGTAATAGAAACTAAAATTCATTATTACAATTTCTGTTCGGCCGGGAATCGAAGCCGGGAGCCGGGAGCTCTGTTTGGCGATTGGCATGCCTCCTAAACCACTCAGGTCGATAATGTTCTATCTGTGTGAAATTTCCTAAAATGAACTAATATTAACGACTAATTAAGAAATGTACCAACTCCCAATCAATTTGATTCAAAATCCTTTAAGTTTATATGGTCAATTGTGTCAAAATGTCCATAGCATGAAATTGTCCACCGTGGACTTTACTTTCTGAAGCACCCACGCTTCAGAAAAAAAAAAATCTTGCACGGCTCTACTACTAGAACGAAGTCACTAGTTAAGCTAGTTTTAAAACCTGTTAGCTTAATAAATAAAAGCAAAAACCAATATAAATAGCAAGATACTTTTGTTTGTTCCGCTCACCAAACCTTTAAAATATTGATATAAGTATACCTTGTAAGGGCAATATTGTTATTGTTAAGCTCATTGGGCCCTATTATGAAACCAGAACTACAAATCCTTGGAAACAATACATAACTTGACAGCAATGTTTGAAAAGACCTGTTAAGTTTTTTTATTTAATGGAATTTTATGTGCAATCAAGAGTATATTTATCTATCTAAGAGTAACCCTAAACGAAGAGAATTATACAATATAATTGTTCAAGAAAAGGATAAAACAGAATCCCTAAAACAATGAATAACTTTACTTAACACCTTGCCATAGAGTGGCCTATAGGCTGTGGGCACACTCTACGTTTTTTCAGATGCACGTGTCGTTTTACTTGCAAATTAATGCCATAATACACCTGTATAATATAGCCTTACGGTCAATGGTTTCCTGAAGATGCTCCGTGCAGAAGCAAAACACGACGTGTCGAGTTTAACAGTGGAAATGCATGTGGGACAAAGCCAAATATTAATTACTTAACAACTAATGAAGGAGTTACACAAATTTGCGAATCGCCTGATCATTATTGACACTTAGTGGACCCTACGCGACTATGTTCGCGTACATTTTGACCCCTACCTTCCCTTTTTTTCTTGCTTATAAACCGTCCTCTTGAATCACTCTATCTATTGTTGACAACCGCATTAATATCCATTGTGTAGTTTAAAAGATCTAAGCGTACATAGATACATACATAGAGCGACAGACGGCGAGAAGCGACTATGTTTTATACTGTGTATAGATTAAACAACTAATGAAAGAGTGTCGTGAATTTGCCATCGCCTGATAAATACTATCAATATATATATTATGTCATTTTAGCAGCGCAGCTAACACGTAATCATGATACCCGTCGATGGCGCATGAATCTACGTAGTGTGCATGGCATAGACTCATAGACATTTCCATGGCTAAGTGTGAAGTTACTACTTATTATGTTCTTGGACAATCAATGTTGTATAATTGTCGAAAAAACTACGATATTAGACAACATAAACAATAAAAAAGTATATTTTAGACTTAGTCCATACTTTGTTATTAGTTAATCAAATAAAGAAGCCAACTCACATAACATTATCGACGACCGCTTTCCTGAAACCAGTGACTTTGCCCTGGTGGTACGTCACTTTCAGCCCACTCAAAGGTATCGCTATCTGCTCTATGACGAAGGGATCCAGGGACGGGACTCCGAGCTCAGGAATGCCCTTCACGAAGTCAGGAATGGCTTTTTGGGTTGACGAGATCATGCACGCGTTCCAATTAGAAGCATTGCAGGGGTGGATGTAGTCAGCTGGAATTTTGCAAGGAAAATTTTTTGTTTATTACTTGTATGTAGTACACACTATATTTCAGTTTTTTAAACAACACCTTGACCCTGGTCCCCCGAATTTGGAAAGGTGCCCAGAAGGCTGGCTGCGTTGCCCTGTCGGATAGCGAGGCTTATACGCTGACCCAAGAAGAGGCCAGTTACTACGTTTATTACTGATCAAATTGTAAGTAGGTACTAGATAATCAGATGGTAATATTGAATCATCATTATCTTGGCGTCATGTCCCGGTTGCGCCCCCGCGCAGCACGCGAGGTCCTGCTATCACTCCTCACTCGGTCTTCGGCATCTCTCGTGGTGAGCTTATTGGCACGCATATCGTTCTTGACTACGTCAAGACATCGCTTCTTGGGCCGGTCTCTCCTTTCCGTGCCCGGCGGGGGCGGCATAGCCAGACACTTGTTCCCCACATAACTTGCCGGTCAAATATGGTGATATTGAATCAATGCGAAACAAAAAAGGGCGCCCTTCATCTTTCGAAACTACTTTCACAATTTAACAATGGCAGTCAAGGTAGCAAAATTTCCAACCATTTGTCGTAACATAATCAATATAAAAACATAACTAGGAACTTTAAAATAAAGTATTAGATAAATAATGTGAAGTACAACAACTAAAAATCAATATTCAAACGAAGTTGGCTATGTTTAGATAAGGAAGTAAATATTGGACATTCTTTTGTGAACGGTGTAAATTGTTGTGTACCTATAGTTCTTGATGACTCTTCTTTTTATCTGGAAAAGCTTATTGTTATTGCCCGTCATGCTACCCTTATTTCGACGTTATGATTTCCTACCTTGCGTGTAATTAGATTAGAGTTTAAACCAACAAGCTAGTCATACTTTATTATTCATATACAATATTATAAGAATAATACCACGTCTAACTCCTTTTAGAGAGGTAGTATA
This sequence comes from Blastobasis adustella, assembly GCA_907269095.1. Taxonomy (NCBI): domain Eukaryota; kingdom Metazoa; phylum Arthropoda; class Insecta; order Lepidoptera; family Blastobasidae; genus Blastobasis; species Blastobasis adustella. The sequence continues at coordinate 10,388,043 of OU026130.1, forward strand.
TAGCGAGGATATCCCGTTCGAATTGGAACCGCCCGTCTGGATAAGCTCTTTCGACTGATCCAAATACTCATTTCCACTATCTCATAAACTTATTGCATTCTCTATATTAATGTGGTCTAACATCAAGGAGGTATTTTTCAATAAAGTAATAATAAAATATATTATTAAAATAAGTGAAAGGTAGACCGCATTGTGGAGTGAGTAAACTCGTTATAGCCCTACAGATTATAATATTTATTAAAGAAAATAGGCTTTAATACACGCCAACACCTGTTAGTGTACCTACACTACAGGGTAATTTTACACTAGAACGACGTAAATACCAGGAACTGAACACAATTATGATGTAAGGTCACAAGTGCACACGAGTGCAAGCAGAATTATTTAATGAGCGGTTAAGGGCCTGTTTTAATGCTCGTTAATTTGTGTAACTAGGTGTTTATAACATTATCGATAAGCTGACAAGAATTATTTTTCTTATCTGGCAACCGGTTTCAAAACTTGGTTTCCAAAACAGCCAAAAACAATTTTTTCCTCAAACTGAATCGTACTGAAACGTTATTTTGATGTAAACGAGCGAATCCAGTTCCCTGCTTAGAGCCCATACAGACACATGCGTTGAGCCCTCGTGCGCGTGGAGCACAACTGGGACATTAACGGCATTTGATTATTATTACTGACATACGCGATTTTTACGCGATTTGTCCCAAATATGTATGCAATTTTGGTTTCTATACGAATCTCTCTATTACTACGCTCTCATTGCGCCACCACATCCGTCACATCGCGTCCGCACAGCTATCGCGTCGCGCCCGCCTAGTTACCGTGTCATCGTCCGCACCATATGGTAGGCTGCACGATTGGCGCGATATCAGTGCGCGCCCTACGCGGTAACTACACGAAAGCGATGCGTACGCGATTTGTAAGCGGCATTGTTTAAACAGGCTCTTAGACTTTAGACCGTCTGGACTTGACTTTGGAGACTTGTGCAGCTATCGTCATGCTAGCTCATTTTATACTCTATCTACTCTATCTATAACTATTGACAGGAAAATGGGAATGATTCGTTCACTCGAACTCACAACCATTCGAAGTATTCGATTGTATAAAGGTGCTTTTCGAATTATTTGAATGAAGTAAGAAAAACGTTCGACAAAAAAATCTTCATTAAAATGATTTTATATCAATATTTTACTCGCTCTCTCTTTTTATTCGAATGAATTTTCCTATCAATAAATTCACTCGAATAATGAATTCATGTGCCCGATTATTTGCCACCGAGTTTACTTATGTTCTATGACAGCGCTGGCTACATTGCTATATGCGGGCAAGACTGTCATAGATCTTGGATAATAACCACGATAGTTTAAAAGAGTGTGAACTCACAGCAAATACACATGAGTCATAACATAACTCATAAATATCACATCGGTAACTCCTAGCGTGTTATGTATGCAGGTAACGAACACGTAGGCATTTTGTGGTATGATTCTTCCTAACCACGTCTGAGTATTTCGACTGTGTACACTATCTGTCTATATTTCGTCATGACTATCTTCTATTGTTTGGGTATGGTTCAAGGCCAAGGACTTGAGAGAAGTAGGTAAAAGGCATATATTGGAAGGTAAGAGTTTCCTTTAAACAGTATCTTGAGGCTTGTTCTTGGCCATGTATTCTCACTCTTTGACACTTACTCTCTTTCTTGCGTTTCCATGAACTATTGCACTTTATCTGTCTTATTTTCGTAATTTTTTTATTGTCACACGTACGCACAGTCCAGCTAATGGAACGCGCCACCGTCATCCAGGACATCTGCAACCTAAAGGCAACTGTGGCACTACATCAAATGGGGTTTTTTCGCCGTGAGCTCACAAACTTGTGTCTTCGTAGGGTAGGGTAATCACTACTAAATTTTAGAGTACTGCTTTCTACTTGCATGTGAGATACGAAGCCGAAACTAGCTGATGTGCATTATTTACCGCCTACGATAAATATTGTAATAACTGGCGAGCTCTTCAACTTTTTCCTTATCGCCAGCACAAGGTGAAAACCCAAAAAAATTAATTTTATTTTTTTCCGTTTTTCCTCTAAGATAGCTTGCCGAACTTACATGAACTCGTGGGATGGATGTTATATGTAAATTAAAATGATAGGATATTATTTCATCACAACCCATAACAGTCCACCGCAGGAGTTAGGACCTCTCCCATGAGAGGGAAGGTTATAACCATAGTCTTCAGTTTTGGCAAACGGGTTGGAGATTGGAGTGTTGTAAATATATAAATGGGAAACGCTGCTGCCCATTTTCCAGCCTACGGAGACTCCAGAACTTTTGCCTCGAATTAGTAGCCTTGTACTACACCCTCGAATGTCAGCGGTTGGTACTATTCTACTCTGCCGGACACTACACGGCCATTATATACGAGGATATTATTAATTTAAAACGCACCTGCATTAGGTATTTAAAAAAAAGATTTACACGATGTAGGTTAATTTAAGGTGTCATTCAGAGGTCGTTCACAGAGGTGTCACCTTGAATTGTGTTCAACATTTATTATTTACGTTCGTAGCCTAAGGTAACCCTCACTATCAGGAGAGCGGTGAGGTATTTACCACATTAGCGTACAATACTAATACTAACACTTTCAAGGTGCCTAAAAGCAAAGAAACATTGATTACGAACTGTTTTTTTTTGTATGACATGAAATAAATAATCGCGTCTTACTTGTTATGTTAAAAACGATTACTAAGTACTAGTATTTTTATCAAATTGTATCAAGAATATGAAAAATGAATAATACCTATTACCTATAATATCACACACATATTTATTTGGTTGCACAAAAATCCAAACAAAACAAATAGTGTTTTTGTATAAACAAAATTTCACGTTTTGCTTACCTATTTACCTAATTTTATTAGATTTTAGAAATTATTTCAATTTATTATCTACACTAGTAGGAATGACATAGGCTACTCATCCTGGGGAAATAATAGGCTCCCGCGGGATAATTAAATGTTTACAAAGATACAAACTGCGCGCGGGTGAGAACCGCGGGGCACTGCTAGTATAAAATAAACTGACATTATAAAAATACTCTAACGAAACCAGTAATAATATAACATAAATTGCTATTAGCGTTTCCGTACCAAATGAACGAGATTTGCATTTCAAATTCGTACTTGAAAATTAATAAAGTCGAGTGTTCAAATTCGACAAATCTAGACTAATTCTTCTTTTAATATTCAAAAGAGGTCCAAAGACTATTTAGTAGCATTCAAGTTCAATTTAGCCATTCGAATAGATTCACGGAGTAGTTTACTTACATGTGTATATTTTATGAATCACTAGCTGGCCCACCGCGACTTCGTTCGCGTATTGTTCTAGCCTATAATCCTTCCTGTTGAATCACTCTAGATAGATAGCAGAACAATAGATATTGTTGAAAACCGCATTAAAATCCGTTGCGTAGTTTAAATGATCTAAGCGTACATATATAGGTACATATATACGCACAGAATGACAGATGTATAGATATAAAAACACAAAGTACGTTCATATTATTTTTCCTTTTATCACACACAGCGTGTAAAAATATAAAGAAAAACACTACAGGAACCAAACCAATAGTTGTCGACATTGGAATCGTATTCATGTCCGCTAATGCACTATGCATACAGAATGCAACAGAAACGGTGACCGGTCCAGACTCGCAGGCCAGCAATTACAGTTTTATTATTATTAACAACAATCCAGCCACTTCGACCGCGTCGAAATAGTTTTAGGGCGGTTTATCTTTTTACCGTACGTCCATTTTAAATTACCTCCCTAATGTATGAAAGCAAATACTACGGAGAGGTCAAGCTGTATCTCTGGTTCTACCCAACAGAATTAGATGAAAAATGGCCTAGATTTTAAGTTGGACCCCAAACTACCAAACTGTGAAACGCTATCAAAATCCATTCGGCGCCATTTCCATATTTCTTATAGTTGAGCTGGTCTGTTAGTTGGCCCAGGCTTAATAGCTACACCAAAAAAAGTTTCATTCAAATCCGTCCAGTAGTTCCGGAGATTAGCGTGTACAAACAGACAAACAGACGGACAAAAATTTTAGAAGTTCTTATTCTATTACTATTTCTTCATCGCCCTAAATTTCTTTTGTTAATTTATTCGATATTCAGACACTTTTTTGACTAAGTAGATTAATAATCGTTGCTCATAAAATGTAAGTCATAAAAATCAATATTTTCGTGTATAAAAACCGTTTTAAAGAAAATATTGGTAAATTATAACTTTTACGTAATTATTTATTGTACCTTTCGGGCTATGGTTTTTTCGGGCTCTCACTGTTTTGATTAGGTAGCCAAAGAAAGTGAAAAGCTATCTACCGCATAGAGCCTTTTTCGGTCTGTAATTACTTAAATAAATTTTCACTTACTGTTTCTCAATTATAATGAACTTTTCTTAAATTATGTAGGTATTCAGTGACAATCGAGCAGATAGCCCATCTGATGGGATCAAATCTACGATTAATGTAAAAATTATTTTATAAAACCGTATCCTAATTACTTAAGTATACATTTTAAACAAAACATAATTTTCATTTATTAAGGTATCAAAAATATAAAGCCGCAGGTGCTGTACTGCAGGATGCAAGCATGTTCGCGGAAAAAATAGATAAGGCGGGTTCCCATCCAGGCGGACTCCTCAGGCTTAGCCGAATCCTACCACCATCAAAATTACTTAACAATATTAGAGAATTAGAGATTATTTACATACATAAAATCCGCATCAAAATTCGAAATCACTTTAAAAACGGGTTCCCATCCAGGCGGACTCCTCAGGCTTGGCCGAATCCTACCACCATCAAAATTACTTAACAATATTAGAGAATTAGAGATTATTTACATAGGTACATAAAATCCGCATCGAAATTCGAAATCATTTTAAAAACACTACGAAACAAATTCAAAACTTACGCGCCAATCTCGCTTGTGCGGTTTGACATAAACACTTCAGGAATACCAGGAGCACACAGGGACCGATCACATTGGACTTAGCCATGACTGTTTACTAGCCAAATTTTTTCGCAATGATATAACAGACGTTATCACCGGCCCGCGAGCTCACGGATGAGTGCTTGCTTACTCTGACAATACACCAAAGGACGATGCATAATAATAAATAGTGTTGAGACCTTCGTTACTTCCCCATCGATTGTCGTCTATTGAGCTTGAAATTACATATCGATAACTGACGATTACAGATTTCGTGTCCGGTTTTTAATTAATCGATAAGCGATGATGACATGTCTTTAAAGCGTAATTTTAAATGGTGTCCTAATAACTTATTTATGGTAGTTTGCAACTGGCTCTGTTTTGGTTGTATCCGATATTGCTATTTTCGACTAATTAGTCTGCTATCAACAAATAGAATCCTACGAAATAGGTATGTATTTTTCTTGTCCATCGAAAAGAAGGCTATCCTTACAAGATAGACTCTTGCTCATTTTTTGTTTAATTCGCAAAGAGTTCTATTTTGGAGATTTTAATTTCGACCCCATCTTCGAGGCCAACGTTGCTTAGATCATTTTCTGCAGATTGAAAATTGATGGGAACTATTAATAATCTATTAATAATCTTGGCGCCAATATCCCGGTCATGTTCTCGCGAAAGCCCGGGGCCCGCCTTGACCATGGTCCAGGATTAGGCAAATCAGGTAAACTTAATAATGATCTTCATGATCCGGTTAACAGGGGAACCTGACCAAATTGGATCAAGGTTACAAATTCAGTCACCTGAATGTGCAAGTTTCCTCACGATTCCTTTACCGTAAGAGCATCGGTAAGTATTCGACTAATGTACATATCTCAGAAAAAATCATTGTTACATGGCAGCACTGGGAATCGATCTCGGTACCTCTCTCTTACGATCCTGATGAGGACAATTAATGTTATGTTACAAATCACTTAACCTTTCCGAGTGCCTCTCTCTTATATAAAAAAAACTATATCGATAAAATATATGCATTTGTGAACAACACTACTACGTCTTTTCCGTAAAACAGTTCAAAACATTGAACGTGTTTACCTTTACGACCGTGATTATAGAAATAATACCAACTTAGTTTGCGCGGGACAATACGTGGTCTATTTTTCCACAAATGACGACAACGGAATAATTTTTAAGAGCACTTTAAAATAACCCTTTGTCGTTTATTTCCGTAATTTTAAAATCCTGTTCAGCTTAAATCAAGATCAAGAGTCGTTTTACTAATACTACTAACGTGTGTGGGTACGTGTAAAAGTATTCGTGTGTATTCATGGTACAATACCTGTTACATTCCATTTTAATTAGGTATATTAGAAAATTGTGGTTTTAATAATTAAAATTATAATAGATGATATACGCTAAACAGCGACACTAGGTTAATGTTTCTAAGACTAATTTTATCCAAGAATGTTCACAGTGACCCAATTTTCTCCACCTCTCCGTAAGTCTCACGCTTCTCGATCCTTCTGTACCTTTATAATTTCAGTTATAAATGCGCTAATTAGAATGCTATAAAATAAAAATACTGACGTCAATATCCCGGTGGTCGGTGCGCGTGGGCCCGGATCCGCCTTTGACAATCCAAGATTTGGAAGATCAAGTGATTACAGTAGAGCGACTGCCATATATCCTTCGTGACTCTGAAACGTCTTATATGGTTTTTACGATGTTTTCCGTCACCGTATAACCCTACGCTGTATGCCATACGATAAATAAATAAATAATAACGATTTTTTTATGCTACTCCGTGACAAGCGAGCAGGCAGCCCTCCTGATGGTAAGTGGTTACTGTCGCCCATAACATCTACAATTCTTACATTTAGGTGCCATACGCGATGTATCAACAAATGGCTACCGATGGATATTTTCCCGATTCATTAAAAATAGCGAAGTTGTGAGGATTGGCGATGAATACATTAATTACCGGATTATCACGTGTGAAATTCCCCAGGGCTCTATTGTCGGACACTATTGTTCCTAATCTATATAAATAACATTCACAATGTTGGTCTGGATGCTGATGTAATCGTTTACGCTGAAGACACTAGCTTAATTTATTACGGTCACAAAATTGAGCCTCTCATAGAAAAGGCGCAAGCTGACCTTAAAACAATCCACATATCAATACGTGGTTTCAATGCAATCTCTTAACCATTGTTGCCGCTAAAAATAATAAAACTGGGTCCTGTTCTACCACTCAAAATCAATAACAAAAAATAAACAAAGTTAAAGAGGAGAGATAGCTGGGTCTCATGCTGGATCACCTATTAACATGGAAGCTGCATATTGCTAAATTGAGATCTAAACTGGTGACCTTAACGGGAGCACCCCGCGGCATTGCAAACTGTCTCCCGCAGCGCGTGCGACGGTTGATATACAACTCTTTTGTTAAATCGCACATCGATTATCTAATAGAGGCAGTGCGGCAAAATATAATCTACAACCTACAAAATAAGGTCATAAAAGAACTTTTTGGGTTTAGATTCAGAACTCCAACGAGGCAAATCTTTTCCAAACTAAACTGTTGAATATTCGTCAAACCTATTAATATAACGTTTGTTTATAAGTCAGAAAGATCCTTCAAAAAGATATTCAGTTCACAATTATATTCACAAAAAGGATTCAAATCAGTAGGTAATTGATTAACAAGGCAAGCCGATCATCCTTGTTTACCTACGCCCGAACGAATTACGGTAATTCTCTAAATAAAAAAGAGTCTCTTGTACGACAGAGCACAGATGTACAACGGTTTGCCTTAATTATCTAAGTATACTATTCAATTTAATGTATCCATTATTCTATTACATTAAGATTAAGTTAATTATTATTAATAATATATTGTCAAGTAACATTAAAACATTAAAATAAACTATGTACATTAAAAATTCATAAAGAACAGCATAATGGTTTGTACGACATTACAATCTAATGGGGGGGGGGGGGGTTTATGGGGCCCAACCACCATCTCATGAGCCTAAGCCAATCTCACCTGCCCTCAGACGAATGAGGCTCTGGCGAACCGGCTTCTCCCTAACGGGTTGTGTAGGCCGGTAGTGGAAACGAACACTATGCTATGGCGTCGCCGCTGAACGACGTGCAGACATTTCGTCCTACACCTGCGATACGTGGGCTAGGGCTACCCTATCACAGGGTTAAAGAAGTTAGCGCCAAGTAGTAGGAAGCTCCGCTTCGCCACCCTGAACGTTGGTTCTCTGACCGGCCGGTCTCAAGAGCTGGCCGACTTGTTGCATAGGCGCCGCGTTCAGGTGGCATTCCTGCAAGAGACGAGGTGGCGTGGCTCCAAGTCTAGGGAAATCGGACAGGGATTCAAGCTCTTGTACACCGGATCCGTAGAAGGGAGGAATGGGGTCGCTATTGTGGTGGGTGAAGAGTTTCGGAACGGCATTTTGGAAGTGAATAGGGTGAGCGATCGACTCATGGTGATCAAGGCGCAAATTGAGGGTAGAACAACGTACCTCATCAGCGCCCATGCTCCCTAATCCGGCTACGCCGACACCGAAAAGACTGCCTTCTAAAACAGTTTCGAAAATACCCTGCAACGTATACCATCCTCCGAAAAGATTGTGGTTGGTACGGGCCTCAACGGTCATGTAGGCCAGAGGAGCGAGGAGTTCGGCCGGGTATACGGTGGCTTTGTCTACGGCCAGCGAAACAGTGAGGGAGAACATATTCTCCGAACTTCACTGGCCGCAGACTTGGCCGTAGTCAACACCTTCCAAAAAAGACCAGAACACCTCATCACCTATAAAAGTGGCCCGCACCAATCACGATTATCTGCTGATCTAAAGACGTGACATCGGTCACGTATCCCAGTGCAAGATCATTTAGGGGGAATGCCTACTACACAGCACCGAGTCCTTGTCATGGACTTCCGGGTAATTAGTAGACGGCCTACGGCAAAAGTTAATGGCGGCAGCCGAAGGCCTCGATTGGAGCGCAAAGGGCGAAACTTGCAATGAGCTCTGGTGTCACTATCAGAAACCCATCCTCAAACTGGGACAAACAGTACTCAGTCAGGAAGCAGTTAGGGATAAAAAGGCATGTTCAAGAAATGGCAGCACAGGAATTCACTATCGGATAAGGAAGTGTACTTGGGAGCAAAGCGGCGATCTAAAATGGCGGTCGCAAAAGCGCGGTCGACCCAGCTCGCTCCGCTCTACGATGCGATGGATTCTGTGGAGGGGTACAAGCTCGTCTACAAGCTGGCAAAATCGCGGAATCGAGCCAGTCTTGATGTGACAAAGTGTGTTGCCATAAAAGGTACGGACGGCGTTTTGCTCACAAGCGCAAACTTTATTAAAGTCATTTCAAGGAACTGTCCAACGAGACCAACAACTACGTGCGACCACCACAGCTTCCTGCAAACCGTGGCATGATAAGCCCGATTACCCCTGATGCGGTGGAGAGGTCTCTGGTACGTATAAAGAAAGTAAAAGCTATTGGCCATGACGGAATACCTATAGAAACCTAGAAAACAATGAGGACCCGGGGCGTAAACTTGCTCACTGAGATTTTCAACAGGATTGTAGTTCAGGGCTCATACCTGACGTGTGATGACGCGTAAACATTATCACGCCAATCTATAAAGGAAAAAGCAGTGTGCAAGACTGCGGCAACTATCGAGGTATCAAACTTATGAGCCACACATTGAAGCTATTCAAACGGATTATTGACCAAAGACTTCGCCAGGAATGCTCCTTGTCGGAATACCAATTCGGCTTCAGGCCGGGCTGTAGCACCATTGATCCAATCTTTGCTCTCAGGGTCTTCCAGGAGTCCCTTTGCAGTAGGAATTAACCGTTGCATTACGCATTTCGCGACCTGCAGAGGGCTTTCGACAGTGTCCCTCGGGATATAATTTGGTGGGTTCTGAGAGCAAAGTCTGTGCTCGAGGCCTACATTTGTATTATACAGGACATGTATGCCAAAACTGGAGCTGTCGTCAAAACCATCGTATGCCATACTAATCTCTTCCCGATTACTGTAGGTGTTCTCCAGGGTTCTGTGCTGAGCCCTTACTTGTTTTGCATTGTGCTCGATGCCCTCTCAGCGAAAATTCAGGACATGCCTTCTTGGCTTATGAAGAACGCTGACCACATTGAACTGGTGAGCAAGCTTAGGCAGGACCTTGAGACCAGGGTAAAAAGTGGAAGCATGTACAAGGAAACGGTGGTTTGAAGCAGAATATCGCCGAAACAGAGTATATGGCCAGCTAGCTGCAGCGCGGATTCCGACACCATCCGTATAGGAAACGAAGCTGTTAATAGAACAGATAAATCCAAATACTTCGAATCCGTGATGCACGAGTCCGGCGATATCAGCCACGATGTCAAGTCCCGAAACTTTGCAGCTTGGGTCGTGCGCACCCCGTCCCCATGGGGTGTCGCATCCGACGAAACCTGAATAGCCTTCCCGGCTACAGGTGCTCCCAGGGGGTATTTAGCACGTAAGCGCCTAGGTCCCTTTTTTGGCGAGTCGTGCATAACCAGTCCGGCTGGCCGGCTGGTACTCATGAGAGTTCATCTCCTCCCTCCCAACCGCTACCGGGGGGTTGGGCGCAAAAGAAACAAAAAAGCTTGTGCCAAATAGCGGGAACTCACGGTTATCTGTAACCGTAAAATCCCTGTCAAGCTCAAAGGGCTTTTATACAAGAGTATAATTAGACCTGTGATGCTCTATAGCTGTAAGATATGGTAGCGCTGACGAAACACGTTCGCGAAGTCCACGTCAACGAAATGAAATGCTGCGTTGGATGTGCGGAGTTACACGGCTCGATTGAGTACGTAATGACGTCGTCATTCGACGTACGTCGCAGACAAGATCGAGGAGGCTCGCCTGCGCTGGTTTGGTCACGTGTTGCGTAAGCCTCAGGGATACGTGGGAAATAGGTGCCTAAACCTGCCGGTTTCAGCAAAGAGGCCCCGTGGGCGACCCAAGAAGCGATGGATTGACATCGCTGAGTCTGATGCGAGAGCCAACGGCTTACGACGCGCGGATGCCGAAGACAGGGCGAAGTGCAGAAGAATTAGTAGGAAAGTGAACCCTGGCAGAGGCCGGGATAAGCGCTAGGACGATGATGATGACGCCATTACAATCTATTACAAAAGCAGGTTTCTTTCCAAGCATTATCTTTTACTACATAATACGTCTGCGGAGTAATCGAGTTAGGTTAGATTTTTTCAATGGGATAAACCGTTGGCGATAATTATGCTGCAAAGTCAGCTTATTTTTGCTTAAATTTGTATTTTAGTCAATATTTAGCTATTTCAGTAGCTGGTAATGGTTCGCCCTGTTGTCTTTATGTGCTATTATAAAGTTGAGAGAATTATACTAAAGTTTTAGCCATCCTTTTTTGCGATTTTAAAATATCGTTTTTAATAATTTGTTATTGTGTGAAATTCTAAGCCGCAGTACATAAAATAGTTATCCATATTTTCAATAGCACCGGAGCGTCGCTGGCCAAGGTATCCGACTCGTAAGCTAGAGGCACCGGGAATTAATCCCACTGCGGCCATGTACCAATGACTCTTTTACTGAGTTATGTACATTAATTGAATGCTAACGGATACTCTCACGGTGAGGGAAAACATTGATGAACCTGCACTTTCAGGCGTCTGAATATGTAACCTTGATCCAATCTGATCAGGTTCCCCTGGTAGCAGGCTCACGGAGGTCATATGGCAGTCACTCTGTTGTAATTGTCGTATCTGTCAAATCCTGGATCATGGTCAAGGCGGTCCCCGGTCTCTCGTGCGCGATAGCAAAACAAGGACATTAACGCCAAGATGATGTCAATACCAAGTATTACTTATCCAGGTATTTTAAATTCTTCATTCAAAGTTCATGTTTTATAGCTTTTTAATGTTTTACGTATAATTGTGACTCGTCACAATCAAGATGTATTTATCAAGAAATAACCCAAAAACAAACAAAAAATGTAAACGATGGTTTTAAAGAGGTATTTAGTGATATTTGGGCCCAAACAAGACTATAATTTGACGATGACTCTGTGACAATGTTGGAAGATATAAATATACCCCAGTCTATAAACGCACATAAATTAGTATACTTACGAAGATCAATTTGTTTCGTAGGCGATGATTTACGTAATAACACACAATTCATAGTACCTAGTAAACTATGCTTAGTTATGTCGTATTAACTCCGCCATCGCACCACCCACCGTTGGCTGGGTACTCATCCCCATTACGTGGACCCTCTAGTGGTGTCCACGCGAAGATTCGAAAGAACGTTTCTCGCTCGTACGATTCGAAAGTGGAATGACCCCCAAGCCACAGTGTTTCGTTTGGACTATGAGATGGGATCGTTCAAGAGGTATATTAGAGGTCTCCTTAGAGGTAGGCAACACATTGGTAGCACTCCTGGTGTTGCTGATGTCCATAGGCGGCGCTGACCACTTTCCATCAGGTGGCCCGCATGCCTGTATGTCTGCCGTATTACATAAAAAAAAATTTAGAGAACGTCGGTGGCCAAGTAGTTAATGGGTCCGAATAGTAAGTGAGAAGTACCGGGTACATTAGTTGAACCGTAACCGATGTTCTAACAGTGAAGAAAAACATCGTGATGACTGAATGTGTAAGCATGGTCCAATCTGGTCAGGTCACGGAGGTCAGGTGGCAGTTTCACCACTCTCCACAGGATCTGCCAAATCCTGGATTATGGTCAGCCGGACCCCGGACCCTCGAGCGCGAGAGCACAATCGTGTAATTTTTTCACTTGTAATTATTTGTTATTTATGAAGACCATTTACTATACGGAAGACCACGTACCGGAAGATGCGAAGAGACTATATTGATAGGCCTCCCACAAGGTGGACCGACGACTTGGTAAAGATCGCAGGTACCAGCTGGATGCGTAAAGCACAGGACCGGCCTTTGTGGAGATCTCTGGGGGAGGCCCAACAGTGGGCGTCTTCTTTCTAATATGATGATGATGATGATTTACTATTACTTTCAAGAACAGGAAGATGTGAGAGGAGTATTTTTTTAATTAGATAAGACAGGCATTTGGCCGTCATCTCACCTGATGATAAGTAGACGATGCAACCGATTGACCATACCCGTCTTGGAATAGCCTATTTACTCTAGCCTTGAAGGCGTCCAGACTATATTGATCAGGGAACACAATGTGTTCCATTTGTGACGGTCCCACCTAAGCTCAAATATTAAATAGGTACGATAATCAGATTTAGATATTATTTCATACGCAGGTAAAGGTAAAGGTACACTTAGGTAGTCTAACTAAATACTGAAGTAGTAAAAACATTAAGGAGTCGACATTGGGTATAGGTAAGTACCTAGAAAGAAACCTAAAACAATTCCCTACTAACAAAATACCTAAAACTGTTACCTACCAACTGTCGGGAGGTCGGCATCAATACTTACCTATAGTAAAATAGATGAGTAAATTTTAAAATATATTATCCAAATAACAATAAAAGGAAATTACTATACTCCGCAATTAGATACCTACTTGGATACAGGTATACGAGTACATGCTATTCACGCCCTTAATGCCTACTCGTAAGGCACATTTTCCGCTGGAGGCAAGCGTCGAGTTAAGTCGGTATTCGAAAGACAAAACTAATATCAACCTTATTCTATTATAACTAGAGCGTAAGTTCCATCGGCATCGAGAAGTTGTGCCTTGAAAATCTCACATGTCTCCCGTGAAACAGAAATCCTTTAGTGATATATCGACCTTATTGCGTTACAAATAGAGCATACTTTCAATCGTCACGTGGAATTTATTGTTTCGCGTGAAACATACCTACAGTGATCGCATGAAATTGTATCTGACAATGAAGAATCGACCTTATTGGTGAGGAATATAGGGTGTTTTCGATCGTCACGGGAAGTTTATAGTTTCACATGAAACATACCTACAGTGATCCTGGGAAACAGTTTCACGTAGAACATACCTACTGTGATTGTGTGAAACAGTTTCGCGTGAAACATACCTACAGTGATCCTGGGAAACAGTTTCACGTAGAACATACCTACTGTGATTGTGTGAAACAGTTTCGCGTGAAACATACCTACAGTGATCCTGGGAAACAGTTTCATGTGGAACATATCTATTGTAATTCTGTGAAACAGTTTCACGTGAAGCATACCTACGATGATCCTGTGAAATTGTGCTTGTTTCATGAGAACAGTGTTTTGCGTAAACAGTTTCATAAGAAACAATTGAGAGGTTATAAAAGGGCCAGGAGACGGGGACTCGAGGTTACTCGGGGCGCACTTTTGAATTAGGTTGTTGGAGTTGCTGAAACGCTGCTAGATTAGCCTGGGGACGCAAATTTCTTTCAGGAGAGCACTTCTGGTTGAGTCGAGACTACGAGCTGTTATACGGGAAGTTCAAGACGCCCAAGTTATCGTGGAGGATTATAAAAGATTTTACCTAGATAAGGAATTAGAATCAGTGCCACCATAGATAGTATACAGGTACGTGAGTGTAACTGGAACAGTGATAAGATTCTAATTAGTCTATTTGTTTCAGGTGGAGTAGTTGATGCTTTTCCTTAGGTTCCTGGTGCCACCCTTGTTTTGAAGGGCGGATCTGAATGGATTTCAGACAACCATTCGGGCAAGTGACTCCTACGATCCCATTATTTGTTTTAAGATATTAGCTACTTACTATGGGACTAGCGGTCGCTTGTACCTAAAGTCTGGCATGGGTCTAAGGTTTCGAGTAAGAGCTGGCCATGGAAATATGGTACGCCGCTTGGGCGGGTCAGACCGCTTCTCGCTAAACAGTACCCTGCCCGAATACTGATGACTCATGATCCAATACACATATTCTGAGGATACTCCCCAGCCAGAGTGGACCCTTGGACTTGCCAGGTACACATTCCATCAGCACGCTCCGGAGGAGTTCTGTTGGAAGGTTAGGCATACACTTTTGGACTACGGAATCTCACTATGCCTTGATGTGACCACTGGTGCTTTTCCACTCCAAACTGGTTAGGGAATGTAGGATAGTATAGTTATTAGACACATGCTTAGGTGAGAGAAGACAACAGAAATTCGGTCTTTTCTCACTTAGGCAGGGACACATACATACACATCAATTAAAATCATAAATTTTATTTTGATACATTTGCAATTACAAGGAATAGATTCAAGCTTCATATTTGGGACAAGCTAGCTACAACAGGTATGTTAGGATTATCCTTAGGAATCAAAGGGTGGTTGTAACAATTGTTAAAATGAATAAACAGTAGGTAAACATTATAATAACAAAAACAGATATAAGAAAGAAAAACAAAGGAGTACAAAATACAGCATAAAACTTCAATATTCAGTAACATTAATAATAATCTAATATAAACACCCTACATATAAAATATACTTACTTTTAATTCTCAAATATTATTAAATTTCCAAATTGAGTTAAACCCTCGCAGAGACAATATCTATTATACTAGAGAATTCTAGATTTAAACCAGTGAGGGGCGAGCCTCTAGCAATACAATTCTGAGTTAACATTAGGTATATAGTTCAACTTAGTATCATCATCATCATCATCATCATCATATCAGCCAGAAGACGCCCACTGCTGGGCATAGGCCTCCCCCAGAGATCTCCACATCCTTACCAGGTCGTCAGTCCACCTTGTGGAAGGCCTACCCACGCTGCGTCTTCCGGCACGTGGCCGCCACTCGAGAACTTTACTGCCCCATCGGCCATCTGTTCTTCGAGCTATGTGCCTTGCCCACTGCCACTTCAGTCTGGCAATCCTTAGAGCTATGTCGGTGACCTTGGTTCGCTTGCGGATCTCCTCATTTCTGATTCGATCGCGCAAAGAGACTCCGAGCATAGCTCTTTCCATTGCCCTTTGGGTAACAGTGAGCTTTCTTATAAGGCCCACAGTGAGCGGCCACGTTTCAGTTCCGTATGTCATCACTGGCAACACACATTGGTCAAAGACCTTCGTTTTGAGACACTGCGGTAATTGGGACGAAAATATATGACGTAGCTTCCCGAATGCTGCCCAACCGAGTCGGATTCGTCGATTGACCTCTTTCTCGAAGTTGGACCTACCTAACTGAACTATTTGTCCTAGGTATGAATAGTCATCAACAACTTCAAGTGGAATGCCTCCAACGGTCACTGGAGTAGGCACAACATGGACATTCGACATAATTTTCGTCTTGTCCATGTTCATTTTAAGACCTACTTGTTGAGAGGCACTACAGAGGTCATCGAGCATTTTGCCCAAGTCTTCCAGGGTTTCAGCCATGACTACGATATCGTCAGCAAATCTGAGGTGAGTAAGGTACTCGCCGTTAATATTGATGCCAAGTCCGTCCCAGTCCATAAGCCTAAAGATTTCCTCCAGTGCAGCAGTGAACAACTTCGGTGATATGACATCACCTTGTCTAACACCCCGCTGCAGCTGGATAGGTTCTGTGGTCTTATCCTGGAGACGAACTGACATAGTGGCGTTTTCGTACAAACCCTTCAGTGCTTCGATATATCGATAGTCAATTTGGCACCGCTGTAGAGACTGGAGCACCGCCCAAGTTTCGATCGAATCGAAGGCTTTCTCATAGTCCACAAACGCCAAGCATAATGGCCGGTTATATTCTTCGGTCTTCTGTATAACCTGCCGCAGCGTATGAATGTTGTCTATGGTACTAAAACCTTTTCGGAATCCGGCTTGTTCGGGAGGCTGGAAGTCATCAAACCTGCGTGCGAGACGATTCGTAATGACTCTCGAAAACAGCTTATACACATGGGTCGGCAGCGATATTGGTCTGAAGTTCTTCAAGAGAGCCTTATCACCTTTCTTGAAGAACAATATCACTATACTTCTGTGCCATGTTTCCGGCGTTTTTCCCTCGAGGATGACGGAATTGAACAGCTTCTGAAGGGTCTTAAGCACAGGTTTGCCACCAGCTTTCAGAAGCTCAGCCGTAATTCCATCATCACCCGGCGCCTTGTTGTTCTTGAGCTGTTTGAGAGCCATACTAATCTCGTACAGGCTGATGTCCGGCATATCTTTGGTGTAGTGTCGGGTCAACTTGGCTCTGGAGTCATATTAATATCATATTAAAGACAGCTTAAGTAGAGCTTATACAAGCTATGATTACACCACCAGAAGGAATTCAGCAGCCTGTTGCACTCCTAGCTCGAAGCAATTTGTAAGACATTGATTGTGGAGATAGGATACTATCCAATGTTATTAAAATAGGATAGGGCATAAACTAGACTAACCAGGGCCTGCTTAGGGTAGGAATGTGAAGGGGCGACAATACAACTTGTGTACAATTAGAATTAGGTTATGTAGCATAGGACGGCGTGCTTGAGAGACAGTTAAAAAACCATCTTCATTTCCATGACGCGCAGTTCGGTTTTAGACCCGGGCTTTCGACTGAAAGCGCTATTTTGTCTCTCAAGCATGTCGTTAGGTATTACACTGACAGGAATACCCCTGTATACGCTGTTTTTGTTGACCTTTCCAAGGCGTTTGACCTAGTTAGTTACGATATTCTTTGGGAGAAGCTAAGAAACAGTGATGAGCCTGGTGAAATTACCAATATTTTAAAATATTGGTATGGACATCAAACTAACCAGGTCAAATGGCTCGGCAAACTTTCTGAAGAGTACAGGTTGGAGTGCGGAGTGCGACAGGGGGGGTTAACGTCGCCTTCGCTCTTCAACCTGTACATGGATGGCCTGAGTCGTGGGCTGAGCGGCACCGGAGTGGGTTGCTCGATTGACGATCATTGTGTCAACAGCATCAGCTACGCTGACGACATGGTGTTGCTCAGTCCATCGATTGCAGCGCTTAGGAAGTTGATGGGAGTGTGTGAGGAGTATGCGAAATTACATGGACTTTCGTACAATGTTACCAAAAGTCAGCTCTTGATATTTCAAACCGGAAGACGTAAGGTGACGTGTGTACCACCTGTGCTATTAAATGGTGTGCCTCTTTGTAGGGTCACAGAGTTTAAATACCTCGGCCACGTGGTTACTGAGGATTTGAGACATGATGGCGATATTGATAGGGAAAGGAGAGCGTTGGCAGTCCGCTGTAATATGCTGGCTCGCAGGTTCACGCGCTGCAGTGTGGAGGTAAAGGTTACCCTTTTTAAAGCTTTCTGTCAAACGCTGTACACGTGTAGTTTGTAGGTGAGATATACGCAGCGGGCTTTCAATGCTTTCCGAGTACAGTACAATGACGCCTTCAGGATTTTGTTGGGGCTCCCGCGCTATTGCAGTGCATCAGCGATGTTTGCGCATGCGCACATGGACGGCTTCCACACGGTGGTGCGGCGCCGCATCGCCTCGCTTCTGCACAGGGTGCGGGGGAGCGCCAACACCATCTTGAGGGTCATCAGTGATAAGCCAGATTGTCCTATTCTGAGACATTGGGTTCAGGTTCACGCGCAAGTGCCTGGTGTCCCAGATAGAAAATACTTAAAAATGTTAAATTCACCGATCTATTATTTATTATTGTATTTTTGTTGTTGACATTTTGTATTCCAAATTGAGTAGACAAATTTTGGATATTGTATAATTTGCTTGGATTCTTAATTATTATTATTTTGACATGCCATATAGAATATGAAATTATTATTACTTCGACATTTTATATTCTAAATTATTATTATTATGACATTTTGTACTGTGAGTTACTGCTGACATTTTATATTGGATGGGTGATTTAATTTTAAATTTTGACATGATAATTTTATTATTGGATTTACTAATGTAGTTTGTAAGTCAATAAGGTTTTACTAACACTAATATGGACATTGTCTGAAATAAATTGATTTTATTTTATTTATTTATTTATTTTATTTATAAAATTAAACAGTTCATTTACCTACCCTTGATTGACCATTCGCAAAAATCCAAACTGATGTCATAATCAATATCGAATCACCAGATGCCATAATTTAGAGATCCACGCTAGCTCGAAACTAGTTACTGCCGCCGACTGACAGATCTCATACCAATTGCCTGAAATAAACGAGAATTACAGTTAATAAAACAATACGTCATAACCATAATAGCTATAGGTCTAGTATTAGGTTAGAATTATGGAGGGCAACAATATTACATTAAACAGAAATAAAGTAGGCTCCCATTTACTGGCCGGGTATTCACATTAGGTATTCTCAAATTAAGAACTAGCTCGTACATGATGAGGCCCGCGACCGTAACCGGGTTTGGCCCCATAGTTTGCACTATAGACTCCTAGGCATTATTATCAAAAATAGGTATTAAGTTTTAACTTACCCCGGAAGACTAGGATATCGCCTCAACACCATTATACTACTGTTTGATTATATTCTGTTGCACCATACTTTATTCACTAAAATATCAAATAAGCTCCATGGGTGTTGGTCCGCGCATCTTACAATTTCTTTAGATCACTTTTACAATAATTTCGCCATTCGAAAAAACAGTTATTGAATTGCCACCGACTTGGTCATAACCTGAAAATACAGAAAGTAGTCAATTAGTAATTGTACAGCGAAATCTGAACATAACGTGCGCGCCTAAATAAATCGTGAGATTGTACCTACTGAGATAAATAGGGCGGCGCGGTACTCATTTTGTTGGTTTTATGGGTGGTATTGAGCCGTCAGTGACCACTCTCAATTATACACCAAGTCCACAACAAGCAAAATTAATTCCACTAAATAGCATTGGGAAACGTTTCACAATTCATTTTTTAGCCATAACACCGTATCTGGGAGGAGAACTTTAATCGGGTTAGACATGGCGCGCAGGAGTCTTTGTTTCGTTATAGGTACTTACCCGACTTCCGATTCCAATGAGAACTGTGATTGGCTGACACTTATCGAGTAATTACTCATTTAATGTGAAAATTAACCTAGGGACTCCACTATAGATTGAATTGATTGTAAATGTAGGCTGTATTTATGTAATATTAATAATGAAAAAAATATCTATATCTAAACTTAGGATCGAATTTAAAAGGAAGCAGGCTAATGTGGTTCAACCAGCGGCTACTAGTTGGCGCTAGCAGTACAGCCCGTTGTTTATACTATAACTAAATGAGAGTACTCTAAAACAATTGTATGATCTGTTACAAAACACTAACTGACCCTAGATCGAAACCGAAATCACTAGATGTCACCGAAATCATCATTTCCTGTAATGTTATAAATTGATGCAATAAAGAGATTACATACATACATACATACTAGAATTGTAAATTTGGCCTGAATGTATTATTTCACCCTATCGATGGCTGCGCCATCTGTAAAGTTTCCTGGGAACCCGTTAGATACGATCTAGTCGACATGAACAGTTTTTCATTAGGTATCTAAAAGCTTTTCCTAACTCTCTCTCTAGGTGGCGTTTTGAGAACTTTGGAAACTAAAAATCGCATGAAATAGGTACCTACTAAGTAAAGGAAATAAATAAACACTGGATCTTACAATGGAAGGAGTTTATAAATTATCCACGTAAAATATAAAATACATAAGCCACCGGTATTTATAACGAGCTAACAAGAAAGGAAATCTAAATAGTTCTGGTATAGCATTTGAATTAACAATACCTACGGGAAAACTACACACACAGATATTGAGTTCTTTACCATTATTTCGGCAAGGGTAATACATACTGATTATACGTAGCCAAATAAAAAGGGAACGCATGTTATTCTTTTGCGCTATTAGGTAGATGACTTTTCGAAAACTTCTAGGGATGGGATCTAACCACGGCAACAAATAAATCGATTCCCTTTTTGGTAAAATGTACTGACAGAAGGCAACTAAAACGGCTAGCATACAAAACCACATTAGTAGTAAGATTCGTCTCAAAATATTACGATAATTGTTTAGGACCAATAATAATTGGTATTAACCATTTCGCGCGCAAGTGCCGAACATTGGTCGAGAGGGCGTTGGTGATGTGGACCGTTCTGAATTTGGGCGGCAAAATTTAATTTATCGTGTATGACTGTATGAAAGGAGGGAGAGGTTGCTTGTAATATACTATAAATTGAAAATTGATTAGTTTGGTCTTGGTAGACATAAATAAATACTGGTTTGGAATGATGTTACGAACTATCTACATGAGGTACATAGGCTACAGGTATTTAGATTGAGCTATCAGGAAAGGAAATATTA
The DNA here is from genome assembly GCA_907269095.1 of Blastobasis adustella. Taxonomy (NCBI): domain Eukaryota; kingdom Metazoa; phylum Arthropoda; class Insecta; order Lepidoptera; family Blastobasidae; genus Blastobasis; species Blastobasis adustella. The sequence continues at coordinate 10,409,257 of OU026130.1, forward strand.
TAATTTCGGGTGCAGCATTTGATTGAATTGTTGGTATTGGTTCTACGTTTTGAATTCCTTGAATAACTTATATTTAGGATTTGATTATAAAATTACTGATTAATGGATGCGCTTAGGTTCCTACTGATGAACTAAAAAATGAGATTTTATTCGGATAGCAAAGATAGACCGGTTTAATACTATGATATGGTGGACAGCAAATATTATACTTGAGACATGATTAAAATACTCTATTTTGTGTTGTTTGACTCTTTATATGTGTATGGTTTGCGAGTATGTAAAAGTGTACTCAGACTGGAATCGCGTTCGTCGCCGTCCGCATCTGTGGCGATTCACTGAGTGTTAGTGGTGTTTGGAGGTAATCAAATCTACTTTATACATTGATCACCTGAATTTGGTCTTGGAGACACCGGATTTCATATTGTCCTCTCAAGTCACTTCATAACTCGAAAACAACCTGACTCTGACGATTATGACTTACCTCTTTGTACCCTTTCTTACAATATAAAGAAAAAGGCATTGCTGGGCGGATTGGAATTTTTAAAAGACGTCTTTGGCTGCTCCAAACGGAATCTTGCGGAGAGATATCATATCCTCACTTAGGCTGACTTATAGAGGATATGATAAGCCAGTGTAATTAATGGCTGGGGCAAGATTCACTCTCCCAATCCCCTATTTTTTATAATATGGAGAGTCCCTAAATCCCCTTAGTATCAACATTCCCCTTGAACATACGATAGCTATTTTATAATTAAACTAAATCTTATATGTATCTACTACCTGGTAATCATTTATCCTAACAAATCATAATAACCTGTTTGTCTTCCAACTCTAAAAGTCTTGGGTTACCACAAACACAACGTAGGAATAACTAGACGATCACGAGGCCATAGTAATGTCAGGAATGTACGAATACGCGTTAGGTAATAAATAGAAGTAGCACTTGAGGGTTAGCGTGTGGATGAGTTTCTGAAAGAGAGTGAAAGAGAGAATGAGTGAGTAAGAGAGTAGAGTTATTTATTTTTATTTATAGAGGATCAGTAAGGGGGGGAGGTACACATTCCTTAGCCGATAGCTGGTAGATTCACGACATAAGGATGTAGCGCTCGCCCGGATCGCGTCTTCCGAAAGCTTCTAGCGGAAAGGACTAACGGAATGATGTCGCCACTGCTTCGCACACTCACCGAAATTTAACCCGTCATAGTGCAATGTTCAGAATGTGTATGTTACGATTACATTGGCTTCCAAAAGTGTGCAAGGGTACGTTTCACAGCTAAATACGAGTATTCCTTTTGTTTTAAGGTTTTCGTTTTGAGAAAATCCTGGCATCCGGGTTCGGCATCCTGTCATCGGATGCGAATGGTGGAACCTAGACAGCCTATACCAACGAGTCTATCAAGCCAATAGATCGTGGCAACTTTCACGGAGACGTGGCGCGACAAACGAAGTGACACAGCGTGAGAACCTACGCGTGGTCAGAATGGCCTACAAGAAGGAAATGCAGTAGGTCTGACTTCTTTCGCGCTACAGCTGATACTGGACCTGAAACCAGGACCCGTGGTAAATAGCGCACTGAGCCGCAAGCGGTAGAGTTCGTCCCCCACACAAGGATTAAAGTTGGCGAAAGGCTACACAGCACAGACCGGGGAATCCATGTAGTCTCTTTTGAATACTTTGTGTCCAAACGAGGACTCTACAGCCGACTCGGTCTACCATAGACATATGCGGCCTCGTGATGTATGAATGTACGCGATGTTTTGTAAATGTGTTAGTGAAGGTGTTTTTTCAGACATTTGGAAGATGGGTATTCTCGTGGTGCTGCCAAAGGGAAACGGCAAACCCCTCTCGGACCTGAAGTCGGATGTTCACATTGCTGCCTTTTATGGGTAAGATTTTGGAACTATTTATTTTGGCATGCGCTCCTTACCTGCAGGGATTCCAAGCCTGGCTTCTCTCGCGGTTGGTCTACAGTAAAAGCTTTGAACGATGTTCTCTTACGTTGTCAAATATCGAAGAGAAGTATGTACAGCATTTATTTCTGGACATATCGGGTGCGTTTAACAATGCCTAGTCGCCTATCATTTTGGTGAAGGCCAAACAGTTTGGATGTAATTCCAATATTTACCGAATATTAGTCAGGTATTTTAGCAACAAACGCGTTGGTCTCTTGGTAGGCAGCCCGGATTTGTGGAAAGCATCCACTATGGGATGTCGCCAGGGATCCGTACTCGGGCCTACTTTATGGAACCTCCTACTCCACGACGTCCTAAGACTCCCGGCGGCATGGGTCTGAAACGGCTCCATGTCTCCTCGCCCTCGTTTCTCCAGGCTAGATGTAACCTAGCCTAACCTAACCTAACCTAACCTAACCTAACCTAACCTAACCTTCCCACGCCACACCTAGCCCTTTATCGAATGAATTAAATGGTATAACCTAATAGAGGTACTAGAAGAAGTATAACAAAAAACCTATGCTTGCAACCAAATATGGATTTCAATCTGACGTTAATATAATTAACTAACTACCTGAATAACAGAAGATTCACCGTCAAAGTGACTATGTAGATTCAACGCAAGGTACCGCTCAGGGATCAGTTTTAGGGCCTCTGCACTTTTTAACTTATGTGAACGAAATGCACTTATGCCTAAGGAATAGTACGTGTTACCAATTTGCTGATGACACGTGCCTTGTAATCGCGGACAAGGATCCTGCCAAGGCGCTCGAATTTCTTCAGGCGGACTTCAATGCCCTGACAGAATGGTGCCATGATGCCGGCTTTGTAATAAATCCACTAAAAACCAAGTTATTACTAATTAAGTCGCCGCGCCTAAAGACAATCAATATTAGAGGTTTAGTGGCCCACAACCATAGTTGTTTACATACCATGCGAGCTGGGGTTTGTGGTTGTCCTTATCTGGAAATGGTGGATGCTCAGACTTATCTTGGTTTAATAATTGATAAAAAATTTAACTGGTTCCAGCATGTTGAGCACGTCTGTAATAAATTGAGGCAATTCTTAGCAATTATTACTACACTTAAAAAAAGAATTCCCTACTAAATTAAGTTATTACTTTACAACGCACTAGCGGAGTCATACATCCACTACGGGCTCAGTAGCTATGGTCGTACGTACAAGACTTACCTTGATCAAATATACAAACTTCAACTAAAAATTTTGAAAACGATTGTTTCACCTACAATAAAAAATAAATATAAAGACGACGAATTTAAAATATTTGAACATTGTAATGTCTTACCTGTGCACTTCAAAGTCAAATATTGTCTTTTAAAGGAGCAATTTTTCAATGAGGATCTGAAGACAGTTTTGAATCACGTGTGTGCACGCGGGCGGTGACTCAGCGCCAGCTGGTTGCGCCGGCGGCGAACAATGCCTACGGCGAGAGGACAGCGGCGTTCCTCGTGCCGCGCTTTATAAACAATCTACCCTCCGATTTAATTCACTCAATAACAGAACTAAACATTAAGAATAAACTAAAAATACACTTTGTCCAAGAACTCGAAAGGCTAAAAGTATGATTGGAAATGCAGTCACGAGGTTCTTAACCTGAGAATCAACCTATTACAACAAATTTATGAAATTGTAATACGTGCTTTTTCTACCTGTTTACATTTTGTTGTACGTCAGTTTTTACGCAAAGACTAACCTAGACCTAGAAATAAGTAATGTTGCCACAACACATTTATATGTTATTTAGATAAGACTCAGTGCTATGTTACGGGCACAATCCTCTTTGGTTTTTCACGTAATTTTAGTAGTATAAGTTTTTTTGAAAAATGTGAAAATAATAAATGATTTCAAAAAAAAAAAAAAATTATTATATAATGATAATTTTGCAAAAACAAGATAAATACTAAAATTACCAACAATACTTACAACTAATATTAACTCATTTTTAAAGCAGATATCTGTTTAGTTTGGATGACAATGCATTATTATGATAAGCATAATCTGAAGGTGCATCTAGGATCAGCTCCTCAAGGGTTAACTGCACGGACATCAAATTTTTGTCATGCATTAAATGCCCCAAGATCTCTCTGGTGATGATAACATAACCTGAAGGTGCACTTAGGATCGGCTCCCAACGAGGGAACTCCTCAATGGTTAACTGCACGTACATGAAATTTTTGTCATGCATTAAATGCCCCAAGATCTCTGGTGACGATAAAAGATTGTGCCAAAAAATGTGGAATTTTTGTAAAAAACTTAATTTTACTTTCTGCTCCACTGTACTATTTGCCGCGGGTAACAGCTACAATAAAAATCGTTCAATCCATTGTATTTTTAAATTTTAAACCTTACTAAAAGTTCATAGCAAAGGTGTATATGAAATATTGCTATTACTAAGTTTCAGGGGTTTGTAGTTACGAAATATTTAGAATCAAATTTCTCCGATATCCCAGGGAATAAGCAGCTGTTTTTTTTTAAGAAGATAGACAGCCTAATGCTCTACCTTTTAAATAGATTTTTGGGTGCTAATAGCTTGAATTATTATAGATATTAAAATAAAACCATTTTAATGAAAAAAATTATTATTTCGCTTACATTTTCGACCAGGGGTGGCGATAAAAAAATAGGGTTTTAAACGCTTAATAAATTTATGTAAAAAGTTGGGCAAATAAAGTAATTGTTCTGGTAGAAAAAAAAATATTTTACTTTCGAAGTAAAAAAAATCGACCTACTTAGGTTTGAGTTTTCTCCAAAACTATAAGGGATTTCCACACGGGAGTTTTTGCTTATCATTTAGAATAACATAACGCGTCAAATTCTGAGCTTAGTTCGAAATGTCAGGTCCGAAGGGTTTTTGGAATAGTGTGCAACGTCGCGAGCCGCTCATGAACAGAAGTCTAACACTTTGTTGGACGCGGTTTTGTGAAGTTTTGTATAATCCTGTTTTCCGCTCTCCAGCTCTTTCTCATACGCGTTGCCCAGTTTTTGAGCCTGATAATTTCCCCGCCTGCAGGCGAATTCGGTATTGCATTGTGGAAAACACTTGTCCGCTCATTTTTGTGGACTACGGAGGACCTAGATAATTAGATGCGCAGACATAGTCGCCCATACGGCACCCTTAACTCGGAAGGGTTAGTGGTATTCTTCTTTATTGGACTCTACCGAACTCCAAGTTAACCAACTGTACCTACCTCTGTTTTCCTTGACTAAAAGTAGTCGCTTGAAGATTCTATTCCTTTTGACCATAGGGCTGGCTCACTCAATCCAGCGGGGGAATGCAGTCAGCCTTTTGGGAATTCTCCCAAGTGGGAGAAATCTTGGTACATCAACCTAAATTGTTAGAACTTTTAATTTGTAGGTGAAAAACTTGTGTTTTTTTGTTGTGCGAAATAAATACTATTATTAATGATGAAATAAATTTCAAATCGATATTATTGGGATTGCCTGAAATACGAGATAGACCTCGTTGGACTTAAGTCTGTTAGTTGCAACGCACAAACACTTTGGAGCCTTTACTTGCTAAATAACCTAGTCAATCCTCTCCGTATAAAATCTCCGTCGCAAGACCGAGGTTTCGAGAGTCTATCTACGACTTGCCGGTATTGATTAGAAGCCTCCACAAACTGCAGGAGCTCACCGTATCCGTTCTCAACGGTCTTAATTGTTATGTAAAGTGAAATGAAACCATCTTCGGGTTTTAAAATCTTTCTTTATTAAGATTGCACAGGTAGAAATCTCAGTTTGATATTGATGATTGACGATTCGAACAATTTTGAATTTGGGGAAAAACTCATCTTTATATAGTATAAAACAAAGTCGCTTCCCGCTTCGTCGTCTGTCCCTATATATCTATATACGAATGTACGCTTAGATCTTTTAGATCGCAACGGATTTTAATGCGGTTTTTAACAATAGATACAGTGATTAAGAAAGGTTTATATGCAGAAAAGGGTAGATATGGTTAAAGTAGGTGTAGGGTAGGTGTTGGCGTAGGGTAGAGTAGGGGTAGGAGCCACGCGAACGAAGTCGCGGCGGGCCAGCTAGTACTAAATATTTCTAGACTTGACATTCGTTTAAATATACCTCTTACCATTCCATATGTGTCATATTCATCGATCCAAGTTATAAATATCAAACGCCGGTATCGCGCTGCCAACAAATGTCACTTCAAAATTGTATGAATTACTAATGCGTGTGCCGACATGCGTCGCCCTTGATATAACTTGGCCCATTACAAAGCATGAAATCTGGCCTAATTTTGGTAATACCAAGAGGGAAGAAAATTCTTTATATGTATAGACTATATATGTATAATACTGGAAAAAAGCTACATTTGTAGATATTTCAGGAATATGATTCTGGGATAGGATTCTGGGACGTAAATAAAAAAATGTTTTTATCTCTGTTCGTCTATTCGCGCATCACGCAAAAACTGCTGAACGGATTTGATTCGGTTTTGATAGTTTGGTAATCATAATCATAATCATAAACTTTATTGCTTTCTTGTGGTTGTTACAGATGTTACAATGTTTTTTAGTTTTACACAAGAACCCTGCTAGGGCACTGCAAATTACAACGTTTTTGTACTGAGACACAATTACAATTTTATTTTATGGGCCTAAGAATATAGTTTTACATAACTAAGTTAACAATTTAAAACACCTACAGATACTTAAAAAGCTAATATTAACAATTTCACAAAAATTGAGATCTTGAACTTTCTAAAAATTCTTGAACTGAATAAAAGCATTTATCTATCAGAAATTTATTTAAAAATATCGAGTGTTTATCTTCAGTTTTAATCTCTTTTGGTATTTTATTATAAATTCGTATAGCCATTACATACATGCTTGAGTTATAGATTTGAAGTTTAATAGAAGGTAGTGCTAGTCTATTATTATGTCGTAAATTGAACTATCTTGTGTGATGGTCTCTGGCTTCTGTAAACATGTCTCTATTATTCCTAACGAATTTACATAATTCAAATATATACAAACACGGCAACGTTAATATTTTTAGTATTTTAAAATATGGTCTGCATGATTCTATTTGCTTGATGTTGACTGGACAAGGACACTACCTTGTGGAATTGAGTTTGTCATGGTAACCTTGTCTGATCTTACTTTTGTTATTGTCCTTGATTCAGAGTCTCGGTGCTCTATTTCTACATATTGTACTCTATTTTGTAGATATGACTTGAACCACTTGAAAGCTGTACCTCTTACTCCAATACCATTGAGTTTCTGTAACAGCATTTCGTGGGAAGCCCTATCGTAGGATTTGCTCATATCTAGCAACGTAGCTATATCGTATTTTTTATTATTAATTTATTCAAGTGCTAACTGAATAAAATTATAAATTGCAAGAGTTGTTGAGCGTTGCCTTCGGAAGCCAAACTGACTATTACATAATAGAATACAGAGAGATTACATACATACATACATGCATACTATTGTGTAAAATTTTATATTTTTCACAAAAGCTATTTAGTCGGGCTGCCATAGCAGCTTCGAAAATGTTTGAAAAGGTTGAAAGCATTGCTATAGGGCGGTATTAATTACAGTCTACAGCAGTTTTAAGAGAATCGGGGAATACACTTTCATTAAATGATTGATTAATTAAGAGAGTGAGAGGTGTGGTCAGCTCTTCAGCGCAAAATTTAATTAAGAAAGGAGGTAGTTCATCATTGCCGAAACTTTTCTTGTTTTTTAGCTTTCTTAGAAGTTCAGTTAAATAAATCGAATTTTCTGTTGGGTTAATAACAGGTATTAAATGCTCCTTCAAGCCGTTTTGGAGCAATGTTTTGCCTACGGATGCGAAATAGCCGTTAAATGTATTAGCAACTTTATGAGGTTCGTTAAAATTTTTTTTTTTAATTTTTAGAGATATATTACTTTTTATTTTATTCGTAGATTTATTTGTTTTTTCTTTTATAATTTGCCAAACTGTTTTTATTTTGTTTGTTGATTCTTTAACTTTTTTAATATAATCAATTTTCTTTGATACTAATAGGTACTGTGTTTTTTAAAGTTTTTTCGTATTTTTTATAAAATTCTGTTAAGATAGGGTTATTAGTTTGTGATATTATTGTTTTTAGATCGCGTTTATGTTTACATGACTTTTTAATACCTTAAGTTAGTCATGTCCTTTTGCTCTTATTTATTTTTATTGATTTATTGGGTATACATTTGTTACATAAATTTATAATAGTATCATGAAACATGGAAAAGTTTTCGTTAATATTCTTGTTATGTTGTATTTTATTATCCCAGTTTAGGTCTTGTAGTTCCATTTTAAATAATTGCATATTTTTGTTCCTAAACAAACGCTTTACAATTGTGTACGATAATTGATTCAATATCTCTTGAAACATACACAACTCGATAACTAAAACTAAAAAAGATTTTTTATCAAAATTGGTAGAGATTAAATCTAGGCAAGATAAATTTCTCGTTTCCTTATTTATATTTTGTTAACAATTGAAACATTTAAAAGAATTAAGCAACTCTCGAGATTTTTTAGTTTTTGCTAAGATATTTACATTTAAGTCACCTCCAAACATTTCTTTTATTATATTTTAACTTAATAAAGTTCAAAAGTTTTTCTAACGATTCATAAAATATCTTTGGATATCTTGTACTGACAGGCCAGTACAGTGTAACAATTAACAAATTAAGTTTAGTAACGTCTATTGCACATACTTCAAAAATACTTTCTACACTTAAATTACTAATATCCTTGAGCACTTCTGATGCTATATCTTTATCTAAGAATATGCATACTCCGCCTCCTTCGTGATTGCTTCTAGAGTACGATGCGACTAAGTTGTATCCTTCTAGTTTTAGTAAGTCTATTTTAGTAGGGCTGATCCAAGTTTCGGTCAAACATAAGGCTTTTAGGTCGTTTAGTTCATCGGTTAGATTATCTAAAATATGTGTTTTGTTCTTGAAACTTTGTATATTTTGATATATTATCTTGAAGTTATTGGCAAAATGTCTTTTTGTTAGTTTTCTGTTCCTTATATGTGTTATATTCTAGAGCAACGTTTGGGTATGGATAAGAAGGAGGTTCTGCTTCAGTACTTCCTGTGTTTTCTACATCTTCAGATAACGGGAGGGTCTGGGGTTTTCCGTTGACAAATAGTTTATTGTTCTTTATTACAGCGTGTGCGCCTGTATTTCTTGCTTGTCGTAAAGCTTGACGAAGCTTTATTTTTTCTCTCCTACCAGACTCGTCTAAATAATTTGAAACATGTAGGCCTGTAATTTTGAAGTAGCTGGCATTTTGTAAGATGTATTTTGCCATACTCTTACTTGATAACTCTATGACTAATGGCCGACGATTTCCTTTATTTCCCATACGATATATATCTTCAATATATCCTGTTAGGTCGATGTTTATAATATCATAAAATGCGTGTTCAATTTGTGCAGTTAGGATGTATTCGTCTTCTTGTTGGCATTCACCGAGCCCATAAAGTACAATTCTTTTACTATTTTCAGTTTTCTTTAATTTTTCGTATATTGTTGTAACATCTGTGTTTCCTAAGTCTTTATTATTCGATATTCCGTAGTCTGTAGATTTCATTTTCTCTAAATTCTCTTGTAATTCGCGTATTTCATCTTCCAGATTTTTTATTTTCATGTTCATTTCATTTGTATTTTTGGTAAGCATTTCTTGTTTTGTTTCCAATATGTCAGTTTTTTTAGACAGAAATCATGTTGAACCGATTGTAGCGCGTTGGCAATCTTGCTTTCAATTGTATTGGAAATTTCAGCTACTATAGTCTTTTGCAAATTGTCAAATGTTATTGTTAAGATATCCGATTCTATATATTTTTTCAGCTTTCCTAGTTTTTGATCAAAGAGATTACTTAGTTCAGTCTTGGTTATTGAGAAGGCCGACAGGGGAGTCGAAATTAGTTTTGTGTCCGAAATATCCATGGTGTCTCCCTGAATACATTGATCTAACTCTGAATTATTCAAGTTTATCGAATGTAAAAATGAGCTTTTCACCAACGTAATGTCATTTTTAACTCGCTTCGTAAGGTTTTTATACTCTGGACAAACCCATGTGCAGTCAAATCATGTTCTTTGCCCTTATCGTTCTCCGTAGCAATATTTAAACATTGGTAATGGTATGTACCTTTGCAAGCGCAACATTTTATGCGGTCGCCAATATTTGCATTTTCTTGACACGCTATACATTTCATTTTGATGTTATATTTTTAGTTTGTAGAACCTCGAAAAACAGATAAGTAGGTTTTAACTCTTAGTGCAGCTTCCTTTGAACTATTAAAATTGACTAATAATGGTCAGTGTGTTATTTATTTATTTATTATTTAACAATTTATTGCACACAATATACAGTAAACAGAAATAACAAAAATGAAAGACGACACAACAGGCACTACTTATTTCTAAGAAGAAATCTCTTCCAGCAGGCCTATAGAAAAGTGACATGGTAAAGTATAGGGGATGAGACGTGCGCAATTGTAATAAAAAAAAAATATAAACTACATATATTATAAATAAAATACTAAATACACACAATAGTATAAATATATAAAAATATACACATACACATATACATACTAAAATATATTTAGGTATTGTAGGACATTCAGGCACATATGGAAAGATAATGTTCTTTTACACGTTTCTTAAAGATTGCTATAGATTGACAATCACGCACTTCGTGCGGGAGAGAATTCCACAGTCTTGTGTTAATTGGTCTCTCTATTTATTCACAGATTGCACTTTTCCTTTACTTTAAAATTCACATCAAAATACGTAAAGATAATAATATCTACACTCATAGCATAATGTTCCAATTACATATTCGAAAACAGTTGTTTAAGGATACACTTTTTTCACGCCAGTCTATAAAATTTTAAAAAATTACTTTTCGATACAGCATTTTCCATATTATTTTCATTACAGCTGTATCGAAAAATAACTTTTTAATCATTATGCAACACTTTTCTTTTTAAAATTTTTGTCCGGCGCCGTGACACGGCGAAATGTAGGCTGAATACCTAAATGTCTTTAACAAATTCCAAATTTCCTGTTTATATTTGTAATCAGTTCATAGTCTGTGGTGGTTATTGTGTACATTTGGAATTATTTTCCCGCTAAACAGAATATTTTTTCTAACTGTTGTAATTTGTGATTGTGAATGTTTTTTCTTGTTTAAAGCAAATAAATAGATAAATGTGAAAGTAGTGAAGTAAAATTCCCGCCGCTTGAGATACTTGACGCGTAGATACAACAGAACTGACTTGCAGCTTACTTCCAACAAAGTTAAAAAATTATAGGTTCGAAATTTTTAACATGAAAATATGAGTGTAGATTAAGTAGTGTATGCAACTGCATATAATTAGGTATTAAAACACTCGTGTCAAACTATTATGTTTTAATACCCCCTTTTATATGACAGTTGCATAAACTACTATTTAGCTACGCCATACATAACAAGTCCATTAAAAAATAAAGAGAAAAAAAAAGTCAATAATACAACGAAAAAAAACTTAAGTAAACAAAAATAAAAACAAGAGAAAAAAAAACAATTGTTATGGGGTCAGGCTTAAATCCTACCGCCTCAACTCAACTTATACTTCGTCTCGCACGTGCGCGGAGCGCACGTGCGGGGAGACCGATTTTGGGCATGTGCCCACGGGCGGTGATGTAGGGTCGCGGTCCGTTAAAACGGGCCGGTCTTTTGGTTTGGCGCTCCCGGCTCTTCACGCACGGGATCGCGGGCCTCGGCTTGTGGTAGTGTGGTGCCGGTTGATGCCATGGTGATGACAGTCCGGTCTGTGGGGGTTCGCACCCCTCGCTAGCTCTTCTTTGTCGCCCTCGGCGCGGTACTAGCCTGCCGAGTGGGACCCCGTTCGGGGAGGCCCGGCAAACGACCAGCGAGCAGGCGACATCCTGCTGCGAGGGGGCGAGGAGTCAGACCAGTACCGCTACCGCTAGAACTCTCCCGAGCCCCAACGGCAGCGGCAGTCATGTGGTTAAGTTGGCAGCCCTGTCTGTTACCTACCGCCTAATCGTACCGCGGACCTTAAATCCTACGCACTGAACCCAGTGCCATGAACCACAGGGGTACTGTAACATTACGTGTAGTGGTGAATTTATGGATCTATTGCTTCATTTAACACTCGAGTCTGGCGTGGCGTCCTTTTTAAAATCGTTAGTTATTTTGAAAATTTTACATTACACTTTAAAAGTTTTATACACTTTATTCTTTTAGATTACGTTATTATATTCTAAAAGAGTTCACAAAATGTTCACAGAATCTAGTTTGGAAATGTGGTCAAAAGTTATCGGCGGGTAAAACTTATAACTTATTCCCGTTTTCATGCAAACTTGTTAGATACTATTTATTAGGTGAAGAGTATTAAGTTAAACCACTTTTTAAATCACTAGTAACCTAAATGTCGATACTTTTTCTTGTTGACTAGGATTTTCAAGATGACTAAATACAGTTTTTTTGTGGTATAACTAATTAAAACTTCACGGCTGTTCAGTTTTTCACTATCTTCAAGTTTCTCACTTATTTTGATAATAATACTTGTAGATAATACTTTCCACTAAATATTTATAACGTTAAGATAATCAACTTTGTATTCCTATTTACTATAAATTACTATTTATTATGAATTATTTTCGGGTGCTACTTGTTTACATGACGCGAGCCGATTGTGGTCAGCGCGTGAAGGTAGTTAAAGTCAAAGGTACAATCGTAGGTAAGGTAAAAGGCACGTCTCATCTCTAATTTAAAATGGTAAAACGGGCAAAAGCTAAACAGTCACAAAAACTATTTCTACGCGTACGTAGTGACCGACAAAAGCTAGTATATATGTACAGTCACGCAAATTCGTGTACCTTGGCGTTAATGACCCGGATGTGCTATCGTGCGCGTATGCCCGGGGCGACCATATTGCTGTGTATTTTTTACTGTTAAACATCTGGAGGCACTTCCGTGCCCCCGCCAGCAAAAAGTAGCGGACACTACTTACCTTTTCTTGAAGCGTTTCGTCGAATTTTCACACCCTCATATGTTCAAGCTGGGTAATGCTAGATACAACAAAATTTCAGGATAACTTGTACTTATAGATATTTATAAATTATACAAAATTTCAACTGTAGCTTTTATATTTTGGATTTTATTAATACCTAAAATACTGCGATTTCAACACTGGTTGCCTGTCTGTTGGTTACTGATTTCTCATCAAAACCTCTTCCCGAAGTCCTAGGAATCGAAATTTGTACACAAGCACACAAATAACAGAAAAATTTAAAACTCTGAAACTTTTAGCCTCCAACCCCCTAAATAGAAGATACCTATTGGGTAGTCCTGAAGTTCTGGGAAACTCAAATTTTAGTACGTAGGCTAGAATTTGCAGATAAATGATTCTTAAATGAAGAAATATTTGACTTTTAGCCTCTAACCCTCGTAATGAAATCCCACCAAAAACATTAGGCCAAGCCTCGTAAGCTCTTCACGGTTGTACTGTGAAAAAGTAATCAGATCTCATGAAACGCATAAGTCTACATAGCCTAACTCAAGAAATATACATTTTGGTCAGAAAGCGTGGCTTGGCCGTTTCATAGAACTATTGCATGACACATAGGCTGGAATCAGTGCTCGATCGACGCGCGGTTAGCTGTAACTTTGATTTATACTAAAATAAACTAGTCAAATTGCACTGTTTTCTAATAAAATATATTATCCATAAATCCACCAGTTTAAAAAAGTTATACATTAGGGAGAGGAACATGATATATTTCATTAAATGGTACCGCGACGAAAAACTTGTCAATAGTTTTTACAACTAATTCCACAGCATAGTCGACGATTGGTTTTCCAAACTCTTCGGCGACAGTTTTCCAGTTTTCGTTCAGGAATGTGAGGACGGTGTCGCCTGGAAAGGAAAACAATGAGATTGGAAAATGATAAATGGTTGTCAAAGGGCAATTATGACTACAATACTAAACGAAAGGGCTAAATCTTCAGACATTTCAGTGAAGTCACAGTTTCACCACAGTTTCAAAGTACCTATAGACTATCCAATGTCATCGAGTACTAGAAAAATTCCACTTGGTAGTGACTTTTCGTAGTAATCATATTTGCATATCCTCTTGTGTGGGTTCGATAAGTAAAAAAAACCTGCGTGCCTCACATCCTCTTGGCAGTTTCGCTTTTCAGGCACATTAATGTCACTTTTCCCTTTTGTGTGCTCTTACGGTCTACTACAAATACCTATGGCTATGGCTGCAGTCAGTGTACTTAAATTGTTCTGTGTTTTCTGTTGGTGTTTCAGTTATTAAACATTGTGATCTCCAACGCACCTGACATGCGTGGAGATCACGGCAAAACCCGATGTGGAGAATGATGTGGATGATGTGGAGGACTTATCGCCTAAAGACGATGATTACGATAAATCATGTTAGAGGTTGATAAATCATTTGTATCTATGTCTCCCGACAAACAACTATGCTTGCGATGTAGTGTTCCGGTTTGAAGGATAAGGTTAGTACTTTTAGTACCTGCATTTAAGTTAAACATTTTCCTATAACTCCAAGGTATGCTGGTAGAAAACTCAATGGATGACTTAAGCTCGCCTTTGTACATCTCTATTACCGTATTGTATCATGATAGCATGTATGAGTACAATAAAGAAAGCCAGTTTAATTATAAGCATGATGTGAGCTGTCTGCTAAAAATACTTACTTAGCTCCTTGCTTTCTTTGAACAGATTCTTCAAGTCAAATGTGACCTTGTCGCCGTAGTCAAAAGAGTACTTATAATCCTTGATAGAAACATGGTCTACTCCGTTGGCATCCTTGGTGTATTTCGTGTTAATGTCGACTTTCATCCTCAAGTTGTCTAGAAGAGTAAGTAAAACAATTTGAAAATACGAAACTTCATCATCATCACAGCCCATAACAATGCACTACAGGACTTATGGCCTCTCCCAAGAAAGGGGATGTTATTGTCAATGTAATCTATACGCTTGGCAGGCGGGTTGGAGATCGCAGTGTGACAAATATAACAATGCCCATTCTAATCTACCGGACACCACACGGCCATACGATACGAAACTTGTACACTCGATATTACAAGGGTTATTTTTTAAATATTTGACTTCTCAAGTCTTTATGTTGTTACATTGAACTTTACCCCATTTCTACTACTTACTGTAAGCAATGGTTCTAATTTTAGTAAACTTCTGATAGCTAGGACAGGACCCAATCGGCGACTATTTTGATAGCAAGAAAATAGAGGACAACAGCATGATTACATTGCCGAAAAGGATACTATGCAATAACTAATGTTAGGGATTGGGATAACTACAGCCACGTAAAGAAGGCAGAACCTCAACCTACCCTGTTCAGTCTTTGGATAGTGATGTTAGCTCATTTTATACTGGTGGTGGGCAGATTGATGTGCTGACTACTGTACCTATTAATGAAGTTGTCAAGCGTAAAGCAAAAGTGTAAAGCACTTCCCGCAACAAATTCATTAAAAAGTAAAAGTCAGGAGTATGAAACAATTTTGTTTCAAACTTCCCCACGAAAGTACAGCGGAGACAGTAGAATAATGGAAATGGCAAGAGATACGAAGTTACAGTTAACCAATCCTTGTGCTTAAGGGATAGGTAAATGTAACATTTAACATTCGTGAGTAACTAAGTTCTTGCTACTGAGCTTGCGTATTATTATAGATATAAATAAAACTCGAACTCCCTATCACAAGGCAAATCTATCAAGGTTTTTGAGTGATTTACCTGCATGTTATTTCAAAAGAAATTATTGTTATTAATCAACAAATAAAATAGAACTGATGCAAGTTCGGCTGAGCTGTGGATTTTTATGGTCTGTAAATTCACACATCGCCATCTTGCACCAAACTAAGCAAAACTTACTTCATCATCATCACAGCCCATAACAGTCCACTGCAGGACTTAGGGCCTCTCCCACGAAAGGGGAGGTTATCGCCATAATCTCCACGCTTGACAGGCGGGTTGGAGATCGCAGTGCTTAAATATAATAATGGAAAATGCTGCTGCCCATTTTCCAGACTACGGAGACTCTTGATCTTTTGCCTCGAAAACATTAGTCACCTTGTACGACACCCATGAATGTAAGGGGTTGGTGCTATTCTACTCTGCCGGACACCACACGGCCTAACTAAAACTAAAAACTTACTTATTTAAACTTAAATACGATTTTTTTAACCTGGACTTCTACGGGGTTGATTGACATATTGAACACTGAACTACTCAATAGTTATTTGATTTTCTATTACTTATATAACTGTGTTCATAAATCCTGTATTATCATATCATTTTAATAAAAGGACATTTTTATCACGATTTACTTACACAATTTGATTTTGGCATCTCCTTCGCCGTTAATCGGGAATAGGAGAATCTGCCCCACGGCGGTGTACTGGCCCTTTATCGTCAGGTTAGTGTGGAATTCCATTGTGAACTTGCGATGTTCCAAGTCAGATCTGGAAATTGCATGAAAATATATTTATTTTTATTGATTGTAATCTTGATTGACACATAAGCTTAGTAAAGAGTGCCTCTCTTTACTTTTAATGTCAAGGAGGTAGCAGCGGCTTTGAAAAGCATGAAGCGAGGCAAATCACCCGGACATGATTCGCTCAGTGTTGAGCACCTGAGTCATGCAAGTGACATTGTTTTTTAACTGATGTGTTCGTATTTGCCTGATAAACTATTGAAAACTGTGGTAGTGCCGATGGTAAAAAACAGTCAACAGTTGTGGCAAAGGTGTTGGATAGTGTGCTTAGTCGGCAGTTGGAAAATAACCTCAGTATATGTGATGCTAAATTTGATTTTATTGCTATATTTTCTTTTCGCAAATCTATATGCATTGGAACAACTTACCCCCGGCACTGCACCCCACCCTCCCCTATAAATAAACTTGTGGAAGAGAAATTAAACTTACACAACATTGTCGATGACCGCTTTTCTGAAACCAGTGACTTTGCCCTGGTAGTAGGTCACCTTTAGCCCGCTCAAAGGTATTGCTATCTTCTCTATGATGAAGGGATCCAGAGACGGGACTCCAATTTCAGGTATGCCCTTCACGAATTCAGGAATGGCGTCTTGAGTGGATGTTCGTACGCACTCAGCATAGTTTTCGACGCCGCAAGGGTGGATGAAGTCAGCTTGAAATTTTTAAGTGGAAACGCTTAGAATAGAAACCTCTTGATGCAAGTTGATTATAAAGTAGTATAAAGAGGATGTTGTTTGAACATGTCTAGCACCAGTATTGCTGTGCAACAGTTTTTTATGGGGAGCCCTTTTTTTTATGGAGGTATTTATGTGTAACTAAAGGATCAGGCGTAACTTCGTTCGCGTTCACCTACCTAACCTTTTTTTTCTTGCTTATAAACCTTCCACTTGAATCACTCTATATTTTGTTAAAAACCGCTGTAAATCCGTTGCTTAGTTTAAAATATCTAAACTTACATAGATACATAGGGACAGACGGCGGAAGCGACTTTGTTTCACACTATTTATAGATTGTAAACAGTATAAATAAATAAATTAGCAGCATAGCGTTAATTTTCTCATATACAACAATTTCAAACACAAATATAAATCTTTGAACAGTGACTCGTCTATGCCAACATATTAATCATTAATGTTTTTCAGCGTATGAGCTTCCAGAAGGAAATAAATATTTGATGAACAGTGCAAATTAAATTATAGTGAGGTGCAAATTTTCTCATATGCAAATATTAATCTGTAAACGTTGGGTTATAGATATGTCAGCGTAAGGTAAACGTTAGCATATTCATATTAACCTAACTACTATTCAGTTTTTGTCACATGACGCATTCATTTATATTATTAGGTACCTACACTTTTTGTTGATGGTATTTGCCAGGTATTTACAAAAACAGCTAAAACCAAAAATGCGTGATAATAACAGCAATTACTCAAAAGACCTATTTATTTTGTAACATTGTACATGCTCTTCTTCTTCTTCTTATGGTGCCATCTATCATCATCATCATCATCATATTAAGGGAGGTCGGCGATCATTAGAGCTCTCTTTACTTTGAAGACTGCAGCCCGGAATAAGGACCTAGTACTCATCCCAAACCAGTCTCTGGGATTTCTCGGCCAGGATGTCCGTTTTCGGCTAGGTGGTACTTTAATGCTGTTTTGGTGAATGCTTTAATATATATGTTATCTTTATGTATGTTCTTTGGTGTGCAATAATAAGTTATTACTTGTATTTAACTCAGAATTATTAGCTGCAAGAAGTTGTGTTTGTCGTTTCAAAGCAAGTCGGAGCAAGATATTATTATAGGTATTGTGACGACTAAATCTGATGGGATAAAGGCAGAGGGATTATAATAATTCGAAATACGCATTAGTTGTTGTTATGTCCACTAAATTTCAATTTTGAGATCCTAGAGTTGGACTTCAATCTTCTTCACATTAGTGGATGATGGAGAATTGATATATTTATTTACTAAACAGTGGCGGACTTAAAGCTTACAAACCGCGTACGCGTTGTATCCTCCTATTCACAGTTAATCTACCGGACAGCAAATATGCACTACTAAAGCTTCTTTTCTATCTCTCAATCAACAAAGCAACCTTATAAGGCTGACCGTCACCTATCCCAAAGCTTTGGAGGCTTTGTAGTTTTGTCTCAATCGGTTCAGAAAGGAAAATTTCACGTTTTTTCCAACGTAGCCAAAGATTTCTAGAACTACACTATCTATAACTACAGTAATCTATTTGCACTAATAAATTTTTTATCTTTGATAAATTATAGGTACTCTAAGGTTGTATGGAGAAATCTCTGTTTTAAGAAATAAAGATGCTGGTCTGACAGAGAATTTATTAGGTGAAATAGTGCTAATGAATTTTTTAATTGGATTGAAAATCGTTCATAAACAAAATATGATATGTAGAATAGTATAAACCTTCCTCTTCAATCACTATCTATTGTTGACAACCGCATTAACCTCCGTTGTGTAGTTTAATAGATCTAAGCATACATACATGCATAGATACGAGTACATAGGGACTTCCGGTGAAGCCGTGGGAAAGCGACTAGGGTATAGACCTACCCTACCCTATCCTACCAAGAAGAGAAGAAGAACGTACGAAGAAACAATTGAAGACATGCACGCGAGCAGATGCTGTAACGGCATCCTTGCAGTCTCCTTTGGAGATGATACTGTCATCAAAACAGATAATTATCACTTCAAACTTCCACATCAAAAACAACAAAGAAACAAAGTCAACACTTACGCGCTAATTTTGCGTATCCAGTTTGAAATAAACACTTTAGGACTACTAGGAGCACACATAGACCAATCATATTGGATTTGGCCATGACTGTTACTATTCAAAAATATTTCACAATAAAATAATTTACGTCCCCACCGCGTCGGCGATCACAACTGAGTGCTTGCGTAAGCGTAAGCTTACTGTACACTAAAGGCCGATGTAATTATAATAAATAGTGGAGAGGCCTCTGGTACTTCCCGTTCGTCTACCGAGTTTGAAAACATATATCGATAACTGTCGACTATATATTTCGTTTGGTGGTCTGATTGGTAGTCATCTTAAGCGAAGGGCTTAGTTATATTTTATAATGTGGTATGGCTCAGTCAAACCTGAGGAGTCCGCCAGGGTGAGTACCACCGCCTTATCTATTTCTGCCGCCAAGCATCCATGCTTTCATTTTTATAAGCAACAATGCTTTCAATTTTTACAACGCACCTGCGCTTTTGCATTTTTGTTATCTGTAACCTAAATGTATCTATGAATTGTAGATGTTACGGGCGACAGTCACCATTTACCATCAGGTGGGCTGCCAGCTCGTTTGTCACTGAGTTTCTTAAAAAAATTACTTGTAATTGGATATTCCAATGAATATGTTATTATATTACTTAAAATAATAATCACATAATTAACAGACGTTAGCCCAAACATTTGAAACAAAAATTTCGCGAAACCCAGGACTAAATCCAGAACAAGTAAATTCCTTTGTAAAACAAGGAACCCTTTCAGTTTCGCCATATCCGTCTGTCTGTCTGATTGATATTTAGACCCAAGGTTGCATTTTGGAGAGTGTACAAAGCAGTTGCATGACCTCATTCCACCGGCCATTTTCCGTCATCGAGAGACGCGATCCATGCCAACGCTTCATCCTTAGGTTCTGAATCTTTCAGCTATCCACAGGAGCCGCTTTAGTTCAACTTTTATAATGCGTACGGCCAAGAAATGAAACGCATACCAGCGAGTGCGTTCCCTGATCATTATAATCTAGACGTCTTGAAGGCTGGAGTGAATAGGCTGTTCCTAGACAGGCATGCTCCATCATCACTACTTACCACCAGGTGAGGTGGCGGTCAAATATCTGGCTAGCCCTATTATAAAAAAATTATGTACCTATGTATGTATCATTTGTACCATTCGGCACGAATTCAGCTGAGGATAATACCTGTCCGTAACTCGTAGGTATACAGTGCAGGAAAATTAGACATTGACAAGGACGTTTCAAATAACAAGCTGAAAATTGGTGGAAATGTAGAGAATAATGTCCTGATTGATATCCCAAAAGTCTGAGCCGAGCGTTCGATTCTGGATGGCGTTTCCGTCATTCAGCATAAATTGGCTTTCTTTATTGCACTATGGACAGGGTACCATCAGGTAGTGGAAAGGACGACTGACTAAAGCTTTTCCACGGCAGCATTAGCGAGCGACCAGAAAACCCGGCTACCAGAAGGGTAGCTCGTGAGTCGTTCGCCAATTTTGCTAACGAAGGCGAATTTTGCTCTGGCGATCGCCCTCTTGCTGTTCCTCAAGGCAGCATTTAACTTCGGGTTTGCATTAGCAATATTCGAGTCCCGATTGAGGCGAGCAGTAGTCCAAGCTTCGTACGCAGATTGCTTCGCTCATCGAGCCTCTATGCATGGCCAATTAAACCACGATCGTATCCCTGCTCCAGCAGCCACTAGCGGGTTAGGAATGAAGCAGTCTATACCCGCTAAGATGGTCTCAGCGACTGCGGTGGCATAGGTATCAGGATAATTCGATGCAAAGCAGAGGTGCCTCCACGGGTACGATGCGTAACATTCACGCAATCCATCCCAGTCTGCTGACTTATAGTGCCAAACAAGACGCCATCCAGTGGGCCCAGGAGAGTCGGATAGTGTACAAGACACTTGTACTCAATGATTTTACATCAATTTTAATCCTTGAGAAAAAACAATATCTACCAATATAGAATTTTGTTCTAAACTTATCTATTATTCGACGGGTTACAATTCTAGCGGCATTTTTACTAATTCGGACCTGCTGAATACAAATTTTGATGTTGGCATTTCCAATTTTGGATCGCAATCTCAGAATTCAAGATGGCGGACGTGTCTATAAAAAAAAAAATTTTTTACTTAAACCTATCGTGAGGGTTATCAAATGAAAACACTTACTAAGACAATGAGGGAGTTTAATAATGTGGATATTGCCATATTTAATGTCATAGTGTAAAAATTGGAGGTGAAGTGGATATCCGGTTACTATTCGGTATCCGGATAGTAAATATATATTTATTTTACAGTTTATTGTGCACAATAAATAGTATACAAAATTGACATACAGATAACATCACCATTGGTACTGATTATTTCTATAAAATATATCTTCTAGCCGACCAACGGAAGAGAGAGGGCAAAATCGAGAGATTCAGCTAGCGTGAACCTTAAATGAACATATCAACTAGCTATTGCCCGCGACTTCGTCCGGGTGGAAATCGTTTAATTAACCTCCCTAATGTATGTAAACAAGTACTAAGGAGGGGTCAAGCTGTATCTCTGGTTCTAACCAACCGAATTAGATCAAGCGTGGCCTAGATTTTAAGTTGGACCAAACTACCAAACTGTGAAAACCTCATCAAATCTACACTCTCATCGCCGTCTTCATATATCTTATAGTTTAGCTTGGTTCTACATCAGATGTTCAAGTTTCCAAAATCAATTATACCCTATATGTTACCCAGGTTAGACATAAAATTTCAAAATTATTATCCTCATACTATTTCTTCATCGACCTAAATTATTTTTTGTAAATATTACAATGTACAAAAACACTTTTTACTGTTTTATCATATGTATATAGATTATATACCTACTTAAATTATTAAACAACGAAGTGTAAATACATACATATACATAATTACATAAAAATATGTATATATGTATATCATTGATAACAAATGGAAATATAGTGCTCTATTATTCGTTTTTTAAACGTATCAGGTGAGTGACTGGTACGTTAAAATAGTGTATCATAAGTCCATGAAAGTTATTTTGTTAATCGGGAAAAGTTATCTCAAAAACCATAACTATTAATTAATCAAAGGTCTGTTGATTAGATACGTACCTATTGTTAATTTAGTAGATAAGCATCAAACGTATCAAATATTTTTCCAAATTTGAGCTAAATTTAATTGTATTAAAAATCTAACTTTGCTCTCCTTTGATAGGTAGTTATGCTGTTTCATTTGTAGCGAATTATTCGCTATACTCCGCTCTACAATACTGGGGGCTAATTTGTAAGCCCGTATTTAAAAACTGCGGATTGGTCCGAGGTCGAAAGAATTATTCAGGTCAACGTTCAAATTATTCACATTGAACGAAGACTTACTAAACGCTTGTTCAGAGACTATGTCCTGCCGAATATATGGCCGCTGGATATCCGGCTTGTAAGTTGGCTGGATATTCGGTATCCGGTATCCGGCCAAACACCTATCCGTTTCATCTCTGGTTAAAATATAGATCAAAACTAACAAGCAAGTGAAAATCTTTTTGAAATCCGTCATTAAATGACTGAGTTATATAATATTTCAGTTTACAAATTTTCTCGCGTAAAATAAGTTATAGAAGCTTATTAAAATACCAATATTAGTATACCAAAATATTTATATTTAGTTATTTATTTTCTCCCAAAAAAGTTTACAAAGACATTTCAAATATTAAATAGTTGATTTAGAGACAGGAGTCCAAACTAGTAGTTACAAAATAATTCAGAGGTATGGGTCTATAATAAACCTAGTACAACGGTTCAACATAAGTCGCGGCTTACAAACCGAACACGAAACGCGTAGCAACCGGGTAGAAAAGCGGGTGAGGTTACGGTGACTGTGCGGTGACTATGCGGTGTTGCGCGTTTATTTGCAACTAATGAACTAAGCTTTTTGTTATTAGTATGGAAACCAAAATTCCATAAACATTTGGTACAAACTGTATGGTCTCTAAGTATTTGGTAGTATCGAAGTCAGTATTAAATAAACCTTTGAATACGGCTGGCTAGTTTTTCTTCCTAAGTATTATATTTAATATTTTACGCAAGAAAAACTACGCCAGTGTTATATTAATCTGTTAAAAGAAGTTTAAATTTTTTGAAGACTATCGACAAAATCTAACCACTAGGAAGCATCACTTCCAACCCATTTCTTAAACGCAACTTGTTTAGCTCAACGGCCGTGATTCATTAACCGGAATGGTTTCGAGCATGACAAGGTCTAACCTTTTTTTAAACTCCTTATAGATGCGGAATATTTTTAAAGTAAAGTAGCTAAAATTAACTTACCTACTGTTCAGTCACATGAATTCAACAGAAGTCGGAAACAATATTGTTTCCTTATACTTTTTAATATAATTGGTTGCCGGTTCCTTGGATTTTCAATAATTCATACCTAACTCGAGGCTTAGAGAATTTTCGTTATGAGAGCGTCGGTGGCCGGGCGGCTGAGTATCCGAGGTACCGGGTTCAAATTCCGCTGCGGCCATGTACCAATTACTCGTTTCTAAGTTATGTACATTAGTTGAATTGTAATCGATGCTCTTACGGTGAGGGAAAACATCATGATGAAACCTGCAAATTCAGGCAACTGAATTTGTAACCATGATCCAACCTGGTCAGGTTCCCCTAGTAGCAGGGTCACGGAAGTCAGATGATAGTCGCTCCACTGTAATTACCTGATCGCCAAATCCTGGATCATGGTCAAGGCGGCCCCGGGTTCTCATGCTCGAGAGCACAACCGAAACATTAACGCCAAGATGGGTAATTTTTATAAATATCTGATTTTCGTTAAAATCAATATCGTTTAAAAATAGAACTTTTACAAGGGTTTTAAATTTGTATGAAAATCTTAAAACCCAGTGCAACTTTGAAACGACATATTTTCAAACGAAAATATATTGTATCAATCGAAAATCTGACAAATCACAGGCATAGCTGATATTGATTTCTGGATCATGATTACAAAATTTCTTTGGCTTTAATAGGGTAACATTAAACATTATCAAACTGCGTTTGTATGGAGCGTGCATGGGAAACACTCCTCTGGGTAACCAGCATCAATTTTTTCATAAGATGAAATGCACCGCGTCGCTCACGTGACATTTGACAGCCGTTGCTGCAACACCGCATTCGCGGCGCGGTTGCCAGTATACTTGTAGACGCACCTTAACCCATACGCACATTTTTTATACTACTGTAAGTAAGTAAAAGCTCTTTATTTAACACATGCCTACTACAAATATCAATGTATATGCGCGCAAAGGCAGCCTTATCGCTTTAAGCGATCTCTTCTAGACAACCTTCGGGAAGAGGTAATGTTTCACGTGAGCTTGAAGTAGTGCAAGAGCAAATATAGGAGAGAAAAATAAGGTTTAACGAACCAGCAATCTGACAAGTCTTTTGCCTATTAAGAAAAACGTAGTCTTAGTATTTGTACGGCTAATAATTGGAATAAGTTGCTTACTAGCACAGAAATCTAAACAATAATGCCTGTAATAATTCCTGTGCCTACAAGTAGGAATGAACCCTAAATTGTAGGTACCGTAGGACGACACACAAAACTTCGGAAGAACCCTAGAACTTGCGAATCGAATTATCGTGCATTCTTGCGAAGTTACATCTACTAATATTTTACAAAAGAAGACTTTTCATTAATTTTTGATTTTCTTTTTCGAATAAGCAATATCTTTCTATATACAAGAAATATAGAAAAACATATAACATATTCGTGGTCCCAGCCGAGCTAAATCTACCAAACTTGGTCGAAATTACCTCTACCAAACTGCAAGGTTTGCTCCAGATATGTGTATTCAGAAACAATTTCAAGGTGAAGGCTATTTACGACGACTGTACCCTGATCGATTTAGGCATAGATCATGACATTTGTTTTGTCTAGATTTATGCCCAGACCTATCCGCTGCGAGGCTGATGCTAGGTCGGCCAGAATCCGTTGTAGCTCCTCCAGCGACTCCGTCACTAGGACTATGTCATCTGCGAATCTCAAGTGCGTCAGGCGTTCGCCGTATATGTTGATGCCCATATATTTCCAGTCCAGTTTTGGGGATATGACATCTCCTTGTCTAACTCCTCTGTGCAATTGGGTGGGTTAAGATTGCTGGTCCAGTACTTGGACAATCATTGCTTTTGCAGTAAGATAAATATTGTAAACAATTTTGCGCGATTGGCTGTGTATGGGTTTCCCTCTTAATTTTATGTTAGGAATTTTAACAACTATATATTACTTTGAAGCATTAGAAGCGTGTGAATCCTTTGATGATCGGCACTACACTGACGCGAGTGACGCGACATACACGTGTATGTCACGTCACATGGCACCACGTGCATGGTGTAAGTCCAATATGGCTCTAATGTCACGTCGTGTAACGTGGCATGGCATCACATCAGTCTAATGTGGCGGTACCTTATCTATCGTGTTCGTGCTCTTCTTTTGTTTTTATTTTCTATACTTTACGCTTATGATGGCTGGCAGACAATGACGAAACCAAACTACACGTGGCCCGACATGTCTTGGTCGGTTTAATGCCTTTCCTTTTGATTTAGCTATGATTTTCCAACAATTTTTTAAACAGCCCATTCTTAATGTGACTTTGATTAGATTAGATTAGAGTTACTTAGGATTTTAAAAATACAGTGTCCATAAAAGTAAAATACGTACTTAATTTAAATGTTGTATGAACATCAGCTGGGTTAAACCACGAATCACAAGGTTAAACATTTTTATTGTGAAATTTATCAAAATTCTCTCACGTTTTTATGGTTAGGTTTACTGGTTAGTCCGGTTAAAGATCTAGCTCTATTAATTTTTTTACTACAAAGGTATTGGCTAACAAAAACGCAACGCAAGTAAACATTGTTATGGCCTTCACACGTAAAAACGTCTCTAAAACAATAGACATTTATTCAAATTATTGTACAGGGTATTAAAAAAAGACTATGTTTTGTTTTTGCGTATTACTTTGAACGTTTTACATGTAATCAACACTTTGCTTTTATTATTATAAAGCCCTACTATTCTCTACTCTACCCCACTCCACCCTTTACCCACCTATCACCACTCTACCCCTTCCCTACTTTACCCTACATATAACATATACCCCGCTATACCCATTATCTATCCTACCCTATCCTACTCAACTTCTACCCGACCCTATCCTATCCTACACGACCTCTACTACTCCTTTACCGACCCTTCCCTACACCTACCCAGCCCTACTTTATTCTACATACCATATCTACTATATCCTACGCTATCCATATCCTCTACACTGACCTACCCCTACCCTAACCCTATCATACTCTACCCTCCCCCACTCCACCCCCTACATACCCTTCACCACTCTACCCCTTCCCTACCCTGCCCTACATGTAACATATACTCTACCCTTCCATACCCCTACCATACTCTATCCCACTCTACCCCTTCTCTATCCTATCCTACCCTACCCTGCCCTACACTTACTCTACCCTAACCTACCGTATCTCACCCTACCTTCAACTTACTCTACCCCTACCCTACCCGTCCCCTACCCTTCCCCTTCCTTTCTAACCCTTGCCCACCCCACCTCTCTCTACTACTTACCTACCTTTATCTAACTTTACTCTAATTCTACAACTACTACCTTACCACACCCTATAACTATTCCCTACCCTACACTATCTTACCTTTCCCATACCTTAGTCTACCACCATTTATCCCCATCTACCCTACCCTACTCAACTTCTACCGCCCTATCCTACCCTACTCTACCTCTATTTAGCCCTTCCCTACCCGACCCCACATAACCCCTTGTTTACCCCGCCCCTTCCACCTCTTCCCTACCCTAACCTACCTCTACGCATCATTATGTTACACTACCCTTTCCCATCTTATATACCCTACATATCCAACACATTGTACCAGTATCTTTTTTATGTCAGTTTTTATTTCAGTATCTACTCCTTCATCATACCCTACCCTATTCCTTCTTCTACCCTACCCTAGCCTTCCCCGTCCGACACTTCCTTGCCCTATCCTACCCTATTGTACTCCTAACTTACCCTACCCTACAACTTTCCCATAAGTGTAAGCAATAAGTTGACAAAGTTTTATCTTAATCAGTAGAACGAAGAAATAAACATTGTTTTATATCATGAAAGGTTACTTTCGTAGGACAGTACCATAAATTGAAAATGACCACTTTCCTGTACGTCTACTCGAGTAGATACATATATTTTATAAACATGTTACTTTTCTCTAAAACTCTGGACGTCTCGTGGACTCTTCCACGTTGTACACTATCAATATAAAGCGCGTTTTGACGGTGTTGTTTATATTGCTACATCAGAATTAATGACGATGACTATAGCACAGGAGTTTCTTCTCCTATTTTAGTCACCAGATTTTTGATGTAACAGTGTTTAATTTGGACTATGACATGGGATCGTTCAAGAGGTATATTAGAGGTTTCCTTAGAGGCGCATTGGTAGCACCCCTGGTGTTGCCAATCTCCATAGGCGGCGGTGACCACTTTCCATCAGGTGGTCCGCATGTCTGCAGAATAACATAAACAATACTGTTATAAGCTTATAAAAATCATCTTGTTGGCGTTAATGTACCGGTTGTGCTCTCCAGAACGAAAACCCGGGGTCCGCCTTGACCATGATCCAGAATTGACGATCAGGTAATTACAGTGGAGCGACTACCATCTGACCTCCGTGACCCTGCTACCAGGGGAACCTGACCAGATTGGATAATGGTTACATATTCAGTTGTCTGAATTTACAGGTTTCATCACGATGTTTTCCCTCACCGTAAGAGCATCGGTTAGTATTCAACTAATGTACATAACACAGAATAGAATTATTAGTACATGGCCGCACCGGGATTCGAACCCGGTACCTCTCGCTTACGAGTTGGATACTCAACCGCCCGGCTACCGACGTTCTCATAAATAAGCTTATAAGTATAGACGTAAGAATACCCTGTATAAGTATTTACACAAATTAATGTTATGTTATAATATGCTACCTGAATTGCCGAAACGCGTTGTTTTGAATAAAGATTTTGCCCCGTTTTATGACAATTATGACAGTTAACACTATTTACAATTTGTACCTCAGTTTTATTGTGGATTCGGTGTTTAGGAAAGTTATCATTATGAATTATGAGTATGGTTGCATTATAAACCCGTAATTTAAATTCATTCGCATTTTATAATTTGATATGTCTATATCGGTATCTGACAGCAGCTTTCAGCATTCTGTTAAACTAAATTCACACAGGAGAATCAATTTCCTGATATTTTATTTTAATAATCTCATTTGATGCGTTATATCGCTATCAGCCTTAACTGTTATGTTACAGAGAGAACAGAATGCTAAAGATTTTTTTAATCTTAGTTTAGACTCCTTTTTTGATTCACGTTAATATCAGTCATCACTTTCATAATCATCATCCGAGCGGTCAGTCCCGGCTTCTGCTTGGGACCGCTTTCCGACTCATTCTGTTACCACTTTATCAATTGATATATTTCGCTGTCAGCATTCCGTAGGGCTTTTTAAAATGGTAACCATAATCTGCGCATGCCCGCCGCCCTGGGCATGCGCCGCGGTAACCCGGTAATAACGCACCGACGAACAATGGACGAATTATGCGCTGGCTGTGGCGCAATAAAGGCTCTAGGGTTACACCACATAATTATTCTATTACATATAGATTTTGCATTGTCTAACGATTTTTCCCTTCTGTGACTCTACGCAAGATGTTGCTATACAGTAAAACTATTAAGACTCCGATTTTTGGTAAATTTTGATTAGCCTAATCACTTATAGACATTTCTTACAGGCAATGTAAGCGTTTCCCAAGTGGCGTGGCCATGTGTCAGAAATTTATATCGTTATTTGTTAAATTAGTTATGCAATACAAGTTAGATTTTTAACGCGTTTTGACTGTTTTTACAATATGTGACCTACATGAAACAATTAATAGTCGAAGCCATTTCTTGTATCACGTATCGAGGGTGACCGGTAATAACAGACTAAACTATTAACATTTTTAAACGATCCCTAGCATTTTAGCCGGTTTTTTGGGAAATTAAATTAAAGATTAACGCTTCCCAAGCATCCCCCCGCTGGCACTTAGCCTCGAGGCCAGCTTGCTGGCCGAGCACAGAGCGAAACACTAGTACTATTATAAAACTGTAAAAAAGCCGTGTCTGTACATAGAAATCATTTTAGGAAAAAAATTGTCGGAATAGGATTCTGGGTCGTAATTACTCACGAAAAACAAATATAAAAATAAAAATACGTGTGGCACTCGGGGACTGCCGCGGTAAAGCTATTGCATAGCATTTTTATAAACTTATGCAATTATAATTATTCATTTACTTTATTTATGCAGTATTTTTTTTCTTTGATATTAATTCAAGCTTTTTCTTTGATATTAACCATATACATACACGTTAAGGTTCAACTAGACGCTGCCAAAAAGCACGCTGTCTCACCTAGCATTGTGTCTAAAAGAGATAGAATCAGTTATGAGCAGTTAGCAGCTAGTCTACACGCATACGTCTAGTCGCACGCCCACAAACACCGTGCCGAAGTCTGCCAAACTGAAACGACGTTAGACGATGCACGGCTTTCAACGCCGCACC
This sequence comes from Blastobasis adustella, assembly GCA_907269095.1. NCBI lineage: Eukaryota > Metazoa > Arthropoda > Insecta > Lepidoptera > Blastobasidae > Blastobasis > Blastobasis adustella. The sequence goes on from OU026130.1 coordinate 10,439,256, forward strand.
GCTGTGCCGGTCGGAGCGGGGGGTGTTAGGTTTATTTCCGTTACGGAATTTCTGATTCGGTCGCCGCGCTTAAAGCTCGCGATAAAAGCTATGCAATAGCTTAAAAATTCTGTCAGGTAAGGTTAGGTTAGGTTAGGTTAACTACTCATAAAAACAAATATAAAAATAAAAATTCTGTCAATCCACGCGCAGTCACCGTGTCGCGTCCGCCTAGTCGGCTGCTGCGGTAACTAGGGAGACACGATACCTACGCAGTTTGTAAGCGGAGAAGTATACACATTAGAGATTATATTAACCTTTTACCATCACTCTACTTAAAAAAGCAATTCGATTTCGCTCGTACACTTGAAAGAGAACTAAACTCGCAATATTGCAATATCAGGGTGCCATTCTTTCTTACCCTCTCTCCTTTCTTTCTTCTGTCCCATTATATAGCGGTTTCCTACCAGAATCGTTAATTATAAAATAGTGGTGGTTTTGGGTTTTTTCGGGCGGCGACAACCATCAAGACCTCGAGTTCGCTAACTTACTTGCGTCAATAACTGCACCAGAATACCAAAAACGTGTAAACCTGCCATTGAACTGCGATTGTGATCTAATTACAATTCAATTGGATCATTAGTAACTGTAACAGAATATAAAAAACGTCAAACTGCATCCAACATCCGATCCAATTACAATTAAATCGAGTTATTAGAAGGTCTCATCCGCACAACCCGTTATTGATACGCAGGGGGAACGCATGGGGTTTGCTTGTATCCAGAGGATGGTGGTGGACGCCATAATCCATACGAGACCATATACCGTTGTCCTACTGATGATAGTCGGCGACGTCGCCAGCTGTTGCAGCCGGCTAGCTCGTTAGCTGTTACAACGACTGATGAAGCAGCTGCTGCAGCTGTTTTTATATCATATCATCATCACAATCCATAATAGTCCACTGCAGGACTCAGGGCCTCACCTACAAAAGGGGTTATTGCCATAATCTGCACGCTTGGCAGGCGGGTCGCGGCACGCTTGGAGATTGCAGTGTTGTAAATATGAGAATAGAAAAAGCTGCTGCCAATTTTCCAGCCTATATCGACTCTAGAATTTCGTCTCAAAAACATTTGTCGCCTTGTACGACACTCACGAGTGTAAGGGGTTGGTGCTATTCTACTCTGCCGGACACCACAAGGCCTGTTATATCACATTATCATCACAGCCCGTAACAGTCCACTGCAGGACTTAGGGCCTCTCCCACGGAAGGGGAGGTTATTGCCATAATCTCCACGCTTGGCAGGCGGGTTGGAGATCGCAGAGTATAAATATAACAATGGAAAATGCTGCTTCTCGTTTTCCAGACTACGGAGACTCTTGATCTTTTGCCTCGAAAACATTAGTCGCCTTGTACGACACCCATGAATGTAAGGGGCTGGTGCTATTCTACTCTGCCGGACACCACACGGCCATTGTTATATCACATATTGTACGTCAAAGCCCATGCCACAGCACAAGCTACATTACCAGCCTACCTATGTGTAGCGATCAAGGAGATTGTATTCTTAGTAACAAGCAGTAAGTTTTTCCATAGGTATTTACAGCTTTTCTAATCACTCACTAGAAGGCGCAGTCGACAGTTGTGGTAGCAGTTTATATATTTATTTATTTTTATTTAAAAACTTTATTGCACTAAAATTATTACAATTGGCGGACTTAAAGCCATCAGGCTTTATCTACCAGTCAACCAGTAGGCCATGCGTAAAGTGAGTGAGTAGGTGCCAAAAGCGGAACAGAGAGCAAGTATACTTAATTAACTAAATAACAAATACTATTAACGAGAAAGATGATAAATAAAATATTATATATCATATCCCTACAATAAATACAATACGATACAAACAATATACCTATCATAAATACTATAGATACATATACTATATCGACACATATACTATTTACTGTTAGGCCTTTTCTCTATAAAGAATTTCTTTACTAGCTTTTTAAAGGTAAAGCGATTTTGTGATTTTCGAACATCTTCGAAAATCACAAAAAATCATAATATTTTCATATTATAAAATGGTATTACGAACTTAGCAGATATAGGTACTAAAAAGAAAATTACATCAGAAACACCTTTCCTTATTTATTATATAAGACCTCACAAAATAAAACACCACGGCCAAGCGATTTAATAATAGTAGTTTATGCAACTGTCATATAATACCTAATTATATGCAGTTGCATACACTACTTTATCTACACTCATATGTTCAGGTTAAATTTCGTACCTATAATTTTTTCAACTTTGCTGTGAGTAACTGCGAGTCAGTTCTGTTGTATCTACGCGTCAAGGATATCAAGCGAAATTTACTTCACTACTTTCACATTTATCTATTTATTTGCTTCAAACAAGAAAAAACATTTACAAACACAAATTACAACAATAAGAAAAGCTATTCTGTTTAGCGGGAAAATAATTCCAAATGTACTCAATCACAACCACAGACTATGAACTGATCACAAATATAAACAGGAATTTTGAATTTGTCAAAGACATTTAGGTATTCAGCCTACATTTAGTCGTGTCCCGGCGCCCGACAAAAATTTAGAAAAGAAAAGTGTTGCATAATGATTAAAAAGTTATTTTTCGATACAGCTGTAATGAAAATAGTATGGGAAATGCTGTGTCCAAAAGTAATTTTTTAAATTTTTATAGACTGGCGTGAAAAAAGTGTATCCTTAAACAACTGTTTTTGAATATGTAATTGGAACATTACACTATGAGTGTAGATAAAGTAATTTTTAAAATTTTTATAGACTGGCGTGAAAAAAGTGCATCCTTAAACAACTGTTTTCGAATATGTAATTGGAAAATTACACTATGAGTGTAGATAAAAACATTTTATCCCTTTCATTAAAATTCATAACGATTTATTTTAAATATCACATCAGTTGAGTAGCTTATACATATAAAAAATAAACATGTTTCAATTTTATAACAACAAAAATATGAAACAAAAATAAAATTACTCCATTTTTTTTTTGTAATTAAGGATATTGACCTGTTAGCCTGTATTGGCCTCTCAGTCTGTAAACCTTTTTTTGGCTTAGAAATTTAGAAAATACTTAAAATAATTGTGTTAATTAGTAGTGTTAAGACAATTAGAATTACTAATATTACTATTATTATATTGTAAATTTTTAAATTTTAATTGTTTTCGGAACATTCCATAGAATAAAGTTTACTTTCTGACTCTACATAATAAAAATCCTTCAAAAATAACCTCAATGAAGGTAACGATTCAATAATCACAAACGTGAGTAATTTATATTGTCCACCACCTTTATAGAAATCTGGTCAACACATTAAGGATGATGAAGACATAGAGCCAAACCAAAATATGAGATTATTCACTACGGTCTGAAAAAAGCAGAAAGTCCGAGCCAAAACTTTGAAGAAAGCTCGACCAATCAATTACTTATCTATAATTTGAATGAAAATCGAATTCCCTTAAGTGTAAATACGATATACACTATATTTTGTTCATTTTCTTACCACGAGAAAGTTGGACAGACTATAGAAAATTTAGACAGAGCTCGGTTATCTAGACATCGTTTCATCTTCTATGTCCGGCGGTTATCAGCGGAATTACAAACATTTATATAAATATGGCCAGCGTAGCAAGGCCAGAGAGAAAAGCGACATTCTTCATAGGTACTAAATGTTGAAACAGATTAAGAAATAAGTAGTGGCTACCCCGGGCAGCATATTTTACGGTTCGGATCAGAAACCGTGCGTTGCGCATTTCAACTACAACCTTCATAAATCGTTTTCGATCGCATTCTTTCGCGGTCGCGACTGCTTAGTCCCTTGAGCAACTAGTCTTAAAATAGATTCAATTGCACAATAGCGCATATATTTAATGTTTTAAAATTTGTGGTTATTCACTTCATTGGTATGGTTAAAATTACCCAATACTGTACTATCGCAAATATGGTTTCATTTAAAATTTTGGTAAAGACACATCGCAAAATACTTTTATCATAATAATCTGCGGCTTAATAATTTTGGTGAGCGTCTAAATCGTATTCTATCATTATATCATGTTTGGGCTATCTCTTAAATATAGTCGACCCCGTTAAAACCTTACAAATGTTGTATTACTTATTATTTATCTGTTGTAAATTACCGATTTCCCCGGATAATTATTATAACAAAATAATATTTATACCATCAACACATGGATCCTCACAATTTGTTATAACCTATCTAAATGTTTATAATCTAGGAGTTTCCCAAATCTGTTAAATGTTTCTCGCAGCTTCAGGCAATGGCCTATGGACCAGCTCATCAAAAGGTACAGCTAAGAAGAACTTCTCGATAGTTTTGATAGCCAAATCCACCGAGTAGTCTACTATGGGCTTTCCAAATTCTTCAGCTACCGTCCTCCAATTTTCATTTAGGAAAGCCAGTACCGAGTTACCTGTAAAAGAAAATATATTTGAACTGTCATTTTATTTACATTTTACTTTCTTCTAGGACAATTCGTAATCCGTTGAGAACTGCATTAAAGTCTGAATTTAAGTCCGGTGTAACACTACACTACAGTACTCTAAAATTTCATCGTTCGCGTTTATGGCGGCGCCTATTGTGTACGAAAAATCTTGTTTAAGTACGAAACGATGGAATGCAGTATTGTGAAATTTGTTCTTTGGCTAACCACTTAACAAGTAGAGGTTCGCTTCGCACAACCTGGGGGTCTAAAAAGACCACATTCGCGTTTCATAAATAATAACAAAAAGAATCATCTTGGCGTTAATGTCCCGATTGTGCTCTCGAGAACGAGGGACCGGGGTCCGCCTTGACTATGATCCAGGATTTTGTGATCAGGTAATTACAGTGGAGCGACCATTATCTGACCTCCATGACCCTGCTACCAGGGAAACCTGATCAGATTGGATCATGGTTACAAATTAAGTTGCCTGAATTTGCAAGTTTCATCACGATGTTTTCCCTCACCGTAAAAGCATAATGTTGAACTAATGTACATAACTCAAAAAACAGTCATTGGTTCATGGCTGTAGCGGGATTCGAACCCGGTACCTCTCGCTTACGAGTTGGATACTCAACCGCCCGGCTATCGACGCTCTATTCGCATTTCATAAATGATTCATACTAATTTGTTACAAACTTGTCAGCAGCGTCGCTGTTGTTGACATGGACATTACAATTTAAGATGGCGTCACTTAGTTCCAGTATTGGCCACCGGATCAGATAAGTTTGTGGCACTCTAATATGAATAATAATATGAAACGCTAAGGTGGCCTTTTTAGACTCCCTGGTTGTAGGATTTGTGTGAACAAAATAGGAAACTTGAAATAACGTTTTTCACCGTCACTGTGGCATGTAAAAGAAACAAGTTCTCAAATCAAGAATTCTTTTTCATTGCAAGCTTTCATCGCGTGTTCTCTATAATCGGTCTGAGTACTTGTCCAGACTAATCATACGAGCCCAAACTCGATCGATTTATCATGCGTAGTTTAGGATTGGCCACCTTCCGTCTCCATTTACTATACATCATTATATCAGCTCGATGGTATCATAACATTCCATTTTCACCAAACTTGCACAAATAATGCAAAATTTCAACTCAGTCGGAAACCGAAAAATAGGTCAAATTTAACTTGCAAGATTTTATTACGTACAGACGTGAACGTGACGTGAAAGTAAATAAAAGCTTGCAAAATAGATGTTTACATCCTTCCTATACTTACTCAGTTCTTTGCTGCTCTTGAACAGATTGGCGAGGTCAAATGTGACCCGGTCTCCGTAGTCAAAGGTGTATTTGTAGTTCCTCAAAGCGAAATGGACTCGAGACTCCTTATCCTTCACGTACTTTGTGTTGATGTCGACTTTCATACGGAGATTGGCTGTTGAACAGAAAATGCGTTAAAGCCTGACCACGAAACGTTTGCCACATGACAAATTTTTGTACGAGTTATTTTGCAAATCTCGCCCCTATCAGAGACGTCATAAAGGTGATCAGACAAACTACTTGCGCGATAATTGCGCCTTCGATATCTGGGTGTTGGTACAGAGAGGTGAAATGAGTAACAAAATTCCTTTAACACGCTTGAGTATCAATATGTGTTTTGAAGGCATAAACCCATCCCCATCACATCAACAGCCTTTAACGGTCCAGGGTTCCTCAACATCATAACTACAATGGTTGGTTTTGCCATAATGCCACTTTGCAGGCGGATTTGAGTTCGCGGTATTGTAAATACTCGACAGAAACTGCCGCTGTCATCTGAGCTAAGGGCGGTAACAGTCGCCAATAGTAAACATTTATATTTTAAATGCAAAGTACCTGTCTGTTGACTTATAATGACTAATTCATTGCTTAGTTAATACTCGTAATAAGGCCAAGATAATGTTCAGGTAGCCCAATATAAATATTTGATTGTCAAGTGAATGTCATCCCGAGTAAACCTCATGACCCTCTGAACTTGAAGGTCACGCTCGTGCTATATTTACGAGTCTTTTACGTGGTCCAAGCTATCGTTTCGTTTAATTATATAGTCGTAATCTTTAATTGATTCATAAACATGAACAATTATTTAAGATGATTAGCTGTGCATTAATCAAGTAGTACACTTCGTTAGAATTTTTTTTTATAGTTTCTAGTAATGTTTCCTAATCTGGCACTACAACTGTGTAACAAATCAAGATTTAGCTGTATCTAATAAAAGGACCTTTTTTTAGCTTGAAATTATAACCAAATGCAGTTTTAGTAAATTAATTTTGTTTTTCAAAAATATAATCATAATTATAATATTAAACACAATGCAAAGAGAGGAAGTAATAAATTTTTTAAATTAAACCCAATTAAGATATATTGTTTTTTACATATACCTCAACTGGTAATTACATATAATTTTGCAATATAAAATGGAATTTTTTGTATACATCTATGTTCCATTATGTAAATGCAAAACAGTGACAAAAACAGGTTTTTATATAGGATAGCTATTTATGACGTCGCGCCGGTATATATTAAGACTGATTTTGCAATATCTACATAACTTAAAACAAACATAATGATAGTCCGGTTTTTAACGTCTAGAAAACAAATAGCCACGTATTTACAGTAGATATGCAAATTTAGTAGATAATTTAAATATTTAGCACTTTTTAACAAACTTTTGCACGAGTCTTCGGCAAAATAATTAATTAGAAATTTAACCTTGGCCTAGGACCACTTCTTATTTGAAAGAAATGTAGAATAGCAAATATACGAGTACATCCAATTTGCTATTAGAACAATTTGTAATTTACTTTTCATACTTCTTTGCAACAAAATTATTTGCACTTTTGCCTCTGCCACTTGCCAATGACAGTTTTGGGAACCCTGTAAAAGATTAAAGTTAACAAGTTCCGGAAATGTATGCGACTAAATAACCATATTCATTACATGCATTTTCCGTGGAATAGCTGAAGCTACACTAAAGACCTAGAAAGAAAGAAAGAAAATATTTATTACAAAGGACGCCACGACATGATAATATACATTTTGCACAAAAAAACGTTACATATAACACGGAGACAATTACAGGGTTCCCAGTGGCATTTTTCATTGTCCATTGATAATAATTCAAGCTAACAGCGACACGCACGACACGGAGTTTTTCTCAGGCTGGACATTACAATAACGATTTGTAGGAACTTTGTTCGTTGATTATTAGGAACTGGGAGTTAGAGGCACAATAGCTATAGGTAAGACCTCCAAAGACCAGTCTTTATTCTCGACAATGCGAGCTCCATCTCCAAACTGCCGTCAAGTGCATCAAGACGGTGTCTACTAAGGTAGTTCAAATCCAGCAGTGAACGTTATAACTCAGATAGGTACTTACTCAGCTTGATTTTAGCATCTCCTTCCCCATTTATAGGAAAGATCAGGATACGACCGTCAGCTTTATAAGTCCCCTTGATGGTCAAATTGCAATGGAACTCCAGAACAAATTTGCGTCTCTCCAAATCCGATCTGTAAGTAATTTGAATTGTTTTGTTCTGTGATCAATGGCACAAAAGCTTGCATTGTTCGCAAGCTCCAAAAGAAATTGATTCGCGTCACGCGTGACAAGGCAATTAGTGTACACAGAGGGACATCGCAATACATTTGATTATAAAACGTCAATATCTTGAATAGAAAGTACCTACTTCTTTTATTTATTCAATTATCAGTTGTAAATCAAGGATTACAATACCAAATTACGAGTATTTATTTCTCAACTAATTAAATTAATAATAATAAACAGCCGGAAGGCGCACACTATTAGACACAAAAGCCGGCTTTGCCGGATGTGTAGTTGGCACCATAACGTCGGCCAACTTGCGGGAGGGCTGCCCATGTTGCGTCTACCGGAACGTGGTAGTCACTCGAGACGAGAGCCTTACTGCCAAAGTGGGCATCATTTCTACAAGCTGCGTTCCTTGTCCAATGGCACTCGAGTCTGGCAATCCAATTAATTATTTAAAAATAACTTAATATGTTACTTACATAGCGCCATCAATGATGCATTTTCTGAATCCAGAGACCTTTCCTTTATAGAAAGTGACCTTGAGACCATTAAGAGGGATAGCGAGCTCATCTATAGTGAAGGGATCTAATACTGGCACATTTAACCTAGGACTGCCTTTGACAAACTCCGGCAAAGCGTACTGGATGGCTGGCACCATACACGTCTCCCAGTTGCTGGCATTGCATGGGTGGATGTAGTTAGCTGTAAACAGTAAAGTATATTCATTGTTTTGTTTCTTTTTAAAACGCTCTTCGTAACATTCGACGCGTATTTTACATATAAAGGCAAGCATATATGCATAATTCACCTACTATGGAAGCAAACAGACTCTAAAAGAAAGTCTGTGGGCATATTACAACAAGGTTTTAGAAGACTTAAGAAACTGCCTATCTATCACCTATTTAATTGGTGATTTACATAATGTTGCAAATTCGTTTGTTTACTATGAAGAAGTTGACCTTGCCTTTATGGCCAACTTATGTCGTAACCTAATGGTACCTTTATATAGTTTGTAATTCGTTCTAAATATATGTCGCAATTTAGCAAAGCCATCTTGTTTGGACTACCTCCGGTCTGAAAACAGGCATTCAGCATTTTTCTGGTACGAATTTTCAACAACTGAAATTGCACATATTTCAGCCTCGCTAAGCGTGAAATCTCGGAAGAAGCGCATCTCCATTCCTGTGTTTATTTACTGTGACCTGCTCCCTATCAATTATTTACCCACATTTTAGCTGCTAAACCTTCAATAAAGTCTATTAATTGCATACTACTTGAATTTCAAACTACCGCAAATTACCGCTTCGTTGACATTTTCTACCAAAGGCTGTAAAAAATTAACAATCAAGTAGTCAAACAATAACAATGTATTGCATGACCATCAAGTACCTACAGTATTCGTGTCAGTGTATAACGAAGAGTAAATTATAATCAAGGATAATTCAACACATGGTTTGCGGATCGGCGTCGGATAGAAGTTGTTTGTATTAATTTTTAGGGTTCCGAGCCTCCAGACGTAAAACCTTTCGGTAAGATCAGTTTGTAGTCCGTTTATCTGTCAAGCCGCTTTTTATCAGGAAATATATATAACTTAAGGGTAATATAAAATAGCAAGATTGGTGAATTCATTAAGAATTAAGATTATTCTACTATATCCAGAAGATATTTTGACGACCTGAGTGGTTCAGTGGTCAAAATGCCGGTATGCCACAAGAGGTCACGGGTTCGATTCCCGGCCGGGCAGAAATTGAATTGAACTTGTTCTATGTATAATAAATATGTATGAAAAAGAAAGTATTTAAGTAGTTTATCGGTTATTTAGCACCCATCGCACAAGCTTTGCTTAGTTTGGGTCTAGATGGCGCTGTGTGAAATTGTCCACGAATATTTTTATATATGACTAGGTCCTAGTAAACTCCATCATCGAAACGGTGGATTCTTAAATTTTAAAAACGTGGTCCAAATCATAAATTTATTAAAATAGATATGTCAAAACACTTTTTTGATCCTCCCAAACAATATATTAAATAACAATATAAATTTCATCGGAGGATATGGATGGAATGCAGTCTACGGAATCCGCATCATCAGTCAAGATCGGCCTTTTTAATTCAGAACCGTAGCTAGATATGGATAATACCATAGACGTTTCATCTTCGTCTTCCGATATAAGGTTGCGGTCCTTCAAGATTCTCTGCAGCTGGGAGATTGCACTTTTAGCATTATCTCACCTTCACACACATGGGCCCGTCTTGCTAATTTTTGTGCCCAAGTATATAAAGTCATCCGCTCTTTCGAGGGATAGGGCACCTGTCATCTGCAGTGTATCGGTGCTATCTACTACCATAAGCTTCCTTTCAGTTCAATGCTGATCCGTTCTATTCTTTCCAAGATATTCCATTGCCATATTGCCATTTCAGCCTCATTCGCAGCCATAAGCCTTGTGCCATCTGTGTACCGAAGATTTGAAATTCTAGTGCTATTATATTTTACATATTCACCGCATATGTAAAATATAATGGAGGATAGGATGAAATCTTGTTTTACCCCTTTTTGAAATCTGAAAGACGATATTGTCTCGAGTAACGCCGTGGTTGTTTCCGTAGAGCGATTGGATTAATGCAACTAGATGCTTTGGTGCTCCAAGCTCATCCAATGCTTTCCACAGGGCAGACCAGGCGACATAGTCGAAGGCTTTATTATAGTCAATTAAAACATTATAAGAGTGTTACAGGACCTTTCGATCACTTGGCGAATGTTCATGATTTGTTCTCAAAGAGACTTGCCTTCGCCTTTAACGAAACCATCTAGATCCTGCGGCATTTAGCAATCCAAGAAATAGCGAATTCTGTTATTAATGATATGCAACAACACTTTACTAGCATGTGATATTAGTGCCAGAGTTATATATTTGTCGCATTTATAAATCGAGCCCTTTTTGTGTAATTGCAGAATGATTGATTTTAACACTGTAATAACGTATTTCTAAAAAGAATACGTTACATCTGTATACTAAACAAGTTAGATCAATCGGATGAATAGTACTTAAAGTATTATTTATAAGGACTTATTGATGTCACCAATAAATAATGCACATCGTCTATGTCGGCTTCGTGGAGCTTAGTCTCTATCGAACGTGTGAGTAAATAAATACCATTCCGAAACTAATCGATGTGCATTATGGATGTAAATCTTAAGTTATTTTATAGTCCAGGCATTTGACCACCATCTCACCTAGTGTAAGTGACGATGCGGCCGAAGATGGAGCATGCCTGTCTAGGAACAGCCTATGCACTCTGGCCTCGAAGGCGTCCAAATTATATTGCTTAAGGAACAAGCAACGTATTGCAAGTATATAAATGTAACTAAATTTTACTAAGAGATAATCACTGGAATCACTGATACGGTTCAGATATTTTTTTTAACAGATAGAAAGCAACACTATTTCCGCGCGTTTGACCCCATCCGAGCGGTTTTGATTCCGAGAAAATATGAGGATCCCGAGGGTAAATTGATGAAGGTTGTCATAGACTCTATGCCGTGGTATATTATACCTAGGTACCCAATGTTATAACTGAGGCTTAGGTTTTTTTGACAGTTATTTCTCAACAGCTTGAACTGGATTTACACCTCCTACACATTAGTTACAACTTTTGTTTTGATCATAATAGACAACAAAAATTGTAAGCCATAATTTTAGCATCATTATACTAAGTGACTTTGTTCTTAGTCTGTTTAGCTGTCTGGTGGATACTCAATATCTTTTTCTCAGAGTAGGTAAAGTAAAGATATCAAGCAGTAATGTATCATATTAAATACCTATTATGGTCAGAGATATGACCGCATCGGTGGCCTAATGATTAAGGGGTACGATTCGTGCCCCGAGGTACCGGGTTCGAACCCCACCATGCCGCCATGTAAGAAATAATCCTTTCTTAGTTATGTAGGTACATTAGTTGAACACTAACCGATGCTCTTATGGTGAGGGAAAACATCGTGATGAAACGTGCACATTCAGGCGACTGAATGTGTAACCATGATCCAATTTGGTCAGGTTCTCCTGTTAGCAGGGACACGGAGGTCAGATGGCAGTCGCTCCACTGTAATTACTTACCTGATCTACCAAATCCTGGATCGTGGTCAAGGCTCGTCCTGGGCCCTCGCGCGCGAGAGTATAACCGGGAAATTAACGCCAAGATGACCATTATGGTCAAAGATGACCCATTAAACTATAAAAACCGGCCAAGTGCAAGTCCAAGTCACACACGAAGGGTTCCGTACATGATTGTGTTTTACAGCTGCTCAAATGGTCATATTGACGTAAATATACCCCGGTTGTTCTCTCGCGCATGAGAATCCGGAGTCCGCCTTGACCATGATCCAGAATTTTGGCAAATCAGCTAATTACAATAAAGCAACTGCCATCTGACCTCCATAACCCGTTAACAAGGGTACCTGACCAAATGGATTAACAGACCCAGTTACACAATGTGCTGAATTCCTCGCGATGCTTTCTCTCAGCTAAAGATACAGATTAATTATATGAAAGTTAAATTTATATCAATGTGTTCAATTGAAATCTGAATATAAAATAGTGTTCCCACAATCGTTAGCAACAAGTTTGCAATAATAGTGTGCGAAGAAACGATTGTAATTTACCTAATTGGTGTTACGATGCAGTGATTGATAATTGATTTCCCGTAATTTTAAGACAAACAAGTCTAACAAACTAGTCCATGTAATTATATTAGTATAACTAAGAGTAGAAAAAAGGTTAGAGGCATTTGCATTACCTACCTATTCATTAGGAGGTACTACATATTGATGTAGGTCAGAACAGTTAAAAAATTCTATGAACATCGTCAGAGAATAGGTACTAATCGGCCCTCGAGACTCTTAAACCAGTCTAAGAGTATTCTCATATATTCTGGAAAATACTACTATGATACCTATATTGAATTCTGGGTTGTTTTTCTGTTAGCTGTTATCGAAAAACATATGATTTAATTAACTTTGAATATCAAGCGCGGCCTACTATGTGTTTTTAATTGTTTAACTCCTTATTTTAGCATGATGCAATCATAATGATTGAATAGATGTTGGTAGTGGATCCAATTAAAATCTTAAGAATTTTTTAGGTTCGGAGTGCAAATTTCTATTTAGTAGGTATCTTTAATTAATACCGTTAATAGAATTGAACATGAACTGTTACCGCGAGGAAAGATTATTACCCCGACTGCGGCGTAGCCCAAAAGGAGGGGGTCATGTGTGTGGCCTTGGCATAATATATTTTTTCGTCATAATTGTCTTTCCATAGAGAAAAGTGCGGGGATTCCATATTTTTTTATTTCGTCTAAGAATCCTACCCTAAAAAATCGTAGATTTTCAATCATCGCCCTACCACTTTCTATTACTTACTACTGCACTTAGTACTAGGTACTAACAGTGTCAGGAGACTGCCTTTCCTAATGTACCTACGTTTATAGGTAGGTATACTGTATGATCATATTCCTTGCACTTTACTCTCTTAGGGAGAGATGTAAGTTATTTCCAATTTAGCAAACTTCAGAACGTCTTAAATCCTACTGTTTTTCATTTAGTCACAATCAGAAAAAGCTAACAAAGAAAAATATTTATTTAGACTGTACTTACGTACTAACTTGGCACTTCCATGATGGCAGCAAAACGCCAGCAAACAGAGAACCACACAATAACCAAATTCATTTATTTTAATCATGATTAATCGAAGCTATTGTCAGATAGCTTCTCAATTAACAGTAAGCCGTCTACTGCGGCTGAGGCCGCAAGATCAGCTGTTTATATTGACCGCTTGTGAATAATATCATAAATACTTCAGTGTTCGTATAGAAACGGTGGATTTATGCTCCTCGCTTATATCGAGAGTAGAATGTTGTGGAAATAAGGTAAGGCCTACCACACGAGGTTAAATCGGATGTGGAGAAATACTGTATTATTTATTTTTCTAATGCGAGACGTGGTATGCATCGGTTGATTGATACGTATACGTCCGTGGGTATGTTGATTATTAGTTTTAATATTAGGTTGTAGACTTGTATTTCATAAACTAATGAGTGTTAATAGGCAAAATATAAAAATCAGCGGATTTATTCCTTCGCGTGGACCACAATAAACCAAATATAATTTTACTTTTTAATATAACCTTTCCTTACTACACTTTTCTTATGCGCGCTGAAAAGGACTGGAACTCTCTGGGTGAGTCACTGTTCCCCGGTAAGTGTAAACTTGGGATCTTCAAGTCAAGAGTGAATAGGTATCTTTAAGATAAGCATGCTACATCTTTGATCTCATGGTCGCTTTCTATCAGGTATCAGGTAAGTTGAGGTCGAAAGCAAGCCCATTGATAATAATAAAAAAATCCCATAGACGGACGTACACTCTAACGCCCGTATCCCAGAGGGGTAGACATAGATTATCGAGTGCTACAATCTACGATCCTGGCACACCTCGTCTGCTGCCTCGTCCACATTCACACATTTACGCCGGTTGAGGGTACTCCTGACCCATCACGACTAATTCCAGCTAATATTATAAAAGTAGATCGTATATTTGTTTATTTCTACTCACTTCTCGTGGAAGTTAAACACTTTATTAGCCATTTGAGGGAGGCAAACGAACAAGTAGGTCAGCTGATAGTAAGTGGATTATTCTAGTACTTAACTTGGAAAGGTATGTGTTACTTTTTATTTCCTCTAAATAATCCTATCTATTATACAAAAGTGGTCTGAACGCATTTGCACAAACGCAAGACTTTGATGAGATGAGACTTTATTATTCGTTAGGGAACGCTATGTCGCTAATGTTTGTGAGTTTTGTATGAGTTTTTAACCCCCGACGAAAAAAGAGGGGTGTTTGACATGTGTATCTGCGTATCTGTGCACCCGAACGGATGGACCGATTTGGATGCAGTTTTCTCTATTTGAAAGCCAGTTAAATCAAGATGGATCTAAGCTTTGTTTTATTAAACTCGGTTCTGTAGTTTAGAAAATATTTGCGTTAAAGTAAACTTGGTCGAGGGTTATCCGACTTTTTCTCTCGGTTATGTTAGTTACGAATAGTACCCTTTTTTGTACAGTCTCAGGTTACGGATGTTCAGTTAAATTTTTATAATTGTAATAATTTTATTTTTATGACATGCAAACATTATATTCATTATTTTTTCAGAAAAAAATTTTTTGATGTACTTTAAGTAAAAATGTCATTCCAGCTAAATCGTGTTGATTTTTTAAGTTGCAGCTGGACTGCTGGACTTGAGCCTCCTCTCACATTTGTGGAGGGTTTTGACATGATCTCCACGCTTGGCAAGTGGGTTGGAGATCGCAGTGATTAAAATAAAAATCACACCTGCTGCCTTAGTGACAGTGGAAGAATTTAAGAAAACCTTTCCAACAATAATATATCCCTTCGTTACTAGCCTTATAGGCTGGAATCCATAACATTTTCCTTCACAGCAGAGAACAGCTGCTAATTTTCCGATCTACGGAAATTATCAACGGTCTGCCAACATATATAAACAACACACACAGACGACATAATTCTGCTATGTCCGTCACTACACGGCCGACAGGTATCAGTCAAGAATTAAATTGAGAGGAGGCTATCAAGTGATATTAAATTACGCTAATTACACAATAATATACCAACGTATACCTACGGTTATCTCATGTCTACGTACGTGTGCGTACGTACATACTTACGCACACGTAAGTACGCACACCTTTTTCCCGTTGGGGTAAGAAGAGATCACATTGTTCCACTTAATACGTGAGATGAGGTGAGCAGACATATGATCTTTCACATTTTAAATTCTGTCCTTTTCACTCTCTACTTCCTCCTTTCCTAATCTTTGGCGTAAGGCAATGGTCATTCCACTTCCCACAATCTCCTCTCCTACTTCGTTAATTGCTCTTAGACCAATATCAATTCTACCCTATCTGTCAAAAATTCTCGAGGCCACTGTACACAAACAATTGTCGTCCTTTATGCTCTCCAATGATCTCATAAGTCCGTTCCAGTCCGGTTTCCGATCTGGACATAGTACGGCTACTGCTCTACTTAAGGTTACCGAAGATGTGAGGGAGAGTATGGAGAACACTAAATTGTCAATCCTTGTATTAATTGATTTTTCTAATGCCTTCAACAACGTCGATCATGACATCCTGCTGGCTGTCTTATCGCATCTCGGTGTCTCGTCCTCGGTTGTTGATTGGTTCACGTCGTATCTTCGCGGTCATCAACAGGCAGTTACGGCTGATGGGTTAACGTCTAGCTGGTGTAACCTTGAGACGGGTGTCCCGCGGGGTGGTATCCTTTCCCCTCTTCTTGTTTCAATTTTTATAAACCAACTTACTCGTTGTCTCAACTGCTCGTATCACCTGTATGCTGACGATTTGCAGGTATATGCGGACACGGAGGCTGCTAATATTTCGGAGGCGGTGTCTGCTCTTGTTAAAGATCTCGATGCTGTCCAGAATTGGGCTTCCGAATTCGGTATCTCTGTTAATCCCTCTAAGTGCCAAGCCATTATTCTGGGTAGCCCGTATCAAATTATACGCATCGACATTTCCCGGGTTCCTCCAATCCATTTCAACGGTGTGGTTGTCCCTTATTCTCCCCAGGTAAAAGATTTGGGGCTCCACATTGATAGTACTTTTAATTGGTCAGCCCACGTGACTGAGGTTAGCAGGAAGGTAACTGGGACTCTATGCTCCCTCTACAGGTTTAAATTCTTTCTTCCTCCTGCTACTAAAATCTTACTTGTGCAGTCCCTAATTTTACCCATTATTGACTATGCTGACGTATGTTGCTCTGACATTAATCAAGAGCTCCTTCTAAAGCCGCAACGTCTTCGGAACAACTGCATCAGGTTCATTTTCGGCGATCACATTTCTGAATTTCGTGCCAAGCTTAAGTTGCTTCCCATCCGCCAACGCCGTAATTTAAGAATGCTATCTCAACTTCATTCCATCTTATTCGATCCGGCCATCCCCAAATACTTTAAAACTAAATTCAAGTTTCTATCTGACACCCACGACCGTGACCTTCGCTCCTAGTAACCTTTTATTAAATCTTCCTCTCCACCGTACGGGTTTTATCTCTAATTATTTTGTACTGAGGGCTGTAAGGCTCTGGAATGATCTCCCTCCTGATCTTAGATTGCTTTCCAGCAAATACTCATTTAAGAAAGCTGTTCGTGAGCATTATCTGAAGGCTCTTTAGTGTTGGGGCTCACGAGTTTCTCTCCTATCTCCCCCTTGTTTGACTGAGCTTCTCTCTCCTTTACTCGTATAGTATTTATATGGTTATGTATTCTTGCTATCTTACCCAGTCACCACGTTTATTTCTTTTATTATATTTATATTTATTTATTTTCAGTTATCTATCTATTTATCTGTACATTATCTCTGGTTTGGTTATAGTTGCATAAACGGTTCCCCTCCTCCTTTTTGTCTAGTAGCTTATCTTGCACCGTCTACCTTTTTCTTTATCCATCATCTCCTAGTTTTCTGGTAGATAAGGCTATTTTAGCTTTAAGTCCGCCACTGTACTATTTTGTGCATAAAGATTAAAAATAAATAAATAAATAAATACGGTCCTGAAAAATCTACATCGCTTCTTCCACATACATCTAACTTTTAAAGAGGAATCAAATCATCTGACCACGGGAATGGCTCTTGCCTCTCTTCCTCCCAATTATTCTCTCAACCAAGCTGATAATAGTCTGAAAAACTGATGGCATCTTTGAAAAAAAATCTATCTTTTCTGTTTAGGATACTCTTGACCTGACCTTGTACGTACTTCAATAATTAGAATAAGTAGGTAATAGTTTTTACAAAACAGAGACAGGAGAGCTGCTTTCTGAGCTGCAATTTGTGGACACATGGTTGACAATGACTAAAGAAACTCCTTACTTCTCTTCTCTGCTTACTCTCAAAAGCACTGACAAGAACGAACGACTACCAATGAAATTCGTAATAAATAAAAAACACTACATAGGCGTCAGTATTTTTAAATACCTCGCCCGCATTATAATATAACCAGGGATAATAAATCAGGGATAAGACAGCATGTGGAAGAGGAAGTAAGTCGAGGAAATGTCACAGGTTATATCCGGCCCAATATTTTGCTCCAAAGAAAGTCTGCAAGATTGTGTTGACCACATAGTCAGGGTGAGGATCTCCCCGTAAGTAGAGCATCCATATGGAAGTTATCGCTGGAGGGACGAAGTGTTGAAAGGTCTGCATGTACTCGGTATACTCGATCAGCAGAAGGTGGCGCAGGATAGCAAGAGGTTCGTCCAGCCGATCTCTGGTGTTGGAGATCAAGATCCCCTTTTGGTTGATGAGCCAGCGCAGAGTAAGTATTATTAATCAATTTGTACTGAGTCTATACTAAATATCTCGTCATTAGGGCATAAAAAACACAAACAGGCATACTAAACCAAACTAAGGTCACACAGGTAAGGCCAAACAAGTAAAATACAAACAGGTTAGCAAAAACGTTATTAAACCAGCATTTTATTCAACCCAACAACGAATGAAAAACATTAAGACATTTAATTTTTTTTTTCAAATAAAGTGTATTTGTTACCTGAACTTGTTGTGAACTAAATGCCACAATCAGCTAAAACTAGTCAAGTAAGGACCGGTTAAATTTGCGTGTAAGTGGTTATGTCAAGTTCAAATATAATAGATTTAAATACAATTTTCTTAGTATCTATGTATTGATTTATATGTGACACATTTAGGTACATATACCTACTGTGCGCATTGGTACAGTAGTGGTTTGAAAAGGTTCGTCATCTTAAGATCCGATGGTGAATAATAATATAGTAAATTCTCAAAAGATTAATTTTATTTTAAATTATAGATTTTCAAGCCGAGATATTCTGAGCCGATAGTCATATTTTAAACTTGGGAGGTATTATACTGAAGAAACTGTTTGAAAATTAACATTACAATATTCCTTTTTGTACTTTATTTATATTAATGGTTCTTTATTTAATTGTTTGATGACCGATATACTTTCATATAGGTAAACCTTATGACTGAAAGTTCTATTTTACGCCAAAGGTGAGCGCTAACCTACCATTATATTGCCTAGATCACATTGACCAACATTGTTAATCGCATACGTTGAATTTTTGTCAATCATCATCATCTTGGCGTTAATGTCCCGGTTGTACTCTCGCGCGATTTGGTAGGGAAGTTACAGTGGAGCGACTGCCATATGCGACATAGGCCGAAGGATTGCCAAGCTTAAGTGGCAGTGGGCAGGGCATATAGCTCGCAGAAACGATGGCACATGGGGCAGGAAAGTTGTCGAGAGGCGACCACGTAGCGGAAGACGCAGCGTGGGTAGGCCTCCCACTAGGTGGACCGACGATCTGATAAAGAGCTGGATGCAGAAGGCACAAGACCTGCCTTTGTGGAGATCTCTGGGGGAGGCCCAGCAGTGGGCGTCTTTCGGCTGATATGATGATGATAACTGCCACCTGGCCGCCGTGACCCTGCTAGAACAGCTCAATATGTCCACTTAAATCTCTTAAATGAACATTTATGCTAAATATCGTTATCGCAGCCGATCTGAGTTTGCCTTTAATATTATGATTTGTAGATTTTGTCGGGCGTTTACTTCTGTCAGTTACGAAAAACACTCACCTTAATAATCAAAGGTCGATGAGGTTATTATAAAAAAAACAGCCAAGACGTATCTGGCCACGTGCAATGTACGGTACCGTTGTTGCCTGTCGATATGCATGCTTAAAAGAGGGCTTTTTGATAGTATAAACACATTACATTATTATTAATGCACCTAGCTCCTGTACAACGGGTATGAAATATTTTCTAGTCTAATTTGTTATTCTTATTCTTAATTTTTAGTGCTAATTTGAAATATTTGAAATGGTTGACTATTATTTTATTCAAGGTCAATGGAAAGTACACATTTTTCATTATCTTGCGAGTTTCAAAATAATACGGCATAAACAAAGTATAAATGGCTGTATCTTTCGCTTTTTCGCGTTGACTTAGAAGTTTGATTTTTTCACTGCTGCAGACCTGAGTGTAAAATATAATAATCGTCTTGGCAACAATATTCCGGTTGGTCGCGTGCGACCGGTGGTCTGTCTTGACCATAATCCAGGATTTAGTAGATCAAAACATTACAGTGGAGCGACTGCCATCTGACCTCCGTGACCCTGTTAATATAGGAACCTGACCCTATTTAATCACACATTCCGCACCTGAATGTGTACGGTTCCTCACCATGTTTTGCCTTACCCTAAGAGAATTGGTTAGTTTACAACCTTTGCACCTACCTACATAACTCCGAAAAAGTTATTGGTATGTACCAATGACTTTGGCGGCATTGGGATTAGGTTGAGGTTTGCAAAAGTAAATAAAAAAGAAGGAGACAACTCAATACAAAAGTAGCACAAAAACTAACAACCCCAACTGCTTTTAAAAACTGAATAGTAATAACCAAGCAGATTGTTGTACCTAAATAGATAAGTAAGTATAAAGGTAATGCACACCCAGGTGTAACTATATTTTACTATATGGATACCTACTTAATATTAATAAAAATACATTGTGGAACCAAAACTTGGTAATACAGAAATATATAAAGGGGTCCCTTTCAAGTTTTAATTAGATAAATATTTGCATACTTAGATACAACAATCGGCTTGTTGACCAACCAAGACGAATCAAACGACCTATAAATTGCCAACATCGGTTCACCCGTTTAGTACGATAGAAAAAAAAAACATACATCCAAACATACAGATCAAACAAAAACAACCCTTCCTTTTGGGCTTCGCCGCAGACTGGTAAAAGATGACGTTTATTAACCTACCTTACTCAAAGAAATTGAATCTGCTATAACTTTAATCCCCCACAGCGGTCACTCGGGCAATAAAGCAATGTTCGCTTTGCTAGCACAAGTTTACTCGTAGCAACAACTGACTAACTCGGCCGAGTTTACAGCTTCGTTGTCTTATGGCATCCGGCGTCCTCTGTGGACTAAATAGACTTGACTGCATTTAGTTCTGTCCGGGTCGCGGACGTAAATTTCATTGGGCACTTCTGGGGCACTTGTTGTGCCCGCCACGGACCTAAATATGTGAGATTTCGCTATAATAGGTACTGCTTATATGGTATATATAGTTCCTCTTGGATTTGTGTAGCTGATAAATATACGATCTACCGTAGCTGAGAAATATTGCTCGGTGATTTTATAACAATTTAATATTTTCTCATGAATTTTTTTCACAGACTTTTCACATTTTTCTTTAGAATATATATTTTCATTTAGATACCGGTACTACTCTTTTTTTTTACAATCGAGAATACATGCATTCATGATTTAGATTTTGCTCAGAATAATTTTATAGGCGCCATCCACATTCTTTGGTCGTCGTAGTTTTAATCTGTGTCATGGTCTAAAGGTAGTATCAGAACTAGTATATGTAACATTCCGAAGGTATACTTACTTAGCCGAAAAAATAGCTAGGGCGCTTGCTTGTTGTGCCATAAAACGTCTGCCTCATAATATCTTACATTTTAGTGCCAACGAACTTTGATCTATTTGGACGGGTGATTGTGCAAATGTTGTAATGCGGTTATAAACTTTGACCTTGTAACTACATGGAGTAAAGTAAGGGTTATATTTTTATGGAATGCAATGATTATAAAACTAAGTCGTTGAACCACATATAAGTGGCGACTAAGCAGTGGTTTAATGTGATAATATATTCACTTACTCTGTCGGTGATTTCGTCATTATTCTGTGTCAGGGGCGTCATGATGGGGAGCAGATAAGCCGATGTAACTTTGTAATTGAAAAATGACCTCGTAAGTATCTAATTAAGTCCTTAGCTTAGCCTTACCTAAACTGACTAAACAGTGTAAAAAATTATTAACACTAGTTTATTAATAGGAGTTTGCGAAGCCCATTATCACCCGAGACGGTATAAGCATTAGTTCTCAAAGGTGGCACAAACAATTAGGCTATTAGCCAAACAGTTTACTGCTGGCCTTAAGCCTTCTCGACATCGGCGAAGGGCTTTGCACAATCTCCAAGCTTGGCAGGCGGAGTCAAAATACTACATAACCGAAAATGCGGCTGCTTATTTTCTGGTCTACGGAGATCTGATCGTAAGCATCTAATACATTAGTCGCCTTTTACGACACCCTGTCGAAGGGGTAGGTGATCATCAGACAAATCAGCCTCAACCCGTGTTGGCTTAAAGGGACAAAACATTGAATTGACAAATCATCTGTTCTATATAGGGCTATAATCGGGGGATTTGGCTGCCCATGATTTCATTTTATTCCCAAGTGTGGTCAACGATTTTCGATTGCACCTCAAATAGAGCGTCGATGGCCGTAGCGGGGGTCCTCGTAAGCGAGAGGTCCCGGGTTCGAATCCCACCGCCGCCATGTACCAATGACTCTTTTCTATGTTATGTAAATTAGTTGAACACTAATCGATGCTCTTACGGTGAGGGAAAACATCGTGATGAAATCTGCACATTGAGGCAACTGAATGTGTAACCATGATCCAATTTGGTCATCAATGGATCATGGTCAAGGCGGACCCCGGCCCTCGTACGCGAGAGCACAACCGGGACATTAACGCCAAAATGATTAAATAGAGTGTCGAAAATGCTATGAAAATTAGTTTGCAAATTATTAGTTTGGGTATTATCTCCTAATAATTTAGAGTTCACAATTTATATAGCGTATTACTTATGGACGACTGATGACTAATGCGCTTATTACACGTAAGTACCTAAATTCAGTAGACTAAATGATTCAGTTACTGAATTTAGCCAAAAGTAATCGCATTTAACAAGTTAGGATGCTAAATTTAGAAGAACGTATAGTTTCTTAATTTAGAAGCCTAATTAGAAACGCATTTAGGAAAGTGTAAAAGCATTTAGTAACCTACTTAATTCTGATGGACGTTCAGAAACTCATTTTTGCCTGATAATTTAACTGTGTGAGTTTAATCTTGTAACATTAGGCACACGATTTTATATGTTTATTAATGAAATTAAGTATATAAATCATACTACAACCTTTATAGAGAAATCATATTTAAAATAAATATTACTAAACATGATTCAAGAGCGTCATTAACGCCAAGATGATCGCATACTTATTAGAATCATGTTTAGTTTTCATATAAATGTCAAGCAGTTTAGTTTTCGAACGCAACATCTAAATAAAGAGTAAAACAGATTGGCGGGATTTCAAAAGTACTGCAGTCATTCTCGTACACAACACGTCCGACTTAGTGATTCTTGAACCAGTAAATTATATTAGTAACTGAATTTAGAACACTGTAATCAGAAGCTTCTAAATTTAGAAGCTAGTTGCTTCTGAATTTAGTCTACTGAATTTAGTCATGTGTAATAAGCGCATAAAAAAAAAAAACCTGTAGGTATTCAGGGCCACCTGGCACTAAAACAATTAAACGTATTATTATTTTTAGAAATTTGTTTCTCTTTCCAACCATCGTAAAGAAAGGCAAACAAGTAATCATCCACCTGAGGGATAAAGTTCGTTGGCGCCCATAGAAACCTGCAACACCTGGGGAGTCGCGAATAGTCTTATACCCGATTAGGCCTCGACAAAATCTCTAACTCGCTCAGTAATCTCAGTATCTGTATATATATGTGCCAAACAGGGGCTCTATTTTAAACTGCTCGAGTCGAACGGTTTTCAAGTTTCCGTTTTTTATTTTTGGGTGCCAGGTCTACCTGAAACTAGCAACCCTAATAAGTACCCACCTACAGCTGTGGTCGCAAATCCAAGAGCATTCGCCTCCAACCGTGGTAACTGTTCATCAGGATTTACATTCAAAACAGAAGAATCGACCCTTTTCACCAATAATCATGGTATCCTACAGTATTCCTTACCCAAGCATGAAGTAACAGCTATCTATAGGTACAGATTACGAGTAGTATCTGTAACTTAGACTTGGTTGCGTACGCGGCCAAAGGGACTTTGTTACTAAATCAATCTTCAACTTAAGTTTAAATTAAGCAATATCGAGTCTAACCTCGTTAAACTAAAATATAATCATCATCATCATCATTACAGCCCATAATAGTCCACTGCAGGACTTTGGGCCTCTCCCATGAGAAGGTAGGTGATTGCCATAATCTCCATGCTTGGCAGACGCGTTGGAAATCGCAATGTTGTAACTGAAGAAATGGAAAACGCTGATGCCCATTTTCCAGTCTACCTACAGAGACTCTAGAACTTTTGCCTCGAAAACGTCTTGTGCCGTACAAGACGAACCCACGAATGTAAGGGGTTTGTGCTATTCTACTCTACCGGATACTATATGGCCACAGAATCGGTCATAGTATGCCGGACAGCAATTAAAGTATAGGTAATTAATTATGAGTTGTCAGATTTAAGTATTTGGTAATGAGATTTAATGACAATTAAAATAAAATAAATGGCAGAGTATTCTCAATATCTAATTTCAACTGAATCTGATTAAAACCATGTATGTGTTGATACGCTTAGGTACGTAGGTATACAACAAATTAAACGTATTTATAAATTTCCGTATCTATTTATCTAGGTAGGTACAATTACAGACATAATTATGACAAAAGTATGCTTTCGATAACAGATAAGGTATACAAATTGCTCCTCTATATTGTCACAGTAAGAATACAAAATGTAGAATTATTTTGGACTTTGATTGGCATTCCCATTTCAAATACCTAGGTATATAAATTAGAATTATCTAATTGCCATAAACAGCAAGAGTTCTGACGCCCCATTTAGAAACATTCTCGAATCCACGATTCCAAGTGATTGGTTTCCTTCTACTCGGAAGCGTAATTTCCTCCTAACTAATAACTAGGTCGCGCAAATAGATTTATACTAAAGGACAATTTCCGTACATCTTGGAGTTTGATTTCCATCTCGATAAATTGTAACTTATTAATAGCTGGGTCCAGTTTATCTATATTACACGGATACAAAGCAAAATAAAAATTATGATATAATTTTGATAATGAATTGATAGACAGAAGGATTTTGTTTATTATGTAGTGATAGTTATATACGCTTATCAAGAGATGGCACTATTTTATAATTGCATTTCAACCCGCGCAGCATCGCACGGTTTTTCTCTATAATTTTAGCGGACGCAGACGCGGCGTGCGACTGATTTTTAATTCTATGTAGTCGGGCTATTCGTCAACAAAGGTACGCGATAGGAAACCCGAAACATACCCCTCAAAATGTGATTCTATATATTGATCCTAATAATATCATAAATGCCAAAGTTTGTGTGTGTGTGTTTCCTCTTCACGCCTAAACGGATGAATGATATTTATTAGGTAGGTAAATGAGGATCTGGAATAACACTTAGGCTGCCTTTTATACCTTGACCCCCAGCCCCACTTACGCGATATATATAAAGTCCACGCGGGCGGAACCGCAGGCGGAAAGCTAGTAAGATTATAAAAAGTGTGTTGTAGCGTATACGAGTACCTTTAATAAGACCACGCAAAGTCCGAATCGCTTATTAAAAAAAAATATTTCTCTATATGGCAACTTTTTAAACGTCATAGAACGTCATTCATAAAAGTCATAACAAAACAAACAATTTAATTTCTGTAGGATTGATTATTTTCGTGAGTTATGAAAAATATTATTAAACAATGGGCAAAACAATTAAAAAGGAAGTGCGGGAGATAATTTTCAGCATGATTCATAATTTAGACAAACTAAAAGAAGTTCAAGCTAATAGTGACCAAATAACTGAATGTTTACAAGAAAGACTGACAAGGACAGATTATGCCCAGATTATTGCCATATCCACACTTTATAATTTATACTTGTCAGTCAATACGGACTTATCGTGGTCCTATTATACCTATGTATGTATGCATACACAGGCATGTTAAAATATAAACTAGAAACTAACCATCACGTGTTACGTACAATCGAACTCGAAATCTAATGGCAAACCGGTATCCTATTATTCACATTGCAAATCCATGACTTATGGCACAGACATGATTTGAATTAATTATTATACCAACTCGATGCGGGTAATAAAAGTTTCATCTTTTGCAAAATTTAATTTTCCTCCGACAGGGCATTAGGCGCGGTTCTTTTCAATCTTTGTTTAATCGGCATTCAGTTTCGAGCGGGAAAGTAGTAAAGAATTTGCAAACGATTGCAGTTATGAGAGGCAGTGTACCTACTGAAAATACTTATACTAATTAAATATAGTAAAAAACAGTTGGTTGGTTTACTGGGATGTTATTTATTTTACTTATAAATAAATGAGTGTTTGTGTCATGTCATGAATGCTATAAACATTTTAAAAATATTTACTAAAATTTTAAATTCTTAAGATGATTAATGCTCTTAAGGTCTTGTATTTTTCCTACATCAACCAACAAAGCTAGTCAGTTCTACATAAAAAAAAGGTTATTGAATAAAATTAGGAAAGGAACTTCAGCCAATACGAATAGGTAAGTCCCTTCATCGAAAGCTTATTCGAAAAAAATCGGCTGACAAAAGATGGCACAATATTACAAAAGGAGTTGCTCTAAAAGCGATACCTGAACCTCTCATAGAAGGTCCCAGGCCCAGCCGTCGTGTGGCCGACGCAGGGTTCCGTCGGATCTCGTTTCCATGCAAATCAGCGGAAATGGCACGAAGCACGGATGGATTATAGCTATTGTTGAATAGCTATCATTGGAATACCTATATAATTCCTTTGCGCCTCATTTATAAAGCATAATATGCGGGGTGGACTTGCATTGAATCTATTGTCGTCTAGGATCAGCCGCTTATAATCTGCCATTTCCAGAATCTGCCATTCACCGAAAAAGGTAGGTATTTACCATTGACATGGAGGTTGAATTTATCTCAGTAAGATATATCTTTCAGCTTATTGGTCCTATCTAATCAGGTATAGTTTGCAGGACTGTCAAGCCTGTTCTGGATGGGTACCTACTGCTGGGATTTAATTCTTGCTAAATGATCAAATTAATCTCATTAAAAAATTCAATTTTTAAAGTGTATTGTTCAAAAAATATATTTTATTATTCTTAACTTATAAAAGTATAAAAAGTGGTGTTTAGATTATAGTTATAGTCAACAATCACAGTAGCATAGGTATCGAATATTGATACTTATAAATAATACTAAAACACGACGACCATCAAACTTACAAAATGGATTCTGTAGGTAGTAAGATAACAAGCAAAACGCTCTTTAATGTATTGGAAAGAAAGGAATTGAGGAAAAAGGAAGGATTGAGGTTAATTAATCATTAGACGACAATGTTTGACAATAATGTAGCATTCTTTGATCAATGTTTTGGGAGATCACATACATTCTACTCAATACTTGCAATCGAATTGTCATTATAAATAGATTTTTGTCGATGCACGTAAACTTGTTTTAACTGTTTAGGTTCATGCA
The DNA here is from genome assembly GCA_907269095.1 of Blastobasis adustella. Lineage (NCBI taxonomy): Eukaryota > Metazoa > Arthropoda > Insecta > Lepidoptera > Blastobasidae > Blastobasis > Blastobasis adustella. The sequence continues at coordinate 10,466,837 of OU026130.1, forward strand.
TTACACAACTCTTAACTTATATTATTTCACTATAACTCTAGTCAAAATTACAATTGCTAAGGTGAGAGCAGTTCATTCTCTGGAATTTGAGAGTAAAAATTATTGATGACAGTGTGGACTCTATTCGCAATCGCTTTGGTGTAGGTGGGGCCCACTTCTGCCATCAGGTCTCGCCAGTTTTCATTCAGCACTAGGTTCACGGTGTCACCTGAAATCAATAATTTCATAATTTAAGTAGGTACGACATGGAGTTCTTCAAGAAAGGGATTAAAAGGTTTTTACGGGGTCGGCAACGCTTGGGTGATGCCCCTGGTATTGCAAACGTCCATAGGCTGCGGTGACTGCTTTCACGCCATCACCGCAAGTACAAGTTAGTGGTATAAAAAAAAAAGGTATACATTATTACGTTGTGCGTTTGGTCTGACATAGATATTCGTAATCGCCTAATCGAATAAGCCGAAAGGTATGTCACATTGACACGACAATTCTACAATTTAGCTTTTCATCAAAATTTGCAAGTGACAAAGAAAATTCCAGAAATTGTCGAAGGTTTTCTGACAATTGTCCTTTATGTAACGCATAATTGTCAATATGCAATTACAAACTTGTCGAATTGTCGCACATTTTTTATATACGCTCTTGGCCCGTGTCAGGATCAGATGACAATTGTCGAGTCACGCGGAAAATCGATGCTACGTAAGTAAAAATGTTAAGTGCTTATAATTTTATTTTTGGTATTAGACTAGCCAGGCATTTGCCCACATTTAGAAGAAATCTAAACCACTAGCTAAGGTCTCTCCCTCGCCTATTTTCTTCTAATTCAACGATGATTTTTTAATTATCTAGTAACATAGTTACAGCCAGCATATCTCTCTCCAAAAACCTAGCCTTTTGTATGACATGTACAGACGCAATAATAGTTGATTTAGAAGAAAATCGGCCAATTTGCAAAACTCAACAAATAGAAATCACGCTCTCGAACCCGTGCAACAGCTGTTAAGTGCGCTACATAGGCAGGAATGGATGCGGGATCACAACATCACGCATTTATTAATAGGTCACCAACAATCATTTACCTGTCACCGACAGGTGTTTCATACAACACTTATCATGAGATTGGTTTCATGAAACGCTTTAAAGCAAATCACAATTACCACCGCATTCCAGTCGACAATTAAGCGCGCGGTTGTTTTATGCGATAAACGCTACGTTACACGCAATGCGATAGACGTAGATCATTTCAAATCAGGTAATATAATGATAGACCATTGTTTTACGCGGTTAACGCAGCGGCAAGCGCAGCGTGAGACGCAATGCGTCACACGCACATATAAAAATATTTTATCTTCATAGTTTATACAAGGAGTATCCTTGTTTATTGCGTGAAACGTGTCCGTTCAACGCAAGCGGTTAGCGCTTGCGCATATTCGTGTTGTTTTGTGCGTCTACCCACATTTGATGGAGGAAGAATAAATCAGTTAGCATTGCATCTCAACTCAGTTAATTGTGACCTTAATTAATTATTAATTGCATCACTATGGCAAACTTAAAGAAGCGTAAAATTGATGATGAACTACTGATTTAATTAGAGATCGATGGTAAAGAAATATAAAAATCTTCCTCTTCTTCTTCTAATAATAATAATGCTACTATTTTTCTTTTTCTGTTTGCCATTTTGTTTTCTCACACGTTCACCTGCTTGATAGACACTTTAAAACTAAATTCCAAATATACCTTCTCAAGTAATCGCAGCGGTAATCGCAAACAATTTAAATATCGCTGCGGAGCGTCAAACGCATAAAACAATATTGCACTATGTAGCTCACACGTAGAAAAAATTACAATGCGCTCGCAGCAGCGTTTAGCGCATGCGTTTGCCGTAAAAAAATGGGTGCCTTGTTTTGGAACGCAGACGCGGTAGACGCATCCGTTGATCGCATTCGTCTGACGCTGCGATCTGCGCATAAAACAACCGCGCGCTTTACAAAAGTATCAAGATTTATGAAACGAAAATTGACGTGACAATCCGTCAAATTACGTTATTTTTAAAAAAATTACTACTAATCACGTATAAAAACAAAAAGTTTAATCTTAATTTTAAAACGACCGGCTAGTTTCCTTTCGACGCATTGAACCAGAAACCCAAATGACAACACCCGCAATCGACCATATTTTCAACAGCAAACTACCAGATACGCAGACGACCAGAATTTCTTTTTGCAAATGACCAGTATTCAATTTATAAGCATAGTGCTAGAAATGCAATAAGAAGGTTCGCTCTTCATGTCGTTAGCAGTTCATATCGATGATTTACGTTATAATAAATCAAAATCTCTGTGATTCTGAGGAAATTAATCTTATGATCACTTTAGATTTACGATACCGTAAATCATGGCTATCAAATTAGAACGAGCCCTTTGTGGTAGAATTGGGTAATTTGCGCTATTTATGGAATAAATATTAGGTATATAAAAATATTAGCATGCTATGGGAGCGCTATCAAGGGTAAAATCTGCAAGAAATCTGGCGTATCAGCACTTTCGCCATTGACCTTCGTGCGTACTAAGGCTTCCAGTATATATATTTTTCTCTTCATGAGTAAGGCTCGCGATTGTCAAAGGGCGTTGTTTTGACAGCCAGTAAATGAAGTCAAATCGAAACATAGGCTTCGTTGTGTTTCATTAGATTGATTTGCTTAGAACCGATTCAAGCCACAGCAACTTGGGCTTATTTTGGGAAAATATACGACTAGGGAGGCGGATGGATGTGCGGTCCACCGGATAGAAGCGGCCACCGAGGGATGCGGGACAGGCCTTTAACTACTATGAAATGTTTAAGAGTTCTGTTTGCTCTTAAGTTCACATACCGCGACTAATTGCATTTTGATTATTACGCAAGTCTCCGTAATATCTGTCCTTAATTAAGGCTTCATCTCAGGCTCATACAGTTATTACGCTAGGCTACGAGTACGAGTATTACTGGGTGTACAATGATAATTATATTTTCTTTGTTGATAAATCGATTCAATTTTACTACGAAGCCACTTGATAATGTCATTTGTGAACCGTTCATAAAAAATGGTAAACCAGTAGTAAAATACTAGAAGTTAGGCGTATTAAACTATTTTGGTAATTGTATCGCCATCTCGTCTGATGGTTCATCCCGACCGAATCATCACTTAGGTCAGATAGATATTAATATATATAAAAAGACATTTATCTATTTGTGTCGCCAAGCATCAATGCTTGCATTGTTGTGTTCCGGTTTGAAGGACAAGGTAGCCAGCGCAATTAAAGGCATGAGGCGTTCATCTTAGTCCTTACATTGACACCTGCGGTTCCATTTTTGTTACCGCAACCTAAATACATTAAATTGTACATGTTATGGGCGACAGTTACCACTTACCATAAGGTGGACTGTCTGCTCGTTTGTCACTGAGAAGTATAAAAAAAGACTTTTATTACCTATTGCTGCGCCACCTAGTATGTTTGACATGTGCAGTTTCACATTGCCATAGAGTTCGCTGGTCTTCAAGTCGTAGGTCTCATAATGAGTCGCTCCATCGCTACCGGTAACTAACCGGATTTTGTATCTGAACATCATTTCTGTATCATCTGGAACGAAAATTAATTCGTGAGTCATCATTACAGCCATAACAGTCCACTGCAGGACTAAGGGCCTCTCCCACGAAAGGGGAGGTTATTGCCATAATCTCTATGCTTGGAAGGTGAGCTGGAGTACGCAGTGTTATAAATATAACAATGAAAAATGCTGCTGCCCGTTTTTCAGCCTACGGAGACTAGATATTTTGCCTCGAAAATATTAGTCGCCTTGTACGACCCACGAGTGTAAGGGGTTGGTGCTATTCTACTCTTCCGGACACCATACGGCCACGTGGCCAATTCGCAAGTATAGTTTAGCAATATCTTGTAGAGTTGAATCCAGTATCCGGGTGCAAAAGATGACATCCTTAGCAAGAGATCAGAGAAGTAAAACGACTATGCCTATAATTTTTTACTTTCACTTCACTTAAATTTATAGAACACGGACTGTTCTAGTCGAACTCCTAACTTTTCTACATTACATTTAGTGGAGTGGTTTGCCTTCTCCACCGTTGGCTGGCGGGTTGGAGATCTCATTATTGGGAATATTCAAAAGAAAACAAAAAGGATTTACTTTTACCGTGACAAAACGCGAGATAGGCGTCTGTGAATCTTAACAAACATTGTAGACTGTTCTAGACTCTTGTAGGACTCTCTTGTCGGTAAGGTTGGTTCCGGGAATAAATAAAATAGAATAGAAAATATACACGCGAAGTAGGTTTTAAAATTTGGCTTTAACAAATGAACTATATAAATGATGTCCTAACGAACTTACCTAACAGCTTCATTCCACGCAATTCAGCTAAGGACGAGAGCATGGCTACAATATGACTTTGTTTGTGTTCACCTACTTTTTCCCTACCTACCCTATTTTTCTTGCTATAAACCTTTATCTTGAATCACTCTATCTATTGTTGAAAAAATAACATGCCCTCGTCTAAAAAAAGCACTATTGACAAAACTTACACATTTTTACAGTCAGTTTCCCCGTGCCAGTGATCGGTATCAGGAATATGCGACCTTCGGTTTTATAGTCGCTGAGGAATGTGAAGTTACCGTATATCCTGGTGCTTGCCTGTTTCTTTTTGAGATCCCACCTGCGGAGAAAGGTATACACATCAAAATCATTACCATCATCCGAGCGGTCAATCTCGGTTTTTGTCAGAGTCCGCTTTCCTACTTTGATTTCTCCACTTTGCCAGATCTTCAGCATTCTCACGACGTAAATCGCTCTCTAGTCCGCTTTTCCTTTTACATCGTAATTTTTTTAGAATCGCTTTGGTTTTTGGTGACTTTAATGTGGCTCATACCAATAAGTTTTGTTTACTTCTATAGCCCACACAAGAGGATAAGTAAGTACTGTCGATAAAAAAATCGAAGCTTGCGATACCAAAAAAATGTATTTTCAGTTTGTGCACAGGCAGACCATTTTGTGGGGCTCCTAAACCTCTACTATCGCTATAAAATGAAATTTATTACGTACTTGATGACATAGGATTACCTAGGACGCCCTCACAGTCTATTAGTACTTTAAGAGATTTTTCTGCTAATTAAAAAAGCTAGTGGTACGACTCTGTCAAGTCTGTTGATTCCGCTTGGGTAGGTAGGTCACTACTGTCTTACCTATTTCGGCCGCTAAGTAATAACGCTTCTGTTGTTGTGTTCCTGTTTGAAGTATAAGTCCCTATATTAGCCCCTTGCGAGACATTCGTCAATGATTGCAGGAATTGCCGCTATATTCTACTTACCTGATTAATTGTTTTAAAGTTAAGATCAGAGCGTCATTGACCTAGTGGTTAAGGTATCCGATCCTTAAGCGAGAGGTACCGGGTTCAAATCCCACTGCCGCCATTTACCAATGACCGTTTTCTGAGTTATGTAGGTACATTAATTGAATACCAACCGATGCTCAAATATCGTGATGACCTGCGCATTCAGGCGACTGAATGTGTAACCATGATCCAATCTGACCTGCCAAAACGTGGATTATGGTCAAGGCGGACCCCGAGCCCTCATGCGCGAAAGCACAATCGGATCATTAAAGCCAAGGTAATCTTTTTGTTTGGTAATATATAGACATTATACATGCAAAGGTTAGTGATACGCATTGATAAGATAATTTTTTTATTGTGAAGGATAAAGACATTAAACATGCAAAGGTCAGTGATGCACATTGTAATAACTATGTGAAATTAACTCATAGTGCACGCAAACAATGAATGTACGCCCGACGCGTATTCTGCCGTGGGCATTAAAACTATATTTCCCAAGGGCAACTTCAATATTTATAGCTAGTAAATTAATTCCTGATGATTATGGCGTGTTCTTTTCCGGAATTCTGCTTTATGTACCAAATATTACAATATATGTGAAAATGGTACCTGTGGGTACTTATTAACAAACAATTATGAAGGGTAATAAGCCTCCTTTTCTATATTAGCCTAGGGAACAAGACTCGATTCAATATAAATTATAAAACCATGTTATAATTAAAGAGCTTCAAGTAGAACCTGCCTTCAGTACAAGAAAATAAATGAAACCGTAATATTTATAATTTTTAAATCAAGTAATATGACAAAAACTAGTACATTAGACGCATTTGTATAATGACGTCACAGTTCAAAGTCTCATACAAACATAGAAGATATCCGTTTTGACAGATCATAAAGAGTTGCTAATTTGACATTGTGTCAACTCGCAAATTGCTGTTGCAGCATTTAAATTTTTTATTATTGGATAAAGAAATTTTGCAAATAGCGTGATGAAGCTGGCCCACCAAAAGCCAATAATAGAATAGGTCCACTGCTGGACTTGAAAATGAAAATCATACTGCCTATTTCATATCACATTTTCAAGATCTTACAAACATATTGAAGTCGCACTTAGAACACCCGTCAATGGAAGGTGTTGATGTGGTGCTACATTCTACTCTGCTGCTATGTTATTCTCTAAAACAACATCCGTGAGCACAACGACAAAATGTGAGAGGTCGTGCCAAGCAACGCGCAAAATTCTATTGAAATATTGTTATCTTCCGACAGAACATCCTACGTTTCATCGATCAAGAATGTTTCTAGAGAATCGCACCCCAGGTCACCACATGGCTGGGCGCCAAATTGTCATTAAGTAAATCCTTTGAAATTCTTAGCAAAATAATGACAAAAACAGCTAGTAAACTCACTTCATCTCACGTATTTCAGCTTTCTTCAGGCCCTTGACGACCACATTGGTGCTCTTTATGGTGAAAGTACCCGCCACTGCATTGATGTCCGTCAAGGTGAGAGGATCCAGCGGATCCAGGTTAAACTCCGGTATACCCTGGACGAACTGCTTCTGGAATATCCTCGCCTGTTCTGTGATGCAGCTGGAGAGCTGGTCGGATGGCAGACTTCGGGAGCATGGTATGATTGATGATGCTGCAAAGAATTTGTGGATTGTGAATCTAAATCGAATTTACACAATATGAGTATCAGTTACTACTTTCATCTGGTTGTAGGGCTGGTTGCCAAGCCTGAGAAGTCTGCGTAGATGAGTACAACAGCCTTTTTCTGCCACCAATCAACAAGGTTTTCATTCTTGTGTTTCGGCTTGAAAGATATGAGGCATTTCATCTTAAACCTTACAGTGACAACGCACCTGCTGCATTGCATTTTCTTTATATGAAAATTTAAACCTAATTTAAACGTAAGTGCATGAATCATAGCGCAGCGTTCACGCGTTTCTACTCGCATATAAATGGGCCTTAAGTATTAACTATGTTTAATTTCGGTAGACATTAAGCTGTAAAGTTACACGGGTAATCCCTGGAAATACGAAGTTAAGTTAAATCTTATTCCTATTGTCTTCATTTTGTTCCCGGTCCAGAGCAGCACAGAAAGTTTTTGTTAAAGAGATTGAAACTCGACTACATTGTGTTCCTTTTTCTAGATTTCACTGGTGCAGGGAAGTGGATTGTTCCTTTGACGATACTCGAAAAGAAGTACCCTAGTAAGTAGTATAGGTGAAATGATGAAAATTTTCGATACGTATGTAAATATCGACGGTCGTTGCAAAATTTCGATATTGATGATGATTTATGGTATATTATGATGATTATACTGCAAAAAAAGTTTACGCATAGTCTGTCTATGCGTACGGTATTTTGTTTTGGGTTTGGAGCGAAGCGAATATTTTCTTCTGAGGTATTTTGTAATCGTTGGCATGCAGTAAAATTTGCATAATTTAAAGAACGCTATACGATTTCATTAGCATTCATATTGAATATATGAATGCTTAACCTAAATTTTAGGTTAAGGTCTTTGTAATTGTTATTTTAATATTGCCTTAAAGTTTGCGTGGACAAAACTTACCTATATAGGTATCTATGATCGGAATTTAGTTATACTTATAGCTTGTCTATTTTATTACATGTATAAATAATTTTAGCAAAATAATTTAATATTTTTTTAACTTCTCCATATGTATTTAATTTAATATTAGGTACTTACGCGTTTTGTGTTGCGAAAATGATGGGAACGTTTTTGGGATTGCTCTTGCTCTATAGTTTTCGTTTGTTCATACAATGATCGTTATAATAATATAGATTTTTAATTAGATTTTTTTAGTTTTGTAATTAGAACAACCCGTATGGTGTCCGGCAGAATAGAATACAGCAACAACCTCTTCCAATACTGTCGTATAAAGCGACTAATGATCTTTTCAAGAGATTTTTTTTCCATTTTTTGTGCTGCCTCACCTAGTGGTAAGTCACGAGGCGGCCGAAGATGGAGCATACCTAGTACCATAAGAAGTAACTACCTTCATCTTACAGAATACCGTAGCCAAGCAACACAATTTTAAATAGTATTAAATTACTGCCGGCGAGTAAGGGTTCAAGCGCTTCATAGGGAACCGTGCCTCTGGTAGGAGTAATAAAATGTGTTAGTGTTTAATTGTGTTTTGGAAGCCAGAACTACGAAGTGCTCTTTTTTCTTGGCAAGTAATAAATCTTAATGCTTAGGTTTCTATGTAATACTTTACTGTTTTTAACTCCGGCCAAAAATAGGAAGGCATGTTATAAGCCAGAAGACGCCCACTGCTGGGCATAGGCCTCCCCCAGAGATCTCCACAAAGGCCGGTCCTGTGCTTTCCGCATCCAGCTGGTACTTGCGATCTTTACCAGGTCATAGGTCCATCTTGTGGGAGGTCTACCCACGCTGCGTCTTCCGGTACGTGGTCGCCACTCGAGAACTTTACTGCCCCATCGGCCCGTACTGATACACTAATTTTGATGAGGTTTTCTTTATTTGAATTTATGATTAAGATAGTTCTTAACTTTGTTTAATTAAAAGCGGTTAGTAGTTAAGAAAATATTTTAGTAAGTATATTTACCTATGTAAAATTGGTCGGGGTTTATCCGACTTTTTGTGTCGGTTATGTTTTGTTTAGTGAACCTATGAGGGTCACTAAACAGGTATTTCTCATTGTCTTACACGTGTAAGACAACGGTATGTCAGCGGTTAAGTACTGCGATCTCCACTAATGTGAAGGCTAGAGTCCGGCAGTGTACCTGTTATAGGCTGCTGTTGCAGATTACGATGACGTATTCTTTGTTAAATAACACAAAGAAATTGGGGCATAGTCACAATCTATATTTGGTTTTCTTTTTTAGTGGTGCAGACCCAGAGCTACACACATGAACTTTAAAGCTCTATGGGTGCATATAATGTATCCAAAAGGGACAGATAAAAGTTGTCAACTAATACCCCTCCATAACCACCGCGATTGTCAAATTTGGTGGCCTTGGTCACCTAATGTTATAGCTTTTGTATGACATTAAGTAATTTGTATACAGTTGTGACAGAGTGACAGTGTACATTCTCTTTAGGTCGAGGCTCCAGGTTTGAGATGTAAAGCCTGATTAAGGAAAATATGAGATCTGCCAAGAGTGTCGAAAGGGAGCTACTATTCTTGATACTTGCTGTTGGCCGTGTAACAAATGAGTTCTAACAAATCCACAATACCGGCCATCTATATATCCAAAAGATGGCAATCTCGTAATATATTCCTTGTGAGGTATTGTGATATCAAAATAAATCATTAGAAATAAATAAATCACCATTTAATAATCATGCCTTGTCTATAGCAATTGCTTTTTGTGAAGGTGCCGTAAGGAAACTGAAACCGTTATGATAGCATTGCTCGCGGATGACAAAGGAACTAAATTTCACAGAGAGCCAACAAGAACAACTTACATTAAAAACAATGACACGGACGACATAACTTAAAATCAATCTTATCTGGACCCTTGTCTTCTGCTCTTTCTGCTTAATGAAACACAAAATATGCCCATATGTTATATTGTATTAGTTATTATGGTATATGGTATGGTATTGATGGTATATGGTATATGGTATTTTATTGATATTGTATATTAATATAGTAAGTATAGAAATTTATGTATGTATTTAGTTATTCCATTATTATAGTCATTGTGCCCGTCTTATCTGCGTTTAATTATTACATCTCTCTTTTGTAGGCTGACTGGAAGAGATTTCTTTTAAAGATAAGTAGTGCCTGTTGTGTCGTAACTAATCTGTACTTTATGTTAAGTTCTCATGTGTACAAGAAATTGTTAAATAAATAAATAAAAATAAATAAATAATTAGGCACATGTAAGTTTAAAAACTCACGTAATGAGGAAGCGCTTATCCCACCGATCAGGCAAGCCAATCCAAGAGCCAGAGCTGAATACCATTTTCTGGACATTATTGCGTCGCGTCCTTTCTTCACTGGCGAGGATTACAAAATGTTCCACATTATAATTCGGCCTCCAATTTATATATATTCATAAGGTCTTACCATGCGTATGCGCACGAAAACTCGTTTGCTGTGCACTACACCGTAAGAGTAAGTATAATTCAGTACTGTGCCACAAATATGAACGAAACTGAACCGGTGACGGCGTCGCTATTGTCGAACTGAAAATGGCGTTTCATAATGGTGACTGTTAGTTCCACTATTGCCCACCAGGTTGCGTTTGTGGCACGTTAGCCCTTTCTGCGTCATTCGTGACGTAGGTAGCGATTTCGATGAAAAGTTTTCGGTTAATGGATGAGGAAATAAACACGTTTTTATGTTACACGCAAGAAATTGCCGAAAGGATTATATCCACAGACTAACTATAATAAAGACATGTGATCTTCATAGTTACTGCATGAAAGTAGTGTCATTTCCACATTCAAACTTTAAATTTGTTCCCTTGTTTAAGATTTACAACATTGTTGAACAGAACGGACATTAGTAAGTAGTAAAGTAAGGTAGGTAACAAATAGAAATAAAACATCTAGTATTAAAATACCTAGTAAAGATATTTATACTTAAATGTGCTCGTTTTACAATTAAAATAAGGCCATGAAGTAGTGTAAACATTTTTATGACGTCTTTTGAGAAGCAATTTTTACTAAATTACTTATTGGTACTTGATAGCCAGTCACGAAAATAGCAAGAAATGCTGTTTCGTAACTGATTGCGAAAAACAGTTACAAACATGGATTCATTATTCTTGTTTGATAACCAGTTACGAAAATATGAATGAAATGTGTTATTTCGTAACTTGATTACTAGATTTATTTATTTAAAAATTATATCATATAAATATCTAATATTTTCTGAAGAGCTTTTGTGAAGAGTTTGATAAATTCACACAGCGCCATCTAGCCCCAAAGTAAGAAAAGCTAGTATTGTGGGCGTTAGACAACTGATAAACGACTTATATACTTTTTAAAATACATTATAGTACGCAAATACAGACCCATAACAGAAATTAAAATTCACCATTTAAATTTCTGCTCGGCCGGTAATCGAACTCGGGACCTCTGCGTGGCGACCAGCATGTTTACCAACTGAACCACTCAGATCGTCAAAGCATCAATAAATACAAATGATTAAAATACATTAGATTCATCATCATCATCATCATCCTGGCGTCATGACCCGGTTGCGCCCCCGCGCAGCACGCGAGGACTCAGGGTCCGCCTTCCTGCTATTCTTGGCCCACCTTGCTCGGTCTTCGGCATCTTTAGTGGTGAGCTTATTGGCACACATATCGTTCTTGACTACGTCAAGCCATCGCTTTTTGGGCCGGCCTCTCCTTCCCGTGCCCGGCGGGGGCGGCATAGCCAGACACTTGTTCCCCACATAACTTGCCGGTCTGCGTAAGACGGCCATACTATCGAAGGCGGCACTCTTGCAGCTTATATGCGAAGTCACGGACGCCAAGGCTACCCCGAATGTGGGCGTTTCGAACCCGATCCTTCCGTGAAACTCCACACATCCACCGCAGCATCTTCATTTCTGTGACGCGCAAATGCAGGAGTGTGTTCTTTGATCTGTATCCCTCCATGAGAGTTTACAGGGCAAATACGGGGTCCATGGTACCACAACTCGGCCGAAACCCATAGTGACACTCCGAGATTTTAAATTGTTTAAAATACATTAGATTGGGTAAATATAATTTACACAATGTAAAATCATGTCGGAATAGTACATTTGACATTCACAACAAATAAAAAAACATGTAAAATACTTAATATAAATGAAATAAATTAGATGTCAAAGTAAATGAAACGATCCATAATAAAATAATGTCAAAAGTAGGTGCATTAATTCACAATAATAATAATACCTAATGTAAAAAAATATCTATAAAATGTCCATTGAATATCAAAATATATCAAAATTAATTTTCATCGATATTACGATTTAAAAACTCCTTAAGTGAAGAAAATACATTGTTCAATAAAAGGTTCTTCAGCCTACTACAAAATGATTCGTCATTTTTTTCGCCTCGAAGAAGCAGGTAAATGTAAATACCCGGTAAAAACCAGTTAGTAAAAGTTTTTTCCTGCGACTACGTCTTCGTGAAAATAGGTTTTTGGTAATTTAGCTTTTTAATACGACTACATTCATATACATACACACTGATATCTTCTTTACTCTTACTTGGCTTCGCCGTAGTCGATTAATAATAATTTGAACTAATACTAAGTACTCAGTTAGTATCTACTATTAACCGCCTAGCTATTGTACCTACTTATCGATGACGTAAATGATCTTCTAACACGTTAATCTATGTCGTCGTGCTTGTCACACGCGTGATTTAATAAAATTGCTATCTCTTTTCTTTATTTATAACGAGTTTTCTTCACGAAAAATTCTAAATTAATGGAAACACGTAGTAAAAGTTAAATATTTTACAAAGTTACGCGTGATACGAGACACCTTGAGTTTTGTTTGATTTTAATTTATAGTTTATGTATTTCCGACTAGGAAATACCCAAAACAAGGGTGCTACTTGCTAAAATGTTATCCAAATCTGTTTTTTGGCACACAGAATTTCGCATTTTAAATAAGTTTGGATACGAGTATCAATACTTGTTTTTCGTTGTTTACGGAATATAATAAAAAACGATTATTCTCTTTCGTTTCAAGATACATTAGGAGTCGTTTGGCAAACTCAATTTTTCATATTTAAAGGCTTCTATTTAAAAGTACCTATTACAGAAACTCGTAGACTTTTCCTGTAATTCACTACTGTGCTATAAAAACCAGTAGAAATAAAATAGAGCTAAATTCTGTCAATACCAAATATTGTTCAGTGTTGCCAAGTTATTCGTGACTTTGACAAGTTTATATTTTTTTATAGATGGTGCCCTAATTTTTTCTACGTATCTTGCTGTCAGTTGCCCTTTCCTCGCATTACGGAGTACAAATGCAACAAGGATCATTTGTCACTTGGTTGTGAAACATCAACTCCAGCCGTCTGTCAAAAGTGACGGTTTACAAGATGGCGGCGTTAGTTCTGATTTCAGCCACATGCCAAATTATCCTTGTAGCACTAGCACCATACTCGGTTTTGAAGGGCGCCCGTTGCGGTTATTAAACTATGATACCGCGTGAAATTGTGACATGTTTGAAACCATTTCCAGCTCATGTGACAAATATGAAGAAATAGGTATTACAAGGTAGTTTTACTAAAATCATCCCTGTGACACTTTAATGCTCTTCCTTTTTAGTTATTACAAAACCTTTCTTGTTGTTGTTTGTTTCTTTTCAGACGTAAATTTGTCGACTACAGTAAATGAGGCGGTACAAGTTGGAGGGACAAGTTAAAGAAGTTAAAATGGAAAATAATTGTTGATAGCAAGCTTTTATCGCGCGTTCTCTATGATTAGTAAGAGTGTTACTCCAGACTAATCAAAGAGCCCAAACTCAATGGGTTTACCATGTGTAGCTGGAGTTCCTTTTACCACCTTGCGTCTCCATCATCAGATCAGCTCGATGGTATCATAACATTGCCTTGTCACCGCATACACGAGTGTGCAAAGCTCAATCGTAAACCGGGAAATGGGTCAAATTTGACTTGCACGATTTGATTCCGAACAGACATGGGGACATGTGAAACTAAATAAAGCTTGTAAAAGAGAGAGACAAGCTTGTGGTACACGAGCCCGCCGTGGCTGGTCATTCGAGGATAGAATGTATTTTACAATATTGATAAATTCTCGTGTAGATACTAATAATGTAATTTGAGAAATTGAGATGAGAAATTTTCTCATAGAAATAAGTAGTGCCTTTTGTGTCATGTTTACATTTGCTTTGTATTTGTTTCCATTTTTGTGTACAATAAACGATTAAATAAAATAAATAAATAAATGTTAATTAATTTTAAGATTCTAACGGATCCACTTCATAATTATAACATACGTATGTAAAAAGTGGCAATTAGTGTATTTTGTAATTAGGTAGTGTACTTTGTTACGTTTTTTTAACATGATTTTATCTTGATTAATAAACTTGTTAAACTTTGATACAAATAGTTTTAATCATCACCTTGATAACTAGTGTTTGCCTGCGACTTTGTACGCGTTTTCTTTTAACCGCAAAAACCTTCTCCTTGAATCACTCTATCTATTGTTGAAAACCGCATAAAAATCCATTCAGTCGTTTTTGAGTAAACCGATGTCATATATACAAACATCCATTTTTATATACGAGTAGAATATAGATTTAGATAATCATAATGAATGCATCGTGCCTTTGATAAATAGACTGGGTCAAATTTGACCCGACGGCACTTCTTTGAAGGTCTCTATTTTCAGTAAGTCTTGTGTTAAAACTATAGTCTCTTGACTTGTGATTATTACAAATGTTCTTCCGGACGAATAGGCCCGAATTATAAAGCTGCGTTTTTCTCCGCTTGGCTACGAAACCCTATAAAACCGCTCATTCAAGTAACATCATGTTTATTCATGTTTTACCTATACATATTATGTGGTGAAAGCGAACTGCGAAACATTTTATTGTTTCGTGCAGTCGTCGGCCTTGGATATTGGACTATTCCCGTGCTCGATTAAAACTAATTTTTCACGTGACTTGGAGTAATACTGGGGCCTAATTCTCGCTGTGTGACATATGGAAATTTTTTCTAATAATGTTCCATTAATAATAACATTAAAATGTCTATTGCAGGTAAAAATATGTTCTCAACTATCTTCGACAGTCGTATATTGTCGAAGACCAATTTGAGTGACATTTTTAGAGTTTTTGCTGGAGAAATTGCAAATTTCACAGTGCGAGAATCGCGGGATCAGAATGGACCGTTTTAAAGTTTTTGTTAGTAGTGGAAACGGATCACGTGATTAGATTTGCCAAACACCATAATTTCGGTACATTTTTATTTGTTCAAATTTATATTGACATTAAGCTCATACAGAAAAACGTCAAAGTTTATTTACGAACAAAGCGATCAATAATTTATGCAAAAAATTATACATCTTTATTATTGGTATAGTAGGTTCCGTATTTTGATATTATTTTCGATGCTTCTCCAATAAGGCCGGTCTTATGCCTTCCGCATTAAGCAGGTACCTGTAAACTTTATCAAGTCGTCGGTCGTGGTACGTGGTCGCCACTCGAGAACTCTACTGCCCCATCGGTCATCTACTCTGCGAGATATGTACCCTGCCCACTACCACATAAGATTGGCAATCCTTCCGGCTATGTCGGTGATCTTATTTCGCTTGCGGATCTCCTCATTTCTGACCATTAGGTACCATTATTAGACCTGTTCTCTTATACGGCAGCGAGACTTGGCCTCTACTTGAGCGACACAAGCAGGAGTTGCGAGTCACGGAAATGAAGATGCTGCGGTAGATGTGTGGGGTTTCCCGCAAAGATCACGTGCGGAACGCCCACATCCGCTTTAACCTTTATGTCCGTGACAACGCAGATATGCTGCAAGAGCGCCGCCTTAGATGGTACGGCCACGTCTTGCGCAGACCAGCAAATTATGTGGGGAACAGATGTCCGGCCATGCCACCCTCGCCAGGTACGGGAAGGAGAGGCCAGCCCAAGAAGCGATGGCTGTACGTCGTTAAAAGTGACATGCGTGCTAACGGACGCACCACTAAATGCCGATGCCGAAGACCGAGCAAAGTGGACTAAGAAAAGCAGGAATGCGGACCCTGGGCTCCCGCGTGTTGCGCGGGAGCGCAACCGGGATTTAACGCCAAGATGAACTTCCATTTCTGATTCGATCGCGCAATTTGATGCTATATTACTTCCTTATCAAATCCACTTTTCTTGGGAAATTCAGGTTTAGTCAAAATACCTTTCTAGTATAGTCTTAGTAGTTATATTACGGGACTCGCACACGACGTCTTTTCGATTTGTTTTCCCAACGTTTCGGTAGGATTACACCCACCGTGGTCAAGAGAAGACCAGAGTTCTTCTCGTTACCAATTTATATACCCGCTATACATAAGGCTGCTCTCAGAACTTTCTGTTGCGTTTCAAGGGATTCCCAAATTATTTAGACGAGATAAGCGATGATTTTCAATTTTCGTATAGACATTTTAAGAAATATTGATATGAGGTATACAGAGTATGAATGTGTAGTGGAGAATATCGTAGTTCTTCAAAAAAATTGCACTTACAAAAATTTGATTTAACACATTTGTAGATTAGTGGGGTTAAGTGTAAAGAACGCATGTTTAGTTTGAAACAAATACATTTCTAGTGCAAACCAATACCAATAAGGGTTGCTTTACCTACCAACGTTTTGTCGGGAAAGTGTCTTTAATCTGGATTACACTACACTATTTGTAACCCAAATTGAAAACAAAGATATTGTATTGTATTGGACTACATTGTTTCCATATAGGCAAGCATCATCATCGGCCTCATCTTCACTAAATATCGTGATTGTAAATGCTGAATATATCTTGGGAAAAGCCTAGCTTCCTACCAATAAGCGAAAGATATTCGCAACCTTTTAGTATCTTCAAAGTTCATTAATTGCAAACAAACCATCTCCATCATCATTTTCGTCACCACCCCACCAACAACTTGGCTAAAAACATGTTTATGCTACTCAGTGACAAACGAACAGATACCCCCTAACTAACCTAACCTAACCCCACCTGATGGTAAGTGGTAACTGTCGCCCATAACATCTACAATTCGTACATTTCAATTTCAATTTCAATTTCAATTTCAATTTATTTTATTTGTGGTACACAGGTTAAGCAGTTGTTACAGTTTTAGTAGATGTGTCCTCTGTGACCTGCCATCGGCATACAAATGTGGAGTGGTTAATAAAAAATTTAATTTAAATAATTTCAAATACATTAAAATTAGTCTATACTACTACTACTACTACTACTACTACTACTACCACTATTTCAATAATAAATTTAAAATGTTAAAGTCATGTAGGGTGCAGGTAACAAAAATGCAGAACCTCGTATCTCAAATTTTTCCATTAAACTCACACGGTAGCTTGCTCATTTAACTTTGCGACTTAAAGTTCTAGAAACTATACCTACTCGGTGACTGATGGAAAAATATATTTATTTACGTCCGCCAGTAATGTGATACAGCTATTTTAAAATTATATTTATAGACTCCATGAATATGTAAGAAGGACAATGTAAACATAGTTATATTTTGTTTTCATTGTTCCTCTTAAAGGGTGAACTTAGGTATGTACCTTACTCGCAAAGCTTTGTTTTATGAACTAATTATAAAGTTTTAAGACTTTCGTGGTTATTCACTACACTTTTACTACAAATATTATCGGGTTTGTTACCACGGTTAGTATTGTTTTTACCTCGATATTTCGACGAAGTTGCATATTTGTAGTGAAAGTGTAGTAATAAAGTGCTCCATACGAGTAGGCACAGTTACTTACTTTTATGAGCCCTCTCCTTTCGTAGGTATATACAGGGTGTAAAAAGACCGCTAGCATTAATTGAAACCTCATATTCTACCCATGAAACTGAACAACTTTCCCCAAGAAACACACCCGCGGAAACTCTTAGTTTCGGCAGAAATCGAGATTAAAAATAAAATAAAAAGTTGTATTTTTGTACTAAAAAATATCAAGTATCGATAACTAAATCGTTCACAATTAATATAGACTCTCAAAGTTCAAATTAAAGTTGAAATAAATGCACTGTAAGTAAAAGAACGCAATGTAAAGCGCCGCTCGGCTGCACACGTGCGCTCACTACCTACCTACTCGCTGCCGCGCGCCCGGCGGTAGGTACTAGCTACAGCGGTCGCGCCCGCGCCAACCGCCACCGGCCGCCCGTGGGCCCATGCCCATGGGACAGCAACACTGCCATGCTCCCACTCGGTAATGTTCAACACCACAGGGGTACGCATACCTTAATGCATTACCTAGACGTTTGCTTACGGTCATTCACATTATACGAAAATCGTACCCAGCACCTACCCATCGTCGATATCAGCAGTAAAGTTCACGATCGAAAGTTCTACCTACCTAGGTAAATGATTGTATGACGACCATTTACATTACATGAGAATTTAACATAGTAGGTATTTACCGCGGCGCGCACTTGCATGATCAGGCACAGGATCAGCTGTCTACCTTCCTAACTTACGTACACGTTTGCTTACGGACATTCACATCATACGAGAATCGAGCCCAGTACCTACTACCTACCTACTGTCGATATGTGCAGTAAAGATCACGATCGATAGTCCAATAACTACTAGGAACATGAGAATTGAACGTACATAGTTCCTGTGGTAGTAACTACCTACCGCCGCGCGAACCATTTGTCATCAGCTGACAGGATGAACGGATGAACCAAACCAACATGTTTGTATTACGAATATTCCCAATTCCTATCACACGACCGAACCGTGGAGACTAAAGCAAAAAAAGAAGATAGGTAGGTACTCAATAGTCAAGCTTAGGTATCCCTACTAGTTAGGTAGAAAACGCCAGAGCGGCCGCCGCGCGGGGTCAATGGCCACTGGTCACGTGGGCGAGCGAGAGCCGTGCACTGGACGATGTACATTGCGCGTCGCAATTAATAATTTTTTTGAGGTAGCGAAATTATGAAGTCATTTCCGCGGGTATGTTTCTTGGGGAAAGTTGTTCTGTTTCATGGGTAGAATATGGGGTTTCAATTAATGCTAGCGGTCTTTTTACACCCTGTATAACAGGCTGTAACCTCTCCTAAACAGGTGGGCGAAAAAGGTCTAGAGTAGACACCACCGATCGATGAGGTATCATGGGCAAGTTCACATGTAGAACAACGACCAAATTACTGAGTTGGTGAGTGCCTTCTGGGAAGCAGTTGGAATACTAAAGCAGTATAATATATCCCTTTTACCTTAATTATTACAAACACTTCAAAATTG
The DNA here is from genome assembly GCA_907269095.1 of Blastobasis adustella. NCBI lineage: Eukaryota > Metazoa > Arthropoda > Insecta > Lepidoptera > Blastobasidae > Blastobasis > Blastobasis adustella. Next base: position 10,486,156 of record OU026130.1, read on the forward strand.
ATTTGTATTTTCTTAATTATTACAATCACATTTAAATAGCCAAAGTTCCAAAAATAAGGAGCTCGTTTTGTAATGTTAGTATATTCATTTATTTATAAGAAGGCAAATGAAAAGATCAAATGTAACTGTCATAGGCTAGCCTAATCTTATTCATAGACATTTAATCCGACCGGAATATTCAGAACTGGCAGGATACGATAACCTAAACCAAAATCCTGGATGCTCCTCTGCCTGACCGTAACGGTAGTGTAGGCGAATTCAAACAAGTCAAACAAACGCCTGAAAATATCAACTCGGCAAAAGTGCAGTTGTGAAACTTTTGTGAAAACAATTTTAAAGTAGGCGTTCCCTATTAATTTTATGCAATTAAATTATTTATGGCCGTGTGGTGTTCGGCAGAGTAGAATAGCACCAACCCCTTACACTCGTGGGTGTCGTATAAGGCGACTAATGTTTTCGACGTCTTAAAGTTCTAGAGTCTCCGAAAGCAGTAGCAAAAATGGGCAGCATCGTTTTCCATTGTTATATTTATAACACTGCGATCTCCAACCCGCTGCCAAGCGTGGAGATTACGGCAATTACCTCCCCTTTTGTGGGAAAGGCCCTAAGTCCTGCAGTAGATTGTTATGAGCTGTGATTATAATGATGATGAAAATCATTATAAAATATTTATTTTTAATATTAAAAAAGCAATACTGGCGAAACAAATGCCGTATTTTATTGAAATTACTCCAGATTCCTCCATTAATTGCTCCAGATAGATCCATTTGTGTAGGTACAGAGGGCTGAGTCTTAGTTTTGCTTCGATTTTACTTTACTATCGCGTTTGCGTTTACGTGGAAATTAGTATGAAGAAAAAACTTCATTTACGTATTATTAGTATAGTATTTATACTAGGGGACGCTACTCTTTATTTCAAACTAATTTTCACGTAAACGCAAACGCGATAGTAAAGTAAAATCGAAGCAAACTTGCACTCAGCCCTCAGATGCCTTAACAAGATTCCGCGCGAATATTAGCAGAGTTTCGGACTGAACGGGGGTGAAGTCTTTACCGCTAGTAGGACCGCTATCAAATGTCGGGTTAAAAATAAGTTACGATTGATAATTTGACTACATGCAAGATATTGATACGTTATTACGCATTTCGATGGGCGATTTGCGTCATAGGTAGGTACTCAATTGACCCATAATTGTAAAATAATCATTGCATGACACAGATAAATTACCTAATGGTAGGTATTTGATACTCGTAGGTAGGTCATTTACAGTTTTAATTGGAAAATAATTGAACTTCTTTACTATGTTATACATAGTATCTACCTTAATTATCGGTAAACTACGATAAACTAATAAATCCAAACAACGGGGATCGTTATATAACATAACACATATATATATACATACTCACCTACAGTCAGTAGGTAAAATTTTGTAAGGGCACAGACCTACCAATTAGGGCCGGGGCGCGGATGCAACCTGAAGGTCATATTTTCATACAAAATGTACTAGACGTCACATACTTACAGGCTGATCGACCGGTCAGAAGGTTCCCGGTAAGCTCTCTCAGTCAAAACGGTCAGAAAGAGGCGAAGCTTGCATATAATCTGTCATATAGTTTTGTAACAATCTTGTGTACAATAAATGGTTAAATAATAAATAAATAATCTCCTTATAATCGGCACATACAGCCCGGTAGCATTTCAGATCTGTTACCATCAAAGATATTGGTATACCAAGGTACCTATAGCAACTCTATGGTTGACACAGAGTCCATTATTTTGGCATTGCTAAAATTCCCAAGTTGGAATATGAAAATCAAGGATTATCACAACCGTGATCTTAAAGACCTTCCGGTGCAGAGGTAAATAAATATGTTTATGTGGAATTGGAATGTTGGGTGAAGAGGAAAACAAAAATGCGGGTAGGCAATATCAGGCTACTGCCGTCATTCTTCGTAAATATATATTTTTGACCCGGGTCAAAGATTAGCTCAATTTGACTTGCAGCTTGACCAGGGTCCATCCTGCTACTCAGATACTATTGATCCTAGAACACTAGTTTCTATGCACACTACAAAGTATGCGGAACCTCAAAACCGTATATTGTTTTATTTTAACTTAAAATAAAATAATTCCAGTCCATTTAATTCAATTTATAAATAAATTATCATCTGTCAGTCTCTGGTTATATCAAAGTCTAGAGATACAATCCAATAATTAGTATCCCACGCTCGCCCAAGCCCAAGTGGTTTTCAGTGGGCCCCGTAATAACCCACCGACACTGCACCGCCAAGCAAGCAATACCTATTACCTAAGCAATAAAATAAATTTATAAATAATTTAATACTATAGAATAAACATAAATAAAATAGTTAAAGAATTGTGTCGCAATATAAAAAACATATGATACGTATTTAAAAATAAAATAAACGAATTTGTAAATATTTATTAATAAGCATTGTCATCTGTAGAGTGCCGAGGTTCCAAGTGCATTACTTTACTCTATTATATGACGTACTGACCACTTCCCGGTGTTTGATTAAATTGAAATTCTACCAAGATGACAAGGGCAGGTTAGGGGTACTCAACCGACGCAAATGCATGAAGAGATGGATGAATGTGGAAGAAGCATCGCGAGCCTTTTTTCGCGCACTTGCAAGATGTTTTTTTTTTCCTTTCCTTTAACTATCTGCCATCAGCCATTAACTATAATCAGATTATATGCATGTTATTAACTTTGGGGGATGTACATCCACTGACATAATCATCCCATATGATTGCCTTATATTGAGGCCAGCCTGGGTCTTTTGAGATGATTTATGTCCTCAGTGTTGTTTCTCAAGTCATTCATACAAGTATCGACAGGAAACATATTTTTTATTATTTATTTATTTATTTATTAAATATTTATGCACAAAATAGTACAGTGGCGAACTTAAAGCTAAAATAGCCTTATCTACCAGTCAACCAGGAGATGATGGGTAAAGAAAAAGGTAGGCGGTGCAAGACAAGCTACTAGACAAAATGGAGGAGGGGAACCGTTTATACAACTATAACCGAACCAGAGATAAATGTACGGATAAATAGATAGATAACTGAAAATAAATGGCATGTGTTTCCAGTCGATACTTGTATGAATTACAGCACTATGTTATTTCTTGCTTGATTGTAGCCATTTCCAGATATTCGTACACTTCACTTGTTTTGATAAACCAAGGGGACTTAGTAATAATTTTCAACGCATTGTTCTGGAATCTCTTCAGAATCTCAATGTTTGAGTGGCTTGCCGAACCCCAAAGCTGGTTTCCATAGCACCAAATTGGTTTTATGATTGATTTATAGATAACTAGTTTATTTTCTAGGGACAAATTTGATTCCCTGCCAACTAACCACTTCAATTTCATTAACTTCCTGTTGGCCTGATCTCTTTTTAATTTTATGTGATGTCGCCACGTGAGTGTCTAGGTGCATTCCCAAGTACTTTATTCTATCTGTATGTGGTAAAGTGGTTTCATTCAGTTGTACAGGTGGGCAATAACCCCTATGCAAAGCAAAGGTTTTATGATTGGATTTTGTCTCACTAACTCGTATCCTCGATTTCTTCAACCAGGCATTGATTTTGTTTAGATGGGCTTGAACGCAATCATTGCACGCACTGTGTCGTCTGCATATGTAGCAGTAAGTATGCCGTCTGTCTGTGGTAGGTCTGCTGTGTAGATATTATACAGTACGGGACCGAGAACAGAGCCCTGCGGAACTCCGGCATGTATTACATAAAATTTAAAGAAATGATTTTCTGTCTCTATTGGAATAATCTACAGTGTAGATAAGATTTTATCAGTATGTAAATGGAGTTAGGTAATTTTGTCTTTATCTTGTACAACAACCCTTTATGATAAAACTTGTCAAAAGCTTGCTTAATATCTAAAAACACCGCTGAGCAATATTGTCTTCTTTCCAAGGATTGTCTAATTTTGTGAGCCAAGGGTGGCATCTGGATGGATACATAGGGATGTATCTGTTCAATAGTAGAGTGACGACTTCGAAATCCAAACTGATGTTCTTGTATTAAGTTAGCTTCGTTTAAAATTGGCAATAGTCTATTCACAAGAAGTTTAATTTGGACAGCACAGGCAGTAAAGCAATAGGCCGATATGGTGATACATCCGTTGGAGGTTTTCCTGGTTTTATAATCATTTTTATCTACACTCATAGCGTAATGTGCCAATTAAATATTCGAAAACAGTTGTTTAAGTATACAATTTTTTCACGCCAGTCTATAAAATTTGAAAAAATTACTTTTCGATACAGCATTTTTCATACTATTTTCATTACAGCTGTATCGAAAATTAACTTTTTAATCATTATGCAACACTTTTCTTTTTTAATTTTTGTCGGGCGCCGGGACACGGCGAAATGTAAGTTGAATACCAATGTCATCAACAAATTCAAAATTCAAAGTTTCCTGTTTATATTTGTCTGTAATTATTTTCCCGCTAAACGATATATTTTTTCTAAATTTGTGTATGTGAATGTTTTTTTATGTTGTTTGAAGCAGATAAATGTGAAAGTAGAGGAGTGAATTTCCCACCGCTTGATATCCTCGTAGTAGATGCCACAAAACGGACTCGCAGCTTAATTCCAGCAAAGTTGAGAAAATTATAGGTACGAAATTTTAACATGAAAGTATGAGTGTAGATAAAGTCAAACTAATATCTTACTCGGATACGCCTCGTATGATAAATAGACACTCGTGTTTTAATACCCCCTTTTATATGACAGTTGCATAAACTACTATTATGATTGAGACTTTCCATAAAGAAGGATAGTATTGTAGTCTCAGCCACGCATTAAATAGACTTGTGAGAAATACAATTCCCTTTTCCAGTGTCATTTTAGTAATTTGTCTTTTAACTTCTGCCGGAGATATGGGTTTATGTCGAAGTGACAAGTGTTGATCACTATGAACGACTCTGTGAATTTCTAAAACATCTTGGATGGAATTGGAGTGATTTGGTTTGAAACACCATTGAGAAATTCCCCAAAAAGGTCCGCTTTTTCTTATGGATGTCTAGCCCAGCCACCATTATTTTTACGCAAAGGGGGTGTTATTTGTGAACGACTGTCAATGTTTTTGGTTAACTTCCACAGACAATAGTCATCACTCTTTTTTGCAGAGATCGGTGAACGCTGCGAAATCGTATTGTTTGCTGATGACACCTCATTAATATTTAAAGTTGATAGGAATAAAGAAAATTTTAATGAAATACATAGTACACTGTCACTGCTACACTCATGGTTTACTGCTAATAACTTGCATTTGAATACTTCTAAAACTAAATGTGTTTTATTTCACATGCCAAATGTGAGATTGCAGGGTATGGCTCTTTATCTGAATAATGAAATGCTAGAATTTGCTGACTCAACTGTTTTCTTGGGGCTGACACAGGATAACAAACTGCAGTGGGAAAATCACTTAGAGTCCCTGTCAGTTTGTCAGGTTGAGTTCAGCAGTTTATGCTATTCGAAAAATTCGTGGTCTTACAAACATCGAGACTGCTCGTATCGTTTATTTTAGGTACTTCCACAGCATTATGTCTTATGGCTTAATGCTGTGGGGTTCTGCGGCGGACATCCAGGACATATTTGTTGTTCAGAGGAGAGCAGTGCGTGCGCGGGTGTCCCTGAAAGAACATTTTAAACATATTAAAATTTTTATTTTTTTATTTTATCAATCTATGACATTTTGTTGATTTGTGCTGTTAATATCAATTTTTTTTTTTTTACACTACTGACATTGATTTGTAAACCAATCAGGAACTTGTTGCGACCTGAAATTGGATAAAATACCTATACTAATAGTTTTCTATTTAATTATTATTTATTTTAATTATTATTGAATAGTACAGAACATAACTTGACATATTTTAAATTAATAATTTAATGCTATTTTATTTTGTAATAATGTTAATATTTACTTATGTAAAATCATGATATTATGCTCAAAAAAATAGTGTAATCTCAATGACATCATAGTATTCATCGTTATGACATCATAGTATTCATAGTATCATCCTTATTAAATGGAATCTCCAATATTGTTTTATGTGATGGTGAATATAGTATTGTGATGTTGGTAGGTATTTACCATACTCATAGTGTATTCATGATTTTGTTGCCTGTTACAAGGGTACAGGGACTGCCTTGTGGTCATGTTTTTGGCCTTTACTTTGTACTTCTTGTATTCTGGTTGATATTTACTTTATTTAGTATTAGTACAGCAACATTGTGGAGAAAGTGCACAGATACTTACCAGCGTGCGTATCACCACCATAAATGCGTATTTTGAGTGAGTTATATGTTCCTTGGTATTTTTCTGCTATTTTGGCTGGATTACTGTGCTGTCGAGTCATTGTCTATGAAATAACATAGAAAGAAAAAGTTAGGTTACTAAACTGAAATTGTGACTGCAATGTATAAATTTCTTTGCATTGTACTTATTTTATACCATAATGGAGTATGTACTTACCATAGGGTACGTCATTGTTTGTTTTTGACTGACTAAATTTAGTATCCATTTACATATTTAGTAAATAGTCAGAATTTAAATTGTATTGCCAATTGCCAATTGGAGCGCCAATGCACCCTGTCCTCAGCTTGCCGCATCCAGCATCTACCCCCAGCCTTTCGCAAATCGTCATTCCATCTGGCCGGAGGGCGCCCTACACTACGCTTGCCGAGTCGCGGTCTCCACTTAAGAACTCGTTTACCCCAGCGATTGTCGGTTCCAATTTGAACCAATTTACTGGCCAACAGACCCTCGTAAGATACCTGACCTCATCGATTTCTCCAAGGGAATAGGTAGGTCATACACAAAAGTAGAATCTAGTCTCGATGGAGCGTCTGATCACGCCAGTCACCATAAGTTCTACAATCATATACAAAGAACTTAAAGAAGCACTGTATAATCACAAAACAGATTGGGGAGGTTTTGATAATTACATCAATGGTGAGATACACTTGAAAATGTCGCTGAAAACAACAGATGAAATTGAAGACGCCACTCTATATATTACCAACCTAATACAGAGCGCTGCTTGGATGACTACTCCGTATATACCTCACGAAACTAAGGAGTACAACTACAGTAAAGCAATAGACAGGACAAAAGATTAAAGAGAAGTGAAGACTGAGACGAGTATGGCAGTGCAGTAGAAGTCCCTATGATAAAGCCGCACTCAATAAAACCCAAAAGAAGTTAAGAAGTATGTTACACGAAATCAAGAACAAAACGCTGCAAGATAGATTGGAAAGTATCTAATCAAATCAAGTTAAAATCAAATACGTTTATTCAATTTAGGTTTTCACAAACACTTATGAACGTCTTTCAATACAGTACAGGCCAATGCCTGTGTCCAGCAGTGGAGTGGTATAGGCTGATGATGATGATGATGATGATCTATATTGTTAGAGGTTAAAATTATTAAACATCTTGCACGTTCGGTAGTAGGCTGTTTATGTTCCATGTTGCGATTCTATAATGTCTCATTATGGCAGTATGGCGACGATGGTTGATAGGAGACTGAAGAGTATATCTGTTTGTTGTAAGAGGGTATCAATTATCTCTGTTTCTTTGTATATTAGCTGTTCCAAGGGATGCATAGCTAGGATTGAGTTTGTCGATATTTGATTTTCATTATGAGATGCTACTTATTTCTAAGGCCCCGAGTTGATTAGTTTTGGCTGCTGCGGTCGATCCAATTTTACCTGCTTAGAAGATATCTTATCTGTTCTTTTCCTATGTGAAGGATATTCCTTGAGGTCATTAATTGGTGGTGGAGTTTTCGATGGTTCCTGTGTTTGTGATCGCAAGTTGGGTCTTTCTGGTCAGTATTTCTTTGTACACCTGACATCCTTTGTAGTTAGTAGGATGCCAGGCACAGTGCACATGTTGTTGATATTCTTTTTTCTTACACTCAATTGTCTTGTATGCTCCAGCGCATTTTACACAGCGATAAGGCCTCAAACAATAATTTTTTGTGTGCCCGTATTGTTGACACCTGGAACATTCCACCATGTCTGTTTTGCATTTGGGGTCTTCAATCTTAATATTCATGTTATAGATATGTTCTATTTCCTTTACTTTTTAGTTCACAAAAAAAGTGTTAAGTGGTTCTTTAGTATTTCTTGTTTTGGCGCAGATGATTTCTCCTCTGACTTCGTGTGGTGTGGTATGGTGAAGATTCTTGATAACAACTCTGTAAGGTTTATTATCGTTCAAGTTTGTATGATTCCACTGAGAGGCACATTACTCGTAACTGATTTTTATTTATTAATCTGTATCTGTATGTCTCTTTTTTTGTGACTTGGCTTAGTAGGTCACTAAGCTTTGTTAAATCGTCAATTCCGTAAAGGACTATTGGTGGTGGCTTGGATATTTTTATAGCACTGTCACTAGAAGTTTCAATGTCCATTGCATATAATTCACGACCAGTAAAACTGTTGTCAGATGGAACATTTTGCGATGCGTTAGACATATTAATGTCGTTTTGACGTTAATTGGGTGGGATTTTCTTTGGTTGCTTAGCTCTTGGTGGAGGGCATTGGGAGGAGCGATCTCTTTTCCTGATTGTAAGTTGTCTTTGACATGTAGGTTGACTATTCATTATTTTTCTAGTATTATCTCCGGTTAAAGAAAGCTCAGAGAGTGACACGGATCTTGCCTTATTGATAAATAAGGCTTTATGAAAGACATGTTGGGTAAGGGCCTTGGTTGTTGTGGCCGCCGGGTTTGGTAACTGTTCGGCGCTTATTTTGCGTTTAGTTAGCAATTTTTAATGAGGCATACGGTTTACTCTTTGCAGTTGCAAAACGCACATTTAGTCGGATTTTTTATGTTGGCAACACCATCACGATTGACACTCAATTGACACTAGGAAAAATTCAAATTTGTAGGTAGAAATTAAATTCCTGTTAGTCCAAGATGTCACTGTTTGGGTTTTTATTAGAAATTTTTGTAGTAAATTAATGTTTTACACTGAGATAACGTTTCCACTATATCCATAAGTGTCAATCTTCAAAGTTTTGTTGTTGTAGTATGCTGCAAGTACTAATTTACACTGTTTCACATTTAATTGTTCACTAGCGTATTTTCACTGTTACAGCTATTTGACAACTTCCAACTTTGGGATCAGTTGTGACAAGTTATTACAATAGCTTAAGATATAATAAATGTACCATACAACTTGCAAGATGTGGAATGAGTTTCGTCCCGAAGTCTTTCCTTTGTACTATAACATGGGGTTCTTCAAAAGGCATGTCTACAGGTACCTCAAAGGCCGACACCGCCATTTAGTCACGGTGACCACATTCCAACAGGACCACCGTCCGTCCGTGTGCCTGTCTAGGTAATAAAAAGAAATTAGTGTTACATTTTACTAGCTTTTGCCTGCGACTTCGTCCGCGTAAAATTACGGACACGTTCCCGTGGACACTTTATTGAATTCTGGAATAAATTATAGCCTAGATGCTATTCTGGTCTTCATTACGGCCAAATTTCATCAAAACACGTTTAGTAGTTTTAGGAGTAACAGGCATCCTTACAAGATAAGACGATAAAATAAGACGATAAAAACTGGAATAATAAAAAACCGGCCAAGACGTGTCGGGCCACGTGCAGTGTAGGGTTCCGTAGTTGCCGGTCAATACGCTTGCTTAAAAGAGGGTTTTTGATACTATAAACACATTTCAAAGATACAAGCGAACCTAGTTCCTAGATAACTTGAATGAAATATTTGCTAATTCAACTACACTTTATAAGATGGTTGACTTTTTTTTAGTCAAATTTACGTTTTTCGGATATTTCCCTTCAGGTTTTTGTAGGTCAATGAGAAGTACCCAATTAATTGGTTTTGATTTCCTTGCGAGTTTGATATTTTGTGTGCTCCGGGTTTGTAGACCTGAGTCATCATCTTGGCGTTAATGTCCCGGTTGTGCTCTCGAGAACGAGGGCCCAGGGTCCGCCTTGACCATGATCCAGTATTTGGCAGGTCAGGTAATTACAGTAGAGCGACTGCCATCTGACCTCCATGACCCTGCTACCAGGGAAACCTGACCAGATTGGATCACGGTTACACATCCAGTCGCCTGATTGTGCAGGTTTCATCACGATGTTTTTCCTCACCGTAAGAGCATCGGTTAGTATTCAACTAATGCACATAACTCAGAAAACAGTAATTGGTAAATGGCCGGAGCGGGATTCGAACCCGGGACCTCTGGCTTACGAGTCGGATACTGTAACCGCTCGGTCACCGACGCTCTGGTTTGTAGACCTGAGTATTTGATATTAATTTCAGCTTGATATCCCCACGCGTTCCTGAAAAAAAGAGTCTTGACAGACTGATGGATTGACGGAAGGACCATAAAGTTATCCTGTAAGATTTTAGATTTTTATTTTGAGGTACGGAGCCCTAACAATTATGTTTTATTCTAGTTGCTTGTTTTCAATGTCTGCACGTGTCTACACCCTGAGAACAATCGACCAATGAGAGCGTCTTATTATACGTGGCACATCACTGTTAAAAAATTAATTAGTTACAATACAACGCACAATCAAAACTTTTTACGAGAAAATGTTTGTCATTTGGAAACTTATCATTGATCAGACAGTGTTAGAAGAGTATTCACCTCTGGGATAAAGATTATCTTTGTCTTGTACGGTTTGAACCCCTTCGCCCAGGTCAGGACTTTACATAACTCTCTTCGCTTGGGAATTAAGTTACCTCCAGAATCCTTAGCTACTCTCAGAATTCAATATGCTATCAATAACGTAAGACACTGACTTTTTCCTGTAGTGTAGGTATAATTTACTATTATTTATTACAATTAGTATAATCATCATCATCATCCTAGCAGTCGATCCTGGCCTGATACACTGGTATACCAAGCCTATTATTATTGTCTACGCCAATTACATGCAAATTATCTGGTACCTACTTCTTATTACTACTAGAAGTAAATGTCAGCTTCAATTAAATTAATCCTCCTACAATTGATGAGAAAAAAAATGCACAGGGACAAACTAGGATTTGGGCTTCAATGCACGCAGGTGGCCTCGTCACGTTTTCTTCTTTTCTACAACTCACCCGTCATAATAATGTAAACGAACAAACACTACGGATGGCGTAAACAACAATAGGCACTCGGTAGTCCATATTTAATAAACATCCCTTATAAAGTTATACAAAGTACCAAGAAGCCAACAACAGTAAAAAAGTATTTCCATAAATTAAAACAACAAGAACACTGACGGGATATTATCGCCAAAAGATAATAAAATGGCCCAAAAGATTGTGTTAGTTTTAGTAGTCCAGCTTTTTTGAGAGCGTTTTACGACAATTCCATAATACATGAGTAACAATACCTATAGGGAGCCATCGACAGCGACGTCAAAGCCCTAATACCCTTGGGGTAAATGAGGGAGGTGACAGGTGTCATTTGTGACCTTAAAATGTCGGTAAGGCTAATGGGATGACCTATCTCTACTAATATTATAAATGTGAAAATAACTCTGGCTGTTACAGCTAAAATGAGGATGGACATAGGCTTGACACGCGGGCGGAGCCGTGAGTGGAAAGCTAGGAAGACCATAAGTAGATCTGCTTCTATATGCCAGTGAGACTTGGCCTCTGCTAGGGCAGCAGAAGCAAAAGCTACGCGACACGGAAATGAAGATGCTGCGGTGGATGGGTGACACAATTCGAGACGCCCACTTTCGCATTAGCCTTCACATCCGTGATATCTTAATCGATAAGTAAACAGATCGAGTGCCGCCTTTGAAAGTCTACGACCCCGTGATGACAGTAATACTATTGCATAGTACTATTTATGGTACTACTGACACTAATTAGTGTCGCTAGTGTCATTGAAGAATGCACTTGTTAGATTTAATATATGTCCTACTTATAATTATAGCGACTTTTATTAGTATAAACCTTTATTTTAGTAATTAAGCTACAGAATATAACAGAATGTGAGTATTTATCCAAAACCCCAGTGAAATATATGGAAAACGCTAAATTAGGTAAACAGGAGCATATTAATAAATAGATATCTATGTCATGTAAAATATAGTTCATGGAGGTAGTGCTATTTGTTTAGGGCATAGGTTATAAAGTATTTAAGAGAGACGGGCGAAGTGGAGGAGTAAGACTTGATAACTTGAATATGTTATATAGTATAAAGTATTATTCTAGTGGACATTATTTAATCAAACAAAAGGATATTTTAAATATATTAGGTATATCTTAATAAGCAATGTAATCCATTATAAAATGAGGTATTTATTTAAACAACATTAGCTGAATCAAACCAGATTTTATAAAACAAACAAAGTACCATAGGTAAGCAACATTTATGCAAAATTCTAACCAAATGTAATGACACAATTATCGATCACATAACCAAATATTTATCCTTTAAAAATGGGACAGTGGTATTACGTACGATTCAATAAATAACCGATTATATAAATAAATAAAACTAATACAAAATATAAAGCAACAATAATACAATGCAAGTGTACTTAACTCTGTGCCGGCTCTGGAGCAAAAGTCCCTCTCACTGTCACGACTGAACCTTTATACTAGCTATCTAGCTGGAAATGTCATTCTTATTCTCATTTCCGGTATCCTTAATTTAATGATAGATAGCTTACATGTTAATTTAATGTATTACAATACTTTTAACATTTTTTAACATTATAATAAATTTATTACATCATTAATTAAAGAAGTTTCTCATAAACAGTATTTAATCTGATCAAAAGTCACAATCGTTCAGAATCCAGACATTTCGTTCTGAAGTTGGTAAAATGTTTTATGAAAGTATTTTGAAATGTTAATTATTAATAATCACGATAGTTTTCAATATATATGTAACTTTAAATAACAATTAAAATATACTTAAATACCTTATATCTAACACACTAGTGCTATAGGTATCCTGTGTTTGCTTGTAAATAATGGTACTACTCACCTAGTTAATGTGTCTAGAAAAACAAATGAGGTGCCATGCCAACCCCGTCAGGCACGTAAAGGAGAGGCGGCCCATAAAGCAATGGCATAACGTCGGCGTCGTTAAGGATGCGTGCACAAGCAAAAGCAGGAAAGCGGACCCCGGGTCCTCGCGTACGTGAGCACAACCGGTATATTGACGTGATTATCATGATGATCAAATTAAATCCTACCTAAAGTAAAACAGACGTGATTTAATTATACTGTATAGCTTATTAGTATGTGCCCTAAAACCTAAACAATTTTAAGTTGATTAATTTTCATATTATACCTTAATGAATAAATATAATTATGAAAAACCAACATCATAAGTATTCAACTGGAATGTTAATGAAAGAAATGTATCACACAGCTGCATCGTAAACGAAACCGGTAGAAAGGTTTACAAAAACAACCGGTAGTAAGCATTTTATAAACAAGCTTTGTTACGCAAAGCCGGCATTACTTGCTTGCCGAATCTTGCGTCCGTGTGTAACTTGGCCAAATACACATGTCATCACACCCGTGACGTAGCGTACGTGGACTGGTTTCTTCAATATTTGGTCGGATAATCTTGGTGTCAAGGGCGCCCGCGGTTACTAAATGCATCTCTGGCCGAATCGCCATCGAGTGTAACGAAATGCTCATACGCAAGTGTATTGCAATAATTGATAGAAATATTTCGTTTGTTGATTACTTAAAGCAAAATATAAATTATTCGTTGTATTTGTAAGTTTGTATTTTTAGCCCGACTTGTACCAAATTCTAAACACATTTAAAAATGACGTTTAATATGTTTTATACGAAGCTTTTTGTTTAAATATCAACTTTAATGCTAATGCATTTAGGACTTTGGTGCAAGCCACCCTTACTAAAAAAAAACAATAGGTAAGTGGTAACCATTTTTTTAAATCTAATACCTGTAATTATTATTTAAACTTAGGGCATCTTCTTATTTTCCTAGACTTATTTTGTCTTACGATAATTCAATGGATCTTGGTTTGTTTATGCTAATTACACAAAAAACCTAAAAATATATTTTTTAATCACCGCTCGAACAAAAAATAATAATTGTAAGCCGTGCACAAAAATTACATAAAACGCAGTCTCGAATCTAATTAGCCGATACAAAAAATAAAACTTCGCAGTGTCTACTTTTTTTTTTTTTTTTTTTTTTTTTTTATATTTTACAAGGCAAGCATTTGACCGCCATCTCACCTGTTGGTAAGTGACGATGCGGTCGAAGATGGAGCATGCCCGTCTTGGAACAGCCTATTCACTCCAGCCTTGAAGGCATCCAGATTATATTGATCAGGAAACACACTTGCAGGCAACGCGTCCCACTCCTTAGCCGTACGCATTATAAAGGTCGAGCCAAAGCGGCTCGTGCGGATAGCTGGAACATCCACGACATAAGGATGAAGCGCTCGCCCGGATCGCGTCTCCCGATATCGGAAAGGGGCCGGCGGAATGAGGTCGTGCAGCTGCTTCGCACACTCTCCGAAATGTAACCTGTAGAAGACCGACAGACGCGCAACCCTACGCCGATGTTCGAGGCTCTGCAGCCTAGCCTCAACCAACTGCGGGTCACAAATTATCTTCTTAGCACGTTTTTCAACCGAATCCAAAGCCGCTAGTTGATATTTGGCTGATCCATCCCAGAGGTGGCAGCTACTTACCTACTCAGAAAAAGAAGGACTGAATAAAGGTAAATGTCGTTCCATCAACGTACTTCCGTTAGGGACCCTGAGCCCGGCTGAACAGTCTCGAGAGCCGATTGGCACCCCGAACGGTAATTTATATAAATAAATTAGAACAAAGCAACGCATCTGACGCCCTAGACTCGAAATTCGCGATCAGAAGCCATCGTTAAAGGGTTTTATCGCTGGCCTTGGCCCCGCACAATGTCACTGCATCAGTTATAAATATCAGTGAGCGAGGCGTTGCACTAACTCTCGACCAAACTTTCGATCGAAGCGGTAGTGGTGTTCCACAAGGCAAAAGCATGTACGGAAGATACACGATGTATATTTTACCACTGATTGTGATGCAACTGGCGGCGGCGTTAGCGGAAAGTAAGTGGATTTAGTATTAAGGAAATTAATAATTTACTTATCTAGGATAATATTTTTGTCTAGTGATAATTATTGGAATTAAGAAAATTATAATTTACATACCTAAAATAAAGTACTTAAAAAATATTCTATGTATTATATAAAAAAATTAGTTGTTTCCTAGTTGTCTAGTGATAATTAATAAGGTATATTTTATATAGGATGTCATCAGTTACACGAAATATCTACTAATGCTAATTGGGGATTTTGTATGCGTATAATAAAATTAAGGAGCGTCGGTGGCCTATTCGTTAAGGGGTCCGAATCATATCCCGAGGTACCGAGTTCGAATTCAGTGCCGCCATGTACCAATGACTATTTTCTGAGTTATGTACTTTAGTTGAACACTAACCGATGCTCTTCCGGTGAGGGAAAACATCGTGATGCCTCCACATTTAGGTGATTGAATGTGCAACCTAACCTTAAGCCCTGTTAACAGGGTCACGGAGGTCTGATCGCAATCGCTCTACTGTAATTACCTGTTCTGCCAAATCCTGGATTATAAGCAAGGCGCGCCAATATGACGTTTGGATAGAGGATTTAGATATAAATATATTTTGCGAACACTGCAAATTAAATAACCAAAAACAGGATTGTTTATGTTATTTCATAAACGTTGTGGACTGCATTTGTTATTCGTAATTATCTGTTTACAATCGCAACCACTAGATATGTTCTCACGTAATTTGGTAATACTTTAATGAAAGCCAAAATCTCATGGAGTACCGAGTTCTACTAATGACTTTTTCCTAATTATATATAGGCCAAGTTACATACGTAAGTTGGCTGTGTGGTGTCCGGCATAGTAGAATAGCACCAAACCCTTCGTTAGTGTCGTACAAGGCGACTAATGTATTTGAGGTAAAAGATCTACAGTCTCCGTAGGCTGCAAAATGGACAACAGCTTTTTCGATTGTTATATTTAAGACACTGTGATCTTCAACCCGTGAAGATTATGCCAATAACCTCCCCTTTCGTGGGAGGACCTAAGTCCTGCAGTGGACTGTTATGACATATCTAAGTTTAACATCAGCCGATGATGCTCTTACGATGAGGGAAAACATCGTGATGAAACCTGCACACTCAGGCGACTGAATGTGAAACCATGATCTAATCTGGTCAGGTTCCCCTGTTAGGGTCTCTGAAATCCGATGACAGTGTCTGCAAAGATCTGTCACATCCTGAATCATGATTAAGCCGGACCTACGGCCCTCGCGGGCGAGAGCACAACCGGGAAATTGACACTAAGGTGATTATAATGTATACATAGTATTAAAGAAAGCCGCTTCCCGCCGTCTGTATCTATGTACGCTTAGATCTTTTAAACTAAGAAATGGATTTTGATGAGGTTTCTACAACCAAGAAAAAAAGGGTAGGTAGGGGTAAAGTAGGTGTTGGGTAGGTGTAGGGCAGTGTAGGGTAGATGCAGGGTAGGGTAGAGGGGGGGGTAGGTGTAGGGTAGGGGTAGATATGCGCGAGATATGCTGTGCCGAGCAAACCGAGTAGGTTAAGGGCTGACGGATATGAAAAATTTCAAGATGTTATGACGATAATGGGGATTGGTCATCTATTGTATACAATGTTCGTCGTTATCTAATAACACGACCGGTGTAATTATAATGCTTCTTATGCAATGTTAACTAGTATTTTTTTCCATCTGTCAGTAATTGTTGCCTTTGTTTCCATGGCTTACATTTGATATGCAGGATATCTATCTAACTATATCATATCATAGTATAAAACAAAAGTCGCTTCTCGCCGTCTGTCCCTATGTATCTAGAAATGTATTTATATATGTATATATTTTCACTAAGATCTTTTAAACTACGCACGGGATTTTAATGCGGTTTTCAACAATAGATAGAGTGATTCAAAGAAAGATTAATAAACAAGAAAAAAGAGTAGGTAGGGGTAAAGTAGGTTTAAGCGAAAGAAGTCGCGCCGGATCCGCTAGTTTATGTATAAATAATATAAAGCATTTGTATCAATAACAACGTATGTATTTATAGATAGACATCATAAGTTCATCATTTTTGGATGATTCTCAGATCTACAAGACAAAATTTTGAAATTATAGACATGTTTATAATTTCAAAATGTTAAGTAGCGACAGATAATGACTACGTTGTCATAATTAGACGAAATCCCAAATCCCATTCGTGTCTCATATCTCACATAATTATAACGGGTTTTGAATGGGAGTAGGTACGTAACAAATTAAAAACATGTAAATAATGCAATGGAACTTGTTTTACGTGAAGCTGGGACGTAGGTCTTTATCACATCTTTCTCACTTTCTCGGTTGGATCGCACGGATAATGGAAACCCGAAATTTGATCTCATTTTACAAGCTTTTATTTGGTTTCCCCGTGGCAGTTCGTAATAAAATCTTGCAAGTTAAATTTGTTCCATATGGAACCCCATGTTGGTTTCTGATTGAGCCGAAATTTTGCTTAGGTATTCATATAAGTTCGATGACAATGCAATGTTATGATATTATCAAGCTGATCTGATAATAGAGACGGAAGGTGGTCATAGGAACTCCTAAACTACGCATGGTAAACCCATCGAATTTGGGTTCGTTTGATTAGTCTTGACAAATATTTTGACTGGTCGCGAGAACGCGCGACAAAAGCTTGCTATGAAAAAATATATATTTTCATTTGTACTTGTTAAATCAGTTGTGAGGTTGGGTCGTATCAGCACCAATAATAAAATAAACCACTATTGCCTATGTTCAGTCTACGGAGTTCGTAGACACTCTGCCTCTGATACATTATAGACGCCCTGTACCACACCCTCAACTCAAATGGGTTGATGCAATATTCGACTGCAAGATGCCGGATACTGTTCATGATACTATCATGTTTCTCCTGTTTCCAGTGCCTCCTATCCAGAAATGCCACTTGTCAGACTCGTCGTGTCTCAAAACGTCGGCACAGGCCGCGCTGCCAATGTTCACCAGGGGAATGCCGGAAATCGGCGCCGAAGTCCTGGATGTGATGAACGTAGACCACATAAAGGTAGACCTGGCAGGCCTGAAGCTGTACGTGACCGACTGTAAAATAAAAGGGATGAAGAATTCTCAAATCGTGGATCTCAGGTTTGTTGGATAAAGTATAGCAAATTAAGTTCTAGATGTTGAACCGTTGTTTTGGCAGTAGAGGGACCTAGTTTTTTATAGTCTAGGGAGTTTGATGTGAATTGGCCACCGTCGTGCAGGATATCTGCAATCTAAGGGGAGCGGATGAGGTGCCGGCCTTTGAAGTACCTCTAGACATGCTTTTTGGAGAACCCCATGTGTTAGTGCAAAAGAAAGATTTCGAGAGGGAGCTCATTCCACAACTTGCATGTACGCGGGAAAAGTCTCGCGATGCCCGTACGTGAGTTGGATGCCAGGCACTATATGATGTGGATGAAATCTATAAAATCTAGCTTTCCAATTTGCTGCCAGAGTAACGTATCTCGTAGTTTTAGAGTTAGGCAACGCATTAGTTATACCCCTGGAATTCCCAATGTCTTTATGCAGTGGTGAATACTTTCTGTCAGGTGGACCAATTGCCTGTTTCTTTCCCGATTGACATAAAAAGTAGCAAACGGCCCGGTTTCTGACATTATCAATGACTTTGCTATTTTTGCACTATCTCCGCCATTTTGTAGAATGAAGTAGGAATTAATATATTTCCTACATCTGCTTTTACTTAGAGCACAATTCCTCATTGTATTCTTACACACGTATACAAGGCAGCACATCAACCTGCTAAAAAGCCAGTAATTTTTAAGATGAGCCAGCATCTCTATTGACGCGTATAGCAATGTTAGCTCCTTTTTTTTCGGTAGATTGATGTAATGCTGGCCGTGTGGTGTCCAGCAGAGTAGAATAGCACCAACCTCTTACACTCGTGGGTGTCGTACAAGGCGTCTAATGTTATCGAGACAAAAGATCTAGAGTGCTCGTAGGCTGCAAAATGGACAGCATCGTTTTCCATGTTATACTATACTTATAACACTGCGATCTCCAACCTGCCTGCCAAGCGTGGAGATTATGTCAATAACCTCCCCTTTCGTGAGAGAAGCTTTAAGTCCTGCAGTGGACTGTTATGGGCTGTGATGATGATGTAACGCCTTTAGTACTAGGCCCTCCGGAGTTTGCTAAATTAGACTCTGTAATTGCTTCATTTTTTGTCTCGCAGATAATGTGAAAAGTAGAGTATTCACCTCTGGGATAAAGCTCTAAGACAGCTTTATCTTTGGTGGCTTGAACCCCTGGGGAGCGATTTTCGCACTTTGACATCTCATTCGACATTATCTACAGCCAAACAGGTGTAATAAAAACGTCACTGAAATTTATCTTCGGCAACATACAACTGTCGAAGATAGAGAAAAAAAATTGTTGTCCGTAATAGACATTTCAATTTTATTATTAATTGAGATTTGTAGCTAGAAAAAATGTCGAATTCGAGATGTCACAGCGCGAGAATTAGGCCCCTGGCTTTACACAGGAGTCTACATAACTCCCTCGCTTCGCTACGCTCGGGCAGGATCCAATATGCCGCCCATGAGGGAAGACACTGCTTTATCCCCTTGGTGTATAACCTACTATTCTCGCTCAAACCATTTGAATGTGCAATAAGCTCACAGCTACAGGGTTTCGTTTGAACTATTGCATGGGATCCCTATCGTGCTCGATCCTTGAAGTGGTACATTAGATTTCTCATTAGAATTAGGTAACGCACTAGTGACGCCTAGCGTTATTGAAGGACATCCTCCTTAGGCAGCGGTGACCACTTTTGATCAGGCGGTCTGCTTGCTGCTTAATGTATATTAAATAAATAAAATAAAAACAGTTAATCAAAGAAGTCGTGAAAAGGTTTTTACTCGTTCAGCAATACGCTAATGATACCCGTGGCACTGCCAATAACCATAGGCTAAGGTAACTTGTTATTGTCAAGCTTGTTTGTTACCTTATCGTCATAAAAAACTTATCTACTAATTGCCATAGGAAAATATTAAGTATAATCTAGTCCACTTATTTATCTTGTACGTGATTGGTATCTATGTATGTATTATTATAGGTAACTACTAAAATAATTGCACGATATTTAACAGGAAAACTTTAGAAATAATAATTAACGCTTGTCTATTCACACCCGCGATGTTAAAGTTAAATATATTTGCCACAAACTTTTCTAACCCGGCGACACATTGACAAGTCAGTTCAATAACTTCAAAATGAAGTTGTAGGTGTTACTTACACTTACTTTGTATTTTTTTCAGTGTGGACATGGCAAATCAAGTAATCCACTTAGTTTACGACGTTGAATTGCTTGTGAAGTCTCATTACAACGCATCGGGACGGCTTCTTATCTTGCCAATAAGCGGAGATGGAGAAATGACATTGAAAATAAGTGAGTTCTATATAAAAACTACTCAAGTAACTATGTCCTTATGGTGAAGAAATCCCTACCTGAAAAATTTAATTATTTCAAAATCATTTACAACTGCTTCCCATTTACGACCTGAGTGGTTCAGTGGTCAACATGCCAGTCAGCTACGCAAGAGGTCCCGGGTTCGATTCCCGGCTGGGCAGAAATTTAAATGATGAATTTTAATTTCTGTTACGGGTCTGTGTGTTCTATGTATAAAAAGTTAGTATTTCAACCATAGTACAAACTTTGCTTAGTTTGGTTAGTTTGAGATGGCGCTGTGTGAGTTTGTCCACGATTATTTATTTATTTATTTACTTACGTTGATTAGGTTACATACCTATTACAATCGTAAAGTGTTACTTTAAATAAAATTTTAACCTTTCAGAGAAATTGCATACGGACATGATAATATCATTCGACCTGAGTAAATCAGCTGATGAGAAGGATATCATTAGCCCGAAGAGTTTTAAGTACACATCTGATTTTCAAGAAAACGTAAACTTCAACCTTACCAATCTGTTTAACGGGAACAAAGTATTAAGTGAGTACCTACAAACAAAGTACTAAGGAGGTTAAGGCAATGAATACTTATACTAACCATTGCAGGAAAATTATAGTAGTAAATACTGTTTAGCCATGTAACACATTGTATGATAGCACCGATTCTAAGACTACAAGAGGCACACACAGTCTGTCAAAATAGAGACTAAAACTGGAGGATACTAAAATAATGGAGAGGCTTAACATCTAGGCATTGTTTCATCTAATTCTGTAAACTACAACCAGAGATACTTGATCTCTCCGTAGTACTAGCTTTCATTTCATTTCATTCATCATCAACAGGTCATTTAAAATGGTCGCTCGGGAAAAAGATCATCATCATCATCATCCAAGCGATGCCCGGCCACTGCCAGGGTCCGCTTTCCTGCTTTGCTTTCTCCACTCTGCCCGATCTTCGTCACGTCGTAAGCCGTTGGCTCTCGCGTCCGACTCGGCGATGTCAATCCATTGCTTGTTAGGTCTCCCGCGGGACCTCTTTCCTGATGCAGGCAGGTTCAGACACCTATTTGCCACGTATCCCTGAGGCTTGCGCAACACGTGACCATACCAGCTCTCGGGAAAAAGATAAACTACCTTAACAACGAATTCCACGCGAACGAAGTCGCGGACAAAAGCTAGTAATACAAAAAACCAACATTTGTTTTATTAACATTCACATTTTTACATCCCAGGTGTACCCTTATTGAAGTTCATGAATGAAAACTGGAAGGCTTTGACTATGGAATTCGGAAGATCCATGCTGGACAAGCCCCATAAGAAGATTTACCAGAGTATTAAAAAGTATTTATCCTCGCAGCCCATGGAGAACATCGTAGAAGACTCATAGAAACACAAAATATTTGGGTTTATTAACAATTTTAAATATAAAAATACAGCATAAGTGAGAGAGAAGTTAGTGGATTGACCATAAGTTATAGTGTAAACGTGAATTAAACGTGTGTAAGGTACTAAATTTTAGACATTAGCTTTAAAGTGAGCTTGTTGCTTTCAATTAATTTTTTTGTTACATTTTGCGTTTTTTATTCAAAATTACACAGTATATAATTAATGTCATGAAAACGCAGGCCTTTCATCGTAATTCCTACAAGAATTAATATTCCTATCAAAGGGTTTTAAAGCCACTTAAGCTTAATAATCACTTTAGCAGTAGCTATACTAACTTAATTTAAAAAGTAGTTCATCTTTGTATCTTCATATAATAATTGCTAGCTCCAGTACAAGAATAAACTTGATTAATTATTTAAAATTACGTTCAAGAGTGTGGTATAATTAAGAATAGTAATTAATAACATACCGTGACGTACCAATGGTACCAATCGTTTCCCGAGTCGGACACTGTTTAACCAGTATCTGGGAAGATGTTGGTCAACCTCACTTCGCCAACGGTAACAGGCACGCCATACGACACAGCGACAGGGCCGAACTAGTAGGCAGCTAGACAGTTGGTTGTAATCCTTACTTAGTATAAAGAAAGACTTGTATTGTAACGCTGGGGTTACCAGGGAGCAACAAATAGAATACAAGATATAAGTTACTTCGTTGAGAGATTTATTAAGAGTGCCTAGAAAAATCTGTTGTAGTTATACAACAGCTTTCTCTCTTTCTAATGAAATACATTTGAAATACCTACCATTCGAACAACATGCATCACATCTAGCATGGCATCATCACATCAAAATTATGTCACTTTTCGGATGCTGTTGAACTTCCGACCAAGGTCGACTCGCCCGCGCAAACGAAAGCGACTTTATTTTATACTGCGTAAGGATTAGTATCAACTGTCTAGCTGGCTCCTAGATCGGCTTTCCGCATTGCCGTAAGTGAAGTGCTTCAATAATGGCGAGATAAGTAATAAAATGTAAAGTATTAAAGTAAGACAAAGATGTTACTTGTATTGTTATAAGATAATTGCAATTTCACCTGTTACACGGAAAGGGGAAATAACCAAAAACTAGTTGTAACGAGATTATTTAGTTAGACATACAAAGTAGGTCCTTATTAGAAAAAGTGTTACGACGTTGTTATATAATGTTGATGTTACAAAACCGGTAGAAATTCTATTTTAAGTAAGCCTGTATTCTATTTATAAGTCACAGAATTGCACAAATTTTACCAATCTCGAAATAAACAGTGTTACACTAAAGAATCAATGTTGTTACATACATTAAGACTAGTATTATAGTTTATAAATTTTTACTATGGTAATGATTGATGTGTACAATTTATCATTTTGACGACCTGCGTGGTTCAGTGGTCGACGTGCAAACGCGGAGGATCCGAGTTCGATTCCCGGCTGAGCAGATATTGAATCATAATTTCTGTATGAGTCTGCGTGTTAGGGATTCGTACCAATCGCACAAACTAATTCCAACATTCGGAGCTCATAGAGCTAGATCTGGATACCTATCTAAATATATTTTCAGGTCAGTTATCTAGAACCCATAATGCAGTACAATTTTAGTGAATGGACCCCACAGCACACAAATATAGTCTGAGAGGGTCGGTTCACTTTGGAGCTGGTTATACAAGCTATGCTTACTGAGGGTCTAGATGGCGCTGTATTTCTCCAATAATATTAAAAGAAAAACATGACTGATAATAAAATTTATTGTAAATACAGACTACAATTAGCACAAAAGTAAATAAAGTAAAACTGCTTGTAAATTATGATTAAAATTTTGCGGGGTGACCTCGAGTTTTTTATTTTTTAATCAGTCCGACGTCGGGTTAGAGATCGCAGTGTTATAAATATTATGCAAAACTATTGAAACGCTGCTGCTCATTTTCTAGGCTACGAACACTCTAGATCTTTTGCCTTGATAACATTAGTACGACACGCCTTATACGATAACGCCTTGTACGACACCCACAAGAATAAGGGGCTGGTTCTATTCTACTCTGCCGGACACCACATGGCCAGACTAATATTACAGTAAGTATGTGCATGAAATTCCCTTCCACCCGCAGCTCCGTGCTTTACGTTCACCAGGGTTACGTCCTGAGCCCATACTTCTTATGCGTTGTGTTTAATATCCTCTCAACTGAAATTCCAGACACACCTCTGTGGCTCATGAAATACGCGGATGATATCGCACTGATGAGCATACTCAGACTTACTTCGTTATTTATTCTGTTGGAGATTTCATATGTAATTGATAGGTATTCTATTACGAATAGGTACCTATATATGCAATGGACATGATTAATTATTCGATATCTTTTTATTTTCCTTAAAATTTTGACAATTTGTTTTAAATTATGTAATTATTTATTTCATGACGAAAACTCTGTGAATTGTTTAATAAATTGTTTTGTTGTGTTATCAATTGTGTAGTATAATATAAATGAATCAAATCTATACACGGTTTTAAAACCAGTTTCAATAGTGGTTTGACGATAAACATCGCCAAAACACAACTTGCGCATGATAGTTTCGAAATTATTAGAATTTTTTAAATTACTTGTTGCTTGCCATATCTTGCGACATACCCCCCACCCCTAAATCCCTTAACCACTGGACCACTATCTATTCGACTGTAGTATGTAACCAAAGAAGTGTGTTAATGGTACGGAGCCCTTCGGAAACGAATTCGACTCGCATCCGCAACCGATTTTCTCAGTTTTGGTTCGGGACCCCAAAAACGAGAGGGCGAAATTAGCCCACCCATTTATGTTAATAGAGGCCTAATCCTGTCAGCATGTCGTGACAAACATTTTGCATAACTTTACCTTTTTTCTAATTTAACTTTAAAATTAAGTACTTACCTGTCTAGATTATGTCATTGCGGTTTTCACTCGTGCGCAGTTCGGAACTTTGTAAACAATGTAAGGGAACCTAATATTTTCCCGGGATGAAAAGCGAGCTTTGTCACTCGGGAATAATGTAGTTTCCAATTAGTGAAATATTTTTAATATCTGTCCAGTAGTTTTTGAGTGTAATTATGAATTGTACGAACCCTATCGGTTGTCGTAAAAGGTGGCTACAGACTTAGCTAATCAGAAGGAAACAAACAATTATATTACAAGACGTACTCTGGAAGATAAAAAATGTTTAAGGCTACGGAGAGAGAACAAAGGGAGACACTCAATGTGAAAATGACCTTATTTTAGTTTATCTAAGTAGTTTTTAGGCAATCAGCAACAACTCATTCATTGTGCACAATAAATAAATAAACTTAAGCGCTTCCTAAATTAAGTATAACGGCATTAAGAAATGAATTGCCATTTTCACTAAACATAAGAACGACCTTAGCTCCGTCGTAACTAGTATTTAGCTAATCAGCAACGTCCAAATTGAGATAAAAAAACAACTTATGCGATTCATAAGTTAAGTTTTAGTGAATACGGTAACTACAATATTAAATATTTAATGTACCCGCGGGGTAATTATAAGTTCAAAAAGCATTTCGCGCGTAAAATTCGCACATCAAGAAATCATAATCCAGACAGATTGTTTGCATTCACACACCACTATACTCGAGGCTTGCAAACGATACTGTCGAAGGCCCTCATAGTCCTTTATGCCGTGACACTCGCTATCGATCAACGTCGATTCTAATGAGAACTATTGAGAGTCATACGTGAACCAATCCCCAACCCTCCCTTCAAAGGCAAAACTAGTGATGTCGGGCTATCGATAGTGTAACTATAAAATTATAAAAATATCGAGAGGGCTATGAATAGTGTCGACAGTGTGGTCTCCTATGGGCTTGTGCACCGCAATACCAACTCCGTCCACTTGATTCCATCCAACGCCAGGCTACTCGTTGGTCAAAGATTCCCTACTCACAGGCGGTTTATCCCTGAGGCCTCCGGAGAGACGTTGGCTATACCGTCTATATAACGGGGAATGTTCCGAAGAATTATTTCTTTTGGTGCCTTTGTCACTTTTCCGCCACCGCACTCTCCGGCGATTCGATAATTTTCATCTACATAATCTGGATGCAAGAATCCAACTGATGCACGTCTACAGTTCGCGCTACAATATACAGTTCTTCAAAAAGCAAGTCTACCTACAAGTACCACAAAGGCTGGCACCGCATCCGCCCCCCTTAGAATGCAGATGTCCTGGTAGACAATTTTTGATACAAGACTTGTTGGTTTACTTTTCCGATGATTTAATGGTCGTCAATGGTGATATTTGTTTAAGGACCTAAGGACCATGAAATACTTACCAGTAAAATAAACAGTATGCTTTAGTAAAAAAAAAAAAAAAAAAAAAACAAATCGTGGACAAATTTACACAGCGCCATCTAGCCCCAAACTAAGCAAAGCTTGTGCTATGGGTGCTAGATTACTGATATAGTACTTAAATACTATTAAAACAGCAGTAAACGAATCAATTGCATAATAGGGTGACTTTAAATACTTTTTTGTTACCAAGATGAGCTCAAACACTTTTTAATATGGCACCAACTCTGAAATCGCAAAAACAAATCAGCTGTTTCATACAAAATTAAAACTAATTCTGCCAAAATGTATGAATATTCTATAATTTTTTCTTCACAATACTATCATTGCACTATCGATTCGATAGCCCAAACTATTACAGCAACACTAGAACGCTAGTTTTCACGGTACAGTAAGAGGGATGCCTTTCGGCTTGTGATTCTTTGAAGATTGGAGCAATAACATTGAAGGATTGGCTGTAACTACCTCTGCTCAAAGGTTAGACGGGTTATAAAGTTTGTAAATGGACGAGTAGGGAACGTACGTATGCCATACTCGTAATTTCATTTGGAGCCTTATTAAAAACCGGTGCTTCAGGAAAAATACCGTACTATAACCGTAAAGACATTCAGTCGTGGAATTATACATATTTTGGATTTGTCCTCGCAAATACATTTATGATGCCGCCAATCTGTTGGCAAAGACTGGATAATGGATGAGGATTGTTGCTCCCACTCCTTTCGTCATTCCTACCACTTTTAACAAACTACGCTCATGACCGAATGACCATTTTGTAAGATTATCTTTACAAAATCAGTTTTTACGTTCTTTAGTGATCGTAATTTTTTATAAACAACATATCTGGATGTAAAAAGCCATAGTTCGTGGTGACAGAAAGGTCCCTAAAAGTAACCAACAAACTGCTAGATCTTAAACTAATGCTATGCTTGGAGTCTCGTTGCGTTATAAAATGAAATGAGGAGATCCGCAATTGAACCAAGGTCACCGATATAGCCCTAAAGAATTCCCAGGCTAAAGTGGCAGTGGGCAGGGCACGTAGCTCGAAGAACAGATGGCCGATGAGGCAGTAAAGTTCTCGAGTGGTGACCACGTAGCGGAAGACCCAGCGTGGGTAGGCCTCCCACAAGGTGGACTGACGACCTGGTAAAGATCGCAGTTACCAGCTGGACGCAGAAGCCACAAGACCGGCCTTTGTGGAGATTTCTGGGGGAAGCCTATGCCCAGCAGTAGGCGTCTTTCGGCTGATATGATGGTGATGATGAAAGTTACTAAATTAATTGAAATAGTTGGAACAGTTACAGGTCCTTCTAAATAAACTACCGTTCGCAACCAGAACTACATTAGCCTCATATGCAGAGGGTGTCTGGGAGCTGAAGAAATAGCAGCTCATATCCTGGAATGTGAGGGACTTAAGGACCACAAAACTAAGTCGCACTGGGAACAGCGTCCCTCATAGAGGACTTTGAAAGTTCAATGAGACTAAGAGACTGTAAATAGGAACTGGAACTCCGGCACAAAGGATCAATGTAGAGCCTCTAATATTCTAAATCTGTATCTACATAATCATTATATATTCCTTCAACTGGCAACCCTCCAGTAGCCGGCCGCGGTTTCTTTTTTGCGGATCTGGCAACCCTCTGGCTGCCGGTCGCCGAATTCCCGCCTTATTTAGTGTCATAATTTGCTGTGTATTATTATGTTTGTCTAACTCTAACGTGGAATACGTTTAATTAAAAAATGAAAATGTTAGCTAGCAAGCCAAAAATATGGCATCTTAACTGTTCGATCGAGCATGAACATGTACCTAACCTATTTCATAGTCCATGTGGTTTTTTTCTGGAATACCAGAGTTTCATAAAATGGCTTTTATTTATTTTCGCTTACAGAAGCAACAAGCATTCACACATCCATCGAAACTTTCACATTTATAGTATTAGCAAGATAATAGGATCTCCAATATGGGTGACGGCCTTCCCTCGCTTGTTCGCTAACCCCCTGTTAGGGTTTTGGGGATCAACCCAAAGTGTTAGCCAACTATAATTAAATCTGGTCGCTGCGGCGCCGCTGTTTGAGTTAGTAATTAGAGGGCCTAGTTTCCAATAGCTCTTCCTCAGTACACCTCGGTTGGTGACAACATATTGTACTTGATCTTATAATGGTAGCTAGCGATTCGCCCTGGCTGCGTTCAGGTAGGTAATAGATAGGTACAATAATAAAAAATCATCTTGGGGTTGATGATCCGGTTGTGCTCTCGCGCACGAGGGTATGGGGTCCGCCTTGATCATGATCCAGGATATAGCAAATCAGATAACTACAGTGGAGCGACGGCAATCTGACCTCCGTGACCCTACTCTGCTACCAGGGGAACCTGACCAGATTGGATCATGGTTACACATTCAGTTGCCTGAATATGCAGATTTCATCACGATGCTTTTCCTCGCTGTAAGAGCATCGGTTAGCATTCAACTAATACTGCAATAGGTAGGTACAATACAAGTGCAAAATATAAGAGTCCCTTACCATTTTCACAAAATTTTTCTCTGCAGCTACAGCCTCATTTAGGGTATTTGGTGCATTGTTAGTATAATTGAACTACCTGAAAAAAGGAACCATTAACAGTCCCTTGGGCTCCAGGAACTCATCTTAGGCTCCAGGATTTTTTATTGTATAAATGAATTTTTCTTTAATGAACGCTGTAAATCCTTTTGATAAGTAGTTAGTTTACTATTGTCTTAAACTAAAAAAGGAGTAAAGTTTAAGCCAAGAAATAAATGCCAAGGCTCAGCAATTTATATTTAAAATAGCAAGTTTACAGTAGGGAAAAGCTCGCTAACTAGTGTTGAACTCAATTTAGCTAAAAACTAAATTGCTGTTTCATATGAAATAAGTTTCTCTTCAGCCGAAAAATGTTTTAAACCGAATGTGAGGAAATGTCGACCGTTTAAATGAACGTGAAATGCATTTTGTTCAAAAATTTTAAACGCATTTGAAGACAAATCTGTTTAAGTAGGTACTCGTGTATGGCCAAGGTGTCTCCTTTGAATAAATTTAAGAGTAAATATGATATAATAATTCTATTTCCGGACCCAATAGTTAGTTTTGGTCCAAATTCTTTAATCCAATTCCGAAAAACGCTTCTAAACGTAAAAAGTAGGAACCTAAAGCCTAAGAATATCAGATTACACTATACTAGACGTGGTTGAGTTTATTTTAAAATAATAAACACACATGAAAGCGGATATCTACGCATTTTACATTCTTCTGGATTATCCCTATAAAGGTGTTGTAATATCAGGAAAACACGCGAAGGAAAGAAGTTGTAATCGTGTTTGCAGAACTAACACTCCATATAGGAATGTTTTTCCTCTACCGTCCTGAGTAAATATTGAAACGAAAGCCGGTTTATTTGTACAAATAAATCAGATTTTAGAAGTAACTGGTTTATGTTAATAGTTGGATAATACTTTATAGCTACTTTCCGAGGCACTTATCGCAATAAAACTAAATAATATGAATTGATAAGTTATCAAAATTGTCTCTAGTGGTCAGATAGCTACAGAGATCGGAAAGTCGAGTAGAAGCGTAGATATAAGTATACATACTAGAGTCGAATGGAGAGTGGCCTAGGGTTAAGGGGTCCGACTCGTAATTGAGAGGTCCCGAGTTCGAATCCCACTTACCAATGACACTTTTCTGAGTTATTAGTTGATCACTAACCGATGCTCTTACGGTGAGCGATAACATCGTATTGAAAACTACACATTCAGGCGACTGAATGTGTAACCATGATCCAATGTGATCAGGTTCCCTTGTTTACAGGATCACGTAGGTCAGATGGCAGTTGCATCACTGTAATTACATGATTTGCAAAATCCTGGATCATGATCAACGCGGACACCGGGCCCTCGCCCGCGAGAACACAGCTGGGACATCAACGTCAAGATGATGATGATTTTTTTCACTAGAGTCTAATAGTAACTAGTCGGTATTATATAATACCTGTAAGCGTTTTCTTGATTTTGAGGTCAAATAAGTTTTTGGCTTAATATGAATCATAATATGGAACGCTAATGTGGCCTTTTCAGACCCCCGAATAGATCGAGCTGCTTGTCATGCAGATAGCATACCTGCATGCGTGACGACAGACATTCGGAAAGGTTTTGAAAATTCCCATGGGAAGGCGGTGAAACGCAAAAAGCGGACGAAGTTGGAGGCAAAAGTTTAATTCGACTATTGTGTTTGCTGCAGTATCATAAACTGTATTCAACTCACAAAATAGTTATTCAACCAAATAGCTGACCATTTACCTATGACATAAGATATAAGCGGTCAGCTATCAAGACAACTAGGTTTTGCTTTAAATAATAAGCTGTAACTTTTTATTTTTCTTTTGCAGTCTAGCGAAAATTCTACGCTTATTATTCTGTACGTTACTTCACTGCAACTGTCTAACGCCAAATAACAGCTTAGTGGAACCGAAAAAAGAAAACAAGGAAAGTAAAAGAAATATAGGAGCTAAACATTGACGTGTTTACTGTTATTATAAGAAAAGGGTGCCCCATTAGTAGACGAGCGAGGGCGAAACACGAAAAGGAAATCTAATTGCACTTGTTACTCTAGTAATCGCCTAATTTCACAGATACGGCTTATCGGTGGAATAATTGGCTGGCGATGAATAAAGAAAAAAAAAAGAAAAATATGCAAAACAGGAAAAAGAAAGAGTTCTGTTGAATTGAAAATAAACTTATTGTAAAGTCTGTTGCTAGTTATCACGGTAAACTTCTACCAAAATAAATGTAGATATGCATAGTAAAATACACCGTACGTACACGCAGGACCGTAGCAAGAGAAACAATATGGTCTCTGCCTACCCCTACGGGAGAAAAGATAGATAGATAAATTCTTTATTGCTTACACAAGAATAATTACATTAAAAAGTTCTGACAAAAACTATAACTAGTTGTGGGCAAAGGCGGCCTTATCGCTGAAAGCGATCTCTGCCAGGCAACCTTTGTTTAAAGAACCGCTTGATACACAGGCAAGTCAACAACATGGAACATGAGAAAAAGCATGACGTTATAAATTTTCATCTTTGTCGTCCCGGTTGTGCTCTCGCGCACGAGAGCCTGGGGTCAGTCTTGATCATGATCCAGGATATGGCAGATCAGATAATTACTCTACGAGCCTGCTACCAGGGGAGTCTGATCAGATTGGATCGTGGTCACACATTCGGTAGAAACGTGCAAGATTCATCACGATGTTTTCCCTCACCATAAGAGCATCGGTACACTCAACTAATGTACATATATCAGAAAAGAGTAACTTGTTCATGGCGGCTGTTTGATTAGGACCCGGTACTCGCATTGCAAGTCTGATTCCGTTATCACTAGGCCACCAAGGCTCCTTTATTTTTTTATTTTTTCATATAAATATTATTAAAGGTACATCAGAAAATCTCTGTACATTATTTTCAAGTCTGGGTATTCTACCTGGTTGTCCAATTAGGGGGAACACCTAATTGGACATCGAAGTCGAAGGGTTTGGTGTAATTCTACTCTGGCGCATAACACACGATTATAGCTTAGTATACAAATGTTGAAAAAAATATAGGCATTAATTAACGTTTGCCTTTGTTACCATTTTAAATGACTTTCATATAGTATGAATGCCAGTACTAAGGGGAGGTCAAGCTGTATCTCTGGTTCTACCAACCCCTATTAGATTCAACATGACTTTGATTGTACCCTTGACTTCAACCTACCAAATTATTAATATCAAATCAAAATCCGTTCAGTATCTACTTTTTGTGTGATTCGCAAACAGACAGACAAAAATTACAAAGAATATTTTTGAGCATAGTTACGTCCCAGAATCCTATCTCGATCCAGTATTATTTGTGCAGACACGGCTTTTTCACAGTTTTATAGGAGTAAAGATAGATAGACAGACCTTCTACTCACCAACTCGCTTACATTATTTATATTGTTACAAAAAAAAATCCCATAAAACCCAATAGTCCGTACCTGGTGACCCATGAACATGACACGCCGAGGCCCGCTGACCCGCTTCCCCGCAGCCACCTGCGACCAGTCAATTTACCTTTAAAACCCCGGAAACCTCGGCCCAAAAGAAAAGCAGTGTGTTGACTTAACACACATACGACCCATAACGGGCGCGCGGCCTCATTTCCCCTACCAAAGGAAAACCAACACCTACCCCTTTCAAATCTTTGCGCATAAGGGCCATATCGCTTCAAAACCTCCACCGTCTCTTCCCACCTTCTGGCTATCACGACACGGAGGAATGCTTAGGAATGGTTCAGACTTGAAGCGCGATGTTTACGGCATTCAAATTGCTGTCACATGCCACACACAGCGCCCGTGTATGTCCCCGTATTGTGGGATTTAATAAAAAAATATTTCATTCATGATTCCTCCCCCAACCGACTTTAGAGATAGGGTCGCAAATAAAATTATGGTAGATGGCTTTTCGGCTGGTATCCGCGAAATCTGTATCTACATATTTTATTATGGGTTTGATTATGGTTTGCTCCCTATCGATTGGAGATTACTTTTCGTTGAAAGCGTGTTTTTGGCGGTTGGTAGGTGATGTTGATTCAATAATATTTAGTATACAAAGGGCTGAAAGTTATAAAAAATGTAAAATATTGTGTTTCTATGAGCAATTCGATTTCATTTAAGTAATTTAAATGTTTAATTATTACTGTCTTTTACTTGACTACACAGAAGAAACTAATAGATACCTATATTTGTAAAACATATTACCTAATCAGGTATTCGATAACCAAAGATGCTCCACTCTTGAACACCACAGACGATCAATGAAGTGAAGACCGCAAGGCAAATCATTCAAGGTATTACCCCAACTACACCCTTACCCGACCATATTAAAAGCTAAAAATCCAATACTGAATAGTGAAGCGACAAATGTCGTACATAATGCAAGAATGCATTTCAAATACGACTACCAGATCTGTGTATGCAGTCCGACTGGAGTGTATGCATTATTCAAGCGGCTTGTTCGAGAGTACGATTCCGGGACATTTGACAGGACTAAGGACAGGTTGCATGTTATGCGGAGATCATCCGATGCAAGTACGATAGGACGGTAATGGCTGTATGGTTAAAATATTTTAAGCATAGTTTGTCTTTTTATACATAAATTGGGGTTACTTTAATATGCAAAGGCTACAATGATCACTCACTTTTCTCTAATTAGTACTAAGGGAAAGGTTGCTGATTTACAGGTATTGCTGATTGGTTGTCACATGTATGGCTTGAATAAAACTTGATTAATATAGTGAAAGTAAAAGTGAGTGATGAGTGAAACGTATTTTTATATAAAAGCTTGGTCTTTACAGTTAGGGTTGGTTTTTAATTTTGTTAAAATTTTATTTTATTTCGTATTTTTCAGTATCAATAGGCGTGATAAACCCAAACACAAACATAAGGTAGTTTTGTAGTTAAGTATGCATGAACAAATTATGATTCCATCCTTGTGAACGTGTCTTCAAATTTTCATGAGACCACCCTTGAGGTCAACCTTTTCTACAAAAAGTTCTGAATTTTGCTAGGAAGGTTTTAAAGTTATGAAGGTTGCCCCGATTTTCCTGATATTCCATCATCAGATCCTGACGTCATGAATATGGGACCACCACCGGAGTATAACGTTTACGACATAAATATTTTTATATAGACTAGTCAGGCAATTGACCGCCATCTCGATTTAGACTGGACTATTATCATCTAATGCTTCGTAACAGGAAAACATGAGATAGCATTTTTCATCGTTAAAAATAATACTAGCAACTTCACACTAAGCCGTTTCTTTATTATTGGAAGACCTACAACCGCATAATCGCCCGTATAAACTTACGCCACCACCGTTTTGTCTGTAATTGTGTACTTGTACACGAGGCAGCACCTCGACCTACCCTGTTTGTTTTGACTTTGTATCGTCTCCGAGTTGTACGTGCATCCTTAGTTATACTAGCGCATTTTATACTGGTTTTAATAGGTTGATGTGCTGCCTTCTGTATTTAAGGGCAGGTTATTTAAACGTCTGATAGTCTAACTGGAAAACGTTTCACATAGAATAATATGTCGTAGAACGCAAAGCGATGAGTAAGTGCGAAGTAGTCCTAATATTGATTCATTTTTGCTAGTTATAGAAAAACTATTCCAAAATAAAAGTCGAACTCAGCGAATTTGTCTGTAAAATATTTACCTATTGTCTTAAATGAGTATAAAAATTAAATGTAAAATGTCAGTAGTTTAGTCATCACATTGGAAAAATATTACAAATAGGGTTAAATTTGGGATTTTTTTATTGAATGTAGTTCATTTTATTTTAACGCTATTTTCTATGTCTCAGTTAGTTTGTAAAAATAAACTGATAAAAGTATATAATATGATATCTACCATTTATGAGCATAAGGGCTTTAGATGTCAAATTCTAAGCTGATTTTACTTCTATTCATAATTGTGCAGATACGGTACACCTGATAGCAACGAATTGCTGCTGTGAAGAGTATTTGAAGAGCTAAAAAGAATAAGTTTACAGACAAGAATATGTTAAGACATAAATATTGCAAGTATATGTTCACAAAACAGTTATAATTTGATCTTGAAAATTTAACTTTTGAAGTTATTACTGTCTACATATAAGTACGTTAAGTAGCTAAGTAGCTGCCTACTCTAGGCATCCATAAGTACTCAACATAATCCGGTAAAGGTAAAACACAGGGAGGCCGGCGTGATACGATTGTGCAACGCCGGCTGACCACTAGGGCTTCAAATCCTCCAATGCCCACCCAGCGGCTCAGTTCGCTCCCAATACCCGCCTCTTGCCTACACTGCCACCTCAATAAAAAACAATTAACACCGGAATAAACGTTCACCCACAGAAATGGGAGTACTCGCTCTAATCTTCGC
Source organism: Blastobasis adustella (assembly GCA_907269095.1). Classification (NCBI taxonomy): domain Eukaryota; kingdom Metazoa; phylum Arthropoda; class Insecta; order Lepidoptera; family Blastobasidae; genus Blastobasis; species Blastobasis adustella. The sequence goes on from OU026130.1 coordinate 10,521,457, forward strand.
GTTATTACTAGCGAATCGAGTTAAGCCGACGACGCAAATAAACATAACCGCGTTCCACTCGACAGACGTAAATACTTTACCAGAAGGCTCTACAGAAGCTGTTTTTGCCACGCAAATCCGACAAATCCGGGCGACATCGGAAGCTGCGCCCGCGGCCTCCGCCGGAAGCAATCTAAATGTCGTTGGAGACGACGACTCACTCCAGCAACCCGAGAATTTCCAAGCAATCTCAACAATTTACTCTTCTCGAAATAAAACAACTTCAGATGCAAAATATGATAACGAACAAAGACAAAAATTGTCGTCAACCCGCGGCGAAAAGGAAAATGCGGGGGAGAAGGCGAGTGAAAAATTAAGTGAGGATAATTTCAAGGCTTTGTCTTTGATTTGGGACAGCTGCGTGGAAACTAAAGCCAGACAAGATAAACCCAACGAAATAAAGTCTCAAAATGACATGGAACATTCTAAAGACAATTTTCAAATAAATATTAATCGTGAAATCAGTAATCAGTGGAATAAAAGACATGCAAACAATTCAGATGCAAGAAACGCGTGGTTGGAAAAGTACAAACAATTATTAAATACCAAGATGGACGAAAGACGCCAGCAAAAGCAGGACATCATAATAAGGAAGGTGACTTTTTCAACTACACCATCATCAGAAACAACTACAACGGAAAAGTTGCTACCAATAACAAGGGAAATATTTAAAATATCTACCCAATATATTAACCTAACTGAAGATTTAGTGACCGAAAATAATATAAGAACGAGTTTCACCGAAGATTGGTTTGAGACGAAGGACAGAACTAAAATAAGATTTAGTAGCATCCCACACACAGAAAACTATTTAATACCGACGCTTAGACTGGAAGAGGGGTTCCATCCTTTCGCTTTTATGTCGGAGTTTTTTTCTGCGATTTATCCGTTTGAATTTCCATTGGGTAAGTAATGTTATTATTATATTTTATTATGGCAAATACTCGCGAACGGAATTTAACGTAATGCATATGCGGAATTTATCATATACAAACGTAATATCAAGAATTATTGATATTTTAATGTTTTGTAGAGTTTTTTATAAATTCGTACCTCTCTATCCTACACAATTCGACATAATAATAATAATATCGATATTTAAATTGATTAATGATTATTAAGTACTATAATTAAATTAATATTTTACATTTCAAGGTCTGATCAAGGATATAGTTTGGGGAAAATTTACTTTTCCTTATTCATTTTTACAGGTAAAGAGTAGGCACATAAATAACTAGCTAGATTTACGTAAATAGATACGTTTGTAGGATGCGCCTCTTACAAAATACGACTCGTCATTAGTAAGATTTCAGTTAAACCACATTTGTGTAAATACTACCAATATTCGGTTGTGTACTGTAACAACACTGTGCCGCGGAGCTTAACACTCCGTCAGTCTATTTTAGTGTGTAATTCAATTAAATTCGTCATGGAATATCAAATTAATCCACAGTAAAACAAAATGCTGGTGTTTATATGTAATTTTACTCCGACCACTATCTACTAATAGTTTGTAACGAAAGTTTATGAGATCCATGGTTTTATATGGATCATTTTAGATAGATTTTTGTCAAAATCCATTCTTTTTACGTGATTGACAAATAATATAAACTACGCAAGCCGTTCGTTTCAAAGTAGGTACACACGCTCTAACAAGTAACGCCACTCGACGACAATATCATCATCATCATCATCTTGGCTAATGTCCGTTAAGCCCGAGGGCCCGGGGTCCGCCTTGACCATGATCCAGGATTTAGCAGATCAGTTAATATCAGTAGAGCGATTGTCATCTGACCTCCGTGGCCGCTACCAGGGGAATCTGGCTAGATCGCATCATGGTTACACATTCAGTCGCCTGAATGTGCAGGTTTCAACACGATGTTTTCCCTCACCGTAAGAGCATCGGTTAGTCAACCTCGACGACAATATCGATTGCCTTAAATCACTTAAAAGTAAAATCTCCTTTAATGTAGGCACCTATTGATAAATAACATTGTATAGAGCTGACATTTTAAAAGGATCGCTTAACGTATAACCGGATAAAACCAACATCGTCTGGGTGTGAAATTGAGCTAACAACTTCAACGCTTTTAATGCTCCGTTCAACGCACCCATGACTCAAAGTTAACAGATATTAAATACACTTTACACTCGAGTTCTCGGCTCTCGAGCCTTGCTGTTGTAGATGGCGTGACTGTCGAATCTCGTGTTAGTAGGGACGATGTGAAATCGCGCCTAGTCATGTGTTGTAAACCATACCAAGTCGAGTTAATTAATCTTGGTTTAGCTTATACGGGGCCCTTCGAAAGGCAATATCGACCTCATTATCTTTGCCAAGGAACTGTTTATGAGACGCAGCTTAGAGACGGGCAAATGCCAAGGGTGGGTACAATCAGCGCCCTAATATATCTAGAACTAGAATCTTCAGGCTCTGCAGCAGCTTCAGATGTTCTGTTTATGATTTTCACATTTCGATTTCTTTTCAAACCCTGTATTCAAGTGAACGAAGTAATAATCGTCAGCGGGTGCAGGAGCTGCAAGGTATTTTATGGAAGCTAAATTGAATAACAAAAGATGTCTAAAGTAACAATGCAATGATTACTTCCTTATTATGGTCATTCGGAGCAGTCAATTTGCATTTAAAACCACCAATGAGAAAATATAAAAAAGAAAAGAATTTCTCAAAAAGGCAACAACAGTACATAGTATTTTAAGTGAAACATAAACAGCATTAACATCCTTATTGAGAACTGGAGTCTGTGCCAGGTTTTAAAACCTGTGTTACGGATCTCCAGGCTCCCAATCTCTTGTGTCATTATATTAACAGTAAATAAGTTAGGGCGCCGACTGTACCCAATGTTGACGCGGGCTCTCAGCTCTCTCATTTGTTGAAGAGCTCATTTCTCACCACACAAGACGTATTGGTCATTCCCTAATTACATCGGCTCTTCCCCCAGATTATGCCAGAGTCTGCGTCAGATTTATCGCAATCATTTGCATTCTAACAACACACTCCGTTATTCCGCTTTTTCTAAACAATGGACGTAAATACAAGTAATTTCATCGAGATTATTGGAGCTCATTTTTTGTTACGCAAGGCGTAATCAGGCTTACGTCAGAGTTTGTAAGCGACAGCTAGCAGTGTATCCGTGTACTTATTTATTGTGGGTATTTTGTGGGGATATTGAAAGGAGTACTACAATGCTGAATTATTAGGTATACCTATCGGTGGGCAGTTTTATAATTTGTAACGTGGCGATATTATCGTGGACGTTCACGGTACGACATAATATGTGAAGACGATTTTAAATTCCAGTTCACGCCCACGTTATAACATGCACGTCCACGATTTGTCGGTTTGATGAATTTTATTTACACAAATGTGGTTCCCTCCCGATATTATAGCAACGAAAGTACGTGCCTTGTAGCTACAAGGGTAATTTATGTGTGTGTGTAATCCACGTGCTCGTGCTCCCCCGCTGGGCCACAGAATCCACAGATTACAAAAAAGTTGCACGATTAAATGGCATCCATCGCGTCCACTGCTGAGAATTAAAAAAAAGCATTTTACGTGGACGTGGTCGTCCACGATCTATAATTGAAGTCCACGATTATGTGACGTGCACAATTATAAAAGCGCCCTATAGATACCCATGTATACCTAATTAATGAAACTGTTAACTTCTTTCAGTCAATCAAAATAGAATCAACGTTCCTAGGTTTCATCATTCTCTTTGCTTGCCTAGCATTGGTTATACCAGCTTATCTGATAATCTTGGGTGTCCTGGCACTCATGTCCAAATCCAGATGTGATGATGAAATGGAAACTGGAACTCTCTTCCCTGAAGCCGAGAGTTCAGATTTCAACGACAGATTATTAGCCATATTCACGCTCTTCGTATTGCTCATTTGTTGGTAAGTGTGAACATTCTAATAAGGTTAAGGCGCGTTTACGTTAGGTCGTTTGACCGAATTGGTTGCAGTGCAGACCGAATTCGGTATTCGGTTAAGACGTTTTCGTTTGCTAGCCGTATTCTGTCCTTGAATTCGGTCAAGCGATTTAATGTAGGCAACCCATTTGTTTAACTGATGTACGCCATAAGACCTTAATAAAATTAATTGGAGTGTAAATGGTTGTGAATGTGAAAGATGCGAAAGAAATTTGTCAGGGCCGTGACAAATAAAAATATTGCATTAAAACTCGTAGAAAAAGCATGAGGCTAGTTGGAGTGCTGAAACTCAGAAAATAGGTAGGTAGGTCTCAATAGAAATCAGATTGCATGGTTTGCCTTTATGGTATGATTCGCCGTTTAAGACATTATGACACCCCCCAATGGGGTTGGTGCTACATTCTACTCTATCGGTCCCCACCCAAAGGTGACCTTCCTTATGATCATCATCTCAGTCGCAAGACGTCAACTTCCGATAGGCCTCCCCCCCACATCCTCCACACGGATAGACTCTGTGCCTCTTGCATCCATTGGCTCCATAATACCTTCACGATGTCGTCCGTTCTTCTCGTGGTAGGCCGTCTCACGATACGATTGCCGTTAGGTAGTCGCCACTCCAGAACCTTTCCGCCCCATCGGCCATCAGTTCTGCGAGCTACGTGACCTGCCCATTGGCATTTCAGTTCACCACGATCTAAAGACCAACCTTAATATGCATATATAAATAATTAAGAAAAAACTATCATAATGCCTAATAAATAACTAAGAACAGTTGTTTCGCGACAGACAGTTTCGAAATTTCGACTTTGCAGCATGTTCATCGCCGGCATGGTAGTGAGCAACGAACAAGCGCATGCAGCGGCCTCCGTTAGCCGCAACGCAATGAGTTGCGCGTGCGCCGACATCGCCGCGTGGCTTGCGACGGCTGCGCGAGAGTTGCACCATAGTGTTGTGCCGCCGCTCGACTTGGTCCTGCAAGCCTTCAGGGAGGATTCGAAAAGTAAGATGCCGGTTTTCTGGGGTTGCATTTTAGTTGGAACTTATCAGGATAATGCGCTTATTACATTTAACTGAATTCAGTCGTCTAAATTCAGAAGCAAAAAGCGTGAGAGAAAATCAAAGTGGAATGTGCTCAAAGAAAAAGGTCTATTATTGTATCAATTATATTGTGTTACGCGTTGCCCGGCTTTTCAAAAGGTGTGATACAAAAATGGACCTTATTTTATGAGCAATACATTCCACTTTGATTTGCTATCACGCTTTTTGCTTCTGAATTTAGACGACTGAATTAAGTCAAATGTATATGCACATAACTGCTTACTGTCAAGCGGGCCGTACGGTTATTTGCCACTATTAGTAAAAAAAAATCGGGCTCATCAAATTTAAAATCGTTTTGAATTTGGGTTCCTTATACACTTGTTTTATCGCAGTTTTCGCCCGCGTGCGTCAGGAAACTATGCTAAAATTGAACTATCCTGCGTGATGCGGAAATTTTTACGTGGTATAAAGTACCCTATGACACTTGGGATTCAAGGAAAGTATTCAGCAGGGTACTAAGGTGTATATAAACAGTTATTGGGGCAGATTACCTTGCCTTGATAGGATCAACTCCAATGATACCAATGAGGTAAAGGTACCGTAAAAAGACTTAACGTTGTTGGTTCAGTACTTACATAATTGGGTTTACTTAATTAATTTATAACTTAATTAGCTGGATATTACAATCTTAAGTATGTGTTGGTCATCAATTTAATCTAATCCATTCCAGCCGAAGTTTAATTATGTAGGCTTCTCTTGCATTTTCAGATGTGGAGCAGTTGCTAGGCGAGCCTATTCAACAGGCGATTTCATCTGAAAGCGGAATTGACCTGGTTTTGGACTCGTTGGCAGATATAGTGGCAGGTATGTTTTGTTTCAGCTTTTGTCCGCTTTCAACCTTTGACACAAAACCTTTGAAACATTATACCAAGTCAATATTTTTTGTATTGAAACTGTATAAAACCGGAGCTACAATCCCAGTAACTATCCTATACGTAGAACCAATTTAACAAAATACTAAATGGAAATGACCTGGTGGCAACTAACAAAGACCTGGATATGTTTTGCAACTCTATTAACAAATTTAAGAAATCCGTTAAAGATATCCTCAAACATGGTAAATGTTCAAACTAATCTTAGATTTATTAGTTGTTTTATAATGATGTTTTTTTTTATTCCCGAGCTTTATATTTGGTTTGTTTGTTTCCTCAATCAATACTAAATAATGTTTGTTTACTGTATTTTCGATTTTATATAAATGTACACTTGTTTTGGATCAGGATTTAGGTAATAACCATTGCTGTTTCTACGTAAATTGTTACTAATCTTAATCCACCTAGCACTGTGATTAGCTGCTGCCATTCATAGCATTATGCTGAGGCTGGCCCAATTTGATCTGATGACGCATCGCCCTGCTTCCTTATTATGTCCTTATTCTGTTAGTTTTAAGTTTTGTGAATGTGTTATTGGACCAAATAAAGATACGTCTATAGACATATCTAATCTGTTTTGTGTGATTTCAGAAAGCGAAGATCTTTCATTAAAGATATCATCTCTACGGGACATAAGCATGAGAGCTGGTGGACTGGCCGCGTCTACATCCGACAGGATCAAGGACTTAGGCCGACAGCTAGACAGTTTAAAGGCGCATTGTACAGCAAAAGACGGACCTCTTTGTGACACGATAAATACTCACTCTTTGGAAATGCAAATGCAGTTTGATCTAGTAAGTATAAGCTGTTTATACTTATTTAACACACTTTATATTTCCATGATGTTCTACAAGGGTAGGGAAAACCAAAATATTAGCCAATCACTGCTGTCCGAGGTAGTTGTAACAGGGATAGAAGAAACTCAAATATTGTTTCTGGTAGGGCAACAAAGGAAAATCCTTTAAGCCATAATGCATGCCGAAAATACAAAAATATTATTGTTCCGATGTTGAGAGCTCCATTCAGAACGTTATTGTGTTTGTCCTCAACGAACTGTTTGGTTGCGTTGTTTTACTCTTTGTGTAGACACAAAATAGTTGTATGTTTACAAAATAAAAAATAAATATGCTTGGAAAATTCACACAGCACAATCTGATCGCATTTTAACAGCAATGAAACCTAGTGAAAGAATGTTTGAAGTCCATTTTGAAATGAGTAAGTTTAGGATTTGAAGGAATTGTTAAGAGCAATTAAATATATACTTTATTACGTGTTACGTACGTGTCTGATGAGACATGATCAGACTAGATCCTACTTAGATCAGATATTTCCTGCAGAGCAAACGTAATTTAAAGCAAAGCACTTAATAAAGACAAACACTAAGTTAATCTTCAACTTCTCAGATATTACACGAACACCAACTCTTAGACCTACGTTCGCTTGGAGTGGAGAATTTGACGCTCGCAATATCGACTACCAGGCAAGAATTCAAAACTTTGCCCTCGGCTATTTCATCACAAACGATACAAGTAAGAGCAGGTATGCAGCAGCAGTTTCTATTATTGGAGAGGAGCTAAAACCCATTTTGCAGTTACCGGTGTCAAATGTGTGTCGTATGTCGCTAGCTAAATAGATCATTAGAATCAGTAATCAGTATTTTGTTGGGGATACATTTTATTGTCCAAAACTAGGGATTTTTGGTGTACGATTTTTACCTTTTATACAGGATGTCCTTACGCTCTCGACAAAGCCGATCACTACTAATAGAATAGGGTACTTATAACTAAACTGCAAAGTATCATAACAATGAATTGATAACTTTTATTATTTTTATTATTTAATAGGTACCTTCTTGTTATTAATACCTTATATGTTATATTGTACTTACGTGTGCTTGTTCTTTGTATTATTAGTAGTAGTAGATATACCTCATCTTAAATTATATGTAGTTGCCTTCTCGATTGAAGTGTAGTAAAAATAACAAAGTTGTATTCAATTCGTCCTCTTCGTATCTATATGTATAATAATTGATGCTCGTAAACTTTGAAATAATATAATATGTTAGAGAAAATTGTTTTTTGTATTTTTATCTATTTAATGAACGAGCTATTTTATAACACTGCTAAGTAGCAGTCTTAAGCAGGGTTTCATTATTTGTCCAGAGGCTAAGGTCATCCTGTATAATAACTCAACGATATAAGGGTTACCTGACTCTTCTATGTTTGTAACTCTTTTAACATAGAGTTACCAGGAACCAAACTTTTGAAACCGCTCGCACCCACGCGAGCGCTCGCCTTCTAATGCTTATCTTGTCTATCTTTAGCAATGTACCACGAGTGAGAAAGAGATATGTCGCGCACGTGGATGTAAGCGGTTTCGTAAATGGGCTCCTGATTACTTGATATTGTTTGTAAGAAGCATAATTGTAACACATTGCACATTTCTTATTTTAGGAAGATACAAAAAAGTGACAACTTATTTTATTTTCAGCTATCGTGAAAGACATAGAAGTCCATAGGCAGAAAGTGTACACATCCTCCAGAGTTCTGAACGATATTGTTCGCCATTTTACGGGCGAGATACATGCCGCTGTAAGGCAAATGGAATCTGGTTTAGAGCGAATCCAAAAATACGAATTTTGGCGGTGGACTGTTATTTTAGGTAAGAAATTTCGGATCATCAACAACATAATACTTTAGTTTAGTTACTGCGCAGCTTACTGTACCAACACTATAGTCAGAGGTGTCACTGACAAATAATTTGTAGAAGCAATTGTCAAAAAAGTCAATGTTCACAGCAGACAACAATGCTGCCTATTGTCTGCGGATTATTAATTCTAAATCGCCCTTCAATGAATACTTCGCGGCATCTGTATGCAGATAGGTATGTAGAGCTAGCTAACTACTAGAAACCACACAATAGGTAATTGACATTCCTATCTAATTAATAGAGATTAATTTTAATAACTTTCAGCATTTATGTCATTGTTGGGCTTTGTTATGCTTCTAATTGTTATGGGATTACTATGTGGATGCGGTCAAGCTAGAGATCACGGGAAAAGGACTTTACAAGTGTAAGTAAAATTAATTACACATTTTGGTTCGGTGCACAAGCCATAACGGAAATTTCAAAAATTAAAATGGAACATTTTCCTACAGGTCAGCGTTCTGGTCAGGCTTCGTTTCCATAATGTTATGGGCGTTCATATCCGCAATTTTTCTGGTGGCAGGACATGCTGAGGTAAGATAAAGGTCCAATTCCAAAATGGGATCGTATGAATAACGGGCACGTTTTAAATCAATGTTGGATTCCAGTTCTTTTGCATTGTAAGAGCTGCATTGCGTTTCAAACTTCGAGTCTATGCTATCTTTCGATAAATTGATTGTTTATTTTTTAAATGCAATTTCTAAACTATATTTTAACAGTCAGCACAGAATGTGCTCAGTGTAATTAAAACTAAATAATCAAGAGTAAAGTTTCTTTCGTCTCAATTTTTTAAAATAATCTATATTTGTTTTATACGTAGCACAAAACAACGTCGCTTCCCGCCGTCTGTATCTATGTACGCTTAGATCTTTTTAAAGCACGCAACGAATTTTAATGTGGTTTTTAACAATAGATACGAGTGATTCAAAAGCAAGAAAAAAGGGTAGGTAGGGGTAAAGTAGGTGTACGCGAACGAAGTCGCGCCGGGTCCGTCAGGTGGCTCGCCTGCCTCTTTGTTTGCCGTATTACATAAAGAAAAAAAATAATTCAAAAGAAATAATAATGTAAAATGCGAACTAGAACCCCTAGCAAAGATTACACCAATCATGAATTATTACCTACCATTGTCATAACGTCTTCCACCATCCTACCATTCTCATAACGTTTTCCAGATATACGTATGCCAAGCTCTATGGGACGCTCCCCAATACAAGACCCTGGCTGCACTGCTGGACCGGCCGTCGCCACTCTTGCAGCACAACGAGGGTGTCTTCGACGCCCTCTTCAGGGACTTCGAGAACGTCACGGTTGACGTATCCGTGAGGGATGTCTTGAGGTAGGTGTAGAATAGGGATACTGGCTACCTGCCAAACTCCTCGATTTATTTTTAATTGATGAATCAACCTGCACATAAAATATTTCACTTCCTCCTTAACTACGAGAAAACAATCCGTATTGAAAAGTTCGCGGCTAAGTCAAGAAAACAATATCTATAGGTAGGTACTACTATAAAACTGTAATAAAGCCGTGTCTGTACGTTGGAGATATTTCAGAAAAAAATAGTCGCGATTGGATTCTGACACGTAACTACCTATGCCTAAAGTGTTTTTTTTGTCTATCTGTCTGGCTGTTTGTTTGCGCATCACCCAAAACCTAGTAAACGAATTTTGCTTCAGTTTTGATAGTTTCTTAGCGTGAAGTCCAGGGTATTAAGGGCATCTTAGCCATGTTCCCACCACTACTTGTAGAACCAGAGATCAGCTTTTTCTGTTATCTGCTTAGTAGTGTAGTACTAGGCTACTAGCATTCATCCAATACGGAGGTCATCTAAAACAGTAACGGAGGCAAAAGCTAAACTCGCATAAAACTATTTCCACGCGGACGAACTCACAACTCGCGGGCAAAAGCTGGTATAAAATAAAGCCGCTTTTCGCATAAGTTTCTGTAGGTATATCCGGCAAAACCACGCAACGGATTTGATTGCGGTTTTTACAGATGGTTTATATGTATATTACATTACATGCATTTATAATAAGAAAACCCTGAAAACTCTCGTGCAATGCCGGGGCGGGTTGCTAGCAGCACACGATTTTTTTAGGTTACACACTTAGGTGTGTAATATAAAATAATAAATAATCATCTTAGCGTTAATGTCTCGGTTGTGCTCTCGAGAATGAGGGCCCAGGGTCCGCCTTGGCCATGATCCAGGATTTGGCGATCAGGTAAATACATTAGGTGTGTAATACACAGCATGTAATTAAGATTTCAGGCAATCTGAAAAACAGTGCTTCAGCCCTCAGCGTACACTGAGATTGTGCCCTTCCACAATTACGTAACTATTTTATTAGTTGAATGTATGTATGTAAACCCTGTATTGCATTAAATGCCTGAGAACTATACAAAGTAATATAAAAAATATTGCAAAGGGGGCTTATCCCATAATATAATTTCTTACAGCTAACCTTAGATAAGCCGAAAGGAGCTTTAACGAATGGTGGAGGCAATAATGAGTACTTATACTATAGATACCAAGTTATAGAAAGTTATAGAACTAAGTAAAGCAAATAGATTGCTGCTCATATGTTCTCGTGTATGTCTCCTAATATATTCCTATTACTTAAGTTAAGCTTAAGTTCTATATAGGTGCATATGTTTGTGTGGAATAAATTAATTTGAATTTGAACATTTCAGAGAATGTGAAAACGACAGGCCAGCCTATATCGTGTTTCAACTGGACAAAATACTGGACGTCAATAAGGCCACGTCCTATTTTGAGTGGACCGAGCTGCAGGCAAATCTGAGACGCCTCACGTCGTCGATTGACGTGGGATACCTGAAAACTGTGACGGCATACTTCAACAGGCTTCTAGGCGAAATATTGAATGTTTCCGACATCAACTTGGCGAAATACAGGTAGGTACCTACCTACCTATAGTTTGTCTAAAGAGAGTAGATAGACATCTAGATAGAATGCGGGCGCTCTATCTATATTCTATTTCTATATTTCTATGAATAAATTCAATCAATAGAAACAATAGAAAAAAGAAATTAAAAGTTAGGTAAGTAAAGACTTGAATAAACGAACCCATGATTAATGAACGATGCTTCACTGGCCGGAAACTGGAACTTTATCTTACAATATTAGCCATAAGTAGATAATGTGTGGCCCATGAGGAGTATCCCACTCGTAGTGCTAATTAATATGTACTAAGTATGTAGGTAAGAAGCGTCGGTGGCCGAGTGGTTAAAGTATCCGACTCGTAAGCGAGACGTACCAGGTTCGAAACCCACTGCGGTCATGTAGCAATGACTCTATTTTGAGTTATGTACATTAATTGAATGCTAACCGATGCTCTTACGGTGAAGGAAAACATCGTATCGTGATGAAACCTACACATTCAGGCGACTCTGGTAAGGTTTCCTTCGTAGCAGGGTCACGAAGGTCAGATGGCAATCGCTCCAATATAATTATCTGATCTGCCAAATCTGGCAAGGCGGACCCAGGGCCCTCGTGCGCGAGGGCACTACCGGGACATTAATACCAAAATGATTATTATTTACGAAAGTACAACCTTTTATTTTAGAATGAACTACAACAGTCCTATAGTTGGAAAGGATCTGCCTTCATTAGTCGACCAACTGGAGAACATAGCGGCTCAAGTAACCGACCTCACCACGGCAGGAAGGTTAGAAACATTAGGTTGGTACTACCTATTGCCTTATCTATTTTACTTTATTTTTTGTTACCTATACTTACCTACCTATATATTCTGTGATTCTGGTAGGCAAACAGGCAAGCGGGCCACCTGATGGAAAGTAGTCTACGCCACATGGGCGTCACCAGTGCGTTGGCCTTGCCCACCTCTAATAAGAGCTTAAAATATAGGTATAGGTATACTTAATTATATTTCCTGCGTTTGTTATAGATATTGTCAAAAACAGGGTGACAAACCTCTCTACATAGGTAATCCGATGACGAGTCAATAGGCTTATTCTGGTTTTAAGCTCACTCCATCGTCGATCTTATCACAGCATTTCGTCTACGATATAGATCAAGAGCAACCCCATGAATTTAATAAAAAACAAATATAAATAAAATATAAACAACCTGACAGGGAACCCCCTGGGGTGCCCTTACGAGTAGGACCCTACCTACACTTTGGATGCGTCAAACGAAACGAATCGTTCGATTCCCAACAACCCTCCGAGTTCTATAACACCTCGCACACAAGGTGCGAACGTGGTATATTGGTCAACCTTGTGTAAAACATTTTTTTCCTAAAGAACACTAGGTAGCTTTTGTCTGCTACTTTGTCCACTAAAATTCGGTGATTTTATCAAAACTAAACTACCTAGGTATTATATTATACTATACCATCTCCTTGACTTTGTGAAACAGACATACTTTTTACAATACATAGAAAACAAAAATACTACGTGCAATAAGCAGTTTTCTAATAGATACCTATCTAAAGCATTTCTAGCCAACCTTTGAGATCACGACTTGTGCATAAGCATGCCATCTAGCGGAAAATCGTGGTACTACCGAACAAGATACAAGGTATGAGTTTACTTCGTCGTTCCCTGATTCCCTACGTCTCCGTTTCAGCTACAAGGACCCAAAGGCTTCATCTCTCGAATATTCGGCCCTTGGAACAGATGCGCGCCGAGATAGTCTATAAGTTAACCGAACTGGAACTTCAGCTAATGCCGTACAGACGGAAACTTAACATCTCCCTGAGTCACATCCACACAGCTCAATATTACATTAACAATCAAGGCGATATTATTGCTCATAAGGTCAGTCAATATGCAATAAAACTAAATTACTGAATTACAATAATGTTTCGTACCGAAATCTTTGCAAAACAATACTTAATTTTTTTAAGATGCCTTGTTTTGCCACCAGAGGCGCTCTTGGCACGATCTCAAAAAGTTTTAGGTAGAAAATAGGGATACTGGCAAGAAAGTCGTGAAAAGGAGCTACTGCTCTTGCAACCTACTAACATAGTTCGATTTTGATGCTTGCAACAATGAATTTCTGCGAAACTGAGTTCTTAAGCTGCTCAGATAAAAATTTAGATTACGTTCTGCTCTCAAGTGGCGCCCTCAAATTTTCACGACTTTCTTGCCAAATACCCACAATTTAAGTTTTTAATTTATGGAGACTTGTAAATAATCATTTACAAGTTTTGTAAGTTTTATCAAACCCTAGCTAACAGTAAATCAAAGTTAAATAATAGCACAGTCTACAGAACGCCTCGTAGTGGGTAAGGTAATTTACTGAACGTTGCAGTTGTAATAAAAGTAACAAGACAGTTCCACAACTTTTGCATAGATGGCGGTGTGTTAGATAATGCCAAAGACCATTAACCTACCACTGCATTGGCCAATGTATTGGTTGGGTTGGCCAAGTTACTTGGCCAACATGTTGTTAACCCTGGATAACCTAAAATTTAAATTATTTTAATTACTTACTGCTTGTTACGATTATGTTTCACAGAAAGTTTCCATGTTTGTTTCACGGCTCTTATCTCATGCTGCTGGGTGGCGCTCGCATGCACTGGCATCCACAAGTAAATTTGCCGCTCGATGTCGGCCTTTGTATAATGTCTACGCAGCTATCAGAAGTCTGATATGTATTAATTATGTCTCCTCTCTTGTGAGTATTAAATAACATTATATGTTTAAATATACCTACTTAACTAGATGATAAAATGTAAGTCAGGCTTGTAGAATAAAAATATTACCTAAACTCGGAGATGACATTCACAATAAAAAATTTAAGACCACAACAGCAATGTAACGACATATAAATTCTTTTCAGCACGGATGGTGGATATGTGGATTTTTCCTGGGAGTTTCATGGTGTACTGCGCTTCTACCACTACTTGTTAAACTTTGGCGGGCCTATAGAAAAAGGATAAGAGCTAGTGAAGCTATTACTTTAGCTAATTTGGGGTAAATTATATATTTTCATAATTAAAGTTAAATTTACTTAAGGGCCCATAATAACCAAATAAAAAAAATATTGTTCTCGTGACGTTGAAAAAAAAAAGAAATTAAAAAACAAATTACGACTTGGTACGTTATATTTATAAAAAACTTAGTAATTATCGTTTTTTATCAGTCAACAGGAAACGCCAACTACGGCTTTGTGTGAAAGTAGTAACTGGAATACCCCAGGGTTAGTAGTATTTTTCTTGCTTTTTTTTCATTTAAAAATAACATTTTATATCTTAGACGTGACTTAGAATGGCTGACGAAACCGACTCGTGTCGTGTACTGGTACAAATCCCATTAACCTTTTATACAAGACTTGCACCATTTTCGTTGGTACACGAACTTGCAGGTCATGGACAAAGTAAATACCAATATATTGTATACTTATAAATATACCGTCGCCAATCAGCTCCCGAGGTCCTCAGCGGAAAACCTTGGTCAATCTCGCTTCGCTCATGGTAAAGGCATGCCTAAAGAGTAGCGAGCTCGATTAGGTGCTGAAGTTCGACAAGCCTCAATGTACAAAACGGTCACCCATCCAGTTCCCAGAATCTCCGAGCATTGCTTAATTTTGGTTATTGGTCTCGCAAGCACGCAACTGCTAGCCCAGTGCCACTTCCAATGAATTAATATAAACCAAGGCCCATGAAGATATGAGGGTCATGTTTGTCGTGCGTGCGTTTCTTTGTATTGTGAATGGCTTACATTCGTGCCAGAATCAAAGCTCGTGGTGAAGTAAAATGTGCTTAAGACTGGTTTCCACAATTCTAAACGTCACTAGATATGAAAAAACACTTTTAATACACACCCACTTTAAACACTACTTCTATTACATACTCACATTTTATTTTCAGACCTCCGCCGCCGAGAAATGACAGCTGGTGAAAATTTATTAGGAAGAAAATTATAAAACTTACATGGCACAAAATAACGGCGGAGACAGGAGCGTCCGCAGTTCCGAACTCCGAACACTGAACCACTCAGTTTTATTCGTATGCGAATTGCTTCAAATTGCTGTCAGAGCAACGTGACTAACGTGTCCCGTGGTTTTAGAGGTAGGCAACGCATAGGTGCTATTCTTGGTGTTGCTAATGTCAAGGTGAACACTTTCTATCATACTTTGACATAAACTGTAATAAACAAATATTTTATCGCTAGAAGCCAAAAATATTTTATGAACACTGAAAGCACGAACTGATTTAAAATATTTTTAATGATAATCATTTATCAAGTAAAGTAAGAGTTGTTATGAGTTGTTAATACTAACATATTGCAATCAAACAGCTTAGGTGCTGTTGCCGTATCATAATAATTAGAGGCGAGACTACCTGTTAACCTGTCGCATTCGTATCATAATTTTATTTCTTACTGTTATTTTATAACAGCTCTATAAATAAATCTTCAAAAATGAGGACTTCCGTATTTTTGCTCACCAGTTGACGCCATCGGCGAGCAATGCCTTGTTTTTTATTACTAATTTGGACGTTTGATTCTGACTAATAGCATGATGTATTTTGACAACAGAAACTCGCGCTCGACCCCCATAACAAAAGAATTGGCCATTATTTAGCATTGGCCAATTGTTGGCCTCAATTCCTTATTAGTCTTTGCGTTGATTGATTTTGACACATGTCAACTGTTACTGTCACTTCAACAAGTCAAGTGTCAAAGTCAAAAAGACAATCAGTTTTCCCGCTAAAGAAAGATATCAAAACATTTCAAGTTTTCTTACTATTTACAACTAATTAATTGGTTAAAATGAGTCTCTGGGTAGATAAACACAGGCCAAGAGATTTGATGAAACTGGATTTTCATAAAGACCAAGCTGTCCGCTTGAAAAGTTTAATACAACAAAGTGACTTCCCGCACCTCCTTGTTTACGGTCCTTCTGGAGCCGGTAAGAAAACCAGAATAATGTGTTTATTACGAGAGCTGTACGGTTCAGGTGTGGAACGATTACGCCAAGAAACCATGAACTTCACTACGCCTTCTAATAAGAAATTAGAAATAATGACAGTAAGTAGCAACTATCACATTGAGGTTAATCCTACGGATGTTGGTATATACGACCGTGTAGTTATCATGGATCTTGTAAAGAACGTAGCTCAAACACATCAAATTGATTCATCTGGACAAAGAGAATTCAAGGTTGTTATATTGAATGAAGTTGATGATCTAACGAAAGATGCACAGCATGCACTACGTCGTACTATGGAAAAGTATGTGGCCACCTGTCGACTAATTCTCATTGCCAATTCCATATCTAGAGTCATTCCGGCCATTAGATCTCGTTGTTTGACTATTCGAGTACCAGCTCCCACTGAAAATGAGATAGCTTCAGTATTACACACAGTTTGTAAGAAGGAAGGGCTAAGTTTGCCACAAGAACTGGGCCTGCGTATTGCTAAGTGTGCAGATCGTAATCTAAGGAGAGCTTTGCTGATGTGTGAAGCTTGTAAAGTGCAACAATATCCATTTACTGCAGATCAAAAGGTGCCAGAACCAGATTGGCAACAGTTCATAAGGGAAACTGCTTCAATGATTTTGTCAGAACAATCTCCAAAGAAACTGATGGATGTAAGACAAAAATTGTATGAATTAATTATACATGGAGTCCCACCCGATATGATTTTTAGTGGGTTACTGAAGGAGTTAGTAAGAAATTGCGATATGGCCATGAAGTGTCAGGTGGCCAGTTATGCGGCAAAGTTTGAACACAGAATGAGACTCGGGAACAAACCCATATTTCATTTAGAAGCCTTTGTTGCTAAGTTTATGGCTATTTATAAAAAGTTTATGGAAGAATCTATGGGTGATGCGTTTTGAATAATTAGTTTGACATTTTTTTGTGTTTTGGTTATTAAATAAGCTACATTACATTTTCACTTTTGTTACTAATGAATACAGTTACAAATTTACATTAAATTTTTGTATTGAGTATTATTATTAAACCCAAAGTCTCCAAACTTATTTTTTTTACATCAATGTGATAAACTTACCGGGACATAAAGTATCCTAAAACACTCAGAAAGTATGTAGATTGTCCTATTACTAAAATAATTTTTGAAATTGTTTTAGGGATTAGTGTTTTCAATAAAAAATCTTCAGCTTTATTATAAGCTTATATTAGTGTTGATTAATCAGAGGTTTGAAATTAAAACGAATTATGTTTGGCCACTCTTTATTATGTAGATGTCTCTGTATGTAATCTTAATGCCCAGTAAATTCCAAAATAGGGCAAGTCATACTTACACAAATATTATTAAAAATATGTGTAATAATGTTTTACTGGCACTTTACTAGCAAATAATCTTAAATTATCCACAACTGAATGCATTAAAGCTATAGTAATCTCATTTGTCAAATGTTCCAGGGCTGATGGCTTGTAATTCAGTGCTTGTTCCATCACAATCGAGTCCTCTGTATCTGGAACAAGTATTATTATTTAATAGGCACAGAATGAGTTTTTGAGAGTGGAGCGGAGACCGGGACCCTGCAAGTGTAGGGTACTATGGGATGCACTCCGCCCAGATGGATGCTGAATGTGAAAAGCCAAGAACATTGCATAGGTCTTCATCGGGGGAGCCCTCTATCCAACAGTCAATTGGTATGATGATGAAAAAACCTAGGTTAATGTGCCTTTTTCTTAACGTGTTTTCGGGTTATCTCTATTATAATATGCACGTAAGTATTATAACAAAGCTTCCAGTAGAATTAGCTATATTATAGTGAAAACCTCATTAAAATCCGTTGTATGGTTAAGGAGTTAGCGGATATAGATACTTACAGACAGACGTGAAAAGCGACTTTATTTGTTTTACTTTGTGCCTGCCTAAGGATTTTTTTTATTGCCTAGGGAAGCACACCTATAAGGAAAGATGAGACCACGACTTCGTGGTCTTCATACCTAAGTAAGCATGCTGGTTTACCTGCTTTCGGCACTCGACGCAAAAGGACTTATGAGATTGACATGTGTCTGACTGTGGCATAGTAGCTCCCGAACGAGTGAACCAATTTCGATGCTGTTTTCTTTTTAAGGCAGTTTGACCGTGATAGTTTTTAGCAGACGCTCATTTCTGCGAATACTGAGGACTTCGTGTCGACAATGCGGGTTGCCCGACGTTGAACACGTTCAAAAGGAAGCTGTTATTGAGCATTACATATTGCGTCTTAGGCAAAAATGCTGTGTTGCTCGCTGGTCTACGGACTTACTAGTTGGACTGCCTCTAACACCCATATTCACAAATGTCTATACGAGGCCTCACAGTGCGCGCGAACGCACAAGGATTAGGTTACTTGAGTCAGTGAGTTGATTAGATTTATTTGAGCGATCGGTACTATGCGTTCGTCAAAATAGGTAGCTAAAGCGCCGTATAAGCAAAAACACGCGGCGGAGGCGATAATCAAACCTAAAATAAATCTCTTATATCGTTTTTGTCGTAAAGAGAATTTCGCTCGTGCCTCTAGGCGACGTTTCCTCCACTAGACTATGCGCATCTGCCGAGTCGCCGCTAAGCGGCGCTAGTAGTCCCGCGTCGCTTGGTGGCGGCGACATCGCCCGGTCACATTTCTCATGACAAAAACAACGTTATGTGACATAACTATAAGGTTTCTTTTACGTTTCTTCGATTATCCGCCACGACCAAGCGCCATCTCGCAGCGTCTCTACCGTATAAACCGCGGCTGGAGCGAGCAAAATTAATACAGTATTGAACAGTGCGTTCACTTAGCACACAAAAATACTTACCTACTGTGAGAAAGGATAGTGGGTAACGCTACCTTACCTACGCTAGTACCTACTTAAGTAGGTACTGTTTGTGAATACGAGTGTTAATCAAGACGCCTTGTAAGACCCGGGAACGGGATGATCAATGCTGTTGGGTATTCTACTCCACACACACGGCACCTGTTAGGCATTTTTAATTAAATTAAACCCTGTGTCATAGGTACCTACGTAAATACCTACTGTAGATAAAGCTAAATCAAAATCTAGAATACGTAAATAGGTATGTAGCTTTTTTATGAATGAGTAGATACCTAATGACCTAACAAACATAGGTACCTACCTATATCTAAACGCCAAGTCTCCCAAACATTCGCGTAATTTAAACCTGAGGGCTTAGTATGAGTTTTTCTTCGATTTTACTTTTCGTCGAAATTAGTATGAAGAAAAAAACTTCATTTACGTACCACTAGCGCGTTATCCATTTCTTCATACTAATTTTCACGTAAACGCAAACGCGATAGTAAAGTGAAATCGAAGCGAAACTCACACTAGCTCTCTGCAGTTGTTATGGGTAGGTACTTACTTAAACCTAGTTTCCAATGCTAAGGTTTCTTCCACGCTAATCTACTTAGGAGGTACTTACCTACCTAATAACAAGCTAAGTAGGAAGTCTCCTACATAAGGTCACGCACGCTCTTGACTTAGTTAAGCATCTGTGATTGCTCTCAGGGACAATAAAGCAAATTAATGCCAAGTAGGTAGTTAGGTACCTAAAGACTGGTTGATAGGTTGATTGATCTTGACCGGCTACACGAGCCTCATAAGTTCAATACCCGAGAATTAAAATTATCTCGACGCCTTGCTCACGTTACCTATAATTTACTGACACAAAGAATAGGTTATTAATCATGTTATCTGTTCATAAAAAAAAACTACTGGCCGATCGCTTGCTCGGTTACTATAACATTATTCATAATAACCTCCGAATCCGATCGAATAACATTCTAAATCGCCCGACCAAGCTTATGTACATACATACATGTATATTAGAGTACCTACGGGTACTCAAATATTTTCTTAATTACCGAGTCGATGTAATGAAAACGATGGTGAAAACGAAGCTATTAAAGAAACATCTCCATTAAACTCACTTTCAAAATATAAGTAGAAAACCAATGGCACATACAGACAAACACCTCAACACATACACAGAGCCACATATACACATATTAAACTTATAACACCCTTTAATTTCCGTCGGGGGTTAAAAAGAGGAGTGTGTGGAATCGTAGCTCCCTAACGGATAGTTAAGTTAATTGTGTTACATCACAACTTTGTAACTCAATGAAGTTCTATTAAAATGTAGTACAGGTATCAGCCGTAAACAATGCACATGGGCTAGTCGGTACGTATGTCGCCAATAAGCAGACGCAGTTCAGGTTAGGTGAATAGGCTATTAGGTAAGTAGGTACCTACTTGGAAATGTTTTATCTACAATCATTTCTAGGTCAGTCATAACTTACACATAAAATTGCAATAGTTGCGGTAAACTTGCTTTTTTGATATGTTATTTCCCCTTAGACAGTATTTGTTTTAGATTTGCAGCACTCTAAAAGTGAGCGATTACATACCTAAGTAATTAGGTAAAAAGTAATAACTATTGTGTAAGCTATGTATACGCATACGCGAGCGGCAACGACCTTGCACTCGAATCGTTAATGGACTCCGGGCTAGGTTTTAATTCAAAAAAGTTTCCATTTTCCCGCCCTGTCTCCTACAGACCTTCTGTAGGTAGTCATCATTTATCATTCGGATCTGTCACTGATGGTAACAAACGGCTTATTTCGCTTTCGCGTAATTACCTTTAGGAGCTTTTAGGCGCTTTGTTAGCCTGTTTTATTAATTTCCTTGACAAAAGGGGATCTGTGTTTGTTACACAATGGTATACCTAATGCTTGCAAAAAGCTTACCTACCGTTAACAGTTTTGGAAAGGGTGTCGCGAAACATAAGGTACCGTGCCCCATCGACCTATTTAAATAATTTACTTTAGCGTAATTTGCTGGAATGGTGATGTACGGTACATTAATCGCCTTTCTTCTTCCGAGCGGTAAATCCTGTCTCAGCAGCTAGCGGTAAATCTGCCAGACAGGGTCCGCTGTTCTACTAGGAAAGGGCTTTCAGATTCACAAGAGCGTCCTCCTACGAGAATTCTTAATAAAAAATGTGGTGTTTTGTAGATAATCTCGTAAGAGATCTCGTACTGGCGGCGACCTGCACAACCCATTAGGGAAAACACGGCTCCCCATGGAGCCTCGCCTGTATGTCAGCAGCGGGACCGCGTATAGGTATCCCATAATCTCCTCAAATTAATGTGCGTGCGCGAGTTCTTGTCCATCGGGCTCGAACGTTTAATTGAATGCTATCGCTACTCGAATTATCGAAACGGTCGTACCTGATGGACAGGAACTCGGGCACGTACAGTAGCTATAACTGCATATCTACTAATAGACTGTAAGGACGCCGTAGGTTGTCCTACGTTATCAAGTACAAGATAAATTCCACTTTGTAGCGATAGTAGACGTTTAGGAGTCCCACAACAGGTTGGTATGCTCCAGCCACTAAAAAAAATGTTTTATAGTACCCAAAGTTCAACTTTTCGTGGCGATCGTACTTACATATCCTCTTGTGTAGGTTCTTTAAGTAAAAAAACTGGTCTGCCTCACATCCTCTTGGCAGTTTCGCTTTCTTACCAAAAAGAAAGGTGACTTGGTAAACATAATAGGGACCAATGACCTAATTAGCTTATTATTCTTTTAGTAGTAAGATTTGCCGTGGGAAGGGAAACTTTGCGTTTTGAACACAGAGAAGCTTTGGAATATGAAATACACTTAATCTATTATAGGTATCCGGAAGACGCAGCGTGGGTAGGCCTCCCACAAGATGGACCGACGACCTGGTAAAGATCGCAGGTACCAGCTGGATGCGGAAGGCACAGGACCGGCCTTTGTAGATATCTCTTGGGGAGGCCAATGCTCAGCAGTGGCTTCCCCAAGTGGCCTGCCTGATGGTAAGCAGTCACCGTATCTACTCGTAATAAGTCATTTTTATGTGTACTTACTAGGCTGTATGAAGAACGAAGGAGATCTCATGTTTCGTACCACGATTCTCTCAGGCCCGATTAATATGTAATCTTCATTGTTCCTTCCATGAAGACCATGCAAGGTGTATGTTATGTTTGTCTCTACATTCTCTGAAATACATAAAAAGAACATTCATTATCCTCATAATTAACAACAACTATTGCAATAACAAAGTCCAGCAGTTTTTACGCTTAGGAGTTTAGTTTGAGATCGAAGCACACATCTTCCGATCTACAAAAGTTGAATGCTATTAGCTACAAAGTTTGCCTTTACGAAAGTTGCAAGCTTTGTAGCTATTATCATTTAACTTTCGTGTTATTACTTAAATAATAAATCTAGGTAATGTCTGAGAAGAGACTTCTTTTTTATGCTTATCTAGATTAATAGGTACCTACTACCGGATCCCGAATGGCCATTACCTTAGGTAGGTACCTAAGTATGTATAGGTGCTTGAGAAGGAGGTACCTACGAGAAAAAATACCTTCCGCGATCTTCTGCAGATAGGTTCGTAACATTTGAAAAATCCCCAAAAGGAAAATACAACCGAATGCAAAGTAAATGCTTAATTGGACGTATTCTGTATGTTAACAAAATAAAAAAACGATTTAATGATGCTAACACGAGCCTTTCCAACGCTAGTCTTTTCGATCACATGTTACGCTAAATTGTACCTTAGTAGCACGATGATGTGCGTGTTTTTATGTCCGCCTATTATCTTTTGGTAGTTTTCCTGGTCATTCAACCGAGTTATCTTAATCGTTCGGGTTGGGTTCACTTACGCAGGTCCAGGGTTATAAAGCCGACGTAAGGTTGCATTCTGGTTGGTATAGTCAAGCGCATCTCAGCTGTGACATGGAGATCGCTAAGAAATTTGACGCTACTCCTGCCTTCTTGACCGTTTAACCTGTAAAAACAGAAATCTATACTTTTATATCTATACATAGTATACAAAGACGCATTCCACCGTCTGTATCTAAGTACGCTTAGATCGATGATTTTAATGCGGTTTTCATCAAAAGATAGAGTGATTCAAGTGATAGGTGTGGGGTAGGTGTAATGTAGGCGTCGTTGTAGGTTAGGAGTAGGACATTACGCGAACGAAGTCCCGCCGGGATAGCTAGTAATATTATAAAGAGAAATTATTTAAGTAAATATATTTTTGTCTGTAACGAATAAATTCAAAAACTACAAGACGGATTTTAAAAATTATTTCACTAATAGAACGCTACATTATCACTCGAGTAACATAGGCTACTTTTTATCCCGGGAAAATAATAGGTTCCCACGGGAAAGTTGATTGTTTACAGAGATCCGATTGCGCGTGGGTCAAAGCCGCTGAGAACGGCTAGTTGTAGGTATGTAGTTATCCTACTATTAAGACAATGTTCTACGAAGGTTAGCTGAGCTTCGTGGACTAAGAAGAAGAATAAAAGCAACAATGAAAACTTTTATTACACAGGAAGCCATTTAACAAAAAAAACTGTTCACGAAACACTGACACAAATATTGGGTTCCCAGTGGAATTTTTCACGCCCGCACTTGAGGACGTCTTTGTTGCACACATTTGAATTGATACCAGAAACTAGCAGATGCGTGCAAGATTTACTGCCGACTAGGTATGAACCTTTTGTTGATAGGATTCTGTCAAACGTGAGACCGCTTGCATGGCTGTCTTACAGTCTTTTCAATTTCAGAGAGCAAGCAACAAGTGCCTTTTAATTGATAACGTGACCCCTGCAATTTTAGTCACCATGTCAGCATAGACTAGTGGTACGCACGTGTCATATGCACGGGGCATTACCGAACGTGGTTTTAATTCAATTGCAGTACCTACTCAATTTAGAAAGGGACATCATCATTATTGCAGCCCATTACAGTCCACTGCAGGACTTAGGGCATCCTCCACGAGAGGGGAGGTTGTAGAAATAATCTGCACGTGTTGGAGATAGCAGTGTTGTAAATACAGAAATGGAAAACACTGAAAACATTAGTCGCCTTGTACGACACCCACCAGTGTAAGGGGTTGGTTCTATTCTACTCTGCCGGACACCATACCACGGTTTTATACAAAATATACTTAATAGGTTTAGGTATTCGGTTTGGGCGACAGCTGCTACAGCTTTCTTAGTAGTGGGCTTAAGTGATCGTATTCATTTCTGACAAAATTATTTTTTTATCAATAAAATTCCTGCGTTTGCTGAGCTGTATTTTTTAACTTAAGCGCTTAAGGCGCTATTTTTTATAAATTCTTATAGTTATAAGGCCACCTTATAGTTATATCACCAGACAAATCTATCAAGGTTTTCAAGTGGTAGGTATTTGCATGTTAAAAAATGTTACAATACTATTATTTTGATCAATAATAATAAAAATCCGATTCAGTTGGTTAACATGTTGTTCGCCACGCAGAGGTCCCGGGTTCGATTCCCGGCCGAGCAGAAATTGAAATTATGAACTTTAATTTCTGTTACGTGTCTGGGTGTAGTATTGAAAATAAGTATTTATTTAAAAAAAAAAGTATGAAAGTAGTTTATCAGTTATCTATCATCCATAACACAACTTTGCTTACTTTGGGGCTAGATGACGCTGTGTGAATTTGTCCAAGCATATTTATTTATTTTAAAAATAATATATGTTATATTGTGTCTAAATCGTGTATGTATCGAGTTCTGTGCGACTTTGTCGACGTCATTAGTCAAAGACCTAGAATAATAAGGAGGGTAATGAAATAACATTAATTTTATGAGGGTCGAGCAAAATGTAAATTAACTTCTGCTCTTTTGTAACGGGGCATGTCGCTTGGGACAAAGCGCAAATTTTTGAACAATAAGGAGCGCGCCATTTTAAAGCTAATAAAATGCTGGAAAACATTATTCTGTTTTAATAGATATCAAAAGATAAATTATTCTAAAAGCGTAATTTTGGACGCACAGCTTAGCATAATTTTCGAGCGGTCACCCATAGGACTTAACTTTTTATTTAGGTATAGATAGCTAGATAGGTAGATTAGCCGTGTGGTGTTCAGCAGAGTAGAATAGCACCAACCTCTTACACTTATGGGCGTCATACAAGGCGACTAATGTTTTCGAAGCAAAAGATCTATGAGTCTCCGTAGGCTGGAAAATGGGCAGCAGCGTTTTCCATTGTTATATTTATAACACTGCGATCTCCAACCCTCCAACCCCAATGTGGAGTGTTATGGGCTGTGATGATGATGATGATGATGATAAATGTTATTCTATTTGATTGTAATACTACTTTACTTCCAACAAACGAGGTGTTAATAACCCAGCCGACAGAAAAAGTTGGATAACCCCAAACCTCGTTTACATTTACTCAAATATTTTCTAAACTACTGAACCTATTATAATGAAACAAAGCTAAAAACCATCTCGATTAAAATGACTTTTAAACACAGAAAACCGCATTCAAATCGGTACACCGGAGCTACGATAATACAAACAGATATACAGATACACAGAGCCCCAGATACACATGTGAAACTTAAAACGCCCCTCTTTTTTACTCGGGCGTTAAAAATTACGTCTTTTGCGAGCACGACATGAATTCAATGGTTCGTTGACAATAGAAACTCTATTGAACCTAGAGAGATAGCGAACACAATAAAGAGCCGGAACAAATACTTAGACAAACAAACTTGAGGATCACTGTCTGTTTGTATTTGGTAAAGACCGGAGTTCCTATCAAATACTTTGTCACTTTGTGATGTGTACGAAAATGTTAGGTAAACAGGTACTTAGTTTTAGTACTTTGTATTCAATCTGTTATCACATCACAACAGCACTGGAAGACGGATGTCATGGATTGGGGGAGGGCTGTTTCTTATTACAAGCTTGTATTTAACTTGGAACTGGTCTGATGATGGAGTCAGAAAGTGGTCAAAGGAACTAATGAACGCAATAAGATAACCCCATCGTGTTTGAGCTCTTTGGAATGGTCTTGATAAGTAGGTACTAACTATACCGCGCGATAAAAGCTTGTTATGAAAAATATATTTTTCATTAGATAACTTTTTGTGGCATTGATGTTTTTGACAACTCTGTCATGACTACTTATAAATAAATAAATAAATATGCTTGGACATTTCACACAGCGTTATCCACTCACAAAGTAAGCAAAGCTTGTTTTAAAGTATCTACTTGCACACGAACCTGCATCGAAGAAAATTATAAATACATGTATTTACATTATTTGGTTTAAAGGGTAAATATACAGGCAAGAGGTATTTATTTCATCTTAGTCCTTACATGACAACGCACCTGCGATTCTATATTATTGTTCCATGAAACCTAAGTCCGTGAATCGTAGAGGTTATGAATGAGAGTTACTGCAGTATTTGTATTTCTATCGTCTGGTTTTAATTAACCTGAGTAGCATAAAAATATGCCCTGTGCAACAATAATATATATAATATAATATAATTTTTTATAATGTATTTATTTCTCTCACAACATTTGTAACATTATGTAGGTACATTATTACATTAGGTAGGTACATCAAATGTAGTGAAAGCCTGGAGACCGAACTAGATTCGACATCTGTACTACAGCCACCAGGCCCATCTATTATCCGGCCAAATCTAGGCCAAACTATTGTCTGTTTTGTTTATTATAAGTAGAGAGAGGTGAACGAGCAAGCAGGCCACCTTATGGGAAGTGACCTGATCATCGCCGCCCATAGGCACCCACAACACTCAGGCAGTAGCGATTGTTTAGTTGGACTAGTATTCCTATATATGAAACATCATCATCATCTTGGCGTTATGTCCCTTTAGAGCCTCCGCGCGGCACGCGAGGGCCCAGGGTCAGCGTCTTGCTATAATATATGAGTATACACGTTTTAAAATTACATAAGAATATAGAGCAATATTGAAATTAATCAGATACCTATTAGTCAGACTATTTTATCATATTTACGAGTAGGTACGTCATGTTTTAAAAATCTCATAAGGAAACAGAACAGCATTAAAATTGATACATACATACATACATAAAGCTCATGCCTGTGTCCCACAGGTAGGGTAGGCAGAAACTATGGACCAGATAATTGAAATTGATCAGATAAATAAACCAGGTATTTTATAAAATACCTGATGAACAATATTTGAAAAAGTCTTACTCTCTATTAAGGAGTTTGCTCCATCTCACGCCAGTTACGTTGACTCTTCGCATCAGGAAGCTCATCTCGTCTTCTGGTAGATTAACAGCAACACTGTTCAGGATCGAAGGATCCACGGGGTTCATGCCAAAGTGCCGAGAATCCATCAGGAAGAAGAATGTCCGGAGGCCTCGTCGAAGGCAGTCCACATCATCAGCTCTGCAGGTTGGGAACGGTAAAGGCGATGGTGCTGAAAGAATTAACATCTTTATTATCTTCAATAGCAACATATTTCCTAATTACTATGCTTGTTATGATAGTCAGGGTGAAAAATTGCCACTGCTTAGTTCATTATATCAGCTAAACTCGAAGGCGAAATTCAAGGTCAAAAGTGTAAACAAATTGCCCCTATTAAAAATAAACCCAAGGGATGGATTATTTAAAGTTGTGTTTTTAATATTCATACGATTTTATTTCATGTTGAATGTGATAATTTTTATTAATATTTCAATGATTATAAATAATCCACCCCTTGGGTTTATTTTTTATGGTGCCAATTTGTTTACACTTTAGATCTTGAATTTCATGTCCGTGTATAGGCATCATTTTCCTATTATTATTTTGTTATACTTGACATCCGTAAATGGAAGCGAGGTCCGTTCCCCTCATTGTGAAATTACATCGAATGTCATTGTTACCTCAGGCCTCCCTGTTAAGCAATAGTGCCATGACAGTGTATTGTACCGTCTATTATTAATACCATTGTGAAGTAGGAACAATGATGAGAAATGGGTCTCTATTGGTGAATTGCGCGCCTCGAGTCAAACGGTTTCAGTTTTGAATTGCAGCATTTAAAATTCATATTTTTAAACTAGATTTCTAACATCGAAAGCGAACGGTTTGAAAATAGGGACAATCAGGGTCTTGCAACAAAATATTGAATTTCTCATGCCGAAAATAAAGATTGAAAACCGCTCGACTCGAGGCCAGCGGTTCAAAAATAGAACCCAAGTCGCTCATTGCTACCTGATGTATAAGCACTCTACTCTCTAGCGATCGATAAGTACTTCCGTCTATGGCGACCATGACTTGCTTTCTTTTATAAATATTGTTGACGCGTAGCCTCTCCGCACCTTAATCTACATAATCCATGCTTGTGTTTTGAATATGGTTTTCAAGATAGGAATAAAATTGTCGAGGGACACTAATAGTAGCCGGGGTCCAGAAGCTGCAAAGTAGGTGACACCGAAATAGAGCCCCGCCTGTTTATACACTTGACGTGACATGACCCTTTTTTAACGTGTGCAGAATATTAGATTCCCCCTCGCTCTCGTAGGATTCAGGTTTACAAAATATCGCCATACTTTGTTGAAAAGAAAATTACTTTTCCCTGTTTACTTTCCCAAAGGAAAATGTTAGTTTTCCGACTTTCCCGAAAAATGATTTTGTTTGTCTACCTCAGCGTAATAACGTGCTTTCTGTTTAAGGCGAGTGTTTAGCCGAGCGCGCTCCATACACACGTGCTATTATCATATCTTCAATTTCGAAGTTGCAAGGGATTTAAAATATGTATGTACATCTTTAAATCCCTTGTAACTTTGAAACGATATATTTCAACGAAAATCTGACAAACCATATATTGGCTTCTGAATTACGTCTACAAAATTTTATTGGCTTTGATAGCGTTATATTGAAAATATGATCAAACAACGTTTGTATGGAGAGCGTTTGGGAAACACTTCTCGTAAAGAATGTAATTTACGCAAGCATTTACGAAACTGTGAATAATTCAGCGTGAGTTTGTTATAATACATTCAAATCTGGAAACTTCTAGTAAGGTATGCTAATGAAATTTTAGGAAGGTAAACTTCGGGTAACTACCCACATCTTAATATGAGGCTTGAGGCGATTCCCTTATATATTAAGAATGGGACCAGCGATTTAATAATAGGTATTCTAAAGCCTCCGGCATACGGGTAGTCGTCTGTGTAGAGATGCCTGAAGAGACGCTATATTCACTGTGCTATTGCTGGTTCTTCTCCTGCGAAGGTTTGGGCGTTCCTAAGGGCAGGTATTTGTAAATCCTCT
Organism: Blastobasis adustella; assembly: GCA_907269095.1. NCBI lineage: Eukaryota > Metazoa > Arthropoda > Insecta > Lepidoptera > Blastobasidae > Blastobasis > Blastobasis adustella. Next base: position 10,551,198 of record OU026130.1, read on the forward strand.
ATTTGTTTTGATAGTAGCATTGACCTAAACGCGTTGTTTACCACTCTGCCGGTGACCTTAGATGCCAACGTCACGTTGGCTAGCTCCTCTTTTAATTGTTCGCCTATCGCGGAGGAGGAGGATGTTAGGAAATCATGTATCATTAATTTTTCAAAAAAGGGCTTTTCATAGTGAAATCGTTATGAGCTTGCGAAGCGTGGCAAACCAATTTTACATGAAATATTTTCGAAGTATGGATGCACAACCTCTATCCAGTCTGCTTACTAAATTTTAGCGTTCCTGCACTTCGGGAAGTGCCCTATACGTTTAATTTTCAATACAGATCTGCACCTTCCTTTATCCTCCGTACCTTCAGATAACTATGAAATGTCAACTCGTTATTAACATTAGTATCTATAAGATGCTAACTACTAGTACTAACAAATTCAGTCGCTATTACTTGAATAATTTATTTTATTTATTTATTTTTAGGGGTCGGACGGTGAAGTTGCACACTTTTTAATTAGATTTTTACGTTTTATTGCTACCAAATTTCAGCTTTTTGGCACTCCGGGACTCCTGGGCTCCTTAAATTTAATTCTATTACAGAATTAAATTTGAGGGTGAAAGTCAAAGATTTCTTAATTTTCTTTTAATTGGTGTGCAAATTCTAGGCTGCATACTAAATTTCAGCTTCCTAGTACTTTCAGACTGATCTATAGGTTCAATTCTATATTCAATTTCTGTACGGCCGGGTATCGAACCCGGGACCTCTTGCGTGGCAGACCATGTTAACCACTGAACCACTAGTCCGGTCGTCAAACACACATTTATAGATATATTACATAGATAGATGATTAACTGTGTCAAGCTTGCTCTTTTATCTTGATAAAACATATTATAGGTTAGGCCTGTTATTTATTTTAAAATATCCTTATTAGGAATTTAGAGTACTACTTCTTACAACATAGACTGAAAGAGTTAAATATATTAAAGAAACATTAACCTAGAACCATAACGTAATACATACAAAAATTAAATTATATTTAATTTAATTTTTCTCATTCATTCATCATAAATATTTTCTTTAAATATAGAGTAGATCTTCCCTATACTACAGCCCTATACCGATCTTGTATCATTTGTATGTAAATATTATCATCTATAGCTACATAATACAAAGCAGAGGTTTACGTCACATGCATCTAACGGCGTTTTGCAAATGGCAAGGTCGTCTGGTTTGCCCATCAGTCCCCTGACCTTATAAATAATACCAATAATGTATTTGGTTCACTTTTTAAAATACAAAAAGCATATATATGCAAAATCGTGCTGATGAAACTTTTCTTCTTAATGTATTTGGTCTTACAGTACATACACGCATTACAGCGAAGATGATAGCTGAGGATATGCGGGTCACGAATAAGTAAAGAACCTTGTAAAATTACATAGGTTTAGATAGAATGAACATCAGTTTTGCTTATTATGGGCCCAGAAGATGACGAGTGATTTTTAATGAGAAAAAAGGGTACATTTGTTGGGACCACCTTTTTGTTACTCTTGTCCAAAACAATTACAGTTTTGATATTATGTTTGGTATGAATTTTATCCAACTTGAAGGTTATGAATAATTACCTTCAGTTCGAGCCTCATTGCCAATCAATGAAATGATGAATGATAAATCCTTTATATTTATTATCAAATCAAAATCAAAAAGATAAAGATCCCTCTATGATAAAAAAGGAGATTAATTCAATTCAAATGATGTGGACTTTGAACTATTCGGCATAATGAAAATAATTCATCAATTTCATAAATGGGCATCGTGATAAATAAAATATGGCAGGTGGTTTTAAATAACTTGACCCAAGATTATAAATCGATAGACATTACAACATTACTCTTGCTAGAACTTTTGTCATTTCACAGCGACATGTTATCACACTCGGCACTCATCAGGTCGTGAAGGCGTCCTTCTCAAAAACCGACCACTGCGTAAACACTTATAATGTGGGTTCAAGTTGTTAAAACCTAAAGGTAGATAAGCTTTTAACTCAGATCATCAACACAGCCCGTAACAGTCCACTGCAGGACTTAGGGCCTCTCCTACGAAAGGGGAGGTTATTGCCATAATCTCCACGCTTGGCAGGCGGGTTGGAGATCGCAGTGTTTAAATATAATAATGGAAAATGCTCTTCCCATTTTCCAGACTACGGAGACTCTTGATCTTTTGCCTCGGAAACATTAGTCGCTTTGTACGACACCCATAAATGTAAGGGGTTGGTGCTATTCTACTCTGCCGGACACCACACGGCTTTTAACTCAGATGCGTGACTATAATTGTGACTTAATTTTATTTTGGTTTTTACTTATGCCCTAATTTTTTACTTAAATATTCTATCTACACCTACAGTGACAGAATATTGATATCTACAGTCACCAAGCAGTGTTGCACACCAAACTGCACATCAAGCTAAGACAGCCTCCACATCCGGACACATATATATTTTATTTAGTCTACCAACCAAAGGAATGCCATTAACAAGGTCCCTGCTATAGATAGCCACACCCCCACCTCTTGTTTTGCCTTTTGATTTCTTAGCTTTATGAGTACGATTCAATCTATACTTAAAAGGAATATTATTATGTACTAGTGACATCCTTTGCATCGAGTCACATTCTCTTAGGCTTTTATATACTTCGGTAATTAAAATAGTGCCTCACGTCAAGTCGGACACAGAAACACCAGCGTACGTTTAGCTTTTAGTCCCATAACTCTAAACCTAACCACTGATCAAATTGATACATCCCAGACACAAGTTCCACTTACAACCATCACATTGAATTGCGTTTTCATCAGTAGGGTCACTATCACATTGAACATACTACAACACAAGCACAACTACTATACAAATCCAGTCCAAAGTCTCATCAACAGAGTGACAAATAGATAACACAACATTATTATTGTTTGTTTTGTTTAAACTTTTTAAGCATTTACTGTTGCCAATATCACTTTTAACAACACAAGTACCTATACAAAGTGAACTATTAAGTATTTTATATGATTTCAATGATTTCAACGCTGCTTCTTAGCTCGCAGTAAACGATTACAATAGAAAACTTCGTTCTATCTTCCATTTCGGTCTCATCATCACAGCCCATAATAGTCCACTGCAGGATAAGTCTCCCACGAAAGGATAGTTTTTTGCCATAATCTCCACACTTGGCAGGCGGGTTGGAGATTGCAGTGTTATAAATATAACAATGTAAAACGCTGCTGCCCATTTTCTAGCCTACGGAGACTAGATCTTTTGTCTCGATAACATTAGGCGAATGAATGAATGAATAACACTTTATTATTATTTATTTATTGACGACGACCTGAGTGGTTCAGTTCGTTAAATGCCGGTCGCCACGCAGTGAATAAGGGTTCGATTCCCGGCCGAGCAGAAATTGAAATGATGAAATTTCATTTCTGTTACGGGTCTGGATTTAAAAAAGTAGTTTATCAGTTATCTAACACCCATAACACAAGCTTTATTTATTTATTTATTTATTTATTTTCAGTTTATTGTACACAAGAAAGTTTGAGGAAAAATACATAGTTATAGATGACACAACAGGCGCTACTTATTTCTTAAAGAAATCTCTTCCAGCAGGCCTATCAAAGAGATATGTGATAAGTAGTCGCAGATCAGACATGCACAATATCTAACTAAATATACATACACACATAATAAACTAAAATAATAAACTACATATACCTACATCTTATACTAATACATAAATACCTACAAATTATCTATAGGCATTGTACCCTGCATTTTCAGGAACCAAGAGAGAGATAGTGCTCTTTTACACGTTTCTTAAAAATATCGACAGATTTACTATCACGTATTTCATACGGCAGAGAGTTCCACAACCTTGCAGCATGAACAGTGAAGGAGTAGGAATAGAAATCGGAATGGTGAGGAACTATTGCTAACGAGGTTCGTACACTGGGACGACAAGGTTTGTCTAGTGGACGGGAGAAGTGAAACCGTTCAGTGAGATATAAAGGAGCGGACGGGTTATAAAGGATATTATAAAGAGTGGAAAGGATGTGAGCATTCCTACGTAGTCGCACTGGGAGCCACTTGAGTTGGGATCGATATATTGAGACATGGTCGTATTTGCGTAAGCCAAAAATAAAGCGTATGCACAAGTTTTGGAGTCGCTCTAGCTTGTTTAAAAGCTCCTCAGTGGCATCCAGATAGCAACAGTCTGCATAGTCTAGAAGAGGAAGAAGAAGAGTTTGAGCAAGAGAGATTTTAGTTTTCAATGGCAGAAAACTTTGGAGATGTTTGATAGAGTGGAACGAAAAATGCATCTTCTTACTGACCTCATTGACCTGAGACACCCAGGACAAATTGGGCTCTAAAATCAAACCAAGGTTTTTTGCTTTTTTGCTGAGTGGAATGGAAATTCCATCGTAACAAATTTGGGGAATAACCGTGTCCGACCCAAGCCGACGACACATATACGGGCTACCTATAAGCATAACCTGAGACTTCTTCGGGTTTACCAACAGGCCATAAGACTTGGCCCAGGAACAAATGCGCTTTAAGTCATCGTTAATACAACTAAAAGCATCTTCGATGTCAGTGATTTTAAAATGGCGGTAAACTTGCAAATCGTCAGCATAGAGATGGTACTTGGAGAGGATGACAGAGGTAACCGTGTTGATAAAAATCGAGAAAAGCAGAGGGGACAGAACTCCACCTTGTGGTACACCTGCAGCTAAACCACACCATTCCGAGAAAACCTCGTCAGAGCGGACCCGCTGCAAGCGACCTCGCAGATATGAGTCAAACCATGTTATCACGGAAGGAGAGATATTAAGAGAGCGAAGAATAGCAAGAAGAACATCAAAGTCTACAGAATTAAAAGCACTGCTAAAATCGAGCAAAGTCAGAATTGTTAAACACTTATCCTCCATCGCAAGACGGATGTCATCGGTGACTTTAAGCAGTGCTGTGACGGTACTGTGACCTCGTCGAAAGCCAGATTGGAAAGTGGAAAGTAGACAGTTTGAAGACAGGTACTCAGTGAGCTGACAATGGATGATGTGTTCAAGGACCTTGGAGAGGAATGGTAGCACGGATATGGGACGGAAATCAGAAAAGGAAGAAGGATTGGAGGTCTTTGGAAGTGGGATAACGTCGGCAAGTTTCCAAGCCGACGGGAAAGAACTCGTTGCCAGTGAATGGTTGAAAAAGTGACAGAAATGTTGCTTACTTTGGGGCTAGATGGCGCTGTGTGAATTTGTCTAAGCATATTTATTTATTTATTCTATTTATTTATTGCACATTTAAAATAATACAATGCGGACAAGTTAGCGAAAAGAATTTATTGCGACAGTAGTCGGCAATAATAATGACGGTCCATGTCAATAAAGTTATTTCTTACTTATTAAGGTCGTGAGCAAGTGGGCGTAACTATTGTGTATTTAAAGTTTACTTGTCCTCATCCGATTTTGAATGGTTATCTACCTATCGGTTAAAAACATCCTTTTCGAAAAACACTTCGAACAGGTTTATCGATCACGTCTTGTGATGTATGCTTATAACCTTGCTTTTATTGTTTCTGTATCTTGTATAATAAAGTAAATGTTGATTCGAATGTTTATATTTAACTCTCGATAATATAAATGGAGCAACTTCGTGTAAGTAGGAAGGAAGGTACTAACCATCTTCTTGTTTCAAGTGCGAGGCGGAAGATCAAAGAGTAATGAAGTTAACAGAAGGCTGTCATTATATTAAATATTACCTATGGGCACGACGATCGAGTACCCAATTTAAAGGAGCGCCTTGCCGAAATTGAGATGTAAATGAGACCTGAACAAACAAAAGTTTCAAAGTCAATCAATTGACTTGGTAGATACAATGACTTTTCTGAGTTAGGTAGATACATTCTTTAGGTAGTTGAACACTAACCGACGCTCTGTGCCGTGAGGGAAAATATCATGAGGAAGCCTGCAGATTCAGGCGACTAAATGTATAACCATGATCCAATCAGTTTACCAGAGTTCAGATGGCAGTCGCTCTGAAATGATCTGATCTGCCAAATCATGGATCGTGGTCAAAGCAGAATCCAGGTCCTTGCGCGCGATATTAACGCGAAGATGATGATGATAATAAGGGCTTGGAGATGAGTAGTTAAGGAGATAATCGCATCGACACATATTTATGAACAAGCATTTTAGTTGTAGGTATCTGCAAGCTTTTGAGAGCAAAAATGCCAGAAATTGCGCTTTTACTAACCAACATTCTCAGTCAAAATCAATTTCCTGATTTTAACTTTTATTAAAATCACGCATGGTTTTTACGGATATGTGCCAAAAACATCGAGCTGACCCCGAAGGGCCTGATTTACCCAAACCTACTTTAATTACTATCACCCCAGCTTGACCCAAAGGGACAAAAATTTTAAATCACAGTTCTAAAATTGTTGATGCAATAAATAATTTACATACATACATACAGTTCTAGCACAGTACCTACCGTCACCGCGAGAATTTTATGTCCAAACTCTGTGGCCGTCAGAACGGCGGGTCGCTATATATATTTATTTCACGCAAAGCTAAGAACAATAACGTAATGAAGCAAAAACAAATTTTCACTGGCACTGACAAGTGTGGATGCGTTGACAGAGAAACTTTCTCGCGGTACTGTCCAACTTCACTGAAATGTGCTTTTACTAAATAAAATTTACCTTGATTGAATCCTATGTATTATTCCAAATAATATTTAGTTACAGTCTGTACAATTGAAAAGCTGTTATGTTAGCAAATCTTGTAACCTGTCTGAATAGACCTAAGTATGTATAATTTTCCCTGATTCTAAATAATAAATAAATAAATTTAGTTACAGTCAGTACAATATACTAATTTACCATTCGTTATGTTAGCGAAACCAATAGATACTCACTTGTCCCATAACTGCTCCTGAATGTGAGGAATTGGCCTTGGCAAAATCCAATAAGTAGAATAGCACATATGAGCCGTCGTACACCGCCCATCTCGCAGGTTCGCACAAAATTCACAAACGCTGAGTTCATAGTGGGCACCAACATTTTATACTCGATTTATTTTTACAAAAAGTTCGACACAGCCGTAGGCTCACTCAGCCTGTCGATAACGAGTTCGTATACAATCTACCAAATACCCACGAGATTTTGTCGGGACTTTACATCTTTCACCTGACCGGTGCTGTCCGATGTCCTATAGGCGTGCCGTATTGTATAAGAATGCGCTTTTCTACACCTGTGGCCATGAGGAAGAGGGCAATTACTTTTTGATACCTATACTTAAAAGTTCAAACGTTCCGTGTTTTTTATTTTTGGGACCCGTATTTAAACGGTGTCTTTCTGCTCGACACAATGTCTCCACAGAGCTTTATAGTTTGCACCATTTCACAATACCATAGAATACTTACGTAAACATTACACAAAATACCAGATACCTACTATGTCCTCCAACACGAAAATGGATAATACCATGCAGGCACATTACAAAGAATGCTTAATATACCTATAGAAAAGTAGGTACCTATCTACATATTTTACGAGTGAATAACCCTTTACAATGCATGGTCCGAAACACACTTGGCTAATTTAAGAACGGATACTTTTTGTGGGTTTATAAAATTGATGTATACATTCGTAGAATCGATTAAAGTACAATGTTGATGGGAATTACATCAAAAATATTTATTAGGGTTTATTATAAAGGATCCGTGCTCCATCTAGGCTCTCAACATGGGCAAAAGATAATATAATACTATGTACTTCTCATTGGGTTATTATATTATGGTGTTGCTGGTGTCCATAGGCGGCGGTCACCACTTTCGATCAGATGGCCCGCATGCCTGTTTTTCTGCTGTACTAAGTAAAAGAAATACTAAACCTAAAAACTAAAAATACGAATACTTACGCAGCAGGGATATTTACAGGTTCATATGCTTCAACTGTCTATGGTTCCCTGATAGCCTTACACAACTGTTTTGCTAAAATCGTACATAATTATAATGACTAAACTTTGTTTTTCATCGTTCACAAAATATTTCTCAATATTTATGGTCATCATATACGTAAAATCAAAGGTCGTTAGGCACAATATATATGTGCGGAACACGTGTATTTTATCGCTCTTCAGGACATCAATTTAATGGCCGTGTCTTGTTAATGAATTTTTTATTATTTTTTATGTATATTTGGGGATTAATCGTTTTTTAAACTAGGTTCCTATTTCCTCGTGGTGTTTGAGACACCTGCAGTAAATTGGGTAGGTACCTATTTCCCAGTGGTATTTGAGCAGGAAGAATAAATATTTATTGAGTCAAAAGTTTCTTATGTACATATTAGTAATAAAATCTTGCAATTGAAATTCGACCCATTTCCCGGTTTCCGATTGAGCTGAAGTTTTGCACACTTATGTAAGTTAGGTGACAATGTCATGATGCCATCAAGTTGATCTGATGATGGAGAAGGTGGCCACAGGAAATCCTAAACTAACCCAAGCTAATAGACTTTCGGCTCGTTTGATTAGTCTTGACAAATACTCTAAATGAAAGCTTGCTATAAAAATATTTTACTTTTTATCTTGTTATAGTGAAAGCTCCACCAATCAGATAACCCTTTCCATACCCCTTCAGTGTAGTTTTCTATTTGGTAAAGGGCGGTGTGTAGTCCCCAGAACTTCCTGCTGCTGGAGTTTCCTGCCTTTTTTTTCTGCAACTGATTGTACAAATATTGACAGCCAAAGCAAACACACAGGTATTGTTTTAACGTGCGCGTCTTGTTTAGGTGTCTCTGTCTGTGCACCGCAGCTCCCTGGCTGGAATAATTTATAAGTTAGAATATATGTATATGCTAACCGATAGGAAATGTCGATAACTCTCGACAAAGTATACCCATACTCAAATGTTTCCAGAAAAACTGAACTGAATTTTATGAAACAACCTAAACAATATATTGATTGAACTGGCTTTTAAATAAAGAAAACCGTGTCGAAATGGGTCCATACGTTCGAGAGTTAAACAAATCCCCAGATACACATGTCAATGCGTCTGCCAAGTATGGAAATTACCCCACACTAATGTGGAGTAGACTGAAGTTTAGCAGTGGACTGTTATTGTCTGTTTGTACTACATTAGCGACCCGCCCCAGCTTCGAACGGGTTTTCTTGGGTGTCTTTTTATTGTAATATGCATTTATTATAAGTTTCGGAAGGTTTATATGTAAAGATAGGTAGAGACCTATCATCATCATCATCACAGCCCATAACAGTCCACTGCAGGACTTAGGCCTCTCCCACGGAAGGGGGGGTTATTGCCATAATCACCACGCTTGGCGGGCGGGTTGGAGATCGCAGTGTTTAAATATAATAATGGAAAATGCTGCTGCCCGTTTTCCATACTACGGAGACTCTTAGTCTTTTGCCTCGAAAACATTAGTCGCCTTGTACGACACCCATGAATGTAAGGGGTTGGTGCTATTCTACTCTGCCGGACACCACACGGCCACATATAAACCTTCCGAAATAAATGATATTGGAAATCGACTCAAAATCCGTCGCGTGGTTTAGGCGGAGTTGACGGATATTTAGTCAAACAGACAAACTTGTAATCTATATATTTTAAACTATGTAAGAAGAAGGATACATAGTAGCACAGACCTATACTGAATACATAATAGGATTGCACAACAAGGTTGTCTATTAATTCATTAGAATACCGACAAGGGAGTAGGTACAAACCAAGACCGAGGTATGCAGCAGGTAATTACTTTCTAATTGACAATGACAACCAATCAAAACGCAATTAATGAGATCACAGGATTCATACACTCACAGGCTAATAACAGTCTAGGTATGTAAAGTAGTACCAAGACTTCAGGTTACTTTGACAGATTGCCAAAAATGGGTAAACCAAACTTATTTTACTGGTAATAATAAACTACTCAGAGAAAATATAACTTGACGCTATTGAGTAGTCTATAACCTTAATAAGCCGCTTTCGTTATTGTACACCATATATACATTAGGCGGTTTAAACTGTTAAATTTGGCGCCAAGGTCTACTACGTCAAATTTACACATTTGAAAGAATCCAAATTCCATGAAAGATGGCGCTAAGTCTTTTTCTGAGACTTCATTAATCTAATTTTACAATATGGACTTGTTAGTTTTATTTTCCATCACGTTCCTTATTATCCATGTCGCATTGTTGGCGGCATTCGAATTCTGTCACAGAATACGACATGCCTCCGGTGTTGCTACATAAAACGCAGACCTAGCGCCACAATGGACAGGTCATCTCTGTCGCGGTCAAGCTTTACATACCTACAGTTAAGCAGTCGAACATAGAACCTCCTCCTTCTTTTGTTTTTGAAGTCGATAAAAAAATCATTAAAATACTTATTTCTTCGGGCATTCACAGGCTGGCAAGACCAATTAATGATGTATAACCATACTTCCTCCGCTGGGTACGGATAAAAGAAGCCAGCCCAAGAAGAGAATCCGTGCCAACGAACTTAACACAAAGGATGCCTAATTTCTAAAGACAGAGCGAAGTGGACAAGGAAGGCGGACCACGCTCCCACGCGAGTGCATATCCGGTATCGACGTCAAGATCATTATGATGATGATTTCTTCGAGCCCTTTTTACCGCGTACTAAACCGCACTGGGTAACTGGTTTCGATGGAGGTCTTTTTCTACAAAAAAACATTTTAAATTATCCGTTGTTCTTATAAATTACGTCTTATTTTATGAAAATTCTTTTGAAGGTCTTATTCATAAATAGGTACTGACTCCATTGACATTTAAAACGCATTAGCAGCGATCAATGTCGGCGTTCTAAAATAAATATATGGAAACTCTATATTTTCATTACTTAATACTAGCTGATCTGGTGCGACAGTAAATGCGAAAGTCTGTCACTTCCAAACTAATGGACCGATTTTGATGTAATTCTGTATGGAGATAGGTTAGCACCTGAGGATGGACATATGCTACATGTAATTCCTCTCAACTCTCAAGCTCGTAAGATATAGGTTAAAAAGTCGACGCGGGCGCAGCCGCGGACGGAAAGCTAGTATTAGGTACTATCTATAGTAAAAATTTATACTTTGGGAAAATCCCCGAAGCCACTGAACCGATTTTGAAAATTTATTTACTTAGGTAGCTACATTCGACCTAGTGTCATAGGTCTCTAAGTCCCGAAAGAGTTTCGGACTGAACGCGAGTGTAAACCGCGCGGGACCGTTGGTTTAATTAGAAAGATTTGATTTACCGTTTGTAAGACGAATTTAAAAAATATTTTACTGTAATAGAAAGCTATTGATTGAAGCTAGGCTGCAGAGCCTCGAGCATCGGCGTAGGGTTGCGCGTCTGTCGGTCTTCCACAGGTTACATTTCGAAGAGTGTGCGAAGCAGCTGCTCGACCACATTCCGCCGGCCCCTTTCCGCCAACTTTCCGTTCGACCTTTATAATGCGTACGACTAAGGAGTGGAACACGTTGCCTGTGAGTGTGTTCCCTGATCAAAACAATCTGGACGCCGTCAAGGATAGAGTGAATAGGCTGTTCTAAGACGGGCATACTCCTTCTTCGGCCGCATCGTTACTTACGAGCAGGTGAGATGGCGGTCACATGCCTGTCTTGTCAAATATAAAAAATAATCAGTGAGTAACTGGGTGAGTCGTAACCGAGAGGTTCCGGGTTCAAGTACCGCCATGTATCAATGATCTTTCTGATACTAATGGATGCTTTTACGATGAGGAAAAACATCGTAAGGAAACCTGCGCATTCTGCCGACTGAATGTATTGAATCTGGTCAGGTTTCCCTATTAACAGGGTAATGGAGGTCAAATAGCAGTCGCTATACTGTAATCACTTGATCTGTCAAATCCGGGATCATGGTAAAGACGGACCGGGGCCCTCACGCGCGAAATTACATCATCATTCCGGCAGTCTCGCGGTGGGACCTGTGGCACGCGTAATGGGCCTACCGTTATCAACGCGGGCCTTAAGCATAAACAGGTCCCTGTCTTCCAGGCTACTTAGACGGCGGTAGCAGATGAACGAACATGCACACTCCTGCCCTGGACAGAAAAGCGTGCTCGAGGCTATACCCGGGATAATGGAGATAAGAAGAGTCGGCAGGGGCAAATATCTGCGTCACCGTCAAAAAGAGGAATGCCCTGCTTTGCTAGCCCAAGATGGTAGTGTACGGCATTTAAGTTTGAGTGCATTACATTGCAGAAGTCCACAGATAATATGGATGGTTGCCGTAAAAACATTATTTCTTTACTAATTAATAGATTTCTAAATATCCACCAACTTACACTTCGCGAGGTAATAAGTTCAATTAACAAATGTTTACGCGTGGGTGATGGTATTGCAAACGTGGTCGCTAGCCAGTCGGGAATACCCTATCGCGTTTTACTGTCCATTTGGCGACACCCGGGGATCACGTGCAGAGAATCAAGGGCTACCACCTGCGGACGCGAACAGTACTAACCACCAAAAATTAAGGCAACAAACTGTTAAAGAATAAATGTTTAGTTGATAACTTCATAACTGAAACCAAGTGTGGTATAAAGAAATCATCATCATCGTCTTAGCGCTTATCCCGGCCTCGGCCACCGCTTTCCTACTCATTCTTCTCCACTTCGCCCGGTCTTCGGCATCCTCTCGTCGTAAGCCGTTGGCTCTCGCATCCGACTCAGCAATGTCAATCCATCGCTTCTTGGGTCACCCACGGGGCCTCTTTCCTGACGCCGGAATAGATATCACAAATTAGGTACAGGTATTCTATTTATGAACTTGTTTAAAAATCCCTTAAAATTACAAATAATCGCAAATCGTACTTTTCAGTACGAAGGATAAATTAATAATGAAGCTAATTTATCCTTATTTCTTTTGATATTAGAGTATCAAAAGAAATAAGGAACTGTTCAAATTTATTCGCAACAAGATTTCAAATTCAAATTTAATATGAAGTGGAGAGGCACTCAGAATAAAATTGAAATCAAATCAAATAAATTTATTAAGAAAAGGATAATGAAAATATATTATTATTAGGTAGTTTTTAACCCCATACGAAAAAAGAGGGGTGTTATAAGTTTGACGTATGTGTCTGTGTACCTGTGGAATTGTGTGCCTGTCTGTGGCATCGTAGCTCCCGAACGGATGGACTGATTTGGATGCGGCTTCCTCTATTTGAAAGCCAATTTAATCAAGTTGGTTATTAGCTTTGTTTTATTAATTTAATTATTTATAAGGTAAAAAGATACAACAGTAGTTACATTAAAGCCGATTAATCAAACTGCTGCGCAGTTTAAAATTGAAATTGGTTTAGCAGCGCCTCAGGAATGTTCGCGGAGGCGCGTACGGACGGCTTTCATGCAATAATGCGCAAGAAAACCGCGTCGTTGCTGCAGCGCCTCAGGAGTAGTCGCAACAGCATCCTGAAGACCATTGCGGAGAGATTGGGCTGTCCGATCCAAAACTATTGGATAAAAATAAGCTTAATTAAATTTATACTAATAGTACTAACATAAAAATTACGAATAAACTGTCAACTAACACACTTTTACTAAAACTCTATGGATTTTTAAGTCTGAAATAAAGATATTATTATTATTATTATATATTATTAGGAGTTAGAAAATATTTGAGGATTTGGTTGTGCCTATGGTTAGGCCTAACCTAACCGACAGATAAAGTAGGATAACCCCCGAACAAGTTTACTCGTAAGTATACTCAAGGAAGGGACAGGTTTACAAGACCATTATTAGACCTGTTCTCTTATATGGCAACGAAACATAGGCCACGTAGTGCCTACTAGAGCGACACAAGCAGGAGTTGCGAGTCACGGAAATGAAGACGCTGCGGTGGACGTGTGGGGTTTCCCGTAAAGATCGCGTGCCGCCTTTGGTGGTACGACCATGTCTTGCGCAGACCGGTAAATTATGTAGGGAACAGATGTCTTCTTGTCGCAAAGGTGATTATGATGATATTATTATGTATTACAGGTAAGACGTAAATACTTAGTTACCTATCTAGGTATACAATAAAATAATCAACTTGGCGTTAATGTCCCGGTGGAGCTCTCGCGCATGAGAGCGCAGGGTCCGTCTTGACCATGATCCAGGATTCGGCAGATCATCTGACCTCTGTGACCAGGGGAACCTGACCAGATTGGATCATAGTTACACATTCAGTTGCCTGAATGTGCAGGTTTCATCACGATGTAAGACATAAGAGCATAGTATTCAACTAATGTACATAACTCAGAAAAGAGTCATTGGTATATGGCCACCGCGGGATTCGAACCCGATACCTCTCTCTTACGAGTTGCATAGTCGACCGCCCGGCTACCGACCTATCTAGGTATAAACTTAGATAAATAGGTAAACCTAAAGTTGTGACTAACAGTACATTGACGAAGTCATTATTAATAATTAAAGTGTTTACTTACCTTTATCATGTACAAAGTTATCGACTCAGAAACATGAGACAATAATATACCTAAAAAGTATTATGATTTTTTGTTGTTTCTCAAGTGCAAGTCTCTTGTGTCTTTGAGAAGACGGTAAATGACGTCATCTATGACAGGCGTTATAGATTCTTTATTCCACAAGGGTTTCGAATCGAAAAAGAAAATTCCATGAAAATTGTTCTGAGTGACAAATTGTCCTCCCTGACCCTGTCTTCTTCAATGCCCTGTACCATAAATCAAGTTTCGACAGCTGTTGTCACTTTATTAGTGTGGGTTAAGTTACTAGCTAGCCATGAGCAGGGGGTCTAAAATGGCTACATTAGCATTTTATATTAGAGTACCACAAACTTATCTGATTCGGTAAACTTATCTGATTCGGTGGCCAATACTGGAACTGAATGACGCCATATTGATTGTCATGTCAATGTCAACAACAGCGACGCTGCAGATAGGTTTGTGATATTAATATTAATCTTATTATGAAACGCTTATGTGGTCTTTTTAGGGGGGCTCCCCTGATCAGAGTTTGGCGGTGTAATAATGAATCTGTGTAATTTAATTTAATTCGTTTAGGGTACCCATCCAATAGGACCTTCTCAACAAAAATAGGCGTGTTATAAGATGCAAGCTTTGTTTCTTTAAAATCGTATCAGAAGTTTGAGAAATATTAGAATACCTATTTGTAGACTTCATCGGGGGTTATCCAAAATATGTCTGTTTCCTACGTTATTTACCTTAAAAATTTGACGGAGTATGAAAAGTACAGATTCTCAAAAAGGCGGTGTTTACGTAAAAAGAAAAAGTAATGGCTTAAAGAGCGGGCTGAAGTAAGACGTAACATCTGTAGTCTCAGTTAAATAAAAAACATACTTTCTCTCTTATCTAATTTCTTAATTTAATATTTGCATGCCCAAAATAGGGCTAGACATTAACAGACATCCAATTTTGGAACAAATAAGTTATGTATACACATCTATGTTACAAATAAACGACTTTGAGCTTCTAGTAATAAATTATCTTTGCTCTCTACTCTAGTCATGTACACACAAATTAGCCTCTAGATGTGTAAAACTTGCCTGTAGAACATATGTGACTGTAGAATAAATAAATTACCTTTACCTATATTTTCTTATCAACCATTGCAGCGTACATTTCATTCTTAACGATCCAGTGAACGCTTTTCAACCCTCTGATGATGTGGATACATGCCACTAGCAAACGTATATATTTTACAGTTATGATGATTCTTATTGTACTTTGTGTACATGATGAGCGTCGTCCTGTTCCAATGCCTTATCTACTTTATGAAACAATGGCAGTGGTTCGAGAATTCGAAGTGAGGGTAATCGTCTAATCCGAAGGAGGGTGGACCGATATGTCTGTCCTTAGGGGCGACTTCACACAGCGGCACCAGACCATGACGCATGCAACTGCGTCGAAATATCGAGGTAAAAACAAAACTAACCGTGGTAACAAACCCGATAATATGTGTAGTGAAAGTGTAGTGAATAACTACGAAAGTCTTAAAAACTATATTAAGCAACAATATATTTATTTATTTATTTAACTGTTTATTGTACACAATATTTATATACAGAGAAATATAACAGTATAGAAGACACAACATGCGCTGCTTATTTATAAAAAGAAATTTCTTCCAGAACAATGTTTGTATTGTTGAGATCCGGTTTGAAGGAGAAGTGTTCCAGCGCAATTACAATCATAGGCACCCGTGAGTCCGACGAAGAAATCTAACATATCGTAGTGACATTATTACAGAAACATTCAAATTTCCATTAGCTGAATTTACACTCCACCATCCTGATCTGGATCCTGAGCTGGAACATCCCATATACGGCGAAAGTCTACACCGACTTCTCCTTTAGATCGCGCAATTCAGGTGTGCGATCAGTGTGCGGTGGATCGATCAGTGTAGACTCGGCTATTGAAATATTGGTATCATCAGATAGCACATACCATTTTTTGTCGTTGCGATCTTAGAGAATCGCACTGCTAGTATATAAAAAAAGGTCTAGGTACCTATAAAAGACAGTCTACCTCTTTAATGTGTCGGAGCCAATTATTATTTAGCTATTAGCCAGCGAAATTACAGGCATGAGGCGTTTTATCTTAGTCCTCACAATGATAACGCACGTGCGGTACTGCAGTTTTGTTACCTGCTACCTAAATGTATGAATTGTAGATGTTATGGGCGACAGTTACCATCAGGTAGACAGTTTGCTCGTTTGCCACTGAGTACAATAAAAAAAAGCTGTCAAACTAGTGGACCGACGCGACTTTGTTCGCGTACACCTACTTTACCCCTGTTTTTTCCTTTTTTCTTACTTAAAAACCTTCCTCTTGAATTGCTCTATCTATTGTTGAAAACCACATTAAAATCCGTTACGTAGTTTAAAACATCTAAGCGTAGATAGATTCATACATATATACATAGGGACAGACGATGGGAAGTGACTTTGTTTTAAGTGGGATTGGCGGCTGCGTCCGCGATCACCCACCGATACCCAATCGAAATTATAGCCTCGGTACTAAAGCTCTTGAGCTTTAGTCTGATTGACTTGTCTTGTGTTTTAATAGATTAACTTCCAAACTAACAGTTTTATCCTAAATATAGATTCCAATTTATAACTTACAGGTCGGTCCACATTGTACCTATTTATCTAATGTAACTATAAATTTAAATTTACAATTGGCAACTATTTATATTAGAGCATAACTGCTGAACAAAGATATTTTTTTCTACTAGCTAGCTGGGGTTGACTCAACATATGTCTCGCTTCCATCAAACCTCAACACTCGACTTCTCGGCATTCACTCTGGCATTCAACCAAATAAGTACCTACCGTAGTAAATATACTGCGCATACAGGATATTTGAGGGCATGTACCGACCAAGTTACCCTTTCCGCAATAAATGTAAAAAATAACTGGAGCGCTTTTGTGAGATGACTGTTTTTTCGACGACCACATTTTAACCAGTTCTACTCAACTGGGCTAAATATAGGCCAATTATTGTTAGTAAATGGGGGCAATGGCAGTGGGACGTGTGGTGAAGCTATATCCGCATTGGAAGGTTTTTACGTCTTACCTATTTAGGAGTTAACTCTTGAGTTTTTATGCAGAACATTAAATGCCCTATCGTCATCCATGTGTCATATCTGCAAAAACTCAAAAGTTGTAACAAAGTGTTTATTCGTTTAGGTGACAGTGACAATATTATTATCTTTATTATGGTACCTCTCGTTTACGTGTCAGATACCTTAACCACTCGGCCACCGACGCTCATTCTGGCGTGTGCACCTATACAGGCTTAAAATGGATTGTTATTGTCAAAGTCTGACCACTCCAAAGAAGCCAGATATTGTCAAATGATATTTTTCCATAAAAATCTTTTTCCTTCTATTCTAAACTTACTCGCCAACGGGACAGGAGTGAAGAAGGCGGGAAGGGATGCGCGAGGAGTAAGACGCTTACTTACGCTTAGATAAAACTAAATTTAACACCAGGAGATATCCATAATCAGTCTCTCTTTATGATACATTTCGGAGACTGCAATGGAACTACCCGCTCTATAACGCCCATTTTCGTTCCACCACCAACTGAGGAGAGCCTCGACGAAATGACACTGTTTTAGAGTCGAAATGACAAAGATTACCTACTCGCACAAACCACTTTGCTTTAGCATTTATTATGCGAACCGCGACGGAACTCCCTACCTTACTTACTGTCTTTTGTAAACTACAATCTAGGAGTTTTCAAATCCATTGTATACAGCTCCATTTTTATAAGAGTGCTTCACAACACAGTGTTTCATAATATTAGACATACCAAATATATAAATCACAGGTATTTAAGAATAAATAAAAAGTTTAATGTCATATTTTAATATTTTATTTGGTTACAAAATTTTATACGTCAGTGTAGAAGGCACTTTTTGGTAGGAGCTTAGCCATTGTCCTCAGGTTCTGCACCAGGACGGAAACAGCTTCTTCGGCAACTTTAGAGAAAGCCACTCTGCGGCGTTCGTCTAAATTGGCGTAGTATTCTTCCCTCTTACTCTTTGCGTCCACATCTATATTATTGAAACAAGGTGCACATGTAGTTTGTAAAATATACAAAGCTGATCTTGAAGATAATAACATAATAAATATTTTCAGCACACATGTTGTCGGGTTTATTCCCACGGTATTATTTTTACCTCGATATTCTACTCTAGAAGTAGTCTAGTCATGAACATGGTGCAACTGCGTCGAAATATCAAGGTAAAAATAATACTTACCATGGCAATAAACCCGATATTGTGCGATGAAAGTGTAGTGAATAACCACGAAAGTCTTTAAACCTATAAAATAATTATTTCCGTAGAATTACTATATTACCTATAGTAAATCAATGAGTGTGAGAAAAATCATCTTGGCGTTAATGTGCTGGTTGTGCTCTCGTGCACGAGGGCCCGGGGTCCGCCTTGACCATGATCCAGGATTTGGCAGATCAGGTAATTACAGTGGAGCGACTGCCATCTGATCTCCATAACCCTGCTACCAGGGGAACCTGGCCAGATTGGATCATGGTCACACATTCAGTCGTCTAAATGTGCTGGTTTCATTATAATAAATCTTTGATTATCTTTTGCCTAGCGCGCATTGATATCGTACAGAAACACTATACCTACGTTACTTTCTCTTCATCACAGATGTCATAGAGATCTACATAGTTAATTAATCCTTAGTTTGTACACTTCATACTTCAAAAGGTCAGCTTCTTATTATATACCTGCCCTGCCACTATCAAACTAAAGCAAGGCTAATGGAAGAAGAATAAAATAGTAAAAACGCCTTCAAATCACATAGAACTTAAAAATAGCTTTTTAATATAGGAATACGAGCATTTATTAAGTAATATATTTTTTACTTTTGATGATTAATAGCTTTATTACAAAGAGTCGTTGAATGGCCGTGTGGTGTCCGGCAGAGTAGAACAAAACCAACCTCTACACTCGTACGAAGCGACTAATGTTCTAAGGTAAAAGATCTAGAGTCTCCGTATGCTGGAAAATGTGCAGCAGCGTATTCCATTGTTATATTTATAACACTGCGATCTCTAACCTGCCTGCTAAGCGTGGAGATTATGGCAATAACCTACCCTTCCATGAGAAAGGCCCTAAGTCCTGCAGTAGACTGTTATGGGCTGGGATAATGATGATGACAAAGAGTTGGCGTACCGTTTTCCAAAGCATCCAATAAGTCCGATGATAATGTGACTTCAGGTTGATTAACTGGTTCAACAGTGATCGTCTCGGGCCCTATTTCGAAGAACTTCGCTGCGTCCTCTTCAGGAGGTACGATTTCGTAGTTATACTTCGTTATGGCTTTTATACCTGAAACAGTACATCATTTATACCTGGAATAACTAAGGCTATATTAAGCTTATGATAAATTCAAAACAACAAAAACTGAACGAAACTGAAAACTTAACTAACTATAAATAAATTACTCTAAAACTAAATAAATATTAAAAAAAAACGAATCTAATAAACCGTGCCCAAAATGCTGGCGGCATTGCCACGTTGAACGGCAATGCTCAGACGCTGTGCCAAATAAAGGACAGCATTTTGGTCACATGTTGCCCAGATGAGCCGCGCCCAAAAAACAAACTGTAAAAAATAATGATAAATCAAATTGTTGCTAATATTACTAACTTATGTTATAACGTAGCTATCCACTTTAATAATTTCGCTACATGAAACGTAAGTGTATGAATGGTAGATGTTACGGGTGACAATTATTACAACGTAGAACAGATGGTGTGTATACCATATGCCGATTAAACTGAGGACTATGTATACAAAATATCAATAACACTAGCTCTTGCATGGATCCGAATTCTGGCCATTAAGGAAGATGGTTGAACAGAAACTACAGAAACTCCTGGGCAAATGGATAAAATATGGATTGATCACATCGTTGAGATTGCCAAATTTCAGGAAAAGTTTAGAGATAATCGTCTGCGAAGGTACGGACGGACATGACCGGATGAGGTGAGCATGACCAAAAATATCCTGAAAACCGAGGAGAAAAAACTGGCTGTGGACTACGCCAATGACCGAGTTGAAGACAATCCAAAACGGCTTGAAAAGTACGGAAGAGACAACCCCACTACCGTGCAGTGTAAATAAATACTAGGAGGTCTCATCATTATCTACATGCCCTTATCCCACTAGTTTTAATTACAGGCATGAAGAATTATATCATATTCCTTATAGTGCGGTACACCTGTGGTTCTGCATTTTTGTTGTAGGAAATTTAAATACATGAATCGTAGATGTTATGTCCGACAGTGGCCACTTACCACCACGTGGGTTGTCTGATCGTTTGTCCCAACATGTCTCTTTCTTCCATTTAACTTCACTTCACTTCTTTCACTCACATATCATCCAAATACTAAAAATATTACTAGGAGAGATGATCCCAAAAACAACTGGGACATGAGGAAGAGACGGCCTGTTTGCGTCTGTTCATTTGACACTGGGAGTGGTTTGTGTGACGAATACGAATCCCACTAGAGAAAGTATAAATAATAATAATAGAGAAACACTCAACATTGTTATGAGGCTAAAGAAAACAAGGAAGAAAGTCTATTTGAATAAGGAAATACGTACTATATCGGTGCTATTCACTGCATAAATCAGCCGACAAAGTTTCTTGTCGAGAGCCGATACATCTTAAACTATTTAAATCTGTTGTCGAAAACAGATTACCAAGAAAAACAGTGGAAGGCGTCGGCTTACAAACTAAACGCTTTGGAAGTTCGCACTTACTTGCTTTACCCGTGTACTGTCCTGAGAAAGTTTTAGAGACATCGGTCAGTTCCACCACCAAAGTTGCTGCGATTGTGATATCGGACTTCGTGTTTAATTTCACCAACTTTGTCGTGGGATCCAAACTGCGTATAGGGTTTAGAGTTTAACATCGTCACAATAGACTATACGCTTACAACAAAATATGCTTTTTATTAAACTTTTCCACGGTCTTTCGCTTGTTCCTTTGAATTATTGATTCTTAATCACTATAATCACTTTCCTCGTGAATCATTTTATTTTTTATGGAAAACGGCACATAATATATTTATGTAAAATCGGTTGCTTTGTTTACTTGATCTGCCGAATCCTGGATCATAGTCAAGGCCAACCCGGACCCTCCCAAGATGATGGTAACCTGGTTGCTTTGTATAGATTATTTTAACGAATTGTGAAATATTGCCTTCTTATCTCAAGCAAGGCCATCGAAAGGAGAAATAGATTGTAAACTATGCCGATGTCATCATCATCATGCTTAAAAGGAATCTCCAGCAACCATATATTTAAAGTATGTACTTTTTGAGCATCGCGAGCCTTTTTGTCGCCGTTCGGGTTCTCCTAAAGGCCTTTCTACAGGTACCTCCAGCAGTCCGGCACCATACCGGCTCCCATAATAATAAATATGTTTGGACAATTCACACAGTGCCATCAAGCCTCAAAGTAAGCAACGCTTGTGTTATGGGTGCTAGACAACGGATAAACTACTAACATACTTTTAAATATATACTTATTATACTAAACGCCCAGACCCGCAACAGATATTAATGTTCATTATTTCAATTTCTGATTGGCCGGGAATCGAACCCGGAATCTCTGCGTGGCAGGCGATGTTAACCACTTAACCACTCACGTCGTCAAATAATATGACTAAATGGTTGCAGACGTCTTGTACGAGGGTGATCTATGTCTGTAAAGAGCACTTTCCATCAGCTGGCCTGTTTGGCTAGGCAATAAAAAAGGAGGCATGACATTACGAATGCAGACATGACTGTATGAATGTACTTACTTGAAATCTTCCATTTTGCTAGATTCCAAACCGGCCACGGTCACATTTTTGAAATGCAACATCACGTCTTTGGCAGATTGAACACACACCATCGACAGGAACACCGGGTTTATGGAAACCACACCATGTTTAGGTAAACCGTCCTTGGTCATTTGAAGGAATACATCACTTTGTAACTTGGAACATTCTATGTCTTTATAGCTGCATGGTCGAAACTGAGACTTGCCTAAAAACAAAAAAATTGATTGTTGAACTGTTGCTATTTATCCGTTAGTTATTCCAGAAAAAGAACAGTCGGGATACTGTATTATTATAATTTTTTTTTTATTTTATTTTATCTCGGTAACGTAGTGTGGAATATAAGTGAAGTTCACGGGATTACTCCAAGTGTACTTCACTGTCAATTTGGTTGCGGGTCATAATTATCTTCTTGGAGAAACCTGCGCACAATACAACAAGTGTTTAATATTGCGGCTATCTGCATGTTGATATTGGTATTTTCCGCCAGATCTATTTACTTTAAGTAGAGCTTGTCTAAGCTGAAATGACGCGCCCCACTACTTCATTAGTTCATTTCGATGTATGAGTGCAAATATTAATAACGACACTTCATCTGTGTGGGAGCGTCGACTGCTCCGCGAACCGCGAATCGAAGGACGCGTGCTCCTACGTTTGAGTCTCACCGGCAACTGAATGACCAATTACAACGGCATTGGTATATGTATTGCATCAATATTTTAAATTTGCTTGTATGCGTTAATGCGATAGTGGGGCGCGTCATTTCAGCTTAGACGAGCTCTAGTGTTTTATTTGTTTTGGTATGACTCCTGTACTGGATAGAACGAGAGGCACAATATCCACTTTTTCCAAATGCCATATTCTCAATATCTCTTCTTTTAGTTCAGTGTATTTATTAATTTTATCGGCAGTAGTTTTTTTAAAGTTGAAAAGTTTAAGTTAAAAAGTTTAAATGGATAGTCTTATCAGTCAGTATAGCTCTATTAAAGTACATCCTGTGTCTTGCGCTTTCAAGTACAGGTTTTGGTATATGTGGGTATAGAGATTTCAACTCAGTTGTGCGCGCGGCCCTATGTGTGGGTAAACCGTCGTCTCGCTCGTCTCGCTCGTGTCCGAGCAAGACGTACGACTGCCGCGTCACTGCCACATAAATAAAAGCTGTATATTTACAAGCGCACGCACACATAGCGCCGCGCGCACAACTGAGTTGAACTATCTATAGTATGGTAGGGATTTTGGAGGTAGGTATCAGTTTGTGTTTTATTGCAAGTTTCTGGTGAATAATGTTTGCTATTTGGTTATGACGATAGGGTCTTTTATAATGTGTTTCCTGTAATTCTTTGTATTTATCACTTGGTCTTGAATATTGATCATAAAACCTTCAGTTTCAGGGAAGAGACAGTCCAGCTTCAGCCATTTGTTAGAGGCTTTATGGTCAACATGCATCTGTTCTAGGTCATGTAGATGTCTGCTGTGGAGTTCCTTCCTACGCCAGTTATCTAGTTTTTCTTTTTCAGTGGATTTGGTTGAGGTGCTAGTAAGATCTTTATTTTATAAGTTAGGTAGGATATAATTGGCATCTAATTCTATTTCAGCTAAATGAATTTGACTTGTTTTTGCGTTATCATAGAAGAAATGTCTCATGCTATTTATCTGCTTTTGCAATAGTATTTTTAAATCTATTAGGCCCCTGCCGCCATAATCACGTTTAATGGAACTCCTTTCGATTGCAGACTTTGGATGAATACTTTGTGTTTGGTTAATATGGTTCTGGTTTTAATTTGAAGTTTATTAATATCAGTTTTTGACAATTTTATAATGCCAAAGAAGTATGTTAATAAAGGAATGGCATAGGTGTGCTTTAAACATATTTTTGGAAACGAGATGCTTTGTGCATATAAGGTTAAAACGTCGAATATTTTTCGTTGTTAGGTTTTGTTTTTATTTCTCTGTGGTTAATGGACTTTGCTTGTTTATTACCTAAATATTTCTATGTTTCATTTCCCTCCATCTCTGCAATATCTATTTCTTCTCCAAAACTATCAACTCCTATTATTTTGCCTCTACATAAGTGAAGTACTCCGCATTTGTCCAAACCAAAAGTCATGTTTATATCTGAACTGAACTGCGCTGTTGTTTCTATTAGTGATTGTATTTGTTTGGATGATCTGGCAAATAATTTAATATCATCCATATACATAAGATGAATTATACATGAATCCTTAGTTAGTTTGTACCCACGTTTTGTTTAATTTCAGAGTCTACTTAGAGGATTAAGTGCAAGACAGAACCACAATGGACTAAGTGAATGTCCCTGGAAAATGCCATTTTCAATTTTGATTACTCCTGTACTTACATTAGACTCTTTTGAGGTGACCGTCAGAGATGTACTCCAGTTTTCCATGACATTTTCCAGGAAGGTGATTATAGTTGGGTTAATTTCTAATATCTGTAGCACACGAATTAACCAAAAATGAGGTACACTATCGAAGGCCTTTTGTTAATCGATGTAAGCGATGTGCAGATTTCTATTGCCCAAATTTGCGTGTTTTAATATTGTAGCATCTAAGCTGTTCTTAGCATCTCTGGTGATTCCGCTTACACCCTTTCTGTTCTTTTGCCAAAATATTGTATTTGTCTAGATGTCAGTTGATTTTACTCGGTACCTGGTTCTGGATCTTAGGCTCCTAAACCGGTCTCGCATAAGCAATCGCTTTGACGCCGGGCGCAGAGGTGAGGGCATTAACCTACGCCAAAATATTTGAAGAAGCCAAGGAGCGGATTGACCTTGGAGCTCTAGGCATCCCTGCACTAAAAGTCCGTTTGGCAGCTACATTATCATCATCATCTTGGCGTTAAGTCCCAGTTGCGTCTCCACGCAGCACGCGAGGGTCCAGGGTCCACCTTCCTGCTACTCTTGGCCCACCTCGCTCGGTCGCTCCTTAGCTCCTACTTTATTCCTTGTGCGTCTTTTTCATCCCTTTTCTTCATAAAGCCTCAAGTACCTGAATAATTTTGGGAAACTCATGCAGTTAATTAATTTACTAGTGTAAAATATCTATTGCTACTTTTAGCTATAAGCGTTTTTTTTTTTTTTTTTTAATGTGTATGTGGTTGAATAAGCTTATGTGTAATCTTTGCTTGTAATCTTCCTTCACCGCATACCTTTTGTCAATTCTTATCTCTCCTGGTAGACTGGTAAATAATGCTATTTTAGCTTTAAGTCCGCCAATGTACTGTTTGTGTATGAAGTATAAACAAATAAATAAATATTCGGATAAACGGCCTAGATGATTCTGTTTCTGTGGTTGAACTTGTGGCGGCGGTTTCCAGGGCTGGAGAAAGCTCGGTTGATGCCGTTAAGGTGGGAGAAATCCGACCAAGTCCATCTGGGATGAGAACGGCCTTTGTTAGGTGTCCACTGACTGCTGCCAAGAAGATCTCTGCTGCAGGTCGGCTGCTGATTGGGTGGGTTGTGGCACAAGTTAGAGTACTCCAATCGTAGCCGCGACGATGTTTACGATGGCTCGTGGTCACTAGAGAGCTCAATGTGTGTCAGACATCGACCGCAGTAATGATTGTTATCGTTATTGCAAACCTGGCCTCAAGGCCCGATAATGTTCATCCACTCCGCACTGAGCATTGTGTGAAACTGCGGGTAAACAAGCCGACCACCTCTCCGGGTGCAAAGCTTGCGCCTCCGTCAAAGAGAGAAGCGAGAAGCAAGGCTAAGGCTAACGCTAGCGTCAACCTAACGGCTAACCCGAGTATGGAGCAGGTGTTGCTCGTTGTGATTTCTCAGGATTTATCAACCGTTGTGCATGAGCTCAGGATGTTCTTCACCAGAGCATAGCGGTGTGATCAATTCATATAGCAGTTGTTGCTGAACCCCATCGCATCTCAAACTGTTCTGATTGGGCTGGAGGTGATGACGGCTTAGTAGCCATAGTCTCCCAGGCGTCCGCTGGTTCTATAGGACTATAGGAAGAGGCTATGTATCAGCTCGCATCGGCGAGTTAGTCGTTGTAGGAGTTTATTTCTCCCTTAACAGGATACTTGCTGAATTTGTGGATGTATCATTTGCAACCCTTGAACTGGGGAGTCGTCTCCGAGACTGGCAGGTACAGGAGCATCGCTATATTCGGTTTGGCGTCTCCTTTACTATTGTCTCTTTACCAGACTCAAATCAAGGACGACAGGTAGACGGCCCATGGTGGGCACTTAAACGCTTAAATTTAGATTTATTGGAAGAGGCTAGGACCTAGTTCAAACTTGGAACCCAGCCTCGGAGCCGGAGCCGGAGGGTATAGATGAGAAAGCCAACAAGCTATGTGAGATGATGGTACATGTTTGCGATGCCGCTATGCCAAGAATCAGGGCCCTTCCAAGCAAACGCCAAGTTTATTGGTAGTCGGAAGAGATAGTCACAATTCGTCATCGCTGTATGGAGACTCGGCGTTGGTTTCAAAGATACCACCGTAGGAGATCTCAGGTACCTGGAGAAGCGGATATGCTTTATTCCTCCTATCTCCTTCTTCTTCTTATCGAGTCGATGGACTAAACTCTGACTTATACTTTATTCGCCCAGTATTCGGCGACGCATACAGCGTTTGAACTGGCCTTGAACAACTCCTCCATTGTACAAGTTTTAGGGCACGCCGAGCATGAAACGAGGTGTTCCATGGTTTGCGGAGATATGCCACAATCGCACTGAGAACTGTCCTTTGTATATCCCCACCTAAAGAGATTCTCTTTACATCAGCCCACCTGGGTTCGCAGCCTATTTAGCGCCTTCCAGATTGGCCACGGAAGTTTGTTTCCGGGTGGGAGCTTTTCAGTAGGAGAGATAAAGGCGGGATAGGAAAATTTGTTGATCCACAGGTTACTTCTGGCTGTGGGGGCGTCACTTTCACAGGCAGTGGTGGTCGCCAAGAAACTGGATCGGCTTTTCAATCTCTTGACAATAGGTTCCTGACCATAGAGAGGGTGGCGTGAGTCCGTTTCCTGTTTGCGTTTCTCAACTGCACTGGCTATCTCTCTGCGAACGGCCGGTGGAGCAATGCCAGCTAGTGGATACAACTTACTCACCGGAGTCGGTTTAAGACATCCTGTTATTTTCCGGCAAGTGTCGTTAAGAGCTGTATCCACTGCCTTAGCATGAGCTGATCGGTGCCATACGGGACATGCATATTCGCCCGCAGAGAAACATAATGCTAAACCAGTAGAGCGCAAAACCTGTGGCGTGGCACCCCATTTTGAGGAAGTGAGGCGTGAGAGTAAGTTGTTTCGGGCGGTTACTTTGTGGTGTATGATCTCACAGTTTTTCCTGTAGTTAAGCGAACGGTCTAAGGTGATGCCAAGATATTTTGGTGAGCTACAATGGCCTACTGGAATTCCCTGCCATGAAATATTTAGTTTGCGATTCGCTGATTTATTTCGCAAGTGAAATGCGCATGACTGGGTCTTTGTAGGATTGGGCCTCAACGCGTTCTCCTTATAATATTCACTGAGGCTGGACAAGGCGACTTCGAGTTTGGTTTCTGCCTCTTCAAAGGAATACGTCTGTGTAGCGAGTGCCAGGTCGTCGGCATACAAGAAACGTACCGTCTCTGGTGACGGAGGCTGGTCGTTCGTATATATGTTAAATAAAGTAGGAGCGAGCACGCTACCCTGTGGTAGTCCGTTCTTTTGGCGTCGCCACCTACTTTTTCCTTCAAGCATATGCACTTGAAATATTCTGTTATGCAGAAGCTCGCTCAGAAGTCGGACGAATTTTTGGTCCCCAGTAGCGTTCTCCACCTTCCATAACAATCTTTTGAGGTTTACTATGTCGTATGCCGCTGATAGATCGACAAAAACGACTCCCGTGACTTTTCCTAACTCAAAGCCATTTTCGATAAACTGGGTCAAGTTGAGAACTTGGCTGCAGCAAGACTTTCCCGGTCGGAATCCAGCTTGTTTGGGAATCAGTTTCGGGTCTATGATGTTTGTGAGGCGGTTTAGAATCATTCTTTCAAAGAGTTTGAAAGTATGACATAGAAGAGATATTGGGCGGAAACTTTTGGCATCGTCGGGAGCTTTCCCGGGTTTCAGAACTGCTATGATTTTTGACTTTCTCCACAGACTGGGTATCTTCGCAGACTCGATACAGGTATTAAAAAGTTGAAGGAGCCAAGAGACAGCGATTGGACCGAGGTGTTTCAGCTGCTCCGTAGAAATGTTGTCAACGCCAGAAGCCTTTCCCAATTTCAGTTCTTTGATGGCAGAAACTATATCGGATATATCGAAAGGGCTGCTAATTGTGCATGAATCTGAACAATTTTGAGAGTTTAAGGGAGATATTTTGGGCGGTCGTTAATTCCTCCTATACAGAGGTGGCAAAAGAATTAAAGGTGCCGGTCAGCCGCGCGAAAGCTGCAGCTTGGCAGGAGCTTTTAATGTCTCTTAACAGAGACCCGTGGAGACGCCCATACAAGATGGTGAGCTAAAAACTTCGTACATGGTCGCCTGCCACCACCAGTACATTGCAGCCGCAGATTTTGCATCGAATAGTGGAAGGGTTATTTTCTGATTTCCCGAATAATATTCTGCCTCTTACGCCGATAGACTTTTCGGAGGCCAGCACTGCAGTTGAAGCAGAGTCTGAACTAGAAGTTACTGATGGAGAGCTGGGTGCAGCCATATTAAAGCTTAAAGCAAAACCGCTCCGCGACCGGATGGTATTCCTGGCCAAACGTGGGTGCTTGCCTTTGATGCAATGCAGTCTCGCCTAAGAGCCCTATTTGATAGGTGTTTCAGGGAAGGGAGATTTCCGTTACCCTAGAAAACGAGCCGTCTTATACGTATTCGTAAAGAACCGGCCAATAGTCTTACTGGATGAGGCGGGAAAGCTTCTAGAGTATCTGATTGCTACCCGCCTCAATCTGGCAGAAAACCAATTTGGATTTCGTAGAGGTCGCTCTACCATTGATGCTATTGCGCGGGTCCGGGAACTCTCTGAAGAGGTGTACTCGGAGGGTGGAGTGATGCTGGCGGTGTCACTTGACATTTCATTAATTTCCAGAGTTTTTTCATATCCCCCTCACATTAATTGATTCTATCCCTTATTTCCCCCCTGGTCCTTGAGTTTTTTTATTAATTGATATATTAATTCCGGATTGCACATTGTGTCCACACATGACCAATCAATTTTCTTTAGTTCGTTTATCAATATGTTATTATTATAAACAGTAACCGTTTTATGATCATTCTGTACGCGTTTACTGCAGGACAGCGCTAGGGCCGTCATGCAGTGATCAGTCAGTACTGTGTCAATTACCGCCGTATGCGAGTCGCATCTCAAACATCGCACAAATATGTGATCAATTCACGATTTTGTTATAGTATTTTTGCGTTTAGCTATTCGCGTATAGTTAGAAATACCTTGGGTTAATCCAACCTCAAATAGCATGTTTACAAATTAATTACGAGCAGTTGACAATGTTTTTAAATCTGTGTTCATATCACCCAGTAACACAGTGTTTGATGAGTGCATTTGAGATGTTAGTACCTAACGCAGTTCTTGGATAAACAGACATTTATTACGATCAGTCGGTCTATACACGCAGCAAATGTGAATCTCGTCGTGGTAGGGAGTCGTTAGTAGTCCGGTAATGCATTCAAATGAGTGATGTTTATAAGTAATCGTTTGGAAGGTGGGCAGGATAACCGTAAAGCATCCATGCTTGCCACAGCCGGTGTTGCTGGTGTTGTAGACAGAATAAGGACACCTATGGACATCAGCAACACCAGGGGTGCTATCAATGCGTTGCCCACCTCTAAGGAGGTGGAGGAGGAGGTCTGCTATGTTTTCACGCCTAAACGCCGGTATAGATTTGAATATAATTTGACAATAACACCGGTAGGTGGTGTTTACTTTTTTACATAAATGTAAACCTATCTGCAGGTTTACTAATGATATTTAGTTAATTTATATGCATTTATTTGTTATCGTTATCAACCTCATTAACTTTTTAAGAGATTGAATAGTTTTGACTTAGTCAAAATTATTTTGGATGGAATCAGTTCCTCAAAACTACTTTTAACCAGCTTCATTGAGCAAAACTAGTTTTGTACTAGTTACTATTATCGAGAATCTGTGGTCAAAAGTACTTTTTACTGGTTAAGAGTATTGACTGTAACAGATATAATATTTTGAAAAATAGTTCACGCGAAGGGTTTGGTAAGTAACGTTTAGGAGCTTCTCATTTAGCCCAAATTAACACAATGACATCAATTCGACGTGTCTACCTATCAGGTGGTAGGAATCTGACAAGCTTGAGGAGTCCGCAGGGTGAGTACCACCGCCTTATCTATTTCTGCCGCCAAGCAACAATGCTTGCATTGTTGTGTTCCGGTTTGAAGGATAAGGTAGCCAGTGAAATTACATGCATGAAGCATTTCATCTTAGTCCTCACAGTGACAACGCACCTGCGGCTTGGCATTTTTGTTACCTGCAATCTAAATGTATGAATTGTAGATATTAGAGGTGACAGTAACCGCTTACCATCAGGTGGGCTATCTGCTCGTTTGTCACTGAGTAGCATAAAAATACTTGTGTATGTGTGTCCACTATAAATCTGCCGCGGATACATGTACTCGTTGCGTGGGTACTCGATCCATTTCAATATTACAATTTAAATGGTATTTACTTGGATTTATTTTAATTTGAGTAATTATGCGTTCCCGTCATATCTGTATTTTTGTAAAACAAAGTACTCACAAACTTAAAGTACTTGAAACTTATCCAGTTTAAACCATATAATAGGTATGTATAAAGGGATTTAAATTATTTTTTAAATAGAACCAGTCGACATACTATATACATACAAAAACCACATGCGATCAACCGAAAAAGGGTTGCCCGAAAAAGGGTTAATTTCATTAACCGAAGCTTTTGCTTCGTTTCAAACAAACGAACGCTTTCACTCTTATAATATTAAATAAACTATCAAAACCACTTTAATTTAAACAAAAATGAAGTCATTCTTACCATCAGAGAGAGCGCCACCTAAAACCAGAAGCAATGGTAGAATTTTGTAACAACACATCATGGTAACTTACAGCACAACACAGTACAACACGGATACTAACGTCATACGTAATAATCACTAAAATTTATAGACTCGGACCAGAGTGTTATCTATTAGGGGAGAGTCTGTCATATCGTACCGCCGGGTAAACTATGCCGCTGTGCACAAGAAATTCATGTAGGCTAGCGCCCATACCTTATTGCCGGTCTTTCTTTCATAAAAATCTGTTTTATAGTTTTTGCTTGAAGGAACAACGAACAGCCTTCACAATACAACATCACACAAACATATCACATCAGCATCTATCCTTACAAACTTTCGAATTAATAATTATAAGGAATATTTTTGTAAAGACTGACCGCTCGGAAGACGATGATGAGTTGGTAGCACAATAATAAATAATCATCTTAGTGTTAATGTCCAGGTTGTGCGCTCGCGCGAGGGCCCAGGTTCAGCCTTGACCAGGATCCAGGATTTGGCTGATTAGGTAATTACAGTGGAGCGACTGTCATCTGACCTCCGTGACCCTGTTAATAGGTAAACCTGACAACATTAGATCATGGTTACACATGCAGTCGAGCGAATATGCTGGTTTCATCATGCTGTTTTCCCGCACTATAAGAGAATAGGTAGTGTTCAACTTATTTAGTATAAGACTCAGAAAAGTGTCAAAGTCATGGTGGATATCTTTTTGAAAACCAGAACGTGGAACGATAATATCCGACTCTCCCCTATATTGCTATTGTTTTAAAGAAATTATAAACAAGAGCGTCCATATACAGTGATAAGTTTATAGGTTATCAACACTATAATATCATTCAATTTACCTAACCGCATAATAATATTAAAAGCTATTATATCCTCACAACACAAATAAGAATTAACTTTATGTAAATTGGAGGTCCATTACAATTAGGTACTACAAAACTACCTACAGCTCGATTTTGGCCATGTAATTTACTTGCTAATTTATTTTTAACTAGTGGACCCGACGCGACTTCGTTCGCGGGGCAACTTACCCCTACCTACCGTACCCCTAACCTACGACTGCCATAGACCTACCCTACACCAACCCTACACCTAACACCTACCCTACATCTATCCTACACCTGCCCTACACTCAATCTACACCTACCCTACGTCTACCCCATTTTACCCCTACCTATCCTTTTTTTCATGACTTTAATCGCTCTATCTATTCTTGAAAACCGCTTTAAACCATATTGAATTCTAGGATAAATCTTGTCTATACATTGTTCAGTAGTTTTGTTAAATTCTATAAACAAACTAGCGGGCCTGCTGCGACTTCGTTCGCGTGGCGTCCTACCCCTACTCTACCCTTACATCTACTTTACACCTACCTACACATTTTTCTTGCTATAAACCTTCCTCTTGAATCTCTCTATTGATGAAAAATTATTTTTGTAAGGCCCTATACGGCGTTGATGCCATGATAATTATGATGATTTTAGTTACTAACAGCTACAGTTAGTAACGCAACAGCATGTTTAAGTTTAATGAAAAATACGTTAAGTAGTTTTCACAGACATACCTATATGCATTCATTTCGCATAACTGTCATAAGACACTACTACCAACCATACAGAACATAGAATAATCTATGTCTTGGCGTTAGTCCTGGTTGTGCTCTCGGTCCGCCATTCAGTATACCTGTAAACTTGAAATCAGGTGACAGTGTCGAATCTCAGTGTCACTTGGAGTATGAATTGAGGGGGAAGCACACTTGAGGTGGGGATGAGTGTTGGGCCTGTACCCGCTAAAAGATCACACGTTTTTTTATGTCAATTAGAAGACAAACAGACAACAAACAGACAAGCGGGCAACCTCATGGCAAGTGGTCAACACCAGGGGCATCATAAATTGATAGACAAACAGGCAAGCGTTCAACCTGATGGAAAGTGGTCACCACTACCTATGGACATTAGCAATACCAGGGGTATCATAAATTGGTAGATAAACAGGCAAGCGGGAAACCTGATGGAAAGTGGTCACCACTGCCTATGGATATTAGCAATATCAGGGTTATCATAAATTGGTAGACAAACAGGCAAGCGGGCAACGTAATGCAAAGTGGTCATGGATATTAACAACACCTGGGGTAACCCAAATTCTGAAAGCCCAGGACAGGTTGCTCTGGTTTTAAATAAACCTCTTCACTGCCTAACCCTTGGTTTCTTTTGGAGCACAGCAGACCTACGCACCTGGATACCTTTTATACGTAAAGTGTTACAGCATTTTCGTGTTCTGTAGCTTTTGCTAAGAAAATATTTACAGGCATTATGTAGGTACTATTAATAATAATTATCTCGTATCTCGCAGAACAGATAGCCGATGGGGCAGTGAAATTCACGAGTGGCGACCACGTACCTGAAGACGCAGCAATGGTAGACCTCCCACAAGGCAACTAACGACCTGGCAAAGATCGCAGGTACCAGTAAGATGCGGAAGGCTCAGGGTCGGCCTTTGAGGAGATCTCTGAACGAGGGCTACACCCAGCAGTCGGCGGGCGTCTTTCGGCTGATATGATGATCAATTATGTTGATCTCCAACCTGCATGCAAACCGTGGAGATTTTGGTAAAGTTGTCCACTAGTGTGGAAGACTCATCTCAAGCAGTGGACTGCTTTGGGCTAGGTATTTCGTCTCCAACGAAGATGTTAATTTTTAATGTGTACCTGATTTTAGTCAGTTAAATATAATAGGAATCTAAATAGTTTGGAAACCAATGTTTCCGATATCGTACGTAGGTATTTTTTTATAAATACCTTGGTTATATTTATACATACAGGTATTTACGGCATTGACTTTCTCCCTTCATCACATTACGTGAGAGACACCTATGTTTCCAGAGCGGAACAAGGAAGGGTAATGGCGCGGAAAATTTATTGCCCAGAGCCTGAAACAATAATTTAGTGTGTTGTTATTCTGCGTCGTGCGTACACGATGCGCGGAAATGATCCTAATAAATACTCGCTTTCTTTTAAAACAAACATATTTCTTTAGTAATGTTATGATTTAAGTTAGACACTTTGTTACAACATTACTTGATGCAACACATCTTAAACTTTGAGACATTTACCGAATTTCCGGACGTTATTTCAAAGGCTAGATTTTAAAACCTATAGCATTCCTATGTCAACAAAGTTATAGCAAATGGATAATTTTAATATCTACCACAGCAATAGATAACAGTCCACAGCTGGACTTAGAGTTTCATCTACATTGATCGATGTCAATTCCATAATCTCCACGCTTGGCCGGTGGATTGGAGATCGAAGTGTAACATACATATAGATAGGACAGAAAATGGTAGGACAGAAAATTAAGGTAGATAATGAATAGATGGGCTGACTCTATGTCGCCTTTTACGTCATCCATCAATAGAAGAGGTCCAACGGCTCCAACGGCTAGTTTTAATAAAAAGATTATGATGACGATGACGATGATCATGAATAATAATAATAGCAGCGCAGACGACGTCGACAGCGATAATTAAGGATGATACCAGGATTTGTACTGACTGTGGTAGGTACTCATTCCAATAGCTAGCTGTAATACGTCGCTGGATAGCTAGTTTCAACCCAAACAAAAGTTTATATGGCACAAGTTTCACATGTTACTTCGTTCCGAGATATTCTGTATTAAACACTTCAACAGTATCGTTGCTGTTTGCCCTCCACTGTGTATGTCATTGGAAAGCTATTTTTGCGATAAACCAAACTTAGTATGTCGTTTAGTTCCAAATGTTAGTCCGTTCCAAGTTGCTGTATTTACTATATAGTTGCTGTATTTATATAGTACATGTCATAGAAACTAGCAATAGATTCTACCTTGTATTTATATTCTACTCACCTTTAATGGCAATGTTTATTATGTCGTTTGATAACGCAAACCATGATGTGTGACATCCTTTGTAGCGGCTTCCAACCCATCTAAATACTTGATCTCAACTCTTAAGTTACATGCTAATGTACAGCGTAACTAGGTCGCCACTATAGATATTGGCTTCAAGAGTTGCTGTAGTGGAAATGAGTGGCAAACCTAGCCCATTAAAAGCAAGGTCTGAAAGCGTCGGTATGGTCAACGTAAAATCTCTTATATAAAATTTCCTATATTAGTCCCTTCCCTTAACTAAAAAAAGGTTCACTTCCGGTAAACAGCACTATCTTTTAGTATGTTGTAAAGTATGTTATTCTGAATAAAAAACAGGTTCTCCAGCTGTGACGTCATCAACATGACCGCCGCCGCGTTTTGAAATTTGCATTTAGAACCGAGTGTGTAGCACATAGAAGCATGTGTGGGGTATCAAACGACGCAGAAAAAAATATACGTGTGTGTATATGTAAAATAATGTAATAACAAAACAAAGGCACATTATTAAGCTACACAAAACTATTTTTATAATCCCAATCTGTTAATAAACAAGCGAGACGTTGTAATTTTTCTCTAGCAACGGGCACTACTTGAAGCGCAATACGATTGTTTTAATTTGCGTGAATGAATGACTTGAAAGAAATAAAGCAATGATTTTAAGTAATGTGTATGTAAAATAAACATGTTTAAGCGTTAATTTAAAATATAAAAATATTATTAAACATATATAACATAATATTATGTTAAGTATATATAGCAATCAACGTACTTATTTATTCTCAAATAAGCACCTTCGCATGCGCAAAGAAGTGTACAGTTTAGTTCGTATTTCAAGCACTGACTTTTTGTGCACCGCTCTTTGCACTTGGAAGGCAGTAGTTTTTTGCTAATAACGCTAGCATCAGGTAGTGCCTTCCATAAAGGGTTGTAACCCGGCCCATTATTATTGACGACTGCATTTTGGGCCTAGACTTCATGAAGAAACATAACTGCATTGGAACAACTGAAACTGCAACTTGAATTTTTAAGTGTGCTAATGAATATCTCCTATATTCATACTTAAGGGAACCAACCACTGGGAAAGTGACTTGCCTGAATAAAATAATAGTACATGTACGAGCACAGGCTCAATAAAAGGTAAAGTTCATCATCATCATCATCATCATATCAGCCAGAAGACGCCCACTGCTGGGCATAGGCCTCCCCCAGAGATCTCCACAAAGGCCGGTCCTGTGCTTCTCGCATCCAGCTAGTACCTGCGATCCTTACCAGGTCGTCAGTCCACCTTGTGGAAGGCCTACCCACGCTGCGTCTTCCGGCACGTGGCCGCCACTCGAGAACTTTACTGCCCCATCGGCCATCTGTTCTTCGAGCTATGTGCCCTGCCCACTGCCACTTCAGTCTGGCAATCTTTAGAGCTATGTCGGTGACCTTGGTTCGCTTGCGGATCTCCTCATTTCTGATACGAAGGTAAAGTTACCATCGGCTAATAAGAACGAGCCGAATAGATGTGTACTAGTGGAGGATGCGAAGCAGAAAATTGACAGTGGAAGCAAGGCTGAAATGGTGAGGGTTGTAAATCTGGACGACGACGTTTGCTTGGCTCGTAATGTGAGTATCGTTGAGTCTTCCCTATTGGAGTGGTGGAGCGATAGATGTCGCCACACTTCCTTTCAAACACTGAAAAAATGCCTTTGCGAAACTCCTACATTGGGATACCCACAATCCAGCGGTCAGTTTATCGTCGACACAAATTTATTAAAAACAAGGTTATTATAACTTTGTTTTAAAAATATTGTGGTACGCCTCCTGATAGGTATTATCTACAAATTTATCTTTGCTAGACAGTTACCTACTTATTATTACAGTGAAATAAAAATTGATACCTACAGCAATTGCAAAACCATTTCTAATGTTACCATTCCCTAAATCAGCAAAACTTACACTCTAAATCGCTACTAGGTAAGTATTTATTACGAAAACATCGTAAAATATAGGTACTACTAGCTCAGACCGATTGGCAGTAGCGGTGTCTAGTGACGAAGAAAAATTGAAATATCTCACATGTTTATTATCTGATTGCAATTATAAAAATAGTTTTGTATAGCTTAATAATTTGCCTTTAATATTTTAGTACATTATTTTGTAATAAAGTTGTAAAAAATTACAAACGGATTTACTTTTTGCAATAAATTAATATTAACTTGAATATCTCTCAAACTAAAATTTCTACATGGTTTAATGTAAGGACAATATTGTATCATATATGAAAAATTTTATAATAAAGTGGAACTAGTGTAAAAAAGACTATAAGAAAAAACTATTTGATGAAGTAGACATACTTCTACGTGCAATACACTCTGTTTTAAAGGCAAATTTAGAAACGCGGCGGCGGCCATCTTCATGACGTCACAGC
Organism: Blastobasis adustella; assembly: GCA_907269095.1. Classification (NCBI taxonomy): domain Eukaryota; kingdom Metazoa; phylum Arthropoda; class Insecta; order Lepidoptera; family Blastobasidae; genus Blastobasis; species Blastobasis adustella. The sequence continues at coordinate 10,589,002 of OU026130.1, forward strand.
TGAAGAATCAAGCACTTTAGAGATTCTCTCCCGGCTGTTTTTTACTTAGAATAACATACTTAACAACATACTAAAATATGGTGCTGGTTTCCGGAAGTGAACTATCCGAGCCATATTTAAAGCTAAGGGAAGGGACTATATATTTACCTATCACACTTATGAAACTATTGTACTTTCAACTATTTCCGACAAAATATCCGTCTAATACTGCAAACTAATATTATAAATGTGAATGCAAAGGCAACATTTGGCAGGGACATAGAAGGCAACATGGGGAACTATGTAGGCCACTTTTTATTACAATTTTCACATGTGGGGACAAGTAAGTAATAAAATCTTACAATTTAACCCATTTCAGCGTTTTATATTGAGCTGAAAGGCTCTGTAAGTTCGGTGACAATGCAATGTAATGATACCATTGAGTTGATTTGATAATGGAGACGGAAGGTGGCAATAGGAATTCCTTAACTAAGCATGATGAACCTATCGATCTGATCATAGAGTAGGCGCTTAAGCTTCCTATGAAAAAATATTTTTCATTTGAGAACATGTTAACTTTAAAAAACAACTGCATAGCTGACCTGACCACGCCGGTGGTGCTCAAAATACGCTGTCGCTGTGGTTTGGTCGGTCCATTAACGCGGACAAAGTAAGAAGAGCGTGTTTGAGATAAGTAATTGCTCTGATTGAAATAGGTGGAATCTGCCTCACAGACATCAATAAATTTATTATCAGATACAGTTATATGGTTATGAGTGTGTGACAAACAAGTGCAAAGGTTATCGCTGTTGTTGGAAATGATATAATAATTCAATGCTTATCAACAAATTCCCAGAAATATCAAATTAACAACTCCTATTCGCCTTTCTGGACGTCGCTGTGAAAACACTCAGAATATTAAATAGACAATAGACTTTAAAGTCCATTTTAGGTATTCGTAAGTTAAAAGTTACGATATTTTGAGTTCGTAACAACAAAAGTCCCATTTCTAACTGTCTATCCTGTAATAAGAAGTGTAATGAACAGGGAAACACTGTTATTACTTTAAGAAATTAAGATAATCTCTTGAGAGCTCCTCGGCTCCCTTAGCCACAAACACAGCTCTGATGTTTGTTGCGGAATAGCGGTACTTTTGTTATACTTAACTTGATCATCATCATCATCTTGGCGTTAATGTCCCGGTTGTGCTCTCGAGCACAAGGGCCCGGGGTCCGGCTTGACCATGATCCAGGATTTGGTAATTACAGTGGAGTGACTGCCATCTGACCTCCGTGACCCTGCTACCAGGGGAACCTGACCAGATTGGATCATGGTTACAAATTCAGTTGCCTGAATGTGCAGGTTTCATCAGACATAGACATAGACGTATCTTCATCAGGATGTTTTCCTTCACCGTAAGAGCATCGGTTAGAATTCAACTAATGTACATAACTCAGAAAAGAGTCATTGGTACATGGCCGCAGCGGAATTCGAACCCGGTACCTCTCGCTTACGAGTCAGATACTCAACCGCCCGGCCACCGACGCTCTTCATATACTAAACTTGATCCCCTAAATGATGCCCTAAGTCCTGCAGTGGACTGTTATGGGCTGTGACGACGATTGTAGCATGTTCTTTCTGCTCGTCAATTTTCTAAATGCTGATGTGAAGTAAAGAGCCTTAGTAACAAACAGAAAGGGTAATTTTCGATCGAAGGGCCAGTGAGACACAGTTAATAAGGATTAGCTAAGATTTGAAACAGATATTACATACGCGGGAGGGATTAAATATGAACCACCAACATGATTGATGATCAAGAAGGGGCTCTATTCAGGGTTCCTTATTTAAGTACAAAGGCACATATCCAGAGAAGCAATTACTTGAAGTAAACAAAGCAGTCCTTTGAGGGTTGTAAGAAACTCCACTCCTGTCTGCCTACGGTTTATTAGCCTCGGAAATATTGTTGGGTATTATAGACTGACTTTGAGTATTTTATTACTTGTTGATATTGGTATTCTGTGCCCTCATTCTGATGTAAGGCCTTTAAAGGTTATTATGTTGTATTTTATTTATTGAACATGAGACTTTTTTACGTAAATGATACGTCTGATAATGTAGTTTTACTTAAAAATTCAAACTCACTTTATTATTTACCTATCTATGTTGAAAGTTTAAAAATATTTTTTTTTTAATATTTTTAATATTTAATTTTAAAACTATGCTTACTATTAGACTACGTTAAACATACGGGCCACTGCGATACAACATTGCCTTAGTGCTGGGCCCACAGTTAATTTAAGTAGGTATACTTACCATTCCTGTTCTTTTTTCCCCCTTTGTATGTAGCCTATTAAGGAGCGTCGGTTGAAGAGCGGTTACAGTATGCGACTCGTAAGCCAGAGGTCCCAGGTTCGAATCCCGCTCCGGCCATGTACCAATGACTGTTTTCTGAGTTATGCACATTAGTTGAATACTAACCGATGCTCTTACGGTGAGGGAAAACATCGTGATGAAACCTACACATTCAGGCGACTGGATGTGTAACCATGATCCAATCTGGTCTGGTTTCCCTGGTTGCAGGGTCACGGAGGTCAGATGGCAGTCGCTCCACTGTAATTACCTGACCTGCCAAATCCTGGATCATGGTCAAGGCGGACCCCGGGCCCTCATGCGTGAGAGCACAACCGGGACATTAACGCCAAGATGATTATTTTTATTATTTATGTAGCCTATTAAGGTAAGTAATTTATTCTTATTCATATTTGCCCATATCGATTGAAATTTCTTTGTTAAAGTTATAGTTTTTTAAACGCAATAGGAGCCGCTCCCACGAAAAGGGAGGTCATTGCCACAATCTCCACGCTTGGCAGGGTGGTTGGAGACCGCAGCGTTATAAATATAACAATGGAGAACGCCGCTGCCCATTTTCCAGCCTACGGAGACTAGAAGATTTGTCTCGACATCATTAGTCGCCTTGTACGACACCCACGAGTGAAAGGGGTTGGTGCTATGCTACTCTGCCGGACACCACACGGCCAATTGAATTGTAATGAAACATGACTCAATGGAATGAAAAAAGAACTTTACTTCACATTCTTATGTTGTTTATTGGTTTGCCTCTAATAATTATTTTAATCGCCAATTTAACTATTGATTCTGGTGTATTAAACTTTCTTATCAAACGATACAAGAGCAAGTGGCTCCGAACTGAAATTAGAGGGCTGCAGAGTGAGGGAACTCGATTAGTTTGCAAACAAACTTCCTAACAAACCAGATAAGAACTTAATGACCAAACAATATGGTTGTTTCCTCTTACTTTGGGCATGTAACGTAATTGTACTGTTATTGCCCCTTTTATGCACGATTGGGAGCCGAAATTCAAGTATGGGGAAGCTTTGTTTGGAAACTGTCGTACAAAAATGATACGTGTATGTTTGTAAGCAATGTTTATCATAGATTGATTGATTTTAATTTTTTTTATTCTTTGTACAACAACGTCTGGATACAACTGTAAAGTTAAAAACGAATGCGTTGCACAAATTAGGTTATAAATTACAGCTACTATGTACAAATTTCTTAATACTTAGGTAACATTTTCAGAAACATTACTATTATTTATTTATTTATTTATTTATTCAACAAAAATACAGTTTTACAGTTTAAGAACTAATACACTGTAAAATTAATATTACGTACATCTTAAGATAATAAAACTTTATTGTAGGACAAAAATATAATTTCGAATTCCTTATCCGTTCATCGTCTCACAGAACTTCAAACACTCCCTACACACATCCGCCCATCGACTCGCAAAAATATCACGGTCAGGCGCCGATGCCAGAAGCAAATTCAGCGTAGTTAACGCTCGAATGAGAGGTGCGTTGGCGCGAGACACAGGCCGAGCTGCAGGGGCCGCGAAGATATTATGTTGGCGTGGTCTCAGCAATAGCCTAGAGATATGTGGAACGGAAACTCTCACAACCCGAGTAACGAGCTCCGTGGAGTCCGAGTCCCCACGCAAAATACGGCACACAAAAATAAGCAAGCCGCCATTACACCTCACTTCTAGAGAATTAAATTGTAGTATACCCAGCAGGAACTTAGTAGAGTACAAAAATGGGTAATAACCGTACATTTTCTTGTAAAGAAAGCGCAGGAACACCTTTTGAATTTTTTCTAGAAGTAAGGCGTAAGTACTCTCATGTGGATTCCAAACAATAGACGAAAACTCCAGTTTGCTTCTCACTACAGCCATATAATATCAATTTCAATGCGCTAGGATCGTCGAAGTCTCGGACATTCCTCATCACAAAGCCTAACCTTTTGTAGCAGCTAGTAGCCACGGAAGTCATATGATCATGAAAATTTAGTCTAGTGTCGAAAGTAACTCCTAAATCCCTTACTGTGGTAACCCGCTCGATAAGGTCGCCACCCAGCACATGATACTGCATTTGGCTGGGTTGAAGCTAAGCTTATTGTCAATACTCCATTGCAATAGGGAGTCGATATCACGTTGCAATGCAGCACAGTCACACATATCACTAACAGGGCAAATGACCTTTAGATCATCGGCGTATAATAAACTTAGGGACGAAATAAGGACTGCATCTAATTTGATGATCATAATTCCAAAAAGTAATGGTCCCAATATGGACCCCTGACTAATACCGGAACAAGTGTGACATGTGTCGGAAATGAAACATCCATGGCGAACATACTGCTGCCTGTCACACATATAGCTTGCGAATAGTTTTAGGAGATTTGGAGAAAACCCAAAGCACAAAGCTTACTCAAGAGTATGTCGTTGTCGACCTGGTCGAAGGCCTTTTTAAAATCAAAATATATAACGTCAAGCTGGATACCGCAGTGAAGATGATCAGATAAGTATGGTTTAATCTGCCATGAAATTTCCTTATGTAGGATGGATTCATACATTTTAGCAGGAGCCGAAGAATGGCTATAGGTCGATAATACACACCAGTTGAGAGTGTCAGGTTTAGAATATAGCGTATAAGAAGGTGAGAGCAAAACTTTGTCCTTGGGCACCACCGGTTACTCAGAGCCTCCAGCCAGAACTGGTAGCTGAGATAGTAGCGACTCTCTTCCCCCAGCGGGATGAACACCCCTCCCCGCCTTCGGAAGAAGCACCAGGTGACTTGGCTCCTGAAATCTCGGAGGGAGAGATGGACGTGCTTATTCACCGGCTTAAGAGTAGGAACACCGCTCCAGGCCTAGATGGCATCCCCGGGCGGGCGCTGGCTCTAGCGCTTAACGAGTTGGAGCCGAGACTCAAGCGATTGCTTAATGCCTGCATTGCCCAGGCCAAAGTACCGTCCGCTTGGAAAATAGGCAAACTGGTGCTTATTCCAAAGGAGGGAAGGCCAGCAGAAACTGCGTCTGGCAATAGACCAATCGTTATGCTTGACGAGATCGGGAAGTCGTTTGAAAGTGTGCTTGCAGACCGTCTCGTCAAGCACCTGGAAACAGTGGGTCCCGACCTCTCCGACAACCAATTTGGGTTTAGAAGAGGTCAATCAACAATAGACGCGTTGCTGCGAGTCAAGGAGTTGGCTCAAGAAGCAGTTGCCAGGGTGAGGTTGTTGTAGCAGTGTCTCTAGACATCGCCAATGCCTTCAACACCCTCCCTTGGAGTTGCATCAGGGAAGGGCTTGAATACCATGGGGTGCCTCTCTACCTGCGCCGAATGATTGAATCCTATCTCGCCGAGAGACACGTAATCTTCCCGGGCCAGAACGGGTGGGGGCGCTGGCCCATGACATGCGGTGTTCCACAGGGGTCAGTCCTCGGGCCGCTCCTATGGAATATAAGGTATGATTGGGTCCTCCGTTGAGCTAATCTTCAGGGTGTCTCGGTCACGTGTTACGCAGATGACACTCTCGTTACCGCCGGCGGACGGACATATCGGGAGGCAATTCTGCTAGCGACGGCTGGGGTCGCCCAAGTCGTTGCTCGAATACGGCTCTTGGGCTTGGAGGTTGCACGGCACAAGTCCGAGGCCATAGCATTCCATGGGCCAAGGAATGCACCTCCGCCCGGCGGTGCTATCATCATTTGGGGAACCCTTTTTAATATATTGGCCTCTATGCGGTACCTAGGCCTAACACTAGACGGGCGATATACCTTTAGAGAGCATTTTCGTCGTCTTGTCCCCAAGCTGATCAAAACTGCTGGGGCCTTAGGTGGACTGCTCCCAAATCTAGCGGGACCGGACGGATCATGTGTCATCTGTATACGGGAGTAGCGCGATCCATGGCGATGTACGGGGTACCCGTATGGCATAACGCTCTAACCGCCCAAAACAGGACCCTCTTGCGGAGACCGTAGCGGGTCGTGGCGGTCAGAGTAATAAGAGGATACCGCACTATATCATTCTCGGCGGCGTGCGTGCTGACAGGCACCCCGCCCTGGGAATTAGAGGCGGAGGTCCTGGTTGGCGTTTACCACGGCGCTTGGAGGCGCGCGACAGAGGGGACTTACTGGCGCCCCAAGAAGTGCAGGCGCACCGGGAGGCTCTGAACAATGCAATGATGGTGGTATGGGAGCAAACGCTTCCATTGCAATCTGCTGGACAGCATACTGTCGACGCCATTCGGCCCGAGCTAAAGCACTGGGTCGAACGAAAAGAGGGAGCCCTCTCTTACAGGCTAGTGCAGGTGCTCTTATCACATGGGTGTTTCGGAGAGTACCTGCATAAAGTGGCACGTAGAGAGGGGATGACAGCATGCCATGCGTGTGGTTGCGCCGTAGATACGGCGCAACCACACTCGTAAACGAGCCTGGGCGGAGCAACGCGCGACGCTGGTCGCAGCAGTGGGGGCCGACCTCTCGTTACCAGCTGTGGTGAAAGCCATGGTTGACAGCGAGAGGTCATGGAAGGCCATGCTCTCCTTCTGCGAGGCCGTTATATCGCAGAAGGAAGCGGCAGAGAGGGCGATGGAGGATGACATTGTCTCGGACCCGATCCGCCGCCGGAGAACTGGGCAATGCAGCGCGATCATGCGCGCTCCCTGCTCCCATAACGGGACCTCGGACGACAGACTTAGGGGCCGTTTGTCGTCCACGTGAGAGGCCCCGAGTAGGCGGTACGGCATGTCGAAGTGTCCTGGCACGCTGCCGCATCGAGCTGGTTTGGGAGTGAACCAAAAGTTCACTCCCCGAGTTCGGGCTTGCCCAAGGAAGCACCCGCTGGCCATGGTTGCGGACGAATGCAGATGCATCCTGGGACCACGGCCTCTGCGGTAGAGGGCACCTTGGGGTTTTAGCGGGTAGTTTGGCCCTTCTGACCGGGAGCCCTGCATATAACCCGCTCGCTCCCCTGGCGGGCGTGTATGCGAAAATGCGTTTTCACAAGACAAAAAAAAAACTTTTTGGGGTGCTGGGTCGGGTAACCTCCTCGTGTGCCCGGTTTGCTATTGGTCCCTTTGGGTTACGACCCGGGGGAAGAGTAGCATGACCGGGACGGTGCACCCCGGGCACTTGGTTATTAATTTTCCACAAGGGATCTTGGTAGCCAAGTGGCAGATAACTCGACGACGCTTCTCTCTCCTCCTCTGCTTTCAGAGGAGCCGAGAGGGGAGCCGGTCCTCTCTCGTCGCCTGTTGGCACTTGAGATGATGTCGTCCGGTCCTGTTCTGTCGCCGTTTGGCACTTTGCGGGGAGACTTTGATCGAAGAACAGGATGTGGGGGTTCGGTGAGTCGTGCTGTCGCGACAACCGGACATGCTTCACCCCTGTCCGAACCCGTAATCCGGCGCATACCAGGTGTTGTGGTTATGTCTCGCAGCCTGGGGCCGGGCCGGGGGCCTTACCTTCATTGGCTGGGCCACGAGAAAGGACAACCTCTATAAACTACCCAACAGTAAAAGTTGTAAAAACCGGGGGGGTTTTGGGCAGCCCTACTTTAAGCCCTGTATGTTAAGTCCCGAGGCCCCCGGAATGAGAGTCACCCGGGGGTTCTCACGCTTGTATCGGCTCTACTCGTAGAAATCAAATGTCTTTGAATTTATCTTATAAAAATAAAACTACTGGTGAGCCTGAGAAAAGCGTTGATTATGTAGTACCCGCGTAGATGTCAAGCCCGCGAAGGGCGGTGTCAACACGCGAAGTAGAAGCAGGTCTTGCCGCTCGCCCTTAGTGGTGCTGGAGCGGCCACCGCCCCAGGCGTCACATAAACTTGGTACTGTAGAGTCATATTTCGACTCACTGACCATCACGTCAGTCGCTACCGGGAACAACATGGCGCAGTTCTCCCGGGAGCGTCGATATGAAGAAGATGCGACCAGCAATGTTAGTAGCGTGTCTCGGTCGTTTGCTATACAGCCCGGAATGAGCTCTGCTAACCTAACCTGACCCCCTTGTAAAGGATGGTCGCGGTGCAAACATAGACGGTGTTGGCGAGGTGATTGTTACTAATAAATCCGATATGGACATCGTTACTGAGGGGGAGGTAGAAAGACGTGGTAATCTTACCCGAAGACCAACCAGGCCTACGAATCGGCGGGCCAATAGAGCCAGTAATGAGAGGCTTGAGTTGCGTCGTGAAGGCCGCCGCATTTATGAAAAGCGGACTGAGTCACCACGTGCACAAATCAAGACGGCGGCCACCAGGGCATCGTCGGAATCGGAGGACAGCCAGCGTAGGCATAGTGGGTCGGTAATGCTATCGTTCCCGAAGAGGTGCTCAAGGCTTTGCGGAAGCGCCAGCTCTCGAAAAGCGGCCTAGCGATGAGCGATGCCGGGTCGAGTGAGGACTCTGTGTCAGCCTCTAAGGCAAATCCTAGGAGACTGCACAGTGCGGCTGGCCTTTTGGGCGAATCAGACTTGGGTAAGGAGCGACTATCGGCGACGCCCAGCCCAGCGACGGCACGGAGAGGTCGAGACCAACCTCCGACCGCTTTCGAGTTCACAGTTCAAACAAAAAACGCCCTCGAAAAACAATTAGAAGAGGAAATTTACGATATGGGTTGTAGGGTCTTGCCCTGAAGCTGTACTTACTGTTATTAGGACTCCTGTTCAAATAACTGTTCAGCACGTTGACACTTTTATTGTCCATTTTTAAACATATAATTGGTATATTCTTGGGTTTGGCCCTTCAGGCTCTGATTGCTCATCATCTTTGCCTGGAAAATTAGTTAATACTGTAAATTTTGACTACGTTGTAATTACGTTCTACAAATATTTTGAATCGAATTGAACTACGATTAGAGTATTTTCTTTTGGGGAAATGATCTCTTGTTTCCTAAATATCCAATTGTTAAAAGTAATTATGGTTTTTGGACAAATACAAGGGTATTGGGGTGTGTGTCTGGATTCTTACCGTTGTATCTTCTTGTTTTCCTTTTGTTGGGAATCCAGACGAACCCCCATGCCACGGGGGTCATTTTTCCATCACATTAGAAGGTTTCTTTCGTGGCAAATATTTGATTTAGTATTTAAAATATCACATTTTCCAAATTAACGTTAATCTTTTATTATTTTATTCTTTATATGTCATATGTTGTCATGCGGACACAGTTCATAGTCGGCGGAGATTTTAATCTTTTTTGTGCTCCCGTTATTCTAGATAATTGCTGGATCCAATTCTTCATCATGTCTTCATGGATTATATTCTTGTCTGCTAAACACGAGGTCGTCCGAAAATAAATATCGACCACTTCGGAAACTGGCTGGTCGACTATGAGTACTGGCCATCAAGACTATATCTTCTTTTGTGCCAAATGCATTCTCGAACGTGTTTAAGTGAAGACCCGAGCCTTCGTTAGAGAGTGCAGCGGATGAGTGGGCAGAGTTCTCCCAGCCTTCGAACTAGAAGGTGGATCAGTATCATAGCTAGAAGAAGCTATCTTCAGAAACCAAAAATTAAATACAAGTTGACCGGTCAAATTATGCACGTGACTGCATAAAAGTTTATCCTCAAAGTTTTCTAAATTAAATAGTCTGTCGAGTCAATCTGCAACCTGTACTTTTCGGCCAACAGTGAACCTAGTGATCCAGCCCGGGCATAAGTTGTGTGGAGTGGACTTTCGTAAAAACTTTCGTACTTTTAACCTTCTAAATTCTTTTTATAAATTTCTTGTTTTGTACATTGTAGTTTCTGGACTGATTGTACATAAACCCATTACCCTGATATTCGTTGTTTTTCTTATTAACTGAGCCTGGCACTGTCCGTAGGACAGTTTTACGTTACAGGGTGAAAAGGCCCGTAGAGACTGGCAAGCGCAGGCAGCGCGTGTGGCTGCCGGCGTACCTCCCCTCACAGTGATCGAGTTAACCGGTCGGGTGAAAACCGCAGCCAACTCGATAGAGACGGTTGCGCTAAACTCTAGACACCTAAAGGGTAGACCTCCTCAAAGAAGCGGTTGCCTGTATGCTGGATGCTGCAGATATGCTAGATGGACCGCCACTGAGGAGGTGAAAATACTGCGGGCGGAAAACCAGCGTCTCTACTCGGAACTCTCCGAATTTCGTAAGGAAGTTGAGCAGCTCAAATTAGATAGGAGGGCAGGAGAACGAACCGTCCCTAACACTATAACCCCTGCTTCTCAACTTCAGGCTGACGACCTGGAGCAGATATGCCGAGTCATCATGTCCTAGGTGGGGGATATGATGAACGCCAGGTTGGAGGCGCTCCAACACCGGCTCTTGGCGGAAAAGCGTATCCGGCCTCCATTGGCCTTTGATAAAGTGGTTACGGCAGTCCAGCAACAGCAACCTGTGGCGGAGGAGGATCCAAATATAAACAACGCGGCCTTCTTTCCTCCTCTCCCATCACCTGGAATTATGGAGAAATCGCAGCCATGTGTTTCTTCGACTCAAGTATCGCAGCCGGCGCAATCCCTTAATTCTACACCGATGAGACCTGCCCCTACGGAACCGTGGACAATAGTCACCACGAGGAAAAAGAGAAAAAGGGCAGCGGAGTCTGCAACGAGTAACACCCCGAATCAGGCCAAATCCAGTAAGGAAAAAAAGAAGCCCAAGCTGCGTCCACCGCGCTCATCGGCGGTGCTATTGACGCTGCAGCCTGAGGCGAAGGACAGGGTAACTTACGGGGATATCCTCCGAGAGGCTAAATCTAAACTCAATTTGTCCAAGCTCGAGATTACGGCTCTAAAGTTCAGGAAAGCGGCAACTGGCGCGACTCTCATAGAGGTGCCTGGTGCCACTAGCTCGAAGAAGGCAGATAATCTAGCCAAAAGATCAACCGAGATATTAGATACCGGTGTGGCTCGTTTATCTAGACCAGTTAAGATCGCTGAGCTACGCATCTCCGGGCTAGACGAGCCGATGTCTGTGGAGGAGGTCTCGGCCGCTGTAGCCCGAGACGGGGGATGTCCGACGGAGGTCGTGAAAACCGGAGAAATTCGGTGGGGTCTCAACGGGATGGGTACGGTTTGGCTTCGCTGCCCAGTCAGTGTAGCTAAAAACCTGGCGCATAAAGGCCGGATACTAGTTGGATGGGTATCCGCCGCTATAAAACTGCTAAAAGCCCGCACGCTACCCTGTTACCGCTGTTTTGAAACAGGCTACGTGCGGGAGCAGTGGGCTGTGCTACCAAAGTGGCGAGCCGGAGCATAGAGCGGGCCAATGTACGAATGCGGCTCATTATACAATCTGCGCCAAAGCTGGAAAAACGGCCAGTCATAGGCTTGGAAGCGCCTCTTGTTCTGCACAAAAAAATAGAAAGAGGAAAACTGTCGCTAAATCCGTGACTCAGCAACTGACCCACGCTAATGTGCCTACTGTTCTGGCCATGGAAGAGCGGGCTGTAGAAACGGAGGAACAATAATGGCACTCCAATTTCTGCAAGTGAATCTCAACCACTGCGCTGCAGCTCAGGACTTGTCACAGCACATGGTCATGTCACAGTGGTCGATTCATAATGGAGTGTTCGCAGAACATTACGACCTCCCTCCCGGTGGTAACTGGTTAGAAGACGACCTGAGCTAGTGGCTATTACTTACCAGAGTAACAACGGTGCACCTTCGATCACACGACAGGTCAGAGGGCCAGGCTACGTGGCAGTATGGCTGGGCAATCTTGTGGTCCTGGGAGTATATTTCTCTCCGAACCGCGCTCTCGAGGAATTCGAAAGGTATTTGGACGAGGTTGGGCGCTTTATTCGTCTGTGTTGTCCGCAAAAAGTGCTTGTTGCTGGAGACCTGAATGCAAAGTTAATGGTTTGGGGTTGCCCAACGACAGATGCTCCAGGGGAGGTACTGGAGGAGTGGGCCACCGCCACGGGTCTCTTGATCGTCAATACAGGATCGGTCGACATGTGCGTGCGACGACAAGGCGGCTCAATAGTAGACTTTACGTTCGCGAGCACCGCTCAAAAGAAGATATAGTCTTGATGGCCAGTACTCATTGTCAACCAGCCAGTTCCCGAAGTGGTCGATATTTATTTTCGGACGACCTCGTGTTTGGCAGCCAAGGATATAATCCATGACGACATGATGAAGAATTGGATCCAGCAATTATCTAGAATAAGGGGAGCACAAAAAAGATTAAAATCTCCGCCGACTATGAACTGTGTCCGCATGACAACATATGACGTATAAAGAATAAAATAATAAAAGGTTAACATTAATTTGGAAAATGTGATATTTTATATACAAAATCAAATATTTGCCTACGAAAGAAACACTCTAATGTGATGGAAAAATGACCCCCGTGGCATGGGGGTCTACCTGGATTCCAACCAAAAGGAAAACAAGAAGTTACAACGGTAAGAATCCAGACACACACCCCAATACCCTTGTATTTGTCCAAAAACCATCACTGCTTTTTGGATATTTAGGAAACGAGAGATCATTTCCCCATAAGAAAATACTCTCATCGAAGTTCGATTCGATTCAAAATATTTGTAGAACGTAGTTAGAAGTATTAAAAAATTTTTCAGGCAAGGATGATGAGCAATCAGAGCCTGAAGGGCCAAACCCAAGAATATACCAATTATATGTATCATATCATCATCATATCAGCCAGAAGACGCCCACTGCTGGGCATAGGCCTCCCCCAGAGATCTCCACAAAGGCCGGTCCTGTGCTTTTGGCATCCAGCTGGTACCTGCAATCCTTACAAGGTCGTCAGTCCACCTTGTGGAAGGCCTACCCACGCTGCGTCTTCCGGCACGTGGTCGCCACTCGAGAACTTTACTGCCCCATCGGCCATCTGTTCTTCGAGGTATGTGCCCTGCCCACTGCCACTTCAGTCTGGCAATCCTTAGAGCTATGTCGGTGACCTTAGTTCGCTTGCGGATCTCCTCATCTCTGATTCGATCGCGCAAAGAGACTCCGAGCATAGCTCTTTCCATTGCCCTTTGGGTAACAGTGAGTTTTCTTATAAGGCCCACAGTGAGCGGCCACGTTTCAGTTCCGTAAGTCATCACTGGCAACACACATTGGTCAAAGACCTTCGTCTTGAGACATTGCGGCAATTGGGACGAAAATATACGGCGTAGCTTCCCGAATGCTGCCCAACCGAGTTGGATTCGTCGATTGACCTCTTTCTCGAAGTTGGACCTACCTAACTGAACTATTTGTCCTAGGTATGAATAGTCGTCAACAACTTCAAGTGGAATGCCTCCAACTGTCACTAGAGTAGGCACAGCATGGACATTCGACATAATTTTCATCTTGTCCATGTTTATTTTAAGACCTACTTGTTGAGAGGCACTACAGAGGTCATCGAGCATTTTGCCCAAGTCTTCCAGGGTTTCAGCCATGACTACGATATCGTCAGCAAATCTGAGGTGAGTGAGGTACTCGCCGTTAATATTGATGCGAAGTCCGTCCCAGTCCAGAAGATTAAAGATATCCTCCAGTGCAGCGGTGAACAACTTCGGTGATATGACATCACCTTGTCTAACACCTCGCTGCAGCTGAATAGGTTCTGTGGTCTTATCCTGGAGACGAACTGACATAGTGGCGTTTTCGTACAAACCCTTCAGTGCTTCGATATATCGATAGTCAATTTGGCACCGCTGTAGAGACTGGAGCACCGCCCAAGTTTCGATCGAATCGAAGGCTTTCTCATAGTCCACAAATGCCAAGCATAATGGCCGGTTATACTCTTCGGTCTTCTGTATAACCTGCCGCAGCGTATGTATGTGGTCTATGGTACTAAAATCTTTTCGGAATCCGGCTTGTTCGGGAGGCTGGAAGTCATCAAACCTGCGTGCGAGACGATTCGTAATGACTCTCGAAAACAGCTTATACACATGGGTCAGCAGCGATATTGGTCTGAAGTTCTTCAAGAGAGCCTTATCACCTTTCTTGAAGAACAACATCACTATACTTCTGTGCCATGTTTCCGGCGTTTTTTCCTCGAGGATGACGGAATTGAACAGCTTCTGAAGGGTCTTAAGCACAGGTTTGCCACCAGCTTTCAGAAGCTCAGCCGTAATTCCATCATCACCCGGCGCCTTGTTGTTCTTGAGCTGTTTGAGAGCCATACTAATCTCATACAGGCTGATGTCCGGGATATCTTCGGTGTAGTGTCGGGTCAACTTGGCTCTGGGGTCTTTTGCCATACTGATAACAGGTGCCCGTGTTGTCGTGTATAACTGTCCATAGAACCTCTCGACTTCCCTCAAAACCTCGGACTTGGTCGAAACAACTCTGCCGTCATCCGTTTTCAGTCTTGTCAACTGGCTCTGTCCAATCGACAGATCTCTCGCAAAGACTTTAGAGCCTTTATTCCGCTCGATCGCCGCCTCAATGTTGATAGTATTGAAGCGGCGTATATCGCGCGTCAGAGACTTGGAGATCTGTCGATTAAGTCGCCTAAATTGAGAGACATCATCAGGGGATGGCAGACTCATTGCGCGTCTTTCTTCCATGAGTTTGAGGGTATCGTCAGAGATTTTGCTTGTTCTTTTTGTACGGCAGGCTTTGTAAAACTTTGACCCAACCGTATAGACTGTTTCCACGAACCTGTTATTGTAGTCGTCCACGTCGACGCACTCTCCTAGGCACTCGAAGCGATTTTGTAATTCGAGTTGAAAGCTCTCGGGGTTTTGGATTTGGATGGGTACAGGCCGGAGCGTTGACCTCATCAATCTCGATCCAGCTGTGGATTAATATTCAATGTGCCTCTTACCAATCGGTGATCACTGCAAATTTTTACGCTATTGATCACAGATACATCATTGAATATATGCCGTTTCGTAGATAGGATGAAGTCAATCTCATTTTTTGTGACACCATCGGGACTAACCCACGTCCATCTGCGATGATTCGGCTTCCCGAAAAATGAGTTCATCATAAAGAGTCCCTCTTCCTCCAGAAAGCCGGCCAGCATCTGGCCACGGGCGTTCCGACTTCCAACTCCAAATTGCCCCACTCTCAACTCGTCTCCGCTTCGTTTGCCCAGTTTCGCGTTGAAATCCCCCATGACAACGGTGTAATGTGTCTTGGAGGTATGTATGGCTGTAGTTATATCCTCATACATACCCTCCACTTCGTCGTCGGAGTGAGTCGAAGTCGGTGCGTAGACCTGTATGACTTTCAACGAATACCGCTTGGTAATTCTGAGTATAAGGTACGCAACCCTAGACGACACCCTCTCGATCTTGACGATGTTGTTCACAAGGGATTTGTGGACGAGGAACCCGACACCACCTACGGACAGTTGGTCGCCCTCCCGGAAGTAAAGCAGATTTCCGGACTTCAGAGTTATCGAGTCCTCCCCCTTTCTTCGGACTCCAGATATCCCTATAATGTCATAATGTAATCTGCTTACCACTTCCTCCAGCTCCACGAGCTTTTCGTCGGTCCGCAGTGTCTGGACATTGTATGTTGCCAGGGCCAGTGGTCGTGCTTTGTGGTAGCCTGGTCGCGTCCGGTGATTTTTCGCACCCCCTGCCCCGCCGTTACCGTGACCGCTACCATGGTCCGGAATAGCGGGGCCGCCGGGTACTGGGGGCCGTGGACTGTGTGTGCTTGTCATCCGGGGGGGGGGGGGGGGGGGGGGAATTGCCATAATCGCCACGCTTGGCAGGCGGGTTGGCGATCGTAGTGCAGTATATGTAAATGTACCCAGAAAGATGCTGCTGCCCATCTTTCGGGTTTGTACCTTACGACACCCACGGGAAGAGATGGGGTGGTGCTATTCTTTGTATCAACTAAATAAAAAGTGTCAACGTGCTGAACACTTGTTTGAACGGGAGTCCTAATAACAGTAAGTACACCTGACACCGTTTTACACCACCAAGCGTCAGAGCAAGACCCTACATATTTGCTTGCAGACCGTCTCGTCCAGCACCTGGAAACAATGGGTCCTGACCTCTCCGACAACCAATTTGGGTTTAGAAGAGGTCGATCAACAATAGACGCGTTGCTGCGACTCAAGGAGTTGTCTCAATAAGCGGTTGCCCAGGGTGAGGTTGTTGTAGCAGTGTCTCTAGACATCGCCAATGCTTTCAACACCCTCCCATGTAGCTGCATCAGGGAAGGGCTTGAATACCATGGGGTGCCACTCTACCTGCGCCGGGTGATAGAATCCTATCTCACCGAGAGACACGTCATCTTCCCAGGCCAGAACGAATAGAATACAAAAAAAAGAATAGAATACGTTTTTATTCACACACAACAACACATCACAAACATACGAACGAGTGGGGGCGCTGGCCGATGACATGCGGCGTTCCACAGGGGTCAGTCCTCGGGCCGCTTCTGTGAAATATAGGGTATTATTGGGTCCTCCGTGGAGCTAATCTTTAGGGTGTCTCGGTCACAGGTTACGCAGATGACACTCTCGTTACCGCCAGCGGACGGACATATCGGGAGGCAATTCTGCTAGCGACAGCTGAGGTCGCCCAAGTCGTTGCTCGAATACGGCTCCTGGGCTTGGAGGTTGCACTGCACAAGTCCGAGGCCATATCATTCATGGGCCAAGGAATGCACCTCCGCCCGGCGCTGCTATCATCACTGGGGGGACCCTTATTAATATATTGGCCTCTATGCGGTACCTAGGCCTAACACTAGACGTGCGATTTACCTTTAGGGAGCATTTTCGCCGTCTTGTCCCCAAGCTGATCAAAACTGCTGCGTGCAGGTGCTCTCATCACATGGGTGTTTCGGAGAGTACCTGCATAAAGTGGCACGTAGAGAGGGGACGATAGCATGCTATGCGTGTGGTTGTGCCGTAGATACGGCGCGGCACACGTTAGAAGAGTGCCCCGCCTCGCGGAGCAACGCGCGACGCTTGTCGCAGCAGTGGGGGCCGACCTCTCGTTACCAGCTGTGGTGAAAGCCATGGTTGACAGCGATAGGTCATGGAAGGCCATGCTCTCCTTCTGCGAGGCCGTGATATCGCAAAAGGAAGCGGCAGAGAGGGCGAGGGAGGATGACATTCTCTCGGACCCGATCCGCCGCCGGAGAACTGGGCGAAGGCAGCGCGATCATGCGCATTACCTGCCCCCATAACGGGACCTCGGACGACAGACAGGGCCGTTTGTCGTCCACGTGAGAGGCCCCGAGTAGGCGGTACGGCATGTCGAAGTATCCCGGCACGCTGCCGCATCGAGCTGGTTTGGGAGTAGACCAAAAGTTCACTCCCCGAGTTCGGGCTTGCCCAAGCAAGCACCCGCTGGCCATGGTTGCGGACGAATGCAGATGCATCCTGGGACCACGGCCTCTACGGTAGAGGGCACCTTGGGGTTTTAGCGGGAAGTTCGGCCCTTCTGACCGGAAGCCCCGCATAACCCGCTCGCTCCCCGGGCGGGCGGGTACGCGTAAATTCGTTTTTCCAAGTAAAAAAAAAAAGGAGGTTAGGTTAGGTAAAAGTAAAGTAAGCAACCTGATTTTGAATAATGAATACATTCATCGTGTAGCTACTATCTTGTTGTATACAGACGGACGTCTTCATTTGCTTATTTGTTGATTTCGATCAATATTATAATTTCTCAAGACGCTTAACTTTTTATACAGAGTCTACGCAAAAGTGTCTAAGCAAAAGTCTACGCAAACATGTAAATGCTGTGAGTCAGAGAAACTCGGATGGTACTTACACTTACAATTGACATAATTTGCGGGCCCGGCACATTGCCAGAAAGTTTGACAATTCTTGAACTCAATGGTTCTGTCTTGCGTTGTACATGATGGTATTTAAGTGATTTTTAATTTTAAAATAACGTGAGTTGTTTTTAGAGATGTACCGACTAGTCGGGAAAGCCGACTATTCGGCCACATTGCTGACAGCCGACTAATCGGCTGTTTTCTTTTCTTTCAAAATCATATTTATTTCCATGAAATCCTTTCGCTATCATTAAACTATCTTATCTATTTCACTCGCTTTTGATTTATTGAGGTGCCTTATTTATGACTGTTCACACAGGACTGCAAGAGTTTGTGTCAAAATTGCGATTTTATTGCGATGATAGTCAAATGGTGATTGCAGTCGAGTGTTCAATTCAATTTTACCAAAACGCAGACTTGTTTGTGTTTTTTACCAATCGGAGCCCATTTCATCTTGTTTAGATCTGTACTTCAACGCCAAAGCAAAAACTGCAGCAAAAATAATCGGCATCCTATCAAAAGCTAGGCGGTACCTTACTAAGCAAAAGTTCGGTCTTGTATGGAGTACTGCTACCAGCTTTAAAATTCAACAGCCAAATATCAAGTGACGGATTTGGATTCGTTAAAGAAGAGTGCTATAAAAATTATTCCTATATTGACGCTAACCTACAACATTTTTTTGTGTTTTACCAATAATATAGATTCTTTTTCAAAAACTGATGTCCCTAATAATATATAATTTTGTAATTTTTCCCTAATTCATATTTGTGGATTTGCTGATCTATGACTACTAATGCTGTTGGAGAATGGCGTGTTACGAGTTTCTTTGAGTAATAATTTTATAAAATAATTCGCTGAAAATATGGAGTCACAGTGACACCACTGCGGTCATTACGTAACAAAGATCATGGTCGGTAACTAAAGGTTAACTAACTAAAAACTAACAGTGTAGCGGTCGGACTCCGTCAAGTCTGAGAAGTTCGCTCGAATGGGTAACACTGAATAATTTAAATTTTCCACCAAGCAATAAGGTTTTCATGGTTATATTCCAGCATATGTAGCCAGCATAATGCACACGCACATTTAGTTCTACTTTTTTGTTACCTACATGAAATCTAAATATTACCGCTTTTCATCAGCTGGGCGTTCTTAAGACTGAGTAGGTACGTAATAGATACTTAAAAAATTGCTCACCAAAAAGGACAAATGCTCTCCAAAATAGCAAAAACATAGCATTTAATCCTTTTTTGGTAAAACATTTGATTCGGTTTAGGCGCAACATTTTCGTTATTCATATTAGCTACAAGATAGATCTGTAGCCAGAGGTACTTTCTATCAATGCGCGCAAGGAAATAAGAATTGATGGATATTTCAAAATTCCACCTCTCAATTCTCGAGGTATAAACGTTGGAGTTGCCTTTATTGACAGGGGAATATACAAATATTCGAAAATATCCTACGGCATATGAGTAGCTAAAATGCTTTTAAGTTAGACGCCGCACGTATATAAACCGGAATGTGAATGGCGTTGATTTGAATCATTCCGCTGAATCGAATTCGTTTGTTCCAAGAAATCCCTGGAAAATTCCCAATTTTTCACCATGCAAATATTTTCCTCAGAGGCGGTAAGTAAATATTTTTTTTCGTTTACGATAATGACCTGCCATCGTCTGATATTTAATATTATGTTGATATCGGATATGGAAAGCCTTATAATTTATGGTTCTAATCGAAACGAGTTTATGAATTCCTGTCGTTCTACAAACTTGCCGACCTAAAATATAGTGGTGTATTAAAACCTACTCTTGCCTATTGAATAAAGAACACTAGTCAGCTTGTATTACATCTTCAATTTCACGCATAATAACACGATTAAAGTGATATTTATACTCGGGCTTTTTCATTGAATTTTTGCTACTTACTTAGAATGAGTTATTTTCCAAAAGTCGGGCATTCTTGTAGCTTTGTACCTAAAGTAGATTTTTGTCCACAGTGCATATGCCAGCTGCGGTGCATATAAAGTACGACATGACACAAAAGCAAATTTTTAAGCACGGTTCAATTTCGCTGCGTGCCCAAGCCAATGATGACGACGTAATTAACATCAGCTCTGAGGTTTTGGCTCGACTGTTGTTAAAATTGAATAATTCCACAATGTAGCGGGCAAATTACATCAGGCAGTCAGCGAAACCGCACATTTACGATGCATAAATGCGGTGTGACGCGACGCGACGCACTCAAGCTGATTTATTTGACGGCAACTTGGCAAGATAAATTATCGCCAACGTCCCATTTCGGATTGAAACTTTTTGTTTATCTTTGAGATATTTTCCAACCGAACTTTAGGGTAAACATCTGGTTCATCTTCGCCAAATTGCAAAGACCAGCGGAAAGTTTGGTGGCATGGGGAATACGGAAGTGTTTATGCAAGTAAAGTAGGAAAAGTGGTCATGGAAAAGTTGACGGCAGCCAGTCACTTTATGATAAAAAAAACCGGCCAAGTGTGAGTCGAACTCGCATACGAAGGGTTTCGTACATTTCGTCTTATAGCTATTACAATAAGAGCTACTATTACAATAATAGCTATTTTTGGACTGCATAACATAAGTTTGTTTGTATCGGTTTTTTTCTAAATATGTATCTCTAAATCTATAATAGGGATAGCGCTGTAATTTTCCTGTGAAATATGCTAAGCCTTGACTAACATGAATTATTTTATAATTTTAGCTTGGTAAACTTAAGAAATAATGGGGGGAACGGTAATTTTTTGCGCATTTTTCGTATTAATTCAAATCTATAGCACCTAGGAACAAAAAAATTGTGTTCAAATGTGCATTCCTTACATAAGATAGGTAACCTAGGTTTGCAAACTTTTTTAATTTTCTCCAATTTGCCCCTAAAAGTGACCCCTTAACGTCATGGACCTGTAATCGGTTTTGTCGTAAAATATAATGTAAGGAAGAACCAATATCCGCACTTTTTATTCAAAAATTTCGACTAATTTGCTACGGCGAAAAAAGGGTGGGTATGGTAAATTTTCAGATCAGACACTCGATTTTTTAAACACACGAAACTCTAATAAAGTGATCTCGTGACTCTGTGAAAGTGATGAAAGAATAAAGTGAAACAAAAAACAACATCATGTATTTTATACATATACTCGTTACACTAGTTGACAAATTAAATTATCTTATTACAATGTAATTATCTTGTTACTATAGGAAAAGCTCTGACAGATGACCTTTCTAAAATCAATTTAGATTTATAGTACAGTTAATTAATCATTCGATTTATTACAATG
Source organism: Blastobasis adustella (assembly GCA_907269095.1). Classification (NCBI taxonomy): domain Eukaryota; kingdom Metazoa; phylum Arthropoda; class Insecta; order Lepidoptera; family Blastobasidae; genus Blastobasis; species Blastobasis adustella. The sequence goes on from OU026130.1 coordinate 10,610,323, forward strand.
TTTCGAAGTAGGTATCGAGTTTTATTGTAAACAAATATAGATAAAGGGTGTCCAGCGGGAATTTTTCAAGTTTAAATCATCGTTACCCGTTCATTAGAGGGGACAGGTGCGCGGGAGGGGTAGCGTTCGTTGGGTCGTCTTTGCGGATTTGTTAGTAACCATGAGTCATTGGGCGGCAGCGCACCGCGCGTTTGCGGTAGAACAATATTTAAAGTGTAGGGAATCGTTGATTCGAGCGCGTCGTGCTTTTTGTTCCAACTTTGATATTCGGCGATTAAACGATGGTCCGAGCACGCAACTTATATGGTCGTGGGTGCAAAGATTCCGACAAGATGGGCCAACGGTTAATAGGCTGCCAACAGGACCGTATACGTCAGCAGCAACGCCAGAACGTGTGGCACAGGTGCTACAAGAAATCGTTAGAAATCCAAGGAAATCAGTGAGAAAGATTGCGGCAGGCATTAAGAAGTCGACTGTGCATGTCATTTTAAAAATAATAATAAAACTGCATCCATATAAAATGCAAATCATCCAAAAACTAAATGACAGCGATTATGTTTTAAGAGAAACGTACGCCCTAACGATGTTGGAACGTTTTCGGGCCCCAGAACACTTGGCAACATATTGTTTAGCGATGAAGCTCATTTCCACATCGGAGGCTATGTGAATAATCAAAACATGCGTTACTGGAGCCCCGACAATCTAAGGGAACGGCATCAAAAGAGTTTGCACTGCCCTAAAACGACGGTATAGTGCGCTTTTTCAGCTCATGGAATAATCGGTCCATATTTTTTCAATCAGAGAGAAACTGTCACTTCTTCGGTATACTGCCGTATGATTGATGAGTTTTTGGTACCGCAATTGCAAGTGTTTCACGGACGCAACAACATAACTCATTTTCAACAAGATGGGGCAACTCCACACACTGCCAGGGTGTCAATGTTGAGGTTCAGGAAAATTTTCCCTAGAAAATTAATAAGCAAGTACGGAGACCTTCCCTGGCCACCTCGATCGCCGGATTTGACGACATGCGATTTTTTCTTGTGGGGTTACCTCAAGTCCAAAGTGTACTGCAATAATCCCCGTACCATAACTGCCCTACAAGAAAATATCCGGCGTGAAATTGCTGCCATTGCCCCAGAGCTTTATTCTCGCGTACTTGCCAATATGAGAGTTCGCTTACAAGAGTGTATTGCGAGAAATGGACGTCACTTGGAAGACATTATTTTTAAGAAGTAAAATCCGCAGACACTTGTTACATTTAAAAAATATAATAAATATTCTAAACTTATTCTTTAATTTTTTATTTAATATTGAAATTAAACTTTTATTTGATTAACCATGTGTTTCGTTGATGCTTTACTCAATTACTATAGAAACAAACTTAGTTTCAGAAAAGTGTTGCAGAATCTGATGTACCTATCCTGTCAAATGAACTAATCGTGTGCTTGTAATGGACAATATTGGATCTGTCAAAGCTCTTCTTATAGTAACCGGGGTATAATGTACCTAATCAGTCACCACAGCCCATAACAGTCCACTGCAGGACTTAGGGCCTCTAGGGTTATTGCCATAATCTCCACGCTTGGCAGGCGGGTTGGAGATCGCAGTGTATAAATAGAACAATGGAAAATGCTGCTGCCCATTTACCAGACTACGGAGACTCTTGCTCTTTTACCTCGAAAAGATTAGTCGCCTTTTAAAAAAAAAAAAAAAATATATATATATATGTTTCAAACTTTACCATAGTTCTACATGTAAGTACTTCATTAAAACTGATGTAAATAAGTCAGTGTCAGGATTTAATAAACGTAATGGACTTTTTTATCTGTTTACTTACAAAAAGGGAAGATAAAAGTTGTTGACTCACGCTGTTTAACGATTATTGAAAGGGCATCTAATAAAACTGTTAATAATACAAAACATCCTATTTCGTTATCTATACCATTTATCGGAAGTATACGATACTTGCGTACTAGCGTCGTCGAAATTTCAGTGACATTTGACTTTTATACGATATTGCATTTTCATACGATTTAGTTAGACCTCAAGATCTTGATACCTAATTAAGGTCCCTAGGTTGTGGTTGGATTATGGGACATGGACAAAAAACTATGAATGGTCTACAATACCACCAAAATGTTGCATGGAAGAGGCGACAGTATGATAAAATCGAGCCAAACGATATAACGGTTTCAGTGTTATTTCTAGTGAAATCAAAAGCACTACGAAACTTCATGGTTACCAGTCAGTCAAAGCCACTGAGTTACCATAAGACAACGTGGAGAGTGACATTTTAATGAAATCTATGCCCATCGTATGCTATACGTCGCAGACCAATGCTATTAAGAAAATAATTGGGTCTTACTTACTACGAAAAGAAGAAGAAAGTTTCACATTGAACATTTCTTCGATCAAGGAAAAGGATAATAGTTTTTACCTCAATACCGAAATTGGTTTCACAATATAAGTTGTTTAGAGTAATGAGTACATTTAGCGACATTAAAATAGGACGCTCTAAAAATAAGGGATATTAGGCCGAATTTTCTGCCATGTCCCTTTTTCGTTAGTTGTCACAGAAGACAGACAGTCAATTAGAGATAAGTGCTGGTCACCCTGTTTTGATCCATAACCCTGCGTGCGCCCAATCTCGACTTATGGTCTTAACCTGTGCAATAAATCAACGTAGACAGCACACGGCAGACTCATTGTGGGCCCGTTTACAAATTTGACCTCATTAAGTTCCCCTATTTAGACTGTTCCGGACACCGACACAGGTTAAATTAGTGTTTTCGGTATGCTTTTGGTACAGTCAGTTGTATCTAAACATAGTTATGTCACTGTAAATTTGTAAAATCGTTAGATTATAACCATGTTACGGTACCAAGTCAGTCTTTAAACTATTGAAAAAATGGGATCTGTTATAGTGTCACCTACCATAACCATCTATTTAGTAAAAAAAATCATAACTAACATGGCAATCAACATTATTGTAGGTACTAAATGTCGTTTTACAATTTTTTATCTACTGAAGAGATAAGTTGGCGCCATTGTACCGACAATTTAATACAAATCGTAGTAAGCATCTCCACGTTCTGTCACTACGCAAACCTAACCAAGGCGAATTTAAACATGTTCATGTATTTCTTCGAAAAATAATGCAAAATTAAACTTTAGGCGCTATACACGTACCTACTGAGTCTTTGGCGACCACTGCAGATAAGAAGCATGGTACCTATACATTTCGGTAAGTGTGCGTTGGCACTTTATTCACTGGTTTAACCCTCCCTCTTCCATCTTCAAGGCAACAGACAAGGTTCATCTATTATACAAAACGTTTCGCTTCTACATTTATTTACTGCGAATAGCCAAGGAATGGTACTCATTGTTTGCGGATCTGTTGCCTGAGCAATATAATCTGGGCCTTTTTCAGGGAAGAGTAAACAGGTACTATTTTTTTTATTGCCTAGGGAGGCGGACGGACAGAGGGTCTACCTGAAGGACACTGGCCACCGTCGTACAGGACATCTGCTACCTAAGGGGAGCGGATGCGGTGTCGGCCTTTTGAGGTACCTGTAGACATACCTTTTGAAGAACCCCATATAGGTAAATAAATATACTACACCATCGCCCAGGTGAGATGGCGGACAAATGTATGCTTATAGTACCTATACTTTTTTTTTTATTACACAGGGAGGCAAATGCGCCGGCGGGTCACCTGATGGGAAGTGATCACCGCCGCCTATAGAACCCGCCATACCCGGGGAGTCAAGCAGATCACTTTATGGTAAGTAATCACCACCGCACATAGACACCCGCGACACACGGGAAGTCAAGCGAGTCACCTGATGGTAAGTATTCACCACCGCTCATAGATACCCGCAATACCCGGAGAGTCGCGAATGCGTTGCCAGCCTTCAAAACAGGAATAAGGCCGTTTCTTGTAGGCTTCGATGTCGTAACGAACTAGAAACAACATTGCACAAAAGAAAGCAGCTTATACTTATATTAAGAAATGAACTTTTGAGTTTTGTTGAAATGTGTTAGATGTAAAAACCATTTTTTAAACTACTATCAATTGGATTTCCAACCAAATTCGCAACTCTCACTTTCTCAATTCAGTAGACAAGACTTAACGTATTTAAGACTGAAAGGCAGCCAACAAATAATATGAACACGACGCAAATAAAGGGGAAGTAGGTAAATATGTTTTCATTAGGGGCATTGGACCGCTAGCGGTTGATGTCCGTTCCCGGGATGATGGATTGATTCATAATTGGACGACAACACCAAATGCTCTTTAATTTCCCGGACGTTTCCCGCGGGAGCGAATTAGGAACTTCGCAAATCGCGTCGCTGCAAAAAATAATTTGTCATAAACTTTATTGAACGGCGTCCCCCGTGCTGGAGGCGGTCTGACAGAAGAGAAATCTGAACTGTATTTTGGTTAATTATGGGCAATGAATCTATTTATTACAATTAGTAATCTGAAATGACTGTGCAGTTGACTGGATGTGTAGGTACTTCTACTTTCATCACTGCACATTACCATTACGATCTGTCCAGACTAAGTTGTCTTATTTGGTGAACAAACAATACCTATACAAAATCACGACTTGCCGTATCAATCACGCTATGTACATCGTGTATAGATGTCTTGAATTACGAGTATATAACGAAACACATAGACTGTGAATTTCAACGAATACTGATGCAAATTATCTATTCCAATACATAATTTCCATAACCAAATAAGACACTCTGAACAGATTTTATGTTTCTGCTATTTTTTGTAGTCCACCTTCTTCCTAATTTCTGCGATTCTACCTACGATTTTGTATGGATAACGATAAAATTTTTGAATTGTGAATGCTGTCCCACCAAAAACATTTCATGTAAAATTGGATCGCCAAGCCTCGGAAACTCGTAACGGTTTTGCTGTAAAAAGTTATCAGATCTCATGAAGAGCCATCCCTATATCTACAGACACAACATTTTGGCTTATTTACGCAAGTAAATACATTTTTTAAACTACTAAGGTCGTCCGTTATTACTTGACGACGTTGCATATAACCAATTACGTGTTTGATAATCATAGTTAAAGTTTTTAATGTCAACCCATTAGCCCCCGGAGAGGTACTAAACACCCAGCATGTCCTTTGTAACGAGGTTACCTAATGAAACGGCATTGTAGATTCGACCGATACCGTTAATAAAACAACGTACGACCCACTTCTGTTAAGGGTAAACCGGATCGTTTGCAGGATGATTTTCTGATATATTACTTTGCTCCAATTTGTTGCATCATTTCGTTTAGACTACGGCAGTAATTTGGGCCACGAAAAGGATATTATGTATTATAGAAAAAAATGAAAAATATTTTTTCAAATGAACATGAGCGGATATTAGTTCTTTATACAATAAAATCTACGTTGCGCGTGCGATGTGCGAATGGAAAGAAAAGCCATTTGAAAAGTAATAAATAAATATTTAACATTATCCCACGTGTCAATGGTGGGTCACACTGCACCACTATCACCACTGCTCACCATTACACTATTAAGAACTGATAAACCGCGAACCGCTTTTCGTTCCTCCACGGAACATCCTCAGGAAACCGTCGTTCGCAAGCGTCCGTGACCATTGACCGCAAGCCAACGGTTTCCTCAGGATGCTCTTGTAGGCAAAGCTAAATATTATTTGAGCTCCAATGGATTTGAAAATGGAGTACTGCGAATTGATTACTGATACAGGGTTCCTTACCGCGTACTTTTACAATGTCCAATAATCAACGCTATTATAGTTTTAACGTGAGAGTAAAGCCTAATGAATGTGATGAACGCCCGCTAAGTCTGTCATCGTATTTCATATAGGTGCGGGATATTTGATAGCCCTATGGGCGCGCCAATAGACGATTCACAAATAGAAAAAAAAACCTCGCAATAACTTTGTCACCACTCTTCGCCTTAAAGGGGGACATTTGAACGCTCGCGTTTGTGCCTGACCCAAAAGTGCGCATTACGCCGTTCCCCGGAAACAGGCGTCGGAATTCTGTCCCAAGGGCGCTTTTATTGTGGAGCCGAAATATTAACATTCCTAGTTCCGACACCAAACGACTCGCGCTATTTTGTCAACAGATTTTCATATTATCGAACTTTTCGTGTAACCTTCGAACATGACGTTCCTCTAAATTTACTTTTCAATAAAATGACTGTGTTAATGTTTAAACCTTCTATAGAGGGCGCCACGCTTTGCGAAATAATTTATACAGGGCCCCAAAGTAAGCAAAGCTTGTGTTATGTGTACCAGAAAACTGATAAACTACTTATATAATTTTTAAATACCTACATACTTATTATACATACAATACCCAGACCCGTAATAGAAATTAAAATTCATCATGTCAATTTCTGCCTGGCCAGGAATTGAACCCGGGACCTCTGCGTGGCAGACCAATTGTTAACCAATTGAAGCACTCAGATCGTTGGTTCATTGATATAGCAATTAATTTCTAAGTACGTACGGGCTATGTGGCACTAAGCATCAATTACCTATTATATAGAAGTCTATGGATTGCATAACTGCGTCTGGTAACACTCACCGTGGGTGGTTGGATTATTGCGGGAACCCACACATGGGATCAAGAGTCAGCAATTAAGCCTGTAATAGTGGTAATACTGTTTCCCCGTTATACGGCTTCGTACAGACGCATTCATATGTGTTATACATTGTTTTTACTTATTTCACAAAATAAAACGAGCAACTCGATTTGAATACTTTGAATAGTGGCATGGTCGCTTTTGGAATAGGGGAGAATACTCGTATGTTTGCCCCTATGTATTATAAGGACACGGATGTTTGCTGAGCGTCATCTCGTTTTCTACCGAGGAAATCTGGCGTGTGGCCACCGTACAACCTGTCATCGTGGCACCTCACTCATTGTGATACGTTTCATTCAATCATTCTTAAGATCTCGTTCATTTACAAACGATTACATTCATTCTTAAGTCACTTCGCTCCTGACCGCTGATATTGTAACTTGTTGCATATCTAGTACCTAATAAAAAGTTATTTCTTTATACCAATAACATCGTTTCTTCTGAGTTCCCTTTTAGTATAAACAAGCAAAGACCACCACACACTACAGCTGCATCTCTTGTTTAGCCTATAGCACACAGCGATAGTCACAAGTATGGTGTAGATGGGTACCTACTGTAAATTAGTGCAATGAAGTACCTACCTAGTACGTAAAATATAGGTCTTGATCTCGATGATAGCTGCCATCGATTCGATCAGCTGCCAATGTAATGTATTTTTCACTAACTTTTATTTACTTTCACACGTCCCCATGTTCGTACGTAATAAAAACTTACATGTTAAATTTCATCCCAAGAATTTTGAAATTTTGCATACTTAAGTTCGGTGACAATTCAATCGAGCTGATCTGATGATGGAGACGAAAGATGACCATAGTAACTCACAAACCACGTATGATAAACCCATCAAGTTTGAGCTCGTTTGATTAGTCTTAATAAGTACTCAGACTGATTATAGAGAACGGGCGATAAAAAACGATATGAATAAAGTACTACCCAAATTCCGTTGGCGAAGCCAAGGTCCAAGACAAAGGTTCTCCGCTAGGGACCCTGAGAATGGTAAAAAGTCTAAATTATGAACAATAATTTAATAAAGTATAAGACGTTTAGCGACATCCTTATCCCTTCACGGCCAAATTGGCGATCCCTTCACCGCCAAAGACGTTTATGTGCATATATTAATGCGTGTACTTGCCATGACAGTTATCAAAGAGATCAAGCTAAGTATAATGCAATAACTTTACTTGTTACGAACTACAGCAAGATTCACGAAATGCTGGCACTTGTGTGCCCGAGCGTACTTATATACCTACTATAAAGGCTATATCCTTTGCGCGGTCTAGTAATTAGCAAACGATTAAAATGAAAATTAGTTAAAAGTGAATAATATCGTACTTTTTTAATTAACTACATGTAAGTCCTATAAGTTACATGTTCCAAATAACAAAATGCAATGATTACATAGTCTTTCAGTTTTATTTCGACAAAAGTTTAATTTTTTGCAGTACTGTGACAAATCTCCATCCCATTCGTTTACCAAGAGTAAAAAACCATTCACAATTATGGAGAATACCCAAGTAGGTGCAGGTCAAAGAGTTTAACATTAATTCGAAAAAGGTAGTTTGCATGGACCTAAAAAAATGTGAATGAATACTCTCTAAAATCATGAGTGAAGTATAAAAATGGCCGCCCGTTTATGTGGGTGTTTATGCGTGCTTTGTTGCTTTGACAGCGCGGTACAAAATCAAACAAAATGGCAGCGGATTGTCAGATCTGGTGTATCTGTGTGAGTGTGTGATTATCGTACCTTGCATACTTACACTTCTCTCTAGCGTAGAATGACGTCCGTATTTTTCAGGAATTTTTGTGAGATTTTTAGGATGACCTTAACAAAAACAGTTTTTCTTATCATCAATAGGTGGCGTAATTCATTGTGTCAAACATGCACACAAGGATCAATAATATCGAATGATTCACTGTTTGCATATTTTTTAATCCGTCAAGTTTTAACGTGAACATGGTTAAATAAGTATTGTACTAACATCGATGTCACGTTGAACACGGTAAAATTGTTTTAAACGGTGCTGTCAAGGAAATTAAAAAGTAAAAACATTGAATCAACATTTATTATAGTCTAGACCAGGGATCCCCAAGCTATTTTGGACAAGTGACCCCTTTTCCAAAATGAACTGTTACCTCAGACCCCCATGGCCAAATTACTTACTTTTAAGATCAACCCCCTTATTCATAATGATCCGCTAACTTAAAACAGCTGCTACAGAATGTTATTTTTCATTCTGACTTAGGTCAATAGAAGAAGACAGAGTGAGAATTAGCAATGCTTTAAGTTAGCAGACTATTATAAATAAGGGGGTCTATCTTTAGTTTTTTCCTATTGATACAAAATACCTAGGTACTAAGGTACCAATTGGAAAACTTTGCACTTGGTTAAGTGAGTAAAGTTGACTTCATTTTCTCATCAAAATTTAACAAAATAAAAAGCATACAATTCAGTAAATATCAAGTTTAATTTATAATGATTATTACAAATTAAGTACTTAAAGAATCTTAAGTAGGTAGGAAATTATATTTAAAAAAGTAATTATTCGCAAAGAGAAAATAAAACATTCAGTGTGATGGATGAACCTGGTGACTATCTAACAATCTAGCTACATCCGGTTCAATATTGGGTCAATGATGGAAAAGCGATAAGGTAGTTTTCAGCAATGTTCCACAATGTAGGATACTGTGTTTCAATGTTGCGTTGCAACCAGAACTTCTGATAGCCTTGGTTGAACTTCTGCTTAAGCTCTTCGTCTGTGCTGATGGTAATCAACTCTTCTTGCATTATCACATTGGCTTCTTCTATGGCTGTGGTATTGTACGGATTTATTATCCATTGAGGAATTTGTAAATTTAAAAAATCCTCAAACCACTCCGTAAAATCCTTGTGTGTGTAATGCGTCCAAGTGAGTGACATATAATAAAATGTCATCATCTTAAAGCATTTTTGGTAATTTTGACAAATGCGGAAACTGCGAATATTCTTTTCTGCCTAAATTTAGTTTATAAAGGATTAGTTTACCTACGAAGGCTGATATTATTGATTTTGTTTTAATCAAGTTAAGATCGTCACCCTGCAGTTGCAAATTAACTTTGTTGAACATTCGAAAGATATCAGTCAAGTAATAAATATCTGTTTTACAATTGTTCAGATTTTCTTTCAAATTCGGATCTTTTTCTTGTAAAAACTCCAACACAGATTCAAAAATGGCTGCCAATCTTTCCAAGCAAGAGCCTCTTGATAGCCAGCAAACTTCAGTGTGCAGAAGTAATCGAGTAAAGACTTCGTCGTTTTCCTCACATAGCTGAGCAAATAACCGAGAGTTCAAAGAATTGCTTCGAATCTTGTTGATATCATTTATTACATTTTGTAAAGACTTATGCAATCTAGGACTCAGCTTTTTTGCTACTAAATGCTGCCTGTGAATCACGCAGTGAATGACCAGTACATCAGGCAGTTGTCGCTTTAAGTGAGCTATAAAACCACGATGACGACCAACCATAGATGGTGCACCATCAGTCGCAACAGAAACAATGTTCTTCCATGGAATAGCTTTGTCAGCAAAAAAATTATCCACGGCCTGAAAAATCGAGTCTCTAAATATGTAGCAAAAAGCAGTTCTTGGCACATATTTTCATCTTTGATAAATCGAACATATCCTAACAACAGAGCTTCATTGCCGGGTAATGTAGACTCGTCCAACTGGAGAGAGAATCTGTTGGTCTTTAAGAACTTGCATAAAATGTTTTCCACATCGCGTCCCATCTCGTCTATGCGTCTCTGAACGGTGTTATTGCTCAAAGGAATTCTCTTTAAAATATCATCAATACATTGTTAGGGAACTCCGCAATGGCTGGTAAGATAAGCTGCTCTCCAATTGTGTGGGGTTTCCCCGACTTCGCTATTAGTAAAGATATATTATAGGATGCTCGTAAACCATCATCGTCTTTAATAGATGATGACGCAAACATCGATCTTATGGATGGCCTTTTGTCTAGTTTTTCTTTAAGTGCTTGAAAAAATGGCAAGGGCTTACTTTTTTTGTCAGCATGTCCTCTTAATAAGTGGTCATCCATTTTTAAAGGCTTCATGGCAACGTTACTAAATACTTTTTCACATATGAGACATATCGGCAAGTATTGATTTGATGGAGATGCAATAAATCCGAACTTCAAGTAGTCCAAACTGTATTGTCTGCATTTTTTTTCGTGTTCGCCATCATAAAACTCTCAGTAATCCTGCAAATAAAAAACTACCTAAATAAAAAACAATAATAAACTGTTAAATTTGCACACTATCTTATTTTTATCACACCCAGGTAATGGATTCTTGTTAGGTATTACTGACTTACTCATTGATAAACTTGGATACCTATATTAGGTAAGTAACTATAGTAGGTAATTAGGTATAGAAAATTCGTATTAGGTAAGTAGGTACCTATCAGCATAAGAACGAAAACCAAAGAAAACTGAACACTTCAAAGTTTAGGTACCTACCTACTTAACAACTTAAGTATAAGTAATTTTTACAAATACTTTTATACCTACCTATTTAAAATATGTTGTATGTTGTGTTTACTACTTTTTTAGTCACTTCACTTTACTTAATTTAGCTATGTAACAACTTTGTAATCTCTTGAAATAAATGAGTACTTATATGAGTAATTATCGTTCAAGCTCCAACGAATTTCAAAACGCAAATGAACTTTCAACCTAAGTGCAAGCTCGTTAAATAGTAAAATATCAGGAACATGTTTGGACTTGATCATGAATTCGTTCGTGTTAAATCGCGTATGCGTAAAATAGAGAGCAAGTCAAAACGCGCCTGAAAGACGTACGCTCTTACTCATTATCTTGCACAAACTCGTCCACACAGACTTGCCGAGTTTTTCATCTTGTACGAACTTGAGACTTTACATTACTACAACAATGCTATTTCCTACAAAAATATTAATTATTCTTAGTACACGTAACACAACATAAACAATACAGTATCTACCTATCTTGAAAGTTTTAAATAAGAACTTGTGTTAATTTAATAGGGGTCGATTTTAAGACCTCGTCAACCCCCAAAATCAGTTTTCGTTTATTACTGTTGAAATTTACATTTAATTGCAAGCAACACCAATATTTTTTTTTATCGTCTATGATGTCGGGTCTATAAACTCTGTGCCTCCTCCCTTTTTACCGAGTTGTCAATACATGCAGTCGACTAAATTTGTGTTCCGTGTTTTATTTAAGTAAATACACCAAATCGGTGATAAATAATAGAAAATATTCATCAGGTTATGGGCCCAGCAGCCTTCTAAATTAATAAATTTTGTTTTTTGGTGTATCAGTTCCGCGATCAAAGTAGATTAAAAAATCGCGTCATAAGTGTCGGCGTGTCGGCGTGGCCATTTTTTTCTTTTATTTCAGTTTCGAACAAAACATACATTATGTCTTCTCAAATCACAATGGGGACAAATGAAAAATTTGTAGGAACTAAAATTATCTAAGCTGGAAGTTTGCGGTAAGGAATTACCTCGAACACGAAGACCTTTGGCAAGAGATAGAACCCGATCCAGGTTCATGCTATGAATCGGATAGCAGACAAAACACAAAAGCAAGATCTAAGTTAATACTTCAGGAAGATAATACTACAGTACAGGCAACTACGGCAAAACAGGTTTGGGCAAAACTTGAAAACATTTTTGATGACTCCGGGCTCAGTAGAAAAGTTGGGTTACTGAGAGATCTGATCATAAATACTCTGGACAACTGCGCAAGTATAGAGGAATACGTTAACAAGGTAATGTAAACAGCTCATAAGTTACGCAATATACAATTTGTAGTAGGAGACGAATGGCTTGGTACATTGCTGCTCGCTGGCCTCCCTGATTACTACAAACCGATGATTATGGCTTTGGAGAGCTCTGGTGTGGCTATTACTGCTGATTAAATTAAAAATAAATTAATGCAAGAGGTCAATGTATCAGATTCAGTCGCTTATTACGCTAAGTCATCATCATACAACAATAAAACTAATATGTCTAAGTCGCTTAAGAATCCACAAGAAAAAAGGAAAGGTCCACGGTGCTTTGTATGCAATAAATATGGTCACATTAGTAAAGATTGCTACTTCAAAGATACAAGGAAAGGTAATGCAAACGCCGATTATTCAAAGAATAATGCTTATTATGCTGCTTTTTCAGCTTCTACAGTTTTGGATGAAAACAGCTGGTATATTGATTCCGGTGCATCTCGGCACATGTGCAGGGACAGTAAATGGCTCGAAAATGTCTCGCTATCTCCAATAAATCATATAAAAGTTGCAGACAACAAGACAGCTTCGGTAAAGAGCTGTGGAAGCGTGGATTTACAAATAAAGGACTCGGAAGGCATGTTGCAGAAAATACTGGTTAATAATGTTATATATGTACCCTTCTTAACTACCAATTTACTTTCTGTTAGTCTCTCTGTTAATGTTAATGTAACTTATGAAGCAATAAATAAATAAATAAATAAATAAATAAATAAATGGTACAAAATGGTTGTGAAGTGAAATTTGAGAAAGATGGTTGCCAAATTTATCAAAATAAGAAACATATTTTGACAGCTATACATCGCAATAACATGTATTTGTTAGACAGTAGATGAAAGTGATATAAATCTGTGGCATCAACGGATGGGCCATCTAAATTTCACTGATTTACAGAGAATAACTGAAAGTGCAGATGGAGTTAAATTGTCTAAGGTTAGTAATCAAGTTTGTACAACTTGCTTAGAAGGAAAAATGAGTAGACATCCATTCAGAAATATTGGCACTAGAGCTAGTGAACTACTTCAATTGATTCATTCGGATTTATGTGGTCCAATGGAAACTAATTCTATAGGAGGTGCTAAATATTATGTCACTTTTATAGATGATTATAGTAGAAGAGTGTTTGTCTATTTTTTGAAATATAAATCTGAGACTTTAGATAAGTTTAAGGAGTTCAAGAATCTGATGGAAAATTAAAGTATTACGCACAGACAATGGGAAAGAATATGTAAATAATGAATTTCTTTTGTTTTTGAATAGATCTGGTATTCAGCATCAAACTTCAAATCCCTACTCCCCTGAACAGAATGGCTTGGCGGAAAGAATGAACCGAACTTTGGTGGAGCGAGCGAAATGCCTTATTTTGAATTCCCGTTTGCAGAAATATTTTTGGGCTGAAGCGGTTTCTACGGCAGCTTATATAGTAAACCGTTCACCGACTAAGGCTTTGAATTTCAAAACATCATACGAAATCTGGACAGGTAAGAAGCCAAATTTAAGCAACATGAGGATTTTCGGGTGCCATGCTATGGTTCATGTACCTAAGGAAAAAAGACAAAAATGGGATTCAAAAGCAGTGGAAATGATATTTGTTGGATATTGTGAACACACTAAAGGGTACAGAATGTATGATTTAAATAGATAGCAGATATATAATAGCAGAGATGTTGTCTTTCTAGAACATACAGTCAAGAATAGTTATGTGATAATGCCACTTACCACTTTACAGCAAAAAGAAAATGATGATGAATCTGATACGGGAACCGCAACTAATGCGACTCCAGAAGAACAATTATTTGATGCCACCAGTGAAACGTCAATTGTCTCGTGTGAATCAGATAGTGATCCAGATTATGTACCGAATAAAATTCAAGATTTTAAGCCACATAGCAACGTAACTTTAAGAGCAAGAAACATGAAACCTACTACATATTTTTGTCAAGAAGATACTTCAGATAGCTCGGAGCAAGCTGCAGCATCCACGTTGTTGAAGTAACCGGAGACCGTAGAAGAAGCTCTTTCTGGCCCGAAGGCAAAAGAGTGGAAAAATGACATGAACTCTGAATATGAGTCCCTCCTCCAGAATAATACATGGACGCTAGTATCTCTTCCAGAAAATAAAAGGGTAATTCCTTGTAAATGGGTTTTTAAGCTAAAGACAGATGCTAATGGTGAAGTTGTTCGTTATAAAGCAAGATTGGTCATAAAAGGCTTTATTCAAAGAAAAGGATCTGAATACAATGAAGTATTTGCTCCAGTCGTACGACACACATCAATTAGATATTTACTTGCTGTGGCGGTAAAAAATAAATTATACATTGAACAAATGAATGCAGTAACTGCATTTCTGCAAGGCGACATAGATACAGAAATCTTTATGAATCAACCACCAAGTTATGAACATGGAGACGAAGTATGCATATTAAATAAGTCTATTTATGGTCTGAAGCAGGCCAGTCGCCAATGGAATTTGAAGCTTACATCTGCATTGAAAGATTTGGGGATGAAGAGCACATCGGTGGATCCATGTGTGTATTACAAAAATGAAAATGGAAGCATTTTGTTCACACTCATCTATGTGGATGACTTGTTAATTTTTTATAATAATGTGCAAAAGGGTGAAGAAATAAAACACAAACTGAAGAGTAAATTTAATATGAAGATACTTGGTCCTGTCAATCATTTCATTGGATGGAGAATAAAGCAGAATGTAACCAGAGACCAAATACAAATTGATCAAACTGCTCACATTGAAAAAGCTTTACACCGTTTTAAAATGACTGAATGTAATTCTGTTTATTCGCCGAGTGATCCCAGTGCCAAATTAATTTGTACAGAAGAGAAAAACATAATCAAAAATGTTCATTATCAAGAAGCTATTGGAAGTCTACTTTACTAGTCACAAGGCACAAGACCAGATATTTGATTTATTGTAAACAGATTGAGCAGTTTCAACAATTATCCAGAATTGCTACACTGGTTAGCAATAAAAAGGGTGCTGAGATATTTAAAAGGAACACAAGAATATAAATTGATATTCAATCATAATGAATATGAAACAAGGGTGTTTGGCTACTGCGATTCTGATTGGGCTTCAGATGTTAACAGTCGGAGGTCTTGCTCTGCCTACACTTTTCTGTTTCAGGGTGCTACAATTTCATGGTGTTCCAAACGCCAAAATACTGTTGCATTGTCGACCATGGAAGCAGAATATATGACATTAGCTACTGCTACTCAAGAAGCAATGTGGTTAAGAAACATGGAGTCAGAGCTGCATGGAGATCTCATGGCTGCACCTACTGTCATATATTGTGATAATCAAAGTGCTATTAAATTTGCAGGCATTGATTCATACTGTACCCACAGCAAACACATCGACATAAGATATCATTTTCTTCGGGAAAAAGTTGCCAATAAGGAAATCGAACTTAATTATGTTGGGACGCAGAATATGGTTGCCGATATACTTACCAAATCATTACCTCAGAAGAAGACTGATGATTGTTCCAAGGCTATGGGTTTGCAATTAAGAAGAGGATGTTGAAATTTACATTTAATTGCAAGCAACACCAATATTTTTTTTTATCGTCTATGATGTCGGGTCTATAAACTCTGTGCCTCCTCCCTTTTTACCGAGTTGTCAAAACATGCAGTCGACTAAATTTGTGTTTACCCCTTTGACCCCTTGGGGTCGATATCGACCACTTTGGGAATCCCTGGTTTAGACAGTGATTCGGTTTCATTAAGCGAATATAAACAAATAAGTTTTGATTTTAGACACAAAACAAAACAAAAAGTGTTGTGATGACAATATTCTGACGTGATTTGTCAACTTGACATAAGAATTTAGTACAGCGCCATATATTTACAAGAAGATAAAACTTGTTATAACTGTCAAACTGAAAACCCTTTCATTAGACTAACTAGGCATTTAACCGCCATTGCACCTGATGGTAAGTGACGATGCGGCCGAAGATGGAGCATGGCTCATGGAGTCTAGGAACAGCCTATTCACTCCAATCTTGAAGGCGTCCACCCAGAGGGTATATTTTATCAGGTGGTAGGATTCTATCAAGCCCGTGGAGTCCGCCTGGGGGAGTACGACCGCCTTATCTATTTCTCGTCAAGCAACAATGCTTGCATTGTTGTGTTCCGGTTTGAAGGATAAGGTAGCCAGCGAAATTACAGATATAAGTTATTTCATGTTAGTCCTCACAGTGACAACGCACCTGCGTGTTGTATTTTTGTTACCTGCAACCTAAATGTATGAATTGTAGATGTTATGGGCGACAATTACCACTTACCATCAGCTAGGTTGTCTGCTCGTTTGTCACTGAATAGCATAACTTAACTCTTCAGGTGTTGCGGGTGACTATACGCGACAATGAACACTTTCCATCAGGTGACTCGCTAGCTCGTTCTATTATTAAAAAAAAAGCTACGACGTGTTGCAAATGACGGGAAGCAATTAATTTCCTCCACTATCGATTGGCACACTGACGGGCATTTTGTGAACGCCTTTCCTAGCTGGGTAATAAACTTGATTTACTTGATACTAAATGGTTCCCTAGTGATCAGAAAAGTGTAATAAATAATTTTATAACGTGCTGATGCTGAACGAATACATAACGTCTTAAACTGTCAAAATACTCATACTATATTTCCATCATCATAGCGTTGATGTCCCGGTTGTGCTCTTGCGCCCGAGGGCCCGGGGTCCGCCTTACTGAGATCGTAACCGTAAGATCATCGATTAGCATTAAACTAAAGTATATATTACAGAAAAGAGTCATTGGTACATGGAACCCGGTACCTCGCGCTTACGAGTAGGTTACCTAAACCACTCGGACACCGACGCTCCATATTACGTTTTCATATTTTGTTCTAAATAAATACTTTACTCAAGGGTAGGGTGGTAGTCAACAGCCTATCGACTTACCCAAAACCAGAAGAAGATGAGCTAGCGTCTATAGAGACGCGCACAGTACCTAATGTTAGCTAATCTTATACAAATTTTGGTTAGGTCGATATGGCGGTCTTCTGTACTAAGATATATTAAGGATTTAAAGTATTTTCCCTTCATGTCACATAACCGTGGGAAAGAAGGCTTACGTTACTTCATTTTAACGTTGAGTATTTTAAATAGTTCTGTACAGGTTCCCTACTAGGTACTTCCTTTTTACGCCACATTAAATACTATCGTTGTCGCAATCGTTTTGTCTTTTTGTTTAAAATATTCACGAATACACTTCTCCGATGACGTTCTCAGAGTGCCGTCCGCTAAAGTTTAAAAGCCGACTACACACAACGAGTTTGAAAATAAAATATTTTCAAAGGACAGCCTGTTCCTGCTCCCATAAGCAGAGTGACCGTAAGCGCCTTCCGAAAGTGCCCCTGGAGGACGCAGTCGTGACTTGGACAAAGAATGCGGAATCTGGGACGAAACATTTTTTAAAAGTTTGCTACAAACAAGTTCTTTGAGCCCGGGAAGCGGTCGATATTTATTGAGATTGGGGTGCGCTCCTTTGCGTGTATGGGGCGGTTTGTAACAAGATGGCAACTTTGAATGGCCGTGTACGTTATGGGTGTTTCGTACAAAGTACATACTCTTCTAAAATGAAACAAAATTGATACCTACTGTGACCTTACAATATTGCTTATGGCTAAGGTGTTGTAGATAAATTAGTTTGTGCCATTAATTTAAACGATGCTTTTGAAACAAATTAAAGTAACCAAAATATTTTTCAGCACGTAAAATCGATGAACGACCTTGAGGTCGTAGGGAGGTCACTCTGGAACTACATCTGCAACTATCTATACCAGCTGGTCAGCCTCTATGCCACGCGACACCGGCACTGTATTCTATTCAGACAAACCTGACAAAAACAATGTGGCATAATGAACAAGATGATGTAACATCATCATCATCATATCAGATTCCCACCTTCCCCAAAGATCTCCACAAAGGCCGGTCTTGTCCCTTCCGCATCCAGCTGGTACCTGCGATATTTACTAACATCGGTCATCGGTCCACCTAGGAAGGCCTACCCACGCTGTGTCTTCCGGTACGTGGACGCCTCTCGAGAACTTTAGTGTCCCATCGGCCATCTGTTCTGCGAGCTATGTGCCCTGCCCATTGCCACTTATGTTTGGCAATCCTTCGGGCTATGTTGGTGACCTTAGTTCTCCTTATTTCTTATTAGATCGCACATTGAGGCTTCGAGCCCTTTCCAATGCCCTGTGAATGTGACAGTGAATTCTTATAAAGCCAACAGTGAGTAGCCACGCCTCTATTCCGTAGCAGATAACATAACAGCGCCTACTATCTCGCTATTAGATGTCTCGTGTAGGACTAGATTTTAACATCCTCTGCATAATTCTATGCACACCCTAATCAAGTTTTTTGAACGAAACGGATGGAATGAATGGAAATCGTTCAATCTCCACTCCTTTCCTCTAGCCTCTAGGGCCAAGTGAAATAACATTTCTCTTGGTTCGGCTGTCGGACCAAGTGGAATAACATTCCACTTGATCCGAATGTCGGAACCCACTGCTGCAACTCCTGTGTAGCCAAGATCTACGACGGCAACGCGGCGGCCATTTTGTAAAAACAAACTTATGTGATCGTATGGTGGTGGCCGCACTGCAGGGCGATTTGTGATGGTGCAAAATCGGCGTCTAATCGTAGTCGCCTAAGCATTGCGGTCTCGGGCTAAGGCACGCCCGACGAGAAGCTAATACTCTCTTGAAACCCGTAACTAACAGGAAGCTTATAGAAATATATTTATCCCGACTTCCCCTCTCTAAAGCAGAGACAACGCAAAATAAGATTAAAATGGAATAGATTAAGGACAGAATTCGAGAGGAAAACGCACTAATTATAATAGCATAATACATAAAAAGCGCATTAAAGTTGTCTACTGTCGCTACAAGGTCCGAATAATGTACCTATTACACCCGAATTCCAAGAAATAGAACCTAACATTGAGCCTTTCTCTAATGCTGCCATAATTCCCATTCTCAGAAAAACTGACTACAGTTTGTCCAGTATAAGTTGGCACATGGCAAAAGAAAATCAACTTTTTGCAAGGGTATTTACTGTGTGGTGTACAGTAGAGTAGAATACCGTCAACCACTACGGTATCTTCACCAGCGACTAACTAGCTTGGACCTCCGTTAATTATACAACTTTTAAAAGTTTCACCTCGGTTTTATAATAATTTGTATCATTTTATCCCGAGGTTTGAATCAGTTTTTAATTACGAGCAGACTAACATGATATTTGGCTTTAAGTGTAACAAAGAATCATTATAAGCGCTTACTTACACTTTAGAAACTCTATATTGATAAATAATGAAACAACAACAATCTAAGTAAATATTTTCTTTCATACTTTTAAGGTAGATAACTAAATCCAACATATTTTGTTTTCCTACATCTTACGAATTTTAAGGTTATAGCCTAGCTTACGGAATAAAAGGTTTATCTATGAGACGCGATGGATACAGGCGAATCCCTTTGGTCCCAATAGTTACAGTCGCATAGTCCCATTACGGTATTGCACAAAAGCCACGTACGTCCAGCAATGTAGCTGAGAAAAAGACAAGGTTGATTAAAAGCAAACTATATTATCAACATTGAATAGCACCTCGCTTCCCAAGCTTGTTTTCTAAGAAGGTTCCTGGTGATTTATATTCTGTTTCTGAATAGGGGTGCACTTTTTTGCCACCCACTGGACGCTATTATAATTTGTAACGTGGACGACCACGAAATAGGAAAGAGGTGGAATGAAGGGTTATCCATATTGAATATGACAGGAGTGTGACGTTTTGATAACGGTTGCGCTTCGGGGTTGCCACAGAACAAAAATGTTGTCGTCTCGAGATGTTTCTTATTTTATCGATTACTTGACTTATCCAATACGTGCCCCTTTATGCTACCTCTCCCCTATATCGTGGACGTCCACGATAATATCGTCACGTTACAAAATATTAAAGCTCCCACTAAATAGTTAATCCTAGTGCTATAGCTCACTTCATAGTGAGGAACGCCAATTTATTCAACCCGCATAGAGACTTGGCAACATTGTAACTCGGATCAGGTATCTACTTGGCAAATGTTTACCCCCATATCAGGAATGAAGCTGTGTTACAAATGCATTTACCTATATTGCCTTCAAAAGGCTGTCTGATTTTAAATGAAGCTTCCTCCCTGTCGCTAGAGAAATCTGTAAGCATTGTTTATAGTAAAAAAAATCATAATCTTGGCGTTAAATGTCCCGGTTGTGCTCTCGCGCACGAAGACCTGGGGTCTGCCTTGACCATAATACAGGTTTTGGCAGATCTGGTAATTACAGTGGAGCGACTGCCCTCTGGCCTCCGTGACACTGCTACTAGGGGTTCTTGACCAGATTGGATAATGGTTACACATTCAGTCGCCGAAATGTGCAGGTTTCATCACGATGTTTTCCCTCACCGTTAGAGCATCGGTTACCATTACTCTAATGTACATAACTTAGAAAATTAGAAAAAAGAGTCATTGATATGGTCGCAGTGGGATTCAACCC
Organism: Blastobasis adustella; assembly: GCA_907269095.1. NCBI lineage: Eukaryota > Metazoa > Arthropoda > Insecta > Lepidoptera > Blastobasidae > Blastobasis > Blastobasis adustella. Next base: position 10,631,351 of record OU026130.1, read on the forward strand.
GGTCCCTCTCGCTTACGAATCGAATACCTTAACCACCAGGCCACCGATGCTTCTTAAGCATTGTTTATATTGTTCTACTTTATTCCCAGTAACTATATGGTACATGGTATAAAATCTTTTAACAACTGCACATGAATACGATGCTATAAATTTTCTTGGACCTTCAGTTTAAATTTTGTGTTATGTTATCACTACATATTAATATAAAACAAAGTCCTACGCCGCGTCTGTTTGTCTGTCTGTTCGGGATAAACTCAAAAACAACTGAACGGATTTTCATGTGGTTTTCACCAATATACATGAGACGTTAATGGGGAAGGTTAAGGTGTATAATTTGTAAACGATCCTATCCGTGCGAAGCCGGGGCGGGTCGCTAGTAATGTATAAAGTTCACAAAATTGAATCTCGTGCTCTCTGTCCTATCCTATCTATATAGGTACATAGTATAAAAAAGTCGCTTCCCGCCGTGTGTCCCTATGTATCTATATACGCTTAAATGTTATAAATTCAAGAAAAAGAAGGGTAGGTAGTGGTAGTAGGTGTACGCGAACGAAGTACGAAGAAACCAAACAAACCGCAATTGGACTATCTCGTTTCATGCACGGCGTTTCCTAAAACTTGCACAATGAAGGACTTGTTCGACCGCAGTCCAAACTCTATATGCGTCGCCAAATAAAGTGTAACTTGGAGTTTAGTCCATAGATTCGTTAAGAGGAACAAGATTGCTAAAATTTGTAACGAGGGGTGTTTGAATGAATGCGGTTAGTTATTCTTACACCAACACAAAACCTTCTGAACGGATTTTGATGAACATTGTCAGTGTTGTAGCTAATGTCCCAAAATAACACATTGGCGTTTTATGATGATGAGTTTTACTCATCCCGAAATTCAATACAGTTCCCACGGGACCACGCTGTAACTCTTTCAAAATCTACTGCACGGATTTTGATGTTATGATGATGAGTTTTACTCATCCCGAAATTCAAGACAGTTCCCACGGGATCACGCTGTAACTCTTTCAAAATCTACTGCACGGATTTTGATGAAATTTACTAGTGTTATAGCTTGTCTTCTAGGAGAACATAGACTTTCATTCATCCCGAAATTCCAAGTAGTTCCTATGGGAGCACAATGTAACTCAACTCAAACTCCTTTACACAATAACTACCGAATTTCTTTCTATTCAATTTAGCGACAAACAGGTGTAAACTCCACCTGATGGGTCGCCATAACATCTAAGATTCATGCACTTAGGTTTCATGTTGAACGGCAGGTGTTTTGTAACTGTGAGGACTAAATATTTCATGTTCGTAACTCATACCTTTCAGACACGCTTTGTATAGATAGAACAGAAATGAAGAAGTAGACGGACAAGAATGCACACAAAAGCTTGTAGAAAATACATATTATGTCCCGCCTTTCCCTCGTAGGGGTAGGCATATACCTATGGCTATCATTTAATCGGTCAGCTAATTAAAGAGGTTTTGGTCTGTTGCAAAATGTGTTTTGTCAGCAAACAAAGTGAATTGAGCTGCTTCTAGAGGTCGGTAAAAATAACTAAACTGGGTAGCATATATTGTGATATTGGGCAGCCTTAAAATTGATGTATCGTAAATTATGTACATCTGTAGCAGTATTAAAGTTAGAGCAGCAAATCGTGATTCGTGTTTGTAAAATTTTGAGAAGCTGCTGATCTAATTTCGATTTGTAATGAATTTTATTCCTACAGCAACAAACGTGCGCAATTTCTTTTGCTGCATTGAGTTATTCTAAAATTAATAATTACATTCTACTGTGGCGCAATGAGTGATTTCACTGATTCGCAAGATACAGGTTATTCCTAGTTTGGGAAGCTGAGCAACAAAAATTGTTATGTACTTATCACACCTGCCATTTAACATGTACCTTACTGTATTTTGTATAAATAAAGAGTATTATTATTATTATTGATTATTATTCGTTATTGGACTGACTACTCTACTACTTGAAAATAAATTGATAAAGAACCATAATCCAAGATTTGGCAGATCTGGTAATTACAGTTAAGTGACTGCCATTTGACCTCCGTGAACATGTGAACTGTTTTTTCACATCCACTCGTCATCAGTTTACGTTGGACCGATTAACAGTTTATTCTTTATTTTTACATCTGTATTAAGTATACATATATATAGCAGGCTACCTGATGGAAAGTGGTCACCACTGCCTATAGACATTAGCAACACCAAGAGTATCGCCAATACGTTGCCCACCTCTATAGCACGTTGCTCTGACAGCAAAAAGGCAAATGCCAAAGTCACGGTTCCCCAAATCCCCACCCCATGGAGCACTGGAGACCTTACTCACCGGCAGAAACACAGAGTATTGTATAGCTGCGGTATTCTGTAAGGTGGAGGTACTTCCCCAACATGGGGCTTCAATTCAAACAGGATACCCCGCTATGCGCTACCTCTCTTAAAAGATTTTCTTAAATTTTAAACCCATTTCATCTTACCTTGAAATCATAGGAGCCATTAAAATATTTCGAACTTTCAACTTCATTATTTTTAAACATTTTCCTGTAGTAGGTATTTCCAGCATGTTGTGGCGACAAGAATGCATTTTTTTTTAATTTTTTATTATTATTAGACTATCCAGGCATTTGACCGCCATCTCACCTGGTGATAAGTGACGATGCGGCTGAAGATGGAGCATGCCTGTCTAGGAGCAACCTATCTCTAGCCTTGAAGGCGTCCAGATTATAGTGATCAGGGAACACACTTGCAGGAAACGCGTTCCATTCCTTAGCCGTTCGCATTATAAAGGTTGAACCAATGCGGCTCGTGCGGGTAGCTGGAAGATCCAAGACATAAGGATGAAACGCTCGCCCGGATCACGTTTCCCGATGGCGGAAACGGGCCAGCGAAATGAGGTCGTGCAACTGTTTCGCACACTTTCCGAAATGCAACCTGTAGAAGACCGACAAACACGCAACATTACGCCGATGCTCGAGGCTCTGTAGCTTAGCCCCAATCAATTGCGGGTCACAAATTATCTTTTTTGCACGATTTTCCACCGAATCCATTGCATAGAACGAGTCTGAGTTTCAGACTGGAAATTCAAAGAATCGCGATAATACGGTGATGACCTGCCAAATAGCATGCCATAAAGATGTAGGACAATTTCTCAGGTTGACGTTTCACACGACGACACATAATCAGTTTCGATATTTTGCGACCAAAATTACGCGAATCACAAGTTCACAACTTAGAAAATTACATTCTTGCGTGAGCTTTAGCCAGTACAAACAACAATATTTCATGCACAAAGTGGGAAACTTCGGACCGTTACAATTTCCTTTCTCATATTTATAAGAAATCTAGGAAACACCTTCATTGAAGCTCACACGATGTTTGGCAGCAAAGTTCGTTATGAGGTATTTCATAATAAACTTACTAAATGCTTCTCCATTACTGAATTATATCATTAGTGTAATAACTTAGAAACAACCAGAATTCATCATCATTTGCCGGCCCTTACCCTACTCATTTAGTGTCGGCACAGCAGCTTCTCTTTCTCCAGAAACAACAAGAATTATTACAATATATTTTACCTGTACTAAAATATGTCTGTGTCTAAGTAACGTTTTCACTGTGAAACCGGTTGACAAATGAAACAACTTATATCAACTTGTCTTGGGCCTATTAGGATATACCTTACCGTCATCAAGTGGCTGAAGTCCTTACCGTAGTATTTAGAAAATTAATTTATATTCGGCTCGCGGCTAGAGCCTCTTTTCCTTCCTCCATTGGATTAGATTAAGTTTGAACATATTTAATGTACCCAATCAATGGACAATCTCAACTTAATGGAATAAGTAGGACGATGTCTTCTGACCATGAAACTTTCTGCAAGACCGTGATTCAATTACGTATTGAATTAAACCAATGAGTTTATTGGATAAAGGCCGGACAGATATCCGGCTACAAGTAGTTTATTATTTACAGCAAGACCTTTGCTTTCACGAGAAGGTCGAACTAAATCCCTCCGGAATATCTAAACGAAAGAGAACCTCGGGCTAAGCTTTTGAATAATAAATAAGCTGTTTTTATTTTCGTTTCGCCACAACTTTGGGGGCGGTTCAATTCAATTTTTCAATCAATGTTGTTATTGGTTATATACGTAGAGATATTTGATTTTTGCGAACACTTTCCTTCAAGCTTTATTTATAACCCGTCTATGCTCGTGACTATATTAATCTACTAATACTACTATAGTTAAAATTATAAGTGCGAAAGCTTGTATTTATAGTTAGTATCGTGGGGATCACGGCGTAACCGAATTTGTAAAGCCAGAGTTGCACATAACAGTGGCAACAGACTGATAACTTGAGGCTTATAATCTATGAAATGTTGTATTCTAATGAAATTTCCTGCATATCTTCCGGAGTATGAGACAGATACTTACTGACAAAGTACTTACAGTACTTTAATGATGGCGACGACGCAACAGTTGGGTACTTTGTTTCCTTGTTTCGAAGTGTGTTGTCATTGTTATGAATTTAATTTGTATAATAGCCTGCGTTATTATTTTTCATTATTTATTTTTATAAATTTCCTTGCTTTTATATCATATCCGTTGACATAATTTTGAGAAGCCTTAAGAGGACTCCGACGTGGTTTAGCGAACAACAGCGATCGAAACTAACGGCTCCGAATAAAGTGGTGATTGTCTGTAATTAATTACATATGTTTTAGTTTTTATGTAAACGGCAAATTCAGAGCACTAAGGCAGTAAAATGGCAAAGGAAAGTTCGTATGACAAACTGGATGTGGATGCATCGTTAGCGACTGTGCATTCGCTTGAAATTCACTAATATTATGTTGATGTTAAAAGGCGTATTCCCACAGTTGCGTCCATCAAAAGTTTCGCCGTACGTGGGAGGAAAGTTTGCTCGTTACTCATTTTGTACGAACGAGAGTGACACTTGCCACGAACGTTAAATTACTACCAAAGTGGAATATGAATTTTAACCAACTATATCAGGTTTACTTACGCGAGTTCGGCGCTTTAGTAAATTTCCCGCCCGATAAATTCCTGCGGTTTCGGGTGTTCAGTGGTCGTTATCAATTTACGGAGTTTTAGGTGCTTTAGATGGTATCTACCTGTAATGGGGGGAAGTGGTTGTTAGGGTACGGTTTGCACATGTTTTTCGGTGATTTTCGATTTTCTGATGATAAAGGCTGACTTTGGGGATAAGCAAACCACAGTAGAGCATACAACATGGGAAATTACACAGCTTCTGTAAGTTTGACAAGATCGCGTAAGGTATGCATAAATATGTTTATAGTGATTTTGGATATAGAGGCTGACTTTGAAGCTGAGTGAACCACAGTCGAGCACACAACTTGGAGAAAACGCCACTTCTGTAAGTTTTACAAGATCCATAGCCAAAAGAGCGGCTATAGATCTGGAGATACCACCCTATTTGCATTCAACACAATATAAAACAGGAACGTCATAACCTGTCAGCAGATAATAGCCCCGGGTTGCGGCTTACGGTTGTGGCATGTGGCTAGGTCCACATTAGTCATTTCATTGAAAATTAATGATTCTACCCACAGAAGAAAAAAGCACAGTTTTCCTGTTCTGTGATTCTACGTGCCATTTGAAGTTGATCCTGCTACGAATCGTATGTTTCAAGTTATCCCATACTGTACTTTACTCAAGATCTTGATCATAAACTCATTGATATAACTGCGGGGATCTTTGCGAGAATTCGATTTCTTTCCCTGTATGACTTTTATATGGCATTGGATAAGGATAAGAGAAAAGGCAAAGGAATATCGTTCTAACAAAACGCCTTAGATTGGGGGATATAGAAGCAATCCTTAGTTCGACGCACCACACTACGTATCGCACTTGACGACATAGCATTTTGCTTCCATCGTACTGACGTGGCAACGTGATTTTACAGAAAGAAGAAAAAATTTTAATTGTGTATGTATCACTGAATATAATACGATAGTACAGATCCAATGTTCTGCCTATCCCAGGATTAAGTTTGAACGTAAAAATGCAACCAATATCAATAATTATATCGACAATCATGTTGGTTGATTCGTAGGTATGAGTGGCTTCCCGCTTTTAAAGGCAATGGCATGATGCAGTTTGATGTTTTTTATTATACCACTAAGGTGGCAGGCAAGCTTACGGCCTGCCTGGTGGTAAGCAGTTGCCGCAGCCTATGGATGTTTGAAATAGGTACAAGAGGTATCACTCACGTGCTACCGACCGTAAAACCCTTAAATCTCTACAAAGAGCTCATTTCACAACCTTAGTGAGCATGTAAGAAAGTTCCTTTGGAACCGCACAGTTCGCCACCATTTTGGTTGAAAGGTGTGAGGATGAACTCCCTTCCGATGGCAAGTGGTGCGATGATAGAACGTGGCTTTGGGCATCGTGTCTAACAGTTTCTTAGAACAAACACCGTTAAACACGCAAAGGAAGGCGAAATCCCTCCGCAGATTTAGCAGCTCAATACCAGTTGTGAGCATGATATCGTCGACAATTCTCACAGCGCGTTTATGGACCAAGATCCAAATTAGATGAAATAATAGAACATACACACGTTATTTAACGTCTTTCCACGTAGGGTCAGGCAGAGACCACATTGCTACGGTCCAGACAACATCATTTGCCTGCGATAATAATATGTAAACGCAAAATTTTACAATAAAATTGCATATAAATATAGAAAGGTACCGCGGCATCGCTGCCACTCTCACGTGGGCGTAATGAACTCAGACGTGTCCCGAATTCGTATGTAACAGTAACATTGTTTGTCAGAAAGGATCACCGGTTCGTTATACTAGCTTCGGGTAGCTCTACGGCAGTAAATTTTGCAACCGATCTTCTTATAACGGACTCTGAAATTCTCATCTCCCCGCGTCTATATTTGGAGCTGGGGAGGGTTTGACTCTACTTCGGATTAACGCCCATAGCGATAATGCAATTTAGAGTCTGGAGGTCCCTCCCAAAACATGTAAATATCCCTGAACTAGTAAAATGGTATTATCTGCATTCAATAACGGCGTCCCCTACGATTTTCTGACCGGTAAATCCCGGATCAGTAAATCTCGAATGCACCCGGCGAGGTTGGGCAGAAATAAATCTCTTTAGAGATAAGCCTACCTCTATATACTTCCCTTCCTCGAACTTAGGGAGTAACCATCTGTATATTGGTCACAAAATTTGTACAGATAGGTTTTTTATAGTTAGACTAGCCAGGTATTTGACCGCCAACTCACCTGGTGGTAAGTGATGATGCGGCCATTGATGGAGCATGCCTGTCTATTATCAGCCTATTCACTCTTGCCTTGAAGGTACAACAGTTAATAGTTACTTAGATGTTACATAAAACCAAATCGTAGCTGTTATGAGCGACAGTTACCGCTTTCGATCTGTTGGATGAGCAAGGCTCGTTTATCACCGAGATTTATTAATTTTTTTGCGGTTGAGACGAGCAACGGAAAGGTCTCGCCGTCTCCTTGCATTATGTAATAGCTTTACTGAAAGACCTTTGGGTGTCCTGAGAATTGTATGAAAAGATATAGCAGAGAAGAGATTACGAAAAATAATACACATCAGCTTCGTATTCACTCACACTAATGCGGCAGAGACGATGCTCTTCAAAGGCTTCAATACAAAAGGAAAAATAAGATACCATGTGTTATTATAACGCCACTAAATTATACACAAACTACAAAGTATTCACATTGAGAGTTCTTGAAATAGAATATCCCTTTAGTTTACTGCCTCAAATCAAAAGTTTATACCTGAACACTGTTGTTCGCTTACAAAATTGGACCAGCAACATGTTTACAATGAGATACAGTAACATGAATTAGACTGTATTCGGAAAATAGAAAGCTGACTGTGTTCTTCATTCTGTAAATTACCTAATGAAACTATTCCCGAATATATTGTGAGAGTCTTGGGTATGGAAATGTTGTATACTTAATTATCAAGATAGAGAGCAAAGTCTGTCTCTTTATAAAAGTTATACACGGTCTAACCGATTATCCAATTGTTTTGAAATGTTATAACTTTGAGAGGAATATATGATTTTTAAATGCATTCAGATTTTTTTACTTATATATGTTTTCAAACACTCACTGACAAACAAGCAGCCAGCCCATTTGATGGTAAGCGGTAACTTTCGCCCATAACATCTACGATGTATGCAGTCAGATTTCATGCGTCTAACCTAAATGCAGAAATTGCATGTGCATCGTTACTGCGAGGTCTAAGATGAAATGCCTCATGTCTGTAATTATGCGGGGCTACCTTATCCTTCTAAACAGAATCAATAATACCAATATTATTAGTTGGCGCGGGAGAGAGAGAGATTGCACTCCCTACTAGAACATTTAACGCCAAGTCCCGGTTGTGCTCTAGCGAACGGGGGCCTGGCGTCAGCCTTAACCATGATCCAGGATTTGGCATATCAGATAGTTACAGTGGAGCGACGGCCATCAGTCTAACCTCCGCCACCCAGTTGACAAAGGAACCTGACTACGATGAGAGAAACATCGTGACGAAAGCTGCTCATTCTGGCGACTGATTGCCATGCTCCAAGTTAGCCAGGTTTCCTAGCATCATGATCGCGGAGGTCAGATAACAGTCGCTCTACTGTAATTCTGCTGCCAAAACCTAGATCACGGTCAAGACGGACCCCAGGCCCTCGCACGCGAGAGCACAACCAAGACATTAAGGCCAAGGTGATTTCAAGTAGCTCACGCTCGTATTTTCCATCATCATACAATTGACAAACTACTGCTAGAATTTTGTTTCCACTAGACCCGCGCTGTTCAAACTTTGTGATTACTTAAGTTTATCCCACAGAGCGCAAGTCGCCCCAATCTGAAACTCGTCACGGCGACTAGTTTTACCTTTTCACATTTGGCTGTAGGCAACTGGGCTCAAGTTTGATTTAGTATCGACGGGAATCGGCGATTACACTCCTGAGAGATCATATTTTGCCGAGAGCATATAATAATACAGTACAATGTCGCTTCTTTAGTGAAATAATTTTCAAAACCGGAGATTAGGACCGTAGGAGGTCCTATTAGGTACATTAAAACTTACAAACTAATTCTCTATATTTAGCACTAGCTGTTGCTTTCGACTTCGTCCGCGTGGGCTACAGTAACTGAACATAAACAAAATACCTATTCTTCTATAAACTACTTGAAAATAACATTGTGATCATCTGGGATACTGAATCTAAATGCAAACCAGGTGAACTGACAATTTAGGATAGGTAAAAGACCACAATGCACTTGAAAAGTTTAAGACATTCTACGGGGTAGGTATCTAGATCTGCGCTGGTCTAAGACAGTTTGTTTTCTAATAGTCACTCCTCTCCAATCTTGAGAAATGCTCTGAAAACTCTTGAGCATGTGAGTTGCTATCAAGTTGGCCAAGCATATTTGCGCAAGGCACTATAATAGTACTCCTGAGCATAGTACAGTACGATTGAAGCGGGCGTTTATTGCATCGGTTCTTGTGCTGCAGTGGATATTTTGACACAGTGGACCATCTGAACCAATTTTTAAAAAATAAAATATATGCTATATTACTCGCTGATAAGTAGCTTTCTATAGGTGAAAGAATTTTTTAAATCGGTTAAGAAGTTTTTGAGTTTATCCATTACAAATAAACAAACAAACCGAGAAACAATAAAATCTATCCTCTTTATAATTTTAGTATAGATGGAAGAGATCGCAAAAGTTAGTTACTTGATAGGTAGCTATCAGTACCCGACTATTTGTACAGGTACCAAGCGTTTTCATCATTTATAAGGCGCACCAGCAAGGAGTGCAATTTCTTGTCTTCTTGTCTTCATCTGTAAATTCGAGTGGAAAAACATTAAAATTTTTAAGGTCCTATAGAATTGTCATATTTCGTTGAGACTCTTGTCTTTAATTACAAGTTAAGATATTGGTGAAATGCTCTCCAATTTTACCTGGAAGTAAATTTTGTAACTGTTATAACTTGAATCTCTTCCGAGCTAGTAAGCAAGTTAGCGTGCAGTTGACAGCTTCCAGGAGCTTCGATATCGAGTAAGGTGTTGAAACTTTGAACTAAATCTATGTTGCGAAACTTTGTTCGTTACTTCGTGCAAGATTTTGCCTTTAGACGCTCCAGTTCTTTCAAGTAAATGGTCAAATGAACTTCGAAGTAAAGTTCGATCAATTAGGTAAAACGAGAACTTTGTTACTTAGAATCCGCTGTATAAGAGGCTCAAGTTATAACCGTCACTTGATATTGTACCGAATATGTGTTAGTATAGCCGTTCTTACCTACTAAAAAAGTAAAAATTTTGAGATTTTCCAATCTTGAAATCCTGCTTGTTTACATGTTTTTATAATTAGTGATGACAAAGTATAACAAAAATTAATAAAAAAAACGGGTTAAGTGTGAATCTGTCTCATACCAAGGTTTCGAACTTAATACGATATTATGAATCACACGATGATTTGGAAAGAATTTTGGCCAAAATATAGCACCAATCCCATTCAATGATGTGTATCATCAATAGGCAGGATTGGTGCAACAAGCTCTGACGGACACCACACAGCCAGTGAATAACATAACATGTAATGAATAACATGAATAACATACTTATGTTCCAGGAGTAGTTTTACTATAACCGGTGCCAGAGTGGTAACTGTCATTCTTATCACGAGATGTTGATCAAGTGTAACAAATTCAGAATTAACACTCTATATCTAATGTTTTCCAAATTTTAGACAATGACCTAATTTATGTTTAGTTTAGTATTCTGTGCCTGTGAAGATAGGAACGACAAGGCGAAGTTAGAGTCGCAGGTGTAAAAGCAATTAAAAGTTCAGACCTCTTGTAATGGCAATAGAAGCTCCTTAACATTGCTGAAATATTACTCGCATCCTCCCTACGAACATACTACGTCCAAATTCTAGAATGTTGCATTGAGTTTTATTAGCTCCATTTGGTTCTATTACTGCGAAGTTCCAAAACATTTATGTATGAAAATTCCTCTACGCCACAGCAACAATGTAAGGAGGCATGTAAATTTTACTACGTAAAGCATGTACATGCATTACGGAAAGCGGCCACCATATCTTCCGGCCTCGACGACAGGAATACAAATATGGTCGTATGATGCATGACGTAGTCGGCACTGCATTATCAGATATATTTCAAACTTATTGCCGCGGTTGCGAACAATTGCCGCATGAATTTCGTACAATATATTGTGCTATTAGATAATGTTGATAAAATACTATTGTGGTTGTTCGTTATTAAACCCCGACGCAAAAGATGGGATGTTGTAAGTTAGATGTGTATTTCTCTTTATCTGTCTGTGGTATCGCAGCTCCAGAAAACTAGTTTAATCGAGATTAGCAGTTCTTAACTTTGTCTCGTTTTAATCGGTTTAGGAGTTTGGGAAATATCTGTGTAAACTTTGTCAGCGGGTTTTCGACATTTGTTGGTTAGGATAGTAATCGCCTTACAGAATTTAGACAAGCGTTGGCTATGAAAGACTGTAAATGTTTTTGTAAGGTGTATAGATCTATTGCAGCATCGTGACATGTAGGTAGGTAGTTATTAAATTCGTCTCGTATGCGAATTATGACATAGATTATAATCCAATGGACCATTTCATGGTCTATGTACAGTCAGCTGGAGAGGAAAGCATCCCCCGGTAGCTTATTAAATAATTACCGACGAGTATTTACAGTCAATCAAATATTACAAATGTGAGGTTATGGCAAACCCATACTGGAGGAGACATAAAGCTAACAGATAAGCATTATGGTATCAACCATTACATTTAGATAGAAGATAAGAAGCACCTACACAAAAAGAGCAAAGCCCTCATCTTCCACACTTCTTACATTCGTACAAATAAGGCTGACACTTTCTTCTGCAGTAAATCGTACGAATCATACGAAGACGTATGAATGTTAAGGAAGCAATTGAAGTACTTAGAATCGTAACAAGTGTCAAGCTGTTGTCGTCGTCTTCCTACGAAGCGAAATGCGCGTGTTTCCTTATTTGTACTACTTTATTATGTAAAGCTGACGAGTTTGCTGTATGAAGGCTCTATAACTGAAAGCAGCGAAAGACTTCTGAAAATTCCAGGATGATACACTTATTCCAAGTGTCACGGGATGAGTTTTATACAGTATTGTTTTATACCACTAAGGTGGCTAAAAAGCTCGCGGCTTGCCTAATAATATGCGCGGCCTAGGAACGTTTACAATTGCCAGGGGTATCAGTTTTCTTTTTTTATTGCTTACTGAGGCACACAGACGGAAGATCCACCTGATGGAAAGCGGTGACCGTCGTCCAGGACATCTGTAACCTAAGAGGAGTGGAGCAACTAAGGTGACACTGCTTGCGGCCTGCTATGGTAAGCATTTACCGCGGCCTATGGACGTTTGCAATACCAGGGGTATCACTCACGTGCTGTTGACCCCGTAAAGCCTTTTTACTCTTTCTTGAAGAAATCCATGACAAACGGGGTAAACACCGGCTCAGATGGGAACTACGCGACGATTGTCTTTTCACAGAGTTCGGTTTGCGGGTAAAATCCGCAGGGTAACAGCTGTCCATAAATAATAGAGGTATTATAAATGCGAAAGCGTGTTTGTTGTCCTACTTTCACGCAGTAGTGGAGCGAGGGTCGACGTGATTTTTTGCACTGACTTAGTTTATGGGTCGGCGAGTGACGTGGGCAGCTTTTTATTGAAACCCTCGTGGATCACGACCGTATGATGTAAGTAAGCAACGATTTTGGAAGCTTCGTGTGCAGTATTGGTAGCTATTGCCTGCGACTTTGATGGGTAAAATTCGGTTAATTACATGATATTGTAGCCTATGTGTTATTCTGGGCTATAAGCTACACTACTACCAAATTTTATCAAAATCCGTTTAGCAGTTTTCGCGTGAATTAGTAACAAACATCCATATAAACATCCTTACCAACTTTCGCATTTATGATATCAGTAGTAATAGGAACTAGGGCGTATTTCCAATTACAACAAATACGTTAGATTGCCCATTTCGACACTACAAAACTAAAGTGCCAAAAGCGCAAAAGTATAGAAAAACAATATATCAACAAATCTCGATACATCTTATCTAACTTCAGCGTCTTGCCGGCGAGTTCCACACAATGCACTCCGATTATTCCCTTTTGAACAACATTTACTATAAGTTGAAATATTCGAGATAAACCACTATTTATTTAAAACTACCACACCAACTTCGTACATAAATCTGCTAAGTTTAGAAAAAGGACGCATCGTGCAAATGCATTTATCTCGGATTTTCACAAACACAGTGTGTGCGAATGAATAACGGTAGGTGGCTCGAAGTTGGGGCTATGCGCATGCCATAAGCGGGAGTTTGACGTGCATTACCACTGTGGTAACGAAAATAATCTAACTTTTTGGCTTTGACTCGATATTTACCTCCGTATACCACAAAAAAACCTGAGTAAGCACCCGTACGCGCTGATCGGTCTACATGCGTCGCCCCCTACCTGGATAAGCTCGCTTAACTTTCCCGTTGCTTTCCATTAGATTATTGACGTTTGAAAAGAGATTAAAATAAAAAAAAGATTAATGAACGCAATGGAAATTAAATATTTACAGTATGGAGATTCATTTGTGAGCGGACAGTGACAGACGTCCCTGGCTAATTTAATTTTTTTTAAATTGTTGCGTTTCGCCAAGCCACCTTTAGACTTCGCCCCCGGTCTTCCTATGTGGTAGTGCGCCGGTGTATGTGTGGGCGTCACTGGGCGTGCGCGTTGTAAGTCAAGAGCAAAAAATATTTTCTGGCGAAGCATTTTCACAAAACATCAAAGTGTTTGACAGTGATGCTACGTAGCAACGCCCAAGCAACGCCACAGGGTTGCTGGGGAACCGCGCTGCGTCATTGCGCGCGCAGCAAATAACTAGGCAAAACTGCACAAAGTATGGCAGCTATCAGTCAAGACGTCAGTTTAATTTTTATGAGCTTGAACAATGGTGTTGTGTTATATAGTGTTTGTGTTTTTATAGCAGTTTTATAGTTAGTTTGGAATTATTTTTGTTTTTACCATATACCATAAGCTTAATCGTATGTCCCAGGACACACCGGTTTCCGATGGGTCAAGTAGTGTGCCTCCACCGGTTGATTGGATTTGGTGCCCCAGATGCCCCCAGCCCCATCTCTGTAAGGGGCAGAGGGGTCTTAGTATTCATTTGGGTAAGTCACATAAAGTGCGTGGCGAAGTTACTACCTCCTTTGTCCCTTCTTCGACACCCGTCCCCTTAATTCTCGATGGACCTTCCACAAAACCTTTCTGGGAGCGGGTGTCGAACCTCAAACTTTCGGTTCCAATTGTTAAAAGAATTCCCCGTGGTGCGAGAGTTTCCGTTGCCCAAACCCTCGCACAGGACATTATAAGAGTTACATCCATGAATGATCAGCAGAGCTGGGAGCATCTACTTACTTTCAGCTTCAGAATTCTACATGTTGTAGATTCCAACAATACAAGTTGCAAAAAATCACTCACTACATGTATAAAAGACAATTGTACAAACCCCCTCTCTTTTGATTCAGCCAATTTTTTAAGCCGTCCACATAATTTCCGCCGTAATTCTATCTATCAACATGTAGAAAACAAAATTAATGACTGTGATATCAAAGGGGCAGCCCGAATCCTATTTTCTAACGACTCTTTCGCCCCCGACACACCCGAGACTTTGGTCGGCCTCCGTAGTAAGCATCCTCAACCTTCGGTAGGCCTACTTTTACCTGACGCACCCGATGCCGCGGATTCATCTTTACAGGTTTCCGCCGATTCCGTCCGCCAAGCTGTCTTCGCCTTTCCGAACGGCTCGGCTGGAGGCATCGATGGCCTGACTCCGCAGCACCTAAAAGACCTGTTATGCTGTGGTGGAGAGGCTGGAAATAATCTTCTAGTTGCAATTACGGGGCTGGTGAACTTAATGTTGTCAGGCTCGGTAGAGCAGTCCATTGTGAGTACCCTTTATGGGGCCAACTTGATTGCATTAAAAAAAAGGACGGTGGCATTCGTCCCATTGCGGTTGGGACTACCTACCGTCGCCTGACGGCTAAGCTGTGTTGCAGGTTCTCCGCCCCCAGTCTAGTCGAGTACTTCCAGCCTATCCAGCTCGGCTTTGGGTCTAAAGGTGGCTGCGAAGCCGCTGTGCATGCACTGAGAACTTTCCTAGAAAGTAATAGTGGTGAAGTCCTACTGAAGGTTGACGTAAAAAATGCATTCAACTCCGTCGATAGAGGCGCTTTGCTGGCTCAAATTCGGTCCAAGCTGCCGGCCGCCTATAAGTTTCTGTGGCAATGCTACAAAGAATCTAGCAATCTTATCTACAAGGGCCACCTTTTACAATCTGCGGTTGGCTGCCAGCAAGGCGATCCTCTGGGGCCGGCCATTTTTAGCCTCGCGATCCACCCCATACTCGAGAAGCTAAATTCAAAATTTAACGTGTGGTATTTAGACGATGGGACCCTAGGGGATGCGGACACGGTTTTACAAGATCTACAGCTCCTCATGCGAGAGTTCAAGGCCATTGGTTTGGATCTGAATCTCTCGAAATGTGAGCTGTATATCTCGGAGTCTTGTCCGACGGCTAGTGCCGTTTCCGCAGCTTTTGACGCCATTGCACCAAACATCTCTGTCGTCGACAAGACGTCGCTTCATCTTCTAGGGTCACCTATTTTTGATGAGTCCCTCTCGGACTTCGTCAAAGAAAAAATTCAAAATTTCAATTCGGTTTCGGATTGCCTCCTCCAAATAAATAGCCACATGGCCTATGCCATAATTCGGTTTTGCCTTTTTGTACCAAAATTCACGTATGTTTTGCGGTGTTGTCAGCTTTGGAAACATCCTGCCCTTCTAGAAGACCTTGACAACGCCGTGAAACATACCCTTATTTCAATTCTTAACATAAATCTCGACAATTCATCTTGGAATCAGGCATCGTTGCCTATCCGGTATGGAGGTCTAGGAGTTAGGAAAGTTTCAGGTGTGCCCCTGCTAGCTTTTCTGTCCTCGGTGCATAGTTCGCAGTCCCTAGTGCAGAAATTATTATCTAAACTAGGGAATTTTACTGCGCCGTATTCTACCGAGGCCAAAAACGCTTGGCAGGTGGCTTGTTCAGAGGCCGAGCTCCCGACAAATTCCTGTTCCCAGCGGCTATGGGACGAGCCTCTCTGCAGGTTGGTGCGAAACAACCTTTTAAGCGCATCAACCAACTCTGCAGAGCGTGCTCGTCTGTTGGCTGCTGGTGAGTGGGAATCGGGGCTTTGGCTTCAGGCAATGCCCTCCAAAAATATTGGCACACTTCTCGACCGCACTACGTTTAGGATTGCCACGGCCCTGCGCCTTGGCGCGCCTTGCAGTGCTCCGCACCAGTGCCATTGTGGTCACCTTGTTGATCATCTTGGCCACCATGGCCTGTCGTGCAGCAGGAGTGCTGGGCGCTTTCCTCGGCACGCGGACCTAAATGACATCATCCGCCGGGCCTTTACCTCCGCTGGAGCTCCCGCGGTGCTGGAGCCAAGCGGTCTAGCTCGTAATGACGGTAGAAGGCCCGACGGGATGACACTCACGCCCTGGAAACTGGGACGACCTTTGGTTTGGGACGCCACGTGTGTCGATACCCTCGCACAGTCCCATCTTCCAGTAACCGCGTGTCATGCTGGGGCCGGTGCCGCCGCAGCTGAAAACGCCAAGCGGCGCAAATACGCGAGTCTTGGTGAGGACCACATATTTGCGCCATTTGGCGTGGAAACCCTTGGGCCGTGGGGACCAGGCGCACACTCTCTGTTTCGGGAGCTAGCTAAGCGCCTGGTCGATGTTACTAAAGACCAGAAGGCTGGCCTCTACTTAGGACAGCGAATTAGCCTCGCCATTCAGCGGGGCAATGCGGCCAGCCTTCTAGGTAGCATTCCTAATACCGTTGACCTGGGACAAATTTTTTATCTGTAAGTTTGTATTTCTTAGTTTATTTAGTTTGTAGTAAATTTGTTATTAGTAGTCTGTAGTTATTTATATCATTGTTTTAATCTTTTTTAATTGTCAATAAATGAATTCAATATTTACAGTTACTATACAAATATATCTATATACCTACTACTACATATACCTATTCACTAACACAGAAAATATATAAAAAAAATAATTCCACACCGCTGCCCCCCGTAATGGTGCCCAGAAAGCTGGCTGCGGTGCCTCGTTGAATAGCGATGCTAATTTGTTTTCCGAGGAACAAGCCAGCTCTCCGGTTACCAGTGGTGTCATTTAATTTTTTTGAAAGTTCTATAACGAACTTTCTCGCTCCAGGACCCCACGGTCCCAACGTTCCCACACCAACCGGCTGAAATACGAAGTCTTGTGCTAGACTTTCGTATTTCTTCCGCTTGAGGTCTACCGCAGCTGAGGCCGAAGCCCCAGCGCTGCTGGCAGTGGAGGCCACATGCGAAGGCGTCAGGGTGTCCACACAGTTAGCGTCCCACACCAGCGCCTTCCCACGCTGCCACCCAATGAGCGTCATGCCGTCGAGCCTCTTGCCATCGTCACGTACGGTAGGTAACTTTCGGCTCTAATACGGCCGGTACGTTGACGGTGACAAGTGCCCTACGAATGACGTCATTGATTGCCGCGTGCCTGGAGATTCGGAATGCGCTGCGGGTATATAAAATACCGTGGTGCCCTAGTGGATCCACAGACGCACCACAAGGACAGTTGAACGAACCAGATTGACCCCCAATCTTAAACCCAAACATATGGACAACGACAAGTTGTCCAGGACGGTGCCGATATTCGAGGAGGGGACTGCTTGCAGCCAGAACCCTGACTCTCGCTCTGTCACTGCTAAGAGACGAGCCCGTTCCGAAATATTGGCTGAAGAAACTAATAAATCTTTTAGTTTTTTTTGCATAAAGGCTCGTCTCATAGCCGTTGATGCATCGGAGACTCTGGGGGAGACTCATTCGGACATATACTCATTCAGGCTTTTTTAGCACCTGTGCAGCAAGGACTGTCAATAAAACTAGTGTGTAGTCCTAGGATTTTGCTGACTAAGTTTTCGGTGCTATAGACAGATTATAAAAAAGCCAGGAGAGAAATACTTGAAATTTTGCGCACTCCGATTCCGCGACTGGTAGCGATTAACGTAATCCTAATTCTATAAATACTTTTTTCATTTCTATTTTTATTTTCAAGGTCCCAGTTGCATCGTATTTGGACTTACAGAAACAACTCAATTAAGACGAAGAAGAAACTCTTCACAACTTTGATATTTTCCATCTTTTTGTGTCGGTCGAGAGGCCGAAATTGTATGCGCTGGTTGGATCAAATTTGCTCAACACTAAACACCACGGTCAGTGATGCTATCCACATCGCCGAATATAGAACGAGATGGCGCAGAATAGTCCACGAAAAAGTGCTTCAGCGAGGTCACGATCCTTAGCATTGAGGAGATACGACGCACGGAGGGAGGACCAGAAAAAAAGTAGTAGCTCTTTCTGTTGAGTATTTTTAACACTGCGATCTTTAAACCACCTGCCTAGGGTGGAGTCTGCGGCAATGCTCTCCACTAATGTGGAGGTGGTTTAAGTCCAGCATTGTACTGGTATGGGCTGAAGATTCGTGTGTATGATTTCATTGATTAATAAAACTTTGCTTTCTGATCTGATCTTAGTTCTCTTTTTCGAGTCGTTCCTATTTGAGCCGGTGTTAAATATCTAACTTAGGTAATCCACTATGCATGACCAGCACGGCTAGCACAAGACGTGCGGGAGGGGCCGACAAGCTAAAAAAGGCACGACATGGGTCTTGCTATGTCTTTCATCTCAGTATTGAGATAAGGAAATAAAGGCTTTCTTGCGGTGTAAGCTATGTTGCGGGGACACTTGTGCTAGCCGTGCAGAAGGCGAATACCCAGTGCTAGACCACGCACTCAAATTATAAGCATAACAATCATCAATTCCTTTAACTATCAAACGTGTACATGGACAATGTCTGCATAGGTATAAGCAACATGCGGTTGAACCTTTCGACCAGCTTGAGAAGGTTTTAGACTGCGAACAAAAAGCGGTTACTAACCTTGAAACAGTGCCAAATTCAAGGACTGCTTATTCTACAAATTGGAGATAAACGCTGAGGTAACCGCTGACCCTTGATCCGAAACTATGAGACTAACCTAACCCTACCAAACCTACAAGAAATTGTTTTGTCGAAATTTCAACTTTGCTAAACCAAGTTGGCGTAGATGCACGGCTTGACCTGTTATCCGATTCAGCTCGGGCGACGTCGCGGTAAGAGCTAGTAAATAACAGAGACCGCACAGAAAAACATGTCGAAGAACAAGGTAGGTAAACAAAAACATTCGTTTCGCAAGTAATAGTAAGAAGACACGGTAAACCCGCAGACTA
Source organism: Blastobasis adustella (assembly GCA_907269095.1). Taxonomy (NCBI): domain Eukaryota; kingdom Metazoa; phylum Arthropoda; class Insecta; order Lepidoptera; family Blastobasidae; genus Blastobasis; species Blastobasis adustella. The sequence goes on from OU026130.1 coordinate 10,650,851, forward strand.
TTTGCACTAACTTGGTTCGATGTAGGGTATGAATATCTACAACTGTTTATATATTTTAACCCCTGACAAAAAAAGAGGGGTTTTATAAGTTTGACGTGTGTATCTGGCCCTTTGTGTATCTGTCTATGGTATCCTAGGTCCAGAACGAATGGACCGATTTGGATGCGGTTTTTGAGAGTCAGTTTAATCGAGATGTTTCTTAGCTTTGTTTCATTCAAATCGGTTCTGTAGTTTAGAAAATATTAGAGTTTAAGTAGACTTGGTCGGGGATTAACCGACTTTTTCTGTCCGTTGGATTAGGTTAATATTAATTCTAAGCTCCTTAACGGATGCACCGATTTCGTAGCGGTTCGGGAAATATTTGGGTACCTATCAGACTTCTGATAAATGGGAAATAAATTAGCGCTCTTCTCGCTAATCTTTTTTGATTTAACGTATCGAATTTCAGACAGCTAATTTTAAATTTCATATTTTATCCCCTTGATGAAAATATCGTAGCTTGTAGCGTAGTGAGTGTTTTTTTACACCCGACGCTAATCGGTAACTGCACATTTAGTACACGGTTGGGTACTATTAATACTTAGGGTAATTATATGCTGAAGATGCCTGTTTGCGATACCTCGCGGTAGCGCTTTCGATCGCTTACTCCTCGATGTAAAAAAATTAATGCAAATAGGCAAGCACGTACATCTTATCTTGGCGTTAATTTCACAACCGTGAACACAACCCACAACCAAGAGCACACGAGGGCCCGGGGACCGTGATCCAGGATTTGGCAGATCAGGATCTACGAGCATACTACCTAGTGGAGCGACTGCTATCTGGCCTCCATGACCCTACTACCAGGGGAACCTGACCAGATTGGATGTATATGTAGAACGTAAATCGAGGTACCTATCGCTATAACGATACGTTTCGCATGTGCGTTCTTGCCTACTTGCAGATACATTAAATTTACATCGAGTTGTCACCGAAACCGCGACCGCAAGGTATCGCAGACGGGCCCTGACATGTGTCAAGATGTGTACACATGTTTCTACAAATGTTTTTGCAAAGTTTAACTCTTTTGCATAAGCGAATTCCCATATAAATTACGAAAATATTTTTGGATCAGTTTTTGCAAAGACAGCAGACATACTTGACGACAGAACTAAGTATTTGCAAAGAGTGTGGGAGTCATCGAAATATTTATGGTTTGCGTCCTTTGATGTACGTCAAAAAACCGACACATGAATGGCAAATACGAAATATTTGTACAAAATCTGAAATATTTATACACATATTTACAAAAGGCTCCAACACATAGTCTTTGAGCATCTTTGTTCACAACTTGATATATGTCTAGGCTCGGCTTGCGATGACAATACGTGTAACACCTACGGTACGAGAAATTGTAGTAGGGGCTTGAATGTTGTGGTTAAACTTTTATAAAACTTCAACTCATACACTATGTTTTTTTTTAACATTGAAGTCCTCCTCCTCCTCGCGTCGTGTGCCTCATTACGAGGGTCGTGAATCCTACGATGAACAAACAATTTCTGCTTTACGATGTTTCTCCACCGGCATCTGTTCTTAGCATCATGGAGTGCATCATGCAGCTTTATATTCCCGATTATATTTAAGTAGTTATAATCGTTTAAAAATCAACAACTGGTTTTGTATTCTATTAATTAAGAATTGAAACTTTAGGTCTATATTATTGAACTATTTATTATCCATAAATATAAAAACTGTAGCTATTAGTTTTCAAAATATAGAAAAAAAAATGTTCATCGAAGTTAGAAAAATTCTAAGTTTTATAACATAAATAAGCTGTTCCTACAATCAGTAATGGTTGTTATTGAAATACTGTTTTTTATTTATATTAGGTCTCTCTTTCTAGGCCTTTATTGTACGAAGTAGACAAGAGAACATTAGATATATTACAGAAACCAAATATGTGTGATTAGACGGATTCAAGTAAGTTGTTTGGGTATTTACACGAAAATATATTTTCTACCTCTGTCACTCGTGGTAGTCGTACAAGGCGACTAATGTTTTCGAGACAGATCTAGAGTCTCCGTAGGCTGGAAAATGGGCAGCAGCGATTTCCATGTTATAATATATAAAACACTGCGACCTCCAATGCGCATACCAAGCGTGAAGCAATAACCTCCCCTTTCGTGGGAGAAGCTCTAAGTCCTGCAGTGGACTGTTTTGGGCTGTGATTATGATATTTTCTAAAAGGCCATTTTACCATCAAGCTTATATATTATATCGACTGTAAGTCAGGGGTAGATAATACTTAAAAACATAAATCTGAGATATGACGAAAATATAATGACGAACTCATGAGTTGCAAAGTGACATTAGTTTGTTTAGCTTAAGCCTTTCTAATTGCAGGTGTAGTTGTAGGTAATATTGTACCATTTCTGCCTGCGTACTTCATTAACCAAGGAGTCCGTCTTTAATGTACTTTTATTAGGTCACGTTCATGCAAGAGTGAACCAATTAAATGGGAGCTGCATCATCCAATTACGGCTGAAAGAGACCACTCCGAGCCTTCCGTCGAAAGATGCCGGCGCAGCATTTTCAAGACTCATCCATTACGGGCAAAGACCCAATTTCCCAGCAACAGTTAATCTCGGCATAACGAGTCCATTAACCAGAGGCTCTATTACAGCACGGAGGAATATTCGAGAATAAAAATATGACGGGAAATAGTGGCTCTAGCTCGGGAAAGTATACGCATTACGACGATCTGAGGACTAAGTGCGGGATAAACAAAACATGGCAATGGCGGCTAGGTTTCATATATTTGAATGAAATATGGACAATTTAGGTTAACGATTTCAGACATTGAAATTTTAATGAAATTAAGGAAAACGCTTTTGAATACGGAGAAATAATCCTTACAGCCGAATACTGAAACGTCTCCCAAATATTTAACGGCTACTTAAAAGATTCTGTAGCTCCTAAAGTCGAAATTCGTATTCTTAAACGTCATTAGGACTAAGATAAAATGCTTCATGCCTGTAAAATCGGAACACAACAATACAAGCGTTGTTGCTTGACAAAAATTGAAATAGATAAGGCGGTGGTACTTACCCGGGCGGACTCCTCAGGTTTGACAGAAAAAAGAAATCGAACCATGGCTTTACTATCTGATGCTTATAACTACTGAACAGAGAATGCTAAACTTTGTCTAAATAATATTATTATGAGAAGTGCTAGGAACGGAGTTTGCATTTTGCAAGCAAGTAAGCTATAAAATGAGGGTGGAAATGTTGTATGCAACGTGAATTATTGTTAAACGTAAAACCTGACCCTCGATGATTTTTATGTAGCACCTAAAACAAGCTTTCGTCCGCCTAACGGTCAGGCAGTTACAGTTATCCTATTCTAGATAAAAATAAATAAATATATTTTAGACAAATTCACACAGCGCATCTAGCAAGGAAGTAATCGAAGCTTGTGTTATGAGTGTTAGATAACTGATAAACTGCTATTACTATACATATACTTTTTTTAAATACATACTTATTAACTACACCCAGACCCGTAACAGAAATTATAATTCATCATTTCAATTTCTGCTCAACCGGAAATCAAACCCGGGACCTCTGGACCGGCATGTTAAATAACTAATCCACTTAGGTCGTCATTGGTAAAACAGTTATCGTGGCCTATTCTAGATAGATGCCTTTTTTTATTTCATTTTATTTAAAACAATTTTAAGCAATTACTTACCATAATTATGGTGACGTAAATACATACCTATTGTAAATACAAACCAAAATATTAACAGGAAACTTTGTTGAATTAGTATACACCACCGAACAAAGTAGACATACCTATACGAATACAGCATAGAAGGTCAAGGCTACTCAAGTAAGAGTGGATAAAAAATCTTGTACTCTTTTCTTGAAACAAATAAACTTCCCTTTTATTGTTCATTTTAGTACAGCCATAAATGACTTTTATGATCGATGCTACTCTTATACTGATAGAGTACAGCATAAACATAGTGATTTTTATACAAGAGCCGCCACGAAATGCGAATGCCTGCGTCATGTGCGGAGGAGATAAAAGAAATATTCACGAACCTTTCTTAATCTATCTTAATGAAACGTTTAGTACCTATGTGAGTTTATAGGTAGGTATTAAAACGAATGACAACTTTTTGCAATCTGTGCTAATAAAAACATTTTAAAGTATCCGTTCAGATCTGCAAATCTGCTTGATATTTTTCGTAAGTACTCAAGCAAATTACGGGATGTAATTTTAGAAATCTTAGTACCTACTTAGTATTTATTTTTAGTATCATCCGTGACCTTTCAACGAGGAGCCTGAGTGGTACCTAATTATAATTATGATTGTAATTACTATATATTATAGCTGTCTGTCTGTTCGCAATAACCTCAAAAATGCTTAACGGATTTTCATGCACTTTTCACCACCATTTGGAATGATACGTAACGAAGGTTTAAGTGTAACTATGATTTTTCAGACTACCCGTGCGAAGCCAGCCATACTTTACTTTTATAGAGTAAAGTGTGGCTCCTAAATGATAAAATCATTTGCCTATTCCTATAATTATTTTGTCCTTTACAACCCCCCTTGGATTTTGATAAAATCCAGTCTTCCAATTATCTTACTATACGTCATGATATGCAATATTTGACGGATCATGTGAAGCAAGCTCCTGAGCGGATGAAGTGAGGTCGTCGCGGTCTTTCCTCACTTGAATGTACATTTATTAAAATGGGTTCAGCAGTTTAGATAATATTTAACTACTAGTGTACCCGGCGGGACTTCGTTTGCGTGGCGTCCTACCGCTACCCTACCCTACCCTACCCTACCCCTAATAAACTCCTACTGCAATAGATAGATAATGTAGTTAGAGTTTGTCGGGGGTTTTCTTAAATCTCACATACACACTTCAAACTCGTAACACACATACGCTCACTCACACTCGTAATACATCTATTAAACTGTATTATTGAAATGCAGTTTTCTTCGAAGCGTTGTATCACGTTGCCGCATCTAAAAGTAAATAAGGCACTGCAATTCACTTTGCGTCGACGCGTCGTCGCGTTCTTAATGGACAAGACAGCGTCACAGACTTGAGAAACAAACAGAATAGTAAGAGGGAAACAAATAATGAGCTTCGAAGATGCCTTGTCTGCGAGTGTATTCCCGAACAGTATATATGCACAAATACACCTTCAAGGGTAGAATGCTGTTTCTAGACGAGGATACTCAATCTTCACCTTTAGGTAAGATTTTGGTATAAAGGTTAATGCAACAATTTGTATCGACTTTCCTGTCCTATACTTCCAAGGCATGAAACGCTGTATAATATCTTAGCCAAGCACTCAACGTCATGTAATAGATATGAGATTGACGTAAATGCAAACAACGTTTAAATAATAAAAAGCTTCCACAACATTTCTAAACCACCCAATTTCCAAAATACTTTGCAAATTGCAATAATCCTTCCGCAGGTATAGGTACTAAAACTTATTTACTGGCTAAAGATGGTTAGTACAAATGGTACTAGCTACCAAAAATACCTCCAAATGATGACTAGTAACTAGTAAGGACAACAAAATCGATCTCCAGATCACCCCATTTCTTAGTTCATCTTCATTTATATCAATCACTGACGATACTCAACAGGACAGGAGCCATTTCTGTGTCTTGCGGGATTAATATTCTTTGATTATACAGAAAACTATGCCATTTCTAACCCTCGACGAAAATAGATGGGTTATATTAGTTTGACTTGCGTGTCTGTGGCTCTGTGTATATGAGTATATTTGTGTTTCTCTGTGGCATCGTAGGTCATTAACGGTTAAACCGATTTTGATGAAGTTTTCTCTATTAGAAAACCAATTTAATCGAGATGGGTCTTAGCTTTGTTTCATTAAAATCGGTTCAGTAGTTTAGAAAATATTTGTATATCTATATAACTTGGTCGGGGGTTATCCAACTTTTATTGTCGATAATATTTTGTCTTATTTGGTCTTCCGTAGCACAGACGCGTGACTGTGTAGGTAGTGTATTACCCACAAACATTTGCCATTGCCGAAAAATGAGTCGGTTAACGTACGTAATTATACGTATCATATAAAATACCAGGAAGCCCCGAAATTGTCAAACGAAGTCCATTAATGTTCTTCTCGTGTCATCTCAAATAGGGCATGAAATACAAAAATAATGCGTGAAATGAAATCATTTGCCTTATTACGTCTTTATTTTGCCAGGATGAGTTCATTTCATGGTTGGATTTGAGACAACTCAAGGATGACTGTACTTACGTTTTTACGTCGTACAGTAACTAATTTAAAACATTATATTTTTGGCTTTTCTCTATGGATTACATGTTTTATTGTATTTGCATGGTACCTAATTGGGTTTCTTGGTTATATTTATTGATGATGATTTTCTGCTTCAATATTTATCGCCAAATGATCTGCTCTTCTTCTTCTTCTTATCGTGTCAATGATTAATAGGTTAAGTATGTAAATTTTTATTTTATTATTATTACTTATATTTTTCCAGTCTGCTCTCATCATCATATCAGCCAGAAGACGCCCACTGCTGGGCACAGGCCTCCCCCAGAGATCTCCACTCCAGTCTGCTCTACTGAGAATAAATATATGTCGTAAATTCGGGGAAGACTGTAGTAGGCTCCATGATAAGGTATTTTCGCGAGGTAATGTTAATTCCAGGTAATGTTATGGAAATAAAGATCAGCCGAAAAGTTTAACAGTTTATTGAAATAATAATGCGTTATTACAATAAAAAATTGTATTGTAGTAGGATGGATTTAGGATAATTTCGGTGGCAGACAATAATATGGGACAACTAAACCGTGGGTTGCTTGAAGACCCGCCACTACCCATGGGCATCCTGACGTGCGCCAGGAGTTCTTTTCACGTGCGCCCTCATACAAATTATTATTTGTAGTCCCTTCTGTACTCACACTCTCCTTTATGGAATACGGCTATGAGATGTGAGGCAATAAATCAAGACTTCTTCTCTTATCAATGGATGAGCAGCTAGTTACAGTTCTTGACTCGTCGATGGTCGATTGCAAATTGTTCGTTTCAGCCGCGCGCCGAATATGACGTCATCACAGTGTTTCCAGCAACCCTTAAGGTAGCGCATCGATCTACGGACCGTTTCTGAGTCAAACTGATGTCTAGGCTCATGTCCGTCTACGACATATATAATCGTGAACAAATTCACACAGCGCCATATAGCCCCAAACAAAGCAAAGCTTGTACTTTGGATGCTATAATTGATATTCTACTCAACATATTTTTTAACATACTCATAGAACACCTAGACCCGTAACAGAAATTAAAATTCATCATTTCAATTTCTGACCGGCCGGAAATCGAACCCGGGACCTCTTGCGTTTCAGACGTGTTGACCACTGAACCACTCAGGTCGTCACTTAGAACATTGAGGTATTGATACAATTTTTACCCGTATGTCACAAATATACATTACCATGTTATGTTGACAGCATTATGTTGACGTACTCTCTTGCGAACCCTAGCCCACTCGCGTTGCAACGGATATTGCCCCGATGTTCTTGTGAGATAAGCTCATTTCTTATCAAGCAGGGCGCAGGGCGTGGGAAGACGCGGGTGGGAGGGGGCAGGCAGGGCCTAATAGATGACATCATTACTGTCGCTCCACGAAATTTGTCATTCAGGAGTTGTATGGATCCCGGTGAGGGATACGTGGAGATTAATGGTAAGGCTGACTGTGACAACATTAGTCCCCAACTCACGTACTCAGAGGTATCTATCGACCAATGAAGCCACAATTATAACGTAACGTGCCTTAGGTAATAAACTAGGTCGTTCGTTTCATTACGCAACGCGTATTCGCCATCGTTACAATAAGTTAATGAAGCCCACGTTTCCTCTTTTACTGAATTGCTGTTCATTACGCTAAGGTGTTGTTTATTATTCACGTTTACCTCGAATATTTGGCCAATAATATTTAACAAATGTATGTTGTTGATAGATACTGTTAATTTTTAATAAACCAAAGAACAGTCAATAAAATCTACGAATTATAAATCGTAACATCGAATTTCCTATGTTATTTAATTTGTTTTTAAAAATAGTTGAGAAATATCCCACTACCAAAATGTTCAATGGTTCAATCTGGTTAGGTTCTCATGGTAGCAGGGTCACGGAGTTTACAGTGGAACTGGAATTACCTGACCTGCCAAATTCTGGATCATGGTCAATGCGGAGCCCGGGCCCTCGAGCGCGAGAGCGCTACCGGGACATTAACGCCAAGATGGAAAATAAAATAGCAGCACTCAAAGCTCAGTTGAGAGAAAAGTGAGGAAATTACACAATATTAAGGTAAATTGTTCGGGTATTTTACTAAAATTGAAACGTAAGACTTGAGCCTGTGATCATACTGCACTTCTTCATCCTGCCGGTCACAATACCTAACCTAAATGTCTACTGTCCACACCATACGACTTTGCATCTATCAGCAGAAATCGGATTCACGCTTCTAGCGAATTCATCCGTGATTCCCGTACTGCACTGGAACTGTTTTACTTTGTAAAATGCAAGGTGTTCTAATACGCGAACGGCACTTGTCAACGATTTATTGACGCCGTGACGTCCGCGTGCAGTTGCCTTGACGTCGCCGACACGCGGACGGCACGGCAACGGTAACCATTGACTACGTGTCGTCCTTGTCTGATATAACACGCAAGTTGCCATCGTCAAACACTCCCAGTTAATACCTATCCAATGGCGTTAAGGTGGTTTTCTATTACCGATGTGCGAAGAGAACGTGATGCACGAGAATTAAAATCGTGCTGGAACTTTTTCAATGTAAAATCGAACAATTTATGCACGTCGCGATCTTGCCTGACCCCGATGTCCGTTCAAGTCGTGAAAATATGTGGTAAATACCAGCATAAATCCACTATCGCACCACCCGTTGCTCACCACACTACGTAGATTCTGTCTAGACGTCCATTCGACGGTTCGAAAGAACGTGTCGTTGAGAACGTGGCATGAACTCTCAGACACGGTATTTCCTTTGGATTATCCTATGGGATTTTGAGAAACGTCTTGTATATGTGTCAAATCTATTAAAATAGATAAATAATTTGCCCACCGTTTAGATGCTTTGTCTATTTTTAACCCCCGACGAAAAAGAGGGTTGCGTAAAGCGAAGCGAAAGGTACCGAGTTCCATCCCTAGTTTTGTCAAGCCGCTGTTTACCAATTACTTTCTGAGTGATGTACCTACATTAGTTGAACACTAACCGATGCTCTCACGTTGAGGTAACACATCGTGAGGAAATCTGCACATTCGGGCGACTGAATGTATAACCATGGTCCAATCTGTAATACGTAACGCTGTTTCCATCAATACTCTGATTTCAATGACTGAAATTGTAACTTTTGCGATTGAATGTCATCGATTTCATGGGTTCAGTTGGTAACAAGGCACTGCAATAAACTGAAACTAATAAATCGATCATTTATAATCACAAAAGTAACAATTGAAATCAGAGAATTGTTGGCAACAGGAATACGTAATTATCCTACTGGTCATTTCCCCTGTTAACAGGGTCACAGAGGCCAGTCGCTCTAATGGCGGTTGGTAGTCGCCATATTTAAGACGATAATATAAAACGATAGACGTAGGAACCATCAAAATCACACATTACCCTCCTTTGTGTCGCGAATTGTCGGGTAAAAAGTGGTTGTAGAGTGCGTGAGTATCTAGGTGAGCGAATCCTTAAGGAAGCCACTCAGTCAGGGTGCTTGGGATATCAACATACTAAAACTCCTGGGAAAGCGGGAAGGGGCGGTTCAAATGTTGGTCAGGTATTATATCTCGCACACTTCAACCTCTTCATTGACTGGACTTTATTAATATATAACAGAGCTCCGAATATAAACACAAAAATTATAATACAAACACAAATCTTTATCTTTATAATAATAAAATCTTTGTTTTATATAATAATATAAAACAAAGTCGCTTCCTGCCTTTTGCAGGTATCTATGTACGTTAATATCTTTTTAACTACGCTTCGGATTTCAATGCGGTTTCCAACAATAGATAGTGATTTAAGAGGAAGGTTTATAAAAAAGGGTAGGCAGGGGTAAAATAGGTGTACACAGACGAAGTCGCGCTAGGTCCACTAGTATCTATTATTAACAGGAGAAAGATTCATAGTGAATTTCTATTACGTCACGCAACAGAAATTCACATTCCAGCAAATAATCCAATCTCCCACTAAACATTTGAATTCAATGTACAAACTACAGTTCCATTTCAGTCACGGACAGACGTTACGTACTTGCAATTTCACTCACGGCGGACAGCTTTCGCACCGTTTATCACACAAATTAAATTTTGGATTTGTATGGCTGGAGCTAGTGATATAATGTAGAAACGCCTGGTCACGAAATCAGCGACTGGCTTTAAGCCAATAGCTAAGCCATCGCTGTACGTACGGTAATATGATGAGCTACTTTTTAATATAACAGCTGTACTAGAACAATCATGATCACCATGTTGGCGTTGCCTTGCCCGGCTTTTCCGGACCTGCAGGACCGATTTTAAATATATTTAAATATTGGTATGCTACGTTGTCACTGAGTAAAATATGCTAGTATTTATACCGAGAAAATAACGTGCAAAAATGAAAATTGATTGTTCCAAACTGCACGCGGGTGTTAGCCGCTGCGAACGGCTAGTTTTAAGCACCTTTCAGACGCACATATTCCAGAATCTAGTCACAATCTTTTACCACCTCCGCTGTTTCGCAAATTCTGCCGCTTCGCTTAAAACCATTTGTAGTGGCACCGCCACCTTCGTGACATTCGGATTTCTGACTTTTCTTCGACTACAAGAATTTTCCCTTTGGGACAATACCATTGTGTTCTCCCTTTGCTTTGGTACACGTAGCCTTTGATACATTACATTTCGATGTAAATTCTCATCTTTGATGGGTCGATTGAGCTTCTAGGAAATGTGTTTGTATGGTAAAAAGTACGAGTACAAAGACTTACTGGGTCGATAACAAATGTAAAAAATATAGAAATAGAAACATTTATTTACACCACAGACATACCAGACTAAACACAAATCACAAATATTCCCTGTTCGCTCGCTCTACAATGATTATGAATCTTGCTATCCCGTTTTTTTCATCCCTTGGAATAAGTTCACGGAAAATGACGTGCGCAATGTTTTGAACGTTCGACATATTGCTTGAGGGCCTATCGACCTGACGTTTTTTTTGAAACATCGGTGTAAATTTTATAATTTCCTAATAAAATTTAAATTAAACCATTTAAAAGATTGTAATTTTGTGTGTAATTTAGTGCACATTTATGTGAAAGCGCAAAGTATGGAAATACACCTGGATTATCCTTTCACCGGTAAGTAAACATTCGTGGTCGAGGCGATCCGAAATAAATTTTAGAAATTGTGACAAAAATATGCATCGAAATAGTGTAAATTTGCATTAATTGAAATGCTTTACCTTAAAACAACATGCCATTAGAGATAGATTTAAAATTATTGGCAAATTGAGCAATATTTCGGTGTCTAAATAGGTACGAAAATATTTTGATGCTAACAGGGTCGGACTTAGTATTTATTGTATAGTATTTTATTACTCAAATCTTGTGAATAGCGGTCCACAACTTTATATGTATCAGGGTTCCATACCAAAAATGTACCTAGATGACATTTTAAATGTTCAGACATTATATGAAACAACGGATTAATCGCGTATTTACGTTTATTTACATAAATATTTGTTTTTCTAGGTTTCCTAAAGACCAGACATGGTTATGTCTGGGTTGCAAATTGGAAGTGCTGCGTTGTAAACATTTTGAAGAACAAGATAATAATTAGATGCAAGTCCCTTCTGTCCTGCTGCACCAGCATAATATGAATTTTTACTGAAAATAAAGAATATGCTGCTTGTTTAATATATTAATCTATCTATCCTTTTCATTATTATTATTTTTTTCATGACTATGTCCTCTAGAGGGCATCATATTAAATTAAGGAAGTCACATAGGCCAACCTGTGAACAATATAGACGCTTTCAACTATAAGTAAGTAGGTAGGTACCTACTTAGTTTAGAAGTTATGAGGCAACAAATAAACATTAATACCGGTCAAAATCATAACCCTCCTTTTTGCTAAAGCAAGCACTGCCGATTCACGGTATGTAGGATCGAGAGATCGAAAAGACGGTAGTAGGTATTAGGGCATGGCTTTGATTCACTAGACACCTTCCTTTTATTATAATGTCAATATTAAAATATATAAGGACAAGCTTAAAAATATTGCATAGTCATCTGGAGCGAACAACAAGTCAGATTTGTTTGTGTTCGTTACGAGTAGAAAGTCGTAGCAAAATATAACTCATGATGGACTGCCTTGTTCCGTCCCTGCATTTGCATTAGTGTGTGTGTTATAGAGATGTGTGACATTTTGTCTCATATTTAAACTCTAAATGTACTCTCTGCTTCTGTATATAAATTTTTTTCTCTATGATTTACACACAATAACACCACAAAGACATAACATAATGGCTCAAAAAGGTTGAATCACTGACTTCCAAAAAGGTATTTTTTGAGGTCAGTGGCTCGACACCAGAGCCGTGAAATAAATAATAAAAAAAAAAGGATTAAGAAAAAGAAAGTGACATAACAATGCACAAACAAAACCATTAATAACAAACAACATGAAATGAGTAAACAACTAGACAAACATACATGAATAGAAGAAAAATGAAGAATAGAGCCGATGCATGTAGATGTGGTGTTGTGTGTAAAAGGGACCTCACTGAGCTTCATGCCCTGGCGGAGACCAGGGCGCTGGTTTTCAGTGAGATCTGCTGAGTGAGGCACGGAAGACGTTTTAAATAGATAGATACAACGTGTGGAGTGTAAAATGCGTGTTTAGTGTAATGTGTAATGTATTGTATGGATGTATTGGCCGCAACGGAGAGTCAACAATACAATAACGACTTATGTACCGGACCACATTCCTAACCTCTCAGGCCTAGAAAAATAAAAAATAAAAATTGTTATAAGATAATTATTGTGTCAGGTGAATATTAATATTATAATTGTATTGTATTTTGTCAAGCTATTGTATAAAGTAAATGTAAATGAAAATTTCAAAAAAATAATATAATTATGTCAAACTTGTATTTTCAGATATATTTATCTACCTATCTATGTCTAAGCAAAAACACTAAAGCAACTGATTAAGGATGATGATTGAAGGGTATTACTTAGTTTACTCTGTATGTATTTGTTATGAATAGTGTTACCACTTTATTTATTATTAAGCTCTTTACTTATAATTAAGGTATTTGTAAGCCTTATTATAGACGTCGGCCGCAGATAGCGCACAATACGACCCTTTTTTTTAAGAGGGGAAATATTTTTGAGATATCACTTCACTCGGGGCAGTGACGTGGATATGTGGGATTACCCAAAAAGAACCCACTAAAACCCCCCCTGTGTATTCACGCTTTTATCAAACACCACAGGACCTCATAGATAGTTTGCACTGTGGCGACACAATACGACCCATGATATACGGACATTGCTCTAACAAGGTGGTTCAAAGGTCGCCACCGAAAAGACTTCCGATCCTTCCACGCCATTCAGTCCGCGACAACGATTCAAAGGCGCTAAAACCGTTTTGTTATTCAAATTGCGTCTGGCATAGTGAATAAAGGGGAATGTCACTGCTTTCCAGTTTGGAATAGGCAGGAAAATGTCGAGGCGAGTTGCAAATCTTTGGGAATTGCACGTGCCTCTTTAGGGTTCACAGTTTATCTGTCACAGGGACTCGCAGGGATGTGTCTTTGTATCTTGACACTTTACAGATATTTATGGCAATGACTGGTCTTTAGTAAAAGACACGAAAGAATATATTATTGCCGTAGTAGAAAGATGAAATATAGATTTATAGACTGCACATCAACATGCAGACCAAATATGTTGAGGAGTTAGCTACCTTAACGGTTCTAGTAACTTTTTTCCAACCTTATTGGGGACTATGCAGATACATTTGATGATGGTGATATTATTGTTGTAATTGTATAATTTAAATTGTGGAATGTGGAAAAAGTGAGAGAGGTCAGTCAGAGCCGTAGCAAGTGCAAAGAGGCGTGACGTTATACAGGGTGTAAAAAGACCGCTAGCATTAATTGAAACCTCATATTCTACCCATGAAACTGAACAACTTTCCCCAAGAAACACACCCGCGGAAATTCTTAGTTTCGGCAGAAATCGAGATTAAAAATAAAATAAAAAGTTGTATTTTTGTACTAAAAAATATCAAGTATCGATAACTAAATCGTTCACAATTAATATAGACTCTCAAAGTTCAAATTTAAGTTGAAATAAATGCACTGTAAGTAAAAGAACGCAATGTAAAGCGCCGCTCGGCCGCACACGTGCGCTCACTACCTACCTACTCGCTGCCGCGCGCCCGGAGGTAGGTACTAGCTACAGCGGCCGCGCCCGCGCCAACCGCCACCCGGCCGCCCGTGGGCCCATGCCCATGGGACAGCAACACTGTCATGCTCCCACTCGGTAAACTTCAACACGACAGGGGTACGCATACCTTAATGCATTACCTAGACGTTTGCTTACGGTCATCCACATTATACGACAATCGTACTCAGCACCTACCTATCGTCGATATCAGCAGTAAAGTTCACGATCGAAAGTTCTACCTACCTAGGTAAATTATTGTATGACGACTATTCACATTACCTACATGAGAATTTAACATAGTAGGTATTTACCGCGGCGCGCACTTGCATGATCAGGCACAGGATCAGCTGTCTATCTACCTAACTTACGTACACGTTTGCTTACGGACATTCACATCATACGAGAATCGAGCCCAGTACCTACTACCTACCTACTGTCGATATGTGCAGTAAAGATCACGATCGATAGTCCAATACCTACTAGGAACATGAGAATTGAACGTAGTTCCTGTGATAGTAACTACCTACCGCCGCGCCGCGCAAACCATTTGTCATCAGCTGACAGAATGAACGGATGAACCAAACCAACATGTTTGTATTACGAATATTCCCAATTCCTATCACACGACCGAACCGTGGAGACTAAAGCAAAAAAAAGAAGATAGGTAGGTACTCAATAGTCAAGCTTAGGTATCCCTACTAGTTAGGTAGAATACGCCAGAGCGGCCGCCGCGCGGGGTCAATGGCCACTAGTCACGTGGGCGAGCGAGAGCCGTGCGCTGGACGATGTACATTGCGCGTCGCAATTAATTATTTTTTTGAGGTAGCGAAATTATGAAGTCATTTCCGCGGGTATGTTTCTTGGGGAAAGTTGTTCCGCTTCATGGGTAGAATATGGGGTTTCAATTAATGCTAGCGGTCTTTTTACACCCTGTATAATATAAAATAACGTCGTTATATAATACGTGACTTTTTATAATATTAGGCATGTATGTTAATTTTGATTGAAAATAATGGAACTGTTATCGATATTATATTTTGCATAGCAACAATCAACCTTTAAAATAAACTTGTCTTAGTTAAAATTCATTATCTACATCGTATATAGATAGAAATTTGTATTCGCCTTATTTACGCACTTGACCAAAAGGTCTTTAAAGACAGTGCAATGATTTTACATAGTCCATAATAAAGTCGCTTTCCATATGTCTGTCTGTCTGTATATCCGCTTAACATACCTGAACCACGCAACGGATTTCGATGCGGTTTTTACTATCATTTAGAAAATTTCTTCCAGAAGGTTTATATGTATTCATAGCTACATTCAGAAACCCCGAGAACAAACGTGTGAAGTCGTAGGGGTCTCTAATAGAGCACAAACATACACGTAAAATAAAAGGTGTACCTACAAATACTTTTTTACAAGCAAACTTTATTTCGAGACCATTTTTATTATTTGCTAGTTAGTTTCTTGGAGCAGTACCATGACGGTGTCTTCCTTAGGGCGTCGTAAAACTTGGATGAAGGAAAATGTTTTATTTCTCGCATATAACAGATTGCGGCTAAGATGGGAGACTGTAACAAACCAGTTAATTTTGAAATGGGAATCTGTTAGTATGTGGTAGTATGTGACCGTTTGTGGGTTCCACTTATGTTTTGTGTTCTACCATTTTTAAAATAAAAATGTAAAACGTATTAACATTTATTGAGATATATTTATATTTCTTATAATATGGTATGGTGTTCTGTACAGCAATAAGATAAACAAGGTTTTCTTTTTCTGTTATACGGCAGACAAATAAGCTAGCGGGCCTGATGGAAAGTGGTCACTGCCGCCAATGGACATTAGCAACACCAGGAGCGCTATTAATACGTTGCTTGCCTCTGAAAAGACCTCTTGGATGATCCCATGTCATAGTGATGGTAGGAAAGCTAGATTTAAAATTCATAAAACTAATTATAAAAAGCTGAAACCGCCTTCGAATCACAAAAAAAGTTAGAAGTTGCAACACGCTAGTCATGCCCGTGGTATTGCAAACGTGGCACAAAGTTCCAATTACATGCATTTGATGGTTCTTTTCTAAGTACACTTTGATCTCAATATCTTAACATAATAAATTTGAAAATATTTATGGAAATTCAATAATCCCTGTTTTAGTCTGACTAGTGACTAGTCTAGACAAAGGTCGTAGCCATTCAAACTGAAATTTTACATCGAAAGCACAGCTGACTGAATAGGACTGAAAAAATATTCGCCATAATTGGCAACCACACGAAATCGTGCGATCCAGTTTGTGGCAGTAATGGCCACGTACACGAAATCCGGTTTTGCTGATGAAAACTAGATACAAAAAACTTTCAGTCCTCTCTTTAAACACTAAGCAATAAACTCTAGATATAGTAAAAACTCTAGATTGCTTTGGGAAGAGGTAATGTTTCACTTGAACTTGTAGTAGTGCAAGAGTAAATAGTAGCGAAAAATATTAATTAACAAATAAGCTTCGATGCTTCTAAATAAATTTGTATATAAACTACTATATTACTATAATACTATACTATCAACATTACAAAAAGTAAATTTATTTACCGCAAACAATTCGACTTTGACCTAACTTTTCGGCCTGGCAACATTCGTGTATCCGACGTAATAATTTTCAGAATCGGTTCAGTATTTATCACATCATTAGCTTGTAATCGCCCTAGTAAACGCAGAAGGCTTCACACAAATCTTGGGGAGTAGGTATTAGCCTTTAAGCCACCAGTCTGGCCTTGTGCGGGTTGGATCTGACGTTAATCCTTGAATTTCTCCTGAGATATGGGCAGGGTTCTCCGTGACGTTTTCTTTCATCGTAAAAAGTAAATATCCTACAAAATCCAAAATAATATTATAAATTTAATATAAATGCGTAAAAAGTAAATATCTTACTTATCCTAAAATAATATTTTAAATATATTATCAATGCGAAATTATTTCTGTCTGTTACGTTTTCACGCCTAAATTGTTGAAATTTCGACAAAGTATGGCAAGGGAATAGTTAGAAAGGGGAATGACATGGGCTTCTTTTTATTTTATAACTTAATGCAGACGAAGTCGCGTGTTACTTCACATTAAAACTAAATGGTGCATAAAAGGCGTTACCTACACTAACTACATAGTCACTATCACTATGTATACCATACATACCATAGTCATCCACTATGTTAACAATATGGTTAACTGTCAACTAGGTCAGTTAATCTTGTTAAAGTATCATATTGGACCACTTTATCCGCAGCATTTTCTCTTTTAATTTTATAATAGTCGACGGAAAAAGTTTGAAGAACAATTTTCCTGTTCAGTAAGCTCATTTTCACTTTATTTAGTGGAGCCTACTCCACCTACCTACTTAAATATATGAACACTAGTGAATAAAAATATACTTACCTGTCTATTGGGTTTATATCATCGATAGATATTTAATTTTATACCATCGAAAAACAGGCACGTACTTAGTACCTACACAATTTGTCGCTAAACAAAATATCGTAAGCATGTGTTAACCATGATAGGTGTTATAAACAAACAAGTTTATCTCATCCAGAATTCCGGCGAGGGAAGCTTAATACAAACATAGAGAACAATCTCGGAGGAAATTGAAAGAGGGCTATGAACGTATAAAATAACAAACAGAGATTGGCTCCTACATAATAAATGGCGACGCGGCGTTCTGGCCAAAGCCCAACAGCGACGAGTCCTTTCAAACCTTGCCAATAGGTTACAGTGGGATGCTTCAAGTATTTTCGAAATGTTCCCTAACAAAGTTTGCAACTTTGGCCAGATACATTGTACAGTGAATTACCGTGGAACGGCCGGCGTGGGTGGTCTACGGCTACGGTAGCTTTGAGTGGCAAATTTTTAAATGACTATATTACGTGAGCCGATGTTGTTGCGTTAGATAATTTTTTTTTAATATTCCGCTTTATCAGAATATGCCCTACTTACATATATTATAAGTATTGCATTAATCTAAAATGTGAACAAGAACTAAAGAAAGCGATGACCAAGCGCCGGCAGAGCATTTTTGAAAATATGGAGGTTTGAATCCCGCTAGCGAGCAGTTACGCATACGCATTTTTGTAAAAAATACCTATGCTATTCTTAAAACTATGTAAAGGGTGTCAACGGAAATTTGCCAACCTAAATGGAACAAGGATCGATTCCCTCCCTCATTCATAATACGATGTCCATCAGCAATACAACTCTATATCTTTACCCCACACACTATGTAAAACATATTTTCTGCGGTAATAAAGCTTTAATAAACATTCCAACGAAGCGGCAAATTGTTACAAATACAAAATTTTGTCAACATTATTGAATTTTTCTGTTGCGATCTATTTGCTTGCGATTAAGCTCGATATTACATTCGACACTATGATGTAAAATCTTAGTTGGTAACTACACGTTTTTGGCTCAACTCCAAACTTGTTGACATGTGACCGCACCAGAAATTGCTAGTACTTTGTCGGCTGTGCTTTTTATGGAATGGTAGTTTCGGGAAGCGACTTATATTGAGTTTTTTAATGCTCATCGTTTAACGAAATCGCCATCACTGTAATATCATACTGACCACTAGTTCATTTACTCGCACAATAAAAGAATATGTATTTATTTTAGTATCTTTGTTTTTGTTTTTTAATACGGTATACAAACAGGCATGCGGGCCACCTGATGGAAAGTGGTTACCGCCGCCAGCAGCACCAGGGGCGCTACTAATGCGTTGCCCGCCACTAAGATCTCTAATTTACCCCTTGAACGATTCCATGTCATAGTCCAAAGGAAAAACTGTGGCTGGGAGCTCATTCCACGTCCGAATCGTACAAGCGAGAAACCTAGTTTTCTTCACCATATAATATCTACCATAAATAATAAATAAGTACCTACCTGATGGATAGCAATTAATCAAAGCAACTTTGTCGGCGCTGAACTTTAAAATTTAAAATATTGCACGTTGTTTCTAATATACCACATGTGAATAACATTTAATAAAATACTTTTACTGATTTTCAATTTTGAAATACTGGGAATATTGTTTGGAAACTGAACTCCATACAAATTTCGCGAACGCACAGAGGAAGCGCCGTTGGTACCTGTGAGTAAAAGTTTGTGGATATTAGCCAAATATCAACTGGCGGCTTTGGATTCGGTGGAAAAACGTGTAAAGAAAATAATTTGTGACCCGCAGCTGATTGAGGCTAGGCTGCAGAGCCTCGACCATCGGCGTAGGGTTGCGCGTCTGTCGGTCTTCTACAGGTTACATTTCGGAGAGTGTGCGAAGCAGCTGCACGACCTCATTCCGCCGGCCCCTTTCCACCATCGGGAGACGTGATCCGGGCGAGCGCTTCATCCTTATGTCGTGGATATTCCATCTATCCGCACGGGCCGCTTTGGCTCGACCTTTATAATGCGTACGGCTAAGGAGTAGAACGCGTTACCCGCGAGTGTGTTTCCTGATCAATATAATCTGGATGCCTTAAAGGCTGGAGCGCTTCATGGGCTGTTCAAAGACGGGCATGCTCCATCTTTGACCGCATCGTCACTTACCAACAGGTAAGATGGCAGTCAAATGCCTGTCTTGTATAATATAAATATATTTATACAGGGTGTCCCGTAAGTCGACGTCAAGCCGGAATCGGGTGATAGTCCAAATCATAATAGTTACTAGAAAAATTAAAAATTAAATCTAAGTCTTGAATTTTTTAAATTATAGGCATTTCTTTTTTTTTCGAGAAAATGTACTGGTTTTTTAGCTCCTGTTGCTGTTGAGTTAATGTGATGGTTTTTTAGCTCCTGTTGCTACAAATCTTAACTTTTTTTCAATTTTATTTTTCTTATGTAATCCCGAATAGTGCTAATCTAACCAATTACTTAGAATTCTAAGTCAACTGCTCCAGCTTGGAAGAAAGTGTCACATTATGCCGTACAATGAATAGACAATTAATATTTCGTCCAACTTTAACGGACTGTACTAAAAAAAAAAGTACTACGCCAGGTTGGCAAGTAGCACTAAAAGTTGACGCATTTAATAAGGATTCTAAAATGGTATAATACTTGCTACATTATTTCTTTGATTACGGGGGAAAAAAATACCTTCAAGAAACCCAGTTTCGAAAAATTTTTCATTACCTACTAAAAACTTGTTTGTTTGCTTGTGATTTGGACAGTTTCGATCTCTTTACAACGATATTTGCTTTCTCCTGGACTATCGTGTGATTGTGTAGTGCCACCATGCCTGTGTACACCACTCAGGAATATGCCAACATGCACTTTGTTTATGGCGAATGCAGAGGGAATGCTAGTGCTGCGGCTAGACTGTATCGCGAGAGGTACCCAAATGCTGATCGTTATCCAGATCACCGAGTTTTTACAAATGTGCACCGTCTACTCTCCACAGAAGGCATACTTCCAAACCGACCACATGGTGAAGGAAGAAGTTCCTTGCCTTACGAGGACGTAGTACTTCAAGCAGTTGAAGAAGATCCAAGTATTTCGCTACGTGCAATCCAGCAAAGCACAGGAGTGCCCAAAACTATAGCTCACCGAATTTTACAAAAACATGAGCTCCACCCATACCATGTACAGAGAGTACAAACCCTGCATCCTCAGGATTATCAACTTCGGGTTGCGTTTTGTCAAACGATGCTACAAAGACACCGGGAAGATCCGCGATTCTTAGAGAAAATTTTGTGGTCGGATGAATCGACATTTAAAAAAGACGGTTACATGAACCTACACAACTTACACGAGTGGCACGTAGAGAATCCGAATTTAATGAGACAAGATAGATCTCAGTATCGTTTTAAAATAAACATGTGGACCGGAATTTTAAATGGAAGAGTCATAGGACCTTTTGAGTTGCCAGAGATCTTGACTGCTGAAGTTTATTTAGATTTTTTACAAAACAGTTTACCTAGTTTACTGGAAGACGTGCCACTCAGTATTTACAGAGAGATGTGGTATCAACAAGAGGGCTGCCCAGCGCACTATGCCCGCTCAGTTAGAGCATTTCTCAATGAAGAATATCCGGGCAGATGGATAGGTCGGTCTGGTACGATCTCGTGGCCAGCCCGTTCACCGGACTTAAATCCATTAGATTTTTTTTACTGGGGAGCAGTGAAAGAGAAAGTTTATTTTAAGCCAATCAAAAATGTAGCTGAGCTTCGGCAAAGAATTACGGAAGCAGCTGAATTTGTCAACAACGGAAGATTTACCCGTGTGATAATCCGATCTTTTTTAAGAAGATGTCGAGCTTGTATTGCAGTTGAAGGAAGGCAGTTTGAACATCTTTTGTAAATAATAAATCTTCGCATCTAATTGGTGTTTAATTTTAAACTTAAGGAAAATTTGTCCTAAATTTAACAAAAAGTTAGCATCTCTGACTTGAAAGCATCACTACCTGTCTCACTCACATTTCATGAATGTCTGTCCGTCTCACTCGGCCTTAGGCAAGCTTTGAACGCACTAGAATAATTTTTAGTAGGTAAAGAAAAAAATTTCGAAACTGGGTTTCTTGAAGGAATTTTTTTTTCCCCGTAATCAAAGAAATAATGTAGCAAGTATTATACAATTTTAGAATCCTTATTAAATGCGTCAACTTTTAGTGCTACTTGCCAACCTGGCGTAGTTCTTTTTTTTTCAGTACGGTCCGTTAAAGTTGGACGAAATATTAATTGTCTATTCATTGTACGGCATAATGTGACACTTTCTTCCAAGCTGGAGCAGTTGACTTGGAATTCTAAGTAATAGGTTAGATTAGCACTATTCGGAATTACATAAGAAAAATAAAATTGAAAAAAAGTTAAGATTTGTAGCAACAGGAGTTAAAAAACCATCACAGGGTGTACATTTTCTCGAAAAAAAAAGAAATGCCTATAATTTAAAAAATTCAAGACTTCGATTTTATTTTTTATTTTTCTAGTAACTATTATGATTTGGACTATCACCCGATTCCGGCTTGACGTCGACTTACGGGACACCCTGTAGGTACTTACTACAAAAGCGTTAGATAATTTTTTATTGTTATCTTAGTTTAGTTCATAATACCTATTTATTTCAACAAAATGAGTATTAAAATAATTACCTACAATAATATTTACAGAAGTAAATAAATTAATGTAAAAGAGACTAATAACAGTAGTTAAAAAAACAATAAGTGTAATTGTAAATGAAATAAATAATTAATTACAGTAAATTCATTTATTTACAGATTTATAAACTTTATTGCACAAATTACAGCAATTGGCGGACTTAAAGCCACAAAACAAATAAAATAAAAAATAGGACAAATAAAAAACAAAACAAATAAATTAAAATCAAATAGCACGCCCCTGATTGTTCCCGGCACAAAGGTGCCCATTACGCGACTACCATCTTACCTCCGTGACCCTGTTAACAGGGAAACATGACCAGACTGGATTATGGTTACACATTTAGTCGCCTGAAAGTGCAGGTTACATCATAACTAATACATCATTTAGAAAAGGGTCATTGGTCGTAGTGGGATTCGAACCCGGTACCTCTAGATTGCTAGTCGGATACCTTAACCACTCGGCTACCGACGCTCTTCTGTTGGCTGTTGGATATTTCGTGCAACAGAATCCATGATAGCCAGTGCATGTATCAAAGTTGTTATGGGCGACAGTTACCGCATTCCATCAGTTCGGATGACTGTTATTTTGTCGGTTTTGTATAAAAATTATAAATGAGGTTTTGATTAAATAACCTATGAGAATCGTTTCCCAATAAACAGGAAATTGCATACATTTACGTGTGAAGCGCACTTACACGTAAAACGCTCTTGTCGTCGACACTTTAACCACTACCGCAGCGGTAGGCAAAACGAACCTTAACACATATTTCATAAGCTGCAAAATGGTGTGTGTAGTAATTTCAACAGTGGTCTGGACCTGACGTATATTGCCGGCGGACCAATACAAACCGTTCACAGGCACGCTTTTATTTATGGATTTTTTCATCGAAAAGCGGCGAGTATTATGACATTTGGTTAATTGGATTATTGCAACTGTGAATGAGGCTTTTAATATAGGTATATGTAGAATCATGAACTATAATTATTTGTCCTGTTTTCGTATCATCATCATTATATCAGCCGAAAGACCTCCCCCAGAGATCTCCATAAAGGCCGATCTTGTGACTTCCGCATACAGCTGGTACCTGCGATCTTTACCAGATCGTCGGTCCACCTAGTGGTAGGCCTACCGTCGCTGCGTCTTCCGGTATATTTTATCCTATCCTATTTTCGTATATTAAACTAAAACAACTTTATTAAGTACTTAACATAATTAGAATGCGATATATACCACGTTAAAGGTAAATATATATGACCGCTAACATCGATGGTTAGAAATATTTCCCTTGCGATATGATGTGGCTTAGTGGATATCTCCTTGTGTGATATATTACTGTAGCATAAGAAAAATGTTGTCGGTTAGCACAACGACATCCGCTAAAGCTCCTTCTATTTACGAGTGTCTTGTCGCACAGGGAAACTAAATAGAGACAAATAATTGAAGACCCAAATAGGTAGAGATTTGTTTTGAGTGAAGTTACAAATGCAATTCGAATATTAAGGATATGGCAAAACTTTTTAGTAATCGAAAAGGCTAATGTGTCTGAATAGATGAAACACTTTGTTGGCGAAAAAGTAATTAAAAAAGAATGAACCTCTTTGGAAGTTCTCTTTTAAAAATTTCCTTTTAATTTTTTTTTTTTATCAGACATTAGAATCGCTCAAGAAGGTAAATTGATATGCTTACGTAATGCATATAGCGTAGGTACATTCATATAATGTTAAATGTAGGTGCAGTTTCCATTTGGTAACAAATTGCTTGTGATAGGAAATGGGAAAAGGATGCACTCCGTACTGCGTTTCGCGTTTCAAATAGAGATGTACCGACTGGGCTTCGGTTTTTGTTATTTTGCTTTATATCGCAAATCAAAGGCTTCACTAACATAGATGATATTGGTAATTTTGTTAAATTGGACAATTTAACACTTTAGATATTTTGTTGGGTTAAAAAGCAAATTTTGTATAGGTAAGAACTAGTTACCGTACAAACTTCGCAGGTATATAAATTGGTTATATTGTAGTTCCACGGGCACTACCTGTTTCGAATTTCGGCAAAATTATAGAATACTTTATTCATACCTAATAAAAACCGTTGTTTCACTAAAATAATTTCAGTTATTGTTTTGAACGAGCTGCAAATATCTAATCGAAACGTGGGTTTACCCTAATTGGTATATCTCAGCTAAGTCATCATAAATATTGATAACTAAAAATAGCAGAGGATATATTTATATTTTTGCTAAAACTTCCGCCGCCCCCGGAAAAAATTATGATTAACAGGAACTCAATCAATTTTACTACGGGGCATGTTTATAAGAACTTAATAACTTGGAAAAATACTTAAGATTTTTGTCCATTTAATCTTACCAAGCTTGCAAGGAAGATTTAGTTTCATCTGGACACAATTTCCATAGGAATCTGTCCCAACGGGACGCAGTTTCAAACAGACATAAACAAGCCATAATCGTGATTAAGGCAGGGTTATTTAACACAAGGGCAGGGTCGTAACATAAAAAATATATATTTGTTTAATACGTATGTTCCGGGTTTCCTACCGCGTACCTTTGTTGACGAGTAGCCCGATATTCGACGCAGTTGCATGCATCAATCCGTCCCATCATCCCGTGACCATGATGCATGAAACCGCGGTAGGAAACCCGGAACATAGGTACCTTTAAAATGTGTGATAATTACCGCGATAGTTTAAAACATTATGTTATATTTATTTAAGTTTGGCTTCTGTAAACTGTCCATTCTCTAAGCAGTCTCTGGCGTTTGAGAATAATTTAACGGCTCGCCTTGTGGATAGTAAATTTCACTTTGGAGTACGTCTTGAACTCTTGAACTAGGAGTGATAGAATTGAATATTTTTCCCCTTTTAGGACTCGAGCTACTTTTTATTTTGAGGGCGGAATTGGAATTATTTTATTATTCAAATGTACAAAAATTGTGTACGTCTGGGCTCTAACAGATAAAATAAAATGATGTCGATTGTACATTATTATCGTGTTCCTTTTCTTAGAAGGAATCTGCGAATTTTCTATGAAACCGATTCAAAGTCTTCTTCAGTTTCAGTAACTGTAAGAGTAGTAGATATAACAAAAAATCTACAAATGGAAAAAGTATTTTATCATGGCAAAAGTTGAATTGTAACTTCAACTCAATGAAATAGCCAAAAAACATTGGTTTACGAACTTGCACTCCCGTGATTGTAAAGTGTGCCATAAAAATTTCACAGCAACATAAAATGTTTTGCCGCGGTTCCTGTTAAAACTAGCAAATATAAATATCAAGCGGAAAGTTTAAGAGCAGTCGCTATCACATAAATTGAAGAAGCTCTGTGATTTAGAGCCAATTTAACTTCGTTGCTGGGTTGCACTTTTCAATAAGACTGCATCTCCTAGGTACCCTATATCCTATTCAATAAAGAAGGCAGGAACTAAGAAATCCACTTTTGAATACCATAGATTAATCGCTCCCACGCCAGCTGGCTGCGCGGCCATTTGCAAATTACAAAATAACCGCCTCTTTTTGCAATGTTGCACAATGTTCAACCACGTAGGAACAAACGCAGAATCTAAATTGCTAAAATTTACCAGAGATGGAAAATGAAAATAGTATTAAAGTAGTTGAATTACCTGAAAGTCGTCTAAGTTAAGGTAGGTATAGCTAGTATAATGGGGCTGTTATTTTCCAATTAAGTACTAAAGGACTTTTATTAGATTAAAGTTGTTTAAGGTCCACACGGAATGGTGTCCCGAGCAATAAACAATTTAGTTAATATCGTTAATGAGAGCCGTGACAGAGGGCAACAGCAGTTTATTTGGCCCGGGGCGGCCCGTTGGGTAGTAGCCAAGATTTAAGGAGTTTCGACAGCCCCGCCTACGCTATCGGCTGCTTCTCAATTAATCTTCAGCCCGATACTTCGATGTAGAACTCCGATCGGCCGTAAAACAAGCTTTTTCATTTAACTTACGAACATGGAAAGAATAAAAGATTCCAACAATTTTTTTCTGCCACTACTTCCTGAACTTCCGTGGGGAACTGCCACTAAACTGCCACCGAAGTTCACTGGATTTGATTTACGATTACAAAACGTTACTGGTTTTTGAACCACAAAACGTGATAACGAATAGCCCAAGTTTCGCGCGGCGGACCAGCCAAGAGCGGAACTTCTGAACCAGCACGCAACGGGCTTTTCTCACCTTCATTCACATTAATTTAACTTTGTGCGTTTCTTAATTAGAAGTATTAAATTATATAAACTTGGGCCAACATAATGATGGCTCAAGGTTAAATAAGTTAAAATTATAAGGATTCCAGGCACCGCAAAAATCGATATAGATAAAAGACGTAGGTACCTATGAAAGGTATGACTTATAAGCCGTGAAAAAGGAAGGCGGACCCTGGTAGACGACGGGATTAACCACTAGGAAGATGATGATCAAATATTTTTTCTTAAAATAGAACACACCAAACTTGCCCAATATTTGGCATTGGTAGCCCCCTGGTGTTGCTGATGTCCATAGGCGGTGACCACTTTCCTTTAGGTGGCCCGCTTGACTATTTGTCTGCCGTATTACATGAAATAAAATAGAAAAGTATAAAGTGATGACCGGATTAAAATAGCTATAATTTCTCACAAAAACCGATGCACGCGGTACAGCTACTTATAGTCCCCATATTTTGTGCTTTAAGTTTTACCTACTTATTATATTTTTAACTCTTAGCACGAGAAACAGAAAATAAACGTACCTTTTGAATTGCACATAAACATCATTTCATAACATATAATCCGTAAACAACACCTGACTCCATACTTCTTGTATGATTAAACAACTAACATAAAGGGAACGACAATTTGATGTGATGTGTTTCTGCTCTGATACTCGGGAAAGGTCAGTCCAATATAATTCTGAACCGAGGGAATGTATCTAATGTGAATATTTATGAGGACATTTGCAACAGAGCTGTGGCTGGTCAAATAGGAATCTGTATTCGCCGCATGCTCCCTTCTTTCAATGGCAAAAGTTTCACTAGAATATGTTTTCAAATTGATGCATGTGATAGGATTTTTGTTTTTACTGTCTCTCCATATGCAACAAGTAGGTTTAAATAGGGATTTAGTGTTTATTGTGAAATTCAATCTGGTAGATTATCTTAGGAACTGTTTTAGATTTCAACATCAACATTTTATAAATAAAGTGCTAAAGTAACTTAATAATATTACCACACCACAAAACAAATTGTATTTTTTCTTCATCGCGTAATTAATGAGATTTCTCAAAGAAATTGTCAGTTTTAAATCTCTCCTAGATTAGGGAAGAAACCAAAGCGACAGTTACAAAAGAAAATGTGTTTTTCTTTTTGCACAATCTCAGTACTTATGCCATCCGTGAAAATAACAATGTGCTCCGTGGAACCTTGTAACAATAGGGATTCACTTCGGATTTCAATCCACGTCAAGGCAATTCAAGGCATTACGTTAGATTTAGCTGTAAGCATCCACTTTGTACTTGTCCAATTTATTTACAGTGCACGGAATGGCAACAACTATTATTCAAAGAGTTTTCATCTGAAGCAATCCGCGTTTTGTATTAAAATAGCGGGACAGAAAAAATATCTTTTTTAAAGAGTTTCATAGCCGTGCATTTCTGATTCGTGAAGAAGTGAACAAAGGTTAAGTGAATATAGACGGTTCTGTCTGCTGCTAATTTACACTACCTACTTCATTTTATAGTTTTAATTGTAAAATAAGTGCCATACTAGAATCGATTTAGCGATTTATTCGAATTGACGACGACGTACGACCCGAGTGATTCAGATCTGAGTGGTTCAGTTGGTTAACACGCTCCACGAAGAGGTCCCTGGTTCAATTCCCGGCCGAACAGAAATTAAAAGGATAAATTTTAATTTTTGTTACGGGTCCGGGTGTTGTATGTATGATAAGTATATATTTAAAAGTATGTAAGTAGTTTATCAGTAATCTAGCACCCATAACACAAACTTTGCTAACTTTGGGGCTAGATGGCGCTGTGTGTATTGTCCAAGGATATTTATTTATTGATGCTTTTTTCCTCTTTCATTTTAAGCACCATCATAAGCTTCTAAGTACGTATAACTACTAAGATTATAATAAAACTCTAATAATGTTCCGTCCTTTACATTTCCGGACCACATTTCCTGTGTAGGAAATTTCAGTTTTGCATTAAATTCCCGTGTTGTGAGGTACCCGAAATGGACGCGAAATGTAAATAAACCAAAAATTCATTTCGGTTTTACGGCACTGACTGTCGTAACTTGGAAAATTTTTATATTGAATTTCGCGTCTCAGGATTTTTAAAGGGTTTCTTTCTTTATTTTACGTCAGTAACAATATAATATTTTATTGTCAAAGAGAGCAATGTACGGATACGCGCATCATGGGTTTTCTAAAGTAGCTTCTTTTATCGACTGTCTTTCCTTTTCAGCAAATAGTGGTGAGTTTCATAGGTATTAGGTACCTATATCAATAATAAACAATTGTTTACTGGGCTTAAAAATTATTAATTATTGACATACATACTTACATACACAACGTCATGCACGTTTGCAAGGAAAAACTATTTTTGTTCATTATAAAATATTGTAACCAAATCGTGAGGTCTTTTACTGACAGATTTTTATATTTATTATTTATCCTTCAAACCGTACCACATAAATGCAAACATTTTTTGCTTGGCGAGAGAAATAGATAAGACTCCTATCACTGGTAAACAGTCACATCAGAGCCACATCAGACACGTTGCTAGGCATTCTGATGTCTCATGTATTTCCCCCATTCACCCACATCCGAGGTAATGGAACGACGTGGAAGAATTGCCCGACTCATACCAATCTAGCCGGCTCCTAGATTGAAATTAAAATTTGATTACACGCTCGCAGACTAATGACCAAGTGCGCTGTTCGGTAAATTGCGTTAGCTTAGTTACGTTACATAGATTGAACGTCAAGTTTAGGAGTATATCGATTACCTACCGACTATACTAAGCGACTTCTTTCCTCGTTATTTTCTTACACCACAATTTTAAGGAGATTGCGTACACCATTTTTGTTTAACAGTCCGTTGTTCTCTTGCTACGGTTGTTTTGTAATTAGGTATTTTATTATATCAGATGTCTTGTAGTGACTTCGTCAATAAACTGTAAACTAGTAGTGAAGCCAATTTCAAATTCAGTAGAGGATATTGCCGTAATTTGGACTCTTCCGAACACCACAGGGCCAATATTTCACTTCATACCTAACTAGTCAACGGCGCGACTTCGTTGGTGTGGCTACGTATTCCTACTCTAGCCTACCCTACCATTAGCCATACCCTTACCCTACCCTACTGTACCTACACTACACCCTCCTTTAGCTCCGCCTACCTTTATTTTACTTGTGCCTTCTTTTTGAATCATTCTGTCTATTTTTGAAAGCCGCATTAAAATCCGTTTCATAGTTTAAAAGATTTAAGCGTACACACGTACATACGTACATAGATAGGGACAGATGGCGGGAAGCAACTTTGTTATATTCTGTGTAAAGATATTAGAATTGTACATAATAACACTGATGGGCATTCTTTACACATTAGCACTCATTAGATTCAACTCACGTATTCGCAATACAGTAACTACTTTGCCATCAGTAAGTACGCCATATCTATAAGAACAATAGACTCTATTCCCGAGTTTTTTCCGGAAAAGTGCCCATGAGGGGCTCGTTCGTCACGTTCCCGCCTGCACTCGATCCGGTAAGTACCTGTCTGCTGGTTGCGAGCGCTTTACACTGTCACGACTACAACAGTCACTAGGGACGATATTGAAATAGTTTTTTCGATAAGCAACGCCAATTTGGTACCCCTCAGGGGATACGACCCGTGCGTGTCTTCTCGGTGAATAGTGTGAAACGTCTTACATATGTTCAGTTTTTAACCAAGGGGTTTGACAGGAGGGTTATTTTTCGAGCCTACGTGTGTGTGTATATGGTTGGTATGTTTATTGCTTTGGCACGGGCTACAGCCCGAACGGCTC
The DNA here is from genome assembly GCA_907269095.1 of Blastobasis adustella. Taxonomy (NCBI): domain Eukaryota; kingdom Metazoa; phylum Arthropoda; class Insecta; order Lepidoptera; family Blastobasidae; genus Blastobasis; species Blastobasis adustella. The sequence continues at coordinate 10,681,566 of OU026130.1, forward strand.
AATGCATTTTAACATATCTATGAGTAGTAGTAAGATTCGTCTTGGTCACGCGAGTGATACTGGGTAGGTTAGAATTTAAATAATACCATATTGAGACTTTCGAAAATATTTTTTCAATAAAACCAATCGGTTGGGGTATCAAAGTAAAGGTCTTCAAAAGGCGATTTCAAAAATATTATAACTGAAAAGGATTTTTTGCTTTTCAGTTTTTTAATAGCTGTTGGTATTTTTAGTTTTTGTACTATACTTACTTGTTAACACTCTTTTTCTCATGTATCTGTCACACAGGTACATCAAGAAAACTGCCATAGCATTGCTAGTGTGGCTCTGATAACTGTTAAATTTTTACATAGCAATTTAAAAGTAAAACTCCTACATAGTCGGGTAAAAATAGTTTGTGTATTTTACTACGGGACCACTTACAACTTGTAGGATGAACTTCTAAAGTAAAAGCTGAACGTAAGCTGTGACTTACTTAATTAGTACCTACGTATTGTGGCTATCTCTGACAGCATTTTCTCCGGTGCAGAGAATATAAGCTCTCAGTTTTGTCGTAGTCATACAGGGGGTACCTAATGGCAAGCTTATTTCTTCATGGGTGGCCCTTGAATAATTTAAGGTTAAACCTTGAATCTCATAAGTGAGCGTCCATGGCTTCCATGGATACGCTAATGGATGACATTTTAAGTTATGCGCCGAGCAGGGTTTCTCAAAATTAAATTCGCATGAACAACGTTATGTGCTTTAGCTTACTTTATTATTCAGTGTCACTTGTTGCTACCATTATGTTGAGATAATATGAAGTACGAATCTCTTTGTTGGGAGTATAGACAAAAATAATAAAGTTAATAAAATTTCCCGTTACTATTTAAAAAAAATCATGTTCGTATAGACTTTAACAAGCAACTATTAAATCAATTCTATGCTATAAGTACTTCTTTTCAATTACCCTAACTAGCCAGACATTTTGACCGCTATCTCACCTGATGTAGCCTAGGACAACAATAATAATTATTTTTACTAACTGAAACAATTTCACTGTAAAATCTTGTCTATTATATTAATAATTTAATTATAGTTATATCTATAGTCCATAATTTGCTATTAATTTGCACGTTATCTTATGGTCAACGGAGGTCCTAGCTGGTTAGACTCTTATTAACGTTTTCACTAAACTTAGGAATCGGCTAAGTTCTTTCTTATCTCAATTTTGATGTTGCTGATTGGCTAAAAACTAGTCAGGACGGAACAAAGGCGATTTCTAAGAATAGTGAAAATTACCATTTGGCTATCGATAGTAGAAGGGATTTAAAGGTTTTGCCTTTGGTACTTAAAGGCATAACCTTTATGATAAGCATCATCATCGTCATCATATCAGCCGAAATACGCACTCTGCTGGGCATAGGCCTTCCCCAGAGGTCTCCACGAAGGCCGACCCTGTGGATTTCGCATCCAGCTGGTACCTGCGATTTTTACCAGATCGTCGGTCCACCTTGGGAGGCCTACCTACGCTGCGTCTTCCGGTACGTGATCATCACTCGAGAACTTTACTGCCCCATCGGCAATCTGTTCTTCAAGCTATATGCCCTGCCCACTGCTACTTTAGCCTGACAATCCTTAGGGGTGTGTCGGTGACCTTAGGTACCAAGGTACATATATTTACCGATATCGTGTCGTCGCCCGTAAACACAGTATTACGTACGACACATCCTGGCCACATCCCATCGGCTACACAGACACTTTGTAACACGGTCCAATGATGAACACTTCGCCAGCCGGACGTAGCGGTCTAGATAGCAATCTAATGAAGGAAGGACCCCTATCTACAAACGTACGACCAAACATGCAAACTATTTAATTAGTCCAGCTGCTGACTTTATAAACATGGTCTCCCAATTTGAACCTTGTAGCCACAGAATGTGGTAGGATATATGTACGAAGTTTAGAAAGTACGCCTGTTTTGACTATGATATAGGCAAGACAGGCGTTACGATACGGAGATTATAACAGTCACTAGAATTTATTAATTTAAAGTTTTAATAGAATAAACTTTCAAAATACTGGCTCGTAAAGGGGTTATTCTTTACCCGATTTTAATTACAAATATATATAATATGGATGGAAGAATCTGGAGGAGGGTTATGCCTCCTCATGTCTACCTAATGCATACTTATGTCAGTTAAGTACGGCGATGTGTGATGATGAGCGATAATGGAGGCACTAGGTAAATCCTTCTTCTTTAGGCTTTGTTTTTTGTTGACAAAACCTTATGTAAAGCCAGGCCAGAGACTCATAGGAACTCCTAAACTACGAATGATAAACTTTTGGACTTAGTGATGGTTTCAGTTTATCGCACATGAATCTGAAATGTTATGGGAGACAATTGCGGTTTTTTCATTGGGCGATTCTGAATGGTCTGATTCGGTGAATTATTTAAAGTGTAATAAATACATAAAAATATTAATATTAGGCTATTTGCCAATTTTGGCAGTGCAAGCAAAGGCGCGCGCCTGCAAAAAATAATTCGATTTCAGTTTGTGTACCCGGTCTTGCCTTAGGCTTGCCCTGCAGCAGAGCCTCGTGCGATATCGTACTAGAATCGTAATATACTGTTGTTTCCCAAAAAAATACAACCTTACAGAATAGTATTGTGTACTTACCTAATGTATTGACATCAATCTTGATCTTGAGTACCTACCTAATTGTAATAAAGTTGCAGGTATTCATACCAGAATAGATTTCATGACTCCGTCCTGTGTTGAAGAGACAGTAAGTCTCACCGGATCCGTCATCCGAGAAATAACCGGCGTCCGAGATCTGTCATCCGCTCATTTGACGGGTCGTGTGGACAAACGTTCATATAAATATATAGGGGCCGCTTCCGCGGTCCGGTTTTTTCTGTGATGACGGATCCGGCGAGACGGACGCGGAGAAACAGCGTAAAACCCTACATAATGTCCTAAAGGAAAAATACTACGATAATATTTTCGCAATCCTATGTGTAACTGTAAATTGCCAATAATGTGGGTACTTTGGTTCAATATAGAAATGAAATGAATATAAACACCAATAAAAGAAGCATCTCCATGAATAAAGGAGCAGTCCTGGCGCCCGTAGCTGTTGGCTATCAAAACAAATAATTTTTCTTTTCGATTTCTCCTCACAAAGCTATGCAAATTCAGACAACGGACGGCAACGCTAAAAAGGGACAAACTGTAATAAGTATTTAAAATATGGCATAATTATACTTTGCTTTTTATACAGATTGCGGTGGCGACCGGTAGCGGGAAACAATGATTATAAAAAAATATTTTCGTTCTCGTGTTTCGCCCAAAAATAATAGGGACCTTTATTTCGAATGGAAATTTGTATTTTTTTGCAAACTAGAACAGTTATTTCATGTGAAAACTATGGAAACAAGTAGGTTATGCTTATGTTAAGCCAGTACAGACAGCTGTAGAATGGACGGACCACCTTACCATACATTTAGTGTATGCAGGTCATTTCACTATGCAGCTGACTGTACCTACAGTCTGCAGCGACTAGATACCTATATCTCAAAATAATTACAGATTCAAGTATTTTATTATTATGATTAGCAATTTCATTGAAAAGTAATACTAACCGTAATGTCGATAAAACCAATACTTCACGGTTAAGCATTACGATTTTACCATCATCTTGAACTTTTTGCCACTTTAGCTGTTTAATGAAAACACTTTAAAACACGTTTTCTATCTCAGCGTAGTAGAAACAGCACGTATTTACTTTAGCAGCACCGCGCGAAGAAAGTAAAGAAAAAATGTTGTTTCTTAGATCGTAAACTGAAACAGAAGCCAGCATTCACATCATGCTTGAAGCACAATATACTTACAAGTTATTTGTCACATTAATCGTGCGGATAAGCAGAATATTTATTTATTTATTTGTAGGATATCCAGCAATTTTATTCTAAGCCTTATACATTGTTATAATTTAGAAGTCATTAATTGGATAACACAATTACAGTAATTTGGTAAACAATATATATATAAAATTAAAATAATAATAATTAGTGATATAATTGGCAGATCTAATTGAAATGAACAATATGAATAATATTAATGTCATTTCATTTGATATTAGGTGCAATTGCTATACTGTGCTGTTCTAGAATATCGTACAAGGCTTATAAAGTCTCAAAAGCAGACCGTTTACAGTGGTCCGTAGACCGTAAAATTGGCAGAAACTTTTGCTGTTCCATATAACACAGCGATCCTCAACCCATCTGACTAAAGTGGAAGTTATAGCATAGCCTTCCGGTTTAAGAGAAGGTTCTAGCTGTGGATCGTTATGATATGTTGTTGATGATAAGTTTTATTCAGGTTGAGGTTTTTACGACTAAGGAGGCTGTGAACGTCGGGATAAAAATAAAAGATTCCGACGAATTGAGAATGTTCTCTTATTTGAAGTTCGTTAAAATGATAAATATGAAAACCTTTACAATCCATTCATTTTGTTTTATTTGACAGATGTAAGAAGTTATTACAATTTAGCGCTCACCTTGTCTACTAATGCGTTGTTTCGATACGGTGACTGATAACGACATACTTTAGGTTTTAAGTTACATAATCATTCCTTACAAATATTTTTATGTTTACTAAATGAAGCCTTCTTTTTCAGGCCTAATCAGCCACTGACGTAGACATACCTACGCGTAAAAAGCCTAAACAATTAATCTTGTCAGAAATGTAACTGTAATTAGATTGCAAACCATTCCCTTTTACTGCATTGCGTCTCTTGGGAGATGTGTAGTTAGTTCTTAATAAAATTGCTCACAGATTTTTTGCAAAACAAAACGTTTTCAGTTGAGCGGTTTCCCGCTTCCCTTTGTTGTGTTTTATTTCTGCTTGGTTTCTGGGTTAAGTTACGCTATAAACACGGAATAAATCTAAAGCATAGGATGAGCGTCGGTGGCCGAGTGGTTAAGGTATCCGACTCGTAAGCGAGAGGTACCGGGTTCGAATTCCACTGCGGCCATGTAACAATTACTCTTTTTGAGTTATGTACATTATTTGAATGCTAATCGATGCTCTTACGGTGAGGGAAAACATCGTGATGAAACCTGCACATTCAGGCGATTGAATGTGTAACCATGATCTAATCTGGTCAGGTTCCTCGTCCAGGTCGCTCCACTGTAATTATCTGATCTGTCATAATCGTGGATAATTTTCAAGGTGGACCCAGGGCCCTCGTGCGCGAGATTTTTATTATTAACGCCAACGTGATGAGATAATGATAGGTACTGAGTATAACTGCGAAGTGTCTGATAATAACTGCGATAGGTTATTTAAAACAACTCTTTGGAAATCATTTTAGAATATATCTACTGTGCTAAAAATACAGGAACGGACGGATTTCTTGTTTTTAAGGATTTCTGTATAGAACTGCTTTCACTGCATTCGGATTTTCGCATCGGTAATTTCATAGAATTCAACTGCTATTGGCACTTTGTCCGCTCCATACGATCCGATTCCGATGCAGTTGACGCACAGGCTTAGCTGGACTCAAAAACGATTTCCAGTTATATCTTTACATTAAACAATCGTGCCTATAATAGGCATCATGTTTTTAGTGTCCATTCAGAGGGGTAAAGGGAGCCCGACCACTATCTCAGGGGCCAAAGCCAATCTCACCTCCTCGCGGTCCCCTTGCTGACGGACGGCCGAGGCTCTGGCGAATGGACCCTTTCTGCGTTTCAGATGCTAGTCGTCGTACACAAAAATGAAAAAACAGCAAAAGCTTTAAAATACACTTGTTTGTGAAATGAACTCCCTCCCTGGAGAGGCTTTCTCTGGAGAATAGAAATTTCTCTTTAAACTGACATGTAGGACAACAGCTAAACCTTGCCTTCAATTAATACAAAATAATTTTAACTTAGTTCACCAGAATATTCAAGGTTTAGCAAGCTAGGAACTAGAAGTAAGTTTATTTTTAGATGATAATAATATTAAAATATTGTGCATTACTGAGCATTGGCACACTAAAGCGTCGATATGTACCAATTTTTATAGCTACATTGTTGCTAGCAAATACACGAGAGAAAATGCAATCCATGGTGGATCACTAATTTTAATAAAAGATTATCTAAAATACAAAGAACGCAAAGATATAACTAATTTATCTGTTGAGCAAGCAATTGAAATGTCCTGCGCAGAATTGCCACTTTTTACAATCTTGTGTATTTACAGACTGGGGACTTCATAATATTTGAAGAAGTGATGGAGGCTTTAATAAAATTAAGCAGTAGTAGAAAATCGGTTGTAGTTTGTAGGGGCTTCAGTGTTAACATGCTGGACGATTCTAGTCGGTGTAGAAGGCTAATGTCCTTGTTCAAATCTTTTCACCTTAAAAACATATTTAAGGAACCAACAAGAGTTACTGAGTCATCAGTCACGTGTTTAGATAACGTGTGTTATAAATGCGAAATATCCAATAAGTTCATCATTGATTATCTTGGATTAGACCATTACGGTATAGGCGTTGAGATGCAGGATGAAATACCAGCGAAGCCTACCATAATTAAATGTCGACCAATCGCAAAAGAACGTCTAGAATATTTTTCAGAAAACCTTAAAAATGGTCTCACAAAATCCATCAACTACTGAACCCAATCACCTTTACTATACCCTGTTCAGTAAAATTAATACAGAATTTGAAAATGTTTTCAAAATTAAGACTTTTAAAAAGAACAACAAAATTAAATTTTGTGATTGGGTCACTGTGGGTATCTATAGAAGTAGCTTGAGACTATATCAGTTGTACAAAATGAAGTTTTATAATTAATCCGATACTTTTGCAAAATACGTTAGGACTTATTCAAAAACTTTTAAAAGAGTTTGCCACAATGCGAAGTCTAATTTCATAAAAAGCAAAATTAACAAAGCCGATAACAAAGCAAAAGCCATTTGGCAAGTTATAAATCAGGAAACTGGTAATGTGAAATACCGTGATTGTAACTTTGAGTTACAAGTTGATAACAGGATAATCAGAAATGACCTGGAGACAGCAAATACTTTCAATGAGTACTTTTCTAATATTGCTTTAAAGACTACACAAAACCTTGGCTCTTCTGCTAATTCAGCCGTAGAAATTCTCAAAGAAAGTATCCCTGCATGTATGGTGAACTTCAAGTTTAGGCACATAAGCGATATTGATATTATTAAAGCTATTAACTCTCTGAATATAAAAATAACTGAGGATATATGGGGTATGTCAGTTTATGTAATGAGGTGCATTATAAAAGACATAGCTCCACAACTAGCAAATATTTATAATAATAGTGTCGACAAAGGAGCTTTTCCTGATCTAATGCAAATTAGTAAAATAGTCCCGCTTTACAAAAATGGTGAAAGACAAAACCCATAGAATTTTAGGCCCGTATCGGTTTTATCAGTTCTTAGTAAAATATTTGAAAAAGTTATATTACAACAACTGTTGGCGCATTTCAATGAGCATAGACTACTTCATGGCAAACAGTTTGGCTTCACAAAAGGTAGATCGATTGATTACACATATTTATGATGCATGGGAAAGGTCACAGAATGCCATTGTCATTTTTTGTAATCTTTCCAGGGCATTTGATTGTGTCCACCATAGTACACTGCTAAAGAAGTTGACACATTATGGTATAAATGGTAATTCTCTTTCATTCTTAACATCATATTTAAAGGACAGAATTCAAAACTCAAAATTAACAATTCTACCTCCTGTGGACGTCCTGTTGCTATGGGGGTCCATAGCAACAGGACATCTACAAGGCTCAATTTTGGGACCTTTGCTGTTCCTGATTTACATTAATGATTTGCCATTCTTTATCAGTAAGCACTGTGAGATAGTACTATTTGCGGATAATACTTCTTTACTATTTAAGGTTGACAGAAACATAAATAATTTTGACGATGTAAATAGTACTCTCTCGCAGCTGCACAAATGGTTTGAAATTAATAACCTCTTCTTGAACCCAAAGGAAACGAAATGCGTACTATTCCAGATGCCCAATGTAAAGATTTTTACAATAGATTTACTTCTTGACAAAAATAATCTGTCGCTTTCGGAATCCACTGTATTTCTGGGAATGATTTTAGATAGTAAATTGCAATGGAAGTCGCACTTGGGCAGAAGATTAAGTTCAGGTATCGTTCCAATAAAAAAAATTAGAAGTCCAACAAATAATGAAACTGCTAGAACTGTATACTTTAGCTATTTCCATAGCATAATGTCCTATGGTCTAATGTTGTAGGGTACTGCAGCAGATATTCATGATATCTTCGTTTTGTAAAAGAGGGCCATAAGATTAATATATGGTTTGGGTCCACGGGTCTCATTACGAGAATTATTTTAGTGACTCATGATTTTTTCGTCTGTTACAAGGGTATAGGGACTGCCTTGTGGTCATGATTTTGCATGACAAACTCTCCTTTACTTTGTAGTGTTTGTTGTATTTTGGTTGATATTTGCTTTACTTTGTAGGTACAATACTGTTTGTCACATAATCCAAAATGGCAACCTAAAACATAAAGAGACAACCATTAAAACCTATGCAATTTAAGTACTCCTCCATTGCATTTGTGTATTAGTGAAGTGGAGAAAGTACACAGACACTTACCAGCGTACATTTCACTATACATGCGTATTTTGAGTAAATTATATATTCAAAGGTTTAGTGAATCTGAAAGCGTTTTCGTAGTAGAAGAGCGGCAAGGTCCGCTGGCAGATTTACCGCTAGCCACTAAGCCGGGATTTACAGCTGGCAAGAGAACAAAGATAAGGTGCCACCATATTAAAGTGATGTGATGTGATGTGATGTTACACGACGTTACATTAGAGCCACACTGGACTTACGTATCGTGATGTCATATGATGCGAATGACGCGACATACCTACAGTGTACACTGGCGTATTTGTGTATATTTTTGCCGTTCAGTCTACATTTGACTAATTCTACTTTTGACATCATTGTCTTTTGATCAATTCTGCATTTGACTGATTCTACATTTGCTCAATTCTGCATTTGACCGATTCTATAATTGATTGATTCTGCATTTGACCGATTCTTTATAATGTTGCACTTTGCACGCTCCATGGTCACGAGTAAATGTTCCATGTTTACGAGTAATCTCTAGTCTAAAATGTTGTAAGTACTTGTAGAACTTTTCATAGATTATTATTAGTTACGGTGTCATTGTGATATCGACGTTTTCTTTTCGTATTATTTGTTTATTACACAGACATAACAGACTAAACACAAATCACAAATATTCCCTGTTCGCTCACTCTACAATGATTATGAATCTTGCTATCCCGTTTTTTCGTCTGTTGAAATAAGCCCTAAAAAAATGACGCGCGCAATGTATTAAACGTTCGACATGTTTCTTAACGTCCTATAGGCCTGACGTTTCTTTTGAAACATCGGTGTAAAATATATAATTTTCTAATATAATTGAAATCAATCCATTTAAAAGACGGTGTAATTTAGTTTACATTTATGTGAAAGCGCAGAGTTTGGAAATATACCTGGATTACCTTTAAATCCGTAAGTAAATATTTGTGGTCGCGGCGATCGAGAATCAATTTTAGAAATTGTGACAAAAATATGCATCGTAATAGTGTAAATTTGCAATAATTCAAATGCTTTACCTTAAAACATTTAAGGCAGATTTGAAGTTATTGGCAAATTGAGCAATATTTCGGTGTCTAAATAGGTACAACAATATTTCGATGCTAACAGGGTCGGATTTAGTATTAATTGTTTAGAATTTTAATTCTCAAATCTTGTAAATGCGGTTTACTATTTTATATGGGTTTCATACCAAAAATTTACCTAAATGACATTTTAAATGTTCAGACATTTTATGAAACAACTTAACGGCTTAATCACGTATTTACTTTTATTTTTATTTATTTGTTTTTCTAGGTTTCCTAAAGGTCAGACATGGTGATGTCTGGGTTGCAAATTGGGAGTGCTGCGTTCTAAACATTACAAGATACCAGATAATATGTAGATGCAAGTCCCTACTATCCTGATACATAATCATAATGTGATTTTTACTATAAATAAAGAATATGATGCATGTTGAATATATTAATGTACCTATCCTTTTCATTTTTTTTTTTATGACTATGTCCTCTAGAGGGAAGTCACATAGAACAAGTCGCTTCTAACGATATGTAAGTAGGTACTTAGTTTAGAAGTTATGAGGCAACAAATAAACATTAATACCGGTTAAAATCATAACTCTCCTTTTTGCAAAAGCAAGCACTGCCGATTCAAGGTATGTAGGATCGAGAGATCGAAAAGACGTGGGTGGGTTTGATTCACTAGACACCTTACCTTTTATTATAATGACAATTATAAGGACAAGTTTAAAACAATATTACAAATATTACGATAAAATATTACGAAGTCGTCCGGAGCGAAATACGCCCACAAGTCAGATTTGTTTGTGTTCATTACGATTAGAAAATCTTAGTAAAATATAACTTTTCAGCAGATAGGCTGCCTTGTTTCGTCACTTTAACAAAATTAAACGAATAAATCAAGATCAAAGTACGTTCTGGCGATGTGTACAGAGAAAAGAGTGCAATGAGTCTATAACAGTAGATGTTAATTAAACAAAAATTCTTTGTCTATCTCGACATACTCGTACATGTCAAGCTGATCATCTTGGTAACGAGATATTTATAAAATCTAACAAATAAAAAATTGAGGTTTGCACAGACTTGGGTCCAATAAAAACAATTTTTTTTAATATTTTCGGCAATATCGATGACACAAGGGCCGGGCCGAGCGGAGTCCCGAGCTTTCACGACAAAAAGTTAGCTTTTATAATGCCTAAAAAAGGTATTTAAGCACTGAGCGATGGTCATTTGATAAAATTGAAGATGTGTTTATTCCTGAGACCCTAAGTGAACATTTTCTTGTTTCTAAAGACGGAATAGAAGTGAAAATATTAGTGTTTATGATTGAATTATCTAAAAAATTTCTACAATGGGCAAAATTGTGCTTCGGCGATGGTACTTTCATAAGTGTCCCAAAGTCATTCCATCTACTTTTCACCCTCCATGTTGACCTCAATTTCGATACGAATGTGACAAATATAGTACGCGTGTTATACGCGTTACTGCCAAATAAATCCCAAGCTACATATATTAGACTGTTTGAAATGATTAAAAAATTGGGTTTTAATATCCATCAGTTCAAATGCGACACGAAATAGGCATTATGTACGCTGTAAGATCTGTCTTCCCGGAATCAAATTTAAGTGGGTGCTACTACCATTATCAGAAAGAAAGCAAAGTAATTGAAGCTGTGAGCTGTGCGAAGGAAAGCAAAAAAATTAAAAGTTATTATACATCGAGTGAAGAAACACAAGTTGTTAGACTGGCTGCCATCCACCTATACTGCCGGCGCAATTTATTCCAGATGGGCGTCAATTAATTTTGGGAAAAATGCTATTCATTCATACTCATACTATGCAACAATTCAGAAGTTATTACAAGAGGTAATGTTTCCGATTGAGTCCTACTATTTTAAGTAGTGACAATCAAAGTCACCGAACAAATAACGCATTAGAAGGATGGCATCACAGATTCGAAGCGACCAAGCCTGTTTTCTGTCATCCACAAGTTGCGTAAAGGAGCCCAACACTGCAACATTAAGCTAACAGATAGATCTTCCAAAACCTACGAAAAAATCATTGCCGTAAATGTGACATTCATGTAGACAGAAAATGTATAAAAATTGTCAAACTTGTAGAAGTCGAAATATCTAAAGACATTAAAAAAAATCATCTACATACAATTAGTCAATTTTATATGTATTAGTGTATATATTTGGTATTTTAGATATAGGCATTAGTGTATTTTTTATTATAACTAAATAAATTTTGATTACTGATGTAGTTTTTATATTAATATTGATTTCACTGATTATAGTAGTTAAATAATCGTGGAAAATATTTTAAAAATCATGTACTCTCAATTACTGTTGTATCTAATGTTTATATTAATGTTGATTTATCTGATTATAGTTGTTAAATTGTCGTGAAAAACGTGAAAATTTAATTTAATTTAAAAATATCATTATTTAAAAAATGTGATTATCGTAAAATTAAACTAAATGAAGATTACTACACGAATGCAGTACTTTATTTTTATCAAAGACGTGCCACTTTTTCCCATCCTCACCATCCCCATCCTCAACATCCGTCCCATTATTTACTGTTTTACTATTTTAACATTATAAAGAATCAGACAAATGCAGAATCGGTCAAATATAGAATCGGTTAAATGCAGAATCGGTCAAAAGTAGACTATGACGTCAAAAGTAGAATAAGTCAATTATAGACTAAACGGGCCCGCCGAATGATGCTTGACGCGTCAGATCGCGTCATTACACGCTACACATGCGCTATGATGCAAACGCCGTGGGATTTATTCGCATCAGCGACGTCACGTAAGACAAGTGTGTTGCTTAATTGCGAATTTTTATATATATATATTTTATACATTTACTATGAGAGCTGATGTCCTATGCATCACATCACATCACTTTATTGTGGCGCTACCTTAATAGGGATACTCGTGAACAGAGGTACGCGGTATGATACCTGGGGCATAGGTATTCGAAATGTCTGTAGACTCTTTTAACCGCAGCCACAATCCGTTCTGAGGAAGAATTTATTATTTAGCAAACAAAGACTGTGCGCCCAAATTTGGACTTTTTATTTTAGTAGCAAAAAGTTGAAAAATATTTGCGCTTTATTAAAAGGAGGTTCGCATAAAGGATGATTTAAAGCATAGTTAGCGACACTCGCGGTATTGTTTACTACGGCATGTTGTTGGAATAGCTACATGCATCAATGGTAGTACCTACTTTAGATGGATAGCATTCATCATGGTATCAGCAGCTACGAAGCTTGTAACATATTATATCCTTATTTATTTATTTTATTTTATTTAACAGTTTATTGTACACAAGAAATACATAGCAAATAATAATCCTTGTATGTATGACATTATTATTATTATTATGTTATATGTAACATTATTAATTATATATTTATGGGACCTATGTTCCAGAAATAAAGGACATTTTATTTAATTTATTGATACCTTTCGGCAGCCTATAGGTATAATTTAGGAACTTAGTTTTTCTTTGGCTGGATTCTTGTTGCACCTATCTTCTCGTGAAAATCATCGTGATCACTAGATGCAATAAAACGCCAGTGGATTGTGATTAAGAGAAAACATAATTAATTACAGCCTCTTATATGTAATCAAAATTAATAATTAACGCTAAATTAACTTGGATAATTATATTAATTGTATCAGACAGAGTTAATTCGCGGGACTCCCATTGGAATTCAGGAATCTGAAATTAATTTGATTTCCAATATATTAGATTATTTCGAATCCTAATAATTATTAACATCGTCATAGAAGTAGCGCGCTTGCGAGACCGATAACCAAGGACAAGCAACGCTCTCAGAGTCCGAAAACAGGATGGGTGACCGTTGCATACTTTGGTACCAGAACGAGTTCACCACTCGATAGGTGTGCCTTTTAATAATATTGGTGAAGCGAGGTTGACCACGGTCTTCCGCTGGGGATCCTGAGACTGGTTAAACTCTTTTTTAAATTGTTCAGAATTATGTAACATAAAACATATAAACATTTATTTTGCTACATTTTTCATACAAATCGGGTATTTTATCCATATTTACAATTGAGAGCATGTTGCTCTTAAGCAGTTGGGAATTAGAAAAAGTATGAGAGGCAAAAATAGCAGAGAATTTTGTAGGCTTTAATTTAAAAAAAACGCGACCTTTCGTGTTACTTCCTACCCAAAACTCGCATCCCCCGATTGGGGACTTTTATTATATTAAACCTGGGGGTTACCACCTACAAACTACACGACTTTGGCATTTTTTTTCATTAAGTGTGTTACTTGTTTGTTTCACCCGAAAATATTTCATTTGGAAAGTTTGGGTATCGCGTGAACAGGAAAGTCTACTATGACTACACCATTGTTAATATGATTGAAAATCAAACGAACTTGTGAAGTTCGATGACAATTATGTGCGTAGTCGTTTTTTTTATTCTAATATGATCATTAGAAGCATTGGAAGCAGTGGAACCATTAGATAGGGAATAAATAATTGAATTGAATTGGAAAGAATTGCATTGGCTGAGCTTACGCGGGGTGCTACCGGCATTCTAGTGATTTTCGAATGATAAAATAGTTTGTCACCTACATATGGTTTCCTAATGTTACCTCAAAACTGTAATATTAAATAAGACAGACACACATAGACAGCACTTTATTAGGTTCCATATCCCATCCTTAACCTAAGGTGAGTACAATATATTATAATTAGCGTGTTAATAACGATAATTAACTCGCTTGCTACTTAAGTTACTCTAGGTATGTAGTACACAGTTAAACAACACAACGAACAGTATACAAAGGATTTGTTGTTGTCATGTTTTTTAAACCTATGGTTTTCAAATTGAAATACACAATTAATTTATAACATAATTTTTTGTAGTATTAATTGAATTTAATACCTGTGAATCTAGCTTTATTCGAAATATAATGAAATGCCATTTATGTTTCAATATGATTTAGACCGTTGCCGTTGCGTGGTTATTCTACCATTAGTCACAGATAACAGTCAAAACCATTAAACCAAAAGTGGGCTTCATCGCTGAACAAAATTTTGTATGGAATAGGAAAAATTTACATCAATCAATAATTTCAAGTTGACCACCGAGATTGGGTAATCTAACTACATTCGTTTCTTTTCTTTGGGGATAAGTGAGTTATTAGTGAAATACAGCCATTTGCTGCGAAAAGTGTGTGAAAACTGGACATCTAGAGTGGAGAGGACATCTACGCGCCAATCACGGCTGCCACATAGCCGAAATCATATTCAAACATAAATGGCTTTTCATCATCTTGCCATTAAAGCTAGTTTCATTAATATTAAACATTTTTTTTTTGTTTAATTTCAATTAAAAACCTAAAGCTTTAAAAAGGCACCATACAGGTAATTCAAATTTAGTACGGGCAAATTCAAATGTGGAAGTGTAAACATCCATGATATTGAATTTGAAATACGGCATTTCCTGTTCGAACAAAGTGTTAAATGAACTGAAATTGAGTTGATTGTTAAGATATTCAATAACATTTTAAGAGCCAATAAAAAAATAACAAGTAATCCGAACGAGAAAGGAAATAAGGAAAATCGTATAAATAGGGAACGGAAAACTACCACTCCGTATTGTTTATGATGATCATTTACCTTAACTAGGGAATGTTAATGTAAATAAACATCTGCTATTGTAATTTTTGTAGTAAGTTTTGTATTAGAAGTGTTAGTGAAAATTAAATTATAATTAAATTGTGCAGAACTCTGCAAATGAAAAGCAGCGTCCAAATATGACTCCTCAATCAAGCCTCCACTAAACCAGTCACATTATACTCATTTATCGCGTGAGATATCTATCGCCGGTGTTGGAATTTAGAACTGCCCAGGGCCTCGTGGCTTATAACGATAGCTACCAATTGATAGCAACCAGTAGGCTAATTACGTAACTCTGTTGCTAACAATTCTTTGAAGTCAATTATTGAAAATTTTTACTTTTACGATTTACGTATCATCGATTTCATGGGTTCAGTTGCTAACAAAGTACCATTGCAATACAGTGAAACTATAAAAACCATCATACGTAGTCGCAAAAGCAACAATGTCAATAATTGAAAACAGATAATTATTAGCAATAGAGTTACGTAATTAGCCTGCGTACCTACGGCTTAACGCGCTGTCGATATGTCATCCTGCTGCTGATATACCTATAGATCCCAAATTATCATTGGTCACAAAGGCGTACTTAAAGAAGACAGTTAAAGGCATATCACAGCGCCGTACAATACCTACTAACTGCCTATATGATTCCTCGTGACGTCGTTTACACTGGATACGCGTATTGTCATATGAATAGTACGCCTTGTGCAGTTAACGACGAGGGGGGCTGGAATCGCCCCTCTCGGCCATGTGCCAGCTATGCCTGGATATTGGAGCAATAATTTTTTTATCAACCTTTATGTCAAGGCCTTATTCGGTCGTGGAGCGATGGTGGGAACCCTAAACACATTTCACATGTTACAGTTTTCACATGTTATTTTTATGAGTAGTAGTGTAGTAGCACGTATGGTCTAAGAAATAAATGTGGATTAAACAACTCGAGTTAATAATTTTTTATGGTATACGATAGACATACAGGCAAGCGCGCCACCTGATGGAAAGTAGTCACAGCCGCCTATGAACATCAGCAACACCAGGAGTGCTACCATTGCGTTGGCCGCCTCTAAAGAGGCTTCTAATATACCTCTTAAACATATCATAGTCCAAAGGAAACAATGTGGCTTGGAGCTCATTCCACATTCGATTGTTTCGAATGTGGAACGAGCGACCCTTCACATAGACACAACTAGAGGTTCGTAACCCGCGGCGGGTTGTGTGATGGCGGACTTTTTTAAGTTACTTGCTAAATGTACATTTATTCGGGAACACAGCCCACGAGAATTTTTTATTGCAGTTGTCAGCATTTTCTTTATTAAGCACCTCAAAGTTACTGATATAAAGTTACGTTCGGTATACTGACAAACTAAGGCTCTTTCCTGCAAAATATGAGTATTCAAGTTCACAAACAGCTGGTTATTAAAAAATATTTACACAGTCTTAATCCTTAGCCAGGCCTAGCGTAATACTGATTTCGGCAGATTATCAGATTGTAAAAAACTATTTTTGTGATTATTTTTTAAATTTCTTATTTTTGTAAAAAAATGTGTGGGGTATGACCAATATATGTTACTCAAATTAATGTGGTCTGTTTATAGCCAGGCAGTGGCCGCTTACAGACTACATTTGTTTCAAGTGAGCAGAAGTCATAAGAGGACCACTTATTTTAGACCTAAAAATTTCGCAAAAAAGTAATTATTCTGATAAATTGTAACTTATAACCGAGGAATAAACTTATAGCGTTTTGTAAAATTGTAATAAATAGAACTTACCGTATTGTTTTTCGACATCATCACTTTTTGTATTCGAAAACGGCGATTTGGGCAACAAATGGTAACAATTTGAATTTGAAAACCGAAATGTCAACAGCTTGTTACGAACATAAAGAAAAAATTTTATATCCAGATTTTTTTATTTTATACTTTATGTCTGTGGTTACGAATCATTCTTCATTTTTTCGTTCAGAAATTCATTCTTCCATAGGCAACAAATGAGTGACATTTTGTGGTCTACACAAAGCATCTGCTAGTCAAGAAAAACGATTTTCTATGTGGTCGCTACATGATCATAGCCTGGCTACGGGTTAATTTACTTAAAGTAGACCCATACATTTAAATACACATGATACTTAGTGAGAAGTAGTACCTACAAAAATAATCGTATCTAAAGACTGAGAAGAAACCATACGCATGGTATAATTATATTTATAATAATTTTAGCTAAAAATTGGGTAAGTGGAGCAAGAGAGGTAGGACATACGCGTAGTAGGATTGGGGCCCCCGACTGAGGAAGTCCGACCTTATGGAATGCCTCAGCCAAACCATACGATCTTGAATAGTAGTGTATTTCTGCTGATGAGTAAGTTTCCCGTTTCTGCGTGATTTGGAGAATCGTAGCTGTCTTGATTTGCCTATTTGCTACCAAAACAACGATTTCCGGGGATTTAGAGGACACCTTGGTATTGTTAATGTCTATAGGCAGTTGTGACCACTTTCCATCAGGTGACCCGTTTGCCTGTTTGTCTATGTACCTACATATATTATGTCTGTCTCGTATGACATAAAAAGGAACTTACTCGTACCTATATGCTATTATGTGACTTATATTGATTGCTCAATGTCTACATCTTTAGATATATAATTTCTAAGTGCCTTATGCATTTTTTTGTGTCCTGATTATTTATTTATTTATATCAGCCTGAATCATCCCACTACTGGGCAAAGGCCTAACTCCTATTCTCCCATACTTCGCGATCGTTTGCTATGGTTTGCTAGTTCCTGTCGAATGCCAACAACTCGTCTCTCCATCGTTTTCTAGGGTCTGCAACATCGTCCTGATTACTCCAGATAGATAATTAACACTATGTATCAAACTAGTTTAGGTACAGGTTAGCGACACTGACTGAATAATATCATTTCTAAATTAATCACGTTGATAAATTAACAGACGCCTTCCAAACCTTGTTGTTAATTAGTCATAGTTCACAAAGTTATTGCGCGTGTACGTTATTGCACTTAATGAGGTATCTATTATAATTTTAATTTACTTTGGTTGTATATTACATTGATCGTTGTATGATGTGGTAAGTTCATCATCAGAAGTGCGTATAAACAACAGCTAACCTTCAAATCCCTTGTCGAATCCAGTTCTGTTTGTTTTTGTACTTACCTTCCCCTTCACTGCATCACATTAAAAATTATTAAATGTAATTTGATATTTATTCCTTCTTTAAACACAGCGTTATCCTAACGATAACAACGTCTCTTCATATTTATATGGGCCCGGTTGATGTAGAAATATATAATTAGAGGAATTTACTATATAGTATGATGACGTTCTCGGAACTTTAGAAGATAAATTCTATTGTTTATGGTAATTCATAATTAATTGGAAAGTTGTGTGGATGATTTAGGCCCACGCCTACAATAATTGTTTCACCGTTGACCTTCCTGGAACAAACTCTGTGTTATAATTGGCGCTCGTACGTGGAGTCCGACTTATTTTGTTGAAACTTGAGAGATGAATGCGATGAAAATAATGTCTTCAGGGTAGCTTCATACAAACCACGCTTACCTCCCAGGTGCTACAAATTTCAAAAACTCTGTCATCTTTAAATGCAGAATTTTTTACGACGTCGTCGTTTGTTATGCATCATTCAGCTACTACGTTACTATACTGTAGTATTGACGGGTCGATGCCTTAACAAAGTAGTTCTTTTGATTAAAAAATCCGCAAACTTCGGTGTGTCGTCTAGTGTGCCTGATTCACCACTAGGCATCTGTCATTTCATAATTCGCCATTAAATGCTGGCGTAACCCAAGGTTTTGTGCTGTCTTGATTTCATTCACATCATCTAGATGCCTGGCATACGACTAACGTAAGGGCGGGCATCACGAAATTTTTTACCGTGCACGTGCAGTATGAGGAATGAGTAGTACTGTAATCTTTCCTCTGCTTACTTGGGGTTCTTCAAGAGGCATGTCTGGATACCCGGATGACGGCGTCCACTTTCAATCAGGCGGGCCGTCTGACCGTGTGCTTCCCTAGCAATAAAAAAGAAAAGTCTAAACAATTATCACCAAAACTTATGGATCAAATATCTCCGTATAGTACGGCTCCCATGTTGGTAGCCGTACGTAAATCAATCTACCTAAAATCAATAAAAGCCCTAACGGCGAGGCGGAATTCAATTTCATCTGATTCAATTTTTAGTTTAACTTTGAAACGTGATCTATGTGGCCGTTGCTGTTGATAGAGACCATCCAAAACTTGATATATACGACAAGAAAATTGTTTTTTGCCGTCCACATATTTCAGATTTGATTGAAGTACGAATGTAGTTTTTTATTCTAGGGAAATACTGACTGATGTCGAGGGTCGTAGATTCAATATCTTTCATATAGCATCTGATGATTATCTGATGAATAAAAATTTACAAAAAGAAAAAGGTGGGCTACCTAAACTATGAAATAAGAGCAAACAGATTTTTAACTGTAGCCCAAATTTTGTTGCTACCTACCCAGTATCAAACGAGCAGACAGCCTACCTAATGGTAAGCGGTAACGGTGTCCACTACGATAAAACTGAGTTTTTAACAGAAAAGGAAAATAAACTCGTCTCCTAAACAAGATTTGCATAATACGATACGACTATTTTCATATACGCAGTATTTTCATTTTATTGACCTGGAGTTCACGGACTTGTTTCGTAAGCGTTGGCCATGTTCCGCAGTCATAGAGCATCACAAGCTTATCACAGGTCTAATGATTATATATAAATAATAAACATATTTTGGCGTTAATGCCCCAGTTTTAATCCAGGATTTGGCGATCAGGTAATTACAGTGGACCGACTACCATCTGTCTTCCGTGACCCTACTACCAGGGGAACCTGACCAGATTAGATCATGATTACAAATTCAGTTGCCTGAATTTGCAGGTTTCACGATCACGATGTTTAAAAAGGCCGCAGCTGGATTCGAATCGAGTAGAATACTCATCCACGTGGCCAGCGACGCTCCCGGGTTCGCTCACAGGTCTAATGGTTTTCTTATAAAACCGGGGGTGTAATAGTCCAAAAGTTGAAGCTCCTTTAGTTTGATATGGATTTTAAGGTCGCAAGTGACTGCTGTGAGCGTGGGACTTGACATCGGAAGGGATATCTCCGGACTCGTGCAGCACGGATCATGCTAGCCATGTACTCTGTTTTGGCGACGTTTAGCTTCAGCCCCGTTTTGTGGCATTTCTTTCTACGTATTTACCGTGGTCTCAAGATCCTGCGTATGCTTGCTTACCAGTGCGATGTCATCTGCCATTGAGGCATGTCTAGAATTTCGGCAGAGAGTACATTCAGCAAAACGCATACCTGGAAACCGCTTAGGATAAAACCCTAGTGAACATCCACTGTAATCGGGAAGGGATTAGTATGGTGTATAATGGTTTTGTCGGCTTTACGCTTCGAACCTTAGCGCCCGCCAGATTACCTCTCGAGAAACACTGCCCTCTGCAGATCGAGAAATGCAAAATGCAGAGGTTGATTTTGTTCATAAAGTTAAGACCCTGGAGTTTGTAACACAGTTTTAACTAACACTGACTTCCAAGGCTTCTATACTGCTATAACCTGTTTCTTGGTACAATAAAGATACTATCTTTTATTGATTTCAACTGCAGTGAGCCCTCCTGGAGAATTCTTAGGACGAAAATTTGTCCGTAGAGCCCGGCCTCATATACGGGTGTATTGGAATTCCGACAGAGAGCATTCCTGGCGGAGTTTTTGGGTCTATGATACGTTCGAATAGCTTCATTGTATGGCTCATAAGTTTGATACCTCTACATATAATAGCCGCACTCCTATACACTGCCCTTTCTTTTATAAATAGGCGTAATTATGTTTACGCGCCACGCGTCAGGTATAAGCCCCGTCAATACGATCCTGGTGAGTAGTTCAGAGAGCAGGAGTACGCCCAGGACCCTATAGTTTTCCAGGTTTCTATGGGTATTAAATCATGCCCAATAGCTTTTCCGTTCTTTATGGGGGCCAGTGACCTCTCCATTTCATCAGGGGTAGTCGGGGTTATCATACCAAGGTAGTACCGGGAAGCTGTTGTGACTCACACTTCTTGGATAGTCCTTTGAAATGGGCGCAGCAACGGTCTTTAATCGACTTAGCACTTGTGAGCAAAACACCGTCCTGGTTCCTTATGTTCCACTATCCCGTGTCCTTGTCAATTTTGCGCCCTTTCGACATGCCAAGGACTGTACGCCCGAGTTTCACAATGAATGTTTGCTAATGGTGCCAGAGCTCATTTGGTGGCTTCTGTAATAATAGGCACTGGAACGGGAATACTGGATGTCTCAATGCCTATTGCAAGTTCTAAAAGTCGTTTAATTCGCGATCCCATCTGAAACAACAAGTAATAATACTCATTTCATCATCATCATCTTGGCGTTAATGTCACGGTTGTGCTCTTGAGAACGAGGGCCCGGGGTCCGCCTTGACCATGATCCAGGATTTGGCAGGTCAGGTAATTACAGTGGAGCGACTGCCATCTGACTTCCATGACCCTGCTACCAGGGGAACCTGACCAGATTGGATCATGGTTACACATCCAGTCGCCTGAATGTGCAGGTTTCATCACGATGTTTTCCCTCACCGTAAGAGCATCGGTTAGTATTCAACTAATACACATACCTCAGAAAACAGTCATTGGTACATGGCCGGAGCGGGATTCGAACCCGAGACCTCTGGCTTACGAGTTGGATACTGTAACCGCTCGCCACCGACGCTCCGAAATAATAATACTCGTTTATTTTACTATGAACAACGTAATATTTAGGAATATTACACATTAAAATATGAATATTTTCTGGAAAAACGGAACATCAGCAAGTAACAAGAACTTGTTTTTTATATGGCAAAAAATTTCATCACCAACAATGTTGCATCCTAAGATAACACAAAGCAAAATTGGAATTCTTTCGGCAACAGGGTGACATGATGATTTGTCCCAATTCACACTCCAATCAAGTTCATCAACAACACTGTGCTAACATACAATAAAATGTTATAAAATAAAATAATAAATCTGAATAAACATGTTTTTGCAACCAAATCGTGATCTTATCGTAATATCACGTTTTCGTTGAAAACAAAGAGCACCTTGCAAGTCGTGTGCGCAGTGACAACTGTATTGTTACGTTGTTGAAATAAAATACCCCGAAGTAAGTGACAACGTGACATCGCGATATAACATAGTTGCGCTGTCTCTTTCACTCATAACTTCGCCAATATTCGGTTAAAAGATACCGCGTTTTGAAAGAAAATAAAATCGAACAAGGCGGTTTTAAATTATCAATTGACGACCTGAGTGGTTCAGTGGTCAACATGCCGGTCTGCCACGCAAGAAGTCCCGGGTTCGATTCCCGGCCGGGAAGAAATTGAAATTATGAATTTTAATTTCTGTAACGGGTCTGGGTGTTCTATGTATAATAAGTATGTATTTAAGACTATATATGTAGTATATTAGTTATACAGCGTGGTGTGTGGTGCCGCCACCTCAAAGAATAACACCACCCCATCTCTTCCCGTGGGTGTCGTAAAAGGCGACTAAGGGACAATCCCGAAAGATGGGCAGCAGCATCTTTCTGGGTACATTAACATATACTGTACTGCGATCGCCAACCCGCCTGCCAAGCGTGGCGATTATGGCAATATTGGCAATCGCCAATATTCGGTTAAAAGATACCGCGTTTTGAAAGAAAATAAAATCGAACAAGGCGGTTTTAAATTATCAATTGACGACCTGAGTGGTTCAGTGGTCAACATGCCGGTCTGCCACGCAAGAAGTCCCGGGTTCGATTCCCGGCCGGGAAGAAATTGAAATTATGAATTTTAATTTCTGTAACGGGTCTGGGTGTTCTATGTATAATAAGTATGTATTTAAGACTATATATGTAGTATATTAGTTATACAACGTGGTGTGTGGTGCCGCCACCTCAAAGAATAACACCACCCCATCTCTTCCCGTGGGTGTCGTAAAAGGCGACTAAGGGACAAACCCGAAAGATGGGCAGCAGCATCTTTCTGGGTACATTAACATATACTGTACTGCGATCGCCAACCCGCCTGCCAAGCGTGGCGATTAGGGCAATTCCCCCCCCGATGACAAGTACACACAAGCCACGGCCCCCAGTACCCGGCGGCCCCGCTATTCCGGACCATGGTAGCGGTCACGGTAACGGCGGGGCAGGGGGTGCGAAAAATCACCGGACGCGATCAGGCTACCGCAAAGAACGACCACTGGCCCTGGCAACATACAATGTCCAGACACTGCGGACCGACGAAAAGCTCGTGGAGCTGGAGGAAGTGGTAAGCAGATTACATTGGGACATAATAGGGATATCTGAAGTCCGAAGAAAGGGGGAGGACTCGATAACTCTGAAGTCCGGAAATCTGCTTTACTTCCGGGAGGGCGACCAACTATCCCTAGGTGGTGTCGGGTTTCTCGTCCACAAATCCCTTGTGAACAACATCGTCAAGATCGAGAGTGTGTCGTCTAGGGTTGCGTACCTTATACTCAGAATTACCAAGCGGTATTCGTTGAAGGTCATACAGGTCTACGCACCGACTTCGACTCACTCTGACGATGAAGTGGAGGCTATGTATGAGGATATAACTACAGCCATACATACCTCCAAGACACATTATACCGTTGTCATGGGGGATTTTAACGCGAAACTGGGCAAACGAAGCGGAGACGAGTTGAGAGTGGGGCAATTTGGAGTTGGAAGTCGGAACGCCCGTGGCCAGATGCTGGCCGGCTTTCTGGAGAAAGAGGGACTCTTTATGATGAACTCATTTTTCGGGAAGCCGGATCATCGCAGATGGACGTGGGTTAGTCCCGATGGTGTCACAAAAAATGAGATCGACTTCATCCTATCTACGAAACGGCATATATTCAATGATGTCTCGGTGATCAATAGCGTAAAAATTGGCAGTGATCACCGCTTGGTAAGAGGCACATTGAATATTAATCCACAGCTGGAAAGATCGAGATTGATGAGGTCCACGCTCCGGCCTGTACCCACCCAAATCCAAAACCCCGAAAGCTTTCAACTCGAATTACAAAATCGCTTCGAGTGCCTAGGAGATTGCGTCGACGTGAACGACTACAATAACAGGTTCGTGGAAACTGTCTATACGGTTGGGTCAAAGTTTTACAAAACCTGTCGTACAAAAAGAACTAGCAAAATCTCTGACAATACCCTCAAACTCATGGAAGAAAGACGCGCAATGACTCTGCAATCCCCTGATGATGTCTCTCAATTTAGGCGACTTAATCGACAGATCTCCAAGTCTCTGACTCGCGATATACGCCGATTCAATACTATCAACATTGAGGCGGCGATCGAGCGGAATAAAGGCTCTAAAGTCTTTGCGAGAGATCTGTCGATTGGACAGAGCCAGTTGACAAGACTGAAAACGGATGACGGCAGAGTTGTTTCGACCAAGTCCGAGGTTTTGAGGGAAGTCGAGAGGTTCTATGGACAGTTATACACGACAACACGGGCACCTGTTACCAGTATGGCAAAAGACCCCAGAGCCAAGTTGACCCGACACTACACCGAAGATATCCCGGACATCAGCCTGTACGAGATTAGTATGGCTCTCAAACAGCTCAAGAACAACAAGGCGCCGGGTGATGATGGAATTACGGCTGAGCTTCTGAAAGCTGGTGGCAAACCTGTGCTTAAGACCCTTCAGAAGCTGTTCAATTCCGTCATCCTCGAGGGAAAAACGCCGGAAACATGGCACAGAAGTATAGTGATATTGTTCTTCAAGAAAGGTGATAAGGCTCTCTTGAAGAACTTCAGACCAATATCGCTGCTGACCCATGTGTATAAGCTGTTTTCGAGAGTCATTACGAATCGTCTCGCACGCAGGTTTGATGACTTCCAGCCTCCCGAACAAGCCGGATTCCGAAAAGGTTTTAGTACCATAGACCACATTCATACGCTGCGGCAGGTTATACAGAAGACCGAAGAGTATAACCGGCCATTATGCTTGGCGTTTGTGGACTATGAGAAAGCCTTCGATTCGATCGAAACTTGGGCGGTGCTCCAGTCTCTACAGCGGTGCCAAATTGACTATCGATATATCGAAGCACTGAAGGGTTTGTACGAAAACGCCACTATGTCAGTTCGTCTCCAGGATAAGACCACAGAACCTATCCAGCTGCAGCGGGGTGTTAGACAAGGTGATGTCATATCACCGAAGTTGTTCACTGCTGCACTGGAGGATATCTTTAGGCTTATGGACTGGGACGGACTTGGCATCAATATTAACGGCGAGTACCTTACTCACCTCAGATTTGCTGACGATATCGTAGTCATGGCTGAAACCCTGGAAGACTTGGG
Organism: Blastobasis adustella; assembly: GCA_907269095.1. Classification (NCBI taxonomy): domain Eukaryota; kingdom Metazoa; phylum Arthropoda; class Insecta; order Lepidoptera; family Blastobasidae; genus Blastobasis; species Blastobasis adustella. The sequence goes on from OU026130.1 coordinate 10,707,328, forward strand.
CAAAATGCTCGATGACCTCTGTAGTGCCTCTCAACAAGTAGGTCTTAAAATGAACATGGACAAGACGAAAATTATGTCGAATGTCCATGTTGTGCCTACTCCAGTGACCGTTGGAGGCATTCCACTTGAAGTTGTTGACGACTATTCATACCTAGGACAAATAGTTCAGTTAGGTAGGTCCAACTTCGAGAAAGAGGTCAATCGACGAATCCGACTCGGTTGGGCAGCATTCGGGAAGCTACGCCATATATTTTCGTCCCAATTACCGCAGTGTCTCAAAACGAAGGTCTTTGACCAATGTGTGTTGCCAGTGATGACATACGGAACCGAAACGTGGCCGCTCACTGTGGGCCTTATAAGAAAGCTCACTGTTACCCAAAGGGCAATGGAAAGAGCTATGCTCGGAGCCTCTTTGCGCGATCGAATCAGAAATGAGGAGATCCGCAAGCGAACCAAGGTCACCGACATAGCTCTAAGGATTGCCAGACTGAAGTGGCAGTGGGCAGGGCACATAGCTCGAAGAACAGATGGCCGATGGGGCAGTAAAGTTCTCGAGTGGCGGCCACGTGCCGGAAGACGCAGCGTGGGTAGGCCTTCCACAAGGTGGACTGACGACCTGGTAAGGATCGCAGGTACCAGCTGGATGCGAAAAGCACAGGACCGGCCTTTGTGGAGATCTCTGGGGGAGGCCTATGCCCAGCAGTGGGCGTCTTCTGGCTGATATGATGATGATGATGATGATGAGTTATACAGCACCCATAGTACAAGCTTTGCTTAGTTTATGGCTAGATGGCGCTGTGTGATTTGTTCACGACTATTTATTATTATTATGATTATCAATTAAAAAAAATGATTTTTTCGACTTGTCACGTTGTTGAAGCAAAGAGCGCGATATATTCTCTAGTTTGGCATGACACTACAATATTTTTACCTAATTTAAGTTAGTAAGAAATATTTTGTTGTATATTTATATTGTAGAAAGTTCCAAATAAACATTGTGTCTATCAAAACAAAAATCAAAATCTATGTCTCTCATAAGTCACATGATAATGAATCGAACCCTAACATCTGACGTATTCTGTAAAACAGGTGAACTGATGCACTGAGCACAATGACCTTGAAGGTTGAAGGTCATCCGACATCTCTATGCTAGTGAGGCTCGGTGAGGGCAATCACCATCTCGAATATTTGCGCTGCACTCAGCTGCAACTGTTCTCACGATTAATACGTTGCTGCTCTGGGACTTTCTCTACAAATAAGATAAGGTGTAGGTAAATGCCCAGCGTATCGTAGCGAAACGATGTGACAAAATCTTGAAGCATAGTGAGGCTGCGATTTGCTACCCTTTCTTCTGATACTTCCACGTGCGGTCCAGTGTAACTAAAGTAAGTTAGAACCAGAATGACATCTTCGGCGAGATGATGGCCATACTACAGAACTGTGGTGGTAAAGGAATCGAGAGGCCACAGAGCACCAGCATCACTGCAAACAAATGGTGCGAACGTCTTGGGCTAAGTATCAATTTTGATTGCCTCTGCGACAGTTTCATCCCAGTTTTGGTGGTCATCCAGGTTGTGCTATGCACTGAAGACCGCGTGTAGGGTATTGAACACCATCAACCATTTTGAGAACAAACGATTGAGGTAGCCAGCCCGTTGGACGGTATGCAGTAGCAACCACTAAATTTTACAAAGTCGTATTAAAAAAATCTTAGTTCAAACAATAAATCCTAGGTTCTAGGTCTAGGTTTACCTTAGTTCAGCTTACTATGCTGGCGGGAAAAAGTTGAATCATTCCCGTGGAATACTTCGGAAACATTTTAAAGTATTACAAAACTTTCGGAATATTTCAATTGTCTAAACAAATGAGGAAAATCGACCTACCTACTTATTTCACGCTTGGAAGTTGTGACTTTGTGAGTGCACATCACATCCAGCACATCGTGCGATATCTACCGATTCCTTGCTAGACTCTAGCTAGGCATGGGTACCTATAGTTCTAGGTCTAGATCTAGGATTAAGTCTAGGCCTAAGTTCAGGTCAAAATTAATGTCTAGGTCTAAGTCTAGGTCAGGTTTACATCGAGGCCGCCTTATCACTTACCATCAGGTGAGATCGCCGTCAAATGTTCAAAGTGTTATTTTACATAATATATTACAGATGTTAGCCTTACAATTCCACTGAACATCGCGGGCAGTTAGGACAAAACGCAAACTTGGCGTTAACAGGAACGCAATCATTCAATAATTCCGACTGAAGACCAGCGAGAGCGTGGCCCTAGTGAATCGGTTATCAAGGTTGAATTGGCTCAGATTACTAGGCCGTTCCGGGCCACAGTCAGCGACCCGGGGCAATAAATCAAACTACCTAGCCGCTTCGATTGTGAGTAGACTCGAAACAAACGATATTAATGAAATAGTTTCACTTCGATGATTCGCGGAAATGTTTTTTTGATTATAGCAAGGTCTTCGCGAGAACTTCAAAGTAGTCCATCACCATCTTGAGGCTAAGCAGCCGACTCTTTATTTTTTGACTGACTGATACATTAAACTAATATTAGGTTTTACCTATAAAATTGACGTTTTGTATGATGAAATGCCGAAAATGACGGAAACTCTAGTATTCCTACAAGCAAATTTTTCACTTTCTTGGAAATGGCAAATTCGTTTAAAATAAAATTTTGTAGGTATAACAGATAACGGGTGCATACTATTTCATTGTAATAACTACCCTTTTCATAAAATAACACCTCTTTAAAGAAGACACGACACGACAATTGAAAAGGAGTATTTCCAAACCCTTATTAAAACTTTAGAAAATATGTTAACTACTTTTTTTAGACTTATCTAAATAAACTCTATTTTTGAAATCAAATTTTGATATGTTATGCATAATTAAAAATATTTGAGCAAATATGTACATTCACGCGAAAAAAAAGGAACTTTCAAAGGTAAGAACGCAATATATAACCTACCCTAGTCTTGGACCCGAGCTTGTACCCTAAGTTCGAACACAACTTTGTACGTCGTGACGTGACATGTTTGTTCACCCGGGAGGATATCTGTTGCCGCTGTCTACACGGCTTTGGAGACAGGAACGTCTCAATTTTGTCGCTTAGAGTATCATGCTCAATGGCCAACTGGTTTTGTTCATTTTGTCATGGTCAGCAGCAGGCGGTTTGGATTGATTGCACATAATATTAATACTTAAAGTAGTGTGCAATCGGTGCGATCTTGCGGAGGGATTTCGCCTCTCTTTGCGTGTACTGTCGCTTGTACAACAACGTTTATTCTAAAGAACTGTTCAATATGATGCCTACAGCTACATTTTATCTAGATTCCTGATATAAGCATTAATAAATATTGCAGAAGGGAGCGTGGAAACTATAGCTGAGTTTTTTTTATAAATGGTGAATTGAAAATCTCGGTCAACTTTCTTTAAAATTATGATAATCAAGTATAATAATCAGTAAAGACTACGTAACCTATTGCTACGTATAAAGAGTTACTTTGCCTGCTACGAAACTACATAGATACGTACAAAAGAGACTTGTTCTTCCTACGAAACAAATTTCGTAAAAATTATGATTTCAATATTACAATGTTATATAGGTACAGAGTATATAACTCTTTTCTAAAATTACTAACTGATACATCATCATCATCATCCGAGCTGTAAATTCCGACTTCTGCTATGGTCTGCTTTCTTACTCTTGATTCCCTACTTCGCCTGGTTTACACTTGAATCGCACAAAATGAAATACAATTTATTTCAGAATTATCTTCGAATCAAATGAAAAATAAAAACAACAAATATAGTCGACTTAAAAAGGGGCCACTTTTTCGTTGCCTTTGCTGTTATGACCTGTTTGTTGTTGTGGAGCTGTTTGGAGTGCAGAGGCAAAAATTAAGGTATGTCGCCGTCTACGAGAGACTCCCGCTTAGGATAATTCCTCGTTCAAAGAGTTTTACTCGCCATACAGCGTCGCAATGCTGTTCGTGCCAAGGGCACTTTTGAACTGGGGATGGCCCGGGGTGGCCTCTTTGAATTGGGATTTTAGAAGGTAATACCTTTTCCTAAAGTTATGTTCCTTTTTAAATTTTACTTTCTGATTTACTGAGTTTATTTTTGTAAATACTTTGTTGTAAATATTAATGGTTAAATAAAATTACTTACTACTTTGCTTAAAAATGATTATATTTTGTTAATCATCCACAGAGAGAACACTTGAATTGCACAAAGTGAAATACAATGTTTTGCAGCAATATCTTCAAATCAAATGAATAAATGTGTTTCACACCTACTAAACTACTTATAATAAATACCACAAATTGAAGTTATACTTGTATCATGAGAACCAGCTATTCTATAACAATGTTGACAAAAGCAGTGTAGTGAGATATAGCTTAGTGATACATTTTAAAACTATACGTACCTATGTTAATACTATTATCGGTAATAATGACTCAGTGAGACGGTATCATCGAGCACAAACCCAGTAGAGGTGCAATCTAGGGCGATCGCTTTCATACATTTATAACAACTCAGAGCAAAATAAGTTATCTATATAATTTCATGCATTACAATTATAATACACCAAGTGCTTATAGCTATTTTATGTTTGGTAGATATACGATGCAGTGTGGTGTTGGGCAGCAGCGTTTTACATTTTTTACCGACTTCAAAAACAAAAGCAGGAGGATGATCTATTCCAATATATTTTATGCTTGTACACCGATTTCTTTGCTTTAGAAATTATTAGAATTTTACGTGTGTGTGTGTGCATTAAATTCTCTTCTAACCAATGACGTGTGTCAACTGTAGTATTGAAATGACATAAGAGGCTGTAGCGCCGACCGTGGCCAGCAGCAGCGGCGCGCCCAGCGACGCCGCCCCCCACGCACTCAGCCGCAGCGGCGCCGCCCGCACCGCTAGCTGCAGCCGCTTCACATACTGCCGGGACCGCTCGTCTGATGGACAATACGAATGCATTATCTAACGATGAAGTCAAAGTCGTCGTTTATTATACCTATACAATTTTTTTGCAAAATGAACCCAGGTCCAATTTTTGAATTCCGTTGCAGTGCAGAGGGCAACATAGCAGCCCCTGGTCTCAGCATCTAAGTGTGCCGGAGAGTAGACCGTAGAGTTGGTATTGGGTAGGTATTGGCATTCATTGGGCCCATAAGTCTATTAGAAAACCGAAAACTAAAATAAATTACGTATACATCGTGCGATTCTGAATGGAAGCATCAAGAAAGGAGCCGAGGAGGACATACATATTATTAATATGTACCTACACTAATAAAATAAATTACCTCCGAAACGGGCAGTTCACGAGCACTCTTACAACCGGCGTAAATGTATGAGAAGAAGTGTGAATGTGAAAAAAGTAAAAGAGGTGTCTCAGGATCGTATCTTCTGGCACTCGATAGTTTCGGCCTACCCATATATGATACGGGCGTTAGTGATCCCCAGAAAGGGAAGGTTATTGGTATAATCTCCACGCTCGGCACGCGGGTAGGAGATAGCAGTGTTATAAACATAACAAAATGGAAATTATGCTGCCTATTTTCCAGACTACAGAGACTCTAGATTTTTTGCCTCGAAAACATTAAACGCCTTGTACGACACCCACGAGTGTAAGGGTTTGTTGTTATTCTACTCTGTCGGATACCACTCGGCTAGAACGGCGGTCTAAAAACTTACTTAAATCTAAACTAAGTAAATACAAAAGTCATTATAAACTTCCAGGATTGTAATAAATAACTGTCATACATAACTGTAATAAACGAAAATCACTTCTGAATATTGAATACCTTACCGACTGGTTGAACATTTTCGGCTGATACTCCGCGACGATAGGGGAGGGCGGGGTTCAAAGTGCCGGGGGTAAGTTCATGCATTTAGCTTTGCGAAAAGAAAATTTTAAGCGCGTCACAAAATGTCAACCCATAGCGCTGAGATGGCAGCTATTTTAATAACGCCATAACGGTGACTAAGAGTGGTAACCACTTGGTGGTACATAAATGTTACGTTTGTATATATTTTCTTCCATAAACATTTTGGTCTATTTCATTTAATGTTGTAAAAATAATAAAACTAGAATAAATTTTGCATCCATTGATCCATTAGACTTTTTTTCCTTTCCACATTTACTAACTTTATTTTTACGTATTATAAAACTATCGAAACATTGAACCCCGCCTTCCCTTACATTGTTTTTACCCGACTGCGTTAGTTTATGTTTTTTAAGCGACGTATTTATTAATTACAACAGTAATAAAAGAAAACAGCCACATACAACATAATAAGCAAGCGTAGCGAATTGGAATTTTTTGCATTTTCGATAAGTATCTAACTTATTTAAACCACCTATTGGGAAAAATGTTAACATCGCTCAATATTTTGCTATAAATATCCAGGATTGAAAATAAACCAAATTAGTGAACGAATGCAAAGATCTCTGGATTCGCATTTTTATATTTATAAGTAACTTAAGTAAGTTAACAGATATAAAGTTTTCTTTAAAATATCTGTATCAAAATAGTCTGTTGTTGACCAAGCACAATGAGCTTCATTTATTATTACTTTAACCTTTCGGGATTGTTTTATAGGACCCACGGTATACGACAGAAGTATGCTCGAGTACGATCGATACAATCGTACATAGAAATCAAGTTCGCATTCGTCGACCATAATAGGTACCTACCTCTGGTGAGTGTTAGTGCGTCAGCAAGTTGTAAGTACAGTGTATCCGCCTGTAATGATATGAGCTCGCACACCACCAAAGGCAAAAAGGAAATGAACGCATCATGAAATCGAAATTATATTGAAGAAGTAATCAAAATAAGACTCGTAATTTTCTGAAAACAATGAATTCGCCATAAATGATACCATAAAGTATTTGGGTAATTATTTTTCTCTGTGTTAATACGGGTAAGGTACGAATAGGGCAGAAAAAGACTTCATTAGATTAAATCAATACCAACGAAATTGTGCCGAATTATAGTATTTTTTATATTACCAGTGGTTTTATGTTGACCACCATATGGTAAGACCACAACATGTTTTCAACATTGGAAAATACGAAATCGACGATAAACTGAAACCATTTGCGTAAAAGATTAGTATGTGTTTAAACATTTTCTCAGTTAATACATTATTTAGCTACATTTAGTAAGTTAATATTCTTAAAAAAAATCATTTTTTGGGATAACAAGTTCTATGAGACGAAAATGATCACATAGGTTCACGTATACCTCAGTGTAACGCATCTGACTGCGCGCAATGTGGCTATAGCCATACTTTTTGACAATTGTGATACATTTTTTGAAGTTGAAGTTGAAGTTTGATACCACCATGGGTATATTTTCGGATCAGTTTAAAATAGCTATAATTCAACCAATCTATAAAAGCAGGGACAGAGAATGTACAACGAATTACAGGCCAATATCAATTCTACCAACTTTCTCGAAGATACTTCTCTTGATGAATGGTAGACTGGTTAATTACTTGTAGACGAATGGATGGACAGGTCGTGTGAAAGTAACAGACTCACTGATTTTGTTATCTCACATATGGATTCTAAACAGAAAACCTATCTTAGACCTAGCGAAAGCTTTCAACACGATCTCTGTCCCCTTGCTCATTTGTAAATTAAGAGGGTATAGGTATCTGTGAACTTCAACTGCAGTTGTATGTATGTATCACCAATTGTTACCCAAAGGTACAGATAAATAATACATCCAGTGATCTCCTTCCTAACATGGACGGTGTTTCGCAGGGTAGTATCCTGGGTGCCACACTATTTCTGATATTCATTAACGACTTATGTAACACCCAGTTAATGAACGATGAAATTGTAACTTTTGCGGAAGATACTGCACTTCTTTTTCATGCTCCTGGAGCCAGTTGTTTTAGGCAGGTAACCTCCTAAGTATTAAGACCGAGAAGACTAAGTACGTGGTTTTTACACCTGCGATGTCCGGTGTTTTCGATGATCACTCTCTAACGGCACATGTGTTAGTGTTTGGATGGTGATTGTGATTCCTGAACTTAGTAGTTACAGATATTAATTGTTGGGGTATATTTGTCGATTGTACGCTGGGCTTCAAGCAACATATTGATGCCCTATTGTCGTAACCAAATGATAAAAAGATTTATGTATTAGGTACCTACCTCTGGTGAGTATTAGTGCATTAGCCAGTTGTATGTCCAGTGTATCCGCCTGCCATGCTATGAGCTCGCACACCACCAAAGGCATATAGGAAATCAACATATCGAGTAATCGATATAATATTGAAAACATAATCAATGTGGGATTCCTTATGCCCTGAAATCAATGAATTTCAACTATAATATAACAGATTATAAAAACCTATAAATAAAATTTTACACATTTGTAAGAGATGTCGCGCCGGACAGCTAGTAATTTTAATAATTACCATAACTTTTATTTTGACCATCATTATATAAAACCATTGTATGATTTCAAAATTGGTAAATACGAAATCGACGATAAACTGAAATAATTTACAAAAAAGATTAGTGTGTATTTAAACATTATATAGATTAATACATAGAACTAAACAAACGTACGTATAAGAACGCTAAGTTAATATTCTTACTAAAACTAACCTTGGTTAAGAAAGCAAATTCCATGTGACGGTAATGATCACATATATTCTCGTAAATCTCAGTGTAACGCATCTGACTATGTGCAATGTGGTTAAAGCCATAATGTTTGACAATTGCAATAAATGTTTTGAATCGGTAATATAGCACCGACAATACGATTGTACCTAACATGGCACTCATATATTTAGAGAAAATCATGACATTTAACATCACGGACCATAAAACAAATTTTGAATTGGAAATGTATTCCGAAAATATTACTGAATAAATAATGTATGACGAAAATCGTATCAAAATCAACAAAATAAGTAAACTGTATGACAGTATTTTTATATATTTAACCGCAGCAGGAGGCAAACTCCACATGGAGGTGAGACGCGACCCAGAACAAAAATATTTCAAAAAGGTTTTGCTGAAATACGACGACAGAAAAATATTAAATACATATCCAAAATCAAGAATTAACAAATCACCCAAGATTTCATTGAAATTTAACTTGTACGTGAAATAAATGATTGCGTTAAATGTAAGACAATATATCTTGACCAATATATTGGTACGATTTGAAATCCTTAATTCTGAATAAATGCCTAAAAACAACCCGAAAATAAGAATCGGCCTGAGCTTATTATAAATAACGAAAGGTTGGTGATTGCCCATTAGAATCATGATTTGATTATTAACAAAACTTTATGAAATTGTGTCCAATAAAACCGACAGTAAAGTGGTCCTCTGGTCAATAGTGTGTAATAAAAATTCGCTTTATATAGGCGAGTAAAAATAAAAAGTCAATACTAGATAGATACTGTAATTAATGGTAATTTCAATAATCAACTCTATGAATGGCTTTTCCTCATTCAGAGCCTGTTATTATATGATCTAATCAACAAAATAGAGAGCTGTTTGAAAGCAATTCAACTAATGGCACTTGACCAAAATAATCACTTTATTAATGTAAAACATTACATAAAATCTTCTCTAAAGGCATGAAGAAAATTTTAAAAAAGAAACAAACAAAACAGCCACTAATTAAATTTCCATCCATACCACCTGGTCTAGTTGCCTTCCGTACCCTCTTCAAGAAACTTCCTGCCGTGTAAGACCGTTCTATGCAATGATCTTACCGCAGCGGTTTTTCCGAGCCGGTACGACATTGGAGTATTCTAGAAACGAGCCCACATGTTCTCAAAGACCGAAAACGCATGATACGGATGTCCATAGGTGGCGGTGATCAGTTACCATCAAGTGGCCCTTTTGCTCGTTCGTCTTCCTTTATTATAAAAATAGTATTTAGGCGGGACGGCGTCCATTTCATTAAAACGAAAGATTTTTCATTTGTTATGGCCTCCTTCGCTCGCTAAAGCTCCTATCGACTTGTCTAAGGTTAGCTGGAAGAGTATTTGGCTTGAACTTGTAATTTCAGTTTATCTAAATTAATAATCATGCTGAAAATTATCTCTAGCACTTCCTTTTTAAATTGTTTTGCCTATTATTTAATAGTTGCCCATTGTTTAATTGTTTGTTATGACTTTTTTGAATGACGTTCTATGACTTTAAAAAACTTGGCATTAGTTACCATACAGAGATTTCTTTTTATGATTCGGACTTAGCGTGGTCTTATTATACATACATTCGTTTTAAATACGTACATTTTTAAACGTCCAGATTGAATTTTGCAGGCTATCTAACAGATAATAAAAAAAACTAAACTAGACGTATCGCCGAGTACATTTTTGAATCAATGTTTTTATATTTAACTTTCGCATTGCCTTTGGCTCCCTGTGTGTGTTCTACCGGAGGTACAATAAGGGAGTGTTCTGAAAAATTATTTGATCTGGTGCACACAGCACAATTCTAGGCTGGGTGCTCATCCTCATTACGTGGACCCCCTGCCAGTGTGTATTGCCAATGAAGACCTACGGAACAGAAACGTAGGCGCTAACTGTGGGCAAAAGGGACGAAAAATACCTACTCTAATGTCCATCGTGTGGCTACTCCAGTGACAGTTGGTGGCGCTGCACTTGATGCTATAGACCACTATACATACCTAGACAAATAGTATAGCTAGGAAGGTCCAATTTCGAGAAAGAGGTCAATCGACGAATCCAACTCGGTTGAGCAACGTCGGGAAACTGCGGAGGACTTTGCCAGTGTGTATTGCCAGCGAAGACCTACGGAACTGAAACGTAGCCATTAATTGCGCGATCGAATGAGAAATGAGGGGATCCCGAAGGATTGCCTAGCCTAAGTGGCAGTTTGCAGGGCAATAGCTCCAGAATATTTGGCCGATGGGGCAGTGAAGTTCTCGAGTGGCGACCACGTACTGGAAGACGCAACGTGGGTAGACCTCCCACTAGGTAGACTGACGACCAGGTAAAGATCGCAGGTACCAGCTCGATGCGGAAGTCTTAAGACCGGCCTTTATGAATTTCTCTGGGGGAGGCCTATGCCCAGCAGTGGGCGTCTTCCGGCGGATATGATGATGATCGCCGCGCCAATCATGACAGCTTGTCATGATTGGCGCCACCATTCATGACAAGCTGAGGCTGAGGCTGAGGCTGGTCTAGTTTGATCCAACAACGCATTGCCCTACTTCTATATTAATATCTGTCCAGGTTTACTTGTCCTCGTTACTAAACAAACGACACTCGTAACTCATTCTCTCAAATCCACTTTACATCAAATTCACTTAAATAAATAATTTCATTCATTTAAATAAATTTTACCATCTCTTACTGCTACGATTTAAATACAACATTGACATGTTGACATTCGAGAATCTATTTTGTCTACGATTTTTTCAAACGTTTTTCGTTATTTGGGCCTTTGTCCTTCTGTTATATAGTTCAATACTGAGTCCCAATCAAGAAAATCTAAATAAATTGTTGGACGGAAAAAAACATTAAATTTAGAGGAAAAGGACAAGGGAGGGCCGAAATAACGAAAAACGTTTAGTAGAGCAATCACATTCCCTGACAATGAGTCTCTCTTTATGTGCAACAAATTACACGTCCAATTTAGTCCCGTCTAATGAAGCTTCAAACGGGACACGGCTTAGAGAAGGCACCGAAACGGGCGTTCTAAATAAACAACATTTTCTACCGACTTTTAAATAAACACGATACATATACTGCCCTCATAAGCCAAATAGCGGTATCTCAAAAAAAGGTCACGTTCAGATTTTTGTTGCATTTGATAGCTTAATAAATTCCCTACAGGTTATATTAAGCTAAATAGCCCTATCTCACCCAGAAAACACCTTAAACCCACTAAGAAATTATTGCATATCTCAAATTTATACGATATTACTAAGCGGCTGAGAGGTATATTATTATTTTTAATCACAATGGCGGTATATTTACTTACGGTGGAATCACTTAAAAAAGACTGTCAACATTTTTAAGGACATTAGCGGTATCTGAAGAATGCGAAGCGAAGTATAGATACGGCTCTAGCGCTTAGTAAAATTAGGCGAGAATAGTTCGCGAAATGTGAGATGCCGCTGCAGTCGCAAAGTTTGTTGTACAAAAGTAAACGCTACCGCATGAACATTAAGGGCGATATTCAAGTGCAAACTATCTATCAATCGAATGTTTACTACGAACAATTTTACTTGGCAGATCTTGTTTGTTTTGCTTGAAGTAACAGGTCGTGCAGTTGATAAAATCGGGAACAATTAGAAATTGGTGATAATAAAGTGTTAGCTAGTGTTTGGTGTTGTGAGTGTGATATTTGGTGTTCAGGTGAGCTAGAATGAAGTAATTTGAAGTTATTGTTTCTTATTTAGTGACAAATCAGAATTTAAATCCATTTTTATACCTACAAATGATTTTTTTTTAACATTTAATTGGTTTAATCCATCGAGTTTCGTTATAATAATTAACCGTAGAAGTCTTGAAAAAAACATTTATTATTACAATGTTATTTGCAATTTACAATTGTTTACAATTTTCAATCGCTGGATTATTCTAAATAGGTATAACCAAAGGAATATTTGCTAATTGATTAATAATACAAGATTTAAAAAATCTAACATGCAGTTGCTGTGGTTGCATACGTATATGTATGCAAATAATGGACTTCTGCGTGTTTTCTATACAAACGGAGATACTACAAGCAACGTTAGTACACAAATTCATGCGCTAAGCTGCGTGGTGCGTGGCAGTGTGTTAATTGCCTCAACGATTTTTTTGAATAACAATGATTACGCAGTAAATGAAAATTCTATTTGTTACAGATAATTACTTATTAGCAATGTTACATAGGAACACGAGGATGATGATGATAGTAGCTCAAAAAAATAAAGACTTAAGAAAAAAATTCAAGGGATCGAAAAAAATACATTCAAAAAGTCGATCCAGAGTTTTTTCCTAATAGTGATAATTCAGATGAAGATTATACATATTCAAAATACAAAACACGAAATTTTTTCCAATCAATGGCTGAAAATATCAAAACAAATTATTCCTGTGAAAACTTAATAACAATAATATATTATTAGAGCCATCATGAAAATGAACATGATATGTTACCAGGACAATCTAAACCGACAGCAATATTAATCAATGACGATATGATGCCAGAACAATCAATAATAACCAGGAATTATATTAACCAAGATGAAAATGACACAAGGCTACCTACAGCAGCACCGAATTTGATCAACGAACATGTAGATTTAGATACTTTGGATAGCATCTCAATAAAATCATTAGTTATATTAACATCGGTTACTTTACCATTGTCTGCACTTGATGATAGCTTTTCTGATATCCCAGACCCAAAATCTATGCTGGAAAATAATCAAGAGGACAATCTTCATCTTGATTCCAATAAAATAGTTGCATTGACAGAACAAAACACAGAACAATCTAACTCTAATGATGATTACAATTCAAATGAAGAAACAAATAACGTTTTACAAGAAAATATAGAAAACGAAAATATAGAAAGTGTGAATAGTACTGAAACAAACGAAAATGTAGAAAACGAAAAAGAAGATGATACGCCTAGAGAAAATTATACAAAAGCAGGAACCATAAGAAAAAGGAAACAGTATGACGTATCACTTCAAGCTAGAAAAGAAATAAAAAAAAATATTTTGAAAGAGAAACATGCTGTAAAACCACCTTGCAATACCAACTGCAAAAAATCCTGTTCTTTAAATATATCTGAGAAGCAACGAAAAAATATAAATGATAACTTTTGGACCTTGAATTATAAAGACAGATTTTTTTTTATTTTGCATCATACTTCCAAAAAACCTGTAAAGCAGAGAACAGTCACTGAGCCTTTGGCAACTGACTATCGTAGGCAAAATACCTTCGTATATTCTATTAAAGATGGAAATGGTACGTCACATAGAGTATGTAAACATTTTTTTTTAACTACTTTGGGTTTTAAGTCATCTAATGATAAGCTCTTGCAAACTGCATTAGCAAATCTAAACAACTCAGTGATAGCTCCAGAAGATAAAAGATGTCAAAATGTTCCACATAATAAAATGGACGATGGTCCTATTAAAGAACATATTCTGAGTTTCGAGCCTAGAATTTCACAATCGGTTGTATTTGCCCAGTGACATGTCAATCACACATTTATATAAAGATTTTAAGAAAAATAATCCTTCTATTATTTCTTACGATAAGTATCGGAATGTGGTCCGTGATTTAAACATTTCTTTTGTGAAATTGGGGCATGAAGAATGTGAGATTTGCGAAGGATTTCTTTTGCACGATGAGACACACGATAAAAATAATTTAAAGGATGGCTGTATTTGTTGCAATAATTGGGTTGGACATATGGAAAAAGCAAATAGATCCAGAGATGAATATAAATCTGATTCAGAGTACAAAGAAATTGATACCGTAATATATTCAGCGGACTTACAAAAAGTAATTATGCTTCCCAGGATTGACATGTTCAAGTCAACTGTCTTCACTCGCAGGATAGTCGTTTATAATGAGAGTTTTGTACCAACTGGTAAGGGTCGGCAAGATTCCGTCGTACCAGTGTTGTGGCATGAGGCATTATTTAGGAGGACAAAAGACGAAATCATTAGTGCATATTATCATTTCTTACTGTTTCACCGAGATGCCAAAAATATAATTATATGGGTTGATAACTGTTCGGCGCAAAACAAAAACTGAACATTCTTTTCTTTTCTCATTTATATAGTTAATTCAGATGAAATCAGTGCGGACAAAATTGTTATAAAGTATTTTGAAGCCGGCCATACTTTTATGTCTGCTGACTCATTTCATCATAGAGTTGAATTGTCTATGAAGCGAATGAAGAATAAAATTTATGACTTTGAAGATTTTTGTTCTGCTGTAACTACTGCTGGGAAAAATGTGATTCCAAAAAAAAATGGAACACCGTGACTTTTATGAATGGCAAGATCTCGCCTTAATCCACGTCCTTATATCTGCGATATAGTGCAAGTGGAAGCTAAGAGAGGCAGTTTTGACTTTATTTACAAGACTTCCTTTGATAGTGAGCATATAACTGCTGGTATTATTAGAAACAAGATTTTGAAAACAAATGTTCTTCCACCTCCAAAGAAGAAAACCATACTTAACGGCATTTCGCAAGTCAAGAAGAACAATATCTGTAAATCCCTTCAAAATATAATACCAGGCAATAGACTGTCTTTCTGGAGGGAGCTCCCTACTTCTGAGTGATTTATGGCATAGATGCCTATTTTCAAAATTTAAACTTTTTTAGTATATTTGTCTGAAGTATATTAAAATTATTTCGAAATTCATTTTTTTCGTGTTTTATTTTGTTTAATAAGGATTTTTAGCAAAAATATACATTAAATCATTTGTATGAAAATTCCTATGAACACACTAAAACTAAAAGCGGTAACTCATTTTATAAAACAAACTTTTTGAAGCCTAATAGCGGTATCACAAAAATAAGGTAAAAAACATAGTTTTTCCATTTTTTTAAAACATCAATAAAAACTATGGGTTTGAGTATCTAATCTTATGTTTAAATAATTTTAAAAATACTTTTCTAAGTTGAGGCGAAATCAAAAAAATTATAACATAAATTTTCTCGAATGTCACGTTTTTGAGATACCGCTTTTTGGCTTATGAGGGCAGTAGGTATACCAAGCAAAGGATTTTGCAATTTAGTAGTAGCGAAATTTCGAGCAATATTTTTCGGATTCTTTTGGTCTATTATACAAAAAAAAACTAAACATGCGCGTGTATGTTCATTCAATACTAAGATGATGCTTGCAAAGTATTATGAAGATTTGGGAATAATAACTATTTCCTTCAATATTATGCAACGTGTTCTAGGGCAGGGATTCCCAATCTTTTTCAAACTACGAATAAGAATAAGAAATATTTATTTAACACAGAAACACCCGAGTGAAACACGATTCCCTTTACAACCTGTAGTTTTTTTGGGACACCGTTCTGTAAGGAGATCCTTATGTGTGGCTTTAACAGACATTAATTCCAATAAACAGAGAATATTAGCTTGCTTTTCTAAGCAAAACTTCCCCAATGAAGTTTCGAAATCGATACTCTTATAATTTCGCGACGCCCCAGGGCGTCGCGAAGCACAGTTTGGGAACGCATGTCCTTTTTTGTTTTTTTTTTTTTTTTAGTAGGTGAAATCTTCTGAAGATATCACTTCACCCGGGGGAGTGACTTGGTTATGTGGGATTGCCCGAAAAAGGACCCTACCCACTAAAACCCCTCCGTGTATCCACAACCAAATATTTCTTTTTAAAATTTTGAGAGGGTTAATCGACTGTCCATACTTATTAAGCATGGTATCTTTCTCGGTGCCTAGACGCAATGCTAGAGTACTTAATTTTAGACCTTTCGTACTTAAAAAAATCAGAACGAATGTTGGTAGCAATGAAATAATTTATAGACTGTGCAGGGAACATAACAAATTGTGTAGCTCCGAAAATTGTGTTGACATTGTACATTGTTCTTTACTACAATATAAAAAATATTTGTATAGTGTACTAAGTACGTCCTCTTGCCGTTTACACTAACAATATCATTGTTTAGTTGTTAAGTTTGAGTGGTGGTAGATTTAGATTTATTTTTTAATTAAGCGCGATCGATTCTATTGTGAACGTAAGTTTGCCTGTTATTGGATTTATATTTAAGTGTTTTGGATGTTTCATGTAATAATTTAGATGTAACAAAAAGTGTAAATCTGTTGGCAAATTCAATAAATAAATAAAATAAATAACCGCTTTTTATCGAAACATCACAGGACCTCATGAATAGTTTGCATTGTGATGTTTCGGCGGATACCCAAACTATGCTGGGTCTATCAGCATGTACGGAAGACATTCTCATACACTAGGATGTCACCCAGTCATGTGGAACCGTGCAATGCAGGAAAAGAGTCCCCCGACTCTTCCCCACTGGTCCCACTAGGATGGAGGAAGGAGACGATTGTATCGCCTTCTCCTTGGCCCCGTACGCCTACGTCTAATTAAATCAGAGAAAGCGTCTTCTTCCCTGATCCGCTCAGCAGCCTCTTTCTGCGTCATCACTTCCTCGCAGAAGGTGGCCACAGTATGCCAATTTATTTCACTATCGAGCATGGCTCTTACTACAGCTACGAGTGAAAGGTCTCCTCCGCTAATTGCTAATACTGGACGCCGCTCTGATTCCCAGGCAGCGCACACCTCTAGGGTGTGCTGCGCCGAGTCTTCGGCAGCACCACAGTGGTGACACATTGGAGACGATTCTCTCCTAGCTATCTGGTGCAGATACTTCCCGAAACAGCCGTGGTTAGACAGTATCTGCACCAAACGGAACGTCAGCACTCCGTGTTTCCTGTCCACCCATTTCTGAAGGACAGGGCGTACAGCATCGATAGTCCATCGACCATATGTCAGGTTTCCTAGACTGTCCCCCCATCATTCCATTAGGACATCTTGAGCTTGGCGCCTTTTCTGAGTTACCTCTTCAAGAGCCGGACGCTGCCCAACAGTTCTTCCAGCCACTTGGAAGTTATATACCGCCGCAAGAACTTCTGCATCCAGCTCCCAAGGAGGGAAGCCAGCAAGAGCGCAGGCGGCGCCTGTCGACACCGTCCTGTATCCTCGTATTGCTCTCGCTTCTATTATCCGCTGCGGTCTACGCAGCTCAGCTCTATTATCAGCCGTGAGAGCATCCGACCATACAGGTGCACCGTAGAGGGCCATACTCCGTATAACCCCTGCGTATAACCTACGACATCCTCCATTTGGACCGCCCAAATTCGGTAGGAGGCGTCCAAGCGCAGATGCTGCGGCTACAAGCTTTGGGGCTAAACGGCGAAAATGTTCGCCAAATCCCCATCTCCCGTCGAGTACGAGGCCCAAGTGTTTCATATGTGGCCTCACAGCAATGTTAATCATCTCGGGTCTTCTTCCTCTTGGAGGGAGGTATACGGGCCTTTGAGGCGGTGGCCTCTTGCCCGGGCTTCTTCTCGGTTGGGCGACAACCCAACCGGTCTTATTGGTTTAGGGGGGGGTAAGCCCCTCGCGGTGGCTAGACGACTGCCGGTCTGTTTAGGCGCCCTCGCCAGCGCTGCTTTTGCCGCCCTCGGCGTGGTACTAGCCCGCCGAGTGGGACCCCGTTCGGGGAGGCCCGACGAGCGACCAGCGAGCGGGCGGCATCCCGCGGCGAGGGAGCGGTGGATAGACCAGCGTCGTCGATGTTTGGTTGGTTGCGGGTAGTTCAGGGGGTAAGCATGGGGATACAAGCAGGGGGGGGGGGGTGAAGCTTGCTTGTGATCTTCGCGCCCCAACATATTATTAAGCCCCAACAGTTAAGGCGTGATGACCCCAAGCAGTTGGGTGAAAGCTGTTTGGAAGGAGCAATTTTGGGAGGAGGCAGCCGTTGCTGCGCGCTCGACCCGTCTATGGGGACGGGGAGCGCAGCAGCTCTCACGGCAGCGGCCTTCCCTCAGGTGGTCTGGCTTCGTGGGGATGCCGCCCGTGATCGGCGCGGTCGAACATTCGACGCGACAACGATCGGACGAACTCGTCGACGGACGGCATCCTTAGGTCGCGCGCTATGATGTCGTTGCGGACGTAGCGACCAGCTTTAACTATCATCCGCAGGGTGGTGTTTTGCACCGTTTGGAGGCGGCGTTTCTGCGTGTCCGACAGAAGTTGGTACCAGGCGGGGGCAGCGTAGGTGAGGCGAGACCGGACGTACGCGGTGTAGATTCTGGTCTTGGCTCGAGTTGGCAGGTGAGACGCTAGGACCGGTCGAAGCAAGGCGCGCGCGGCTTTGGCTTGGTGCACTGCGTGGTTTGCCTGCGGCACCATTTGAAGCGACCGGTCGATGTGGCAGCCCAGGTAGGGCACCGTGGTCTTCCACTGTACGTCCTGGCCTCGTAGCTTGAGTGGTGGTGGGAGCTTTTTGCGTGTCCCCGTGCAGATCGCGGCCGTTTTGCCCACGTTGATGGCCATTCTCCATTTATCTAGCCAGTCCAGGACACGCTGAATTTTTTTGGCTGCTATTTTCGGGCTGCGTGAGCAATGTTAATCCCTTCAATACATAATTCTGCGCCAGGAGGGGGACCTTTGCGGGGTCCGTGAAATAACAGGGCTTCAGTCTTGTGTATTGCAACCTTAAGACCCAGCATTTTAATGCGGTCGACCACTAAGGTAGTGCCCACCGTAGCTAATCGCATAACCTCTCGGAAACTACTTCCCCGTACTATGACTATCGTGTCATCTGCGTAGCAAAGAGTGAGCATTCTCGGTAAGAGGGTACCCCGCAGAACCCAGTCATAGCCAATGTTCCACAGGAGCGGTCCCTGCGGAACTCCGCATCTCACAGGATACCTGATCATAGTACCCTGACTGTTAACAAACAGCACTTGCCTATCCATCAGATAGTCCTCCAACAGTCGCCTTAAGTATAGGGGAACTCCATGAAACCGGAGTGCCTCCCTGATTGTACTGAATGGCAGGCTGTTAAAGGCATTGGCGATATCCAAGGACACTGCAAAGGCACGCTCTCCCCTATCAACAGCCTCTCTCGTAAACTGCTTGAGGGCTACAAGTGCGTCAATTGTCGAACGCCCCGCTCTGAAGCCGAATTGTGACTCTGATAAGTCCGGACCAATTTTCGTAAGGTGCTTAATGACACGGGAAGCCAGTACTGGCTCAAACATCTTGCCCATGTCATCCAAAAGCACAAGTGGTCTGAGCGCCGACGGAGATTCAGGTGGGCGACCGGGCTTCTGAATCAAGCACAGTCGCCCACATTTCCAGGGCTTCGGAAAACATCCAGTCCTTAAGGATCTATCGAAGATTTCTCGAAGATTTGCCTCCAAATGCTTAACAGCTAAGCACAAAACACGGCCAGGTATCCCATCTGGTCCTGGAGCGGAATTTTTCCGGCGAAGCCTGTCTACCGCTGCTTCAAACTCACCATCAGTTACAGGTACAGCTTCTATAGTACAATCACTGATGCCTTCAGGGGGAGCCATGGCCGGGGGAATATGATCAGGGGGATCTGGGAATAGCTCCCTTAGTACTCCATCTAGGATCTCCGGAGCAAGGGTCTCCGTTATGGGGGGCGCCTGTGTGCGAAGTTTGTTCCGCACAGACCTGTATGGACGGCCCCACGGGTCCCGATTGAGATCCTCCAGCAACTCCTCCCATGCTCTCGCCTTGGCCTGGCTGATGGCTGCCCGCAAAATCCTTCTAGCTACGCTGTATGCTGCATATACTTCATCTGCCACCTCATCTGTAGTTCTACGACGGCGATTACGCTGATGAGCTCTTCTTGCTCTGATGCAATTTGCAAGAAGATCCGCAATCTCCGTCGACCACCAGTACACTGTCCGTTTTTGTGAGCAAGGTTTTGCCTTGGGCATAGCCGTATCACACACGATTGTGAGGGCAGTTTGGAAAGATTCAGCTGTTTCATCCACACCCACTGGAGTTACTGCGGAACAGCACTATGCTTGGACGATTGCCGCCTCCTCCGCCAATTCCGAATTTAAGCGGCTCAGAGCCCACCGTGGGAAAACTTGGATATTTCTTCGAGGCTCCACAGAAGTAGAGACCTCAAAACGGATATAAACATGATCCGACAATGTCTCCACTTCGTGGACAACTCGCCAATCGCGAACTCGGCGAGCGGGAACGGAGGTGGCGAAGGTAACACTGACCCACCGCGCTGTCGCACACAAGTGTAAGCTGTACCCCGGTTTAGAAGACAGACCCCAATAGAAGCGGCCCATTCCTCCACAGCCATTCCCCGGGGGTTAGTTTGTTGATTGCCCCATTCACGCGATTTATCATTGAAATCGCCCATGATAAGTACTGGCAGCGGTGCCATTCGCCTCACTACTGAACTCAGTATATTTAAAAATATCTCAAATTCTGCGAAAGGCCTGTTTGGAGAGAAATATATGCCTATTATGGCATATTCTCCCCAAACAGTTGCCACGTATCCAGTACCCCTCTCCTTCACCACAAGGGGCAAAGAGCTACCAGGTCTTGTCAAAATTGCTACGGAGTAACCAAGATCCCCCACCCAATACGGCCAAGGCGGGATAGAGTATGGCTCCGCAGCAATTGCGATGTCGACAGCCCATTCTGCCATTTGCTGCAGGAGTAGGTCCTGCGCACCAGCCGAGTGGTTCAAATTCGTCTGTAGGAAGTTTATATTTTGTGAACCCATTACTCAGTCATTTGATTTTCCTGAGACGCTGGGCGCTGACTATCGCTAGAGGCAGCCTGGGTAATAGAGGCTGCTTTCGGTTTAGTGGGTGGTGGGTTACAGTTCCTTCCACTCATTATATGTCCTGTTGATTTCCCGGCATCAGCGCAAACAGCACAATGGTATTGTGCATTGCAACTTACCGCCTTATGTCCTGAACTACCACATCTAAAACAAAGCTCGCTTCTGTCTTTCTGAGCCGGGCATAATTGTTGAGTATGCCCTACACCCAACCATTTGTAACAGCGCATTGGACGGGCCTCCAGTACGTGTATCCGAGCTGAACTCTATCCAACCAGCAGACGGCCAGCCTCCACTAACACCCTAGCCGCCGAAATAGGCACCTTCAAAATGACAGTGCCCGTTCCACCAAAGCCGAAGGTCAATTCTCCAGGCCATATTGAATCTGTCGTGCAGCCACCTCGGGAGGATACTGCTAACACCACCTCTTCCTAGGTCACAGAATCATCGAGACCTGTTATTCGCAGATCTACCCGCTTCACTGGCCTAACTACATAAGCGACCTCTGATAGCACCTCCTGTAGTTTACTGGCTAATTGCTCTGCGCTGGGTCCACTTTCAGCACCAGGAAGTTCCAGGATCCTGGCGCCTGTGGCTGTATATCTTATTTTTATACCATCGATGCCAAGCTCCGAGAGTTTTATGGATTCTTTAGCCTGCGTCAATGCCATCTTATAAGTGACGCCCTTCTCTACTGGTTGTGGCTGCAAACTGATTACTACAGCCGAGGTAGATGGGGGCGTAACTTTCACTTTCCTAGATTTTGGTTTAGCCTTTGCAGTACCCCCTACTGGGGCAGTGCCTGGATTCATCATAGAAGCTGTTAAAGCCGACTCAGCGGGAGAAGAGGTCTTTCTCTTTTTCTTCTTTGCCTTTTTCCGACCTTTGCGTGACACGAGGGTCCAGCTATCCCCAGCAGTATTAGCTTCAGTCATTAAGACAGCTTCGTCCGAAGCCACTTGGTTGGTGGCCTGGTTTGAGTTCAGTCCAACGGCAGACTGTGTATGTCGGGGTCCAGTCGGTTGAGGTCTACTGGCTCAAGTCACTTCATTGGGCTGCAGCTGCATAGTGGGCCGACCCGCAGAGGACAAGGATAATGCGGGATTGGGAGAGGTAGGTGAAGCCCTCCTCTGATCCGCAGCAAGTGGAGGACGGACTATCTGTTTCGGCAGTAGTCTATCCTCTATCCCCGCAAGCTTGGTATCCATCTATGCCCGACCGTCAATAGCAAGCAGTTTTTAATTTCCTCTAGCCATGTTGATGGAGGGGCAGACTCTTGTGACGGGGGAAAGGACAAATCTACGGCAGAAGTTGTCTTTCTCTGGGAGTAGTCCCGCCTCAGCGCCCTCACCTCAGTTTTTAGGTCCTCAAGCTCCCTCTGTAGGCGAGATTTGTCCGCTCTAATGCGGTGAATCTCCTCTGTTACTGTCCGCATTGAAAGACTGTCCACAATGTCTTGAAGATCGCGGGCAGATGCCTTTAAGTCGCGGATTAAACCACCCTTGATGTTTCCTGGTTTATGGACTACCTCAATGACTTTAGCAATATGTTGACCGGCTCGCACCCTCGTTTCCTCTACATCGAGAGAGTCAACTTCAGAATCCAGTTCACTAGAGGCCATCGCCAATGTTGCTGCAGGTTCTGACGTTTTATTGCAGACAGTTCTACTCCGCAACTTGCGGTTGAATTCCTCCATATTCCGCCACAGTCTTGATTTAGCTCTTAAGAGCCCCACAGTATATCCAAGTGCTGCGAATTTGCCTCTCCTGGCAGCAGGTGCCTTTCCAGCTACAGTTAACTCTGTCTCCGTCTCAGTGCCAGAGGACAACAGCTCCACTGAAAGCACCCTTTTACGCCGGCTGCTACCAGCTATGTCTCCTACATCTGACACATATGCATCTGTTTCCATCAATTTTTCCCCACCCTTCTCGGGCCTCACATCATCTCCGCCTTTCTCAGACAAGAGAGGGTCGGCTTCTCTCTCTCTCTCCTCTGAAAACAGAGGAGAAGAGAGAAGCGGCGTCGGGTTATCCGCCACTTAGCTACCAAGATCCCTTATGGGAAGTTAATAGCCAAGCGCCCAGGATGCATCGTCCCGGTAATGTTATTCTTCCCCCAGGTCGTGACCCGAAAGGACCAATAACAAACCGGGCACACGAGGAGGTTACCCGACCCAGCACCCCGGGAACGCATGTCCTAGGGATTTGATATAATATGAGTTTCGTGAAGTAAACCTAGTGGGGTGTCTGCTCACACCGTTTGTGTGACTAGGTTTGCATAAAAATGCTACTTTAGTCTTGAAGGTACCATTTTTTATGCTATTCAGTGACAAACGAGCAGACAGCCCACCTGATGGTAAATGGTAACTGTCGCCCATAACATCTACAATTCATACATTCAGGTTGCAGGTAAAGCAGGTGCGTTGTCATTGTGAGGACTAAGATGCCTTATGCCTGTTCTAACATTAAAATAAATAAAAAGAATAATCATTTTGGCGTTAATGTTCCGGTTGTGCTCTCGAGCACGAGGGCCCAGGGTGCGTCTGGATCATGATCCAGGATTTGGCGATCAGGTAATTACAGTGGAGCAACTACTATCTGACCTCCGTGACCCTTCTACCAGGGGAACCTGATCAGATTGGATCGTGGTTACAAATTCAGTTTTCTAAATGTGCAGGTTTCATCACGATATTTTCCCTCACCGTAAGAGCATCGGTTAGAATTCAACTAATGCACATTACTCACAAAAGGGTAATTAGTACATGGCCGCAGCGGGTCTGAACCCGGTATATCTCGCTTACATAGACATAGACATAGGCAGCACTTTATTCGGTTCCACATTACATCCTTAACCTAAGGTGAGTACAGTAAATTATTATTACGATGAAATCGTCGGATACTCAACCGCCCAGCCAGCGACACTTCTAACACTAAAATACATGCTGGTAAATGTATTTATTATATTGGTTTCTTTGTTGGTTTGCTAGTGACGTGGTGGCGGATATTGCCAAATATTCCTCCACTGCGGTGTATTTTCCTCAGCCTGCGATTACAATCAGTACTAGTATGAAATTCTGAATCCATAATAAAATCGTGGGAGCATCGTTTATTTTTCTGGCTTATCTGCTGTGTACTTTGGGAAAATATGATATGAACGAAAAATTTAACTAAAAGCCAGGTATATCGTTCTAACGTTTGCTTCAAAGCAAATCAAAATTAATAATATGAATTAAAATTAAAATAGAGTTGTAAATTCTTCAAAATAATTTTCAAACATTCGTGCATTTGAAATACATACATAATTCATTTTAATTTCCATTATCGATTCTCTTCAATTTTGGCCATCTAATAAGATACCATTCCTTACATCTCTTAATCGGGTGAGCGCAAAGAAATTTATAACAAATAATTTTTTTATCCCCTAATTACCCGATCCGAAGAGTACCTGTAGGTATGTAAGTACTATCGCTACGAAATGTCGAAGTTTGGGCCATTTAAAATAAAATATTTGTCCAGCTTGTGCACGGGCAAACCATTGTTTCGTGGCTCTCCTAAACGTCTACTATCGCTACAAAGTCGAATTATTCTTGTACTCGATTACGAAGTACAACCTACGGCACCCTCACAGTCTACAACTTACCTGTTCAATATTCAAAATCGGAAGATATTGTATGACATATTGAAACGTCCGTTTCTTCACCACTGGTAACGTCTCTGGTCGCAGTATATTTACTGTATCCGTCATGGATCTGCAGACATTATTGCTTGCAGGTAGAGTATTAAAACTGCTTCCACTATTGACCGACATGGTTATGATATCTACCAGCCAAGTTCCTGTTTTATTACTACATAATAAACACGTTCCTTGAAAAGGGGAAGTAAATTAATTGTTGCATAAAATAAGTAAACATGCAAATCAGCAAACTTGTGTTTGTTGCTGGTTTACCGTATATATTTTTGTTCCGCCAACTTCTTTAAACTACAAACAGAAACACAAACCTTCATTTCGTAATAATATAAAAGGGATATTTTCTTGGAAACCTAACTTCTGTCATTTGAAAGATATATGTTATTATTATGTCGGGAGTTAGGGCACAGGAGAGATAACTCTAGCAGAGAGATCCATCGGAAGGTATTTTCGTGATACTTTTGTAGAAATAAAGATTAAACTTGTTGTTTAACAGTATGTTGAGATAATATAGCGATTATTACAATAAAAATTGCAAACAATAAAAGAAAAGGATGAATTTGGGATAGGGACAGAAGCAGACGTAATGTGAGACTAACAAATCCTTTCGACATATGTTAGGTTTAAAGATCATATATTCTCATTATAGACATAATTAGTCACTTACACGAGAATACAATACAGGTAAGTAGGTAGCAATTTAAACATTCGCATCGCGCAGAACATAAGTAAGGTACTCACAAAGTATGGAATATTGAGATAGTACTAGATTGTCACTTCACATTGATATATAAAGATAATCCCGTCTAAATGAAATCTGCAATTTTTTCCGTCGGATAATCTACCTTTCCAGGATTTTCCCTTTTGCTTTATGTATACGTATCTATTTATAATTAGGATTGAAAACAAAGCGCGGATTTTAGCGGTCGGACTAATCTCATAAAATATCTGCGGAAATCTGATTATCTTGGGTGAAAATGCTTCCCTAAATATGTATCATTGTAAGCCGTTTTATCAGTGAAACAGCAAAAGAATTCCAGCATTTTGTGCAATTAATGTAAGAATTAAAAAAAAATCTTATGTCTACTTTCACATAGAATTTAATAATGAAGCCGAATGAACTAATTTGGTGGTAAATAAGTTCTCAAATGTTTTTTTTAATAAAGAACTTTTATTCTCGTTCTATTTTAAGTGGATTCGATGCTATCGAGAGAACAAATATTGCAAGAGAGCGGTATTCGAAGGAGCTTCCGAAACCTTCAAAATTTTACGTAATATTATATATTAAATACCCTAGTCGGAAGCAATTGCATAGACCGCTATCTCAATGCAATATGGCAATTCCCCAAGTGTTAAACACAGATAGATATTGAGGTTGGGAGAACATAAATCGTGCTGCAAATAGCCTGGTGGCCCCACCCCGCTGACTTAATGGTCTGTCTGGTTCTAAGCAATCACACAGTTATCTTGGATTCGCCACTACTCTATTAGAGAAACCGAAGCCGATATTCGCTTTAATATCCTAATCTACGAATCTATAGGCACTAATCATGGTGTTTATTGTATGACATAAACATAATATAATTAACCCGGCGTCTGTATGGTAGAAAATCAGTACAGGGACTGTATGGTGGGTCAATATAACCCAGATTTTAAAAATGGTTTAAATCTAAATATTTCAATTAATTTTTGTTAATGATATAATAAATCAGTTTAGGTTTTAATTAATTACTATATTTTGGTGAAAAATAATAAAAAATCATATCAATCATAATCAATCAATATTAGGAACTTGTTACGTATTTACGAAAGCTGAATAAAATCTATAACAAAATATTTAACTTTTGTAATCTTACTAACAAATAAACAAAATCATAACTTTTTGATACTTTTTTACTTTTTGGAATACCTAATGTGAGGTATTTAAGAAACTTTATGCTGAAATTAACGTAAATTTCAAAAATTAATGACAGTCATGATCTACATTTGCATATCCACCATAGTAAGAAATTATGTAGTCCAGACAGACAATGTTCTTACATTTTAGACAGGCTGGACATATTTGGCAACGTTTTTGAACTCCGTGAATTTCAGTAGGTGACCCCTTTGAAGGTTCTCCAGTAAATTATCTTATTGTCTTGCGCGTCTGTCTAGGTAAACGAAACACTAATATTTGCAGCCGTTAAGTGACCGATGAATTCACTTCTAAGCCGAGTAAACCAGTAAAAAGAGTAAACCAATAAAAATACAGTCTTTTTGCCTTTTATTTTTTCGAACACTACCCACACTTGTCAAATTATGATCCTTGAGAAGGTGTAGCATTAGCTAGTGACTAGTAAACCAATCATCAAATAACTAAATGCATCAACGTAATTGGCACAAAAAGGTTACATCGAATGTATGGTTGGGTCGTCATATTAACCCCGTTTGACCTTTAACCGCTTGTTACTCCCTATGCAGGGACACACCGACTGAGCTGATACTAGAACCGAAAGGGGAGGAGTATTAACTGCCGCCACTGAAAAGCACGGCAACTTCAAACTATTACTTTAATAAATACGCGCGTTTAATAATGTGGCAGGTCATTATGACCTAACCTGACAGACGCCGGGTGACAATAACACACATATAATAAACTGAACAAAGTTGAAAACTTAACTAACTAAAATTAAATTATCCTAAAACCCTAATCTAAAAATCGATACCTATGTACAAATATCACCTAAATCGCTGCTACTGTATTACATTATTTTGTAATATTGAAATTTCAGTGTTTAAACTGATACAATGTCTTCAATACCTACTGGGTATGAATAGGTACATTATTCACCGTCACCAGACAAGATAGTTGCAACAAAATCTACTCAAACTGTACTAGCTTTTTATGAAAAGACGTGATATTACTTCGCCGGAAACTTCAACTTCATGTCTGAAAATTTTCTGTAACATGCAAATCTGTTGTAAAAATATGGTATGACTACGGCTAATATAAATATTTGTTGCGAAGCTAAGATCTAAAATCACTTAGCTAGTTCGCAAGTTTCAGAACCAACATCGAAGTTAGACAGCTGTTCCGATGCTGCAGAGTGGGCCACTAAACCGTGTCCGTTCTGGACGCACGGCCATGAAACTAATACTACATCTGCCATCTGCTCCGAGGCAGGCTATATTTTATTGAGTTCTATGCTCACTCGCTTTCTCGCCAAATATTAATTCGAACATTGTACGATGAGCTCTCCGTTCGACCAAGATAATAATAAAACTGGGTCAGTTAGAGCGGCCTAAAGATTCGATTTTAGAAGTGATAGGCATTAATAAATTTCTGTTTACCTATACTCTACTATTAACTTATGGTCACAATAATGTATTGCAAATACATTACCATATCACTATCAATACACATTATAAAACAAAGTCCCACTCCGCGTCTGTCTGTCTCTCTGTTCACGATAAACTCAAAAACTACTGAACGGATTATCATGCACTTTTCGCCAATAGTGAGAATGATTCATGAGGTTTAGGATTAGGAGGTTTAAGAGGTTTAAGTGTGTAATTTGTTAAGGTTACCCACTACCCGTGGAAAGCCGACGTGGGTCGCTAGTTATTAGATATTTTTAACCTTCACCAAACTTTTCAATTACCTACTTTTTCTTTAGTTCTGCTTTCATCCATTCCTACTTTTCTTGTTCCAATGATTTTGGTATTAAAATCCATTCAAATGGCATCATCCTATCTGCAGCACATCTACCGCTGAACATAGGCGTGAGGGCCACGATCCAACTCGCCTGCAGGGAATAAAATAATATCATCCAAAAGTAGGTTTGAGGAAAAAAATATCTCAAATTTTATCGCAGGTGTTTATTACGATACTACAATGAATATAAAAAACATGGCAAAAGCCCTTGGGCAGATACTTGATAAAACACAATCTTTCGTTTCAACTTTAACATTTTAAATTCACTGATTGGATACAAAGTTACAAAGCAGATACCCAGTTGTGCTATGTCAGCCGAATATTTCAAAAATACTAGGATTTTGCGAAACACGATGCTTCCTTCTAAACTTTTATCTAAAATTGAACTGCCACCATATTTTACTACGATATGACTCTGCTAAATGTGGGGAAACAAATTATAAATTTGGCTGTAATTTGTGGCTACAGTCGTCTTAAGTAATTTTTCATATTAAATGTATTGTACAATACATAAGAAATGTATTGTACCTTCCCTAATTGTAATAAATAAACCTCAAGCACCAGCTTGTATTTGTTTGTTTTCCCTACTTATACGCAATAACGGAGAAACATTATGATTTTTTGAACATAAATACTAAAATAATGTATTACCACACGTGAGACAGATATAAAGATCACCATCATCAAAGGAGCTTTGAGCGATTTGCTGAAATGGAGAAGCATATATGATATCTATATTTGAAAAATATTATGATATTCTTATTTAATTTCTACACAGAAAACAGATTACGAGTTTTACCGGATCTGATTAACTAAGAAAGAGAAGTAAACACTTTAGCAATTCAATGTTAGGTATATACAGATTCTCTGGACGACAGATTCTGAGTTGTCCTGGTGATTGTTTATTAGAGTTTTGTGTTTTAAAGTTTGTTTAGGATAAGATTTGGATGTAAGATTGAAGGGTCTCGTAACAAAGCTTGAAATTTATCCAACTTAGTCCAATTTCAAACAAAGATTGTCGACGGGGGTCAGAGGGCGGCTAAGTTGAAAGGGAGGGCTAGCTATGTGAATCGAATACCGAGTGAGTTGGGGTGAAGATTTAGGCTTGTGGTAATGGACGTTCCGAAAGGATGAGCTCGGTCCTTTCCTGGAGGCCTGAAGGGAATTGGAGGCTGCGAATGTACAGTGGAATACGCCAAAAAAAGTATAGCTGAGTATTTTATTTAAAGGAGGCTAGATAGTGAGTGAGAAGACACTTTCGAATTTCGATTGTAGTACTTTTGACCGAAATTAAAGTCCATGAGCTGGTTAAAAGTAGATACGACTAACTACCTGTTGTGTGTCATCTTGACGGGTTATATCAAAATTCTTAAAATGGTAAAAATATTTAATAAAAAAAAGAAGAACTATAGCGTTAGACGGTATGAAAGGTAGTGACAAAAGAAAAATTTGAAAAGTTCGTAATGATTCAAATTCCCAAATTACAATCCTTTGATATTTAAGTGTTCAGCGTACAAGGTATATTGTGAAATAGGATGCAACTACCATTGATTGTCAGACGAAACTTGACCAACCAGCACGGCTAGCATAAGTGTGCTCTCGCGCGCGATTTGTGAGAAAAGCCGCGACATAGATACTGCTGTCTATTTCATCAAAGTATTGAGATAAGGAAACAAAGGCGCTCTCGCGACGCGAGCTATGTCGCGGGCACACTTGTGCTAGCCGTACTGTTCAATCAAAACAACTTACGCTGTTTGTTTATCATCAAATAGTTATTTTGACTGATTAAAGAGTTTCGACTGTAACATAATTAATGTATAATTTAAAAATAGAAGATGCGTATAGGAGGACATTCATTTCATACGTCACACATTTTTTTCCTATAAAGGTACAATTATATTATCACAATCAATAAAATATATAACAATCCGCAATCCATCAAGGCAACGGTTGTGGTACCGAGTCAAGCCTTGGATGAATAGTTAATCCTCACAGTGACAACGATTATGGATTCTAGTTAGACATAAAATGTAATGAAACCAAGAAGAAATTTTAGTCCCTAATTACCGCTTGCCATTAGATAGGATTCTGCGCCTTTGACTCAGCACGGCTAGCACAAGTGTGCCCGCGACATAGCTCGCGCCGCGAGACAGCGTTTGTTTCCTTCTCTCAATACGAAGATGAAAGAGATAGCTGTACCTATGTCGCGCCTTTCCCGCTTATCGCGCGCGACAGCACACAATACGAATTTGTTCTACTTACTACTTTAAGAATTGAACTTTCCAGGATAATGATATATGCATAGATATAGATAACTGATATTCTTACAATACTAATTATAACCGGACAAAAGAGTTGAGCCAATTGAGTGCCGTGTTATAATAAGCGAAGCCTTGGCTAATGTGTCGAAAATTCAGGGTTCACGAACAGCTGCCTTTTCACATAGAAGCCGCAGGGTTGTATTCAGGTGACTTTTCAAATAACCCATAACAATTTATTAAGGTACACATAAAATATTTACAGTTATAATAAAAATATACATTAGTTACAATATACGCTTTCTAAATTGATTGCAAACAAAGGGCAACTAAAGGACCAACTGAAGTAAACTCTCAAAATATTATTTTACGGCCAGACGTAATTTTCCGGCAGTATTTACTGTGGTATTTTACGATCATCCTTGTATCAGCGTATTAATTCCAAAAATGACACTCGCTTGTGGCCTTGTGATTTTAAATTATATTAATGCGCTTGTTACATTTGGCTAAATTTAGTCGTCTCAATTCAGAAGCAAAAACTGTGTGAGCATATGAAAGTGGAATGTATTGCACACAAAATAAAGTCCATTTTTGAATCACGTCTTTTGAAGAGCGGAGCGACACGTCATATAATATTAGTGATACAAAAATGGACCTTATAGTATGAGCAATACATTCCACTTTGATTTGTTTCACGCTTTTTGCTTCTAAATTTAGCCAGGTGTAATAAGCGCATAAGGTAAATTTGCTAACGGCGAATTGCATAAACATACATTAAAAACGTTGATTCAAACCCTTGAAGGAAAGTCGATCGATTTTACATAAAATTGATCAATGTTTAGTCTAAGTCTGACCATGACATAATACCAGCGGGTGTGGGTTTCACCCTCATCCATACGCTGAGTCTTGGACAATTTTGTCAATAAAATTCTTATGTTTTATACAACTAATGTAATTATCAATTGTTAACTGTAGGCAAATAGAATATTTATATTTATATTTCAAAATGTGTATCAAAATTGTACCACCATAAGCCACTCGTTGAGACCCTGCCATCTTGGCTTTGCTGAGGATTTCAGACCGCACGGTTTGGAAACCGAGTATAAAAAGATTTCCCCAACCGTAAACGAACTCGACTTTGCGCAAATGTTTGTCCCACTCCTGAACTGCAGAACGTTAAGAGTTTCACCGTAGCTTTTGTAATATGTATCTTTTGCTCAATGATTCATTCTGCTGAATTATGGGGCAGTCTTAGCCAATCTTAGTACGAAGATGTGTTGTTTGGTCTGCTTTTTCATTCTATACCGAAGCAAGAGTATCTACAACGTTTTTCTCTGATTACAGTTAAATTAAAATGGACTGGACATAGCTCGCAGGACCGATAGCAGTAGGGGTGGAAATTTTTGCGTGTGGTACTTTGCCGCTCGCATATCCACGGGAAGTGTACTTACTACCCGAAAATAAATTTCTCAACCGTCCAAGGGTATACACGTATACATACAGGCCCCAAGTCAGTTTGTTATCAGTTGACAGTGTGACAGCTGTCATTTGTTCTACAAGAAGTCAATAGATGGTTCTGTTAATTTTAATATTAAAATATTTTGTTATTCATCCATGATAATACCGAGATAATTGTTTGGCTATATAAGAAAAATTTCAACTATTTTATTTATTTATTAAATTTCATTAGTATTTGTTTTTCTCGAAAATGCGCGGCCTGCCAGTGTTGCAATTTAGCGCGCGAACGTGTAAAACTAGGTACGCTTGAAAGCCAGACGCTTCGCTTGAGTGGTTAGCAAACGCTGCCAGAACGATACCTTGACGGTCTAACTACCTAGGTAGAAGACGAGTTTAGTTGACGGAGATTGGTTTAGCAATAAATAGACGAATATAGCTTTGACATATGGATTTTTAATCGTAAGACGTTATACTACAATTTTAATCTAAACAAAATATCAAAATTACAACTTTTAATGGCGAAACGAACGCTCGGCCGCTTAAAAATATGCAGATGCTTTGACACACACATACCTATACACACATTATTACCAGAATTACAAAAATCAAATCAAATATTAAAGCTAAAGATCTATATATTCATTTAAAAGGAATTGTAGTTGCGACTGTAAATAATGACATCTAATCAATTAAACCTACGTTCTAGTAGTTTGTGATTTTTTAAATACAAAAACATATTCGGTTCTTCTAGTTTAGTTCTTAAACTATCCTCCGTATTTTTTAATTTATGGCCTGCAAAAATCAATCAATCAAAGCTCGTTTCCATAATACTCCAATATCGTACCGGCTCGGACAAACCGCTGCAAAACATAATTCCATAGAATGTTCGTAAGGGGCAGGAAGTTTCTTAAAAAGCGTACGGTAGGCCACTCGTGGTATGGATGGAAATTTAATTTGTGGCTGTTTTTTTTAGTACTTTCTCCATGTCTTTAGAGAAGATTTTATGTAATAGTTTATATAAATAGAGTGATTATTTTGGTCGAGTGCCATTAGAAAAATTGGTGTCGAACTAAATAACAGCTTTTCTATTTTGTGGATTAGATAAAATAATAACAGGGCTCTGAATAAGGAAAAGCCATCAATATAGTTGATTATTGAAAGTACCATTAATTACAGTACCTAGTATTGACTTTTTATTTTTACTCGCATATACAGGATGTCCCAAAACTCAACGTCAAGCCGTTACGGGGTGACAGGATTGATTGTAACATCATGAAAAAAATCTAAAAAAAAATCTATCCCATGCAGTTTGAAAATTATGGGCATTTAAAAAAAACCTAGAAATTTGGTCAAACTGTAACCATTTTTCGGTTTTTGTGGTTTTTCGGTTAACTTTTATTATTTTTGTTCATTTAAGCTTTGGAACCGTAACTCTAAATAACATTTCTAGAATCACAGTCAAAAATAATGACACCATTGCCCCAAGATTTCTAGAATTAAGACTATTTGTTAAACTATGAATTTAAAATTTTCAAAATTTGTCGACTTTGAAAGGCCCTCCTTTAAAAAAAATGTACTAAAGTGGCTTGGCAAGTGCCATTAAAAATTTGCGCATTTAATCAGGATTGTAAAACGGTCCAAGTCGATACCTGAGGCCTATATTGACATTATCCGAGACATGTACCACGACTCCGATTCTATAGTAAGGACTGCCGTTGGTGACACCAAACCGTTCCCGATTACCGTTGGGGTACACCAGGGCTCTGTGCTCAGCCCACTTCTGTTCAACGTGATATTAGACGTATTGTCAGACAGCATCCGAGATTATCATGAGGTACCTCCATGGCTGCTCATGTATGCTGACGATATCGCGCTGACAGACTCTGACAAGGGGCGGCTAATCCAACGTGTAAAAAAGTGGAAGGAGGCACTTGAGAACGGCGGTCTGAAGATAAATGTGGCGAAGACAGAGTACATGGCCTGCAACAGTGCAGATCCCCTACCCGTGCGCATAGGCGATGAGGAAGTCAAGTGCATGGATCAGGTGAGATACTTGGGATCTGTGCTTAGCTCAACCGGGGACATCGATGGCGACGTCAAGGCCCGAATATCCGCTGCTTGGGCCAAATGGCGGGAGGTGACAGGTGTCATTTGTGACCCCAAAATGCCGATAAAGTTGAAGGGACAGGTCTATAAGACCATCGTTAGACCTGCTCTTCTTTACGGTAGCGAGACTTGGCCCCTTTTAGAGCGACACAAGCAGGAGCTGCGTGTCACGGAAATGAAGATGCTGCGGTGGATGTGTGGAGTTTCACGGAAGGATCGGGTTCGAAACGCCCACATTCGGGGTAGCCTTGGCGTCCGTGACATCGCAGATAAGCTGCAAGAGTGCCGCCTTCGATGGTATGGCCACGTCTTGCGCAGACCGGCAAGTTATGTGGGGAACAAGTGTCTGGCTATGCCGCCCCCGCCGGGCACGGGAAGGAGAGGCCGGCCCAAGAAGCGATGGCTTGACGTTGTCAAGAACGATATGCGTGCCAATAAGCTCACCACGAGAGATGCCGAAGACCGAGCGAGGTGGGCCAGAAATAGCAGGAAGGCGGACCCTGGGCCCTCGCGTGCTGCGCGGGGACGAAGCCGGGACATGACGCCAGGATGATGATGATGATGATGATGTAAAATGGTACAATACTTGATAGTTTCATACTAAAAAAAAAGTACAAAAATAAAAAGAGTAAAAAAATAAAAACCTCAAGTAACCCGATTTTTGCTAACACATTTTACTCAGTTCAAATGTTTTTTATTCGCACAAGCTCTTGGTAGGTTCTTAATTTTACGGCAAAATGATGAGAGAGATGGATAGTGGACATGTTTGCCATGAGCGAGCGAGACAGATAATGACGTCACTTTTACCAAAGTGAACAAAAGTAAGTAAAAATAATCAAAAATCTTGACCAAGTTTAGTTTAGGTTTACTGGAATAAAAGTCAGATAGGGAAATAACATTTTTTATTACAATTGCCTCAACGTCCAATCCACCTTCACTATCTCGTGGCCAGCCCGTTCCCCAGATTTAAATCCACTGGATTTTTTTATTGGAGTGTTCTCAAAGAAAAGTTTATTCAAAGCCCATTGAGAGCGTAGCCGAGCTGCGTGAACGAATTTCTCAAGCTGCTGAGGACATCAGCTCTCGAGGATATGCCCGGCTAATAAGTAGATCTTTTTTAAGAATATGTAGGGCGTGTATTGAGGCTGATAGTAAACAATTTGAACATTTATTGTAATAAAAAATGTTATTTCCCTATCTGACTTTTATTAAAATAAACCTAAACTAAACTAGGTCAATATAGAAATGAAATGAATATAAACACCAATAAAAGAAGCATCTCCATGAATAAAGGAGCAGTCCTGGCGCCTGTAGCTGTTGGCTATCAAAACAAATAATTTTTCTTTTCGATTTCTCTCCACAAAGCTATGCAAATTCAGACAACGGACGGCGACGCTAAAAAGGGACAAATTGTAATAAGTATTTAAAATATGGCATAATTATACTTTGCTTTTTATACAGATTGCGGTGGCGACCGGTAGCGGAAAACAATGATTATAAAAAAATATTTTCGTTCTCGTGTTTCGCCCAAAAATAATAAGGACCTTTATTTCGAATGGAAATTTGTGTTTTTTTGCAAACCGGAATAGTTATTTCACGTGAAAACTATGGAAACAAGTAGGTTATGCTTATGTTAAGCCAGTACAGACAGCTGTAGAATTGGCGGACCACCTTACCATACATTTAGTGCATGCAGGTCATTTCACTCTGCAGCTGACTGTACCTAGATACCTATATCTCAAAATTATTACTGATTCAAGTATTTTATTATTATGATTAGCAATTTCATTGAAAAGTAATACTAACCGTAATGTCGATAAAACCAATACTTTACGGTTAAGCACTACGATTTTACCATCATCTTGAACTTTTTGCCACTTTAGTTGTTTAATGAAAACACTTTAAAACACGTTTTCTATCTCAGCGTAGTAGAAACAGCACGTATTCACTTTAGCAGCACCGCGCGAAGAAAGTAAAGAAAAAATGTTGTTTCTTAGATCGTAAACTGAAACAGAAGCCAGCATTCACATCATGCTTGAAGCACAATCTTACTTACAAGTTATCATTGCATTAATCGTGCAGATAAGTAGAATATTTATTTATTTATTTATAGGATATCCAACAGCATATTTATTCTAAGCCTTAATTACATACATTGTTATATTTTAGAAGCCATTAATAGGATAACACAATTACAGTAATTTGGTAAACAATATATATATATATAATTAAAATAATAATAATTAGTGATATAATTGGCGGATCTAATTGAAATGAACAATATGAATAATACTAATTTCATTTCATTTGATATTAGGTGCAATTGGTATACTGTGCAGTTCTAAAATATCGTAGAAGGCTTATAAAGTCTCAAAAGCAGACCGTTTACAGTGGTCCGTAGACCGTAAAATTGGCAGAAACTTTTGCTGTTCCATATAACACAGCGATCCTCAACCCATCTGACTAAAGTGGAAGTTATAGCATAGCCTTCCGGTTTAAGAGAAGGTTCTAGCTGTGGATCGTTATGATATGTTGTTGATGATAAGTTTTATTCAGGTTGAGGTTTTTACGACTAAGGAGGCTGTGAACGTCGGGATAAAAATAAAAGATTCCGACGAATTGAGAATCTTCTCTTATTTGAAGTTCGTTAAAATGATAAATATGAAAACCGCGACAATCCATTCATTTTATTTTATTTGACAGTTGTAAGAAGTTATTACAATTTAGCGCTCACTTTGTCTACTAATAAGTTGTTTCGATACGGTGAGTGATATCGACATACTTTAGTTACTTACATAATCATTCCTTGCAAATATTTTTATGTTTACTAAATGAAGCCTTCTTTTTCAGGCCTAATCAGCCACTGACGGAGACATACCTGCGCGTAAAAAGCCTAAACAATGCATCTTGTTAGAAATGTAACTGTAATGAGATTGCAAACCATTCCCTTTTACTGCATTGCGCATCTTGGGAGATGTGTAGTTAGTTCTTAATAAAATTGCTCACAGATTTTTTGCAAAACAATACGTTTTCAGTTGAGCGGTTTCCCGCTTCCTTTTGTTGTGTTTTATTTATGCTTGGTTTCTGGGTTAAGTTACGCTACAAACAGGGAATAAAATTAATACAGAATTGGAAAATGTTTTTAAAATTAAGACTTTTAAAAAGAACAACAAGCTTAAATTTTGTGATTGGGCCACTGAGGGTATCTATTTCAAATCAATAAATAATCAATTCAAAAACATTTAAAAGAGTTTGCCACAATGCAAAGTCTAATTTCATAAAAAGCAAAATTAACAAAGCCGATAACAAAGCTAAAGCCATCTGGCAAGTTATAAATCAGGAAACTGGTAAAGTGGAATACCGTGACCGTAACTTTGAGTTACAAGTTGGTAACAGGATAATCAGAAATGACCTAAAGACAGCAAATACATTCAATGAGTACTTTTCTAATATTGCTTTAAAGACTACACCAAAACTTGGCTCTTCTGCTGATTCAGCCGTAGAAAATCTCAAAGAAAGTATCCCTGCATGTATGGTGAACTTCAAGTTTAGGCACATAATCGATATTGATATTATAAAAGCGTTTAACTCTCTGAATATAAAAAGAACTGAGGATATATGGGGTATGTCAGTTTATGTAATGAAGTGCATTATAAAAGACACAGCTCCACAACTAGCAAATATTTATAATAATGGTGTCGATGAAGGAGCTTTTCCTGATCTAATGAAAATTAGTAAAATAGTCCCGTTTTGGTTTGAAATTAATAACCTCTTCTAGAACCCAAAGAAAACGAAATGCGTACTATTCCAGATGCCCAATGTGAAGATTGATACAATAGATTTACTTCTTGACAAAAATAATCTGTCGTTTTCGGAATCCACTGTAAATTGCAGGGAAGTGGCACTTAGCTACATTGGGCAGAAGATTAAGTTCAGCTATCATTGCAATAAAAAAAAGTGGAAGTCTAACAAATAATGAAACTGCTAGAACTGTACACTTTAGCTATTTCCATAGCATAATGTTCTATGGTCTAATGTTGTGGGGTACTGCAGCAGATATTCATGATATCTTCGTTTTGCAAAAGAGCCATAAGATCAATATATGGTTTGTGTCCACGGGTCTCATTGAGAGAACTTTTTTAGTGCTTTCACTCATGATTTTATCGTCTGTTACAAGGGTATAGGGACTGCCTTGTGGTCATGATTTTGCATGACAAACTCTCCTTTACTTTGTACTGTTTGTTGTATTTTGGTTGATATTTGCTTTACTGTGTATATATAATACTGTTTGTCACATAATCCAAAATGGCAACCTAAAACATAAAGAGACAACCATTAAATCCTATACAAATTAAGTACTCCACCATTGCATTTGTGTTAGTGAAGTGGAGAAAGTACACAGACACTTACCAGCGTACATTTTACTATAAATGCGTATTTTGAATGAATTATATGTTCCAGCTTTGTATTTCATTGTACTCTGTACTCCTTAGTATTATTTTAGGTTGAATTACTGTATTGTCGAGTAATTAATTGTGTATGAAATGACCTATAAGAGAGAGTAAGGTTACTAATCTGAAGTTGTGCCTGCATTGTATAAATTTCTTTGCATTGTACTTATCGTAATGGACTATGTACTTACCATAGGGTACGTTATTGTTTATTTTAACTCACTAAATTCAATGTCTATTTACATATTTAGTAAATAGTCAGATTTTCAAAGATATTGTATTGTTTAATCACTACAGGCGAGCGGCATCATCGATGCGCTAAGTGACATATCAAATGACATTACATATCTGTCAATGTCAAAGTGACAAGTGGCATGCGGGCGCCGCTTTCGTCCGTCGCGGACAAAGAATAAAATCTATGGCCGCGGAGTCTACCTTTTGTTTTATTTTTTTACGTGGCCCTATATTCTGGCTAAGAAACCGTTGTCTGCTTGATGGTGCCGTGGTGCCTAGCATTCATTCTATATTGTATGACGTTCATAAGTGTTTGTGAAAACCTAAACTGAATAAACGTATTTGATTTGATTTGGAATACTACATAAAGTTCTTCAAGAAAAGGGTGAAAAGGTTTTTACGGGGTCATCTAAGCATGAGTGATGCCCCTAGTTGCATACGTTCATAGGCTGAGGTTACTGCTAACAATCAGAAAGCTTGTTTGCCCTCTTAGTGGTATATAAAAAAATAAGGACTTCTGTACAAAACAGCTTCAAAGGTTCAGTGAATGTGAAAGCGTTTTCGTAGTAGAAGAGCGGCAGGGTCCGCTGGCCGATTTACCGCTAGCCGCTGAGCCGGGATTTACAGCTGGCAAGAGAAGAAAGAATAGGTGCCACCATATTAGAGTGATGTGATGTTACACGACGTTACATTACAGCCACACTGGACTTACGTCTCGTGATGCAATATGACGCGAGTGACGCGACATACCTACAGTGTACACGGGCGTATTTGTGTATATTTTTGCCGTTCAGTCTACATTTGACTGATTCTACTTTTGACATCATAGTCTACTTTTGATCAATTCTGCATTTGACTGATTCTACATTTGCTCAATTCTGCATTTGACTGATTCTATAATTGATTGGTTCTGCATTTGACCGATTTTTTATAATGTTGCACTTTGCACGCTCCATGGTCACGAGTAAATGTTCCATGTTCACGAGTAATCTCTAGTCTAAAATGTTGTAAGTACTTGTAGAACTTTTCATATATTATTATTAGTTACGGTGTTATTGTGATATCGACGTTTTCTTTTCGTATTATTTGTTTATTACTATGGAAGAAGAAAAGGAATTTGTTATTGCAAAAAAAAACAATAAAGGATATAAAACAATCATGTAAGAATTTCACTTTAACAAAATTGAACGAATCAATCAAGATCAAAGTACGTTCTGGCGATGTGTGAAGAGAAAAGAGTGCAATGAGTCTATAACAGTAGATGTTAATTTAACAAAAAATGTTTGTCTATCTCGACATACATGTCAAGCTGATCATCTTGGTAACGAGATATATATAAAATCTAACAAATTAAAAAGGGAGGTTTGCAGAGACTTGGGTCCGATAAAAACAATTTTTAAAATATTTTTGGCAATATCGATGACACAA
The DNA here is from genome assembly GCA_907269095.1 of Blastobasis adustella. NCBI lineage: Eukaryota > Metazoa > Arthropoda > Insecta > Lepidoptera > Blastobasidae > Blastobasis > Blastobasis adustella. The sequence continues at coordinate 10,748,023 of OU026130.1, forward strand.
AGGCCGGGCCGAGCGGAGTCCCGAGCTTTCACGACAAAAAGTTAGCTTTTATAATGCCTAAAATAGTAGCGTATGATAAACAGACACTCATGTTTTAATACCTAATTATATGCAGTTGCATACTCATATTTTCATGTTAAAATTTCCTACCTATAATTTTTTCAACTTTGCTGGAAGTAACTGCGAGTCAGTTCTGTTGTATCTACGCGTCGAGGATATCAAGCGAAATTCACTTCACTTCTTTCACATTTATCTATTTATTTGCTTCAAACAAGAAAAAACATTCACAAACACAAATTACAACAATTAGAAAAAATATTCTGTTTAGCGGGAAAATAATTCCAAATGTACACAATCGCAACCACAGACTATGAACTGATCACAAATATAAACAGGAATTTTGATTTTGTTGAAGACATTTAGGTATTCAGCCTACATTTAGCCGTGTCCCGGCGCCCGACAAAAATTTAAAAAAGAAAAGTGTTGCATAATGATTAAAAAGTTATTTTTCGATACAGCTGTAATGAAAATAGTATGGGAAATGCTGTATCGAAAAGTAATTTTTAAAATTTTTATAGACTGGCGTGAAAAAAGTGTATCCTTAAACAACTGTTTTCGAATATGTAATTGGAACATTACGCTATGAGCGTAGATAAAAGGTATTTCAGCACTGAGCGATTGTCATTTGATAAAATTGAAGATGTTTATTCCTGAGGCCCTAAGTGAACATTTTCTTGTTGCTAAAGACGGAATAGACGTGAAAATATTTGTGTTTATGATTAAATTATCTAAAAAATTTCTACACAGGGCAAAATTGTGCTTCGGCGATGGTACTTTCAAAAGTGTCCCAAAGTCATTCTATCTACTTTTTACCTCATCCATGTTGACCTCAATTCCGATACGAATGTGACAAATATAGTACCCGTGTTATACGCGTTACTGCCAAATAAATCCCAAGCTACATACATATATTAGACTTTTTGAAATGATAAAAAATTGGGTTTTAATATCCATCAGTTCAAATGCGACACGAAATAGGCATTATGAACGCTGTAAGATCTGTCTTCTCGGAATAAGAAAGCAAAAGAATTAAAGCTGTGAGCTGTGAGAAAGAAAGCAAAAAAATTTAAAGTTATTATACATCGAGTGAAGAAACACAAATTGTTAGAATGGCTGCCATCCACCTTTGCTGCCGGCGCAACTTATTCCAGATGGGCGTCAATTAAATTTGGAGAAAATGCTATCCATTCATACTCATGCTATGCAACAATTTAGAAGTTATTACAAGAGGCAATTATTCCGATTGAGTCCTACTATTTTAAGTAGTGACAATCAAAGTCACCGAACAAATAACGCATTAGAAGGATGGCATCACAGACTCAACGTCGTAATCTCAAAGCGACCAAGCCTGTTTTCTGTCATCCACAACTTGCGTAAAGAAGCCCAACACTGCACCATTAAGCTAACAGATAGATCTTCCAAAAACCACGAAAAAATCATCGCCGTAAATGTGACATTAATGTAGACAGAAAATGTAAAAAATTGTCAAACTTGTGGAAGACGAAATCTCTAAAGATATTAAAAAAAGTCATCTACATACAATTACTGATGTAGTTTTTATATTAATATTGATTTCACTGATTATAGTAGTTAAATGATCGTGGAAAATATTTTTAAAATCATGTACTCTCAATTACTGTTGTATCTAATGTTTATATTAATGTTGATTTACCTGATTATAGTTGTTAAATTATAGTGGTAAACGTGAAAATGTAATTTAATTGAAAAATATAATTATGTAAAAAATATGATTGCCGTAAAATTAAACTAAATGACGATTACTACACGAATGCAGTACTTTAATTTTATCAAAGACGTGCCACTTTATCCCATCCTCAACATCCGTCCCATAATTTACTGTTTTACTATTTAAACATTAATAAAGAATCGGTCAAATGCAGAATTGGTCAAATATAGAATCGGTCAAATGCAGAATCGTTCAAAAGTAGACTATGATGTCTAAAGTAGAATCAGTCAATTGTAGACTAAACGGGCCCGCCGAATGATGCTTGACGCGTCGATTTAGTCGCATCAGCGACGTCCCGTAAGACAAGTATGTTGCTTAATTGCGAATTTTTATACATTTACTATGAGAGCTGATGTCCTATGCATCACATCACATCACTTTATTGTGGCGCTACCTTAATAGGGATACTCGTGAACAGAGGTACGCGGTATGATACCTGGAGCATAGGTATTCGAAATGTCTGCAGACTCTTTTAACCGAATCCACAATCCCTTCTGAGGAAGAATTTATTATTTAGCAAACAAAGACTGCGCCCAGATTTGGACTTTTTATTTTAGTAGCAAAAAGTTAAAAAATATTTGCGCTTTATTAAAAGGAGGTTCGCATAAAGGTGATTTAAAGCATAGTTAGCGACACTCGCGGTATTGTTTACTACGGCATGTTGTTGGAATAGCTACATGCATCAATGGTAGTACCTACTTTAGATGGATAGCATTCATCGTGGTATCAGCAGCTACGAAGCTTGTAACATATTACATCCTTGTGTGTATGACATTATTATTATTATATTTATGGGACCTATGTTCCAGAAATAAAGGACATTTTATTAAATTTATTGATACCTTTCGGCAGCATATAGGTATAACTTAGGAACTTAGGTTTTCTTTGGCTGGATTGTTGTTGCACATATCTTCTCGTGAAAATCATCATGATTGCTAGATGCAATGAAACGCCAGTGGTTTGTAATTAAGAGAAAACATAATTAATTACAGCCTCTTATGTGTAATCACAATTAAAATTAACGCTAAATTAACTTGGATAATTATATTAATTGTATCAGACAGAGTTAATTCGCGGGACTCCCATTGGAATTCAGGAATTCGGAATTAATTTGATTTCCAATATATTAGATTATTTCGAATCCTAATTATTAACATCGTCATAGAAGTAGCGCGCTTGCGAGACGGATAACAAAGGTTAAGCACTGCTTGCAGAGCCCGACAACAGGATAGGTGACCGTTGCATACTTTGAGGGACGTCGAACTTCAGGACCAGAACGAGTTCACCACTCAGTAGGTGCGCCTTTTAATATTATTGGTGAAGCGAGGTTGACCACGGTCTTCCGCTGGGGATCCTGAGACTGGTTAAACTGTTTTTTAACTTGTTCAGAATTATATAACATTAAACATATGAACATTTATTTTGCTACATTTTTATACAAATCGGGTATTTTATCCATATCCACAATCGAGAGCATGTTGCTCGTAAGCAGTTGGGAATTTGAAAAAGTATGAGAGGCAAAGATTTTGTAGGCTTTAATTAAAAAAAACGCGACCTTTCGTGTTGCTTCCTACCCAAAGCTCGGGTTGGGGACTTTTATTATATTAAACCTGGGGGTTACCACCTACAAACTACACGACTTTGGCATTTTTTTTTCATTAAGTGTATGTTTGTTTCACCCGAAAATATTTCATTTGGAAAGTTTGGTTATCGCGTGAACAGGAAAGTCTACTATGGCTACACCATTGTTAACATGATTGTTTGTTAACAAATTAAACGAACTTGTGAAGTTCGATGAAAATTATGTGCGCAGCTTCGTTCGTAATTTTAATTATAAAATATAAGTATTCATAGTTCAGTCTTTTTTTTTATTCTAATATGATCATTAGAAGCATTGGAAGCAGTGGAACCATTAGATAGGGAATGAATAATTGAATTGAATTTGAATGAATTGCATTGGCTGACCTTGCGCGTTTCTAGTGGTTTTCGAATGATAAAATAGTTTGTTACCTATATATGGTTTCCTAATGTTACCTCAAAACAGTAATATTAAATAAGACAGACACACGTAGACCGCACTTTATTAGGTTCCATATTATATCCTTAACCTAAGGTGAGTACAATATACTATAATTAGCGTGTTAATAACGATAATTAACTCGCTTGCTACTTAAGTTACTCTAGGTATGTAGTACACAGTAAAACTGAACAGTATACAAAGGGTTTGTTGTTGTCATGTTTTGTAAACCATTGGTTTTCAAATTGAAATACACAATTAATTTACAACATAATTTTTTTAGTATTAATTGAATTTAATACCTGTGAATCTAGCTTTATTCGAAATATAATGTAATGCCATTTATGTTCCAATATGATTTAGACCGTTGCCGTTGCGTGGTTATTCTACCATTAGTCACAGATAACAGTCAAAACCATTAAACCAAAAGTGGGCGTCATCGCTGAACAAAATTTTGTATGGAATAGGAAAAATTTACATCAATCAATAATTTCAAGTTGACCACTGAGATTGGGTAATCTAACTACATTAGTTTCTTTTCTTTGGGGATAAGTGAGTTATTAGTGAAATACAGCCATTTGCTGCGAAAAGTGTGTGAAAACTGGACATCTAGAGTGGAGAGGACATCTACGCGCCAATCACGGCTGCCACATAGCCGAAATCATATTCAAACATAAATGGCTTTTCATCATCTTTTCATTAAAACATATTTTTCTTTGTTTAATTTCAATTAAAAACCCAATGCTTTAAAAAGGGACCATACAGGTAATTCAAATTTCGTACGGGAAAATTCAAATGTGGAAGTGAAAACATCCATGATATTGAATTTGAAATACGGCATTCCCTGTTCGAACAAAGTGTTCAATGAATTGAAATTGAGTTGATTGTTAAGATATTTTATAACATTTTAAGAGCCAATAAAAAAATAACAAGTAATCCGAACGAGGAGGAAAACAAGGAAAATCGTATAAATAGGGAACGGAAAACTACCACTCCGTATTGTTTATGATGATCATTTACCTTAACGTTGATGCAAACAAGCTTCTGCTATTGGAATTTTGAATTTGTTTGGAATAGTGAATTCCGTATTAGAAATGTTAGTAAATATGAAATTGTAATCATATTGTGCAGAACACTGAAATTGAAAAGCTGCATACTAATGACTCCTCAACCAAGCCTCCACTAAACCAGTCATGACATTATACTCATTTATCGCTTGAGATATCAACCTTTGATGTTGTAATTTCAAACCGCCCGCCCGGGGCCTCGTGGCTTATAACGACGGCAACCAATTGATAGCAATCAGTAGGCTAATCACGTAACTCTGTTGCTAACAATTCTTTGACGTCAATTATTGCAATTAGAATAGAATAAAATAGAGCTTTATTTACAATTGTTAAGTACTTTTGCGATTACGTATCATCGATTTCATGGGTTCAGTTGCTAACAAGGTTCCATTGCAATACAATGAAACTATACGTAACCACAACTCGACCATACGTAACCGCAAAAGTAACAATTTCAATAATTAAAAACAGAGAATTATTAGCAACAAAGTTACGTAAATAGCATACAGGACCAACGGCTTAATGTGTCATCGATATCCATCGTCCTGCTTCCGATATACCTATAGATTCCAAATTATCATTGGCCACAAAGGCGTACTTAAAGAAGACTGCATATCACAGCGCCGTACAATACGTACTAACTCCCTTTATGATTCCTCGTGACGTCGTTTACACTGGGTACGCGTATTGTCATATGAATAGTACGCCTTGTGCAGTTAACGACGAGGGGGGCTGGAATCGCCTCTCTCGGCCATGTGCCAGCTAGGCTTGGATATTGGAGCAATAATTTTTTTATCAACCTTTATGTCAAGGCCTTATTCGGTCATGGAGCGATGGTGGGAACACTAAACACTTTTCACATGTTATTTTTATGAGTAGTAGTATGTATGGTCTAAGAAATAAATGTGGATAAAACAACTCGAGTTAATAATTTTTTATGGTATACGACAGACATACAGGCAAGCGCGCCACCTAATGGAAAGTAGTCACAGCCGCCTATGAACATCAGCAACACCAGGAGTGCTACTAATGCGTTGGCCGCCTCTAAAGAGGCTTCTAATATACCTTTTAACATATCACAGTCCAAGGGAAACAATGTGGCTGGGAGGTCATTCCACATTCGATTGTTTCGAATGTGGAATGAGCGACCCTTCACATGGACACCACTAGAGGTTCCTAACCCGCGGTGGGTTGTGTGATGGCGGACTTTTTTAAGTTACTTGCTTAATGTACATTTATTCGGGAACACAGCCCACGAGAATTTTTTATTGCAGTTGTCAGCATTTTTTTTATTAAGCATCTCAAAGTTACTGACATAAAGTTACGTTCGGTATACTGATAAACTAAGGCTTTTTTTCTGCAAAATATGAGTATTCAAGTTCACAAACAGCTGGTTATTAAAAAATATTTACACAATCTTTTGAATACTTATTTCGGCAGATTATCAGATCGTTAAAAAAACTATTTTGCGATTACAGACCACATTTGTTTTTTCAAGTGAGCAGAAGTCATAAGAGGACCACTTATTTTAGACCTAAAAATTTCGCAACATAGTAATTATTCTGATAAATTGCAACTTATGACTGAGGAATAAACTTATAGCGTTTTGTAAAATTGTAATAAATAGAACTTACCGTAATTTTTTTCGAAATCATCACTTTTTGTTTTCGAGAAAACGGCGATTTTGGCAACAAATGGCAACAATTTGAATTAGACAACCGAAATGTCAACAGCTTGTTACGAATCATTCTTCATTTTTTCGTTCAGAAATTCATTCTTCCATAGGCAACATTTGAGTGACATTTTGTGGTCTACACAAAGCATCTGCTAGTCAAGAAAAATGATTCGCTATGTGGTCGCTATGTGATCATAGCCTGGCTACGGGTTAATTTACTTGAAGTAGACCCATACATTTAAACACACATGATACTTAGTAAGAACATGCAAATAGCTCTCCTGATGGTAAACAGCAACTGGTAGCACTTAATAATGTCTTAATATGTAATTGCCTTGGCAAACAGTATTCTTCAGCCCAGTACACAACAATGCCAATACTCCAACCTTGCTGCTAGGTGGTAGAAATTATTAGATATAGTATAGGTAATTCTACTACTCACTATCTTCAGAAGATCCAATATTGATATTTGACCCAAAAAATCTTGAAAAATGATTTCACATTGTCGGTCCCTTTAATATCCGTGCCACTGCTAGGGCTGCAACCCGTTTAGGTTGAAATTGTAGCTTATAACATGTCGTCCCAAAGAAAAAAATATGACATGGTCGCCTTTTAGGTAATTTAACTATATAAAAGGCATGTATTATATACCTACTATTATAATAAATAAACAAATGACAAAGTAACCTTTCGATCCATTGGTTAAAAACTCTTAATAACTACATATGTACTACTTGTCTAGATAGATACTGTAAACTACATTATAATAATAAGAATAAAAGTCGCACTTTGTTTAAATATTAATTGGACCATTTAATTTAGTCTCGCATACAGATCGATACAGATATGGCCGTGTGGTGTCCGGCAGAGTAGAATAGCACTAACCCCTTAAACCACGAGTTTAAGGTGTCGTCCAAGGCGACTAATATTTTCGAGGCAAAAGATCTTGTGTCTCCGCGGGCTAGAAAATCGGCAGCAGCTATTTCCATTATAACACTGCGGTCCCTAACCATTATCGCAATAACCTCCCCTTTCGTGGGAGAGGCTCTAAGTCCTGCCGTAGATTAACAAAAAATTCCCGCACATTTACTGCCTCAACGTCTTTCATCCTGCAATAGCGTAGTTTGCTATGATGAGGTCTCCTCAAACTGGTGCGATCTTGTCATAAAGCTACCGCAGGGCAGTGTTCCTTCGCACATCCTGCTTTCTGTTTTTATCAATACCGTATCTCATGTCATGTCTATGCCGAAGACCTATAAATTAACCGGCATTTTGAAAATCGCTGATGTTGGGAATGCCTTTGCCCAAATCAATACCGATCTTAAACATATGTATGTCTCTCTGGGGAAAGCCCTTTGGGCTTCTAAATAAATCTAAATTTCAAGAAAGCGCAGGCCTTAGTGGTCGGGATCTCATACATGTACGGACGACTTGGTTCTGAAACTGGAAGGTATCCCTCAATTATTATTATTACATACATAGTTACATTACAATATGTGCAAACTTAAATCTACCATTTAGAAAAATTGATTCAATATCTCAATTGATTTACAATGAGGTGTCCCATGTACCTACTGTGCGAAAATCTGCATAAATCTTGGAGTGATTTATGAATTCAATCTGTCTTGTCTGTCAGTTTTTCGCTTCACTCACTAAACGTCTCCAAAACTTTTCACTACTAAAAGCCAAGATTCTTTCAACTCTTGACTACGAGGAATGTTGCTATGTGAGTGCCACAGCTTGATGCTCCAAAATATGTGCTTAAAGTTCATTTTCGGTTTACGCAAGTATGACCACACCTCCTGTTTCCGAGCATAGCTCAAATGGTTCTCAATACGGTACCGAAGGAATGCTCAGATCCTTTCAACCCGCTTTAATATCCTGCACAATCCTTCTGCTCCTTCAAATCTCCGTAACCTATTTCACTACTCCACCAACTAAGACAAACCCTGTCACCCGAATGTTAAATCGCCGTTGGCCATCCCTATCCATCACATCAGATAGGCTAATATCAACCCACAAAGATCACCGAATTTTACACCGAAATATTTTTGTAACACCTTTTATATCTATACACCGTATAAAAGAAAGTCGCTTCCCGCCGTCTGTCCCTATGTAGGCGTAGATCTTTTAAACAGCGCACCGAATTTAATGCGGTTTTCAACAATAGATAGAGAGTGATATAACAGGAAGGTTTATTAGTAAGAAAATAAGGGTAGGCAGGGGTACAGTAGGTGTATGCGAACGATGTCGCGCCAGGTCCACTAGAGTTTTATAAATTAAATGAGCAATCGGTTTGTTTTTTCTTTTGTGAGAAGCAAAAGCGGTTTGATGAAAAATAAAAGCTACTAAAGGTTGAAATAAAAGTGTCACTATCACGCTACTAACACAAACTTTAGTTTAAAAAGCAAGAAAAACTAAATAAAAGAAAAAAGAAATAGTACCTGGTTTCAGGCACTGTGTACAAAATATAAGAATTCTATTAGTGAAATCCTCTTTATCAGGTCCCATTTCAGACGTATAACATTCAAGTAATGATATTTGGGATTTATACCTACTCTTCTATTTATGGTACGAAACAAAATCGCTTCCCGTTGTCTGTCCCTGTGTATGTATATATCACTTAGATCTTTTGAACTACGCAACGGTCTGTAATTTTTTTATAATTGAGAATTTTTTAATATGAAATAGGTACGGTCTAAGACTTTTTAAGTTTTGCAGTTATTAAGTTAAGACGATATAGATCTTTTCGTTATGGTCCAGTATTCTGACTCATGAGGTTTAAGTGTGATTTCACAGACGTTTTACGTCAAAAATATACCTTAATATTATTAGAAAAATATACTATAGATATTTTGTTCGTCTGTGACTTCGTTTGAGCAGACGTCAACAAAATAATTAAAATTAAACTTACAATAATTACCTGTAAATACCGAGTACCTAGTAATCGATAAGAACATAGGAGTGAATATTTATTAGCAATCTACAGTTTCGCCAGATAAGGGAGATGTATTAGACGCTCCAGTAACTAAAATTTCAAATATAAAAGGAACAATATGGTTAAATTACTTCTCAATCTTCTGTGTAAGATTTTGTACGTAGTTTAGCACACTTTAGACGCATCGCAACCAAGTCGCGTAACTAGTTATCTACGATGAAGGTACTTATTATTCTACATACGTCACAAGTTTTTCAATTGTAGGCAGTCTGTTTTACGAGCTAGCCCTAGCTCTGAGCCCACGCTTTTCCAAGGCGAAGATAGACATTTACAACTAGCTTATATTTTAATCTTGCAGGTGCTCACGTGTCAAGTATCCTTACGCAGGTTTTTACGAGACGATATCACGGAGCGGGAAAACTAGATATAAAAGCCGAAAGTCTTAAGACGTGACTGGAGGGTTTTATGAATAATGTTGTGATATTTATTAACCCAGACGAAAAAAGAGGGATGTAATAAGTTTGACGGGTGTGTCTGTGTATCTGTCTGTGGAATCGTAGCTCCCGAACGGATGGACCGATTTCATTAAAATCGGTTCAGTAGTTTAAAAAAAATTGACTTTGCGTTAATGTCCCAGCTGTGCTCTCGTGAACAAGGGTCCGGGGTCTGCCTTGACCATGACCCAGGATTTTGCAGATCAGGTAATTACAGTAAAATGCCTGGCACAGATGGCAGAGGCCAGAACCTCTGTAGTCCTGCTACCAGGGGAACCCGACTAGATTGGATCATGGTTACAGAGTCACCTGAGCGTGCAGGTTTCATCATGATGTTTTCCCTCACCATAAGAGCATAAGCAACGGTTAGTATTCAAGTAATGTACATTACTCAAAAAAGAGTTATTGGTACATGGCCGCAGTGGGATTTAAACCCGGCCACCGACGCTCCTACTAGTTTAGAAAATATATTAGTATAATGTAAACTTGGTCGGGGATTCTCCGACTTTTTCTGTCGGTTATCTTATATTACTCGTAGTTTTGACAATTGGGGTCAGAACGTCCTTTCGGTTTCATTGAGGTCGACCTTCGAGCAGAATTAAATTATTTTCTAATTTGGTTGAAGGTTGAAGGTGTCGACGTGTACCTATATTCGTGGCAATTGAACTTGTAAAGCTTTGTAGTCATCTATTAACCCAACGTCTGTTAGGTTGGGTCATAATGACCCGCCACATTTTTAAATGCGCGTAGTTTTGTGTGAAGTTGCTGTGCTTCTTAGTAGCAGCAGTTAATACCCCGCCCCTTTCGGTTCTAGTATCAGCTCAGTCGGTGTGCGCCTGCACAGGGAGTTAAATGCGGTCAAAGGTCAAACGGGGTAAATATGACCCAACCATAAATTCGATGTAACCTTTTTGTGCCAATTACGTTTATGCATTTATTTATTTCATAATTGATTTACTAGTCACGAGCTAACGCTACATCTTCTCAAGAAGTATAATTTGGAAAGTGTGGGTATTGTTCGAAAAAACCTTTAGAATTTACACAAATGCGAGGGAAAGAAGTCTATATCAAGATTTGGTTTTCAAAAATATGTCACAATTGTATCTTACATTCTTAAAAAATAAAGTAGTCCTGTTAATATCTGCTTTGCACCATGATGGACAAATTGGCAAGTCTTCGTGAGACAAGAAAAAACCTCAAATAATTACTTTTTATAATGAGACAAAAGGTGGAGTCGATGTTGCAGACGAACTCAGCTCTGTATGATATTAGTCAGAACACAAAAAAATTCCCCTGACAATATTTTATGCCTTGTTAAATATGTTAACGATAAATGCATAGATATCTTATATATAAAGAGAATTATAATATAAAAATATAAAGGGCCGGAAGTTCTTGAAAAATTTAGGTATTTCTGTTCTTAGCGATCACTTGAACGCCTGCAAATATGTGTTTCGTTTGCGTAGAGAGATGCGCAAGACAATAAGATAATTTACTGGAAAACCTTCAGACGGGCCACCTGCTAAAATTCACGGAGCTCAAAAACGGTGCCAAATATGTCCTGCCAAAAATGTATGAAAACTAGTCATACCTGTCTAAATCGTGACCCATAACATCGGTGTCTATGGGTTCAAACAATTTCGATGACCCCTTTAAATCTCCTTAACTTTAAAATCAGAGAACAGAAACATTCTGTATCTAACTTTTGTGACAGTATCATAAAGCTTTTCTCTCAATAAACTTACTGCAATAAATTCAATTCAATTTTATATCATCATCATCACGGCCCGTAACAGTCCACTGCAGGACTTTGGGCCTCTCCCACGAAAGAGGAGGTTATTGACATAATCTCCACGCTTGGCAGGCGGGTTGGAGATCGCAGTGTTTAAATATAATAATGGAAAATGCTGCTGCCCAATTTCCAGACTACGGAGATTCTTCATTTTTGGCCTCGAAAACATTAATCGCCTTGTACGACACCCATGAGTGTAAAGGGTTGGCGCTATTCTACTCTGCCGGACACCACACGGCAAATTTTATATCAAATTAATTTATTCTTTAATCACATGTTTTTATTTTATTTGATAATTGATTATCTTTAATTATTGAATCTGACTTTTTACTATTTTTACGTTATTAATGTGAAATTATTAAAAATTATTGCATGCAAGATTCTGGCAAAGTGTGTGAATCAAAAATGTTATACAAGATCCTATTGTATACCACATTTTACGCAATAAAAACATTCTATTCTAATGACTGTGTTACTTCAGAAGAGTCTTTCCTAGTTATTATCTGCAGATTTATAATAAAAAAGCTGTGCAATCTCGAACAAAGAGTGCGAATTTATAGAGATTTTTCGGCACCATTGTTCGGTGTTCACTGAGTAATTAAATGACCTCACTGGAGCATTTGAATATACGAGTAGTTGTGTAAAATTTGAGATAATTTTTTTTAACAGAACAAGCTTCAGTTTTTAGGTTTACTTACACGAGCAATCGATTCAGCTTTCATCTACACGTTTACACCATACTAGCGAAGCGGCCTAGCTTCGAACCTTAAAAAATTATACAATTAAACCTTACTCATGAATCACTCTATCTATTGGTGAAAACTGCATGAAAATCGGTTAAGAAGTTTTGAAGTTTATCGCGAACAGATAGACAGACGCGGTGTGGGAGTTTATTTTATAATATTTAGTGACAAAAATATTTGGAAGAAAATGTTACAGTCACCCTCTTTTTACACAATAAACTTTATGAGAACGTTTGTTACAATCAAAATCGACAGAAAAATGTCACCTCCATTTGAATCAGAAAGAAGGTTTATTCTGCGCAGACACTGCACTTCATTTATACCTCTCTTGCCCTTAATTCTTGCAAGAATTTGCAGGAAGCACTGAGTTAAGAAGCTGCAGTACAAAATTTATATTCCGTGCAGTCACCGGCAGGTCACGTTCGGTTCAGATATATTTCACACGTTTAACATTTTACGCTGCAAATTTCTCGACCTCGTTTAAGACAAAAAGAAAAACCCTCTAATTACAGTGCAATTAAAGGGATTTCTCTCTTGCTATAGATCTTACATTTTTAGTCAAAAAGTATTTGATGACCAAAGTGGTTCAGTTGGTTCAGATTGGTTAACACCGGTCTGCCACGCAGAGGTCCCGGGTTCGATTCCCGGCCGGACAGAAATTCAAATGATGAGTTTTAATGTTACGTGTCTGGGTGTTATAATATGTATAATAAGTATGTATTTAAAATCTATAAGTAATTTATTAGTTGTCTGGCACAAATAACGCTTTGCTTATTTTCTGGCTAGCTGACACTGTTAGAATTGTCCAAGTATAAAAAAAAACGTAAAACGTTTGTTCGTACTTTTCAATTTCTTACTCAAGACTAGCTACTATTGATTCAGATTAAAACCATAGTTTTGTATAGATTTTTACAAAACATTGCGGTAATGTAGTTTAATTTATCAGGTTAAACCACATAATATATTTCTTAACAGTCCACTAGTCTCCTCCATATTAGTGGAGGTAATTGCCAAAATCTTCACGCTTGGCAGGCTGGAGATCACAGATTTGTAATACTTTATAGAAAATGCTTCTATTTTGTAGTTTACGGGGTAATGATGATGATCTGCCTCTATAATAGGTTTTAGTAGCAGCTTTAACGACATCCGTCAATCGATGAATTTGGTGCTACTTGCTACTCTGTCTGTTACCACACGGCCTTGTCGGACACCCATCATCATGCATGGCCACAATACCTCTTTATTAATATTAAATATGAGAAAATTAAGAATTATATATGAATACTTGTAAATGTTGAAGAAGAATTATTTGATCATTAAAAGTGGCAGTTGCACCTGATTTTTATAATGGTTACCAGATAAGTCTAATTTCTATCATTGATCTTGACAAAAGATTTTTTCATAAAGTTTTTAATTTAACTTTTAATTAAGCGAACCTTAATAAATAGTACCATAACCGTTATCCTTTATCTGGAAATAGAGTAACAAGCAAAATATTAAACAAAGCCCATTGTAAATTAGATATAACAGTCTAAATCCTGTTGAAAGGTCCACATCAACAGGTGCCTGAATTAAATTGAAACCAAGCATCGAGAGGTAGAGAGGTCAAAAGCGTGGGAAGGGCTTTCATGTAGGTAATCCTATTGAAGCTACCTGTGCCTTGGGATACCTCTTGACCCGTGGAAATGGTGATTTATAGTACTACGTTTTGGTATATAGGTACTTGTTGCAGACATAAGTCTCATGTTTAAAATAATGGCTAAATGCCTTAACAATGTATGGTTAAGTTTGGTTCGGAGAGTCGGTGGCCTAGTGGTTAAGGCGTCCGGCTCGTAAGCGAGAGGTATCGGGTTCAATCCCCAGTGTCGCCATGTACCAATAAATATTAGTTGATTACTGTCGGATGCTCTACGGTGAGGGAAAACATCGTGATGAAACCTGTATAATCCGAAGACTGTGTCGCTTTAATCTGGTCAGGTTCCCCTGGTAGCAGGGTCGCGGAGGTCACGCTCTTTTATATTAATATGTATACGGTTAAAATATTTCTTGAGTCACGTTTTTCGGTAATTTTGTTTTTTTTTATTTTTCAAAGAAAAATTTCAAAAGATAAAAGATCTTTGGTAATGTATCATACTACTTTATCGGCTTTGTAGAAGAACATTGCTTTAAAAACTTTTCCAGTTAAATATTTTCCCTGGAAGTTGAATTGGTTTGTTTGAACAACGCTTTAATTAGGTTGCTCGGGTTGTTATTCTTCTAATTTTACTGCACAAATACAATGAACAATAAAGTTATTTCTAAAACACTCGAAATACGAGTAGGTAGTTTTGGATAGATAGATACACTCTTTATTGCACACAAATTTACAAAGAAAAAAATGAAATTTGTGGACAAAGACGGCCTTGTCGCTACAAGTGATCACTTCAAGGCAGCCCTAGAAAGAGCAAAAGATAAACATGAGACAGACAAGCAACAAAAATAGCCTTACTCATCTAGGTAAATTCTATACTGTAAGTTAAAAATTAAACACCTATATACCAATATCCACACTATAGACTACAATATATACATATAGATAATATACATAAATTTTTTTTTATTATAACTGTAAATAATTTATGTGTACCTTAATAAAATTATTCAAGATATTGCAGGTGCATGTCATGATATGGTAGTTGGCTAAATGAACGTCTAGCATAAGCTACACTTACTTTTTATGATTTGCAACAAATGAGTCATACATAAAAATATGATAAAATGGTCGGCAGAAGACAATGTTAACTAATTGCAAACGGAGAGGAGATGGGCATACAACTTGGTTTTAAAAGTTGCAAGTGACTGTGCGTGGTTTTAAAGATCTGACAAAAAATTATTCGCAAAAAGAAATACGGTACAAAGTTAGTACCACTTTATTTTCGTAGCTACTTTTATAGCTTTTTTGAACAATGTGTAGGTTACCATTACTATAATCACCAACATCGTCAAAACATTTAAACTTTAACTGTCCAGCCATTATAAATTCATGGACTCATTTTAGTGAATTTATTGCAAAAATTACAACTTATATCAGGAGGTAGGACTCTCTCAAGCCTGAGAAGTAAGCCTGGACGAGTTTCACTGTCGTATCTATTTCTGCCGCCAAGCAACAATGCTTACATTTGTGTTCTGATTTGAAAATTTAGCCAACGCAATTACAGACATTAGGCATTAAGTCTTTACAGTTACAACGCTTCAGCATTTTGTTGTCTGCAATCTAAATGCATGATTCGTAGATTATGTGCGACAGTTACCGCTTACCATCAGCATTTTCTAAATACGGAGATAGACGCTGCTGTAAATGATTGCCTATTTCTAAACTCGTTGACAATTTTTGTTCATTAATTTTTTCGATGAGATTAAGAAATCTTTGTGTCTTGTGTATGAAACCAGACAATTTTACGCGGAAGTAATCTCAATTTCCAGTAACAGAGAATGTTGCAAACTTGCTTCTTCCATTTTTCTTGAAAGGCATGAGCAACAAAATAGGATGCAATAAATTGAATACAATGTGAGTTATCTTCCTCTACAGAAACCTAGATCCCGAGAAGTGGACACTGCACTGTGACAACAATATGTTACTGCCAGTGCTCGGCTTTCTACAAAATGCAGCGTTTACAGACTCCAATATCCAACGCAGCGGCCAAACTTCTAAGTAGGCGTCTGTTCCACCCAAGAACTTTTGGATGCATCTGTTTGCTACGAAAAGCGGGGTAGATTTAGGTTCATTATTTAAATTTTTACGGGTTCATTAAGATATTCATATTTTTGTAATTATTATTCGTTCCTTCTCCGAGTGTATGGTGGTACCTACCAAATCTTTACGTTAATACTTTTACAAAAGTTATCCATAAGTACTTTTTAATTACACCGTCGGCAATCTCAACAGTTTACGGGTATCTGCCGCTTAACTTAACCAATGGCAGCGAAGATAATGGAATAAACGTCTCATAAAGCTCCGAACCCCGTGTAACGTAACACTATCCGACGGACAGTGCCAGGCTCAGTAAATAATAAAAACAACTAATAACAGGGTAATGGGTTTATGTACATTCAGTCCAGAAACTATAATAAACTAAACAAGAAATTTTTAAAAAGAATTTAAAATGCTAAAAGTACGAAAGTTCACGAAAGTCCACAACTTATGCCCGGGCTGGATCACTGCGTTCACTTTTGGTCGAAAAGTACAGTTTGCAGATTGACTTTGACAACTTCGAGGATAACTTTTATGACGTCACGTGCATAAGACTTTGAAAACTTCGAAGATAACTTTTATGACGTCACGTGCGTAATTTGACCGGTCGATTGGTATTTTAAATTTTAGTTTCTGAAGATAGCTTCTTCTAGCTATGATTTAGTTCACCTTCTAGTTCGAAGGCTGGGAAGACTCTGCCCACTCATCCGCTGCACTCTCTATCGCAGGCTCGGGTCTTCATTTAAACACGTTCGAGAACGCATTTGGCACAAAAGAAGATATAGTCTTCATGGCCAGTACTCGTAGTCGGCCAGCCAGTTTCTGAAGTCGTCAATATTTATTTTCGGACGACCTCGTGTTTAGCAGCCAAGGATATAATCCATGAAGATATGATGAATAATTGGATCCAGCAAATATCTAGAATAAGGGAAGCATAAAAAAGATTAAAATCTCCGCCATCTATGGACTGTGTCCGCATGACAACATATGACATATAAAGAATAAAATAATAAAAAATTAACGTCAATTTGGAAAATGTGCTATTGTATATGTAAATGTAATATTTGATACGAAAGAAACCTTCTAATGTGATGGAAAAATGACCCCCGTGGAATGGGGCAAATTGGATTCATAAAAAGGAAAAACAAGAAGATACAACGGTAAGAGTCCAGACACACACCCCAATACCCTTGTATTTGTCCAAAAACCCTCATTACTTTTACCAATTGGATATTTAGGATACAAGAGATCATTTCCCCAAAAGAAAATACTCTAATCGAAGTTCAATTCGATTCAAAATATTTGTAGAACGTAATTACAACGTAGTCAGAATTTACAGTATTAACTAATTTTCCAGGCAAAGATGATGAGCAATCAGAGCCTGAAGGGCCAAACCCAAGAATATACCAATTATATGTATAAACTGACAATAAAAGTGTCAACGTGCTGAACAATTATTTGAACAGGAGTAACCGTAAGTACCTTCAGGAAGAGACCCTACACCCGCTAACAATATAACTTATCCGTTGTCCAATCAAGCCTCCGAGAAAGGGGGATCCTCGTCTGATTCCGGGCTGGTAGTCAGTGCGGGTTCGCGAGTGACCTGTAACCGTACATTCCGCGGCGACACATCCAATTTTCCGGGCTAATACGCCCTCTTGAGTCCCACAATATTTCGCGGGCAATTGTCGGCAGCACTCGGCAAGCCAAGCTTGTAAGTTTATAGAGATCCCCGAATTAGATTAGAGCAGTTTCGTTTGGAAATTTAAAGGTAAACACGAGACTCCATTAACGCTTAATTTGATTGTGTGATACGCTAGTTAGGTTATGGGTTGGTTCCTCTGAACAATATTTTGGTACAGGTTTCACCGGTGTTAGAAAAGTTGCTCGCGCAAAAGCGGTACCTACAAAAATATTCGTATCTAAAGACTGAGACGAAACCATACGCATGGTATAATTATATTTATAATAATTTTAGCTAAAAATTGGGTAAGTGGAGCAAGAGAGGTAGGACATACGAGTAGTGGGATTGGGGCCCCCGACTGAGGAAGCCCGACCTTATGAAATGCCTCAGCCAAACCATACGATCTTGAATAGTAGTGTATTTCTGCTGATGAGTAAGTTTCCCGTTTCTGCGTGATGTGGATAATCGTAGCTTTCTCCCCATGCCCATTTGCTACCAAAACAAAGATTTCCGGGGATTTAGAGGAAACCCTGGTATTGTTGATGTCTATAGGCAGTTGTGACCACTTTCCATCAGGTGCCCCGTTTGCCTGTTTGTCTATGTACCTACATATATTACATTTGTCATCATATGACATAAAAAGGAACTTACTCGTACCTATATGCTATTATGTGACTTATATTGATTGCTCAATAACTTCTATGTGCATTATGCATTTTCTTGTGTCCTGATCATTTATTTATTTATATCAGCCTGAATCATCCCACTGCTGGGCAAAGGCCTAACTCCTATTCTCCCATACTTCGCGATCGTTTGCTATGGTTTGCCAGTTCCTGTCGAATGCCAACAAATCGTCTCTCCATCGTTTTCTGGGGTCTGCAACATCGTCCTGATTACTCCAGATAGATAATTAACACTATGTATCAAACTAGGTTAGGTACAGGTTAGCGACACTGACTGAATAATATCATTTCTATATCAATCATGTTGATAAATTAACAGACGCCTTCTTAACCTTGTTGTTAATTAGTCTTAGTTCACAAAGTTATTGCGCGTGTATGTTATCGCACTTAATGAGGTATCTATTATAATTTCAATTTACTTTGGTTGTATATTACATTGATCGTTGTATGATGTGGTAAGTTCATCATCAGAAGTGGGTATAATCAACAGCTAACCTTCAAATCCCTTGTCGAATCCAGTTCTGTTTGTTTTTGTACTTACCTTCCCCTTCACTGCATCACATTAAAAAAAAATTAATGTAATTTTTTCTTCAAACACAGTGTTATCCTAACGATAACAACGTCTCTTCATATTTATATGGGCCCGGTTGATGTAGAAATGTATAATTATAGGAATTTACTACATAGTATGATGACGTTCTCGGAATTTAAGAAGATAACTTCTATTGTTTATGGTAATTCATAGTTTATTTGAAAGTTGTGTGGATGATTTAGGCCCGCCGCGCCTAAAATAATGTTTCGCCTTAGACCTTCCTGGAACAAACCCTGTGTAATAATTAACGCTCGTACGTGGAGTCCGAGTTATTTTGTTGAAACTTGAGAGATGAATGCGATAAAAATAATGTCTTCAGGGTAGCTTCATATAAACCACGCTTACCTCCCAGGTGCTACAAATTTCAAAAACTCTGTCATCTTCAACTGCAGAATTTTTGACGACGTCGTCGTTTGTTATGCATCATTCAGCTACAACGTTACTATACTGTAGTATTGACGGGTCGATGCCTTAACAAAGTAGTTCTTTTGATTAAAAAATCCGCAAACTTCGGTGTGTCATTGACCTTCTAGTGTGCCTGATTCACCACTAGGCAGCTGTCATTGCACATCTCGCCAATAAATGCTGGTGTAACCCAAGGTTTTGTGCTGTCTTGATTTCATTTACATCATCTAGATGCCTGGCATACGACTAACGTAAGGGCGGGCATCACGAAATTTTTTACCGTGCACGTGCAGTATGAGGAAGGAGAAGTCCTGTAATCTTTCCTTTGCTTACTTGGGGTTCTTCAAAAGGCATGTCTGGGTACCCGGACGAAGGCGTCCACTTTTAATCAGGTGGGCCATCTGACCGTGTGCTTCCCTAGCAATAAAAAAGAAAACTCAAAACAATTATCACCAAAACTCATGGATCAAATATCTCGGATTGGTAGCCGTACGTAAATCAATCTAACTAAAATCAATAAAAGCCCTAACGGCGAGGCGGAATTCAATTTCGTCTGATTCATTTTTTAGTTCAACTTTGAAACGTGATCTATGTGGCCGTTGCTGTTGATAGAGACCATCAAAAACTTGATATATCCGACAAGAAAATTGTTTTTTGCCGTCCACATATTTCAGTTTTGATTGAAGTACGAATGTAGTTTTTTATTCTAGTGAAATACTGACTGATGTCGAGGGTCGTAGATTCAATATCTTTCATATAGCATCTGATGATTATCTGATGAATAAAAATTTACAACAAGAAAAAGGTGGGCTAGCTCATTACTCCCTTACATTGAATTGTAGGATACCTAAACTATGAAATAAGAGCAAACAGATTTTTATCTATAGCACAAATTTTGTTGCAACCTACCCAGTATCAAACGAGCAGACAGCCTACCTAATGGTAAGCGGTAACGGTGCCCACTACGATAAAACTGAGTTCTTAACAGAAAAGGAAAATAAACTCGTCTCCTAAACAAGATTTGCATAATACGACCAGATTTGGAACTAGAATAGTAAGCAGCTGTGGTCGTCTGACCATCGTAAATTGAATTTGACGGTTCAAAATTTTCCTCTACGCTACGCTACTATGCTCCTTGAGAGTAAGAAAACCTTGTTGCGAAGTCAAGACGCTATTTTGTGAAGTATTGTGCAAATCGTCTTAGTAGACAGAAAATTTATTGAAAAGCGTACGGTACATTGTAGCGGGTAGTACCTTAGTATAGAGCAAATGAGAGGAACCGGATTCTAATCCCACTGTCGCCATGTACCAATGACTCTTTTCTGAGTTATATACATTAGTTCAATACTAGACAATGCTCTTACGGTGGGGGAAACCTCGTGATGAAACCTGCACATACAAGCGACTGAATGAAAACTAAAACGAGAGATTAACGCCAAGATGATTATTTACAGTGCGGTAGTGTAGAGTCAAATAAATTGCCTACCAAATTGAAATAGCAATACCAAACAGAATAGTGATTTAATTCATAAGAACAAACAGTCTGACGAAACGTTTGTCCGCCGACTGTAAAGCCTTTTATTTAATTGAGTAAATGATTTGTAGATTCTTATTGAAATTAAATTTCTCTGAGCTCTACATTTTTATTGAAATAGATGTCTTTATCATTTAAAATATAAAACAAAGTCGTTACCAGCCGTCTGTCCCTATGTATTTATGTATGTATGATGGCTTGGACGT
Source organism: Blastobasis adustella (assembly GCA_907269095.1). Taxonomy (NCBI): domain Eukaryota; kingdom Metazoa; phylum Arthropoda; class Insecta; order Lepidoptera; family Blastobasidae; genus Blastobasis; species Blastobasis adustella. Next base: position 10,769,390 of record OU026130.1, read on the forward strand.
ACACTTACATATTATAAGCTACGTTACGGATTATAATGCGTTAATGATGTTTAATAATTTAATGTTTAAAGTTCTGAAACACAAATAAATCAACAAAGTATACCTAAAGGCACTATCATCATCATTCGAGCTGTCAACCCCGGCTTTCTTAATCCTGTTCGTCTTTCTCCTTGCCCGGCACAGTGATGTTAGTCCAGCGCTTCTGGGGTCTCCTGCGGGGTCGCTTTTCCAACGCAGCCCTGGGGTTTACGCAGGACATGACTAAACCAGCGAAGGCGAGCTTCTTAGAACTTATCTGCAACGTCTCTCACGCGACGGCTACCACAAATGTACTCGTTACGTACTCGACCTAGTCGCGTAACGCCACACATCCACCGCAGTATTTTCATTTTATTGACCTGGAGTTCGCGGACTTGTTTCGTAAGCGTTGGCCATGTTCCGCAGTCATAGAGCATCACAAGCTTATCACAGACCTAATGATAATATATAAATAATAAACATATTTTGGCGTTAATGCCCCAGTTTTAATCCAGGATTTGGCGATCAGGTGATTACAGTGGACCTACCAGGGGAACCTGACCAGATTAGATCATGATTACAAATTCAGTTGCCTGAATTTGCAGGTTTCACGATCACGATGTTTAAAAAGGCCGCAGCGGGATTCGAACCGAGTAGGATACCCATCCACGTGGCCAGCGACGCTCCCGGGTTCGCTCACAGGTCTAATGGTATTCTTATAAAACCGGGGGTGTAATAGTCCAAAAGTTGAAGCTCCTTTAGTTTGATTTGGATTTTAAGGTCGCAAGGACTGCTGTGAGCGTGGGACTTGACATCGGAAGGGATATCTCCGGACTCGTGCAGCACGGATCATGCTAGCCATGTACTCTGTTTTGGCGACGTTTAGCTTCATACCCCCGTTTTATAGCATTTCCTTCTACGTATTTACCGTGGTCTCAAGATCCTGCGCATGCTTGCTAACCAGTGCGATGACATCTGCCATTGAGGCATGTCTAGAATTTCGGCAGAGAGTACATTCAGCACAATGCTTACCTGCAAACCGCTTAGGACAAAACCCTGGTGAACATCCACTGTAATCGGGAAGGGATTAGTATGGTGTATAATTGTTTTGTCGGCTTTACGCTTCGAACCTTAGCGCCCGCCGGATTACCTCTCGAGAAACACTGCCCTCTGCAGATCGAGAAATACTAAACGCAGAGGTTGATTTTGTTCATTAAGGGAAGACCCTGGAGTTTGTAACACAGTTTCAACTAACACTGATTTCCAAGGCTTCTATACTGCTATAACATGTTTCTTGGTACAACAAAGATATTATCTTTTATTGATTTCAACTGCAGTAAGCCCTCCTGGAGAATTCTTAGGATATCAGCCCGGCCTGATATACGGGTGTATTGGATTTCCGACAGAGAGCATTCCTGGCGGAGTTTTTGGGTCTATGATCCGTTCGAATAGCTTCATTGTATGGCTCATAAGTTTGATACCTCTACATATAATAGCCGCACTCTTATAAACTGCCCTTTCTTTTATAAATAGGCGTAATTATGTTTACGCGCCACGCGTCAGGTATAAGCCCCGTCAATACGACCCTTGTGAGTAGTTCAGAGAGCAGGAGTACGCCCCAGTACCCTATAGTTTTCCAGGTTTCTATGGGTATTAAATCATGCCCAATAGCTTTTCCATTCTTTATGAGGGCCAGTGACCTCTCCATTTCATCAGGGGTAGTCGGGATTATCATACCAAGGTAGTACCGGGAAGCTGTTGTGACTCATACTTCTTGGATAGTTCTTTGAAATGGGCGCTCCAACGGTCTTTAATCGACTTGGCACTTGTGAGCAAAACGCCGTCCTGGTTCCTTATGGCAACATACTTCGTTACATTTAAACCGGCTCGACTTCGCGACTTTGCCAGCTTGTAGATAAGATTCTGCCCCTCTACTGTGTCCACCGCGTCTTATAACGGAGCCAACTGTACCGACCGCGCCTTTGCCACCATATTTTTTACTTAAAGCATGCCTATTCTACCATCCCGTGTCCTTGTCAATTTTGCGCCCTTTCGACATGCCATGGACTGTATGCCCGAGTTTCACAATGAACGTTAGCTAATTTTGCCAGTGCTCATTTGGTGGCTTCTGTACTAATAGGCACTGGAACAGGAATACTGGATGTCTCAATGCCTATTGCAAGTTCTAAAAGTCGTTTAATTCGCGATCTTATCTGAAAAACCAAGTAATAATAATTATTTCATCATCATCATCTTGGCGTTAATGTCAGCCGGGCAGAAATTGAAATGATGAATTTTAATTTCTGTAACGGGTCTGGGTGTTCTATGTATAATAAGTATGTATTTAAAAGTATATATGTAGTATATCAGTTATCTAGTACCCATAGTAATGCTAAGGGCTGCCAGTATGCACTTGGGGTTACTAGTATTTTATTAATATTATCAATTAAAAAAAAAAAATGTTTTTGACTTATCACGTTGTTGAAGCAAAGAGGCGATATATTCTCTAGTTTGGCATGACACTACAATATTTTTACCTAATTTAAGTTAGGAAGAAATATTTTGTTGTTTATTTATATTGTAGAAATTTCCAAATAAACATTATGTCTATCAAAAACAAAATCAAAATCTATGTCTCTCAAAAATCACATGATAATGAATCGAACCCTAACATCTGACGTATTCTGTAAAACAGGTGAATTGATGCACTGAGCACAATGACCTTGAAGGTTGAAGTTTATCCAACATCTCTATGCTAGTGAGGCTCGGTGAGGGCAATCGCCATATCGAATATTTGCGCTGCACTCAGCTGCAGCTGTTCTCACGGTTAATACGTGGCTGATCTGGATGTTGCTCTACAAATAAGATAAGGTGGAGGTAAATGCCCAGCGTATCGAAGCCAAACGATGTGACAAAATCTTGCGATTGCATAGTGAGGTTGCGATTTGCTACCCTTCCTCTGATACTTCCACGTGCGGTCCAGTGTAACTGAAGTTAGTTAGAACCAGAATGACATATTTGGCGAGATGATGGCCATACTACAGAACTGTGGTGGCAAAGGGATCGAGGGGCCACAGAGCACCAGCATCACTGCGAACAAATGGTGCGAACGTCTTGGGCTAAGTAACAATTTTGATTGCCTCTGCGACAGTTTCATCCCAGTTTCGGTGGTCATCCAGGTTGTGCTTTGCGCTGAAGGCCGCGTGTAGGGTATTGAACACCGTCCACCATTTTGAGAACAAACGATTGAGGTAGCCAGCCCGTTGGACGGTATGCAGTAGCAACCACTAAATTTTACAAAGTCGTATTTAAAAAAATCTTAGTTCGAACAATAAATCCTAGGTTCTAGGTCTAGGTTTACTTTAGTTCAGCTTACTGATGCTGGCGGGAAAAATTTGAATCATTCCCGTGGAATACTTTGGAAACATTCTAAAGTATTACAAAACTTTCGGAATATTTCAATTGTCGAAACAAATGAGGAAAATAGACCTACACATCGCATAGAGTGCACATCACATCCAGCACATCGTGCGATATCTACCGTATCCTAGCTAGACTCTAGCTAGGCCTTGGTATAGTTCTAGGTCTAGATCTAAGATTAAGTCTAGGCCTAAGTTCAGGTCTAAATTGATGTCTAGGTTAGGTTAGGTTAGGTTAGCTAGGTTAGCTAAATTGATGTCTAGGTCATTGATGTCTAGCTCTAAGTCTAGGCCAGGTTTACATCGAGGCTGCCTTATCCTTACCATCAGGTGAGATCGCCGTTAAATGTTCAAAGTGTTATTTTACATATATTACAGATGTTAGCCTTACAATTCCACTGAACATCGCGGGCAGTTAGGACAAAACGCAAACGTGGCGTTAACAGGAACGCAATCATTCAATAATTCCGACTGAAGACTATTGAGAGCGTGGCCCCAATGAATCGGTTATCAAGGTTGAATTGGCTCGGATTACCAGGCCCGGTTACAATAGGCCGTTCCGGGCCACAGTCAGCGACCCGGGGCAATAAATCAAACTACCTAGCCGCTTCGATTATGGGTAGACTCGAAATAAACGATATTAATTGAATAGTTTCACTTCGCTGATTCGCGGAATTTTTTTTTTATTTTAGCGAGGTCTTCGCGAGAACTTCAAAGTAGTCCATCACCATCTTGAGGCTAAGCAGCCGACTCTTTATTTTTTGACTGACTGATACATAAAACTAATATTAGGTTTTACCTATAAAATTGGCGTTTTGTATGATGAAATGGCGAAAATTACGGAAACTCTAGTTTTCCTACAAGCTAATTTTTCAATTTAATGGAATTTTATTTTATTTAAAACTTTATTGCACATTAACACAATTGGCGGACTTAAAGCCATTAAGGCTTTATCTTCCAGTCAACCAGTAGACCATGCAGAAAGTGAGTAGTAGGTGCTTTATAAAGCGTGATGATAGTTTGTAATTAACTTAACCTAACCTAACTAACTACATCAAGATAGAATAAACATATATTATATTATATAATAAATACTATACATACATACATGATCTATAAATAAAGATACTTTATACTATTTCTATTAACTTTTTGGCCTTTTATCTATAAAAAAATTCTTAATTTGTTTTTTAAAAATAAAGCGATTCGTTGCTTTACGCACATCTTCAGGAATCTCATTCCAAAGACGTGCTGCCTGAACTGTGAAAGAATGGCTGTAGAAGTTCGTATGATGGGGGGGGAATATCTAGTCGCAAGTTATTTGTAGATCGGAGTTCACGCTCATGTGTTGAATGCAAAAAGACTACATTGTCTCTAAGATAACCAGGCGAGAAAGGATTATCAAAAATGGAAAAAAGTGTGGAGAGAATACGTGACTTCCTTCTCTCGCGGATGGTTAACCAGCCCAGCCGTTCTCTGTATTCAGAGATGTGGTCATACTTCCTCAGGCCGAAGATGAATCGAATGCAGTTTGTGACGGTCCCACCTAAGCTCAAAGAGATACGATAATCAGATTTAGGTATTATTCCATACTTAAGTAGTAAAGACATTAAAACGTCGACATTGGGTATAGGTAAGTACCTAGAAAGGCATACAACACCTAAAACAATTCCCTACTAACAATATACCTAAAACTGGTACCTACCAACTGTCGGAAGATCGGCATCAATACTTACCTATAGTAAAATATGTGGCGACATTTTAAAATATATTATCAAAATAAAAATGAAAGGAAATGACTATACTCCGCAATTTGATACCTACTTGGATACAGATATTTGGGTACAAGCTATTCACGCCCTTAATGACTACTAGTAAGGCCCATTTTCCGCTAGAAGCAAGCGTCGAGATAAGTCGGTATTCAGAAGGCAAAACTAATATCAACCTTATTTTATTATTACTAGAGCGTAAGTTCCATCGGCATCGAGAGATTGTGCCTTGAAAATTTCATGTGTTTCCTGTGAAACAGAAATCCTTTAGTGAAATATCGACCTTATTACATTATGAATAAAGCATACTTTCAATCGCCACGTGGAATTTAGCGTTTCACGTGAAATATACCTACGATGATCGCGTGAAATTTTATCTGACAATGAAGAATCGACCTTGTTGGTGAGGAATATAGGTTGTTTTCGATCGTCACTGGAAGTTTATAGTTTCACATGAAATATACCTACCAAGATCCTGGGAAACAGTTTCACGTAAAACATACCTACTATGATCCTGTGAAACAGTTTCGCGTGAAATATACCTACCATGATCCTGGGAAACAGTTTCATGTGAAACATACCTATTGGGATCCTGTGAAACGGTTTCACATGAAGCATACCTACGATGATCCTGTGAAACATGCCTACGTTGATCCTGTGAAATAGTTTCTTGTGAAACATACCTACTGCGATCGCAGGAAATTGTGCTTGTTTCATGAGAACAGGTTTTTCGCGTGAAGAGTTTCATAGGAAACAATTGAGAGGATATAAAAGGGCCTGGAGACGGGGAAAAAAAAAGAGAGACTTCTGGTTGAGTCGAGACTACGAGTGGTGTTATACGTGAAGTTCAAGACGCCCTAGTTATCGTTCGAATTAGAATCAGTGTTACGATAAATAATATACAGGTACGTGAGTGTACTGGAACAGTGATAAGATTCTAATCAGTTTGTCTGTTTCAGGTGGAGTAGTTGATGCTTTTCCTTAGGTTCCTGGTGCCGCCCTTGTCTTTTAAGGGCGGATCTGAATGGATTTCAGACAACCATTCGGGCAAGTGACTCCTACGATCCCATTATTTGGTTTTAAGATATTAGTTTCTTACTATGGGACTAGCGGTCGCTTGTACCTAAAGTCTGGCGTGGGTCTAAGGTTTCGAGTAAGAGCTGGCCATGGAAACATGGTACGCCGCTTGGGCGGGTCAGACCGCTTCTCGCTAAACAGTACCCTGCTCGAATACTGATGACTCATGATCCAATACACATCTTCCGAGGATCCTCCCCAGACAGAGTGGACCCTCGGACTTGCCAGGTACACATTCCATCAGCACGCTCCGGAGGAGTTCTGTTGGAAGGTTAGACATACACTTTTTGGACTATGGAATCTCACTATGCCTTGATGTGACCACTGGTGCTTTTCCACTCCAAACTGGTTAGGGAATGTAGGATAGTATAGTCATTAGACACATGCTTAGGGGAGAGAAGACAACAGAAATTCGGTCTTTTCTCCGTCACATAGGCAGGGACACATACATACACATCAATTAAAATTATAAATTTTATTTTGACACATTTGCAATTACAAGGAATAGATTCAAGCTTCATATTTGGGACAAGCTAGCTAGACTAGGTATGTTAGGATTATCCTTAGGAATCAAAGTATGGTTGTAACAATTGTTAAAATGAATAAACAGTAAAGATTAAAATAACAATAACAGAGATAAGAAAGAAAAACAAAAGGAGTACAAAATACAACTTAAAACTTCAATATTTAGTAACATTAATAATAATCCAATATAAACACGCTACAAATAAAATATACTGACTTTTAATTCTCAAATATTATTAAATTTCAAAATTGAGTTAAACCCTCGCAGAAACAATATCTATTATACTAGAGAATTCTAGATTTAAACCAGTGAGGGGCGAGCCTTTAACAATACAATTCTGAGTTAACATTAGGTATATAGTTCAATTTAGTATTCAATCAGTAAATTCATAACGAAGGATTTCTGATGTCTATTCCACAAAATATTTGACTATACTAGGAAATACTTAACAAAATGTAAAGTCTTCATCGGTAAAATATTAGTATCATAATAAAGACAGCTTAAGTAGAACTTGTTTCAGCTATGATTACACCACCAGTAGGAATTCAGCAGCCCGTTGCACTCCTAGCTCGAAGCAATCTGAAAGACAATATGATCTATTAGAATTTAAATCAGTTTACCAAACACTACTACTGAATGGTAGGCTCATCTTGGTGGAGATAAGAGATAAGATACTGTCCAAAATTATTAAAATAGGATAGGGCATAAACTAGACTAACCAGGGCCTGCTTAGGGTAGGAATGTGAAGGGGCGACAATACAACTTGTGTACAGTTAGAGTTTGGTTATGTAGCATAAAATTAAACAGTTAATTTACCTACCCTTGATTGTCCATTCGCAAAAATCCAAACTGATGTCATAATCAATATCGAATCCCCAGATGCCATAATTTAGAGATCCACACTAGCTCGAAACTAGTTACTGCCACAGACTGACAGATCTCATACCAATTGCCTGAAATAAACGAGAATTACAGTTAATAAAACAATACGTCATAACCATAATAGTAATAGGTCTAGTATTAGGTTAGAATCATGGAGGGCAACAATATTACATTAAACAGAAATAAAGTAGGCTCCCATTTACTGGCCGGGTATTCACATTAGGTATTCTCAAATAAAGAACTAGCTTGTACATGATGAGGCCCGCGACCATACCCGGATTTGGCCCCATTGTTCGCACTATAGACTCCTAGGCATTATTACCAAAATAGGTATTAAGTTTTAACTTACCCCGGAAGACTTGGATATCGCCTCAACACCATTATACTACTGTTTGATTATATTCTGTTGCACCATACTTTATTTACTAAAATATCAAATAAGCACAAAGGGTGTTGGTCCGCGCATCTTACAATTTCTTTAGATCACTTTTACAATAATTTTGCCATTCGAAAAAACAGTGATTGAATTGTCACCGACTTGATCATAACCTGAAAAAAAAACAGAAAGTAGTCAATTAGTAATTGTACAGCGAAATCTGAATATAACGTGCACGCCTAAATAAATCGTGAGATTGTACCTACTGAGATAAATATGGCGGCGCGGTACTCGTTTTGTTGATTTTATGGGTGGTATTGAGCCGACAGTGACCACTCTCAATTATACACCAAGTCCACAACAAGCACAAAAATAATTCCACTAAATAGCATTGGGAAACGTTTCACAATTCATTTTGTAGCCATAACACCGTATCTGGGAGGAGAACTTTAATCGGGTTAGACCTTAGACATGGCGCGCAGGAGTATTTGTTTCGTTATAGGTACTTACCCGACTTCCGATTCCAATGAGAACTGTGATTGGCTGACACTTATCGAGTAATTACTCATTTAATGTGAAGATTAACCTAGGGACTCCACTATAGATTGAATTGATTGTAAATGTAGGCTGTATTTATGAAATTTTAATAATGAAACAAAATATCTATATCTAAACTTAGGATCGAATTTAAAAGAAAGCAGGCTAATGTGGTTCAACCAGCGGCTACTAGTTGGCGCTAGCAGTACAGCCCGTTGTTTAGTCTATAACTAAATTAAGGAGTACTCTAAAACAATTGTAAGACCTGTTACAAAACACTAACTGATCCTAGATCGAAACCGAAATCACTAGAATTGTAAATTTGACCTGAATGTATTATTTCACCCTATCGATTGGCCGCGCCATCTGTAAATTTTCCTGGGAACCCGTTAGATACGATCTAATCGATGACTACGACATGAACAGTTTTCCATTAAGTATCTAAAAGCTTTTCCTAACTCTCTCTAGGTGGCGTTTCGAGAACTTTGGAAACTAAAGATCGCTTGAAATAGGTACCTACTAAGTAAAGGACATAAATAAACACGGGATTTTACAAATCCACGTAAAATATAAAATACATAAGCCACCGGTATTTATAACGAGCTAACAAGAAAGGAAATCTAAATAGTTTTGGTATAGCATTTGAATTGACAATACTTACGGGAAAACTACACACACCCAGATATTGAGTTCTTCACCATTATTTCAGCAAGGGTAATACATACTGTTTATACGTAGCCAAATAAAAGGAGAACGCATGTTACCCTTTTGCGCTATTAGGTAGATGGCCTTTCGAAGACGTCTAGAGATGGGACTAAACCACGGCAAAAAATAAATCGATTCCCTTTTTGGTAAAATGTACTGACAGAAGGCAACTGAAACAGCTGGCATACAAAATCACATTAGTAGTAAGATTCGTCTCAAAATATCACGATAATTGTTTAGGACCAATAATAATTGGTATTAACCCTTTCGCGCGCAAGTACCGAACATTGGCCGAGAGGGCGTTGGTGAAAGCAAATTTTATGGTTTCGGGTGCAGCATTTGATTGAGTTGTTGCTATTGGCTCTATGATTTGAATTCCTTGAATAACTTGTATTTAGGATTTGATTATAAAATTACGAATTAATGGATGCGCTTAGGTTCCTACTACGGAACTCAAAAAAAATGAGATTGTATTCGGATAGCAAAGATAGACCGTTTAATACTATGATATGGTGGACAGCAAATATTATACTTGAGACTCGATTATAATACTCTATTTTGCGTTGTTTGACTTTTCATATGTGTATGGTTTGCGAGTATGTAAAAGTGCACTCAGACTGGAATAGCGTTCGACGCCGTCCGCATCTGTGGCGATTCACTGAGTGTTAGTGGTGTTTGGAGGTAATCAAAAGGTAGAATAAAGCTGCACCTGGGACTCTCTGGTTGACCGATATCGAAGATTTTAGAAGGGGGAGCGCAGCTGATAGCTATTCGGACGAGTTGTTGTTTTGTGATGTTAAAAGGCTTCGGCCTTATACAATGGGAAGCTGCAAGACTGTCTGAATCACGTAACTCATGCGAAACCGTTTTAAAATCATTAGATTGAGGGCCCTCGGGGAGCCGTTGGTGTAGCAGTTGTACCTGGCTTGACCCTCCACAAATCGCTTCCTTACTTCGTGAATGTCCACCTATATGCGAAAGAGCAGACCCCGGCACTTTGGCCTGTGCATTGGATGTTAGTCGCAAATTGTATACATACCCACGGAGGATCAAACAGTTTTAACTTATCATAAATCATTGGTCAGACCTTGGAAGGCGGACTCTACAGGAGCTTCCTGTTCTGACCTCAATATTACTTGCTTCATGATTGCTACTATTGGATTCACAACCACCAAGGAATTTCTACACGAATAATCTACCAATGATGGCTAAGCCATTAATGCTACGAGTGCAACATGGTTGCTACCTATCTCTGCGATCCGGATTTCAATAAATTATAACAGGGTTGATATTTTCCCCAATATTCATATATCATGGCAAGGCCATTGGAATTGAAACAACGCCATTGATTTATGGAACATATCCAAATATTACTACTCTTGACGACATCACCGCCAGTAATTGGCCATATTTGCATGTGTTTGGAGCACTCTCTCCATGGACTACCTGCTGATATTACATTATGCTACCTATATCTGTGCCGCGGAATTCGGGCCCTTCATCGTCGCCACAAGGAAACACAGCCCAAGTATTCGCCTTAAATGTTTGGGTTGCCACATCTACATCGACGAGTCTTTACATATACCTGCACCCTGCATTGCGTTTGAGTAAGCTGATGTTTTCCAAGTGAGTTTTATTATGCCCAGGAGTACGTTCTTGCACAAGTTCTACCTACCTACAACGAGACGATGTGGAGAGTTCGTGGAGAGAGCTACAAGCTTTTGGATCTACTTTATACATTTATCACCTGGATATGGTCTTGGAGACACTGGATTGATCATATTGTCCTCTCATGTCACTTCATAACTCAAAAACAACCTGACTCTGACGATTATGACTTACCTCTTTGTACCCTCTTTTTCAATATAAAGTAAAAAGCATTATTGGGCGGATTGGAGTTTTTAAAAGATGTCTTTGGCTGCTCCAAACGGAATCTTGCGGAGAGATATCATATCCTCACTGAGGCTGACCTATTGAGGATATGATGAGCCAGTGTAATGGCTGGGGCAAGATTCACTCTCCCAATTCCCTATCTTTTTTATAATATGGAGAGTCCCTAAATCCCCTTAGTATCAACATTCCCCTTGAGCATACGACAACTACTTTATAAATAAACCAAATCTTATATTTATCTGCTATCTGGTAATCATTTATCCTAACAAATCATAATAACCTGTTTGTCTTCCAACTCTAAAAGTCTTGGGTTACCACAAACACAACGTAGGAATAACTAGACGATCACGAGGCCATAGTAATGTCAGGAAATACGCGTTAGGTAATAAATAGATGAGAGAGTAGAGTTATTTATTTATATTTATATTAAATAGAAGAAGGGGGGAGGTACAAGTTATTCAGGAGACGCTCAAGCTTATTGAGGTAGGCTTCATTCAGGTCAAGGTAGCACACGTCTGCGTAGTCTAAAATAGGTAAAACTAAAGTTTGCATAAGGAGAATTTTAGTCTTGATTGGTAGGAAAAATTTAAAACGATGCAGGGTGCGTAGTGTGCCCGTGACCTTCCTGCCCATCTCAGCCACCTGAATGTTCCAGGTAAACGATTGGTCCATATGGAGACCTAAGTTCTTGACGTCAGAAGCGTAAGGAATGGCAATACCATTATAGATTATGGGATTCAAGGTACCCATATCCACTTTCGCTAAAATACGCGAGCTACCCAAAATAATGGCCTGACACTTGTTAGGGTTAACAGAAATGCCAAAGCTACAAGACCAGTCGTAAATTCTGGCCAAATCAGCATTCAAATTACTTATGGCATTTGCTAAATCATTCCTATCGCACTGTACGTAAAGTTGGAGGTCATCGGCGTAAAGATGGTACGAGCATGAAATATTACAGGTTATAAAATTTATGAAGATAGCAAACATTAAAGGAGAAAGCAAACCGCCCTGCGGAACACCAGCTGTGAGGTTGCACCAGTCAGAGCATGTGTGCCCTAGCCGGACACATTGCTGGCGACCTCGAAGATAATTCGAAAACCACTCCAAAGCCGAAGACGATATACGAAGATGGGATAGGATGGCCAGGAGGATATCATAGTCCACCGTGTTGAAAGCGTTCGAGAAGTCAATGAGTACAAGGATAGTAACCATAGTACCCTCCATCCCTCTTCTAACGTCATCAGTGACCTTCAGCAAGGCAGTTGTGGTGCTATGCCCAGGTCGAAATCCGGACTGGTATGGACTGAGGAGGTTATATTTATGAACATACGCCGAAAGCTGCTTGTGCGCACAGGCCTCTAGGATCTTGGAAAAGAAAGGAAGAACAGAGATCGGGCGAAAATGACTGGGAAGGGAAGGAAGTGGGACCTTAGGAAGTGGACGAACAAAGGCTTTACGCCATAAAGTAGGGAATTGACCGTTAATCAAACAGAAATTGACAATATGGGTGATGGCTGGTACGATATCATCAATAATCAATAAAACCATTCTGCGACTTACTTCATCACATCCCATAGCGTTTGATTTGATGGATAAGATGCTCTTTTTAATCTCGTCTTCACTAACATAAGTAAATGTGAAAGGTTCAGAATCAAGCGAAGGCAATGCAGAAATATGCTGCAAAGTAGCTAGTTTCAGGGATGGGTCGAAGGATTCTACCGTAGAGAAATGATTATTGATTTCACTAAGAGACACAGAAGGAATGGATTGGTCATCAGCTGGCTTACCTATGCCCACCGACTTCAGGAATTTCCACAGATTGGCCGAAGATAAATTAGAGATATTATCGTGAAAAAAGCGGCGTTTAGCAGCCCGTACCATCTGATTACACCGATTCCTGGCTGCCCTAAAGTTACCCCAGTTCGCCTCCGAACGATCCCTCTTATATTTTCGGAATGCTCCATCACGACTCTTCATTGCATTGCGTACTTCCTTTGTCATCCATGGAGCAGGAGGGCGCTTCACTCTCACCCTTCGAACAGGAGCATGGGTATCGAATATTCTATTCACCGCTGAGTTTAGTAAATCGACTTTTTCATCTGCTGATGATGCGTCTGCTATCAGTGCAAAGTCGATTTGTGAAGCATCCCTGTGAAGAGCATTCATGTCTAACTTGGAAAAATTTCGCAGAAGCAGGGCCTCCGGTTTCTGTCGAGGGGCTTTAATTTTATACGAGGCAAAAATGAGATCGTGATGCGAAAAACCGGGAGCAGAGAACTGTCCATGTGCAGCAACAAGATCTGGAGAAGAAGTTATGATAAGGTCTATTAAGGTGTCATCAGTGTCGACATTATGATGGGTTGGTTTGAGCAGGAGGACATTAAGGCATGAAGATTCCACGATTGATCTCAGCTTGCGAGCTCGTGCCGGTTGCCTGGCAGAAGCAAGCAAGTCTGTGTTAAAATCTCCCATAATAATAATGTGCGAGTACTCCGACGATAGCGATTCAAGCGCCTGCTCTAAATCTGAAAAGTAGTCAGTAGCAGGGGGACAATAAACGACACCAAGAACAGCCCTCACACCGGAACAACTAATCTCCAAGAATATAAACTCAGCTGAGGCTGAATAGCTTGACTGTGACATGGTCAGTACCTTATAAGGGATGTGACTACGCAAATATATCGCCACCCCTCCCCAGCCTTTATCTAAACGATCATTGCGCACCAGTGTGTATCCAGGCATAGAGTAAGTAGAGGACAACATAGGCGGCTTCAAGAGACTCTCAGAAATAAGAACCGCATGAACCGCATCCGACGCAAAAGTCTCAAGTAAATCCGCATGATGCGCAGCAATGCTCTGGGCATTAACATGACAAATATTCAACATACGTGAAGACGATTGAAACGTGTCAAGCAGAAGTTCGCCCAACGTACGACCATCATCACTCCCAGAACTATTACAAGATAAATAGTCATCGCTTGAATTAATTGAAAAGTAAGAATCATTAATATTAACGTCCATAAAATTATAATAAACTAAATTAGGCCAATAAATTAAAAATAAATATGATTAAAATTACCAATAAAATAAATAATATTATTCTAAAGTAAATGATCCAGTCTACTTTTGAAAAACTACTGGTTCACTTAACTGCACCGCCCGCCAGCTACCGTAAAAAATATGCATTAAAATAACTTAGAACTATTTAGGCTTAAAATACAAAAGCAAACATTATATATAACATTGGTTGATGACCCCAGATGCCAAAGCCATAACAATAATACAAAAAAAAAAAAAGTTAACTAAACAAAACCATGGAAACACATCCACCTTCATCAGTTTTCATGAATACCCAAAGAAATTTGACGATTTCCAATATCTTTGTGAACACCCCTCAAGTCACTGATATCAATGTCATGGGATGACATTTATCATTTAAAATAAAACAAAATTATATTTTAAATGAAAATTTGTTTAAATTAAAATTTTGTAGGTATAACAGATAATGGGTGCATACTATTTCATTGTGATAACTAACCTTTTAATAAAATTACACCTCTTTAAAGAAGACACGACACGACAATTGAAAAAGATTATTTTTAAACCCTTTATTAAAACTTTAAAATTTATTTTTATAGATTTATCTAAATAAACTCTATTTTTGAAATAAAATTTAGATATGTTATGCACAATTAAAAATATTTGAGCAAAAATATTACGCGAAAAAAATGCCAATTTCAAAGGTAAGGACGCAATATATAACCTACCCTAGTCTTGGACCCGAGCTTGTACCCTAAATTCGAACACAACTTTGTACGTCGTGACGTGACATGTTTGTTCATCCGGGAGGATATCTGTTGCCGCTGTCTACACGGCTTTGGAGACAGGAACGTCTTAATTTTGTCGCTTAGAGTATCATGCTCAATGGTCAACTGGTTTTCTCATGTTGTCGTGGTCGGTAGCAGGCAGTTTCGATTGATTGCACATAATATTAATACTTGGAGTAGTGTGCAATTGGTGCGATCTTGCGGAGGGATTTCGCCTTTCTTTGCGTGTACTGTCGCTTGTACAACAATGTTTATTCTGAAGAACTGTTTAATATGATGCCTACAGCTATATTTTATCTAGATTCCTGATATAAGAATTAGTAAATATTGCAGAAGGGAGCGTAGAAACTATAGCTGAGCTTTTTTATAAATGGTGAATTGAAAATCTCAGTCAACTTTCTTTAAAATTATTATAATGAAGTATAATAATCCGTAAACACTACGTAACCATAACTATTGCTACGTAACCAGTTACGTTTAAAGAGTTACTTTGCCTGCTACGAAACTACATAGATACATACAAAAGAGACTTGTTCTTCCTACGAAACAAGTTTCGTAAAAATAATGATTTCAATATTACAATGTTATATAGGTACAGAGTATATAACTCTTTTCTAAAATTACTAACTGATACATCATCAATCATCATCCGAGCTGTAAATTCCGACTTCTGCCATGGTCTGCTTTCTTACTCTTGATTTCCTACTTCGCCAGGTTTACACATGAATCGCACAAAATGAAATACAATTTATTTCAGCATTATCTTCGAATCAAATGAAAAATAAAAACAACAAATATAGTCGACTTAAAAAGAGGCCACCTTTTCGTTGCCTTTGCTGTTATGACCTGATTGTTGTTGTGGGGCTGTTTGGAGTGCAGAGGCAACAATTGAGGTATGTCGCCGTCAACGAGAGACCCCTGCTTAGGATAATTCCTCGTTCAAAGAGTTTTACTCGCCATACAGCGTCGCAATGCTGCCCGTGTCATGGACACTTTTGGACAGGTTATGGCCCCGGGGTGGCCTCTTTGAATTGGGATTTTAGAAGGTAATACCTTTTCCTAAAGTTATGTTCCTTTTTAAATTTTACTTTCTGATTTACTGAGTTTATTTTTGTAAATACTTTGTTGTAAATATTAATGGTTAAATAAAATTACTTACTACTTTGCTTAAAAATGATTATATTTTGTTAATCATCCACAGAGAGAACACTTGAATTGCACAAAGTGAAATACAATGTTTTGCAGCAATATCTTCAAATCAAATGAGTAAATGTGTTTCATACCTACTAAACTACTTATAATAAATACTACGAATTGAAGTTATACTTGTATCATGAGAACCAGCTATTCTATTACAATGTTGACAAAAGCAGTGTAGTGAGTTATAGCTTAGTGATACATTTTAAAACTATACGTGCCTAGGTTAATACTATTATCGGTAATAATGATTCAGTGAGACGGTATCATCGAGCACAAACCCAGTAGAGGTGCAATCTAGGGCGATCGCTTTCATACATTTATAATAACTCAGTGCAAAATAAGTTACCTATGTAATGTCATGCATTACAATGATTATACACCAAGTGCTTATAGAACTATTTTATGTTCGGTAGATATACGATGCAGTGTGGTGTTGGGCAGCAGCGTTTTACGTTTTTTACCGACTTCAAAAACAAAAGCAGGAGGATGATCTATTCTAATATATTTTATGCTTGTACACCGATTTCTTTGCTTTAGAAATTATTCAATGTTTACGTGCGTGTGTGTGTGTGTGTGCATTAAATTCTCTTCTAACCGATGACGTGTGTCAACTGTAGTATTGAAATGACATAAGAGGCTGTAGTGCCGACCGTGGCCAGCAGCAGCGGCGCGCCCAGCGACGCCGCCCCCCACGCACTCAGCCGCAGCGGCGCCGCCCGCACTGCTAGCTGCAGCCGCTTCACATACTGCCGGGACCGCTCGTCTGATGGACAATACGAATGCATTATCTAACGATGAAGTCAAAGTCGTCGTTTATTATACCTTTACATTTTTTTTGCAAAATGAACCCAAGTCCAATTTTCGAATTCCGTTGCAGCGCAGAGGGCAACATGGCAGCCCCTGTTCTCAGTATCTAAGTGTGCTGGAGTGTAGACCGTAGAGTAGGTATTGGCATGTGGGAAAAGTAAAAGAGGTGTGTCAGGATCGTATCTTGCGGCACTCGATAGTTTCGGCCTACCCATATATGATACGGGCGTTAGTGATCCCCAGAAAGGGAAGGTTATTGGATAATCTCCACGCTCGGCACGCAGGTTGGAGATAGCAGTGTTATACACATAACAAAATGGAAATGATGCTGCCCATTTTCCAGTCTACAGAGACTCTAGATTTTTTGCTTTGAAAACATCAAACTCCTTTTACGACACCCACGAGTGTAAGGGTTTGGTGCTATTCTACTCTGTCGAACAACACTCGGCTAGAACGGCGGTCTAATAACTTACTTAAATCTAAACTAAATAAATACAAAAGTCATAATAAACTTCCAGGATTGTTGTTATTTATTATAACTGTCATAAATAACTGTACGGAAATCACTTCTGAATATTGAATACCTTACCGACTGGTTGAACATTTTCGGCTGATACTCCGCGACGATAGGGGAGGGCGGGGTTCAAAGTACCGGGGGTAAGTTCATGCATTTAGCTTTGCGAAAAGAAAATTTTAAGCGCGTCACAAAATGTCGTACCATAGCGCTGCGATGGCAGCTATTTTAATAACGCCATAACAGTGACTAAAAGTGTAACCACTTGGTGGTTCATAAATGTTACGTTTGTATATATTTTCTTCCGGAACATTGAACCCCGCCTTCTCTTACATTGTTTTTACCCGACTGCGTTAGATTATGTTTTTCAAGCGCCATATTCATTAATAACAACAGTAACAAAAGAAAACAGCCACATACAACATAATAAGCAAGAGTAGCGAGTTAGAATTTTTTGCATTTTCGATAAGTACATATCTAACTTACTTAACCCACCTATTGGGAAAAATTTTAACATCGCTCAATCTTTTTCTATAAATATGCCTAAAAATATCCAGGATTGAAAATAAACCAAATTAGTGAACGAATGCAAAGATCTCTGAATTAGCATTTTTATATTTATAAGTAGCAAAAGTAAATTAACAGATCTAAAGTTTTCTTTAAGATGTCTGTATCAAAATAGTCTGTTGTTGAGCAAGCGCAGTGAGCTTCATTTATTATTACTTTAACCTTTCGGGATTGTTTTATAGGACCCACGGTATATGGCAGAAGTATGCTCGAGTACGATCGATACAATCGTACATAGAAATCAAGTTCGCGTCCGTCGATCATAATAGGTACCTACCTATGGTGAGTGTTAGTGCGTCAGCCAGATGTAAATCCAGTGTATCCGCCTGCAATGATATGAGCTCGCACAGCACCAAAGGCAAAAAGGAAATGAACGCATCGTGAAATCGAAATAATATTAAAGAAGTAATCAAAATAAGACTCGTCACTTTCTGAAAACAATGAATTCGCCATGAATGATACTATAATGTATTTGGGTAATTATTTTTCTCTGTGTCTATACGGGTAAGGTACGAAAAGGGCAGAAATAGACTTCATTAGATTAAATCAATACCAACGAAATTGTGCCGAATTATAGTATTTTTTATATTACCAGTGTTTTAATGTTGACCACCATATGGTAAGACCACAACATGTTTTCAACATTGGAAAATACGAAATCGACGATAAACTGAAACCATTTGCGTAAAAGATTAGTGTGTGTTAATATATTATTTAGCTTCATTTAGTTAGTTAATATTCTATTAAAAATCCTTTTTTTAGAAAACAAATTCTATGAGACGAAAATGATCACATACGTTCACGTATACTTCAGCGTAACGCATCTGACTGCGCACAATGTGGCTAAAGCCATACTTTTTGACAATTGTGATAAATTTTTTGAAGTTGAAGTTGAAGTTTGATACCACCATGGGTATATTATCGGATCAGTTTAAAATAGCTATAATTCAACCAATCCATAAGAGCAGGGACAGATAATGTATAACGAATTACAAGCCAATATCAATTCTACCAACTTTCTCGAAGTTACTTTTCTTGATGAATGGTAGACTGGTTAATTACTTGTAGACGAATGAATGGACAGGTCGTGTGATAAATTAACACACTTACTGATTTTGTTATCTCACATATGGATTCCAAACAGATAACCTATTTTAGAGCTAGCGAAGGCTTTCAGCACGATCTCTGTCCCCTTGCACATTTGTAAATTAAGAGGGTTTAGGTATCCGTGAACTTCAACTGAAGTTGTATGTATGTATCACCAAATGTTACTTAAAGGTACAGATAAATAATACATCCAGTGATCTCCTTCCTATCATGGACGGTGTTTCACAGGGTAGTATCCTGGGTGCCATACTATTTCTGATATTCATTAACAACTTATGTAACACCCAGTTAATGAGCGATGAAATTATAACTTTTGCGGAAGATACTGCACTTCTTTTTCATGCTCCTGGAGCCAGTTGTTTCATATTGCACAAATAGGTTTCGACAGAATGAAGCAGTGGCTGGCAGGTAACCTCCTAAGTATTAACATCGAGAAGACTAAGTACGTGGTTTTTACACTAGCGCTGTCCGGTGTTTTCGATGAGCACTCTCTAACGGCACATGTGTCAGTGTTTGGATGGTGATTGTGATTTCTGAACTTGTGGTCACAGTTATTCATTGCTGGGGTATATTTGTCGATTGTACGCTCGGCTTCAAGCAACATATTGATGCCCTATTGTCGTAACCAAATGCTAAGAAGATTTATGTATTAGGTACCTACCTCTGGTGAGTATTAGTACATTAGCCAGTTGTATGTCCAGTGTATCCGCCAGCCATGCTATGAGTTCGCACACCACTAAAGGCGTATAGGAAATTAACATATTAAGTAATCGATATATTGAAAACATAATCAATGTTGGATTACTTATGCCCTGAAATCAATGAATTTCAACTATAATATAACAGATAATAAAAAACTATAAATAAAATTTTACACATTTGTAAAATATGTCGCGCCGGACAGCTAGTAATTTTAATAATTACCATTACTTTTGTTTCGACCATCATTACATAAAACCATTGTATGATTTCAAAATTAGTAAATACGGAATCGACAATAAACTGAAATAATTCACAAAAAAGATTAGTGTGTATTTAAACATTTTATAGATTAATACATAGAACTAAACAAACGTACGTATAGGTACGCTAAGTTAATATTCTAACAAAAACGAACCTTTGTTAAGAAAGCAAATTCCATGAGACGGTAATGATCACATATGTTCTCGTAAATCTCAGTGTAACGCATCTGACTGTGTGTAATGTGGTTAAAGCCATAATGTTTGACAATTGCAATAAATGTTTTGAATCGGTAATATAGCACCGACAATACGATTGTACCTAAAATGGTACTCATATATTTTGAGAAAATCATGACATTTAACATCACGGACCATAAAGCCAATTTTGAATTTGAAATGTATTTCGAAAATATTACTGAATAAATAATGTATGACGAAAATCAAAATTAACAAAATTAGTAAACTGTATGACAGTATAGATATATATTTAACCGCAGCAGGGGGCAAACTCCACATGGAGGTGAGACGCGACCCAGAACAAAAATACTTCAAAAAGGTTTTGCTGAAATACAACGACAAAAAAATATTAAATACATATTCAAAATCACTAATTAACGAAGCACTGAAGATTTCATTGATATTTAACTTGTACGTGGTATAAATGGTTACGTTAAATGTAAGACAATATATCTTGACCAATATATTGGTACGATTTGAAATCCTTAATTCTGAATAAATGCCTAAAAACAACCCGAAAATAAGAATCGGCCTGAGCTTATTATAAATAACGAAAGGTTGGTGATTGCCCATTAGAATCATGATTTGATTATTAACAAAATTTTATGAAATTGCGTCCAATGATACCGACAATAAAGTGGTCCTCTGGTTAATAGTGTGTAATAAAAATGCGCTTTATATAGGCGAGTAAAAATAAAAAGTCAATACTAGATAGGTACTGTAATTAATGGTACTTTCAATCATAAATTCTATGAATAGCTTTTCCTCATTCAGAGCCCTGTTATTATATTATCTAGTCATTAAAATAGGGAGCTGTTTGAAAGCAATTCAACTAATGGCACTTGACCAAAATAATCACTTTATTATTGTAAAACATTACATAATATCTTCTCTAAAGGCATGAAGAAAATACTAAAAAAGAAACAAACAAAACAACCACTTATTAAATTTCTATCCATACCACCTGGTCTAGTTGCCTTCCGTACCCTCTTCAAGAAACTTCCTGCCGCGTACGACCGTTCTATGGAATGGTCTTTCCGCAGCGGTTTTTCCGAGCCGGTACGACATTGGAGTATTCTAGAAACGAACCCACACTTTCTCTAAGACTGAAAACGCATGATACGGATGTCCATAGGTGGCGGTGATCAGAAACTATCAAGTGACCCGTTTGCTCGTTTGTCTTCCTTTATTATAAAAATAGTTTTTAGGCGGGACGGTGTCCATTTCATAGAAACGAAAGATGTTTCGTTCGTGATTGCCTCCTACGCTCGCTAAAGCTCCTATCGACTTGTCTAAGGTTAGCTGGAAGAGATCCCGTTGTGGGATTAGCTCTCCTTTGCTTTGTAAGTGTTTTCTTATGTAATCTGCAATTTTGTTGCAGTGAAATGAAATGAAATGAAAAATTCTTTATTGCATATACATAAAATAAACAAAAACAGAGGAAAGAAAGAAACGCAACCGGCAGTGTAGAGTTTAGCTACATATAATAAAACCACGGCAAGTCCTTATTGACAGACCTCAGTAAAAAATATAAAACGTGGATAGGGCAATAATCTGGGGATAATCTGTCCTTGTCAGTCCTTCTTGTAAACATTTAGTTATATGGCTTGAAATTGTACTTTCAGTTTGTCTAAATTAATAAATAATAATAATAATCATGCTGAAATTTATCTCTAGCACTTCCTTTTTAATTGTTTTGCCCATTATTTAATAGTTGCCCATTGTTTCATTGTTTGTTATGACTTTTATGATTATGATGAAAATATAAATTAAACCATCTCTTACTGCTACGATTTAATACAACATTGACATGTTGACATTGGAGAATATATTTTGTCTATGATTTATTCAAACGTTTTTCGTATTTGGGCATTTGTCCTTCTGTTATATAGTTCAATACAGAGTCACAATCAAGTAAATCTAAATAAATTGTGGGACGGAAAAAAACATTAAATTTAGAGGAAAAGGACAAGGGAGGGCCGAAATAACGAAAAACGTTTAGTAGAGCAGTCACATTCCCTGACAATGAGTCTCTCTTTATGTGCAACAAATTACACGTCCAATTTAGTCCCGTCTAATGAAGCTTCAAACGAAACACGGCTTAGGGAAGGCACGGAAACGGGCGTTCTAAATAAACAACATTTTCTACCGACTTTTAAATAAACACGATACCTATACCAAGCAAAGGATTTTGCAATTTATTAGTAGTGAAATTTCGAGCAATATTTTTCAGATTCTTTTGGTCAGTAATTATATTTGAATAAAATTATCTATTATACATAAAAAACTAAACATGCGCGTGTATGTTCGTTCAATACTAAGATGATGCTTGCAAAGTATTAGGAAAATTTGGGAATAATAACAATTTCCTTCAATATTATGCACCGTGTTCTAGGGCAGGGATTCCCAATCTTTTTCAAACTATGAATAAGAATAAGAAATATTTATTTAACACAGAAACACCCGAGTCAAACATGATTCCCTTTACAACCTGTAGTTTTTTTGGGACACCGTTCTGTAAGGAGATCCCTATGTGTGGCTTTAACAGACATAAATTCCAATAAACAAAGAATATTAGCTTGCTTTTCTAACCATAACTTCCCCAATGAAGTTTCGAAATCGATACTCTTAGGATAGCTCCACGACGCCCCAGGGCGTCGCGAAGCACAGTTTGGGAACGCATGTCCTATAGATTTGATATAATATGAGTCTCGTGAAGTGAACCTAGTGGGGTGTCTGCTCACACCGTTTGTGTGACTAGGTTTGCATAAAAATGCTACTTTAGTCTTGTAGGTACCATTTTTTATGCTATTCAGTGACAAACGAGCAGACAGCCCACCTGATGGTAAGTGGTAACTGTCGCCCATAACAACTACAATTCATACACTCAGGTTGCAGGTAAAGCAGGTGCGTTGTCATTGTGAGGACTAAGATGAAATGTCTCATGCCTGTTCTAACACTACAATAAATAAGAATAATAATCAACTTGGCGTTAATGTTCCAGTTGTGCTCTCGAGCACGAGGGCCCGGGGTGCGTCTGGTTCATGATCCAGGATTTGGCGATCAGGTAATTACAGTGGAGCAAATACTATCTGACCTCCGTGACCCTTCTATTAGGGAAACCTGATGAGATTGGATCACGGTTACAAATTCAGTTGCCTAAATTTGCAGGTTTCATCACGATATTTTCCCTCACCGTAAGAGCATCGATTAGAATTCTACTAATGCACATAACTCACAAAAGAGTAATTGGTACATGGCCGCAGCGGGATCCGAACCCGGTATATCTCACTTACGCGTCGGATACTCAACCGCCTAGCCACCGACACTTCTAACACTGAAATACATGCTGGTAAATTTATTTATGATATTGGTTTCTTTGTTGGTTTGCTAGTGACGTGGTGGCGGATATTGCCAAATATTCCTCCACTGCAGTGTATTTTCCTCAGCCTGCGGCTACAATCAGTACTAGTAAGAAATTCTGAATCCATAAGAAAATCGTGGGAGCATCGTTTATTTTTCTGCCTAATCTGCTGTGTACATTGAGAAAATATGATATGAACGAAAAATTTAACTAATGGTCAGGTTTATCATTCTTGTCATACGTTAGAAGCAAATAAAAATTTAATAATATGAATTAAAATTAAAATAGAGTTGTAAATTCTTCAAAATAATTTTCAAACATTCGTGCATTCATTCATACATACTTCATTTTAATTTCCATTATCCATTCTCTTCAATTTAGGCCTTCTAATAAGATACCATTCCTTACATCTCTTAATCGGGTAAGCGCAAAGATATTTATAACAATAGCATTTTTTTATCCCCTAATTACCCGATCCGAAGAGTATCTATAGGTATGTAAGTACTATCGCTACGAAATGTCGAAGTTTGGGTCATTTAAAAAAATATATTTGTCCAGCTTGTGCACGGGCTAACTTCTGTCATTGGAAAGATGTATGTTATTATTATGTCGGGAATTAGGGCACAGGAGAGATAACTCTAACAGAGAGATCCATCGAAAGGTATTTTCGAGATACTTTTGTAGAAATAAAAATTAAACTGTTGTTTAACAGTGTATTGAGATAATATAGCGATTTTCAATAAAAATTGCAAACAATAAGAGAATAGGATGAATTTGGCATAGTTACAGAAGCAGACGTAATCTGAAATAAAGACTAACAAATCCTTTCGATATATGTTAGGTTTAAAGATCATATATTCTCATTATAGACATAATTAGTCACTTACACGAGAATACAATACAGGTAAGTAGGTAGCAATTCAAACGTTCGCATCGCGTAGAACATAAGTAAGGTACTCACAAAGTATGAAATATTGAGATAGTACTAGATTGTCACTTCACATTGATATATAAATATAATCCCATCTAAATGAAATCTGCAATTTTTTCCGTCGGATAATTTACCTTTCCAGGATTTTCCCTTTTGCCTTATGTATACGTACCTATTTATAATTAAGATTAAAAACAAAGCGCGGATTTCGGCGGTCGGACTAATCTCATAAAATATCTGCGGAAATGTGATTATCTTGGGTGAAAATGCTTCCCTAAATATGTATCATTGTAAGCCGTTTTATTAGTGAAACAGCAAAAGAATTCCAGTATATTGTGCAATTAATGTAAGAGTGAAAAAAAAAACTTATGTCTACCTGCACATCCAATTTAATAATGAAGCCGGATGAACTAATTTGGTGGTAAATAAGTTCTCAAATGAATTTTTTTAATAAATAACTTTTATTCTCGTTATATTTTAAGTGGATCCGATGCTATTGAGAGAACAAATATTCGAAGGAGCTTCCGAAACCTCCAAAGTTTTACGTAATATTTTAAATGAAATGCCATTTATAATTCAATATGATTTCGACCGTTGCCGTTGCGTGGTTATTCTACCATTAGTCACAGATAACAGTCAAAACCATTAAACCAAAAGTGGTCTTCATCGCTGAACAAAATTTTGTATGGAATAGGAAAAATTTACATCAATCAATAATTTAAAGTTGACCACCGAGATTGGGTAATCTAACTACATAAGTTTCTTTTCTTTGGGGATAAGTGAGTTATTAGTGAAATACAGCCATTTGCTGCGAAAAGTGTGTGAAAACTGGACATCCGGAGTGGAGAGGACATCTAGGCGCCAATCACGGCCGCCACATAGCTGAAAACATATTCAAACATTAATGGCTTTTCATCATCTTTCCATTAAAGCTAGTTTAATTGATATGAAACATATTTTTCTTTGTTTTATTTCATTTACAAACCCAAAGCTTTAAAAAGGCACCATATAGGTAATTCAAATTTCGTACGGGCAAATTCAAATGTGGAAGTGTAAACATCCATGATATTGAATATAAAATACGGCATTCCCTGTTCGAACAAAGTGTTCAATGAACTGAAATTGAGTTGATTGTTAAGATATTCAATAACATTTTAAGCGCCAATAAAAAAATAACAAGTAATCCGAACGAAGAAGGAAACAAAGAAAATCGTATAAATAGGGAAGGGAAAACTACCACTCCGTATTGTTTATGATGATCATTTATTTTAACTAAGGGACGTTAAAGTAAATAAACATCTGCTATTAGAGTTTTTGTAGTAAGTTCTGTATTGGAAATGTTAGTAAATATGAAATTGTAATCATATTGTGCAGAACTCTGAAATTGAAAAGCTGCATACTATGACTCCTCAACCAAGCCACCACTAAACCAGTCATGACATTATACTCATTTATCACTTGAGATATCAAACTTTGATGTTGTAATTTCGAACCGCCCGCCCGGGGCCTCGTAGCTTATTACATCGGCAAGCAATTGATAGCAATCAGGAGGCTAAATTCGTAACTCTGTTGCTAACAATTCTTTGAAGTCAATTATTGCAATTAGAATAGAATAGAGCTTTATTTACAATTGTTAAGTACTTTTACGATTACGTATCATCGATTTCATGGATTCAGTTGCTAACAATTTTTAATTGCAATACATAATTGAAAACAGAGAATTATTTGCAACAAAGTTACGTAAATAGCATACAGGAGGCTTAATGTGCCATCGATATGTCGTCCTGCTTCCGATATACCTATAGA
This sequence comes from Blastobasis adustella, assembly GCA_907269095.1. Lineage (NCBI taxonomy): Eukaryota > Metazoa > Arthropoda > Insecta > Lepidoptera > Blastobasidae > Blastobasis > Blastobasis adustella. The sequence goes on from OU026130.1 coordinate 10,795,917, forward strand.
TCCCAAATTATCATTGGCCACAAAGGCGTACTTAAAGAAGACTGCATATCACAGCGCGGTACAACACGTACTAACTCCCTTTATGATTCCTCGTGACGTCGTTTACACTGGGTACGCGTATTGTCATTTGAATAGTACGCCTTGTGCAGTTAACGACAAGGGGGACTGGAATCGCCTCTCTCGGCCATGTGCCAGCTATGCCTGGATATTGGAGCAAAAAATTTTTTATCAATCTTTATGTCAAGGCCTTATTCGGTCGTGGAGCGATGGTGGGAACACTAAACCCTTTTCACAAGTTAAATAACTTGTGAGTAGTAGAGTAGTAGTATGTATGGTCTAACAAATAAATGTGCATAAAACAACTCGAGTTAATAATTTTTTATGGTATACGATAGACATACATGCAAGCGCGCCACCTGATGGAAAGTGGTCACAGCCGCCTATGAATATCAGCAACACCAGGAGTGCTACCAATGCGCTGGTCGCCTCTAAAGAGGCTTCTAAAATACCTCTTAAACATATCATAGTCCAAAGGAAACAATGTGGCTGGGAGCTCATTCCACATTCGATTGCTTCGAATGTGGAACGAGCGACCCTTCACATGGACACCACTAGAGGTTCGTAACCCGCGGCAGGTTGAGTGATGGCGGACTTTTTAAGTCACTTGCTTAATGTACATTTATTCGGGAACACAGCCCAGGAGAATTTTTTATTGCAGTTGTCAGCATTTTCTTTATTAAGCATCTCAAAGTTACTTACATAAAGTTACGTTCGGTATACTGACAAACTAAGGCTTATTTCCTGCAAAATATGAGTATTCAAGTTCACAAACAGCTGGTTATTAAAAAATAATTACACAATCTTAACCCTTAGCCAGGCCTAGCGATTTTTATTCTATTGAATACTGATTTCGGCAGATTATCAGATTGTAAAAAAACTATTTTTGTGATTATTTTTTAAATTTCTTATTTTTGTAAAAAAAATATTCGAAGTATGAATCATGACTACTATCTGTTATTCAAAATTAATGTGGTCTGTTTATAGCCAGGCAGTGGCCGCTTACAGACCACATTTGCTTTTTCAAGTGAGCAGAAGTCATAAGAGGATCATAGCCTGGCTATGGGCTAATTTACTTGAAGTAGACCCATACATTTAAACACACATGATAATAAAGTAATGTACACAGAGTGTGTATGTTTTTATACTAGGTAATTAGTGAGAATATGCAGATAGCTCTCCCGATGGTAAACATCAACTGGTAGCACTTAACATCTATGATTCATACTCTTAGGTTTCATGTTAGAAAAATACAGAACCTCAGCTACGTTGTGACTGTAAGGACTAAGAGAAATTGCATCTTGCTTGTAATTGCCTTGGCAAACAGTATCCTTCAGCCCAGTACACAACAATGCCAATACTCCAACATAGCTGCTAGGTGGTAGAAATTATTAGATATAGTATAGGTACTTCTACTACTCACCATCTTCAGAAGATCCAATATTGATATTTGAACCAAAAAATCTTGAAAAATGATTTCACATTGTCGGTCCCTTTAATATCCGTGCCACTGCTAGGGCTGCAACCCGTTTAGGTTGAAATTGTAGCTTTTAACATGTCGTCGTATGTCAAAATATGACATGGTCGCCTTTTAGATAATTTACATTTAACTATATAAAAAGCATGTAATATATACCTACTATTATAATAAAACAAATAAATGACATAGTAACCTATCGATGCATTGGTTAAAAACTCTTAACAACTACATATGTACTACTTGTCTAGATATTAATCTACTTCGAGTCCATAAGCATCACCGATATAGATACTGATAATGCATCGAAAACTACATTATAATAATAAGAATAGAAGTCCCACTTTGTTCAAATATTATTTGGACCATTTAATTTAGTCTCGCATACAGATTGATACAGATATAGCCATGTGGTGTCCGGCAGAGTAGAATAGCACTAACCCTAATTTTCGAGGCAAAAGATCTAGTGTCTCCGCAGGCTAGAAAATCGGCAGCAGCTATTTCCATTATAACACTGCGATCTCTAACCATTATAGCAATAACCTCCCCTTTCGTGGGAGTGGCTCTAAGTCCTGCAGTGGATTGAACATAAAATTCCCACACATTCACTGCCTCAACGTTTTTCATCCTGCAATAGCAATTTGCTATGATGAGGTCTCCTCAAACTGGTTCGATCTTGTCGCAAGGCTACCGCAGGGCAGTGTTCCTTCGCACATCCTGCTTTCTGTTTTTATCAATACCGTTTCTCATGTCATGTCATGTATTTTAAAATTTCCACCTCTATGCCGAAGACCTATAGATTTACCGGCATTTTGAAAATCGCTGATGTTGCGAATGCCTTTGCCCAAATCAATACTGAACTTAAACATATGTATATCTCCCTGGGGAAAGCCCTTCGGGCTTCTAAATAAATATAAATTTCAAGAAAATGCAGGCCTTAGTGGTCGAGATCTCGTACATGTACGGACGACTTGGTTCTGAAACTGGAAGGTATCCCTCAATGGTAATATTTTTATTATTATTATTTTTACATACATAGTTACATTACAATATGTACAAACTTAAAACTACCATTTAGAAAAATTGATTCAATATCTCAATTGATTTACAATGAGGTGTCCTATGTACCTACTGTGCGAAAATCTGCAAAAATCTTGGAGTGATTTATGAATTCAATCTGTCTTGTCTGTCAGTTTTTTGCTTCACTCACTAAACGTCTCCAAAACTTTTCACTACTAAAAGCCAAGATTCTTTCAACTCTTGACTACGAGGAATATTGCTATGTGAGTGCCACAGCTTGATGCTCCAAAATATGTGCTTAAAGTTCATTTTCGGTTTACGCAAGAATGACCACACCTCCTGTTACCCAGCACAGCTCAAATGGCTCTCAATACGGTACCGAAGGAATCATCAGATCCTTTCAACCCGCTTTAATATCCTGCACAATCCTTCTGCTCCTTCAAATCTCCGTAACCTATTTCACTACTCCACCACTAAGACAAACCCTGTCACCCGAATGTTAAATCGCCGTTGGCCATCCCTATCCATCACATCAGATAGGCTAATATCAACCCACAAAGATCACCGAATTTTACGCCGAAATATTTTTGTAACACCTTCTATATCTATACACAGTATAAAAGAAAGTCGCTTCCCGCCGTCTGTCCCTATGTAGGCGTAGATCTTTTAAACAGCGCACCGAATTTAATGCGGTTTTCAACAATAGATAGAGTGATTTAACAGGAAGGTTTAATAGTAAGAAAATAAGGGTAGGCAGGGGTACAGTAGGTGTATGCGAACGATGTCGCGCCAGGTCCACTAGAGTTTTATAAATTAAATGAGCAATCGGTTTGTTTTTTCTTTTGTGAGAAGCAAAAGCGGTTTGATGAAAAATAAAAGCTACTAAAGGTTGAAATAAAAGTGTCACTATCACGCTACTAATACAAACTTTAGTTTAAAAAGCAAGAAAAACTTAATAAAAGAAAAAAGAAATAGTACCTGGTTTCAGGCACTGTGTACAAAATATAAGAATTCTACTAGTGAAATCCTCTTTAGCAGGTCCCATTTCAGACGTATAACATTCAAGTAATGAAATTTGGGATTTATACCTACTCTTCTATTTATGGTACGAAACAAAATCGCTTCCCGCTGTCTGTCCCTGTGTATGTATACATATATCACTTAGATCTTTTGAACTACGCAACGGTCTGTAATTTTTTTTTAATTGAGAATTTTTTAATATGAAATAGGTACGGTCTAAGACTTTTTAAGTTTTGCAGTTATTAAGTTAAGACGATATAGACCTTTTCGTTATGGTCCAGTATTCTGACTCATAAGGTTTAAGTGTGATTTCAGAGATGTTTTACGTCAAAAATATACCTTTATATTATTAGAAAAATATACTATAGATATTTTGTTCGCCTGTGACTTCGTTTGAGCAGACGTCAACAAAATAATTAGAAATTAAACTTACAATAATTACCTGTAAATACCGAGTACCTAGTAATAGATTAGAACATAGGAGTGAATATTTATTAGCAATCTACAGTTTCGCCAGATTAGGGAGATGTATTAGACGCTCAAGTGACTAAAATTTCAAATATGAAAGAATCAATATAGTTAAGTTACTTCTCAATCTTCTGTGTAAGGTATTGTACGTAGTTTAGCATACTTTAGACGCATCGCAACCAAGTTCCGTAACTACTTATCTACGATGGAGGTACTTATTATTCTACATACGTCACAAGTTTTTCAATTGTAGGCAGTCTGTTTTACGAGCTAGCCCTAGCTCTGAGCCCACGCTTTTCCAAGGCGAAGATAGACATTTACAACTAGCTTATATTTTAATCTTGCAGGTGCTCACGTGTCAAGTATCCTTACGCAGGTTTTTACGAGACGATATCACGGAGCGGGAAAACTAGATATAAAAGCCGAAAGTCTTAAGACGTGACTGGAGGGTTTTATGAATAATGTTGTGATATTTATAAACCCAGACGAAAAAAGAGGGATGTTATAAGTTTGACGGGTGTGTCTGTGTATCTGTCTGTGGAATCGTAGCTCCCGAACGGATGGACCGATTTCATTAAAATCGGTTCAGTAGTTTAAAAAAAATTGTCTTTGCGTTAATGTCCCAGCTGTGCTCTCGTGAACAAGGGTCCGGGGTCTGCCTTGACCATGACCCAGGATTTTACAGATCAGGTAATTACAGTAAAATGCCTGGCACAGATGGCAGAGGCCAGAACCTTTGTGGTCCTGCTATCAGGGGAACCCGACGAGATTGGATAATGGTTACAGAGTCACCTGAGCGTGCAGGTTTCATCATGATGTTTTCCATCACCATAAGAGCAACGGTTAGTATTCAAGTAATGTACATTACTTAAAAAAGAGTAACTGGTACATGGCCGCAGTGGGATTTAAACCCGGCCACCGACGCTCTTACTAGTTTAGAAAATATATTAGTATAATGTAAACTTGGTCGGGGATTCTCCGACTTTTTCTGTCGGTTATCTTATATTACTCGTAGTTTTGACAATTGGGGTCAGAACGTCCTTTCGGTTTCATTGAGGTCGACCTTCGAGCAGAATTAAATTATTTTCTATTTTGGTTGAAGGTTGAAGGTGTCGACATGTACCTATATTCGTGGCAATTGAACTTGTAAAGCATTGTAGTCATCTATTAACCCAACGTCTGTTAGGTTGGGTCATAATGACCCGCCACATTTTTAAATGCGCGTAGTTTTAAAAGTAAATGTGTGAAGTTGCCGTGCTTCTTAGTAGCAGCAGTTAATACCCCGCCCCTTTCGGTTCTAGTATCAGCTCAGTCGGTGTGCGCCTGCACAGGGAGTTACATGCGGCCAAAGGTCAAACGGGGTAAATATGACCCAACCATAAATTCGATGTAACCTTTTTGTGCCAATTACGTTTATGCATTTATTTATTTCATAATTGATTTACTAGTCACGAGCTAACGCTACATCTTCTCAAGAAGTATAATTTGAAAAGTGTGGGTATTGTTCGAAAAAACCTTTAGAATTTACACAAATGCGAGGGAAAGATATCTATATCAAGATTTGGTTTTCAAAAATATGTCACAATTGTATCTTACATTCTTAAAAAATAAAGTAGTCCTGTTAATATCTGCTTTGCACCATGATGGACAAATTGGCAAGTCTTCGTGAGACAAGAAAAAAACTCAAATAATTACTTTTTATAATGAGACAAAAGGTGGAGTCGATGTTGCAGACGAACTCAGCTCTGTATGATATTAGTCAGAACACAAAAAAAATCCCCTGACAATATTTTATGCCTTGTTAAATATGTTAGCGATAAATGCATAGATATCTTATCATCATCATCATCATCATCACAGCCTGTAACAGTCCACTGCAGGACTTAAGGCCTCTCCCACGAAAGGGGAGGTTATTGCCATAATCTCCACGCTTGGCAGGCGGGTTGGAGATCGCAGTGTTTAAATATAATAATGGAAAATGCTGCTGCCCATTTTCCAGACTACGGAGACTCTTGATCTTTTGCCTCGAAAACATTAGTCGCCTTGTACGACACCCACTAGTGTACGGGGTTGGTGCTATTCTACTCTGCCGGACACCACACGGCCAGAAGATATCTTATATATAAAGAGAATTATAATATAAAAATATAAAGGGCCGGAAGTTCTTGAAAAATTTAGGTATTTCTGTTCTTAGCGATCACTTGAACGCCTGCAAATATGTGTTTCGTTTGCGTAGAGAGATGCGCAAGACAATAAGATAATTTACTGGAAAACCTTCAGACGGGCCACCTGCTAAAATTCACGGAGCTCAAAAACGGTGCCAAATATGTCCTGCCAAAAATGTATGAAAACTAGTCATACCTGTCTAAATCGTGACCCATAACATCGGTGTCTATGGGTTCAAACAATTTCGATGACCCCTTTAAATCTCCTTAACTTTCAAATCAGAGAACAGAAACATTATGTATCTAACTTTTGTGACAGTATCATAAAGCTTTTCTCTCAATAAACTTACTGCAATAAATTCAATTCAATTTTATATCATCATCATCACGGCCCGTAACAGTCCACTGCAGGACTTTGGGCCTCTCCCACGAAAGAGGAGGTTATTGACATAATCTCCACGCTTGGCAGGCGGGTTGGAGATCGCAGTGTTTAAATATAATAATGGAAAATGCTGCTGCCCAATTTCCAGACTACGGAGACTCTTCATTTTTGGCCTCGAAAACATTAGTCGCCTTATACGACACCCATGAGTGTAAAGGGTTGGCGCTATTCTACTCTGCCGGACACCACACGGCAAATTTTATATCAAGTTAATTTATTCTTTAATCACATGTTTTTGTTTTATTGGATAATTAATTATCTTTAATGATTGAATCTGACTTTTTACTATTTTTACGTTATTAATGTGAATTAAATTATTAAAAAATTATTGCATGCAAGATTCTGGCAAAGCGTGTGAATCAAAAATGTTATATAAGATCCTATTGTATACCACATTTTACGCAATAAAAACATTCTTTTCTTTTCATTCTATTCTAATGACTGTGTTACTTCAGAAGAGTCTTTCCTAGTTATTATCTGCAGATTTATAATAAAAAAGCTGTGAAATCTCGAACAAAGAGTGCGAATTTATAGAGATTTTTCGGCACCATTGTTCGGTGTTCACTGAGTAATTAAATGACCTCACTGGAGCATTTGAATATACGAGTAGTTGTGTAAAAATTGAGATAATTTTCTTTAAAAGAACAAGCTTCAGTTTTAAGGTTTACTTACACGAGCAATCGATTCAGCTTTCATCTACACGTTTACACCATACTAGCGAAGCGGCCTAGCTTCGCACCTTAAAAAATTATACAATTAAACCTTACTCATGAATCACTCTATCTATTGGTGAAAACTGCATGAAAATCCGTTAAGAAGTTTTGAAGTTTATCGCGAACAGATAGACAGACGCGGTGTGGGAGTTTATTTTATAATATGTAGTGACAAAAATATTTGGAAGAAAATGTTACAGTCACCCTCTTTATACACAATCAACTTTATGAGAACGTTTGTTACAATTAAAATCGACAGAAAAATGTCACCTCCATTTGAATCAGAAAGAAAGTTTATTCTGCACAGACACTGCACTTCATTTATACCTCTCTTGCCCTTAATTCTTGCAAGAATTTGCAGGAAGCACTGAGTTAAGAAGCTGCAGTACAAAATTTATATTCCGTGCAGTCACCGGCAGGTCACGTTCGGTTCAGATATATTTCACACGTTTAACATTTTACGCTGCAAATTTCTCGACCTCGTTTAAGACAAAAAGAAAAACCCTTCTCTCTCTGATCTTATATTTTTAGTCAAAAAGTATTTGATGACCAAAGTGGTTCAGTTGGTTCAGATTGTTTAACACCGGTCTGCCACGCAGAGGTCCCGGGTTCGATTCCCGGCCGGGCAGAAATTCAAATGATGAGTTTTAATGTTACGTGTCTGGGTGTTATAATATGTATAATAAGTTTGTATTTAAAATCTATGAGTAATTTATTAGTTGTCTGGCACCAATAACGCTTTGCTTATTTTCTGGCTAGCCGACACTGTTAGAATTGTCCAAGTATAAAAAAAAACGTAAAACGTTTGTTCGTACTTTTCAATTTCTTACTCAAGACTAGCTACTATTGATTCAGATTAAAACCATAGTTTTGTATAGATTTTGACAAAACATTGCGGTAATGTAGTTTAATTTATCAGGATAAACCACATAATATATTCCTTAACAGTCCACTAGTCTCCTCCATATTAGTGGAGGTAATTGCCAAAATCTTCACGCTTAGCAGGCTGGAGATCACAGATTTGTAATACTTTATAGAAAATGCTTCTATTTTGTAGTTTACGGGGTAATGATGATGATCTGCCTCTATAATAGGTTTTAGTAGCAGCTTTAACGACATCCGTCAATCGATGAATTTGGTGCTACTTGCTACTCTGTCTGTTACCACACGGCCTTGTCGGACACCCATCATCATGCATGGCCACAGAACCTCTTTATCAATATTAAATATGAGAAAATTAAGAATTATATATGAATACTTGTAAATGTTGAAGAAGAATTATTTGATCATTAAAAGTGGCAGTTGCACCTGATTTTTATAATGGTTACCAGATAAGTCTAATTTCTATCATTGATCTTGACGAAAGATTTTTTCATAAAGTTTTTAATTTAACTTTTAATTAAGCGAACCTTAATAAATAGTACCATAACCGTTATCCTTTATGTGGAAATAGAGTAACAAGCAAAATATTAAACAAAGCCCATTGTAAATTAGATATAACAGTCTAAATCCTGTTGAAAGGTCCATGTCAACAGGTGCCTGAATTAAATTGAAACCAAGCATCGAGAGGTAGAGAGGTCAAAAGCGTGGGAAGGGCTTTCATGTAGGTAATCCTATTGAAGCTACCTGTGCCTTGGGATACCTCTTGACCCGTGGAAATGGTGATTTATAGTACTACGTTTTGGTATATAGGTACTTGTTGCAGACATAAGTCTCATGTTTAAAATAATGGCTAAATGCCAATGGCAATTAACAATGTATGGTTAAGTTTGGTTCGGAGAGTCGGTGGCCTAGTGGTTAAGGCGTCCGGCTCGTAAGCGAGAGGTATCGGGTTCAATCCCCAGTGTCGCCATGTACCAATAAATGTTAGTTGATTACTGTCGGATGCTCTACGGTGAGGGAAAACATCGTGATGAAACCTGTATAATCCGAAGACTGTGTCGCTTTAATCTGGTCAGGTTCCCCTGGTAGCAGGGTCGCGGAGGTCACGCTCTTTTATATTAATATGTATACGGTTAAAATATTTCTTGAGTCACGTTTTTCGGTAACTTTGTTTTTTTTATTTTTCAAAGAAAAATTTCAAAAGATAAAAGATCTTTGGTAATGTATCATACCACTTTATCGGCTTTGTAGAAGAACATTGCTTTAAAAACTTTTCCAGTTAAATATTTTCCCTGGAAGTTGAATTGGTTTGTTTGAACAACGCTTTAATTAGGTTGCTCGGGTTGTTATTCTTCTAATTTTACTGCACAAATACAATGAACAATAAAGTTATTTCTAAAACACTCGAAATACGAGTAGGTAGTTTTGGATAGATAGATACACTCTTTATTGCACACAAATTTACAAAGAAAAAAATGAAATTTGTGGGCAAAGACGGCCTTGTCGCTACAAGTGATCACTTCCAGGCAGCCCTAGAAAGAGAAAAAGATAAACATGAGACAGACAAGCAACAAAAATAGCCTTACTCATCTAGGTAAATTCTATACTATAAGTTAAAAATTAAACACCTATATACCAATATCCACACTATAGACTACAATATATACATATAGATAATATACATACATTTTTTTTTATTGTAACTGTAAATAATTTATGTATACCTTAATAAAATTATTCAAGATATTGCAGGTGCATGTCATGATATGGTAGTTGGCTAAATGAACGTCTAGCATAAGCTACACTTACTTTTTATGATTTGCAACAAATTAGTCATACATAAAAATATGATAAAATGGTCGGCAGAAGACAATGTTAACTAATTGCAAACTGAGAGGAGATGGGCTTGGTTTTAAAAGTTGCAAGTGACTTTGCGTGGTTTTAATTGTTTTAATTTTAGGTGGTTTCTTCACGTAATTTTAGTAGAATAAGATTTTTTTCAAAAATGTAAAAATAATAAATGATTTAAAAAAAAAAAAAAAAAAAGATCTGACAAAAAATTATTCGCAATAAGGAATACGGTACAAAGTTAGTACCAATTTATTTTCGTGGCTACTATTATAGCTTTTTTAAACAATGTGTAGGTTACCATTACTATAATCACCAACATCGTCAAAACATTTAAACTTTAACTGTCCAGCCATTATAAATTCATGGACTCATTTTAGTGAATTTTTTGCAAAAATTACAACTTATATCAGAAGGTAGGACTCTCTCAAGCCTGAGAAGTAAGCCTGGACGAGTTTCACTGTCTTATCTATTTCTGCCGCCAAGCAACAATGCTTACATTTGTGTTCTGATTTGAAAATTTAGCCAACGCAATTACAGACATTAGGCATTAAGTCTTCACAGTTACAACGCTTCAGCATTTTGTTGTCTGCAATCTAAATGCATGATTCGTAGATTATGTGCGACAGTTACCGCTTACCATCAGCATTTTCTAAATACGGAGATAGACGCTGCTTTAAATGATTGCCTATTTTTGTTCATTGATTTTTTGGATGAGATTAAGAAATCTTTGTGTCTTGTGTCTGAAACCAGACAATTTTACGCGGAAGTAATCTCAATTTCCAGTAACAGAGAATGTTGCAAACTTGCTTCTTCCATTTTTCTTAAAAGGCATGAGCAACAAAATAGGATGCAATAAATTGAATACAATGTGAGTTATCTTCCTCTACAGAAACCTAGATCCGGAGAAGTGGACACTGCACCGTGACAACAATATGTTACTGCCAGTGCTCGGCTTTCTACAAAATGCAGCGTTTATAGACTCCAATATCCAACGCAGCGGCCAAACTTCTGAGTAGGCGTCTGTTCCACCCAAGAACTTTTGGATGCATCTGTTTGCTACGAAAAGCGGGGTAGATTTAGGTTCATTATTTAAATTTTTACGGGTTCATTAAGATATTCATGTTTTTGTAATTATTATTCGTTCCTTCTCCGAGTGTATGGTGGTACCTACCAAATCTTCTCGTTAATACTTTTTCAAAAATTATCCATAAGTACTTTTTAATTACACCGTCGGCAATCTCAACAGTTTACGGGTATCTGCCGCTTAACTTAACCAATGGCAGCGAAGATAATGGAATAAACGTCTCATAAAGCTCCGAACCCCGCTAACAATATAACTTATCCGTTGTCCAATCAAGCCTCCGAGAAAGGGGGATCCTCGTCTGATTCCGGGCTGGTAGTCAGTGCGGGTTCGCGAGTGACCTGTAACCGTACATTCCGCGGCGACACATCCAATTTTCCGGGCTAATACGCCCTCTTGACTCCCACAATATTTCGCGGGCAATTGTCGGCAGCACTCGGCAAGCCAAGCTTGTAAGTTTATAGAGATCCCCGAATTAGATTAGAGCAGTTTCGTTTGGAAATTTAAAGGGAAACACGAGACTCCATTAATTTGATTGTGTGATACGCTAGTTAGGTTATGGGTCGGTTCCTCTGAACAATATTTTGGTACAGGTTTCACCGGTGTTAGAAAAGTTGCTCGCGCAAAAGCGGTACCTACAAAAATATTCGTGTCTAAAGACTGATACGAAACCATACGCATGGTAAAATTATATTTATAATAATTTTAGCTAAAAATTGGGTAAGTGGAGCAAGAGAGGTAGGACATACGAGTAGTGGGATTGGGGCCCCCGACTGTGGAAGCCCGACCTTATGAAACGCCTCAGCCAAACGATCTTGAATAGTAGTGTATTTCTGCTGATGAGTAAGTTTTCCGGTTCTGCGTGATGTGGAGAATCGTAGCTTTCTCCATTTGCTCATTTGCTACCAAAGATTTCCGGGAATTTAGAGGAAACTCTGGTATTGTTGATGTCTATAGGCAGTTGTGACCACTTTCCATCAGGTGACCCGTTTGCCGGTTTGTCTATGTACCTACATATATTATATTTGTCCTCATATGACATAAAAAGGAACATACTCGTACCTATATGCTATTATGTGACTTATATCGATTGCTCAATAACTTCTATATGCCTTATGCATTTTCTTGTGTCCTGATTATTTATTTATTTATATCAGCCTGAATCATCCCACTACTGGGCAAAGGCCTAACTCCTATTCTCCCATACTTCGCGATCGTTTGCTATGGTTTGCCAGTTCCTGTCGAATGCCAACAAATCGTCTCTCCATCGTTTTCTGGGGTCTGCAACATCGTCCTGATTACTCCAGATAGATAATTAACACTATGTATCAAACTAGGTTAGGTACAGGTTAGCGACACTGACTGAATAATATCATTTCTATATTAATCATGTTGATAAATTAACAGACGCCTTCTTAACCTTGTTGTTAATTAGTCATAGTTCACAAAGTTATTGCGCGTGTATGTTATCGCACTTAATGAGGTATCTATTATAATTTCAATTTACTTTGGTTGTATATTACATTGGTCATTGTATAAGTTCATCATCAGAAGTGGGTATAATCAACATCTAACCTTCAAATCCCTTGTCGAATCCAGTTCTGTTTGTTTTTGTACTTACCTTCCCCTTCACTGCATCACATTTGAAAGATTTAAATGTAATTTTCTATTAATTCTTTCTTCAAACACAGCGTTATCCTAACGAAAACAACGTCTCTTCATATTTATATGGGCCCGGTTGATGTAGAAATGTATAATTATAGAAATTTACTACATAGTATGATGACGTTCTCGGAACTTAAGAAGATAACTTCTATTGTTTATGGTAATTCATAGTTTATTTGAAAGTTGTTTGGATGATTTAGGCCCGCCGCGCCTAAAATAATGTTTCGCCGTAGACCTTTCTGGAACAAACCCTGTGTAATAATTAACGCTCGTACGTGGAGTCCGAGTTATTTTGTTGAAACTTGAGAGATGAATGCGATGAAAATAATGTATTCAGGGTAGCTTCATACAAACCACGCTTACCTCCCAGGTGCTACAAATTTCAAAAAGTCTGTCATCTTCAACTGCAGAATTTTTGACGACGTCGTCGTTTGTTATGCATCATTCAGCTACTACGTTACTATACTGTAGTATTGACGGGTCGATGCCTTAACAAAGTAGTTCTTTTGATTAAAAAATCCGCAAACTTCGGTGTGTCATTGACCTTCTAGTGTGCCTGATTCACCACTAGGCAGCTGTCATTGCACAATTCGCCAATAAATGCTGGTGTAACCCAAGGTTTTGTGCTGTCTTGATTTCATTTACATCATCTAGATGCCTGGCATACGACTAACGTAAGGGCGGGCATCGCGAAATTTTTTACCGTGCACGTGCAGTATGAGGAATGAGAAGTCCTGTAATCTTTCCTTTGCTTACTTGGGGTTCTTCAAGAGGCATGTCTGGGTACCCGGACCACGGCGTCCATTTTTAATCAGGTGGGCCGTCTGACCGTGTGCTTCCCTAGCAATAAAAAAGAAAACTCAAAACAATTATCACCAAAACTCATGGATCAAATATCTCAGACTGGTAGCCGTACGTAAATTAATCTAACTAAAATCAATAAAAGCCCTAACGGCAAGGCGGAATTCAATTTCGTCTGATTCATTTTTTAGTTCAACTTTGAAACGTGATCTATGTGGCCGTTGCTGTTGATAGAGACCATCGAAAACTTGATATATCCGACAAGAAAATTGTTTTTTGCCGTCCACATATTTCAGTTTTGATTGAAGTACGAATGTAGTTTTTTATTCTAGTGAAATACTGACTGATGTCGAGGGTCGTAGATTCAATATCTTTCATATAGCATCTGATGATTATCTGATGAATAAAAATTTACAAAAAGAAAAACGTGGGCTAGCTCATTATTCCCTTACATTGAATTGTAGGATACCTAAACTATGAAATAAGAGCAAACAGATTTTTAACTATAGCACAAATTTTGTTGCAACCTACCCAGTATCAAACGAGCAGACAGCCTACGTAATGGTAAGCGTAACGGTGCCCACTACGATAAAACTGAGTTTTTAACAGAAAAGGAAAATAAACTCGTCTCCTATACAAGATTTGCATAATACGACCAGATTTGGAACTAGGATAGTAAGCAGCTGTGGTCGTCTGACCATCGTAAATTTAATTTGACGGTTCAAGATTTTCCTCTACGCTACGCTACTATGCTCCTTGAGAGTAAGAAAACCTTGTTGCAAAGTATTGTGCAAATCGTGTTAGTACTTCGGATCAAGATTTAACGGTTGATAACTAGACCAAGATGAAAAACTTTTTTGGCAATACAATTTATGATATATACCTGATTGATTTGGAAGAACTCATTGAGAGTATCACTACTATCATGAAGAAAGAAGGTCGGTTTAATTAGTTGTAGGCTCGTTTCTAGAAGGCCCGAAAGTCGTAGGCGACAGAAAATGTATTGATAAGCGTACGGTACATTGTTGCGGGTAGTACCTTAGTATAGAGCAAATGAGAGGAACCGGATTCTAATCCCACTGTCGCCATGTACCAATGACTCTTTTCTGAGTTATATACATTAGTTCAATACTAGACAATGCTCTTACGGTGGGGGAAACCTCGTGATGAAACCTGCACATACAAGCGACTGAATGTGTAACCATGATCAAATCTGGTCAGGTTCCCCTGGTAGCAGGGTCACGGAGGTCAGGTGGCAGTCGCTTCACTGTAAATTACCTGATCTGTCAAACCCTGAACGGACCCCGGTCAAGGCGGACCCCGAGCCCTCGTACGCGAGAGCTAAAACGAGAGATTAACGCCAAGATGATTATTTACAGTGCGGTAGTGTAGAGTCAAATAAATTGCCTACCAAATTGAAATAGCAATACCAAACAGAATAGTGATTTAATTCATAAGAACAAACAGTCTGACGAAACGTTTGTCCGCCGACTGTAAAGCCTTTTATTTTATTGAGTAAATGATTTGTAGATTCTTATTGAAATTAAATTTCTCTGAGCTCTACATTTTTATTGAAATAAATGTCTTTATCATTTAAAATATAAAACAAAGTCGTTACCAGCCGTCTGTCCCTATGTATTTATGTATGTATGATGGCTTAGACGTACACTTACATATTATAAGCTACGTTACGGATTATAATGCGTTAATAATGTTTAATAATTTAATGTTTAAAGTTCTGAAACACAAATAAATCAACAAAGTATACCTAAAGGCACTATCATCATCATTCGAGCTGTCAACCCCGGCTTTCTTAATCCTGTTCGTCTTTCTCCTTGCCCGGCACAGTGATGTTAGTCCAGCGCTTCTGGGGTCTCCTGCGGGGTTGCTTTTCCAACGCAGCCCTGGGGTTTATGCAGGACATGACTAAACCAGCGAAGGCGAGCTTCTTAGAACTTATCTGCAATGTCTCTCACGCCACGGCTACCACAAATGTACTCGTTACGTACTCGACATAGTCGCGTAACGCCACACATCCACCGCAGTATTTTCATTTTATTGACCTGGAGTTCGCGGACTTGTTTCGTAAGCGTTGGCCATGTTCCGCAGTCATAGAGCATCACAAGCTTATCGCAGACCTAATGATAATATATAAATAATAAACATATTTTGGCGTTAATGCCCCAGTTTTAATCCAGGATTTGGCGATCAGGTAATTACAGTGGACCGACTACCATCTGTCTTCCGTGACCCTGCTACCAGGGGAACCTGACCAGATAAGACCATGATTACAAATTCAGTAGCCTGAATTTGCAGATTTCACGATCACGATGTTTAAAAAGGCCGCAGCGGGATTCGAACCGAGTAGGATACTCATCCACGTGGCCGGCGACGCTCCCGGGTTCGCTCACAGGTCTAATGGTATTCTTATAAAACCGGGGGTGTAATAGTCCAAAAGTTGAAGCTCCTTGAGTTTGATATGGATTTTAAGGTCGCAAGTGACTGCTGTGAGCGTGGTACTTGATATCGGAAGGGATATCTCCGGACTCGTGCAGCACGGATCATGCTAGCCATGTACTCTATTTTGGCGATGTTTAGCTTCATACCCCCGTTTTATAGCATTTCCTTCTACGTATTTACCCTGGTCTCAAGATCCTGCGTATGCTTGCTAACCAGTGGGATGTCATCTGCCATTGAGGCATGTCTAAAATGTCGGCAGAGAGTACATTCAGCACAATGCATACCTGGAAACCGCTAAGGACAAAACCCTGGTGCACATCCTCTGTAATCGGAAAGGGATTAGTATGGTGTATAATGGTTTTGTCGGCTTTACGCTTCGAACCTTAGCGCCCGCCAGATTACCTCTCGAGAAACACTGCCCTCTGCAGATCGAGAAATGCAAAATGCAGAGGTTGATTTTGTTCATTAAGGGACGACCTTGGAGTTTGTAACACAGTTTTAACTAACACTGACTTCCAGGGCTTCTATACTGCTATAACCTGTTTCTTGGTACAAAAAAGATATTATATTTTATTAATTTCAACTGCAGTGAGCCCTCCTGGAGAATTCTTAGGACGAAAATATGTCCGTGGTGACGCATCAGCCCGGCCTGATATGCGGGTATAATGGAATTCCGACAGAGAGCATTGCTGGCGAAGTTTTTGGGTCTGTGATACGTTCGAATAGCTTCATTGTATGGCTCATAAGTTTGATACCTCTACATATGATAGCCGCACTCCTATACACTGCCCTTTCTTTTATAAATAGGCGTAATGTTTTACGTTTAATGTTATGTTTACGCGCCAAGCGTCAGGTATAAGCCCCGTCAATACGACCCTGGTGAGTAGTTCAGAGAGCAGGAGTACGCCCCAGGACCCTATAGTTTTCCGGGTTTCTGTGGATATTAAATCATGCCCAATATCTTTTCCGTTCTTTATTGGGGCCAGTGACCTCTCCATTTTATCAGGGGTAGTCGGGGTTATCATACGAAGGTGGTACCGGGAAGCTGTTGTGACTCATATTTCTTGGATAGTTCTTTGAAATGAGCGCTCCAACGGTCTTTAATCGACTTGGCACTTGTGAGCAAAACGCTGTCCTGGTTCCTTATGGCAACATACTTCGTTACATTTAAACCGGCTCGACTTCGCGACTTTGCCAGCTTGTAGATAAGATTCTGCCCCTCTACTGTGTCCACCGCGTCTTATAACGGAGCCAACTGTACCGACCGCGCCTTTGCCACCATATTTTTTACTTAAAGCATGCCTATTCTACCATCCCGTGTCCTTGTCAATTTTGCGCCCTTTCGACATGCCATGGACTGTATGCCCGAGTTTCACAATGAACGTTAGCTAATTTTGCCAGTGCTCATTTGGTGGCTTCTGTACTAATAGGCACTGGAACAGGAATACTGGATGTCTCAATGCCTATTGCAAGTTCTAAAAGTCGTTTAATTCGCGATCCCATCTGAAAAACCAAGTAATAATACTCATTTCATCATCATCATCTTGGCGTTAATGTCGGCCGGGCAGAAATTGAAATGATGAATTTTAATTTCTGTAACGGGTCTGGGTGTTTTATGTATAATAAGTATGTATTTAAAAGTATATATGTAGTATATCAGTTATCTAGCACTCACAGTACAAGCTTTGCTTAGTTTGTGGCTAGATGGCGCTGTGTGAATTTGTCCACGACTATTTATTATTATTATTTTTATTTTTTAGGTCGATACCTCTCAGTACATGGTACTGGTTAACTAATATCCACGGGCCAAAGCCAAGTGGAAGGTATGGTATAACATAGTAATGTTAAGGGCTGCCAGTAGGCACTTGGGGGTGTGGGTTACTCGTATTTTATTATTATTATTAATATCAATTTTAAAAAATTGATTTTTTCGACTTGTCACGTTGTTGAAGCATATATTGTCTAGTTTAGCATCACACTACAATATTTTTAAATAATTTAAGTTAGCAAGAAATATTTTGTTGTTTATTTATATTGTACAAATTTCCAAATAAACATTATGTCTATCAAAACCAAAATCAAAATCTATGTCTCTCAAAAATCACATGATAATGAATCGAACCCTAACATCTGACGTATTCTGTGAAACAGGTGAATTGATGCACTGAGCACAATGACGTTGAAGGTTGAAGGTCATCCGGCATCTCTATGCTAGTGAGGCTCGGTGAGGGCAATCACCATCTCGAATATTTGCGCTGCACTCAGCTGCAACTGTTCTCACGGTTAATACGTGGCTGCTCTGGATGTTGCTTTACAAATAAGATAAGGTGTAGGTAAATGCCCAGCGTATCGAAGCCAAACGATGTGACAAAATCTTGGACCATGTGCGGTCCAGTGTAACTAAAGTTAGTTAGAACCAGAATGACATCTTTGGCGAGATGATGGCCATACTACAGAACTGTGGTGGAAAAGGGATCGAGAGGCCACAGAGCACCAGCATCACTGCGAACAAATGGTGCGAACGTCTTGGGCTAAGTATCAATTTTGATTGCCTCTGCGACAGTTTCATCCCAGTTTCGGTAGTCATCCAGGTTGTGCTTTGCGCTGATGGCCGCGTGTAGGGTGTTAAACACCATCCACCATTTTGAGAACAAATGATTGAGGTAGCCAGCCCGTTGGACGGTATGCAGTAGCAACCACCAAATTTTACATAGGTAGTCGTATTTAAAAAAATCTTTGTTCAAACAAAAAATCCTAGGTTCTAGGTCTAGGTTTACCTTAGTTCAGCTTACTGATGCTGGCGGGAAAAATTTGAATCATTCCCGTGGAATACTTCGGAAACATTCCAAAGTATTACAAAACTTTCGGAATATTTCAATTGTCGAAACAAATGAGGAAAATCGACCTACCTACTTATTTCGCGCTTGGAAGTTGGGACTTTGTGAGTGCACATCACATCCAGCACATCGTGCGATATCTACCGTATCCTAGCTAGGCTCTAGCTAGGCCTGGGTATAGTTCTAGGTCTAGATCTAGGATTAAGTCTAGGCCTAAGTTCAGGTCTAATTTGATGTCTAGGTCATTGATGTCTTGGTCTAAGTCTAGGCCAGGTTTACATCGAGGCCGCCTTATCACTCACCATCAGGTGAGATCGCCGTCAAATGTTCATCGTGTTATTTTACATATATTACAGATGTTAGCCTTACAATTCCACTGAACATCGCGGGCAGTTAGGACAAAACGCAAACGTGGCGTTAACAGGAACGCAATCATTCAATAATTCCGACTGAAGACTATTGAGAGCGTGGCCCCAATGAATCGGTTATCAAGGTTGAATTGGCTCGGATTACCAGGCCCGGTTACAATAGGCCGTTCCGGGCCACAGTCAGCGACCCGGGGCAATAAATCAAACTACCTAGCCGCTTCGATTATGGGTAGACTCGAAATAAACGATATTAATTGAATAGTTTCACTTCGCTGATTCGCGGAAATGTTTTTTTTATTTTAGCGAGGTCTTCGCGAGAACTTCAACCATCTTGAGGCTAAGCAGCCGACTCTTTATTTTTTTACTGACTGATACATAAAACTAATATTAGGTTTTACCTATAAAATTGGCGTTTTGTATGATGAAATGGCGAAAATTACGGAAACTCTAGTTTTCCTACAAGCTAATTTTTCAATTTCATGGAAATGGCAAATTCGTTTAAAATAAAATTTTGTCGGTATAACAGATAACGGGTGCATACTATTTCATTGTGATAACTACCCTTTTCGAAAAATTACACCTCTTTAAAGAAGACACGACACGACAATTGAAAAAGAGTATTTTTAAACCCTTATTAAAACTTTAAAAAATATTTAATAAAAAATTTTTTAGACTTATCTAAATAAACTTTATTTTTGAAATAAAATTTTGATATGTTATGCACAATAAAAAATATTTGAGCAAAAATATTACGCGAAAAAATGACAATTTCAAAGGTAAGGACGCAATATATAACCTACTCTAGTCTTGGACCCGAGCTTGTACCCTAAATTCGAACACAACTTTGTACGTCGTGACGTACATGGTTGTTCATCCGGAAGGATATCTGTTGCCGCTGTCTACACGGCTTTGGAGACAGGAACGTCTCAATTTTGTCGCTTAGAGTATCATGCTCAATGGCCAACTGGTTTTCTCATTTTGTCGTGGTCGGCAGCAGGCAGTTTCGATTGATTGCACATAATATTAATACTTGGAGTAGTGTGCAATTGGTGCGATCTTGCGGAGGGATTTCGCCTTTCTTTGCGTGTACTGTCGCTTGTACAACAATGTTTATTCTGAAGAACTGTTTAATATGATGCCTACAGCTATATTTTATCTAGATTCCTGATATAAGCATTAGTAAATATTGCAGAAGGGAGCGTAGAAACTATAGCTGAGCTTTTTTATAAATGGTGAATTAAAAATCTCAGTCAATTTTCTTTAAAATTATTATAATGAAGTATAATAATCCGTAAACACTACGTAACCATAACTATTGCTACGTAACCAGTTACGTTTAAAGAGTTACTTTGCCTGCTACGAAACTACATAGATACGTACAAAAGAGACTTGTTCTTCCTACGAAACAAGTTTCGTAAAAATAATGATTTCAATATTACAATGTTATATAGGTACAGAGTATATAACTCTTTTCTAAAATTACTAACTGATACATCATCATCATCATCCGAGCTGTATATTCCGACTTCTGCCATGGTCTGCTTTCTTACTCTTGATTCCCTACTTCGCCAGGTTTACACTTGAATCGCACAAAATGAAATACAATTTATTTCAGCATTATCTTCGAATCAAATGAAAAATAAAAACAACAAATATAGTCGACTTAAAAAGAGGCCACCTTTTCGTTGCCTTTGCTGTTATGACCTGATTGTTGTTGTGGGGCTGTTTGGAGTGCAGAGGCAACAATTGAGGTATGTCGCCGTCAACGAGAGACCCCTGCTTAGGATAATTCCTCGTTCAAAGAGTTTTACTCGCCATACAGCGTCGCAATGCTGCCCGTGTCATGGACACTTTTGACGTAACTGGTTACGTAGCAATAGTTATGGTTACGTAGTGTTTACGGATTATTATACTTCATTATAATAATTTTAAAGAAAATTGACTGAGATTTTCAATTCACCATTTATAAAAAAGCTCAGCTATAGTTTCTACGATCCCTTCTGCAATATTTACTAATGCTTATATCAGGAATCTAGATAAAATATAGCTGTAGGCATCATATTAAACAGTTCTTCATAATAAACATTGTTGTACAAGCGACAGTACACGTAAAGAAAGGCGAAATCCCTCCGCAAGATCGCACCAATTGCACACTACTCCAAATATTAATATTATGTGCAATCAATCGAAACTGCCTGCTGCCGACCACGATAAAATGAGAAAACCAGTTGGCCATTGAGCATGATACTCTAAGCGACAAAATTGAGACGTTCCTGTCTCCAAAGCCGTGTAGACAGCGGACAGGTTATGGCCCCGGGGTGGCCTCTTTGAATTGGGACTTTAGAAGGTAATACCTTTTCCTAAAGTTATGTTCCTTTTTAAATTTATTTTCTGATTTACTGATATTATTTTTGTAAATACTTTGTTGTAAATATTAATGGTTAAATAAAATTACTTACTACTTTGCTTAAAAATGATTATATTTTGTTAATCATCCACAGAGAGAACACTTGAATTGCACAAAGTGAAATACAATGTTTTGCAGCAATATCTTCAAATCAAATGAGTAAATGTGTTTCACACCTACTAAACTACTTATAATAAATACTACGAATTGAAGTTATACTTGTATCATGAGAACCAGCTATTCTATTACAATGTTGACAAAAGCAGTGTAGTGAGTTATAGCTTAGTGATACATTTTAAAACTATACGTGCCTAGGTTAATACTATTATCGGTAATAATGATTCAGTGAGACGGTATCATCGAGCACAAACCCAGTAGAGGTGCAATCTAGGGCGATCGCTTTCATACATTTATAATAACTCAGTGCAAAATAAGTTACCTATGTAACGTCATGCATTACAATGATTATACACCAAGTGCTTAAAGAACTATTTTATGTACGGTAGATATACGATGCAGTGTGGTGTTGGGCAGCAGCGTTTTACATTTTTTACCGACTTCAAAAACAAAAGCAAGAGGATGATCTATTCTAATATATTTTATGCTTGTACACCGATTTCTTTGCTTTAGAAATTATTCAAAGTTTACGTGCGTGTGTGTGTGTGTGTGTGTGTGTGTGCATTAAATTCTCTTCTAACCGATGACATGTGTCAACTGTAGTATTGAAATGACATAAGAGGCTGTAGTGCCGACCGTGGCCAGCAGCAGCGGCGCGCCCAGCGACGCCGCCCCCCACGCACTCAGCCGCAGCGGCGCCGCCCGCACCGCTAGCTGCAGCCGCTTCACATACTGCCGGGACCGCTCGTCTGATGGACAATACGAATGCATTATCTAACGATGAAGTCAAAGTCGTCGTTTATTATACCTTTACATTTTTTTTGCAAAATTAACCCAAGTCCAATTTTCGAATTCCGTTGCAGCGCAGAGGGCAACATAGCAGCCCCTGTTCTCAGTATCTAAGTGTGCTGGAGTGTAGACCGTAGAGTTGGTATTGGGTAGGTATTGGCATGTGGGAAAAGTAAAAGAGGTGTGTCAGGATCGTATCTTGCGGCACTCGATAGTTTCGGCCTACCCATATATGATACGGGCGTTAGTGATCCCCAGAAAGGGAAGGTTATTGGATAATCTCCACGCTCGGCACGCAGGTTGGAGATAGCAGTGTTATACACATAACAAAATGGAAATGATGCTGCCCATTTTCCAGTCTACAGAGACTCTAGATTTTTTGCTTTGAAAACATCAAACTCCTTTTACGACACCCACGAGTGTAAGGGTTTGGTGCTATTCTACTCTGTCGAACAACACTCGGCTAGAACGGCGGTCTAATAACTTACTTAAATCTAAACTAAATAAATACAAAAGTCATAATATACTTCCAGGATTGTTGTTATTTATTATAACTGTCATAAATAACTGTACGGAAATCACTTCTGAATATTGAATACCTTACCGACTGGTTGAACATTTTCGGCTGATACTCCGCGACGATAGGGGAGGGCGGGGTTCAAAGTACCGGGGGTAAGTTCATGCATTTAGTTTTGCGAAAAGAAAATTTTAAGCGCGTCACAAAATGTCGTACCATAGCGCTGCGATGGCAGCTATTTTAATAACGCGATAACGGTGACTAAAAGTGGTAACCACTTGGTGGTTCATAAATGTTACGTTTGTATATATTTTCTTCCATAAACATTTTGTCTATATCATTTAATATTGTGAAAATAATAAAACTAAAATAAATTCTGCATCCATTGATCCATAAGACTTTTTTTTCTTTCCATAAGATTTATTAACTTTATTTTTACGTATTATAAAACTTTCGAAACATTGAACCCCGCCTTCTCTTACATTGTTTTTACCCGACTGCGTTAGATTATGTTTTTCAAGCGCCATATTCATTAATAACAACAGTAACAAAAGAAAATAGCCACATACAACATAATAAGCAAGAGTAGCGAGTTAGAATTTATTGCATTTTCGATAAGTACATATCTAACTTACTTAACCCACCTATTGGGAAAAATTTTAACATCGCTCAATCTTTTTCTATAAATATGCCTAAAAATATCCAGGATTGAAAATAAACCAAATTAGTGAACGAATGCAAAGATCTCTGAATTAGCATTTTTATATTTATAAGTAGCAAAAGTAAGTTAACAGATCTAAAGTTTTCTTTAAGATGTCTGTATCAAAATAGTCTGTTGTTGAGCAAGCGCAGTGAGCTTCATTTATTATTACTTTAACCTTTCGGGATTGTTTTATAGGACCCACGGTATACGGCAGAAGTATGCTCGAGTACGATCGATACAATCGTACATAGAAATCAAGTTCGCGTTCGTCGATCATAATAGGTACCTACCTATGGTGAGTGTTAGTGCGTCAGCCAGATGTAAATCCAGTGTATCCGCCTGCAATGATATGAGCTCGCACAGCACCAAAGGCAAAAAGGAAATGAACGCATCGTGAAATCGAAATGATATTAAAGAAATAATCAAAATAAGACTCGTCACTTTCTGAAAACAATGAATTCGCCATGAATGATACTATAATGTATTTGGGTAATTATTTTTCTCTGTGTCTATACGGGTAAGGTACGAAAAGGGCAGAAATAGACTTCATTAGATTAAATCAATACCAACGAAATTGTGCCGAATTATAGTATTTTTTATATTACCAGTGTTTTATGTTGACCACCATATGGTAAGACCACAACATGTTTTCAACATTGGAAAATACGAAATCGACGATAAACTGAAACCATTTGCGTAAAAGATTAGTGTGTGTTAATACATTATTTAGCTTCATTTTATTTAGCTTCATTATTCAGCTTTCAGCACGATCTCTGTCCCCTTGCACATTTGTAAATTAAGAGGGTTTAGGTATCCGTGAACTTCAACTGCAGTTGTATGTATGTATCACCAATTGTTACCCAAAGGTACAGATAAATAATACATCCAGTGATCTCCTTCCTATCATGGACGGTGTTTCGCAGGGTAGTATCCTGGGTGCCACACTATTTCTGATATTCATTAACGACTTATGTAACACCCAGTTAATGAACGATGAAATTATAACTTTTGCGGAAGATACTGCACTTCTTTTTCATGCTCCTGGAGCCAGTTGTTTCATATTGCACAAATAGGTTTCGACAGATTGAAGCAGTGGCTGGCAGGTAACCTCCTAAGTATTAACACCGAGAAGACTAAGTACGTGGTTTTTACACTAGCGATGCCCGGTGTTTTCGATGAGCACTCTCTAACGGCACATGTGTCAGTGTTTGGATGGTGATTGTGATTCCTGAACATAGTAGTTACAGTTATTAATTGTTGGGGTATATTTGTTGATTGTACGCTCGGCTTCAAGCAACATATTGATGCCCTATTGTCGTAACTAAATGCTAAAAAGATTTATGTATTAGGTACTTACCTCTGGTGAGTATTAGTGCATTAGCCAGTTGTATGTCCAGTGTATCCGCCTGCCATGCTATGAGCTCGCACACCACCAAAGGCATATAGGAAATTAACATATCAAGTAATTGATATAATATTGAAAACATAATCAATGTGGGATTCCTTATGCCCTGAAATCAATGCATTTCAACTATAATATAACAGATAATAAAAACCTATAAATAAAATTTATATTATAAATACATATTTGTAAAAGATGTCGCGCCGGACAGCTAGTAATTTTAATAATTACCATTACTTTTATTTTGACCATCATTGAATAAAACCATTGTATGATTTCAATATTGGTAAATACGAAATCGACGATAAACTGAAATAATTTCCAAAAACGATTAGCGTGTATTTAAACATTATATAGATTAATACATAGAACTAAACAAACGTACGTATAGGTACGCTAAGTTAATATTCATACAAAAACTAACCTTGGTTAAGAAAGCAAATTCCATGAGACGGTAATGATCACATATATTCTCGTAAATGTCAGTGTAACGCATCTGACTGTGTGTAATGTGGTTAAAGCCATAATGTTTGACAATTGCAATAAATGTTTTGAATCGGTAATATAGCACCGACAATACGATTGTACCCAACATGGCACTCATATATTTAGAGAAAATCATGACATTTAACATCACGGACAATAAAACCAATTTTGAATTTGAAGTGTATTTCGAAAATATTACTCCATAAATAATGTATGACGAAAATCGTAACAAAATCAACAAAATTAATAAACTGTATGACAGTATAGATATATACTTAACCGCAGCAGGGGGCAAACTCCACATGGAGGTGAGACGCGACCCAGAACAAAAATACTTCAAAAAGGTTTTGCTGAAATACAACGACAGAAAAATATTAAATACATATTCAAAATCACGAATTAACAAACCATTAAAGATTTCATTGAAATTTAACTTGTACGTGGAATAAATAATTGCGTTAAATGTAAGACAATATATCTTGACCAATATATTGGTACGATTTGAAATCCTTAATTTTGAATAAATGCCTAAAAACAATCCGAAAATAAGAATCGGCCTGAGCTTATTATAAATAACGAAAGGTTTGTGATTGCCCATTAGAATCATGATTAGATTATTAACAAAATTTTATGAAATTGCGTCCAATGATACCGACAATAAAGTGGTCCTCTGGTCAATAGTGTGTAATAAAAATTCGCTTTATATAGGCGAGTAAAAATAAAAAGTCAATACTAGATAGGTACTGTAATTAATGGTACTTTCAATAATCAACTCTATGAATGGCTTTTCCTCATTCAGAGCCCTGTTATTATATTATCTAATCAACAAAATAGAAAGCTGTTTGAAAGCAATTCAACTAATGGCACTTGACCAAAATAATCACTTTATTAATGTAAAACATTACATAAAATCTTCTCTAAAGGCATGAAGAAAATGCTAAAAAAGAAACAAACAAAACAGCCACTAATTAAATTTCCATCCATACCACCTGGTCTAGTTGCCTTCCGTACCCTCTTCAAGAAACTTCCTGCCGCGTACGACCGTTCTTTGGAATTGTCTTTCCGCAGCGGTTTTTCCGAGCCAGTACGACATTGGAGTATTCTAGAAACGAACCCACACTTTCTCTAATACCGAAAACGCATGATATGGATGTCCATAGGTGGCGGTGATCAGTTACCATCAAGTGACCCGTTTGCTTGTTCGTCTTCCTTTATTATGAAAATAGTATTTAGACGGGACGGCGTCCATTATAACGAAACGAAAGATTTTTCGTTCGTTATTGCCTCCTCCGCTCGCTAAAGCTCCTATCGACTTATCTAAGGTTAGCTGGAGGATATCTTGTTGTGGGATTAGCTCTCCTTTGCATTGTAAGTGTTTTCTTATGTAATCTGCAATTTTGTTGCAGTATAGAGTTTACCTACATATAATAAAACCACGATAAGTCCGTATTGACAGACAGCAGTAAAAATTATAATATGTGGATAGGGCAATAATCTGGGGATAATCTGTCCTTGTCAGTCCTTCTTGTAAACATTTAGTTATTTGGCTTGAACTTGTACTTTCAGTTTGTCTTAATTAATTAATAATAATAATAATCATGCTGAAAATTATCTCTAACACTTCCTTTTTAATTGGTTTGTCCATTATTTAATAGTTGCCCATTGTTTAATTGTTTGTTATGACTTTTATGATTGACGTTCTATGACTTTAAAATACTTGGCATAAGTTACCATACAGAGATTTTCTTTTTTATGGAAGAGAAGGTCTTATTATACATACATACGTTTTTAATACGTACATTTTTAAACGTCCAGATTGAATTTTGCAAGCTATCTATGCCAATCTAAAAAATACAGAGAATAGTAAAAAAAACTAAACTAGACGTATCGCCGAGTACATTTTAGAATCAATGTTTTTATATTTAACTTTGGCATTCCCTTTGGCTCCCTGTGTGGGTTCTACCGGAGGTACAATAAGGAAGTGTTCTGAAAAATTATTTGATCTGGTGCCCACAGCACAATTCCGCCATCGCACCACCCGCCGTGGGCTGGGTACTCATCCCCATTACGTGGACCCCCTGCCAGTGTGTATTGCCAATGAAGACCTACGGAACAGAAACGTAGCCGCTTACTGTGGGCGAAAGGGACAAAAAATACCTACGTCTAATGTCCATCGTGTGGCTACTCCATTGACAGTTGGTGGCGCTGCACTTGATGCTGTGGACCACTATACATACCTAGACAAATAGTATACTATTATGCTAGGAAGGTCCAATTTCGAGAAAGAGGTCAATCGACGAATCCAACTCGGTTAAGCAACGTCAGGAAGCTACGGAGGACTTCGCCAGTGTGTATTGCCAGCGAAGACCTACGAAACAGAAACGTAGTCATTCATTGCGCGATCGAATGAGAAATGAGGAGATCCCGAAGGATTGCCTAGCCTAAGTGGTTGTTTGCAGGGTATATAGCTCCAGAATATATGGCCGATGGGGCAGTAAATTTCTCGAGTGGCGACCACGTACTGGAAGACGCAGCGTGGGTAGACCTCTCACTAGGTAGACTGACGACCTGGTAAAGATCGCAGGTACCGGCTGGATGCGGAAGGCTCAAGACCGGCCTTTATGAATAACTCTGGGGGAAGCCTATGCCCAGCAGTGGGCGTCTTCCGGCGGATATGATGATGATGACTGGCGCTGCCATTCATGACAAGCTGAGGCTGAGGCTGAGGCTAGTCCAGTTCGGCCCAACAACGCATTGCCATACTTCTATATTAATATCTGTCCAAACAACCGACACTCGTAACTCATTCTCTCAAATCCACTTCACATCAAATTCATTTATTTCACTGTGTTCATGCATATAAAATTTATTATGATTATGATGAAAATATAAATTTTACCATCTCTTACTGCTACGATTTAATACAACATTGACATGTTGACATTCGTGAATCTATTTTGTCTATGATTTTTCAAACGCTTTTCGTTATTTGGGCCTTTGTCCTTCTGTTATATAGTTCAATACAGAGTCACAATCAAGTAAATCTAAATAAATTGTGGGACGGAAAAAAACATTAAATTTAGAGGAAAAGGACAAGGGAGGGCCGAAATAACGAAAAACGTTTAGTAGAGCAGTCACATTCCCTGACAATGACTCTCTCTTTATGTGCAACAAATTACACGTCCAATTTAGTCCCGTCTAATGAAGCTTCAAACGGGACACGGCTTAGGGAAGGCACCGAAACGGGCGTTCTAAATAAACAACATTTTCTACCGACTTTTAAATAAACACGATACCTATTGTAGGGTCTCGCCCTGAAGGTACTTACGGTTACTCCTGTTCAAATAACTGTTCAGCACGTTGACACTTTTATTGTCCATTTTTTGGTATATTCTTGGGTTTGGCCCTTCAGGCTCTGATAGCTCATCATCTTTGCCTGGAAAATTAGTTTAATACTGTAAATTCTGACTACGTTGTAATTACGTGCTACAAATATTTTGAATCGAATCGAACTTAGATTAGAGTATTTTCTTTTGGGGAAATGATCTCTTGTATCCTAAATATCCAATTGGTAAAAGTAATGAGGGTTTTTGGACAAATACAAGGGTATTGGGGTGTGTGTCTGGACTCTTACCGTTGTATCTTCTTGTTTTTCCTTTTTATGAATTTAAGTTTGCCCCCTTGCCACGGGGGTCATTTTTCCATCACATTAGAAGGTTTCTTTCGTATCAAATATTACATTTACATATACAATAGCACATTTTCCAAATTGACGTTAATCTTTTATTATTTTATTCTTTATATGTCATATGTTGTCATGCGGACACAGTCCATAGATGGCGGAGATTTTAATCTTTTTTGTGCTCCCCTTATTCTAGATATTTGCTGGATCCAATTATTCATCATATCTTCATGGATTATATCCTTGGCTGCTAAACACGAGGTCGTCCGAAAATAAATATTGACCACTTCAGAAACTGGCTGGCCGACTACGAGTACTGGCCATGAAGACTATATCTTCTTTTGTGCCAAATGCGTTCTCGAACGTGTTTAAATGAAGACCCGAGCCTGCGATAGAGAGTGCAGCGGATGAGTGGGCAGAGTCTTCCCAGCCTTCGAACTAGAAGGTGAACTAAATCATAGCTAGAAGAAGCTATCTTCAGAAACTAAAATTTAAAATACCAATCGACCGGTCAAATTACGCACGTGACGTCATAAAAGTTATCCTCGAAGTTGTCAAAGTCAATCTGCAAACTGTACTTTTCGACCAAAAGTGAACGCAGTGATCCAGCCCGGGCATAAGTTGTGGACTTTCGTGAACTTTCGTACTTTTAGCATTTTAAATTCTTTTAGAAAATTTCTTGTTTAGTTTATTATAGTTTCTGGACTGAATGTACATAAACCCATTACCCTGTTATTAGTTGTTTTTATTATTTACTGAGCCTGGCACTGTCCGTCGGATAGTGTTACGTTACAGTTTGGCGCCGTAAACTGTGGTCTTTCAGTCCAGAAGTCTAGTCTAGTAGATTCATTCATAATTATTCAGTCGATTCACTCTTAATTATTTTGCGTACATAAAATCTTTAAATATATATTTAAATATATTCATTAAAAATATTACTTAACATTACATAACATACATACTCATATACTTACATTGGCATCGGTCCCAGGGCTACCCTCTGGCGGTGTTTACATACATACTCATATACTTACATTGGCATCGGTCCCAGGGCTACCCTCTGGCGGTGTTTACATACATACTCATATACTTACATTGGCATCGGTCCCAGGGCTACCCTCTGGCGGTGTTTACATATATACTCATATACTTACATTGGCATCGGTCCCAGGGCTACCCTCTGGCGGTGTTTACATACATACTCATATACTTACATTGGCATCGGTCCCAGGGCTACCCTCTGGCGGTGTTTACATACATACTCATATACTTACATTGGCATCGGTCCCAGGGCTACCCTCTGGCGGTGTTTACATACATACCCATATACTTACATTGGCATCGGTTCCAGGGCTACCCTCTGGCGGTGTTTACATATATACTCATATACATACCTATTACATATCTAACTTCCTTTTCTCTAAATTCTAAAAAAGACACACACTTGTCTATAAAGTCATATAGTATTTCGGCTCTAATTTTGGCAATTACAGTATAATCATGGCACGTACTATTCATGATAAATTTTAATTTAGTTATATCGTGGGCTCTCTTTCATATATTCTTTATAGTGGTTTCTTACATTTGCTTTATTAATTTTGATTGTTTTTCTTTAAAGACTGTAGAATATTTTATTTATATGCAATATATATTAGTATACTATCCTTTATTATATTTTTGTTTATTTTTCCGGGTTATGGGTAGGACCGCCGGTATAAACAAGCCTACACCGAGTGCGGATTGCGACACTTTAAATAAGCCCTCTGCTGCAACTCTTAGAGCGGTTGGTGACTCTACAATCCCTTGTTAGGTACCGCCTGTTCCCACTAATATTTATTTCTTTAATTTTGTTTTTGTGATGGGTAGGACCGTCCAGATAAAAAAGCCTACACCGGGTGCGGTTCGCGACACTTTAAAAAAGCCTTATGCTGTACCTCTTAGAGCGGTTGGTGACTCTTCAATCCTGTGTAAGGTACCGCCTGTCCTCTTGTACATTCTTCTCGTTGTGGATGCTACGAGCGCTCGCAAATGAGATGAACTTGTTGAATCCCGTTTGCGGTCATCGTGTATTTCAATTAATATAAAACATATTTATTATAACGTATTTATTGATTATCAAGTTTTCGCGTGTTCTGTGTGGTAGGTAAAAAAATTAGCCTTTCACTGATGCGGATCGTGACATCTACCTAAAGCCTACACGTTTCGTTCTGAGCGGGTGGTGACTCAGATTTACGTCGCACAGAACATTCGAATCTTTGAGTCACCCTTTTTTATTTATTCTTATTAATATTTATCCTAACGTATTTATTTAATGTTTATTTATAATATTTTACAGTCGGAAAAGTTTTACTTAATTTTCTTTTATTAAAAATAAATAAATTTTTAACTGTTATGTTGGAATGTTAGGGAAAATAATATAAACATGTTACAAACTTTATTTTATTTGAACTTCATATTCCAATTTCATTCTTATTGTGTGGTGATTGATACAATATTTTCTTTACAAAATAACTAACAAACATATTCTTACATTTACTAAACACTTTCATAATAACCTTGTTTTTTCTTTTTCTCTTGTTTTCTTTTATTTCTGTAAATATTTAAAGATTTTAGTTTTTTTTAAACATTGTAAAATGATAAATCTACTTTAATGTTTTTTTTACTTTTGTTGTAACAGGGGATTTTCTACATATTACCCATATATTTTTTTTCTCCCTCTACATGTTAATCCCTCTAAAGGGTTAGGGTTCTTTCTTATACTTTGACCCCTCTAAAGGGTTAGGGTTGTCCCTATACTTTAACTCCTCTAAAGGATTAGGGATGTCTCTATACTTTAACCCCTCTAAAGGGTTAGAGAGTTCTTATTTACTTTAACCCCTCTAAAGGGTTAGGGTGTTTCTGTTTACTTTAACCCCTCTAAAGGGTTAGGGTGTTTCTGTTTACTTTAACCCCTCTAAAGGGTTAGGGAGTTCTTGTTTACTTTAACCCCTCTAAAGGGTTAGGGTGTTTCTGTTTACTTTAACCCCTCTAAAGGGTTAGGGTGTTTCTGTTTACTTTAACCCCTCTAAAGGGTTAGAGAGTTCTTATTTACTTTAACCCCTCTAAAGGGTTAGGGTGTTTCTGTTTACTTTAACCCCTCTAAAGGGTTTGGGTAACCTTTAACCTCTCAAAGGGGATATAGGAATTACTTGGAGCGGCTAACAACTCCTTAAATAAGCCATTGTTTTAACTGCCTAATACAGGTTATAACTCACTTGGACATTAGCTAAAAAAATAATTTTTTTTTATAGTATCAAATTTTTTTTTTCCCGGGTTTTTGGGGTAATATGTAGGGTCTCGCCCTGAAGGTACTTACGGTTACTCCTGTTCAAATAACTGTTCAGCACGTTGACACTTTTATTGTCCATTTTTTGGTATATTCTTGGGTTTGGCCCTTCAGGCTCTGATAGCTCATCATCTTTGCCTGGAAAATTAGTTTAATACTGTAAATTCTGACTACGTTGTAATTACGTGCTACAAATATTTTGAATCGAATCGAACTTAGATTAGAGTATTTTCTTTTGGGGAAATGATCTCTTGTATCCTAAATATCCAATTGGTAAAAGTAATGAGGGTTTTTGGACAAATACAAGGGTATTGGGGTGTGTGTCTGGACTCTTACCGTTGTATCTTCTTGTTTTTCCTTTTTATGAATTTAAGTTTGCCCCCTTGCCACGGGGGTCATTTTTCCATCACATTAGAAGGTTTCTTTCGTATCAAATATTACATTTACATATACAATAGCACATTTTCCAAATTGACGTTAATCTTTTATTATTTTATTCTTTATATGTCATATGTTGTCATGCGGACACAGTCCATAGATGGCGGAGATTTTAATCTTTTTTGTGCTCCCCTTATTCTAGATATTTGCTGGATCCAATTATTCATCATATCTTCATGGATTATATCCTTGGCTGCTAAACACGAGGTCGTCCGAAAATAAATATTGACCACTTCAGAAACTGGCTGGCCGACTACGAGTACTGGCCATGAAGACTATATCTTCTTTTGTGCCAAATGCGTTCTCGAACGTGTTTAAATGAAGACCCGAGCCTGCGATAGAGAGTGCAGCGGATGAGTGGGCAGAGTCTTCCCAGCCTTCGAACTAGAAGGTGAACTAAATCATAGCTAGAAGAAGCTATCTTCAGAAACTAAAATTTAAAATACCAATCGACCGGTCAAATTACGCACGTGACGTCATAAAAGTTATCTTCGAAGTTTTCAAAGTCTTATGCACGTGACGTCATAAAAGTTATCCTCGAAGTTGTCAAAGTCAATCTGCAAACTGTACTTTTCGACCAAAAGTGAACGCAGTGATCCAGCCCGGGCATAAGTTGTGGACTTTCGTGAACTTTCGTACTTTTAGCATTTTAAATTCTTTTAGAAAATTTCTTATTTAGTTATTATAGTTTCTGGACTGAATGTACATAAACCCATTACCCTGTTATTAGTTGTTTTTATTATTTACTGAGCCTGGCACTGTCCGTCGGATAGTGTTACGTTACACTATACCAAGCAAAGGATTTTGCAATTTATTAGAAGCGAAATTTCGAGCAATATTTTCCGGAATCTCTTGTTCAGTAATTATATTGAAATGAAATTATCTATTATACAAAAAAAAACTAAACATTCGCGTGTATGTTCGTTCAATACTAAGATGATGCTTGCAAAGTATTATAAAGATTTGTGAATAATAACTATTTCCTTCAATATTATGCACCGTGTTCTAGGGCAGGGATTCCCAATCTTTTTCAAACTACGAATAAGAGTACGAAATATTTATTTAACACAGAAACACCCGAGTCAAACACGATTCCCTTTACAACCTGTAGTTTTTTTGGGACACCGTTCTGAGATCCCTATGTGTGGCTTTTACAGACATTAATTTCAATAAACAGAGAATATTAGCTTGCTTTTCTAAGCAAAACTTTCCCAATGAAGTTTTAAAATCGATACTCTTAGGATACCTCCACGACGCCCCAGGGCGTCGCAAAGCACAGTTTGGGAACGCATGTCCTGTAGATACTTTAGTCTTGTAGGTACAATTTTGTATGCTATTCAGTGACAAACGAGCAGACAGCCCACCTGATGGTAAGTGGTAACTGTCGCCCATAACATCTACAATTCATACATTCAGGTTGTAGGTAAAGCAGCTGCGTTGTCATTGTGAGGACTAAGATGAAGATGGCCTTATGCCTGTTCTAACATTAAAATAAATAAAAATAATAATCATCTTGGCGTTAATGTTCCGATTGTGCTCTCGAGCACGAGGGCCCGGGGTGCATCTGGATTTGGATTTGGCGATCAGGTAATTACAGTGGAGCACCTACTATCTGACCTCCGTAACCCTTCTTCCAGGGGAACATGATCAGATTGGATCGTAGTTACAAATTCAGTTTCTTAAATTTGCAGGTTTCATCACGATATTTTCCCTCACCGTAAGAGCATCGGTTAGAATTCAACTAATGCACATAACTCCTAAAAGGGTAATTGGTACATGGCCGCAGCGGGTCCGAACCCGGTATATCTCGCTTACATAGACATAGACATAGACAGCACTTTATTCGGTTCTACATTACATTCTTAACCTAAGGTGAGTACAGTAAATTATTATTACGATGAAATCGTCGGATACTCAACCGCCCAGCCACCGACACTTCTAACACTAAAATACATGCTGGTAAATTTATTTATTATATTGGTTTCTTTGTTGGTTTGCTAGTGACGTGGTGGCGGATATTGCCAAATATTCCTCCACTGCGGTGTATTTTCCTCAGCCTGCGGCTACAATCAGTACTAGTATGAAATTCTGAATCCATAAGAAAATCGTGGGAGCATCGTTTATTTTTCTGCCTAATCTGCTGTGTACTTTGAGAAAATATAATGTGAACGAAAAATGTAACTAATAGCCAGTATATCATTCTTGTCATATGTGAGAAGCAAATCAAAATTAATAATATGAATTTTAATTAAAATAGAGTTGTAAATTCTTCAAAATAATTTTCAAACGTTCGTGCAGTTGAAATACAAACATACTTCATAATAATTTCCATTATCCATTCTCTTAAATTTTGGCCTTCTAATAAGATACCATTCCTTACATCTCTTAATCGGGTGAGCACAAAGAAATTTATAACAATAGAATTTTTTTATCCCCTAATTACCCGATCCGAAGAGTACCTGTAGGTATGTAAGTACTATTGCTATGAAATGTCGAAGATAGGGTCATTTGAAAAAAAAAAATTGTCCGGCTTGTGCACGCGCTAACTTCTGTCATTGGAAAGATATATGTTATTATTATGTCGGGAATTAGGGCACACGAGAGATAACTCTAGCAGGGAGATCCAACGGAAGATATTTTCGTGGTACTTTAGTAGAAATAAAGATTAAACTGTTGTTTAACAGTGTATTGAGATAATATAGCGATTATTACAATAAAAATTGCAAACAATAAAAGAATAGGCTGAATTTGGCATAGTTACAGAAGCAGACGTAATGTGAGACTAACAAATCCTTTCGATATATGTTAGGTTTAAAGATCATATATTCTCATTATAGTCATAATTAGTCACTTACACGAGAATACAATACAGGTAAGTAGGTAGCAATTTAAACATTCGCATCGCGCAGAACATAAGTAAGGTACTCACAGTGTATGGAATATTGATATAGCACTAGATTGTCACTTCACATTGATATATAAATATAATCCCATCTAAATGAAATCTGCAATTTTTTCCGACGGATAATCTACCTTTCCAGGATTTTCCCTTTTGTTTTATGTATACGTACCTATTTATAATTAGGATTAAAAAGAAAGCGCGGATTTTGGCGGTCGGACTAATCTCATAAAATATCTGCGGAAATCTGATTATCTTGGGTGAAAATGCTTCCCTAAATATGTATCATTGTAAGCCGTTTTATCAGTGAAACAGCAAAAGAATTCCAGTATTTTGTGCAATTAATGTAAGAATGAAAAAAAAAAAGGTTATTTCTACCTGCACATCCAATTTAATAATGAAGCCGGATGAACTAATTTGGTGGTAAATAAGGTCTCATTTGATTTTTTTTAATAAATACCTTTTATTCTCGTTATATTTTAAGTGGCTTTGATGCTATCGAGAGAACAAATATTGCAAGAGAGCGGTATTTGAAGGAGCTTCCGAAACCTTCAAAATTTTACGTAATATTGTAAATGAAATGCCAATTATATTTAAACATGATTTCGACCGTTGCCGTTGCGTGGTCATTCTACCATTAGTCACAGATAACAGTTAAAACCATTAAACCAAAAGTGATCTACATCGCTAAACAAAATTTTTTATGGAATAGGAAAAATTTAAATCAATCTATAATTTCAAGTTGACCACTGAGATTGGGTAATCTAACTACATTCGTTTCTTTTCTTTGGGGATAAGTGAGTTATTAGTGAAATACAGCCGCGAAATGTGTGTGAAAACTGGACATCCAGAGTGGAGAGGACATCTACGCGCCAATCACGGCTGCCACATAGCCGAAATCATATTCAAACATAAATGGCTTTTCATCATCTTTTCATTAAAGCTAGTTTCATTGATATTAAACATATTTTTCTTTGTTTAATTTCAATTAAAAACCCAATGCTTTAAAAAGGGACCATACAGGTAATTCAAATTTCGTACGGGCAAATTCAAATGTGGAAGTGTAAACATCCATGATATTGAATTTGAAATACGGCATTCCCTGTTCGAACAAAGTGTTCAATGAATTGAAATTGAGTTGATTGTTAAGATATTTTATAACATTTTAAGAGCCAATAAAAAAATAACAAGTAATCCGAACGAGGAGGAAAACAAGGAAAATCGTATAAATAGGGAACGGAAAACTACCACTCCGTATTGTTTATGATGATCATTTACCTTAACTAGGGGACGTTATTGCAAACAAGATTCTGCTATTGGAATTTTGAATTTGTTTGGAATAGTGAATTCCGTATTAGAAATGTTAGTAAATATGAAATTGTAATCATATTGTGCAGAACACTGAAATTGAAAAGCTGCATACTAATGACTCCTCAACCAAGCCTCCACTAAACCAGTCATGACATTATACTCATTTATCGCTTGAGATATCAACCTTGGATGTTGACGAATTTCGAACCGCCCGGGGCCTCGTGGCTTATAACGACGGCAACCAATTGATAGCAATCAGTAGGCTAATCACGTAACTCTGTTGCTAACAATTCTTTGAAGTCAATTATTGCAATTAGAATTGAATAGAATAGAGCTTTATTTACAATTGTTAAGTACTTTTGCGATTACGTATCATCGATTTCATGGGTTCAGTTGCTAACAAGGTTCCATTGCAATACAATGAAACTATACGTAACCACAACTCGACCATACGTAACCGCAAAAGTAACAATTTCAATAATTAAAAACAGATGATTATTAGCAACAAAGTTACGTAAATAGCATACAGGACCGACGGCTCAATGTGTCATCGATATCCATCGTCCTGCTTCCGATATACCTATAGATTCCAAATTATCATTGGCCACAAAGGCGTACTTAAAGAAGACTGCATATCACAGCGCCGTACAATACATACTAACTCCCTTTATGATTCCTCGTGACGTCGTTTACACTGGGTACGCGTATTGTCATATGAATAGTACGCCTTGTGCAGTTAACGACGAGGGGGGCTGGAATCGCCTCTCTCGGCCATGTGCCAGCTAGGCTTGGATATTGGAGCAATAATTTTTTTATCAACCTTTATGTCAAGGCCTTATTCGGTCATGGAGCGATGGTGGAAACACTAAACACTTTTCACATGTTATTTTTATGAGTAGTAGTATGTATGGTCTAAGAAATAAATGTGGATAAAACAACACGAGTTAATAATTTTTTATGGTATACGATAGACATACAGGCAAGCGCGCCACCTAATGGAAAGTAGTCACAACCGCCTATGAACATCAGCAACACCAGGAGTGCTACCAATGCGTTGGCCGCCTCTAAAGAGGCTTCTAATATACCTCTTAAACATATCACAGTCCAAGGGAAACAATGTGGCTGGGAGGTCAATGTGGAATGAGCGACCCTTCACATGGACACCACTAGAGGTTCCTAACCCGCGGTGGGTTGTGTGATGGCGGACTTTTTTAAGTTACTTGCTTAATGTACATTTATTCGGGAACACAGCCCACGAAAATTTTTTATTGCAGTTGTCAGCATTTTCTTGATTAAGCATCTCAAAGTTACTGACATAAAGGTACGTTCGGTATACTGATAAACTAAGGCTTTTTTCCTGCAAAATATGAGTATTCAAGTTCACAAACAGCTGGTTATTAAAAAATATTTACACAATCTTTTGAATACTGATTTCGGCAGATTATCAGATTGTTAAAAAAACTATTTTGCGATTACAGACCACATTTGTTTTTTCAAGTGAGCAGAAGTCATAAGAGGACCACTTATTTTGACCTAAAAATTTCGCAAAATTGTAATTATTGTGTTAAATTGTAACTTATGACCGAGGAATAAAGTTATAGCGTTTTGTAAAATTGTAATAAATAGAACTTACCGTAACTTTTCGAAATCATCACTTTTTGTATTCGAGAAAACGGCGATTTTGGCAACAAATGGCAACAATTTGAATTAGACAACCGAAATGTAAACAGCTTGTTACGAATCAGAAGTTTCGTTCAGAAATTCATTCTTCCATAGGCAACATTTGAGTGACATCTTGTGGTCTACACAAAGCATCTGCTAGTCAAGAAAAATGATTTGCTATGTGGTCGCTATGTGATCATAGCCTGGCTACGGGTTAATTTACTTGAAGTAGACCCATACATTTAAACACACATGATACTTAGTGAGAACATGCAAATAGCTCTCCCGATGGTAAACAGCAACTGGTAGCACTTAATAATGTCTTAATATGTAATTGCCTTGGCAAACAGTATCCTTCAGCCCAGTACATAACAATGCCAATACTCCAACCTTGCTGCTAGGTGGTAGAAATTATTAGATATAGTATAGGTAATTCTACTACTCACTATATTCAGAAGATCCAATATTTATATTTGACCCAAAAAATCTTGAAAAATGATTTCACATTGTCGATCCCTTTAATATCCGTGCCACTGCTAGGGCTGCAACCCGTTTAGGTTGAAATTGTAGCTTTTAACATGTCGTCCCAAAGAAAAAAATATGACATGGTCGCCTTTTAGGTAATTCACATTTAACTATATAAAAGGCATGTATTATATACCTACTATTATAATAAATAAACAAATGACAAGGTAACCTTTGGATGCATTGGTCAAAAACTCTTAATAACTACATATGTACTACTTGTCTAGATATTAATATACTTCGAGTCCATAAGCATCACCGATATAGATACTGTATACTACATTATAATAATAAGAATAAAAGTCGCACTTTGTTTAAATATTAATTGGACCATTTAATTTAGTCTCGCATACAGATTGATACAGATATGGCCGTGTGGTGTCCGGCAGAGTAGAATAGCACTAACCCCTTAAACCACGAGTTTAAGGTGTCGTCCAAGGCGACTAATATTTTCGAGGCAAAAGATCTTGTGTCTCCGCGGGCTAGAAAATCGGCAGCAGCTATTTCCATTATAACACTGCGGTCCCTAACCATTATCGCAATAACCTCCCCTTTCGTGGGAGAGGCTCTAAGTCCTGCCGTAGATTAACAAAAAATTCCCGCACATTTACTGCCTCAACGTCTTTCATCCTGCAATAGCGTAGTTTGCTATGATGAGGTCTCCTCAAACTGGTGCGATCTTGTCGTAAGGCTACCGCAGGGCAGTGTTCCTTCGCACATCCTGCTTTCTGTTTTTATCAATACCGTTTCTCATGTCATGTCTATGCCGAAGACCTATAAATTTACCGGCATTTTGAAAATCGCTGATGTTGGGAATGCCTTTGCCCAAATCAATACCGATCTTAAACATATGTATGTCTCTCTGGGGAAAGCCGTTTGGGCTTCTAAATAAATCTAAATTTCAAGAAAGTGCAGGCCTTAGTGGTCGGGATCTCATACATGTACGGACGACTTGGTTCTGAAACTGGAAGGTATCCCTCAATTATTATTATTACATACATAGTTACATTACAATATGTGCAAATTTAAATCTACCATTTAGAAAAATTGATTCAATATCTCAATTGATTTACAATGAGGTGTCCCATGTACCTACTGTGCGAATATCTGCATAAATCTTGGAGTGATTTATGAATTCAATCTGTCTTGTCTGTCAGTTTTTCGCTTCACTCACTAAACGTCTCCAAAACTGATCACTACTAAAAGCCAAGATTCTTTTAACTCTTGACTACGAGGAATGTTGCTATCTGAGTGCCACAGCTTGATGCTCCAAAATATGTGCTTAAAGTTCATTTTCGGTTTACGCAAGTATGACCACACCTCCTGTTTCCGAGCACAGCTCAAATGGCTCTCAATACGGTACCGAAGGAATGCTCAGATCCTTTCAACCCGCTTTAATATCCTGCACAATCCTTCTGCTCCTTCAAATCTCCGTAACCTATTTCACTACTCCACCAACTAAGACAAACCCTGTCACCCGAATGTTAAATCGCCGTTGGCCATCCCTATCCATCACATCAGATAGGCTAATATCAACCCACAAAGATCACCGAATTTTACGCCGAAATTTTTTTGTAACACCTTCTATATTTATACACCGTATAAAAGAAAGTCGCTTCCCGCCGTCTGTCCCTATGTAGGCGTAGATCTTTTAAACAGCGCACCGAATTTAATGCGGTTTTCAACAATAGATAGAGTGATTTAACAGGAAGGTTTAATAGTAAGAAAATAAGGGTAGGCAGGGGTACAGTAGGTGTATGCGAACGATGTCGCGCCAGGTCCACTAGAGTTTTATAAATTAAATGAGCAATCGGTTTGTTTTTTCTTTTGTGAGAAGCAAAAGCGGTTTGATGAAAAATAAAAGCTACTAAAGGTTGAAATAAAAGTGTCACTATCACGCTACTAACACAAACTTTAGTTAAAACTTAATAAAAGAAAAAAGAAATAGTACCTGGTTTCAGGCACTGTGTACAAAATATAAGAATTCTACTAGTGAAATCCTCTTTATCAGGTCCCATTTCAGACGTATAACATTCAAGTAATGAAATTTGGGATTTATACCTACTCTTCTATTTATGGTACGAAACAAAATCGCTTCCCGCTGTCTGTCCCTGTGTATGTACACCTTGATCTTTTGAACTACTCAACGGATTGTAATTTTTTTTTAATTGAGAATTTGTTAATATGAAATAGGTTAATACGGTCTAAGACTTTTTAAGTTTTGCAGTTATTAAGTTAAGACGATATAGATCTTTTCGTTATGGTCCAGTATTCTGACTCATAAGGTTTAAGTGTGATTTCACAGACGTTTTACGTCAAAAATATACCTTAATATTATTAGAAAAATATACTATACATATTGTGTTGTGTTCGTCTGTGACTTCGTTTGAGCAGACGTTAACAAAATAATTTTAAATTAAACTTACAGTAATTACCTGTAAATACCGAGTACCTAGTAATCGATAAGAACATAGGAGTGAATATTTATTAGCAATCTACAGTTTCGCCAGATAAGGGAGATGTATTAGACGCTCCAGTAACTAAAATTTCAAATATAAAAGAAACAATATGGTTAAATTACTTCTCAATCTTCTGTGTAAGATTTTGTACGTAGTTTAGCACACTTTAGACGCATCGCATGCAAGTCGCGTAACTAGTTATCTACGATGAAGGTACTTATTATTCTACATACGTCACAAGTTTTTCAATTGTAGGCAGTCTGTTTTACGAGCTAGCCCTAGCTCTGAGCCCACGCTTTTCCAAGGCGAAGATAGACATTTACAACTAGCTTATATTTTAATCTTGCAGGTGCTCACGTGTCAAGTATCCTTACGCAGGTTTTTACGAGACGATATCACGGAGCGGGAAAACTAGATATAAAAGCCGAAAGACTTAAGACGTGACTGGAGGGTTTTATGAATAATGTTGTGATATTTATAAACCCAGACGAAAAAAGAGAGATGTTATAAGTTTGACGGGTGTGTCTGTGTATCTGTCTGTGGAATCGTAGCTCCCGAACGGATGGACCGATTTCATTAAAATCGGTTCAGTAGTTTAAAAAAAATTGTCTTTGCGTTAATGTCCCAGTTGTGCTCTCGTGAACAAGGGTCCGGGGTCTGCCTTGACCATGACCCAGGATTTTGCAGATCAGGTAATTACAGTAAAATGCCTGGCACAGATGGCAGAGGCCAGAACCTCTGTGGTCCTGCTACCAGGGGAACCCGACGTGATTGGATCGTGGTTACAGAGTCACCGCTCAGGTGCAGGTTTCATCATGATGTTTTCCCTCACCATAAGAGCAACGGTTAGTATTCAAGTAATGTACATTATTCAAAAAAGAGTTATTGGTACATGGCCGCAGTGGGATTTAAACCCGGCCACCGACGCTCTTACTAGTTTAGAAAATATGTTAGTATAATGTAAACTTGGTCGGGGATTCTCCGACTTTTTCTGTCGGTTATCTTATATTACTCGTAGTTTTGACAATTGGGGTCAGAACGTCCTTTTGGTTTCATTGAGGTCGACCTTCGAGCAGAATTAAATTATTTTCTATTTTGGTTGAAGGTTGAAGGTGTCGACGTGTACCTATATTCGTGGCAATTGAACTTGTAAAGCTTTGTAGTCATCTATTAACCCAACGTCTGTTAGGTTGGGTCATAATGACCCGCCACATTTTTAAATGCGCGTAGTTTTAAAAGTAAATGTGTGAAGTTGCCGTGCTTCTTAGTAGCAGCAGTTAATACCCCGCCCCTTTCGGTTCTAGTATCAGCTCAGTCGGTGTGCGCCGGCACAGGGAGTTACATGCGGTCAAAGGTCAAACGGGGTAAATATGACCCAACCATAAATTCGATGTAAACTTTTTGTGCCAATTACGTTTATGCATTTATTTATTTCATAATTGATTTACTAGTCACGAGCTAACGCTACATCTTCTCAAGAAGTATAATTTGAAAAGTGTGGGTATTGTTCGAAAAAACCTTTAGAATTTACACAAATGCGAGGGAAATATATCTATATCAAGATTTGGTTTTCAAAAATATGTCACAATTGTATCTTACATTCTTAAAAAATAAAGTAGTCCTGTTAATATCTGCTTTGCACCATGATGGACAAATTGGCAAGTCTTCGTGAGACAAGAAAAAACCTCAAATAATTACTTTTTATAATGAGACAAAAGGTGGAGTTGATGTTGCAGACGAACTCAGCTCTGTATGATATTAGTCAGAACACAAAAAAATTCCCCTGACAATATTTTATGCCTTGTTAAATATGTTAGCGATAAATGCATAGATATCTTATCATCATCATCATCATCATCACAGCCTGTAACAGTCCACTGCAGGACTTAAGGCCTCTCCCACAAAAGGGGAGGT
This sequence comes from Blastobasis adustella, assembly GCA_907269095.1. Taxonomy (NCBI): domain Eukaryota; kingdom Metazoa; phylum Arthropoda; class Insecta; order Lepidoptera; family Blastobasidae; genus Blastobasis; species Blastobasis adustella. The sequence goes on from OU026130.1 coordinate 10,839,860, forward strand.
TATTGCCATAATCTCCACGCTTGGCAGGCGGGTTGGAGATCGCAGTGATTAAATATAATAATGGAAAATGCTGCCGCCCATTTTCCAGACTACGGAGACTCTTGATCTTTTGCCTCGAAAACATTAGTCGCCTTGTACGACACCCACTAGTGTACGGGGTTGGTGCTATTCTACTCTGCCGGACACCACACGGCCAGAAGATATCTTATATATAAAGAGAATTATAATATAAAAATATAAAGGGCCGGAAGTTCTTGAAAAATTTAGGTATTTCTGTTCTTAGCGATCACTTGAACGCCTGCAAATATGTGTTTCGTTTGCGTAGAGAGATGCGCAAGACAATAAAATAATTTACTGGAAAACCTTCAGACGGGCCACCTGCTAAAATTCACGGAGCTCAAAAACGGTGCCAAATATGTCCTGCCAAAAATGTATGAAAACTAGTCATACCTGTCTAAATCGTGACCCATAACATCGGTGTCTATGGGTTCAAACAATTTCGATGACTCCTTTAAATCTCCTTAACTTTCAAATCAGAGAACAGAAACATTCTGTATCTAACTTTTGTGACAGTGTCATAAAGCTTTTCTCTCAATGAACTTACTGCAATAAATTCAATTCAATTTTATATCATCATCATCACGGCCCGTAACAGTCCACTGCAGGACTTTGGGCCTCTCCCACGAAAGAGGAGGTTATTGACATAATCTCCACGCTTGGCAGGCGGGTTGGAGATCGCAGTGTTTAAATATAATAATGGAAAATGCTGCTGCCCAATTTCCAGACTACGGAGACTCTTCATTTTTGGCCTCGAAAACATTAGTCGCCTTGTACGACACCCATGAGTGTAAAGGGTTGGCGCTATTCTACTCTGCCGGACACCACACGGCAAATTTTATATCAAGTTAATTTATTCTTTAATCACATGTTTTTGTTTTATTGGATAATTAATTATCTTTAATTATTGAATCTGACTTTTTACTATTTTTACGTTATTAATGTGAATTAAATTATTAAAAATTATTGCATGCAAGATTCTGGCAAAGCGTGTGAATCAAAAATGTTATATAAGATCCTATTGTATACCACATTTTACGCAATAAAAACATTATTTTCTTTTCATTCTATTCTAATGACTGTGTTACTTCAGAATAGTCTTTCCTAGTTATTATCTGCAGATTTATAATAAAAAAGCTGTGAAATCTCGAACAAAGAGTGCGAATTTATAGAGATTTTTCGGCACCATTGTTCGGTGTTCACTGAGTAATTAAATGACCTCACTGGAGCATTTGAATATACGAGTAGTTGTGTAAAATTTGAGATAATTTTCTTTAAAAGAACAAGCTTCAGTTTTTAGGTTTACTTACACGAGCAATCGATTCAGCTTTCATCTACACGTTTACACCATACTAGCGAAGCGGCCTAGCTTCGCACCTTAAAAAATTATACAATTAAACCTTACTCATGAATCACTCTATCTATTGGTGAAAACTGCATGAAAATCCGTTAAGAAGTTTTGAAGTTTATCGCGAACAGATAGACAGACGCGGTGTGGGAGTTTATTTTATAATATGTAGTGACAAAAATATTTGGAAGAAAATGTTACAGTCACCCTCTTTTTACACAATAAACTTTATGAGAACGTTTGTTACAATCAAAATCGACAGAAAAATGTCACCTCCATTTGAATCAGAAAGAAAGTTTATTCTGCACAGACGCTGCACTTCATTTATACCTCTCTTGCCCTTAATTCTTGCAAGAATTTGCAGGAAGCACTGAGTTAAGAAGCTGCAGTACAAAATTTATATTCCGTGCAGTCACCGGCAGGTCACGTTCGGTTCAGATATATTTCACACGTTTAACATTTTACGCTGCAAATTTCTCGACCTCGTTTAAGACAAAAAGAAAAACCCTTCTCTCTCTGATCTTACATTTTTAGTCAAAAAGTATTTGATGACCAAAGTGGTTCAGTTGGTTCAGATTGTTTAACACCGGTCTGCCACGCAGAGGTCCCGGGTTCGATTCCCGACCGGGCAGAAATTCAAATGATGAGTTTTAATGTTACGTGTCTGGGTGTTATAATATGTATAATAAGTATGTATTTAAAATCTATGAGTAATTTATTAGTTGTCTGGCACCAATAACGCTTTGCTTATTTTCTGGCTAGCTGACACTGTTAGAATTGTCCAAGTATAAAAAAAAACGTAAAACGTTTGTTCGTACTTTTCAATTTCTTACTCAAGACTAGCTACTATTGATTCAGATTAAAACCATAGTTTTGTATAGATTTTGACAAAACATTGCGGTAATGTAGTTTAATTTATCAGGATAAACCACATAATATATTCCTTAACAGTCCACTAGTCTCCTCCATATTAGTGGAGGTAATTGCCAAAATCTTCACGCTTAGCAGGCTGGAGATCACAGATTTGTAATACTTTATAGAAAATGCTTCTATTTTGTAGTTTACGGGGTAATGATGATGATCTGCCTCTATAATAGGTTTTAGTAGCAGCTTTAACGACATCCGTCAATCGATGAATTTGGTGCTACTTGCTACTCTGTCTGTTACCACACGGCCTTGTCGGACACCCATCATCATGCATGGCCACAGAACCTCTTTATCAATATTAAATATGAAAAAATTAAGAATTATATATGAATACTTGTAAATGTTGAAGAATAATTATTTGATCATTAAAAGTGGCAGTTGCACCTGATTTTTATAATGGTTACCAGATAAGTCTAATTTCTATCATTGATCTTGACGAAAGATTTTTTCATAAAGTTTTTAATTTAACTTTTAATTAAGCGAACCTTAATAAATAGTACCATAACCGTTATCCTTTATCTGGAAATAGAGTAACAAGCAAAATATTAAACAAAGCCCATTGTAAATTAGATATAACAGTCTAAATCCTGTTGAAAGGTCCATGTCAACAGGTGCCTGAATCAAATTGAAACCAAGCATCGAGAGGTAGAGAGGTCAAAAGCGTGGGAAGGGCTTTCATGTAGGTAATCCTATTGAAGCTACCTGTGCCTTGGGATACCTCTTGACCCGTGGAAATGGTGATTTATAGTACTACGTTTTGGTATATAGGTACTTGTTGCAGACATAAGTCTCATGTTTAAAATAATGGCTAAATGCCTTAACAATGTATGGTTAAGTTTGGTTCGGAGAGTCGGTGGCCTAGTGGTTAAGGCGTCCGGCTCGTAAGCGAGAGGTATCGGGTTCAATCCCCAGTGTCGCCATGTACCAATAAATGTTAGTTGATTACTGTCGGATGCTCTACGGTGAGGGAAAACATCGTGATGAAACCTGTATAATCCGAAGACTGTGTCGCTTTAATCTGGTCAGGTTCCCCTGGTAGCAGGGTCGCGGAGGTCACGCTCTTTTATATTAATATGTATACGGTTAAAATATTTCTTGAGTCACGTTTTTCGGTAACTTTGTTTTTTTTATTTTTCAAAGAAAAATTTCAAAAAATAAAAGATCTTTGGTAATGTATCATACCACTTTATCGGCTTTGTAGAAGAACGTTGCTTTAAAAACTTTTCCAGTTAAATATTTTCCCTGGAAGTTGAATTGGTTTGTTTGAACAACGCTTTAATTAGGTTGCTCGGGTTGTTATTCTTCTAATTTTACTGCACAAATACAATGAACAATAAAGTTATTTCTAAAACACTCGAAATACGAGTAGGTAGTTTTGGATAGATAGATACACTCTTTATTGCACACAAATTTACAAAGAAAAAAATGAAATTTGTGGACAAAGACGGCCTTGTCGCTACAAGTGATCACTTCAAGGCAGCCCTAGAAAGAGAAAAAGATAAACATGAGACAGACAAGCAACAAAAATAGCCTTACTCATCTAGGTAAATTCTATACTATAAGTTAAAAATTAAACACCTATATACCAATATCCACACTATAGACTACAATATATACATATAGATAATATACATACATTTTTTTTTATTGTAACTGTAAATAATGTATGTATACCTTAATAAAATTATTCAAGATATTGCAGGTGCATGTCATGATATGGTAGTTGGCTAAATGAACGTCTAGCATAAGCTACACTTACTTTTTATGATTTGCAACAAATTAGTCATACATAAAAATATGATAAAATGGTCGGCAGAAGACAATGTTAACTAATTGCAAACGGAGAGGAGATGGGCTTGGTTTTAAAAGTTGCAAGTGACTTTGCGTGGTTTTAATTGTTTTAATTTTAGGTGGTTTCTTCACGTAATTTTAGTAGAATAAGATCTTTTTCAAAAATGTAAAAATAATAAATGATTTAAAAAAAAAAAAAAAAAAAAGATCTGACAAAAAATTATTCGCAATAAGGAATACGGTACAAAGTTAGTACCAATTTATTTTCGTGGCTACTATTATAGCTTTTTTAAACAATGTGTAGGTTACCATTACTATAATCACCAACATCGTCAAAACATTTAAACTTTAACTGTCCAGCCATTATAAATTCATGGACTCATTTTAGTGAATTTTTTGCAAAAATTACAACTTATATCAGGAGGTAGGACTCTCTCAAGCCTGAGAAGTAAGCCTGGACGAGTTCCACTGTCTTATCTATTTCTGCTGCCAAGCAACAATGCTTACATTTGTGTTCTGATTTGAAAATTTAGCCAACGCAATTACAGACATTAGGCATTAAGTCTTCACAGTTACAACGCTTCAGCATTTTGTTGTCTGCAATCTAAATGCATGATTCGTAGATTATGTGCGACAGTTACCGCTTACCATCAGCATTTTCTAAATACGGAGATAGACGCTGCTTTAAATGATTGCCTATTTTTGTTCATTGATTTTTTGGATGAGATTAAGAAATCTTTGTGTCTTGTGTCTGAAACCAGACAATTTTACGCGGAAGTAATCTCAATTTCCAGTAACAGAGAATGTTGCAAACTTGCTTCTTCCATTTTTCTTAAAAGGCATGAGCAACAAAATAGGATGCAATAAATTGAATACAATGTGAGTTATCTTCCTCTACAGAAACCTAGATCCCGAGAAGTGGACACTGCACCGTGACAACAATATGTTACTGCCAGTGCTCGGCTTTCTACAAAATGCAGCGTTTATAGACTCCAATATCCAACGCAGCGGCCAAACTTCTAAGTAGGCGTCTGTTCCACCCAAGAACTTTTGGATGCATCTGTTTGCTACGAAAAGCGGGGTAGATTTAGGTTCATTATTTAAATTTTTACGGGTTCATTAAGATATTCATATTTTTGTAATTATTATTCGTTCCTTCTCCGAGTGTATGGTGGTACCTACCAAATCTTCACGTTAATACTTTTACAAAAGTTATCCATAAGTACTTTTTAATTACACCGTCGGCAATCTCAACAGTTTACGGGTATCTGCCGCTTAACTTAACCAATGGCAGCGAAGATAATGGAATAAACGTCTCATAAAGCTCCGAACCCCGCTAACAATATAACTTATCCGTTGTCCAATCAAGCCTCCGAGAAAGGGGGATCCTCGTCTGATTCCGGGCTGGTAGTCAGTGCGGGTTCGCGAGTGACCTGTAACCGTACATTCCGCGGCGACACATCCAATTTTCCGGGCTAATACGCCCTCTTGACTCCCACAATATTTCGCGGGCAATTGTCGGCAGCACTCGGCAAGCCAAGCTTGTAAGTTTATAGAGATCCCCGAATTAGATTAAAGCAGTTTCGTTTGGAAATTTAAAGGGAAACACGAGACTCCATTAATTTGATTGTGTGATACGCTAGTTAGGTTATGGGTCGGTTCTTCTGAACAATATTTTGGTACAGGTTTCACCGGTGTTATAAAAGTTGCTCGCGCAAAAGCGGTACCTACAAAAATATTCGTGTCTAAAGACTGATACGAAACCATACGCATGGTAAAATTATATTTATAATAATTTTAGCTAAAAATTGGGTAAGTGGAGCAAGAGAGGTAGGACATACGAGTAGTGGGATTGGGGCCCCCGACTGTGGAAGCCCGACCTTATGAAATGCCTCAGCCAAACGATCTTGAATAGTAGTGTATTTCTGCTGATGAGTAAGTTTTCCGGTTCTGCGTGATGTGGAGAATCGTAGCTTTCTCCATTTGCTCATTTGCTACCAAAGATTTCCGGGAATTTAGAGGAAACTCTGGTATTGTTGATGTCTATAGGCAGTTGTGACCACTTTCCATCAGGTGACCCGTTTGCCGGTTTGTCTATGTACCTACATATATTATATTTGTCCTCATATGACATAAAAAGGAACATACTCGTACCTATATGCTATTATGTGACTTATATCGATTGCTCAATAACTTCTATATGCCTTATGCATTTTCTTGTGTCCTGATTATTTATTTATTTATATCAGCCTGAATCATCCCACTACTGGGCAAAGGCCTAACTCCTATTCTCCCATACTTCGCGATCGTTTGCTATGGTTTGCCAGTTCCTGTCGAATGCCAACAAATCGTCTCTCCATCGTTTTCTGGGGTCTGCAACATCGTCCTGATTACTCCAGATAGATAATTAACACTATGTATCAAACTAGGTTAGGTACAGGTTAGCGACACTGACTGAATAATATCATTTCTATATTAATCATGTTGATAAATTAACAGACGCCTTCTTAACCTTGTTGTTAATTAGTCATAGTTCACAAAGTTATTGCGCGTGTATGTTATCGCACTTAATGAGGTATCTATTATAATTTCAATTTACTTTGGTTGTATATTACATTGATCATTGTATAAGTTCATCATCAGAAGTGGGTATAATCAACATCTAACCTTCAAATCCCTTGTCGAATCCAGTTCTGTTTGTTTTTGTACTTACCTTCCCCTTCACTGCATCACATTTGAAAAATTTAAATGTAATTTTCTATTAATTCTTTCTTCAAACACAGCGTTATCCTAACGATAACAACGTCTCTTCATATTTATATGGGCCCGGTTGATGTAGAAATGTATAATTATAGAAATTTACTACATAGTATGATGACGTTCTCGGAACTTAAGAAGATAACTTCTATTGTTTATGGTAATTCATAGTTTATTTGAAAGTTGTGTGGATGATTTAGGCCCGCCGCGCCTAAAATAATGTTTCGCCGTAGACCTTTCTGGAACAAACCCTGTGTAATAATTAACGCTCGTACATGGAGTCCGAGTTATTTTGTTGAAACTTGAGAGATGAATGCGATGAAAATAATGTATTCAGGGTAGCTTCATACAAACCACGCTTACCTCCCAGGTGCTACAAATTTCAAAAACTCTGTCATCTTCAACTGCAGAATTTTTGACGACGTCGTCGTTTGTTATGCATCATTCAGCTACTACGTTACTATACTGTAGTATTGACGGGTCGATGCCTTAACAAAGTAGTTCTTTTGATTAAAAAATCCGCAAACTTCGGTGTGTCATTGACCTTCTAGTGTGCCTGATTCACCACTAGGCAGCTGTCATTGCACATCTCGCCAATAAATGCTGGTGTAACCCAAGGTTTTGTGCTGTCTTGATTTCATTTACATCATCTAGATGCCTGGCATACGACTAACGTAAGGGCGGGCATCACGAAATTTTTTACCGTGCACGTGCAGTATGAGGAATGAGAAGTCCTGTAATCTTTCCTTTGCTTACTTGGGGTTCTTCAAGAGGCATGTCTGGGTACCCGGACGACGGCGTCCATTTTTAATCAGGTGGGCCGTCTGACCGTGTGCTTCCCTAGCAATAAAAAAGAAAACTCAAAACAATTATCACCAAAACTCATGGATCAAATATCTCGGATTGGTAGCCGTACGTAAATCAATCTAACTAAAATCAATAAAAGCCCTAACGGCGAGGCGGAATTCAATTTCGTCTGATTCATTTTTTAGTTCAACTTTGAAACGTGATCTATGTGGCCGTTGCTGTTGATAGAGACCATCGAAAACTTGATATATCCGACAAGAAAATTGTTTTTTGCCGTCCACATATTTCAGTTTTGATTGAAGTACGAATGTAGTTTTTTATTCTAGTGAAATACTGACTGATGTCGAGGGTCGTAGATTCAATATCTTTCATATAGCATCTGATGATTATCTGATGAATAAAAATTTACAAAAAGAAAAAGGTGGGCTAGCTCATTATTCCCTTACATTGAATTGTAGGATACCTAAACTATCAAATAAGAGCAAACAGATTTTTAACTATAGCACAAATTTTGTTGCAACCTACCCAGTATCAAACGAGCAGACAGCCTACGTAATGGTAAGCGGTAACGGTGCCCACTACGATAAAACTGAGTTTTTAACAGAAAAGGAAAATAAACTCGTCTCCTATACAAGATTTGCATAATACGACCAGATTTGGAACTAGGATAGTAAGCAGCTGTGGTCGTCTGACCATCGTAAATTGAATTTGACGGTTCAAGATTTTCCTCTACGCTACGCTACTATGCTCCTTGAGAGTAAGAAAACCTTGTTGCGAAGTATTGTGCAAATCGTGTTAGTACTTCGGATCAAGATTTAACGGTTGATAACTAGACCAAGATGAAAAACTTTTTTGGCAATACAATTTATGATATATACCTGATTGATTTGGAAGAACTCATTGAGAGTATCACTACTATCATGAAGAAAGATGGTCGGTTTAATTAGTTGTAGGCTCGTTTCTAGAAGGCCCGAAAGTCGTAGGCGCCAGAAAATTTATTGATAAGCGTACGGTACATTGTTGCGGGTAGTACCTTAGTATAGAGCAAATGAGAGGAACCGGATTCTAATCCCACTGTCGCCATGTACCAATGACTCTTTTCTGAGTTATATACATTAGTTCAATACTAGACAATGCTCTTACGGTGGGGGAAACCTCGTGATGAAACCTGCACATACAAGCGACTGAATGTGTAACCATGATCCAATCTGGTCAGGTTCCCCTGGTAGCAGGGTCACGGAGGTCAGGTGGCAGTCGCTTCACTGTAAATTACCTGATCTGTCAAACCCTGAACGGACCCCGGTCAAGGCGGACCCCGAGCCCTCGTACGCGAGAGCTAAAACGAGAGATTAACGCCAAGATGATTATTTACAGTGCGGTAGTGTAGAGTCAAATAAATTGCCTACCAAATTGAAATAGCAATACCAAACAGAATAGTGATTTAATTCATAAGAACAAACAGTCTGACGAAACGTTTGTCCGCCGACTGTAAAGCCTTTTATTTTATTGAGTAAATGATTTTCAGATTCTTATTGAAATTAAATTTCTCTGAGCTCTACATTGTTATTGAAATAGATGTCTTTATCATTTAAAATATAAAACAAAGTCGTTACCAGCCGTCTGTCCCTATGTATTTATGTATGTATGATGGCTTAGACGTACACTTACATATTATAAGCTACGTTACGGATTATAATGCGTTAATGATGTTTAATAATTTAATGTTTAAAGTTCTGAAACACAAATAAATCAACAAAGTATACCTAAAGGCACTATCATCATCATTCGAGCTGTCAACCCCGGCTTTCTTAATCCTGTTCGTCTTTCTCCTTGCCCGGCACAGTGATGTTAGTCCAGCGCTTCTGGGGTCTCCTGCGGGGTTGCTTTTCCAACGCAGCCCTGGGGTTTATGCAGGACATGACTAAACCAGCGAAGGCGAGCTTCTTAGAACTTATCTGCAACGTCTCTCACGCCACGGCTACCACAAATGTACTCGTTACGTACTCGACCTAGTCGCGTAACGCCACACATCCACCGCAGTATTTTCATTTTATTGACCTGGAGTTCGCGGACTTGTTTCGTAAGCGTTGGCCATGTTCCGCAGTCATAGAGCATCACAAGCTTATCGCAGACCTAATGATAATATATAAATAATAAACATATTTTGGCGTTAATGCCCCAGTTTTAATCCAGGATTTGGCGATCAGGTAATTACAGTGGACCGACTACCATCTGTCTTCCGTGACCCTGCTACCAGGGGAACCTGACCAGATAAGATCATGATTACAAATTCTGTAGCCTGAATTTGCAGATTTCACGATCACGATGTTTGAAAAGGCCGCAGCGGGATTCGAACCGAGTAGGATACTCATCCACGTGGCCGGCGACGCTCCCGGGTTCGCTCACAGGTCTAATGGTATTCTTATAAAACCGGGGGTGTAATAGTCCAAAAGTTGAAGCTCCTTGAGTTTGATATGGATTTTAAGGTCGCAAGTGACTGCTGTGAGCGTGGTACTTGATATCGGAAGGGATATCTCCGGACTCGTGCAGCACGGATCATGCTAGCCATGTACTCTATTTTGGCGATATTTAGCTTTATACCCCCGTTTTTTAGCATTTCCTTCTACGTATTTACCCTGGTCTCAAGATCCTGCGTATGCTTGCTAACCAGTGGGATGTCATCTGCCATTGAGGCATGTCTAAAATGTCGGCAGAGAGTACATTCAGCACAATGCATACCTGGAAACCGCTAAGGACAAAACCCTGGTGCACATCCTCTGTAATCGGAAAGGGATTAGTATGGTGTATAATGGTTTTGTCGGCTTTACGCTTCGAACCTTAGCGCCCGCCAGATTACCTCTCGAGAAACACTGTCCTCTGCAGATCGAGAAATGCAAAATGCAGAGGTTGATTTTGTTCATTAAGGGACGACCTTGGAGTTTGTGACACAGTTTTAACTAACACTGACTTCCAGGGCTTCTATACTGCTATAACCTGTTTCTTGGTACAATAAAGATATTATATTTTATTAATTTCAACTGCAGTGAGCCCTCCTGGAGAATTCTTAGGACGAAAATTTGTCCGTGGTGACGCATCAGCCCGGCCTGATATGCGGGTATAATGGAATTCCGACAAAGAGCATTGCTGGCGAAGTTTTTGGGTCTGTGATACGTTCGAATAGCTTCATTGTATGGCTCATAAGTTTGATACCTCTACATATGATAGCCGCACTCCTATACACTGCCCTTTCTTTTATAAATAGGCGTAATTATGTTTACGCGCCAAGCGTCAGGTATAAGCCCCGTCAATACGACCCTGGTGAGTAGTTCAGAGAGCAGGAGTACGCCCCAGGACCCTATAGTTTTCCGGGTTTCTGTGGATATTAAATCATGCCCAATATCTTTTCCGTTCTTTATTGGGGCCAGTGACCTCTCCATTTTATCAGGGGTAGTCGGGGTTATCATACGAAGGTGGTACCGGGAAGCTGTTGTGACTCATATTTCTTGGATAGTTCTTTGAAATGAGCGCTCCAACGGTCTTTAATCGACTTGGCACTTGTGAGCAAAACGCTGTCCTGGTTCCTTATGGCAACATACTTCGTTACATTTAAACCGGCTCGACTTCGCGACTTTGCCAGCTTGTAGATAAGATTCTGCCCCTCTACTGTGTCCACCGCGTCTTATAACGGAGCCAACTGTACCGACCGCGCCTTTGCCACCATATTTTTTACTTAAAGCATGCCTATTCTACCATCCCGTGTCCTTGTCAATTTTGCGCCCTTTCGACATGCCATGGACTGTATGCCCGAGTTTCACAATGAACGTTAGCTAATTTTGCCAGTGCTCATTTGGTGGCTTCTGTACTAATAGGCACTGGAACAGGAATACTGGATGTCTCAATGCCTATTGCAAGTTCTAAAAGTCGTTTAATTCGCGATCCCATCTGAAAAACCAAGTAATAATACTCATTTCATCATCATCATCTTGGCGTTAATGTCGGCCGGGCAGAAATTGAAATGATGAATTTTAATTTCTGTAACGGGTCTGGGTGTTTTATGTATAATAAGTATGTATTTAAAAGTATATATGTAGTATATCAGTTATCTAGCACTCACAGTACAAGCTTTGCTTAGTTTGTGGCTAGATGGCGCTGTGTGAATTTGTCCACGACTATTTATTATTATTATTTTTATTTTTTAGGTCGATACCTCTCAGTACATGGTACTGGTTAACTAATACCATCCACGGGCCAAAGCCAAGTGGAAGGTATGGTATAACATAGTAATGTTAAGGGCTGCCAGTAGGCACTTGGGGGTGTGGGTTACTCGTATTTTATTATTATTATTAATATCAATTTTAAAAAATTGATTTTTTCGACTTGTCACGTTGTTGAAGCATATATTGTCTAGTTTAGCATGACACTACAATATTTTTAAATAATTTAAGTTAGCAAGAAATATTTTATTGTTTATTTATATTGTACAAATTTCCAAATAAACATTATGTCTATCAAAACCAAAATCAAAATCTATGTCTCTCAAAAATCACATGATAATGAATTGAACCCTAACATCTGACGTATTCTGTAAAACAGGTGAATTGATGCACTGAGCACAATGACGTTGAAGGTTGAAGGTCATCCGGCATCTCTATGCTAGTGAGGCTCGGTGAGGGCAATCACCATATCGAATATTTGCGCTGCACTCAGCTGCAACTGTTCTCACGGTTAATACGTGGCTGCTCTGGATGTTGCTTTACAAATAAGATAAGGTGTAGGTAAATGCCCAGCGTATCGAAGCCAAACGATGTAACAAAATCTTGGACCACGTGCGGTCCAGTGTAACTAAAGTTAGTTAGAACCAGAATGACATCTTTGGCGAGATGATGGCCATACTACAGAACTGTGGTGGCAAAGGGATCGAGAGGCCACAGAGCACCAGCATCACTGCGAACAAATGGTGCGAACGTCTTGGGCTAAGTATCAATTTTGATTGCCTCTGCGACAGTTTCATCCCAGTTTCGGTAGTCATCCAGGTTGTGCTTTGCGCTGATGGCCGCGTGTAGGGTGTTAAACACCATCCACCATTTTGAGAACAAATGATTGAGGTAGCCAGCCCGTTGGACGGTATGCAGTAGCAACCACCAAATTTTACATAGGTAGTCGTATTTAAAAAAATCTTTGTTCAAACAAAAAATCCTAGGTTCTAGGTCTAGGTTTACCTTAGTTCAGCTTACTGATGCTGGCGGGAAAAATTTGAATCATTCCCGTGGAATACTTCGGAAACATTCCAAAGTATTACAAAACTTTCGGAATATTTCAATTGTCGAAACAAATGAGGAAAATCGACCTGCCTACTTATTTCGCGCTTGGAAGTTGGGACTTTGTGAGTGCACATCACATCCAGCACATCGTGCGATATCTACCGTATCCTAGCTAGGCTCTAGCTAGGCCTGGGTATAGTTCTAGGTCTAGATCTAGGATTAAGTCTAGGCCTAAGTTCAGGTCTAATTTGATGTCTAGGTCATTGATGTCTTGGTCTAAGTCTAGGCCAGGTTTACATCGAGGCCGCCTTATCACTCACCATCAGGTGAGATCGCCGTCAAATGTTCATCGTGTTATTTTACATATATTACAGATGTTAGCCTTACAATTCCACTGAACATCGCGGGCAGTTAGGACAAAACGCAAACGTGGCTTTAACAGGAACGCAATCATTCAATAATTCCGACTGAAGACTATTGAGAGCGTGGCCCCAATGAATCGGTTATCAAGGTTGAATTGGCTCGGATTACCAGGCCCGGTTACAATAGGCCGTTCCGAGCCACAGTCAGCGACCCGGGGCAATAAATCAAACTACCTAGCCGCTTCGATTATGGGTAGACTCGAAATAAACGATATTAATTGAATAGTTTCACTTCGCTGATTCGCGGAAATGTTTTTTTTATTTTAGCGAGGTCTTCGCGAGAACTTCAACCATCTTGAGGCTAAGCAGCCGACTCTTTATTTTTTGACTGACTGATACATAAAACTAATATTAGGTTTTACCTATAAAATTGGCGTTTTGTATGATGAAATGGCGAAAATTACGGAAACTCTAGTTTTCCTACAAGCTAATTTTTCAATTTCATGGAAATGGCAAATTCGTTTAAAATAAAATTTTGTAGGTATAACAGATAACGGGTGCATACTATTTCATTGTGATAACTACCCTTTTCGAAAAATTACACCTCTTTAAAGAAAACACGACACGACAATTGAAAAAGAGTATTTTTTAACCCTTATTAAAACTTTAAAAAATATTTTAATAAAAAATTTTTTAGTCTTATCTAAATAAACTTTTATTTTGGAATAAAATTTTGATATGTTATGCACAATAAAAAATAAGTTTCGAGCAAAAATATTACGCGAAAAAATTACAATTTCAAAGGTAAGGACGCAATATATAACCTACTCTAGTCTTGGACCCGAGCTTGTACCCTAAATTCGAACACAACTTTGTACGTCGTGACGTACATGGTTGTTCATCCGGAAGGATATCTGTTGCCGCTGTCTACACGGCTTTGGAGACAGGAACGTCTCAATTTTGTCGCTTAGAGTATCATGCTCAATGGCCAACTGGTTTTCTCATTTTGTCGTGGTCGGCAGCAGGCAGTTTCGATTGATTGCACATAATATTAATACTTGGAGTAGTGTGCAATTGGTGCGATCTTGCGGAGGGATTTCGCCTTTCTTTACGTGTACTGTCGCTTGTACAACAATGTTTATTATGAAGAACTGTTTAATATGATGCCTACAGCTATATTTTATCTAGATTCCTGATATAAGCATTAGTAAATATTGCAGAAGGGAGCGTAGAAACTATAGCTGAGTTTTGAAAATCTCAGTCAACTTTTTTTAAAATTATTATAATGAAGTATAATAATCCGTAAACACTACGTAACCATAACTATTGCTACGTAACCAGTTACGTTTAAAGAGTTACTTTGCCTGCTACGAAACTACATAGATACGTACAAAAGAGACTTGTTCTTCCTACGAAACAAGTTTCGTAAAAATAATGATTTCAATATTACAATGTTATATAGGTACAGAGTATATAACTCTTTTCTAAAATTACTAACTGAAACATCATTATCATCCGAGCTGTAAATTCCGACTTCTGCCATGGTCTGCTTTCTTACTCTTGATTCCCTACTTCGCCAGGTTTACACTTGAATCGCACAAAATGAAATACAATTTATTTCAGCATTATCTTCGAATCAAATGAAAAATAAAAACAACAAATATAGTCGACTTAAAAAGAGGCCACCTTTTCGTTGCCTTTGCTGTTATGACCTGATTGTTGTTGTGGGGCTGTTTGGAGTGCAGAGGCAACAACTGAGGTATGTCGCCGTCAACGAGAGACCCCTGCTTAGGATAATTCCTCGTTCAAAGAGTTTTACTCGCCATACAGTGTCATGGACACTTTTGGACAGGTTATGGCCCCGGGGTGGCCTCTTTGAATTGGGATTTTAGAAGGTAATACCTTTTCCTAAAGTTATGTTCCTTTTTAAATTTTACTTTCTGATTTACTGAGTTTATTTTTGTAAATACTTTGTTGTAAATATTAATGGTTAAATAAAATTACTTACTACTTTGCTTAAAAATGATTATATTTTGTTAATCATCCACAGAGAGAACACTTGAATTGCACAAAGTGAAATACAATGTTTTGCAGCAATATCTTCAAATCAAATGAGTAAATGTGTTTCACACCTACTAAACTACTTATAATAAATACTACGAATTGAAGTTATACTTGTATCATGAGAACCAGCTATTCTATTACAATGTTGACAAAAGCAGTGTAGTGAGTTATAGCTTAGTGATACATTTTAAAACTATACGTGCCTAGGTTAATACTGTTATCGGTAATAATGATTCAGTGAGACGGTATCATCGAGCACAAACCCAGTAGAGGTGCAATCTAGGGCGATCGCTTTCATACATTTATAATAACTCAGTGCAAAATAAGTTACCTATGTAATGTCATGCATTACAATGATTATACACCAAGTGCTTATAGAACTATTTTATGTACGGTAGATATACGGTGCAGTGTGGTGTTGGGCAGCAGCGTTTTACATTTTTTACCGACTTCAAAAACAAAAGCAGGAGGATGATCTATTCTAATATATTTTATGCTTGTACACCGATTTCTTTGCTTTAGAAATTATTCAATGTTTACGTGCGTGTGTGTGTGTGTGTGCATTAAATTCTCTTCTAACCGATGACGTGTGTCAACTGTAGTATTGAAATGACATAAGAGGCTGTAGTGCCGACCGTGGCCAGCAGCAGCGGCGCGCCCAGCGACGCCGCCCCCCACGCACTCAGCCGCAGCGGCGCCGCCCGCACCGCTAGCTGCAGCCGCTTCACATACTGCCGGGACCGCTCGTCTGATGGACAATACGAATGCATTATCTAACGATGAAGTCAAAGTCGTCGTTTATTATACCTTTACATTTTTTTTGCAAAATTAACCCAAGTCCAATTTTCGAATTCCGTTGCAGCGCAGAGGGCAACATAGCAGCCCCTGTTCTCAGTATCTAAGTGTGCTGGAGTGTAGACCGTAGAGTTGGTATTGGGTAGGTATTGGCATGTGGGAAAAGTAAAAGAGGTGTGTCAGGATCGTATCTTGTGGCACTCGATAGTTTCGGCCTACCCATATATGATACGGGCGTTAGTGATCCCCAGAAAGGGAAGGTTATTGGATAATCTCCACGCTCGGCACGCAGGTTGGAGATAGCAGTGTTATACACATAACAAAATAGAAATGATGCTGCCCATTTTCCAGTCTACAGAGACTCTAGATTTTTTGCTTTGAAAACATCAAACTCCTTTTACGACACCCACGAGTGTAAGGGTTTGGTGCTATTCTACTCTGTCGAACAACACTCGGCTAGAACGGCGGTCTAATAACTTACTTAAATCTAAACTAAATAAATACAAAAGTCATAATAAACTTCCAGGATTGTTGTTATTTATTATAACTGTCATAAATAACTGTACGGAAATCACTTCTGAATATTGAATACCTTACCGACTGGTTGAACATTTTCGGCTGATACTCCGCGACGATAGGGGAGGGCGGGGTTCAAAGTACCGGGGGTAAGTTCATGCATTTAGTTTTGCGAAAAGAAAATTTTAAGCGCGTCACAAAATGTCGTACCATAGCGCTGCGATGGCAGCTATTTTAATAACGCGATAACGGTGACTAAAAGTGGTAACCACTTGGTGGTTCATAAATGTTACGTTTGTATATATTTTCTTCCATAAACATTTTGTCTATATCATTTAATATTGTGAAAATAATAAAACTAAAATAAATTCTGCATCCATTGATCCATAAGACTTTTTTTTCTTTCCATAAGATTTATTAACTTTATTTTTACGTATTATAAAACTTTCGAAACATTGAACCCCGCCTTCTCTTACATTGTTTTTACCCGACTGCGTTAGATTATGTTTTTCAAGCGCCATATTCATTAATAACAACAGTAACAAAAGAAAATAGCCACATACAACATAATAAGCAAGAGTAGCGAGTTAGAATTTATTGCATTTTCGATAAGTACATATCTAACTTACTTAACCCACCTATTGGGAAAAATTTTAACATCGCTCAATCTTTTTCTATAAATATGCCTAAAAATATCCAGGATTGAAAATAAACCAAATTAGTGAACGAATGCAAAGATCTCTGAATTAGCATTTTTATATTTATAAGTAGCAAAAGTAAGTTAACAGATCTAAAGTTTTCTTTAAGATGTCTGTATCAAAATAGTCTGTTGTTGAGCAAGCGCAGTGAGCTTCATTTATTATTACTTTAACCTTTCGGGATTGTTTTATAGGACCCACGGTATACGGCAGAAGTATGCTCGAGTACGATCGATACAATCGTACATAGAAATCAAGTTCGCGTTCGTCGATCATAATAGGTACCTACCTATGGTGAGTGTTAGTGCGTCAGCCAGATGTAAATCCAGTGTATCCGCCTGCAATGATATGAGCTCGCACAGCACCAAAGGCAAAAAGGAAATGAACGCATCGTGAAATCGAAATGATATTAAAGAAATAATCAAAATAAGACTCGTCACTTTCTGAAAACAATGAATTCGCCATGAATGATACTATAATGTATTTGGGTAATTATTTTTCTCTGTGTCTATACGGGTAAGGTACGAAAAGGGCAGAAATAGACTTCATTAGATTAAATCAATACCAACGAAATTGTGCCGAATTATAGTATTTTTTATATTACCAGTGTTTTATGTTGACCACCATATGGTAAGACCACAACATGTTTTCAACATTGGAAAATACGAAATCGACGATAAACTGAAACCATTTGCGTAAAAGATTAGTGTGTGTTAATACATTATTTAGCTTCATTTTATTTAGCTTCATTATTCAGCTTTCAGCACGATCTCTGTCCCCTTGCACATTTGTAAATTAAGAGGGTTTAGGTATCCGTGAACTTCAACTGCAGTTGTATGTATGTATCACCAATTGTTACCCAAAGGTACAGATAAATAATACATCCAGTGATCTCCTTCCTATCATGGACGGTGTTTCGCAGGGTAGTATCCTGGGTGCCACACTATTTCTGATATTCATTAACGACTTATGTAACACCCAGTTAATGAACGATGAAATTATAACTTTTGCGGAAGATACTGCACTTCTTTTTCATGCTCCTGGAGCCAGTTGTTTCATATTGCACAAATAGGTTTCGACAGATTGAAGCAGTGGCTGGCAGGTAACCTCCTAAGTATTAACACCGAGAAGACTAAGTACGTGGTTTTTACACTAGCGATGCCCGGTGTTTTCGATGAGCACTCTCTAACGGCACATGTGTCAGTGTTTGGATGGTGATTGTGATTCCTGAACATAGTAGTTACAGTTATTAATTGTTGGGGTATATTTGTTGATTGTACGCTCGGCTTCAAGCAACATATTGATGCCCTATTGTCGTAACTAAATGCTAAAAAGATTTATGTATTAGGTACTTACCTCTGGTGAGTATTAGTGCATTAGCCAGTTGTATGTCCAGTGTATCCGCCTGCCATGCTATGAGCTCGCACACCACCAAAGGCATATAGGAAATTAACATATCAAGTAATTGATATAATATTGAAAACATAATCAATGTGGGATTCCTTATGCCCTGAAATCAATGCATTTCAACTATAATATAACAGATAATAAAAACCTATAAATAAAATTTATATTATAAATACATATTTGTAAAAGATGTCGCGCCGGACAGCTAGTAATTTTAATAATTACCATTACTTTTATTTTGACCATCATTGAATAAAACCATTGTATGATTTCAATATTGGTAAATACGAAATCGACGATAAACTGAAATAATTTCCAAAAACGATTAGCGTGTATTTAAACATTATATAGATTAATACATAGAACTAAACAAACGTACGTATAGGTACGCTAAGTTAATATTCATACAAAAACTAACCTTGGTTAAGAAAGCAAATTCCATGAGACGGTAATGATCACATATATTCTCGTAAATGTCAGTGTAACGCATCTGACTGTGTGTAATGTGGTTAAAGCCATAATGTTTGACAATTGCAATAAATGTTTTGAATCGGTAATATAGCACCGACAATACGATTGTACCCAACATGGCACTCATATATTTAGAGAAAATCATGACATTTAACATCACGGACAATAAAACCAATTTTGAATTTGAAGTGTATTTCGAAAATATTACTCCATAAATAATGTATGACGAAAATCGTAACAAAATCAACAAAATTAATAAACTGTATGACAGTATAGATATATACTTAACCGCAGCAGGGGGCAAACTCCACATGGAGGTGAGACGCGACCCAGAACAAAAATACTTCAAAAAGGTTTTGCTGAAATACAACGACAGAAAAATATTAAATACATATTCAAAATCACGAATTAACAAACCATTAAAGATTTCATTGAAATTTAACTTGTACGTGGAATAAATAATTGCGTTAAATGTAAGACAATATATCTTGACCAATATATTGGTACGATTTGAAATCCTTAATTTTGAATAAATGCCTAAAAACAATCCGAAAATAAGAATCGGCCTGAGCTTATTATAAATAACGAAAGGTTTGTGATTGCCCATTAGAATCATGATTAGATTATTAACAAAATTTTATGAAATTGCGTCCAATGATACCGACAATAAAGTGGTCCTCTGGTCAATAGTGTGTAATAAAAATTCGCTTTATATAGGCGAGTAAAAATAAAAAGTCAATACTAGATAGGTACTGTAATTAATGGTACTTTCAATAATCAACTCTATGAATGGCTTTTCCTCATTCAGAGCCCTGTTATTATATTATCTAATTAACAAAATAGAAAGCTGTTTGAAAGCAATTCAACTAACGGCACTTGACCAAAATAATCACTTTATTAATGTAAAACATTACATAAAATCTTCTCTAAAGGCATGAAGAAAATGCTAAAAAAGAAACAAACAAAACAGCCACTAATTAAATTTCCATCCATACCACCTGGTCTAGTTGCCTTCCGTACCCTCTTCAAGAAACTTTCTGCCGCGTACGACCGTTCTATGGAATTGTCTTTCCGCAGCGGTTTTTCCGAGCCAGTACGACATTGGAGTATTCTAGAAACGAACCCACACTTTCTCTAATACCGAAAACGCATGATATGGATGTCCATAGGTGGCGGTGATCAGTTACCATCAAGTGACCCGTTTGCTCGTTCGTCTTCCTTTATTATGAAAATAGTATTTAGACGGGACGGCGTCCATTATAACGAAACGAAAGATTTTTCGTTCGTTATTGCCTCCTCCGCTCGCTAAAGCTCCTATCGACTTATCTAAGGTTAGCTGGAGGATATCTTGTTGTGGGATTAGCTCTCCTTTGCATTGTAAGTGTTTTCTTATGTAATCTGCAATTTTGTTGCAGTATAGAGTTTACCTACATATAATAAAACCACGATAAGTCCGTATTGACAGACAGCAGTTAAAATTATAATATGTGGATAGGGCAATAATCTGGGGATAATCTGTCCTTGTCAGTCCTTCTTGTAAACATTTAGTTATTTGGCTTGAACTTGTACTTTCAGTTTGTCTTAATTAATTAATAATAATAATAATCATGCTGAAAATTATCTCTAACACTTCCTTTTTAATTGGTTTGTCCATTATTTAATAGTTGCCCATTGTTTAATTGTTTGTTATGACTTTTATGATTGACGTTCTATGACTTTAAAATACTTGGCATAAGTTACCATACAGAGATTTTCTTTTTTATGGAAGAGAAGGTCTTATTATACATACATACGTTTTTAATACGTACATTTTTAAACGTCCAGATTGAATTTTGCAAGCTATCTATGCCAATCTAAAAAATACAGAGAATAGTAAAAAAAACTAAACTAGACGTATCGCCGAGTACATTTTAGAATCAATGTTTTTATATTTAACTTTGGCATTCCCTTTGGCTCCCTGTGTGTGTTCTACCGGAGGTACAATAAGGAAGTGTTCTGAAAAATTATTTGATCTGGTGCCCACAGCACAATTCCGCCATCGCACCACCCGCCGTGGGCTGGGTACTCATCCCCATTACGTGGACCCCCTGCCAGTGTGTATTGCCAATGAAGACCTACGGAACAGAAACGTAGCCGCTTACTGTGGGCGACAGGGACAAAAAATACCTACGTCTAATGTCCATCGTGTGGCTACTCCATTGACAGTTGGTGGCGCTGCACTTGATGCTGTGGACCACTATACATACCTAGACAAATAGTATACTATTATGCTAGGAAGGTCCAATTTCGAGAAAGAGGTCAATCGACGAATCCAACTCGGTTAAGCAACGTCAGGAAGCTACGGAGGACTTCGCCAGTGTGTATTGCCAGCGAAGACCTACGAAACAGAAACGTAGTCATTAATTGCGCGATCGAATGAGAAATGAGGAGATCCCGAAGGATTGCCTAGCCTAAGTGGTTGTTTGCAGGGTATATAGCTCCAGAATATATGGCCGATGGGGCAGTAAATTTCTCGAGTGGCGACCACGTACTGGAAGACGCAGCGTGGGTAGACCTCTCACTAGGTAGACTGACGACCTGGTAAAGATCGCAGGTACCGGCTGGATGCGGAAGGCTCAAGACCGGCCTTTATGAATAACTCTGGGGGAGGCCTATGCCCAGCAGTGGGCGTCTTCCGGCGGATATGATGATGATGACTGGCGCTGCCATTCATGACAAGCTGAGGCTGAGGCTGAGGCTAGTCCAGTTCGGCCCAACAACGCATTGCCATACTTCTATATTAATATCTGTCCAAACAACCGACACTCGTAACTCATTCTCTCAAATCCACTTCACATCAAATTCATTTATTTCACTGTGTTCATGCATATAAAATTTATTATGATTATGATGAAAATATAAATTTTACCATCTCTTACTGCTACGATTTAATACAACATTGACATGTTGACATTCGTGAATCTATTTTGTCTATGATTTTTCAAACGCTTTTCGTTATTTGGGCCTTTGTCCTTCTGTTATATAGTTCAATACAGAGTCACAATCAAGTAAATCTTAATAAATTGTGGGACGGAAAAAAACATTAAATTTAGAGGAAAAGGACAAGGGAGGGCCGAAATAACGAAAAACGTTTAGTAGAGCAGTCACATTCCCTGACAATGACTCTCTCTTTATGTGCAACAAATTACACGTCCAATTTAGTCCCGTCTAATGAAGCTTCAAACGGGACACGGCTTAGGGAAGGCACCGAAACGGGCGTTCTAAATAAACAACATTTTCTACCGACTTTTAAATAAACACGATACCTATTGTAGGGTCTCGCCCTGAAGGTACTTACGGTTACTCCTGTTCAAATAACTGTTCAGCACGTTGACACTTTTATTGTCCATTTTTTGGTATATTCTTGGGTTTGGCCCTTCAGGCTCTGATAGCTCATCATCTTTGCCTGGAAAATTAGTTTAATACTGTAAATTCTGACTACGTTGTAATTACGTTCTACAAATATTTTGAATCGAATCGAACTTAGATTAGAGTATTTTCTTTTGGGGAAATGATCTCTTGTATCCTAAATATCCAATTGGTAAAAGTAATGAGGGTTTTTGGACAAATACAAGGGTATTGGGGTGTGTGTCTGGACTCTTACCGTTGTATCTTCTTGTTTTTCCTTTTTATGAATTTAAGTTTGCCCCCTTGCCACGGGGGTCATTTTTCCATCACATTAGAAGGTTTCTTTCGTATCAAATATTACATTTACATATACAATAGCACATTTTCCAAATTGACGTTAATCTTTTATTATTTTATTCTTTATATGTCATATGTTGTCATGCGGACACAGTCCATAGATGGCGGAGATTTTAATCTTTTTTGTGCTCCCCTTATTCTAGATATTTGCTGGATCCAATTATTCATCATATCTTCATGGATTATATCCTTGGCTGCTAAACACGAGGTCGTCCGAAAATAAATATTGACCACTTCAGAAACTGGCTGGCCGACTACGAGTACTGGCCATGAAGACTATATCTTCTTTTGTGCCAAATGCGTTCTCGAACGTGTTTAAATAAAGACCCGAGCCTGCGATAGAGAGTGCAGCGGATGAGTGGGCAGAGTCTTCCCAGCCTTCGAACTAGAAGGTGAACTAAATCATAGCTAGAAGAAGCTATCTTCAGAAACTAAAATTTAAAATACCAATCGACCGGTCAAATTACGCACGTGACGTCATAAAAGTTATCTTCGAAGTTTTCAAAGTCTTATGCACGTGACGTCATAAAAGTTATCCTCGAAGTTGTCAAAGTCAATCTGCAAACTGTACTTTTCGACCAAAAGTGAACGCAGTGATCCAGCCCGGGCATAAGTTGTGGACTTTCGTGAACTTTCGTACTTTTAGCATTTTAAATTCTTTTACAAAATTTCTTGTTTAGTTTATTATAGTTTCTGGACTGAATGTACATAAACCCATTACCCTGTTATTAGTTGTTTTTATTATTTACTGAGCCTGGCACTGTCCGTCGGATAGTGTTACGTTACACTATACCAAGCAAAGGATTTTGCAATTTATTAGAAGCGAAATTTCGAGCAATATTTTCCGGAATCTCTTGTTCAGTAATTATATTGAAATGAAATTATCTATTATACAAAAAAAAACTAAACATTCGCGTGTATGTTCGTTCAATACTAAGATGATGCTTGCAAAGTATTATAAAGATTTGTGAATAATACCTATTTCCTTCAATATTATGCACCGTGTTCTAGGGCAGGGATTCCCAATCTTTTTCAAACTACGAATAAGAGTACGAAATATTTATTTAACACAGAAACACCCGAGTCAAACACGATTCCCTTTACAACCTGTAGTTTTTTTGGGACACCGTTCTGAGATCCCTATGTGTGGCTTTTACAGACATTAATTTCAATAAACAGAGAATATTAGCTTGCTTTTCTAAGCAAAACTTTCCCAATGAAGTTTTAAAATCGATACTCTTAGGATACCTCCACGACGCCCCAGGGCGTCGCAAAGCACAGTTTGGGAACGCATGTCCTGTAGATACTTTAGTCTTGTAGGTACAATTTTGTATGCTATTCAGTGACAAACGAGCAGACAGCCCACCTGATGGTAAGTGGTAACTGTCGCCCATAACATCTACAATTCATACATTCAGGTTGTAGGTAAAGCAGCTGCGTTGTCATTGTAAGGACTAAGATGAAGATGGCCTTATGCCTGTTCTAACATTAAAATAAATAAAAATAATAATCATCTTGGCGTTAATGTTCCGATTGTGCTCTCGAGCACGAGGGCCCGGGGTGCATCTGGATTTGGATTTGGCAATCAGGTAATTACAGTGGAGCAACTACTATCTGACCTCCGTAACCCTTCTTCCAGGGGAACATGATCAGATTGGATCGTGGTTACAAATTCAGTTTCTTAAATTTGCAGGTTTCATCACGATATTTTCCCTCACCGTAAGAGCATCGGTTAGAATTCAACTAATGCACATAACTCCTAAAAGGGTAATTGGTACATGGCCGCAGCGGGTCCGAACCCGGTATATCTCGCTTACATAGACATAGACATAGACAGCACTTTATTCGGTTCTACATTACATTCTTAACCTAAGGTGAGTACAGTAAATTATTATTACGATGAAATCGTCGGATACTCAACCGCCCAGCCACCGACACTTCTAACACTAAAATACATGCTGGTAAATTTATTTATTATATTGGTTTCTTTGTTGGTTTGCTAGTGACGTGGTGGCGGATATTGCCAAATATTCCTCCACTGCGGTGTATTTTCCTCAGCCTGCGGCTACAATCAGTACTAGTATGAAATTCTGAATCCATAAGAAAATCGTGGGAGCATCGTTTATTTTTCTGCCTAATCTGCTGTGTACTTTGAGAAAATATAATGTGAACGAAAAATGTAACTTATAGCCAGTATATCATTCTTGTCATACGTTAGAAGCAAATCAAAATTAATAATATGAATTTTAATTAAAATAGAGTTGTAAATTCTTCAAAATAATTTTCAAACGTTCGTGCAGTTGAAATACAAACATACTTCATTTTAATTTCCATTATCCATTCTCTTAAATTTTGGCCTTCTAATAAGATACCATTCCTTACATCTCTTAATCGGGTGAGCACAATGAAATTTATAACAATAGAATTTTTTTATCCCCTAATTACCCGATCCGAAGAGTACCTGTAGGTATGTAAGTACTATTGCTATGAAATGTCGAAGATAGGGTCATTTGAAAAAAAAAAAATTGTCCGGCTTGTGCACGCGCTAACTTCTGTCATTGGAAAGATATGTTATTATTATGTCGGGAATTAGGGCACACGAGAGATAACTCTAGCAGGGAGATCCAACGGAAGATATTTTCGTGGTACTTTAGTAGAAATAAAGATTAAACTGTTGTTTAACAGTGTATTGAGATAATATAGCGATTATTACAATAAAAATTGCAAACAATAAAAGAATAGGCTGAATTTGGCATAGTTACAGAAGCAGACGTAATGTGAGACTAACAAATCCTTTCGATATATGTTAGGTTTAAAGATCATATATTCTCATTATAGTCATAATTAGTCACTTACACGAGAATACAATACAGGTAAGTAGGTAGCAATTTAAACATTCGCATCGCGCAGAACATAAGTAAGGTACTCACAGTGTATGGAATATTGATATAGCACTAGATTGTCACTTCACATTGATATATAAATATAATCCCATCTAAATGAAATCTGCAATTTTTTCCGTCGGATAATCTACCTTTCCAGGATTTTCCCTTTTGTTTTATGTATACGTACCTATTTATAATTAGGATTAAAAAGAAAGCGCGGATTTTGGCGGTCGGACTAATCTCATAAAATATCTGCGGAAATCTGATTATCTTGGGTGAAAATGCTTCCCTAAATATGTATCATTGTAAGCCGTTTTATCAGTGAAACAGCAAAAGAATTCCAGTATTTTGTGCAATTAATGTAACAATGAAAAAAAAAAAGCTTATTTCTACCTGCACATCCAATTTAATAATGAAGCCGGATGAACTAATTTGGTGGTAAATAAGTTCTCATTTGATTTTTTTTAATAAATACCTTTTATTCTCGTTATATTTTAAGTGGCTTTGATGCTATCGAGAGAACAAATATTGCAAGAGAGCGGTATTCGAAGGAGCTTCCGAAACCTTCAAAATTTTACGTAATATTGTAAATGAAATGCCAATTATATTTAAATATGATTTCGACCGTTGCCGTTGCGTGGTCATTCTACCATTAGTCACAGATAACAGTTAAAACCATTAAACCAAAAGTGATCTACATCGCTAAACAAAATTTTTTATGGAATAGGAAAAATTTAAATCAATCTATAATTTCAAGTTGACCACTGAGATTGGGTAATCTAACTACATTCGTTTCTTTTCTTTGGGGATAAGTGAGTTATTAGTGAAACACAGCCATTTGCTGCGAAATGTGTGTGAAAACTGGACATCCAGAGTGGAGAGGACATCTACGCGCCAATCACGGCTGCCACATAGCCGAAATCATATTCAAACATAAATGGCTTTTCATCATCTTTTCATTAAAGCTAGTTTCATTGATATTAAACATATTTTTCTTTGTTTAATTTCAATTAAAAACCCAATGCTTTAAAAAGGGACCATACAGGTAATTCAAATTTCGTACGGGCAAATTCAAATGTGGAAGTGTAAACATCCATGATATTGAATTTTAAATACGGCATTCCCTGTTCGAACAAAGTGTTCAATTAATTGAAATTGAGTTGATTGTTAAGATATTTTATAACATTTTAAGAGCCAATAAAAAAATAACAAGTAATCCGAACGAGGAGGAAAACAAGGAAAATCGTATAAATAGGGAACGGAAAACTACCACTCCGTATTGTTTATGATGATCATTTACCTTAACTAGGGGACGTTATTGCAAACAAGATTCTGCTATTGGAATTTTGAATTTGTTTGGAATAGTGAATTCCGTATTAGAAATGTTAGTAAATATGAAATTGTAATCATATTGTGCAGAACACTGAAATTGAAAAGCTGCATACTAATGACTCCTCAACCAAGCCTCCACTAAACCAGTCATGACATTATACTCATTTATCGCTTGAGATATCAACCTTGGATGTTGACGAATTTCGAACCGCCCGGGGCCTCGTGGCTTATAACGACGGCAACCAATTGATAGCAATCAGTAGGCTAATCACGTAACTATGTTGCTAACAATTCTTTGAAGTCAATTATTGCAATTAGAATTGAATAGAATAGAGCTTTATTTACAATTGTTAAGTACTTTTGCGATTACGTATCATCGATTTCATGGGTTCAGTTGCTAACAAGGTTCCATTGCAATACAATGAAACTATACGTAACCACAACTCGACCATACGTAACCGCAAAAGTAACAATTTCAATAATTAAAAACAGAGAATTATTAGCAACAAAGTTACGTAAATAGCATACAGGACCGACGGCTCAATGTGTCATCGATATCCATCGTCCTGCTTCCGATATACCTATAGATTCCAAATTATCATTGGCCACAAAGGCGTACTTAAAGAAGACTGCATATCACAGCGCCGTACAATACATACTAACTCCCTTTATGATTCCTCGTGACGTCGTTTACACTGGGTACGCGTATTGTCATATGAATAGTACGCCTTGTGCAGTTAACGACGAGGGGGGCTGGAATCGCCTCTCTCGGCCATGTGCCAGCTAGGCTTGGATATTGGAGCAATAATTTTTTTATCAACCTTTATGTCAAGGCCTTATTCGGTCATGGAGCGATGGTGGAAACACTAAACACTTTTCACATGTTATTTTTATGAGTAGTAGTATGTATGGTCTAAGAAATAAATGTGGATAAAACAACACGAGTTAATAATTTTTTATGGTATACGATAGACATACAGGCAAGCGCGCCACCTAATGGAAAGTAGTCACAACCGCCTATGAACATCAGCAACACCAGGAGTGCTACCAATGCGTTGGCCGCCTCTAAAGAGGCTTCTAATATACCTCTTAAACATATCACAGTCCAAGGGAAACAATGTGGCTGGGAGGTCAATGTGGAATGAGCGACCCTTCACATGGACACCACTAGAGGTTCCTAACCCGCGGTGGGTTGTGTGATGGCGGACTTTTTTAAGTTACTTGCTTAATGTACATTTATTCGGGAACACAGCCCACGAGAATTTTTTGTAGCATAGTTGTCAGCATTTTTTTTATTAAGCATCTCAAAGTTACTGACATAAAGTTACGTTCGGTATACTGATAAACTAAGGCTTTTTTCCTGCAAAATATGAGTATTCAAGTTCACAAACAGCTGGTTATTAAAAAATATTTACACAATCTTTTGAATACTGATTTCGGCAGATTATCAGATTGTTAAAAAAACTATTTTGCGATTACAGACCACATTTGTTTTTTCAAGTGAGCAGAAGTCATAAGAGGACCACTTCTTTTAGACCTAAAAATTTCGCAAAATAGTAATTATTCTGTTAAATTGTAACTTATGACCGAGGAATAAACTTATAGCGTTTTGTAAAATTGTAATAAATAGAACTTACCGTAATTTTTTTCGAAATCATCACGTTTTGTATTCGAGAAAACGGCGATTTTGGCAACAAATGGCAACAATTTGAATTAGACAACCGAAATGTAAACAGCTTGTTACGAATCATTCTTCATTGTTTCGTTCAGAAATTCATTCTTCCATAGGCAACATTTGAGTGACATTTTGTGGTCTACACAAAGCATCTGCTAGTCAAGAAAACTGATTTGCTATGTGGTCGCTATGTGATCATAGCCTGGCTACGGGTTAATTTACTTGAAGTAGACCCATACATTTAAACACACATGATACTTAGTGAGAACATGCAAATAGCTCTCCCGATGGTAAACAGCAACTGGTAGCACTTAATAATGTCTTAATATGTAATTGCCTTGGCAAACAGTATCCTTCAGCCCAGTACATAACAATGCCAATACTCCAACCTTGCTGCTAGGTGGTAGAAATTATTAGATATAGTATAGGTAATTCTACTACTCACTATATTCAGAAGATCCAATATTGATATTTGACCCAAAAAATCTTGAAAAATGATTTCACATTGTCGATCCCTTTAATATCCGTGCCACTGCTAGGGCTGCAACCCGTTTAGGTTGAAATTGTAGCTTTTAACATGTCCCAAAGAAAAAAATATGACATGGTCGCCTTTTAGGTAATTCACATTTAACTATATAAAAGGCATGTATTATATACCTACTACTATAATAAATAAACAAATGACAAAGTAACCTTTCGATGCATTGGTCAAAAACTCTTAATAACTACATATGTACTACTTGTCTAGATATTAATATACTTCGAGTCCATAAGCATCACCGATATAGATACTGTAAACTACATTATAATAATAAGAATAAAAGTCGCACTTTGTTTAAATATTAATTGGACCATTTAATTTAGTCTCGCATACAGATTGATACAGATATGGCCGTGTGGTGTCCGGCAGAGTAGAATAGCACTAACCCCTTGAACTCGTGGGTGTCGTCCAAGGCGACTAATATTTTCGAGGCAAAAGATCTTGTGTCTCCGCAGGCTAGAAAATCGGCAGCAGCTATTTCCATTATAACACGGCGATCCCTAATCATTATAGCAATAACCTCCCCTTTCGTGGGAAAGGCTCTAAGACCTGCAGTGAATTGAACATAAAATTCCCACACATTCACTGCCTCAACGTCTTTCATCCTGCAATAGCGTAGTTTACTATGATGAGGTCTCCTCAAACTGGTGCGATCTTGTCGTAAGGCTACCGCAGGGCAGTGTTCCTTCGCACATCCTGCTTTCTGTTTTTATCAATACCGTTTCTCATGTCATGTCTATGCCGAAGACCTATAAATTTGCCGGCATTTTGAAAATCGCTGATGTTGGGAATGCCTTTGCCCAAATCAATACCGATCTTAAACATATGTATATCTCCCTGGGGAAAGCCCTTTGGGCTTCTAAATAAATCTAAATTTCAAGAAAGTGCAGGCCTTAGTGTTCGGGATCTCGTACATGTACGGACGACTTGGTTCTGAAACTGGAAGGTATCCCTCAATTATTATTATTACATACATAGTTACATTACAATATGTGCAAACTTAAATCTACCATTTAGAAAAATTGATTCAATATCTCAATTGATTTACAATGAGGTGTCCCATGTACCTACTGTGCGAAAATCTGCATAAATCTTGGAGTGATTTATGAATTCAATCTCTCTTGTCTGTCAGTTTTTCGCTTCACTCACTAAACGTCTCCAAAACTTTTCACTACTAAAAGCCAAGATTCTTTCAACTCTTGACTACGAGGAATGTTGCTATCTGAGTGCCACAGCTTGATGCTCCAAAATATGTGCTTAAAGTTCATTTTCGGTTTACGCAAGTATGACCACACCTCCTGTTTCCGAGCACAGCTCAAATGGCTCTCAATACGGTACCAAAGGAATGCTCTAAGAAATAGATTAGATTAGATTATTTATTTATCAATGAAATTTACATTATATTAAGCGCATGTCATAATAGGCATATAGGCAAGTCACAAAGATATCGTCAAATAGAATTAAAATAATGTCATACAAACAATTTTTAAAATTTACATATTCACAACAAAAGTAAATAGTAAAATGTCAAATGAATACAAATTAAATTAATAATGTCACAGTTTACACAGAATTGTAATACATTGTATAATTGTCAATAAATACTATGGGTATACGTAATAGTATACCTACCTACTAACTAAAAAATAAAAATAAATGTTTATTTCTCAATTAAATAAAATGTTAATATAAAAATAATTAATCAGTAGGTACCGATGTAGGTGCAAAATTGTATCCAATAAAAAAATATACCTAATGTCAAACCTTCATGTCAATATAATCGTTTATTGAATACAATGGGGTATCCAATAAGAGGTTTTTCAGTTGGCGCCTAAACGTTTCGTCACAACGTCCATTCTTAATATCTGCGGGTAGGTGTTCATAAAATGTTGGTCCGACAACGCGCGGGTTTTTATCAAGTAACGCCAACCGCCGCGGCACAGATTTTAGTCGGCCTGTTTGGCGCGTTACTCGACCCGGAATGTTCATGCGTTCGAAGTCGCATATATTGCTACTAAGATGAAGCTACCTGTGCCTTGGGATACCTCTTGACCCGTGGAAATGGTGATTTATAGTACTACGTTTTGGTATATAGGTACTTGTTGGAGACATAAGTCTCATGTTTAAAATAATGGCTAAATGCCTTAACAATGTATGGTTAAGTTTGGTTCGGAGCGTCGGTGGCCTAGTGGTTAAGGCGTCCGGCTCGTAAGCAAGAGGTATCGGGTTCAATCCTCAGTGTCGCCATGTACCAATAAATATTACGAGTACCTTAGTTGATTACTGTCCGATGCTCTACGGTGAGGGAAAACATCGTGATGAAACCTGTATATTCCGAAGACTGTGTCGCTTTAATCTGGTCAGGTTCCCCTGGTAGCAGGGTCGCGGAGGTCACGCTCTTTTATATTAATATGGATAAGGTTAAAATATTTCTTGAGACACGTTTTTCGGAAATTTTGTTTTTTATATTTTTCAAAGCATAAAAGATCTTTTGTTATGTATCATACTACTTTATCCGCTTTGTAGAAGAACAAAGCTTTAAAAACTTTTTCAGTTAAATTTTTTCTCTAGAAGTTGAATTGGTTTGTTTGAACAACGCTTTAATTAGGTTGCTCGGGTTGTTATTCTTGTAATTTTAATGCACAAATACAATAAATAACAAACAATAAAGTTATTTCTAGAACACTCGAAATACGAGTAGGTAGTTTTGGATAGATAGATACACTTTTTATTGCACACAAATTTACAAAGAAAGAAATGAAATTTGTGGGCAAAGACGGCCTTGTCGCTACAAGCGATCACTTCCAGACAGTCCTTGAATGAGATAAAGATAAACATGATACAGACAAGCAACAAAAATAGCCTTACTCATCTAGGTAACTTCTATACTATAAGCTAAAAATTAAACACCTATATACTAATATCCACACTATAGGCTACAATATATACCTGTAGATAACATACTTTTTTTTTTATTATATCTGTAAATAATTTATTAAGATATTGCAGGTGCATGTCATGATATGGTAGTTGGCTAAATGAACGTCTAGCATAAGCTACACTTACTTTTTATGATTTGCAACAAATTAGTCATACATAATAATATGATAAAATGGTCGGCAGAAGACAATGTTAACTAATTGTTTCGTTTTATTTTCGGGCTACGGAAATATGATTACTACTCCGAGTACAGAGAGAGGTTGTCTTGGTTGACTGTTCGGGAGAGAAGGAGATCACGTGTCCTTTCTACACTTTTCTCAATTCTGGATAATCCTCTCTCGCCGGGTTATCTCAAGCACAATTTTCGACTATTGTGTTCGACTCATGACCGTGATCTCCGTTCCTCCGATACGTTATGCCTTGACATTCTCCCTCATCGGACCAACTTCTTCAGCCATTCATTCACAATACAGGCAGCTCGTTTTTGGAATGACATACCTGAGGACGTACGAAAGGCGCAGAATCGATTAATGTTTAAAATTTGCTAAAAGATTTTATTTTGAGTAAGAGGTCGTAGGTTGAGTGATAAGTTTGGCGTAGTCATTATCACATTTTGTATCTAGTGAAAGTATATATAATTGATATTTGTTTATTGTATCTTTTTTTTTAATAATATAAGTAAAAATAGTATATAGTATTAATTTAATTTAATTTAATTTAATCTCAAATGTATTTCTTTAAATTTTATCAATATTTTTCTGCTAAGTTGCACCTACTTAATCACTCTCTGCATGGTCTGCTGGTTTACTGTTAGACAAAGCCTCAATGGCTTTAAGTCCGCCAATTGCTGTAATTTGTGCAATAAAGTTTAAAAAAAAAAAAAAATAATTGCAAACGGAGAGGAGATGGGCATACAACTTGGTTTTAAAAGTTGCAAGTGACTTTGTGTGGTTTTAATTAAAAATCTTAAAAATGTTCGCAAAAAGTTCTTTTTGCAAAAATTACATATTATATCAGGAGGTATGACTCTCTCAAGCCTGAGAAGTAAGCCTGGACGATTTCACTGTCTTATCTATTTCTGCCGCCAAGCAACAATGCTTACATTTGTGATCTGATTTGAAAGATAATTTAGCCAACGCAATTACAGACATTAGGCATTAAGTCTTCACAGTTACAACGCATCAGCATTTTGTTGTCTGCAATCTAATTGCATGATTCGTAGATTATGTGCGACAGTTACCGCTTACCATCAGCATTTTCTAAATACGGAGATAGACGCTGCTGTAAATGATTGCCTATTTCTAAACTCGTTGACAATTTTTGTTCATTAATTTTTTCGATGAGATTAAGAAATCTTTGTGTCTTGTGTCTGAAACCAGACAATTTTACGCGGAAGTAATCTCAATTTCCAATAACATAGAATGTTGCAAACTGGCTTCTTCCATTTTTCTTGAAAGGCCTTAGCAACAAAATAGGATGCAATCCATTGAATACAATGTGAGTTATCTTCCTCTACAGAAACCTAGATCCCGATAAGTGGACATTGCACCGTGACAACAATATGTTACTGCCAGTGCTCGGCTTTCTACAAAATGCAGCGTTTACAGACTCCAATATCCAACGCAGCGGCCAAACTTCTAAGTAGGATTCTGTTCCACCCAAGAACTTTTGGATGCATCTGTTTGCTACGGAAAGCGGGGTAGATTTAGGTTCATTATTTAAATTTTTACGGGTTCATTAATATATTCATATTTTTGTGATTATTATTCGTTCCTTCTCCGAGTGTATGGTGGTACCTACCAAATCTTCACGTTAATACTTTTACAAAAGTTATCCATAAGTACTTTTTAATTACACCGTCGGCAATCTCAACAGTTTACGGGTATCTGCCGCTTAACTTAACCAATGGCAGCGAAGATAATGGAATAAACGTCTCATAAAGCTCCGAACCCCGCTAACAATATAACTTATCCGTTGTCCAATCAAGCCTCCGAGAAAGGGGGATCCTCGTCTGATTTCGGGCTGGTAGTCAGTGCGGGTTCGCGAGTGACCTGTAACCGTACATTCCGCGGCGACACATCCAATTTTCCGGGCTAATACGCCCTCTTGAGTCCCACAATATTTTGCGGGCAATTGTCGGCAGCACTCGGCAAGCCAAGCTTGTAAGTTTATAGAGATCCCCGAATTAGATTAGAGCAGTTTCGTTTGGAAATTTAAAGGGAAACACGAGACTCTATTAACGCTAAATTTGATTGTGTGATACGCTAGTTAGGTTATGGGTCGGTTCCTCTGAACAATATTTTGGTACAGGTTTCGCCGGTGTTAGAAAGGTTGCTCGCGCAAAAGTGGTACCTACAAAAATAATCGTATCTAAAGACTGAGAAGAAACCATACGCATGGTATAATTATATTTATAATAATTAGAGCTAAAAATTGGGTAAGTGGAGCAAGAGAGGTAGGACATACGAGTAGTAGGTTTGGGGCCCCCGACTGAGGAAGCCCGACCTTATGGAATGCCTCAGCCAAACCATACGATCTTGAATAGTAGTGTATTTTTGCTGATGAGTAAGTTCCCGTTTCTGCGTGATTTGGAGAATCGTAGCTTTCTCCATTTGCCTATTTGCTACCAAAACAACGAATTCCGGGGATTTAGAGGACACTGGTATTGTTAATGTCTATAGGCAGTTGTGACCACTTTCCATCAGGTGACCCGTTTGCCTGTTTGTCTATGTACCTACATATATTATGTCTGTCTCGTATGACATAAAAAGGAACTTACTCGTACCTATATGCTATTATGTGACTTATATTGATTGCTCAATGTCTACATCTTAAGATATATAATTTCTAAGTGCCTTATGCATTTTCTTGTTTCCTGATTATTTATTTATTTATCTATTTATATTTATATATTTATGAATCATCCCACTACTGGGCAAAGGCCTAACTCCTATTCTCCCATAATTCGCGATTGTTTGCTATGGTTTGCTAGTTCCTGTCGAATGCCAACAACTCGTCTCTCCTGATTACTCCAGATAGATAATTAACACTATGTATCAAACTAGTTTAGGTACAGGTTAGCGACACTGACTGAATAATATCATTTCTAAATTAATCACGTTTATAAATTAACAGACGCCTTCCAAACCTTGTTGTTAATTAGTCATAGTTCACAAAGTTATTGCGCGTGTACGTTATCGCACTTAATGAGGTATCTATTATAATTTCAATTTACTTTGGTTGTATATTACATTGATCGTTGTATGATGTGGTAAGTTCATCATCAGAAGTGCGTATAATCAACAGCTAACCTTCAAATCCCTTGTCGAATCCAGTTCTGTTTGTTCTTGTACTTACCTTCCCCTTCACTGCATCACATTAAAAATTTATAAATGTAATTTGATATTTATTCCTTCTTTAAACACAGCGTTATCCTAACGATAACAACGTCTCTTCATATTTATATGGGCCCGGTTGATGTAGAAATATATAATTAGAGGAATTTACTATATAGTATGATGACGTTCTCGGAACTTTAGAAGATAACTTCTATTGTTTATGGTAATTCATAAATAATTGGAAAGTTGTGTGGATGATTTAGGTCCACGCCTAAAATAATTGTTTCACCGTTGACCTTCCTGGAACCAACTCTGTGTTATAATTGGCGCTCGTACGTGTAGTCCGAGTTATTTTGTTGAAACTTGAGAGATGATTGCGATGAAAATAATGTCTTCAGGGTAGCTTCATACAAACCACGCTTACCTTCCAGGTGCTACAAATTTCAAGAACTCTGTCATCTTCAACTGCAGAATTTTTGACGACGTCGTTTGTTATGCATCGTTCAGCTACTACGTTACTATACTGTAGTATTGACGGGTCGATGCCTTAACAAAGTAGTTCTTTTGATTAGAAAATCCGCAAACTTCGGTGTGTCATTGACCTTCTAGTGTGCCTGATTCACCACTAGGCAGCTGTCATTGCACAATTCGCCAATAAATGCTCGTGTAACCCAAGGTTTTGTGCTGTCTTGATTTCATTTATCAAAAGCCCTAACGGCAAGGCGGAATTCAATTTCGTCTGATTCATTTTTTAGTTCAACTTTGAAACGTGATCTATGTGGCCGTTGCTGTTGATAGAGACCATTGAAAACTTGATATATCCGACAAGAAAATTGTTTTTTGCCGTCCACATATTTCAGTTTTGATTGAAGTACGAATGTAGTTTTTTATTCTAGTGAAATACTGACTGATGTCGAGGGTCGTAGATTAAATATCTTTCATATAGCATCTGATGATTATCTGATGAATAAAAATTTACAAAAAGAAAAAGGTGGGCTAGCTCATTATTCCCTTACATTGAATTGTAGGATACCTAAACTATGAAATAAGAGCAAACAGATTTTTAACTATAGCACAAATTTTGTTGCTATCTACCCAGTATCAAACGAGCAAACAGCCTACCTAATGGTCAGCGGTAACGGTGCCCACTACGAAAAAACTGAGTTTTTAACAGAAAA
This sequence comes from Blastobasis adustella, assembly GCA_907269095.1. Taxonomy (NCBI): domain Eukaryota; kingdom Metazoa; phylum Arthropoda; class Insecta; order Lepidoptera; family Blastobasidae; genus Blastobasis; species Blastobasis adustella. The sequence continues at coordinate 10,876,754 of OU026130.1, forward strand.
GGAAAATAAACTCGTCTCCTAAACAAGATTTGCATAATACGACCAGATTTGGAACTAGGGTAGTAAGCAGCTGTGGCCGTCTGACCATTGTAAATTGAATTTGACGGTTCAAGATTTTCCTCTACGCTACGCTACTACGCTAATTGAGAGTAAGAAAACCTTGTTGCGAAGTCAAGACGCTATTTCGTGAAGTATTGTGCAAATCGTGTTAGTACTTCGGATCAAGATTTAACGGTTGTTAACTAGACCAAGATGAAAAACTTTTTTGGCAATACGCCAAAAACGCGCGTTACGCGTTTTTTATGATTTGGAAGAACTCATTGAGAGTATCACTACTATCATAAAGAAAGAAGGTCGGTTTAATTAGTTGTAGGCTCGTTTCTAGAAGACCCGAAAGTCGTAGGCGACAGAAAATTTATTGAAAATCGTACGGTACTTTGTTGCGGGTAGTACCTTAGTGTAGAGCAAATGAGAGGAACCGGATTCAAATCCCACTGTCGCCATGTACCAATGACTCTTTTCTGAGTTATATATGTGGGAGATAAGATTTTTATTTTATTTATCTTCATTTTTATAAAATGAAGGTAGTGTTCTTAAATTAAAAACCACACACCGCAGTCTATAAGAAGGCGGCCATCGCTCTCGACAGGTCAGACGTTGTCCGACTGCGGACACGGCACCACCAGTGCTCTGAACTGTCTTCCTCAGGTAATCTTGCTTAACCGTATAACGCGTATTATTTCTATGTTCTATTTTATTATTTCTATAGAAATAACAATTAATGATTGTCAACTTGTCTGTATTTTGCTAAATCTAAGTACATCGCTTAAACTACTAAAATATGTCCTCTCCATCTGTTGCTGTCCATTTATGTTATTGGTAATAATATACATAGATTTATTATTCATATTTCTTTGTTTAATTCCTATACACGTTCTCCCACATAAGAAGTGGGATAAAGGATTCCAACATCCAACAATATTTCTAATGCAATGTCCTTTGTTTTCATGTTACATCGTGATCTTTTCGCACTTCCAACGACGCGAAGTGTTGAGTGCATGCAGATGCAAAACCAGACATCGTAGGGTCCACAACAACTACAGGCTGCAAATTAGCATTCGGTGAGTCGTTACGAGTTTACTTGTTTTAAGTAAGTTTATAACCTAATTAGAATCATTTGTTTCCGCGTAGAACGTGTAACGAACAAAATTGAGAAAGTCCGACTAAGTTTTTATGCACCGAATTACGGAGTTACAATTTAATTTTTTTTTACAATGAATTATTACTGTCTAGAAACGAATACGAACACAAAAGTAAACGTTGAACAATATTTGTTTGTCGAGGGTATGATTTTATTATAATTTTAACGTTGACTGCAAAAATACGATTATTCTGAAAAGCTACCTCCAACATTGAAAAAAATGTCAGTTTGATTAGTTGGTAACATATTTGTCGGTTATAAATTATTTTATCGAAAGAAATGTAAATGGATTGACGGTAGATAGTTTTAAATTATGTTTTGAGTGACTAAGTTAAACCTGTGACTTACTTTAGTTCGACCTGTTTAAGACTTTGGTAGACGGATTTAAGCAACTAACTCCATACGTGACAACTATCGAGCAAAGGTTTTTATGACATTTACGTGGTTGGTTTTGTTCACTCAAAGCTTGTGGCATCACCGGATGGAGATGATGTTGGTGTTTTGCGTACTAGACTGATGGAGCCTCTGGGAGCATGGCCAATAGATGGTAGTTGTTTCAAGCTTTGTGAGAAAATGTTGAACAATAATGATGATGAGAATGTCCACATATTTTGGTGATTGCTCAATAGTCAGTTACATAATGTTAACTTTAGCTTCGAGTACTGAAATTTCATTGATTACCGATACCAAGTAACTATTTCGAGATCTGTTGTTGTGCCTGTAAGATGAGGCACTGTAAGCAATGGTGAGATTTCATATTCTTCGGCTAGTACAAGTTTGGTAGTACCTACACTGTTGTTGAGGTTAAACACTCCGATTTATTTTGCTGATTTGGAGTGGCCCGGGAATCGTGTGTGTGACTCTTTGGGCTGAGAGCGCCGAAAGTCTCGGATGTTGCAAGTTTTTATGTTCTGATTTTTTTGGAAGACGGCTGGATATGAGACCTCTTCGTTATTGCAAACATTGTTAAATTGTTTAAATTGGAACTTACATGTAACGTAGTCACAGATAGAGTAGACTCGATCGAACAGTGAAAAAAAAGTTATGACGATGACGATTACTTTACTTGTTCAGTTGTTTTGGTGTGGTAACCGATAGACACATAAACTTAATTAATGTAATATCTTATTCTTTTAGGTCAGAATTACTAAAAATGTTACATAGTCTGTTTTGTAAATCCGTAGGGTGGGAGCCTGGTGACATATATCACAGGTTCTATGGAACCTATTTCAGGCACCAGTTTCTCACAAATAGATATAGCTACAAAAATTATATAGTACTGACCTACTTACTCTAAATTCCAAATTTAACGTGTGGTATCTTGACGATGGGACTCTGGGAGGCGAAGCGAGCACAGTACTACGGAATCTGCAGCTTCTCATTCGAGAGTTCAGTGCCATAGGCCTAGAGCTAAATTTCTCGAAGTGTGAGCTGTTTATCTCTGAGTCTTGTCCGACGCCTGGTGCTATTTCTGTTGCTTTTAGTGCTTTAGCCCCTAATATCGCAGTCGTCGGCAAGTCCTCACTTCACCTTTTAGGCTCCCCAATTTTCGATGATTCCCTTCAAGATTTTGTTGACCAAAAACTTCAAAATTTTAATGATGTTTCGGACCGCCTACTCCAAATTAATAGATACTGTTTATTTGTTCCAAAATTTATGTACGTTTTGCGGTGTTGTCAGTTGTGGAAACATCCTGCTCTTTTAGAGCTCCTAGACAACACCGTGAAACATACCCTCTGTTCGGTTTTGAATATTAATCTGGCAATATCTTCCTGGGACCAGGCATCATTGCCTATTCGATTTGGTGGTCTGGGCATTCGGAAAGTGTCGAGTGTTTCCCTGCCAGCCTTTTTGTCCTCGGTGAATAGCTCGCAGTCCCTAGTAAATAAGATACTGTCAAAACTGGGGACTTTTGAGTTAGCATTCTCCACCGAGGCCAAAAATGCTTGGCAGTTGGCTTGCCCGGAGTCGGAGCCCCCGGCTAATCCTTGCTCGCAGAGGCTTTGGGACGAGCCACTCTGCAGATTGGTGCGAAACAACCTTTTAAGCGCATCAACCAATTCTGCAGAGCGTGCTCGCCTCCTGGCTGCTGGCGAGTGGGAGTCGGGTCTCTGGCTACAGGCATTACCCTCTAAAAACATCGGCACGTTACTCGACAGTGCCACGTTTAGGCTTGCCACGGCCCTTCGTCTTGGCGCACCCTGTAGCGCTCCTCATCAATGCCGCTGTGGTCGTCCTGTAGACCAGCTCGGCCACCACGGCTTGTCTTGCGGCAGGAGCGCTGGTCGCCTTCCTCGTCATGCGGAACTCAACGATGTCATCCGCAGGGCCTTTACCACCGCTGGAGCACCCGCGGTGCTGGAACCGAGCGGGTTAGCCCGCGAGGATGGTAAGAAGCCCGACGGAATGACACTCACTCCCTGGAAACTGGGACAGCCTCTGGTATGGGATGCTACTTGCATCGATACCTTTGCGCCGTCCCATCTTCCAGTGACCGCGTGTCAGGTTGCGATGGGTCCTCAGCTGAGGACGCAAATATGCTAATCTCAGTGGCGATTACATATTTGCGCCATTTGGCGTTGAAACTCTTGGGCCGTGGGGACCAGGTGCACACTCCTTATACCGGGAGTTATAAAAGCGCCTGGTCGAAGTTACGAATCACCAGAAGGCTGGCCTCTTTTTTGGTCAACGCTTAAGCCTCGCTATCCAGCGGGGCAACGCGGCCAGCCTTCTGGGGACTTTTCCAAATTCGGGGGACCTGGGCCAAATTTTTTATCTTTAGTTAGGGTTAGAGTAAGGTTCTTTTTAATTATAATAATTGTTAACATTTTTATTTAAATAAATAACCTACTTTTATTGCCTACTTACGTATCATTTATTTGTTTGATAAAAATAATAAATGCTTATTTTATTGTTATTATTATACTGTAACCTAAAACTGTTGAAGGCAGAAAGAAGCTTTTCATTTCCAAATTGGGAAATTATGTATTTAATGTAAAGAACGGTACATTTTTAGAGACGTTAACACAGTTGAATGAAAGCGTTTTACCGCGCTGGTAGACAAATGAAAGTAGGTAATATTTTGAATTTGATTACTAATGAGACCTGAAGCAAGTGACTTATTGGGAAATGAATTTCCGATTCTGTTATCCACGGATTGTGACCGTGACAAAACTCAGTTGCTCTTTTATGACGCTGCTTTAGATATTGGCTAAATAGAAGTGGCAGCGCTGGGAATTTGCATTGCATACTACTGACAGTATCGAGCGTCGGTGGCCGACCGGTTACAGATCCGACTCGTAAGCCAGAGGTCCCGGGTTCGAATCCCGCTCCGGCCATGTACCAATAACTGTTTTCTGAGTTATGTACATTAGTTGAATACTAACCGATGCTCTTACGGTGAGGGAAAACATCGTGATGAAACCTGCACATTCAGGCGACTGGATGTGTAACCATGATCCAATCTGGTCAGGTTCCCCTGGTAGCAGGGTCATGGAGGTCAGATGGCAGTCGCTCCACTGTAATTACCTGATCTGCCAAATCCTGGATCATGGTCAAGGCGGACCCCGGGCCCTCGTTCTCGAGAGCACAACCGGGACATTAACGCCAAGATGATTATTTTACTACTGACAGTATAGTTGTTTAGGTAGTGAGTACGGGTCAATGGTGTGGAAAGTTCCTACATGATTTACGATGAATCAAATACAAAAAATATAGAGACTAGTCAATTGTTTTGTCTAGGGTACAAGAGTAGTGCAATTTCTTTAATAAAATGTGATTCCGATGAAAAGCCCTAGAGTTGGCTAATATGTAATCACGGGGATTGGAAATCCTACCTAATGGATGATCACGGCGATGATCATCAGGTTGATCACAGAAGACGACTGATGGATAATTATAAAGTTGAAATTTTCATTGTAGTTCGGGTAGAGCAACCGGGATAGCTCTGTGTGATTGTATTTGAATATACAGACACCTTGCAATAACAGAGGTGACATGTTCTGAGATGTTTATTTTGGGTACATTATTAACGATTAACGACTCGCTAATTGAAATTTGTGACTTTTAAGCCTAGAAGCTGTTTATTGGTACAATCCTGATTCAATTTTGATGTTGGGCGGTAGAGATAATGTTATTTTCGTGGAGATGACACGGTGAATGTTGGTTTGGGTGTTGTACGATTACTTGTTGTATAACTCATGAGTTTATTATCACGTGTTGTGATGGCAGATGGACTGCATTACTTGTGATAGTCTGTATACGATGTACTGAATAGATTTGGTCGAAGGACTGACTGATAAAGTAAAGTGGGCTTAGTAAAGTAAAGCTTGTTAAATTTACTATTTTACGATTTTAGCAATTTCATATTGAGATACTGCATAGTCTAACAGTAGTTTATCTACATACAAGAGTAAGGCCAGTACTGTACTAGCTTCTATGTATTACAAAGATACTACTAGAGTCTATAAGTACCTACGGATTACAAAAGTAAGACGAATCAACGTCACTGAGTGGAAGCGTTAGCAATGTTTATTGATTTCGATTTGTATTTCCACGAGTTAAGGAATATTGTTTTGAGTATAGAATGATAAGAGGAGAGCTAGTATAGTCTTTTACAACCATAGGGTCAGGAATGATCGAGCGAACATGGTACTGTGCTGTGGTATTTTAGTTTCAGATAACACACGAGGGCGTGTATAGACGGTCTTGAGCCTAGACATCATGTTGACTAAAATACGCAACGTCAATCGAAGCACCGCCTTGCGGATAGCTGGAAATACTGTAATGACATCATATTCGGCTCGCGGCCGTGATCAGGACGTGGAACTAGCTGTTCATCCATTAATGAGAGAAGAAGTCTTGATTTATTGCCTCACGTCACATGGCCGTTCTCCATAAATGCATAAATGGGAGTGTTGCATAATGGATCATCAAGGGACCTTCGTTCTTCGTTCACCGGTGTTCCGATGAATTGTGCTGTACAATATATCCATGCTGGCATAGATGGCCAACGATGTTGTACTGGGTATTTAATACGATATGCGGGTCATTTGATTTGACCATTGCCCTGTGATTTGGCATTTAATTGTGGGCCATGTGATTTGGCCACTGCCTTGAGAATTGGCATTTGGGGTCATGTGATTTGACCATTGCCATGTGTTTTGGCGACTGCCGTAGGAGTTGGCCCCTGCCATGAGAGTTGGCCAGTATCGTGAGGATTGGCATTCAGGTTCCTGTGATTTGACCATTAGTACCATGTGATTTGGTGTTTATATGGCTCATGTAATTTGGCCATTGCCATGCAATTTGGCGTATTCTACCAACTACAGAAGGAACACCTTTCTATCGTGAGCAATGAAAATGTTGTATCCGGGAGAATTAATCTTGATTTATTTAACACAAGTTGTGAGTCAGCGAGAGACCGCATACTCAAGTATTACATCGACGCGTTGTGGCATTTTTCGGACCATATTATTGTGGAATTGACTATTGTTGCATTACTTTCGAGTATTGTAGGTATATTTTAGTTTGAATTTGAAATTGTATCGCAAGCCAATTAGGCTGCTCGTCAGTATGGCCGTGTGGGAGATAAGATTATTATTTTATTTATCTTCATTTTTATAAAATGAAGGTAGTGTTCTTAAATTAAAAACCACACACCGCAGTCTATAAGAAGGCAGCCATCTCTCTCGACAGGTCAGACGTTGTCCGACTGCGGACACGGCACCACCAGTGCTCTGAACTGTCTTCCTCAGGTAATCTTGCTTAACCGTATAACGCGTATTATTTCTATGTCCTATTTTATTATTTCTATAGAAATAACAATTAATGATTGTCAACTTGTCTGTATTTTGCTAAATTTAAGTACATCGCTTAAACTACCAAAATATGTCCTCTCCATCTGTTGCTGTCCATTTATTATGTTATTGGTAATAATATACATAGATTTATTGAGAATCAAACGAACTTACCAAGTGAAGTTCGATGACAATTATGTGAGCAGCTGCTCATTCGACGCGATATTAAAAAAGAAAAAGATTTTTAGTAGAAAAATTACTTTAAAAAATCCGTGCTAGGCTGATGCGTGGGGCCCAACTACAACATGTCAAACCTAAATCGCAAAGAATGAAGCTGCGAAACATAATTATTCATATTTCTTTGTTTAATTCCTATACACGTTCTCCCACATATACATTAGTTCAATACTAGACGATGCTCTTACGGTGGGGGAAACCTCGTGATGAAACCTGCACATACAAGCGACTGAATGTGTAACCATGATCCAATCTGGTCAGGTTCCCCTTGTAGCAGGGTCACGGAGGTCAGGTGTGGTCAGGAACCGAGTAGGATACTCATCCGCGTGGCCAGGGACGCTCCCGGGTTCGCTCACAGGTCTAATGGTATTCTTATAAAACCGGGGGTGTAATAGTCCAAAAGTTGAAGCTTCTTGAGTTTGATATGGATTTTAAGGTCGCAAGTGACTGCTGTACGCGCCACTTGACATCGGAAGGAATATCTCCGGACTCGTGCAGCACGGATCATGCTAGCCATGTACTCTGTTTTGGCGACGTTTAGCTTCATACCCCCGTTTTGTAGCATTTCCTTCTACGTATTTACCCTGGTCTCAAGATCCTGCGTATGCTTGCTAACCAGTGCGATGTCATCCAATGGCAGATCTAAAATGTCGGCGGAGAGTACATTCATCACAATGCATACCTGGAAACCGCTAAGGACAAAACCCTGGTGAACATCCACTGTAATCGGGAAGGGATTAGTATGGTGTATAATGATTTTGTCGGCTTTACGCTTCGAACCTTAGCGCCCGCCGCTGTGTATTGGATTTCCGACAGAGAGCATTCCTGGCGGAGTTTTTGGGTCTATGATCCGTTCGAATAGCTTCATTGTATGGCTCATAAGTTTGATACCTCCACATATAATAACCGCACTCTTATACACTGCCCTTTCTTTTATAAATAGGCGTAATTATGTTTACGCGCCACGCATCAGGTATAAGCCCCGTCAATACGACCCTTGTAAATAGTTCAGAGAGCAGGAGTATGCCCCGGGACCCTATAGTTTTCCAGGTCTCTGTGGGTATGAAATCATGCCCAATAGCTTTTCCGTTCTTTATGGGGGCCAGTGACCTCTCCAATTCATCAGGGGTAGTCGGGGTTATCATACCAAGGTAGTACCGGGAAGCTGTTGTGACTCATACTTCTTGGATAGTTCTTTGAAATGGGCGCTTCAACGGTCTTTAATCGACTTGGCACTTGTAGGCAAAACGCCGTCCTGGTGCCTTATGGCAACATACTTCGTTACATTTAAACCGGCTCGACTTCGCGACTTTGCCAGCTTGTAGATAAGATTCTGCCCCTCTAACTAACTGGAACGGGAATACTGGATGTCTCAATGCCTATTGCAAGTTCTAAAAGTCGTTTAATTCGCGATCCCATCTGAAAAACCAAGTAATAATACTCATTTCATCATCATCATCTTGGCGTTAACGTCAGCCGGGCAGAAATTGAAATGATGAATTTTAATTTCTGTAACGGGTCTGGGTGTTCTATGTATAATAAGTATGTATTTAAAAGTATATATGTAGTATATCAGTTGTCTAGTACCCATAGTAATGTTAAGGGCTGCCAGTATGCACTTGGGGTTACTAGTATTTTATTATTATAAATTTAAAAAAAAAAAACTTTTCGACTTATCACATTGTTGAAGCAAAGAGGCGATATATTCTCTAGTTTGGCATTGTGACGGTCCCACCTAAGCTCCAATAATAAATAGGTACGATAATCAGATTTACGTATTATTCCATTCACAGGTAAATAGGTACACTCATGTAGTCTAACTAAATACCTAAGTAGTAAAAACATTAAAGCGTCGACATTGGGTATAGGTAAGTACCTAGAAAGACATACAACACCTAAAACAATTCCCTACTAACAATATACCTAAAACTGGTACCTACCAACTGTCGGGAGATCGGCATCAATACTTACCTATAGTAAAATATGTGGGGACATTTTAAAATATATTATCCAAATAAAAATGAAAGGAAATGACTATACTCCGCAATTTGATACCTACTTGGATACAGATATCTGAGTACAAGCTATTCACGCCCTTAATGCCTACTAGTAAGGCCCATTTTCCGCTAGAAGCAAGCGTCGAGATAAGTTGGTATTCAGAAGGCAAAACTAATATCAACCTTATTTTATTATTACTAGAGCGTAAGTTCCATCGGCATCGAGAGATTGTGCCTTGAAAATTTCATGTGTTTCCTGTGAAACAGAAATCCTTTAGTGAAATATCGACCTTATTACATTATTAATGAAGCATACTTTCAATCGCCACGTGGAATTTAGCGTTTCGCGTGAAATATATTAATTTATATAATTTTATCGGACAATGAAGAATCGACCTTGTTGTTGAGGAATATAGGTTGTTTTCGATCGTCACGGGAAGTTTATAGTTTCACATGAAATATACCTACCATGATCCTGGGAAACAGTTTCACGTAAAACATACCTACGATGATCCTGTGAAACAGTTTCGCGTGAAACATACCTACCATGATCTTGGGAAACAGTTTCATGTGAAACATACCTATTGGGATCCTGTGAAACGGTTTCACGTGAAGCATACCTACGATGATCCTGTGAAACATACCTACGTTGATCCTGTGAAATAGTTTCTTGTGAAAGATACCTACTACGATCGCAGGAAATTGTGCTTGTTTCATGAGAACAGTTTCATAAGAAACAATTGAGAGGTTATAAAAGGGCCTGGAGACGGGGATTCGAGGTGACTCGGGGCGCGCTTTTGAATTAGGTTGTTGGAGTTGTTGAAACGCTGCTGGATCAGCCTGGGGTCGCGAATTCCTTTCAGGGAGACTTCTGGTTGAGTCGAGACTACGAGTGGTGTTATACGTGAAGTTCAAGACGCCCTAGTTATCGTTCGAATTAGAATCAGTGTTACGATAAATAATATACAGGTACGTGAGTGTACGGGAACAGTGATAAGATTCTAATAAGTTTGTTTGTTTCAGGTGGAGTAGTTGATGCTTTTCTTTAGGTTCCTGGTGCCGCCCTTGTCTTTAAAGGGCGGATCTGAATGGATTTCAGACAACCATTCGGGCAAGTGACTCCTACGATCCCATTATTTGGTTTTAAGATATTAGTTTCTTACTATGGGACTAGCGGTCGCTTGTACCTAAAGTCTGGCGTGGGTCTAAGGTTTCCAGTAAGAGCTGGCCATGGAAACATGGTACGCCGCTTGGGCGGGTCAGACCGCTTCTCGTTAAACAGTACCCTGCTCGAATACTGATGACTCATGATCCAATACACATCTTCCGAGGATCCTCCCCAGACAGAGTGGACCCTCGGACTTGCCAGGTACACATTCCATCAGCACGCTCCGGAGGAGTTCTGTTGGAAGGTTAGACATACACTTTTTGGACTATGGAATCTCACTATGCCTTGATGTGACCACTGGTGCTTTTCCACTCCAAACTGGTTAGGGAATGTAGGATAGTATAGTCATTAGACACATGCTTAGGGGAGAGAAGACAACAGAAATTCGGTCTTTTCTCCATCACTTAGGCAGGGACACATACATACACATCAATTAAAATTATAAATTTTATTTTGACACATTTGCAATTACAAGGAATAGATTCAAGCTTCATATTTGGGACAAGCTAGCTAGACTAGGTATGTTAGGATTATCCTTAGGAATCAAAGTATGGTTGTAACAATTGTTAAAATGAATAAACAGTAAAGATTAAAATAACAATAACAGAGATAAGAAAGAAAAACAAAAGGAGTACAAAATACAACTTAAAACTTCAATATTTAGTAACATTAATAATAATCCAATATAAACACGCTACAAATAAAATATACTGACTTTTAATTCTCAAATATTATTGAATTTCAAGATTGAGTTAAACCCTCGCAGAAACAATATCTATTATACTAGAGAATTCTAGATTTAAACCAGTGAGGGGCGAGCCTTTAACAATACAATTCTGAGTTAACATTAGGTATATAGTTCAACTTAGTATTCAATCAGTAAATTCATAACGAAGGATTTCTGATGTCTATTCCACAAAATATTTGACTATACTAGGAAATACTTAACAAAATGTAAAGTCTTCATCGGTAAAATATTAGTATCATAATAAAGACAGCTTAAGTAGAACTTGTTTCAGCTATGATTACACCACCAGTAGGAATTCAGCAGCCCGTTGCACTCCTAGCTCGAAGCAATCTGAAAGACAATATGATCTATTAGAATTTAAATCAGTTTACCAAACACTACTACTGAATGGTAGGCTCATCTTGGTGGAGATAAGAGATAAGATACTGTCCAAAGTTATTAAAATAGGATAGGGCATATACTAGACTAACCAGGGCCTGCTTATGGTAGGAATGTGAAGGGGTGACAATACAACTTGTGTACAGTTAGAGTTTGGTTATGTAGCATAAAATTAAACAGTTAATTTACCTACCCTTGATTGTCCATTCGCAAAAATCCAAACTGATGTCATAATCAATATCGAATCCCCAGATGCCATAATTTAGAGATCCACACTAGCTCGAAACTAGTTACTGCCACAGACTGACAGATCTCATACCAATTGCCTGAAATAATCGAGAATTACAGTTAATAAAACAATACGTCATAACCATAATAGTAATAGGTCTAGTATTAGGTTAGAATAATGGAGGGCAACAATATTACATTAAACAGAAATGAAGTAGGCTCCCATTTACTGGCCGGGTATTCACATTAGGTATTCTCAAATAAAGAACTAGCTTGTACATGATGAGGCCCGCGACCATACCCGGGTTTGGCCCCATTGTTCGCACTATAGACTCCTAGGCATTATTACCAAAATAGGTATTAAGTTTTAACTTACCCCGGAAGACTAGGATATCGCCTCAACACCATTATACTACTGTTTGATTATATTCTGTTGCACCATACTTTATTTACTAAAATATCAAATAAGCACAAAGGGTGTTGGTCCGCGCATCTTACAATTTCTTTAGATCACTTTTACAATAATTTCGCCATTCGAAAAAACAGTGATTGACTTGTCACCGACTTGGTCATAACCTGAAAAAAAACAGAAAGTAGTCAATTAGTAATTGTACAGCGAAATCTGAACATAACGTGCACGCCTAAATAAATCGTGAGATTGTACCTACTGAGATAAATATGGCGGCGCGGTACTCGTTTTGTTGATTTTATGGGTGGTATTGAGCCGACAGTGACCACTCTCAATTATACACCAAGTCCACAACAAGCACAAAAATAATTCCACTAAATAGCATTGGGAAACGTTTCACAATTCATTTTGTAGCCATAACACCGTATCTGGGAGAACTTTAATCGGGTTAGACATGGCGCGCAGGAGTCTTTGTTTCGTTATAGGTACTTACCCGACTTCCGATTCCAATGAGAACTGTGATTGGCTGACACTTATCGAGTAATTACTCATTTAATGTGAAGATTAACCTAGGGACTCCACTATAGATTGAATTGATTGTAAATGTAGGCTGTATGTATGTAATTTTAATAATGAAACAAAATACCTATATCTAAACTTAGGATCGAATTTAAAAGAAAGCAGGCTAATGTGGTTCAACCAGCGGCTACTAGTTGGCGCTAGCAGTACAGCCCGTTGTTTAGTCTATAACTAAATTAAGGAGTACTCTAAAACAATTGTAAGATCTGTTACAAAACACTAACTGATCCTAGATCGAAACCGAAATCACTAGAATTGTAAATTTGACCTGAATGTATTATTTCACCCTATCGATTGGCCGCGCCATCTGTAAATTTTCCTGGGAACCCGTTAGATACGATCCAATCGATGACTACGACATGAACAGTTTTCCATTTAGTATCTAAAAGCTTTTCCTAACTCTCTCTAGGTGGCGTTTCAAGAACTTTGGAAACTAAGGATCGCTTGAAATAGGTACCTACTAAGTAAAGGACATAAATAAACACGGGATTTTACAAATCCACGTAAAATATAAAATACATAAGCCACCGGTATTTATAACGAGCTAACAAGAAAGGAAATCTAAATAGTTTTGGTATAGCATTTGAATTGACAATACTTACGGGAAAACTACACACACCCAGATATTGAGTTCTTCACCATTATTTCAGCAAGGGTAATACATACTGTTTATACGTAGCCAAATAAAAGGAGAACGCATGTTATCCTTTTGCGCTATTAGGTAGATGGCCTTTCGAAGACATCTAGAGATGGGACTAAACCACGGCAATAAATAAATTGATTCCCTTTTTTGGTAAAATGTACTGACAGAAAGCAACTGAAACAGCTGGCATACAAAACCACATTAGTAGTAAGATTCGTCTCAAAATATCACGATAATTGTTTAGGACCAATAATAATTGGTATTAACCCTTTCGCGCGCAAGTGCCGAACATTGGTCGAGAGGGCGTTGGTGAAAGCAAATTTTATGGTTTCGGGTGCAGCATTTGATTGAGTTGTTGCTATTGGCTTTACGATTTGAATTCCTTGAATAACTTGTATTTAGGATTTGATTATATAATTACGAATTAATGGATGCGCTTAGGTTCTTACTACGGAACTAAAAAAAAAAAATGAGATTGTATTCGGATAGCAAAGATAGACCGTTTAATACTATGATATGGTGGACAGCAAATATTATACTTGAGACTCGATTATATTACTCTATTTTGCGTTGTTTGACTTTTCATATGTGTATGGTTTGCGAGTATGTAAAAGTGTACTCAGGCTGGAATAGCGTTCGACGCCGTCCGCATCTGTGGCGATTCACTGAGTGTTAGTGGTGTTTGGAGGTAATCAAAAGGTAGAATAAAGCTGCATCTGGGACTCTCTGGTTGACCGATATCGAAGATTTTAGAAGGGGGAGCGCAGCTGATAGCTATTCGGACGAGTTGTTGTTTTGTGATGTTAAAAGGCTTCGGCCTTATACAATGGGAAGCTGCAAGACTGTCTGAATCACGTAACTCATGCGAAACCGTTTTAAAATCATTAGATTGAGGGCCCTCGGGGAGCCGTTGGTGTAGCAGTTGTACCTGGCTTGACCCTCCACAAATCGCTTCCTTACTTCGTGAATGTCCACCTATATGCGAAAGAGCAGACCCCGGCACTTTGGCCTGTGCATTGGATGTTAGTCGCAAATTGTATACATACCCACGGAGGATCAAACAGTTTTAACTTATCATAAATCATTGGTCAGACCTTGGAAGGCGGACTCTACAGGAGCTTCCTGTCCTGACCTCAATATTACTTGCTTCATGATTGCTACTATTGGATTCACAACCACCAAGGAATTTCTACACGAATAATCTACTAATGATGGCTAAGCCATTAATGCTACGAGTGCAACATGGTTGCTACCTATCTCTGCGATCCGGATTTCAATAAATTATAACAGGGTTGATATTTTCCCCAATATTCATATATCATGGCAAGGCCATTGGAATTGAAACAACGCCTTTGATTTATGGAACATATCCAAATATTACTACTCTTGACGACATCACCGCCAGTAATTGGCCATATTTGCATGTGTTTGGAGCACTCTCTCCATGGACTACCTGCTGATACTACATTATGCTACCTATATCTGTGCCGCGGAATTCGGGCCCTTCATCGTCGCCACAAGGAAACACAGCCCAAGTATTCGCCTTAAAAGTTTGGGTTGCCACATCTACATCGACGAGTCTTTACATATACCTGCACCCTGCATTGCGTTTGAGTAAGCTGATGTTTTCCAAGTGAGTTTTAATATGCCCAGGAGTACGTTCTTGCACAAGTTCTACCTACCTACAACGAGACGATGTGGAGAGTTCGTGGAGAGAGCTACGAGCTTTTGGATCTACTTTATACATTTATCACCTGGATATGGTCTTGGAGACACTGGATTGTTCATATTGTCCTCTCAAGTCACTTCATAACTCAAAAAACAACCTGACTCTGACGATTATGACTTACCTCTTTGTACCCTCTTTTTCAATATAAAGAAAAAGGCATTGCTGGGCGGATTGGAGTTTTTAAAAGATGTCTTTGGCTGCTCCAAACGGAATCTTGCGGAGAGATATCATATCCTCACTGAGGCTAACCTATAGAGGATATGATGAGCCAGTGTAATGGCTGGGGCAAGATTCACTCTCCCAATCCCCTATTTTTTTTAAAATATGGAGAGTCCCTAAAATCCCCTTAGTATCAACATTCCCCTTGAGCATACGACAACTACTTTATAAATACACCAAATCTTATATTTATCTCCTATCTGGTAATCATTTATCCTAACAAATCATAATAACCTGTTTGTCTTCCAACTCTAAAAGTCTTGGGTTACCACAAACACAACGTAGGAATAACTAGACGATCACGAGGCCATAGTAATGTCAGGAAATACGCGTTAGGTAATAAATAGATGAGAGAGTAGAGTAATTATATTTATATTTATAGAGGCGAGTAAGGGGGGGAGGTACAGCATGACATTACAATATTTTTACCTAATTTAAGTTAGCAAGAAATATTTTGTTGTTTATTTATAATGTAGAAATTTCCAAATAAACATTGTCTATCAAAAACAAAATCAAAATCTATGTCTCTCAAAAATCACATGATAATGAATCGAACCCTAACATCTGACGTATTCTGTAAAACAGGTGAATTGATGCACTGAGCACAATGACCTTGAAGGTTGAAGTTCGTCCAACATCTCTATGCTAGTGAGGCTCGGTGAGGGCAATCGCCATATCGAATATTTGCGCTGCACTCAGCTGCAGCTGTTCTCACGGTTAATACGTGGCGGCTCTGGATGTTGCTCTACAAATAAGATAAGGTGGAGGTAAATGCCCAGCGTATCGAAGCCAAACGATGTGACAAAATCTTGCGATTGCATAGTGAGGTTGCGATTTGCTACCCTTCCTCTGATACTTCCACGTGCGGTCCAGTGTAACTGAAGTTAGTTAGAACCAGAATGACATCTTTGGCGAGATGATGGCCATACTACAGAACTGTGGTGGCAAAGGGATCGAGAGGCCACAGAGCACCAGCATCACTGCGAACAAATGGTGCGAACGTCTTGGGCTAAGTAACAATTTTGATTGCCTCTGCGACAGTTTCATCCCAGTTTCGGTGGTCATCCAGGTTGTGCTTTGCGCTGAAGGCCGCGTGTAGGGTATTGAACACCGTCCACCATTTTGAGAACAAACGATTGAGGTAGCCAGCCCGTTGGACGGTATGCAGTAGCAACCACTAAATTTTACAAAGTCGTATTTAAAAAAATCTTAGTTCGAACAATAAATCCTAGGTTCTAGGTCTAGGTTTACTTTAGTTCAGCTTACTGATTCTGGCGGGAAAAATTTGAATCATTCCCGTGGAATACTTTGGAAACATTCTAAAGTATTACAAAACTTTCGGAATATTTCAATTGTCGAAACAAATGAGGAAAATAGACCTACCTACTTATTTCGCGCTTGGAAGTTGGGACTTTGTGAGTGCACATCACATCCAGCACATCGTGCGATATCTACCGTATCCTAGCTAGACTCTAGCTAGGCCTTGGTATAGTTCCAGGTCTAGATCTAGGATTAAGTCTAGGCCTAAGTTCAGGTCTAAATTGATGTCTAGGTTAGGTTAGGTTAGGTTAGCTAGGTTAGCTAAATTGATGTCTAGGTCATTGATGTCTAGGTCATTGATGTCTAGCTCTAAGTCTAGGCCAGGTTTACATCGAGGCTGTCTTATCCTTACCATCAGGTGAGATCGCCGTTAAATGTTCACAGTGTTATTTTACATATATTACAAATGTTAGCCTTACAATTCCGCTGAACATCGCGGGCAGTTAGGACAAAACGCAAACGTGGCGTTAACAGGAACGCAATCATTCAATAATTCCGACTGAAGACTATTGAGAGCGTGGCCCCAATGAATCGGTTATCAAGGTTGAATTGGCTCGGATTACCAGGCCCGGTTACAATAGGCCGTTCCGGGCCACAGTCAGCGACCCGGGGCAATAAATCAAACTACCTAGCCGCTTCGATTATGGGTAGACTCGAAATAAACGATATTAATTGAATAGTTTCACTTCGCTGATTCGCGGATATGTTTTTTTTTATTTTAGCGAGGTGTTTGCGAGAACTTCAAAGTAGTCCATCACCATCTTGAGGCTAAGCAGCCGACTCTTTATTTTTTGACTGACTGATACATAAAACTAATATTAGGTTTTACCTATAAAATTGGCGTTTTGTATGATGAAATGGCGAAAATTACGGAAACTCTAGTTTTCCTACAAGCTAATTTTTCAATTTCATGGAATTTTCATTTAAAATAAAACAAAATTCTATTTCAAATGAAAATTCGTTTAAATTAAAATTTTGTAGGTATAACAGATAATGGGTGCATACTATTTCATTGTGATAACTACCCTTTTCATAAAATTACACCTCTTTAAAGAAGACACGACACGACAATTGAAAAAGATTATTTTTAAACCCTTATTAAAACTTTAAAAAATATTTTAATAAATTTTTTTTTAGACTTATCTAAATATACTCTATTTTCGAAATAAAATTTAGATATGTTATGCACAATTAAAAATATTTGAGAAAAATATTACGCGAAAAAAATGCCAATTTCAAAGGTAAGGACGCAATATATAACCTACCCTAGTCTTGGACCCGAGCTTGTACCCTAAATTCGAACACAACTTTTTACGTCGTGACGTGACATGTTTGTTCATCCGGGAGGATATCTGTTGCCGCTGTCTACACGGCTTTGGAGACAGGAACGTCTCAATTTTGTCGCTTAGAGTAACATGCTCAATGGCCAACTGGTTTTCTCATGTTGTCGTGGTCGGTAGCAGGCAGTTTCGATCGATTGCACATAATATTAATACTTGGAGTAGTGTGCAATTGGTGCGATCTTGCAGAGGGATTTCGCATTTCTTTGCGTGTACTGTCGCTTGTACAACAATGTTTATTCTGAAAAACTGTTTAATATGATGCCTACAGCTATATTTTATCTAGATTCCTGATATAAGCATTAGTAAATATTGCAGAAGGGAGCGTAGAAACTATAGCTGAGTTTTGAAAATCTCAGTCAACTTTTTTTTAAATTATTATAATGAAGTATAATAATCCGTAAACACTACGTAACCATAACTATTGCTACGTAACCAGTTACGTATAAAGAGTTACTTTGCCCGCTACGAAACTACATAGATACGTACAAAAGAGACTTGTTCTTCCTACGAAACAAGTTTCGTAAAAATAATGATTTCAATATTACAATGTTATATAGGTACAGAGTATATTACTCTTTTCTAAAATTACTAACTGATACATCATCATCATCATCCGAGCTGTAAATTCCGACTTCTGCCATGGTCTGCTTTCTTACTCTTGATTCCCTACTTCGCCCGGTTTACACTTGAATCGCACAAAATGAAATACAATTTATTTCAGCATTATCTTCGAATCAAATGAAAAATAAAAACAACAAATATAGTCGACTTAAAAAGAGGCCACCTCTTCGTTGCCTTTGCTGTTATGACCTGTTTGTTGTTGTGGGGCTGTTTGGAGTGCAGAGGCAACAATTGAGGTATGTCGCCGTCAACGAGAGACTCCTGCTTAGGATAATTCCTCGTTCAAAGAGTTTTACTCGCCATACAGCGTCGCAATGCTGCCCGTGTCATGGACACTTTTGGACAGGTTATGGCCCCGGGGTGGCCTCTTTGAATTGGGATTTTAGAAGGAATACCTTTTCCTAAAGTTATGTTCCTTTTTAAATTTTACTTTCTGATTTACTGAGTTTATTTTTGTAAATACTTAGTTGTAAATATTAATGGTTAAATAAAATTACTTACTACTTAGCTTAAAAATGATTACATTTTGTTAATCATCCACAGAGAGAACACTTGAATTGCACAAAGTGAAATACAATGTTTTGCAGCAATATCTTCAAATCAAATGAGTAAATGTGTTTCACACCTACTAAACTACTTATAAAAAAAACTACGAATTGAAGTTATACTTGTATCATGAGAACCAGCTATTCTATTACAATGTTGACAAAAGCAGTGTAGTGAGTTATAGCTTAGTGATACATTTTAAAACTATACGTGCCTAGGTTAATACTATTATCGGTAATAATGATTCAGTGAGACGGTATCATCGAGCACAAACCCAGTAGAGGTGCAATCTAGGGCGATCGCTTCCATACATTTATAATAACTCAGTGCAAAATAAGTTACCTATATAATGTCATGCATTACAATTATTATACATCAAGTGCTTATAGAACTATTTTATGTTCGGTAGATATACGATGCAGTGTGGTGTTGGGCAGCAGCGTTTTACATTTTTACCGACTTCAAAAACAAAAGCAGGAGGATGATCTATTCCAATATATTTTATGCTTGTACACCGATTTCTTTGCTTTAGAAATTATTAAAAGTTTACGTGCGTGTGTGTGTGTGTGCATTAAATTCTCTTCTAACCGATGACGTGTGTCAACTGTAGTATTGAAATGACATAAGAGGCTGTAGTGCCGACCGTGGCCAGCAGCAGCGGCGCGCCCAGCGACGCCGCCCCCCACGCACTCAGCCGCAGCGGCGCCGCCCGCACCGCTAGCTGCAGCCGCTTCACATACTGCCGGGACCGCTCGTCTGATGGACAATACGAATGCATTATCTAACGATGAAGTCAAGGTCGTCGTTTATTATACCTTTACATTTTTTTTGCAAAATGAACCCAAGTCCAATTTTCGAATTCCGTTGCAGCGCAGAGGGCAACATAGCAGCCCCTGTTCTCAGTATCTAAGTGTGCTGGAGTGTAGACCGTAGAGTTGGTATTGGGTAGGTATTGGCATGTGGGAAAAGTAAAAGAGGTGTGTCAGGATCGTATCTTGTGGCACTCGATAGTTTCGGCCTACCCATATATGATACGGGCGTTAGTGATCCCCAGAAAGGGAAGGTTATTGGATAATCTCCACGCTCGGCACGCAGGTTGGAGATAACAGTGTTATACACATAACAAAATAGAAATGATGCTGCCCATTTTCCAGTCTACAGAGACTCTAGATTTTTTGCTTTGAAAACATCAAACTCCTTTTACGACACCCACGAGTGTAAGGGTTTGGTGCTATTCTACTCTGTCGAACAACACTCGGCTAGAACGGCGGTCTAATAACTTACTTAAATCTAAACTAAATAAATACAAAAGTCATAATAAACTTCCAGGATTGTTGTTATTTATTATAACTGTCATAAATAACTGTACGGAAATCACTTCTGAATATTGAATACCTTACCGACTGGTTGAACATTTTCGGCTGATACTCCGCGACGATAGGGGAGGGCGGGGTTCAAAGTACCGGGGGTAAGTTCATGCATTTAGTTTTGCGAAAAGAAAATTTTAAGCGCGTCACAAAATGTCGTACCATAGCGCTGCGATGGCAGCTATTTTAATAACGCGATAACGGTGACTAAAAGTGGTAACCACTTGGTGGTTCATAAATGTTACGTTTGTATATATTTTCTTCCATAAACATTTTGTCTATATCATTTAATATTGTGAAAATAATAAAACTAAAATAAATTCTGCATCCATTGATCCATAAGACTTTTTTTTCTTTCCATAAGATTTATTAACTTTATTTTTACGTATTATAAAACTTTCGAAACATTGAACCCCGCCTTCTCTTACATTGTTTTTACCCGACTGCGTTAGATTATGTTTTTCAAGCGCCATATTCATTAATAACAACAGTAACAAAAGAAAATAGCCACATACAACATAATAAGCAAGAGTAGCGAGTTAGAATTTATTGCATTTTCGATAAGTACATATCTAACTTACTTAACCCACCTATTGGGAAAAATTTTAACATCGCTCAATCTTTTTCTATAAATATGCCTAAAAATATCCAGGATTGAAAATAAACCAAATTAGTGAACGAATGCAAAGATTTCTGAATTAGCATTTTTATATTTATAAGTAGCAAAAGTAAGTTAACAGATCTAAAGTTTTCTTTAAGATGTCTGTATCAAAATAGTCTGTTGTTGAGCAAGCGCAGTGAGCTTCATTTATTATTACTTTAACCTTTCGGGATTGTTTTATAGGACCCACGGTATACGGCAGAAGTATGCTCGAGTACGATCGATACAATCGTACATAGAAATCAAGTTCGCGTCCGTCGATCATAATAGGTACCTACCTATGGTGAGTGTTAGTGCGTCAGCCAGATGTAAATCCAGTGTATCCGCCTGCAATGATATGAGCTCGCACAGCACCAAAGGCAAAAAGGAAATGAACGCATCGTGAAATCGTAATGATATTAAAGAAATAATCAAAATAAGACTCGTCACTTTCTGAAAACAATGAATTCGCCATGAATGATACTATAATGTATTTGGGTAATTATTTTTCTCTGTGTCTATACGGGTAAGGTACGAAAAGGGCAGAAATAGACTTCATTAGATTAAATCAATACCAACGAAATTGTGCCGAATTATAGTATTTTTTATATTACCAGTGTTTTATGTTGACCACCATATGGTAAGACCACAACATGTTTTCAACATTGGAAAATACGAAATCGACGATAAACTGAAACCATTTGCGTAAAAGATTAGTGTGTGTTAATACATTATTTAGCTTCATTTTATTTAGCTTCATTATTCAGCTTTCAGCACGATCTCTGTCCCCTTGCACATTTGTAAATTAAGAGGGTTTAGGTATCCGTGAACTTCAACTGCAGTTGTATGTATGTATCACCAATTGTTACCCAAAGGTACAGATAAATAATACATCCAGTGATCTCCTTCCTATCATGGACGGTGTTTCGCAGGGTAGTATCCTGGGTGCCACACTATTTCTGATATTCATTAACGACTTATGTAACACCCAGTTAATGAACGATGAAATTATAACTTTTGCGGAAGATACTGCACTTCTTTTTCATGCTCCTGGAGCCAGTTGTTTCATATTGCACAAATAGGTTTCGACAGATTGAAGCAGTGGCTGGCAGGTAACCTCCTAAGTATTAACACCGAGAAGACTAAGTACGTGGTTTTTACACTAGCGATGCCCGGTGTTTTCGATGAGCACTCTCTAACGGCACATGTGTCAGTGTTTGGATGGTGATTGTGATTCCTGAACATAGTAGTTACAGTTATTAATTGTTGGGGTATATTTGTTGATTGTACGCTCGGCTTCAAGCAACATATTGATGCCCTATTGTCGTAACTAAATGCTAAAAAGATTTATGTATTAGGTACTTACCTCTGGTGAGTATTAGTGCATTAGCCAGTTGTATGTCCAGTGTATCCGCCTGCCATGCTATGAGCTCGCACACCACCAAAGGCATATAGGAAATTAACATATCAAGTAATTGATATAATATTGAAAACATAATCAATGTGGGATTCCTTATGCCCTGAAATCAATGCATTTCAACTATAATATAACAGATAATAAAAACCTATAAATAAAATTTATATTATAAATACATATTTGTAAAAGATGTCGCGCCGGACAGCTAGTAATTTTAATAATTACCATTACTTTTATTTTGACCATCATTGAATAAAACCATTGTATGATTTCAATATTGGTAAATACGAAATCGACGATAAACTGAAATAATTTCCAAAAACGATTAGCGTGTATTTAAACATTATATAGATTAATACATAGAACTAAACAAACGTACGTATAGGTACGCTAAGTTAATATTCATACAAAAACTAACCTTGGTTAAGAAAGCAAATTCCATGAGACGGTAATGATCACATATATTCTCGTAAATGTCAGTGTAACGCATCTGACTGTGTGTAATGTGGTTAAAGCCATAATGTTTGACAATTGCAATAAATGTTTTGAATCGGTAATATAGCACCGACAATACGATTGTACCCAACATGGCACTCATATATTTAGAGAAAATCATGACATTTAACATCACGGACAATAAAACCAATTTTGAATTTGAAGTGTATTTCGAAAATATTACTCCATAAATAATGTATGACGAAAATCGTAACAAAATCAACAAAATTAATAAACTGTATGACAGTATAGATATATACTTAACCGCAGCAGGGGGCAAACTCCACATGGAGGTGAGACGCGACCCAGAACAAAAATACTTCAAAAAGGTTTTGCTGAAATACAACGACAGAAAAATATTAAATACATATTCAAAATCACGAATTAACAAACCATTAAAGATTTCATTGAAATTTAACTTGTACGTGGAATAAATAATTGCGTTAAATGTAAGACAATATATCTTGACCAATATATTGGTACGATTTGAAATCCTTAATTTTGAATAAATGCCTAAAAACAATCCGAAAATAAGAATCGGCCTGAGCTTATTATAAATAACGAAAGGTTTGTGATTGCCCATTAGAATCATGATTAGATTATTAACAAAATTTTATGAAATTGCGTCCAATGATACCGACAATAAAGTGGTCCTCTGGTCAATAGTGTGTAATAAAAATTCGCTTTATATAGGCGAGTAAAAATAAAAAGTCAATACTAGATAGGTACTGTAATTAATGGTACTTTCAATAATCAACTCTATGAATGGCTTTTCCTCATTCAGAGCCCTGTTATTATATTATCTAATTAACAAAATAGAAAGCTGTTTGAAAGCAATTCAACTAACGGCACTTGACCAAAATAATCACTTTATTAATGTAAAACATTACATAAAATCTTCTCTAAAGGCATGAAGAAAATGCTAAAAAAGAAACAAACAAAACAGCCACTAATTAAATTTCCATCCATACCACCTGGTCTAGTTGCCTTCCGTACCCTCTTCAAGAAACTTTCTGCCGCGTACGACCGTTCTATGGAATTGTCTTTCCGCAGCGGTTTTTCCGAGCCAGTACGACATTGGAGTATTCTAGAAACGAACCCACACTTTCTCTAATACCGAAAACGCATGATATGGATGTCCATAGGTGGCGGTGATCAGTTACCATCAAGTGACCCGTTTGCTCGTTCGTCTTCCTTTATTATGAAAATAGTATTTAGACGGGACGGCGTCCATTATAACGAAACGAAAGATTTTTCGTTCGTTATTGCCTCCTCCGCTCGCTAAAGCTCCTATCGACTTATCTAAGGTTAGCTGGAGGATATCTTGTTGTGGGATTAGCTCTCCTTTGCATTGTAAGTGTTTTCTTATGTAATCTGCAATTTTGTTGCAGTATAGAGTTTACCTACATATAATAAAACCACGATAAGTCCGTATTGACAGACAGCAGTTAAAATTATAATATGTGGATAGGGCAATAATCTGGGGATAATCTGTCCTTGTCAGTCCTTCTTGTAAACATTTAGTTATTTGGCTTGAACTTGTACTTTCAGTTTGTCTTAATTAATTAATAATAATAATAATCATGCTGAAAATTATCTCTAACACTTCCTTTTTAATTGGTTTGTCCATTATTTAATAGTTGCCCATTGTTTAATTGTTTGTTATGACTTTTATGATTGACGTTCTATGACTTTAAAATACTTGGCATAAGTTACCATACAGAGATTTTCTTTTTTATGGAAGAGAAGGTCTTATTATACATACATACGTTTTTAATACGTACATTTTTAAACGTCCAGATTGAATTTTGCAAGCTATCTATGCCAATCTAAAAAATACAGAGAATAGTAAAAAAAACTAAACTAGACGTATCGCCGAGTACATTTTAGAATCAATGTTTTTATATTTAACTTTGGCATTCCCTTTGGCTCCCTGTGTGTGTTCTACCGGAGGTACAATAAGGAAGTGTTCTGAAAAATTATTTGATCTGGTGCCCACAGCACAATTCCGCCATCGCACCACCCGCCGTGGGCTGGGTACTCATCCCCATTACGTGGACCCCCTGCCAGTGTGTATTGCCAATGAAGACCTACGGAACAGAAACGTAGCCGCTTACTGTGGGCGACAGGGACAAAAAATACCTACGTCTAATGTCCATCGTGTGGCTACTCCATTGACAGTTGGTGGCGCTGCACTTGATGCTGTGGACCACTATACATACCTAGACAAATAGTATACTATTATGCTAGGAAGGTCCAATTTCGAGAAAGAGGTCAATCGACGAATCCAACTCGGTTAAGCAACGTCAGGAAGCTACGGAGGACTTCGCCAGTGTGTATTGCCAGCGAAGACCTACGAAACAGAAACGTAGTCATTAATTGCGCGATCGAATGAGAAATGAGGAGATCCCGAAGGATTGCCTAGCCTAAGTGGTTGTTTGCAGGGTATATAGCTCCAGAATATATGGCCGATGGGGCAGTAAATTTCTCGAGTGGCGACCACGTACTGGAAGACGCAGCGTGGGTAGACCTCTCACTAGGTAGACTGACGACCTGGTAAAGATCGCAGGTACCGGCTGGATGCGGAAGGCTCAAGACCGGCCTTTATGAATAACTCTGGGGGAGGCCTATGCCCAGCAGTGGGCGTCTTCCGGCGGATATGATGATGATGACTGGCGCTGCCATTCATGACAAGCTGAGGCTGAGGCTGAGGCTAGTCCAGTTCGGCCCAACAACGCATTGCCATACTTCTATATTAATATCTGTCCAAACAACCGACACTCGTAACTCATTCTCTCAAATCCACTTCACATCAAATTCATTTATTTCACTGTGTTCATGCATATAAAATTTATTATGATTATGATGAAAATATAAATTTTACCATCTCTTACTGCTACGATTTAATACAACATTGACATGTTGACATTCGTGAATCTATTTTGTCTATGATTTTTCAAACGCTTTTCGTTATTTGGGCCTTTGTCCTTCTGTTATATAGTTCAATACAGAGTCACAATCAAGTAAATCTTAATAAATTGTGGGACGGAAAAAAACATTAAATTTAGAGGAAAAGGACAAGGGAGGGCCGAAATAACGAAAAACGTTTAGTAGAGCAGTCACATTCCCTGACAATGACTCTCTCTTTATGTGCAACAAATTACACGTCCAATTTAGTCCCGTCTAATGAAGCTTCAAACGGGACACGGCTTAGGGAAGGCACCGAAACGGGCGTTCTAAATAAACAACATTTTCTACCGACTTTTAAATAAACACGATACCTATTGTAGGGTCTCGCCCTGAAGGTACTTACGGTTACTCCTGTTCAAATAACTGTTCAGCACGTTGACACTTTTATTGTCCATTTTTTGGTATATTCTTGGGTTTGGCCCTTCAGGCTCTGATAGCTCATCATCTTTGCCTGGAAAATTAGTTTAATACTGTAAATTCTGACTACGTTGTAATTACGTTCTACAAATATTTTGAATCGAATCGAACTTAGATTAGAGTATTTTCTTTTGGGGAAATGATCTCTTGTATCCTAAATATCCAATTGGTAAAAGTAATGAGGGTTTTTGGACAAATACAAGGGTATTGGGGTGTGTGTCTGGACTCTTACCGTTGTATCTTCTTGTTTTTCCTTTTTATGAATTTAAGTTTGCCCCCTTGCCACGGGGGTCATTTTTCCATCACATTAGAAGGTTTCTTTCGTATCAAATATTACATTTACATATACAATAGCACATTTTCCAAATTGACGTTAATCTTTTATTATTTTATTCTTTATATGTCATATGTTGTCATGCGGACACAGTCCATAGATGGCGGAGATTTTAATCTTTTTTGTGCTCCCCTTATTCTAGATATTTGCTGGATCCAATTATTCATCATATCTTCATGGATTATATCCTTGGCTGCTAAACACGAGGTCGTCCGAAAATAAATATTGACCACTTCAGAAACTGGCTGGCCGACTACGAGTACTGGCCATGAAGACTATATCTTCTTTTGTGCCAAATGCGTTCTCGAACGTGTTTAAATAAAGACCCGAGCCTGCGATAGAGAGTGCAGCGGATGAGTGGGCAGAGTCTTCCCAGCCTTCGAACTAGAAGGTGAACTAAATCATAGCTAGAAGAAGCTATCTTCAGAAACTAAAATTTAAAATACCAATCGACCGGTCAAATTACGCACGTGACGTCATAAAAGTTATCTTCGAAG
Organism: Blastobasis adustella; assembly: GCA_907269095.1. Taxonomy (NCBI): domain Eukaryota; kingdom Metazoa; phylum Arthropoda; class Insecta; order Lepidoptera; family Blastobasidae; genus Blastobasis; species Blastobasis adustella. The sequence goes on from OU026130.1 coordinate 10,904,055, forward strand.
TTTTCAAAGTCTTATGCACGTGACGTCATAAAAGTTATCCTCGAAGTTGTCAAAGTCAATCTGCAAACTGTACTTTTCGACCAAAAGTGAACGCAGTGATCCAGCCCGGGCATAAGTTGTGGACTTTCGTGAACTTTCGTACTTTTAGCATTTTAAATTCTTTTACAAAATTTCTTGTTTAGTTTATTATAGTTTCTGGACTGAATGTACATAAACCCATTACCCTGTTATTAGTTGTTTTTATTATTTACTGAGCCTGGCACTGTCCGTCGGATAGTGTTACGTTACACTATACCAAGCAAAGGATTTTGCAATTTATTAGAAGCGAAATTTCGAGCAATATTTTCCGGAATCTCTTGTTCAGTAATTATATTGAAATGAAATTATCTATTATACAAAAAAAAACTAAACATTCGCGTGTATGTTCGTTCAATACTAAGATGATGCTTGCAAAGTATTATAAAGATTTGTGAATAATACCTATTTCCTTCAATATTATGCACCGTGTTCTAGGGCAGGGATTCCCAATCTTTTTCAAACTACGAATAAGAGTACGAAATATTTATTTAACACAGAAACACCCGAGTCAAACACGATTCCCTTTACAACCTGTAGTTTTTTTGGGACACCGTTCTGAGATCCCTATGTGTGGCTTTTACAGACATTAATTTCAATAAACAGAGAATATTAGCTTGCTTTTCTAAGCAAAACTTTCCCAATGAAGTTTTAAAATCGATACTCTTAGGATACCTCCACGACGCCCCAGGGCGTCGCAAAGCACAGTTTGGGAACGCATGTCCTGTAGATACTTTAGTCTTGTAGGTACAATTTTGTATGCTATTCAGTGACAAACGAGCAGACAGCCCACCTGATGGTAAGTGGTAACTGTCGCCCATAACATCAACAATTCATACATTCAGGTTGTAGGTAAAGCAGCTGCGTTGTCATTGTAAGGACTAAGATGAAGATGGCCTTATGCCTGTTCTAACATTAAAATAAATAAAAATAATAATCATCTTGGCGTTAATGTTCCGATTGTGCTCTCGAGCACGAGGGCCCGGGGTGCATCTGGATTTGGATTTGGCGATTAGGTAATTACAGTGGAGCAACTACTATCTGACCTCCGTAACCCTTCTTCCAGGGGAACATGATCAGATTGGATCGTGGTTACAAATTCAGTTTCTTAAATTTGCAGGTTTCATCACGATATTTTCCCTCACCGTAAGAGCATCGGTTAGAATTCAACTAATGCACATAACTCCTAAAAGGGTAATTGGTACATGGCCGCAGCGGGTCCGAACCCGGTATATCTCGCTTACATAGACATAGACATAGACAGCACTTTATTCGGTTCTACATTACATTCTTAACCTAAGGTAAGTACAGTAAATTATTATTACGATGAAATCGTCGGATACTCAACCGCCCAGCCACCGACACTTCTAACACTAAAATACATGCTGGTAAATTTATTTATTATATTGGTTTCTTTGTTGGTTTGCTAGTGACGTGGTGGCGGATATTGCCAAATATTCCTCCACTGCGGTGTATTTTCCTCAGCCTGCGGCTACAATCAGTACTAGTATGAAATTCTGAATCCATAAGAAAATCGTGGGAGCATCGTTTATTTTTCTGCCTAATCTGCTGTGTACTTTGAGAAAATATAATGTGAACGAAAAATGTAACTAATAGCCAGTATATCATTCTTGTCATATGTGAGAAGCAAATCAAAATTAATAATATGAATTTTAATTAAAATAGAGTTGTAAATTCTTCAAAATAATTTTCAAACGTTCGTGCAGTTGAAATACAAACATACTTCATTTTAATTTCCATTATCCATTCTCTTAAATTTTGGCCTTCTAATAAGATACCATTCCTTACATCTCTTAATCGGGTGAGCACAATGAAATTTATAACAATAGAATTTTTTTATCCCCTAATTACCCGATCCGAAGAGTACCTGTAGGTATGTAAGTACTATTGCTATGAAATGTCGAAGATAGGGTCATTTGAAAAAAAAAAATTGTCCGGCTTGTGCACGCGCTAACTTCTGTCATTGGAAAGATATATGTTATTATTATGTCGGGAATTAGGGCACACGAGAGATAACTCTAGCAGGGAGATCCAACGGAAGATATTTTCGTGGTACTTTAGTAGAAATAAAGATTAAACTGTTGTTTAACAGTGTATTGAGATAATATAGCGATTATTACAATAAAAATTGCAAACAATAAAAGAATAGGCTGAATTTGGCATAGTTACAGAAGCAGACGTAATGTGAGACTAACAAATCCTTTCGATATATGTTAGGTTTAAAGATCATATATTCTCATTATAGTCATAATTAGTCACTTACACGAGAATACAATACAGGTAAGTAGGTAGCAATTTAAACATTCGCATCGCGCAGAACATAAGTAAGGTACTCACAGTGTATGGAATATTGATATAGCACTAGATTGTCACTTCACATTGATATATAAATATAATCCCATCTAAATGAAATCTGCAATTTTTTCCGTCGGATAATCTACCTTTCCAGGATTTTCCCTTTTGTTTTATGTATACGTACCTATTTATAATTAGGATTAAAAAGAAAGCGCGGATTTTGGCGGTCGGACTAATCTCATAAAATATCTGCGGAAATCTGATTATCTTGGGTGAAAATGCTTCCCTAAATATGTATCATTGTAAGCCGTTTTATCAGTGAAACAGCAAAAGAATTCCAGTATTTTGTGCAATTAATGTAACAATGAAAAAAAAAAAGCTTATTTCTACCTGCACATCCAATTTAATAATGAAGCCGGATGAACTAATTTGGTGGTAAATAAGTTCTCATTTGATTTTTTTTAATAAATACCTTTTATTCTCGTTATATTTTAAGTGGCTTTGATGCTATCGAGAGAACAAATATTGCAAGAGAGCGGTATTCGAAGGAGCTTCCGAAACCTTCAGAATTTTACGTAATATTGTAAATGAAATGCCAATTATATTTAAATATGATTTCGACCGTTGCCGTTGCGTGGTCATTCTACCATTAGTCACAGATAACAGTTAAAACCATTAAACCAAAAGTGATCTACATCGCTAAACAAAATTTTTTATGGAATAGGAAAAATTTAAATCAATCTATAATTTCAAGTTGACCACTGAGATTGGGTAATCTAACTACATTCGTTTCTTTTCTTTGGGGATAAGTGAGTTATTAGTGAAATACAGCCATTTGCTGCGAAATGTGTGTGAAAACTGGACATCCAGAGTGGAGAGGACATCTACGCGCCAATCACGGCTGCCACATAGCCGAAATCATATTCAAACATAAATGGCTTTTCATCATCTTTTCATTAAAGCTAGTTTCATTGATATTAAACATATTTTTCTTTGTTTAATTTCAATTAAAAACCCAATGCTTTAAAAAGGGACCATACAGGTAATTCAAATTTCGTACGGGCAAATTCAAATGTGGAAGTGTAAACATCCATGATATTGAATTTGAAATACGGCATTCCCTGTTCGAACAAAGTGTTCAATTAATTGAAATTGAGTTGATTGTTAAGATATTTTATAACATTTTAAGAGCCAATAAAAAAATAACAAGTAATCCGAACGAGGAGGAAAACAAGGAAAATCGTATAAATAGGGAACGGAAAACTACCACTCCGTATTGTTTATGATGATCATTTACCTTAACTAGGGGACGTTATTGCAAACAAGATTCTGCTATTGGAATTTTGAATTTGTTTGGAATAGTGAATTCCGTATTAGAAATGTTAGTAAATATGAAATTGTAATCATATTGTGCAGAACACTGAAATTGAAAAGCTGCATACTAATGACTCCTCAACCAAGCCTCCACTAAACCAGTCATGACATTATACTCATTTATCGCTTGAGATATCAACCTTGGATGTTGACGAATTTCGAACCGCCCGGGGCCTCGTGGCTTATAACGACGGCAACCAATTGATAGCAATCAGTAGGCTAATCACGTAACTATGTTGCTAACAATTCTTTGAAGTCAATTATTGCAATTAGAATTGAATAGAATAGAGCTTTATTTACAATTGTTAAGTACTTTTGCGATTACGTATCATCGATTTCATGGGTTCAGTTGCTAACAAGGTTCCATTGCAATACAATGAAACTATACTTAACCACAACTCGACCATACGTAACCGCAAAAGTAACAATTTCAATAATTAAAAACAGAGAATTATTAGCAACAAAGTTACGTAAATAGCATACAGGACCGACGGCTCAATGTGTCATCGATATCTATCGTCCTGCTTCCGATATACCTATAGATTCCAAATTATCATTGGCCACAAAGGCGTACTTAAAGAAGACTGCATATCACAGCGCCGTACAATACATACTAACTCCCTTTATGATTCCTCGTGACGTCGTTTACACTGGGTACGCGTATTGTCATATGAATAGTACGCCTTGTGCAGTTAACGACGAGGGGGGCTGGAATCGCCTCTCTCGGCCATGTGCCAGCTAGGCTTGGATATTGGAGCAATAATTTTTTTATCAACCTTTATGTCAAGGCCTTATTCGGTCATGGAGCGATGGTGGAAACACTAAACACTTTTCACATGTTATTTTTATGAGTAGTAGTATGTATGGTCTAAGAAATAAATGTGGATAAAACAACACGAGTTAATAATTTTTTATGGTATACGATAGACATACAGGCAAGCGCGCCACCTAATGGAAAGTAGTCACAACCGCCTATGAACATCAGCAACACCAGGAGTGCTACCAATGCGTTGGCCGCCTCTAAAGAGGCTTCTAATATACCTCTTAAACATATCACAGTCCAAGGGAAACAATGTGGCTGGGAGGTCAATGTGGAATGAGCGACCCTTCACATGGACACCACTAGAGGTTCCTAACCCGCGGTGGGTTGTGTGATGGCGGACTTTTTTAAGTTACTTGCTTAATGTACATTTATTCGGGAACACAGCCCACGAGAATTTTTTGTAGCATAGTTGTCAGCATTTTTTTTATTAAGCATCTCAAAGTTACTGACATAAAGTTACGTTCGGTATACTGATAAACTAAGGCTTTTTTCCTGCAAAATATGAGTATTCAAGTTCACAAACAGCTGGTTATTAAAAAATACTTACACAATCTTTTGAATACTGATTTCGGCAGATTATCAGATTGTTAAAAAAACTATTTTGCGATTACAGACCACATTTGTTTTTTCAAGTGAGCAGAAGTCATAAGAGGACCACTTCTTTTAGACCTAAAAATTTCGCAAAATAGTAATTATTCTGTTAAATTGTAACTTATGACCGAGGAATAAACTTATAGCGTTTTGTAAAATTGTAATAAATAGAACTTACCGTAATTTTTTTCGAAATCATCACGTTTTGTATTCGAGAAAACGGCGATTTTGGCAACAAATGGCAACAATTTGAATTAGACAACCGAAATGTAAACAGCTTGTTACGAATCATTCTTCATTGTTTCGTTCAGAAATTCATTCTTCCATAGGCAACATTTGAGTGACATTTTGTGGTCTACACAAAGCATCTGCTAGTCAAGAAAAATGATTTGCTATGTGGTCGCTATGTGATCATAGCCTGGCTACGGGTTAATTTACTTGAAGTAGACCCATACATTTAAACACACATGATACTTAGTGAGAACATGCAAATAGCTCTCCCGATGGTAAACAGCAACTGGTAGCACTTAATAATGTCTTAATATGTAATTGCCTTGGCAAACAGTATCCTTCAGCCCAGTACATAACAATGCCAATACTCCAACCTTGCTGCTAGGTGGTAGAAATTATTATATTAGGTAATTCTACTACTCACTATATTCAGAAGATCCAATATTGATATTTGACCCAAAAAATCTTGAAAAATTATTTCACATTGTCGATCCCTTTAATATCCGTGCCACTGCTAGGGCTGCAACCCGTTTAGGTTGAAATTGTAGCTTTTAACATGTCGTCCCAAAGAAAAAAATATGACATGGTCGCCTTTTAGGTAATTCACATTTAACTATATAAAAGGCATGTATTATATACCTACTACTATAATAAATAAACAAATGACAAAGTAACCTTTCGATGCATTGGTCAAAAACTCTTAATAACTACATATGTACTACTTGTCTAGATATTAATATACTTCGAGTCCATAAGCATCACCGATATAGATACTGTAAACTACATTATAATAATAAGAATAAAAGTCGCACTTTGTTTAAATATTAATTGGACCATTTAATTTAGTCTCGCATACAGATTGATACAGATATGGCCGTGTGGTGTCCGGCAGAGTAGAATAGCACTAACCCCTTGAACTCGTGGGTGTCGTCCAAGGCGACTAATATTTTCGAGGCAAAAGATCTTGTGTCTCCGCAGGCTAGAAAATCGGCAGCAGCTATTTCCATTATAACACGGCGATCCCTAATCATTATAGCAATAACCTCCCCTTTCGTGGGAAAGGCTCTAAGACCTGCAGTGAATTGAACATAAAATTCCCACACATTCACTGCCTCAACGTCTTTCATCCTGCAATAGCGTAGTTTACTATGATGAGGTCTCCTCAAACTGGTGCGATCTTGTCGTAAGGCTACCGCAGGGCAGTGTTCCTTCGCACATCCTGCTTTCTGTTTTTATCAATACCGTTTCTCATGTCATGTCTATGCCGAAGACCTATAAATTTGCCGGCATTTTGAAAATCGCTGATGTTGGGAATGCCTTTGCCCAAATCAATACCGATCTTAAACATATGTATATCTCCCTGGGGAAAGCCCTTTGGGCTTCTAAATAAATCTAAATTTCAAGAAAGTGCAGGCCTTAGTGGTCGGGATCTCGTACATGTACGGACGACTTGGTTCTGAAACTGGAAGGTATCCCTCAATTGTTATTATTACATACATAGTTACATTACAATATGTGCAAACTTAAATCTACCATTTAGAAAAATTGATTCAATATCTCAATTGATTTACAATGAGGTGTCCCATGTACCTACTGTGCGAATATCTGCATAAATCTTGGAGTGATTTATGAATTCAATCTGTCTTGTCTGTCAGTTTTTCGCTTCACTCACTAAACGTCTCCAAAACTTTTCACTACTAAAAGCCAAGATTCTTTCAACTCTTGACTACGAGGAATGTTGCTATCTGAGTGCCACAGCTTGATGCTCTAAACTATATGCTTAAAGTTCATTTTCGGTTTACGCAAATATGACCACACCTCCTGTTTCCGAGCACAGCTCAAATGGCTCTCAATACGGTACCAAAGGAATGCTCAGATCCTTTCAACCCGCTTTAATAGATTAGATTAGATTAGATTATTTATTTATCAATGAAATTTACATTATATTAAGCGCATGTCATAATAGGCATATAGGCAAGTCACAAAGATATCGTCAAATAGAATTAAAATAATGTCATACAAACAATTTTTAAAATATACATATTCACAACAAAAGTAAATAGTAAAATGTCAAATGAATACAAATTTAATTAATAATGTCACAGTTTACACAGAATTGTAATACATTGTATAATTGTCAATAAATACTATGGGTATACGTAATAGTATACCTACATACTAACTAAAAAATAAAAATAAATGTCAATTTCTCAATTAAATAAAATGTTCATATAAAAATAATTAATCAGTAGGTACCGATGTAGGTACAGAATTGTATCCAATAAAAAAAATATACCTAATGTCAAACCTTCATATCAATATAATCGTTTATTGAATACAATGGGGTCTCCAATAAGAGGTTTTTCAGTTGGCGCCTAAACGTTTCGTCACAACGTCCATTCTTAATATCTGCGGGTCCATCATATCAGCCAGAAGACGCCCACAGCTGGGCATAGGCCTCCCCCAGAGATCTCCACAAAGGCCGGTCCTGTGCTTTTCGCATCCAGCTGGTACCTGCGATTCATACCAGGTCGTCAGTCCACCTTGTGGAAGGCCTACCCACGCTGCGTCTTCCGGCACGTGGCCGCCACTCGAGAACTTTACTGCCCCATCGGCCATCTGTTCTTAGAGCTATGTGCCCTGCCCACTGCCACTTCAGTCTGGCAATTCTTAGAGCTATGTCGGTGACCTTGGTTCGCTTGCGGATCTCCTCATTTCTGATTCGATCGCGCAAAGAGACTCCGAGCATAGCTCTTTCCATTGCCCTTTGGGTAACAGTGAGCTTTCTTATAAGGCCCACAGTGAGCGGCCACGTTTCAGTTCCGTATGTCATCACTGGCAACACACATTGGTCAAAGACCTTCGTTTTGAGACACTGCGGTAATTGGGACGAAAATATATGGCGTAGCTTCCCGAATGCTGCCCAACCGAGTCGGATTCGTCGATTGACCTCTTTCTCGAAGTTGGACCTACCTAACTGAACTATTTGTCCAAGGTATGAATAGTCGTCAACAACTTCAAGTGGAATGCCTCCAACGGTCACTGGAGTAGGCACAACATGGACATTCGACATAATTTTCGTCTTGTCCATGTTCATTTTAAGACCTACTTGTTGAGAGGCACTACAGAGGTCATCGAGCATTTTGCCCAAGTCTTCCAGGGTTTCAGCCATGACTACGATATCGTCAGCAAATCTGAGGTGAGTAAGGTACTCGCCGTTAATATTGATGCCAAGTCCGTCCCAGTCCATAAGCCTAAAGATATCCTCCAGTGCAGCAGTGAACAACTTCGGTGATATGACATCACCTTGTCTAACACCCCGCTGCAGCTGGATAGGTTCTGTGGTCTTATCCTGGAGACGAACTGACATAGTGGCGTTTTCGTACAAACCCTTCAGTGCTTCGATATATCGATAGTCAATTTGGCACCGCTGTAGAGACTGGAGCACCGCCCAAGTTTCGATCGAATCGAAGGCTTTCTCATAGTCCACAAACGCCAAGCATAATGGCCGGTTATACTCTTCGGTCTTCTGTATAACCTGCCGCAGCGTATGAATGTGGTCTATGGTACTAAAACCTTTTCGGAATCCGGCTTGTTCGGGAGGCTGGAAGTCATCAAACCTGCGTGCGAGACGATTCGTAATGACTCTTGAATACAGCTTATACACATGGGTCAGCAGCGATATTGGTCTGAAGTTCTTCAAGAGAGCCTTATCACCTTTCTTGAAGAACAATATTACTATACTTCTGTGCCATGTTTCCGGCGTTTTTCCCTCGAGGATGACGGAATTGAACAGCTTCTGAAGGGTCTTAAGCACAGGTTTGCCACCAGCTTTCAGAAGCTCAGTCGTAATTCCATCATCGCCCGGCGCCTTGTTGTTCTTGAGCTGTTTGAGAGCCATACTAATCTCGTACAGGCTGATGTCCGGGATATCTTCGGTGTAGTGTCGGGTCAACTTGGCTCTGGGGTCTTTTACCATACTGGTAACAGGTGCCCGTGTTGTCGTGTATAACTGTCCATAGAACCTCTCGACTTCCCTCAAAACCTCGGACTTGGTCGAAACAACTCTGCCGTCATCCGTTTTCAGTCTTGTCAACTGGTTCTGTCCAATCGACAGATCTCTCGCAAATACTTTAGAGCCTTTATTCCGCTCGATCGCCGTCTCAATGTTGATAGTATTGAATCGGCGTATATCGCGAGTCAGAGACTTGGAGATCTGTCGATTAAGTCGCCTGAATTGAGAGACATCATCAGGGGATTGCAGAGTCATTGCGCGTCTTTCTTCCATGAGTTTGAGGGTATTGTCAGAGATTTTGCTTGTTCTTTTTGTACGGCAGGCTTTGTAAAACTTTGACCCAACCGTATAGACAGTTTCCACGAACCTGTTATTGTAGTCGTCCACGTCGACGCATTCTCCTAGGCACTCGCAGCGATTTTGTAATTCGAGTTGAAAGCTCTCGGGGATTTGGATGGGTACAGGCCGGAGCGTAGATCTCATCAATCTCGATCTTTCCAGCTGTGGATTAATATTCAATGTGCCTCTTACCAAGCGGTGATCACTGCCAATTTTTACGCTATTGATCACCGAGACATCATTGAATATATGCCGTTTCGTAGATAGGATGAAGTTGATCTCATTTTTTGTGACACCATCGGGACTAACCCACGTCCATCTGCGATGATCCGGCTTCCCGAAAAATGAGTTCATCATAAAGAGTCCCTCTTTCTCCAGAAAACCGGCCAGCATCTGGCCACGGGCGTTCCGACTTCCAACTCCAAATTGCCCCACTCTGAACTCGTCTCCGCTTCGTTTGCCCAGTTTCGCGTTAAAATCCCCCATGCTAACGGTGTAATGTGTCTTGGAGGCATGTATGGCTGTAGTTATATCCTCATACATAGCCTCCACTTCATGGTCGGAGTGAGTCGAAGTCGGTGCGTAGACCTGTATGACCTTCAACGAATACCGCTTGGTAATTCTGAGTATAAGGTACGCAACCCTAGACGACACACTCTCGATCTTAACGATGTTGTTCACAAGGGATTTGTGGACGAGAAACCCGACACCACCTAGGGACAGTTGGTCGCCCTCCCGGAAGTAACTCCACTTCCTCCAGCTCCACGAGCGGGGGGGGGGGGGGGCGCCACGCTTGGCAGGCGGGTTGGCGATCGCAGTGCAGTATATGTTTGTCCCTTAGTCGCCTTTTACGACACCCACGGGAAGAGATGGGGTGGTGCTATATCTGCGGGTAGGTGTTCATTAAATGTTGGTCCGACAACGCGCGGGTTTTTATCAAGTAACGCCAACCGCCGCGGCACAGATTTTAGTCGGCGTGTTTGGCGCGTTACTCGACCCGGAATGTTCATGCGTTCGAAGTCGCATATATTGCTTCGCGTTAACATTATAATTTCAAATACGTATTGGGAGTAATGTGATAGAATGCCGTATTTTTTAAACAATTCCCTACACGAGTGCCTCGGCCGTACGCCTGCTATTGTTCGTAAAGCTCGTTTTTGTAACTTAAATACTCGATCAGAATCTGTCGAGTCACCCCATAATATAATTCCATATGATAACAGTAAATGGAAATAGGCGTGATATGTTTGTAATAAGGCTTCTCTGGACATTACAGGTTTTAGTTTTCGTAAGGCGAACACGGCACTACTTAGCCTATCACAAAGCACATCGATGTGATTTTTTCAGGTAAGATTGCAATCTACCTTGAAGCCAAGGAATTTACAATCCTTACTTATGGGTATTGGGCTCCTCAATAATGACATCTCAGTGTTTTTGCGTGAGAATACAATTACACTGGACTTATTAACATTTAAAATGAGACCGTTCGCTTTGAACCACTTCTGTAAGTAGGTACAAACATCACATACTCCTGCACAATCCTTCTGCTCCTTCAAATCTCCGTAACCTATTTCACTACTCCATCAACTAAGACAAACCCTGTCACCCGAATGTTAAATCTCCGTTGGCCATCCCTATCCATCACATCAGATAGGTTAATATCAACCCACAAAGATCACCGAATTTTACGCCGAAATATTTTTGTAACACCTATATCTATACACCGTATAAAAGAAAGTCGCTTCCCACCGTCTGTCCCTATGTAGGCGTAGATCTTTTAAACAGCGCACCGAATTTAATGCGGTTTTCAACAATAGATAGAGTGATTTAACAGGAAGGTTTATTAGTAAGAAAATAAGGGTAGGCAGGGGTACAGTAGGTGTATGCGAACGATGTCGCGCCAGGTCCACAAAAGTTTTATAAATTAAATGAGCAATCGGTTTGTTTTTTCTTTTGTGAGAAGCAAAAGCGGTTTGATGAAAAATAAAAGCTACTAAAGGTTGAAATAAAAGTGTTACTATCACGCTACTAACACAAACTTTAGTTTAAAAAGCAAGAAAAAATTAATAAAAGAAAAAAGAAATAGTACCTGGTTTCAGGCACTGAGTACAAAATGTGGCTACCTATATGGTATTCGTATAACAGTCAATGAAACTTGTGTTCTACAATAAATAGAACGAATGCGTATTTGGCCACAGAGCGTATTGGGTCGTGAAACTCAGGATTGCGTTCTGAAAAGAACGACTAGTCTTGCATTGTTCTTCACGCCACGGAGTCCGAACGCAGCTTCAGAAAACCACCGGAGTTCGCCGCCGCTGTTGGCGCCAGCGTGCGCGCCGAGCTTCCTCTGATGTGCTGTTCTCCGATGCGCCGGCCAAATGGGCGAGCGCCCGTCTGTGTCGCTTATTTATAGCGGCACCACACGCGTTCGGCAGGAGTGGGGAGCTACCTCGCGTCGGGCTTTCCGATTGGTTAATGCAAATTTGCTAGATTAAACACGCAAGTTTAGGGAGTACATATTTGTAAATATAGTTAGGCACATTTTCTGTAAATATATCCATTCTACACTTGTCTACTGAGTTTTACTCATAATAACCTCAAGACCTCCAAAGTGGTGACCACCGACGTTCAAGAAGCAAGAACACAGCTTAGCACCGGGAACTATGGCGACTCAAGACTCACAACGGGATCAGCAAGAAGTTGCAGGCATCGCTCTCTCGCTGCGCATCCCACAGTTTTGGCGCGACACCCCGCGACTATGGTTCTACAGATTCGAGTCGGTCATAGCGGATCAGAAAAAAGGAAAACGGCAGCTGGTGGACATGATCATCGCGCAACTTGGCAAACCAGAGCTGGAACAAGTGTGCGACATTATTTACGACCCACCTAACGACGACGCCGAATTTTACGACGCGCTGAAAAGTCGTCTCATCAGCGTATACGAAGAGAGCGACGAGCGGAAACTCGAGAAGCTGCTTAACGAAGTGGAGTTAGGCGATCGCACACCCAGCCAGCTGCTACGCCACATGAAAATGCTTAGCCGAGGAAAGCTCTCCGAACCAGTGCTGCAGCATCTGTGGAAGAAAAATCTACCACCTACCGTTCGCTCTGCAATCGCCGTCAGCGAAAATATCAACAAAACCGCAAAACTGGTCGACTTAGCGAACCTCGCTGACAACGTGTTACAACAGTCGTCCGAAGTGTCCGCCGTGTCCTCAACACTTGCGTCTCAAGCTCAAGACAAAACCCACGATCAAACCCTGCTCGAAGAAATTCGGAAGCTTAGTATGGAGGTCGCGGAACTAAAGCAAGGAGCGCATCAATCGGCACGCGGCCACTTCCAGCGCTCAAGACAGCGAAGCCCGTCGCACCAGCGCTACAGACCACCGTCCCGCTCGCCACCCCGACCGCACTCGCCGCATCGCCCAATCTGCTACTACCATCGCCGATTTGGAGATCGCGCCAGACGCTGCACGTCGCCATGCTCATTCACCGCACAGAAAGCGGAAAACTAAAACAAACACTGGCTGTGGCGGAAACCGGTGTTTCAAGTACAGCACACCGCCTATTCGTTACCGACAGAAAGTCGAAACTCACCTTTTTAGTAGATACGGGTGCAAATATATCCGTCATACCGAAGAGGAAAGGAACACGACCGCAACCGCTGCCATTCACACTGTACGCAGCCAACAACTCCGCGATACCTACCTACGGCGAAACGACGTTGGATCTAGATTTACGCCTACGCCGACCTTACCGCTGGAAATTTATCATCGCCGACGTCAGCAGACCAATAATTGGAGCCGATTTTCTTCAACATCACCGACTGATTGTAGACCTCAAGAACCGCCGACTAATCGACGACGTCACAAACCTAGCAGTAAACACACCAGTTTGTCACACGAAAATACCTACAGTTCGGAGCATCGACCTGCAACAGTCCTACCACAGCATTCTAGCAGATTTCCCTGGAATCACTCGCATCACTTCGATGAAACTCAATCCCAAACACAACGTGGAACATTTCATCGAGACATCCGGACCACCGTTGTACTGCAGAGCCCGCCCTATACCTCACAATCGTTACGATCGAGTCAAAAACGAATTCCAAAATATGATCGATCAAGGATTGTGTCGGCCGAGCAAGAGCCCGTGGGCATCACCTTTACACATCGTACCGAAGAAAAACGGTGATCTGCGAGTTTGCGGCGACTACCGACGACTAAACAGTATTACGAAACCCGACCGCTACCCGATACCACGCATCAAAGGTTTTACATACCATCTCGCCGGTTGTCAAGTCTTTTCGACGCTCGATTTGAACCGAGCTTATCAACAATTACCAATCAAGGAAGAAGACATCGAAAAAACAGCAATAATAACGCCGTTCGGATTGTTCGAGTTCCCACGCATGTGCCCCGGTCTCCGCAACGCCGGGCAAACATTTCAGCGGTTCGTCCACGAAGTACTGCGAGGGCTGGATTACGTTTTTCCATTCGTCGACGATCTCCTCATCGCTTCCCGAACCGAAGATGAGCACCGTAAACACCTTCGAACAGTCCTACAACGACTAGAAGAATACGGTATCACTATCAACCCTTCGAAATGCGTGTTTGGCAATGGCGAAGTCAATTTCCTCGGGTACCACGTCTCGAAGCACGGAATCAAGCCGCCACAAGAGAAAATCAACGCAATCGCCGATTTTCCGAAACCGAAGACGATCGAAGAGCTACGACGATTCCTCGGCATGCTCAACTTTTACCGAGAGAACATACCTAACGCCGCTACCATTCAAGCCCCACTCAGCAATTACCTACATAATTCGAAGAAGAAAGACAAAACGGAAATAAAATGGGACGACCAATCAACATCTGCATTCGAAGCCTGTAAAGCCAGCATTCAAAAGGCAGCTTTACTCGCCCACCCGTCCCACCATGGAACATTGGCGATATTCTCAGATGCCTCCGACAAAGCAGCCGGAGCCGTCCTCCAACAACGAATTAGCAACAGATGGCAGCCACTCGGCTACTTCTCGAAGAAATTCTCCGACGCACAACAGAAGTACAGTACGTTCGACCGTGAACTACTAGCTATTTATATGGCAGTCAAGCACTTCAGAAAAATGTTCGAAGGAAGAGAAACCATAATTTTCACCGATCACAAGCCGCTTACCTACGTACTACACAAGTCGCCATCGCCATCCGAGCTACCGCGCCGAGCACGCCAACTGCAATTCATCAGCGAATTCATTACCGACATTCGTCATGTGACAGGCCAAGATAACGTCGTTGCCGACGCTCTCAGCCGCGTCGAAAGCATCGCCTGTCCATCGACACTAAATTATGAAGAAATCGCAAGAGTGCAAGAAAGAGACAGCACGATAACGAAGCTCACAAAACAAAGTAATTTATGCCTACGTAAAATTACTTTACCTAACTCGAACACTACTTTACACTGCGAGACGTCTACTCAACACGTGCGACCATACCTACCGCTGCCATACCGCAAGATAGCATTCGATGCAGTTCACAACATCAGCCACCCAGGAGTACGCACAACCCGCAAGCTTGTCACGCAGAAATACTTTTGGCCATCAATGAACAAAGACGTCGGCATCTGGGCCAAACAATGCCTACGCTGCCAACAATGTAAGATACATCGTCACACGTCAAGCGAACTATATTCGTTCCCACCGGCAGACAGATTTCAGCACATCCACATCGACATAGTCGGACCGCTACCCCCTACGCGGCACGGCTACCGCTATCTAATCACAATGATCGACCGACTTACAAGATGGCCCGAAGCAATACCTACCGAAGAAATCACCGCCGAAGAAGTGGCGAAAGTAATTTACGAACATTGGATAACCCGTTTTGGCTGTCCACAAACCATTACAACCGACCAAGGACGACAGTTCGAGAGCCAGCTATTTACCTACCTAACGAAAATAATGGGAATAGAAAAAACCCGCACAACACCGTATCACCCGCAAGCAAACGGTATCGTCGAGCGCTGGCATCGCAGTTTAAAAGCGGCGCTGAAAACGCGACTCTCTGGACAAACTACGTGGATCGAAGAATTACCTACCGTTTTGCTGGGACTTCGAGCCGCACTACGTAACGACACGAATATCAGCGCGGCCGAACTTACCTACGGCTACAACTTGCGCCTACCTGGCGATTTTTTCGCTGCCCCTACACAAGCCGAAAACCTGCAAATCGCCGACTACAACTACGTATCCCAACTACGAAAAACAATAAACACTCTGAAACCGAAGCAACCACTACCATCACATGCAAGCAACAGACCGATTTTCGTGCATAAAGACCCACAAACCTGCAGCTACGTTTTCGTAAGAATCGACGCTGTAAAAAAGCCGCTACAACCACCGTACGAGGGGCCCTACAAGGTCATTAACCGAGACAGGAAAATATTCACCGTTCAACTAGCACAACGACAAGCTAAAATATCAATCGACCGACTCAAGCCTGCCTACACACTGTACGAGACCGGCGAAAATGAATACAACTCCACTACCCAACGACAACAAATCAACAGAAACGACCCTGAAACGAAGATACCTACATCGAGACAACAGCCGACCACAATGCGAAACACGAGACCAACACAATACAAGACACGAGCCGGACGCACCACCAAACTACCTGTACGCTTCGCTTGAGGGGGAGTACTGTGGCTACCTATATGGTATTCGTATAACAGTCAATGAAACTTGTGTTCTACAATAAATAGAACGAATGCGTATTTGGCCACAGAGCGTATTGGGTCGTGAAACTCAGGATTGCGTTCTGAAAAGAACGACTAGTCTTGCATTGTTCTTCACGCCACGGAGTCCGAACGCAGCTTCAGAAGACCACCGGAGTTCGCCGCCGCTGTTGGCGCCAGCGTGCGCGCCGAGCTTCCTCTGATGTGCTGTTCTCCGATGCGCCGGCCAAATGGGCGAGCGCCCGTCTGTGTCGCTTATTTATAGCGGCACCACACGCGTTCGGCAGGAGTGGGGAGCTACCTCGCGTCGGGCTTTCCGATTGGTTAATGCAAATTTGCTAGATTAAACACGCAAGTTTAGGGAGTACATATTTGTAAATATAGTTAGGCACATTTTCTGTAAATATATCCATTCTACACTTGTCTACTGAGTTTTACTCATAATAACCTCAAGACCTCCAAAAAAATATAAGAATTCTACTAGTGAAATCCTCTTTATCAGGTACCATTTCAGACGTATAACATTCAAGTAATGAAATTTGGGATTTGTACCTACTCTTCTATTTATGGTACGAAACAAAATCGCTTTCCGCTGTCTGTCCCTGTGTATGTATATATGTACACTTAGATCTTTTGAACTACGCAACGGTCTGTAATTTTATTTTAATTGAGAATTTTTTAATATGAAATAGGTACGGTCTAAGACTTTTTAAGTTTTGCAGTTATTAAGTTAAGACGATATAGACCTTTTCGTTATGGTCCAGTATTCTCACTCATAAGCTTTAAGTGTGATTTCACAGATGTTTTACTTCAAAAATATACCTTTATATTATTAGAAAAATATACTATAGATATTTTGTTCGCCTGTGACTTCGTTTGAGCAGACATCAACAAAATAATTTGAAATAAAACTTACAATAATTACCTGTAAATACCGAGTACCTAGTAATAGATTAGAACATAGGAGTGAATATTCATTAGCAATCTACAGTTTCGCCAGATTAGGGAGATGTATTAGACGCTCCAGTGACTAAAATTTCAAATATGAAAGAATCGATATAATTAAGTTACTTCTCAATCTTCTGTGTAAGATATTGTACGTAGTTTAGCATACTTTAGACGCATCGCAACCAAGTTCCGTAACTAGTTATCTACGATGGAGGTACTTAATAATCATAGCTCCCGAACGAATGGACCAATTTTATTAAAATCGGTTGAGTAGTTTAAAAAAAATTGTCTTTGCGTCAATGTCCCAGTTGTGCTCTCGTGAACAAGGGTTCGGGGTCCGCCTTGACCATGACCCAGGATTTTGCAGATCAGGTAATTACAGTAAAGTGCCTGCCACAGATGGCAGAGGCCAGAACCTCCGTGGTCCTGCTACCAGGGGAACCCGACCAGATTGGATCATGGTTACAGAGTCACCTGAACGTGCAGGTTTCATCACGATGTTTTCCCTCACCATAAGAGCAACGGTTAGTATTCAACTAATGTACATTATTCAGAAAAGAGTTATTGGTACATGGCCGCAGTGGGATTTAAACCCGGCCACCGACGCTCGAATTAGTTTAGAAAATATATTACTATAATGTAAACTCTTCGACTTTTTCTGTCGTTTATGTTATATTACTCGTAAGATTTGACAATTGAGGTCAGAACATCCTTTCGGGTTCATTGGGCTTCAACCAAAATTGAATTATTTTCTATTTTGGTTGAAGGTTGAAGGTGTCGACGTGTGTCTATATTCGTGGCAATTGAACTTGTGAAGCTTTGTAGTCATCTATTAAGAGGAGTGTCCCCCGAGCGCGCACAATACAAACGAAGTTTTATTATACGTTCAATATTAACCAATCAAAGGCAATTAAATTTGGAACCACTAGGCAAGCATGTTGGAATGGAACCACTGGCTAATCGAAGGGACTTTGGCACCCTCTGTGTGTTCTATCGGCTGTACAATGGGGAGTGCTCCGAGGAACTTTTCGATCTGGTGCCCACAGCACAATTCCGCCATCGCACCACCCACCGTGGGCTGGGTAATCATCCCCACTACGTAGGCCCTCTGTTGGTCACGCGAAGGTTCGAAAGAATGTTTCTCGCTCGTACGATTCGGATGTGGAATGAGCTCCCAGCCACAGTGTTTCCTTTGGCATATGACATGGGATAGTTCACGAAGTATATTAGAGGTCTCTTCAGAGGCGGGCAACGCAATGGTGACTCCCCTGGTGTTGCTGATGTCCATAGGCGCCGGTGACCATTTTCCATCAGGTAGCCCGTTTGCCTGTTTGTCTGCCGTATAACATAAAAAAATATATATATTTACACGATTTAGAAACCAATCCTATCTATGTTTGTGGTTTGTCAGCATTTCGTTAAAGAGGCAGACGAAGGGAATCGACTTTATTTTATATGAGCTTTCAATTCAGTTCATTTCAGTTTAAATGAGCAAATAGTAGTAGTTAGCTAATGTTTCTTTGATCTTTCAGTCACCCCTTTAAATCTCCTTAACTTTTAAATCAGAGGACAGAAATATTCTTACATGCATTTTAAAATTGAAGGGAGAGTGAGAAAGCATCTGTGATTATTTAAACCACAACAATGTAACATTCACGAGTTTGCAACAAAAATTGGCAAAATACAAACTTTCCTATTTAACCAAACGTTGCAGCTTCCATTGTCCAGCTTTTTCACTGTGGCATTAAATCTGTGTTTTGGTTTACAAAATAAAGTGAAACGTGTATTGTAAGAGTATTCTAACTTTTGTGACAATATGATAAAGCATTTCTCTCATAAATAAATTTACTGCAATAAATTCAATTCAATTTTATATCAAGTTAATTTATTCTTTTATCACATGTTTTTATTTTATTGGATAATTTAATTATTGAATCTGACATTTTACTATTTTTACGTTATTAATGTGAATTAAATTATTGTAAATTATTGCATGCAAGATTGTGGCAAAGTGTGTGAATCAAAAATGTTATATAAGATCCTTACATATAACCTTATTGGATACCACATTTTACGCAATAAAAACATTATTTTCTTTTCATTCTGTTCTAATGACTGTGTTACTTCAGAAGAGTCTTTCCTAGTTATTATCTGTAGATTTATAATAAAAAAGCTGTGAAATCTCGAACAAAGAGTGCGAATTTATAGAGACTTTTCGGCACCATTGTTCGGTGTTCACTGAGTAATTAAATGACCTCACTGGAGCATTTGAATATAGTTGTGTAAAATTTGAGATAATTTTCTTTAAAAGAACAAGCTTCAGTTTTTAGGTTTACTTACACGAGCAATCGATTCAGCTTTCATCTACACGTTTACACCATACTAGCGAACGGGCCTAGCTTTGAACCTTAAAAAAGTATACAATTAAACCTTACTCATGAATCACTCTGTCTATTGGTGAAAACTGCATGAAAATCCGTTAAGAAGTCTTGTAGTTTATCGCGAACAGATAGACAGACGCGGCGTGGGAGTTCATTTTATAATATGTAATGACAAAAATATTTGGAAGAAAATGTTACAGTCACCCTCTTTTTACACTATAAACTTTATGAGAACGTTTGTACAATCAAAATCGATAGAAAAATGTTACCTCCATTTGAATCAGAAAGAAAGTTTATTCTCCACAGACACTGCACTTCATTTAAACCTCTCTTGCCCTTAATTCTTGCAAGAATTTGCAGGAAGCACTGTGTTAAGAAGCTGCAGTACAAAATTTATATTCCGTGCAGTCACCGGCAGGTCACGTTCGGTTCAGATATATTTCACACGTTTAACATTTTACGCTGCAAATTTCTCGACCTCGTTTAAGACTAAAAGAAAAACCCTCTGAATACAGTGCAATTGAAGGGATTTCTCTCTTGCTATAGATCTTACATTTTTAGTCAATAAGTATTTGATGACCAAAGTGGTTCAGTTGGTTCACATTGGTTAACACCGGTCTGCCACGCAGAGGTAACGGGTTCGATTCCCGGCTACTACTACTACTATTGATTCAGATTAAAACCATAGTTTTGTATAGATTTTGACAAAACATTGCGGTAATGTAGTTTAATTTATCAGGATAAACCACACAATATATTCCTTAACAGTCCACTAGTCTCCTCCACATTAGTGGAGGTAATTGCCAAAATCTCCACGCTTAGCAGGCTGGAGATCACAGATTTGTAATACTTTATTGAAAATGCTTCTTTTTTGTAGTTTACGGAGGTAATGATGATGATCTGCCTCTATAATAGGTATTAGTAGACGCTTTAATTACATCCATCAATCGATGGAGTTGGTGCTACTTGCTACTCTTTCGGTTACCACACAGCCTTGTCCGCTCTATAAATATGAGAAAATTAAGAATTGTATATATGATACTTGTAAAAGTTGAAGAAGAATTATTTGATAATTAAAAGTAGTTGCACCTGATTTTTATAACGTTTGCCTGATAAGTGTTATGTATACATAGTATAAAACAAAGTCGCTTTCCGCCGTCTGTTCCTATGAACCTATGTACTTACAATTAGATCTTATAACTAGGCAACGGATTTTAATGCGGTTTTCAATAATAGATAGAGTGATTCAAGAGTAAGAAAAGAAGAGTTTTAGAAAGTCAGAAAACAAACTAAATTAATTAAGCGAACCTTAATTAAATAGCACCTTAACCATTATCCTTTATCTGGAAATAGAGTAACATGCAAAATATTAAAACAGAACCTATTGTAAAATAGATATACCAGTCTAAATCCTTTTGAAAGGTCCATGTCAACAGGTGCCTGAATTAAATTGAAACCAAGCATCGAGAGGTGGAGAGGTCAAAAGCGTGGGAAGGGCTTTCATGTAGGTAATCCTGTTGAAGCTACCTGTGCCTTGGGATACCTCTTGACCCGTGGAAATGGTGATTTATAGTACTACGTTTTGGTATATAGGTACTTGTTGCAGACATAAGTCTCATGTTTAAAATAATGGCTAAATGCCTGAACAATGTTAGGTTAAGTTTGGTTTGGAGCGTCGGTGGCCTAGTAGTTGAGGCGTCCGGCTCGTGAGCGAGAGGTATCGAGTTCAATCCCCAGTGTCGCCTTGTACTAATAAATATTACGAGTACATTAGTTGATTACTGGCCGATGCTATACGGTGAGGGAAAACCTCGTGATGAAATCTGTATATTCAGGCGATTGTGACGCTTTAATCTGATCAGGTTCCCCTGGTAGCAGGGTCACGCAGGTCACGCTCTTTTATATTAATATGGATACGGTTAACATAATTTTTGAGACCGTTTTTCGGTAATTTTGTTTTTTATATAGGTATTTCAAAGCATAAAAGATCTTTTGTAATGTATCATACCACTTTATCCGCTTTGTAGAAGAACAAAGCTTTAAAAACTTTTCCAGTTAAATATTTTCCCTGTAAGTTGAATTGGGTTGTTTGAACAACGCTTTAATTAGGTTGCTCGGGTTGTTATTCTTCTAATTTGACTGCACAAATACAATAAACAACAAACAATGAAGTTATTTCTAGAACACGCGAAATATGAGTAGGTAGTTTTGGATAGATAGATACACTCTTTATTGCACACAAATTTACAAAGAAAAAACTGAAATTTGTGGGCAAAGACGGCCTTGTCGCTACAAGTGATCACTTCCAGGCAGCCCTAGAAAGAGAAAAAGATAAACATGAGACAGACAAGCAACAAAAATAGCCTTACACATCTACGTAAATTCTATACTATAAGCTAAAAATTAAACACATATATACTAATATCCACACTATAGACTACAATATATACATATAGATAATATACATATATTTTTTTTTATTATAACTGTAAATAATTTATGTGTACCTTAATAAAATTATTTAAGATATTGTAGGTGCATATAGGTGCATATGGTAGTTGGCTAAATTAACTTCTAGCATAAGCTACACTTACTTTTTATGATTTGCAATAAATTAGTCATACATAACAATATGATAAAATGGTCGGCAGAAGACAATATTAACTAATTGCAAACGGAGAGGAGATGGGCATACAACTTGGTTTTAAAAGTTACAAGTGACTTTGCGTGGTTTTAATTAAAGATCTGACAAAAAATTATTCGTAAAAAGGAATACGGTACAATACGGTACGGTTATTTTCGTGGCTACTATTATAGCTTTTTTAAACAATGTGTAGGTTACCATTACTATAATCACCAACATCGTCAAAACATTTAAACTTTAACTGTCCAGCCATGATAAATTCATGGACTCATTTTAGTGAATTTTTTGCAAAAATGACAACTTATATCAGGAGGTAGGACTCTCTCAAACCTGAGAAGTAAGCCTGGGTGAGTTTCACTGTCTTATCTATTTCTGCCGCCAAGCAACAATGCTTACATTTGTGTTCTGATTTGAAAGATAATTTAGCCAACGCAATTACAGACATTAGGCATTAAGTCTTCACAGTTACAACGCATCAGCATTTTGTTGTCTGCAATCTAAATGCATGATTCGTAGATTATGTGCGACAGTTACCGCTTACCATCAGCATTTTCTAAATACGGTGATAGACGCTGCTGTAAATGATTGCCTATTTCTAAACTCGTTGACAATTTTTGTTCATTAATTTTTTCGATGAGATTAAGAAATCTTTGTGTCTTGTGTCTGAAACCAGACAATTTTAACCGGAGGTAATTTCAATTTCCATTAACATAGAATGTTGCAAACTTGCCTATTCCATTTTTCTTGAAAGGCATGAGCAACAAAATAGGATGCAATCCATTGAATACAATGTGAGTTATCTTCCTCTACAGAAACCTAGATCCCGAGAAGTGGACACTGCACCGTGACAACAATATGTTACTGCCAGTGCTCGGCTTTCTACAAAATGCAGCGTTTACAGACTCCAATATCCAACGCAGCGGCCAAACTTCTAAGTAGTCTGTTCCACCCAAGAACTTTTGGATGCATCTGTTTGCTACGAAAAGCGGGGTAGATTTAGGTTCATTATTTAAATTTTTATGGGTTCATTAATATATTCATATTTTTGTGATTATTATTCGTTCCTTCTCCGAGTGTATGCTGGTACCTACCAAATCTTCACGTTAATACTTTTACAAAAGTTAGCAATAAGTACTTTTTAATTACACCGTCGGCAATCTCAACAGTTAACAGAAGATAATAGAATAAACGTCTCATAAAGCTCCG
Source organism: Blastobasis adustella (assembly GCA_907269095.1). Lineage (NCBI taxonomy): Eukaryota > Metazoa > Arthropoda > Insecta > Lepidoptera > Blastobasidae > Blastobasis > Blastobasis adustella. Next base: position 10,927,727 of record OU026130.1, read on the forward strand.
AACCCCGCTAACAATATAACTTATCCGTTGTCCAATCAAGCCTCCGAGAAAGGGGGATCCTCGTCTGATTCCAGACTGGTAGTCAGTGCAGGTTCGTGAGTGACCTGTAACCGTACATTTCGCGGCGACACATCCAATTTTCCGGGCTAATACGCCCTCTTGACTCTTACAATATTTCGCGGGAAATCGTCGGCAGCACTCGGCAAGCCAAACTTGTAAGTTTACAGAGATCCCCGAATTAGATTAGAGCAGTTTCGTTTGGAAATTTAAAGGGAAACACGAGACTCTATTAACGCTAAATTTGATTGTGTGATACGCTAGTTAGGTTATAGCTCGGTTCCTCTGAATAATATTTTGGTCCAGGTTTTGCCGGTGTTAGAAAGGTTGCTCGCGCAAGAGCGGCAGCTATAAAAATAATCGTATCCAAAGATGAATCCATACGTATTTTGCTCTATGAATTTTAACTAAATATCAAGTAAGTGGGGCAAGAGAGGTAGGCATAGCGGCATATCCCGCTCGAAATGGAGCACCCTTCGGGACGTTTGGCCTTATAGAACACCTCAGTCAATCAATACTATTTGAAATAGTATTGTATTTCTGCCAGTTTTCCGGTGCTCCATGAGGTGAAGAATCGTAGTTTTGCCAGTAAATGTGGCCTTGCATTTGCCCATTTACTACCGATTGCCGGGGTTTCACACGATACTCTGGTGTTGCTAATGTACCTATATAAGCAGCAGCAACCACTTTCCATCTGGTGACCCGTTGGCCTGTTTGTCTATATACCTACATATATTATTATATTGTCTTTGTCCTCGTATGACATAAAAAGGTACTTACTCGTACCTATATGCTATTATGTGAAATTGTATTTATTGCTCAATTTTCTCATCTTTAGATATTATATTTCTATGTGCCTTACGCATTTTCTTGTGTCCTGATTATTTATTTATTAATATCAGCCTGAATAATCCCACTGCTGGGCAAAGGCCTAACTCCTAATCTCCCATATTTCGCGATCGTTTGCTATGGTTTGCCAGTTCCTATCGAATGTCAACAACTCGTATCTCCATCGATTTTTGGGTCTGCAACATCGTCCTGATTACTCCAGATAGATAATTAACACTATGTTTCAAACTAGGTTAGGTACAGGTTAGCGACACTGACTGAATAATATCATTTCTAAATTAATCACGTTGATAAATTAGCAGACACCTTCCTAACCTTGTTATTAATTAGTCATAGTTCACAAAGTTATTGCGCGTGTACGTTATCGCACTTAATGAGGTATCTATTATAATTTCAATTTACTTTGGTTGTATATTACATTGATTGTTGTATGATGTGGTAAGTTCATCATCAGAAGTGCGTATAATTAACAGCTAACCTTCAAATCCCTTGTCGTATCCAGTTCTGTTTGTTTTTGTACTTACCTTCCCCTTCACTGCATCACATTAAAAATTTTCAAATGTAATTTTCTATTTATTCTTTCTTCAAACACAGCGTTATCCTAACGATAACAACGTCTCTTCATATTTATATGGGCCCTGTTGATGTAGAAATGTATAATTATAGGATTTTACTACATAGTATGATGACGTTCTCGGAACTTTAGAAGATAACTTCTATTGTTTATGGTAATTCATAGTTTATTGGATAGTTGTGTAGATGATTTAGGCCCGCGCGTCTTTAGGGTAGCTTCATACAAACCACGCATACCTTCCAGGTGCTACAAATTTCAAAAACTTTGTCATCTTCAGCTGCAGAATCATTTACGACATCGTCGTTTGTTAAGCATTATTCAGCTACTACGTTACTATACTGTAGTATTGACGGGTAGATGCCTTAACAAAGTAGTTCTTTTGATTAAAAAATCCGCAAACTTCGGTGTGTCGTTGACCTTCTAGTGTGCCTGACAGCTGCCTTGTGGTGACATAAGGCAGCTATTATTGCACAATTCGCCAATAAATGCTGGCGTAACCCAAGGTTTTGTGCTGTCTTGATTTCATTCACATCATCTAGATGCCTGGCATACGAGTAACGTAAGGGCGGGCATCACCAAATTTTTTACCGTGCACGTGCAGTATGAGGAATGAGTAGTCCTGTAATCTTTCCATTGCTTACTTGGGGTTCTTCAAGAGGCATGTCTGGACACCCGGACGACGGCGTCCACTTTTAATCCGGTGGGCCGTCTGACCGTGTGCTTCCCTAGCAATAAAAAAGAAAAGTCAAAACAATTATCACCGAAACTCATGGATCAAATATGTCCGTATAGTACGGCTCACATGTTGGTAGCCGTACGTAAATCAATCTTTCTAAAATCTACAAAAAATTGTGGGCTAGATCGTTCTTCCCGGGTGGCTTTACTTTGAAATAAGAAACTGGCCTAAACTATGAAATGAGAGCAAATAGACTTTTAGTTGTAGATTTTTTTTTTTTTGCAAATAAACAGTTATATAATCAGCTGTGCAATTTTGTTTGATTTAAAAATATACAACACAAATTTTTAAAGAAATATGTAACAGTTTTTAAATAAATACCTCATCACTACTTGCTGCGACTATCAATCACATCTCCTGTGCACTTTTCACTATTTGAAGCAACACTTTACATCACTGCACCAGCGACGCATCTTCCCAGCTCTTGAAAAAGCCTTGTCACCAACGGGATCATCATTGCCGCAACAGGATCTACCTACACTGGTCAATGACTCTGCGGAGTTCAGAGGTTTTGTCTGGCAGTTGGCGACAAAGATGGACAAGATGGATGTCTAAATGAAGCAGTTGTCACTGGGCCTGGACCGGCATGAGGCATTTCTGCGTAGAAAGACCCTTCTCTTTCACGGAGTCTCTGAGGAAAAGGATGTAAAGGTCAGTGAAGTTGTCATAAAAGTAATGACAGACAAAATGCAGGTGGCGGATATTACCTGTAGTGATAGACAGTCCTGCCACCGATTAGGGTCCTCCACTGACAGGGCACGACCTGTTCTTGTGCGATTCCGGAATTTGGAACACCGTCGCATGGTCTGGGTTTTCAATACATCCCTTAAGGATACGGTGTAGGGTCTTGCCCTATTGCCAGGTGGTGTAATACGGTGTCAGGAGTACTTACTGTTATTAGGATTCCTGTTCAAACAACTGTACAGCACGTTGACACTTTTATTTGAGAAATTTGTACATATTATTGGTATATTCTTGGGTTTGGTCCTTCAGGCTCTGATTGCTCATCATGCTTGCCTGGAAAATTAGTTAATACTGTAAATTCTGACTACGTTGTCATGCGGACACAGTTCATAGTCGGCGGAGATTTTAATCTTTTTTGTGCTCCCCTTATTCTAGATAATTGCTGGATCCAATTCTTCATCATGTCTTCATGGATTATATCCTTGGCTGCTAAACACGAGGTCGTCCGAAAATATATATCGACCACTTCGGAAACTGGCTGGTCGACTATGAGTACTGGCCATCAAGACTATATCTTCTTTTGTGCCAAATGCGTTCTCGAACGTGTTTAAGTAAAGACCCGAGCCTTCGTTAGAGAGTGCAGCTGATGAGTGGGAGTTCTCCCAGGCTTCGAACTAGAAGGTGGATCAGTATCATAGCTAGAAGAAGCTATCTTCAGAAACCAAAACGAAATATAAGTGACCGGTCAAAGTATGCACGTGACTGCATAAAAGTTTATCTTCGATATTCTCTAACCAATTAGTCTGTCGAGTCAATCTGCAACCTGTACTTTTTCGGCCAACAGTGAACCCAGTGATCCAGCCCGGGCATAGGTTGTGTGGAGTGGACTTTCGTAAAAACTTTCATACTTTTAATAAATTCCTTTTATAAATTTCTTGTTTTGTAGATTGTAGTTTCTGGACTGATTGTATATAACCCATTACCCTGAATATTCGTTGTTTTTCTTATTAACTGAGCCTGGCACTGTCCGTAGGACAGTGTTACGTTACAACGGGCATTGTGGTGTCAGAATTCTTGACCAAATCCAGGCATGATTTATTCATGGCAGCCCGTAAGCACTTCAGAGTGCCAAACTGTTGGTCTGTGGATGGGAAGATAGCCATCATACTTCCCAACAAGGCGCGCATCAAAATCGACACTTCTAGATAGCTGCAGTCTCTGATAAGTGGGTTCCCGTTTGCTAAGGGCCATACTCCGAGCAAGACAACCACCAAGGATCCACCGAAGGAAGCACGCGTTGCTAGGGCACCGGCTCCTAAATGTAAGACCGCTGCGACGAAGCCTTCGGCGGCTGTTCCCGTTGTCAAGAGAACGAGACGATAGGCAATAACGTGCTGGTCTCATAATTTTATATATCCATTTCTTGCAGTAGGTCACTTTAAATGTATTTATGTTTGCTTGGAATGAAGGTCTATTGGAATTTATATTTGGCAATCATTGTTTGTTTACTTTGAAATCGTAATTGACATTGACAGGCTGTTTTTTTTTCTCGTTTCTACGTTTTGTTAACGCAATGTAGTTTCTTTTTTCTTTTTTCTTTTTATCTTGGATTCCTTGCCTCGCCTCGCCGGTGTGTGTTAATTTGTGTGTAATTTTTTTGTTTTTTTCTCTATAGTTCTATTATGTAACTTAGGCATAATTTACGTAACACTTTCAGCACGCCGCGGTTAGTGATGACGATGGTATAATATTATTGTATTGGTAATTTAATTGCCTTAGATATTTTATTTTTATAGGTATACTTTATTTATTATATTATAATTATTATATTATATGAACAATGTACAAGATATAGGTACTAACTTTTTCTTGTGTTCCTCGTCTTCTTCAGAGAACTTTGTCAGCGCTGACTCCGACAGCGATGGTGATAATTCCATGTTTATCTCGACGCATGAACAGTTAAAAGCTGCCTTTTCCGAATTCACAAATAACCTCAATGTAGTTCACATCAACGCCCAGAGCATTCCTGCCCACTACTTTGATCTCTTGGCATCCTTTAGTAGCAGTCCCGTACATGCAATACTTGTTTTAGAATCTTTCCTAAAACCCTCGCTCCGTTCTTCTCAATACCCTCTTCCAGGGTATAACTTAATTCGCAACGACCGGACGGGTAAGGGAGGCGGTGGAGTCGCTATTTACCTCCGGGAAGATATTGCACACAAAGTGGTCAGTGTATCTCCGAGCATGTACTCTTGTTCTGCTGAACATATTTTTATTGAGATAACCCTACATCACAAGAAAATATTGGTCGCTGTATTTTATTCTCCCTCTCTCCACATTGACTACTTTAATTCTCTAGAGAGTCTATTGTGCAATATCTGCCCTAATTATGAACATGTTCTCCTATTAGGAGATTTCAACACATGCCTACTCAAAAATGACCTACGAACGCACAAGCTACAGTCTCTCTTATCCTCCGTCAACCTGCATATACTTCCACTTTTTGCTACACACCATTCCCCCAACTGTAATCCCTCACTTCTGGATGTTACGATCAACTCCTCCCTAGACAATATTGCTACCCACGGTCAATTTCGTTCACCTTTTTCTTATCATGACCTAGTCTACCTTTCCCGTAAAACCCGAACCCCTAAACCTAAAACGAAATTTCGAGTTTTGCGTAATTTCAGAGATATCAACCTGGAGGCTTTAAAGCAAGATGCAGCCCATGTTGATTGGAGTACCGTTTATAATGCTGATCACATTGACGCGAAGGTACAAATCTTTCAATCACTCATTGTTACATCATATGATACACATGCCCGTCAAAAAACACATGGGTAACACAGGACATCAGGGATTTGATGGCGAAGCGTGACAGTGCCAAACGTCGGTATAATAAATGCCCCTCAAACCGTAACCTAGACCGTTATAAATACCTTAGGAACTCTTGTGGTCGTCTTTGTAGGGATGCCAGGAGGCGACATATTTACAATTCTATCGCTGGATCATCCCCCGCGAAGACATGGACGTATCTGAGGTCACTGGGGATAGGCAAATCTTCAGACTCCTCCGGGTGCTCTGTTGACCCTGATGCACTAAATAATCACTTCTCTACACCACCGGCGACCTTGGAAGCTAGTGTCAAGGCTCGCACTGTGGGGCAGCTCGATGACCAGCCACGCCCTCTCTGCTCACCTTTTTCCTTTACGACTATTGCGGAGGAGGACGTTCGAAAGCATATTCTCTATTTCTTCAACTGCTGTGGGCAATGATGATATTTCCTCCCGTATGATCTCCATCCTGCTCCCATAACTCTTACCCGTACTCTGCCATACCTTCAACCACTCCTTGGTAATGAGTTGCTTCCCGTCGGCTTGGAAGTGTGCAAATGTTATTCCGTTACATAAAATCGCCAATCCCCAACCTTCTCAAGTTTCCGTCCCATATCTCTATTACCTTACCTTTCCAAAGTCCTTGAGCACATTGTCCACAGTCAGCTCTCTACGTTTCTTACATCTAATTGTCTGCTTTCCCCTTTCCAATCTGGGTTCCGATCTGGTCACAGTACTGTTACTGCGCTGCTGAAAGTTACTGACGATATTCATCTTGCAATGGAGGATAAGTCTCTTACCGTTTTGACATTACTGGATTTTAGCAGCGCTTTTAATTCGGTTGATTTTGATGTCCTTCTCGCTGTTCTTCGCTCCCTCAACGTCTCTCCTCCTGCAATAGAGTAGTTCGAGTCGTATCTCCGTGGTCGTTCCCAGCGGATCCACCATGATGAGGTCTCCTCAGACTGGTGCGAGCTCGTCGGCGGGATACCGCAGGGCGGCGTTCTCTCGCCACTCCTGTTTTCCATATTCATCAATACCGTCACTCCTGTCATATCTTAAAATTTCCATCTGTATGCTGACGACCTACAGATTTACCGGTATTTCAAAATCGCTGATGTTACAGATGCTTTTGCCCAAACCAATGCCGATCTTAAACGCATATCTGCCTGGGATAAGGCCTTTGGGCTTTTAGTGAATCCCAAGAAATTTCAGGCTTTAGTGATAGGGAGCCCAAACATGTACAGACGACTTGGTTCTGATAATGATATCCCTCAGGTGATTTATAATGGGACACCTATACAGTGCAGTAAATCTGCTAAAAACCTTGGAGTGATTCTTGAATCGACTCTATCCTGGCTCCATCACGTCAATGAGGTCAGCAAGAAGATACATTTCTCGCTTCACTCGCTTAAACGTCTCAAAAACTTTTTACCACAAAAAACCAAGATCACCCTTTTACAAACTCTCCTTCTTCCTATTCTTGACTACGCGGACTGTTGCTATCTACTCGTAGATGCCACAGAAGAGATTTTAAACAAACTTGAGCGTCTAAAATGTGTGCATACGGTTCATTTTCGGTTTACGCAAGTATGATCACATCTCCTCTTTCCGAACACAGCTCAAATGGCTACCAATACGCTACCGCAGGAATGCTCACATCCTTTCAACCCTCTTTAAAACCCTCTGCACAATCCTTCTGCTCCTTCATATCTCCGTAACCGCTTTCACTTCTCCCGAGACCAAGACAAACCCTGTCGCTCTAATGTTAAATCGTTGTTGGCCATCCCTATCCATCACTCCGATTTCTTTTCCTACTCCTTTACTGTTCATGCTGCGAGACTTTGGAACTCTCTTCCACATGAGGTGACAGTGCGTCACTACAGACTTTTAAAAAGCGTGTCAAGGAACATTATCTATGTCTGTCTAGTTGTACATAGATATGTATGCATAGTATTGTATTATAATATATATTATATTATTATTATATGTTTATACTATATTTATTATATTTTATTTAAGAAGTTAATTATGTTTAAGTATTTGAGTATGTATTCTATATCGCGCACGTCGATCTGATTTACTTATCACATCTCTCTTCTATAGGCCTGCTGGAAGAAATTTCTTTTAGAAATAAGTAGTGCCTATTGTGTCGTCTGTTGTATGATGTTTCTCTATGTATTAAACTGTTAAATAAATAAAATAAATAACATTTTTATTGCTACCTGCTGTAACGGTCCTTATGTGCCATAAGTACGTTCCAGTAGATTAGTTATTATATATATTACTATAGGTATGGGATTTTGAAAAGTATTCGTATGTCGTGTTTAAATGCGCATGCTCGGATTACAAAATAATAGCAGGCATATTGTTCACTAGTCTCTATTGTAATGTTTTTAGCAAAAAAAAATAAAGGTACGGGCGTTTGTCTTTATGGCGGGCGAGAGAATTTCTTTACTTTTATGACTTGCAGTTACCATTAGCGTTGCGTCGATATATATTTTTTTTTATTTACAAAGGCTATAGATAGTCCCGACAAAAAAAAAAACAAAGAGTGCCGACAAACGGACCTTGTCATTCATGAAAAAAATTGCGTAACACGTGTTGGTCAAATTGTTGGTTTTCTCACGCTTTAGGATGCGGGGTTGAGGGGCTAAGGGAAGAAAGACGGAAAGGGCAGTCGGTCTAAGGTCGCAGGACTGAGTGGTTCTTTGGCGAGGGATTTTTTTCTTGATACGAGGAGTGCGCGCGCGCAGGCACCGGTGTAGTATTTTCGAGAGTGTTGTCGAGTGCTAGATTTGATGATCTACGTTTTGTACGAGCATTAGGTATCTCTTGTGTGGTGGTATCGGAGTGTTGTCTATCGTTCACTATTTTAGTTTTACTCGGGTATGTTGGTGACTTACGTTTTGTACGAGCTTTTGCAGTAAGTCTGATATTGAATTACCTATATATATTTTAAGATGGCTATAATTATATTTTGGTAGGGCCATAACGTAGTTATACTAAAGAGTGAAAGATGAAGATAGGCATAGTTTTCTGTTAGATACTGAAAGTTATTTAGTTAAATTAAACCGATCACTAGTTCCCTACTAATTCCCTTTAAAGACATTGTTTAGAATCATTAAATCCGATACATCCGTAAAATTAATTCTCAACTTCTAAATGAATAAAAATAAACTATCACTTAGAGTACACATATGGGCACGGTAATGTGTTCTGTACCTCTTGCCGAGCCTCTGGCACCTGTTGTGGCCGGGTGTCAATAAACGTGTCGGGGTTCTTTCTTTCTCGCGTAATTTACTCATTTTAACTCAATATGCTTTTATTGGGAATAAAATGAAAAGTTGTTTATACACGTTTACGACCCGGCCCGCGCATAGAAAACATCACTACACAGGGAACCAGGTTTGGACCGGACGTGGACCACGCTCTTGATGAGTAGGATCAGGAAACTGATTTGTGCTCCATGTACTTTGACGGTAATTTATTTACGTGGGTTTGCCACCGGATCTTGGTATGGCTTTGACCCGTGGCCGCTTAAGAATTTTGTGCTTTTAATGCTTTAACGACCTTTATTACCAGTGGACATGGAAAATCGAGTTAGTTCGATAGGTGGGCTCAGCCATAAGCGTCCCGACACCAATAGGGATACATATCGCGTGCGCGTAAATAAAATTCAAATATTAGTCTCTCTATTGTTTGCAAACAAATTAGGCCGGTGCGGAAGTACGACCAGATGATCGGAATGTGTGTGACGGTTTGATCGGAGTGTACAATAGGTCACTGGTTCGTTTGTTGTCGAGGTTTCGCTGGACGCATGAGCAGGACATGTGGTCCATATGTTCATGTGTTGGCCTGGTGTGTAGGTTGGAAGGGAGCCCAGGTTTTCCTATCGATTAGGCTATTTCCGAGACCTAAAGGTCCATATTTCACAACTCGTTTGGGTCAGGTCTATGTTAGGCAAATCTCACAGCCATAGGGATAGGGGTGGCCACGAAGAAAGAAGAGGTTAACGCTCGGAAGCCACGACGTGCGTCGATCGCCCGCTATTCATCGCCCGACAGCCAGATACGACGACGATCAGTTTTAGAGCTAAGTTGCATGGTCCTTAATTTATATTTTGCTTGTTTTATCTACTCATACAAATGTTAATTGTCACTTACCTTATGTGCGGAATTGATATTTCATTTGACTCGTGTATTTTACACAGTGCATTAATTTGACGAACCTATTTTTGTATTTATATAGTTGTGGTTATTTTCGTATGTTTTATTTGTTTCACGGATAATTTAGACTTCATTCGTGCGCAGCTTTTAATATGTTTATCTTGGTTGCGGACTTGATCTCCCGCTAGTTGTACGATTTACTTTTCCATTCGGCGATTCTATTTAACTCATTTCCTTAAATGAGTTTTACGTTAATTTAGCGATATTTATAACCTTAAAGGTGTTATTTCAGCATACGATTTTATCAAACACACATCGTAGAGGGTCCATGTAATGTATCTAAAGCTAGACGATCACGATGCAAGGCCAATGTATTTATGTGTAATCTACACGTCTTATAGCTAGAGACATCTCAGCCATATAAATAAGTAGGTTTAAATATTAGGGCCAGGGGAAGGGGTGTTACACTGCCCAGTGACAAACGAGCAGACAGTCTACGTAATGATAAGCGGTAACTGTGCCCACTACGATGAAACTGAGTTTTTAACAGAAAAGGAAAATAAACTCCTCTCCTAAATAAGATTTGCATTATACTACCGGATTTTGAACTAGGGTAGTAAGCAGCTGTGGTCGTCTGACCATCATAAATTAAATTTGACGGTTCAAGATTTTCCTCTACGCTACGCTACTAAACTCCTTGAGAGTAAGAAAACCTTGTTGCGAAGTCAAGACGCTATTTCGTGAAGTATTGTGCAAATGGTGTTGGTAGTTCGGACCAAGATTTAACGGTTGTTAACTAGACCAAGATGATACACTTTTTTTGGCAATACAATGTATGATATATACCTGATTGATTTGGAAGAACTCATTGAGAGTATCACTACTATCATTAAGATAGAAGGTCGGTTTAATTAGTTGTAGGCTCGTTTCTAATAGGCCCGAAAGTCGTAGGCGACAGAAAATTTATTGAAAAGCTTACGGTAGTCCACCGCCGCTCACCCAGGTAGTATCGACTACCGATAGAACTTTGTTGCGGGTAGTACCTTAGTGTAGAGCAAACGAGAGGAACCGGATTGTAATCCCACTGTCGCCATGTACCAATGACTCTTTTCTGAGTTTTGTGCATTAGTTGAACACTAACCGATGCTCTTAGGGTGAGGGAAAACATCGTGATGAAACCTGCACTGAGGCGACTGATTGTGTAACCAGAGTCCAATCTGGTCCGGTTCCCCTGGTAGCAGGGTCACTGATGTCAGGTGGCAGTCGCTCCACTGTAATTACTTGATCTGCCAAATCCTGAATGGATTCCGGTCAAGGTTTGTTTGTTTATAAGAACAAACAGTCTGACGAAACGTTTGTCCGCCGACTGTAAAGCCTTTTATTTTATTGTGTAAATGTTTTGTAGATTCGTATTGAAATAATTTTTTTCTGCACTCCACATTTTTATTTAAATCGATGTCTTTATCATTTATAATGAAATATAAAACAAAGTTGTTTCCCGCCGTCTGTACCTATGTATTTATGTATTGTATGTATGTATGATGGCTTGGAAGTACGCTTACATATTATAAGCTACGTTACGGATTTTAATGCGGTTTTCAACAATAGATAGAGTGAATCAAGAGAAAGGTATAAACATTATAAAAGCAAAAAAAAAGGGTAGGTAGGGGTAAAGTAGGATACGCGAATGAAGTCGCGCATAGTCCACTAGTTTATAATGAAACAAAAAAAATTAAGTACATTTAACTAATTTCGATATAATTATATTTGAAACTAGCATTTGCAAACGACTTCGTTTGCGTTGACAAATAAATATAAACAAAAGACAGAAAAATTCTTAAAAAAATCACTTGATAATGAATAAAACACTTACTTCAGACGTATTCTGTAAAACAGGTGAACTGATGCACTGAACACAATGACCTTGAAGGTTGAAGGTTAACTTCCAGTTTTCCATTCGCCATAAGCCACCCCGACTTCGCTGGCCCATTTCTTATTACTGAGAGAAAAGGGCGTGGTTGCAAAATAACAAAACGTTATTTGTGCCTTTTCATTTGCTTTGCGACAAAGGCAATACGTTTGAAGGTTGCTAGCGACTTATCAACCAATACGTTTGTACTATGTCTCAGACGTTTCATCGCTCGTAGAGGGAAACCTAGTACAATCAATTGCGACAATGGCACGAATTTTGTTGGCGCAAATAACGAGATAAATGAGTTTATTAGGTCGAGTAGTACAAACATGACATCAACGTTCGCAGCTGACGGCATTAACTTTAAGTTCTCTCCCGCTTATTCTCCTCACTTTGGAAAGCAGGCGTCAAGTCTGCAAAGTACCACATTACTAGAATGTTAGGTAACCAACACTTAACTTTCGATGAGTTGACAACGTTATTCGCTCAAATTGAAGCCGTCCTAAATTCCAGACCTTTGACCCCAATGTCCTCGGATCCAAACGACCTTGATCCCCTCACTTCAGGGCATTTCTTGATCGGTAGGCCCCTAACGTCACTGCCATCTCCTTCATTGGCAGATATAAATGTTGCTGCTGCATCCAGGCTCCGACGGAGTGTCGCGAGTCACCGATGTAATCACTACGAAAGGAACCATTCGTAGAGCTATCAATAAGCTCTCTTTGCTGCCAACCAGCAACTAATCTACAGCATCCAGAAAATATCCTCGAAGCCCCAGGTCTTCGAGGAAGGGGGGAAGATGTTGGAGCGCGAGAGACAGGCATGAGGCGCGGGCGGCAGGGATCCGCGGACCGCGGGTCGCCGCGAGAGAGATGCGCGGGCGCGGGACGGCCCGCCCCGGCACAGACGACATTTACCCATCAATCAGCCACCGAGCTAACATTGTATTTTTATATTTATGTCTAATTAATAGCAATATCTGTTAATTAGTCATTAATTGTGAAGCTAATTTCAATTATAGCCCATCATTTCTGGAATCTGCAACACGAACAAACATCATCCATTATCTCTTTTCTAAACTTTAAGTCCGGGATATTATTAATCACACAAAATAATTATTTCAATGTTACAATGCTAAATACTGTTTTCTAAATAGACTGACTGATCCGTCATCATCTGAGCTGTAAATCCCGGCTTCTGCCATTTAATTCTCCACTTCGCCCGGTCTACAGTTTTTTTATTTTATTAGAAATGCTATTTATTGCAGCATAATCTTCAAATCAAATTAAAAATAAACACAACAAATACGCCGACCTATAGAGAAGGCACCTTTTCGTTGCCTTTACCGTGGAGACCTGTTTGGTTTTGGAGGAGTTTGGAGTGCAGAGGCAAAAATTTTGTTATGTCGCTGTCTATGAGAGTCTCCCGCTCAGGATCATTCCTTGTTCAAAGAGTTTTACTCGCCATACAGCGTCGCAATGCTGCCCGTGTCATGGGCACTTTTGAACTGGGGATGGCCCGGGGTGGCCTCTTTGAATTGGAATTTTAGAAGGTAATTTTCATAAAGTTATGTTCCTTTTTAAATTTTACTTTCTGACTTACTGAGTTTATTTTTGTAAATACTTTATTGTAAATATTAATGGTTAAATAAAATTGCTTACTACTTTGCTTAAAAATGATTATATTTTGTAATCATTCACAGAGAGAACAGTAGAATTGCACAAAGTGAAATACAATGTTTTGCAGCAATATCTTCAAATCAAATGAATAAATGTGTTTCACACCTACTAAACTACTTATAATAAATAATACGAATTGAAGTTATACTTGTATCATTAGAACCAGCTATTCTATAACAATGTTGACAAAAGCAGTGTAGTGAGTTATAGATTAGTGATACATTTTAAAACTATAGGTACCTAGGTTAATACTATTATCGGTAATAATAATTCAGTGAGACGGTACAAACCCAGTAGAGGTGCAATCTAGGGCGATTGCTTTCATACATTTATAATAACTCAGTGCAAAATAAGTTACCTATATAATGTCATGCATTACAATTATAATACACCAAGTGCTTTTTGAACTATTTTATGTTCGGTATACGATGCAGTTTGGTGTTGGGCAGCAGCGTTTTACATTTTTTACCGACTTCAAAAGCAAAAGCAGGAGGAAGATCTATTCTAATATATTTAATGCTTGTACACCGATTTCTTTGCTTTAGAAATTATTAAAAGTTTACGTGTGTGTGTGTGTGTGTGTGTGTGTGTGTGTGTGTGTGTGTGTGTGTGTGTGTGTGTGTGTGTGTGTGTGTGTGTGTGTGTGTGTGTGTGTGTGTGTGTGTGTGTGCATTCAATTCTCTTCAACCGATGACGTGTGTCAACTGTAGTATTGAAATGACATAAGAGGCTGTAGCGCCGACCGTGGCCAGCAGCAGCGGCGCGCCCAGCGACGCCGCCCCCCACGCACTCAGCCGCAGCGGCGCCGCCCGCACTGCTAGCTGCAGCCGCTTCACATACTGCCGGGACCGCTCGTCTGATGGACAATACGAATGCATTATCTAACGATGAAGTCAAAGTCGTCGTTTATTATACCTATAATTTTTATTTTGCAAAATGAACCCAGGTCCAATTTTCGAATTCCGTTGCAGCGCAGAGGGCAACATAGCAGCCCCTGTTCTCAGCATCTAAGTGTGCCGGAGAGTAGACCGTAGAGTTGGTATTGGGTAGGTATTGGCATTCATTGGGCCAATAAGTCTATTAGAAAACCGAAAACTAAAAAAAAATACGTATATATCGTGCGATTCTGAATGGAAGCATCAAGAAAGGAGCCGAAGAGGACATACATATTATTAATATGTACCTACACTAATAAAATAAATGACCTCCAAAACGGGCAGTTCACGAGCACTCTAACAACCGGCGTAAATGTATGAGAAGAAGTACGAATGTGGAAAAAGTAAAAGAGGTGTCTCAGGATCGTATCTTGTGGCACTCGATAGTTTCGGCCTATCCATATATGATACGGGCGTTAGTGATCCTCAGAAAGGGAAGGTTATTGTTATAATCTCCACGCTCGGCACGCGGGTTGGAGATAGCAGTATTATAAACATAACAAAATGGAAATTATGCTGCCCATTTTCCAGTCTACAGAGACTCTAGATTTTTTGCCTCGAAAACATTTAACGCCTTGTACGACACCCACTAGTGTAAGGGTTTGGTGCTATTCACCTCTGTCGGACACCACTCGGCTAGAACGGCGGTCTAAAAACTTACTTAAATCTAAACTAAGTTAATACAGAAGTCATTATGAACTTCCAGGATTGTAATAAATAACTGTAATACACGAAAATCACTTCTGAATATTGAATACCTTACCGACTGGTTGAACATTTTCGACTCATATTCCGCGACGATAGGGGAGTGCGGGGTTCAAAGTGCCGGGGGCAAGTTCATGCATTTAGCTTTGCGAAAAGAAAATTTTAAGCGCGTCACAAAATGTCGTACCATAGCGCTGTGATGGCAGCTATTTTAATAACGCCATAACGGTGACTAAGAGTGGTAACCACTTGGTGGTACATAAATGTTACGTTTGTATATATTTTCTTCCATAAACATTTTGCTCTATTTCATTTAATATTGTGAAAATAATAAAACTAGAATAAATTTTGCATTCACTGATCCATTACACTTTTTTTTTATTTCCTTAAGATTTATTAACTTTATTTTTACGTATTATAAAAATAGCGAAACATTGTACCCCACCTTCCCTTACATTGTTTTTACCTGACTGCGTTAGATTATGTTTTTCAAGCGACGTATTAATTAACAACAACAGTAACAAGAAGAAAACAGACACATACAACATAATGAGCAAGCGTAGCGAGTTAGAATTTTTTGCATTTTCGATAAGTATCTAAATTATTTAACCAACCTATTGGGAAAAATGTTAACATCGCTCAATCTTTTGCTATAAATATGCCTAAAAATATCCAGGATTGAAAATAAACCAAATTAGTGAACGAATGCAAAGATCTCTGAATTATCATTTTTATATTTATAATCATACAGCAAAAGTAGGTTAACAGATCTAAAGTTTTCTAAAGTTAAAAGAACGCATCATGAAATCAAAATAATATTGAAGAAGTAATCAAAATAAGACTCGTCATTTTCTGAAAACATTGAATTCCCCATAAATGATACCATAATTACTTGTAGACGAATGGATGGACAGGTCGTGTGATAATACTGTTCACAGACTTACTGATTTTGTTATCTCACATATGGATTCTAAACAGAAAACCTATCTTAGACCTAGCGAAGGCTTTCAACACGGTCTTTGTCCCCTTGCTCATTTATAAATTAAGAGGGTATAGGTGAACTTCAACTGCAGTTGTATGTATGTATCACCAATTGTTACCCAAAGGTACAGATAAATAATACATCCAGTGAACTCCTTCCTATCATGGACGGTGTATCGCAGGGTAGTATCCTGGGTGCCACACTATTTCTGATATTCATTAACGACTTATGTAACATCCAGTTAATGAACGATGAACTTTTGCGATTGTTACTTTTGCGGAAGATACCGCACTTCTTTATAATGCTCCCAAAGCCAGTTGTTTCATATTGCACAAATGGGTTTCGACAGAATGAAGCAGTGGCTGGAAGGTAACCTCCTCGAGAAGACTCAGTACGTGGTTTTTACAACTGCAATGTCCGGTGTTTTCGATGAGCACTCTCTAACGGCACATGTGTCAGTGTTTGGATGGTGATTGTGATTCCTGAACTTAGTAGTTACAGTTATTAATTGTTGGGGTATATTTGTCGATTGTACGCTCGGCTTCAAGCAACATATTAATGCCCTATTGTCGTAACCAAATGCTAAAAAGATTTACATGTTAGGTACCTACCTCTGGTAAGTACTAGTGCATTAGCCAGTTGTATGTCCAGTGTATCCGCCTGCCATGCTATGAGCTCGCACACCACCAAAGGCATATAGGAAATTAACATATCAAGTAATCGATATAATATTGAAAACATAATCAATGTGGGATTCCATATGCCCTGAAATCAATGAATTTCAACTATAATATAACAGATAATAAAAACCTATAAATAAAATTTTACACATTTGTAAAAGATGTCGCGCCGGACAGTAAGTAAGTAAGTAAAAACTCTTTATTGCACACACAAAAGTAAAAGATACACAAAAAGAAAAATATAAGAATTTATATGCGCGCAAAGGCGGCCTTATCGCTTATTATCGACAGCTAGTAATTTAAATAATTACCATTACTTTTATTCTGACCATCATTACATAAGACCATTGTATGATTTCAAAATTGGTAAATACGAAATCGACGATAAACTGAAATAATTTACAAAAAAGATTAGTGTGTATTTAAACATTATATAGATTAATACATAGAACAAAACAAACGTACGTATAGGTACGCTAACTTAATATTCTTTCAAAAACTAACCTTGGTTAAGAAAGCAAATTCCATGAGACGGTAATGATCACATATGTTCTCGTAAATCTCAGTGTAACGCATCTGACTGTGTGTAATGTGGTTAAAGCCATAATGTTTGACAATTGCAATAAATGTTTTGAATCGGTAATATAGCACCGACAATACGATTGTACCTAAGATGGCACTCATTTGTTTTGCGAAAATCATGACATTTAACATCACGGGCCATAAAACAAATTTTAAATTTGAAGTTGATTTCGAAAATATTACTAAATAAATAATGTATGACGAAAATCGTAACAAAATCAACAAAATTAGTAAACTGTATGACAGTATATATATATATTTAACCGCAGCAGGGGGCAGACTCCACATGGAGGTGAGACGCGACCCAGAACAAAAATACTTCAAAAAGGTTTTGCTGAAATACAACGACAGAAAAATATTAAATACATATTCAAAATCACGAATTATGAAATCACCCAAGATTTCATTGAAATTTAACTTGTACGTGAAATAAATGATTGCGTTAAATGTAAGACAATATATCTTGACCAATATATTGGTACGATTTGATATCCTTAATTCTGAATAATTGCCTAAAAACAACCCGATAATAAGAATCGGTCTGAGCTTATTATAAATAACGAAAGGTTGATTATTGCCCAATAGAATCATGATTTGATTATTAACAAAATTTTATGAAATTGCGTCCAATGATACCGACAATAAAGTGGTCCTCTGGTCAATAGTGTGTAATAAAAATTCGCTTTATATAGGCGAGTAAAAATAAAAAGTCAATACTAGATAGATACTGTAATTAATGGTACTTTCAATAATCAACTCTATGAATGGCTTTTCCTCATTCAGAGCCCTGTTATTATGTTATCTAATCAAAAAAATAAAGAGCTGTTTGACAGCAATTCAACTAATGTCACTTGACCAAAATAATCACTTTATTAATGTAAAACATTACATAAAATCTTCTCTAAAGGCATGAAGAAAATACTAAAAAAGAAACAAACAAAACAGCCACTAATTAAATTTCCATCCATACCACCTGGTCTAGTTGCCTTCCGTACCCTTTTCAAGAAACTTCCTGCCTCGTACGACCGTTCTATAGAATAGTCTTTCTGCAGCGGTTTTTCCGAGCCGGTGCGACATTGGAGTATTCTAGAAACGAGCCTACACTTTCTCAAAGACCGAAAACGCATGATACGGATGTCCATAGGTGGCGGTGATCAGTTACCATCAAGTGACCCGTTTGCTCGTTCGTCTTCCTTTATTATAAAAATAGTATTTAGGCGAGACGCCATTTCATTAAAACGAAAGATTTTTCGTTCGTTATTGCCTCCTCCGCTCGTAAAGCTCCTATCGACTTGTCTAAGGTTAGCTGGAAGAGATCCCGTTGTGGGATTAGCTCTCCCTTGCTTTGTAAGTGTTTTCCTATGTAATCTACAATTTTGTTGCAGTAAAGAGGTTACCTACATATAATAAAACCACGATAAGTATTGACAGACAGCAGTAAAAATTATTAAATGTGGATATGGATAATCTAGGGATAATCTGTCCTCGTCAGTCCTTCTTGTAAACATTCAGTTATTTGGCTTGAACTTGTACTTTCAGTTTGTCTAAATTAATAATCATGCTGAAAATTATCTCTAGCACTTCCTTTTTAATTGTTTTGCCCATTATTTAATGGTTGCCCATGTTTAATTGTTTGTTATGACTTTTACGAATGACGTTCTATGACTTTAAAAAACTTGGCATAAGTTACCATACAGAGATTTTTTTTATGATTCGGACTTAGCACGCTAATCATACATAAATACTTACTTTTTAATACGTACATTTTTAAACGTCCAGATTGAATTTGCAGGCTATCTAAGCCAACCTAAAAAATACAGAGAATAGTATAAAAACTAAACTAGACGTATCGCCGTGTACATTTTTGAATCAATGTTTTAATATTTAACTTTGGCATTGCCTTTGACTCCCTGTGTGTGTTCTACCGGATTTACAATAAGGGAGTGTTCTGAAAAATTATTTGATCTGGTGCCCACAGCACAATTCCTCCATCGCACCACCCGCCGTGGGCTGGGTACTCATCCCCATTACGTGGACCCCCTGCCAGTGCGTATTGCCAGCGAAGGCCTACGTAACAGAAACGTAGTCATTCATTGCGCGATCGAATGAGAAATGAAGAGATCCCGAAGGATTGCCTAGCCTAAGTGGCAGTTTGCAGGGTATATAGCTCCAGAATATATGGCCGATGGGGCAGTAGAGTTCTCGACTAGCAACCACGTACTGGAAGACGCAGCGTGGGTAGACCTCCCACTAGGTAGACTGACGACCTGGTAAAGATCGCAGGTACCGGCTGGATGCGGAAGGCTCAAGACCAGCCTTTATGAATATCTCTGGGGGAGGCCTATGCCCAGCAGTGGGCGTCTTCCGGCGAATGTGATGATAATGATTGGCGCTGCCATTCATGACAAGCTGAGGCTGAGGCTGAGGCTGGTCCAGTTTGGCCCAACAACGCATTGCCCTACTTCTATATTAATATCTGTCCAGATTGTCTTGTCCTCATTAGTAAACAAACGACACTCGTAACTCATTCTCTCAAATCCACTTCACATCAAATTCATTTTAATAAATAATTTCACTGTGTTATTGCTAATAAAATTTATTATGATTATGATTATGATGAAAATATAAATTTTACCATCTCTTACTGCTACGATTTAATACAACATTGACATGTTGACATTCGAGAATCTATTTTGTCTATGATTTTTCAAACGTTTTTCGTTATTTGGGCATTTGTCCTTCTGTTATATAGTTCAATACAGAGTCACAATCAAGTAAATCTTAATAAATTGTTTGACGGAAAAAAACATTAAATTTAGAGGAAAAGGACAAGGGAGGGCCGAAATAACGAAAAACGTTTAGTAGAGCAGTCACATTCCCTGACAATGAGTCTCTCTTTATGTGCAACAAATTACACGTCCAATTTAGTCCCGTCTAATGAAGCTTCAAACGAGACACGGCTTAGGGAAGGCACCGAAACGGGCGTTCTAAATAAACAATATTTTCTACCGACTTTTAAATAAACACGATACCTATACCAAGCAAAGGATATTTCAATTTATTAGTAGCGAAATTTCGAGCAATATTTTTCGGATTCTTTTGGTCAGTAATTATATTTAAATAAATGTATCTATTATACAAAAAAAAACTAAACATGCGCGTGTATGTTCATTCAATACTAAGATGATGCTTGCAAAATATTAGGAAAATTTGGGAATAATAACAATTTCCTTCAATATTATGCACCGTGTTCTAGGGCAGGGATTCCCAATCTTTTTCAAACTATGAATAAGAATAAGAAATATTTATTTAACACAGAAACACCCGAGTCAAACACGATTCCCTTTACAACCTGTAGTTTTTTTGGGACACCGTTCTGTAAGGAGATCCCTATGTGCGGCTTTAACAGACATAAATTCCAATAAACAGAGAATATTAGCTTGTTTTTCTAAGCAAAACTTCCCCAATGAAGTTTCGAAATCGATACTCTTAGGATAGCTCCACGACGCCCCAGGGCGTCGCGAAGCACAGTTTGGGAACGCATGTCCTATAGATTTGATATAATATGAGTCTCGTGAAGTGAACCTAGTGGGGTGTCTGCTCACACCGTTTGTGTGACTAGGTTTGCATAAAAATGCTACTTTAGTCTTGTAGGTACCATTTTTTATGCTATTCAGTGACAAACGAGCAGACAGCCCACCTGATGGTAAGTGGTAACTGTCGCCCATAACATCTACAATTTATACATTCAGGTTGCAGGTAAAGCAGGTGCGTTGTCATTGTGAGGACTAAGATGAAATGTCTCATGCCTGTTCTAACACTACAATAAATAAGAATAATAATCAACTTGGCGTTAATGTTCCGGTTGTGCTCTCGAGCACGAGGGCCCGGGGTGCGTCTGGTTCATGATCCAGGATTTGGCGATCAGGTAATTACAGTGGAGCAACTACTATCTGTAGCCGTGTGGTGTCCGGCAGAGCAGAATAGCACAAACCCCTTACATTCATGGGTGTCGTACAAGGCGACTAATGTTTTCGAGGCAAAAGATCAAGAGTCTCCGTAGTCTGAAAATTGGGCAGCAGCATTTTCCATTATTATATTTAATCACTGCGATCTCCAACCCGCCTGCCAAGCGTGGAGATTATGGCAATAACCTCCCCTTTCGTGGGAGAGGCCCTAAGTCCTGCAGTGGACTGTTACGGGCTGTGATGATCTGATGATGAACTACTATCTGACCTCCGTGACCCTTTTACCAGGGGAACCTGATCAGATTCGATCATGGTTACGAATTCAGTTGCCTAAATTTGCAGGTTTCATCACGATATTTTCCTACACCGTAAGAGCATCGATTAGAATTCAACTAATGCACATGACTCACAAAAGAGTAATTGGTACATGGCCGCAGCGGGATCGTAACCCGGTATATCTCACTTACGCGTCGGATACTCAACCGCCTAGCCACCGACACTTCTAACACTAAAATACATGCTGGTAAATTTATTTATTATATTGGTTTCTTTGTTGGTTTGCTAGTGACGTGGTGGCGGATATTGCCAAATATTCCTCCACTGCGGTGTATTTTCCTCAGCCTGCGGCTACAATCAGTCATCATCTTGGCGTTAATGTCCCGGTTGTGCTCTCGAGAACAAGGGCCCGGGGTCCGCCTTGACCATGATCCAGGATTTGGCAGGTCAGGTAATTACAGTGGAGCGACTGCCATCTGACCTCCATGACCCTGCTACCAGGGGAACCTGACCAGATTGGATCATGGTTACACATCCAGTCGCCTGAATGTGCAGGTTTCATCACGATGTTTTCCCTCACCGTAAGAGCATCGGTTAGTATTCAACTAATGTACATAACTCAGAAAACAGTCATTGGTACATGGCCGGAGCGGGATTCGAACCTGGGACCCCTGGCTCACGAGTCGGATACTGCAACCGCTCGGCCACCGACGCTCTATTGTAGTTTCTGGACTGATTGTACATAAACCCATTACCCTGATATTCGTTGTTTTTATTATTAACTGAGCCTGGCACTGTCCGTCGGACAGTGTTACGTTACACTATGTATATTCTCTATGCAATATGTATACCTACTACATATATTGTCTTTTTATCGCCAGTAAATTTTCGAAATAAATTATTATGTTATGTTATGTTACTAAGCAAACCGCCATACCGGAGCTCAAAATACAAATAAATTGAGCTGCGTCAAAATCGCTAAAAGTAATCGGCTCCTTAATAAAACAGTTAAAACTGACAAAAAAAAGGCGGTAAGGCATAATAAAACTAACACTACTAAGTTTTAACTCTTTAAGAAAATAAATACATAAATGGTTTATATTTACATGCTGCGGCTACAATCAGTACTAGCATGAAATTCTGAATCCATAAGAAAATCGTGGGAGCATCGTTTATTTTTCTGCCTAATCTGCTGTGTACTTTGAGAAAATATGATATGAACGAAAAATTTAACTAATGGCCAGGTATATCATTCTTGTCATACGTTAGAAGCAAATCAAATGTTAATAATATGAATTTAAATTAAAATAGAGTTGTAAATTCTTCAAAATAATTTTCAAACGTTCGTGCATTTGAAACACAAACATACTTCATTTTAATTTCCATTATCCATTCTCTTCAATTTAGGCCTTCTAATAAGATAACATTCCTTACATCTCTTAATCGGGTGAGCGCAAAGATATTTATAACAATAGATTTTTTTTATCCCCTAATGACCCGATCCGAAGAGTACCTTTAGGTATGTAAGTACTATCGCTACGAAATGTCGAAGTTTGGGTCATTTAAAAAAATATATTTGTCCAGCTTGTGCACGGGCTAACTTCTGTCATTGGAAAGATATATGTTATTATTATGTCGGGAATTAGGGCACAGGAGAGATAACTCTAGCAGAGAGATCCATCGGAAGGTATTTTTGTGATACTTTTGTAGAAATAATGATTAAATTGTTGTTTTACAGTGTATTGAGATAATATAGCGATTTACAATAAAAATTGCAAACAATAAAAGAATAGGATGAATTTGGCATAGTTACAGAAGCAGAAAATATGTGAGACTAACAAATCCTTACGATATATGTTTTTTTTTTTTTTTGAAAGATAGGCTCTTCAAGGCTTTCCAGACCCAGTATCACTGCGACCATTCCTGATACGATATATGTTAGGTTTAAAGATGATATATTCTCATTATAGACATAATTAGTTACTTACACGAGAATACAATACAGGTAAGTAGGTAGCAATTCAAACGTTCGCATCGCGCAGAACATAAGTAAGGTACTCACAAAGTATGAAATATTGAGATAGTACTAGATTGTCACTTCACATTGATATATAAATATAATCCCGTCTAAATGAAATCTGCAATTTTTTCAGTCGGATAATTTACCTTTCCAGGATTTTCCCTTTTGCTTTATGTATACGTACCTGTTTATAATTGGGATTAAAAACAAAGCGCGGATTTTGGCGGTCGGACTAATCTCATAAAATATCTGCGGAAATCTGATTATCTTGGGTGAAAATGCTTCCCTAAATAGGTATCATTGTAAGCCGTTTTATCAGTGAAACAGCAAAAGAATTCCAGTATTTTGTGCAATTAATGTAAGAATAAAAAAAAATCTTATGTCTACCTACACATAGAATTTAATAATAAAGCTGGATGAACTAATTTGGTGGTAAATAAGATCTCAAATTATTTTTTAATAAATAACTTTTATTCTCGTTCAAATTAAGTGGATTCGATGCTATCGAGAGAACAAATATTGCAAGAGAGCGGTATTCGAAGGAGCTTCCGAAACCTCCAAAATTTAACGTAATATTATATATTAAATACCCTAGTCGGAAGCAATTGCATAGACCGCTATCTCAATGCAATGTGGCAATTCCCCAAGATAGATATTGAGGTTGGGGGAACATAAATCGTGCTGCAAATAGCCTGGTGGCCCCACCCCGCTGACTTAATGGTCTGTCTGGTTCTAAGCAATCACACAGTTATCTTGGATTCGCCACTACTCTATTAGAGAAACCGAAGCCGATATTCGCTTTAAAATCCTAATCTACTAATCTATAGGTACTAATCCTGGTGTTTATTGTATGACATAAACATAATATAATTAACCCGGCGTCTGTATGGTAGAAAATCAGTACAAGGACTGTATGGTGGGTCAATATAACCCAGATTTTGAAAATGGTTTAATTCTTAATATTTCAATTAATTTATGTTAATGATTGATGAAAAATGTTGATGAAAAATAATAAAAAATCATACAATATTAGGAACTTGGTATGTATTTACGAAAGCTCCATAAAATCTATAACAAAATATTTAACTTTTGTAATCCTAATAACAATAAAACAAAATTATAACTTTTTAATAACTTTTTATATACTTGTCTTTAAGAAACTTTATGCTAAAACTATCGGAATTTTTAAAACAAATTACAGTCAGGATCTACATTTGCATATCCACCGTAGTAAGAAATTATGTAGTCTAGACAGACAATCTTCTTACATTTTAGGCAGGCTGGACATATTTGGCACCGTTTTTAAACTTCGTGAATTTCAGTAGGTGAAATTATCTTATTGTCTTGTGCATCTCTTTAGGCAAACACATCTTTGAAGGCGTTCAAGTGATCGTTTAGAATTCTCTTCTAAGCCGAGTAAACCAGTAAAAAGAGTTATCCAGTAAGAATACAGTCTTTTTGCCTTTTATTTCTTTGAACACTACCCACACTTGTCAAATTATGTAAGCTAATGCTACACCTTGAGAAGGTGTAGCATTAGCTTATGACTAGTAAACCAATCATCAAATAACTAAATGCATAAACGTAATTGGCACAAAAAGGTAACATCGAATGTATGGTTGGGTCATATTAACCCCGTTTGACCTTAGACCGCTTCTAACTCCATATGCAGGGACACACTGACTGAGCTGATACTACAACCGAAAGGGGAGGGGTAGTAACTGCAGATACTGAAAAGTACGGCAATTTCAAACTATTACTTTAATAAATACGCGCGTTTAAAAATGTGGCAGGTCATTATGACCCAACCTGACAGACGCCGGGTTAACAATAACACGCATATAATGAACTAAACAAAGTTGAAAACTTAACCAACTAAAATTAAATTATCCTAAAACCCTAACCTAAAAATCGATCATCATCATCATCACAGCCCGTAACAGCCCACTGCAGGACTTAGGGCCTCTCCCACGAAAGGGGAGGTTATTGCCATAATCTCCACGCTTGGCAGGCGGGTTGGAGATCGCAGTGTTTGAATATAATAATGGAAAATGCTGCTGCCCATTTTCCAGACAACGGAGACTCTTGATCTTTAGCCTAGAAAACATTAGTCGCCTTGTACGACACCCATGAATGTAAGGGGTTGGTGCTATTCTACTCTGCCGGACACCACACGGCCAAAAATCGATACCTATGTACAAATATTACCGTATTACATTATTTTGTAATATTGAAATTTCAGTGTTTAAACTGATACAATGTCTTCAATACCTACTGGGTATAAATAGGTACATTAATCACCGTCACCAGACAAGATAGTTGCAACAAAATCTACTCAAAGTGTACTAGCTTTTTATGAAAAGACGTGATATTACTTCGCCAGAAACTTCATCTTCGTGTCTGAAAATTTTCTGTGACATGCAAATCTGTTGTAAAAAGATGGTATGACTACGGCTAATATAAATATTGGTTGCGAAGCTAAGATCTAAAATCACTTAGCTAGTTCGCGAGTTTCAGAACCAACATCGAAGTTAGACAGCTGTTCCAATGCTGCAGAGTAGGCCACTAAACCGTGTCCGTTCTGGACGCACGGTCATGAAACTAATACTACATCTGCCATCTGCTCCGAGGCAGGCTATGTTTTATTGAGTTCCATGCTTACTCGCTTTCTCGCCAAATAATAATTCGAACATTGTACAGTGTGGTCTCCGTCCGACCAAGATAATAATAAAACTGGGTCAGTTAGAGCGGCCTAAAGATTCGATTTTAGAAGTGATAGGCATTAATAAATTTCTGTTTACCTATACTGTACTATTAACTCATGCGTACAATAATGTATTGCAAATACATTACCATATCACTATCAATACACATTATAAAACAAAGTCCCACTCCGCGTCTGTCTGTCTCTCTGTTCACGATAAACTCAAAAACTACTGAACGGATTATCATGCACTTTTCACCAATAGTGAGAATGATTCATGAGGTTTAGGTTTAGGAGGTTTAAGAGGTTTAAATGTGTAATTTGTAGAGGTTACCTACTACCCGTGAAAAGCCGACGTGGGTCGATAGTTATTAGATATTTTTAACCTTCACCAAACTTTTCAATTACCAAATTTTTCTTTAGTTCTGCTTTCATCCATTCTTATTTTTTCTTGTTCCATTGATTTTTGGTATTAAAATCCATTAAAATGGCATCATCCTATCTGCAGCACATCTACCGCTGAACATAGGCGTGAGGGCCACGATCCAACTCGCCTGCAGGGAATAAAATAATATCATCCAAAAAGTAGGTTTGAGGAAAAAAAATTCTTAAATTTTATCGCAGGTGTTTATTACGATACTACAATGAATATAAAAACGTGGCAAAAGCCCTTAGGCAGATACTTGATAAAACACAATCTTTCGTTCCAACTTTAACATTTTAAATTCACTTATTGGATACAAAGTTACAAAGCAACCCAGTTGTGCTATGTCAGCCGAATATTTCAAAAATACTAGGATTTTGCGAAACACGATGCTTCCTTCTAATATTTATCTAAAATTGAACTGCCACCATATTTTACTACGATATGACTCTGCTAAATGTGGGGAAACAAATTATAAATTTGGCTGTAATTTGTGGCTACAGTCGTCTTAAGTAATTTTTCATATTAAATGTATTGTAAAATACATAACAAATGTATTGTACCTTCCCTAATTGTAATAAATAAACCTCAAGCACCAGCTTGTATTTGTTTGTTTTCCCTACTTATACGCAATAACGGAGAAACATTATGATTTTTTGAACAGAAATACTAAAATAATGTATTACTACACGTGAGACAGATAAAAAGATCACCATCATCAAAGGAGCTTTGAGCGATTTGCTGAAATGGAGAAGCATATATGATATCTATATTTGAAAAATATTATGATATTCTTATTTAATTTCTACACAGAAAACAGATAACGAGTTTTACCGGATCTGAATAACTAAGAAAGAGAAGTAAACACTTTAGCAATTCAATGTTAGGTAAATACAGATTCTCTGGACGACAGATTTTGAGTTGTCCTGGTGATTGTTTATTAGAGTTTTGTGTTTTAAAGTTTGTTTAGGATAAGATTTGGATGTAAGATTGGAGGGTCTCGTAACAAAGCTTGAAATTTATCCAACTTAGTCCAATTTCAAACAAAGATTGTCGACGGGGGTCAGAGGGCGGCTAAGTTGAAAGGGAGGGCTAGCTATGTGAATCGAATACCGAGTGAGTTGGGGTGAAGATTTAGGCTTGTGGTAATGGACGTTCCGAAAGGATGAGCTCGGTCCTTTCCTGGAGGCCTGAAGGGAATTGGAGGCTGGGAATGTACAGTGGAATACGCCAAAAAAAGTATAGGGGAGTATTTTATTAACGGAGGCTAGATAGTGAGTGAGAAGACACTTTTGAAAACGACGTTGCTTTTCTTTACTTAAATCAGTATATTTGTATGTATTACAGGCAAATCTCTTAACTAGTCAATGGTACTTTTAACTATTAAAATCAGTGAAAAGTACTTACTTTTGACCGCAGACTTTCGATTGTAGTACTTTTGAACGAAATTGAAGTCCAAAAGCTGGTTAAAAGTAGATATGACTAACTACCTGTTTTAGTCATCTTGACTGATTATATCAAAATGCTTAAAAAGGTAAGAATTATTATAAAAAAAAACAATTGACCTACTAGAGTAAACCTGTAAAAAGGCGTGAGTGCGAGAAGAAATAACGCTTTTTAAGAAGAACTTCAAAGTGACAAAAGAACAATTTGAAAAGCTCATAATGGACGTGCTAGACAAACAATTATAATTCCCAAATTACAATCCTTTGATATTTAAGTGTTCAGCGTACAAGGTATATTGTGAAATAGGATGCAACTATACCATTGATTTTCAGACGAAACTTGACCAACCAGCACGGCTAGCATAAGTATGCTCTCGCGCGCGATTTGTAAGAAAAGCCGGGACATAGATACTGCTGTCTATTTCATCTAAGTATTGAGATAGGGAAACAAAGGCGCTCTCGCGACGCGCTAGCCGTGCTGTTCAATCAAAACAACTTACGCTATTTTTTTATCATTAAATAGTACTTTTGACTGATTAAAGAGTTTCGACTATAACATAATTAATGTATAATTTAAAGATAGAAGATGCGTACAGGAGGACATACATTACACACGTCACACATTTTTTTCCTATAAAGGTACAATTATATTATCAAAATCTTTAATATAAATAGGAAACCGCAATCAATCAATGCAACGATTGTGGTACCGAGTCAAGCCTTGGATGAATAGTTAATCCTCACAGTGACAACAATTATGGATTCTAGTTAGACATAAAATGTAATGAAACAAAGAAGAAATTTTAGTCCCTAATTATCGCTTGCCATTAGATGGGATTCTGCGGCTTTGACTCAGCACGCCTAGCACAAGTGTGCTCGCGACATAGCTCGCGCCGCAAGACAGTGTTTGTTTCCTTCTCTCAATACGAAGATGAAAGAGATAGCAGTACCTATGTCGCGCCTTTTCTCGCTTATCGCGCGCGACAGCACACTTGTGCTAGCCGTGCTGTATTTGTATAAAAAGACGAATTTGTTAAACTTACTACTTTAAGAATTGAACTTTCCAGGATAATGTTTATATGCATATATATAGATAACTGATATTCTAAAAATACTAATTATAACCGGACAAAAGAGTTGAGCCAATTGAGTGCCGTGTTATAATAAGCGAAGCCTTGGTTATTGTGTCGAAAATTCAGGGTTCACGCCCAGCTGCCTTTCCGCATAGAAGCCGCAGGGTTGTATTCAGGTGACTTTTCAAATAACCCATAACAATTTATTAAGGTACACATATAATATTTTCAGTAATAATAAAAATATACATTAGTTACAATATACGCTTTCTAAATTGATTGCAAACAAAGGGCAACTAAAGGACCAACTGAAGTAAACTCTCAAAATATTATTTTACGGCCAGACGTAATTTTCCGACAGTATTTACTGTGGTATTTTACTATCATCCTTGTATCAACGTATTAATTCCATAAATGACACTCGCTTGTGGCCTTGTGATTTTAAATTATATTAATGCGCTTGTTACATTTGGCTAAATTTAGTCGTCTCAATTCAGAAGCAAAAACTGTGTGAGCATATGAAAGTGGAATGTATTGCACACAAAATAAAGTCCATTTTTGAATCACGTCTTTTGAAGAGCGGAGCAACACGTCACATAATATTAGTGATACAAAAATAGGACCTTATAGTATGAGCAATACATTCCACTTTGATTTGTTTTCACGCTTTTTGCTTGTAAATTTAGCCAGGTGTAATAAGCGCATAAGGTAAATTTCTTTTTTAATTATGTCATACACACATGAGTGTTTAGTAATTGTATTATGGCTTACATTCTTAAAAAAATGTATACAATGTACGCAAAATGGGTTTCAATACCTTAATGATATAAAACAAAGCAGTTAAACCGAAAAAAAACACAAGTCACCGCTTTGTGATTTCGTTATTTATCTTTATATTGCTTTGTTTTTATATTATTAACATGCAGAAATCCATTTCGCACTCAATTGGTTACATTTGCTAACGGCCAATTGCACAAACATACATTAAAAACGTTGATTCAAACCCTTGAAGGAAAGTCGATCGATTTTATATAAAATTGATCAATGTTTAGTCTAAGTCTGACCAATACAGAATACCAGCGGGTGTGGGTTTCACCCTCATCCATACGTTGAGTCTTGGACAATTTGTCAATAAAAGTCTTATGTTTTATACAACTAATGTAATTATCAATTGTTAACTAGAGGCAAATCGAATATTCCTATTTCTATTTCAAAATGTGTATCAAAATTGTACCACCATAAGCCACTCGTTGAGACCCTGCCATCTTGGCTTTGCTGAGGATTTCAGACCGTACGGTTTGGAAACCGAGTATAAAAAGATTTCCCCAACCGTAAACGAACTCGACTTTGCGCAAATGTTTGTCCCACTCCTGAACTGCAGAACGTTAAGAGTTTTACCGTAGCTTTTGTAATATGTATCTTCTGCTTAATGATTTATTCTGCTGAATTATGGGGTAGTCTTAACCAATATTACTACGAATATGTGTTGTTTGGTCTACCTTTTCACTCTATCCCGAAGCAAGAGTATCTACAACGTTTTTCTCTGATTACAGTTAAATTAAAATGGACTGGACATAGCTCGCAGGACCGATAGCAGTAGGGGTGGAAATTTTTACGTGTGATACTTTGCCGCTCGCATATCCACAGGAAGTGTACTTACTTCCCGAAAATAATTTTCTCAACCGTCCAAGTGTATACACGTTGACATACAGGCCCCAAGTCAGTTTGTTATCAGTTGACAGTGTGACATTTGTCATTTGTTCTACAAGAGGTCAATAGATAGTTCTGTTTTTTTAATATTAAAATATTTTGTTATTCATCCATGATAATACAGAGATCATTGTATGTCTCTATAAGAAAAATTTCAACTATTTTGTTTATTTATTAAATTTCAATGAGTATTTGTTTTTCTCGAAAATGCGCGGCCTGCCAGTGTTGCAATTTAGCGCGCGAACGTGTGAGACTAGGTACGCTTGAAAGCCAGACGCTTTACTTGAGCGGTTAGCAAACGCTGTCAGAACGATACCTTGAAGGTCAAACTACCTAGGTAGAAGATGAGTTTAGTTGACGGAGATTAGGTTTAGCAATAAATAAACGAATAGTAGATTCGACATATGGATTTTGACTATAAAGACGTTATAATACAATTTTAATCTAAACAAAATATCAAAATTACAACTTTCATTGGCGAAACGAACGCTCGACTACTTAAAAATAAGCAGATGCTTTGACACACACATACCTATACACACATTATTACCAGAATTACAAAAATTAAATCAAATATTAAAGCTAAAGATCTATATATTCATTTACAAGGAATTGTAGTTGCGACTGTAAATAATGAGATCTACTCGATTAAACCTACGTTCTAGTAGTTTGTGATCATTTTAAATACAAAAACACATTCGGTTCTTTTAGTTTAGTTCTTCAACTATCCTCTATATTATTTTTATTAATTGCCGGCAAAAATCAATCAATCAAAGCTCGTTTCTATAATACTCCAATATCGTACCGGCTCGGACAAACCGTTGCAAAACATCATTCCATAGAATGTTCGTAAGGGGTAGGAAGTTTCTTAAAAAGCGTACGGTAGGCCACTCGTCCAGGTGGTATGGATGGAAATTTAATTTGTGGCTGTTTTTTTTAGTACTTTCTCCATGTCTTTAGAGAAGATTTTATGTAATAGTTTATATAAATAGAGTGATTATTTTGGTCGAGTGCATTAGAAGAATTGGTGTCGAACTAAACAACAGCTTTCTATTTTATTGACTAGATAAAATAATAACAGGGCTCTGAATAAGGAAAAGCCATTCATATAGTTGATTATTGAAAGTACCACTAATTGCAGTACCTAGTATTGACTTTTTATTTTTACTCGCTTATATAAAGCAATTTTTTTTATTACACACTTGACCAGGGGACCACTTTATTGTCGGCAATATTGGAGGCTATTTCCTGAAATTTTGTCAATATGTAAATCATGATTCTATTGGGCAATCATCAACCGAACGTTATTTATAATAAGCTCAAGCCGATTCTTATTGTCGGGTTGTTTTTAGGCATTTATTCAGAATTAAGGATTCCAAATCATACCAATATATTGGTCAAGATAATGTTACTGTTAATGTAATCATTTTTTTCGCGTGCCAGTTAAATTTCTCTAAAATCTTTGGTGATCTTGCATTAAAAATTCGTAGTTTTGATTATCTATTTAATATTTTTCTGTATAATAAAAATAAATAATTTTTACTGCTGTCTGTCAATACGGACTTATCGTGGTTTTATTATATGTAGGTAAATTATATACTGCAACAAAATTGCAGATTACATAAGAAAACACTTACAAAGCAAAGGAGAGCTAATCCCACAACGGGATCTCTTCCAGCTAACCTTAGACAAGTCGATAGGAGCTTTAGCGAGCGGAGGAGGCAATAACGAACGAAAAATCTTTCGTTTCGATAAAATGGACGCCCGTCCCGTTTAAATACTATTTTCATAATAATGGAAGACGAACGAGCAAACGGGTCACTTGATGGTAACTAATCACCGCCACCTATGGACATCCGTATTATGCGTTTTCAGTCTTTAAGAAAGTGTGGGCTCGTTTCTAGAATACTCCAATGTCGTACAGGCTCGGAAAAACCGCTGCGGAAATATCATTCCATAGAACGGTCGTACGCGGCAGGAAGTTTCTTGAAAAGGGTACGGAAGGCAACTAGACCAGGTGGTATGGATGGAAATTTAATTAGTGGCTGTTTTGTTTGTTTCTTTTTTAGTATTTTCTTCATGCCTTTAGAGAAGATTTTATGTAATGTTTTACATTAATAAAGTGATTATTTTGGTCAAGTGCCATTAGTTGAATTGCTTTCAAACAGCTCCCTATTTTAATGATTAGATTATATAATAACAGGGCTCTGAATGAGGAAAAGCCATTCATAGAATTGATTATTGAAAGTACCATTAATTACAGTACTTATCTAGTATTGACTTTTTATTTTTACTCGCCTATATAAAGCGAATTTTTATTACACACTATTGACCAGAGGACCACTTTTTTGTCGGTATCATTGGACGCAATTTCATAAAATTTTGTTAATTATCAAATCATGATTCTAATGGGCAATCACAAACCTTTCGTTATTTATAATAAGCTCAGGCCGATTCTTATTTTCGGGTTGTTTTTAGGCATTTATTCAGAATTAAGGATTTCAAATCGTACCAATATATTGGTCAAGATATATTGTCTTACAGTTAATGTAATCATTTTTTTCGCGTGCCAGTTAAATTTCTCTAAAATCTTTGGTGATCTTGCATTAAAAATTCGTAGTTTTGATTATCTATTTAATATTTTTCTGTCGTTGTATTTCAGCAAAACCTTTTCGAAATATTTATGTTCTGCATCGCGTCTCACCTGCATGTGGAGTTTGCCCCAAGTTACTGTTAAAAAAATATCTATACTATCATACAGTTTAATAATTTTGTTGATTTTGTTACGAGTTTCGTCAAATATTTTTTCTGCAGTGATATTTTCGGGAGATTTAGATTCAAAATTTGTTTTATGGTCTATGATGTTAAATATCATGATTTTATCAAAATATATAAGTGTCATTTTAGGGACAATCATATTGTTGGTGCTGTATTATCGATTCAAAAAATTTATTGCAATTGTCAAACATTATGGCTTTAGCCACATTGCACGCAGTCAGATGCGTTACACTGAGATGTACGAGAACGTATGTGATCATTACCGTCTTATAGAATGTGCTTTCTTAACAAAGGTATATTTTTTATACGAATATTAACTCAGTGTACCTATATTTAGTTCAATGTATCAATTTATATAATGATTAATCATAACTTTTAAAAATTATTTCAGTTTATCGTTGATTTCGTATTTTCCAACGTTGAAACCATATACTGGTTTTATATTACGATGGTCAACATAAAAGTATCGGTAATTATTAAAATTCCTTGCTCTCTGGCACGACTTCGTTGTCAAATGTGTAAAATTTTGTTTTTACATATTTATTATCTGATACATTAAAGTTGAAATTCATTGATTTCAGGGCATAAAGAATCCTACTTTAATTATTTTTGCAATATTACATCGATTACTTGATATGTTAATTTCCTTTACGCCTTTGGTGGTGTGCGAGCTCATAGCATGGCAGGCGGATACACTGGACATACAACTAGCTAATGCACTAATAACCAGAGGTAGGTACCTAATACATAAATATTTTAATATTTTTAGCATTTCTTACGACATTTTCTCTTGGTGCTGGAGAAGCTGTAGTTCTTTTTGCAGAGCTAAATGCATCAGAACAAATTACCCCCACCACTTTGAAGCCTCCCCTACCGTCAAGAAATATCAGCCGAAACTGTTCAATCAGTCGGTAAGGTATTCGATATTCAAAAGCGAAAAATAATTGCTGCGCTCGTTCATTAATTGTTTATAATGACAATGACTTTGTATTTACTTAGTTCAGAATTAAGTTTTAGATACTTATTTTTTTTTTCTATACAAACTGATACTTATTTTCAATACCTACAACTGACCAATGAGTAAACAGAATCTACGATTACTTCCTTTAACTTCATATTTCAATTATATTAGGTTAGTGTCGTCTCAGCAAGCGCCAAGCGACGCAAGTATGTGAGTCTTGGTGACGACTTCATATTTGTGTCATGTGATATGGAAATCTCTGCGGATGCTAGCTTAACCTTGATCGACTAACGACCTTTACTGGGTCAGCGGATTAGGCATCTATTCGCTTTCTGAGGATCACTCACGCCCGTATCCCATAGGGGTAGGTAGAAGCTATCGAGTGCCACAAGATACGATCCTTACAGACCTCTTTACCTCTTACACATTCATACTTTCATACATTTCCGTATTTTCCGTACCTCTATATTTTCATACATTTCCGCCGATTGGGGGTGCTCCTGACCTGCCCTTTGTAGAAGTCATTTATTTTATTAGTGTACATATTTTGTGATTCAGGTGTTTGGGAAATATTTGTTGATACGTAATAATAATATTTATGTCCTCCTCGGCTGGCCATCTCTTGATGCATCCATTCACAATCGCACGATAGATACGTAATTTAGTTTAGTTTACGGTTTTCTAACAGACCTATATGGGTCCAATGAATGCCAATACCTATTCGACGGTCTGCACATCGGCATATTTAGGCACTGAGAAGAGGGGCAGCTATGTTGCCCTCTGCTCTGCATCGGATTCGAAAATTCGACTTGGGTCCATAGGACATAAAATTGTTAAAGGTACCTCCACCTTACAGAATACCGCAGCTAAAAATACTCTTTTTAATAGTATTGTGTTTCTGCAGGTTAGTAAGGTCTCCAGTGCTCCATGGTGTTGCCATGGTGGCCAGTGGGGATTTGGGAAAACGTGGCTTTGGTAGTGGAGGGGCATTTGCCTTTTTGCTGCCAGAGCAACGTGTAGTGGTGGGCAACGCATTGGTGGGATACTCTTGGTGTTGCTAATGTCTATAGGCAGTGGTGACCACTTTCCATCAGGTGACTCGCTTGCCTGTTTGCCTACCGTATGACAAAAAAAACGACGACTTGGACCTCGTCGTAATCGCTTATTTGTATTGTCCATCAGACGAGCGGTCCCGGCAGTATGTGAAGCGGCTGCAGCTAGCGGTACGGGCGGCGCCGCTGCGGCTGAGTGCGTGGGGGGCGGCGTCGCTGGGCGCGCCGCTTATGCTGACCACGGTCGGCGCTACAGCCTCATACGTCATTTCAATACTACAGTTGACACACGTCATCGGTTAGAAGATAACTTAATGCGCGCGCACACACACACGTACACGTAAACTTTCAATAATTTAAATAGCGGAGGAATCGGTGAACTACAATAAAAAATATTGACGCAGAACCTCCTCCTTCTTTTGTTTTTGAAGTCGATAAAATGTAAAACGCTGCTGCCCAACACCACAAAGCATCGTATACCTACCGAACTCGAAATAGTTCTATAAGCATTTGATGTGTTATAATTGTCATACATGACATTATTTAGGTAAGTTATTTTGCACCGTGGTGTTATAATTATAAGATAGTGCACCTCTAGTAAATCATTAATAATCATCTTGGCGTTAATGTCCCGGTAGTGCTCTCGAGAACGAGTCTCCGGGGTCCGCCTTGACCATGATCCAGGATTTGGCAGGTCAGGTAATTACAGTGGAGCGACTGCCATCTGACCTCCATGACCCTGCTGCCAGGGGAACCTGACCAGATTGGATCATGGTTACACATCCAGTCGCCTGAATGTGCAGGTTTCATCACGATGTTTTCCCTCACCGTAAGAGCATCGTTTAGTATTCAACTAATGTACATAACTCAGAAA
Organism: Blastobasis adustella; assembly: GCA_907269095.1. Taxonomy (NCBI): domain Eukaryota; kingdom Metazoa; phylum Arthropoda; class Insecta; order Lepidoptera; family Blastobasidae; genus Blastobasis; species Blastobasis adustella. Next base: position 10,964,390 of record OU026130.1, read on the forward strand.
ACAGTCATTGGTACATGGCCGGAGCGGGATTCGAACCCGGGACCTCTGGCTCACGAGTCGGATACTGTAACCGCTCGGCCACCGACGCTCTTACCTCTAGTAAATCATTAATACCGATAATAGTATTAACCTAGGTATAGTTTTTATTTGTGTTACTAAACTATAACCCACTACATTGCTTTTGTTAATATTGTTATAGAATAGTTGGGCCTCTTGACACAAGTTTAACTTCAATTCATAATTTTTATTATAGGTAATTTAGTAGATGTGAAACGCATTTTTTCATTTTTTCTTTGAAGATAATGCTGCAATAAATTATAGGAATTACATTTTGTGCAATTCAAGTGTTCTCTCTGGATTATTAACGAAATATAATTACTTTTAAAGAAAGTAGGAAGTGATTTTATTTAACCACATATTGAGGAATCCATCTGGATGAGTTACCCCACCCCTTACCTATTTCCACCGCCTAGCAATGACGCGTGCATAACGGTGTTTCGGTTAGAAGGATAAGGCAGACAGTCCTTACTGCTTTAGTCCTTACTACTTTCAGTTTTTTATTTCATACTTTTATATTTCGTTTAAAGTAGGTATACCTGCAAATGTTGGCTGTACATTTTAACATCCTTTTCTTATAAAAATAGTAAAACTTATTTATTACAGCTTTGTCTTTTGACCTTTACAATGGTAGGTTTACAAAAATTTAAAATTCTAGTTTAGATTTACAATAGTTATCATTTCAATCAATTGATCAAACATTGTTTTGAGACAAATGTGTGTTTAGAGTTTCATATAAAGTACATTTATCAAAAACGGTACAAGTGCGAATTGAACTTGAGGTGAACGCAATCAAAACTTCGATCTAGCTCCGTGATGTATCTGTACCGATATCTGACCATCTGCAGCTTCTTGACCTGAACCTTTCATCGAACTTAAACTTGGGAGTAATATAGAGGAGCCTTAGCAGGGTATCCTTTTGTGGTGGTACTACTCTTCGGAAACAGCTCCTAAAACTATATCAGGCTCAGATCCGTTCGTGTGTAGCTGCCATCTTTGGATGGATCTGCTATGTACCAGCTGGCTGCACTTGTTGCGTAAGCTCCAGGGATACGCGGGAAATAGGGATACGTGGGAAATAGGTTTCGCGGGAGGTGACATAGCCATGTCGGTTGCGTCAGCCAACGGCTTACAACATGAGGATGCCGAAAACCAGGTGAATTGGAGAAGAAAAAGAAAGAAGCGGATCCTAGCAGAATCCGGGATTGACTGCTTTTAGATGGTAATAATTGATGATCAACTTTAACCACTATCGAAACAGTTTTAACCGGTTAAATTCTACTTAACGCATTTTGTGAACAGGATTTAACGGATACTCATTTTTGAGCATCAGTACTCAAATACTCAAATACTATTTATTTATTTATTTAACATTTGATTGTACACAAGATAACAAATACAGAAAGTACAGATTAGTTACGACACAACAGGCACTACTTATCTCTAAAAGAAATCTCTTCCAGTAGGCCTACAAAAGAGATATGTGATAATTAAACGCAAATAAGACGTGCACAATGACTATAATTATACTATAACTTAATACATACATAAAATTCTATACTTACTATATTAATATACTATATTAATAAAATAAACATATACCATAACACAATATAACTTAAAGACATTGAGAATACTGAATTACATCTAGACACACTGGGAAAGATAGTATTCTTTCACACGTTATTTAAAAATATGAATTGATTGACAATCCCGCACTTCGTGCGGAAGAGAATTCCACAGCCGGGCTGCATGACTAAATACTCTTTATTACATAAAATTCAAAATTGTACATGTCATTTTTAAATTAATATTGATACAGTCTATTAATACACTATTGGTCAACATTATAGGTAAATAACGACGTTAGGAGATAATTTAAATAAAACGTCTTTAAACTAAAGCTTTTGCTATTAACAATACTTTACGTTTATTTTGAAATGTTATTAAACAGTCATAGTCCCTAATATACTATGGAATTTTATTGTAGACTACGGGACCGAAATTCGTCATAATAAACTTTGATTTATGTAACCTGTAGGCTTCACAATTAAGATCAGATTTGTTTTGAAGTGTATCGATTCGTGTGTTTCGATTTGTATCTCAGATGTTCTGATTTGCTAGGGAAATGTTCCAAGTTTGATTTTACGTAGTTAGCTATGTCATTAATATATTGCGATGTTAAAGTGATAATGTTTTTAGATCGGAATAGACTCCTTGCGGGTGTGTAGGGTGGGACTCGCGGTATTAGTCGCACTGCTCTCTTCTGCAGGATGAACGCGCGCTCGGCCGTGGCCGCGGTAAATTAAGTTAAGTAAATTCTACTTGTAACGAATAAGATGTAGGATAGAGTAAGTCGCGGTCCACGGTGAAGTGTATGTATGTGAGTTTGTAGGATATTAAGCTCCGTGAGTCGGCTGTGACTAGATAAAATAACGGTGTTTTACCTGAAAATAAAACACATATTAAATACTTGCCTTATTTGAAGCTTACTAGTTTGAGATAGGCCCCTATCTGTTTTCCGTCTTCGCTTTGCCTTTCTCTTTCCATTTATATCTCTGTCCCGCTCATCACCCCCGCTCGGCGGTCCCCACCAGGCAGCCGCGACCGGGCTGAGGAGCTGCGGTCCGCGGTCGGCTTGCGTCATTGTGTCAAAAACACCAGGCAAATGCTAGACTTTTTTGTGGAATGACAATCGACTTGCCGTAATTTATTTGCCATCCTAGATATTGCAGGTGATGCAACAGTAATTTAACATGCTCTTGTAACTTCTGCTTGTCTTGTTGGACCAGGAAGTCTTCCAAGTAAACAATTATTCGTAGGCCTGGATCTCGCAGAACTCTTGTTATCCAATTGGTTATGGAAGCAAACACTTTCGGAGCTTTTTTTTTTTTTTATTAAACAAGACAGGCATTTGACCGCCATCTTACCTGTTGGTAAGTGATTATGCGGCCGAAGATGGAGCATGCCCGTCTTGGAACAGCCTATTCACTCTAGCCTTGAAGGCATCCAGATTATATTGATCAGGGAACACACTCGCAGGCAACGCGTTCCACTCCTTAGCCGTACGCATTATAAAAGTCAAGCCAAAGCGGCTCGTGCGGATAGTTGAAAGATCCACGACATAAGGACGACCGAACGGGAGGCATGTTATCTGCAACAGCTCCCCTTTGTAGACAAGGCGTAGAAACCGGCGGCGAGCCGAGGCCACTGGTAAATGAAAATAGGCCTGAGACAGGTCAATTTGCATAAGCTAGCCCCTGATTGGAGGAAACCCGGGACCGTCGATTTATTGTTTAGTCTGAATGGCTCAGTGAGTACATAATCATTTAACCTTTCTAAATTGAAAATTGGGCGAACTGAACCCTTGCTCTTCGGCACCAGAAACATTGTTGAAATAAACCTTGGGGAGCGCTGAACTGCCTCCAATACTCCTTATTTTTCAACTGAGTTACTACAATCGACATTACTTGGGATTTTGCTGTGCAATATGGGCCTTCCTTCAGATTTGGTATGATTAAAGGAAGCTTTTGAAAAACGTGTATGCGATACCCTTTTATTATCTTCAACAAGAAATTCGGTACTCACTCGGTTCCGAGTCAATATTTTCGCTTTTTTGCTGCCCGAGTTATGTCTCTGCGGGCGGCCTGGGCCTGGCCCGTTTTCTGCTGCCTTTGTTCTTGTAATGGACATTGCTGGGACTTTGACGGCCACCACGTTGGCGAAATGATCCCCTTGTGCTATGCGCCGTGCGACGGTGAGCACTATGATTATGATTTCCAAAACCCTGCGAGGGTCGGTTGTTACAACAACCCTGCGAGGGTTGATTTTAATGGCTGTAATTAGCTCGTATCCGTAGCTGGTACCCTGTGAGGGTCCATCATCACTAGTCGACCCCTGCAGGGGGTGACAACAACCCTGCCAGGGTTGATTATAATGCCTGTAATTAGGATAATGCGCTGGAGCGCAGCATCCGTAGCTGATACCCTGCGAGGGTCCATCATCACTAGTCGACCCCTGCGGGGGGTGACGTCCAGGCTTGACAGCTCTAGCTTACGAAGCAGAACCGGTGTTAGTGGACTTGACCACGAAAGCTTTTTAACTACTCCAGCTTTTTCAAGAACGTCAACAGTTCACTATTAAATAGGCATTGGTTAGACGGTGGCACCTTGCGAATGGCCGACTTGATCGACGCATCTGTACCGATTCCGCTCTGTGCCCACTAGTACTTGAAGTAATCAAAGGATACTTTAGAGTATTCTCTTTTAGAAAATAAGTCTATCATCTTTTGACGTAAACTGTCATTATTTAAGTTGTCACCTTCACTAGTCCATGTCAGAAACTCTTACAAACAAGACTGAAGAGCGTCTCGTTGTTTGAGGACACAGAGTGTTTATGAAGATTCACAGCGAGGTATTTATGAATAGCACCTATACTACGTCAGTTGACGTAATTCCGTACGCCCTAACTAACCTAACCTAACCCGACAATATAATATAATTTTATTCACTCGTAAAAGAAGAGAAAATCCAATAGCACTTACCAGATGGAGGCGAGTCGATTCTGATTTAACTTATCTTTGTAAATCACCAAGGAACTCACCAAGGAATACTATTTTAAATTTAGATACACCTATTTAGTGTTATAATATTATTTGAATTTTTTCTTCCGGTTGTTCGAAAGTTTTGGAGACAACCGTACGCGGCGGAAAACAAGACGCCAAATGAAGCAAACCGACCGCGGACCGCAGCTCCTCAGCCCGGTCGCGGCTGCCTGGTGGGGACCGCCGAGCGGGGGTGATGAGCGGGATAGAGATATAAAGAAAACAGAAAGGCAAAGCCGAGACGGAAAACAGATAGAGGCCTATCTCAAACTAGTAAGCTTCAAATAACGGTCAAGGATTTAATGATTTTTTGCTGCTCCATCCATGTATAGTGTAACTATTTTCGTCCCCCAGATATATAATTAACCAGGATAACCATTCAAGAGAGTCAAGTGTTTGGACACCTTCGTTAACAGTTGTCGCTTTGTAAAAGCGCTATCTTTGTTTTGATCTTTAATGTTTAATGTTAATGTTTGATCGTTAATTTTAAGTTTTGAAATGTAAGCGTATCAGAATTGGGGTACCATGGCACACCCAATGATTTCCTTGTTTCCTATCAAATGTCTATTGTTATGGACCATTTACGAATATTCATGTCAGCTCCTTGTAGAATGTTAATCAGCCGTAACTATTTGCAAGTTCCAATGTGTCGGCTCCTTCCAAAATATCATCCATATAAAATGATTGTAGTAGCGACTCCGCTGCTAATGGATATTTGTAGCCATCAACGATTGCTAGCCGTTTTAGGGCTAACATGGCAAGATAAGGTGCTACTTTGGTTCCGTGTATAATGGTTGAGGGTTGATATTCTTCCACAATGTTTTGTGGTGTATCTCTCCACATTATGCGCTGCAAATGCTGAGCTGACTCCCTGTTGAAAATCTGCCGAAACATGTTCTCTATGTCGGCAGTGATCATATTTGGCGCCAAATCATAATTAAATTATAGAGATAATTCTGTGAATTCGGACCACGCTCCATTAAATCGTTTAGGCTGCACCCTGGTGACGTCGGTGACGACGCGTTAAATACTATTCGTGTTTAGTATTGGTGGAGTCATTTTTCAAAATACCGTGATGCGGGAGATAGCTCGCTTTCTTTTGATATTTCGTTGCAGGTTTCATATGATCCATGTTCTTGCATGAACTTTCTGTAGCTTACCGCAAACTCAGGGTTTCGGTTTATTCTTTGTTCTTAGATGCAAGCTTTGCTTTTAGATTATCCTAAATTCTGATCAAAATTATGCTTCATTGGTATTGTTACGACGCACGTAGCGGCCATCGTCCAGACGCTGCGTTGTGCTCTGATAAAAATCTTTACAGACCTGTTCGGCTTGTGATAGACCGGGAGCTGTGTCATTTATTTCCTCAATTTCCCTAAACTGCGATATATCTTCTAAATTGTTAAAAACATCGCTGCAATTAAACGTCTTCTCGTGACCTGACAAAATCCACCCCATCTTGGTCTCTTGGACGATGGGTGCTCTGTTTGAGCTCTTTACCAGGCCATCCATAATTATGTCAGAGTAGACTCTCGCATCAAGTAAAATGTTGATAGGTTTTGAAATGTTATACTCTGGATTCGCTAGTTGTATGTGTTTAAGATGAGCCCAAGATTGCAAGTTGTTTATTACCCGATCGATGACTAACGCTTGTGTTTCAAACTGGAAGTCGTCGTAGATAGATTGACATTGTAGTGACACGACTCCGTTTTAATCCGAGGCCATGCCCGATACAGATGCATGATAGCTATGCCTAGGTAATCCTAACATCTGGGCCGCTTTTGCTGAAATGAGACATATTTGTGAGCCTTGATCTAGTAGGGCTCGTAGAGTTGAGAAAATCCCATCTATGACTCTAACTTTGATAGATAAAGTTGTTACGAGAATCTCTTCATTATCATTAGCGATGTAATTACCGCTAAGCTGTTTCGACATAACATGTGGCGAGGAAGTTGTCGGCGTGTAGGACTGCTTAGCCAGTATTTTGTTGTTGACGCTGCCGGACGGGGGCGACGACCCAGCTGCTAGGGCCGTGGCGGTCGGCGGGTGCGGCGCCACGTGACTCGCACGGACTTGGCAATATTTGCACCTATTCGACGAAGTGAACTTATTGTATTTATGCTTGTGCAGACAATTCAGACAAATATTTAATTTCTTCACTGTCCCCAATTTCGCGTCCTATTACTGGCTAATGAACTATTTGCATTTGAATAATGTATGCTTTTGTGAACATAATGGACAATTATGTGTATATTGCAGAAGTATGATAATTCACTTGGCTTGTTTGTTGGTAGGTTTTCTTTTATTTGAAACCGGAGTCTTTCAGATGAATAGGTTCTAGTCCATTGAATTTTCTCTAAAAAGGACACGAGTTCGTTCAAAGATACCTCTCGGGGTGACTTGCGTGACTCTTTATAACATATTTATTTGTACGTGCTAGAATCAAGCTTTTTCGATATTAAGTGAATTAATATTGGGTCCCAAATAGATGTGTCAATACATAAATTCTGTATGGCGTGTACACACTCCATCGTAGTGTCATAGACGCGTTTGATATCATATGCCGACTGTTTTTTGTATTATGGATTGATTTAAAAGTAATTCAATTTGTTTAGTAAAGAGTACCTGGGGATTGACTGGGGGGACTTTTTCTGTCTGTAGCAAGTCTCATATAAGCTAAATTCGCCATCGTATAGTAAATCAGTACAATGCAAATGTGATCTATTTGCAGATGCAATAACTCAATAAAATACCATCTCGACTGTAGATTACGTAACTCATGTCCTAGCTCCCATTTATTTGATAAATCTGTTAAATTACGACCTTTTAGTTATATCGTTGCAGAGACAGAAGTTCTGTTGCCTGTGTTGGCGGTGCGGCTGTTACCGTCGAAGCGCTGCGTGCTCGCAGTGGGGATGTGACGTTTTTTGTGCAAAGTAAAGTTTTTGGGTTAGTAATAAGACCACTTGGAGTGGCTGGTATCTCTTTTGTCTCGATAGGTTTAAAAGTTGAATTTAAATAACGTACTTCGTTATAAGCACGAGCTTGGGCATACTGATTCTCTCCAAAGTATAAAACAGATTTATCGGCATACCGGCCGAGCTTTACGTTATTGGTGTTGAATTCCGCCCAGTATTTATCTAGGCTCTTGAGACGAATCTATGTATTCTCGTGTTTTACGGCTTGCGGAGTCCTTTTATAAGCTACGCTCTGTTTGTTTATTGGAATCGAGAATATCAGCCTGGGTTTGAAGCAGTTGATCCATGTTGATAGAGAAAATTTTAAAGATCTTACTTGGACTGACGAAAGCTGCTATAACTCGGGCCCCTGACTTCCAACCTGTGATCAGCCAGCGCCAGCTCCAATATGTCGAAAAATTGCGTTAAGTCCAAAATTAAATTCAATAGTTCAAAGTCACTGCACCTCACAGATTGTACACTTATTTCTCACTGTATGTGTAGAAAAGGATAAAAATATCTACAACGCGCACGTATTTTTAATGTATAATGGAACTGTATATCGCCAAAAATGTTAACCGTATGTCACTGTTTAGATAACTGTTTGTTAAAATGTCACTGATTGCATAAGATCCAAGAACTGCATGGTTTTGGATCTACTTAATGCTCGAAGGACCAAAACTGTAGTGTTTTTATCTTCATCCGGCTCGAAGGATCAAAAACGTAGTGTGTTACAGTTATCGTGAGTGTTTAGGGGAATGATAATGACCGAATCCGTTGAATGCTATTAACACTAAATTTATTGTAAAAAGTAATAGATTAACCTATGTTAATTGATTTACCTATGTTGTAATACATTCGGAGCACATTGACCTACATACAGATATAGATAAAATAATTTTATATACGGCGTTACTCCTTACATCCATAGCTTAGCAAGGCGGTTGCAGATCATATTCTTGAAAACACACAAAAGAAACCGCTACCGCTCATTTTATTGTTTATTTTCTGATCTACTCTATTTCTAGATCCTAGCTTGTACGCCTCTCAGTAGACATCTCCTTAATATATGGCATCCTTGAATGCTAGCGGTTGTTGCTATATCCTTTTCTGCCTGACAGCACACTGCTTATAGATCACCTAATTCGTGGGTTAAGTAAAAAAAGGTATTTTAAGGTGAGGACCGTTCACTACTTTTGTTTGTTTGACAGACCAAACTGGAACGCGTCGCTTAGGTAGAATAAGGGTCATTGTTGTATCGCGCATTTTTGTAACGCCGTGCCATGCGTTAGCGCGAAAAATCTAAATAAAAAATCTATTCGGTGATACTTTTAGATAAGCTAAAGATCCACATATTCACTTTAAAAAATATGTAGTTGTGACTGTAAATAATGAGATCTAAGCGATTAAAACTAATTGGGACGAGACCGTTGGTTGAAACTATTTATTTATTTATTCTTAAGAAAATCAACAGCTATTGTAACACGGTTTAGAAGTAAACTTAAGCATCAGAAAGCCGATTACAGATTCCAACAGATAAACATAGATTAAAGTATTATCGGTTATATAATCTTATAACCGAACGCTATGACTGGTATGTATAATCCTTTTATTAGTATTAGCTATCCTGTGGTATTAGTTATTTTATACAACCTGCAATGTCCATATATCGCATTGTATTCTAATCTGGATTGAAATATCAAGATAGAGTGTAAGTGCAATTCAACAATGAAACATACCAGCTAGTCCAGACAACAATACACCTGCTCCAGTGTATTTTTGTGTGCCTCAATTTTTGAAGTAATGTTTCTTTTAAAGTAACTACCAATACTCTAGCAATAAACACTGTCAACGTTGATCATGTACATATATACTGTCATGCGCACACCATGTCTTCATCAACCCGGCACTATTGTTCGAAGGCTTGGATTTTCGTCCCCATACACAACGAGGCTCTCGCTTTGAAAACGTCTCTCACATTTCTAAGGACACGCCGTCTACCTTCACTGCCTTAGTACTAAGTACGTCGTTAGGCTTCCTAGCTGGAAATGCGGTATGCAATTCTAAAAACAACCTATTATACCCTTATTCGTAGCTGAGAATATTGCTGGCGTCATTTTAAACTAATGTTTAGATTAAGAATATTTTTGTCGAGAACGATCCGAAATTTGGCAGCAATTTTCATGTTGCGATCTCCAATCCGCGTGCCAAGAGAAGAAGAAGGCTTATGTCCAGCAGTTGTCTGTTATAGGCTGTTGATGTGATGCGATATGTGATTGAAAATCCAGCGGATAACAATAGAAACATTCTGGCAGCATTATTCGTGTACAATTTCGGATTTTATAGAGAGAGCTGGATGTAAACTGACAATAAACATCCCAGATGGGTCGTTTGGCAGCGAGTGCAGAGCTCACATTTGAATGGCAGATGATGGCTGTGTCCCGTTTTGTAGTGGCCACTTCATCAATAATGCAGTGAATACTCGCAACATTTAGCCCGGCGAGACCCTGGCTCTAATTAACTTAACACCAGAGTAGGGCGACCATGTTTCGTCATAACTGCAGATTGGTGGATTACCATTTTTAAATTCGCTGAAACATGCAACGAACAAATGACTTTCGAATCTACGACTTAAGCTTTGCCGTGTTGTGTCCACAACACGATATGGCAACAGACCCTTCCACTTAGTACGTGTATTGTACGTACACGGCAATTATAGCTTATCAAGGCCAGACAGAAAGTTATAATCTGCGTAGACCAGAAAATATAAATAAAGTTTATAGATAGACATTTTCAATGCGACCGTAGTAAAGCCTTCCTTGCCTTTTTAATATTACTGTACCCGCAGTAGGCATATGTAGTCTGTTTGATGATACGGTTAATTTTAATTATAGCGCAAGTTTAAGTTATATGTATAATAGATTCGACATGGTCAGGTTACAATATAATCATGGTGCCACTGTTACTAAATAACAACTTTGTCTACTAAATTTTTTATACCAACTTGTTTAAAATATTTTGATTATGACAAACATGTATTATAATTTTACACTTTTATAACTCAACTATCAAATCACGATTCCTCCCAAACATTGAATAATTACAAGACACCGACCTCGTTAAGATAATGAACCGTTCAAGTACGATTTGATGAGCCTTGGGAATTCGCTGAACAATTTAACGCAAGAGCAGGATACAGTTGCATACTAAGATCCTGTACTGTGTCTGCTATGCCTTGTAATTAATGTCTGAGTTGCCTATAACAATTCAGGTAATTATGCGAGCATCTTCATCTTGACATTCGCAATGTAATCGCCGAACTAAAACGTTGTAAAGCTCATTTGGCACTTGAGCGTGGGTGTCCTGTATCAACTCCAGCTGTCTATCAAGTGATGATTTACAAGATGACGGCTATTTTCGGCCACGTGGCAAATGATCCATGTAATTCTGGTGACTTCACTCTGCAAATATCATTAAATTGCATCTTCGCTTGAGCCGCTGTTTAGATGGGAATTTTATATTAAAATAAATTGAATTAAGTATCGTCACTGGGCCCTAAACTGTTCAAGCAGTCACTGGGCCCTCAGCGGAAGACCTTGGTCAACCAGGCACACCTAACGAGTGGCGAGCTCGTTGACGTTGAAGATTGACTAAGTACGAAATGGTAAATCATTCAGTTCCCGGACATTACGATCATTGTTTAACGGTAAATGGTGATCGATCTCGCAAACACAATGTTAAATAAATTACATTTCCAACCAATGACTTGTGACCAGAAGTTGGTCTAAGTTTAGATCCAGTACCTACTCTAAGAGACCGAGATTTTTAGACAGCAACTTGAGTGGGCGTTATTGTACACCAAATGGAAATGGATTTGCATCTACAAGTGAAAACCCGAGGCTACGAACGTCATACATGTGGGGGCGTAGAAAATGCGTAAGACAGAATCAACAATTTACAAGAAAAACATAACCTTTCTCCGTTAACTTTTATTCTAATAAACTTAAAATATACTTTTTTTATTATTCTGCGCAGTATGAAACGAGCAGACAGCCCACTTGATGGTAACTGTCGTTCGTAACATCTACCATTCATGCGCTTAGGTTGCAGGCAACAAAAACGCAGAACCGCTGCACTATGGAAAATGTTAGAACAAGGGCATATCATAAATGGTTTTTACGAATATCATAATCTGGGTGATATTTTGATTTAAATTGATACTCAAATAGTCACGTTATAATATTCAATAGGATTTTGTTACCTAATATGCAAAATAATATTATTTTTCATAGTCAGAAGTACATTGAAGATAGAGGTGCCAAACTCAAGTCTTTGGGTGTTCATGTTTCGAACCAATATTGTGAAAAAATATTAAGCACAGATATGCAGTGTATGAAATTTTTAGGAAGATAATTTTATGTACTTTACAAAACAGCTTTTAAATTTTAATTTTATTTTGAGAAAGTTGGGAAAGTACTTAAAAAGGAGCATAACCAAATTTTTCACAAAAAAAAATTTCATTTAGAGTTATGACTGTTACCCACGTCTCCCCATCCGCTACTTTTTGTATTAGTTCATAGTCTAACTATTCATAAACAAGATACAAAAAAAATCAGCTGCGGATATTTGCGGTTTTAGAAGATATCACAAAAACAATTGATAAAAGTCGCAGTAGGAAATTGGGTTGCTTTGCGGTTTACCACAGGAACTGTTCGCACGAACAGTGTGGGCTTTATTGTTATATTTTTTTAATTATTTCGTAATAACAAAGAGGTCTTATCAATTTTGCACCCATTTCGCGTGAGAAAATAAGAGATAATAATTTTGTAGGTACCGATTCAATATTGCAAAATAGTATATAAAGTGAGGTAATTATTATTCCAGCCATTCAGTTCAGTGTAACTTCAAGTGAAGTAAAGTTCATTTACGGCTGTAATAACCGCAGATTGTGTATTATAGTTATACAATGTCTTTCTTCAACTGTACCAAACGAGATATCATACTTCCCTATATCGAGGGAGGTAGAACCGTGGAATCATTGTCCAAAGTTTTACTGGAAAAATTAAATGTTTCTGAAAACGACATATGTTTTATAATAAGTGACATACAAAGGCACATTCTTTAAATGTTAAATAAGCGCTGGGCCCTGGCATCTCGGAAAAAAGAATCATTTTTAGAGAAGAATAATACTTGGTTGGACACAGGGTATTCGGTGAATTTACCGGACTTTGATCAATATTCTACACCATCAACTTCTGGCCAACGAGGAAGACCATGCGTGGCTTATTTAGACTCCTCAGAATCTACCGAGAAGAGGAAAAATACTCGCAGAACTCGTTCAAAATCGTTTCAGGGAGGAGTTAGAATTGATAATAGATAAACCTCGGCATGGTAGTGGGAATACTAACGATGGGAATACCGCAAGAAGATTTTTCTATAACAGCACATGCTCTGCCGGAATTACAGGTGTAGATGAAACCTTAATTAAACGCCTATACATCATTTTACAAGTTTTATCTTCAGGAATGATGATCGATCCCGAATAATTTGGCGAATACGCAATGGAAACTGCAAGAGTGTACGTGAGCATATACAATTGGTATTACATGCCACCATCTATACACAAAATACTTATACATGGAGAAAGTATTATCAAACATTTCGCAGTGCTTCCTATTGGACAGCTATCGGAAGACGCACAAGAGTCGCGCAACAAAGACTACCGAAACATATGACTACATCATGCCAGAAAATGTAGCCGCAAAGCTACAAATGAAGATGTTTTTAAAACTCTATTGTACATGTCCGATCCGTATATAACAAGTTTAAGAAAACCATACGCAAAGAATGTGAAAGATCTTGAGGAAGAAGCACTAAGTCTTCTAAAAGTAGCACCACTTGCAACTGAAATGTGTATAGATCCTAAGTAGATAAGGTGTTTATTTTTCCAGTGTATCATATTCACTCACTCTTAAATTAAATGTGTTAAGTGCAACATGACCCACATTATAGAGTAGATGTCAAAAAATATAAGTTAAGTAGACGAAAGCGATAAATTTAAAGATATTGTTATATAATTTTTTTTATTGACATGACTTGTTCTTTATGGTTAAGGTTAGTTTTTTTTTTATAATAATTATTACTTTGTATTTCACTTTAAATAAATAATTTACCACTTTTTCGTGCTTATCCCATTTTTTGTCTCTTTACGCTATTTACATTTAAACATATAATGAGAAATCACTATAAATTCTATATCATTTGAATCTACATACATTACTGCATATGTGTACCAAAATTCATCACGATATGATAAAAAATCACGAAGTTATTTTCGGGTCGCGGGTAGGCACGAAAGTGTCAACTCCAACTATTTGGTGCTCTCTGTATTTTAAATTTTTAAAATATACAATTTATATTTTTCCACTTAGATTAGTATTATAAATGTCTTAAAGCCTAACCTGCTACCGCTGCTTCGTTATCTCCTCTCACACTTTCACATTCACAATGGATCAGGCTTCAGTACTGAACAGTAAAATGGACGAAATTGTCTCGCTCTTCTCTACAAGGATGGGTGAGTTTGAGGTGGCTCTCACCCAACAAATCAACAATCCACCCCCACCATCTCAGACTGTGAAAGCACTGGCTGCAGAAATTTCTAGTTTTAAGAACTTTACCCTCAAGACCTTCTCACTGTTCAGGGATCAGATTGCAAATCTTGCCCAAGGCCAAGACCGCCAGGAGACACATTCCCGTCGCAAGGTCCAACTCTTCCATGGTCTGGCCGAGACAAAGGATGAGAATTTGAACGACAAGGTTTAAGCCCTATTACACGGCCAGATGAGCTTGACAGATGAAGACAGTTCTTCGCTAGAAGTGTGTCATCGTTTGGGCGAGAAAACCACCAAGATCCGGCCTGTGTTGGTACGATTTGCGACACTCAAGTCTCGCACTGCTGCATGGAGGGCAAAGACGAAGCTGAAGGGCTCAAAAGTTTCAGTGAAGGAATTCCTCACGAAACCGCGGCAGGAATTGTTCGCTGCCGCCCGCAAACATTTTGGCATGAAGAACTGCTGGACTAATGATGGCACGATAGTGATACTCCTCCCGGATGGAAAACGTAGGAAGATCTTCTCCATAGCAGAGCTGCGTGATGTGCAGACCCAGTTTCCAGAGGCGCAATCCAAATAAGCTGAGTGCTATGTATTTTCACGGTTGGTGTATTTGTTTTAGCCGGCTTATAATTGGTTCTTTTTTACTAAAAGGTACATCGAAATTTTTAAATTTTAGTTTTTTTATTACCGGCTTTAATTTTTTAGTAATTTCAGACATTTGTTTGTTTACTTTTCTTCAGTAATTGTCGTGTCACTTGTCATCCAATCCATCAAACAATCTTGGGTGTCAACGTCACTTAGATGTCAAATGTTTTGCTCATATTTTTATGGCTCCGGTTACTGGTTTTGTTCTGTTTAGCAATGGTATCCTTCGTTTCATTGCAATTTCAACTTTTAAATTTTTTGTTTTGTAATCCTCTAGTCAGCGTTGCCGGTGTGGTGATATGTTTTATTTAATTTGTTTTTTTTTTTTATTTTTTTTAATTACCTATTTTTACAGGCTTATTTATACTTAGTTTTATTATTTTTACTTATACTTATAGTTTATTTATATTTTATGTCTTCTGACAATAATTTCAGATGATTATTTTCACTCTTGCTCTTCCGACGAGTATGAAAGTGCTCTTGATGTTTCTTCCGATCTTGATATTAGCACCATTTCAGTCGGCGCCCGGCTTCAGTCGGTGCTCGACAAAAAGTGCCTTAAGCTCGCTCATATAAATGCACAAAGTGTTGTTGGTCATTACACTGACCTCCTTGCCACCATTAGCGATCAGTGTGTCGATGGGATATTAATCTCTGAATCCTGGCTAAAGCCATCTCTACCCTCGACACTCTGTTCTCTCCCCGGATATAGGCTGCTGCGTAATGACAGGACGGGTGCTGGGGCTGGTGGGGTGTGTATCTACCTTCAAGAGAATATCCCTTTTACTATCATCGACCAATCCTCAAGTGCGGCGCCACACGTTGCTTGCCTTGAGTATTTGCTCGTAGAGGTTAGGCTTAACCACACAAAAATTCTTTTAGGCGCTCTATACTGCCCCAACGACAAAATTAACTATTTTTCTTCTCTCGAGACCTCTCTAGCTGCTCACCATGCGGATTATGAACACGTCATATTGATGACAGCAGGTCTTGTAGCTTACAAGAGGTTATTACTGCTCTTGACATGAAGATTTTACCTTTAAATGCGACACATTTTGCTCCACATTCAAGGCCATCTCTACTTGACTTGGTAATCGTCTCTAAAGATAATTTGGTTGCCTCACATGGACAGATGGCCGCCCCATTTTCGTACCACGACCTCATCCATGTCTCTTACAAAGTGCGCCCTCCCAAACGCAAACCCAAAGTAGTCCATCGTCGCAATTTCCATGACATGGATGTGGATCGCTTAAGGGAGGACGCAGAAAAACTGGACTGGTCACCCTTGTACGCTGCGGACTCTGTCGATGAAAAGGTGTCTATCTTTAATACCGTGATTTTGGACCTCTTTGATGTGCGTGCTCCCCTGCGTCGGGTTCGTTTGAAGCATCTGCCCGCGCCATGGCTCTCAACTCACATCAAAACTTTGATACTAAAGCGAGACAGAGCTAAATTAAAGTACCGAAAATACCGTACCGAGGTCAACCTACATGCCTATAAAACCATTCGCAACATTTGCAATCGTAAGTGCAGGGACGCTAAACGTCAATACATTCACGCCAGCCTGGAGAATGCCTCGTCCAGCCGTACCTGGCATTTTCTGCGATCACTCGGCGTAGGAGGGGTTGTGGGGGGGGACCGTGGGGCACTAGACCTGGACGATCTAAACCAGCATTTTACGACTACGCCTGTCACCCTGGATTCCGTTACTAAATCAAATTCTCTTCAGTTTCTTTCAGATTTGCCACTTCCGAAGTGTGAGTCATTCAAGTTTAACGACCTAACGGAGTCTAGTGTCAGGAAGAGTCTTCTGGAAATTTCAACTGGAGCAGTCGGTAGCGATGGCTTGTGTCGTCAAATGTTACTCCCCATCGTAAATTTTATAATTAGACCTTTAACTCATTTCTTAAACTTTTCTCTTAAAAGTAACGTCTTTCCTGGACCGTGGAAATTAGCACATGTGATCCCTCTTCCAAAGAAACCCAATCCTATCTCTGCCTCCGATTTCCGCCCAATCTCCATACTCCCTGTCCTTTCCAAGTTACTGGAAAGTGCTGTTCATAAACAGCTTTATGATTTTCTCTACAAGAATGGCCTTCTCAGCATTTTCCAGTCAGGCTTCCGTCCCTATCATAGCACAGTGAGTGCACTGCTGAATGTCACTGATGACATCCGTTTCGCCATGGACAACAAGCAACTAACAGTGGTCACTCTGCTTGACTTCAGTAGTGCATTCAACTCTGTTGATTTTGATGTACTCCTCGGTATCCTCAGATCGACAGGTATTTCCGACAATGCTATTCCCTGGTTTGAGTCCTACCTCCGAGACCGAAGACAGTGTGTGAGGACGGAAGAATCTTCGTCAGCCTGGTGTAGTCTTGTAGCTGGTGTCCCGCAGGGAGGAGTTCTGTCTCCGCTGCTTTTCTCTATTTTTATTAACCAGGTGACTAAAATGTTACATTGTCCATTTTATCTTTACGCTGATGATCTCCAAATTTACACGCACTTTTCGGTCTCTGAGGTCTCAAATGCCATCGACAAAATCAATGCCGACTTGGCGGCGGTGCGGAGATGGGCTGAGTCCTTTGGTCTACTGGTCAACCCGTCAAAGTCTCAGGCTATTATTGTCGGTAGCAGTCGTTTGAGGGGTGGTTCGGCGGAGTGCATGCCTCCAGTTTATTATGACGGCATTGTAATTCCCCACACAAATAAAACTCGCAACTTGGGTCTCATTATGGACTCCAATC
The DNA here is from genome assembly GCA_907269095.1 of Blastobasis adustella. Lineage (NCBI taxonomy): Eukaryota > Metazoa > Arthropoda > Insecta > Lepidoptera > Blastobasidae > Blastobasis > Blastobasis adustella. The sequence goes on from OU026130.1 coordinate 10,982,013, forward strand.
TGTCCTGGTCTTCACACATCAATGACATCAGTAGACGTATGCACTTTACCTAAAACTCTCTGCGGCGGCTTCAGTATTTCCTCCCGTTCAAGACCAAGGTTATGCTCGCTCAATCTCTTCTCCTGCCGCTTTTGTACTATGCAGACTTATGTTTCTTGGACGCCACTGAAGAACTGACCAATAAATTGGAACGCCTGCAGAATCTAGCTATCAGATTTGTATTCGGCTTGCGAAAGTATGATCATGTTTCTGAATATCGCTCACGACTGAAGTGGCTTCCAATTAGACAACGTAGAAACCTCCACATCCTCACATTCCTTTATAAGGCTTTAGGAAATCCTTCTTTTCCGGAATATATCCGTTCCCGTTTCCGCCTCCTCCCTGCTCCTTCCCGCTCCAGGCGTGAAAACGTCATCAAACCACTGGATGTTCCTCATTGTAACTCCAACTTCTTTTTCAAGTCGTTTACTGTTGAAGCGGCGCGACTGTGGAACAACTTGCCAGCTAGTATTAGGGACAGTCAAACAGTAACTACTTTCAAGTCAAGACTAAAAGAGCATCTTTTATCTTCTCTTGATTAGCATTATAAAATATTTATAATATATATTTATATAGTATATTATATATTATTTAAGGTATTTATGTATAATAGGTAAGTACATATATAACGTAGTTTATTTAGAAATGTAGTGCACATTTTCTGCTGCTTCCCCGTTTATTGCTTTTCTCCACACCCGGTAGGGTTGGCTGGAAGAGATCTCTTACAGAGATAAGCCCACCTTTGTAAACAACCTCTTGTAATATATGTTTTAACTTTTTTCATGTGCAATAAAGTATATAATAATAATATATTTTCCATAGCTGGTGCCGTTGTAACTGTGAGGACTAAGATCAAATGCCTCATGCCTGTAATTATTGCGCTAGCTACCTTATCCTTCAAACCGAAAAACAACAATGTAAGCATTGTTGCTTGGCGGCAGAAATAGATGGGCGGTGGTACTCACTCAGGTGGACTACTCAGGCTTGAAAGAGATGTACGTCACATAAAAAAATTTTAATTGTGTTAAATTAATTTCGGTTTAAAGAACTTTATTCCTCATAAGAACAACATGGTTCACTTAAAATTAGGTTACAAAATTACTTATATTGTGAGACTTGCAGATCTCTTAAACTTTCGGACAAGAATTTCGGCTTTCATAAGCTAAGTACGAATCCCCACTACGTATAATTCTTTGTCACCCTATTCCCCTGTGGAGGCACAGCCCTAACATTACGAATGCAAAGCCATTGTCAAAGCCGACGGTCCCTCATTACGGACATTTTAGATCAAGCAATCACTGAAACGAGATAAGTATTGAATTTAATAAAGGTCACGTTACTCAAACGTGAAGTGTCTGTCCTTGAAATTGGCCAAAGCGAGTGATCCTTAGCTGGCAGTTCGACATTTTGTGCAATACTACAACGCTTAGTATTGCAAATAAGTGGCACTCCGTACCTGACGCGACAGCGACGCGACAGCGACGCGACAGCGACGCGACAGCAACGCAACAGCGACGCGACAGCGACGCCACAGCGACGCGACGGACACATGCAGGATGCATGCAGCAGGCATTCACTCCGCACACGACGCGACATGCACGCGACAGCGACGCGACACTGTCAAGTGACGGTTTCATCTTGTATGCTGTCATCTTGTAAAGCGTCATTTTTGACAGACAGCTGGAGCTGATGTTTGACTCTCACGCGCTCATCCAAATGCTTAATGATCCTTGTAACTGTGATGCAATGAGGAAAGAAAAAGCTCATTTTAAGAGGAGAGAGTACAATGTCATATAATGCGTGAAACAGATGTGCACAAACTAGAAGAACTATACATAAAATTCCATTGCATCATAGTTTATCTTATCTTATACATACCTACACTCAGCAGCACAAAAACGTGTCCACGTGCTTGTCGCAAATTTATAAAGAAACGATGGGTTATTTATGAGATGTTTAGTCGTGCGTATAGATTTGAAACAACTTGTTTAGTGAATTTACTTTGTGCTATGACTTACTTTTTCTAACAATCGGTGCCAGAACTGTTTTCAACGTTAATCCAAGAGGTAAGTTTTTTTTTTTTAATTGTGAGACAAATGTTTATTTATTTGTTACAATTAAAACACTTTTTAAACAAGTTCTACTATAATTATTATTTTTTATTTGTCACTTACTGTTACCCAAATTGATCAAGCGGTCTTCTTAGCCAATTTGGGGCCAATTATCACCATATTATTTGTACTTGTATTTGACGACCTGAGTGGTTCAGTGGTCAACATGCCGGTCTGCCACGCAAGAGGTCCCGGGTTCGATTCCCGGCCGGGTAGAAATTGAAATGATGAATTTTAATTTCTGTTACGGGTCTGGGTGTTCTATATATAATAAGTATGTATTTAAAAGTATTTAAGTAGTTTATCAGTTATCTAGCACCCATAGCACAAGCTTTGCTTAGTTTGGGGCTAGATGGCGCTGTGTGAATTTGTCCACAAATATTTATTTATTTATTTATTTACTTTAAGAGGTACCCGTCACAATGAACGGTCACAGGTATTTAACGCTAAAGTTGTAACGAAAAATGGCTTACTATACTCTATTTTTTTCAACTATAAAGTACTGAGGCTGAATACAACGTGCTTATTGGTTCATTCAAATTAAGTACGCTAAGGCGGCTTTCACGGTGTGGATTTTACCTGCGATTTTCATCTGTGTTACAAAATCATAAATACTCGTTTTTTTAAATTCGATATAATCAACGAGGGCGACATTGAGACTGGTTGAACAGTCTCGGAGCCGATTGGCACCGACAGCAGTTCAGTTCAGCAGTCATTTATTTTAGATGTATGCAAAATTCAATTCATTTGATTACCGGGAAGTGGGAAGTGGGTGGTTGATGTGAACGCTGACTTGTAACCTGTGTTTCATCTTTAAAATCCCGTGGTTTTAAGCGGAACTACAAACATTAGCTAAGTATATAGCTATTCCAGAAACAACAACAGAGACAATTGCGCCACTATTCATAGGAACTAAATGTTGAAACAGGTTATACCGAGGAAAGATTATAAAAGTATTCTATACAGATAAAACATTTACCCATAGTTCTCAGCTTTTTATGGCCACTCATATAACTTACGCCAATGTCAGACCATGCCACCCTCGCCAGGCACGGGAAGAAGAGGACGGCCCAAGAAGCGATGGACCACTAAGGATGCCGAAGATGCAGCGAAGTGGACAAAGAGAAACAGGAAAGCTGACCCAGGGTCATCAGAAAGCACAACGGGACTGACGCCAAAATCATGATCATGGTTTCAGAGAGTATACTGCTTTCGACATTTTTATGCTTTTTCGCATAATGTGATCGATAGATATTAAGATTTTTATCGATTGGCATAAATTGTCCGATTTGTAACAAAGTAGTTATTATTCAATATTGCGAACAGTGGAGTATTGAGCTGCAGGTTAAATCAAATCAAATCAAATCAAATACGTTTATTCAATTTAGGTTTTCACAAACACTTATGAACGTCATTCAATATACAACACTAGGCACCACAGCATCATCGAGCGGACAACGGTTTCATAGCTAGTATGTAGGGCCATAAAAAAAAGTAAAATTTAAATAGACTCTACGGCCAAAAATTTTTGTTCTTTGTCCGCGACGCAAGCGCCGCACGCCGACCATCTGTCACTGTGACATTGACAGATACGTAATGTCATGCGCATCAACAATGCCGCTCGCCTGTAGCGTGAATACCAATACAATTTAAATTCTTACTATTTACTAAATATGTAAATGGATACTAAATTTAGTCAAAAACAAACAATGACGTACCCTATGGTAAGTACATACTCTATTATGATACAAGATAAGTATAATGCAAAGAAATTTATACATTGCAGTCACAATTTCAGTTTAGTAACCTAACTTTATCTTTCTAGGTCATTTCATAGACAATGACTCGACTATACAGTAATCCAGCCAAAATAGCAGAAAAATACTAAGGAACATATAACTCACTCAAAATACGCATTTATGGTGGTGATACGCACGCTGGTAAGCATCTGTGCACTTTCTCCACAAAGTAAATATCAACCAGAATACAAGAAGTACAAAGTAAAGGCCAAAAAACATGACCACAAGGCAGTCCCTGTACACTTGTAACAGGCAAAAAAATCATGAATACACCATGAGTATGGTAAACACCTACCATTATCACAATACTAAATTCACCATCACATAAAACAATATTGGAGATTCCATTTAATAAGGATGATATTGAATACTATGATGTCATGGAGATTACACTATTATTTTGAGCATAATATCATGATTTTACATAAGTAAATATTAACATTATTACAAAATAAAATAGCATTAAATTATTAATTTAAAATATGTCAAGTTATGTTCTATACTATTCAATAATCATTACAATAAATAATAATAAAATAGAAAACTATTAGTATAGGTATTTTATCCAATTTCAGGTCGCAACAAGTTCCTGATTGGTTTACAAATCAATGTCAGTAGAATAAAAAAAAAAATTGATATTAACAGCACAAATCAACAAAATGTCATAGATTGATAAAATAAAAAATAATAGATTTAAATGTCAAATTGTAAAATGTAGATGTACTGAGTTATTTTTATGTCCAAGGGTTTTTGTCGTCCAAGTAATCACTAATTTTATAGTAGCCTTTACTAATTAATTTAGATTTAATGGTATTTTTAAATTGATTTAGGGGTAAATTTTGTGTCGTTTGGAATTTTATTAAAGAATGCTACACAATGTCCCACATAAGAAGACTTTACTTTTGATAATCTAAAACGTTCATTTACAAGCCTGTCTTTATTTCTAGTATTGTAGTTGTGGTTGTCTGACAGTTTTAAATAAGACGTCCTATGCTTATGGATGTGTATCAGATTGAATATTTTAATATGTTTAAAATGTTCTCTCAGGGACACCCGTGAACCCCAACTGTAAACCGCACGCACTGCTCTCTTCTAAACAACAAATATGTCCTGGATGTCTGCCGCAGAACCCCACAGCATTAAGCCATAAGACATAATGCTGTGGAAGTAGCTAAAATAAACGATACGAGCAGTCTCGATGTTTGTAAGACCACGAATTTTCCGAATAGCATAAACTGCAGAACTCAACCGCCCTGACAGGGTCTCTAAGTGCTTTTTCCACTGCAGTTTGTTATCTAGTGTCAGCCCCAAGAAAATAGTTGAGTCAGCAAATTCTAGCATTTAATTATTCAGATAAAGAGCCATACCCTGCAATCTCACGTTTGACATGTGAAAAAAAACACATTTAGTTTTAGAAGTATTCAAAAGCAAGTTATTAGCAGTAAACCATGAGTGTAGCAGTGACAGTGTACTATTTATTTCATCAAAATTTTCTTCATTCCTATCAACTTTAAATATTAATGAGGTGTCATCAGCAAACAGTACGTTAGGTAGGTTCTACTTATTTATTATAGGTATATTTTTTCAGCCGGGCTCGAACCGGGTTTGAACAGCAGTGCCGCCATGTACCAATGCTCTTTATAAGTGTTATACATTAGTTCAACACTGACCAGTGTCCTTGCGTTGAGGGAAACATCGTGATGAAATTTGCACGTTCGGGCCCCTGAATCATCATCATCATCCGAGCGGTCAATCCCGGCTACTGCCAGGGTCCGCTTTCCTGATCTTCGGCATCCTCACGTCGTAAGCCGTTGGCTCTCGCTGTTGACTCAGCGATGTCAATCCATCGCTTCTTGGGCTTTCTGCGGGATCACTTCCTGATACCAACAGATTCAGGCACCTATTTCTCACGTATCCTTGGGGCTTACGCAATACGTGACCATACCAGCGCAGCCGTGCCTCTTCGATCTTATCCGCAATGACTCTTACGCCAAGGCTGCCACGGATGTTCTCGTTACGCACTCGATCCAGTCGCGTAATGCCACACATCCATCGCAGCATTTTCATTTCGTTGGCGTGGAGTTCACGGACGTGCATCGTCAGCGCCGGTCAAGTTGCGCCCCCGTAGAGCATCACAGGCTTAACCACGCTTCTATATATTAGCCCCTTGAGCTTGATTGGGATTTTAGGGTCACAGATGACGGCCGTGTGCTCCCGCCATTTGGCCCAAGCTGCGGAGATTCGAGCCTTGTCATCAAAGCCAATATCCCTGGTCTCGTGCTGCACGGATCCGAGGTATTTGAATTTATCTGTTCTATTCACAGCTTCATTATATATACGGATGGTTTCAAGATCCACGCTGCAGCTAGTCATATACTCTGTTTTGGCGACGTTCAGCTTCTAATCACCGTTTTCTAGCACTGACTTCCACGTGTTTACCTTGGTCTCAAGATCCTGCCTAAACTTGCTCACTAGTACGATGTCATCAGTCACTATAATCGCCTGATCTGCCAAATCATGGATCAAGACGGACCCATGGCCCTTGCGCGCGAGACCACAACCGGGACATTATCGCCAAGATGACCATCCGAGATGTTGGTTCATTTTAAATTGTCATTGAAGGATCGGTATTTTGTTTATGTTTAGAGGCCCACGCGGATGTAGTCGCGGGCAACAGGTAGTATATAATAATAATATGGATAATCGGCTGTCAATCGGCACGCTCAGGGCCTATTACCGCCACAGAAACCATAACCACATAGCCGGTCCTCTGGTTTTATTCGTCATTGCTGGGGGGCAATTGGCTAACTCGCTGGAAAACTGAATTTGTCATATAAAAATCATATACTACTCTAATTTTGTAGACGCTATGGCCAGTGGCCAACGTATATGACGTAGTGTAGAATTATCTTATGTCAAATTCAGTTTGCAACTGAGTTAGACAATAGTCCCCCCGTCATGCTACTATATGAACTAGTGTTGGGACGAACTTTCAGTTTTGGCGCTAAATTGGAGTTTATATAGAAAATGTATGCATTATTGAAGGAATATTTCCACATCCAAATCGTACGAGCGAGAAACGTTCTTTCGAATCTTCGCGTGGACACCACTAGAGGGTCCACGTAATGGGGATGAGTACCCAGCCCACGGCGGGTGGTGCGATGGCGAAATTGTGCTGTGGGCACCAGATCAAATAATTCCTCAGAACACTCCCCATTGTGCAGCCGGTAGAACACACACAGGGAGCCAAAGTCCCTTCGATCAGCCAGTGGTTCTAACTTGCCTGTCAGTATGGTATCGTCGACAATTCGTACGGCACGCCTCTGTATGGAATCCAAGTGATTAAGCAGGTCGGCGGGTTCCCCGGCCCGAAGATGTGAACAATACTCCATATGTGGCCGCACCTGTGCCTTATACAGCAACAGGCGCTGTTCTGGGGTGAAGTATCGCTTTTAAGCACACCAAGTTTTTTCGAGGCTAGTTTAGCCTTACAATCCGGATGACTTCGGAACCGTACGTCGTCTGATATGTCGACACCAAGGATCCCGATACTTTCTGAGATGGAGAGCGGTGTTCTTTGGAATTGCAGCACCATGACAAAAGGATCCTTTATGGCGGAAAATGCGCAGACCTGCGTCTTAGAGGGGTTGAATTTCACTAGGTTTAATCTGCCCAAGTGAGCAACTTGCTCCAAGGAGTGTTCAATCTCTGACACAAGTCTTATTCGGCTTTCCGACACCACGGAACGAGGAATATTCGCACGGCCAGTATAACGAGCGTCTGCAGTACTGTCATCTGCATAGCAATCAATACTGGGAATATTCAGCATATCATTGATATGCAGAAGAAACAGCGTGGGAGACAGCACTGAACCTTGGGGTACTCCAGCATTTATACTCTTGGTATCGGAGCAGCATTCGTCGACAACGACTTGGATGCTTCGCCCATACAGAAAGCTGGATACCCAATTGCAGAGGCCCTCGGGGATACCGTACTTCGTGAGTTTTGTTAGCAGTGCCCTGTGCCAGACCCGATCAAATGCCTTAGCTATATTAAGACTGACAGCCAGAGCCTACCCCTTGCTCTCGACAGCCTCAGCCCACCGGTGTGTTAGGTACACAAGAAGGTCACCAGCTGAGTGACCATGACGGAAGCCATATTGACGGTCACTGATCAGCTGGTAATCCTCGAGGTATCCAAGGAGCTGGATATTTATGACCCGCTCCATCACCTTAGAGAGCAAGGAGGTTACCGCTATAGGCCTGTAATTTGATGGGTCTGAATTGTGACCCTTCTTGGGTATCGGGTGCACATGGGCTAACTTCCACGAAGACGGCACCGTTCCTGAGGTGTAGGAAAGCTTAAATAGGCGCATTAACACGGGAGACGGGAGGTCTCCTTTGCTGTGTGGGCCAATTGGTCATCCGGCTGGCGCTTTCCACCTCTGAGACCAAAAGGCACGGCTCCCAGAGGGGTAGCTGATTCGTTTCTCTCCAATTCCACCGATGAATTTGTATTTTGCTCTGGCCAATGCCCTCTTTGTAGACCTCAACACAGCATTGTACTTTTTCCTTAAAATGTGGGTATTAGGGTCCTTTTGGGCCCGAGCCACTGTCCAGGCACGAAAAACATAGTGCTTGAGGCGAGTTGCCTCAGCACTAAGCCTGTCGTACCAGGGCTGACTCTTGCCGCCGAGACGGACTACAGAGGACGGGATAAAACACTCCATTCCCTGCAGTATGACATCAGCTACAGCGGCAGCACAGATGTTGATGTCATTTGAGGAAAAGCAAAGCCGTATCCACGGGTGCGACGCAAAGAATTCACGCAATCCATCTCAATCTGCTGAACCATAATGCCATACCTTGCGTGACCCACTGGGGCGAGCCCGTTCGGGTATAGCAAGAGGCGCCTCGGAACGGACCAGGCAGTGGTCTGATGTCCCAAGAGGAGCATCAACGGACACCTGATAACCGTCTGGGTGGGTGGTAAGCAGAAGGTCTAACAAAGAAGGATCACGGCCCACAACATCCGGTAAGTAGGTGGGTTCTGATACCAGTTGCGTGAGACCATGTACCTTCTCATTCTACATAATATTTAATCGATGAGGGTCTTACATTTGTATACCGGGTACAGCTTTCTAGTTTTTAGCTTCAATTAAACTAAAACTGAAACATCCCTAGGAGATATGTATGCAGTGAGTGTCATGTCAGTGTCAAGTTGCATGTCGTTATGATGTCGTTAGCGTGCGATTTGTGCAGACTAAATATATTATTTTTTTCTCACACGCGACATGCATCCGACGTGTAGGATGTATGCATGTCGCGTCTACTTTCCGTCGCGCCTTACTGTTACAAGCTAGGTAGTCCGTTTCCTTATAGATTATACCGTTGACTGGAATAAAACGTTATTGGCCAGACAAGAATCAAAGACCACACTAAAAACACCAGAACAATACAATTTATCATTAAATTAAAGGCACTAGAATGTTTCTATAGCGATACTCCACTCGTTTAACTTCCGTTATAATCTGACTTGGTTGCCAGAGAAATGTATCGAGAACATACCGCAATAATCGGTGACCATTCTAAGGCTCCGTTATATTATCACAAAAAATATATACCTATATGATCCAGAACTGTAACATCAGTTTCAACATCAAAATGTTACACAGCGCTTTCAATTTTCGCCCATTTATCAAATAGCAATAAATCATAAGCGGCTCTCATATCGTTGCGGTGTTAAATCTTCAGATTTGCCGATGCCGCGGCGTAGGTGTAACGCGCTCTATCATAAAGGAAATAAAAATGTTCAGTAGTTAAATGGGCATATCCCAACAATTTATCATTTTCCACCGACTTGCCCCGGGGCTCGGGTCGCCTTTATCTGGCACCCATGCGGCAAGCCCAAAAGAATAATTCTTTTCTCTCAATCCTACCAAAAAATTGATAAGCCGCAGCCGAGGGCGTTCTGTAGCCTTATGATGAATTCACAATTAGTACCGTCTGGATAAGGCTTCCTTTATCAAAATTCTGATCGTTGACGCCCAAAATAGTCTGCGTTGTCGTGATTATTTTCCAAAACTGTTCAGGAATAATATAATTAATACCTATGTTCCAAGTAAATTGAATTAGTGTGTCATGATTACGAAATTATCAGACCATTTCATGAATACCTAATTAATATGTTCCAACTAAATTGAATTAGTGTATGCGGTCGTATTGTTCCAATGCTTGTTTATAAATTTAAATCAAGTCTCGTATTTTTATTATTAAGTCCAAATTTTATTTAAAAACACGTTATGTTGTCAAACACGTACCTATTGTGATGTTAAGCGCTATGAGATCCAGCCTCCACACATACCAATTTAAATAAAAGTGTGCCAGCGTTCCAGTTGTTGATTGGAACCATGTCCGAAAAATACAAGGGTAAGGTATCTAAAATACAATTTACTACGTACTTACCTACGTAGATTAAAACATATAAATAAATAAATAATCGTCGACAAATTCACACAGCGCCATCAAGCCCCAAATTAAGCAAAGCTTGTACTATGGGTGTTAGATAAGTGATTTACTAATACTTTTAAATGCATTCTTATTATACAAAGAATACCCAGACCCAGATTTTAATTTCTGTACGGCCGGGAATCAAACCCACTCAATCATTTAGGTCGGCGAACAGTGGACAGTAACCCACTTTTGTAATACCTAGCGTATTACGAATAATTTCTATACATACTTTAGCTTGGCAATAGGTAATTTATATCATATACAATATGTGAATAATCGAATAATATAAATAAAGTAAAAAACTAAATTTTAATAAGGTCTATCGTAAAACTTGCTGTATGGAAATGTACCTATTCTTATTAAACTGACTTTGTTTCTTACAAGAAAGGGAACGCTACATGCAAGGGGCGATTCGGAGCCATTCCATTTCGCCAGAGCAATGAAAGTAACGGTGGTATAACATCTTTTAAATAAATGAAAAGTTTGCTTGCTCCATTTTCTTTATGGCTTCATTTCAGCACGAGGTAGGGCGTAAGCAAGGCAGGGCTTTGTTGTGACAATGTGGATATGTTATCAACCTTGTATGCAAATAATCCGGATCCGGATTGGCTCTTATGATCCGGTACGTGAAAAGTTTCGAGTGTGGTCTTTGTTTCAAGTGGTTCGGTTGTTTCTTAGAAGTTTGTTAGCGAACGTATCGTAGTCTATTGTTACCAATTTGTGTTACCTATTCATTACAGTCTTCCGTGTTCAACATCTTTGAACAGTCACCTTGTAATTTGCTATGACTTTTCAAACATAATTTTTCTAAAATTATTTTCTTACTTTGTTTGAATTTAGACTGGGATTTGAATATAAAAAAATTTTGACATGAGCGGATTATTTTGTTAAATCTTTCCTTCGAGCGAAATATTTTTTATTTTACGGTTCAACTCTTACCTTTATTTATTTATGTGTCAACGCTGTTGACGATAAGGATGACGATGCAGGGGGGTTTTGTGAGCATTTTTTCTTCCATTTTTCCTCCTTCGTATCTTGATGTCTTTTTTCGTGACATTTTAGTATCATTTTACCTGGGTATAGAATCGATTGGACTACTTCCTCCTTTGTAAGACGCGTCCGAATGTACGGCGGGTTGACTGTGTCTATATTTTAGGTAAGACTACTTGATATTCTTTTGTTCTATTTTTAAGTGGTTTAATACGCAAGTTGATTTTGCGCTGTAAAGGGTGTCCCAGCAAAAACTTGCACTACGCGTTAACATTCAAACAATGTGGTAATCATGGTATGTTATCACCATAAGCTAACAACCTAATGACACAACCGTGTCGGTTTATACTTTATCTGATGTTATATATTAAATTATTGTTGTACTTAATACTTGAATTAACGGCGAATTTACTGCTATTAAGCTCATTGTCGAGTATTATTATAATAACACGTTTGTAGTTTATAGAACTCGCATATAAAAGGGGTTATTGAAACATGTCGAGTGTCCGTTTATGTGTGTAAATAATTGTTTGACACGAGTATTTTAAAACCTAATTATAACCTTATTTATGGTGCACGCCATCTGCCTCCCGATTTGGCTCTCCCTCTTTCGTTAGTCGGCTGGAAGATATTTCTTTAGAAATAAGCTGTACCTGTTGTGATCTTATTTGTATGTCAATTTTGTATACTTTTTTTTTGTGCACAATAAACTGTTAAATAAATATAGGCAGTTGCATATGCTACTTTATCTACATTAATATTTTCATGAATATATTTCGAACCTATAAATTTCTCAACTTTGCTGGAAGATAACTGCAAGTTATTTCTGTAGCCGCGTCGAGGATGCCAACTTCAGACTTACACGTTTGCTTCAAACATGAACAAACATTCACAAACACAAACAGCAACAATCTGATAAAAAAAATCTGTTTTACGGGAAACTAATTCCTTACAGCACAGTTTATTTACCCTCCATCTACTGATAATTGCATTGTTTGGTATTCAGCATATACCCGCCCGACTAGAAATAAAAAAAATAAAGTGTAGTATAGTTATCACAGCCCATAACAGTCTACTGCAGGACTTAAGCCTCTCCCACGAAAGGGGAGGTTATTGCCATGATCTCCACGCTTGGCAGTTAGAGATCGCAGATAACGCTGCTGCCCATTTTCCAGCCTACGGAACTACATGTTTTGTCTAGCTAAAATGTTCGACACCCACGAGTATTAAAAATTCATTTCATTGTCATTTTATGAGACAGCTGTAATGAAAATTGTATGGGAAACGCTGTATCATTAAATACATTTATAAACTTTTATAAATTGGCATAAAAAAATTTCTCGTTCAACGACTGTTGTCGAGTATTTAATTGGAAGATTAAGCTATGAGTGTAGATACAGCTATTGACATACCTATATACATAATGTCACGCCCTTTCCCTGTCGGGTCAGGCAGAGTACCAATATAACAATACAACTTTAATGTATTCAACCCACAACGTGTTTAGATTTCCCACTCAAAAAGTACAGACGAATTTTATTGTCGCTGCCTGTCTGCAAACTCCCTCGGTTTGATCCCTGGGGCTTCACCTTTTTAACCTACCCAACTTGAAGCATAAATGCCACATAAAATATATCATTTGATACCTATTGTAACACCCATTCCCCTGCCCCTAATATTTGAACCTACTTACTTACATGACTGAAATGTCTCTTTCTATAAGACGTGTAGATTACACATAAATACATTGGCCGTACATCGTGATCGTCTAGCTTTAGATATATTAAAAGAACCCGCTACGTTGTGTGTTTGATAAATCGTATGTCGAAATGACATATTTAAGTTTAAAAAACTCTTTGAAACAGCCGCTCCTTTGAAAGATTCTGCGTAACGCCGAACACGACGTAATTTACACATATTGCTAACTTGTTACATATAGGTAAAATACTGCGAGTGTATAGATGAACGTTCGGCGACACCTTCGGCAGGCGAGTCACGGCATTAAGTGGGTGTTCGAAATACTATAATTTTAATCAGACACTAAATTACCTAAATTTCAGATAGGTATATTTTCGATTCCGAGAAAAAACAATCATTCACGTATTATCATAGCCCATAACAGTCCACTGCAGTACTTGGACTATGGACTATTGCCATAATCTCCACGCTTGGCAGGCGGGTTGAAGATCGCAGTGTTGTAAATATAACAATGGAAATCACTGCTGCCCATTTTCCAGTTCCGGAGACTATAGATCTTTTGCCTCGGAAACATTAGTCGCCTTGTACGACACCCACAAGTGTAAGGGGTTGGTGCTATTTTACTCTGCCGGACACCACACGGCCAATTAATATATTATTATATAGTTCAATATATTATTGAAGCAAACATTAAAAGAGCCGAAATAATAAAAGTTCCTGATAGAGTTTACAATTCCTAAAATTAATTTTGTATCAATGAGGTTATTACGAGCTATTAAAATAACGATATTAAGTACCTACTATACCCCCAGTGGTACCTACATAGTGGTAATGATGAGTGCTCAGGTTTGGAGATTTAGAGAAACATTTTTGGAATTGTCTTATCTATCTGAAAATAGCAATATTTTTGCCCGGTCGACCAAAATTTTTGGACCAAAATTAATGATATCCTTTAATAAATTATTCAACGACTAGGCATGAGTAATCTTATACCTAGTACCTACAATATTTTTCCAATGCCATGTTCTACCTAAACGGTGCAGAGTTAGTAAGTAACTAGCGAACAAATCTCAGAATAATCTATCACAGGCTAGGTGCTGGGGGGTCGGCACTCGTCAATCTTTGCCGACATTTAATTCCGAGTAACTAAGCGTAGATTCGTGCCTCAGAACGTGATTGTATTGGATACTGTAATTGCAATGAAGTCCTTTACAGCCAAGGCACGTAACTGATTTTTAGATAAAGAAAAAATTTACACAAGATTTTAAGAAAAAAAACTTACACATAGGGTAACGGTCCTTATGTGCCATAAGTGCGTTCCAGTAAATTAGTTATTACCTACATCACTATAAGTATGTGATTTTGAAAAGTATTCGTAAGTCGTGTTTAAATGCGTAAGTTCGGGTGAAAAATAATAGCACACAACTTTAATGGCGAGTTTTATATTGGGGTGTATTGTGATCGCTTTAGCAATTTGGAAATACCATAGACAAACTATCTTATTAAACTATTTTATTGGGAATAAAATGAAAAGTTGTTCATACACGTTTACGACCCGGTCCGCCCATAGAAAACACAGGGAACCAGGTTCGGACCGGACGTGGACCACGCTCTTGATGAGTAGGATCGGAAAACTGATTTGTGCTCCATGTACTTTGGCGGTAATTTATTACCGTAGGTTTGCCACCGGATAATACCACGCGGTGACTGCGCGCGCGCACTCCTCGTTTTAAGGAAATATCCCTCGCCGAAGAACCACCCAGTCCCGGGACCTTAGATCAACTGTCGTTCCCGTCTTTCTTCCCTTAGCCCCTCAACCCCGCATCCTAAAGCGTGAGAAACCCAACCATTGACCAACATGTGTTACTCAATTCCTCTATGAATGACAGGGTCCGCTCGTCGAAATTCTTTGTTTTCTCCGGGACTATCTATCGTCTTTGTATTTTAAATATATTGACGCAACGCTAATGACAACGCAGGTCATAAAAGTAAAGAGATGCTCTCGCGTGCCATAAAGACAAACGCGCGTACCATTTTTGTTAAATATTTTACAATAGAGACTAGGGAACAATATGCCTGCTGTGAAGAAAGGAAGTCAGCGCCGTTTCTTAGTTAATTGCCGCCCCAAAACATCTTAATAAATCCTGTTTCAAACAATAGCCCACATGTGTGCAGCGGCGTCGGGTTAGGTCCCGAAAAAGACATTTCCAAAACGATAGTTTGTCTTATTTGTTCTATGGTATTTCCAAATTGCTAAAGCGATCACAATGCACCCCAATATAAAACTCGCCATTAAAGTTGTGTGCTATTATTTTGTCACCCGAACTTACGCATTTAAACACGACATACGAATACTTTTCAAAATCACATACTTATAGTGATGTAGGTAATAACTAATTTACTGGAACGCACTTATGGCACATAAGGACCGTTACCCTATGTGTAAGTTTATTTCTAAAAATCTTGTATACATTTTTTCTTTATCTAAAAATCAGTTACGTGCCTTGGCTGTAAAGGACTTCATTGCAATTACAGTATCCAATACAATCACGTTCTGAGGCACGAATCTACGCTTAGTTACTCGGAATTAAATGTCGGCAAAGATTGACGAGTGCCGACCCCCCAGCACCTAGCCTGTGATAGATTATTCTGAGATTTGTTCGCTGGTTACTTACTAACTCTGCACCGTTTAGGTAGAACATGGCATTGGAAAAATATTGTAGGTATTAGGTATGAGATTACTCATGCCTAGTCGTTGAATAATTTATTAAAGGATATCATTAATTTTGGTCCAAAAACCTGTAAGTGTCGACCTGGCAAAAATATTGCTATTTTCAGATAGATAAGACAATTCCAAAAATGTTTCTCTAAATCTCCAAACCTGAGCACTCATCATTACCACTATGTAGGTACCACTGGGGGTATAGTAGGTACTTAATATCGTTATTTTAATAGCTCGTAATAACCTCATTGATACAAAATTAATTTTAGAAATTGTAAACTCTATCAGGAACTTTTATTATTTCGGCTCTTTTAATGTTTGCTTCAATAATATGTTGAACTATATAATAATATATTAATTGGCCGTGTTGTGTCCGGCAGAGTAAAATAGCACCAACCCCTTACACTCGTGGGTGTCGTACAAGGCGACTAATGTTTCCGAGGCAAAAGATCTATAGTCTCCGGAACTGGAAAATGGGCAGCAGCGATTTCCATTGTTATATTTACAACACTGCGATCTTCAACCTGCCTGCCAAGCGTGGAGATTATGGCAATAGTCCATAGTCCAAGTACTGCAGTGGACTGTTATGGGCTGTGATAATATTTTAAACGTGAATGATTGTTTTTTCTCGGAATCGAAAATATACCTATCTGAAATTTAGGTAATTTAGTGTCTAATTAAAATTATAGTATTTTGAACACCCACTTAATGCCGCGACTCGCCTGCCGAAGGTGTCGCCGAACGTTCATCTATACACTCGCAGTATTTTACCTATATGTAACAAATTAGCAATATGTGTAAATTACGTCGTGTTCGGCGTTACGCAGAATCTTTCAAAGGAGCGGCTGTTTCAAAAAGAAAAACACAAGTATCAAGACAAGTAAAACACGCTTGAAACAATATCAGTACTGTATAAAGTTTGATTTATTTCAGAACAAAATAATATTGGTACAAACAACATTTTATAAGAAGTATGAAATGAACTGTATCAGAATATCAATAACCACCTCTTTATAAATATTTGAAAGGCGTTTCTCCTCCAAATGACGTCTATCATCAAGATTTTACGAGAACAATTGTTACCGAATAAAAAGTACCGTGTTCATTTAATGAAACGGAACGAAAAAAAAACTTTGTCCGAAGAAAAGTGTCTGGGCAATAAAAAAGTTAAACTCTCAAAACGAGGCGGGTGGACTTTGCTGCATAGAATATTTTACAATGATGAAAGAGCTCAGTCACTGAAATGTTTGGTACCCATTTCACTCATTGAATACATGAATACTTTTTCATTATTTGTTTAAAAAAATATTGATTTCTGCACTACTGTGACGCATCTATACTGCGCTATATTGTGTACCTATAGGTAATGTTAAGTGTGCTCATATGTACCATACAGTCATTTTTAGAAAGTGTTTAATGTGACAATATCTAACAAGTGTTTTTAATTTATACCTACTGAAATTATAAAATATTTTTTTTATGATTGTTAGTAAGTTTGTTTGTTGAGAGTAATATCAGAAACCACTGAACCGGATTCAAAAACTCCTTCATTATCAAAGAGCTACATCATTCTCTAGTACCATCATATGGTATGTTTAGGTAATTCCTGAATAACCTCACCGACAGAAAAAGTCGAAAAACGCCCGACCAAGTTTACTTAAACTCAAATATTTTCTAAACTTCTAAGCCGCTTTTAATGAAACTCAACTGACTTTCAAATAGAGTAAACCCGCATCCAAGTCAGTCCATTTGTTCGGAAGCTACGAGGCCACAGACAGACACACATATCAACAAGCCAAACAACCCATTGCGTCAGATGTCTACTCATCAAAGTGCCCATTTATTGTTTTGTCAACTTCTCTATAATTATGACTACGTCGCTATCGGCGCTCTTAGCAAACAGCCTATTTCGCATTTTGGTAATTCTCAAATCGTTCGTCTGTCAGCAGGGGAACCATAAGCAGGTGAGGTTGGCTAGGGCTCCTAGGATAGTGGTAGAGCCCCATAATCTGGTAATGATGAAAGACGTGAAGATTTTTCAATATATTAAGTCCTTACCTATGAAACTAGCGTTTTGTATGGCGAAAATGACGGGAACTGGAATTTTCATACTAGCAAATTTTTCAATTTTATGGAAATGACCAATCCAATTACGATGAAACTTTGTTGGTATAATCAGGCAATAATATTCTAATTTATTAGTAATCATTTTCCGATATTTCGTTCGGATCCAAATAGCACAATGTTGAGTTGCTGCGAGCATGTTATATAAAATTAATTATTATATTATATCATTACAAATGAGCGATTATATTCGAACAACATTTAATTGGATTTAAATTACTGTTACATACAAGCCTACTTATAATCCTCGGTAGTGTATTTTTACTTGTTAATGAATGGATTTTGCGGGAAGCGGGTAGAAGCGCGTCGAAGCTCAGAATAAACAGCAAGCACCGCTTCGCGGAGGCAAATGTGGGCCAATTAAAAGCTTTACTCAAACAGCCCTCTTGAATTGAAACCGCTCGCTAAGCGAGTTACAGCGTCACGCCGACAAATGTCAAATCATCGTGACGAGAGTGCTCCTTGCTCTGTTTCATTTGCGGCCCCATTTGCCGTAATCTACTTTGCTATAGGGATTTGGATTACCAAAAATATGACTGCAAGCTATGCTTTTAGGACAAATTTCAATGTCGTACGATCAAGTACGCGTGTAAGTTGTCTACCGACCATACAAGATATTTTTTAGATATCTGAACAACTCTAATGACTGACTAATGAACAGAGAGTCAAGGGATTTTCCCCCATTTGCAACAAAAATTAGAACCATATTTTTCATTCCGTAAAATAATAACGCAATCATTACTTGGGGGAAGAAAGAGGTTAGGTGGTGGTATACAATATATCCAGATTGCCTCCTGTAGTTAGTTGCAATACTTATTTTCAATAACGACAAATTTTCATGACTAGCACGCTTGCCTATTTGTCTGCAGATTGAAGAAAAAAATTGTAACGTAAAATCAAATCAAATCTTATATGTTGGTAAAACAGTTTTACACTCTTTTGAATTCGAATCGTAGTGAGAAGCTCTGCGTAATATTTTAGAAAACAAATATATGTTGTTTAAAGGATAAAAATTTGTCTACAATAATTGAAGAGTATCTTAGTTCCAACACCGTTTGTTTGTTTTTTCAGTAGAATTGAGCTCTAGGTGGCAATCGCGGTTAGGCGATTCTCCTGTAATAAAAATGGCAAGGGTTCTTGCCTTCCGCCTTTCTCTGGGTTCACAAAATTGAAAATTTGGTGCTCTTAGTAAAAATATAATAAAGACATGCATATTACGCTGAACAACCCGTATACGCATTAGATTCTTATCCAACGCGCATCTATACGTGAAAACATTAATGGAATTTGAAAGACCCCGCTGGGAGAGGTTTGTCAGTTTCAAGGTCGATTTTGTCTCCAAGTCTGACTGAATAACTAAGTAAATTGTGAAGGTACTCTAAACTAATTTGCTGTCTAAATTCTGTTCTTTATGTTACAATTACGTGTGTATTTTAATCCTTATTTGTTTAGGTATACGTTACACAAAACTTGTAACGAAGAAAGAAGGTAAAAGTATACGCAGCGCTTTATACTTCATCGTATCTTCGCGACAAACCGAGTGGGCCGAAAACTCGGAACACATTACTTCTGCCTTCAATCCAAATCCGCACTTTAAATCAACGGGATTATCGTACCCTTACTTCGAAAATAAGACAAGTGACAGAGGCATTATAGCCCCTCCAACTCCGTAAACAATGGAAGCGAGATCCTTTGATCTTCAACTGGAGAACTTTTATTAAGCAACGCTGGCGAGAATTTTCTTTTAATTTAGCCACTCATAATTCTTACAAAGGCGTCTAATTGGAATAAATAAAACACTTTTTGTTGTAATATTAGTAAAGCGTTATATAAAGCTAGTTTTATTGAGATAGTTTGTTTTGTGAAATCAAGACGTAGTTTTAACAATAATTATTGAATTTATGATACGTTGAATTATTTACGGACTTTTTTGTCAGAATAGATTTCCGCCGCCATAATTCATCGTTAAAACAAAAACGATAGCAGTGCCTCTAACGGTGGACAATGTAATTATTTTACGATATGACCACTAATGATGTACCTGTTCGTATCGTTGAGCTGGCTCGCGGTCATTTTCCATTTCATGAAAATAAATGATCGGCCATATCATGAAGTGACCATTTTTAAGATCGACAATTTAAGTGCCGTAAGTAGTGGAAGATTAATAGGGAGGCCTTCGCCCTGCAGTAGGACAGAAATGGTTAAAAATAAATAACAAAATTTTGAGTGCCGCATGCAAACAAGTTTTAATTAAGTAACTAACATTTTCGTTATACTTACACCTATTTAAATGAAGTACTTACAACAATCTGCTTATAAAGGATGTGCCAACAAGAATGAAATAAAATTGTTAATTTAGTGTTTTATTAGAATGTTTGTTGTTACATATTGACACTTAATCATGACACCAAATTTGGTTAATAGCCACCGAACATCATTAGGCCTATGATGCTCTATGGCTACAATACATAGCCAGCGCTGAAGAATGACGTCCGTAGTAGCCTTGTCACGAGATCAATCGAAGGTAAGATCAATGTGTCTCGCCTGCGCTGGTTTTGTCACATGCAGCGTAAGTGAGATATTTTATATGGGGAATAGGTACTTAAAATAGACCCTGGCAAAAAGCGGAATTGACCGCTTGAATGTTAATGATTTAGCTTACAAGTAAAACTTGAAAAATGTGACTCCTCAAGCTTACAACTTAAAGTTCACGTAAGTTCTTAACTCGGCGTTTGTATGGTAAAAAATCAGTACAAGGACTGTATAGTGGGTCAATATGACCCGGATTTTGAAAATGGTTTAATCCTTAATATTTCAATCAATTTTTGGGAATGATATAATAAATCAGTTTAAGTGATGTTCAAATTACTATATTTTGATGAATATCAATAAAAAAGCAACAATATTAGGAACTTGTTATGTATTTACGAACGTTCTATAAAATCTATAACAAAATATTTAACTTATGTAATCTTACTAACAAATATACAAAATTATAACTTTTTAATATTTTTTTTTACTTTTTTTAATAACTAATGTGATGTCTTTATGAAACTTTATGCTAAATTTAACGGAAATTTTAAAACTAATCACAGTCGGCATCTACATTTGCATATTCGCCGTACTAAGAAATTATGTAGTCTAGACAGGCAATCTTCTTACAATTTAGACAGGCAGGACATATTTGGCAGCGTTTTTAAACCCGTGAATTTCAGTAGGTGAGCCCTCTGAAGGTTCTTCAGTAAATTATCTTATTGTTTTGCGCATCACTCTAGGCAAACGAAACACATCTTTGCAGGCGTTCAAGTGATCGTTTAGAATTCTCTTCTAATCCGAGTAAACCAGTAACTTTTATTTTTTCGAACAGTACTCACACTTGTCAAATTATGATCCTTGGGTAGGCGTAGCATTAGCTAGTGACTAGTAAACCAATCATCAAATAAATAAATGCATAAACGTAATTGGCACAAAAAGGTTACATCGAATGTATGGTTGGGTCATATGTACCCCGCTTGACCTTTGACCGCTTGTAACTCCCTGTGCAGGGACACACCGACTGAGCTGATACTAGAACCGAAAGGGGAGAGGTATTAACTGCAGCTACTGAAAAGCACGCCAACTTTAAACTATTATTTAAAAAATACGCGCGTTCAAAAATGTGGTGAGTTATTATGACCCAACCTGACAGACGCCGGGTTAAAGGTCTTCTCAGTATTATATTATCAACCTTTAACTAGTTTAATTTTCTTCTTGACTTGCAAAAACCTAAACTTAATTGAGTGTTCCAAAGAAATTTACGTACTCTGGAAAATAATCTGTTTATAAAAAATAAGCAACACATGGCATTACCACATTTATTAAGTATGTAAACCGCAGAGCAACTGTGGCATCCAGGTGAGAAATGCCCCTCCAATATGTTTCCAGAATCCCGAATAATCTCGGGACGGACAGCAATTTGTTCGGTAAGGCACTCCCTTGACAGGGATGTCTATAGATTGGAGTGATTGCCAATAGTACCTTCAAGCTACTATTTTAATTGCATACCTCACGCCACATGCCGCAAGAAATGGTACAAATTTTCAAGAGAGTTTTTGTGTAATTTTAGGCGGCGAGGTCTTTTTAGCATAAAATAATTCAATAAAAAAATCAAAGTTTGGGGTGTAACTAAAATTGTCAATTTGTTGAAAACATGCCCCTTGAATCCAGCGTAAGCTGGGATTAGCTACTCAGATGAAGAACAATTATTTTTTAATAATCTACATTTGGGGTACAATTTAATGTCTATTTTTTTACCGTTGACATACATTTCATATGGTAGAATCACTTTTAGTTATGTGCAACATCGTTACCCTATCCTTACCAACGGCTTCACGTTTCCAGTCTGTACGTAAAAATGAACAAAAAACATTAAATTTTTGGGCTAGAACTGAACAATTCTCTTTGCTACGACTCCCAACTCCCTAATACAGTTAACAGTACTAACACGTTGCGATGCTCACAGGCTCTTTGAGGTGTTTCTAATCCTAACGCCCGAAAAGGAGTGGGAAATAATCCTAGCAACTCGTTATGTGCTTTCAGAACGTGTTTTGTGAGTGTTAACACTTAAAACGAAAACCTAAAGCTCGAAGGAGTATCTGCTTGAGAAGAGTAAGATATTTACCCAAGACTGGAAAGTTTTCTAATGTTCCCTGAATGTAACTGCGAAAGACTTCATAATATTCAACGTGAATTGTGGGGTAACAGTTCTGTGTTTTACGGAATTTTTGAACGAAAGTTTATTCTTACAAAATTTAATATTGTCTGTGAATTGTCGAAGATTGTCTGAAATGAAGCTGTTATTCCTGCAATTTTTATTATTGTAAAAAGTTGAATGGTTAGACTACAGTAGAACAAAAAATATTTTTCGGTTTTATGTAGATGGTTGTGTCAGTATTTATTTATATTTATTCTTCTTTCTATCGAGTCGATCGACTAAACTCTGACTTACACTTTATTCACTCAGTATTCGGCGACGCATACAGCATTTGAACTGGCCTCAAACAAATCCTCCATTGCACAAGTTTTAGAACATGCCGAGTATGAAACGAGGTGGTCAATGGTTTGCGGAGAATTGCCACAGTCGCATTGAGAACTGTCATTTATATATCCCCACCTAAAGCGATTCTTCTTACATCGGCCCACCTGGGTTCGCAGTCTATTTAGCGCCTTCTGAAAATGTTGTAGTGTTCGTCAGCAGAAACCTAAGTAAATCTTTCCGAAATTCAATCTGGTTCCTTAGCACCACTGTATCGTCGTGGACTTATGCCGAGGGGAGGGGGGATAGGGTAGTGAGAATTTATAGAAGATCGTAAAGTTACAGCAAACGTACTTTTTGGTCGGGCTTAACTAAAGACAGCGTCCAGTATACAAACATGATTTTCCACCAAACAAACATTCCAGGCGCTGAGTTATTCGTAATAAAAATTCATAACACTACGAAAAACAATTTGATTATTTGGGCCAAACCCCTGTTTTGTATGTCAAAGGCAAATAGGTAACTTTATATGGGTCACTACTGTGTACCAACTTTCGTGTAATATTATCATCTCATCAATAAAATTGTCGGATAATTTCCATTGCTAATTTCAAGTAAATAGAAGTACTTAAGAAGTACTTAAGAAGTAAATATTTACTATTAAGAGGACGTTTTCGATTGCAATTATTTTAGTATTATATGATGGGCCATGCCCGATTCAACTTTATGACGTTTGCTGCCATAAAGTCAAATATTGTAAAAGCGACTTCGACCTTATCCTAATGTCAATTTTACCTTATTTCGTAATACAGAAAACCTAAACAATTTAGACAAAACTCTAGGATTGTGTATGAAATCGAAACAACCGAAAACGACCGTATTTCGTAGTTGGGTCAAGAGGTCATGGGCGGCAGTGATTGCTAACCGGTGCCCTGTTTGCTCGTGTAGGAGGCTCCTATAATATAAAATATCTATTTATCGCAAGCGATTTAGAATAAAAACGAAATAATATCTCAAAAACACATCACAAAAAATATGAAAAATTATATAAATGAATTCTATAGATTGTGATTTCGTCTACCTACATAAATACTAAACAAGGGTTCGACGAAATACATACTGACATTCTATGTGTCTGAATCATAACTAGCTCAGAATCTGTGCTCATAAGCAATCAAAACCTTAAGCGTCCTCATAGCATATTATTTCAATACATGTCATGTATTACGTCACGTTCTCTCTAATCAATTATTTTATTTGATAGAAGTTTTTGTTCGAATTTCAAATGTTCGAAAACGATAGGTATGTCGAAGTTTTAAATTCTATTTTAGATACATTTTTTGCACAATTTTGTTAGTCCATAGATTAATAAGTCAATAAAATATTAATATTTTCGTTTTCTATTACGTTTATTCATTATACATATAAATAAAAAATCTCAAAAGAATAACAAATTTTCATAACAAGCTTTTATTGCACGGTAGCAGTAGTAAAAGGTATAGTAGTAGGTACTCATCAAGACAACTCCAAAGAGCCCAAACATGATGGGTTATCTGATTACGTTCATTAGTTGATATGCCCACCTTCCGACTCCATCGTCAGACCAGCTCCATGGTACCAAATTAATGTATTGTCATCCAAGTTACATAGGTATAATTACAGCTCAATCAGATACCAACAAATGGTCGAAAAATGGTTTGCAAATTTTGACGGACAATTACATACTCGTACATAGGACAGTGCAAGTTAAATGTAAGCTTGTAAAAAGCACGCAACCATATACGTAACAAATATATAAATTGTCTGCCAATCCCTACTTCACCTTGTTTTATCGCTACGACTCTTAGAGTATTTTTAGAGAGCTGAAGGCGCGGAGGAAAATAACTAATTGTATGTCCTAAACACTTACTAAGTTACTTAACTTCATTGAATTGTATTTGGTGATCCTTTGAATATTAATATAAATGCACAGCCGTTCTTTTCTATTTACCTTTGAGTCAGATGAAAGTTCTAGTATCAACAGTACTACACTAGAACTTCGTCCTGTTTCATTTGTTGAAATATTTGTTGAGCAAAATACTAATGAGAAAAATCATTGTCTGAAAGTAAAGTAAGTATACCAACCTACTTATGTCATATATCTGAAAGAATTCACCTCATCCCTCTCTTGGCGGCAAACAGTACCTAAAAGGGAGTCTTACTCAACCCACTTGTATTGTTGTTTTTCCTAACTTTTTGTGATGGTTCCTAAAAGTTTGTAAACTATTCACTGGATCCCGGGTAATGTAAAAGCCATGTTTTTGCGACCAATTCTATATAAATGGAAGTAAATACTATACCAAACCTGTGACTCCATCATACGAACTTCATTTATCCATTAAGTGTGGTTGCTGTGCCTTTGCTAAATTACTTACTTAGCAAGATGATGGATGATAGCGAAACATTGTGGTACCAACATGACATGTTTTCTTGCCGAACGAGCATTTTCTAAGAGCACTGTGTCGCTATGTGTTGGAATTTTACTTTATAAGAAAATAAATTACTTATTCTTATAGAAAATCGATACATTGAAAATAATACCTTAACTAGAGAATGTATTGTCTATCTTTTAGAAAACTTATTGCAAATTATTCATCTCGTATATTATAGAAAATTTCACGGTTTTTTCTAACAAGATTACATTTGTTAGGTTTTCACGTGATTCTGGATTATCATTATGACAGTCTGGCAGCTGAGCTCGGTTTCGTTTCAGAGAACCCTCTCGGGTTCAATCTAATTTTTTTCATACAATTCGTACGCAACCAAAATATTTAAATGAGAAAAGAATATTAAATGCAGATTGATTATAGTCCGTGAAACGATTATTCATGTACGGGAAGGAAAATATCTGCACAGCAGAATAACCGGAATGCAAATATATACACATATAATTTGCAATAACGTCTCATTTTGGATGCTAAATCTCTCTGTCTACTGGGAACGTTCATCATAATTGTGGGTGCCTGTAGGTAGGTACGGCCTATAATGACTTTTGAATTATTAAGTGTACAATTACTTCCATTCGCTTTCAACTGATAGATAGGATACTGGTAGTTGCATAATCGCCTTTAGGTCCCCATCGCTGACATCGATTCAGCATTCAGAATAAATATTCATACTTCTGTGAATATTCGGAATTTCCCATCTAAAATGTATTTTAGTGCCAAATGGGTCTGATTTATGATTTTAATTAGTAGGTAGCCTCTTACTCCTAATGAGATATTAAGATTATAAAAAATTGTACCAAGTGTTACAAGTGTGTTAAGGATAATATGTTTTTGTAAAGATGAATAAGAAACGATATGATTTTATCATTAAACCAAGATATTTCAGGATCTTATTCAAAATTTCAGACTATAAATTGTTTTTAATTTGACATTATAGTTAAAATACACTTAAGATTTTTACTTTTAAACTCAAAAGCGCGTAGTCTTACGGTTTATAAAATTTAAAGCATTTTTATCTACATTCATAGCGTAATGTTACTTTTCGATACAGCATTTTCCATACCATTTTTCATTACAGCTGTATCGAAAAATAACTTTTTAATCATTATGCAACACTTTTCTTTTTTAAATTTTTGTCTGGCCGGGACATGGCGAAATGTAGGCTGAATATCTAAATTTCTTTAACAAATTCAAAATTTCCTGTTTATATTTGTGATCAGTTCATAGTTTGTAGTTGTGATTGTGTACATTTGGAATAATTTTTCCGCTAAACTGAATATTTTTTAACTGTTGTAATTTGTAATTGTGAATGTTTTTCTTGTTTGAAGCAAATAAATAGATAAATGTGAAAGTAGTGAAGCGAAATTCTCGCCGATATCCTTGACGCGTCGATACAACAGAACTGACTCGCAGCTTACTTCCAGCAAAATTTAAACTACCCCCTTTTATATGACAGTTGCATAAACCACTATTATACATTAGATATTATGGTTGCCAACAAGCTTATGACTCACCTGATAGTAAGCAGATACCATAGGAAGTAATTCAAAAGCAATCGAAACAAAAGCTTTTATACATCTCTTACCTACCTATACACCGACCATTGGTCAAATGAACAAGTTTCGTAAAACCCCGACCTGAATCTGACAGACTCTGGTCCGTGTGAAATCGGTCACATGCTCGCATTGAGAGGTTGCGGTGCACAGCTCGGCTGTGGGTGGATCGCGGGTAAAACTTGTCGAAATCCATCCCGTAATCAGATTTGTGTGCCAACTTCACTTATTCGACTATGTTTTTACTTGATTGAACGGCTGTAGGCTGTTGTTGAGCATCATGATACTTATTGATCAAAATTTACCTATAGGTATCGTTAGGTACCGTTGGCGTAGCGAGGTTGATCTTTCGTGATCTTTCTTGAGCTTTCGCTGGAGACCTGGAGACTATCTGAACTGTTTAGGACCCCGGTATTTATTATTATTTTTATACCTACAAAACCTACCTTAGGTTTATTAATTATTTCGTATAGGATTTAGTTCATTTTTACATTTACTCTTAGATACTTAAATGTTAAACAAAGTAATTTTTTTTTTCCTGTTCGACTTTATGTTGTAGTATTTGTCGACAAAAGATACAAAATTACCTGAATTAGGTACCTTATCTAGACAAACAAATCTTAGAAAAACGAGCTAACGGGTCACCTGACTGTAAGTGATTCCAGCACCAGGAGGGTTGCGAACGTGTCGCTGGTCTTTCAGAAAGGTCAACATGAGAAATAGTCAACACGTCGTACATTTCAATTAATTAATTTCTTTGTTTGTAAGCGAAAGACGCAGCGTGAGTAGGCCTCCCTCAAGGTGGACCGACGACTTGGTCAGATTGCAGGTACAAGCTGGATGTGGGAGGCACAGGTCCGGCCTTTGTGGAGATCTCTGGGAGAGGCCTATGCCCAGCAGTCTTTGGCGTCTTTGGGCTGATATGATGATGATGAACTTCTTTGTTAATGTTTTACTTAAATAACAAATTTAACAAATTTTAATTTTACAACATGTTTACATGTTGAACAAAATAGTCACGATATTCGAAAAAAAGAACGTTCAGTCGAACCGAGAACCACCACCTTTACTGATTTTTTTGTGATGTCTATTAATAATTTTGGATATACTCGTAATAATATCGAATGCGTATCAAACAAATAGCAAGGTTCGTAGTAAACAATGACGAAATTTTTCTGTTTATTTCTTATTCGTTGAACAAACACCTACCCCATAAAAAAAACCTATTGTATTCCTTCACACACTAAACGTAATATTGCTCCTTATTTATTAGATTCGTAAAATATTTGCGGGTATACGCTGATAGATAAAGCAATTATTATGTCACTAAATATTTGAGCGCTCTCAGTTGCTATAATATTCTTGACGGTAGTATTATAATTCTATGTAGCACCGTACTCGAATTATTGTGGTTATAAATGGCATTTCAATTAGTTCCTCAATAGTTCTAGGAGAATAATAATATTATTATCACACGGAACCTGATACTTCATATTTCGTCAAGTAACATTCGAGATTGTTCTTGTGTACGTTCTGTTTATAAAATTTATTGTATTTTTATGACTCTGCATGTTGTGTATTATAATATGTATTTACTAGTGGACCCGGCGTGACTTCGTTCACGTGGCGTCCTATCCCCAATCTTCCCCTACCACTAGCCCATACCTACCCTACACGTACCCTACATCTACTTTACACCTACTTTACCTCTACGTACCCGTTTTTTCTTGCTTATAAACATAGATATATACATGACGGATCCGGTCAATAGCATAGAATCATCATCGTACAGTCAATAGTACGGCCTCATACGTCGTATAATGACGCAGAAAACGGAAGTGGGAGTGCGCCGCCTGGTGGGGCGTGCTGACAAAGTCTCGACGGCACGACTCGGGCGGAGTGGAGGGCATTCTTGGCCCGACCGCCGAGGAGTGAACACGTCTTGAAACTGTCTCCACATTTCGTTTATAGAAAATTTTGTTTACGTTTGAAAATAAAGTCATTTTAAAATAACCTTTGTAATAATAATGTAAATTACCTCAACTACCTACATTGTAATACCTCTCTGATTTCAAGTAAAATTATAAGTGATGTGCAAAAATGAAGTGGAATAAATACAGTGGAGTAAATGTGAACCCTTTCTTTAATTTATCTGTGCGAATACGATCTAATACTGATATCACCACCCTGATGACAAGAATCCTGATACACCACTTTCCTTGACGCAACGACATATATATAGAAGACTTTGTCGCTGGTTAATAATTTAGCAATAAACACTGAAATATTTATTGGACATGCTAAAAACATAAGTTTTACAAGTAATACATGTGTTTGTTATACTTTACGGGAAAAAGATACTCCATCCTTTTTTTTGGTTGCTGTTTATCGGAATTAGTGCATGTCTTTCCTACGCAACTCAGCATTCTTAGATTGTAAAGTAAAGACCATTCGTATAGGTACATGGCCGAAAGCTCACTGAGACGACGTTGGAGCTCCATTGCAGTTTTAGCTCCAATGAAGTGGTCTCATTGCCTTTGTACAATGAACCGGTCCATATATAGAAGTCTTTGCTTATAAACCTTTCTCTTAAATCACTCTATCTATTGTTGAAAACCGCATTAAAATCCGTTGCGTAGTTTAAAAGATCAGAGCGTACATAGACACATACATAGATACGTAGGGACCAACGCATTGAAGCGACTTTGTTTTATACAATGTATACATGGTCCCTTGTTGTCTGAAATAAAGAAATAAGTATATATTTCACGGTTACAAAAATAGCTCTAGTATGTCGAAAAAACATGTAAGTAAAGAAGATACTTATTTGTATTGTATGATGTATCTAGATATTCATGGTCTACGAATTTCTTCCTTTTAATAATAATAATAAGTTCTCAAATGAAAAATATTTTTTCACAACAAGTCATATATTGCGGCACAGTACTTACTCATCAAGATCGATCCAAGAGCCCAATCAAGATGGGGTTGTCCTGTTGCTTTCTGTAGTTCCTATGGCCACCTTTCTTCATCATAATCAGAACTTGAATATCATCTAGGGGTATAGTGCTCATTACGACCATACCATAGAGACCAAACTGATGGGATTATCTTGTTGCATTGCCTTCCTTCATCATCATCATTCCTTAAATATCGTCTAGTGGTAAAGTACTCATCATGACCATTCTAAAGAGCCCAAACATGATGGCGTTATCTTATTGCATTTATTATTTTCTATTACCACCTGCCAACTCCATCATCAGACCAGTTCTATGGTACCATATTAAATGCATTGTCATCAAGTAACGTAGGTATACCAAATTATAACTCAAATGAACATCGAGAAATGGGTCAAATTAGGCAATTAGCCAGTTTTAGTGGGAGAGGTCCTAAATCCTAACAGTGGACTGTTATGAGCTGTGATGATGATGAGGCTTTCAAGATTCCAAAACAATAATTGAAGTTAAAAACCACATCCCGATGCCATCATCAGATCAGCTCCATGATACCATATTAATGCATTGTCATCCAAGTTAAATAGGAATACCAAATTTCAGCTCAGTTGAACGCCGGCAAGTGAGTCAAATTATGCTTGCAAGATTCCAGGACCTACAACTGAAGTTAAAAAAAAGATTTTAATAACAGCCTTTTATTTCGGTAATAAACTTACAAACTAATATATGTACATTACTTATTAATTTATCTTATCCATTTGCCAATTGGTAAACCTTCTCTAGTCATGCCTGTCACGGGCCATCCTTGCCCAAGTCAATAGATGTTCTGTACCCAAGTCACTTCCCCTTTCTAATATCGTGATCCTATCTCGGCATTTCTCTCCCTATTTTCATTTTACCGTATCTGGGGTGTCAAAGGGTCACTCTGGTCGATTCAAATTTTAACTTCTTTATTTTTACGAAGGTGTTACGAAAAAGGAGCAACCTTGGTATTTTTCTTGATTGTGTGGTTTCTAATTCTGGCTGTGCTTTTTACTTCTTTTCACAGCGCTCTGGCAGATGGAAACTATTCGCATTTCATAACATGGGATGGCATGACAAGGGATCGATTCGTAGTACAAATTATGTAAGCTTAGCCATGTATGCTTAATTTAGGGTAGTGTTTTTCATATAAATTTTGTGTAACCTTTTGTATTAAATTCATTCAAGAGTTTGACGTTTTAAATGTATGTTTATGCATTTAGTAAATGTATCAAATTGAGCGTGAAATAGATTACTACATGTTCTTAATTTTAAAGAAAGCAATGAAAAAAAAAATTACAAAACTACGCTATCTAGGTGAATTATGGTGTTTTCGATTTAACTACTTATAGAAAGCCATTTGACGCACCATTGAATACATTTACTAAGAGTAAGTATAAACCATAATACAATTAATAAACACTTAAACGAATAATGGAATGGTAAAAAAAATTTAGTATGGGTGACGAATTACCTTAAGGCTAATTTTGAACAATTAAAATTTATTATTATTATTTATAACTTTTATTTAATTAGGCGTAAGTTGATAACAGAAATGAATTCGTTTGATGAGAGCTTACTAAAATTTATTACTCGTATTCACGCTGAAAACGTCAAATACAGAACAAATTGTTACAGATTTGCCATGGCGGTGAGCGCCCAATCAGCTGGACAAATATTGAATTAATCGTCAAGCGATAATGATAGTAATAGCTTTATTTAAATACATACTCACATACACACTCAGGACCGTATCCCACAGGGGTAGGCAGATACTGATTCATTATTTTAATTTAAAACAATTTGCAAACAAATTTAAAACTTTAAATAATTTATTTTTTAAAGTGTATGACAGTAAAATAATTACTAAATTATTCCTCCTAAATAATCTGAAGTTACAGCAAGATAAAAGGCACTGAAAGTTATAGACATTGAAAGGTATATTTTCAAAAGAACAAGTTTCTTTTGCAGCATTTATGCTAGTTTGAATAACTTTATGAAACTTCTGCCGATAAAGAACAATGTTAAACTGAACTGTGATTGTAGAAGTGAAGCTGTGAAAGGTAAAACTGTTTCAAATCTTAGTTGATAAAAGCTTTCATAACAGTAAAATAAAACTTATCCATTAGAGAATGACACGTTTTTGCCATCATTATTTGTTAAACTACGTTTAATTTGCAGATGGCAGTCGCTTCACTGTAAACACGTGATCTGCCAAACCCTGGATCATGATCAATCTGATGATGATGATGAATCTGATTCTCATAGGTACATACCTACACTATCACGTCTACACCCAAGATCCTGCACAACGTCGACATTCATGTCTACAACTTCTCATACATTTACGCTGATCCATGCATGTTGTAATACTTCGTGTAATGAATTAATACACCCAAATTAATGATTTGGTAAACACGTCGGCCATTTTGAATGTTTAGTTAATTTTTGACAGCTGTTTTGCTTGGATATGTTTTGCCTCGTCTTCGATTTTTGATAACGCCCCTGCTCACATCGTTGCTTGCACGCGAATATTTGGCCAAAAACAACATAATAATGGTGCTGCAGCCACCATATTCCCCAGACCTGGCCCCTGTGACTTTTTCCTGTTCCCAAAACTGTAGAGGGTCATGAAAGGACGACGCTACGCCACGATTGAGGAGATAAAGACGGCATCGAAGGAGGAGCTAAACAAGATACCAAAAAATGATTTTTTTTAAGTGCTTCGAGGATTGGAAAAAACGTTGGCACAAGTGCATTATATCCGAGGGCGAAAATACTTTAAAGGGGACAAAATAGATATTCATGAATAAATAAATACTTTTTGAAAAAATACAAATACAAACAGACGACGTATTTACTAGGGTGTTACAAAAATTGTGAAGTAAACAGACAATAAGGAAATTATGCTTCATATTCCCTAAAATAAATCCGATAATATATTTTTTTTCTATTCTATGCAGAGACAAACGTGTAGACAGCCCAGCTGATGGTACCTAGGCGGTAACTGTCGCCCATATATCTACGATTCATGCATTTATGTTGCTGGCAACA
Source organism: Blastobasis adustella (assembly GCA_907269095.1). Taxonomy (NCBI): domain Eukaryota; kingdom Metazoa; phylum Arthropoda; class Insecta; order Lepidoptera; family Blastobasidae; genus Blastobasis; species Blastobasis adustella. The sequence continues at coordinate 11,015,090 of OU026130.1, forward strand.
AAAATGCAGAACCGTGGGTGCGTTGTCACTATGAGGACTAAGTTGAAATGATTCATGCCTGTCATTGCGTTGGCTACCTTATCCTTCAAACCGGAGCATAACTTGGCGGCAAAAATATATAAGACGGTTGTACTCACCCAGGCGGACCCCTCAAGCTTGACAGAGTCCTACTACCTGATTAGTAATTAAAATTAAAAGATAACGTAAACAATAACAGCTCGCAGACATTTCTTCGAAATGATTTTAATAATAAGCTAAGCAACAGCAACTCAATCGATAATTTTGAGAAGGATTATTCTATAAATAGTACAAAAACGCTTAACTTTACCGACCAAAGGCTCATGTGAGTCGACATTGTTTTGATACGTTCCAATCGATATTTTGTATCCATATCGGTATTACAGACATCAACGTGGGCCTATCAGGTACCTGCAACGTTGGCCAGGTACTTGATAAGCCCTAGACCTACAACGTTGTGAAATAGAAAAATAACACTAACTCCTTCTACTTAAGGACCTATAATTCCATTACGTTTGATCACCTGAAACGTCGTACTTGGTGACCAAGTAATTTTCTGTTTTAACAATAAAACAAATACCGTCACTGTTCGGCCGGTCTTAGGTCCCCAGCGGAAACCTCCCTTCGCCAACAGTATTAAGAGGCACACCCCATGAGTGGGAGCTCATTGCGGTGCTGGAGTTCGATTTGCTTTAAAGTACTCATCCAGTCCCGAACTCTGCTTGCGTCGCTTAACTTTGGTTAGCGGTGTTGCAAGCACTTTGTCTGCACTGGACCAGTGCCGCTTTCATCACTAAAAATATTAAGGTAAGTATTTATCATTAATAATACGGTTATCATATGACTTTTGTATTCTTATTTTTAAAGAGTTAACTTTAAAAATAAGAATACAATTTAACTTATCTAAATTGTTAAAGAGTTGACATGATGCCGAGATATTCGTATCCAAAGGGTAGTTTTTTTAAAGATTTAATATCAGTTATAGTAACTTTATGGGAAAAATATATAAACTTCAACAACAGTGACCTAGACTCATCAATATATAATATAGTCTACAGACTTGATTATAACATCAAAGCATATCAATAGCTATCTTCCTTTTTTGTTACGTTCCAAGGCCGCCTTTCAGGATAATTGTTCACGAGCATCGCCCTGCGACTATAGAACTTAGACAACTTTGATTGGGGTCTAAAATTAATTCTCCCGAGAGGCGTGCCGAACTAATTTTGTAACAGTTATCAAGTGGGCCGGAAGCGCTTGGGTCGGCTTGATTCCCGCGAAATTGCGTGCGGGCATGAAATCATAATTCAATAGTTAGCAACTACGACAATGGACCGCTGACTTAGCGGGCCCGGGCATCCGTGATTCGGTTCGCGGTTAGCCGGATAGAATAGGAGGTCAGCATGTCTATTCAACTCTCAGTTAATAAACGATGTGATTCCCTAACAAGATCTAAGTGGGAAATAGGTGTAATCCCCTTAAAATCTATCAACTACTTACTACCTGTGAGTAGCGTGGTCGGTAAAATGTATTTTTTTTAGATTTCCGCGAATGATTTGAAGTTTGTTTCTAATGTAAATTATGTCTTATCTTTCACTATTTCAATAGTCGAGTAAAAAGAAAAATTGTAAGTGCGCAGGTAGTTTGTATTTCTCATGCAAATATTGAAAAAAAAACGAATATTTGAAAAAGGAACAAAAATACATAGTCCTTTTCACATTCGCCGAAAATAGGGATGAACATATAGAGCAAGGCTCGAATTTCGGATTAGAGCGTGTGGGCTGGGTCACTGTGTGGCGGACCAATCACTTGAATAGGTGCTTGAAGAAGCAATACAGTTGACGAAACGTTTGAACGAAACAATCCTATCGAACAAAAAAGGAACAGGGTAACGAAACCGAGTCAATTTACTTTGCGATTATTCTGAACTGTTGGGTGTAGTTTACTGTTTGTGTTGGAGCATCCGTCGAATTGGAAATTTTGTATTAAATTGAAATGGATAGAACAAGAGATGCTGTTTACTTGAAGACCAACCATATAATAATAATATAGGAGTATAATCTATTTAAATAGTTACCAAGGTGATACGAATGATTAAGCACCAAAACCGTTACTACGTTGAAAGTTTATTATACGATCAGTATTACTTTTATGTAACCCAAGCTCAATACAAGCTCGGGCCCCTCTGTAGTTCATCAATTAAATGCGTTCATCGCAATTGCCATCAAAATTATTGAGGAAGATTGGACCTTGTTCATAAATTCGTGAGGTACATTGAACAAGCAAAGCATTGTCACTAGTCTTTTTGCTCAAGCTCGGAAGGCCTCGCTAGGTATAAACACATGAGCCTACCTACACCTTAAACGCCCGGAAATGCATTCGCTATAACCAGGTGTTGAGGGTGTCTATCGGTAAAGATGACCCATTTACTCGTTTGCGTCCTTCCATTATAAAAAAAAAGAAAAATGAAAACATTTCCATCAAGTGGACCATCCGTCCGTGTGCCTCCCAAGGAAATAAAAAAAACATTGACTAGTTTTTATATTTATTAGCACTAATTTTCCCAATTGCCCAGCAACGTCGTCAACCTAATTAAGAACGAAGTTCAATGAAAGCCGAAACGACAATGCTTTCGTCGTCGGAAGTAAGACCATCATTGTCCAATTTACAAATGAAACCCTGCGTACCCGCACCAAACTATTGCCTGCTTGGCTCGTAAAGGCAATTTAATTTGCTAAATTTGTTATTCCAAATGTCTGCCAAGTTCCTGGGTTTATTTAACTCGGCCTCGGAGGGTCATAGCGGTGGCTTGCGGTGGTGTAATAAGATCTTGTCGTAATTAACTCAAAGTGAAATGAGCTATGTCACAGTCCCAAATTAGATTTATGGCGGCGCAGTTACGACCATTTTCATTAGGACTTCGGATTCGGGAGTGTCAAAGTTTTAGGTGGGTAGTCAATAAAGATCGCTGGTTAACGGTTCGCGAAAGAGCTATTGTTTTTTTTTCTAGCCGGAGGCAAATGAGCAAGTAAGCTAACTGATGGAAAGTATCGCCATCAGTACTGGGAAATACCCGGGATTTCGGAGTGTAATGTGTTCAGTAAGTACGAATAACTTAATTGAGAATGTTTCTTTCTTTCTTTCTTTCTTTGATGTACGGAATTTCAAAAATTATGTATGGATCTTCGAATTTCACAATACATAATTTTTCGAAGTTCCGTACATCGAGGTGATGAACATTCTCAATTGAGTAATTCGTACTTAAGTATATATTTTCTGAACACAGTACTCGCTCGTTTGAACTTCGACATTCAGTATTACACTCGGGATATCGATAATATAATAAATATCACCTTGATCATAATCCAGGATTTGTCAGATCAGGTTTTTACCGTAGAAAGACTGTCATCTAACCTCCGTGACCCTGTTAACAAGGGAACAGATTGGATCATGGTTACACATTTCATCACAATACTTTCTCTTACCGTAAGAGCATAGGTTGGTGTTCAATTAATGCACATAGGTAACTTAGAAGGTCATTGGTAGATGGCAGTACTGAAGATCGAACTCAGTACCTTTAGTTTGACCTCGCTAGCCATTAAGCCATCGACGCCCCGGGAGTTCGAGAATGCGTCCATATAATATAACAAGCGACTCGTGCACTCAGGTTTGCAAAATGCAGCAGGCGTATTGTCACTGCGAAGACTACGACGATAATCATGGCTGTAATTGTGGCTGCCGTATCCTTCAAACCGGAACACAACAATGCAAACATTGTTGCTTGGCGGTGAAATAAATTAGGCGGTTGTCCTCATCCTGGCTGGCCTGACTCCTTAGGCTTCACCGAGTCCTACCTTCGGTATTTTTACTATTTCGATAATTAACTTCGATAAACGGATATTTTGTATCTACCTAGGTTTTAATCCTCCACCCCGGGAGAAAACATACACGTATGTCCAACAATTAACTATTTAGCAAGGTCACGGACAATAAACTTCACGGCATAATTTAAAAAGTCCAGCTTCAACCCACACATAACCGGAGTTACCACAAAACATCCCTTAACCTCTAAATAAGGAAAACAAAACGAGCTCGCAAGGTAAATGAATAATTAAAGGACAACGCTTTTGTATGCAAGCACTTTTTGTCAGTACCTTATGATTTATGTGACAAAGACTAAATCCCATGGGCGTGTTTGTGCCGTAGATTCACCGGGTTGCATTTAATTATGGTCAAAATAAATCACGTGGGCCCCAGTTGAGCCATAAATAGAGGCTGTGACTATGGGACGTGAAAGTTCTACATTACGGCACATATCCGTATAAAGAAACCGGATAACCGTAACACCGCCATATTCCTGTATTTGGTTACTGTATTATTCACCCATAATGGTCCAGTGCTGGACTTCACTTTTACATCAGTAGCGGATTTTGATATAAACTCCACGTTTGGCAAGATGCTCGGAGATCGCAGTGTAATACACAATAGTCAGTCGGTCTCAAAGGAGGGCTCAGCTGGTTAGCCTTTAAGACGTTAGTCGGATAAGCTCTTAGAACGGTATTGGTGTAATATTTTACTCAGCCACTGTATTATACAATATTACAGAGTCTCTAGCTCCCCGGTGTGACTTTGCTCGAGGTGTTTCAACCAGGTTTCAACTTACCCCTACCCGTACGATTTTTTAAACATTTTCTTTCATTCTCAGACTTGTGACAATAAAATACCGGCCCTTTTTCAATTTTTTCGTACATTCGAGGTTAGTAGGTAGAGTATGTTTAACTTTCTATCGCGTGATGTCTTTGAACACCTATAGGTACGACTACTCGCGCGTCGTCTGACAGACTGAACAATTTAAACCCTTTATAAAACTTTTTAAAGAATTAATTATATCTTTTAAATAAAGTTGAGAGTATAAGATAAAATAAAATCAATGTCAGGGAATTATTTTATATATTACTGTGTAACAGACGTTTATCTGTACAGTTTATGATAACAAGCGCACTGCCACTTTTAGAAAAAAAATCCTTTGCAGCTACTACCACATACAGAATATCGTTAAGCAAATTGAATTGGCTGAGAGAATTTCAGTAAGTATATGCTGTGTATAATGGAGTAGGACGCTTGAACCCTTAACATAACTTTGAAATACAAACTTGCGTCCGAATTGTGGTACTAACTATAAATTCAAAGTCAACAGATTGCATCTGCTATTAGGGGTTAAGTTAGTTTTGAGTCGCGGTTACGTGGCTCTGTCGATATCATATACAGGGTGTCCCAAAACTCGACGTCAACCCGAAATCGGATGAAAAGGCAAGTCATGCTGGTTGGCAGAAAAATATGAAAAAAAATCTAAGTTGCATTGATTTCAACATTATAGGCATTTAAGAAAAAACGCAATATTGCACACCCTGCGACAGGCTATTCAGTCCTGTTGCCACAAATCTTTACTTTTTCCCATTTTTTTTTTGCTGTGTATTTCTAAATAATGCTTCTCTAAACTGTAATCAAAATTTTGAAACCAGCTGTTTAAGCTTGCATAAAAATAGGACTTATCTCTTAAAAAACATTTCAAAATAAAAAATCGCCTAGGTTTAACTGACTGTATTAAAAAAAAAGTACTACACGGGTTTGGCAAGTTATGTCAAAAGTTGGCGCATTTAGTGAGGATTCCAGAATGGTTTGATACTTGGTAAATTGTAGCTGCTATCGTTGGCAAAAAATTGTTTTTCCTTTAAAACCCAGTTTTTACAAATTTTTGTTACTTGGTTAAAAATTATTCTAATGGGCGCAAGGTTTTCCAAACAGTTGTAAATTGTTGCTTGAGATGAAGGAGTCATTCTAAGAAGTGTGAGCGAGATAGATATTGACGCTTAAGTGACTGAGACGGAGAGTGTCATCTTACCAAGTGCGAGCGAGACAGAAAGTGACGCCAGGTATTCGCTATTGTACTTACACATCACAACACAATCACAAATTAGTACGTTACGCTCCTTCGTTTACTGTGCTTGTTTTCGTATTCGTTTGTGTTGATTTCGCACTGACTACTTTTGGCTTCGTTTATGGACTTGTGATTGCTTGTGATTTGGATTCGGACTGTATGAAGGGCCGGTATTCCAAATTCGCGCCTCTTTCGTCAATCGTCTATCATTCATTCGCTCTACATGCCCGAACCATCTTAACATCTATCTTTCTATTTTTGATACTACATCATTTTTCATGTCACACCTTTACGTATCATTATATTTTTCACTCCATCACTCAATATCACTCCACACACTTTCCTTAGGGACCTCATTTCCAACGCATTTATTCTACTTTCATTCCTCTTCTGCCATACCCAACATTCACTACCGTATGTTAGTGTGGGAAGCAAAACTGCGTTATGCAAAGCAAGGCGTGCTTTTGTGGCAAACTTTTACTTCCCATCACACGATTAACGGCTCCATTCACTGCGTTACCCTTGTATACTCTTCTTTCAATATCCTTCTTATACTTTCCATCACTTGTGAACATACTTCCCAGATACACGAACCCTTTCACTTGCTCTACACTCTTCCCTTTTATTTCAATCGAAGTGACTGTCATGCCCTCATTTCTTTCAAACACCATTACTTTCGACTTCTCCACATTTACTTTCATGCCTTTTCTTTCCAACGATTCACTAACAATATCCAACATCCTCTGCAGTTCGCTTTCCGACGATGCAAGTAGTACTTGATCATCGGCATACAAAAGGCATTTAATGTTGGACATTCCCATTCGCAGTCCACAATAACTCTCTCGCAGTTCACCAAGACAACCATCCATAAACAAATTGAAGAGCCATGGTGATGCCACACATCCCTGTCTGACACCTTTAGAGATGCCAAACCAGTTTGAGCAACTACCATTGATCCTAACACATGCACTAGAACCCTCATACAGTGATTGTAGTGCACGTATAAGGCGGCCCTCCAATCCGAACTTGGACAGTACATCCCATAACATACCCCTCTCCACTCGATCGTAAGCCTTCTCCAGATCTACGAAGGCACAAAACACTCTCTGGTGGTTAGCCAGGAACTTCTCCGTTATGCACCTTAAAGAAAAGACTTGGTCCATATAACCCATTCCCTTCCTAAATCCCGCTAGCACATCCCATATTCTCTCATTCGTCTTCGCTATCACACTCTCTATAAGAACTTTTGCATACAATTTGCCTACGATGCTAAGTAGGCTGATACCGCGATAATTTTTGCTTCCTGATGTGATCCTTTACCCTTATAAAGTGGTACAATAACGGCTTTGCACCAGTCTGTAGGTACTAAGCCTTTTGCCCAACACTTATTAAAGAACATACACAACCAGGAAGCTACCAGCCCTTTTCCAGCCCTTAGCATCTCAACACTCACTCTATCATACCCTGCTGCTTTTTCTTTTTTCAAACACTTAATATCACTTCTTTTATACTAATTTCTCTGACCCTGAGACGAAGAGTCACTACTTTCAAATAGACTTTCAAAATAATCCTTTCATCTTTGCAACATACTTTCCTCATCTGTCACTAAAACACCATGTTCATCCCTTATGCCATTCATTCCCGAACTTTCAGACACTCCCCGTGACAAACGAACCTGCTTCCAGAACAGTTTCTGATTGTCCCGGAAACTGTGTGAAAGTTTCTTCATATACTCTTCTTCCATAAATCTCTTCTTTTGTGCAACTCTTTCTTTTGTAATCTTCTTAACACTTTTATATATCCTTTCAACTTTGCTGACCTCATCATCTGTCACCCTTGCATCCGTTTTCATTCTAGCTTTCACAGCCAATACATCCAGCCATGCCTTCCTCTTTTTACTTACTACCTCTCTCATTTCTTTATCCCACCAAATATTCTGGGTCCCATTCTTTCTCACGCTTGCCCCATAGACTTCTGCAGCGGTACTCGTAACCACATTCTTAAACCTCGTCCATGCATCTTCAATATTACGTTCTTCTTCTTCCTCAGCTGATCCTAACCTTTCACCCAACTTTTTCACCTAACCTAACCTAACGCTTTTTTTTTTTTTTCTACTTGGGGAAACGCATTTACGCGTACCCAGTGGAGCAAGCGGGTTATGCGGGGCTCCCGGTCAGAAGGGCCGAACTACCCGCTAAAACCCCAAGGTGACCTCTACCGCAGAGGCCGTGGTCCCAGTATGCATCTGCATTCGTCCGCAACCATGGCCAGCGGGTGCTTGCTTAGGCTAGTTCGAACTCGGGGAGTGAACGTTTGGTCCACTCCCAAACCAACTCGATGCGGTGGCGTGCCGGGACACTTCGACATGCCGTACCGCCTACTCGGGGCCTCTCACGTGGATGACAAACGGCCCCTAAGTCTGTCGTCCGAGGTCCCGTTATGGGGGCAGGTAGCGCGCATGATCGTGCCGCCTTCGCCCAGTTCTCCGGCGGCGGATCGGGTCCGAGAGAATGTCATCCTCCCTCGCCCTCTCCGCCGCTTCCATCTGCGATATCACGGCCTTGCAGAAGAAGAGCATGGCCTTCCATGACGTCTTGCTGTCAACCATGGCTTTCACCACAGCTGGCAACGAGAGGACAGCCCCCACTGCTGCGACAAGCGTCGCGCGTTGCAGCGCCTAGGCGGGGCACTCATCCAGCAACCACACGCATGGCATGCTGTAGTCCCTTCTCTACGTGCCACTTTATGCAGGTACTCTCCGAAACAGCCATGTGATGAGAGCACCTGCACTAGCCTGTAAGAGAGGCCTCTCTCTTTTCGTTCGACCCATTGCTTTAGCACAGGCCGAATGGCGTCGACAGTATGCTGTCCAGCAAATGGCGCTTGAAGCGTCTGCTCCCATACCACAATCATTGCATTGTTCAGAGCCTCCCGGTGCACCTGCACTTCTTGGGGCGCCAGAAAGTCCCCTCTGCCGCGAGCCTCCAAGCGCCAGTGGTAAACGGCAGCGAGGACCTCCGCCTCTAATTCCCAGGGCGGGGTTCCTGCCAGCACGCACGCCGCCGAGAATGATATAGTGCGGTATCCTCTTATTACTCTGACCGCCATGACCCGCTGCGGTCTCCGCAAGAGGGTCCTGTTTTGGGCGGTTAGGGCGTCATGCCATACGGGTGCCCTGTACATCGCAATGGATCGCACTACTCCCGTATACAGATGACGGCATGATCCGTCCGGTCCCGCTAGATTTAGGAGCAATCCACCTAAGGCCCCAGCAGTTTTGATCAGCTTGGGGACAAGACGGCCAAAATGCTCCCTAAAGGTAAATCGCCCGTCTAGTATTAGACCTAGGTACCGCATAGAGGCCAATATATTAATGCGGGTCCCCCCAATGATGATAGCAGGGCCGGGCGGAGGTGCATTCCTTGGCCCATGGAATGCTATGGCCTCGGACTTGTGCAGTGCAACCTCCAAGCCCAGGAGCCGTATTCGAGCAACAACTTGGGCGACACCAGCTGTCGCTAGCAGAATTGCCTCCCGATATGTCCGTCCGCTGGCGGTAACGAGAGTGTCATCTGCGTAACACGTGACCGAGACACCCTGAAGATTGGCTCCACTGATGCAGCTCCAAGGGAGGGTGTTGAAGGTATTGGCGATGTCTAGAGACACTGCTACAACAACCTCACCCTGGACAACTGCTTCTTGAGCCAACTCCTTGACTCGCAGCAACGCGTCTATTGTTGACCGACCTCTTCTAAACCCAAATTGGTTGTCGGAGAGGTCGGGACCCACTGTTTCCAGGTGCTTCCCGATCTCGTCAAGCAGAACGATTGGTCTATTGCCAGACGCAGTTTCCGCTGGCCTTCCCTCCTTTGGAATAAGCACCAGTTTGCCTATTATCCAAGCGGACGGTACTTTGGCCTGGGCAAGGCAGGCATTAAACAATCGCTTGAGTCTCGGATCCAACTCGTTAAGCGCTAGAGCCAGCGCCCGCCCGGGGATGCCATCTGGGCCTGGAGCGGTGTTGTTACTCTTAAGCCGGTGAATAAGAACGTCTATCTCTCCCTCCGAGATTTCAGGAGCCGAGTCACCTGGTGCTTCTTCCGAAAGCGGGGAGGGGTGTTCATTCCGCTGTGGGAAGAGTGTCGCCAGTATCTCAGCTACCAGTTCTGGCTGGAGGCTCTGAGTAACCGGTGGTGCCCAAGGACGGAGTTTGGCTCTCACCTTCTTATACGGGCGGCCCCATGGATCGTCGTTGAGGGTCGCAAACATCTCCTTCCGCTTGAGTGCTTTGGCCTCTCGGATGGCAATATTTAGGGCTTTTTTAGCTTCCTTGTAGGCGGCATAAAGAGCATCTTCAGCGGCTTCCTCGCGACGGCGCCTGCGCTGATAGTGGCTGTAGTGGCGTCTCGCAACGGTGCATGCATCTCGCACCTTCGCGATTTCATTGGACCACCAGTACACCCATCGTCTCGGAGGGCGTGGTCTGGCTCGGGGCATCGCCGCGTCGCAAATATTCGACATGGCCTCCCTAAACCAACCCTCTTCGGTGTCAACCTCCACTGGGCCGTCCGGCACAGGGAGCCAGGCCTGTACAACGGCCGCGGCGTCCAAAGAGTCCTTGTCCAGGCACTTCAAAACCCACCTCGGGCCAATCTCTCGTAGGGGAGTTCGGTTTGGGCTACTCGAGTTTGTTATAGAGGTAGCGAATACGTTAAACCGGATATACCGATGATCCGACATTGTCTCGACGTCATCCAACACAGCCCAGTCCCTGACACGGAGTGCTAGAGCGGTGCTCGCGAACGTAACGTCTACCATTGAGCCGCCTTGTCGTCGCACGCACGTGTCGACCGATCCTGTATTGACGATCGAGAGACCCGTGGCAGTGGCCCACTCATCCAGTACCTCCCCTGGAGCATCTGTCGCAGGGCAACCTCAAGCCATTGACTTGGCATTCAGGTCTCCAGCAACAAGCACTTTTTGCGGGCAACATAGACGAATAAAGCGCCCAACCTCGTCCAAGTAAGGACGGTTCGGAGAGAAATATACTCCCAGGACCACAAGATTGCCCAGCCATACTGCCACGTAGCCTTGCCATCTGACCTGTCGTGTGATCGAAGGTGCACCGTTGTTACTCTGGGAAGTAATAGCCACTAGTCATAGGTCGTCTTCTACCCAGTTACCACCGGGAGGGAGGTAATGTTCTGCGAACACTCCAACATGAATCGACCACTGTGCCATGACTTGATAAGACAAGTCCTGAGCTGGAGCGCAGTGGTTGAGATTCGCTTGCAGAAATTGGAGGGCCATTATTATTCCTCCATTTCTACAGCCCTCTCTTCCATGGCCCGAACAGCAGGCACATTGGCGTGGGTCAGTTGCTGAGTCACGGATTCAGCTACAGTTTTCCTCCTTCTATTTTTTGGTGCAGAGCAAGAGGCGCTCCCAAGCCTATGACTGGCCGTTTTCCCAGCTTGGGCGCAGAGTGTACTTTGAGCCGCATTCGTATATTGGCCCGCTCTATGCCCCGGCTCTCCGCATCGGTAGCACAGCCCACTGCGGTCTTCTGCACAACTGCACCGCTCCCGCACGTGGCCTGTTTCCAAGCAGCGGTAACAGCGTAGCGGGCGGGCTTCTAGCAGTTTTATAGCGGCGGATACCCATCCAACTACGCCTTTATACGCCAGCTTTTTAGCTGCACTGACTGGGCAGCGAAGCCAAACCGTACCCACCCCGTTGAGACCCCACCGAATTTCTCCGGTTTTCACGACCTCCGTCGGACATCCCCCGTCTCGGGCTAAGGCGGCCGAGACCTCCTCCACAGACACCGACTCGTCTAGCCCGGAGATGCGTAGCTCAGCGGTCTTAACTGGTCTAGATACCCGAGCCACACCGGGATCTAATATCTCGGTTAATCGTTTGGCTAGATTATCTGCCTTCTCCGAGCTAGTGGCACCAGACACCTCTATGAGAGTCGCGCCAGTTGCCGCTGTCCTGAACTTGAGAGCCGTAATCTCGAGCTCGGACAAATTGAGTTTAAATTTAGCCTCTCGGAGGATATCCCCGTAAGTTACCCTGTCCTTCGCCTCTGGCTGCAGCGTTAATAGCACCGCCGATGAGCGCGGTGGACGCAGCTTGGGCTTATTTTTTGCCTTACTGGATTTGGTCTGCTTCGGGGTGTTACTCGTTGCAGACTCCGCTGCCCTTTTTCTCTTTTTCCTCGTGGTGACCATTGTCCACGGTTCCGTAGGGGCAGGTCTCATCGGAGTAGAATTAAGGGATTGCGCCGGCTGCGATACTTGAGCCGAAGAAACACTCGTCTGCGATTTCCGACCTATTTTCGCCATCCTGCTTTTGTCCATAATTCCAGGTGATGGGAGAGGAGGAAAGAAGGCCGCGTTGTTCATATTTGGATTCTCCTCCGCCACAGGTTGCTGTTGCTGCGCTGCCGTATCCACTTTATCAAAGGCCAATGGAGGCCGGATGCGCTTTTCCGGCAAGAGCCGGTCTTGGAGCGCCTCCAACCTGGCGTTCATCATATCCCCCACCTGGGACATGACGACTCGGCATATCTGCTCCAGGTCGTCAGCCTGAAGTTGAGAAGCAGGGGCTATAGGGGTAGGGACGGTTTGTTCTCCTGCCCTCCTATCTAATTTGAGCTGCTCAACTTCCTTACGGAGTTCGGAGAGTTCCGAGTCGAGACGCTGGTTTTCCGCCCGCAGTATTTTCACCTCCTCAGTGGCGGTCCGTCCATCTAGCATATCTGCAGCATCCCGCATACAGGCAACAGCTTCTCTGATGCTGCGAACGGAGGTACCCTTTAGGTGTTTTGATTTCAGCGCAACCGTCTCTATCGAGTTGGCTGCGGCTTTCACCAGACCGGTTATCTCGATCACTGTGAGGGGAGGTCCGCCGGCAGCCACACGCACTGCCTGCGCTTGCCACTCTCTACGGGCCTTTTCACCCATATCATAAGTTTCCTCTTCTAATTGTTTTTCGAGGGCGTTCTTTGTTTGAACTGTGAACTCGAAAGCGGTCGGGGGTTGGCCTCGACCTCTGCGTGCCATCGTTGGGCTGGGCGTCGCCGATTGTCGCTCCTTACTCGAGTCTGATTCGCCCGAAAAGCCAGCTGTACCGTGCAGTCTCCTAGGCTTTGCCTTAGGGGCTGACGCTGAGTCCTCACTCGACCCGGCATCGCTCACCGCTAGGTCGCTTTTCGGGAGCTGGCGCTTCCGGAAAGTCTTGGGCGGTGAGCACCTCTTTGGGAACGATAGCATTACCGACCCACTACGCCTACGCTGGCTGTCCTCCGATTCCGACGGTGCCCTGGTGGCCGCCGTCTTGAGTTGTGCACGTGGTGACTCAGTCCGCTTTTCATAAATGCGGCGGCTTTCATGACGCAACTCACGCCTCTCATTACTGGCTCTATTGCCCCGCCGACTCTTAGGCGTGGTTGGACTTCGGGTAGGATTACCACGTATTTCTACCTCCTCCTCAGTTACGATGTCCATATCGAATGCATCAGTAACAATCACCTCGCCAACACCGTCTGTGTTTGCGCTGCGACCGTCCTTTACGAGGGGTCAGCAGAGATCATTCCAGGCTGTATAGCAAACGACCGAGACACGCTACTAACATTGCTGGTCGCATCTTCTTCATATCGACGCTCCCGGGAGAACTGCGCCATGTTGTTCCCGGTAGCGACTGTCGTGATGGACTGTAAGTCGAAATCTGATTCTACAGTACCAAGTTTATTTAACGCCTGGGGCGGTGGCCGCTCCAGCACCACTAAGGGCGAGCGGCAAGACCTGCTCCTACTTCGCGTGGTGACACCGCCCTTCGCGGGCTCTACATCTACGCCGCCCATCGCGGGCACTACATTATCACCGCCTTTCTCAGGCTCACCAGAAGATTTATTTTTATAAGATAAATTCAAAGACATTTGATTCCCACGAGTAGAGCCGATGCAAGCATGAGAACCCCCGGGTGATGCTCATTCCGGGGGCCCCGGGACTTAACATACAGGGTTTAAAGTAGGGCTGCCCAAAACCCCCCCGGTTTTTACAATTTCTACTGTTGGGTAGTTTATAGAGGTTGTCCTTTCTCGTGGCCCAGCCAATGAAGGTAAGGCCCCCGGCCTGGCCCCAGGCTGCGAGACATCACCACAACACCTGGTATGCGCCGGATTACGGGTTCGGACGGGGGTGAAGCCTGTCCGGTTGTCGCGACAGCACGACTCACCGAACCCCCACATCCTGTCCTTCGATCCCAGGTCTCCCCGCAAAGTGCCAAACGGCTACAGAAGAGGACCGGTCGACCCTCATCTCAAGTGCCAACAGGCGACGAGAGAGGGCCGAACCTAACTTTTTTTTTTTCGTCAGGAAATCCTAGTTGCAGATACCACCTGCCAGGGAAGCAGATGGTTATGTGGGACTCAGCAAAGGTCCTACCTACTAAAACCTGACGGTGCCCTTCTCACCGCATATCGACGAAGTCACAAGTAGCGCGGAAGAGCTCTACGCATACCCCGATGACTCCGCCAGCGGACCTCGCATGGAGCGAGTCGTTGCACGGGGAGTGAGCTTTGGGCTTACTCTCAAACAGCTTGTTATGGGGCGTGCCGGGACACTCGGCACGCCAACCATCACGGGATCTGTTTAACGAGCGGCAGATGATCCCCACACCCACCGCTCAAGCTCCCATTAGGGGGGAAGGTGGCGTGCATAATCACGCCTCCTGCGACCGACTCTCCAGCGACGGATTGGGAGAGCTAGTGCGTCGTCCTCTCTCTCCCTTTTCGCCGCCTCCTTCTGTGACATTACCAGCTCACAGAAGGTAACCACCGCTTGCCACGATCTGTCGCTCTCGACCATGGATTTTACCACGGCCGGGAGCGAAAGATCGGTTCCTACCACCGCAATAAGTGCCTCGCGTGGCGCCTCCCATGCTTGGCACTCAGCCAGCGTATGCTGCGCCGTATCATTGACACACCCGCACTCGTGCCAGGCCGTCGTGGCTTCCCTCCTGGCTGTGTTGCACAGGTACCTCCCGAAGCATCCATGCCCCGAGAGGACCTGCACGAGCCTAAAGGTAAGCGCACCCCTCCTGCGCTCCGTCCATTCCTTTAGGACGGGGCGGATCGCCTCAATTGTGCGAACTCCCGCGGAAGGCTCTAGGAGTCGCTGACCCCAGCTTGCAATCGCCCTCTCTCGGGCACTTTGTCGCCATTCTTTCGTGACCTCAGGCACAAGATCAACCCCGTCGCAACGTGCTTTGGCAGTCCGCCAGTATACAACAGCCAAAATCTCTGCGTCCAAATCCCAAGGCAGCGTTCCAGCTAAAACGCAAGCCGCCTCAAAGGAGATGGTGCGGTAACCACGTATTGCCCTGACTGCCATGACTCGCTGCGGTCTTCGTAGAAGAGTTTTATTTTGGGTAGACAGAGCTTCTACCCACACTGGCGCTCCATACAGAGCCATCGATCTGATGACTCCGGTATAGAGCCGCCTGCACGGTGTGCTTGGACCACCCAGGTTCGGTAGCAGACCGCCGAGCGCACCTGCAGCCTTCACCAACTTTGGCGAAAGGCGACGGAAATGCTCCTGGAATGTCCATCGACTATCCAGGACAAGGCCCAAGTACGGCATTGCGGATGAAAGCGGAATCTGGATCCCTCCCACCGCAATGGACGCTCCTCGGGGCGGCGCGTTTCGGGGCCCATGGAAGCACACAGCTTCGGACTTGTTTATGGCCACCTCCAAGCCCAGCCGCCTAATACGGTTAACAACCTGTGCCACCCCAGCCGTGGCAAGGATGCTTGCTTCTCGATGGTTCCGTCCTTTAGCCGTGACCAACGTATCGTCGGCGTAGCACGTAACATCTACGCCGGAGATATTCGTACCCCGAAGCACCCAGTCGTAACCGATGTTCCACAGGAGCGGCCCGAGGACCGACCCCTGTGGAACACCACACGTCATGCGTTGGCGATGTTCGCCACCTTGCGCCTGATATGTTACCCAGCGATCATCCAGGTAGTCGTCGATGATTCGGCGGAGGTAAAGTGGCACATTGTGGAACCGAAGTGCCTCTTTTATGCATGACCAGGGCAGGGTATTAAAAGCATTGGCTATGTCTAAGGACACTGCCAAGACGACCCCGCCCTGAGAAACAGCTTCTTCCGCAATTGCCTTTACGCGCATGACTGCGTCTATCGTCGACCTGCCCGATCTAAATCCGAATTGATTTTCGGACAAGTCGGGACCATCCTGGCTCATGTGCTTGATGAGGCGGTTTGCAATTATTCGCTCAAAAAGCTTGCCCACTTCGTCAAGCAACACGATTGGTCGATATCCTGATGGGGAGTCGTCAGGTCGACCTTCCTTCCTAAGGAGGACGAGAGGACCGGACTTCCAAGGCCCTGGGAACCGACCCTGGATCAGGCACTCGTTAAACAGGCCTATGAGTCTCAGCTCTAAGGCCTCCATAGCCAGAACCCAGGCCTTGCCTGGAATACCATCAGGGCCGGGTGCCGTATTTTTGGTACGTAGCCTCCTCAGAGCTGCTTCGAACTCGCCAGGTGACACGCAGGGCACCTCTTCTGTGTCAGACGTGGTCATGAGACCTCCCATTGGTGGAGGAACATGCTCCGCTCTTGATGGGAACAGGGCCGACCCCACGTTGTCCGGCACCAGGGGCTGAAGACTTTGTGTCAAAGGAGGGGTCCATGGCCGAAGTTTACCCCTGACCGAACGATAGGGCCTACCCCATGGGTCTCGGTTAAGTGTCGCTAACATCTCCTCACGAGCACGAGTTTTGGCGCGACGAATTCTCAAGACGCACTGCCTCCTCTCCCTCATTGCGACGTGGCCACCTCCTACATCTGGTGTACTGGCGTCGGGCTGCCATGCAGTCTGCGCGCAACTGTGCTATTTCAGCAGACCACCAGTACACCTGACGCTTGGAGACGAATGGTTTGGATCGGGGCATAGATGCATCACAGACGTTGGCCATTGCCCCCCAAAACCATTCCGCCTCCTCGTCCACATCAGAATGGTCAACAGGAGCCTCGGCCCATGCCTGAACCCACGCAACCTCGACGAGGACCTCAGCATTCATTAGCTTCAGCGCCCACCGACGGGCTCCAGCGGCTGAGGGCACTTGATGCAAGCCATTCGCATTGGAATGTAAAGCGGAGACGTTCCATCGAATATATCGATGATCGGACATTGTCTCAACGCTTTCCATCACTGCCCAGTTTTGGACACGGCGTGCAAGAGCAGGGCTCGCAAACGCAATGTCCACGATGGAGCCGCCCTGCTGTCGCACGCACGTTTCGACGGCACCAGTATTTAGGAGCGACAGCCCGCAAGCAGCTGCCCAGTCCTCCACTACCTCTCCGCGTGCGTCCGTTGCGGGAGATCCCCACACTGTAGATTTGGCGTTGAAATCCCCAGCAACGAGCACCATAAGCGGATGACATTGCCGGACTGCAGCCTCAACATCACCCAGGAAACGCTCAAACTCGGAGAGGGTCCTATTAGGGGAGAAATACAGCCCAACGACCGCTATGTCTCCTACTTTCGCCAACACAAAGCCGCGACCCCTCTCTACCCCGGAAAAGGGTAGCGAGCCAGCGGCGCAATTCGTAACAATAGCCACCAGACCATCGCCGTCTCCCACCCAGTTGTCTCTGTCCGGAATAAAAAAGGGTTCAGCGACTATACCCACATGAATATTCCACTGTGCAAGGCTCTGGAAAAACAAGTCCTGAGCACTGACACAGTGGTTGAGGTTTCCTTGCAGGAATCTTTGAGTAGCCATCTATTATGATTCCATTTCATCGGCTCTCTCTTCCCTGGTTGCGGCGTTGGCCGGAATCATGGGACGGTCTGGCGACGGCCGAGAGTTTGCTCCGACAGCGGCCCTCCCCCTACCCTTCCTGGAGACTAGAGCGGTGCATAGTACACTTCCTAATCTGTGCTCGGCAGGCTTATTAGCTGCCGCGCATAATGTGCAGTGCGGCGCCGCGGAACACTGAGCGGCTTTGTGGCCCGGCTGTCCACAACGGTAGCATTGTTCGCTACGGTCAGTATCCGCATTGCATTGTTGCCGTGTATGTCCTGCTTGAAGGCAACGGTAGCAGCGCAGTGGTCGCGACTGCAACAGTTTTACTCTAGCGGCCACCCATCCTACAAGCAGACGACCGCTGTTGACCACCTTTTTAACTGCCGCGACAGGACAACGAACCCAGACTGTTCCCAGCTGATTGAAGTCTCTTCTGATATTACCAGTCTTGACTGTCTCGAGAGGGCAATTTCCAGCTGCGGCAACAGCAGCTTGGACTTCATCCGCTGTCACCGAGTCGTCCAAGTCCGAAACTCGCATTTCCGCGCATATTGTTGGCCTGGATACTCGAACCAAATTCGGATCCAGGGATACTCTCAGCTTTTCCGCCAGTGTGTCGGCCTTTTCTCTACTAGACGCTCCAGGTATTTCAATGAGCGCCGCTCCTGTAGCAGTGTGTTTATAGCGCACGCCACCGATTATTTGAAAATCAGCCAATTTTAATTTCTGCTTAGCCTCTTTCATCACGTCTGCATAGGTTATACCTTTGATAGTAGCCTCGGGGTGCAGACTGAGCACAACAGCCGATGAGCGGGGCGCTCGAAGTGATGCCGTACTTTTCCTCTTAAGTTGACTATCCCTTCCCACGGAAAAGCCAGTCGTCGTTGTGCTATTCTTTTTTTTATTTTTCGCACCCCTCTTCGCTACAGTGCTCCATCCCTGGCTAGCAGAAGGCGCAGCTGGTGCAACAGAAGAAGATGCAGAAACGGCGGCTGCAGTAGGCTGCGCGACAGGAACCTGGCCAGCTTTGTTACCTTTTGCTTTCTTCTTGGCCTTGTCCTTCCTCTGAGTCGCTGGAGCTGAGGTCGTAGGCTCAACTAGATCAGCTGATTTGGTTTTACCATTGATTATTGGTTTTGTCACCACTAGAGGCGGGCGGATCTGTTTTTGTGGTAAAAGGCGGTCTTCGATTGCATCCAAGCGCGCGCCAATTATTGTACCAACTTGGATCATTACCTCTCGCATGAATGCGTCCCGGTCCGAATGGGTAGGCGAAATATTCGCATGGGGCTGGGGTGGAGCCATACTCGGGTCTGGCCGGGCAGGTGACATACTCGGAGAGTCGGTCGTGGTTACGGTTGTAATCTGCGTCCGTGTTATTTCCGCTCTCAATTCTTCTACTTCCTTGCGCAGATTTTCGAGTTTTTCCTGTAGACAACCATTCGCCGCGCGTAAAACCTCAACTTCCTCATTGCCGGTTCGAGTGTACAGGACGTCCACCGCCTCTTTAATGTGCTCAGCAGCTGTCTAAAGGTGCCGCACAAATGTACCCTTCAGGTTTCCTGACCTTTTAGACACAAATATCACTGTATTAGCAGCTTGTGTAGCTATCTTTGCCAGGTCCGTCGCCGTTTTAGGGTCCTCATCGCAAGCCCTACCTGCCCTCCTAGTCCTATTGGCCAATTCAGTGAACTCTGTCACCTCTTTTTGCAAGCGATCCTCATCTTCGGCTTTGTCGACAGCCAGGAAATCTTTCCTGGTTTCGGTACTTCCGACTTGCCCTCCCATAAGCAGGGGGCGTCCTCGGCCCCGCTGTGCAGTCGACATCTTTGAAGCATTAGAGCGCTTCGATTCTTGGCTACCTGCCGAGTCCGACCCAGAGCCGGGTTCCTCGTGCCTACGTCTACGCTTCCGCAAAGAATAAGCCACGTTCTTTACTGAAGACACAGACACTGCGCTCGTTATGGAATCCTTATCTGAATCCGACGCGGCGCTCATCTCGGCGACTGTCTTAGGGGACAGTCGCTCCAAGACCACTAGCGGCCTGGCGAATGTTATACCCTCAGCAGGCTTAGTAGAGCTTGCTGAAGGAGAGCTGTTTACTCCGCCCTTTTCAGGCACATTTTCTTCACCGCCCATCTCGGGCACATCATCTTTTTTATAATTATGGTTGGTAACATTTTTTGTCATAATAGTCCCACGAGTCGAGACGATACAAACGCGAGTACCCCCGGGTTACGCTCATTCCGGGGGCCCCAGGACTAATGTACTGCGTTTTAAAAGGGCGGCCCAAGACCCCGCAGGTTTTTACAACTTCGCTGTTGGGTATTGGTTAGAGGTTGTCCATCCTCGCGACTCGGCCAGTAAAGGCAAGGCCCCCGGTCCAGCCCCAGGCTGTGAGACATGACCACAACACCTGGTTTACGCTGAGTTACGGGATCGGACATGGGCGGCTGAAGCCTGTCCGGCTGCCGCGACAGCACGACTCACCGGATCCCCATGCCCTGTCCTTCAATCCCAAGTTTCCTGCTAAGGTGTAGCTATGTATGAGTACGTGTAATTGGTGTTGTTGTGTAGTGGCTTGTGTAATTGAGGGTGAATACATATGCATGACGGTATAATGTGTATGCGTGGCAGGAATAACAGGAGAGGACCATACCCTCTCTTAGCTTCTCTAAAAATAGAGGAGGAGAGAGGAGCGGCGTCGAGTTATTAGCCACTTGGTTACCCTTATGGAAAGTTAATAGCCAAGCGCCCAGGGTGCACCGTCCTGGTCATGCTACTCTTCCCCCGGGTCGTAACCCAAGGGGAACAATAGCAAACCGGGCACACGAGGAGGTTACCCGACCCAGCACCCCGGGCCGAACCTAACCTAACCTAACCTAATCTAACCTTTCACCCAACTTTCTCAAATACGTCTCACCTACTTCCATTTCATCCAATCTCTCTACTTTTATTCTTTCAAATTTTGATGTCAACACTTTAGCGTGATGGCGCCATCTCTTAAACAGACCCGCAAAACGTGATACCACGAGAAAATGGTCCGTAAAGACATTTACGCCCCGAAACACTCTAGTGTCAACAACCAAATTCTTCAATCTTTCATCTACAATCACGAAATCTATCATACTTCTCTCACTCCTTCTTTGCCATTATTTCCCAGGCATTACTCAATCAAACTAGCATGATTATCATTCACTCTCCTATCACCAAATTTCCCTACCACACTTTTACATCCATTCCTCTTCACACCAACCTATGCATTAAAATCTTCATTCGCATTGCAATCTGCGACTTTGACACATCCGGTGCATACACGCCCATTAATCGCACGCGGATAAGTCCTATTTTGTGCCGCACCCAGAGGAGTCGAGGGCTCACGCATTCGTACTCCACCATACAGTTCATCATTCTTTCAGACATCAGGAGTCCAACTCCCTGGCATGCACGGTGGTTTTCGCCAAACCCTGACCACACCGCGGTTATCGAGACATGTTGAGCAACTCCTTTCCCTTTCATCTTAGTCTCGTTCACGCACAAAATATCCAACTTCCTCTCATCCATCATCATACACACTTCGTCTAGTTTACTTTCCATCCCTCCACAAACATTCAATGTTGCAAAGCGGCACTCCACTGCCCCCCTTCCGCCCTGTGGAACTCGCTGTTGTGACAAGTGGCGAACTATATCGCCGCCTCCGTGTTTATTTTTATTATTCGAACACATTTGAGTCCCACGAGAAGCAAGGGATAAAATCTGTCCGCCTTGTCAGAGCCCCGCATGACAAAGTAAGGCAATTTAGTACTCAGAGATTGCCAGGTTCTGGGACAGAACACCTCTGGCCATGCATCCATCGGCACGGCAGACCTTGGATTGGTTGGGGATAGATTGGGAAAGGAAAGTAGTAGGTAAAGGAGGAAGAGAGTGAATGGATACCGCCGTTGTGGACGGGGAAAGGGCATTACAACGGCGATAGCTCGAGGGGCCGGGGTCGCGTACCCGTACTCCCTTGGTAGTATTGGACGCTTACTACCAAGAAATGATTCCTCTGACCCTTATTAAAACTAAAACTGATTAATGATAATAATCTAATGTTTTGCATAACAATATTAAAATTAATAGGTTAACGTACAGATAGTAGGTACAGAAAACAATAATTGTAATAATAGGTAATATTGGTACACTCAAATTAACTGTGGGCCCTGCACTAAGACAATCTTGTATCGCAGTGACCTGCATGTTTAACGTGGTTTAACAGTTACGATTTCCACGGTTCAAACACCAACTTACATAATAAGCTATTTTAGTGATACCGATCACACTTTATACCGTATTCGTAAGAATGAGGATGTCTCACAGTTTTTGCTAAGGTACTTTTTCAGTAGCTTATGATACCACACAAATAACTGTGAAGAAATTTTCACGATATCTCTTAAACCAAAGAAGATATATTATGCGCTAGAACTTTGTTATTTTGCCATAAACGACGACGTCATTCGACATTCAATAAACCTTATTTTCAAAACAACAAAGCTCATATTTCATGCGCTTGACATTTTTTCACACCTTTATAACTTCAGCATTTCAAAATGGGTTATGATAATGGGTTTCAATGCTATGAAAATGCATTCACATTTAATTGACAAACCTATAATGGGATTCTACTACATGAGACGTACTCATGCGCGAAATATGAATCGTTCGTATGTTATCCAAAGTGCAAACGGACAAGCAAATTCTGAAGTAAAATAGTGAAAAACATTGGAAAAAATTGTTTCAGTAGTTAGTAGCTTAAGTAAAATAAGCATGAAATATTACAAAATGGATAGACACCTCGATTTTGATTTGAATAGATGGGCATCTAAGGCGTAACCAACGCGTCTATAACCAATTGTCTGGTCTTTTAATTTGTTTAAAGTAGTAACGAAACTATGCAGAATGAATGAATAATTTATTACACACAAACATTACACACCACAAATCGACAAATTCCTAAAGAGTCTGGTAGAACGCAACAGGTCAGCGCAACTATGAAATGTGACAGATCATGGCGAAGTTGCCATAGAAACGCGCCAATCTCCATCGTTGTGATTAAGAATATTTCTTAGAGAATCTCACCGACCTAGGCGAATGCTTATAATATTTACATTTAGTGTCAAAATTTTCAGCCCCAAGTAATTATCAGTATATCAAATTCAGCTTAGTTATTGACGCGGAGGCCTCACAAAGTCGACACCACGTCCCTTTAGGGCTACGCTTACAGAACATTAGGTCTTAGGTTAGACATGTGACAGAGACGATGATCTAAACAAGAGTGTACAGATATTTCAACTCAGTTGTGCGCGCGGCCCTATGTGTGGGTAAACCTTGTACATATACAGTGACTTTGTGTGCGTGACAAGAGGTACAGTCGGGTACAAAATAAAAATACAGTTATTTAAACAAATTTGAAACAAAAAGGAATAACTCGGTTTTTAAGGTCTTTGTAACTTGTTGTGTTTGATAATATACGGGTTCTTAAAAAAAACAATAATTTGGTAATTTAATGTTTATGTATTGAACATATTATTCTGAATCGCTACTTGAAAAATCAAATGATGAATTTTGGGATTCGCTGCTGTCACCAAGGTTAATTATGAATTCTGCCTCCAAGTCAAAATGTCGATAGTATTCTTCTTCTTTCTTTTGTACATGTCGACAAGTATTACCCCACATCCCTTCATCAATTTGACTTAAACGTTCGTTTATTAGTTTCTTTATTCCCGTCACATTTTGGTCGACATTACGCGAAGCAATATAATTTTTTTAAATTCCCCACACATTTTCTATGGGGTTTAGTTCAGGATGATATGGTGGCAGTCGAAGAACTTTTATGCCATATGGCTGAAGTATGTCATCAATCTTATCTTATCAAATATGGTTTTCTTTATTTTTTTTAATTAAATCATACAGTTCAATTTTTTTCATATCTAAATTAAAAGCTATGTTTTTTTCAGTCAACCATCTCTGCATTTCAATTTTTTTGGAATTAGAATTTGGAGCTCTGTCATTTTGAACATTATGGTATGAGGCATTATCAAGCACAACCACAGAGTTAGGTGGAAGATTCGGTATTAGACGTTCTTTTAGCCACTTTTCATAGTTTTCTGCATTCATGTTAGAGTGGTAATCACCGGAAACACTATTTGCTTTGTATGTCAATAGTGCGTTAGGTACGAAACCTTGTTCTGAACCAGCATGCACAATAATAATTCTTTGTTCTTTCGACAGGTATCTCTTTAGAGGTGGTCCATCTTTATTACCCCATCCTTTGTTTTGCACATGATTAGTTAAGATATAGCTCTCACTGTATATACGATACACCGATTTTCTTGACGGTATCTGAGTAAGTTTTTCAGGTAAGAAAATCTTAGTTTTTGGATGTCATGCTGCTCTATAATAACACGTCTGTTATCCACAGTTTTTCGCCATTTGTATCCCAACTTTAACAAAGCTGTACGCAGAGTCGAAATACTTCCATCATAATTAAGTTTCTCTTGAAATTTTTTTTTCAACTTTAGCAATGTAGGTAACTCGTGATGTTCTAAATGGTAATTTTGAATAGTTGAACGTATTACATCAGCGTTAAAGTTGTCTAATTCTAACTTCTTTAAACGTTTTTTGCCGTCTTTATGCGAAGATTTAAATTTAGAGTCAGATTCTTTTCCTTCAGCTAATATATTAGTTATTGTTCTCTCTGATACCCCCACTGCCATTGCTGTTCTTCTCCGTACGCTGTTTAAATGTTCACTTAATTTCGATATTAAAATTGGACTTGCACTGCAAACTGGATCACTTACTAGTTGCAATATATCTCTCGTATCTTTTTTCAGAAATTCGTATACCTTAGCAATGGTTTCTCGAGTCTAAAACAATAATACGTTAACGTCAACAAGGATATATTTTTTCGTATATAGAATTATTATAAATATCTTTTATATCTAAATTCAAAATTAACAAATATTTACCTGACTCCTTAAACATTTTCTTCGTGAAGAACTAGACATTTTTGTTAACGACTGTACCCGTAAGAAAAAGCGATAAGAACACGTCTTGCTCGGACGACGACTGCCGCGTCACTGCCACATAAATGAAAGCTGTATATTTACAAGCGCACGCACACATAGCGCCGCGCGCACAACTGAGTTGAACTATCTATACCAATCTGTAAATGTATCCAATACTTACATTAGGTTTGAATATTTAGTTCAATTGTTCCCATACAGTCCTGCTCTGCTTATAAGAATTTTTATATTATTCTTATTAAAGGTTCACGGGTAAAGTACTGAAGGTAATAAATACCGGAGGTAAGCTCATTTGTAAAGGTAGCGCGAAAATAGAAACGAACAAAGAAAGAACAAAAAATTAAGCAAAGCCCCAATTGTTTTTGTGAGTGACGTATTCGGATAGGCATTCTAATTTGAATTCAGAACTTTTGAACACATAGAATGACTCACTTACACACGCAGGCGGGGCTTTACTTAAGTTTTTTGCTTACCTATATTAAAATATAAATTCACAATCCAATCCCAACGATCATCATTTTAAAACAAAATCGTGAACCTCTATTTTATTGGGAAAAAAGTAACAGCGTGAAGCTATGTATGTAAAGCTTCCATCAGGTTTACTCTCAAATCACTAAGCACTGCAAATCGAGGGCGAGTTTCACAATCGATAAGTAAAGTTCTAAGTAAGCTACATAGTAAAGTTCCGAGTAAACAAGTAACTTGCGCTTCACAATCGCCCAGTAGCGCTTATCGTCACTTTATCTGCTCAGTAAGTTAATTAGCAGCTAGACTGCCAAGTAGTCGTTTACTTGACAAGTAAAATGTAGTACTAAAAAGAAAACCACAGGATCTCGATATTAATGAATAAATAACAAACTATTGTCGCAATAGTAGGCAGCTCAGTAAAAACGGCACGGATGTTTAGAAAGTACAAAGTAGATAAACGACATACAATACAAATTCATTGCCGCACTATGTATAAGCGAAATATAAAGTTAGCTAAATACCTAAACTGTGTCAAATTTTTTTTTTTTTTTTTTTTTTTTTTTTTTTTTTAGGATGACCAACAGCTTTATAATACAATAGTTATTCATATAAGAAATAGAATGTCAATAATAGGTCTCCACAGATAGGTATCAAACTAACACAGATAATACAACACAACAAAAAAACAAAATTAAAAGTGAGCACCTAATTAACATAAAAATGACAGATATAGGTCTATCTTTCTATGAGCACATAGCTATGAGATAAATTTTACATTTTTGCCAATTATAAACTCCAATATAATTTTAGAAAACGCTCATCACTTAATAAAAAACTTGTTACTCAGCAAACGCCTCGCTGACACAGCGCTAGTGTTGAACAAATCAAAATCGAGTTCAATACTTGCCCTATTGAAAACATTGCTTGCACGACAAATGTAAGAATTAAGTCTGTAATTGGTGGATGCACTCTCCAGACTGATGGGTACGTTGAATCTTAACACCCTGCGGGGAACAGATAGGGATAAAAGTGAGAGCAGGTCAGGACAATCAAGCATTCCCTGCGCTATATTTAACAGAAAGACTAAATCAGCTGTCTTTCTCCGCTGCTCAAGGGGAATCAGGTGATGCTTTCTACATAGGTCAAGATAGTCGTCGGAAGAATACGTATCTTTAGTGCGGAAGCATAAATGCTTAACAAAACGCTTTTGGATGCGTTCCAACCTGGTAATATATGTCATATAGCTAGGATTCCAGATCTGTGATGCATACTCAAGGTTACTTCTCACAAATGTGCAATAAAGGATCTTCAATGTTTTAACTCTATGGAAGTCCCTAGAGCAACGCAATACAAACCCTAAAGCATTGGAAGCCTTCGATATAATTTTATCGATATGGATATCAAAAATTAATTTAGAGTCATGAAAGACACCTAAGTCACGCACCAATGACTCTCTTCGCAACGCATGGCCCTTAAGCGTGTATTTATATTCAATTTGGCTGTGTTTACGGCTATACGTTACAATTGAACACTTAGAAACATTTAAATCTAAGAAATTTTCGCTACAATATTGTTCAAGCTGTTTCAAGTCTCTTTGGAGGGCCTCAGCGTCAGCGAGCGATGCAATTGTGGTAAAAATTTTCATGTCGTCGGCAAAACACAAAAGGCGGGATGACCGTAGGCACTGGTCGATGTCGTTCACAAATATAATAAACAGTAGAGGACCCAGCAAAGAGCCTTGTGGCACGCCACTGGGAATGTCAATCCATCTAGAGGTGTAATTATGCAAGGCCACTGCTTGGGATCGGTTCTCAATATAGGATGAGAACCAACGGTGTAAATCGCCACATATTCCAATCGCAGAAAGCTTCGTTAAGAGCATGTGGTGATTAATTTTATCGACAGCCTTGCTGTAATCAGTGTAAACGACATCGACCTGCATCCCCCCCTCCATGGCCGCCGTAAGGAAATCGTTGAAAAGGACCAGGTTCGAAACCGTTGAGCGTCCCTTAAGAAAACCATGCTGAGATGGGCTAAGGCACTGTCTTATTGATGGATAGACCTGATTATATACCAGGCTCTCTAGAACTTTTGATAAAAGACAGAGTTTAGATATTGGCCTTAGTAATATCACTTTTAGTACCTTTCTTATGTACAGGAGTAATGAAAGCACGTTTCCAGACCCCAGGGACGACACCTTCGATCAGGGATCGCCTGAACAATATAGCCACCGGAGCCCTCAAAGATTCTGCACAATTAATGAGGAATCGAGCAGGTAGCTCATCGGGCCCAGCAGATTTAGATGGGTCCAATTTGGTCAACAGTTTATATACCTCATCCTCTTCGACAATCACAGCAGACAATCCAGAACCTGAAGGACTATCAGAGATCAATTGGCCGTTGCGAGACGAAGACTGATGATGGGGGAAATCTGAGAAGTTAGACTCAAAATATGAAGAAAATGCATCACAGATCTGTTCACCACCTGTAACCACTGAATTACAATATTTGAGAGAACCAGGCATTAAGTTGGATTTTGTTTTCGATTTTATGTATGACCAAAAATACTTCGGGTTTGAGCTAATAGAGTTCTCGACCGATGCAATGTAATTATTATAGCATTCCTTTTCTAAGACAGTAGCTCTATCACGAAGCAATTTAAAGGACTCGGCATCTGATCTATTACCATACACTTTAAATTTTTTAAAGAATTTGTGCTTTTCTTTTAATACTTTTTTAGGGCAGATGTATACCATTTTGGATACCGGCTTTCATAAATATTTACACATGGTATATAAGTATATATCACAGATTTAATAAATTTATAAAATAGTTCAGTCGCATCTTCAACTGTTCCAAATGACAAATCACCCAACCAATCTCTACGAGAAATTTCTTCATTAATTAATTGGTAGTCGCCCTTATCAAATAGAAACTTTTTATAGGGTGCATTCATTAAAGGGTCGCAGTTAATAAAGTTGACATATAGATGAAGAGACCCATGGTGAGGATCGACAGGGACAAGTGGATCTGGGCATTCACTTACGTTCACAACATCATTACACAATACTAAATCAAGGGTTTTGTCGAAGCAATTACGCACTCCATTAAACTGCTTGAGGTTTAATGCATTTATCTCATCTATAAGTGTGATTTCATTGAGAGATGTGTAGTTAGATGGATCTAGCGAGCCATCACTAGTGCTCCGAGTCCATACAATATTGCTCATGTTGAAATCCCCCACAATCAAATATTTGTCACTTGGGAACTGAGTTATAGACCTTTCCAATTTATCAAAGAAATGCTCCAACTGATCGGTAAAGGAAAACCCCTGGTTTTGTGTACATAAGTACAGCACTCCGAGATGTAATCTAATAGATGAATTGCAGTTGGTCTTTTTAATAGAAATGGTAATCCAAAGGTCCTCGGCAGATGATTGAAAACTAGGCTGCGACACTGCCAAAATGTCCCTACGTACAGCAATAAGCACACCTCCACCCCTAGACTGATTAGTAAGGTCATAGTCGCGATCACGACGCCAGACCACGTAGCGATTACTAAAAATCTCATCATCAGAAATTCCCTCCACAAGCCATGTTTCGGTAAGCACTATTACATCATAGTCACAACTACACGTGCCACGGTGGAAATTTAAGTTGACTATTGAAGGTATCCACAAGCATGTCGATTACATTCACTGATAATTAAATGACTATTTGAATATATTAAGGACCCTAATTTGAGACGCGAATACTTACAGACTTTGCAATATATCTTATTAATTAACTTAGCGGCAACAGAGCATAAAAATAGGTATCGTAAATATAAGATTACTGAAGGAGTTACGACATAGCAACGTATGATGTACGGTACGAAAGCAAGTAAGCGTGCGAGCGAGTTCAACAGGGAAATACAGAACAGTGCACAAAAAAGCAAGCAAAAGCGCTGCATCAGCAAACGTGGCAAACTGAATTCTAAATACAGTAAAATAGTAGGAGGCGAAACGAATAAATAAATTAGGTATAAAAGCTTATGATAAAGGGCATGCATACAAATCACGGCAACGGTATTCAATTTATAACAGACTAGACTATTTTGTTTAAATCGCTCTCTTTGGTGATGACAATAACATGAGATTCATTGTTTTTTCGAACGTGAATCTTCCCATATCTCACCCAAGTGTAATTATAGCCACTGGCTTTCGCTATAGCCTTCGCCTTTGTTAAAAGCTTCTTGTAATAAGGGGTTAAATGGTCATTGACAAATATCTTCTGCTTATTATCCGTAAATCCGATGTCCTCTGCAGAAAGGGATTTCTGCTCACGTGCAGCGGTCACAAATTCTTCCTTTATGTAACGGTTTATAAAGCTTATAATTACCGATTTCTCCTTTGAATTAAAAACTGGGACTCTGGCGATATAATTAACTTGCGTTTTAAGAAAAATGTAGCCCACAGCCTTGCAGATGTTTTCCGTAATAGCAAATAGGTTCTCGTCTTTTTTAATCGGTATTCCCTTAATCTCGACATTATTTAGTCTGGCCCACTGGTCCTTAACCATCAGCTCACCACGCAATGCCAGTATCTCATTTTCAGCGGCGATAGTACTTGTACGAAGAGTTGAAACTTCCCGTACCTCGCGCTCGATGCTATCTACTCTGACCTTAAATTCATCCAGTGACTCGCCATTAAATCTGCATGCTTCCTTCAAATCCACCAAATCCGTCTTAATATTCTTTATTTCAGTGACAAGCGAGGGCAAAATAGAAAGTTGAGTCTTTAGTTCCCGTATTTCCGCCAAGATAGTATCGAGTACAGTCGAGTCCATACTGCTAGGGGCCACAGGCGCGTTAGGTACAACAGGCGTACCCACTGATGGTGCCGGTGAGCTAAGCTTGCATTGCCCACACTTCCATGCAGCCCTACGATCAGCCCCCAACTTGCGGTACCCAGCTTCAGATATACCAGCACATCGATAGTCTAGGTATTTCTTACATGCCGCACATTGCACGCCATCATTAAACTTCGCGTCACACATTGCGCATTTCATGATAATGAATAAAATTATAACTTTTGCCTCTCAGAGAAATTTGCTGTACACTCGCAATGCGTGACCGGTCTGCGCAAGCTAATCGATCGTGTACGACCGTGACGCGACACAATTATGATGCGCAAAGCAACTTTAACGGCTCGGTAGCTCGCGGATGGGTCAAAATCCCGCGCGTCGGTCGGTTGGGCAGCCGGTCACCTGTTTTTATTATGACTTGTTGACGGTATGTCGGCACGAACACAATAAACTTTTCGATGCACTTTTACGCTAATAAATGCAGATTATAGCACAAACACTTACGTACAGTGATGGACAAGTCCCTTATACTGAACTATTTCCACTTTACTTAATAAAACAACGAGAAATAGCAAGATAGTTAGAAATTAATGCTCAGAGCAAGTACTACACAATATTTATTTTTTTGATATTCCCTATATGATGCAGGTATATAATCAAAGGATCATCCCTGGATATTTATTTGAGATTATAGTGAAGGAAGATATGGATGGATGGCCGCCAATGCTCTTTTGAAACATTTTTATAAAGGTGAAATTAGTAATTTTACTTAAAAATGCGCTATAAATATAAATTTACACTAATTTATCTTAGTGTACTCGGTAATCATAATAAAAAAAAAATTTCTATCAGATATTTCATCTTGTTTTGGCCTGCAGTGTTGCAGAAATGGTTAAAAAAACGGAACGTTAAACTCGAATATTACCTAGACACTCTTGTGTAACAAATAATTAGTAACTCTTCACTTTAACAAACAAAGTAAACGAAAGGATTTACCCTCCAAGTAGTTAACTCAATAGATACATAACTACTTAAACTTTACTTACCTATCGATTGTCAAACAGACCCCGAGTATTATAAGCTTAAAGGAAATTACGGTTTGTTCTACATAATCTGTTATCTGTAAATACACGCAATAATAGAATTAGTACTGATGAATAGTCATTTGTAAGAAAATCTGACAACCCCACTTTGTGTTACAGGAATGCGAATTCCCTGCCCTGCGGTTTTCAACCGAAAGTCTGTTACGTGGTAGCTGATTAAACCTGAAAATGTAGCTTTTTATTAGTGAAAGAATCTTCGAAACCGGTTCAGTTGTGTCAGAAACTACTGATCTCAAACATAAACCTACAAATATTACTTCTTTGTACGCTGGAACATCAATCCTGTTCTATTATTTTACGCTCTAACGCCCGGGCTGCGCTGCCGGCATCAACTTGCACCGCGCCCTATATCCTTAGTTACAAAAAAAAAAAAATTAAGGTAAAATACACCATCTAGTAGATTTTACAATAAGTTATTTCATAGGCAAGCATTCTACCATTCTAATTAATTAAAAAGTCCCGCGGATAATCCCTAGATTTCACTTTGAAGATACTTGATAAGCATCGCCGCTAATGATACTTTTGAATCAAATTTGTATCTCGGACGTTAGAGGTCGTTTTTTTGTTCCATCAAAAGTATCGCAGGACGTTAAGTAATAAAAGTGTAAGAGGGGTTACCGAATTATTAGGTATATTACCTTATTGATATTGATTGTGATTAATGGATTGCTCGGGTAGTTTAGCGCGTGTTAGATATAAGGTATTTTAGTATATTTTAATTGTTATTTAAAGTTACATTTATATTGAAAACTATCGTGATTATTAATAATTAACATTTCAAAATACTTTCATAAAACATTTTACCAACTTCAGAACGAAATGTCTGGATTTCTGAACGATTGTGACTTTTGATCAGATTAAATACTGTTTATGAGAAACTTCCTTAATTAATTATGTAATAAATTTATTATAATGTTAAAAAATGTTAAAAGTATTGTAATACATTAAATTAACATGTAAGCTATCTATCATTAAATTTAGGAGACCGAAAATGAGAACAAGAATGAGATTTCCAGCTAGATAGCTAGTATAAAGGTTCAGTCGTGACAGTGAGAGGGACTTTTGCTCCAGAGCCGGCACAGAGTTAAGTACACTTGCATTGTATTATTGTTGCTTTATATTTTGTATTACTTTTATTTATTTATATAATCGGTTATTTATTGAATCGTACGTAATACCACTGTCCCATTTTTAAAGGATAAATATTTGGTTATGTGATCGATAATTGTGTCATTACATTTGGTTAGAATTTTGCATAAATGTTGTTAACCTATGGTACTTTGTTTGTTTTATAAAATCTCGTTTAATTCAGCGAAAATTGTTTAAATAAATACCTCATTTTATAATGGATTACATTGCTTATTAAAATATACCTTATATGTTTAAAATACGCTTTTGTTTGATTAAGTAAAGTCCACTAGAATAATACTTTATCCTAGATAACAAATAGCACTACCTCCATGAACTATATTTTACATGACATAGATATATATTTATTAATATGCTCTTGTTTACCTAATTTAGCGTTTTCCATATATTTCACTGGGGTTTTGGATAAATACTCACACTCTGTTATTGTTCTGTAGCTTAATTACTAAAATAAAGGATCATACTAATAAAAGTCACTATAATTATAAGTAGGACATATATTAAATCTAACACGCGCACAAGGCAAATCGTAATCTACTTGCATAGGAAAGTGTCTCGGAGACTTTAGTAAAATTCCCTAAATCCGTGAAAAAGTGTAGAAGAAAAAGAATAAAAATGCAAATCCTAGCCGAACGATTGGTCATGTCTACATAGTGCTATTGCACTTCTAACTAATTAAAACCCGAATTAAATCAAATCAAATCAAATCAAATACGTTTATTCAATTTAGGTTTTCACAAACACTTATGAAAGTCATTGTCTAAAATCTAAAATGTCTCACAGCCGGTTTCTGAATTGAGAATTGAAAGTTGAGAACGGATTTTTGTTTCTTAAGTCATACCTGAAAAAGGAAACGGGGATAACTTAAGTACTAATCGGGATGTAAGCATTTCTTAGCTGATTATTGCTAGATTTCTCAAATCGGCTGTCAATCTTGTAACAAAATGTAATATGATAATAAAGAAGTTACATTAGTTTCATGTTGCACGTAATGGACGACAATTCGTTAAAGCTTAAAGTGAAGTGGGCATTGCGAAAGTGGTTCTAAATAAATATTTGAAAAACAGGCGTAGTCTTCGTAAGAGTGAAGAACGTGTGAAACAAGAAATTCAAGAAGAGCCGGATCTACTGCCTAAGTTCGTTGCGAAATACTTGAGTGAGACTCCCTCCTGTGACCTTTGACCACATAGACAGTACTAGCCTTTTAATGGTCCACACGCACTTACGCTGCACGGCACGGCAATATTAGTTTATAATATGAGTTTTATGGAGCTAGACGCGCTAGATCGGCCGACACTAACGTCAAACCGTCAAACGTCATAATCCATTGCAACGCGCCGCTTCGTTAAAATAACCTAGTAACCATAAAACAAGACATCAACCATATCATATTAACAGGTAACCGAAGAATTACAACAAGAAATCATTGGGATTCATAACGACCTGGAAGAAAAATCCGACTTGCTTAATATCACTATTGTCGAAAAAGAGGAAGGTGGGTCGAAACTAGATTTACTTAACAGTTATTTCGATACCAGGGGCTCTATTTTTGAATCGCTAGCCTCGATTAGAATTTTTCCTCGCATTTTTCTTCGGTTATCAATTTTCTAAAAAAAATATTTTCAATATTTTTTTAATCACGAGATAGTGCGGTTCAACAATGAGCGTTATCATCAAAATATATAATTTTACATGGCAAAAATAAAAATTTTAAACTGTTCTAATCGAGGCGAGCGTGTGAAAACGACGACTTCTGGCCCGTCAAATCGATTATTTAGACAAAGAAAGTTTAACCCTAAATAACTACCTAACGGTGTATATTTTTTATACATGCTAATTGTAGCAAATCCTGAAACGAATTGATTAAAAATGATATTAACATGTGGGAGAACGTGTATAGAAATTAAACAAAGAAATATGAATAATAAATCTATGTATATTATTACCAATAATATAATAAATGGACAGCAACAGATGGAGAGGACATATTTTGGTAGCTTAAGTGATGTACTTAGATTTAGCAAAATACAGACAAGTTGACAAACATTAATTGTTATTTCTATAGAAATAACAAAATAGAACATAGAAATAATATGCGTTCTACGGTTAAGCGAGATTACCTGAGGAAGACAGTTCAGAGCACTGGTGGTGCCGTGTCCGCAGTCGGACAACGTCTGACCTGTCGAGAGCGATGGCCGCCTTTTTATAGACTGCGGTGTACCCGCATGTGGTTTTTAATTTAAGAACACTACCTTCATTTTATAAAAATGAAGATATATACAATAATAATATTATCTCCCACACGGCCATACTGACGAGCAGCCTAATTGGCTTGCGATACACTATCTCAAAATTACAATTAAACAAAAATGTATGTGTAACATAAGAAACAGATATTTAACATTAGGAAACAATAAAATTCAATCCTTAAAGAATACTTAGGGTCGAATTATATCATGACAATGTAATACACGTATCTTTACTCGAGTTACATTATGACAATTTACTAAAAAGATAATCAATTTACATCAACTAGCATCAATGTAAAATCCAATTAAATTATCTATCTTGCCAACAGCAATGATTACAATTAAAATAATACCAGTATTATTTTATATTAGCACAGAGCCAATTACAGGCTTCCACCGATAAAAACTGGATAATATAATACATACTTAACTAAAAGTCAAGCATACCGAACAGTCCTCAAAAGACTTTACGATTTCAAATTTAAACTAAAATATACCTACGATACTCGAAAGTAATGCAACAATAGTCAACTCCATTTATTTATTCGTATGGCAAAAATACAATATACGAGAAACACATTCAACTACAAATTTAAACCAAGCGAAGTCAGCCATTTAATTGCTTCGTCACTAAGGGTGATCAGGTCCTCCGGTGGGCCAGGGTAACTTGTGTTTGGGCAATCCGATAGTATGTGCCATATTGACTGAATAGGGGAACCGCACGGACACTGGGGGGATACACTCCATCCACAGCGGTGTTTGTAGGAGGCACAAAGGCCATGGCCCGTGCGTAGCCTATTTGAGTTGCACCAATCTCGCCTAGTCAACTCCATAATAACATGGTTTGAAAAATGCCACAACGCGTCGAAGCAATAGTTGAGTATGCGGTCTCTCGCTGACTCACAACTTGTGTTAAATAAATCAAGATTTATTCTCCTGGATAAAACATTAAAATTATTCATTACTCACGATAGAAAGGTGTTCCTTCTGTAGTTGGTAGAATACGCCAAATTGCATGGCAATGGCCAAATCACATGAGCCATATAAACACCAAATCACATGGTACTAATAGTCAAATCACAGGTACCTGAATGCCAATTCTCACGGCAGTGGCCAAAACACATGGCAATGGTCAAATCATATGACCCCAAATACCAATTCTCAAATCAGTGGCCAAATCAACTACAATTAAATGCCAAATCACGGGGCAACGGTCAAATCAAATGACCCACACATCGCACCAAACACCTCGTTGGCCATCGATATATTGTACAGCACAATTCGTCGGAGCACCGATGAACGAAGAACGAAGGTCCCTTGATGATCCATTATGCAACACTCCCATTTATGCATTTATGGAGAACGGCCATGTGACGTGAGGCAATAAATCAAGACTTCTTCTCTCATTAATGGATGAGCAGCTAGTTCCACGTCCTGACCACAGCCGCGAGCCGAATATGATGTCATTCCAGTATTTCCAGCAACCCGCAAGGCGGTGCTTCGATTGACGTTGCGTATTTTATTTAACATGATGTCTAGGCTCAAGACCGCCCTCGTGTGTTATCTGAAACTAAAATACCACAGCACAGTACCATGTTCGCTCGATCATTCCTGACCCTATGGTTGAAAAAGACTATACTAGCTCTCCTCTTATCATTCTAAACTCAAAACAATAATAACTCGTGGAAATACAAATCGAAATCAATCAAACATTGCTAACGCTTCCACTCAGCGACGTTGATTCGTCGAACTTTTGTAATCCGTAGGTACTTATAGACTCTAGTAAAACCTTTGTAATACATAGAAGCTAGTACAGTACTGGCCGTACTCTTGTATGTAGATAAACTACTGTTAGACTATACAGTATCTCAATATGAAATTGCTAAAATCGTAAAATAGTAAATTTAACAAGCTTTACTTTACTAAGCCTACTTTACTTTATCAGCTCGTGGTCAGTCCTTCGACCAAATCTATTCAGTACATCGTATACAGACTATCACAAGTAATGCAGTCCATCTGCCATCACAAAACGTGATAATAAACACGTGAGTTACACAACAAGTAATCGTCCTAGACCCAAACCAACATTCACCGTGTCATCCCCAAGAAAATAACATCTCTACCGCCCAACATCAAAATTGAATCAGGATTTTACCAATGAACAGCTTCTAGGCATCAAAGTCACAAATCTCAATTACTGAATCGTTAATCGTTAATAATGTACCCAAAATAAACATCTCAGAACATGTCACCTCTGTTATTGCAAGGTGTCTGTATCTTCAAATACAATCACACAGAGCTATCCCGGTTGCTCTACCCAAACTTACAATGAAAATTTCAACTTTATAATTATACATCAGTCGTCATCTGTGGTCAACCTGATGATCATCGCCGTGATCATCTATTAGGTAGGATTTCCGATCCCCGTGATTACATATTAGCCAACTCTAGAGCTTTTCATCGGAATCACATTTTATTAAAGAAATTACACTCTACTCTTGTACCCTAGACAAAACAATTGACTAGTGTCCATATTTTTTGTATTTGATTCATCGTAAATCATGTAGGAACTTTCCACACCATTGACCCGTACTTACTACCTAAACAACTATACTGCCAGTAGTATGCAATGCAAATTCCCAGCGCTGCAACTTCTATTTAGCCAATATCTAAAGCAGCGTCATAAAAGAGCAACTGAGTTTTGCCACGGTCACGGTCCGTGGATAACAGAATCGGAAATTCATTTCCCATTAAGTCACTTGCTTCAGGTCTCATTAGTAATCAAATTCAAAATATTACCTTCTTTCATTTGTCTACCAGCGCGGTAAAACGCTTTCATTCAACTGTGTTAACGTCTCTAAAAATGTATCGTTCTTTACATTAGATACATAATTTCCCAATTTGGAAATGAAAAGCTTCTTTCTGCCTTCAACAGTTTTAGGTAACAGTATAATAATAAAAATAAAATAAGCATTTATTATTTCTTCACAAACAAATAAATGATACGTAAGTAGGTCAGTACTATATAATTTTTTGTAGCTATATTTATATGTGAGAAACTGGTGCCTGAAATAGGTTCCATAGAACCTGTGATACAGGTCACCAGGCTCCCACCCCATGGATTTACAAAACAGACTATGTAACATTTTTAGTACTTTTGACCTAAAAGAATAAGATATTACATTCATTAAGTTTATGTGTCTATCGGTTACCACACCAAAACAACTAAACAAGTAAAGTAATCGTCATCACTTTTTTTTTTCACTGTTCTATCCAGTCTACTCTATCTGTGACTACGTTACGTGTAAGTTCCCATTTTAAACAATTTAACAATGTTTGTAATAACGAAGAGATCTCATATCCAGCCGTCTTCCAAAAAAAATCAGAACAAAAACTTGCAACATCCGAGACTTTCGGGGCTCTCAGCCCAAAGAGTCACACACACGACTCCCGGGCCACTCCAAATCAGAAAAATAAATCGGGGTGTTTAACCTCAACAACAGTGTAGGTACTACCAAACTTGTACTAACCGAAGGATATGAAATCTCACCATTGCTTACAGTGCCTCATCTTACAGGCACAACAACAGAACTCGAAATAGTTACTTGGTATCGGTAATCAATGAAATTTCAGTACTCGAAGCTAAAGTTAACATTATGTAACTGACTATTGAGCAATCACCAAATTATGTGGACTTCCTTATCATTATCATCATCGTTTAACATTTTTACACAAAGCTTGAAACAACTACCATCTGTTGGCCACGCTCCCAGAGGCTCCATCAGCCTAGTACGTAAAACACCAACATCATCTCCATCCGGTGATGCCACAAGCTTTGAGTAAACAAAACCAAACCACATAAATTTCATAAAAACCTTTGCTCGATAGTCGTCACGTATGGACTTAGTTGCTTAAATCCGTCTACCAAAGTCTTAAACAGGTCGAACTAAAGTAAGTCACAGGATTAATTAAGTCACTCAAAACATAATTTGAAACTATCTACCGTCAATATATTTACATTCCTTTCGATAAAATAATTTGTCACCAACAAAAATGACGTTACCTACTAATCAGACTTTTTTTTTTTTCAATGTTGGAGGTAGCTTTTCAAAATAATCGTATTTTGGCGGTCAACGTTAAAACCACAATAAAATCATACCCTCGGCAAACAAATATTGTTCAACGTTTACTTTTGTGTTCGTATTCGTTTCTAGACAGTAATAATTCATTGTCAAACAAAATAAAATTGTATCTCCGTAATTTGGTACATAAAAACTTATTCGGACTTTCTCAATTTTGTTCTTTACACGTTCTACGCGGAAACGAATGATTCTAATTCGGTTATAAACTCACTTGAATCAAGTAAACTCGTAACGACTCACCGAATGCTAATTTGCAGCCTGTAGTTGTTGTGGACCCTATGATGTCTGGTCATGCACTCGACACTTCGCGTCGTCGGCGTCGGAAGCATCCACTTTCTTCAGCCTCATGCGGGCGGTGCGAAAATATCACGATGTAACATGAAAACAAAGGACATTGCATTAGAAATATTGTGGGACGTTGGGATCCTTTATCCCACTTCTGATGTGGGAGAACGTGTATAGAAATTAAACAAAGAAATATGAATAATAAATCTATGTATATTATTACCAATAATATAATAAATGGACAGCAACAGATGGAGAGGACATATTTTAGTAGCTTAAGTGATGTACTTAGATTTAGCAAAATACAGACAAGTTGACAAACATTAATTGTTATTTCTATAGAAATAACAAAATAGAACATAGAAATAATATGCGTTCTACGGTTAAGCGAGATTACCTGAGGAAGACAGTTCAGAGCACTGGTGGTGCCGTGTCCGCAGTCGGACAACGTCTGACCTGTCGAGAGCGATGGCCGCCTTTTTATAGACTGCGGTGTACCCGCATGTGGTTTTTAATTTAAGAACACTACCTTCATTTTATAAAAATGAAGATATATACAATAATAATATTATCTCCCACAAACATTTAACTCTAACGGCCATTAATACTAACGACGGACAAACTCATTTGTGACTTGTTTGTCTGATCTAAATGTCAGATAGCGATTACTAAAAACTGATAGATAACCGATCTAACTGAACAATAGGATGACATAACAGCTTTATTTTAAAAACACTTATAATTTTGAATGTCTATTTTGTCGTCATATTTTGATTTAAATGTAATGGGATTTTGAACACTGAATAGTAATTTAAAAATGATTCATTTGTTTTGAGCAAAATAACACTTTTTATTATTGTTGTTCTAAATGTTGAAGAACTAGTTCGAAATGTGTGTAATAATTAAGAAATGGACTGTGATACTTGTGATCTTCCAAATGCTACTCCTAAAATATGCATACTGTGGTCATGTGACTAAATTACTGAGTATCGAGCCTTGTAAAAATCCTGTTCCACCTATGAGTACAAAAGAATATATAACGAGTGGATTCAGAGGATACAACAGTTCCAACAATAAAATAACAATGCTCATAACAGGAAATATGACTATAAAAGAGGACCTACATAACCCTTTAACTACACTCCGATTCGCTCGAATTCTAAATAATGGAGACCATCAACTTATTAAGGAATTTAAGGACTGGACGTGTAAACAAGTTTTAGTAAAAATCATTTATGCCGCTATAAAAATGAAATATGACCAGAAAACTTGCACCTTGTTCAGGGGTAGTTACGTATTCAGCAATTTAGATATTGATAAAATCGATCACAGCGTCAGTTACCTTGCGCCTGTTAGGTCAATCGGTCTCAATATATGGTACTTGGGAATACATTCGCCAAATGAAACTTATGTGTGCACTGATATGGAAGTTCAGCAAATATTCTTACAATCAGCAAAAAAATCTTAGCACGTTTATATTTTTTAAGTACAAGTATCAAAATAAACGATAACTAGGTACCTGTGCACGTATAATTAGTGAAAATTTTGATTTACCACCTTTGTAGCTATACGGTGATTCATGTGGCAATAAGGTTCCAAGGCATGAGCAAGTAGGAAAACATATTATTAATGTACTATTATAGCCTACCAAGCGATATATTTTTAACTAATAAATCTAATCAATCATTGACAACATTTTATTTAGTCTATAACGAATGGAGGGAAATAAATAATATATAAGCTATTCCATTTGTCCTGGCACTCTCACTTACCTATTTATTAGGTGTTCTAACAATAGAGGGCTCGCACGGGTGACAAACATACACCACACTGTCTTGGGATATTAACATTCATTGGTGTAATCCTAAATATAAATGTCAAATTCTTGCTGGCACATTTGCGATCATCATCATCATCATATCAGCCAGAAGACGCCCACTGCTGGGCATAGGCTTCCCCCAGAGATCTCCACAAAGGCCGGTCCTGTGCTTTCCGCATCCAGCTGGTACCTGTGATCCTTACCAGGTCGTCGGTCCACCTTGTGGGAGGCCTACCCACGCTGCGTCGTCCGGTACGTGGTCGCCACTCGAGAACTTTACTGCCCCATCGGCCATCTGGTCTTCGAGCTATGTTCCCTGCCCACTGCCAATTCAGTCTGACAATCCTTAGAGCTATGTCATTAACATTTGCTTTGGGGTGATTACCAATGGTCCAGGGTTATGTTTTGTGATGAATATCGGTTAAGACTTCATCGAAATTCAAGCAGGGTACGTGTCTGACCAACGTTGGAATAAGAGAGCCGCCTTAGACAC
This sequence comes from Blastobasis adustella, assembly GCA_907269095.1. Lineage (NCBI taxonomy): Eukaryota > Metazoa > Arthropoda > Insecta > Lepidoptera > Blastobasidae > Blastobasis > Blastobasis adustella. The sequence continues at coordinate 11,056,506 of OU026130.1, forward strand.
CCTCATGAAGTCCAGCGATATCAAGGTGGGGTATGGGCAACAATACGCCTTGTCGAGAGGACTAACCTCATTAGGATACAGGGTTTAACTGCTGGAAAATATAGTGATGATGCACTGAGACCTGAATCTAATAAGACCGATTGCAAATTGTGCAAGATTTTGTATTGATTCATAACAAAGCTCGTCCACATGCGGCTGGAGCCGTAACTTAGTGGTTACAAGAAAATTATGTTGCGCCTATAGACTGGCCCGCTAAGTTCCAAGATTCAAATCCTATTGAATACATGCTCCAGTGGAGATTTCGCAGTTTACCGCAAAATTGAAGGACGGAAGATGAATTCTCCGCCATATCCAGCTTTCTGTCTGGGCGGAGCATCCAAGTTGTTGTCGACGGATGCTGCTCCGATACCAAGAGTATTAATGCTGGAGTACCCCTATTTTCAGTGCTGTCTTTGCCCACGCTGTTTCTTCTGCATATCAATGATATGCTGAATATTCCCAGTATTCATTGCTATGCAGATGACAGTACTGCAGACGCTCGTTATACTGGCCGTGCGAATATCCCTCGTTCCGTGGTGTCGGAAAGCCGAATAAGACTTGTGTCAGAGATTGAACACTCCTTGGAGCAAGTTGCTCACTGGGGCAGATTGAACCTGGTGGAATTCAACCCCTCTAAGACGCAGGTCTGCGCATTTTCCGCCAAAAAGGATCCTTTTGTCATGGTGCCGCAGTTCCAAGGAACATCCCTCTCCATCTCAGAAAGTATCGGGATCCTTGGTGTCGACATATCAGACGACGTACGGTTCCGAAGTCACCTGGAGTGTAAGGCTAAACTAGCCTCGAAAAAACTTGGTGTGCTTAACCGGTCTAAGCGATACTTAACCCCAGAACAGCGCCTGTTGCTGTATAAGGCACAGGTGCGGCCACATATAGAGTATTGTTCCCATCTTTGGGCCGGGGAAACCGCCGACCTGCTTAATCACTTGTATTCCATACAGAGGCGCTCCGTACGAATTGTCGACGATACCATACTGACAGGCAAGTTAGAACCACTGGCTGATCGAAGGGACTTTGGCTCCCTGTGTGTGTTCTACCGGCTGTACAATGGAGAGTGTTCTGAGGAATTATTTGATCTGGTGCCTACAGCACAATTCCGCCATCGCACCACCCGCCGTGGGCTGGGTACTCATCCCCATTACGTGGACCCTGTAGTGGTGTCCACGCGAAGATTCGAAAGAGCGTTTCTCGCTTGTACGATTCGGATGTGGAATGAGCTCCCAGCCACGGTATTTCCTTTGGTCTATGACATGGGATCGTTCAAGAGGTATATTAGAGGTTTCCTTAGAGGCGGGCAATGCATTGGTAGCACCCCTGGTGATGCTGATGTCCATAGGCGGCGGTGACCACTTTCCACCAGGTGGCCCGCATGCCTGTTTGTCTGCCGGTTAAAAAAAAAAAAGAACGGGTGCTTCCCACAGGAAGATGTCAACACGTTCATTTTGGTCATGCAAAATCGTAGCCAAGGTGTGATCAGTGCTTTTACAGAGTATTTATTTTGATTAATAATTATAGTAATTTTAGTGTACCAGTTTATTTATAATTATCGGTATTTACCACCGATTCATAGGTAAATCAAAAATATACCTCAAAATGCACTGCCTTATTTTTGTTAAACTTGTTTAAAAAAGTAATGAAACATTAGATTGTTATTATTTATCTTGTTACACTAGTTATAAAATAAAGTATAATAAGATACCTAATTAAAAAGTTACATTTTTAGTTAGATGATGAGAGGGTCCCTCCTAGCTATTACTACGTCCCCAGATGTCACGGTCCTAGGGTCGATCTAGAAACCTAGCGTTGGTCGATGGAGTCTCGCGCGTCACGTGAAGCGATCTCACCGTCATGTGTGAGTCCAATATAAAATGGATTGTACATAGGCCGTCAACGACAGTCCATTTAACTTTATGAAATTAGGATTTGATGATTGGTTTATAAATGCCTTAAACTGTAATGTTAATTCATTTCTAATGTCTATGTAAAATGAGATGACAGGAACTTGCAATAAAACTCTACTACGTCAATGGCAATGATTCGAGTGATTTATAAATATAGTTTTAGTTATAAGACAGCAAGTTGAGCCCCCTGAAGTGGGTCACAAGGAGCCAGGTTCCCAGCCGATATTATTCTGCCACTAGGACATTTTAACGTGTCCCTGCTTCCTTTCATGTGCTCCAAGGAGTACCACGATGGAAGGTGTCGAAGCTTTCTGATCCCCAAGGTTCCCTAAGCTTGCCTTGGCCTGGCAAGATAACTAGGTATATCCTTTGATATACCGCTGTCAATAATTATAACCCCGTAGGGTTATAATATCCATATATATTTCAAACACATCCACTTTTCATCTGAAAATGGGGCCCCTTTATATTTTCTTTTCTTTCTTTTCTCTTTCAATTTAGGATGCTTTGAACAGCTGGTTCCCTACGTTTCACGAGATGAAGGATCGCAACGACTGTGGTGTCTCAGTCTCACTGAATATAGAACCAACTAGGGTTTGATAAGTATTACTTTAAATCAAAACTCGAATGCCATGCGTTAAATTGCAAGAAGTGATATGGGTATTTGTATTGATTTTCTCTAAAGCAAATAAGTTTATTTAAGGCATTTAAGTACCATTAGTCCAGAATGAAGTTACTTAGGCATCTCAATATATGGGTGATAACTGCCAACTTGGCATGTAGTTTACTGAAAATTAGTCAAGGTATGCGGGAATATAAATTAAAGTCACAGGTAGAGTTTAAAGTATGAATATATGTTTATTTACTTAATGTGACTCTACGATTGAAACTATTTTATTATTTTAACCAAGAATATATATTTTAACTTATGAATAGAATATATTTTAACCAACAATAAAGAAATTCGTGATTCTGACCGAACGATTCCTAGGGCCAATACCTATCGGAACTGGAAAACGGGTCAGTCCGCAAAAACCAGTTCCCCCAATTAAATCTAATTATAGTTAATTAATGAATCAATATCTGAATTAATATTATTTAAACAATTATCTGTTCATATCAAATCATTTCATCTACACAATTGGAAGTCAAAGCGTCATACTTGGTTTGCAAGATTAAAACATATAATAAAACATAAAATTCATTAAGTAAGTTAATGTAAAACAATTAGTCAATGTAAATTATAACTTATTAATGAAGTATTCGACTCATTAACGCTGCGCGTTACTAACAAATGTTAGGCTAGTCATGTGGAGATTGATCAACTCACATGCCTTTTGGCCTAAAAATAATATAGATTATAGGTATATTCGTTAATTAGACTAGTGGTATAAGCTGGAACAGCCCATACGCCTTTTGGTCTAATAACATTATGAATAACCGTTGGTTTAAGCTATTACATGTATTTATTACCAAACATTTACAATCAAACAATATATATTTTGAAGTATTCGTCATTGATGATGATTTCAATATAAGTACATTACGAACTCCCAAGCGTCGTATTTTAGACATAGGTAGGTTTGATATCATTTTATTCAAATAATGTCACATTACGACTATATCACGCAGGGATGAGTTAACGTGATGATTAACGTTAACGAGAATTACGCAATACATACATATACATAGGCTTTGGTTGAATTTAATCAAACAATAGCAGATAATGATCTCATACAGAGATATACCAAATACATCAATTACTTGATTGGATGATGGAAGACATATGCTTCGGTATATTTTGTTTAAATAATACCATGCTCTAATTATCTCACGTAGAGATAATTCATAGTTAATAAGTACGTTAAAATTAAATATAAATGTCTATCGATTAGGTAACTTTTACTTTCCATCTTGTTGAAGTTAAACTATATTATAGAAATCACTAGTGGTGAGAATTCTAATGAAAATTTATGAAATTTATAAATGTAATTAATCTGTTCGATACAATGTAGACCCAACTATTTACATAAATATAAAAGGTGTCAACTTAACTTTTGTCGCCGACAGCAAATATACACTGACTCTAATTTATAGTAAATTAAAATATAATTTAATTATACATTATTATACTTCAAGATCTGATCTTAATAAATGCAACGTTGCTGGTCCAGCCGCCTCGCTCCGCTCCGAAATAAGAAGTGTCAACCGTCTACCCCTCGATTCGTCTCGTTGACCATTATTAATTACTAATTACAATTTTAGTATCTACTCTAATTAACATAAGGTTCTTCTTTGCTTGTGTTGCTTGGTGTCCTTTGGTTGTTACGGATGGTAACCGACGCCTGCGCATCATCCCTTGTGGCGGGGAGTGCAATCTACCAACCCCGTCGCTTCCCGCGTATGCGCCTTTCACCACCGACTGATTTTGTCTCGCTTGCTCGTCCCTGAAATTGTTTAACGGTTTGCCGCGTAATATCATATTTGATAAGCATCCCTAAGTCGTAAGACCTAGAATACAGATTGATTTTAATGTATCTGAAACCTTTGTTCTTATGATAGTTTTTTATTTTGAGGCTAGCTTGTTCGCTTTCTTGGTATTGTTTTTACATCGATATCCCAACGTGAATTTATTTGACATTTTGAAATAAGAACTTTTATTTTTTTCGCGCTTTACAAGTGTAACCCTTGTGATTAAGCTCGATGCGTTTTGGGAAATTTATTGCTTTTGGTTTTCGGAATTTTAAGTAGGTGCCACATGTGGGTGTTTAGCCTCTTATGTTAGCAAATTGAAACGTTCGAACGACGCCAATGTTTTAACCGACTGCGACAGAAGGAGGGTTATGTTTTATGAATTTGATTTATTAGCGTCCCATCACAATAATCTTTGAAATACTCAAATATCTCTAGTCAGTGTTGATGTGTTTATTTTAGCCAGGGTGTTAGATAACTTTAGTCATTTATTCATTGCTCTACATGGTAAAAAATATGATAACATCGGTTCGTAACTTTTGAACGAATCGCGCCTCAGTGCTGTGCTCTTGAAATGAAATGAAATTGATTGGAATGAAATGACAATGATTGAATACAGGAGTTTGGGTTACACAATTTGCAGTTCGCCCGTACGCCCAATGGTTCGATTGTTGCTAGTAGAATAACGAAATTTGGTACTATACGCCCAGTTAGGGAATATCGGTGTCCAGCGGTTAATGTATTCGACTCGTAAGCGAGAGGTACAGGGTTCGAATCCTGCTGCGGCCATGTTCTAGTTCTTTTCCGAGATATGTACATCAGTTGAATTCTTAACAATGGTCTTACACCCCACATCTTCATTATTCAAGGCAACAGAACACGCTGATTCTGAGTCATGATCAGAAGGTGCACTTAACTTCAGTGTCAGAAAGTAATTCCTCAGTTAATAGTGTTCGAGATACTCCTTGTCACTGTTGACATTCATCATCGGGATCCCAATCTTCGTCATTTAGCCAGTCCATTGTGGTAAATTTAGCATCGTCTTGATATAGGTTTTTTTCTTATCTATTTGTGTCTAATACCAAGAAAATGTACTATTAAAAGAAAAAATCACACTCATAAAATTGATACTAAAGTTACACAATTGCTATTGTGGAGTCCCTTGGACTCTATCAACGTAATTACTTACAGATGCACCAACGCAGCCGCACATACTCTCTTCCTTGTACGTGACACGATACTTCAGGAAGGTACTGTGATGCACAAACATTTGTGCGCTAAATTAAAGTTTTCTTAACACTTCGAAAATCGTGCGTATTCGTATGAACCTAACAGATCAATGGAGGGTTAATCACCAAATCATGGTCTACCCTAGCTGTGACTAAAATGCCATTGAGTATGAAGAATCCTTTCATTTACATACCTATAGGTATGTACTAGTTGACTCGGCGCGGTTGCTTCGTTCGCGTGTTGTCCTATCTCTATTAGGTAGGTAGGCACAACTCTATACCTACCCTACTCCTACACTGCACCTACCCTGCTCCTACCCTGCACCTCATATTATGATTTATACATCGGTAACTATGTGCGACTCGAATCGATTCGAAGATATGCCTTTACTCCTGATAGTTGCTGTAGTCATGGACTACAGCCAGTATCAGTATTATGGACTAGAGACTTCGCCAGGAATGTTCCTTGTCGGAATGCCAATACGGCTTCAGGCCGGGCTGCAGCACTATGGATCCAATCTTTGCTCTCAGAGCCCTCCAGGAGTCTCACTGCAGTAAGAATCAACCTCTGCATTACGCATTTCTCGACCTGCAAAAGGCTTTCAACAGTGTCCCTCGGGATATAATCTGGTGGGCTCTGAGAGCAAAGTCTGTGCCCGAAGCGTACATTGGTATTATACAGGATATGTATGCCAATATTGGAGCCGTCGTCAAAACTATCGTAGGCCATACTAATCCCTTCCCGATTACTGTAGGAGTTCACCAGGGTTCAGTGCTGTGCATTGTGTTGCATTGTGCTCGATGCCCTCTCAGTGGAAATTCAAGACATGCCTCTTTGGCTTATGAAGTACGCTGACAACATTGCACTGGTGAGCAAGCTAAGGCAGAATCTTGAGACCAGAGTAAACACGTGGAAGGATGTGCTAGAAACGGTGGTTTGAAGTTGAATGTCGGCAAAACCGTGTATATGGCCAGCTGCAACGCAGATCCCGAAACCATCCTTGTATGTAACGAAGCTGTCAATAGGACAGATACATTCAAATACCTTGGATCCGTGATGCACTAGTCCGGCGATATCGGCCCCGATGTCAAGTCCCGAATCTCTGCAGCTTGGGCCAAATGGCGGGAACTTACGGCAGTCACCTGTGACACTAAAATCCCTGTAAAGCTCAAAGGGCTTATTTACAAGAGTATAATTAGACCGGTGATGCTCTATGGCTGCGAGACATGGCCAGCGCTGATGAAACACGTTCGCAAACTCCAAGCCAACGAAATGAAAATACTGCGGTGGATGTGCGGGTTACGCAACTCGATCGAATACGTAACGTTTACATCCGTGGCAGCCTTGGCGTAAGGGATATAAGATCCAGATAAGATCGAGGAGGCTCATTTGCGCGCTGGTTTGGTCACGTGTTGCGTAAGCCTCAGGGATACGTGGGAAATAGGTGCCTGAACCTGCCGGTATCAGGAAAGAGGACCCGTGGGCGACCCAAGAAGCGATGGATTGACATCGCTGAGTCGAATGCGAGAGCCAACGGTTCACGACGAGCGGATGCCGAAGACCGGGCAAAGTAGAGAAGAATGAGTAGGAAAGCGGATCCTGGCAGAGTCATGTTGTGAGTTTGTTGGCATGCAAGTCATTCTTAATGACTTCAAGCCATCGCTTATTAGGCCGGCCTCTATTTCCCGTGTCTGGCTGGGGTGTAATGGCCACACATTTGCCCGTACGAAATTTGAAGGTCTACGCAAAACGTAGCCATAACATTCATGTTTTGGACCTGAAGGCTACCGCAAATGTGAGCGTTTCAGACGTTTCTTTGTAAGAAAGCGCACACACTTTCCGGGGTCTGCGCAATCGGCGGGGTCTGCTGATGAGACGGCGGCCCGAGCTAAACATGTGAAGTATGCCGGATTGAAGTCGGCGTACCTGTTTGTTCCGGTGACAGTGGAAACAGCAGGGCCATGGAGTTCGGAAGTAAAAGTATTCATTAGCGAAGTGGGTCGTCGTCTGCGAAAAAATGGATTAGGTCCACGATGGCTCCACGCGCCCCGCCGCACAGTAAACATCGTCTCTTTGTAACTTAAGCATTAAAAATAGTTTAAGTACTAGTTTTCTCACAGAAACTAAATCATTGAAATTTGTAGTGATCCAAAGTGTTGTGTTACTAAAATATACGTTACAGACGGCTGGAATATCGAGCAAAGTGTGAACATCTAAAAAGTGTATAATTGTAAGAAAAAGTCAGCAACAGTGTTTTATAACTCAGTGTAAACCAAAACTGTACAGTTTAATAATAAGATAAGTACTAATTAAAGATAAAAATAACTTCGTCGCATCAATTTTAAATAATAAAGTGACCTAAACCCTCAACATTCAAGAAATATACAGTGATTGTTAGTGAATGTCCACTACCGACATATTATTATGATGAAGAAAGATGACTATTCCGATGAGTAGTTACATATAACTTCGAACAATACGTTTATTTCGACTAATGCATCGTAAGCGTCGTGCCCTAATGGCGATGTCGTTGATTAACTGTGATTGAATTGCATGAAATTATCATGGGTTCGGTCCTCAGGAAGTGAAATCCTATTTTAACTTTTTTTTTTGGGATTTATCATATATAATAACCCAGAGACAAACAAACACACTTTTAACCTACGACAAACGATATGAGTATTCCGACGAGTACGTACATATAACTTCGAACTGCGCAAACGGTTATATTAAACTGCTATTAAACTGCATGTGCGGTGGTCACGGGTTCGATCCTTGAGGAGTGAACTTTTTTTTTTTTTTTTTTTTTACTTTTTTCACATGGAAGCCGCGTGCATGAAACACAGAAACACCAGCGCCAAGCACATGATAGAGTAGTTGACCAGATGAGGGACTCTATCCAACAAGGAGAAAAAATAACAGAGCATTCATCGCAGATATTAGCAATGACTTGTAACGATAGAGGTGGTATTTCAGTGCACCAAGATAGAGGAACGATTGTTTATAGTGATCAGATTGGCATGGGTTTGGGAGCACAAATAGGTTACCATCTTCACCATAATGTTATCCAAATATGGAATTTGTTGACATAATCAACAAAATATCAAAACGAACTTACAATAATAATACTACGATTATTATAATGATAGCCAATTATTATAACGTCAGTAAATTCACACTGGACAAATGTATTCAGCTATTACTTAGTATCAATAGTATAAATGCATAAATATTTCACAAAAACAAAATAAGTGTATACACAATTTGAATACATATACATATCTATAATTCAATTTATCATTATGATGACGCAATCTCATTATTTGACATTAATACATTTATTTTTAGATTTAATGACTATGAAATACAATGTTACTATCTAAAACATTAAAACTTCGTTAAGCTAAATTATTAGGATATTACGTAAAATTTATAACGACAAATAAAATGTGTGACAATTCATGTATTAAATTCAGTACTGGCGATAGTGATTGTTTAAACTAGTCAATTTCACAATAGAGAAATCTTGTAATAGCAAATCGTCAGTAATTTCTGAAAAACAGGTACTCTCTAGCAACAAGTGTAATATTGGTAGTGCAATTGTCAACACTTCTATAAAACTGCTACATCAAAATATACAAGGGTTTTCTTCAAAAAAACTTGAAATAGAATTGTTCCTAGAAATAATGAAATACGACATTATTTGCATAACAGAACATTGGCTTAAAGAACACGAAATAAATTGTCTAAATTATGAAAATTACTTTATGGGTAGTTCGTTCTGTCGTAAAACAACCATTCATGGGGGATCACTAATAATGATTCGTAACAATAATAAAGCAAGGGAACGCAGAGATATAGTACGGTTGTCAGTCGAACGTACCATTGAATTATCTTGTATATAACTAGAGAGACACATTGTAGTATGTGTGTATCGCCCCCCAAATAATGGCAACTTTTACAATTTTGCGTCGGTAATGGAAGATGTATTGAAAATTATTTCAGCATCAAACAAGAAGCCAATGGTCTGTGGAGATTTTAATGTAAATATATTTGAAGAAAATATGCTTTCGCGTAGACTATTAAATTTATTTAAATCGTTTAACCTAAATCACACATTTTATGAGCCCACCAGAGTAACTTTCTCTACATGTTTGGACAATATTTTCTGTAATTGTGAAATAATAGAAAAACAAAGTGCATTGCCGTCAGATTACTTTGGTCAACTTATAATGTTTCCATTCAAACAAGAAAATAAAAAAATATCGTTAACAATTAGACCAGTTACAGCTTGCAAAATTGAAAACCTTAAAAATTGTATAACGAGTAAATTATGTAATAAAATATTCGATACTTTTTATAATGTTTTTTTTTCTACTGTACATGCCGAATTTGAAAATTTTTTTAAAACAAAGACCGTCAGTGTTAAAACTGGATTTAAATTCAGCGATTGGGCGACCAAAGGCATTCGAAAAAGTAGAGAAAATCTGTTTAATTTATATGCCGATAAGGCCTTACTAAAAAGTGATAGTTTTAATGATTATGTTAAAAGCTACTCAAATATATTTAAAATGGTTTGCCAAAAAGCCAAAGCTAAATTTATAAATAATAAAATTTTAAGTTCTGATAATAAAATAAAAACAATTTGGGCTATCATAAACAATGAAACTGGCAAGGTACGTAATAGAGTTCAAGAAAATAAATTGAAAACATCTGCAGGTGTTGTAAATTCTAATGAGGAAGTAGCTCAGGAATTCGAAGAATTCTTTAGCAATATTCCTATTAAAACCACTGCACACTTGAACTCCTCTTCCAGCACAGCATTTGCCTTGCTTAAAGCACACGTGCTTGCATGTGTGGAAGAGTTAAAATTTAGATACGTGACCCCTCAAATAATTGTAAAGACATTTGACAGCATAAAAGTAAAATTAACAGAAGACATATGGGGAATGTCAGTAAACGCATGTAAAGCTAGCATTTCCATCTTAGCACCTCACCTTGCTGCTATTTATAATAAATGTATCGACGATGGGGTTTTTCCAGATCTGCTTAAGTATAGTAAGTTAGTTCCTTTATTTAAATCAGGTGATAGTGGGGATACAAGTAACTATAGACCAGTTTCTGTTTTGACAGTAATGAGAAAAATTTTCGAAAAATTGATATTGAAAGATATGTCGTGTCACTTTAATCTAAATAAGATTTTCAATCATCAACAATTTGGATTTACTAAGGGGCGCTCTACTGTCGATGCTGGTATCGCCTTAATTCAGAACATCTTGGAGGCATGGGAGGATTCGAAAGATGCTATAGGTGTGTTTTGTGATCTTTCCAAAGCCTTCGATTGAGTGGAAAACGACACACTAATTTTGAAGTTGAAACACTACGGTGTTACTGACAAGGCATTATATTTATTGAAGTCTTACCTAACAAATAGAATGCAACGGGTCCAAATAAACAGAGTGAACTCTGCAGGGTCGACTCTGGGAATTGGTGTGCCACAAGGTTCAATTTTCGGTCCATTTTTATTTCTAGTGTATGTCAATGACTTGCCATTTGTAAATCAAAGTCTGACAAAAACAGTGCTTGCAGATGACACGTCCTTAATATTTAAAGTTAGGAGAAATACTCAAAGTGTTACTGAAATAAATAGCACCCTCCTTAAGGTCTAAGATTGGTTTACGGTAAATAACCTTGTACTGAATGCAAAAAAAAACTAAGTGTGTGCATTTTCAACTACCTAATGTAAACAATCTTGTAATGAATGTTAAAATTAATAATGAAAATTTAGATTTCAACACAAATACAGTTTTCTTGGGGATGACAATAGACAACCGTTTACAGTGGGGTCCTCACATAACAGCCTCGTCGAGTCGGCTTAGTTCTGCTACTTACGCTGTAAAGAAAATTAGGCAACTGACGGACATAACAACAGCAAAACTGGTATATTTTGCGTATTTCCACAGCTTACTCTCGTATGACATCTTGTTGTGGGGTCATGCGGAAGATTTAAATTCAGTATTTGTTTTGCAAAAGAGAGCTGTACGGGCTATTTATAATCTGAGAAGTCGGGATTCCTTAAGGTAATTATTTAAAGAAACTAACATTTTGACTGTGCCCTGTCAATATATTTATGAAAATGTTGTATATGTTAGAAAAAATATACAAATGTCCAAGAAGAACTGTGACATACATAACTATTATACTAGAAATAAAAACAAGTTGATACACTTAAAAACTAGGCTAAGCAGAACTCTGAATTTATTTGTAGGGGCCGGTATTCAGTATTATAACAAAATACCTAGCGACATAGTCGAGCTGCCTATAAATAAATTTAAGTCTGTTGTAAAGACAAGTTTATGTAAAAAAGCATATTACAGCGTAAATGACTATGTTACAGATAAAATTGCTATCAATGACATTCGGGTAAATTATAATTAAATAATAGTGATGATCTCCAACCCGCCTGCCAAGCGTGGAGATTATGGCAATTACCTCCCATTTCGTGGGAGAGGCCCTAAGTCCTGCAGTGGACTGTTATGGGCTGTGAAGAAGATGTATCAAATGTTTTGACATTGTAAGTGATTCTTGACATTTAATTTATTTATATAAATTATATTTTATTCATTGTATGTAAGACGTATATCAATTTGACATTTTCTATTAATTTATATTTATTGTTTATGTAATTACTGTTAAGTATGGTATGTATGTATGTATGTAAACTCTTTATTGCATAACCATTAAATACAAAATGCGAAAAATGAAAATTTTACAAAGCAAAGGCGGGCTTATCCCACAATGGGATTTCTTCCAGCCAACCCCATACCCTTTGAAAGGAGATCTAAAGAGCGGTGGAAGCAATACAGAGCACTTATAATTAAATTACATTTATTTCTACAGTATTAATTAACCTAAACAGAAACTCAATTATGTTTAATTTTGAACATAGTGGTCTTCTAAATAAATATAAATAGATATTAATATAATACATACTATAGCTATACAATATAAATAAATACAATATTATATGTATATACTATATATATAATAAAATAAAGCTCTATTAACTGCTGAGAAAGTGCTTCTTCAGAAGTTCTTTGAAGGAGAATTGTGTTCGAGCATTGTGAATGTCGTCTGGCAGAGAGTTCCACAGGCACGCAGCATACACTCGAAAAGATTTCCCATAGGCAGCTGAGCTATATGTGGGAATTGCTAGTTGGAGTTCTCTGCGAGGGCGCAAACGTGGATTTGCCGACGGACGAAATTCGAACATCTCGCGGAGGTACAGAGGAGCTGTGGGATTAACGATAACGGTGTGTAATAATCCTAATATGTGGCAATCTCTCCGTCGCCGTATAGTCAGCCATTTTAATTTAGTTCTGTATTCGGACACATGGTCAAATTTACGCAGCCCATAAACATATCTAATACAGAGATTCTGCAACCGTTCCAGCCGAGACAGAAGTTCCTCAGTGGGATCCAAGTAGGCAACGTCCCCATAATCCAACAGAGGAAGGATCAGGGAATTCACCAACAGGAGCTTAGTCTCGAAAGGCAAAAAATTTTGTAACCTCTTGAGAGAGTGAAACGATGAAAATACCCTACGGCTAACTTCACCGATGTGCGTCGACCATGACAGAGTCTGGTCGAATAAAACCCCCAAGTTCTTAACGGATTCCTGGAATTCAATGATTTCGCCGTCAAAAAATAGCTTTGGTAGAGCAACACCCTTCAGTTTTGTAATAAAATATTGGCTGCCAATCACAATAGCTTGGGACTTGGAGGCATTGACCTTTAGACCAAACTCCTTAGCCCAGCACTTAATTCGAAAAAGATCTCTGTTAAGCATCTCAATGGCATCCTTCAGGTTAGACAGAGGAGCCGATATGTATAATTGCAGATCGTCCGCATAAAGGTGAAAGGAGGAGGTCAAGGAAGAAGTAATCCCATTAATAAAAAGAGAGAAAAGGATAGGGGAGAGAATTCCACCTTGGGGTACTCCAGCTGATATTGAACACCAATTAGAGCGGCCATCATCAACCCTTACCAATTGGACCCGATCCCGCAAGTACGAGCGAAACCAACAGAGAGTGGACTCGGTCATATTTAATGTTCCAAGCACAGCCAACAAGATGTCATAGTCGACCGTGTCAAAAGCACAACTAAAATCAAGAAGAGCGAGCACCGTTAGCTCTTTCCTCTCGATGTTCAATCTTATGTCATCCGTAATCTTGACAAGTGCAGTTGTAGTACCATGCCCCGAACGAAACCCCGACTGGTATCGGTTTAGCAGATCAAACCTTGATAAATGGGAGCATAGTCTACGCTGAACAAACTTCTCGATCAGTTTTGACAAAATGGGAAGAATGGAAATCGGCCGAAAATCAGCAAGAGAGGATGGATTAGGTTTCTTAGGGAGAGGAGTCACGTGCTCCCGCTTCCAGCAGGATGGAAACACGCCAGAAGATAAAGAAGAATTAATAATGTGAGCAAGAATTCGCGCTAAAAAGTGTTTGATTGGATTAACCATATCAAGGCTCACTCCATCATCCCCAGTCGCCTTAGTTTTGATAGTCTTCAGCAAACTTAACACCTCCCCCTCCGATATTTCCCCCAATGTCAATGAGTCGTCATTAATTACCCGTTTGTTGTCGAGCTCTGCAAGGGTGCGGCTCTTGGTTCCTGGATCTATGACTGGTAATTTCGAGCAGAAATGCTGATTTAAGTTATCTAAATCTATGGTCATTGTATTAACGTTCAATAAGTGTATTTTTGATACCTATGTTGAAAAAAATGAATTGATTGATTGATTGATTGATCTGGTTCATCGCGCAGCGTATTTACCACCCTCATTGATTACTTATATTTTGGACGAAGCGTTGTTGTGACTTACATTGTGTTGACGGTTGTATTATTATTTAATGATATTGACATTTATTGACATTAATTTAACATAACATGACGTATTTAATGCTTAATTATTTTATAAAAGCGTTTCTAATTACTACACTATTGACCAATTTCCGCGATCTAGATTCTAGATAGTATCCCATATACCTGAACACTAGGATAACATAATAGCTTTATTTTTGAAAAACATAATTTTGAAAACGTATAATAGACCTATTAGTTTGTCGTCACAACGATGACTTTTGATTTGATTCTGATGGGATTGTGAATACTGAAGAATAATTTAAAAGTAATTCATTTGTTATGAGCAAACTAACGGTTACTCAGTAAGTAAGATTATCGTTGTATTAAATGTTGAAGAGCTAGCCCAAAATGTGTGAAATAAATCGGAAATGGATTATGTTAATTGTGATCGTCCAAATCTGGGTCCTAAAATATACATACTGTGGTCATATAACTAAATTATTGAGTATCCAGCCTTGTAAAAATCCTGTTCCACCTAAGAGTACAAAATAATATATAACTGGTGGATTCAATGCATACAACAATTCCAATAATAAAATAACTTTGCTTATTAAAGGAAATGTGACTGTACAAAAGGACTTAGTCAACGTTTTGACTACATTCAGATACGGTCGCATTCAAAATAACGGAGACCATAAATATTTATACGTGGAAAAGGACAGGACATGTAAAAATGTTGTAGTAAAAGTAATTTATGCTGGTTTAAAATTAAATTATGATCCGAAAACTTGTACCGTGTTCAAGGGCAATTACGTATTCAGCAATGTGGACATTGATAAAATCGATCAGAGCACCAGTTACCTTGTGCCTGTGAGGTTTGATTACAATGCCTGGCATCTGACCCTACACTCAGCAAACGAAAGTTATATATGCTCCGATATGGAAGTTAAGGAGATATACTCACAATCAAGATGAAAAACTTAGTGCGTTTATATTTTGTTTGGTACTAGAATCAAAATAATTTAGTGTAGATTTTGAATTACCTATTTCTGTGGCTATAATTACGATGATTAAGGGTACACCAAATATCCAAGACAGGATTATGCATATAGGAAAATATACACAATAAAACCTACCAAAATATATACTGTATATAATACTATTTATACTTATAATAAAACTGTAACAGGTACAATTATGTACATTGAAGATAATGGAATATATTATATTGAAATTTTTTATTTTAGGGTAATCTATAAACGATACTAAAGCCAAAACTATAATTAATTTTTGTCTGTCTGTCGGTATCTTAGCCGCGCATCACTCAGAAACCACTGAATAAATTCAAATGAAACTTGGTACGATTTAAGTTCATACTACGAGTTATCTTTCCTCTTGGATGGATGTATTTGGATGCTCTTTTTTACGAAATTCATCACAGTTCTCTCGGGAAAGGGGATAGTAGTCAAAATGTGTAAGTAGTTGTAACTAATGAATGCGCGGCCAGGGCACATAGCTCGAAGTACAGATGGCCGATGGGGCAGAAAAGTTCTCGAGTGGCAACCATACACCGGAAGACGCAGCGTAGGTAGGCCTTCCACTAGGTGGACTGACGACCTGGTAAATATCGCAGGTACCAGTTGGATGCGGAAGGCACTGGACCGACATTTGTGGGGATCTCTGGGAGAGGCCTATGCCCAGCAGTGGGCGTCGTTCGGCTGATATCGCGTTGTCTGATTTGATTAATTTGTTTTTTTGTTAGAAAGGAGGTACTTTAAAGATCGTTTCGTAAAAATTTCAAGGTGTTCGATATTCTTGTTCATCTGACCTCCGTGACCCTGCCACCAGGGGAAACTGACCATATTAGATCATGGTTACACATTCAGTAGCCTGAATGTGTAGGGTTCATCACGATGTTTTTCTTCACCGTAGGAGCATCAGTTAGTTTTCAACTAATATACATAACTCAGAAAAGAGTTATTGCCACATGGCCTCAGTGGGATACAAACCCGGTACCTCTCGCTTACGATTGGTTACCGATATACCTGAACACTAGGATGACATAATAGCTTTATTTTTGAATAACATAATTTTGAAAACGTATAATAGAGGCATACCTATTAGTTTGTCGTCACAATGATGACTTTTGATTTGATTCTGATGGATTTTTGAATATTGAACAATAATTTAAACGTAATTCATTTGTTACGAGCAAAATAACGATTACTCAGTACCTAAGTAAGATTATTGTTGTACTAAATGTTGAAGAGATAACCCAAAATGTGTGAAATAAATAGGAAATGGATTGTGTTAATTTTGATCGTCCAAATCTGGGTCCTTAAATATACATACTGTGGTCATACAACTAAATTATTGAGTATCCAGCCTTGTAAAAATCCTGTTCCACCTAAGAGTACAAAAGAATATGTAACTGGTGGCGTCAGTGCATACAACAATTCCAATAATAAAATAACTTTGCTTGTTAAAGGAAATGTAACTGTACAAAAGGACTTATTCAACGTTTTGACTACATTCAGATTCGGTCGCATTCAAAATAACGGAGAACATAAATATTTATTCGTGTTAAAAGACAGGACATGTAAAAGTGTTTTTATAAAAGTCATTTATGCTGGTTTTAAATTAAAATATGATCCGATAACTTGTACCGTGTTCAAGGGCAATTACGTATTCAGCAATGTGGATATTGATAAAATCGATCAGAGCACCAGCTACTATGTGCCTGTGAGGCCAATTGGTTACAATGCCTGGCAGATAACCCATCACTCAGCGAATGAAACTTATATATGCTCCGAAATGGAAGTTGAGGAGATATACTCACAATCATCAAGAAAAACTTAGTGCGTTTATGTTTTGTATGGTACTAGAATTGAAATCAATTTATGTACATTTTGAATTACCTATTTCTGTACGGTGATTCAGGGTGCCTAAATATCCAAGGCAGGATTATGCAAGTAGAAAAATATACACAATAAAACCTACCAACATATATTTAACCTAACAACATACTATATATAATACTATCTATATTTATAATAAAACTGTAATAGGTCAAATTCTGTATATTGAATATAATTGTATCTATTTCATTGATATTTTTGATTACAGAGTACGATAAACGATACTGAAGCCTGAACTGTAATTTTGTTCATTTATGCCTGTCTGTCTGTATCTAGGCCGCGTATTACTCTGAAACTACTGAATATATTCAAATCAATCTTGGTATGATTTGAGTTCATACTACGAGATAGGACATTGGATGCTTTTTATTCCGAAATTCATCTCGATTCCCTTGGGAAAGAGGAAGGAAGTCAAAATGTGTACTTAGTTGTAATTCATTAACGTATTGTCTGATTTCATGAGTTTTTTTGTTAGAAAGGAGGTACTTTAAAGTTTGTCTTGTAAATATTTCATGGTGATCGATATTGTAGTTCATCTGACCTCCGTGACCATGCTACTAGGGGAAACTGACTAGATTGGATTATGGTTACACATTCAGTAGCCTAAAAGTGTAGGTTTCGTCACGATGTTTTCCCCCACCTTAAGAGCATCGGTTAGCTTTCAACTAATGTACATAACTCAGAAAAGAGTCGTTGGTACGTTACCGCATTGGGATACAAAGCCGAGTGGTGTCCGGCAAACTAGAATAGCACCAACCTCTTACACTCATGGGTGTCGTACAAGGTGACTAATGTTTTCTAGGCAAAAGATATAAGTATCTGTAGTCTGTAAAATGGGCAGCAGCATTTTCCATTGTTATATTTAAACATTGCGATCTCCAACCCGCCTGCCAAGCGTGGAGATTATGGCAATAACCTCCCCTTTCGTGGGAGAGGCCCTAAGTCCTGCAGTGGACTGTTACGGGCTGTGATGATAATGATGATACAAACCCTGTACCTCTCGCTTATGAGTCGAATTCCTTAACCACTCGGCCACTGAACCTCCTCCTGGTGTGTATAGACTTAAAATGGATAAGCCTATTATCAAAGTCAGACCATTCTAAAGAAGTCTGATATTTCCATATTATATTTTTTTCATTAAAACCCTATTCCTTCTATTCTAAACTTACCCACCAACAGGACAGAAGGAAAGAAGGCGGGTAGAGCTACGCCAGGAGTAAGACGCTAACTAGATAAATTCAAAATCTATAACCATCTCCGTTTTATGTTTTTCGAGCGTATATAGGTATGTATGTATGTCTATTTCTTTGTTACCGGATACATTTCAGAGACTGCAATGAATGGAACTGCCTTATCGAATACCCCCATATTCGTTCCATCACCACACGAGCAAACCTCGGCGAAATTACACTGTTTTACAGTCGAAGTTCCAAAGACTACTCGCACAAACCACTTTGTTTCAACATTTATTGTGCGAAC
The DNA here is from genome assembly GCA_907269095.1 of Blastobasis adustella. Classification (NCBI taxonomy): domain Eukaryota; kingdom Metazoa; phylum Arthropoda; class Insecta; order Lepidoptera; family Blastobasidae; genus Blastobasis; species Blastobasis adustella. The sequence continues at coordinate 11,075,437 of OU026130.1, forward strand.
CGCGACGAAACTCTTGCCATGCAGGCTCCGCTCTTCTACTAGAAAAACACTTTTAGATTTATTGAATCCTTAATAAAAAAATTGCGGTGTTTTGGCATTGCACGTGCGGCAACTGCCGTCTGGCTGGAAATAACTCGTTAGAGCCGTTGACAAGGCGCAGTAGTAGAAAATAAATAATTGTATGTACCACATAAACTTCCCCTCAAAATCTGCTGTAGTCTAAATCATCTCATCAGTCAAAATCTGGGTAGTTATAGGTCTACAAGCTGTATAAATCGTAAATTCATGCAATGTAACATGACTATTTACTACATGAATAGAATAAATAAATAAATATCTGTAACCGTAAAGTTCAATATTATGGGGTACGATATACAATGTTGCGTGGCCGCACCGTCCCTGCAAACGCCTGTGCGGCGAAATCTTTGCGGTGCGGTGCCGGGGCGGTTTCTCATCGCACGGTGTGGAACGGCACTTAGGGAAAAGCCGATTCGCCAGAGCCTCGTCCGTCTGTCAGCAAGGGAACCGCGTGCAGGTGCTGTTAACGTGGGCCCAGAGTAGTAGGGCCCCATAATCCCCCGCCAGCCAAACCTCGATATTAAGACAAAACACTTCACTTACCTGAAGACGGTCCAACTTCAGTGTTGCGGACTACGGTTAATAGCGATGACGATGAGAAGCTGTCCTCTACAAGTTACAGAGAACCTTCTTTTTTATTTATTGCCAAGGGAGGCATACGAACGGATTTTCCACCTGATGGAAAGTGGCCACCGTCGTCCAGGACATCTGCTATCTAAGGGATGTAGTGCCGGCCTTTGAGGTACAGGTAGACATGCCTTTCGAAGAACCCCATGTTGTACCTAGTGCAAAGGAAAGACTTCGGAAGGGATTTTTTCTACGTGGCACGTGCGCGGAAAAAAATGCTTAGGAACCTACTTTGAAAACTTTGAGTTTCGACTTCCAGATATTGACAATACCTACAAATCTACCAAAAGTATTTGTTTATATTATGAATATTTTCTTATATCTTAATATAGTTTAGTTACATTAACTTAATATGATAGATTAATTACATTCGAGTACCAACTGAATTGACATCATTTTAAAAGAAGAGGTACATCCTTTTGGGCGTTCAGGGCAGAATCAGTTTTTGGCAGATTTTTCTTATGGCAGACTTGACCAGCCATTGAAAAAGCGGAGTTCTAGCGGAAAATCATTTTGGCAACCGGTGTTATCTTACTTATTCGATCCCGCTGAAACCAAAAATGCCGGTTGCCAACCCTTTCCTTCCCCCTTCACCATGTTTTCCCTTCGAAATGTCCCTTGCCAGTTAAGCTTTTTTCATTTACATTAGTAAAGAAACGAGATTTAACAAAAAGTAATATGATTCTAGACATAACGGAAGCAAAAGCTTGTTATGTAAGTAAAGTGTTTCAGAACATGGTCTCCTCAATTATAAATTCTTACTGAATAATTTCAGACAACGCTGCTTTACCATAAAAATTCATGTATAATACTTGAAAATGCCTAAAGTCATTAAATAATTGTACTGTACACAATAGTGATCATTGCTGGTTGCAGAATAGTGATAAAATCCCATTGAAATATTTTAATTTAATTCTGATGGATTGTTGAACGAATACCGATTTAAGTTATAAGTACATAGCTAATAAATAAATAAATATAATTCATTGTGCTTTGAGCTAAGTACATATTGCTATACCTTTGTATGTAACTATTATTGTTGCACTCAACGTAGAAGACTTAGATCAAAATGCGGAGAATAAATATCACTTGGAATGTGTTGTTTGTGATCGTTCATATCTGGCTCCTAAAAGGCACATATTGTGGCCATGCAATTAAATTACTCAGTTTAAAGCCCTGCAAACATCCCAAACCACCTATGAGTACAAAAGAATATATAACAGGTGACTTTGAAGCATATAATAACTCCAACAACAAAATTACTAAGCTAATTAGAGGGAATATTACTTTAAAAGAGGACCTGTATAACGCCTTGGTTACGGTAAAATATTTCCTGACCCAGAACAGTGGAGATTTAACAGGTTTAACAAGTTTCAGAGAAATAAAGGGTACGTGTAAAAACTTTGTAATAAAGGTCCTTTATGCTGCTGTTAAACTGAAATATGATGAGAAAACTTGCACTGTCTTCAAGGGTAACTACGTTTTCAATGATATCGATATTGATAAAATAGAGCACAGCGTTAGCTACCTTACGCCTGTGAGGCCTATTGGCCTACATACAATGTACATGGGTCTGCACTCCGCCAAAGAAACTTATTTTTGTGCTGACGTGATTGTTCAGCAGACGTACTGGCAATCGAAAAAGAAGACTTAAATTTTTTTGCAAATTACGATGAAATACACAAATAAACGATAACCATGCAATTCTATACGATGTTTGGATTTACTTTTTCCTTCATAGAGTTTCAGCTTCAACAATCAAGAGAGATCAGTTGGTGTAACTTTATTATAACTATTGAATTAAAAAAAACTACACTTGTAATATCTTTGCTTCTGTATTTTCCTTATTGGCGCAATTATAGTTCCTTGTACGCCACTTTCTAGTTCTTATAATTTTTCTTTTGCTAAACGAAGGTTCCAATATCTATGCTTGTGGTTTATCAGATTTTGTTAAAATATTGTAGTTTCAAAATTGGGATTTATCTTTATGGAAATCTCTAATTCCGTATAACTTTGACGAAACGATATATTTTAACGAAAATCTGACGAACCACAAGCTAGAGATATTGGTTTTTGGATTACGTCACCACGTCGGGTTTTTTGTCTATGACTTTTTAGCCATGCCCTTTCATAGACTTTGATTTGTAATAATGAAAATATGATCAAACTACGTTTGTATGTAGCGCGCTCGGGAAAGACTCTTCTTAAATGAGATTTGTCGCTTTGGAATCGAGCAAAGAGGATAATTAGATTCATGTCAAGCTACAAAGCCTCGAGCATCGGCGTAAAGTCGCCCGTCTATCGGTCTTTGACAGATTGCATTTTTAGGAGCAGCTGCGCGCCCTCATACGCACTCGGGAATCGCGCTTCGGCCCTACGTCGTGGATTCCAAAGTTCTCCGCACAAACCGCTTTGGTTCTTCCTTTATAATTCGTACTTACGGCTGAGGAATGCAATACATTGCCCCTTGCCAAGTGTATTCCCAGCTTATTACAATCTGGACACCTTCAAGGCCGGAGTGAATTGATTGACGACAGCTTACCACCAGGCGAGATAGAGGTCAAATGCCTGGCTAGTTATTTAAAAAAAACTGGATGAAGAGCGGGAATTGCCCCCATAACATTCAAACTTTTACAGCAGTAGGGTGTCAAACAAGTTAACTGTCTGATAGTGTAGTCGGCCATGTAAAAACTGTTTCACCCCTTTCTTAAAGAACCTCATGTTGTACTGTACCTCCAGTATTCAACTTAATCATTTTAATAACCCGTATTAAAAAGCAGCTAGCTTTATTATGAAAATGTATGTATTGTAGTTATTATAGTTAATTATAATGTAGTTAAGAATGGTCATTAGTGGTGGTAGAATCATGATAAAATGGTATTGAAATGTTTTGATTTGATTCTGAATGATTAATAAACACTGATAAAAATAATTTATTTTGTTTTGAATTTTATTTACCACGTGTTTGTTAATGTTATTATTGAACTCATCGTCGAAGGAAATGCGTGGAATAATTACAATTTGGAGTGTGCTGTTTGTGATTGTTCATATCTGGCTCCTTAAAGGTATATACTGTGGTTATGCTATCAAACTACATAGTGTAAAGCCATGTAGATTTCCTAAACCACCTATGAGTGCAAAAGAATATGTAACAGGTGAAGTTGGTACATATAATAGTTCCAGTATGGTTATTAGAGGGAATTTGACTTTAAAAGAGGACTTACCTAACGCCATGGTTACGTTAAGAGCGTCCCTCAGCCAAAACAATGGAGATTTGACTGGTTTAACTGGTATAAGGGACATGAAGGACTGCACGTGCAAACATATTGTAATAAGAATCCTATATGCTGCTGCTAAATTGAAATATGATGAAAAAACTTGCACTATCTTCAAGGGCAACTACGTTTTCAAAGATATGGATATTAATAAACTTGAACGCAGAGTCAGTTACCTTGCGCCTGTGAGGCCATTTGGCTTACAAACTATATACCTGGGCGTGCACTCCGCTAAAGAAACTTACTTTTGTTCTGACGTGGTAGCTGAGCAAATATATTGGAAAACGAACAAGAGGACTTAGTTTTTTTAAGTTTTGGAGAAGCACATACTCTTAAATAATCAAACCATGCAGTTCTTTGATTTACCTCAAGTTTTCTATGTTTATTGATTCTGATTCAGCTTCTGCAATTACAATATGCAAATAGGCAATATGCATAAGCAAGCAGCTTATATAACTTTTATTAAATTAATTAAAAAATAAACAAACATCAGCATCTTTTCTTCTATTCCGTTTTATTTTGTTTTCTGTAATCTATTGTTTTGTCCTTTTCTTTTCTCGTATAATATCGACTTACTTGAAGAATAAAGTCCGATATGATTGTAGGACAATAACTAGATATATTAGTCCGGCAGATATGTGAAAGAATTGCGCATTTAATTATAGAATACAATATACATTTAAGCATACAATTTGGACCACATACATATACTGCATATATAAAGGTTTAAATTTGGATATGAGGCCATCTCAAATTTTGCCTTTTACAGTAATGGCGAACATTTAAAATGGGGGCTTATGAGAGTTTGATAAATGCTGCCTTTAAATGTTCTTAAATGATAAATATGTAGTATAGTAGTGGCAAGTAATTGTTGTTCTGTGCGTAATGAATCTTAGTATAAAAAAAATATAGACAAGTTTGTTCATAATGTATTACTAGTGAACCCGGCGCAACTTCGTTCGCGTACACCTACTTTACCCCTACCTACCCTTTATTACTTACTATTGTTGAAAACCGCATTAAAATTCGTTTCGTAGTTTATAAAATCTAAGCGTACATTAATACAGACGGTGGGTAGACGCTTTGTTTTAGACTATACATCTATATATAGACATAGATAATTAAATTATAACATAATTTGCTTAAATAAAATGTTTAACGGAAAAAGTAAAAGTACGGTACCATGAAAGTGTAAGAGAAGTGAAAAAAGTGATTCGGTCATTATAAATGAAAAATGGTGTGAGAAACTTAATAATGATTTTTATTACCTATTCAACGATACGCCACATGACATAGCTTGTCGACATTCATTTTTTTATTTTTCACATAATTGCGGCTGGTAGTCGCCGTATTGAATTTTGACAAATTTCAAGTCTTTGGTATCACTCGCAAGATTAAGACAAATTGATAGACGTAAGAACAATCAAAATCGGCCCATGCGTTTAGTCTCTACAGTGCTACAAAGGAACAAATACATACATACGTAGACTGATAAACATATTACCCTTCTTTGCGTCGCGCAATAGGGTAAAAACAAAGGTGCGTACTACCTGTCATTGAATAAAAAGTTTCTAAAAAATGTTTATTATGTATATTTGAGTGTAGAATCCACCCCTAAAGTTTGTACAGTGCATAGCAAAACACCCTGTATAGACCTACAAACGGATATATATTATTTTATGTTCATATTTTTTAAATATCTTGTTTAGTTTCGGAAATATTGAATTGAATAACGTCCCATGAGAAATTTGCTCGGAAGTTAAACGAACGTAACGCATATCGGATTCCTTGAGAGGCACGGGGGCGGCGCGGCGCGCGCGCTGCAGGCCGCGACGTCCGTTCCTCAGTTCGGACTTGCTCCGTGTGTTTCTAACAGTATCAAGATCACGCAGAATACTAAATATGGTTAAAGAAGACGAGAATTATAACTATATTCCAAACGACATTTCATATGTTTCAATAAATGAATGCGTAAATGCTGATATGTGTTTATTTTATATTAATTATACTTGATATAAACCATCATAAGTTCCATGATAAAAACGATAAGTCCCATTATTACAGATTATTTTACATAGGAGTTTTTCTGATTTTAGTAATAACAGAAGAAGATTAGGAATCGGTGTCACCATTGTCTCTTGGGGCTGAAGAAATAAGTGAGCAATTGATATATCTATGATTTAGGAGATGACTGTATTGTATAAGTCTAATGTCAAGTTATGCGATATATTGGAAGATAATTTGCAAGACGACTGTATTGCTAGCTCGAAGTCTAGTGCTAATTCATGTGAAATAAATATGTTAAAGATTTGCGACACAACTGTATTGCTAGCTCGAAATCTAATGCCAATTCGGTACAATCTATCTCACAAGTTAATAGTAATCAGCCGGCACCGTTTTCGATAGAGGTTCCTACTGTATAGACATCTAGACATGGGGCCACTCCACCTTTTGATAGCTTTTAATGGGAATTTGAAGTACACTAATAAAATAAAATAAATGTGGTCCCTAAACCAAGATATTCCTAATAATAGAAATATACATCTCTGTCGCTGATTTTAGATTATTCAAACGAGTCTCGGTGTAAGAAGGTTGAAGTATGTCAAGTAATGTTCATTAACACTCTTGGGCGACTGAATGTGTAACCATGATGCAATCGGGTCAGGTTCCCCTGGTAGCAGATAGCAGCCGCTCCTCTGTGATTGCCTGATTTGCCAAATCCTGTATGATGGTCAAGGCCCACAGCGGGCCCTCGTCCGCGAGAGCACAATCGGGACATTATATTTACCTATACTTAAATTCACACAGCGCCATCCGTCCCTTTGGGGAGCTCACTTTGATAAGCAAAGCTTGTGTTATGTGATAGATAACCGATAAACTACTTATATACTTTTTTTAAATACGTACTTATTACAGCAGAAATTAAAATTCATCATTTCAATTTCTGTCTGGCCGGGAATCTAATCCGGGACAGACCGACATGATGCGTGGCAGTTTGTCACATTAACGCCATTTTTTTTAGTTGTAGGTACCTATTAAGAACTAATAGGTACCTATTTATAAACTTGTTAAGTATTGATTGATGATTGAGCTGTGATAAATACTAATTAGATACTGTGTATGTTTCTTACTGTTGAAAAATTTTAATAAAATATTTTAAAAGTCAAAGGCATTTATTTGAAATGTCTACCTATATTCATATTAATAGTCGGACTGTGTGGAGACCTGCAGGAAGCACACAACTACCAAATTGTATATTAAAATATAATTATAGTGGAATTGTAACAATATATTTAGTAATAATTATAATACATGTGTGTAAGATTAACAAAAAGAAAGGTGAGCGTAATGCTACAGATTCAGTGAAATAAATAAATAGTTGTTAGATAAATAATAAATAATGTATGTGTGCAATAAAGAGTATGTATACTATCTATCTAATATTATTGAGTAGAGACTTGCCATTTGCCAAATAAAACTTTAAAGGTTACATGTACGGCGTGATCATAATGGAGGTGGAAAAATATTCCAACACTTACCGGAAACTGCCACGAAAGGCAGCGATGTCGAACCCGTCTGCCAAGCCCGGATATAAATAATGACAAAACCCGCTCTCCGAGACCTTTTTCAAGACAGCGGAAGAGCATCCCAGTCCGCTCGTGCGAGAGGCAGCAGCCTACTCTCCCCACCCGGTCTCCCGCCACATGGTGCGGAGACCGAGACATGTCCTCACGGACCCTGCCGACGAACTGTCGAGCGCTCTGAACCTCCTCTTGGAGGCTCAGTACGACCCAGCCCAAAACTTTGAGTTTTGACTGCAAGTATAGTACTATTCTGTGATTTTGACTTCCAGATTTCGACAGTCAAATATTCTTAGAATTTTAGAAAATTGTCTCCACACTTATATATTGCTTTTATAGGCTACTCAGTATCAAATAAGCAGACAAACCACTTGAGGAAGAGCGGTAATTATAGCTCATAATATTGTAACTTTTTTTCACACGACAGGCAGTTAGTGCTGTAAAGCATCTAGGTGGAATACAAGCGTACTGCCTGATGGTGTGAAGTTACCGCATACCGTTGCCGACTACCTTTTTACCCCTTACTTAAAGAACTTCATGTTGTACACCTTAACATTCAATTTTATCATTTTAATAACCCAATTAAAATAAAAAAGCAGCCAGCCTTATTGTAAAAAATACTTTATTTTATAGTTGAAAATAGTCATAGAGTAATTATAATGTAGTCAAGAGTGATCATTAGTGATTGTAGAACCATTATAAAATGCTATAAATATTATCAAACACGTATAAATTAACTTATTTTGTTTGGCAATGTAGGTAATCGTTATTATTGCTCGGAACGTCGAAGAAATAAATCGAAATGCGGAGAATAAATAACATTCAGAATGTGTTGTTTGTGATATTTCACAACTGGATCCTAAAAGGTACATACTGTGGTCATTCAATTAGATTACTGAGTATAAAGCCCTGTAGGTATCCCAAACCACCAATGAGTACGAAAGAATATTTAATAAGTGAATTTGTTGCCTACAATAATTCCAACAATAAATTGAGTATGGTCATTCGAACAAATATGACTATAAAAGAAGACTTAGTTAACGCCATGATTACAATAAGGGCGTCCCTGAAACACAACAATGGAGATTTGACTGGTTTGAGGGACTTCAAGGACTGTACTTGTAAAAGTTTTGTAACAAAACTTATTTACGCCACTGTTAAATTTAAATATGATGAGAAGACTTGCACCATCTTGAAGGGCAACTACGTTTCCAATGAAATCGATATTGATAAAATGGAACACAAAATCAGTTACATTGCGCCGGTAAGGCCAAATGGCTCCCATACATTGTACGTGGGTCTGCACACCGCTAAAGAAACTCATTTTTGTGCTGACGTAGTAGTTGAACAGATAAACTGGCAGTCTAACAAGAGGACTTAGCATTTTTTTTGTAAATTACGGAGAAGTAGGTACACATGATTGTAAGCGGTGTTGTGCGGTAGCGCAACTGAGATTTAACGCCAAGATGATGATGATGAGGTACATAATATGATTATACGATTACCATGCAATTCTATATATTTTTATTTACCTCTTGTCTGTAGATTATATGGTCGTCGTATGTCGTTTCACTTTCACACTGCGTAGAGGTACAGTAAACAATAAAACTCTAATAAAATAAATAATAATTTGTTTTTTCCGCAAATAAAACAAATTTTTTAACTCCAGTATATAAATTCTTTAAAATTCACTATTTTTATTAAATGTCAAGTCAAATTATCACATAGCCACTCATTGTGCTTATTAAGTCACTGTTTCCTGTGCACCTTTGACTGTTTGCAAGCCTTACCACAACTACCATGATGTCTACGTCTCAGCTCAAGGATGACATTACCACTTTACTAGCCCGAATATGTAGCTTTGAAGAGCGCTTTGACAAAGCAACTAAATCGGTATCTTCACAAGCTGACTTGCCCACACTTGTTCGTGAGCCCCACACCTACCCGTGAGTTTTGAGAATATAAAATTTCCGTCAGGACTCCCAATAAGGCATTCCTACGAAGGAAGGCACTCCTGATAATGTTGAAAGCAAAGATGAAAAAGTCAGTGAACATTATAGTGGACAAGATGCAGTTATCCGATCTCACCGTTAGGGACTTGTAATCGTGTCGTGACATCGATTGGGTGCCTCTGAGCAAAGCAAGCCTCGTCCAGTCCTAGTAAAATTTCGTGAGCTAGAGCACCGACATCTCATGTAGGACTCCAAAACTTCCCTCGAAGACTCTGGTATACGGCAGCAGTTTCAAATTTCTTCCGCGTCTTCTGTCGGGACTTGATTTCCCATCCACAGACCAGCAACTTTTGACTCCGAAGTGCTTGCTTGAACTCATGCCTGGGCATGAACTGGCAAAAACGGAAACTGCTGCTGAACTGCAATGTATAATCGCTGCGTTCTCGATGGCTACAACTTCTGCGCTTCTTCTTCTTCTTATCGAGTCGATGGACTCTGACTTTTACTTTATTTGCCCAGTATTCGGCGACGCAAACTGCGTTTGAACTGGCCTCGGACTTCTGCGCTTATAATGGACACTGAAAAAGCTGATCCTCAAGTGAGACCAATGGTTTCCTATTTTGTTTACAATGTTTACTTAATCAACAAAATATTTGACACTTGTTTGAATGAATCTTTCCTAAAGCCTTCTCTCCTCTCTTCTCAATTCTCATTTCCGGGCTGAAGCCGAAGGGTGAACTCTCATTCACAATGCGGTCATTGTCATGGTACGAGCAAGGGAGGCAAAGGCGTCCAATATATCACGCGACGATATTTTGTATGCCATTGGCAGCACATCATCAAGCTTGTACTTGGGTTCTGCTGAACACCTTTTTAATGAGGTCAAACCCCATAAAAAAATTGCTTGCCGTGTACTAGAGTCCTAATCTACACATTGATTGCTTTGCCTTACTTGATACCTTATTGTGTAATTTATGCCCCAAAAACCTACTGCGTATATCAACGATGTGATGATTAGGCGGGACAATGTCAGGCGGCGTTTTAGTAAATGCCCATCTGACCAAAATCACGAACGGTACAATAATCTCAGAAAATATTGCAATACTCTATTAATGGCTCAGCCCTTGCAAGGGTCTGGTCTTTCCTTCGAACGTTAGGCGTAGGAAAATCTACCATGTGAAAATCCTGTGAGGGCTCAGTTGATTTAAACCAACTCAATACACACTTCTCCTCAATACCTATCACACAGGAGTCTCACATTAAAGCTCCAACAATAGCCTAGATCAATAGTCAGCCGCTCCCTCTTTGCACTTCTTTCAGTTTTACGCCCGTTTCGGTGGAGGATGTCAAGAAGCATATACTTTTTAGTTTTATAACCTTTCTAAAAATGCAACCTTTGTTCTCGAATTATCTCCCTTTTTCTTCCTGAACTCCTACGTGTTCTTTTAACTACTCTTCTTACTCGTCAACTTCGAAACTTGCTAACGTTATGCCTGTCCCAAAACCGTAATTTATCTCTTCCTTTTCTGATTTTCGTCCTATATCTTCTTACCATTGCTCTCCTAGGTCCTAGAACACATTATCCATAGTCAGTTCACGCAGTAATTTATCATCAAACAGTCTACTTTCTCTTTATAAATCTGGCTGATCCAGTCACAGTACCGAAACAGAACCAAGTCCCACGAGTTCGCCGCTGCTATCAGCGACCTTAGTGTTGCGACAGACGATGAGCCCGTCTAACAACTCTGGGACAGAACTCAGCCAGCTATCGTACGGGCAGTGCGGATGGTGCTGGGGGTGTCTAGAGGTGGTCGCAGGCTTGACAAGGAGACCTGGTGGTGGAACGACACAGTCCAGAGGGAGACCAGGCTGAAGAAAGCCCTTTTTAAAAAGTAGCAAGCGTCCAGATCTCCTGAACACCACGCTGCGTACAGGGATGCCAAACGTGCCACAAACGAGCGGTAGCCAGAGCCAGACGAGACCACTTACGTCCTTTGTACGATAAGTTGGCATCGTCTGAGGGGCAAAAACTTATTTACAAGTTGGCACGATCGAGGGTTAAAGCGGCACAGGATATTTCCACGTGCCGCTGTGTAAATGACCCTGGCGGTATCATCGTTTAACAGGTTATGCAATGACCGCGCCGTAAAGGAAAGATAGCGCTCGTACTTCCACGAGCTGCTCAATAAGCAGCATAAAGAGAAGCAGCCACCGGACCTCCCTCGGAACCAAGAACTTGTGCCACTGATAACGCCTGAGGAAGTCGAGACAGCTCTTCGCCGCATGAAGATTCGGAAATCTGTCGGGCCCGATGGAGTCCCTATCGAAGCATTGAAATCGATGGGCTCTCGTGGTGTGAGCATCCTTACCGACATTTATAACCGCATTCTCCTTACCGGGAAGATACCCGACCAATGGAGGCTGAGTATTATTACTCAAGTCTATAAGGGCAAGGGCTCGGTGCGGGAGTGCACCAACTACCGCGGTATAAATGTGATGTGTGAAGGGGATCAATGCTGTCCGCGTCCGTAGGCGAAGCTCACTTTGGGCTTCATGACTCTAGATACCCTACACGTGATCCCCGGGTAGTGCGAAATGGACAGCACTCTCTCCGGTGGTAGGCTTCGGCCGTGGCTGGGCACCACCCTCCAAGCGAACGCGGCGCCAAGCGGCCCAGCCATGTTCCGTTGCGATGTCTGGAGTAGCCATCGAGGAGGATGGGTCTGGACAGTTGTAGACGCTCTGCGTAACCGTCTTTTCTTGATGCTCACCACTCCCGTACCGGGTGCCTGGCTTCGGAGGGCAGCGGGATCCGAAGCACGGTGCCGCCGCTGGCCGACCGTAGATAGTTGGGGGCCCAAGTAGCTGGTTAGCCACCAGTGAAAGGCTGCCCCGCCATCTTACGAAAAATCCCAGATTGCTCTACCATGCCGGTTGGCGACCGGATGGGTGGGCCAGGTAGCCAATCTGGGGGGGTTCGGGCGTCCCCGCGGTCTCCGCGTCAGGCACCTTCCCGTGCGGTATTGGTGAGCATGTTTGCTGGTAGGCGAAGCGCTACCTCGTCCAATTGCTATCCTCCTACAACAACCTTTTCACACTCAATCAAAATGAAAGACAAGAAAAAGAAAAACTGTAAACAGCGGCTGCACTCCCTCCCACTCAAAGTGCACCTCACTAACATCCGAGGCCTGCACTCAAATCTCGATGCAGTCCACTACCACCTTGAGACTGAAAAACCGCAGCTGCTGTTCCTCACAGAGACGCAGATCAGATGTCCGGCTGACGCGACGTACCTCAGCTACCCAGGGTATACTCTCGAGCACAGGTTTGTACCTCGTGCCGGAGTCTGTGTGTACGCTCGCGAAGACATCTGCATTCGGCGTCTAAGGAGCTTTGAGGGGTCTAGTTTTTTTATTTTATGGTTGCTGGTGGATACAGGTCAAGTGCAAATCCTGTATGCCTGCATTTACCGATCGCACAGCGGGGATCAGGAGACGACTCGCTTATGTGACCATCTCATAGAAGTGGCGGATGAGGCGAGGGAACGTTACCCCGCGGCGCAGTTTGTCTTTCTGGGGGATTTCAATGCCCACCACCAAGAGTGGCTTTTCCCATACCAGGTGACGGATCATGCTGGGAGAGAGGCGCGTAAACTAGCTCTGTCGCTAGATCTCACCCAGCTGGTAGACTGTGCCACGAGGGTACCTGATGTTGACTCCCATACCGCCAATTGCTTAGACCTTCTGCTGACAACCGATCCGGACAGACACTCATTATCGGTCTCTGCACCGCTGGGTACATCCGATCACTGTCTGGTGAAATCTGTATCCGTTTATTCCCCACCCGAGCAAACCCCATGCAACCCCCGACGGGTGTGGCGATATAAGTCAGCAGATTGGGATGAGATGCGCCACTTCTTTTCATCCTATCCTTGGCGGGAGGTATGCTTCTCTTCGGGCGATCCGTCGAATTGTGCTGAAGCCGTTACCGCGGTTATACTGCAGGGTATGGAGTACTTTATTCCGTATTCTGACGAAGCGATGAACGGCAGGTCTCGCCCATGGTTTGGTGCTGAAGCAGCTTCAGCACTTCAGCAGAGTATGCTGAAGTGCTGAAGCATTCGGCATACTCTGCCTGGGCTGAGGCTCGAGCGCACTTGTCTCCGGATACTCGCAAACTGAAGAGAGCCTTTAACTTCACCGCCAAGTATTACAAAAGGACGCTTCGCAGGGCTAGATTCGACCACATAAGCCGGATTGGCGCCAAACTGGCCTCTTATCCTCCTGGGAGTAAGGCGTTTTGGTCTCTGGCAAAAGCGGTCGAATCTAATTTTAGTCAATCTTCGTTGCCACCGTTGCTGAGGCCAGACGGAACATTGGCCCATGCTGCTGAAGAGAAAGCGAATTTGCTTGCTTCTCTTTTCGCGGCGAATTCACGTTTGGATACTGCAGGAAAAACACCACCTATCTCATCCCGTGCTGACTGCGCTATGGCAGAGGTGCGAATGCATCAGAGAGAGATCTTAAAAATCCTGCAGAGTCTGGACGTGAACAAGGCTAGTGGGCCTGATGGTATACCGGCAATAGTCCTGCGTAGTTGTGCCCCTGAGTTGTCTCCTGTTCTCACACGCCTGTATCGCCTCTCACTTGAGACTGGTATTGTACCTAAGTCGTGGAAGCTTGCCAATGTGCAGCCCGTGCCCAAAAAAGGCAGCCGCGCCGACCCTGCCAACTACCGCCCTATTTCGGTCACTTCCATACTCTGTAAGATTATGGAACGTGCACTAAACAACAAACTCCTTACGCATCTTGAAGGTAACGATCTCCTCAGCGATCACCAGTACGGGTTCCGCCGTGGTCGATCTACTGGGGACCGTCTGGTGTATGCCACACAATTGTGGAGTGAGGCCATTGAGAGACATGGCGAGGCCCTTGCTGTGTCTCTTGATATCTCCAAGGCCTTTGACAGGGTTTGGCATGCGGGCCTTCTAAGCAAGCTTCCTTCATTTGGTATTCCTGTTGGCTTTTGCACCTGGTTATCGGATTTTCTGAGTGAACGTTCAATCCGTGTAGTTATCGATGGCTACTCGTCTAATCTTGAGGCTATCGACGCGGGAGTTCCTCAGGGATCGGTACTGTCCGCGACTTTATTCCTGATGCATATTAACGATCTGCTAACAGTACCAGGTACCTTTGGGTACGCAGACGACAGCACAGTGACGGATAGATATCTGGCAGATGCAAAAGCCAATAGGAACGATATTCAGTGTTGTCGAGAGGTTATGGTTGATCGTTTGAACAACGCTCTCAAGGCAGTCTCTGATTGGGGTGAAGCCAATCTGGTGACGATCAACGCAACCAAAACTCAGGCGTGTTTGTTTTCCGCCAAAAGGAGTCCATTCCATCTTACTCCAACTTTTCGGGATGTTCCTGTGGAAATTACCGGCAACCTACAGCTTCTAGGTGTTGAGCTTTCTACCAATCTCAACTTCGGTCAGTACATCGAATCCAAGGCAAAAATTGCAGCAAAAAAACTTGGTGTCCTCTCGAAGGTTAAGCGGTACTTCACTTCAAGGCAGTTGATTCAGTTATATCAAGCACAAGTCCGATCCTGCATGGAGTACTGCTGCCACCTCTGGGATGGATCAGCCAAATATCAACTGGCGGCTTTGGATTCGGTGGAAAAACGTGCAAAGAAGATGATTGGTGACCCACAGTTGATTGAAGCTAGGCTGCAGAGCCTCGAGCATCGGCGTAGGGTTGCGCGTCTGTCGGTCTTCTACAGGTTACATTTCGGTGAGTGTGCGAAGCAGTTGCACGACCTCATTCCGCCGTCCCCTTTCCGCCATCGGGAGACACGATCCGGGCGAGCGCTTCATCCTTATGTCGTGGACCTTCCAACTATCCGCACGAGCCGCTTTGGCTTGACTTTTATAATGCGTACGGCTAAGGAGTGGAACGCGTTGCCTGCGAGTGTGTTCCCTGGTCAATATAATCTGGATGCCTTTAAGGCTAGAGTGAATAGGCTGTTCCAAGACGAGCATGCTCCATCTTCGGCCGCATCGTCACTTACCAACAGGTGAGATGGCGGTCAAATGCTTGTCTTGTCTAATATAAAAAAAAAAAAAAAAAAAAAAAAAAATGTCTTACATCATGAAGCTCTTCGAACGCATTGTGGACTCTCGGATCCGACGGGAGTGTAGAATCTCGGAGTGTCAATATGGGTTTCAGCCGGGTTGTGGGACCATGGACCTCGTATTTGCCCTGAGAACTCTCATGGAGGGATACAGATCAAAGCCTGCAAACACGCCCCTGCATTTCCTGTTTCTGGACATGCAGAAGGCCTTTGACTGTGTCCTTCAGGAGAAAATCTGGTGGGCACAGCGGTCCAAGTCGGTGCCCGAGGCCTATATTGACATTATCTAAGACATGTACCGCGATTCCGATTCAATAGTGAGGACTGCTGTTTCTGACACCAACCCGTTCTCTATTACCGTTGGGGTAATTAGGGCTCTGTGCTCCACTTCTATTCAGACAGCATCCGAGACTACTATGAGATGCCTCCGTGGCTTCTCATGTATGCTGACGATATCGCTTTGATAGACTCGGACAAGGGGCGACTAGTCTAACGTGTAAATAAGTGGAAGAAGTCACTTGAAAACGGCGGTCTGAAGATTAATGTGGCGAAGACAAAGTACACGGCCTGCAACAGTGCAGATCCCCTACCCGTGCGCATAGGCGAATATAAAGTCAAGCACACGGATAAGGCCAGATACCTGGGGTCTGCACTAAGCGCAACCGGGGACTTCGACAGAGACGTCAACTCCCGAATATCCGCTTGGGCCAAATGGCGGGAGGTGACAGGGGTCTTTGTGACCCTAAAATGCCGATAAAGCTGAAGGAACAGGTATATAAAACCATCATTAAACCTGCTCTCCTATACGGCAGCGAGAATTGGCCCCTCTACTAGAGCGACGCTGATGCTGCAGTGGATGTGTGGAGTGTCACGAAAGGATCGCGTTCGAAAAACCCACATTCGAGGTAGCCTTGGCGTCCGTGACGTCGCCGTCGCGGAGAAGCTGCAGGAGTGCCGTCTTCGATGGTATGGCTACGTCTTACGCAGACCGGCGAGTTATGTGGGGAACAAGTGTCTGGCCATGCCGCCCCCGCCGGGCACGGGAAGGAGAGGCCGGCCGAAGAAGCGATGGCTTGATGTAGTCAAGACTGATATGCGTGCCAATAAGCTCACCACTAAGGATGCCGAAGACCGAGCGAGGTGGGCCAAGAGTAGCAGAAAGGCGCACCCTGGGCCATCGAGTGCCGCGCGGGGGCGCAACCGGGATATAACGCCAACATGATGATGATGATGATGATCATTATCTTGGCGCTATGTCCGGTTGCGCCCCCGCGCGGCATGCGATTGCCCATTATTATTACTTCCACCTTATTCTAATTCTGGACCTGAAAAAGCACCCAACTTCATGATGAAAATTCATTTTTAATAGATACCTACAAATTGTAATAGTCATTATGTAGTCAATAGTATTGCCAGCGAGATGATTTTATTTGATTCTGATGGCTTATTGAAGGAACACTGATCTATTTAAATGATAAGTAATATAAAACATACAGGTATTTTGTTATGAGTAAATGATTGTTATTGGTGCGCTTAACGTCGAAGAATTTTATCAAAATGAGGACAATTTATAGAATTTGGAATGTGTTGTTTGTGATCGTTCACATTGGGCTCCTAAAAGATACAAACTGTGGTCATGCAACTAAAATACTGAGTTTAAAACCCTGTAGATATCCTGACCCACCTTTGAGTGCTAAACAATACATAACAGGTGAATATGGTACATATAACAGTACCAAAAGTAAAATTACTATGCTCGTCAGAGGGAATTTGACTATAAAAGAAGACTTATATAACCCTTTGATGAAGATCATAATGTCCATTACCCAAAACAGTGGAGATTTAACGGGTTTGACAGGTTTAAGGGAGTTCAAGGGCTGGACGTGTAAAAATGTTCTAGTAAAAATCCTTTATGCTGCCGTTAAGGTGAAATACGATGCGAAAACTTGCACTGTCTTTAAGGGCAACTACGTTTTCAGCGATATTGATATTGATAAACTCGAGCACAAAATCAGCTACCTTGCGCCTGTAAGACCATTGGGCGTCGCTAACTTGTACGTAGGCGTACACTCTGCGAAAGAAACTTACATGTGTGTCGATGCAGTAGTTCAACACCTGTACTGGAAATCGAACAGGAAGGCATAGCACCAGAGTTCGCTGCTTAGCACGTATTTTTACACGTACGAAATAAACGACGTCATCGATGCAATATAGGTAGGTACCTATATTAATATGATTAGACAATTTCTGTGAAAATATTCATTGTGTGTCGTTTTGATACACTATCAAATATAAACTACTTACTCATTATGAAAGGAGGACAGGCAGAAATGTATGGACCCCAGCCTACACTAGCCATTGACTACACTATCAAATATAAACTACTTACACATTATGAAAGGAGGACAGGCAGAAATGTATGGACCCCAGCCTATATGACCAATAACGTTGAGCGATATGTCATTGGAAAGGATTTTTCATTTTCTACAACTTTTACTATCAGGATAACTCTCGAAAAGCTGTGGGAAAAAAGTTATGGTCAATTAAAGTAAACTTCGATTTGTACTTAAAAATTTGCCCTATATGACCAACCATGTTAAGCAATATGTCATTGGAAAGGAATTTACATTTTTTACAACTTTTACTATGGCGACAATTCTCGAATCGCTGTGAGAAAGTTAATTGGTCATATAGGCCGAATTTTTCAGTACAAAATGAAGTTTACTTTAATTGACTTTTTTCCCACAGCGATTCGAGAGTTGTCGTTATAGTAAATGTTGTAGAAAATAAAAAATCCTTTCTAATGACATAAAGCTCAATGTTATTGGTCATATAGGCTAGGTTGTCCGGACCTCCTTTTATAAAACCAAACGTGTTAATATGTATTGACGACCTGAGCGGTTCAATGGTCAACATGCCGGTCTGCCACGCAAGAGGTCCCGGCTTCGATTCCCGGCCGGGCAGAAATTTAAATGATGAATTTTTGTTTCTGTTACGGGTCTGGGTGTTCTATGTATAATAAGTATGTATTTCAAAAGTATTTAAGTAGTATATCAGTTATCTAGCACCCATAGTACAAGCTTTGCTTAGTTTAGGGCTAAATGGCGCTGTGTGAATTTGTCCATGAATATTTATATATATTTATATTACGTGTTATGTACTTATTACATTTTTATGTAGGTACATTATTACTTCAAAATCGTGAACCGCAATATTTATTTTAAGTTCTTAATTATTATTACTTGCACCGCCATTACTCAAATAAGTACTGTTTTTCATTCACTTATACTTTAATTATAAGTGACTCTACTAATTTATTGTACTTTGTTTTAAATTCTTGGTCACGTTTCATAGGGTAGCTCCCGGATGGGTGCCGCACTTTTTATAATGCCTCATAAGTCACATAATCAATGACAAATAAAATCACTGTTGCAATATCTATAATGTACGGTTGTACGTTTACTAATTAATAAATAATTTATTTGATTATAAATTTTAGTGTGTGATTTTCTACAACTTTGTAGATCCGTGACATTTTAAGGATGGGTGCCACACCCCGGATAGTCGCCATACATGTCAAATCAGGGGTGAGGATAGATGCCTCTCAAGAAATATATAAATATTTGGAAATTATTATTAATTAATTGTTATTGATCTAAAAAATTAAAATGTACTTAGTTCAAATATTTTCGTTACTAATAAACCTGTAAACTTAAATTCCGGGTTCGCGTTTATTATAACGTGATATGGGATAGACCTCTCATACTAAAATTAATATTTCCCTTTATTTAATTCATTTTACTTCATACAGAAGATTTATCTTACTTTATTATGGACTCTATTAGCTTTTTGCAATTAAAATATGAAATATGTCATGAATCGGAGAAGTCAATGCTCTATTACACTTTGTTATTTTTCTATTAGATTCTTTTTTTTCTTATTAAATGCTTAACTTTATTATTAAGTTGTATATGAACTGCCAAATAAACATATATTCTATTCTATTCTATAATTGTTAAAGGGGCGTCAAATATTTTGAGAAAGTTCAAGTATCCGGGGGATAGACGCTCCCACAATTTAAAGAACAATTCCATGAAATAATAGCAAAATCTGTTTATTTATATGAATACAACCTACTATCGATGTTGTCCTTTAATACTCTTTAAAATTAGCTTAGCTTTACATACAAGTTTTCATTTCACTATCATTATACCTACACTATCTTTTTAATTGATTGATTCTCTACCAGAAGATTTATTTTCTACACGAAGTTTCCACCTTACTTTTTCTCATATCATTGAAATCTTTAAGACCAGACAATTGGTGCATTGGTTAGAGGATATACACAACCGACTAATTAGTATCTAAAGCGTTTCAAAGTTATAGCAAAATCGTTTATTGTTATATAATTGTTATGGCCTGGACTATCGTCCTATATTTAGTTCCTAATTTGTACCTACCGAAATATACAACACCTAATGGAAATATCGTTGCAGTACACGACAAAAATTTAAAACAATTTACTTCAAGCTGCTCAGAAACTATAAATTAAAGACCAAAGTTTCACAGGATGATCGGAAAGTAACGACTCTCTACCAACCCTAAATCTTATAAATCACAACAATGTCCGTACAATTTTAAAGCAAAAATATTCTACACTATTCACCTGACTTAGTGGGCTAGAGAGTGTATTGCAAATAATCTATAACCATACCTACATAAAATAACATAGTTTTCCTAATTTATTATAGAACACGATTTTTTTTAATTTGTCTATCCAGCAATTAGACAGCCATCTCACATGGTGGTAAGTGACGATGCGACCGAAGATGATGGAGCATGCCTATCTAGGAACAGCCTATTCACTCTAACCTTGAAGGCGTCCAGATTATAATGATCAGTGTTTCGTGTTTCATTATATACAACCTGTATTGCCATGCACTGTACAAACTTTAGGGGTGAATACTACACTCAAATATACATAATGCCTGCTCCAACAGAAAAGGTCCATCTTATCTGTTTTTTTTTTTTTTCCCCTTAGTCATACAGGCCTGCGGGCCACCTGATGAAAAGTGGTCACCGCCGCCTATGGACATCAGCATCACCAGGGGTGCTACCAATGCGCTGCCCGCCTCTAAGGAAACCTCTTATATACCTCTTGAACGATCCCATGTCATACTCCAAAGAAAACACTGTGGCTGGGAGCTCATTCCACATACGAATCGTACGAGCGAGAAACGTTCTTTCGAATCTGCGCGTGGACACCACTAGAGGGTCCACGTAATGGGGATGAGTACCCAGCCCACGGCGGGTGGTGCGATGGCGGAATTGTGCTGTAGGCACCAGATCAAATAATTCCTCAGAACACTCCCCATTGTACAGCCGGTAGAACACACACAGGGAGCCAAAGTCCCTTCGATCGGCCAGTGGTTCTAACTTGCCTGTCACTATCGTATCGTCGACAATTCGTACGGCGCGCCTCTGTATGGAATCCAATTGATTAAGCAGGTCGGCGGTTTCCCCGGCCCAAAGATGGGAACAATACTCCATATGTGGCCGCACCTGTGCCTTATACAGCAACAGGCGCTGTTCTGGGGTGAAGTATCGCTTAGACCGGTTAAGCACATCAAGTTTTTTCGAGGCTAGTTTAGCCTTACAATCCAGGTGACTTCGGAACCGTACGTCGTGTGATATGTCGACACCAAGGATCCCGATACTTTCTGAGATGGAGAGGGGCGGCACCATGACAAAAGAATCCTTTTTGGCGGAAAATGCGCAGACCTGCGTCTTAGAGGGTTTGAATTCCACCAGGTTCAATCTGCCCCAGTGAGCAACTTGCTCCAAGGAGTGTTCAATCTCTGACACAAGTCTTATTCGGCTTTCCGACACCATGGAACGAGGGATATTCGCACGGCCAGTATAACGAGCATCTGCAGTACTGTCATCTGCATAGCAATAAATACTGGGAATATTCAGCATATCATTGATATGCAGAAGAAACAGCGTGGAAGATAGCACTAACCCTTGGGGTACTCCAGCAATAATACTCTTGGTATCGGAGCAGCATCCGTCGACAACGACTTGGATGCTCCGCCCAGAAAGAAAGCTGGATACCCAATTGCAGAGTCCCTCGGGGATACCGTACTTCGGGAGTTTTGTTAGCAGTGCTCTGTGCCAGACCCGATCAAATGCCTTGGCTATATCAAGACTGACAGCCAGAGCCTCCCCCTTGCTCTCGATAGCCTCAGCCCACCGGTGTGTTAGGTACATAAGAAGGTCACCAGCTGAGCGACCATGACGGAAGCCATATTGACGGTCACTGATCAGCTGGTGATCTTCGAGGTATCCAAGGAGCTGGATATTTATGACCCGCTCCATCACCTTAGAGAGCAAGGAGGTTACCGCTATAGGCCTGTAATTTGATGGGTCTGAATTGTCACCCTTCTTGGGTATCGGATGCACATGGGCTAACTTCCACGAAGACGGCACCGTTCCTGAGGTGTAGGAAAGCTTAAATAGGCGCATTAACACGGGAGACAACTCGGGAGTACACTATTTAAGAACGATAGCCGTAATGCCATCAGGTCCACTGGACTTCCGGATGTCTAGGGAGAGAAGCACACGTCTTATGATTTTTTGGGTGAAACGAACCTCGGGCATAATGCCCTCACATCGTGAGATGGTAGGCGGTGCAGCTCCCCCATCATCCAGAGTTGAGTTATAAGCAAAGAGATTACCCAAGATATCTGTCGAACCCGTCTGCCAAGCCCGGATATAAATAATGACAAAACCCGCTCTCCGAGACCTTTTTCAAGGCAGCGGAAGAGCATCCCAGTCCGCTCGTGCGAGAGGCAGCAACCTACTCTCCCCACCCGGTCTCCCGCCACATGGTGCGGAGACCGAGACATGTCCTCACGGACCCCGCCGACGAACTGTCGAGCGCTCTGAACCTCCTCTTGGAGGCTCAGTACGACCCAGCCCAAAACTTTGAGTTTTGACTGCAAGTATAGTACTATTCTGTGATTTTGACTTCCAGATTTCGACAGTCAAATATTCTTAGAATTTTAGAAAATGGTCTCCACTCTTATATATTGCTTTTATAGGCTACTCAGTATCAAATAAGCAGACAAACCACTTGAGGAAGAGCGGTAATAATAGCTCATAATATTGTAACTTTTTTTCACACGACAGGCAGTTAGTGCTGTAAAGCATCGAGGTGGAAAACAAGCGTACTGCCTGATGGTAAGAAGTTACCGCATACAGTTGCCGACTACCATTTCACCCCTTACTTAAAGAACTTTATGTTGTACTCCTAATCATTCAATTTTATCATTTTAATAACCCAATTAAAATAAAAAAGCAGCCACGGCCCTTCGTCTTGGCGCACCCTGTAGCGCTCCTCATCAATGCCGCTGTGGTCGTCCTGTAGACCAGCTCGGCCACCACGGCTTGTCTTGCGACAGGAGCGCTGGTCGCCTTCCTCGTCATGCGGAACTCAACGATGTCATCCGCCGGGCCTTTTCCACCGCTGGAGCACCCGCGGTGCTGGAGCCGAGCGGGTTAGCCCGCGAGGATGGTAAGAGGCCCGACGGAATGACACTCACTCCCTGGAAACTGGGACGGCCTCTGGTATGGGATGCTACTTGCATCGATACCCTTGCGCCGTCCGATCTTCCAGTGACCGCGTGTCAGGTTGCGATGGGTGCTGCCTCAGCTGAGGACGCCAAGCGGCGCAAATATGCTAATCTCAGTGGTGATTACATATTTGCGCAATTTGGCGTTGAAACTCTTGGGCCGTGGGGACCAGGCGCACATTCCTTATACAGGGAGTTATCTTAGCGCCTGGTCGAAGTTACGAATCACCAGAGGGCTGGCCTCTTTTTTGGTCAACGCTTAAGCCTCGCTATCCAGCGGGGCAACGCGGCCAGCCTTCTGGGGACTTTTCCAAATTCGGGGGACCTGGGCCAAATTTTTTATCTTTAGTTAGGGTTAGAGTAAGGTTCTTTTTAATTTTAATAATTGTTAACATTTTTATTTGTATAAACATTACATAATCCTTATTGTAAAAAATACTTTATTTTATAGTTGAAAATAGTCATAGAGTAATTATAATGTAGTCAAGAGTGATCATTGGTGATTGTAGAACCATTATAAAATGCAATAAATTTTATAAAACACGTATAAATTGACTTATTTTGTTTGGCAATGTATGTAATCGTTATTATTGCTCGGAACGTCGAAGAAATAGATCGAAATGCGGAGAATAAATACCATTCAGAATGTGTTGTTTGTGATCTTTCACAACTGGATCCTAAAAGGTACATACTGTGGTCATTCAATTAGATTACTGAGTATAAAGCCCTGTAGGTATCCCAAACCACCTATGAGTACGAAAGAATATTTAATAAGTGAATTTGTTGCCTACAATAATTCCAACAATAAATTGAGTATGGTCATTCGAACAAATATGACTATAAAAGAAGACTTAGTTAACGCCATGATTACAATAAGGGCGTCCCTGAAACACAACAATGGAGATTTGACTGGTTTGAGGGACTTCAAGGACTGTACTTGTAAAAGTTTTGTAACAAAACTTATTTACGCCACTGTTAAATTTAAATATGATGAGAAGACTTGCACCATCTTGAAGGGCAACTACGTTTCCAATGAAATCGATATTGATAAAATGGAACACAAAATCAGTTACATTGCGCCGGTAAGGCCAAATGGCTCCCATACATTGTACGTGGGTCTGCACACCGCTAAAGAAACTCATTTTTGTGCTGATGTAGTAGTTGAACAGATAAACTGGCAGTCTAACAAGAGGACTTAGCATTTTTTTTGTAAATTACGGAGAAGTAGGTACACATGATTGTAAGCGGTGTTGTGCGGTAGCGCAACTGAGATGTAACGCCAAGATGATGATGATGAGGTACATAATATGAATATACGATTACCATGCAATTCTATTTATTTTTATTTACCTCTTGTCTGTAGATTATATGGTCGTCGTATGTCGTTTCGCTTTCACAGTACGTAGAGGTACGGTAAACAATAAAACTCTAATAAAATAAATATTAATTTATTTTTTCCGCAAATGAAGCTAATTTTTTAACTCCACTATATAAATTCTTTAAAATTCACAATTTTTATTAAATGTCAAGTCAAATGATCACATAGCCACTCATTGTGCATATTAAGTCACTGTTTCCTGTGCACCTTTCACTGTTTGCAAGCCTTACCACAACTACCATGATGTCTACGTCTCAGCTCAAGGATGACATTACCACTTTACTGGCCCGAATGTGTATGTGTATGTGTGCTTTGAAGAGCGCTTTAACAAAGCAACTAAATCGGTATCTTTACAAGCTGACTTGCCCACACTTGTTCGTGAGCCCCACACTTACCCGTGGTTTTCAGAATATAAAACTCCCAATGAGGCATTCCTACGAAGGGCACTCCTGGTAATGTTGAAAGCAAAGATGAAAAAGTCAGTGAACATTATAGTGGACAAGATGTAGTTATCCGATCTCACCGTTAGGGACTTGTAATCATGTCGTGACATCGATTGGGTGCCTCTGAGCAAAGCAAGCCTCGTCCAGTCCTAGTAAAATTTCGTGGGCTAGAGCACCGACATCTCATGTAGGACTCCAAAAGTTCCCTCGAAGACTCTGGTATACGGCAGCAGTTTCCATTTTCTTCCGCGATTGTCGGGACTTGTCTTCCCATCCACAGACCAGCAACTTTTGACTCCGAAGTGCTTGCTTGCATTCATGCCTGGGCATGAACTGGGCAAAAACGGAAACTGCTGCTGAACTGCAATGTATAATCGCTGCGTTCTCGATGGCTACAACTTCTGCGCTTCTTCTTCTTCTTATCGAGTCGATGGACTCTGGCTTATACTTTATTTTCCCAGTATTCGGCGACGCAAACTGCGTTTGAACTGGCCTCGGACTTCTGCGCTTATAATGGACACTGACAAAGCTGATCCTCAAGTGAGGCCGATAGTTTCCTATTTTGTTTACAATGTTTACTTAATCAACAAAATATTTGACACTTGTTTGAATGAATCTTTCCTTAAGCCTTCTCTCCTCTCTTCTCAATTCTCATTTCCGGGCTGAAGCCCGAGGGTGAACTCTCATTCACAATGACCATACGAGCAAGGGAGGCAGAGGCGTCCAATGTATCACGCGACGATATTTTGTATACCATTGGCAGCACATCACCGAGCTTGTACTCTGTAGCTTGTGGGTTCTGCTGAACGCCTTTTTAATAAGGTCAAACCCCATAAAAAAATTGCTTGCCGTGTACTAGAGTCCTAATCTACACATTGATTACTTTGCCTTACTTGATGCCTTATTATGTAATTTATGCCCCAAAAACCTACTGCGAATATCAAGGATGTGATGATTAGGCGGGAAAATGTCAGTCGGCGTTTTAGTAAATGCCCATCTGACCAAAATCACGAACGGTACAATAATCTCAGAAAATATTGCATTCGTCTATTAATGGCTCAGCCCTTGCAAGGGTCTGGTCTTTCCTTCGAACGTTAGGCGTAGGAAAACCTACCGTGTGAAAATCCTGTAAGGGCTCAGTTGATTTAAACCAACTCAATATACACTTCTCCTCACCACCTATCACACAGGAGTCTCACATTAAAGCTAAAACAATAGCCTAGATCAATAGTCAGCCCCTCCCTCTTTGTACTTCTTTTAGTTTTACGCCCGTTTCGGTGGAGGATCACAAGAAGCAAATACTTTCTATGTTATAAACTTTCTATAAATGCAACCTTTATTCTCGAATTATCTCCCTTTTTCTTCCTGAACTCCTACGTGTTCTTTTAACTACTCTTCTTTCCCGTCAACTTCGAAACTTGCTAACTTTA
Organism: Blastobasis adustella; assembly: GCA_907269095.1. Lineage (NCBI taxonomy): Eukaryota > Metazoa > Arthropoda > Insecta > Lepidoptera > Blastobasidae > Blastobasis > Blastobasis adustella. The sequence continues at coordinate 11,101,970 of OU026130.1, forward strand.
TGCCCGTTTCAAAAATGTAATTTCTCTCTTCCTTTTCTGATTTTCGTCCTATATCTTCTTACCATTGCTCTCCTAGGTCCTAGAACACATTATCCATAGTCAGTTCACGCAGTAATTTATCATCAAACAGTCTACTTTCTCCTTATCGATCTGGCTTATGATCCAGTCACTGTACCAAAACAGCACTGTTCTGGCTTATAATCGAGTCATAGTACCGAAACCGAACCAAGTCCCACGAGTTCGCCGCTGCTATCAGCGACCTTAGTGTTGCGACAGACGGTCAACCCGTCTAACAACTCTGGGACAGAACTCAGGCAGCTATCGCATGGGCAGCGCGGATGCTGGGGGTGTCTAGAGGTGATCGCAGGCTTGACAAGGAGACCTGGTTGTGGAACGACACAGTCCAGAGGGAGACAGTGACAGAAAGCCCAGACAGAAAGCCCTTTTTAAAAAGTAACAAGCGTCCAGATCTCCTGAACACCACGCTGCATACAGGGATGCCAAACGTGCCAGCATACAAGCGGTAGTCAGAGCCAGACGAGACCACGTACGTTTTTTGTACGATAAGTTGGAATTGTCTGAGGGGCAGAAACTTATTTACAAGTTGGCACGATCGAGGGTTAAAGCGGCACAGGATATTTCCACGTGCTGCTGTGTAAATGACCCTGGCGGTATCATCGTTTAACAAGTTATGCAATGACCGCGCGGTAAAGGAAAGATGGCGCTCGTACTTCCACGAGTTGCTTAACAAGCAGCCACCGGACCTCCCTCGGAACAAAGAACTTGTGCCACTGATAACGCCTGAGGAAGTCGAGACAGCTCTTCGCCGCATGAAGAATCGGAAATCTGTCGGGCCCGATGGATTCCCTATCAAGGCATTAAAATTGATGGGCTCTCGTGGTGTAAGCATCCTTACCGACATTTATAACCGCATTCTCCTTACCGGGAAGATACCCGACCAATGGAGGCTGAGTATTATTACTCAAGTCTATAAGGGCAAGGGCTCACACAAATGTGATGTCTCACACCATGAAGCTCTTCGAACGCATTGTGGACTCTCGGATCCGACGGGAGTGTAGAATCTCGGAGTGTCAATATGGGTTTCAGCCGGGTTGTGGGACCATGGACCCCGTATTTGCCCTGAGAACTCTCATGGAGGGATACAGATCAAAGAACACGCCCCTGCATTTCCTGCTTCTGGACATGCAGAAGGCCTTTGACTGTGTCCTTCGGAAGATGATCTGGTGGGCACAGCGGTCCAAGTCGGTGCCCGAGGCCTATATTGACGTTATCCAAGACATGTACCGCGATTCTGATTCAATAGTAAGGACTGCTGTTGGTGACACCAACCCCTTCCCTATTACCGTTGGGGTAATCAGGGCTCTGTGCTCAGTCCACTTCTATTCAGACAGCATCCGAGACTACCATGAGGTGCCTCCGTGGCTTCTTATGTATGCTGACGATATCGCTATGATAGACTCGGACAAGGGGCGACTAGTCCAACGTTTAAATAAGTGGAAGGAGTCACTTGAAAACGGCGGTCTGAAGATTAATGTGGCGAAGACAAAGTACACGGCCTGCAACAGTGCAGATCCCCTACCCGTGCGCATAGGTGAATATGAAGTCAAGCACACGGATTAGGCCAGATATCTGGGGTCGGCACTAAGCGCAACCGGGGACTTCGACAGAGACGTCAAATCCCAAATATCCGCTTGGGCCAAATGGCGGGAGGTGACAGGGGTCTTTGTGACCCTAAAATGCCGATAAACCATCATTAAACCTGCTCTCCTATACGGCAGCGAGACTTGGCTCCTACAAGAGCGACGCTGATGCTGCGGTGGATGTGTGGAGTGTCACGAAAGGATCGCGTTCGAAACACCCACATTCGAGGTAGCCTTAGCGTTCGTGACGTCGCGGAGAAGCTGCAGGAGTGCCGTCTTCGATGGTATGGCTACGTCTTACGCAGACTGGCGAGTTATGTGGGGAACAAGTGTCTGGCCATACCGCCCCCGCCGGGCACGAGAAGGAGAGGCCAGCAAAAGAAGCGATGGCTTGACGTAGCCAAGACTGATATGCGTGCTATTAAGCTCACCACTAAGGATGCCGAAGACCGAGCGAGGTGGTAGCAGGATGGCGCACCCTGGGCTCTCAAGTGCCGCGCGGGGGCGCAACCGGGACATAACGCCAACATGATGATGATGATGATGATCATCATTATCTTGGCGTTATGCTCGGTTGCGCCCCCGCGCGGCACGCGATTGCCCATTATTTTTACTTCCACCTTATTCTAATTCTGGACCTGAAAAAGCACCCAACTTCATGATGAAAATTCATTTTTAATAGATACCTACAAATTGTAATAGTCATTATGTAGTAAATAGTATTGCCAGCGAGATGATTTTATTTGATTCTGATGGCTTATTGAAGGAACACTGATCAATTTAAATGATAAGTAATATAAAACTTTAATTTTATCAAAATGAGGACAATATATAGAATTTGGAATGTGTTGTTTGTGATCGTTCACATTGGACTCCTAAAAGATACATACTGTGGTCATGCAACTAAAATACTGAGTTTAAAACCCTGTAGATATCCTGACCCACCTTTGAGTGATAAAGAATACATAACAGGTGAATATGGTACATATAACAGTACCAAAAGTAAAATTACTATGCTCGTCAGAGGGAATTTAACTTAAAAGAAGACTTATATAACCCTTTTATGAAGATCATAATCTCCATTACCCAAAACAGTGGAGATTTAACGGGTTTGACAGGTTTAAGGGAGTTCAAGGGCTGGACGTGTAAAAATGTTCTAGTAAAAATCCTTTATGCTGCTGTTAAGGTGAAATACGATGCGAAAACTTGCACTATCTTTAAGGGTAACTACGTTTTCAGAGATATTGATATTGATAAACTCGAGCACAAAGTCAGCTACCTTGCGCCTGTGAGACCATTGGGCGTCGCTAACTTGTACGTAGGCGTACACTCTGCGAAAGAAACTTACATTTGTGTCGATGCAGTAGTTCAACACCTGTACTGGAAATCGAACAGGCAAATAAAATGACTGTTGCAATATCTATAATGTACGGTTGTTCGTTTACTAATAAATTAATAATTTATTTTATTATAAATTTTAGTGTGTGATCTTCTACAATTTTGTAGATCCCTGACATTTTAAGGATAGGAGCCACACCCCGGATAGTCACCATACATGTCAAATCAGGGGTGAGGATAGATGCCTCTCAAGAAATATATAAATATTTGGAAATTATTATTAATTGTTATTGATCTAAAAAATTAAAATGTACTTAGTTCAAATATTTTCGTTACTCATAGACCTGTAAACAGTAATTCCGGGTTCGCGTTTATTATAACGTGATATGGGATATACCTCTCATACTAAAATTAATATTTCCCTTTATCTCTTTCATTTTACTTCATACAGAAGAATTATCTTACTTTATTATGGACTCTATTAGCTTTTTGCAATAAAAATATGAAATATGTCATGAATCGGAGAAGTCAATGCTCTATTACACTTTGTTATTTTTCTATTAGATTTTTTTTTTTCTTATTAGATGCTTAAGTTTATTATTAAGTTGTATATGAAGTGCCAAATAAACATATATTCTATTTTATTCTATAATTGTTAAAGGGGCGTCAAATATTCTTTAATATGCTTAGGTAGTTTATTATAGATTTGTGCTCCTTCATATAAAATACTGTTTTTTCCAAAAGTTGTTCTTGGACTTGTTAATCAGTGATTATTAGCTTGCCTTGTGTTGCGCTTATGAAAATCGAAGTTTTATGTAAAAGTGATTTGCGAGTGAATGTCCTTGTTAATGATTTTCCTTATAAGAATACAGGTGTTAAATATGTGTGATTGCATTTAGTTAAATAGATTTGTTTCTGTGTAAATTTTGATAGAGGGTGTTAGGTAGTCATATTGGAATAGGGTTTTAATGGTCAGTAGTTGATGTGTTAATGGTCAGTAGCTTTAACTGCAGCCAGACATGTAGTCTATCTAGATCATGTTGAGCATGTTCTATCACCAAATCTAAAGAGTTCCCAAAGTAGAAAAGGCTAGTATCATCGGCATAAAGAGTGATATCACCTTTTAGTCCATTCTCATGTATGTTGTTTATGTAGATGAGAAACAATAGCGGGCCTAGGATCGAACCTTGGGGAATGCCGCAGGTGACATGTTGGGGATCGCTTTGATGGTTATTAATTTTTACTACTTGCCGCCTGTTTGTTAGATACGATTTATAATTGTCAAAAGCCTTTCCTACTACACCCATACTTTTTAATTTCATCAAAAGTATATCGTGACTGACAGTATCAAATGCCTTCTTCAAATCAATGAAAACTCCAAAAGCAATCTTTGTATTGTCAATATTATACCTTATATTTGTTACTAGGTCTACAGTTGCAGAGACCGTGTTAGACTTAGGTCGAAAGCCATATTGTTTTTAAAATAGGAAATCCATAGAGGTTAAATACTGGTAGAGCCGGTCAGGCATTATTTTTTCAAAAATGTTAGACATTATTGGTGGGACTGATATGGGGCAGTAGTTATTTGGGTTTGCTTTATTAGCTTATTTAACAATAGGGCTAACCTTTGCAAGCTTTAGACAGTCAGGGAAATGTCCATCAGTTATACATTTGTTAATGCAATTTGCTATGTGTTCTGCTATGTCATCTTTGAGAAATTTTATGCATTTCGCACTAATCCCTTCTAAGCGGGAGCTGGTATTTGTATCAAGGTTATTGATTATTTTTAGTACCTCTTGTGGAGTTGTTAATTTTAGTTCTGATAGCTTTTTGTTATTAGTTGTAAATTTATTTAGCGTTAATGTTAAGGTGTTATGGTATTTTTGGGGTTTTTTGTTTGCAAGTGTAGTACCGATTGTTGCAAAGAAAGAGTTAAAACACACAGATTTCTTTTGGGTCCGAAATTTGTCCATTGGATGTATTGATTTTTAATGGTGTAGAGTTTGTAGTATCGGTTTTATAGTTTGTTAGTTTATTAATAAGTTGCTACATTTTTAAAGGATTCTTCTTACAATTTGTAAATGCTTTGGGATAATAACTATTCTTAGATGATTTAATTTTTGAGTTGGGTAAAGAAACAATTTGCTGTATGAAATTGATCTTCAACTGTTGATCTTCTGGTGTTTGTTTCAGCATGTGCCATAGGTGGTTCCTTGTATTTATTTCGTCAATTAGGTCTTTACTTTTCCAATCCTTGTTTGGTGGGTTAAGTATTTTGGTTTTTTAAATTTTGTTTTTAGTAATTGTTTGTACCAATTTGGATTCTAGTTCGTCATACTCGTGAGACATATTGGTTCTAAAAATATCTTTAACCATTTTCTGCAGGTTTGAGTAATCTATTGCCTTGTACTTAGTTCGTTTTCTATTTGAAGAAGTTCGAGTGTGTCTATTTATTTCAAGGTAAATTTGTTTGTGATAAGCCATAGAAGATTCAATTATGGGCATTTGAAATGTATTATCTCGTAAATTTGTACACACATAATCTATGATTGTTTTTGTTGTTGCCGTTGCACGGGTATAGTTTCGCCATTCCGCACTAATTTTATTTAATATTCTAATATTATTATTCTGGAAAAATTCCTTGTATTCATTTACAGATTTGTCTTTCGGAGTAAGTTTAAATCGCCGAAAACTATAGCACGTTTCCTTTTAGACAGGTGATTATTATAATTTTCCAGAAACTTGCATATGTTGGCTGCTGGTTGTCTATATATAGCCCTCACGTCCAAGTTAAGTGCGTGGAGATGTACCCATAGAAAATGATCTTCATCGTCGCATTGTTCTTTTACAAGTTCATGTTTCAGGTTATTGTGAACATAGATAGATACTCCACCTCCTGTTGAGCTTTTCCTGTAGCTATAGTAATGCAAATAGGCAGGCAGTTTTAATCTTTGAGCTTCTTCATTATTCTTTATCCAAGTCTCGATCAGTATTATCACATGTACAATAGTGGGGAAAGCTTGTAGTACACATCTTAATTCATATAGTTTGCCCGGCTTTACGATACTGCGAACGTTTGCGTACACGAATTTTAATGTTTTATTTTTTACTTTTACATGTGCGTAGTTACTATAGACTTCATGCGTTACGAACTTATTGTTGACGATTTTATTAATTGTCGTTACTTGTTTTTTGTCTCTTTTTGTACTATTTTAGGGGTGCCTTTTATATATTTTATAATTAAATTGATTTCTCCGTTCTCTGTACGTAAGCTTAGCTCTTCTCGAAGTTTAATAAGCTTTTTGCTGCTTAGGCGTCTGGTCGGAATAGATTTTAATATTATTATCTTTACAGTTCATTTTCTTCCTCAGTATGTTTTTAGCTGTATCCTGGGATAAATAACATACCTTTATAGGACGTGTTTTGCCCCCGTCGTATATTCCTAGACGTATTACTTTTTCTGGATTTTGACTGAGTGGGTGTATGGTTTGCGTTATTTTGTTGTATCAGCAGTTGTGGTTCGGGAAAGCCTGCAATTATTATATTCTTGCTTCGTTCCATACGTTCTTGCAGTTCGAACATTATATCCTCATCAGTAATTAAGTTAGAATGTTTAGAAGATGATGTTGCAGGTACGCCACTTTAGAATGACTGCATGTTATTTTCTAGACATTTCAGTTTTTCTTGGGTGTTGCTGATCGTGCTTGTAAGGTTTTGAATATCTAAATTTAAATTATTGTGTTCTGTAATAATTTGATCCGTTTTGCTTTTTATTTCAATTAGTTGGTTGTTTATAGATGAATGTTCACGTTGATTGTTGATTGTTGAATGTTTACTTCCATTTTAAATTAACGAATTCTAAAGAGCTCGTATCTTTACAGCAAGTTGATAGTATATGCACTCTGTGACTCCTACATCCATTACATCCGAATAGGATTTTTTCATTCATTACATTACGTGACATCCAATTTACTGTTGTACTGCCTTAAGCAGTGCCGCAGCAGCACATCTTTCCATTTTCCAATGTTTACTTTTTTCGGGTTGCATAACTAATAAATCTGTCATTAGATACATTTAATGAATTTGTTTTATGGCTTCATGTGCAACTATTTCTATACTACATTTTTTAAACATTTTCAGCGATTATTTATTTAGGTAGAGAAATAATTTTATTATGAAAATGCCCTTACAATATTAAAAAAAGGATAATCATCATTAAATAGTTTAACTGTAACAAATAGTGGTTCATCGTCACTATTATTGTGTTTATGTACCATGATAAAAGTACCACCGAATTGTTTTCATTTGACTTTGATGTATTTTGGATGCTGATATAAATATGTGATAAGTAATGTACATAAAAATAATTCATTGGCTTTATCACAAAATCCCTATACAGTTAAAGAACTAGATCAAAATGAGTGGAATGAATACAATATGGACTGCGGTGTTTGTGATCCTTCAAATCTGGCTTCTAAGGGATACATACTGTAATCATTTGACTAGATTAGTGAGTATAGATCCCTGTAAACATCCCACTCCACCTAAGAGCAAAAAAGAATATATAACTGGAGAATTTGGCGCATACAACGATTCCAATAATAAAATTACTATGCTCATAAGAGGAAATTTGACTTTAAAAGAAGACTTATTTAACGCTTCGACTACATTTAGATTCTCCCGAACCCTAAGCAATGGAGTTTCGAAACCTTTAAGGGAGGTCAAGTGGACGTGTAAACATGTACTAATAAAAATACTTTATGCTGCTGTTAAAGTGAAATATGATGAGAAAACTTGTACACTGTTCAAGGGAAATTATGTTTTCAACAATATCGATATTGACAAAATTGATCATAGCGTCAGTTACCTTGCCCCTGTAAGGGCATTGGGTTTCACTACCTGGTACATGGCACTGCACTCCTCGAAAGAGACTTATGTATGTGCTGACATGGAAGTTGAGCAGATTTACTCCCCATCAAAGAGGAAGACTTAGCCCTGTTTGTTTGTTGTACGAGTCTTTAAATAAATAATAATCGCGTTTCAATTTAATTATTCATAGTTCATTTATAATCCATCACTGGCGCCAAAGCCACCTAATATGAAGTATTGCCACCTCGTATTATCACATAAGGAGAAACAATATCATAAACTGAAAAAAATATATATTTCGCTTCGCTTTGATATCTATGGGTACATATAAAATTGTAGTATAGATAACATCAATCAACAACGCAGAGCCGAAAGTCTGGATCTAGAAGCTTGAAATTTTGCACCGAGCTTTATTACATGACGTAAATGCATACTAAGATGAGACTGGTTTTCATTCCCCCCCTCCCCTAAGGAGGCGAAATAGGAGATGGAAATCTGTAAGAAACTTTTAATTCCTTCAGTGGATTCACTTGAAACTATGTACAAACCTACAAAAAAATAAATGTAAAATCGAATTCTAAATTTTAGGAAATATGTCACATAGGGCTGGGGATGGAAGTTTGAAATTCGGACTTTTTTGACTGTCTGCTAAATGACGACGCAGAGCAAAAACCACTGGCTCTAGAAAGTTAAAATTATGCATGGCGATTTACTGCATGACGTATGTGAGCACTAAGAAGGGATTTTTGGAAATTAATCCCCTAAAGGGGTGAAATAGGGGGTGAAAGTTTGCATTACTGACAACGCTTGTTAACTGACAGCGATCAGTCGAAACCGCTGGATCTAGGAAGTTGAATTTTTATGGAGGTTTGAAATAATATTTGATGGACGTGAGCACTTGGAAGACATTTTTGAAAATGCATTTCCTAAGGGTGTAATATGATAGGTGAAAGTTGGCAATGCTGACTAATTAATACGCCTGGGTCTGTAAACTTGAAATGTTGAATGGATGCATTATATAGATAATTGAGCACTGAAAAAGTTTTTATTTTATTTTGTCCCCTCTTAACCCCTTGGGGGGTTAAAATTGGTATGCAACTTTTTAATCATTTAGAAACATTGTACGAAACAAATAATTAAAAACGTAATTCGAGATTTTTATAATTCGTCCCTTAGGAATGTTAAACAGGGGGTGGAATTTTGTGGTGGAAAAACTTCTAATAACGCACAGACGAAACCACTAGATATAGGAGCCAAACTTTTTACATTGACTTTTCTTATATTATAAGAATAAATAAATATTCGTGGACAAATTCACACAGCACCATCTAGCCCCAAACTAAGCAAAGCTTGTACTATGGGTGCTAGATAACTGATATACTACTTAAATACTTTTAAATACATTATTATTATACATAGACCCGTAACAGAAATTAAAATTCATCATTTCAACTTCTGCCCGGCCGGGAATCGAACCTCTTGCGTGGCAGACCGGCCATGTTGACCATTGAACCACTCAGGTCGTCATATTATGACGTAAGTGAGCACTGAATAGAATTTATTTCGCAAATTCATCCCTTGAAGGTATTTACGTGATGTGTATAAACATCACGTTCTTCAGTCATTTTACTTGAAACTGAGAACAAAATATTCTACCAAACAATTAAATATGTAATTCACAATTTTCATAAAATTGTCCTTTAGGGAGGTGAAATAGAGGTTTGAATTTTGTAATATTACTTCTAACAACGTATAGGCGAAACTACTGGATATAAGAGTTTGAAATTGAAATGGAGGTTTTTAATATGACGTAAGTGAGCACTAAGAAGGATCTTCTTGAAATTAACCCCCTAATCAATGAGTGGGTGGAATGGGGGGTAAAAGTTTGTATACAAGAAAAGGTTCATACCAATATTCACGCCCTATGTTTGGAAAGTAATGGCCTGCCTCTGAACTAAGTCGCCTTTTACGACCTCTCAGTGTGGACGGTGTGATACTATTTTCTACAGAACGGATAAAGTTGTATATATCTTAATCACAATTAACTTTGTTGGTTACAACTTGAAATATTGTGAACTCCTGTGAAATACTAGTAAATAATACAAAACTCAAATAAAAAAACACAAAACTGTCAAAACATGTTTTTTACACGAGTAAGGATCAAAACGAAAGGAAATCTCAAAATCTAAGGATTCTTTGTCCTTAATTTGAATGAAAATAAAGAAGCTTTTATAAATTCGCCGCACAGGTTCAAAGGGACAAAAACTACAAAAGATGCTGCGAATAATTACGCCAGTGGTGATGTGACGTGGGCGGGTCGATTCGACAGAATTAAAAATTTAAGCGCACAGTATGAAAAATAAAAACGCCAGTACTCCCGAGGGAGTTCATTTTGGCACTGAAATAATTTTACGGCAGGACTGCAGGAGCGGGCGTACCGGAGTTCCGGGCTTTAATTCCTGAACATTATGTCTCTTTAGTACCTACAGACGATCTAATGTTAATTTAATTTTTTGACGACTGGGACATAAAAATATTCGACTTTATGTTCTTATCTTTTCGTGTTGGATTTCTGTTAACAGAGGTTGTAAAGCGTGTCCTTTAAGGATTTTTTTGACCATGATCGAGGATTTGGCAGATCAGGTTATTACAGTACAGGATTTTCTTCTATGTACATATCTCAATGCAAAAAGGTGTTTTTATGTGGAATAAACTTAAACCGCCATAATGCTCATCCTTAGGATATTTGTGTACATAATTTAATAAAGTTTTATTCTGATAAAATTTAAAGGAGCTGGATATGACATTACTTTTATAACCTTAGATATCACTTCTAATGTATCACTTTATCATCATTAACAGAAACAGAAATATTTTGTTGACAACAAGTGAAATATTTATACCAAACCGCGGATAAATGTTTCTAAATGATTATTTATCCATTAACTTGAAAAATAATTACATGATTCTACTGGTTATGTTTATATAATTGTTCGATTTCTTTCTTAATTCAGAAAATATTTGTAGTTCCTAGTTGAAGGTACACTTAACGCTAAGTTTTGAAAATGAATTCAACATTAGTTTTTCCGATATATTTTATTATTGTGATGATGTATTGTTGTAACGGAGGAGGTCATTACAAGACGACTATAAAAACTGTGAACAATTGTTCAGTGTCGCCGCTTCCATACCAGATAAAGAATCCAATTTCAGCGTTCCTTCAAATTTATGAAAAAGGTGACACAACATTGCTCAAAGGAACCGTCACAGTCTCAGAGGATATTAATGATGTGGTGACAACTTTTAAGTTCGGACATATCTCGAAATCCAAATACAACGTTGAATACAAAAAGTTAACTTGCAAGAACATATTGATAAAGCTCATTTATATGACAATGAAAATTAATTTTGACAGTCAGAAATGCATCGTCTTTAAAGGAAAATATAACTTTGATAACTTTGATGTGAATAAATTGGATCACGCAGTTTATTTTATCCCTGCTAGAAATATGGGTATCAACCTTTGGCAATTTCTGTTCTATGGAAAGGATGGCGCTTATGCATGTATGGAAATGAGTGCAGATATGAAATACATAGCATAACTTAGTTTGGGTATTTTAGTATATTTTTTTCATAATGTTTTTTCCAACTTCACATTGATGAAAAAGGTGACACAACGTTGCTCAAAGGAATCGTCACAGTCTCAGAGGATATTAATGATGTGGTGACAACTTTTAAGTTCAGACATATCTTGAAATCCAAATACAACGTTGAATACAAAAAGTAACTTGCAAGAACGTATTGGTAAAGCTCATTTATATGACAATGAAAATTAATTATAACAGTCAGAAATGTCTTTAAGGGAAAATATAAGTTTGATGTGAATAAATTGGATCACGCAGTTTATTTTATCCCTGCTAGAAATATGCGTGTCAACCTTAGGCAATTTCTATTCTATGGCAAGAATGGGGCTTATGCATGTATTGAAATGAGTGTAGATATGAAATACATAGCATAACTTAATTTGGGTATTTTAGTCATTTCTTTCATAATGTTTATTTCCAACGACAACTTTCCTGTGCACAAATCAACAGTTTAACCAGCCTTCGGTAATAATGAAATAATTTGAATATAAGGGAGTATGAAGTACGAAACACAAAGCTGAAAATTAATATTTAACGTTAAAACCGATAGAACAACAAATTTTTTACAAAATAAATTTATCTGCAATTTATAATGCCTACTTAGCCGTATATAAACTACATACAGGAGAAGAAGTTTTAATGACATCTTAAACCTACTTGGATAAAAAACCTAAAGTCACATTATGAAACTTTCCAATGAAATTAGATAGTGGAATTATCTGATCCTGACGGCCATTTAAATAAACATTTGGCTTTGATAACGTATGAAATATTTTTAATGAGAGTTTAAATACGCCTAATATGAAATAGATTTATTGGTACCGTTAGTTATATGCAAATAACATAAGTAATTTTACCAAAAAAAAATCTGATATATCTAGAAAAAGTGATCTGGTCGTAGTAAAAAGTGAAAAAAAAAGAAATAATTGAAAAATGTTTGTTAAGTACTCATATTATCTACTTTTTATAGTTATTCAAATCTATTTTCATATCAGAATGTGCAGTGCTGGTTATAAGACTATTTTAATTAAAATAGAAACTTGTGAAAAGCCAGCAATACCATATGAGACAAACCAAAAAGTAATTGGAATGTTTTGGCCAAGTCCAGGAAAAAGTGGTGCAAATGTGGACGGTAATATCACCTTCAATGAAGATCTACTAGATATGTTGACTTCTTTTAGATCAGGTGTCGAAAAAAACGGCAAATTTAGAGGCTACAACATTAATATAAGAAAAATGACATGTAATAACATTCTAGCGCGACTAATATATAACGCTATGAATCTGAAATATGATAAAAAATCCTGTAAAGTATTCAAAGGAGTTTATCAATTTGAAGGGATTGATATCCAGAAAATAGACCATGCTGTAAATTTTATTCCAGCAAGAGAAATGGGCTTGAACATTTGGCAAGTATCACTCTACGGGAAAGACGGAACTTACTTTTGCGTGGATATACGTCTTGAACTTAAGTCCACGAAAATATCTTAACAACCATTTTAGGAAATTGTTATCAAAAATATCAAAAATATGAAATATAATTAATTTTCTAATTATAATATAATTGTTATCAAAAATATCAAAAATTTGAAATATAATTAATTTTCTAACTTATATTATTATTTTTTAGTTTTTGTGAATATAATGATGGTATTATTCATAAATGTTATTTGACGATTATTCAACCTATATTAACTAAAATTTGATATCTTTCAAATTCAATCATTTCAGTAACAGATAAAGAAAAAACATATTTTTGCTAAAATAGCATTAATAAATATCAAATAACTTTTAAGAATAAGTCGGTTAATATAAAACCATACATGTTAAAGTACGATGTTACGTACGACGTTGGTAATATGGAAATTCTAATTGTGGTAGTCATCTTGGCGTAAATGTCTCGTTTGTGCACTCGCACGCAAATGCCCGGTGCCCGAGGTCCGCCTTGACCAGGGGACGCAGGCGTGAGCTTGATGTATGTGAGTATGTATGGAATCTGTGGATATGGAAAAAAATTAGATAAAAAAATTACATTTTTTTGTGGTGCTAGCTAATTAGCTATTAGGAAATAACGATTATGGTAACAAATGCTACTGGAAAATTAGCTACAAGGAAATAACGATTTTGGGAAATCGATCTAATAAATCAAGGAGAAATTTTAGTACTTGGCTTGCTTAGATATTTGTAATTACTATAAAAATAAAACAATTAGAAATAAGGACTTATGTTCAATCACTCTCTTACAACAAATCAAAAAGAAAATAATAAGGTGCTTCCCCAAAGTAATAAATAAAAGTAGTTATTTTGATTTTATAACTCGCTGTTACAGCGACAGTGACAGTCTCAAAGCACGCACACACATGGGTGGCCATTTTAATGTTTTAGTCATGAGTTTTAACCGATTTTTAAAAAGAGAAGGTTCACAATTCGTCGGAATTTTTGATTATGTTTTATATATAATTTCTCGAAGACGCATGGATCGATTTGGAATTTTATTTTAAAGGGACTTACTTCCTAAATGGTCTATCTATGATGGCAGCTATCAGGTCATAGCTCTTTAACGATTATTAGAGAATAGTACTGCAATATGTCGACAGGAACTACTCAGATCTACTCAGTAGTATATAAGGGCACATAAAGGATTAAAGGGATATCGTAATTCCTTCAACTTTGGTTATCAAAAAATTATTATAAAAATTAAATCGACTAAAAATCACAAAACAGATAACAGTACGTTTTTCGTAGCTGCTGAGGATTTAACAGTATACATATTATATACTGCGTCTGCATATAGTTGTTATATAAGAGTCTATATGTTTAACTTTAGGTGACCATTGTAAAACATTATACCACCATTCGTGTATATTTAGCTCTGCTATATGAGGCATCTCGAAAGTCTGTTAATCCAAGATCAGTTAGGCTAGGCCTTTTTCTAATCAGTTAGGCTGTAGTGAAAATAGCATTCGGAGATACTTACAGACTCGTACACTTTTTTCATACGTGGTTTCAGGTTTGAGAACTCGGGAAATCCATTCCATTAAACATAAACGCACGCGTGGTTTCAGGTGGTGAACAGATCTGTGATGCATTTTCCTCAAATTTCGAGTCTAACTTCTCGGATTTCCCCCACCATCAGTCATCGTCTCGCCACGGCCAATTGATCTTTGATAGTCCTTTAGCTTCTGGATTGTCTGCTGTAATTGTCGAGAGGATGAGGTATGTAAACTGTTGACAAAATTGGACCCATCTAAATCAGCTGGGCCCGATGAGTTACCTGCTCGATTCCTCATTAATTGTGCGAAATCTTTGAAGGCTCCGGTGGCTATATTGTTGAGGCGATCCCTGATCAAAGGTGTCGTCCCTAGGGTCTGGAAACGTGCTTTCATTACTTCTGTACATAAGAAAGGTACTAAAAGTGATATTACTAACTACAGGCCAATATCTAAACTCTGTATTTTATCAAAAGTTCTAGAGAGCCTGGTATATAATCAGGTATATCCATAAATAAGAATTAGTCCATCTCAGCATGGTTTTCTGAAGAGACGCTCAACGGTTTCGAACCTGGTCCTTTTCAACGCATTCCTTACGACGGCCATGGAGGGGGGTAAGCAAGTCGATGTCGTTTACACTGATTATAGCAAGGCTTTCGATAAAATTAATCACCACACGCTTTTAACGAAACTTTCTGCGATTGGAATATGTGGCGACTTACACCGTTGGTTCTCATCCTATATTGAAAAACGATCCCAAGCGGTGGCCTTGCATAATTACACCTCTAGATGAATTGACATCCCCAGTGGCGTGCCGCAAGGCTCTTTACTAGGTCCTCTACTGTTTATTGTATTTGTGAACGACATCGACCAGTGCCTACAGTCATCCCGCCTTTTGTGTTTTGCCGACGACATGAAATGTTTTACCACAATTGCATCGCTCGCTTACGCTGAGGCCCTCCAAAGAGACTTGAAACAGCTTGAACAATATTGTAGCGAAAATTTCTTAGATTTAAATGTTTCTATGTGTTCAATTGTAACGTATAGCCGTAAACACAGCCTAATTGAATATAAATACACGCTTAAGGGCCATGCGTTGCGAAGAGAGTCATTGGTGCGTGACTTAGGTGTCTTTCATGACTCTAAATTAATTTTTGATATCCATATCGATAAAATTATATCGAAGGTTTCCAAGGCTTTACGGTTTGTATTGCGTTGCTCTAGGGACTTCCATAGAGTTAAAACATTGAATATCCTGAAGTAACCTTGAGTATGCATCACAGATCTGGAATCCTAGATATATGACATATATTACCAGGTTGGACGCATCCAAAAGCGTTTCACAAAGCATTTGTGTTTCCGCACTAAAGATGAACTATGTATCCTTCCGACGACTATCTTGACCTATGTAGAAAGCATCACCTGATTACCCTTGAGCAGCGGAGAGAGACAGCTGATTTAGTCTTTCTGTTAAAAATAGCTGAAGTTGTTCACCGCTGCACTACTAGCACTGACTTGGCATCAATATTAACGGCGAGTACCTCACTCATCTCAGATTTGCTGACGATATCATAGTCATGGCTAAAACCCTGGAAGACTTTGGCAAAACGCTTGATGACCTCTGTAGTGCATCTCACAAATAGGTCTTAAAATGAACATGGACAAGACGAAAATTGTGTCAAATGTCCGTGTTGTGCCTACTCTAGTGACAGGTGGAGGCACTCCACTTGAAGTTGTTGACGACTATACATTCCTAGGACAATTAGCCCAGCAAGGTAGGTCCAATTTCGAGAATGAGGTCAATCGACGAATCTATCTCGGTTGGGCAGTGTTTGGGAAGCTACGCCATATATTTTCGTCACAATTACAGCAGTTTCTCAAGGCAAAAGTCTTTGACCAATGTGTGTTGCTCGTGATGACCTACGGAACTGAAACGTGGCCGCTCACTATGGGTCTTATAAGAAAGCTCACTGTTATCCAAAGGGTAACGGAAAGAACTATGCTCGGAGTCTCGTTGCGCGATTGAATCAGAAATGAGGAGATCCGCAAGCGAACCAAGGCCACCGACATAGCCCCAAGGTTTGCCAGGCTAAAGTGGCAGAGGGCAGAGCACATAGCTCGAAGAACAGATGGCCGATGGGACAGTAAAGTTCTCGAGTGGCGACCATAAACCGGAAGCCGCAGCGTAGGTAGGCCTCCCACAAGGTGGACCGACGACCTGGTAAAGATCGCAGGTACCAGCTGGATGCGGAAGGATGGGGGAGGCTTATGCCCAGCAGTGTGCGTCTTTCGGCTGATATGATGATGACGATGAAGTAAAACAAACATTCAGAAAGCGATGCGGTCAGAAAATAATGCCTCATAAAAATAACCATTTTTTAATGAGCTTTATGTGTCATGATTAATTTTCGAGAGGAAATAAAGCCATTGGGAAAGAATGCGAATAGAAAATTAGCTACAAGGAAATAACGATTCAGAAAACTTGATCTTTGGGAAAGTATGCGGAAGGAAAATTTGCTACAAGGAAATAACGATTTTGGGAAATCGATCTAATAAATCGTGGAGTGGAATCGTGAATCTATCATCGCAACGCTCGCCACTGACAGAAAGTTCATCCTCACATCTTGAAGCCAAATTGGTCGGGAACTATGCGGTTCCAAAATAACTCTCTCCCACGTACACTAAGGTTGTAGAATGAACTACCTGGAGAGTACAACATGGAGTTCTTCAAGAAAGGGGTCAAAAGGTTATTACGGGGTCGGCAACCCGTCGTATTACAAATGTTGCGGTGACTGCTTTCCCCTTAGAGATGATGAATGATTGATGATAATGAATATCACTTCAGAATTGATTTTGTTTCAAATTGCAAGTTTTATTAAAAATATTACAATTTGTGTATGATTGATAACGGCCTGTACTTTATTTGGCTAATCCTATCGTTTAAATCCAAACCTTTAGATTCTCCAAAATCTGGTTTAGGTACATGTAATGATAACCATTTAAATAAACATTTAGCTGGGATAATGTCTAAATTATTTGTAATGAGACTTCAATAATTGCACATAAACGATTTGTAGATCCCTAAATAGATAATATTTAGTTTGTGTTCCATTTTGTACTTCGAAATAAAATAAGTCTTTAGCAGACGTAAAACTTAAACATGTGACAAAAGAAAATTTTAAACAATGAGTAGCTATTATTACATGTTCTGCATAGTGAATCTAATCTCATGGCAATTCAAGGAATGTAATGCTGTTTATAAAACTATTTTAATTAAAGTAGACATATGTGAGAAACCTGAAGTACCATACGAAGAGAAACATTTAATAACGGGTATCTTTTGGCCTAGTCAAGGTAAAAATACTATTAACATGGATGGTAATTATACCATCAAAGAAGACATACTGGATATGTTGACTGCCTTCAGGTCCGGCGCGGAAAGAAATGGCAAATTTAAAGACTATAGCGTTAACATTAAAAAAATGAAGTGTAGTAACCTTCTTGTACAATTAATATACAGCTCTATAAAAATAAAATATGATAAAAAATCCTGTAAAGTATTTAAAGGTGTTTACAAATTTGAAGGGCTGGACATCCAGAAAATAGAACACGCTGTAAATTTCATTCCAGCAAGAGAAATGGGCATGAACTACTGGCAATTATCATTCTACGGAAAAGAAGGAACATACATTTGCTTGGATATACGTCTTCATCTGAAATATGTTCAACAATCTAACTAAAATGTAATCACTTCTAAATAATAATTTTTCATCGAATTCCAGTATTTTTTTCGACCTATGTAATATTATTATGTATATATTGATTTTTCAAAAGCGTAAGTACACCTTCTTAGAGTTTCTACTTACAATTTCAAAAAAACGCTATGTCGATACTAGCTTTACGCTCGCGGCTTTGCACCTAAAATCATGCGACGCGGCGCGGCAATAAGTTTATATGGACCAGCACGGCTAGCACAAAATGATCTCGCGCGCGACAAGCAAGAAAAGGCGCGACAAAGGTAAATGCTATCTCTTTCATTAGTACTGAGAGAAGGAAACATGGGCTCTCTCGCGGCGCAAGCTATGTCGCGGGCACAGTTGTGTTAGCCGTGCAGACACGCCGTTATTTATTCGTACTGCAAAAAATATATTTAACAATTAATTTTTCTTTAATATACACACCGACAGAATTAGCGAAGCAGAAAAAAAGGTAGAACATTGGAGAAATCATTTTGTTTACCGTTTCTTTCGTTCATGTTCTTGGCAGTCTCTATTGACTCATGTCCGGTGTTTCTGATGGCCACTGCATCACCAGTATAATTCACATGGAGTGGATGTGGCAATTCAGTACTAATTAAGCACTATGCAATATGTAAGCTATCACTAATAAAGGCGCATATGCTACAACATATTCTTCAAAAATGTCCCTGATGTGTTGATCAGCAGTCATAATCCTTTCAGCAACTACGCTCACGCTTTTTCCATACGAGCTCCCACATCTCATCTGAGCTCATCAGAACAGATGTAGCCCACTCTGTAGGGATGCTCAGCGACGATATATCCATTCCTCAATTCATAACAGCGATTCTGGTAGGGTGTGGTCGTTTCTCAATTCGCTGGGCGTTGGTAAGGTGAAAAGTTCAGCACTCCCAGCAAAACTAGACCTTGATGGTTTGAACAGCCATTACACTCCCTCCTCTTCCATCCCCTCTTCTATTAAGTCCCAAACGCTCAATAGTTTTCCTCCGGGATCGGCTGATACTCCACTATTCAACTTTGAACCGGTTACTAAGCGAGAGGTTGAAAAGAACATCACATCTATCGAGTCTAATGCCGATTGTTTAGACGGTATTAATACGGTTAACCGGGTTAACCGGGGGGGTTTGGGGCCCCACCACCATCTCAGGGGCCCAAGCCAACCTCACCTGCACGTGGTCCCCCTGCCGGCAGACGGACGAGGCTCTGGCGAATCGGCTTTTCCCTAACGGGTTGTGCGTGTCGGATGGGAGTCGACGCACGTAAAAAGCCAAAACCCCGCAAAAAAATTATGGAAAGGTCAAAAAGGAAACCGGACACGGATAGGGCGTCGCCGCAAAACGACGCGCAGGGGGATCGCCCTACTCCTGTGTCAAGTCGGTTAGGGCTACCGGGTCCAGGGCGGGCCCGGTTAAAGACGCTAGCCCACAGAAAGGTCCGCTTCGCGTCGTGGAATCTTGGCACGCTGACCGGACGGGCGCGTTAGCTGGCCGATGTGCTCGCCAGGCGGAGGGTGGCAGTGGCGTTCGTGCAGGAGACTCGTTGGAGAGGCAACAGGTCCCGCAACATCGGGAACGGCTACAAGCTTATATACACGGGCTCTCCGAGTGGGGACAACGGCGTGGGGGTAGTGCTCTCTGAGGAGTTTCGGGACAGCGTCTTGGATGTGAAGCGTATAAGCGACCGCCTGATGGTTGTAGGAGTGCTTGTCAAAGAGGTCGTGACCAACTTGATAAGCGCCTACGCTCCACAGGTCGGTTGCGGCGATGCGGATAAGGCGCTGTTCTGGGAGCAAGTCGGGGAAGTGCTACGAAACATTCCGTTGTCACAGGGTATTGTTGTGGGTGGCGATCTGAACGGTCATGTGGGTGAGAAGTGTGAGGAGTTTGGCCGTGTACATGGCGGTTTTGGTTTTGGGAGCCGTAACGCTGAAGGGGAAGAAATTCTTCGGACGTGTGCGGCTGCCGATTTGGCCATCGTAAACACGTTTTTTCAAAAGAAATCCGAACATCTGATCACCTACAAGAGTGGGAGGAACGCTACCCAGATCGATTACTTTCTCACTCGGAGAGACGGTATTGGCAAAGTAGCCACCTGTAAAGCTATACCTGGAGAGAGTTTCACTGCCCAGCATCGGGTCCTTGTGATGGACCTGCGCGTTAAGCCTCGAGGCAAATACCGGGAGCAGTGCCGACGCCAAACCCGGTGGTGGCTGCTTGAAGGAACCAAGTCCCACGAGTTCGCCGCTGCTGTCAGCGACCTTAGTGTTGCGACAGACGGTGAACCCGTCCAACAACTCTGGGACAGAACTCAGGCAGCTATCGCGCGGGCAGCGCGGACGGTGCTGGGTGTGTCTAGGGGTGGTCGCAGGCTTGACAAGGAGACCTGGTGGTGGAACGATACAGTCCAGAGGGAGACCAGGCTGAAGAAAGCCCTCTTTAAAAAGTGGCAATACAGGATCTTTCCCCAGTTTCTGGAGGAGGGCGGCTGTTATTCCAATTCCCAAAATCAATAATCCTACTGCTCCATCTCACTACCATTCAATTTCCATTCTTCCATTCCTGTCCAAAGACTTGAGCGTTTTGTCCACCATTAACTCAGTCATTTTCTGAGCACTCGTGATCTTCTTTGTCCTTTCAAATCAAGATTCCGTCCAGGGCATAGCACGGTCACTGCTCTTACCAAGGTCTCTGATGATACACGCCACGGTATGTTAAATCAGAAAGTAACTGTCGCCGCTCTTCCGGATTTCACCAACGCGTTTGACACTGTCGATTTCGAAATACTTATAGCTATGCTTAGATCTTTTAAAGTATCAGATCTTGCCATTAATTGGTATGTGCCTATTCTATCGTCAGAGCGATATCTAAATCCTATTATTACAACTTAAATGTCACTTTTCATATTGGCGTTTTTGGTATGAATCTATAGGTACTCGCTGCCCGGGTGAAGTGGCATTGAGATAAGCTAGAGGTGATTAGCCGCATGACGTCTGCTTCTAAGAATAGGCCTTAATAGCACCGCTTCTAGGAAACTTTGGCCGAGGGGTAACAGCCCCTTAGGCAGACGGATACCGATTAAATATCCAAAGCCAATGGATTTTCCTTGATTATCTATGTACTGTTCAGACGGTAACACGAAGACTAAGTTGCGGATGGCACGACATGCTCTTCTGTCCGGGTAGTATCAGCCATCAATATCCTATCCATCATATATCATATATTTGTTCGAGGGGCAGCAGTGTATACGCAATGACGACAAAACATCTCGTTTCGAAACTTTAATGGCCGGTGGGCCCCAGGGTAGTGTCCTTTCCCCCCTCCTTTTCCCCGTCTTTATTAATTTCCTTACCCCTCCCCTAAAGTACTCTTTTCACATTTATAGAGATGACGTCGATCTGCTGTATTTATCTCATCTCTTTTCTGTATGCCTGCTAGAAGAAATTTCTTTAAGAAATAAGTAGTGCCTGTTATGTCATTATGGGAGGATCTAGACAGGTGTGCCGGTTGGAGTTAGATAAGCTTCCACTTGTGAATTTCAATGGCACTGGCCTACCGTATAGCAAGGTTGTTAAAAACCTAGGTGTGCAATTTGATTGCACCTTGTCCTGGGCCAGCCATGTCAGATGCATGAGCAGAATGATTTTCGCTGCTGCGGGCTCACTCAGAAAGTAAAGGATCCTGCTGCCCATTAAAACTAAAGCCGAGCTTGCGCAGACCCTACTACTGCCGATACTGGATTACGCTGATGTCTGTTTTCTCGACGTTAACGAGGTTTTTCTTAGTAAACTCCAACGTTTGCAGAATCTCTGTGTTAGGTTTGTGTTCGGTCTGCGCTAGTTCGACCATGTTTCGGAATACCGATGTACGATTCGTTGGCTTCCTATCCGGCTTAGACGGGATAATTCCTGTATAACGTCTTGTACAATCTCTGGTCTCCTGCTTATTTCCGAGAGGACTTACGCTACCTAGGAGACGACCATGACCGTGCGCTACGATTTGCTTCAGACAACATTCTGTCGGCCCCATTCACGCGTTTCGGGTACTACTACGACTCGTTTACAGTAAGAGCATATGTACGATGTATGCGTCGCCGAATACTGGGCGAATAATGTATAAGTCAGACTTTAGTCCATCGACTCGATAAGAAGAAGTACGGTTATGCCATATTTTTGGCTATTTGTTGGTGTTTAGATAAATGCACAACGAATTCTCTTGTATTCTGTGGCTCAACACTACCTGCTGTAAAATTCTGTAAAGGTGGCCTGGAAGAGATCGCTTGTTGCGATAAAGCCGCATTTGCTCATATGTGTTCCTTGTTATTGTAAGTGATTGGTATTGTGATATTTTATGAGCAATTAAGTATTTATCTATCTATTTATGTTTCTTGAAAATGTGAGTAAGAGAGCAATTGCTCTAAACTTCAAAAGAGACATAAAATTTAAATAAAGACATCAATAATTAAAAACATAATATATTTAAGAATCTCTGTTTTAAATAATATCACATGGAATATCTTTTTAATCACACAAAAAGTGTAAGCCTCAATTTACTTATATCCTACACGTATGTACTTTATTTTGTTATTATTGTAATTTGTTATTATTATAATATAAGTAAGTAAACAGGTACTTAGGCAGGAATATTTCCATAACTATTTTCAATATACTATCTTCAGAACACTGAAGAAATTAAATATAAAAATATATATTCATCCATGTCAATTTAGGCTCTGAAAGTAACCTGACATTTCATTAACATAGAGTTAATTATTTAAGTAAATTCACCGGAAAACGACTATAAATTTAAATAAACGAAATATTATTCGGTAATCTCTTCGTGTTCGGGACTCTCAACGATGACAATCTTTTGCTTATTTGCCCTCCTTCGTGCTTTAGGTCCGAGCCGAACCTTTGTAGGACCGGATATTGTACCATCTGCATCTGTTACCTGGAATATGAGGTTAATATTATTCATCAATAAAACTAAAAAACATAATATCGTTAGTTTCGGAGTACTATTAAGGACCACGTTCTTACCGGTGATAATACCTTCTGGACACTGTCTAGGCTGTTATATCAAATGTCTTATGTATTTTAGCCGCCAAGCAGCAATGCTTGCGCTGTTGTGTTCCGGTTTTGAAGGATAAAGTAGCCAACGTAATCACGACATAAGATATACTTATACCAGTTTCGGCGGTTCTGTTTATTTTTGTTACATGATACCTATGTGCATGAATCGTAGGTGTTTTGGGCGACAGTTACCAATTACAGTCAGGGGACTATTTTCTCGTTTGCCACAGAACTGCATAGAAAATATATTCCTGAGTACGTAATAAGGGCTGCAATAGTAGAGTCGTTTTGCTTGAATAAAAAGCATTTTGTGGAATATTTATGTAACCCTTTTACTTTTTAATAAACGAATACTAAGCTATGGAATGGAGCACTTTAACTACTATTGTGTTCCCCGAA
This sequence comes from Blastobasis adustella, assembly GCA_907269095.1. Taxonomy (NCBI): domain Eukaryota; kingdom Metazoa; phylum Arthropoda; class Insecta; order Lepidoptera; family Blastobasidae; genus Blastobasis; species Blastobasis adustella. The sequence continues at coordinate 11,125,697 of OU026130.1, forward strand.
CAGTATAACCTAGACAACTTTAAGGCCAGAGTGAATACGCTGTTTCTAAACAGGCTTACTCCACCTTAGGCCGTCGTCGCTTCGCATCAAGTGAGATAACGGTCAAATGTCTGGCTAGTCTACGATAAAAATAAACTTCATAAATATCCTAGACAATCCTAGATAGCTCTCCATCAGGTGCACAGTGACCATGTTCCTCCCCAAACAAAAAAAATCCAATACCTTTTAGCAACAGAAATTTACGCATCCATTACCTTCATTTCAAACGGCATACCTACTCCTAATACCATTTCATATGAAGGTAATGCATTTACCTCTCCTGATTCTTAATAAATGCTCTTAATAAATAATCCGTGACTGAAGAATCATTACCTGTACGTTTTTTCTTGCAGGCACGTTATTCTCCAGGAATTTGTTTACCGCACCTAGTGTGTTGATTGGAATCTAGAATAAACAAAGCTATTAGTGAGATTTATTTTAAAAATTATTTGGCATATTAGAGTTCATAATATCTACAATACTATATTACTGACTACCTATATTACGAATCGAAATCAAGATTGCTCCAATCCGATAAGTATAACATTTGTTTGAAACAAAATCAAATATTTAGTTTTTTCTCTGATACAAACTAAGGCATCGTTTACAATGTATTGTTTATTAATTTATAGGTATCTAAAGGTTGAGTTTGAATCTATACCTACGTTCAAAGTTACATCAATCAGTATACTGACGTAAACTAATTGTAATTTTGACGATGGTGAACGTCTCTTTGACAGATTTTTCACCCTGAAGATCTCTTAAGTTGGTAATATTATGACCGGCAGACTACTGTTGCTAGCCTCTATCTAAAAAGTCAAGCCGACTTAGGAAATTAGAAGGTTGATTGAAATCAACAAGTAAGCAATCTGATTATGAATAATGGAGACGTCCATCTTTTAGCTACTATCTTGATCATCATCATCATCATCATATCATCAGACGGACGTCTTCATTATTCAATCAGTTTTGCTTACTTTTTTATTTCGATCATTTTCCAAGTCGCTTTACTTTTTAGACAGAGTCTAGTAGATAGTTGGTGAAAACCCGAAATAAAATTGCACCGATAGGCGTACGGAAGATTTTATTTTTTAATAAAGGAGTGATCGAGTGAGTCTTTTGCTCCTGTTTATATGTTGCCGTTTACAAACCGGACAGTAAACGTATACGCGTCGACCGTCGTGCCCGCATAGCCATCGCGTAGCAACCGGATAGTAAACGTGCAGTCTACCTACCTTATTGGCGCGCACACGTCACGGTGACTGCGCGGGTGGACACGCTTATTGTGCGGGGACTATGCGGGCACTGCGCATTTTTTTCCAAATTTGAAAATAAGCATGATGTCATTACGTATAGAAACCAAAATTGCATAAACATTTAGGACAAATCATGCAGAAATGGGCTGTAAGGACTCCTCTCTTATATGCCTCTATATTTCTTAGTAATATAAAAATTATAAGGTTTTAAGTCAACTACTTACCTTCAACAAGCCACCTTTAAGCTATGCTTATTGAAACAATGCTCAAATTCCAATTGCGAAAAAATTTGTCGAAAATATAAAATTATACTTTTTTAGAATATCAGCATTTTTTCAAAAATATACGTGTAAAAGCCACACTATAACCACTAATATTGTCAAAGCATACTAGCACTGGAAATTGACAATATCTACATTATCATACAAAATAATACAATGTATAAGTGCGTTTATCCATGGCCCCTTTAAATCAATAGGTTCTTGCGGTAGTATGGGATGGTAAGATATGTTTATAATATTACCTATGTCTTAACAAAACTGTCACTACTAAAGTCTGTTCAATACCAGTCTTTTACATGGGTAAGTTAAAGGGTAGGTAAGGAAAAGTAGTTCATGGCAACACTGAGTCTTCTATTAACCGACCAGTTTTTATAGTTTCAATGAAAAAGGAACCGGATTTTGATAAAAAAATATTTACTTATTTATTTGTGTACACTTTCAAACATAGAAACGTACAAACTTTAGATCTTTATAACATTAGTATAGATAGTCAATTATCAAGTAGGTATGTTTAACGTAGTACAATACCAATTTAGTATTTCATTACTGGTAAAATTATCCATGTAAATTGACTTATCAAACAGGGTCTAAGAATGATTAATAACGTGACATACCGCAGGAATCTATTGACTTTAACGAGAGACTTGAGTTCTACATGTATAACTAGAGAGGTAATATTATTTAAAAAATCCTGAACACAAATCACACAGTGCCATGTAGGCTAATTCTGTTACCAACAATTCACTGATTTGAATGATTGTAATTGTTAATTTTGCAGTTACAAATTGTCGATTTAATAGTTTGAATTTATTGCACTGGAACTTTATTAGCAACTGATCACATCAAATCGATGATACGTAATCGCAAAAGTAACAATTTCAATAATTGAAATCAGACAACTGTCAGCAATAGAGTTACGTTATTAGCCTACTGATAATATTACTTCAATATTTTTAAAATGTAAATATTTACAATAAAAGTAATATTCAGACAGGGAGAGGAAATTAAAATATAACTTAAATTTCTGTCCAGTCGGGAATAAGCCCCAGACCTGTGGATGGCAGATCAAAAACATCAGATACACACTTTTTTTACGTACCTACCATTCTTACCATTGAATAAACAAGAGCTCTTTCTTATGTATAACACATATTTTAACTTTTTTCTGGTTTGGTATTGTAGTAATTTTAACAATGCAAAACCATAGAAAGTATCTAGTATTTTTACAGAAACGCAAATTAACTCGTTTTCATTGCTGTTTATTTGTCGAATCCAAAAGAAATAACACGGGCATTGTTACAAATAGCATTGTATCAGCGCGGCTTTGATTACTGAGACAGCTTCAAAGAACTAAGAAATAATAAAAATAGGAAAACAAATAATCAATGAATATTTTTTTAGTGAAAAATTTTCACTTGTTTACCTATGTTAAGAGTTACACGCTGAATTATAACCCACTAAAATCTGAATGACGAATATTTTTCATTATTTAGATTTTAGTAAATAAAGCTTATTACTATCATTTGTTAAATTAGCAATCCTCCCATTTCGTGAATTCATTTGCAACCCATCACCCAAAAAAAATTAGTGCTTAAAAAACAGGTGAGTAAAAAAATGTTAGTTAATGAAAAAAATGAAGACGTGACGTGTGGCCATTAACTTACGGAGAATATGTCATCAATGAATTTAGATACAGGTGGTGTCTGTACTGACACATGTGCCTCGGATGTCGTTGATGAAATAGATGAGGAAGGTGCATGCTTCGATGGTTCAGTATCTGAGTCTGGGACAGATTTTAATGATTATTTTAGGATAATAATTTTTAATGTATGAAATGCTATATAACTATAAAATACTTTATTTGATGTAGAAAATGATAAGATAACAATGAATATCAATGTTGGCGGTAAATAATGTACATAGGGTTTGACTTATAAATAAACCATTATAATAATAGTCTTCGGTGTTTCATGTGTTAAGTAAAGATGTACGTAAATGAAAACGAAAAAAGCAAATGTACATTATTTACCGCCTTGTAAAATACATATTTATTTGTGACTTTGATGTTTTGCAGGTAAATCAAACAACGGTGCATTATAAAACACTAGGTACTACAAAATTTATTTTAATAATAGATACAAGTACAACAAACTGCACTACGACATAAAATCAACAGAGGAGTACGCTACAAACGGAATTACTTATATAAAAGTAACATTGCTGCTTTACGACTGGATGCAGCTGTTATTTTTGTGTAAAGTGAAGTAAATTTATCATCTGAACAACTCTCGCTAAAGGCGTTTGCGTCTAAGGAGGTTCTCGTAAAAAATAAAAACGTAATAAAAACGAGAGATAAAAATATCAGAATTACGAGGCCAGAAGAGGAGGCGAGATTATCCTTGCTGGCCATTTCCTGCAGGTCGGTTACACGCCTTATCGCCCTCGTAAAAGGGAAATAATATTCTTTCATTAAATTTCTGCGAAACTGCACGCTCTGTAATTAATAGCTGCCAGGACTATGTATCACACTTTGTACGACATCTAAGTCTAGATATAACCTAAGCCACAATCAGCCTTATTAAGAATTATAATAGATAATGTAAATTGTATTTCTTAATCTCAGTGACAAATAAAGAAGGGGTACCCTCTAAACTCGTATTTTTACCATTAACGTGGCCAATAAGTGTAGGGCCCGCCTGATGGTAACCTGTTACCGTAGTCTATCTAAATATATCTAACATACAGGATGGCCTTAGGCTCTGGACAAATAATGAAAGAGCTCTTAATAAGACAAACAAAAACAAAAAGCTACATTTTCTAACAAATAATCATGGCGTTAAGTTGCTTTAATCAGCAACAAATACAATATACTGTTTAACGACTACACGAATGCATTGATTCTAGAAATAAACATAGCGACATACATGACGTGAGACATTCTGTCATGAGATACGAGCGAGTATGTCACAATTCAATTTACAATTAACTTTTTTTTTTAAATAAAACCCATTATCTGACGTGGAAGAATTTGCAATGCTTTGAGTAATTCATAAACCATGCAACTACACACAGGCTACTCGAAAGAGATAAATTTAAAATAGTTGTTTTTCGGTTTCTTGTTATGATACTTTGCAGTTTTGTTTTGTCCGTCGTGGCCATTTCTCGTTGTCCAGAGAACTTGCAAGAACCTCTAGAACTGTATGGACACCTAAGAGCCAAAACGAACCCGTACTGCGCTTCCTGAGGCACTCCCCGTGGGGATAAAAACATTCGTAGTTATAGATATTAACTCTCACTTGTGCCATCACAAATTTTGGGTGTAGCCTCCAGCTTTATGTCACTGATAGATAACTTAGTGTAGTCTTTACCTGTACACCTACACCTAATTACAGCTAAGACTTGTTCTACTATGTCAATATTCGCGTGAACTGATAATTAAATATACGTAATTCGTGACTCAAACGTAAGCACCTGTGTGTAAGGATGCGGACTTCTGAACAGAAATGCTGGTACCGCCTGCTGCATTCCCGAGGAAATTTCCAACGGCTCTCAACGTCGAAATGGGAATCTGTAAATTGTTTAAAATTTGATTGAAATTCCAACCGCTTCTATTATAGACATTGTAATAACTCATAAACAATATTTAGGGTGCATATTTTAGTTTCGGGGCGTGCCTCGCCTTTATAATTTGTACTCGTATACATGTACATGTTATAATTTCCATTTATAGGTTTAATGTTGCAGGGATATGGCCAAATTGTGATATTATAAATTCACTAGACATACGGAAATAAAAGTATATAGGTAAGTAGTTTAACTGATAGACTACTTACCTATATATTACCTTTATCTAACACACATAACATAAGTTTTGCTTCCTTTGGGACTAGATGGCTCTGTATGAATTTGTCCAAGCACATTACAATTGCACGGATTTCTATCAATAGCGAGCAGTTCATATGTTTTCATTTGTGTTATTGTCGTTTCACAAGGAAACATTGTTAAACATGTTTAAATTGGGCTTGGTTAGTGTAACAAAGCCCCATTAATTTGGGGTAGTATCGACTTGTTCACGGTTTGAAATAGCAATAAAATTAAGGCAATTGGTATAAAAACCGTATTGGCAATTTCCCTGTGACATAACTATAAATGTACTAGTTTTTGCCCTCGATAACGTCCGCTTATATTTCGGTTTTTGCGTTCTGGACCCGGTCCCGTTGGAACCTTATTCACTTACGAAATCAATTACTAGCCTTTGTGCTATTTTGGGCTAAAAGCTACATTACTGCCAATTTTCATCTCGTTCAGGCGTGAGCTTTATGTGTGTATGTTCATCTCGTTCAATCGTTTTTGCATGAAGGAGAAATAAATATCGCATTTATAATATTAGTAGGAGAACCAACTTGTAATTGTGGTTCTTTTTAAGCGGAATACAATAACAGAAGCATTTTCGTTCTGTAGCTTAGCTTTTTTATTTGCACTATTATCACTAGGAACATTCTTCATTCATTTATTAGATAAACCATCAAATTAACATAAAAATTATTATAATATCTAACACACTCGTTATGCTTATCTCGACATGATGTTCCTTCTTGCAGCCATTATATTTTATCAAACAACAGGACTATGATAAATAGCTTTGAGAATATGATAGTAGTTTTCTCTGTAGAACCTTAGCCTTAACCTTAGGAACATCGGTGGCCGAGCGGTTACAGATCCGACTCGTAAGCCAGAGTTCCCGGATTCGAATCGTTCCGGCCATGTACCAATGACTGTTTTCTGAGTTATGTACATTAGTTGAATACTAACCGATGCTCTTACGGTGAGGGAAAACATCGTGATGAAACCTGCACATTCAGGCGACTGGATGTGTAACCATGATCCAATCTGGTCAGGTTCCCCTGGTAGCAGGGTCATGGAGGTCAGATGGCAGTCGCTCCACTGTAATTACCTGACCTGCCAAATCCTGGATCATGGTCAAGGCGGACCCCGGGCCCTCGTTCTCGAGAGCACAACCGGGACATTAACGCCAAGATGATTATTTATTTTTTATTTATCACTAGGAACATTCTTCCTTATCGCACAAAACGCTCTATTTTCATATTTATAAACAACCATTTGCCAGCAGGTCCGTTACACAATTACGTAGATAAAGTCTGGTTTTTAAGGCAAGAGTAAATAGACACCTATCTACGTAAGTATTTCTTGCTTCGTTATCGTAACTATTATAAAAAGTAATATTTATAATAAACTTGAAACACTTACATTGAAAATATCAGCAAAGAATGTTGGATTTCTCTGCACGGTTACTTGCTTAGTGTATCCGATATGGCCACCGCCGCCTGCCCCAAAATCGGCTTGGGCTACTGCTCCAGCATTTACACCACTCTCTACACCGACGTCGATTCTCTTCTCTATAGCAGGTTGTACTTGAACAGTCTTGTAGATAGCAGGGCGGGTCTTGTATACTACCACGGGAGCAGGGGGTGGCGGTGGCGGCGGAGGGATGAAGTCAAATGGACTACCAAGGTAACCACCAATGTAAGCCGTCTTACGGAAATGATGACGGTGTGGTTTGTAACGCACGTATTCCTTGTGTACCACCGTCGCCGGTGGTTGTTCTACGTACACCTGGAAACACATTTTTAAATTTAATATTTTGACCTGCCATTTGGTGAGATCTCCGTTATACATTATGTGAACAACATTTAACACGTAGTGCAATATCAACTTAAGAGTAGTCACAATGTTATGGACAAAGTGACAGTGCTAACGACAAACGGCCGTCCAAGAGCCTCTGGTGCTTTACTGTCTGTGCTAAATATACTGAAGACAAACCTTGAACAAATTATTTTGTACCCTAGGTTTTGGGTATTGCGGAAAAAGATTGACATCTGAGTACTGTCTGCGTCTCGTAGTCGCTCTAAACAGAGAACTCAAAATATCACGAAATTTGGAGAACCCAAAATAATACTTATTTTGCAATCCAAACGCATTACTCACTTCTTTTACTACTGTTGGTGGTGCTACTTCAGCATGGAAGTTAATTTTGGCTTCAGTTTGAACTGGGGCCACACTAATTTCGTTTACAACTTCTTTATAAACTGGTGGGGCCACTGTTTTCACTGGTTGAACTTTAACTGTTTTGACAGTTTCAATTACTGGTTGTACTTCAACCGTTTTTATTACAGGTTGTACTTCAACGGTTTTAACTACTGGCTGTACTTCCACATTCTTAGCGAAGCCAAATGAATTGCTTCCAGAGAATGAAAATCCTGATTTTCCCTCTATGGAACTTTCGCCACCCTGGAATATTTTTCAAATATTTAATTCAAAAATAAATATTTTTAGTACAATGAAAAAGCTGTTAACTACATGCATAAATTCGAGGTTGTTTATGAGAAATGTAGGTATATGAAATGGAGTAGGTAGAGAAATGAAAACGGTGAAACGTGAAGCGACATGCAGCGGAGACAGAATTCAGCTGAAAATGAATTGTTCCTGATGAATGAATGAAGAAGTGCTTTTGTACAAAGCTGATGATGACTATGGCCTTTACCTTAATAGAAAACATAGGTAATTAGCTCCCTATACCCTCAGCAAACCACAGCCTTCTGCTGACTCTGCGCACGTTGATCATCAGAGAGAGGATGTTGGAAAACAGGTAATGCACATTAAAGGTGAAGGAATAAAATTCCTAGTACACAAATAGTATGTAATTTATTTTTTGTACATTGATATGAGAAAAAAAGGAATGATAGTTAAAGACACCAACACTTGTTATTGAAAATGTTTATCCAACACCAGGTTTAATCTTTATTTTCGAGAGCCTTTCGGAGCTTCTTCAGCTCCTTCCTCTTACGCCTCTCCTCCTTTCGTCTTTGCAACTCAATTGGATCACGTACCAATCCCGATGCAGCGAAACGGTCTCCTGCTTGAGCCGATGCGTATCCAACGCCAGCTGATTTCTCAGCTGTGACTCCCCCACTGAGCCCAGCATTCGCTCTCACGTTGCCTCCAGCTGTTGCTCCAGCATAAAGACCTCCTGCAAAAATGTAATGACAACCATTCACTAATAAATTATATTTCCCCGAAAGGCAAACAGGTACAGTTAAATTAATGCAGTGCTTAATTTCCAGATAAATTAGACAAACAGGTCTATCCGACCCAGACCCTTGTGATTATTAATTCGTGTAAGCCAAGGACATCTGTCAACTCGTCATCGAGATGGTATTTAATGCTGTGCCTTTCTCACTTCAGATGCCGAGTTATCAATTTCTCTGTTTAATTCTTAATTGCCGTCATTGTTCACCATAGTGCCTAGGTCATAATCACATTATACGTACTGGCGCTTTCTATCAAATCTGAATATCAAAAAGGAATTTTTAGTATAATGTTTTTAGTATAATATTAGAGGATGTTTAGTATAATTTAAACTACTTATGTTAATTGAGAATTCACAAAGAAAATTCAGCTGAAAAGGAACCATGTAACAAAAAAATTAACGCTACAAAATTCCTTCATTTGCTTCTGAAATATTTTTTGTTCTTTTCAGATTTCTCTTTATGCTAATCTCTGACAAATTAAAATACTCGACTTGTAATTGTTGAATAAAATCTAGGTACCTAATCATTGCTTAATCCTAAACATGAAGGACACGTGAATTTAGGTTTGTTTTCCATATCACCATACCCCTTTCAGAGTAGATGGTGCTACATTTATTGTAACTACAGATAGCTTGTCCTGGATCTGGACGATATGTGGAGAATAATAAGGCAGTAGCGTTTTCATTTGTGTGTGTGTGTGTGTGTGTGTGTGTGTGTGTGTGTTAGGGTGTAGTGTACGTTCTCTAATCGAACTAATCGACAAAGCACATTGTTAACATCGGATGTTCTCTTGATTCAAGATTTGAATATTTATTGCTTTGCATAGTTCCTTCATAGACCAAAATAGTTTAGTTAGACCATATAGTTCGGTCTCGAAGTCGGCTGTGGAGGAAAAACCCTCCACCAATGTGGATGAAGGTCAAGTCCAACAGTGGACTGTAGCAGTCCACTGTCGCACTTGAGCTTAACAGTTTTGGGTGAGAGAACGCCATCGAGTGGCAAATATGTAACCAATAACGTTTCTTAATAATCTTATAGATGTCGCTAGCTGCTATAGCTTATTATATTATGTAGGTACGCATGGCTTTAATTTAACACATTTCAAATTAAACCCTTATAAAGCAAGTGCAACTACGTGCAAGTAATTTCTCCTGAGCCCGTCTAACCCACGACGAAACATTTTGGTGACCACCTTGGGCCCCGGAAAGTTTATGGGATGGTGACAAACCTGCACTGCCGCCGTTTCCATCCACGGCGCCTCCAAGTCCAGCTCGCGCAGCAGGTCCGTAAGGCGTGCCAGCTTCTGCGAATAGTCCACCTCCTGCTGCGCTACCTGAAAAAAGAAATCAAAATTTTTAATACACTGAATGACAACCTTCGGTGTTTGCGGGTACCTGAAAAATTCTTATAAAATCCCAGCAAATCTGTTCGGTAACTCAAATCTTTAGCTTTTATTTGTGCGTCATCAAAGTACCTGGACTGATTATATTTTTTATACTTTAAAACTTCTTTCCATACATGATGGCATATACTCAGAGGAAGTAAGAATCTATGGGCATACTTAAAAAAGTCGTTATATAGTACCTCCAACACAACTTGTTATATTCCGTTCCCGCCCTTTATTAAAAAACCATTTAGTAGAAAGAGCTTAGATGATAAGTTTCTCTGAGAATATATTTCAAGACAGTCAGAAGATTATCTTGGGGAAATTAAAAGTAAACTAATAACATTTTAATGAAAATTGATATGTTGGTTTAACAGACTCATTAAACCTAGGTACCTATAACAATATTATGCTGTGTCGTAAAATAAATTTCATAGTCATTTCCAATAAGAAACCTCAGGCAACTACTTGCACTTGCTATACCTAAGGTTATTTTCACCATTACACTATTTGAATCACTTGGTAGATAAAGATCATTATACAGAAAACCAAGTTCGTTTTAGTTTACTAGACACGCGAGATCATTTCGAGTTTTCACTGCACCCAGATGTGCAAGTTTGCATACAACTTGCTTACTTGTGACGTCAAGTTGGGAACAGCACTACTCCTACGTGAAAATATATTTTAGCTCCCAAGCAAATTCTCAGGCTATTTTCATCCAGCATATTTCTGAAGATAAATATTGTGCAGCTTATGCGCACAGGAGATACATTTTATTATGATACTCAGAAACAACGACTTTCAGTTATTGTCTTCAGTATTAAATATAATAATTAAATGTGGTTTGTTCTTAGGTCAGTTAAAATTTCAAATATTAAATACTAGTTTTTTGGCCGCGGCTTCGTCTACATGGATGACACCTTATGTTGCGCGACTGAACTGAACTGAAAAAGTAGCATGTGTCTATCCTCAGGTCCTAAACAATCTCCATACCGAATTGCATCAAAATAGGAATAGTGGTTTAGACAGACAGTGTTACTTTCGCCTTTATAATATTAAGTAGGGAAGTAGAGATAGAATACCGTTATGATTACACTAGGAGTCAGTCCTTAATAGAGAGGTAAAAGAAGTAAATTCCCACATCTTATCTCTTGCCGATGGTCATAAGGCTACCGTCCAACATGTTCTGCACCAATGAATATGCGGAATAAACACATGATTTGCACTTCCGGTGTTACATTTTACTATAATATGGCACCCAAATGTATGAATCGCAGATGTTATGGCCAACATTTTTCGCTTTCCACCAGGTGGCTCGTTCGCTCGTTTGCGAGTTATATAAAAAGAACTATGGGTTTATTACTCTAGCTCATGCAGAAATTTCAAAATATAAAAAACACTGCTTATAATTTTCAAGTTTGTACTTAAATATCTCTAGTGTAAAATGAATCATTAAACAACCTCTAAGTTCCTGTTATAGATCCGTTTACGTAAAATAATACTGAGCGACAGTAAAAAGGAATATGTCTATCCCCGTCATACCGTTAGTTTCTTATAATCTTTCTCCTTCCTACTTCAAAAATAACGGCCTGCGTTCTTTTTGCGTAACCTGTATCTTCCCATAATTCTTATAATCCTCTATCTATTATCATAAACTTCAAAATTTCTAGATACATAATCACAAACAAATTTATTCGCACGCAGTTCCACTAACACATATTTTGGGATTTGTATCCTCAGCGGGAAGACTCTGTAGCAGAAATTGGAACTTCGATATACAACCTGATACCCCACCGGGCATAGAAGCTGCATTATTAGACAACGGCTTACCTCCCGCTGCGCCGCCGAGACCCACCGCCGCGTGGTAACCTCCGAAGTTCACTCCGAGTTTGCCATCGTTGAAAGTTATAAACTGCGGCGCCTGTGGACAAGGAGGTGCGTCGAAATTAGTATTTATTTTATGTAGTTGTAAGAAACTTCCGATAAAGTACGGTCTTCGGTTTCGATCTGTTATTCTCTATTTCGATATCTAATATTGTCATTAGGTCCTCCATGGAACTAAGTCTTCTCGCTTTCTCTTATGTGCAACATCAAAGCAGCTCCTCTAACTAAACATATTATTTTTAGCGTCGCTTCAGAGCGTTACAGATTTAGTTCCAGATTACTTATTTATTACTTATTATTACCAACTAAAAGCTCATTTCAAATACGTATAAACACTTCCTATATACCAAATAATATTTTAAGAAATAACGTATACGTAAATAACTGCAGGCCACACCCCTTCTACATCAAGCGATATGATGTCCCCTCAATCCATCGATTCCTCGGGGTCGTACGCTGCTATTGCCGATACGTGGTCGATAGTCGAAAACCTTTCCGCCCCCTCGGCCCATGGTTCTGTGAGCTATAATATGGTCTACCCATTGCCAGACGAGTTTGGTGTTTCTAAAACCTATTTCGTGGCTCTAATTCGGCTATAGAAACCGTTAGCTAGAATTTATTTTATAAAAGATGATATCGGGGTAATAAATATTTTAAGCTATATCTAGATTTATTATTATATTTATGTATAATAATATAGTCAAATCTCTCTGTTGGTAAGTTGTGCTATCACTATTATCAGATAAAGAGAATAATAAAATAGCTCAGCGTGGGCTTTGAAGAGCTTAATAAGGTTCTTGAACAAGGAAGGACTTTTCAAAAAGAATGTAAAAGAGCAGTAAAAGACCACGCTGATTGAAAACAATAAGATTATTTATAGAATACTCAGCAAGCAAGTAAAGTTCTTATTCATAACAAGAACGAATGTAAACAAGTATTGGATTGAACGTTTTTTTGCGATACTAAAGGACAAACTATCACACTGGCAGTTTATTTGATGTAATGCTCAAACATTTTATTGCTTTATTAATGATAATGATATATCGACAAATATAATATTTATAGTTATACCTAAGTTGCGTACTCGTATGAAATACGTAATATGTACTCAAGGGCAGGACGGTCAATAAATAAAAAGTAAGTAATAAATTCGGGTAAAGTAATATTGCCGGCTTTTAGGAATTCCATCATTTATCATGAAAGTTTAATAAAAGGTCTAACTCACTAACGGATAAAAATTCGCAATTTCATGAACGACCGGAGAGAAGATGATTGTATCATCATTTATATTGACGTTATAAAGTAATAGTTAATTGAATTATGGATGCCACATGTTAGTCAACCATTTACGCAAGCTTGTTCATGATAACATCTTACATAATATATATTATTATTATTTGTGATAGGTAACTGCTCTTTGTTATGTTTTCACATCTGAAATAGCCGGCACCGGAGTTTTATCATAAGCGAAATCAGAGGATGAAGATAGTATAATTACGTAAGTTCCGTTAGACGTCTTATTAACAATTAATGACAATATAATGTACTGTAGGAAATCACGTAATTAGGTATATAATGTATCTATAACTAAGTTAATATCAGTGGGAACGCTCAACTCCGTATTATTAAGTAGTTTATCATTTTTTATGGTCGATTCTCCTATTGTGCGATGAAAGACATTTTTTTAGTTAACCACATCATAACCTAGTGTAACTACGTTGTTCAGATTAGCCGAGAATAATATGCTAGTGGCTGCTATTACATCTTGAACTTTGACTTGTATTTATTTTTATAATTGCTTCGCAGTGTTGGCGACGCTAATGATTTATGAATAGCCATTTTCTTGCAATGTTGTAAAAACGCACGTGACGAAATAAATAACGCTTTTAGTTTAGAAGCGTTTGTAGAGATTCGAGAGGTTACGACAGAGCCAGATGACGTGCCTGTACAGAAATGTGGCTGTAATTCATAAACATGACCCTTGAGTAACTGCGACTCTGGTACGGCGGTTTCCTCCGAGGCATTATACGAATCTTTTATGATCATCTTTACGACTACGAAATTTTAAACGAAGACTTTAAGGAACAAGTCGATGAAGGAACCACGTTGAATATTCTGTTGTTGTATTTTGAGTGAATCACGTCGGTGGCCGAGTGGTTACGGTATTCGATTCGTAAGCGAGAGGTACCGGGCTCGAATCCCACTGCGACTCTTTTCTGAATTATGTACATTAGTTGAATACTAACCGATGCTCTTACGGTGAGGCATGAAACCTGCACAGTCAAGCGACTGAATGTGTAACCATGATCCAATCTAGTCAGGTTCCCCTGATAGCGGAGGTCAGATGGCAGTCGCTCCACTGTAATTATCTGATCTCTCAAATCCTGAATCATGGTCAAGGCGGATCCCGGGCCCGCATGCGCGAGAACATAACCGGAACATAAACGCCAAGATGAATATTTTTCCTTTTTTGAGTGAATTGCATCAAATAATTTATAGCAATGTAAAGCAAATCCATTTCAATTAGTGTTTAACGTTGAAAATTTAATCCGCATTCCATGATTAGCAATTATTATTTTATGAGTCATTAGTTCAAATTAATTACAAAAAGATATTGTCAGGCTTGCAAAACAACACACTGGTCTCTTAGAACACTTCTTCAAGCCAAGGCGTTTGCGTCATATACGGTTATTAAGGAAGTATGCCTTTTGATTGCAAACGATTACATTAGACGTAGTATACATAATTGAAAAACGTTTTAATACACAATCGCCTTACTACATGATAATAAGGCATAGATTTGCGACGACATAGATTGTTCTAGTTATTTAATGACACTAACCTCGATTTTTCTAAGCTTTGTTTTTATATATAACCAGCACTGTTAATATGTATGTTTGTAAGTTGTCCGTCAAAAGCAAACAATTTTTCGACCATTTGCTCGTATCGGATTGAGCTAAAATTTGGTATATGTACCTATGTAACTTTTATGACAATGCATTAATATGGTACTATGGAGCTGGTCTGATGATGAAGTCGAAAGGTGGTCAAAGGAACTAATGAACGCAATAAGATAACCCCATCGTGTTTGGGCTCTTTGGAATGGTCTTGACGAGTAGATACTACACCGCGCTACAAAAGCTTGTAATGAAATAATATTTTTTAATTTTAGAACTTATTCTAAGTCTAATTAAAGCTGCGATCCCACTAGTATCGATCCGGCGTGGGCGTTCTTCTAACATTAATTGACGAGTGCCAACGGGGAGTTCCATGATTTGACTTCCAATACCAGTGGGCGACAATTACCGCTTTCCATTAGATGGGCTGTCTGCTCGTTTGTTACAATAAAATCTCATTTATTGCAGTGACTCTACGGTTCCTAGAAGAGTTGTTTAAGCAGGAATTAAATAAAGTAACAAGTGCGATATTGGCGAATAAAATCGCTGTTATCAGGCGATAATAACGTTGCTGCAGCACAATCAACGCTTGGGACTAGCCTCGACCGCTATACATTGAAGATTAATCAGTGACAGTTGCAGACTACGCCATGAATATAATAGTGGCGTTTCTATCTGGCTTCTTGAAAGAACACAGGTTCCTGTGTGTACACAGGTGCAAAAATAAAACGGAACACGACTCCCTGTGGGCCTATTGTCATTATAACAAGTTTAATATTGCAGGATTCCAACGTTTTATTAATGAGTTACATTAGCCAAAATGCGCTCTAAACATTGCTTCGAAAAAGGTTACACAGATAAAAGTAATTAAAGCCCATTTAAGGCTCTCGGGCTCCCTGCGTGGCTTATTTTAGCGATTTATGAGTAAATTAAAAAAACATTACTAAATTTTACGACTGCCAGTAGCAGTTTTTGTGCTTATTGTGGATTATTAATTGAGAAATGGGTGTTCCATTATGTAGGTTGTCCTTAATATACTCTCCCTTACATTTAAGGCAAAAATTTTCTCTGCGTAAAACTCAGTAATGTCTTGCTCCCACAGTAACTATAATTAATTTTAAAATAAAAAAATGTATACTTAGAGATATAAGCTGTAACACTGGTAAACTTTTATCAAAATTCGATGATTAGGTTTTGCGTGAAAAAGTAATATAAATTTTTATAGTCAACCAAAGTTTTCGCATCATTTAATAGGAGTATAGTACCTACAGCGTAAATACACGTAATGCTTTATGGCTGCGAGACCTGGCCGGCGATGACGAATTACGTTCGCGATCTTCAGGCCAACGTAATGGAAATGCTGCGGTAGATGTGTGGCGTAACACGACAATATTGAGTTTGGTTACGCGCTACGTAAACCCCAAGGATACGTGGAAAACAGAATATATACCTATGTAATCTGGTAAAAAAAAAAAAAAAGATCTATAACCGACAGGTATCAGGAATGAGATTCCGTGGGAGGCCCCAGAAAGCGATGGATTGAGATCACTGAGTCGAATGCGAGAGCCAATGGCTTACGAGGGGGAAGTGTAAAGGGCGGGCGAAGTGGAGTAAGAATAGATGGAAAGCAGACCTTGGAAAAAGCCGGGATAAACGTTGGGATGATGATGATGATGATAACTATAGCGTAAGAATATAACATGATTACATACGTGTATGGCACTAGTAATTATGTTACGTGTACAGGAACAAAGTTTCCCACGGTAATGTAAATGTATATTGTTCTACACATTTGCAACAGCTCAGTCAAGGATATAAACGTAATTATGTCTAACAATTACTTTTGGTATAGGAATTAATTGCCGCACCGCTGACTCTTTTCTGAGTTATGTACATTAGTTGAGTGCTAATCGATGCTCTTACGTGATGCAACCTGCTCATTTAGGCGACTGTATGTTTAACCACGATCCAATCTGGTCAGGTTCCTCTGGTAGCAGAAACATGGGAGTCAGATGGCAGTCGCTCCACTGTAATTATCTGATCTGCCAAATCCTGGATCATGATCAAGGCGGACCCCGAGCCCTCGTACGCGAGATGAAGTACAAAAGACACCAATATAGTAAGTCTACTCCAACTTTCTATTTTGTCGGCGAGGTGTAACACGGTTCACAGAATGACAATCTCGAACACAAAGGCGCATCGTATAATTGATTAAAGTAGGTACCTCTGCACTTCGGTACATGGGTACATGGGTTACCATGTGTTAACTGAACCCTCTTTCCACTAGGATCTACCGACGAGGTGCACCATAAATGCTTTAAACTAAATTACATGTTACTCTGACTGCTCGCATCAAATCTTCATGCTAACCTAAGAATTATTTGTGTTGGCACAGAACACAGTTAATGGTACGGAACACATTCTATGCGAGTCTGTCACGCACTTAGCTGTGTTTTTACTAATTACTTGTATTTTCTCGCTTATTGCGCGTAAGTGGTAGGCCGATGACGAAGCAATCCATCTTCAAAAACCTAATCTCAACATCTTTTAACGTAGCTATTTTGGGTATTTAGCTGCTTTGTACCGAATGTCGATTCTCTCCTCGTACATTTTATATTATATCTTCTGACCCGGCCAGTGAAAGATCAGTTTTACACTGTATTAAGCTATTCTTCATATAGGACATCAATGCAAAGGGGTTTTCCCAAACACCTGAACATTACGCATACTGTTTACGCCTCTTACACAATGGGGTGGCTACGCAAACGCTGATTAGTACATCACTATCGGAATTTGCAATCGGACATCCGATGTTTCGGGCGAGCAGACAATGTCGGTATTAATCGCTTGCTTACAAACATAGGATGTTACGATAGTATTAATTACCTGTGGTAGGTTTGTTTCTATTGCCATTCGATCAGCATCTATGGGATTTGGGACTATTATGTCATACGTTACAGTAGTCATACAGGCAAGCGGGCCATTCCATTCCCAACAATAGTAATAATATTCAAAAAATAAATCTAAAATTAATAAAAATCTGAATAATTTATTGAAACGGTTGTTGTTTGTAACTGAGTATATGAAAAAGAAACGTTCGCCACAGCTACTCTGTTACTAAAGTGGTAAACACACCTACCTATGTGTTCCATAACTACGCTTAATGTAAAATATACACTATTCAAGCATGTAAATGACCCCGGAATTTTATATTTAAATATGTACGCGATAAAAACTGGAAACTGTTCTTAAATAGTAAACGCATGTTTTATTCAACTGTATTTAACAACCTGCAGATATTAGATAAAATTGCTCTATTTTAGGCACATAAATGACGTTGAAATTAGCTCAAACAATAGCAATTTTTTACCAGCTACAAACGCGTAAAAATTATCTAAAGAACGATGAAAAAATATGTTTCCACTGAGCAGTGGACGATTCCAGTGTGTTTGTTACACGCAGTTGCCTCGTAATTATTGCGCTGGCCCGTATTGCGACACAGCCAGTGTATTGTTACGGACACATAACTTTAATTTATTCCAAGAGGCGTTTTGCCGAGGATCTGGGAAATAACCGGAATTCTCGACTCGCGCGCTTCGAGATTTTGAAAGTACAAATTTATTAAATGGGCTTATTTTGTCGGCTGGTATTGTAAAGTAAATAACTGGTAAGCAAACAAGATGTTGGTAAATGAAATGTGGGAATTAAATTCTAATATTAAGGAAAGTTAAGTACAGTTCAAGTGGAGGTAATGCGATTTTATGATTACTTATAATTTTATGATAATTAAAAAACCTGTGTACAGCTGATATTCCATTCAGAATATCCCAATTGGCTACAATATACCTCGGCATATGTCTCTCGTAAATAATATTGTATTTTTTTTGCTTCGCAGTGACAAAGGAAAGACGGCCTACAACTAAAATCGGTAACAGTCCTCTCCCTACAACCGTTACATTCAAATAATTCTAAAAAAAATACCGACGCGGATCTCATAACTGTAAAAATTTTGGTACCTATAATAAAAAACACGTAAGAATCTTGCCACACTTACCTAGTCTTGTAAGTTATGAAGCAGTAAAATCAATCACTCAAATTATGTTTACACACCATCTGTAAAAGCCCAGCCACAAATTCTCGCACAAGTAAAGATGAGTTATAAATAAATTATATACCTACCATTACCTATAACTCTTCTTTTAATGCAGCCTTTGTGTCCTGGGAAATACGACGCAGAAAAGTTATCGAGTTAATTTCCATACGTTAAGGGTTCCGCCCATAACAAAATTGGGTCGCGAGGACGGGACCCCCAAATCAAATCAATCATTGCATGTGTCATAGGGTAAATAATTCGGTGAGTCATTATTTCAGATACCACAGGCCCGGGGCGGAAGTTACGTTATATATCTGCTGACGTATCTGCTCTTCATCCAATTTGCCAAGCGTCTGTTTTGTCTATTATGTTTTGCATTCCGCCACACGTTATTAAACGAAAATGTATTATGGAAAGATATAAATTACGAAAATATGTACGATTTCTAGCGGACTTCACGCGGCCAGGTTTACCTATCCAAATTTTGGAAGCCTGTGACAAATTCTATCTCCAAACTTACCTAACCGTAAATTAAGTTTAGGTAAGGTTTCGAAAATAGGGATTAGAAATGTATATTTTCCTTATTTTAAATAAACATTAACATCCACATTTCAAAGTTTCACTGAAGTCGAATGACGTCGGTGCGGTGGGCCGATTACAAAAGTTGTCACTTCAAATAAGTAGTTTTAGAAAGATCACTGACTAGCTTGATGGGCTGAGAAAGATTGGTCACTAGCTCGACCGATCACTTGAATGACATGCCGTCTAATAAATTCTGTGATGCGGTAAATTTGGCAATAGAGAGGAAAGTTTTATACGGTTCATGCGCTATAAAATGTGTTCTGAAACCGCAATAGGAGACCTACTGGGAGAAAGTTCTTCAATTTTAATTAGTCTACGCTTGTATTACTCGATACCCATAGTGGGTAACGTTACGGATACCCGTAAAGTAGCCTAAGGGTGGGGCAACAGCGGAAACTAACACTTTGCAATTTATGAGCACAATTTAATGTTCGCATAAATTGATTCACGTGCCACAATTCAGACGAAATGAACGGCGCCCGTTTGTTCGGATTAGGCCAGCCTAATCGTGCGGAGTGGGTATTTAGAATTTATCGGAGAACAATCAAACTCACACATTCATTGATATTCTAGATGCGTCCGGGGGTTTCCGGACTGTACTAATAGGAGTGTCGTCTTGCTGCGATAGGGCAGCCGTACATTAGGAGCCGGTAAAAATAGATGCTAAAGTAGAATTGTAAATATCTAGGTACTAAAAGGTGCAGCACCTGGTAGCAGGGTCATGGAGATCAGATGGCAGTCGCTCCACTGTAATTATCTGATCTGCCAAATCTGGTCAAGGCGGACCCCGGGCCCTCGTGCGCGAGAGCACAACCGGAATATTAACGCCAAGATGATTATTACTTTATTTTTTTACCCAAAAGGCAGCTTATTTGATAACTTATGGTCCTGGAAAGGTGTAGCAGACCTATATCGGAGCATTCTAAACTACCGTTTGAAGTACTCATGTACACCAGTCGGTACTTATTTTCAAAAGTATTTTCAAATCTTAGGGTGCTAGCAGATATATTTTTATGAAAGGCGTCCATTGAAAGAGTACGTTAAAACAAGTAGAAAGATTTATAGGACGGCCTCCCATCGAGTCCTTTAAATAATTTCAGTTTACAAAAAGTATTCCTTTGGTTGTGACGTGGGCGACACGGAAAAACGACGACAAGCCCGTAATTATTTACATTTAGAGCTTAAATCTTAATACAAACTTAATTAATTTCCCTCAAAGTAACTCTCCGGTGAACAAACCCTGTACTATCTAAAATGAATTCATGTAGGTTTAACTCAGGCGTACCAAAGTTCATCGACATAATTTCCTTCTTTGAAAACGTTTAATATGACCCCGACTTTATTTCAATGGAGTCTTGACCACATAACTCTATAGGTGGCGGGTCACAGCCTGTGTACCTAGGTCTAACTACACAACTGTAGTTAGATTGAATCTCACTACTTGACCAGCATACACTAGGAACATTTCCAATTAGATACCAACACGGGATGATATTCAGAATTTGACTAAGCCTTATTGTTCTATTGGTACCTACAACACCAAGGTTAGTAGGAGGTCTAATAGAATGTATCATCATTACCTTGGCGTTATTGTCCTGGTTTGCTTTCGCGTACGAGGGCTCGGGGCCCGCCTTGACCATAATCTAGGAATTGGCAAATCAGGTATTTACAGTGGAGCGACTGCGATCTGACCTCCGTGACCCTGCCACCAAGGGGACATGACCAGATTCGATCATTGTTACATATTCAATTACGTGCAGGTTTCATCACGTCTTCCCTCACTGTAAGAGCATTGGTTACTATTGAACTAATGTACATAACTCAGAAAAGAGTCATTGCTACATGGCCCCAGTGGGATTCGAACCCGGTACCTTTCGCTTCCGAGTCGAATACCGTAACCACTCGGCCACCGACGCTCCGTATCTTCGCGTATCTCTATCGTGTATTTTCATATATGTATCACTGTAGTTACCGAGAATAACGCATGCTGTTACTTTGGAGTAGAAATAATTAAGGTCCCATGGTAAAGGTGCCTTTTTTTAGAGGAGAAATCTTCGGAAGTTATCACTTCACTCGGGGGAGTAATGTGAATATGTGGGATTGCCCAAAAATAACCCTACTCACTAAAACCCCTCCGTTTATCTACATCCGCTTTTTACTGAAACACCACAGGACCTCATAGATAGTTACATTCAGAGTTCTGTTAAATTTCAACTCTCAAGAGACCAAATAAGTAATAGACTTTGATCTCAAAACTATAAGTATCTGAATTAATTTCCAACAATTTCATCTCATTATCATAGGCACCATTTGTTATATTATTTTTATAATTATTTGAATACTATAATAAGATATATGCTTGTGCAATTATTTTTACATTATTTTTAGTGCAATTGCACCTAATTAACATACCTTTGTACTAAGTAATGGGGAAAACTTGAATATCTAATGAGTGTCATTTATTATTAGCAATTAGGATTCGTTAGTCGAAATCGTTTGACAAAAAAACATGATGCTTGTTTTTTTTTAACATATACGTCGTCCTATTCAAAACACACCACTCTTAATTTACATGTTCTATCTAAAAGTTCTTCAAAGTCCGGTTGTAATACCAGATTTTAATTAATTACAAAAAGTATCTAGACATCATAAAAAGCCGTACCTACCTACGATATAAATACAAGTTAGTCATATTTAAGTACCCACCTATTTTCCATTAGGTAGACTACCTGCTCAATTAACACTGAGTAGTAAGTATAAAAAAGTATAATCATCACAATCCATAACAGTCCACTGCAGGACTTGGGGCCTCTCCCACGATAGGGAGAGGTCATTGCCATAATCTCCACGCTTGGCAGACGGGTTGGAGATCGCAATGTTAAAGATGTAACAGTTGTTAAAGCTGCTGCCCATTTTTCAGCCTACGGAGACTCTAGATTTCTACAACTCTAGATCTATTTTCTCGAAAACATTACTCTGCCGGACATCACACGGCCTATTCAAGTATATTTAAGATATATTTCTTGGTCAATCTCGCTTCGCCAACAATATTAGAAGGCACACCGAATGAGTGGCCCTGGCGAGCTCATTACACTGTTAAAGTTCAACTAGTCATAAAGTATGAAACGGTCACCCATTCAGTTCCCGGACATTGCGAACATTGCTTAACCTCGGTTATCGGTCTCGCAAGCACGCTGCCACTAGACCAGTGCCGCTTTTTAGAAAGGACATAACGGCATAAACATAACGTCATACTTTAGCCGGTATACAGTAAATTAAGAATTAATACTTTTACTATATTAAAGAAAGCTGGTTATTGATATTTCGATGTAATCTAAAATAACATAAGCAAAATGAAATCAAAATATTAATTCGAGCTCTCAAAAACAAAAATTTCACCCAATTGAAAATGGAATTTATAAAATACAGGCTTTCAAATTTGTTTTCTTTCATAGAAATGAGAGAGCCAATTATAACGTTTAATAGCTTTCTATTTAGGACGTAGCAATTAATTTATTTTTCTGTAATTTTAAAACTTACCGTTAGTCCCTGGGATACCAGAACAGCCAGCAAAATTAACGACGTGAACTGCCTCATTTTGCCTGGAACAGGAAAAACAACAGTAAAGTTATTTGTTTAATGTACAGCTATTACAAGCAGGCTTTTTATTATTATAATAATTATACCAGCTTCCGCTTGCGTGGACTACACGTTATAATCGCGCAAGTTCGAGTAGGAGATGGGAGGGGGGGGGGAGTAGTATATACTCTTCCAAATTCGTTCGACAGTTTACGTGGGAAGAGGTAACAAACATACACATACACATACTTTCGCATTTATAATATTAGTAGGATTTATTGCTTTATAATATTAATTAAATATCAGTCTCAATGTTCTTAATATAAAATTTATAGGAATACATTCACAGAATATTTACACTAACCTAGTACTGTCGTAAAACGGGCAAGCGAGCCACCTGATGGAAAGTGGTTACTGCCGCCTATGGGCATCAGGAACTCCAGAAGCGTCTATAAAGCGTTGCCCACTTCTAATGAGATCTCTTAAATCCCATGCATAGTTAAAAGGCAATTTTATTACAACTATATACCTATAGAGTTTTCCAAAATTGAACGAATGAATGTCAGACCAACTCAAGACTCAAAAGAATCAAAATAGTTTTTTTCCTTTTTAGATATGATTACGTTCCCAGGAGTTATGAATAAATATTCTCTATTTCTCTCTATCTATGAAAAATAATTAGAGCTTTGAGTATAATATAATTTCGTCACAAAGTATAATTTTAAGTAGTATAATTATAAGTACCACTTAGTTATCTTTATCCCATAAAAGTGTATCATGTGTATATGTGCATTAATGTGTAGTGCGCGACCCGGTAAAGTAGAATGCGTAGAGTAGCAGGGCACGAACCCTTTTAGTGAGTTCACTAGCTAGACGAGTAATATCATTATGGTCGAAAAACTAGGATACCTAACTATCCATTTACCGCAAATTGACAGAATCGCATTGCATTTGTGGTGCAGTGGTTTTCAGTACATGTGACTAGGTAAGTATACAGTCTTACGAAAAATCAGGCAGCTACCACGTTTCAAGAACGTTAGACGTAGGTACATAATTGACTTTTGATGACGTGATGTTTTGAATTCAGGTGTAGGTAAAAAAGTTAAGTATTTGATCGATAAAGAAACCAATAAGTACGTACTTATTCATTTTAAACACGTACAAACTATCAACTTATGCAGGTATGCATGCTGTTGAATAGACTCAAACACATGCGTAAATATGATTTAAATCTGGGGCCTGCAATTCACTGCATCACATTAAACTTTTGAAGGTTTGAAGATGGTGAAGCTCACATTATTCTCAGTTCGTTTTGCCATCATGACACGCTAATATCTACTCATTAAATTGTATAATAGGATAAAATCGCCTTTGAGGTCAAGTTCGTCTAAGAATAATTCCATGCTCAATGCGCAGATTGCACCATCGAGCATAATGTCGACACATCTCAGATCCGCGCTATACTTTCACTCGTCCGTCAGCAGTTGCGTCATTATATTTAATACCTGGCGCTGTGTTTGCGTCTTATAAACAGGGAAAAAAGGCAAGATTTATCGCCAGTCTCGGCGGAACAGCACGAAGCAGAACAAAAACAGTTGCTACGGATGTAATTGAAGAAAAACTCTTACGTACGAACGTAAATAAACTTTGCGAAGAGGAAGCCGTCACGCCGGAAAGAAATTTAATTCAATCAAATATTTACTGACCTTACTAGATTAGTTTTCTTGGAAACGCTATTAGCTAAATTACTTAGATGCTAAGTACTCTATTACTTACTTCCTTCGATAGCTCAGCGACTCGAAGTAAGTAAATATCTCAATTTAAATTAAAACGGAGTTAATTCTGACCTGTCCGCTTAATTTCTAATTAATACTCGTATTATTAATCATAACTTCTAGAACAAATTTAGCTTTAAAATATCTTAAGTCGCAAAACGCAAATTTAAGTATGTAATTATTGTGAGACACATGATTTATCGCAGTTCATTTCGCGACGCAAAGATAGGTATATTAATTAAAAGTTAATTCATTAAACTTGGACATGTTTCGCGTTCGATTGGAATTCCCCAAATTTGCCGACAACGAAATCGATTTTCATTAGATACCTAATGGTATGTGAGATTTAGTTAAAGCTTTCCTTGTGTTACAACGAGGTAATTTGATACTCGAGAAAATGTGTAATTATTGAGTTACGAATATTGTTCGAGTGATAGAAAAACTATGTTTCTCTGCGGCAATAACAGGCTACTAAGTATAGACAGATTTGGGATTTAATTGTGGACTTTAAGAGTGAAGCCCTAATTATTAAAATGCTTTGCTCTTTTAAAAATCAAAGTGTTGCCTTGTCTTTCTAATTTCAATGAAATTGTCAGAGTATACTTGGGTAAAGTTCAATTATGTTTCTTTATTTATTCTTCTTATTCTTGACGATAGACTGTGGAGAATGTAGAATATATATTCTCTCTCTTCAATGTAATTGAATGTGCGGGAAAAGGTTAGTTTAGTATAGGTAGGCATAGCTTAGAGCCTAACGGCCGAAATATCGTACATTAAAAATCACCGACGAAGTCCAGAGCAAATGTGCCATTGTCGAATAAGGGGGCTATTTACATACCTAATAGGTACCTAAATAATTTACATAAATGCTTAGGTACCCTTCTGCCGTTTCTATTTAAAATGAAACAAAGTAGAATAAAGTAGACAAGGGATGTTTATAATTTACCTACGTAAAATTTTCCCGTATGACAACAAAGACAAATTAAATTCATTTAAGTACACCGCTCTGTACGAATAATGTGAAACAGTCACCATAAAGTTTATTGTAATAGTACTCAAAATTTTAGTGGCCTTTGCTCTAAATCTTACCATTGAGCAGTTAAGTTGCCAGCGCAAGTTACATTTTGCTACTATTTATTTTAAAATGTAAATTGGACTTGGGGATTTCAGGTCGACCTGCCGAATTAGAACATATTATAATATCAACTATTCGTCATTAACCGACATTATTTTTGTATTAATTTTTAATATTAATTTTAAAGAAACATCGCAGTCTATTACTTAGGTTTCTGGTCAGTCTATTACTGCGATGTTACATTAAAAATGAATGTGTATAAAAAGGGTATATTTTTAATTTTGTTTTAATAAATATAATTTTCAAGGCCAATCAGATGTAAGTGTAACCCAGACATGTGGGAGATGTTTCTGTGACCTAAACATTTAACCCCCAAGTCGTCGTCTTCCTAGCGCTTATCCCAGCCTCTGCCAGGGTCCGCTTTCCTACTTAATCTTCTCCACTTCTCCCGGTCTTCGGCATCCTCACGTCGTAAGCCGTTGGCTCTCATATTCGACTCCGCGATGTCAATCCATCGCTTCTTGGGTCGTCCATTTTAACCCCAAAGTATTTTATTATTTAACTTTGAGTGCAGCCCTGCTATACATTATGAATAATTTACAGTCTTACAACCTTATCCGCGAACGACCCTTATCCGACCTCTTTAAAGGTTTCGAAGTGTAATAGGTACCTATAATCTTGAACACGCAAAAATTGCTTTTACTAAAACCACATTTTTTTTATTGGCTAGGAAGGCACACACACGGGTCACCTGAACCTGATGGTTAGCGGTCGCCGTGGACATTTGCATCCTAAAAGTAGCGAATATGCTCTCGATTTCAGACACAAGTTCATTTGTAGTATTAATAATGTAGATTGAATAACGTGGGCGACAGAACAGAACCTTGGGGAACACCGTTCCAGTACTTTAGCCACGTACAGACATCGCGAGCCTTTTTACCCACAGACATCGCGAGCCTTTTTACCCTGCACGTGCCAGATGTATTGCGGTATTGCGGAAATTGCTTTCTTTACTGTTCAGTTTGTCCTTTACTTACAGTATAACTTGGGGTTAGCAAGGCATGTCTATAGTTTAATAGTCATTATTCAAAGACAGGTTTCATTTCCGGTCAGGTCTATAGGTTAATAGTCATATATTCAAAGGCTGGCAGGTTGCGTACGTCCCGGACCTCAAGTCTGCTAATTTAGTTGTCTCGATTGAATTGTAATTGGATGGAAATAGCAGGTTTAATTGTAGCGGAATACTAAAAACGCGTCGAACTGCCGTTGAGCTGCGCTTGCAATCAAATTACAATTATATCGAGCCAATAAGGAACAGTAGCAGAATACCGAAAACGTGTCAAATAACGTTTGAACTGCTGTTGCGATCCAATTACAACAACTCAATCGAGCCATTCGTAAATAGCAGGCTTGAGGCCCTGAGCGATGGTAGCCGCTTTCCATCAGGTGGACCGTCAATTAATATGTTGGACTCTTTCTAGAGAGACCAAAGTTCTTTATGGCTCGGTATGTTTAGCTAGAAATCATTTTAATGTTTAAAACATACTTACACTAGTTTGTTTAATAATTTAAACAAACTTAGTAAATTGTATTTATAGTTAACCTACCAACACATAAAGTCAAATGCGAAATTGGGTCTAGCAATAATTAAAACTCCTCCACTATTTTTTATCTCACTATTATTTTATGAACAAGAACTGGCAATACTAGATTCTTAACGGAAGAACACGGACGACAGTGAATAAATTATTCATACTCATGTAGGAATACATGTACGAGTGTAAAACGTAGTAGCAATTAGGGATGCCTATGGCGTCGGCATCGGTCGGAATGCCTGGTGGGTACTACTCTCCTAGGCATCTTTTATTAATTATTATGAAAAGAATATTACCTAATGGATACATGGGAGGGGTAGGTAACTAATTTGTGATTTAAATAGGTTTTTTTTTAATTTTAAAGTTACGAGTCTTTTATAATCTTAACTAATATTGTAAAGAGAAGAGATTTGAATTTTTGTATTATTGTTTGCATTGTATAACTCAAAAATTACTGGACCGATTTAATAAAATACTTTCACTACTAGAAGCTACGTTATTACCGAGTGACATAGGCTACTTTTTATTTCGAGAAAATAATAGGGTCTTGCGGAAAAGTTCAATGTTTACAGAGATCCGAAATGCACGCCCGTGAAAGCCGCTGAGAACAGCTAGTGTTAAGTAGGGTAAAAGTCGGATAGTTGCCCCACGGGATAGTTGCCCCGGTTTTGAATAACTATTTATAATTAATGTGTACTACTTGTAATTTCGCTATATAATGTTGTAGGATGTCATTTACACGAGCGCAAGACCGACCGGTATGAAACGACTTTTGGACATTAATGGTCACCTTCCGACTCTTAATGATGATGATGATGATGAATGTGTCATTAATTATGAATGACGTATTCTTACTTCCAGAAAAAAGTAATACCTATAGTCGAGTAAATTCGCCTCTCAAAGTCACTGATATTTTTTTAACGTGATTGTTTCTGAATGATTTTAATTTAAGAAATATTCGGGCAGTGTGACGTTATTTTATTAATGAAATTCGTTCGCGATTTTTCTCAAATCGTCCTAAAATATTTGATTGAATTTGCTCAGCTTGGCTCCGTGATCTTAATAGAATTAGTGTTGGCCGCTCAGTGATTCTACAATGGGGTCTCCGGCTCCATTGTGAGGCGTGCTTTGAGGACAAACGAGTGGAATACTAGATTAATTTCATTGTTCTGTGCCTTGCAAGACTGTCCTTGTTACGGTATCTTCCTTTTATCATTGGTATTGTATTTTATTGTAGCCGATTGTAGGTTGAATTTTATTACTCTATGTTAGTCGAATTTGCGTACTGGTGTTGTTACCAAAATCTTTACAAAATATTAACGTATTTAGCGTAGGGGAGACGTGTCATCATCATTATCATCATAGCCAAAAGACGCCCACTGCTGGGCTTAGGCCTCCACATCTATACATAGTATAAAACCAAGTCGCTTTCTGCCGTCTGTATATATGTACGCTTAGATCTTTTAGGCTTAGCAACGGATTCTAATGAGGGTTTCAACAACAGATACAGTGTTTCAAGAGGTTTATAAGCAAGAAAAAAGGGTATTTAGGGGTAAAGTAGGTGTACGCGAACAAAGTCGCGCCGTGACTTTAGTAGAGAATATACAAATTAGCCTTTTATCCTTTGTAATATACACTCCACATAATAGACGTAATTATAACATACAAAATATACGAATGGCGCCTATATACCTACTCGTATATATGTATAAGAAATAAAATAAAATAACTACGAGCTGATGTAACTACATCAGTAGCAGTAGTTTATTATATTAAAGACGTTTGCTCTTCTTCGCCTCTAATTATTGAACTTAATTATACGTAATTACAGACGTATGACGTAGATGCCTCCTAGCACCTAACGGTAAAATCTCATGTAAGTTTCCTACTTCAATATCAAAGCATTAAGACTTATAGGTAGTAAAATTAACTTTTCATAAATCAGAACGAAATAGTAAATTGTGTCCTTGGCCATGTTCATTTTAAACTTCCTGTAATTACGCCACTCCAATCATTTCCGAGTTTAAATATTGTGGGAGTAAATAATTTGAATACGAATCTTTACAGAACATTAAAAAATTCACACGCATAGAATTTTCAAAATTTAAATATAGGTACCTACCTGAGCAGGATAACAAAGTAAAAAAAATTACAAAGCAAAACTTACTTCAGCACGAAACAACGTAGCAGCACTTTTTAAATAAACACTGTTTCCACTAGCCTCCTGGTGGCCAACCTGTGCAGAAAAGAATTAAAAATTAAAATATGTTCCTAAT
This sequence comes from Blastobasis adustella, assembly GCA_907269095.1. NCBI lineage: Eukaryota > Metazoa > Arthropoda > Insecta > Lepidoptera > Blastobasidae > Blastobasis > Blastobasis adustella. Next base: position 11,155,522 of record OU026130.1, read on the forward strand.
TCAAAATTCAATATTCGGAATACAAAATTGCCGCCTTGGAACGCTTGGGTACCTAGAGTCGCGTGCGCCGTTGGAGGCTTTGCAGAAAAAACTAGCCGGCAAGAGCTGCTATTGCCAAAGCCATTCACTCACTTTGCACGTCAGAGGGCATACCGGTTCCAAGCTTAATCACACCGTGATTCGCCACCAAATTCCAATTAAATAGTTAAGATATTTACGCACATAGTAATATTCCACTTAGTGGGTAGGAAATAACAGTTGTTGATATTGATATATTCTTTTATAGAAATAGAGGCACAAATATACGTTGTTTGGTTGCATGTTATAGACGTAGTTTTTAAAATCTGAATATGAAATGCTTTTTGTATTTTTGTAAAATATTTGACACTCCAGGTAACATGATATTTTATCGTATTTTAAAAATAAGCAGCCATTCATAATCGGCTTTTTAAAGTGGGACCGGGCATTTGAAGTGAAAAATTACAGTTTATTCTAATAATAGGGTTGTGACCGGAAAACCACCCAATCGAGACTCACCGGATTCGGTGTTGGTCATATTGTTTCCTGACGTCAGTTGCAACACGTGCCGGTGTGAATGAAGGAAGCCAATGGAATATTTTAAATATATTATTTTATAGCTTTTGTCCGCGACTTCGTTCGCGTAGAAATAGTTTTTAAGGCAATTTATCTACCCGTGCGACCATTTTAAAGGACCTCCCTAACGTATGAAAGCTAGTACTTCGGTGAGGTCAAGCTGTATATCTGGTTCTACTCAATTGAATTAAATTCAACATGGCGTAGATTTTAAGTTGGGCCCCAAACTACCACACTGGATACTCCATCAAAATCATTCGGAGCCATTTCCATATTTCTTATAGTTTAGATGGTCAATTATGGCTTCCAAAATCAATTATACTCTTTATGTTGCCCAGGATTAATAGCTACACAACAAAAAAGTTTCATTCAAATCCGTAACGTATTTCTGGAGATTAGCGTGGACAAACAGACAGACCAAATATTAAAAATTCTTATTCTATTACCATTTCTTCATCGCTCTAACTTATTTTTTTGTAAATATATTCAATGTACAGACACACTTTTTTACTATTTTATTATATGTATAGATTTACACACATTCGAAAATAGTTAGAGGTCATTATAAAAAACGGAAATTCCTAGTTCCATAACGCCCTCGCGCTGAGAACAAGTTTTAGACGTCATTTAATGTTTATTTCCATTTTACTGCAAAAACAAAAACAATTATTCTAAACCGTGTGACGTATGACGTATAATGTAGTCTACGGTTCAAAGAAGTTGATTCATAAACGCGGTACCGTTTTCGTAGTAAATAAGTTATAGCAGAATCTATTAATAAATTTATAAGTAAATTCATAACTACGAAAAAAGGTGAAGGTAAAACTTATATACCAACGGCCTCCATTTATTTATATTTCAAACTAGTGTATCCTTGTTATCTAGGTCAGATAGAAAGTTCCAGGTCATACTTTCGAAATTTACATGTTTCATGCCATTGTTAAAGAACTAATACGTGAAGTGGAGGCACCATTTCACAAATACTCGTTTTCCTCGTAACAAAACCATGTTTAAAATTCATTTCGTAAATTATATTAGCTACTAGCCCCTACCTACTCGATCCTACCCTACTCTACCCTTCCATAAGAAAATAAATACATATAGTTATTTAAAATAGGTACTCATACTCATAGGTACTTTTCTGAGATATGTACATTAGTTAAATTGTATCCGATGCTCTTACAGTGAGGGAAAACATGACAAAACCTGACATTCAAGCGACTCAATGTATAACCATGATCCAATATTTTCAGGTTCCCCTGGTATCAGGGTCACGGAGGTCAAATGGTAGCCGCTCCACTGTAATTACCTGATCGCCAAATCCTGGAAAATGGTCAAGGCGGACCCCGGGCTCTCTCATGCTAGAATACAATCGGGACATTAATGCCAACATTATGTGTGTATTTAATATAGATACTCGATATCCAATCGAGTGTTCTAGTGATTCTATCTTACTTTACGATAGAACGTGTTCAGTGTTCACGGAAACCTAAGGATTAGAACAAAAGCTTTTTCCAAAGAAAAAGTAAGCAAGAACGGAGAACAGGACAGCGGTAGAGCTGCGCTATTAATCCTGTATTAGCAAAAAATGTAACGTAAATTATCCTCGCTGAGACCCCCGACCGTTGATAAATTATTCTCCACTTATATTGTTACCCTGTTTCGGAACAAGCGTCTTCGCTAGCGATTTGTGGCACGTATGCCCTATAATTTGTGAATAATTATTCTAACAGGTTTATTTTAGACGGACATCTGGCTGGATTATTCTCACAGATTTAGTTTAGACGGACATCTGGTAATTATTTTGGTGATACCTACGTATGATGTCAAGAATGACAGGTGTCGTTTAAACCTTTGTTACAGGAAACTTTTGTTAATCTATCGTAAAATATCCCTGAGGTGAATCACGAGCTCGTTTAGAAAGGCGAGCTTATCTCTATTATAAGAGACATTTTCCAGCCCACTTGAGAGATGTGGTAACAATGTCACAGGCACTCGGGCATGAAATCATATAAAATGCTTTGAGTGATAGTTTAAACTTTATGAAAGGTGAATTTTCTATTCAATTGTCTACAGAGTCCTTAATAAAATAGAATATTTCGACTTAAGTCAATTTAAAATTGAATTTACTTTACTTTACAATGTGTCTGGAAACGAAAGAACTTCAGTAACTTATGTGACTTTAAGTCTAGTACATCCAAGAATAGCAAACAGTGACGTGACTGAGCACGAGGTAGCGTAATTTGACAATAATATAAACAGTTTTGTTAGTCTTTTAAATGTGTTTTTAATGTTTTTCGTCAGCTCTCCAAATCTGTCCTTACAGTTGAATGAAGTTGTGAAGGCAATGACAAAGATTGTCTTTAAATTCTCATTTAGTGGGTCGTATTTCCTTCGTTTAACCATTAGCTTAATTCATTATTAACTGTTTTGGCATTGCTTTCTAATGAGGTTCCTACTGAATATCCGCTTTTGGAGATTTGCTAGAAAATGTAGGTACATAATTAGTTCAACCACGTACCTATATTCTGTTAATGTCTTTCTATAAAAACTGTATTCTGTTATTTTGATTCTATTTATTATTACGTTAAATCGATGCATAAAATGGATAAAAAGGTTGACAAATGTGGAAGTACCGAGAGTTTTGTCAGGAAAAGGTAGCTTGTGGAATAATGACGTAGTGTCTGCCTATACATACGGGAAAATGGAGTGACCGTTTCCCAGTAAGCATTCATCTAGTTTAATTCAATTCAAGTAGTTTAACCATTCATCTATAAAACATGTACCAAAGCTAAAGTCCAATAATGGGCTTTGCATGTCAATGTCGATAAATAGAGGAAGTGAGTAGAATAATTGGGGTTACACTCAAACCTAAATGGTAAAAGCTGGTTAATATTTTTAAAACCTTTTTAAGATAATAATTTTTTGTAATTGAGGACATCCATCCGGCATTCATTTATAGTCTGATGGGAAGTTCGAGCTGGGTCATTATCGCGTTGACCCTTCACATTGACATCCACTGTACGAGTATGGTGATATGTTTATTCGGACAAGTTATTTATCTCTGACCTTGAATGATCATGGATTTTATAAAATGTGATACGAGAAAATAAATTTCAAGTTTTCGACATGGTCAACACGCGCACGGAAGTTGGTACTTTTATAATACATGCAAACTCAATTAATTAGCAAATATTTTGTGTCGTTGTATAGCTTTACGAATATTAGCTCTAAATAACACAGATGACAGGAGAAAAGAGAAGAAGAGACCGGTATACCTACTATACTAAGGATTAGGTATATTGAACATGCCTTAGGACAGGATTTTATTCGCTTATAATAGGCACAAGTTGCTTCATAAAATTTGTATAGATCCAGTCCACATAATACCTATAAGTACCGAAGCTCCAGAATTTTACCAAACCCGTTCTAGATAGTAAATAAATATACATTTAAGCTTAAAACTTTTACTTTATATATAAGTAAGATGGGATTAGAAATTTAATTCATAAATACAATTACATACACATTCACGTAAATGTACCACATATTTTATCCGTCAATACAACATCAAAGACAACATTTTTAGCTGCTCATTAAAAATAATTGTGTGGTGTTTAGTAACCGAGACAAGACTCCAGTCGACGAAGAAAATTACTTCTACCAAATCCAATTATGCGGCCAATGTTTGCTATTTGAGCGAATATCGTAGAATTTTAAGTAAACAAAGGCCTGGATGGAGCTGATGTAAAATAATACGACGACAAACATATTTTTATAAAAGGTTGAAGGCAATAAACTAAAGCAAATTGACGACGCACTGTCCATACGTACTCCTTCTACAAACTTGTTCTATAAAAAAGACGACTGCTCAAATTATCGCAAAAACTATTCTATGTATCTAACAAAAACAGAGTTAATTAGTAATGAATGCCAGAGAGATCAGGAAAATACTTGTCGGTATAAATAGCCTAATTAATTCATACATTTTAGAATTTAACGGACGTTTTAAGCTCGGTTACGTGGACTGTGAGTACATGTTAGGGGACTATAACGCTCACACATTTCAACGATTTTACCAAGAGCTATTGTCTTTTTGTATGGGGTGAATTTGGCTGTGTATTAATAATGGATGAGAGGTTTAGCTTTATTAGCGAAACATACGGTTCAAAGCGATGGTTAGATCATTGCTTAGAAACTAAAGCTACGGTTTCCCCAGTCCGGGTGTAATTTATCTAATCATTATCCATTACTCATGAAATTTGGACATAATTTTGCCTAAAAGTGTCGTGTGGTGTCCGGCAGAGTAGAATTGCACCGACCCAAGGTTAGCTGGAAGGAATCCCGTTGTGGGATAAGCTCGCCTTTGCATTATAAACTGTATTTTTATTTCCTGTAATGTTATAAATTGATGCAATAAAGAGATTACATACATACATACATACCCCTTAAACTCGTGGATGTCGTACAAGGTGACTAATGTTTCCGCGACAAAACTTCTAGAGTCTCCGTAGGCTGGAAAATGTGCAGCAGTGTTTTCTATAATTATAATTATTTATAACACTGCGATCTCCTAACCGTCTGCCAAGCGTGTAGATTATAGTACCAACCTCCCCTTTCGTGGAAGAGGCCCTAAGTCCTATATTGGACTGTTATGGGTTGTGATGATGATTGTCAAAATGACATAGTAGTATAGTTTGTCGTAACGAGGTTGTGTGGGGGGAGAGAAGTTAGCAAAAGATTGAAACATATCGCAGAAAAAGCAATGAGAGACTTAGATTAATCGACTTTCCGCACAGCCAACGTACCTACCTGTTGCGGTCGAATATATGGTGATCCTAGTCATAATGAGGTATGTCATAAATACATTGTACGAAAGCATAGTCATAGCCATGAGTGAGTCAGTCATAGTAAATCGCGCAACTGGAAAACACGTAAAGACGAAAGTAGTCGCGGGCTGGAACAAACAAGTCACAAACAGGGCACACGCGGAGGTTAAATTAAAATATCCCAATTAGCTTTAAATAAAACCATTCGCTCGCATGCTCGCTGAACAGATGGCCGATGGCGCAGTAAAGTTCTTGAGTGGCGACCACGTACCGGAAGACGCAGCGGGAGTAGGCCTTCCGAAAGGTGAACCGACGAACTGGTAAAGATCGCTGGTACCAGCTGGATGTGGAAGGCACAGGACCGGCCTTTGTGGAGATCTCTGGGGGAGGCCTATGCCCAGCAGTGGGCGTCTTTCGGCCGATATGATGAAAACCATTCGCAGGGGTTATTTTATAAATATATGAACAATTTTCAATTGTCACGCACGACTGAAATGGTGTCAAGACCATGCAAATTTGGAGAATATTTATAGTAAAAATAAGCTAGAGAAAAAATATTCGATAATTAAATATGTCGGCCTCAGCCTGTGCAATATCCAGCAAGAATTACAAATCACGGCTATCGTCGGAAAGAGGGGTCATGGGCCACACGCGGGTACCCCAATGTGCCGGCACTTAGCGATCTCGAGGCGGTTCGGAGAGCATCACAAAGCTGCCAAAGTACGCTTAGTAAACGACGTCTACTTCGCAAGCACAACTGACTCTGCCACCGACCATCCGTGTGTTCCGCCATTTTTTATATCAAGCTCAAACTTTTTATAAGCTAGGCGTACTTTTGTTTAAAAATAAACGTTTATTTAGGAAAATGTAAATCAGAATTCCATTGGCGTGGCACAAAGTTTTTGAGGGAGTCGTTATTTCCCAATTCAGAGCTCCGCCGTCCTCCAAGTCTCTAACTTGAAGCCTTTGGAAGGACTCGATATTATACACTTTTTATTAGAGAACTTTATTGAACTTCTCTTTATTACAAAAATGTAATAGTTGGATATTTTCGGTGACTCCAAGAGCTAAAATTACCTAAGACTAAAGAAAAATCGTTCACAATAAACTTGATTTGACAAAAATCATCTCCACTTACTAATATTCGATTCGATTCAGCGATTTTCGATAAATTTTATGTCAAAATTTCGAGGACTACAAGAAGTTTACCGTAATATTGATCAATAATTTATTCATTGATAGGTAACTGTATTTTTTTGAATAGTAGTCCGGGTTTTCCCATCTCGTACTAGTATAGGTAGCAAAAACAATGGTCGCCAAAAGTAAGCCAGCAAGCAGCTACTAAAGGGTGTCCCAGAAGTAACGAGACTAACTTTTCTTGCGTGATCATCATCATCATCTTGGCGTTAATGTCCCGCTTGTTCGCGCACGAGGGCCCGGGGTCCGCCTTGACCATGATCCAGGATTTGGCAGATCAGATATTACAGTGGAGCGACTGCCATCTGACCTCCGTGACCCTGCTACCAGGGGAACCTGATCAGATTGGATCATGAATATGAAACCTGAATATGCATGTTTCATCACGATGTTTTCCCTCACCGTAAGAACATCGGTTAGAATTCAACTAATGTACATAACTCAGAAAAGAGTAATTGGTACATGGCCGCGGCTGGATTCGAACCCTGGACCTCTCGCTTGCGAGTCGAATACCCATACCCTTACCACCCGGCCACCGACGCTCCTACCCCAAGCAACATTTAACAAAAAAAGCGCCTCTTCATACAAAACTATCTATATCGATCCAAAATGCAGCCCATAAACTCCAAGTAAAGAAATCTACTGGAGAATAAAGAAGTGCTAGGTATGAAAGTATATTCGTAATCATTAGCACCAAAGTGTTATTGAGATCAAGAAACGCGAGCAAAGAGGGAATGCTAAACAATGTATAAAAAGTTCTTGTGATATTGACAACGAAACGAGCAATTTTCAAGAATCTGGAATTCCCATAAAAACTTTATACAATTGATTCTTTGGACAATTGATTACAAGGATGTTTCTGGATCAAATTTATTTAAACAATTTAATCTATAAACATCGGTCTAAATTGTGTAAAAAACAAAATTAGTGCAACTTCTTTTAATTATTAAATATTTAAAATTAAAGTTTTTAATATTATGGATGTTTGAATGTTTGTTACTCGTTCACGCAAGAAGTACTGAACGGATTTTAGTCCAGAATAGCATTTAGGCTATAATATATCCAGAAATTCTGAAATTTGGTTTTCGCGGGAACGGGTCTGGAACGTTATACAGTATTTTACGCGGAAAGAGTCGCAGGCAAAACCTTGTCATTGATAATGATAATGAGACTCTCTACAAATTGAGAATTTGTGAAGAATTCAACTTTATAGGTACATTATACTAATGACCTTCTTTACTTTTTAATTAAGCAAGTATAATTTTTCGTTCGTAAAATTATCTACAAGTCATATGCAAGGGAATTCAATGTATCACCATATATTTATTTGTACGAAACGTTTATGGTTTTCTATTCTAAGTACCAAAATGACAATTAGCATACAAAAGGAGGCGGGCAGTAAACATAGTTGAAGCATTCAATGGTAAGTGAAATCAACCTGCCGGACATCTTCAGCTATTGTATTTTATTTAAAAGTGTTAGTCAGTTTTAATATCTAGGTAGTTGTTTCTAAGAGAGAGGGGCCTTTATCAGAGCGGTACAAGCATAAGCTGCTTTGAAAATGAAGATGCTGTGGTGGATGTATCTGAGTTCCCTGAAAATACCGTGTCCGAAACACTCACGTTACGACATGTCACGTCATGTCTTCATGGCCACGGTCTCGGGCAGTCAAGCAAATTAGGTAGTGGAAAAATGTCTGGCCATGCCATTTACGCCAGCCCGAGAAATAGAGGCTTGCCCAAAATGCGAGGATGACGTCGTTTATGATGTGCGCCAACAATCTCAAACCAAGGTTGCCGAAGACCGAAGTGCACAAGAAGTTGGAAGGCAGAACCTCGGTGTCCACGAGGAGCCTGCCTTTCTACTACGCATAACCGGAATTAATGCTAGGATGAGGATGATGGTTTGCGCAATTGTATACGGTTTTCTTGAATAAATAAATCGTACATCCTTAATTATTATAAATAAACATAAAATTTTATCAAATAGAGATAATAATAGTTGAAATATTAATAAAAAGTAAGTAATCTTTTACAGAGGTCACAATGACTAGAATATTTGCCATAATCGCCCTATTAAAGCCGGATTAATGCAATAGTTACAAATCTCAACTTTTAAGGTCGGAGCATGATTTGCAAAATATACGTGAAATAGGTAATATCGATCACGTATATATCGTGACACAATTTTTCTGAAATGCCCGTTGGCACAACGAGGAAGGCATTCATCGAATTCACGTCAAAATTGTACAGGTGTTTGCTTGTTATTTATGAATAATCTGATGTAAACACGGAAAAAGAAATACCAGGATGTAAGACATTAAATATTTTCCGTGACTGGATAAGTTTTCTTTGGATCGGAGATCATAGAGTCGAAAACCGAGGTCCGAGGTAATAATCTTACTTAAAATAATACATTAGCCGACTTGAACCAGTTACTTTTTCTGAGTTGCTATGTACATACATTAGTTGAACACTAAGCGATACTCTTACGGTGAGGGCATCATCGTGAAGTATCATTCAGTCGCCTGAATGTGTAACCATGATCCGACCTGATAAGGTTTCCTTGTTAACAGGGTCACAGGAAATCAGATGGCAGTTGCTCCACTGTAACTACCTGATCTGCTAAATCCTGAATCATGGTCATGGCGGACGCCGGGCCTACGGGTGTCAGACTGGGATAATGACGCCAAGATGTTGATGATTTGGCGACTAGTACGGCTCAAATAGGTAAAATGGATTTATGTGCTATTATTCTAAATACCGGTCACACACCCTTTTAGTAAATAAAATATAAATATAAAACTACTGACTAAATAATCATGATCAAATACACCATCGGGTCACATAACCAACATTGCAATCAATCATCATGGGAAATATGGTTGATATAAAACACATTAAAGATGTCAAAACCCCCACAAAGCTTACGAAATATACTGCATATAATATTTCCTAAATAACTGGCCTAATTTTTATTAAACAAAGTTTAGAAGCACCTGGATTACCTTGGACCTTAAGAGGTGTGAAAATGCTGCAGTATTAAGGAAAAAAATCAGTTTTCGCTATCCACAATAATGATAAAAAATCTGCTTAAATCAAAGTCTGTAAATAGTAATTAACTATACCACAAATACCATCTTAGTATAGCTAACAATTTAACTTATGCTAAAACTGTCGCTATTATAGATTTTGCTCTATTTTCCTTTGCAATGCTGCAAGGTAATTGATGCTATAATTCTTGGTCGGGTTGTAAATTAAGAAGCTATAGGTAAACTGCAGCTGCTCCCACAACTGTTACAAATTAGCAGTAGAGAGCTGCTCTACAAATTTGCCAGATTATAATCTCTTCGGACGTCTGCAATACTTGGGTAAACTAATATTAATTTAGATTTAGTAGCAGTTTACTGGAGGCACCATGAATTTCGACTTCGCATATTAACCTTGGGCCCAGAATTGAACTAGGAGTTTTGATGAAATTCTGTTTAGACTAGGGCTAGACAGTATAATTAAGGTGGAGCAGGGCTATGAGGGGTTATTAATCACCCCATTTGACAACTACAAGATATTACGGGGATCGACGGATAAAATATGGGCGTCTAAGGTCGTTATACCTCAGTAGGCTGGCATATGTGTGTACCTTCGAAGTTGTGTGGAGTTGTAATAGGCAAAGTTTTGTTATTTAGATTTATTCGGGTCTACTACATTATTACAACAAATTGTGTTAGTTTACAATAGCATTATTTTAGACAAATAGTACAGAGTGGAATTCTAAATACTTGTGTACCCAATTCCAAGTAGACCCACATTTGGATTTTAATAACAAAGGATCCTTTGAATAAAACGAATTAATTCAACTACGATTATTTAATGGAATTATTACGACAGTTATTTACAGCTAGTTAGTTACAGAGTTATTCCGAGAATTCGTCGTCGAAATCCTAGTAACAAAGCTCGACTTGTGCCATCTGTTTCTGTGAGTCCGTTTTTCTTCTCCATTTCATCAGATTTCGGCATCTTCGCGGCGTAAGCCATTGGCTCACGCATCTGACTCAGCGATGTCAAACCATTAATTTTTAAGCCGTCCTCTTTCATGTTTCCGACCGGTATAGTTACGATGGACCTATTCCCACGTATTCCTGGGGCTTACACAACACGCTACCAAAGCAGCTCAGGAGAGCCTCTTAAATCTTGTCCGCGATATCACTTTTAATCTTATGCCACAGATGTACTCGTTACATACTCGGTCAAGTCGCGTATCTCCGCACGTCCACCGTAGTATTATTAACAGCGGTAGAGCATCACCGGCCAGCCCCTTGAGCTTGACCGGGATTTTACGGTCGCAGGTGACTGCCTTCTGTGAGACTTACTCGTATTCCGTGAATTATTTTCTTATGATGTTGGTTATTGTGTATGGAAGGAAAATCCGGATATGATATAATACCTGGCAGCAACCTAAAGGGATCTGAACTATCTAGGCGAGATTGGTGCAACTTAAATAAGGATGGGGATGGAGTGAATCCCCCCAGTGTCCGTGCGGTTCCACAATTCAGTCAATGTGGCACATACTATCGGATTGCCCAAACACAAGTTACCCTGGCCCACCGGAGGACCTGATCACCCTTAGTGACGAAGCAATTAAATGGCTGACTTCGCTTGATTTAAATTTGTAGTTGAATGTGTTTCTCGTATATTGTATTTTTGCCATACGAATAAATTATCATGTGCATGACTTGAACGAGCACAACAACTAAAAAACTAGACGAGCACAGTGGTGTGCTGCTATTGTATCTCAAAGTTAATAACTTGTGAGCTACCTATAGATGAATGTGTCCATGACGCTCACGATGTAAGTATGGAACACTAACTTGTAAGTACGTGTATTGTATTTACAAATTAGTGTTTTTGTAGAAATATCTGATTTACAAATCTGATTCCTAAAAAGTTTTTGTTATTGTTAAAAGATTTTTAACTACAACTACATGAAGTAGGTATTTAATCAAAGAAAAACATTGGTTATTTACAATAACAATAATAAAGATTGACTAATTAATGCTTGTTTTAAACACACTAGTGCTAATAGTACTCGTTGTGGTTGTACCTGAAGTAAAGTAGCGGTACTAGGCGTTCTCGCAGTGCTCGTCTGCTAAGTCAACGTATTGTGTTCAATACGGTCCTATCAATTCCGTTCCGTTTGAGGGAAGCATAGTGCCGATCGCAACTCAAATATTGTCAGTTGATAGCACTAGCGATCGCGAGCATTGTAACGTTTCTGATACAGATGTTAAACTTTTTTTATAAGTTCTATCCCTGTTTTAATTAAATTATGCTGGCCTTTATTTAGCACAGCGTTTGAGCATTGCCATTCAACGTGGCAATGCTGCCAGCATTTTGGGAACCTTGGCTTATGTTTGATAGATTAGACTCTTAGTTTTATTTAGTTTAAAATAAATTTAGTTTTAAATGAACCTAGATTTAGTTTAATAAATGTGTTCGTGTGTTGTTTTTATTATATTATAACTGACATTTGAATGCATCTTAACTACCGAAAACCGGTCCAAACTAAACAAGTAAAAGGCGGATAACATGTTAATGAGCTGACGCAAATCTAAAGTAGGTAAGTTATCAAGTCATTTACCTACGTCTTAAACCATTACTGGAGAACCTTTTTATAAATAACTTCAGGTTTTACCCAGTACCTACACGACTTGTCCGCTTAATGTTCATTTTCAAAAAACAACGACGTTGGCAAGTTAGTAAAGCCTTGAATCGGATTTTATATCAAATTTATCCCTATGACGTTGGTACTTTTAAATTAGTAATGTTATGAATAATTAATTTATACATTATCACTGGATCTTTATTGTTACAAAAATAACATTTGCTTATTCATTATTTGCTCTTGATGCGTATTATTTCGCGTAACTTTTTTAATAAGACTGGCCTGGCCATTGACCTGGTGGTAAGTGTAGAACCAGAATATTCACTCTAGCCTTGAAGGCGTCCAGATCATAATGATCAGGGAACACATTCGCAGGCAACGTGTTCCATTCCTTAGCCGTACGCATTATAAAGGTCGAACCAAAGCGGCTCGTGCGGGTAGCTGGAAAATAAGGATTTATATGTATTTGGCTGATCGATCCCAGAAGTTGAAGTGAAGTAATGTCAATGCGCCTTGCGTTCCACATGAGAAGGTCTCATCATGGTGTGTGAGTCCAGATAGGTTGCACTGAGTGAGGAGTTCCAGTGGGTACTTACACCTTGCGTTTGAACTAGGTTAGGTATAACGTATGGCCTGCGCAATGTCCGTCAATGACAGTCTATTTAATTTTATGAGATGCGGTTACTATTTATTGATAAATGCCTTAAATTGTGATATAATTTCATCGACAATTATTGTATGAAATCAATGATAAATGTTGCAATTAAACTCTCCACTAAGTCGATGGCGATGATTCGAGTAATAAAATAAAAATTTGATATAAATTATTACATTATAGCAAGTTCAGTCTCTTTAAGTGGGTCGCTAAGAGCCAGTCTCCTAGCGGACCTAGATGCTATACGTCTGACGCTAGGGGAAATTAAAACATGTGTCCTGCTTCTAATTAATGCACTTCAGGACTGACTATTTTTAATAAAACTTATAAAAGTATTCTGAAAGCTAGGTATGCTATTTAATTTTTTTTTAATATTTATATAGTCAGTGACTAGTAGACAACTCGTTGTCGGTAAGCCATAATTATCTGCAAAATTATTCATAATGACCAATATACGACGACAATTAATTTGCACCTTTCAAAGCGCCAACTGGTCGCGTTAAACGGCTACCAAAATTATTTACCATCAATGCATGTACTTAGATCGGATACTAACGAAGCCTAAAAATAAACTAAAACTGCACTACAAGGCGTATACAAATAATTATTCCATTTTCATTTCACAGCAATCTTGCGAGGGTGTCCTTTGTCCCGACAGAAAGGGTCCTTGTGGCAGCCTGACACTCATCCCCATGTTATTGTATGATATGTGTATGCCCTCGAGACACTCGAGTGTTGCCGCAGACTCTCAACAAAAATCCTGAGACGCAAATAATAATGTATTTGGTTTCTGATATAGAACCGGATTTTCAGTTCGTGCAAAAATTGATGGGACGAGTACACTTATTATGAATATTTAAAGTATACACGGTAGATTTATTTCATTCTAAGTTTAAAATTTTTGGTATAACTAGGAACTTTAAAAGCCACATCACATGTACAAAATTGTATTTCATAACCTGAATGTATTTTCATATTAAAGGTAAAAATATAAGGACCCGTTTGACACCCATAACGCAATTTTGGAATAAGTGTGGATCGGAACCTTTTTGCGTAACGTCCAATTATGCGAAATCTGGTAGAGCCCTGCAATAAACATGACAAGATTAACCATTGCTAATCAAAGTAGTCCTAGCGTACAACCAAGTAGTCCTAGCGGCCAACCGATGGAACGAGTAGGTACTGTCCTATAAATATAAATACCTGGGTTGCATAGTAAATATGCAGGTGGATCACAGTGCAGATCAGATGCCGTATCGAACAAGCCCGCAGTGCGTCCCTGAAAATGAGTGATCTTCTCCGCAATAGGGCTTTGCGAATGACAACACGTGTCTGCTTCGAGCGTTGCTAAGTATTCTCTATCCTCCTGTATGGCATCGAGGCCTTGACTCTAACGCAAGTAATAACAAAGCGTATTCAGGCTTTTGAGATGTGGGTATTCCGACTTATGCTGAAGATATCGTGGATGAGTGCGACAAATAAGACAGTATCGCAGAGATTGGGAAAGAAAGTTGACGTTTCAACATAATCAAAAGGAGAAAACTTGAATATTTTGGACACATAATGCGAAACGAAAACTACCGAATTCAGGGACGCCGACCACCAGGCAGACGTAAAACATCGGTGATACAAAATCTTATAGAGTGGTACGGAAAAAGTTTCGTCAACACTTGTAGGAATTGTCAACATTATTGTTTATTTAAAAATTGTATAAAAAGTAGGTAGGTACCCATACACGGCGCACGGGTTGAAAATCAACCAATTAATGTGATTATTCACTTAAAATTTCTAGCGTCAAATTGCTTAGGCATTGCGCTGCAGATAAGTAAAAAAGTCATACTAAAATATTTTTCTCTAGATTTTGCTACAATATATTCAGAAGGCGTTTTAAAAATATTACAGCTAGATGACAGGCCCCTGCTGTTGTTCTTTCTTTAATTCTAGTGTCATTCATCACATTAGCGCTTTATTCACAAATAAATAGCAATGGAGCGCACTGATAACCAGCGCCATAGCATTATGCTGAGTGCGGCCCATTGCACTTCTTCGTGGCACGGCTAATGATAATTTGCATTTATTTTTTTACTTTTCATGTTTTGTCTTGTATGTTTTGTACTTTTTGTGTCTTGAAGTAAATGCAATACCTAAATATATTTTTCTTTACTTTGCTTTAAACATATATTAATTATACATATCAATAAGGTATATACGTTTTTCAGTTGTTACAATATAAGCAGACGTGTCCTCTGTATACCATTGGCATACATAGGTATTTACACAAGTTAAAGCAATTGAAATTAAAACATAAGGATCCTGATATCTAAGACACAGGTCTCTGACCTACATTGGTTTCAGAAGTTTCAATGTATTTGACCTCAGTACTATTGTAGGGTCTTGCCCTGAAGCTGTACTTACTGTTACTCCTGTTCAAATAACTGTTCAGCACGTTGACACTTTTATTGTCAATTTTTATACATATAATTGGTATATTCTTGGGTTTGGCCCTTCAGGCTCTGAATGCTCATCATCTTTGCCTGGAAAATTAGTTAATACTGTAAATTCTGACTACGTTGTAATTACGTTCTACAAATATTTTGAATCGAATCGAACTTCGATTAGAGTATTTTCTTTTGGGGAAATGATCTCTCGTTTCCTAAATATCCAATTGGTAAAAGTAGTGAGGGTTTTTGGACAAATACAAGGGTATTGGGGTGTGTGTCTGGATTCTTACCGTTGTATCTTCTTGTTTTCCTTTTTTTATGAATCCAAGTTTGCCCCCATGCCACGGGGGTCATTTTTCCATCACATTAGAAGGTTTCTTTCGTGGCAAATATTTGATTTAGTATTTAAAATATCACATTTTCCAAATTGACGTTAATCTTTTATTATTTTATTCTTTATATGTCATATGTTGTCATGCGGACACAGTTCATAATCGGCGGAGATTTTAATCTTTTTTTGTGCTCCCCTTATTCTAGATAATTGCTGGATCCAATTATTCATCATGTCTTCATGGATTATATCCTTTGCTGCTAAACATGAGGTCGTCCGAAAATAAATATCGACCACTTCGGAAACTGGCTGGTCGACTATGAGTACTGGCCATCAAGACTATATCTTCTTTTGTGCCAAATGCGTTCTCGAACGTGTTTAAGTGAAGACCCGAGCCTTCGTTAGAGAGTGCAGCGGGCAGAGTGGGCAGAGTTCTCCCAGCCTTCGAACTAGAAGGTGGATCAGTATCATAGCTAGAAGAAGCTATCTTCAGAAACCAAAAATTAAATACCAGTTGACCGGTCAAATTATGCACGTGACTACATAAAAGTTTATCCTCGAAGTTTTCTAAATTAAATAGTCTGTCGAGTCAATCTGCAACCTGTACTTTTCGGCCAACAGTGAACCCAGTGATATAGCCCGGGCATAAGTTGTGGACTTTCGTACTTTTAACATTTTTAAATTCTTTTTATAAATTTCTTGTTTTGTAGATTGTAGTTTCTGGACTGATTGTACATAAACCCATTACCCTGATATTCGTTGTTTTTATTATTAACTGAGCCTGGCACTGTCCGTCGGACAGTGTTACGTTACAGTTTGGCGCCGTAAACTGTGGTCTTTCAGTCCAGAAGTTTAGTCTAGTAGATTCATTCATAATTATTCAGTCGGTTCACTCTTAATTATTTTGTGTACATAAAATCTTTAAATATATATTTAAATATATTCATTAAAAATATTACTTAACATTACATAACTACATACTCATATACTTACATTGGCATCGGGTCCCAGGGCTACTCTCTGGTGGTGTTAACATATACATACTCATATACTTACGTTGGCATCGGGTCCCAGGGCTACCCTCTGGCGGTGTTAACGTATACATACTCATATACATACCTATTACATATCTAACTTGCTTTTTCTCTAAATTCTAAAAAAGACACACACTTGTCTATAAAGTCATATAGTATTTCGGCTCTAATTTTGGCAATTACTATTTTATCATGGCACGTCCTATCAATTTTACGCTACTAAATAAGAGTGAGTTGGAGTATGAGGTAAGGATACGTTTGGAAACGCCCGCTTCGGACTTAGATTGTCTTAAAAAGCAGATATTGCTTATTTCTAAAACTTTTTCGACTGAAGAGGTCATAATTTCGACCTTGCCTTTAGAAGAGGACATTAGCCAGGTGGAGTCAACTCTACTTTATGTTGAGGAGAGACTAGACTCTCTCCAGAAGAAGTTCACATCTGTGACTTCTAATAAAGTCCGGACCTACATTAATCATTTATACTATAGATTTGAGCGCCTGGACTACGATAGTTGCTCCCCTTCTTTGACTACTAAGATTGAATCTCTAAAAAAAGTTTTTGAACGCTGTGAATCTAAATATATTTCCATTACGGGTGAGGTGGAGCAAACTTTTTTCGACCCAATACATCAATCAACTATTGTATCAACACATGCGGTGGAGCAAATTCCTGCTGCCCCTGTTGATGCTCCCTGGCCTTCTGCATTAATTCAGGAACAGACTCCGGTTGTTCAGATGACTTCCATTATAAATGACATTAAAAAATTATCTTATTCAGGCGACACTTGCCCTAAATCTTTTTTACAAAAACTCGAGGAGTTTCGAATCTCGCGAAATTTAACCCATGAGCGGCTGCTCGATAATGCATTTGAAATTTTTACAGGCAAAGCACTGCATTGGTTCCGTTTTCAAAAACATAGAGATATAAAACTTTCTTGGACTAAATTATCAGAATTACTAATACAGGACTTTGGCAGCTTTGATTTCGATTATAAACTCCTATCGGCAATTAACTCTCGCACTCAGGGCGAGGATGAAACAGTAATTATTTACGTATCAATTATGTCCGAGATGTTCTCTCGTCTTAATCAAAAACTAACTGAACCCGATCAACTTCAAATTTGACTTAGAAATATTCGTCCTTGTTATTCGGTTTTTGTTGCCCTATGCGACATTACCACGATTGGTTCTTTAATTTTGTCATGTCAGAAGTATGAGAGACTTCTTGATAGGGACAGAAATTTTAAAGAACCTCAAAATTCGGATCCTTCTCAATTATTTAGCGACTTTTACTATAACTCTAAACCTAATAATCAAGTTAATAATAAACAACTTAATTATAAACAACCTTTAAATAATAGTTCAAAATTTTCTCAAAATAATTACCAAGCCAAGGGTATTTTCCAAGTAAATGCAATTGCTACAAGGAAATTTAACTCTCACGAATTTTGCGTTCGTTGTCGGGTTAATGGCCACAGTTTATTCTCGTGTCCTCAACCTAAATTTTTGATTTGTTTTGGTTGTGGCCTTAAAGGGGTTAGACAACCTGAATGTCCTGAGTGTAAAAAAAATCGTCCATCTAGGTACCTCTACTCAAAAAAACTAAATAAAGACTTGATTAATTTTCGTTTAAACGATTGGCGTGATTGGATTGCTAAAATCCGTAATTTCTTTGGTCGGAATAAAATTTCTACGGTTCACTTTGACGATGAGACTGATCAGAACAGACCATTCGTGGATGTCGCTATTAATAATGTTCATTTCTCTGGTCTTCTTGATAGTAGAAGTTCTATTACAATTTTAGGAAACAATTCTCATTTTAATATTTTAAAATTGGGGTACACATTAATCAAGTCTGATTTCATTTATGTATCCACTGCTAATAACTCTAAACTAAAATCAATTGGTTAATTTGATTTACCAATTTGTTTTAATAATCGCAATTGTTTTATTAAAGCTCACGTATTTCCGGATATTTATCCATCTTTGATTCTCGGAATTGATTTCTGGAGACAATTTAACCTCTTACCTAAGGTCTTAATTTCCTCTTGCTCACCTTCGGTGAATTGTAACTCTTTGGATATTGATCCTAAAGTTTTTTCCTACTCTGCACTTTCCGCGGACCAAAAATGCGTGGCCGATAACATTATTTCGCGTTTTAAGGATATTTCAATGGAAAAGAATATTTCAAAGGGTGTGCTTGGTCGCACTGATTTAATTACTCATGGAATCAATACTGGTGATTCCCTTCCGATTAGACAACGTTGTAATAGACCCCTATCAAACAGGAAGCTTTAATAAAGGAAGTTGATAAGATGTTAGCGTTAAAAGTGATTGAGAAATGCGAAAGTCCGTGGTTATCTCCTGTTCTCATAACACCTAAAAAGGACGGTGACTGGCGTTTTTGTGTTGATAGTAGGA
This sequence comes from Blastobasis adustella, assembly GCA_907269095.1. NCBI lineage: Eukaryota > Metazoa > Arthropoda > Insecta > Lepidoptera > Blastobasidae > Blastobasis > Blastobasis adustella. Next base: position 11,174,685 of record OU026130.1, read on the forward strand.
AAGTTAATTCTGTTACTCGTCAAGACGCTTACAAACTGCCTTATGTAAATGAAATTTTAGATAACCTTAAGGACGCAAGATATTTATCTAGTATTGATATTGCGAAAGCTTTCTGGGAGAAGCCATTATTTGAACCTGATAGGGACAAAACCGCTTTCTATGTTCCCGGTAGGGGGAACCGTACCGTTTCGTAGTAATGCCATTTGGACTTACCAATGCACCGGCCACTCAGCAACGATTAATGGATACTCTTTTTACGCCAGAATTCGAAAATAAAGTATTTTGTTATGTTGACGATATCATCATCATTAGTTCTAACTTTGAGGAACATATCTCCTTATTACTAAGGGTTCTTGATAAACTCTCAAATGCGAAATTAACGATTAATTTTGGAAAAAGTAAGTTTTTTAAGAATGAACTTAAATATCTTGGGTTTGTTGTAAATAAAAATGGTCTACTTGCTGATCCTAATAAAATCCGTGCTATTCTGGAATTCTCTCCTCCGTCTTCAAAAAAACAGATAAGGCAATTTCATGGCATGTGCAGCTGGTTCCGTAGGTTTATACCTAATTTTAGTATATATCTCCTTTAAACAAACTTTCTTCTTCGGGGAAAAATGCGCCAAAGTTTTCATGGACCCCTGAGGCCCATGCTGCATTTTTGAAGTTGAAGAAACTTTTGATGTCTACTCCAGTCTTGGCTAGTCCTGACTTTGACTTGCCATTTAATGTACATTGTGATGCGTCGAATTTGGGAATTGGTGCTATGCTTACTCAAACGCGCGATAGTTCAGAAGTTGTTATTGCCTATATGAGCAAATCTCTGAATAGGCATGAACAAACCTACTCCGCAACTGAAAGGGAAACTCTCGCTGTCATTTCTGCACTGGAACATTGGCGTTGTTATTTGGATAATGGCAAACAGTTTACTGTTTTCACTGATCATGCAGCTCTAAAATGGTTCCTGAACCTATCTAATCCTACGGGAAGATTAGCAAGATGGTCTCTACGACTTTTTTGTTTTAATTTCGTGCTTAAACATAAAAAAGGAAAGGATAACGTAGTGCCGGATTATTTATCTCGATTCCCTGAAAACGAAGTTGATTCATTACTGGTAGCTCCGATAGCTGGGGACACTAACCAATCTCCTGCACTTACAAAGTTCAATGACCTTTTCCTCGGATGTCGTAACGAACCGGAACGTTTTCCTGATTATAGAATCACTCTAGATAAATTATTTCATAATTTGCGTAGCCCATGTTCTTTAACGAATGATTTTGTTTGGAAACAGATTCCACATCCTGACGAAAGAGAGAGTCTTATTAAAGGATGTCGTGGGTTGCCTTCAGAACCACACCTTGGGGTTTTTAAAACTCATAAAAAACTAACACTATTATATTCTTGGCCGGGGATGTTCAAGGACGTGGCTCGCTTCGTCTCTTCATGTGAGTCGTGTCTTGCTTATAAACACACCAATCATTCTCCTTATGGCTTAATGGGTAAGCCTAGAATCTGTTCCAGGCCTTTCCAATGGCATTTCTCTCGATTTAATTGGACCTTTGCCAATGACTCGTTTAAGAAGTCAGCATATTCTTGTAGTAAATTGCTGTTTCAAAAAATTTTCTCTTCTTTTCCCTCTTAAAAAGGCCACAGCGGCTGCTATTATTAAAATTTTAGAAGAACTTGTATTTCTGATACATGGTGTCCCTCAGACTATTATTATGGATAATGGTTCCCAGTTTCAATCATGTCAGTTCCACGATCTGATTGGAAAATATAAAATTCCTTTCGCTTCTTTCACTCCTAACTATTGCCCGCAAGTGAATCCTACTGAAAGATATAACAAAACTATTATTACTGCCTTAGCTTCCCTGGTCGGTAATGATCATCGCAGCTGGGATACGTTTCTCCCAGTTGTCCAATCGGCTATGAACAATTCAGTTAATTCTGTTACTGGTTTGTCCCCATCTTTTCTTGTGTTTGGTCGTGAGATCATTACTTGTGGGTCTCTGTACTCTCAAGTAAGCAATATTGATGAGCTGTTCTTTTTACCCAGAGACACTTATGCTGAAAATATTGGTATCTTGGCACATCTTTTTGACAGAGTGCAGGTTGCTCTGCATAGTGCTCATATGAAGAATGCGTCTCATTATAATACGAGGCGATCTCATAAAGAATTTAACGTCGGTGATATTGTATGGCGTAAGAACTATGTAATTATTGATGCTGGTTCATATTTTTCTAAAAAGTTAGCTCCGCGTTTCATTAGATGTAAGATAATTCAAAAGCTCCCTGCTTTGGTTTATCTTCTGGAAGATCCTAATGGATCTCGTGCTAGATGGCATGTAAAGGACTTCAAGATTTAAACTTCTTGAACTTATCAATTCATCACTTAATTATATTTTTGTTTATTTTTCCTGGGTTATGGGTCGGACCGCCGGTATAAAAAGCCTACACCGAGTGCGGATTGCGACACTTTAAAAAAGCCTTATGCTGCAACTCTTAGAGCGGTTTACGACACTTTAAAAAAGCCTTATGCTGTACCTCTTAGAGCGGTTGGTGACTCTTCAATCCTGTGTAAGGTACCGCCTGTCCTCTTGTTCATTCTTGTCATTTTGGATGCTACGAGCGCTCGCAAAAGAGATGAACTTGTTGAATCTCGTTTGCGGTCATCGTATATTTCCATGAATATAAAACATATTTATTATAACGTATTTATTGATTACCAAGTTGTTGCGTGTTCTGTGTGGTAGGTAAAAAAAATAGCCTTTCACTGATGCGGATCGTGACATCTATCTAAAGCCTACACGTTTCGTTCTGAGCGGGTGGTGACTCAGATTTACGTCGCACAGAACATTCGAATCTTTGAGTCACCTTTTTTATTTATTCTTATTAATATTTATCCTAACGTATTTATTTAATGTTTATTCATAATATTTTACAGTCGGAAAAGTTTTACTTATTTTAAATGATTGAACTTAAAACTTTACTATTTTCTTTTATTAAAAATAAATAAACTTTTAACTGTAATGTTGGAATGTTAGGAAAATAATATAAACATGTTACAAATTTTATTTTATTTGAACTTCATATTCCAATTTCATTCCTATTGTATGGTGATTGATACAATATTTTCTACTACAAAATAACTAACAAACATATTCTTACATTTACTGAACACTTCCATAATAACCTTGTTTTTTCTTTTTCTCTTGTTTTCTTTTATTTCTGTAAATATAAAGATTTTTTTTTTTTTACATTGTAAAATTATAAATATACTTTAATGTTCTTTTTTTACGTTACTTTTGTTGTAACAGGGGATTTTCTACATATTACCCATATTTTATTTATCTCCCTCTACATGTTAACCCCTCTAAAGGGTTAGGGTTGTCCCTATACTTTAACTCCTCTAAAGGATTAGGGATGTCTCTTTACTTTAACCCCTCTAAAGGGTTAGGGTGTTTCTGTTTACTTTAACCCCTCTAAAGGGTTAGGGTGTTTCTGTTTACTTTAACCGCTCTAAAGGGTTAGGGAGTTCTTGATTACTTTAACCCCTCTAAGGGGTTTGGGTAATCTTTAACCTCTCAAAGAGGATATAGGAATTACTAGGAGCGACTAACAACTCCTTAAATAAGCCATTGTTTTAACTGCCTAACACAGGTTATAACTCACTTTAACTTTAGCTAAAAAAAAATTTTTATAGTATCAAATTTTTTTTTTCCCGGGTTTTTGGGGTAATATGTAGGGTTTTGCCCTGAAGCTGTACTTACTGTTACTCCTGTTCAAATAACTGTTCAGCACGTTGACACTTTTATTGTCAATTTTTATACATATAATTGGTATATTATTGGGTTTGGCCCTTCAGGCTCTGAATGCTCATCATCTTTGCCTGGAAAATTAGTTAATACTGTAAATTCTGACTACGTTGTAATTACGTTCTACAAATATTTTGAATCGAATCGAACTTCGATTAGAGTATTTTCTTTTGGGGAAATGATCTCTCGTTTCCTAAATATCCAATTGGTAAAAGTAGTGAGGGTTTTTGGACAAATACAAGGGTATTGGGGTGTGTGTCTGGATTCTTACCGTTGTATCTTCTTGTTTTCCTTTTTTTATGAATCCAAGTTTGCCCCCATGCCACGGGGGTCATTTTTCCATCACATTAGAAGGTTTCTTTTGTGGCAAATATTTGATTTAGTATTTAAAATATCACATTTTCCAAATTGACGTTAATCTTTTATTATTTTATTCTTTATATGTCATATGTTGTCATGCGGACACAGTTCATAATCGGCGGAGATTTTAATCTTTTTTTGTGCTCCCCTTATTCTAGATAATTGCTGGATCCAATTCTTCATCATGTCTTCATGAATTATATCCTTTGCTGCTAAACATGAGGTCGTCCGAAAATAAATATCGACCACTTCGGAAACTGGCTGGTCGACTATGAGTACTGGCCATCAAGACTATATCTTCTTTTGTGCCAAATGCGTTCTCGAACGTGTTTAAGTGAAGACCCGAGCCTTCGTTAGAGAGTGCAGCGGGCAGAGTGGGCAGAGGTCTCCCAGCCTTCGAACTAGAAGGTGGATCAGTATCATAGCTAGAAGAAGCTATCTTCAGAAACCAAAAATTAAATACCAGTTGACCGGTCAAATTATGCACGTGACTGCATAAAAGTTTATCCTCGAAGTTTTCTAAATTAAATAGTCTGTCGAGTCAATCTGCAACCTGTACTTTTCGGCCAACAGTGAACCCAGCGATCCAGCCCGGGCATAAGTTGTGGACTTTCGTAAAAACTTTCGTACTTTTAACATTTTAAATTCTTTTTATAAATTTCTTGTTTTGTAGATTGTAGTTTCTGGACTGATTGTACATAAACCCATTACCCTGATATTCGTTGTTTTTATTATTAACTGAGCCTGGCACTGTCCGTCGGACAGTGTTACGTTACATTATGTATATTCTCTATGCAATATGTATACCTACTACATATATTGTCTTTTTATCGCTAGTAAATTTTCGAAATAAATTATTATGTTATGTTATGTTACTAAGCAAACCGCCATACCGGAGCTCAAAATACAAATAAATTGTGCTGCGTCAAAGTCGCTAAAAGTAAACGGCTCCTTAATAAAACAGTTAAAACTGACAAAAAAAAGGCGGTAAGGCATAATAAAACTAACACTACTAAGTTTTAACTCTTTAAGAAAATAAATACATAAATGGTTTATATTTACATTATTTGCAATCATTGACTACAGCTCTACACCTACCAGTGTTATCCAATCGACACAGCCAGGCGCACAAGAATTGTAAGTTCTTATTCACACTAAACTTCATACAAGCGAACAATGGATGCAGTGAAGAAATCGATGGTGGAGATGATGGAAATGTTCCAAGCTAAAATGGATACATTCCAGGAGAGTTTGAAAAATAGTACAGACATCGTCTCAGAGTTTTCCTCACTCCAGAGCTTTATTATTGCTGGGTTTACTACATTTCATCAGCAGTTGGGAATGTTATCGAGCGACGTGGATCGCATTGAAATGCGTGGCCGACAGAAGATGTTGCTGGTGTATGGTGTGGATGAGTGCGACAAGGAGGACACTACTGCTATAGTGACGGGCTTGATAGCAGAGATACTCAAGGTACCTGATTTTGAGACTTCCTATATCAAAAGATGTCATCGAATGGGGCGGGCCTCTAAGAAGCAACCGCGTCCTATCCTCATCAAATTCGCTTCACTCGAAATACGAAACAACATCTGGTTCAGCAAGACGTCGCTTAAAGGTTCGGGTGTTACACTCTCCGAGTTTTTAACTAAAGTACGACACGATATCTTCTTGGCGGCTCGTGAGGAGCTTTGTGTCTCCAGATGCTGGTCACGTGACGGCAATGTTTACGTGCTTGACTCTGATGGTTCGAGACATCGTATAAATGCTATCGCTGATCTGCGGAAATTCAACGCAATTGACGCCAATACCCAGTCTACACCAGTTCCCAATCTAGTGGTTTCTGTTGCTCCCGCTCCCAAGGCGAAAAAGCCTGTGAAACCGGTGCCATCCAGGGCTAAGCGAACAACCATCAAGTAATTGTTAGTCGCTTCAATTTTTGTACCTAAATATATTTTAGTTCAATTCGATTGAACTACTGCACCGAGGGTAACTGTTTGTTTTGTTTCCTCTCATTTTTATGTTATACTCGTACCTTCAACCACCACCACGAAATATTATATATTATTCGGGCAGTTTATATTTTATTTCATTTGTCAACTGCTGTTTGTATACAGAAATTTTTAATCGTCTATTGCCGCACACTTGACATTTGACAGGAATTTTTTTCAAATTTATATGGCTGGATACTAAGTACATGTGAGTAACCCACACAGCCACGCTTTGATTTATTTATTTTGTTATTGCTTTATATATTGTACGAACTGCTTTTGGTGCCATTTAGCTTTGCTTATTTTTCTTATTGCATACTTTGCTTTAATATTTTTGCTTGTCTCCGAGTATTCAATTTGTGCTTTTGGCTTGTACTGTGACTGGTACCACAGTTTATCGATTGGTATCGATTGATTCCATGTACTATGCTGGTAGACCGACCTGGTAGCAAATATTAGTGCTTGCTAGATTGGAAACTAGTTATTAAGTAGTTAGTAGAAATTAGTGAATAGTCTAACACTGTTCATATTTTGCGTAATGACCGTGTTGGTGACGGGGGCGGCGGCGTTGCGATATATCTGAAGGCTCACTTGCCATATTTCATTGTTAGTGTCTCACCCCAACCGTCTCCCACTTGTGCAGGTGAACATCTATTTATTGAAGTCACCCTGGCTCATTCCAAAGTACTTCTAGGGGTTTACTACTGTCCTTCTTGTTATATATTCTTCTTTAATTCCTTTGAAACATTGCTGGAAGACCTCGTGCCTACATATAGTCATATTATAATTATGGGCAACTTCAATACTTGTATGATTAGGAATGACTTTAGGACCTTATTCTTTAAGTCTCTGGCCAATGCTTGCAATATGCATTTCTTGTCTCTAACTGCCACCCATTATTTCCCGAATTGTGTACCTTCACTGCTGGATGTTATGTTAGTTTCCTCCGCTCCCCGTGCTGCTAAACATGGTCAACATTCTTCTGAAGCTATTTCCTTCCACGATCTGCTATATCTATCGTATAAATCGTGTCCCTAAAACGAAGCCAAGGGTTTTGTATCAGCGCAGTTTTGGAGCAATGGACCTGAATGCCTTGAGGGATCACGCTCGGCGATTGGATTGGTCTGGGGTACTGAACGGGGGCACAGTTGATTAGCAGGTTAAAATATTCAATTCAATACTGACAGGACTTTATGATCTGCATGCACCGTTAAAGGCTATTAAGATTAAGCATCACCCAGCACCCTGGCTCACAGACGATGTAAGGGTGGCCATGCGGAGGAGAGACTCGACTAAATTTAGATATAAGCTCCGACCAACCGATGAAAACAAAGAAAAGTACAGAAGCCACCGAAACAAATGTAATAAGATGTGCAGGGATGCGCAGCGCCGTCATATCCATGCCTCGGTATCCAATGGCGATCCTTCCAAAGTATGGAAATTTCTTAAGTCCTTGGGAATAGGCAAGCCCCGCGGCGACACACTGCCGAAGGATTTAGACATTAATGAGCTGAATCGTCATTTCTGTTCTACTTCTCCTTTACAGAAGGTCACTAAACGCAATACTCTGGACCGCATTTCTTCCTTCCCTTTGCCTGGTCATCCTCCTTTCGTTTTTGAGTAGTTCACTGATGCGGTGGTTGAGAGGAGTGTTAGGGCCATGACCTCTAATTCTGATGGTAGTGATGCTGTAAGCCGCAATATGGTTGTGCCCATCATTGATATAGTAGCTCCTTATATAGCTCACATAGTTAACACTTCCATTAATACAAAGTGCTGCCCACGTCTGTGGAAGGAAGCCTTACTTTATTCGATTCCCAAAAAAACGCCTTCTCTGGTCTCCGACCAATCTCCATATTGTCATTCCTTTCTAAAGTCTTTAAACGCCTTGTCCATCACCAACTCTCAACTTTCCTCACTAGCCGTAATCTCCTCAACCCCTTCCAATCTGGCTTCCGACCTGGACATGGTACTACCACTGCATTTGTCAAGATAACCGATGATATCGGGATGGGTATGGAGAACAGTAAAGTGACGGTTATGGCACTTTTAGATTTCAGCAGCGCTTTCAACCTACAGTCGACCATGAGATTGTCTTGGCTGTAATGCAATCACTGAATATTTCTGGTGATGCTATCGAGTGATTTGGAAGCTACTTAGTAGCTCGTCGTCAGCGGATCCGTGCTGATGATTCTCTCTCAGCGTGGTGCGAGCTAGGCGCCGGTGTTGGTGTTGGTGTTGGTGTTGGTGATTTACAAATTTACTCGCAGTCATCCCCGGAAAAGATTGCCAACGCTATTAACGAAATCAATTGCGATCTCGATCGGATTGCGTGTTGGAGTGCTTCACATGGGCTCATCGCAATCAACGCTTTCAAAACGCAATTAATAGTTATCGGCAGCTCGAGGATGTTGACGAAAATGGATCTGAAGGCGTTGCCTAACGTCTCCTTCGACGGAGTGTGCGTGCCATTCAGTGACTTGGTCAGGAATCTCGATGTCATAATTGACAAGACATTGTCCTGGGGGCCACATATTGCTGAGATAAATCGTAAGTCTTTGTTACTGTCGATTCTTGATTACGCTTACTCATATTTCATTGACTTGACTGAGGAACAACTTCATAAACTCGAACGACTACAAAATTATTGTATTAGATTTGTTTATGGTCTCCGCAAGTTCGACCACGTCTCCGAGTTTCGCGCTCGGCTTGGCTGGCTCTCCATTCGACAGCGGCGAAACAGTCACTGTCTTTCGCTATTGTACCGAGTGCTCTTCGACCGCTGCTCGCCGCAATACCTAAAGGAGCGTTTCCGGTATAACTCGGACGTGCAATGTTGATCCCTCCGATCCTCTCGCGATCTAACATTGGTAATGCCTGAACATTTCACAAGCTTCTACGACAAGTCGTTCACTGGTCAGTCGGTGCGCTTGTGGAATGCTGTGCCCCGCGACGTGAGATGCCCCGAGTCCCCGGTCACATTTAAGAGGTAACTGAAAGTACATCTCCTAACAACGAAAAACTGAAATCCATCGCCTGTGTTCATGAGATATGGAATAGCAATATTTGTGTTCTTCTCTTCTTTTTCTTCTTTTTTATAATAACTATTAAAAACCTTTGTTCGTCTTTTATGTACCTATGTTCGTCATTTTATGTACATAGTGTTTAAGTTGACTATCTGTGCATTACATGCCTGCTTCTCTAAGATCCATCTACGATGTCCGTGAAAATGGTTGTCTGGAAGAGATCGCTTTTAGCGATAAGACCGCCTTTGTACTATATTGTCTTACTGTAACAAATTCTTTACTGTCCTTGTATGTACAATAAAAAAATTATAAATAAAAAAAATATAAATAATTTAAATATTCTTAACAAATCATGCCAACAAAAATTTTAATGTCAAATTCAATCAATATCAAACGACATAATTATAATCACCCATATCAAAATAATATCAAAAATATAACCAAAGTTTTATATTGATATTAATCATCTTTGCGTTAATGTCCCGGTTGTGCTCTCGAGAACGAGGGCTTGGGGTCCGCCTTGACCATGATCCAGGATTTGGCGATCAAGTAATTACAGTAGAGCGACTACTATCTGACCTCCGTGACCCTGCTACCAGGGAAACCCGACCAGATTGGATAATGGTTACAATTGGTTTATATTGGTATTAAACTCTTCATAAATAAGAACTAAAATTGCAGGTAAAATGAGGGCACAATTGTATACTGGCAGAAGCGTGTTGAGTATGGCATCCTTCGTTTATTGTTATATTACCTTATAGAACGTTTTTCACACTTCCCAATTTACACAGGCGATATTGATCAGGGGAAAACATATTCCGAGGAGAGGACAGGCAGTTCATTATTAAAGTGTCAAACTCCACGCGCTAAAATGAAAACTACGCGCGAAATAAATTCCTGGCATACTGACGACCTGAGTAGCAGTTGGTTAACTGTCACGGAGATTCCCGGGTTCTTAATTTCTGTTACGGGTCTGGGTGTTAGTTGTATCTATAATAAGTATGTCTTTAAAAAATATGTGAGTAGTTTTTAGATTTCTGGCACCCATAACACAAGCTTTGCTTACTTTGGGGCTAGATGGCCCTGTGAATTGTCGAAACAAAATTAAGTTTTACTTATTTATTTTATACTTCAATAAACATTTTCAATATTGTGAAAACTTACGTACCTTTACTACCTACGCATACCTGAAGGTGGTATATCGGCTGCCTTAACTCTAAAGTTTGTGTTGTTGAAAATGTACCATACCTGCCATGTACATCTTTGTATACAAGAATTTATTGTGTATAATTGGTAAAGGCAAGCGTTGAGAAAGTAGCAGCGGTGGACGCGAAACTGCAACAAAGCGGACCCCAGGCCCTCACACCAGAGTACAACCTGGTTCGATGCAAAGATGATGATGAATATTTTAATGTATCGTGTGGCCTGGCCATTATCAACCGTTTATGACAGTGGCCGTCCGTTAGTGACGTCCATCTATAGAATTGATGTCTATTTTAATATTGTAATCCCTCTATGTCTAAATTATTTGGATTAAACCATTAAAATACATTAGCATTTTACGAAGATATGGTTAAAAAGACGTTCTCGGAAGCTGTGAAGGTCGGATCAAACATCAATAAAATGTTGTCTACACTACACTAATAATTGTAAAATATAACTAATCTCTAAACTAAATGGCATTAGTAACATAATGGCGGACAGTAATGACACAGAAGAAACAGTAATGACACAAAAACAAGGATCCCATTCCCTAAAAATCAGTGCGGCATAGCGATTTCTGGCCGGTCTATTACAAGTACTTACATAATCGAATGATCTAATCAGTCCAGACGAAGCCTCCTATAATTTATTATGATTGAACTTCACATAAGGTAAGTTCGTTTAATCGTCAATTAATAATGATCTTGGCGATAATGTCCCGGTGGTGCTCGCCTTGACAATGATCCAGGATTTGGCAGATTCGTTAATTACATTGAAACGACCGTTTAATCACGATGTTTTCCCTCACTGTCCTAAAAGCATCGGTTAGTGTTCAACTAATGTCTACAACTCAAAAAAGTTATTGGTACATGAAACATCCGGTACCTCTCGCTAACCACTAGGAACCGACCGTTTTCTATAAACCATTTTTTTTTTACTAATTGCACAAAATAGAGAACTAACAGAAGGTTCACTCCCGTCGTCTTCAAAAATTATGACGTAAACTTGCCGACTCACTAGGGTTGCTACTGTATTTATTCTGAATTTTAAAAAGAGTATTTCGAAGTTAGAATAGAATTTTAAAGATCGTTCACAATAACATATCCCTTGCAATGGACCAATATCTAATTCTTGCTATAATGTGATCATAATTGCTTAACTGTTCAGATTGTGTTCAAGTGTATCAGATTTTCCATACCAGCTTCAGACATTATGCCTTTAGTAAGTGTAATAATAATTTACTGTTTATTCACTTTTTTAAATTTCATCGCCACCTGATTACATCATCAGACCCTGAGAATAACCTTTACTTGCACTGGGATTTGACCCATTTCCCAGTAATAAAAAAAAGGGCACGATGGAACAAGGTTGTGGAGCTCTTGGGAGCACTCACCGAAGTGAATTCGATAAAAGACCGACAAGCCGGCTACTCTACGACGGTGTCCCAGACCCAGAAGGCGAGACTCGATAAGCGAATCATCACCAATCAGTCTTTTGACGTCGATGGAGTCAAGAGCTTCCAGCTGATACTTGGCGGACACATCCCAGAGGTGACTACAGTACACCACACATGCCCGGACTTGTGCTCGGTATAAATTGAGAAGCTGTCCAGGTGTGAAGTACTTCCCCACCTTAGCGAGGACTCCAAGTTTTTTAGAAGCCAGTTGGGCTCTTGACTCAACATATGGACCAAAGTTCAGGTCTGATGAAAGGGTAACACCAAGAAGCTCCAACTTGTCAGCCAAAGGCAACGACTGACCTCGAAAAGCCGTCTTGCCGTTGGAAAAAGGAAGGATTAAATTTGACCAGGTTGGCTTCACCCCAATCAGCCACAGCCTTCAGGGTCTCATTGATGCGCTTGAGTAGTGCCTCTCTACTGGCCTAACCTGACCTACAATAGTGCTATCATCAGCGTACCCAAGGCTTTAGCAGATCGTTAATGTAGAGCAAGACAAGTGTTGCAAAGAGGACGGATCCCTGAGGCGCACCGGCATTAATTGGCATTGTGTCGGATGCTGGACCCTCGACCACCACACGAAGCGATCGATCTCTCAGAAAGTCGGCTATCTAGGTACAATAGCTGGGATTTGTTTTAAATATACGTTTCAAATATAAGAAAAACGGAAGGAAGGAAAATTAAATATGCTTAGACAATTCACACAGCTTCAAGTAGCCCCAAAGTAAGCAAAGCTTGTGTTATGGGTACCAGAAAACCGTTAAACTACTTATTATTTTTAAATACATACTTATTATAGGTATAAACAACACCCAAACCCGGGAATCGACGTCGGGACCTCTGTGTGGCAGGCGTGTTAATTAACTGAACCACTCACGTTGCCAAAATGTATACATAATTCTATAAAGAGGGGTTACAAATGAAATTTATTTAGTGTGCGCACAATTATTTTAAGGGCTTTTAGGCACGGAGGCAAAATAATCTCTAAAGGCATATTTTTTCGCAAATAAACATAATTTCTCATGAGCGAGCCGAATATGGTCCAGTGATTTTCTTTTCCAAACCCACGTCACACGCGCCAGTGAACATCATATAATATATAGGTAGGTACTTGTGTATTTTTACTCCGTAAAAATTTCATGAATCTCTTCAGTGAGGGGCCTCGAAACATTCTATTCTCTTTATTACTCATAGGTACTGTAACGATCCTTATGTGCCATAAGTGCGTTCCAGAATATTAGTTATTACCTACATCACTATAAGTATGAGATATTTGTATGTCGTGTTTAAATGTGCGGGTGTCAAAATAATGGCACACAACTTTAGTGGCGAGTTTTATATTGGGGTGCATTGTGATCGCTTTAGCAATTTGGAAATACAATAGAACAAATAAAGCAAAGTATTCGTTTTCGAAATGCCTTTTTCTGGACTTTAGCCGACGCCGCTGCACACATGTGGGCTATTGTCAGACACAGGATTTATTAAGATGTTTTAAAGACAGCGCTGACTTCCTTCCTTCACAGCAGGCATATTGTTATCTAGTTTGTATTGTTTTAATTTTAGCAAAAATGGTACGCGCGTTTGTCTTTATGGCAGGCGAAAGCATTTCTTTACTTTTATGACCTGCAGTTGCCATTAACGTTGCGTCGATATATTTTTTAATTACAAAAGCTATAGATAGTCCCGGAAAAAACAAACGAGTGCCGACAAGCGGACCTTGTCATTCATGGAGAAATTGCGTAACACGTGTTGGTCAAATGGTTGGTTTTCTCACGCTTTAGGGGTTGAGGGGCTAAGGGATATTTCCTTGACACGAGGAGTGCACGCGCGCAGGCACCAAGCTGTGGTATTGTCGAGAATGTTGTCGAGTGCTAGTGACGATGGTCTACGTTTTGTACGAGCATTAGGTATCTCTTGTGTGGTGGATTCATAGTGTTATTATATATCGTCCACTATTTTAGTTTATACTCGGGTATGTTGGTGACTTGCGTTTTGTACGAGCATTTGCAGTAAGTCTGATATTGAATTATATATTTTAGGGAGGCTATAATTATGTTTTGGTAGGGCCATCACGTAGTTATACTAAAGAGTGAAAGATGAAGATAGGCATAGTTTTGTGTTGTAGAAACTGAAAGTTGTTTAGTCATATTAAACCGATTTCTAGTTATTCTCTTTAAATACACTGTTTCGAATGATTAATTCCGATACGTCCGTAAAATAAATTCTCTACTTCTAAATATATAAAAATTAACTATCACTTAGAGTACACATATGGGCACAGTTCTAGTAATGTGTTCTGCACCTCTTGCCGAGCCGAACGGCAACTGTTGTGGCCGGGTCAATAAACGTGTCGGGGTTCTTTTTCTTGCGTAATTTACTCATTTTAGCTCAATATGATTTTATTGAGAATAAAATCTTTTTGAGATATAAAATAGTTTTTTATACACGTTTATGACTCGTCCCGCCCATAGAAAACATCACTACACAGGGAACCAGGGCCGAATCGGACGTGGACCACGCTCTGTTGAGTAGGATCGGGAAACTGATTTGTGCTCCATGTACTTTTAGACGGTTTACCACCGTGGGTTTGCCACGGGATCTTGGTCTGGCTCTGCCCCTTGTTCGCTTAAAAACTTTGTGCTTTTAATGCTTTAACGACATTTAGTTAGCGGACACGGAAAATCGAGTTATTTGTTATTTATTTTATTTAAAAAGATGGGCTCTCCAAGGCTTTCTCAGTCCTAGTATCACTGCGACCATTTCTAATCTATTGTGATCGCCGATCGATCGATTTTACAATTCAGTACTAATTCCTATAGCTTCCATGAACTTTAATAGGTTCTTAGTACTGATTTCGTGCACCTCATCGGGTAGTAGTTTGTGTTTACCCAGATGGATGCTACGTTTGCGCACCAGGGCCTCACATTTGCAGATCAGGTGGAGAGGCGTTTCATCCTCCTCCTTGCAGAATCTACAGTCCTTTGTTCTGCTGATCTTCAAGTTATACATGTGCTTGTTCAGCCCACAGTGACCAGTCAGTGCCTTTGTCAGGATACACAAACTATTCCTACTAAGAAGTAACAGTTCTTTGGCATGCCGCCTATTATAGGCTTTGACTAATGCCTTAGAATGTGTAAGTCCTGGCTGATTATTTCAGTACTCTAATGATTGCTCTTTGAAGTTTATATGAATGGTCAATATTACAAGGCTATTTGGCACGCCACAGAATGGTTCTGGACCATATGTCGTAGTTGTGCTACCAGCCTCCGCGAGTTCGTCCGCAATATCATTGCCTTCAATCCCTTCATGCCCTGGGACCCAGACCAAGATCACTTGGTTTTTCTCACCCAAGGAATTGAGGACATTCACGCAGTTTAGCACCCAATCTTGAACTCACAGAGTCTGATGAGAGGGCCAATAGAGCTGCTTGACTGTCTGAGTTACATAAATACAATGGTTTATGTATCTCTTTTTGAGGTTTATGTCCGCACATTCTAAGATTGCGTACACCTCGGCCTGAAATATGGAGGTGTATTTGCCCAGGTTTAGGAATTTCTTGACCTTGGGCCGCTCTCCGTATATCACGTTTACTGCGGCAAGTAAAATCATAATTCTTTATCTGGTGAGGCGGCGGCGGGCCAAAATGCGCCCCCAATGATATTTCCGCCAGTGCGTGGCAGGTCTTTCTAGACCCACCAGCACTAGGATAGATTAAATTGCTATAACTTTGTGGAAACAAAATGTATACATTTTTTTTTATATTCTTAGAATAACCTTGAACCCAACTTCCTTAGGTTTGATTCGCCCCGGGATCTGCCAAACAGGAAATGAGAAATAAAGCAGGAAAAGCGGCAGGCCGATATTGACCTGAACCGCACTAGAAAGTATTTTTAGTAGTGATGGGACAGAAAAAAATAAGGGGATATCGAAAATAAAACTGAAAAATGTTTTTATTTACTTATGCCTGTCTTGGAAACATGTTACGCAAAGGTTTTGGTTGCATTTCCTGCAATATTTTTTAATTTTCTTAACACCTACAACCACATATAACCACAACCACTACCACATTTACACTCGGCTCAGATGGAACGTGCGGCCGGCGTTCTTCGATTTATAAGACGTTATCACGTCAAAAATTATATTGCAAAAACTATTTACTGTAGAAGGCTAGTTTTTAAGAATAATCATTTTTATAAAGGATGGTATTACATAAAAAATCCCCACATCATTATGAGTCTAAGGCTGATATGTTGATATGTGTAGGTAGTAAACAAAACTTACCGCTTGTGCTTCGTTTACCGTGCACATTTGTTTCCAAATTCTTTTTATTTTAAGTGCAAAATATTTCTTCACTGCTGTCACTATCACTGTCAATAACTGCAGGGCGAATTACTCTATTTTCCAAAATTTGTATTTTTTTTTTATTGCTTGCCATCGTTGATTATATAGAACGCTATGTCAGACCAGTTAGATAGCACAACACTAACTGGCGGGGCGCGCGCTCTGTGCGGTATTGGGTCGCCAGCTGCCTGTTGGGAGGGCGGGCCGAAATAGGCCCACTGCCGCACTCAGCGGATGTTTTTCACCGTCAGTGCGAGGGTAGGTCGATAAAAGCCTGCCGTTATGTTCGGATGGGGAACACCTACAATTTTGACCGCAAGATGAAATATACAGGGTGTTACGTAATACATGTATAAAGCCAAAAGGGTGTTAAAGTATAGCTTGCAAAGAGTACACTAGCGACTTCAAATTATTCGGACATTGAATTTTAATTTTCATTAAAAAATCTTCGTTTTTAAAGAAAAATAATCATATCGACTACGTTGAAGCGCAGCTCTATTTCAAGTGAACAACTAAATCGAATGAACGAACACGACACGAAAGTAGGTAAATTTCGTCAATGGAAGCCGCGCCGTAGATCAAAGGCACCGCCACAGGCCGGCTCGCCTCGGCCCGTGGCGGGGCGGGGCGTTTGTCGGCGGTTGATTAACCTATTACAACTGATTTCTAGAGATGCGGTCTTTCGTTTTTAAAATGTCATTATCGACATTGAAAAAGAAAAAGTTCGATAGTCATTTTCTCGCTAACTATTCCACGCAAGAAAAAAATGATTGTACCTATCGTTTTAATACGTGTAGCACTCCACCCAGTTCACGGCTTTATACATATATTATGAAACACCCTGTATATTTGTCTCTGTCGAATTTTTACAAACACCTGAGATAATCGTTTCGCACAAGCGAGAGGGACATAGTTTTCTTCGTCCGCACCAGCTGAAGTACCGCGGCAGGCCGATATCGGCCTGTTACGCAGTGAACGTGATATTCCACACCCTACATAAACACCTAATTTGGACCCATCGGTATACCTTGGCTTTTAAGCCAGTCATCTCTGGATAAAAGTTCCACAGAGTATCGTTTCTGGAAAATACTCTGTGTTGTCATTGAGTCAGTGTATATACTCAGTATGTTGCTGCCCATAACAGTGTCCTGGAACGATCTCAGTGACTTTGAGAGCCAGTTTCCTTCTCCCTGGGTGGTTAGCCTGTGTATTCTGTTCGCTGCCACAATCTGTACATGCAGGTGTAGGGGCGGGATCTCCAGCGTTGCATTTATGGCCTCACCAGGTGAGGTTGACATAGCTCCTGTGACCAAGAGACACGCAATTCTTTGCATGCCGCTTAGCTTAATTATAGCAGTTTCTTGGTTGGCTTTCCTGTGCCACACTACGGAGACATATGTTATTATGGGCCTTACGACCGTCTTATAAAGCCAGAGGGTGTTTTTTGGAGATAAACCCCACTGTTGTCCTGCCAGTCTGCTACATATTCTCAAGGCTATTTTAGCCTTGTTCAAGATTCCGATTATGTGGCTGTTTCAAGTAAGTTTTTGGTCTAGTATTACACCTAGGTGTTTGACCTCCTTGAAGAACTCAATAGTTTGGCCATTCAATCGTGGTTTGACTACATTGACAAGTTGCCTTTTGTTGGTAAATGGTCAAACCACTGTTTTCCCCGCGTTGATGGACAGCTCATTGTCCTTGCACCACTTAACAACAACATTCAATGCTCGTTGCCTAACGTATGAAAGCATACTTTGACAAAAGCCTCGGACGATTATCACTAGGTCATCAGCAAATCCTTGCGTATCTATCCTGAGCTCCGCCATTTCATACAAGAGCTGATCCACTGCCAGGGTCCAAAGTAGTGAAGATAAGACCCCTCCCTGGGGGCAACCCCTGGTAGTAAATAATTCAAGTGAGATTTCATGTAGGGTTACCTTCACTTTTCGGTTTGAGAACATCGCTTCGACCCACTTCACAGTCACACGGTCAATATTTTTCTCAGTGAGACCTCGAACTAGTGTCATTATAGGGGTGTTGTCAAATGCGCCCTCAATATCTAAGAATCTACAAAGTGCAATTTGTTTATCCTCTAATGCCTTATTTACCTTGTCTACCAGATTCAGAAGGGCGGTTTCAGTAGATCTTCCTTTGCTGTAGGCATGTTGAGTTGAATAGAATAGTCGATTTTGATCGTCTTCCTAATGTAAATATCCAGAACTTTTTCCAGTCTCTAGTATAAATGAGCATAGACTAATAGGCCTGAGCGATCTCGGTTGAGAGTAGTCTCTTTTTCCGGCCTTTAGAATGAACAGAACCTTGACTTCGGCGAAGGCGAAGCTTGCTCTGAAGATTTTTATCATGTAAAGGATTATTACTTCTATTCCTTGCTGCAGTAGTGGTGAAAAAATGCCATCCGCTCCAGATGATTTGAATGGTTTAAAGGATTTAACGACCCATTTTATTCCGGTGACCCGTTTTATTAGACCCGATTCCCACTCTTGGGTCTTTTTGGCCTTATTGAATAATTGCCGAGTTTTTCTTCTGAGCTTTTCTAGCTTAGAGCTCCACCACGGCACTGCCCTTTTAGTTGACATTGTTTTACAGGACAGCTATCCTCATAAGCCTTAATTATGCCGTTTGAGACTATAGTCGCTGCAATATCCAGACTTTCTACTGTCTTTATTGTTTTAGGTACATCTTCTTGGTTCTGTTTAAGGTTGTCCCTATAGGCCGCCCAATCAGTGACGCTAGGGTTCCTAAAGCTAACTTCCTGACTTGATAATAATCCTACTAAGTCAAAACAAACATGGTTATGGTAAGACATTGACGGTTCATCACTAACGTGCCAGTCACTAATGTGCCTAGCCAGATCATTTGTTGCAATGGTAATGTCTAACACCTCTTGTCTTACACGGGTTACAAAGGTGGATTTACATCCCTTATTCACCACATGCAGCCCCTTTGTTAGTAAATAGTCATATAACGTGTTACCTCTCCTCTCCTATTTACAATGATAGTTCCCCATGTGGTGTGGTGGGCGTTTGCATCACACCCCACCAACAGTTTTAATCTGAAATCTCCCTTAAGGATCAAAATGGCTGCTACAACTTCGCCGGAGCCACTACTCTGTAACAGTCAATAGATAAATACTATTCTCATAAACAAAACACGCTCTGGGCCTTGTTCCGTCTTTCTTATATATCATTTTCCCGCAGCGTTGAGTCCCAGAATAG
This sequence comes from Blastobasis adustella, assembly GCA_907269095.1. Taxonomy (NCBI): domain Eukaryota; kingdom Metazoa; phylum Arthropoda; class Insecta; order Lepidoptera; family Blastobasidae; genus Blastobasis; species Blastobasis adustella. The sequence continues at coordinate 11,194,109 of OU026130.1, forward strand.
TCGAGCTAGATACCCAGGGCTCTTGAATTAGGGCGAGGTCAGCCCTACCATCGCAAAGCCATTTTTCCACCACACCACTTGCTGCCGCAGCGTGATGGAGGTTGGCTTGCAAACACCTCACCGGCCCCTGGGTCGCCATTATTTACCCCTTTGTGACAGGGAGTGTGAGGGCTCGGTTTTTCCCCTTCCCGTCTGCGGATTGAAAAATCCACGTCCGGATTGGGTTCCACCCTGACCCCTCCCCCTTGTGCTCCCTCTACCTCTATTCATTTCCCCTCCCCTGGCAGAAAAGTTTAAGGTAGGTCGCGTTCCCGGGGGGATCGATCCTCCTTGCGGCCCGGTGTTTGAGGCCATGGTGCCCGTCGCAGGGGCCTGCGTTGCATTTGTCTTTCCCCTGGCAGCTAAATTAAGAGAGGGTCGAGTTCCCTGAGGGATCGAACCTTCTTGCTGCTGGGGTTTTGCGGCGGTGACAGTCGCAGGAGCCTGTGTGGCCTCAGAGGTAGAGGTACCTGGCTGTACAGGGGCCTCTTTGGCTGGGTCGCCCTTAATTTTGAAGACAATGCTCCTGAAAGGAATTGCGGCTTTGCCTTACCTCCCTTTCAGGGTCTCCACAGAGGGATCATCCACCGCGGAGATTGCAATAATGCCTCCTTCCTCCCCCCTACTATGGAGAACCATTCAGAGCTGCGTGTTTAGGCCCCTGTTCTGCGTGCCCAGCAATTTTATCGCCTCGTCTATTGACGTAGCGTCTATGCTGGGTATGAAGGCGGTAACTACCGCTGGCTTTGGCGGTTCGCTCTCTGAAAGAACAGACAGCTTTGCCTCTGGCCAGGGTTTGACGCTGGGTACCGCCCTCATAAGCCAGTACTTACTGGATTCATCTTCGCAAACAACCAGGATCCATCCTGGTCTTTATAGCACCTTACTTTATAGTAGTAATGGCACAAATTTTCTCCGTGGAGCCCAGGTATCGGAGGTGCACTGTTAAAGGCCGGACATCCCTCCGGCCACGCAGCCCTTGGCACGGTTCGCGTTACACTTTGGCTTAGTACCAGTCTCCTTGCGCTCGACTAGCAAGAACCCCGCAGCACAGTACACCAATACTGTTGCATTAGTGCACCGTGCCACCGGATAGTTACTAGTCGACCCCCAGGGCGCACCGGCTTGCGTTCCAGCAGGAATTTCCGGAGAATTTCCCAACTGGACTGCAAACGGCTACACACACGTGGAGGTGGACTAATGACGCGCCCCTACTAAAATCGAGTTAGTTCGATAGGTGGGCTCAGCCATTAGCGTCCCGACACCAATATTGATACATACCGCGTGCGCGTAAATAAAATTAAAATAGTAGTCTCTCGATCGCTTGCAAGCTAATTAGGCCGGTGCGGAAGTACGACGAGATTATCGGAATACGTGTGACGGTTTGAGCGGAGTAGACAATAGGTCACGGGTTCGTTCGATGTCGAGCAGGACATGTGGTATATATGTTCATGTTTTGGCCTGGTGTGTAGGTTGGAAGGGAGCCCAGGTTTTCCTATCGATTAGGCTATTTCCGAGACCTAAAGGTCCATATTTCACAACTCATTAGGGTCAGGTCTATGTTAGGCAAATCTCGCAGCCATAGGGATAGGAGTGGCCACGAAGAAGAAGAGGTTAACGTTCGGAAGCCGCGACATGCGTCGATCGCCATTCATCGCCCGCCGACCAGATATGATGAAGATCAGTTCTAGAGCTAAGTTGCATGTTTCTTAATTTATATTTTTCTTGTTTTGTCTACTCATAAAAATTTTGATTGTCGCTTACTTTATGTGCGGAATTGATGTCTCAGTTGACTCGCGTATTTTACACCTAACCTAACCTAAATTTTATATTTATATAGTTGTGGTTATTTTCTATGTTTTATTTGTTTCACGGATAATTTAGAGTTCACATGTTTATCTTGGTTGCGGATTTGATCACCCGCTAGTTGTACGATTTACTTTTCCGTCCGGTGTTTCTATTTAACGCATTTTCCTAAAGAAGATTTCCTTTAATTTGGCGATATTTTATATACTGAAAGGTGTTATTTTGACATATGATTTTATAAAACACTTGTGTGTTCCTCTACGTTGTCGTAGAGGGTCCTTGTAATGTATCTAAAGCTAGACGATCACGATGTACGGCCAATGTATTTACGTGTAATTTACACATCTTATAGCTAGAGACATCTCAGTGTAAGTAAGTAGGTTTAAGTATTAGGGGCAGGGGGATGGGTGTTACAGTACCTATATTGTTACCGCCATTCATTCTTCATTTTATTACTTCGTTTAATTTTGTCCATTCAGGAACCGTTTTCGATCATTTCTTTGTAGTAGGGCCGGGCTGGGCTACATATTCATATTCATATTCATATTCATTTATTTATAGTATTAAATATACATCGTCATTTCAGTTATCAATAGAATAAAATTAACACATATCGTTAATTTCAATATTGAAATATTAACATTCATTAGAACAATAAATAATCATAAAAAATTATTAATTAGATTAATGATAATAATTATGTCATTATATTAATAAAATATTATAAACAATAATTCAAAATGTCATGTTAATTCTAATCAGTTCATGTAAATGTCATAATAATAATTAAAAATACAATTAAAAATAGTTAATGTCAGTATTAAATTGTCAATAAAATTAAAAATGATGCCAAACTATAGCACCTAGTGTTCATCCGTCAAGGAATTCCCTCACTGAGTAATGGGCCTTCCCCGCCAGAAATACCTTGAGCTTGTGGTTGAAATAATTACATGCATGAAATAATTACTCGAGGACTTTACGTTTCATAAGTCTTATCGATTACAACTCTGATTATGATGTCCGTTGGGGTTCAGGGGTCTATTCTGTCGCTTTGCGTAAGGAGGCATTATCAGAAAGGGACTTTTTTGTTACAAAGGGACATTTTGAAAAAGAGACTTTTTATTACGAAAGGGTTTGCCACCTTATTGATTTGAAATATGTAGATATGTATAGTTTTATTGGTGTTTACATTATAAATGTATTATACTAACTTTTCGGCTAGCTTGCTTGCTCTCGGTTATTACGTTTGTGCTTCGATTGATATCTAGTTCGCTACCCAAACGTTGCTTGGATTTTTGTCTTTATTATTATTCAATAACAATATTGAACAATAGTAACAGAGTATAGGTACAAAGCTATTCTCGCCATCGCTAGGTTCCTGGCCCGCCGGCTAACATTTGATAAGGCGTGTAAGGGTTCTTGACAACTCCTTGGATTTGGTCCTCGTACGTCTCTCAGTCACGAGACAACGATTATAAATAGATACGGGTGTTTTGTACTGGAGCACCAAAATAGGTATAAATAAATAAATGTGCTTGTACAAAGTCACACAGCGCCATCTAGCCCCAAAGTAAGCAAAGCTTGCGTTAGATAACTGGTAAACTACTTATATACTTTTTCAATACATACTTATTATACATACTACACCCAGACCCGTAAGAGAAAATAAAATTCATCTTTTCAATTTCCGCTCGGTCGGGAATCGAACCCAGGACCTCTGCATGGCGACCGGCATGTTAACCAACTGAACCACTCAAGTCATCAATTTCGTCGTAAAATTTCTTTAACACATACTTTATTGAACGAAACCCATACCAACCCCCAACCCATGGGGTGTTCATAAACTTCAAAATTATTCAAAATTATTCACGTGAAATTTTGTATTTTTCTTTTGTACATCTCTTTGCTGTCCACTATAGCTGGCTTCATCCGCGACAAGGGCTCGCTTGATACACTTATGGCAACTATAGTTGACCACGTTACATAATATGCACTGGGCAAGATTGAAGATCAGTTTTAATAGGCGCGTATTGATTGACCTGGGCAGTCCTTTCGGTTCATAGGGTTCACTACAGACCCATTAGAAAATATTTGTTAGTGATAGTAAAACGTCAATTTTACTAAAAGCCTTGAGTAGCTAATATCATCACTAACAATAGAACATTCAAAATAATTGGCAAGTAGACTGAGTTCTACTGTATGCAGTTTGGCGACCAAGAAGACTAATGGAGGTTATCCACTAATACAATATTCGCCGAATACGACACCCAGAGTAAGACGTACACGATTTCTGCACAGTTTGTCCCAAATGTTTAAGCAATTTTGGTCTCTATACTAGTGACTGAAAGCTTATTATATCAATGGTAAACAAACGCGCAGCGCCCGCATAGTCACCGCACAGTAATCGTGCCACACCCGTACAGTGGTCGTGCAATTGCCAATAGGGTAGACTTTACGTTTTCTATCCGGTTGCTACACGAGTACTATGCGGGCACGACGCATACGCGTTTACATTACGGTTTGTAAGCGGCGATGTATATAACGGAGGTTTGTGCAATTTTACTCTGCGGCCACGACCCAGCCAACGGCCACGTATAATGAGATAAACTTAAATAAAATAACAGTTATTTTTACTTAGCTGCGTTTAAAATTTAATTTTTAAGCTTAAAACTGTAACTAAGAAGGGTAATCCTAACCAAGTTGTTATGAAACTTAAACCTACAGAACCGCCGAGTTTAAAGAGTATATTTTCGTTGTCGTCTTTGTTATAGTTGGCATAATGTTGTTGAGGGGTATACGCACTGTGCCTAGGTACGAAATATATTCGTAAAAAGACATACCTACCTAACATATACGCATTATAATGCCAGGTAATTATAGTTTTATAGAATTAGGTATGTTAGAATTATTTTTGGGCTGAGGTCCAGTCATTAAACTGCAAGGTCAGTAATTTTCTTTTTTCTAGATATATTAGACATAGTAAAATTTGATTTCCTAAACAAGAATAGTTAAGAAACCTCTTAAAGTAAAAGTTGACTACATACTATGCCTTTGCGTGTCAGAAAGCTATTAGATTGCACGCAAAGATATGGCTTACTACTATGACTCTTATAATCGAATACACTAAACTGTGACCTTGAGATCTTATCAACACTAGAGATTCAGAACTATATTTTTTAAATAAAAAATACTAGCCGTGCGTTTCACCGTCATCTCTCCTTTGGTAAATGACTATGCGACCTTCTTGGCACTCTACAGTGTGCCCAAAGTGTACCCAAATTACATTTAGGAATAAGTACTATTAAGTATAGATACTTATTCATTGACCCAAGAAACCTGTGGACAAATTTATACGATCTGTTGGTAGCACGAGCCAAAGACGCAACAGTTGAAATTGCATATGCAATTATGCAGCGAAATGTTTCGCCTTAGCACAAACTAATGAATCTTCAAGTTTAGAAGATGACAGATTCGCGGGACTTGTGAATAATTATTAAGCACATCTAGCCAGAATTTTGTATAGGTATGCTAGCCAAGTCTTGGCTATAAGGTACATAAGGCTATGTACTATATCAACGTGCCATCTATACCAGCTATATAAATGGCGGTCAACTACTGTACGCTTTTAAATAATCTTTCTGCCACGTACAAGCATCTTCCTGCTGTAGTTTTCCTGAGCCAGTTCCACCTTGGGCCTTCAAAAAAGAGCCTATACCTTTCTTAGATGTGCCTCCGTTGACCGGACCCTGAACCTTGTTGAGCAGTTTCGGGAGCCGATTGGCATATAGTAACGATATGGTTTATGTTAAACGGGTGCTACGCGAATGACGTGAACGAAAAACCTAGTTTAGGTATTAGAAAATAAATTGGAAAGTTCAGCGTCTTTTCAGCGAACGCGACACGCACCAAAAATCTTTGATCCGCTTGCCAAAACTGGTACTATTTTCAAATTAGAGCAAGTTTCCTTTTAATTGCCTTTTATAAAATATCAGGCGTTTAGTGAAAAATTGAGAAATCTTCAAATTTAAACATAATGAATATTAAAAAGGGCATCTACATAGTATTATAAAGAAGAATTTAATGAGAGACCTTTTGTTTAAAAAATGTGTAAAATTTATAACGTTTTAGAAAAAAAAAATTTTTAGATGTCATCTACCTTTATGGATTGTTTATTCATTCTAAATATAAACGTTCCAAATTTAAATAAGGCACTGACCTTGTGCGAGCTAACCTGCAATTGTTGCGGTTCCTTCAATGTTTTACTAATTAATCGTAAAATTCTAGCGCATTAAAAAAAGCAAAGTTTCAGAATTTCACGCAGAACCCAGTTATTTAGAAAACACTATAATAGTGAAAAGCGTCCACACCCCCTATTATTCTTTTAACTGAAAAGATAAAAAAGAGATATAATCCCCCAGGTCTAGTATACAGTGGCCTTTACAAAATGTGCATAATGAAACGCTCCCGCCGAAACTTCGAACACTTAAACTAAATGAACTTTGCATAATAAGCTAGCGAACTTAGAATAGTTAAAGTGCCATGAATTAATCAAGGGCACTCCTACGGTCTAATAAAGGTTTTATCCGGGCAATGACGGCGGTATTGTTCTCACACATAATAATGACATTGTTCTTCGGTGCAAAGACCAATCTTGGCGAGCTTTAAACAGAGAAAGTCTGGACATAATAGTATTAAGATTTACAGATACGTAAATCTACCTAAAGGTAGATAAATCTAATCGTTCTTGAAGAATACCGAAGGTAATGCCTCGGAAATAAATGTTAAAAAGAAATCTTAAGTAGATGAAGAAATAAATTAAATCCCTCACAGCCACATTACGAAAACCATCTGATCATAGCGTAATTAGATTAAAATATTCCGAGTATCGTCCCAGGGCTTCATTTCAGATTCAAGATATTAAACAATTTAATATCAAAAATTTAATAATCAGGTCTTCACTTAGGATTTTCATAAACCCATTCGTGTTTCCGCTTCAATAACAATGAGCCTATTGAATTCTATTACGCGTTTTAGTATTGCTCGTTTCATACAATTACTTTAATATCTTTTTATTACATTTTATTACATTTCAAGCACTCAAGCACATGACGACTAACAAGGGACACAATTGCAATATTGCGTAAGCAATGCTCAAAAGAAGAATTGTAAGAAATTGTAGATTGACTAAGGGAACGACAGTTGTACGGTTTGTAATATTTTCATTAGAGAAACTTCGCTATGTACGTAATACAGTTACAATGTTACAACAGTAATTAAATTTATATATCAGATTAGAATTCATTAGATATCAACATATTGACGTGAGTTCTTCGACGTTGTCTCTCCACATCTGAAAGTGGTTTTGTTCGATCGCAAATGGGAGTCGGTAAGTCCCTATATTTTACTATTGACGTGAAACGTCTTTAAAATCACACTGAGTATCAAGTCAGAAAACTGGACCATAACGAAAAGTAATTATGCTTAATAACTGCAAAACTAGTAGTCTCAGAAACATGTATTTAGCGTATTTAGTCAGCTCGCTGTTATGATCTTGAATTTGCGGCGGGGTTAAGTGGGGCGGCGGGGGAGGAGCACTGCATTGAATGAACGAAACGCGCGCTTCTGCGTATTTCAATTCAGTGCAACTCACGACTCACACGATGATTCTCGCGAGAATATATTGAGTTTTTTCTACAATAATCGATCCATATAAAATAGGTCTAATTTGGGTAATATATAGAAAAAAATGTAAAAAATATACGAATATTAAATATGTCGGCCTCAGTCCGTGCAACAAATACAAATCACGGCTATCGTCGGAAAGAGGGGGCCATCTATGTACACGTGGGTACCCCAATGTCTGGCGCTAAGCGACAAGCGAGGCGGTTTCAAGAGCGTCTCAAAGCGGCTAAAGTACGCTTAGTAAACGATGTCTACTCCGAACGAAGCACAACTGCCTCTGCCACCGAAACCGCGAGCTTTTTTTTTTTTTTTTTTTTTATGTTATCCGGCAGACAAACAGGCATGCGGGCCACCTGATGGAAAGTGGTCACCGCCGCCTATGGACATCAGCATCACTAGGGGTGCTACCAATGCGTTGCCCGCCTCTAAGGAGACCTCTAATATACCTCTTGAACGATCCCATGTCATAGACCAAAGGAAACACCGTTGCTGGGAGCTCATTCCACATCCGAATCGTACGAGCGAGAAACGTTCTTTCGAATCTTCGCGTGGACACCACTAGAGGGTCCACGTAATGGGGATGAGTACCCAGCCCACGGCGGGTGGTGCGATTGCGGAATTGTGCTGTGGGCACCAGATCAAATAATTCCTCAGAACACTCCCCATTGTACAGCCGGTAGAACACACACAGGAAGCAAAAGTCCCATCAGCCAGTGGTTCCAACTTGCCTGTCAGTACGGTATCGTCGACAATTCGTACGGCGCGCCTCTGTATAGAATCCAAGTGATTAAGCAGGTCGGCGGTTTCCCCGGCCCAAAGATGGGAACAATACTCCATATGTGGCCGCACCTGTGCCTTATACAGCAACAGACGCTGTTCTGGGGTGAAGTATCGCTTAGACCGGTTAAGCACACCAAGTTTTTTCGAGGCTAGTTTAGCCTTACACTCCAGGTGACTTCGGAACCGTACGTCGTCTGATATGTCGACACCAAGGATCCCGATACTTTTTGAGATGAAGAGGGATGTTCCTTGGAACTGCGGCACCATGACAAAAGGATCCTTTTTGGCGGAAAATGCGCAGACCTGCGTCTTAGAGGGGTTGAATTCCACCAGGTTCAATCTGCCCCAGTGAGCAACTTGCTCCAAGGAGTGTTCAATCTCTGACACAAGTCTTATTCGGCTTTCCGACACCACGGAACGAGGGATATTCGCACGGCCAGTATAACGAGCGTCTGCAGTACTGTCATCTGCATAGCAATGAATACTGGGAGTATTCAGCATATCATTGATATGCAGAAGAAACAGCGTGGGAGACAGCACTGAACCTTGGGGTACTCCAGCATTAATACTCTTGGTATCGGAGCAGCATCCGTCGACAACGACTTGGATACTCCGCCCAGACAGAAAGCTGGATACCCAATTGCAGAGTCCCTCGGGGATACCGTACTTCGGGAGTTTTGTTAGCAGTGCCCTGTGCCAGACCCGATCAAATGCCTTGGCTATATCAAGACTGACAGCCAGAGCCTCCCCCTTGCTCTCAACAGCCTCAGCCCACCGGTGTGTTAGGTACACAAGAAGGTCACCAGCTGAGCGACCATGACGGAAGCCATATTGACGGTCACTGATCAGCTGGTGATCCTCGAGGTATCCAAGGAGCTGGATATTTATGACCCGCTCCATCACCTTAGAGAGCAAGGAGGTTACCGCTATAGGCCTGTAATTTGATGGGTCTGAATTGTCACCCCTCTTGGGTATCGGGTGCACATGGGCTAACTTCCACGAAGACGGCACCGTTCCTGAGGTGTAGGAAAGCTTAAATAGGCGCATTAACACGGGAGACAACTCGGGAGCACACTTTTTAAGAACGATAGCCGGAATGCCATCAGGTCCACTGGACTTCCGGATGTCTAGGGAGAGAAGCACACGTCTTATGAGCATATACGTTTCACGTTCAAACTAACTCGGTCTCGCCATTTCTGCGTGCTAATATGTTTTAAATAAGTCAATAATAATATTTTTTTATAATTCAAATCCAATAAGAAGTTTTAAGGCTAGTGAGAGTTTTACTGAATGATACCCGTACCCGTAACACTAATTAATTTTCAGTGGTAATTTCCGAGGTATATGACGTCATGATATAACTAAAAAATTTCTACCTTTGGGTAGATATTTTTTAGCTTTTTAATTTTTTAACTTCAGGAGTTACAGTTAAAGCTTTCAAAAGTATACATCTTACGTCACACATTTTTTTTCTGGAATGCTAGTTAAGACGACGAATAAGATATTCATCGAATTCACGTCAAAAAAAAAATTAATGAATTTGGCCTCAATGTTCTTGTCGTACTCTCGAGGACTGCGCGAGGGCCCATGGTCCGGTCCGCCTTTACCATGTTTCAGGGTTCAACAGATCAGGCAATTACAGTGAAGGATGCCTAAGACCGGGTGAAGTGGAGAAGAATGAGTAGGAAAGCGGACCCTTGCTGAAGCCAGGATAAACGATAGGGCGATGACGATAATGTATTTACGGCTACAATTATTATTGTCTCAATTTACAGCATCGTTTAAAAGGGTAGAGCTTTGAAATACAAACAATCAGTTAACTTTGTTGAGGTATAACCAACTCAAGTCGAAGTTTTGGGCACAATGTCGTCAAACATAAAATTTACTAGGTATGTGAGGAGACGACATTTCCGAGACGCCCATATGGAACAGCTCAAACAGAAACTTTTTTCATTTACTGCCTTCCAAGGCGGGGGAGGAATTTGCAATTTTATTTGGGTCTAGCTCATAGCTGTGACATTCACCCACAATGTAAACCTATTTCTATTTTGATTAATATAATAATCATAATCAATTAAATGAATTAATTTCAAGTACCAGAGATTAATAATACTTTTCATTAACTATATAAACTTTTTTCCTGACCTTGATATATAGGTTTCCTACCAAATACATCAAAAAATGGTGCGTAAAATTGATATTTAGAATTTTATTCATCAATAACTTAAGAAACAAATATATATATTTAATTGATATTCTTTATACTTTCCAGGAATATTTTAAACATATCTAAGCGGCACAACTAGTGATTTGTACATCAAATGTTATATTGGGTTGTTGAGGGTAAGTGACCGATATTACTAATATTTATAATGTTCAACGAGAAAAACTGACAATTAAATGGCTGAGTAGTTTTTTATAAAGATATTTCTCATGTGTTCTATTTTTGCCATACGAATAAATATATAATAAATGCATATTGCCACTCACCCGCTTTCTGACACCACGTTATTGGCTACATCCATTTTATAAAAACTCAAATTCTACGAAGCTGTACGTCAATACGATCAATATCTTGACTTTATAAGAAACAAATTGCTACTACATCAAAAAGTAGTGCGAGAAAAATATATTATTGTGTAGCTGTCTCCTGCGGGACCATTAATATTTCCGGGAAGTAAAATATTACAGGTTCCCACGGGTAAAATAACCATGATATTATAATCGGAAATAGGTATGGGAAGGGGAGTCCGACTATATCCGACTCGTAAGCGAGAGGTACCAGGTTCGAATCTCGCTGCAGCCATGTACCAATGACTCTTTTCTGGGTTATGTATATTAGTTGAATTCTAACCAATGCTCTTACGGTGAGGGAAAACATCGTGATGAAACCTGCATGTGCAGGTTTTGATTTGTAACCATGATCTAATCTGATCAGGTTCTCCAGATAGCAGGGTCACGGAAGTCAGATGGCAGTCGCTCCATTGTAATTACCTGATCTGCCAAATTCTGGATCATGGTCAATGCAGACCCTGGGCCCTCGTGCGCGTGAGCACAACCGGGACATTAACGCTAAGGTGATTTTTTATATTATATCGTAGCTTAAAATTATTAGAACCATTTTAAAATCCAGAGTGATGAATTTCAGCAAACATAATATTTTCCAATCCACATACGCTGAAAGTAATATATATCAAATGTTTTTTCTTTAGTTTCAATCCAAATCGAAACACAACAACTCAAACCTTGTTTTGTTTCCGTGACGTCAGATTCTTACACAAACTTGTAAGTAGGTACAAGTAGGGTTTAACTCTGTGGACACAGACAAGGCAATCCCCAAACAATACCTATCTCTTGCATCATGTTTATTATAGGCATGCTACGTGTACGAAACTCTCAATTATAGAAGGAAACTTTAGTGCAAGATGGGGCTTAACACATTGTGTTGTTAGTATAATGCTTCCGGTATACGCTTAGTGGAAGCCGCAGATGCGGGCAAACGATTTACGATGGCTGCCTTCCAAAACGGTCCTATCTCTCAACTCAAAACTTTGCCCACAAACGCGTCCAGCCAAACTTATGGCTATCGATGTTTTTGTTCTATCCCCTTTACATCGTAGAGTGAGAAATCGAGTCAGAAATAATCAACGACGATTCGCCATTTTATTCTAGCAGTTGTGACGAGACGGAAATTCGGAAGTCTGACCCACTGACACTTTGCTCTTTGCTGCTTTACATGTTGTACAGTTTTAGTTTTGACTGGGATTTCAGCCTGAAACGGGACAGTTATTTAAAAAACGGCACAAAAAAATTCATATTGCAGTTTTCCAAAAATTTTACGATTTCCTATTTTTCTTTGTAACAAGATCGCTGGAACGAATGAATTCAATCTTGTGATAAAAAATCCCACGGAGGGAAGTAAAGACTAGAGGGAATTTTTTTAGGATTATCGGATGCAATAATTCTAATTTCATTGATTACGACGAATATACTATATATTAAACATAATACAGGTACTCGTAAAAAGGCCAATGGGACAGTAAAGTTCTCGAGTGGCGACCACGTACCGGAAGACGCAGCGTGGGTAGGCCTCCCACAAGGTGGACCGACGACCTGGTAAGGTTCGCAGATACCAGCTGGATGCGGAAAGCACAGGACCGGCCTTTGGGGAAATCTCTGGGGAGACCTATGCCCTGCAGTGGGCGTCTTCTAGCTGATATGATGAGGTAAAGTGGTACATATCGTGGTAAAAATTGTGAAAATCTTGAGGTTAATACCGATAATTCCCTTTAAAAAGGATTACTAATATATTTGGGTATCACTGAAGATATAATTTCACAGGATTACGAAACCATGACACGATTTTTCTCAAGAAACTTTGCGCAAAATTTCCAGAGCCTTCACAGCAATATATCATTTTCCCGTCCAACCAAAAACAAGCGATGAAAATTCAAATTTAGAGCATAGAAATTCAAATACTTACTCGGAGCCTGCTTATATTTATGTAAACGGTAATCTGTCTTCTGGGAACCGTTCAAACCAACCTGATCCTTCAAGTAATACGACATTGTTCGGGGCCACTGAGGTCATCTATCACGCCTTACATTTACGACGTTATCCCCAGTCCCGTCTGTGTGTAGAACATTCGTCTAGACCAAAATTATCTTCAGCTCTATCTTGAGTTTCAGTTTTTAAAGTTGTGATTGAAATTTTTCACACAATATTATAAGAACGGCTCAGCTGGGATTTCATATTCGCTGTCTGAATATAGTGAAGAAATTTTTATCTACTTAGATTTTCAAATATCAGACAGAATTTATGTAGATTTTTATTCATGAGAAAATAAAGTTGTTGCTCATATTTTTCTATTGCTTTTACTTTGAGCAATAAATAAACTTTACCGAAAAAATATAGCCGTATGGTAAGTTTTAATATGGTAGTGGAGGTGAATAGTGTCAATTTTATGGAGCGAGCCCCGTGACAGGTTTACGGCTGATTTTAGTGTTACTATCTTGGCATATATTCGTCTTTATGGGGGTAGGGAAAGGTGAGCCATATTCGTGAATCAACTCCACGATAAATAAAGGTGCGAAGAGATTGTGAGCGCGATAAGTTTTTACGGGTCTGAGGCGTCGTCCCTCAAATTACGGGTAAGGTGAGTCTGACAAAGCGGATGATGTAATTTATTGTGCGCTACTTACCACGATTCACTAACATAAAAACAAAGAAACGATTGTTCTAGGTGTTTTAAGGAAACATTTCAGTATTGAGCGATTAGTAGATAAACTTTTTCTACGATACGATTATAAAATAGCACATCAGTGTAAATTAGCAACTCTGTGTAAATTATATGACTACCTCGCGTAAGTTAGTTCTAATTCATTACCTATTCAGTATGCACACATTGTATCAATCAAGTAAAGCATCAAATACTTTCTAACAAAATCAACATTTATTCCTATCCACCACATTAAGATCTATCACATTTTATTAAGCAGATACGTGCTCGTACAAAATTTTACGTGGCATTCAGTCTATTGATCAATCAGTCAAGTGCTTGCATCTATAGAAATCAGGTCGCTATTTTAACAAAACATCGTTCATTCCCACCCCACATAACACGATCACGCAAGAGCTCGAAACGGAACACAACTCCGCTGAACGCTCTAAGTAAATAAGTTAAAAGCAATTTCTTAAAAACCGATTTATCAACGTCTTACCCCTTAACCGTTCGGTTCGGATTTAGATCCCCATTGAAGCCGGAATGTACCTTAATCCGGCCCTAATCCGTGTTGACAATACCACCCATAAATTGGTGTAAGGGGTATAAAGATCTGATAACTAAATCAAATTTCCTCAACGAAGGCTTGTGTGGAGCTTCATTGAAGCGCACATGTAAGCAAAATAGTATAACTTAAGAAAAATATATTGGGAAGAGAGATCTATTCCGAGTCAATAAGCGATCCTCATCTCCGGTTTTAAAGTAATTCTGCGCGGAGTTCCTTCTAAGAAAATTATATTTCAAGAGAATGAAAGCTACTCGTATTTTTAGTACTTATAACGAAGTTTGAAACCTTTCAATATTTTCTATAGGTTTCTTTTTAAGTATAAAATCCTCGTTAATATCCGCGACTTTGTCCACCAAACCAACATAAAAGCAGATAATTTCGAACTTAAAAGTACGACATTCGTAAAAATAAAAAAAATACGTTTGGCACTCGGGGACTGCCGCGGTAAAGCTATTGCATAGCATTTTTTATCAACTTATGCAATTATAATTATTTATTTATTTTATTTATGCAGTATATTTTTTTTCTTTGATATTAACCATATACATACACGTTAAGGTTTAACTAGTCGCGGGCTCGAACTCACTCGTGGACGCGGCACAAAAAGCACGCTGTCTCACCTAGCATTGTGTCTAAAAGAGATAGAATTAGTTATGAGCAGTTAGCAGCTAGTCTACACGCATACGCGTCTAGTCGCACGCACACGAACACCGTGCCGAAGTCTGCCGAAATGAAACGACGTTAGACGATGCACGGCTTTCAACGCCGCACCGTTGTGCCGGTCGGAGTGGGGGGTGTTAGGTTTTTTCGTTACGGAATTTCTTAATCGGTCGCCGCGCTCAAAGCCCACGATAAAATCTATGCAATAGCTTAATAATATCTATGCAAAACAAGTACGAAATTTGTTTTATAAATTGTCAAGGATTACGTGTGGGGCTTTGTAATACTTAATTACTCATCGTCATCTTCGCGTCAATCCCGGTTGTGGTCGGCCTCTTTGCGTCAATTCTGTACATATATATGGCGGTGTTTCTTCCTCTAAAATATTTTAAGACCGTCAGAGTGAAATACGCGACTCTTTGTCAGTTTAATGGAAAAATACCGGCGACTTCGGTGATATATCTAGGTACAACTACCATGTAACATTATGGGAGAGGCATTCTTTATTAGGTATACTGTGCTCATAGTAAACTGATAGCCGCAGTGACCGATAGAAGGGTGCAAAAAGTCCAGAATATTGTATTCCCGATCAGAATATAGATTACGATAAAGATCTAGATACAATTAAGATTTTGATTTAAAATAAATATATTTAATTGTATATGATGGATGATCGTACGTATTTTGACTTTATAATAAATAATAATAAATCAGAGCATCGGTAGCCGGGCAACCGCCCGGTACCTCTCACTTACGAGTATGCAACTCGTAAGCGAGAGGTACCGGGTTCGAATCCCGCTGAGGCCATGTACCAAAGACTCTTTTCTGAGTTATGTACATTAGTTGAATTCTAACCGATGCTCTTACGGTGAGGGAAAGCATCGTGATGAAATCTGCAAATCAGGCAACTGAATTTGTAACCATGATCAAAATCTGGTCAGGTTCCCCTGGTAGCAGGGTCACGGAGGTCAGATGGTAGTCGCTCCACTGTACCTGATCGCTAAATCCTGGATCATGGTTAAGGCGGACGCCGGGCCCTCATTGTCGAGAGCACAACCGGGACAGTAACGACAAGATGATGATGATGATGAATAAATAATAATAAATAAATAATTGTGGACAAATATTTCTCTCTCTGACATAAGTCCAAAATAATATTTTTGCTCCCGGAATCATGCTCTAACGGAAGAGTACTAGAGCGCGAATGATTGTTATTGCTAGTTTAATTGAATTCGCACACTACAGTCAGTGCACACGTAATATTGTTTGTGTTTTCCTATCGACTTTATAAACTGAACGGCAGGACTACACCAGTATTTTCAATATCGCGGACCATGCAGAACAATCACCAAAGTCCCTTTGTATAAAAGGAAGTCATACCATCTGCCTGATTTTTGCGCGGGATTTTTACGGATTTATTTATGTTGCGTAGTTGACGTTCCATGCGAATAAAGCTTTGACATATGCACTTACCGGCAAAAAATTGGCACAAGTGCTTACCACAACTAAATGTGCATTTATGCTTGTGGTTTGTTAGATTTTCGTTAAAATATATTGTTCCAAAGTTACACAGGTTTTAAAATTGGTATGGAAATGAAAATGTATGGAAATCAAACTACGTTTGTATGGAGCGAACTCGGGGGAGACTTCTCACAAGATTACACGACACCTGAACATATCAACTAGACCACTATTAGAACAAAGTCTTGTTTACAGATGAGTGTAGAGTAGCCATCTATTCCGTCCGTATCACTATTCCTACAACCTAGGTGACAATATTTTACCAATTTACCCAATCCCTGCCATAATTAGGTTAGGTACATGTAGGCTGAGGTAGGTTACACAGTCAGGATACTGAATGGGTGACCGTTTCATACTTTGAGACAGGTTAGGTTAGGTTAGAGCTGGCCTCTTCTTAGGTGTGCCTCCTTTGGCGAAGCGAGGTTGATCAAGATCTTCCGCTGGGAACTCTGAGACTGGTAGAACAGGCAGGAGGGTTGGTTGGATCGGCTGATTAGCATGCCGTGACGGTTTTGTTATAGTTAGCCAAGTATTTGACCGCCATCTCACCTGGTGGTAAGTGACGATGTGGCCTGGTGATGGAACATGCCTGTCTAAGAACAGCCTATTCAGTCTAGCCTTGAAGACGTCTAGATTATAATGATCAGGTAATACACTCGCAGGAACGCGTTCCATTCCTTTGCCGTAGATATAATGCTTCCTTAGCCGGTATATTATTACTATTAAATTACAGAAGTAGGAGGTCAGTATTACATAATATGTGCTAAAATAGTTACCTGTAGGTACAAGCGAGTATTAATCAAGGGTTTAAAGTTAAGAAACTGACGCTGCCTTACAGCGATAAATATAAAACAAAAAATTAACTAACCTATTGTATCATTGATACGATAAGAAGAAGAAGAAGCGATGAAGGTACTGAGTAGCCACATATACCTATCAATTATAAACCTGAATAAGTCATTGATAAAGTGTTATAACTCGTGTACTGTTTTACAAAATGCCACGTTAAGTTCCTAATTCCATTTTCTGGGTAGGTTACTATTTTTGATACACCCTTCAACAATAGCGCAGGTGTTGTACAATGGACATGAGCCATAAAATTGTAATAACTATAAACTTACTCCCAACTACCTATAAAAAGAAACTAACAGTCCTTAAGGACATTAATAGCTTGGACATTCTCTTGTTCTAGGCAGCATTAGCTACACTTTGTTGCTGGAAAATTTCGGGGATATTTTCGTTGGCGAATTTTATTCCTTTCCAACATTTCCGCTACGTAAGGTATCTCCCTTCTACGTCAATCTAAGTACCACTTTCAACTGAAAGGGTTATGAAAATTGCCTCATACTGTAGCCAGTGAAGTCAATATTGTACTTTTCGAAGTAAATCATTCACTTCCCCCACCTTTCTTTCGTTCCGGGTCATCGTGGGCCGGGGTCATAAATCTTCCTACTGCCACCTTTTATAAATACAAGCTTTCATATAAAAAGTTGAGATAGGGGGACGTCCGCAGCATCCAAAAAAGGATCGGGGCTTCGCCACAGATCGGATGACGTCGACGAAAAAATAAAAACACGCTCGGCATGAAACATGTTTTTATGATGAAACATGAAGGTTGTGCGTCATAAAATTGACGGCCATGTACTTACCAATATAGCTGTACAAAATAAACGCTAATACAGCAAAGCTCGTCCAATGTAACGATAGCTCGTCTAATTAGGCGCGCGTGTAATTATTTCGTTTTGGTTAGCGCTCTGGCTTTCATATGCTTCATAAAATTTCATCAAAAGCCGTTAATGATCACGAATATGAATAACAGAGCGTGTCAATAGATGAATGTGTGCCATCCATATTTAGCTACATGCAAAATGCCATCCATATTTAGCTTCAACTAAAATTTAAATATGTCATTTCTGTCTCTTGCCTACAAAACTGATTTATCAGATGATTGAAAAGGAATTTCAATTTGCTATCTTTTGGTAAATTTGGAGTTATTACAAATCGAATTTTGCTGCTCATTTATTACGAATCGGTGATTGAGTGGGTTCAAAATAAATTCTATAAATACTTTTCTCTATTTTTGGGCCTATTGTTATTTGTTATTTCTAAGCCAAGTTTTCCGCTAAAATTATCCTTAAGCTTTTCATTTCCTTGAACAGAAACTTGGTGCTTAGCTGCCTAGCATCATGTTTACGTTTACGTTACGTTACGAAGACATACAAATCTCTTGAATGAATAGACCTACAAACGTCTTTCAAAACACTGTCCCTCAGTCAGGTACCTCTGAACATCAAGCCACCATGTTTGCCTTATAAATTTCAAGCGAAGTTCATAGTAAATGTTATTTCACATTCTATTGGTTTTGGCGTAAGGTATACCTTGTTCATTAAGGGTAACAGGGCTGCGGGCACCCCTATAAAACAAAGTTTCGTCCGAACTATATCTCACGTAGGGGCTGTTTATCACCCTACAGGAAAACGTCATTCTGACGGATAGCTACTAACCTACGCGCAGTTTTCACGTACCAGTTCCAACGAAACTATCATTTCATGACTATAGCGATAGCATATATATAGAGATAATGTTTTTAGCACCCGTATTAGTAAACGTAGCGTAACTTTACACATAAGATTAGCAGTAGAAACTTCTGTGGCTATTCCTACCTGTCAAGTTATGACATGTTGTTTAATAGGGTTGTAGGTGTGCGAATTTGTATGTAATGTAAGTGCGAATGTTTACAAATAGCTACCGACTGAATATAATTAGATACATTTCAGAAAAATATGCTAGTAATTTTCCGGGTGTCAAAGGATAGTAAGTATCTACCTAATTAAATATTTCCGTTATTAGTGGCACTTAATGGTAATCTAAAAGGTTTCTCAAAAGGATAATCACTTTTATCTACTTTTGTCTGTATCTTTCACTGTTATGATTTTAATTATTTTTTTATGTTATTGGGCTGACAAATAGGCAAGTGGGTCACCTGATGGAAATCAGTCTCCGCCGCCTATGGACATCAGCAACACCACGGGAGTTACGTTTTAGGTTAGGAGTTTACGTTTATAAAGATGTTTGTCTCACAATAATCCTCCTTCTGACTCGGGTAATAAATCATATTTCTTGAAAAACTCAGAAAATCCAAAATTTTGCTAATTCACTAATCATTAAGTTAATCACAACAATAGAATGAATGTATTACAATAGGTATTATATAACAAGACAATGGCTATAGGTACTTCTGTTTCTGTTCTAATTCGATGCGAAATCTCATTGTATTCAACATCCATAAATCGCAAAGGAACCCGATTTGGTAAATCCTGGTGGCTCTTTGTTGTATTGTGTTTATAAGAATCACGTTCTTTCTCGCGGCGGCTATTTCACGTCTATAGAGCACCTTTATTAGGCATCACGCAATTGTGGCCCTCGTTAGTCTTTCACTACGCCCCATTAAAACGTGCGTACAAGTCGGGGAACATTATGTTCCCTCTAGTGCCTCTCTGTGGCTTTTATACGACCCTTTCCTGGCTTACTGCGTGTAAACACCTCCTTCGGCAGAAATCTCGCTTGTGGACGCGGAAAAAATCCGCCTTGCGCACGTAATGTTTATTCTTGCAATGAAACTCAAGATGCCCTGTGGGGCTTGAGCATTCCTCTTTATGTTAACCGCGGGGATTCTTCACGAAATGTTGCCACAGAACGTAAGCAGAAATGAGAGACACGTGAAAACAAACTTATAATTTTTATTTACAAATTACATCTGATATTTACAAGTAGTTTAGTGCCGCACACTTAAATATTTTGTTTATAAACTCTCCCTGTACAAAATGTTGTTCATAATACATTATTTTTATTTACAGGAATTATTTATATTCTACACAAATCAATTGAAAAATCGTATGATGCTTAAGCTAAGCAGTGAACTAAGTAGTTTTGATATTAGGTAGCAGTACGTGATGCGCGGAGCGGGAGCGGTAGCGGAGGAGCGAGTCGCTCGCTCGTCCGACATGACGCTCGAGGCGACAACTATACGACGGCCGGTGGAGCCCTCATTCCTCGTTTCCTCAGCAGCTGACACGCTGCTGACCTCAGGCGAGACGCATTTCGGCAATTTTGCCTGTAGGGACAACGTATTTCCAAAAATTATTAAAGTATTACAATTAAATAGCCCCTTCTGATTTGACTTTAATAAATAATTATTTCAGTTGACATAGACAAATAATTTTATGAAATGTTCTTTAAAGGACAATGCAACTAATTGAGCCCAACATTTTTTATTTAAAGTTACTTCATCATAATATCATAAACGTTGAAATAGATTTTAGATTGTTTGTAAAATTAGCTTTCTTATTAAATACGTTTTAGCATCGTATGTTACCTAAAGCAAATATATAACTAATACTGTCCCTAATAGAGTCAAACACTTACCGGCGCTTGAGTGAAGTTCGTTTGCTCCTGACATCTCCTCGAGTGATGTGCGAGGCACGCGGCGTAAGCGATGGCGTGCGGGATGTAACTCTGCTCCACCACCCCGGTAAATAGCACAGTTGCCATTGGACCTATGAAAATGAGTTATTATCATTGTAACTGTTTGTGATTCCTCACTGGATGATTATGGTGGAGATTTCTATATTTTTCTGGAAGATGTGTAAAATAAATATAGGTAGGTTACTTCACAGGATATTTGATTAAAATGCAGATAAAATTGACAATACAAACCTACTCTTAACTGTAAATAACTCTTAACTATAAAAGGTTTCTCATTCGGGAAATAGAACAACTAAGGCTTTATCCTAAGAAATCATCTATCCAACATTATATCATTTGTAAGCCTCAGCTATAAACGCTCGAATATTAAAACGGAATTTTATGCTAATCCAGACTCGCATATCTCTAGTCATTTGCATATTGAGATTAACCGTAAAATGAGCACTAGTAATAGTTTTTACTGCTATGAATTACCTATTATAGCTAAAGCATAAATGGGAACCCAAAATCCTATTTGAACGGGAGCATAATTGCATTGCATCAATAACAACAGTCTCGGTGGCAAGTAAGGTGCATATCGAACGATCGTGCCAAACCATATCTATCGTTAATCCCCTCTGACAGTAGACACATATTCTCGTAGCCCTAGAATTCTATTTGCTGATTACTCACCCAGAGCATATACAGGCACATCCTCCGCACCGTGTGTAGCCCACTGACGCGGAACTGCGGATGCGTGTACGGCATCAGCGGGAGCGGAAGAGGTAGCGTTTAACGGAATCGCCCGAGGCTCGGCATGCCCCGGTCCCGTGCCGTACAACAGTGTCGTGTACCTCAACCCGTCAATATCAGACACCACCGTGTCAGCACCTTAGCAAGAAAACGTTGAAAAGTTAATTGAGATTATTAATTACAGCTTAAGACGTCTCAAGGGATCCGAACTTCGCCGAAAGTTCGGCTAGACGTTTTGTATGATGTTGAAGGGAAATTTACGATAAAACGTAACTCAGAAATAATTTCGCCAAAGTTAAATTGCGTGTGTTTATAGGAACTTAAATCTCATTATTTTGTTGGCTTAACTTGCATTAGAAATAAAATGTTAAGTTTAATAAGGGAAAGATAATAATTTAATATTATCTTCCGCGAAACGATAGCAAAATGTTGATATGATAATGAGCGTAATTTCACAAACTTCAGAATATTACGTGGGGTATTTGCGTAATTGCGTACATGTAAAGTAATATATTTACTGCTTTTTTCCATTATATTTTAAACACTTTTTCATTCAGTGAAAACATTTTTGAAAACATAAGGCACATTGGTCTGAAGGCATGTTTTTTACGTACTGGTTCAAAGCTATCATGGCCTCCTCCGGCCCCGTAAATGGCAAACCTCTCATAAAATCTTAGATTTTTGGAAATAATGAAATTGCATGGTGCCATGTCTGGACTGTGTGCGGGATGAGTCAGACAATAATGTTATCTGACCGACAATATATCAAATTACCCAGGACAGGATGGCCTCTCGGCGTAGCCTGACCACCAAAGGTCATGACATGGCCGTGGTCTGCCGTCACCACGATTAGAGTCTCCGCAGGGTTGACCCTCTCCAGGGCTGCGAGCAATGCCGTCTCCAGCTCCAGGGTCTCATCCAAGGCCCGGAAAGGATTGTTGTAATGGTGGGCGTGGTCGATTCTGCCTCCTGTACAAAAGTAAATAAAAATCAATGCCACATGTTCATTGAGAAAATATGGCAGGCATATTTTATTTGAATCTATATTATTTTTCTTTATAACTTTGAAATTCGAAATACTTATTTTGTTCTTTCATCTACGAGTATAAAAATTAAATATATTAGTGAAAACATATGATAAAATGTTCTAAATATAGATTTCATAAGAACCCTTTATTGTACACACATCTAACGCTGCCTGTTTTTGAGCTTATTCTTATGATGTATCGATTTACACCACTACATACCTGGTTTCAGTTAAAGAATTTGTAGGTAGTATTAGGTTATTCTTGTTCCTGAAGTACTGTAACAAACCTTCCAACAGCAAGAAGAATCCCTTTTCGTTCTTCAGCAGTATCGAGAGTGCTGCCCTCGTCATGTCAGCCAAGGAGGGGTCATCGGCCTTGACTGCCGCGCCCGCACTCGCGCCCTCCTCCGCGTCCGCTGCCGCTCCCCGCTCCGCGTTGAACTCCATGTGCGAGTACTCGAATAGGCCTATCGACAAGTCAAAGTCAAACACAGTCACCTATGCTGCTCCCAGACATATGTCAAGATGTGTACAAATGTTTGTACATAGATATTTGCAAAAGGGACTTCCCACTGAAATATTTGTACACACATTTACAAATAGGCTTCCATACATAGTTTTTGCGAATCTTTGTACGCCTCTTGACACATGTCTGGGAGCGGCATTAA
Source organism: Blastobasis adustella (assembly GCA_907269095.1). NCBI lineage: Eukaryota > Metazoa > Arthropoda > Insecta > Lepidoptera > Blastobasidae > Blastobasis > Blastobasis adustella. The sequence continues at coordinate 11,217,298 of OU026130.1, forward strand.
ATAGGCCTAACGTCAAAGGAAAATCCATAAATACTATCAATAAGAAAGTAGCTGTCGCTGCTGGTTAAACTATGCTTACGATGGATCATCATGACTGCGTGGAAATTAGTACGCGCAAATGATTAGGAACGGCGTGGCGGCATATTCGGCATAGGGTGGGCCAATAGATGATTGGTTCCATACATAAAAGCCTGAGCTTATGGGCTCACAAACACAGGCCGGGCACAGAGAGTATTGAGTACCGCAAGCTTGTAATAGCCTGAAATATCATTCACATTTAAACAGACTCTGCCATAAGCCGGGATAGACGATAAGAAGAATCATACATCTTCTCATACGTTAACGCTGGTTGTGACTCGATCTTTTCGGAGATATTTTGTTTGACAATTAATCATTCTTATGGAACCTGTTGGCTGGCTATGCGTGCCTTCACAGCTACGGACTAATTTTAATACCTACTTTATTTTATTTTTACGAAAAATATAACAATTCCTTATTACAATTTATAAATCCTTACTTCTTGTTAAATTATTTGTGCGAATTCATTTCTTTTATTGACACAATTAAATACAGCACAGCTGGCACAAGTGTGCTCTCGCGCGCGATGAGCGAGAAAAGGCGCGACATAGATTCTGCTATCTCTTTCATCTTAGTATTGATAGAAGGAAACAAACGCTCTCTCGCGGCGCGATCTATGTCGTGGATGCTCTTGTGCTAGCCGTTCATAGTCTGTTGCTACGAACATAACACATTTCCCGCTATTCATAATGCCGTTGTGAGTCTCTGTGTCTTGTATTAATCCTCCTCTCTCCTCCAAATAGGTAATCAATACTGCACAATCCAAGCTTTTGAGATCACATTCCATTTACGAATCAGTAAGTCAAAGAGCTGCGGTAGTGGCTTAAAGCCCCATCTAATCAAACATCGGATGAAAGTCGGCTTTGACAAACAAAAGTGGTCCAGCCTGTGAATATCGAATGGACCGCGGTAACCGTGTGGCCGCGGCTTAATATAATCTCATTTTGAATTCTTATTTACAATTCAAACTCCGACTAAAACAGGATTAAAAGGATTCCGGCGGTATTACAAAATAGCGGCACTGATTACAATGTAAAGTCTGCCAAGAGTAAATATTTCAAAACTCTGCTTTGGAGAGAGCGAATTGGTGGGAATTTCGGATTTATGACAAACGGGCGATTGTTCTAATTATGGAATTCGAGTCAACTCGCAGTCCACTTGTTTGGGTCTATTGTTTCGTGTTAATTGCCTTTCACAGCACTCGGTTAAAAGAGTTTCACGTTGAATTATAGAACTCTCACCTGCATTGGCAAGTGTTAATCAAAAGTTTTCGCTCAACTTTGTAGTGTTTAAAAGACTCAATTTTTTATAAGTATTAGCTATTGAATTTAGCATGCATGTTTAAAATTAGACTACTATATCCTAACGGACAGAAAAAGTCGGATAACCTCTGACCAACTTTACATATAGGCACTCAAATATTTTCTAAACTAATGACCCGATTTCAATGAAACAAAGTGATGACCCATCTCGATTAAATTGGCTTTCAAATAGAGAAAACAGCATCATCCAAATCGGGAACTACGATGCCATACACGCAGATACACAAAAACACAGATACACACGTCGTTTGACGTGTTATATGTTTATATAACGAGAAAAAGAAGGGTGTTATATGTTTATATAACACCCCTCTTTTTTCTTCGGGGGTTAATAAACAAATGCAGTACGTAACATGAATTTAGCCTGTCAGTCATAATTCTTAGAAGCGGAAAGACGCTCAATGCTTATGCAAAATTGCTAAAACGTGCTAATACATCCCGCCTTCTGTGATATAATAAATAACCTCCTCTATTTGTAAAGGTTCCCTGAAATGCTGCGTAAGCCCCCAACCCTTAAACAAAACCCGACAAAGGGCCGAGATTTCTTAAATATTCCGTAGTACCTACTGCGGCCGGAGTGTATAAAAGTGAATGTTATAATGAAAAAAATATGACTTTGTAACCAGCCGCATAATACTAACACTTTTATGAGCCTTTAGTCATTTTACTCGACGTCGGTTAGCACAAAGCCTTTTTAATAATAAATTGTATCCAATAAAGTGTATAACCATAACGTTCATGGTCTGCAAACGACTTTTGCAATAAAGTCCCATCAAGTCTTTATACCCACATATACTAAATTGCTACTTGCTAACTGAACAATGGATATTTCTTACAGCGAACAGTGCGTACAGTTAATACGAATTTATTGATCGTTAAGCATGAATTGTTAATTCATCTCTCATTACAAAATAGGGCGAAATAGAGAAGAATGAGCAAGTTAGCGAACCCTTGCAGTGGCCGGGATGGAGGCCAAAATATGATGATGATCTTCTTAGCGTGTCAATGACAAACACTATAATGTAGCAGCCTAAAACTCGGCCACATTGACAGCACTGTCGATGGCTGTCATAAGATCCTCCTGCGTACAGGTGTTTGGGCACGCTGGTCACGATAAGGAAAATAGCTTCGGCTAATGGCATAACCAATAGATGTATTTCTGATTGTGTCTTACCCAATAAATAGTCCACCGTTCTCGGATCTATTTTGGCCAGCGCTTGTTTTGAATGGATATACTGGGCGCGTAACCGTCGCCTCTTCTTTTCTCTGGCCCAGTCTTCCGCCAGGTTCCTCCCATCCAGCCTTCTGCCTTCGCGACTCGGGTGTTCAGGGTCTGGTGTGACGTTTGGCAGGAAATGGCGCCTCCCTCCGCCCATGATTACCTGCGTGGTTGGAAAATGGCGTTAATTGATAATCAACTCTATTTTATTGTCAAACACGTGTCTCATCTTAGCGTTAACGTCCCGGATGGATCTCGCGCGCGAAAGCCCGGGGTCCGACTTGACCATTATTTAGGATTTGGCTAATCAGGTAATTACAGTAGAGCGACTGCCATGTGACCTCCGTGTCACTGATAACAGGGGAACCTGGCCGTATTAAATCATCGTTACACATTCAGTCATATACGTGTAATTGCAATTTATAAATCTGGTAGGGGTATTTAAGAAACCATCCTATAATGCTTTCTCAAAGACTGGCAACGCATTCGCGACCCCACTAGTGTTGCGCATGTTCAGGCGGCGGTGATCACTTACCATCAGCTCTTTTGCCTCCATCTATCAAAGATTTTAAGTAGCTAGTTATACGACAAATGCATTACCTTCTTGTTATATAAAGTAATGTGTTTCATTTACTTCACCTTTAATTTTTATTTCATTTTTATAGTAAAAACCAAAACTGAATATGCATGATTCTAAAGATGATTGTTATCTTTACGATTAATATGTAGACATCTAGAGCTACAGTTTTGATGCATGAGCTTTGTACATCATCATCATTCTAAATAAATGTTTTTATTTGTAAGCTTTGAATGTACAACATTTTAGAGGATCAACTTGTTTGTAGCTAGCACGTATTCATACGCCGCTTTTGACATGGCATTCCCCAGCTTTCCAGGTTTAGATTCTGTGGCAAGTGCGGCCGGCCATGATCCGCGGTATTAGCGTTTTCGTTGCTGGCGTTTGTAGGTGCTATTCGACTACCAGTTGTGTTATTACACTGGCTTTTGCCCGCGACTTCGCCCGCGTGGAAATAGTTTTTTTTACAGTTTAGCTTTTGGCCATGTTACAATGTTAAATGATATACGTATTGTATGAATGCTTGTACTACGGGGAGGTTAAGCTGTATGTCTGGTTTCTACTCAACCGAATTAGATGGAACAGTGCTTAGATTTTAAGTTGGACCCCAAACTACCAAACTATGAAAACCCCATCAAAATCTGCTCACCGGTTTTTGCGTGATGCGCGAACAAACAGACAAAAATGCAAAAAATAATTTTCTTTGGTACAATTACATCCTAGAATCCAACCTCGAATTTTTTTTCGGAAATATCTTTAATGTATAGACACAGCTTTTTTACAGTTTTATAGTTTTTATTTTATACAGCATACAAATAGACAAGCGGGCCACCTAATAGAAAGAGGTCATCGCCGCCAATTTACATCAGCAACACCAGGGACGCTACCAATGCGTTGCCCGCCTCTAAAGATATATCTAATATACCTCTTGAACTGCATTCATCGATCACAAGAGCGTATCACCCTATTCGTTTCGGCCTTGCATCTATCAGCTCAGACCAGCTCGCGGTACTGTAACACTCGGGAATCTGGGGGCTTTAAATAAAAACTAGTAGCTCGAGATAGAAGTTATTAAAGTTATATTTGTGAAAGTAAACTAAAGAATCATATAAAATACATAAGACATCTTACGTCTAATTCAAATGGAACCCATTTGAATTCCTGCCTAGCCGGCCTAGTGCTATGTGCGCTCATAGAGACAGGCCAAAGACCCAAGTCCTGCTTGCTCCGAACTACCCAAGCTTACCAACCTCCTTCCTACATGTTTCAACCTGCTTAACTGATTAAAGCCCCGGCTGCCCTATGGGTGCAGCAACCTTACCCGGAAACCTACTTAACCTAAAGTCCCTCCAGGCATGAGCCCTCCGAACGCCTTCCTATGGGAGCAGCAACCGCACCTGGAAGCCTACTTAACCTAAAGCCCCTCCAGGCATGAACCCTCCGAACGCCTTCCTATGGGAGCAGCAACCGCACCTGGAAGCCTACTTAACCTAAAGCCCCTCCAGACATGAGGCTTCCAAACGCCTTCCTGTCTTGGGATCCGTCCTAACCTAGGGCCTGCCGCTCGGGCACACATGCTACAGTACTCACATTGATACTCCTCCCTGGCTCGTTCTCGACCAGCTGCATGGCGATGTCTTTGCAATCCCGGCGTACAGTCGGCGGCACGCGGCTGTCGTCCTCCCAGTAGCGGGACGGTGCGTGCGCATACAACGCCGCCGGCGTCGCGTGCGTGATCCGCGCGGTTGTCACTATGCCGGTGGACTTGCCTGTTGGAGGATGATAACAGTTAGTTGGAGTCATGTAGTGACTTCAGAGTAGAATGTAGCAACAACCATCTTTCCATAACAACCAAACTTGATGCACCCTTAAGAATACAACACATGGAGAAAGAAGAAGATTACGGACTAGACAAGTCCGTAAGCTTCTTCTTCTTCTTAGTTAATGACTGCCCATCGCATTTAAGTTGATTTAGCCTTTATCAAGTGAATTGTGAATATCCATATTAAAAACTCGCAATTTAATTTGTTTGATTGGACATTTTTTTGACTTTGTTAACTGGTAATTTAATTATTTGACATTGCAGTAATAATATTTTTAATCTGACATCGTAAATCTATGTATAATTTAAAATATGGACTACTATGTCTGAAATAAATGAATTTTTATTTATTTTTATAATTATTTAGTAATGAACAGTAGTGGGGTTTTCATATTATAATCACAATAGTATTGATAGTGTAGGTGTAGTGCGTGTTTTTGGAGCCCTTAAGTTTAGACAGATGCACAAAGCACAGATGGGTGCTTTTAATCACTGTTAATACTGCTACGCATTCTACTGACATTCATGTAAATCAAAACCCCGCGTCAATATGATGTGATCGTGGATGAATAAGAAATTACTGACACGAGACTTTACTGCTGGACTATGGCAAGAGCCAACTGAATTTTAAACTCCTATGGTAGCACAGAAATTATTTGTTTGTAATGTAATGATCGATACATAGTTTGTGACTGTGTCCCACTTAAGTCCCATTTTCATGACTAAACTGAAGGACGTCCATAGGCTGCGGTGACAGCTTTCCATCAGGTAGGCCGTAAGCTTATTTGCCACCTTAGTGGTATAAAAAAGTAGGAAGAACAGTGAAGTGTAGCCTACATTTCACAATAATAGCGAGAACAATATCATAATAATGTCATGAAGTTAAAACATTTTAATTTTTTATGATTATTAATGTCACATTTTAGTCTGTTTGTGTTGAATTTGGTTTGCCTCCACAGATAACATGGTTATCATGATCATCATCATATCAGCCAGAAGACGCCCACTGCTGGGCATAGGCCTACCCCAGAGATCTCCACAAAGGCCGGTGCCTTCTGTGCCTTCCGCATCTAGCTGGTACCTGCGATCTATACCAGATCATCTGTACACCTAGTGGGAGGCCTATCCACGCTGCGTCTTCCGGTACGTGGTCGCCACTTGAGAACTTTCCTACTTAATCGGCCATCTGTTCTGCGAGCTATATGCGCTGCCCACTGCCACTTAAGCTTGGCAATCCTTTGGGCTATGTCAGTGACCTTATTAGTTAGATAACAATATCCCCCCCATCTGTCCCGACTTTCGGGCTTAGAGGGTTGTCAGCAGGCTGAGCGTTGCCCATGCCACGTACTACTGCCAATGTCACCGGTCAGCGACCGATGTGGACGTCTTCAGACATGACTTTGTCGAAAGTCATGTCTGAAGTACGATATTTTAAATTCAAGGGAAGGAGTACGAAGTGAATAATTTAATTTCTTCCCACAACCTTTGATTTGTAGCTTTTTAAACTTATGATGAGGATATTTTGACATTGAAAGTCTTCTGTATCCATTTTCCGCTGCTAAATAGCCTAAAATATTTCGGTCGTGAAGTCGCCGCTCTTCGCGTTGTCCTATTTGGTAGCATTTCATTCAGTCGCCCGTACATTTGTGCATGCCGCTCGCCGGCTATTCTGTCTGCAGAATTCGCCCGAGTCGATTCGTGGCGTGCTTCACAAATTTCAGTACCGTACGTCCGCGAGTCGTCTGCTCCCTCTCTGCGAGAGGCAGGTAGGCCCCGTGCCCGGGCTTCATCTCGGCCAGGCTATGTGCTCGTCGGTCTTGATATGGCGCTAGAATGCCCCTTTATAGCATCGCGTGTTGATTTTGTTTTTAAATTTTACTCACCGCGCAGCGCTAACACTCTGCTGGTTGCCGCAAGACCTGGTTGTGACCAGGCTGTTAAGGGGACGATCAAAGGGTAACCAAAAAAATCTTGTCGTTGGCCCCTATTCCTATTTGTTTTATTTATTTAGAACTTGCTTTTATACATTCAAAGGAAGGTGAGAAACAGACACAGCAAAACGATAAAAGAACAATAGCGACAGCGGTCTTATCTCAGCGATCTCTTCCCGACAACCTTTTTTGCGATGTTCTGTAGGAGAGGGCGGGGTACAACGTTCCGGGTTTTTAAAATACTTAATAAGGTCAAACAATTTATGTGTAATACAAGTCTAGATTAGTAGGTTGAAAATTTAACCTAGTTTTAGCATGTATCTTTAGTTAGATCTGTTAAATGATTTGTGAAGATGAAGTGAAGTTTTTGGCTTAGAGTTATTTTTGTAAAAATGCTGGTTTAAAAATTACAAATCAAACATAAAAGTACTAGACGTTAAACCCATACCACATTTAATAATAATAAATGGACATAGCGTAACGAAATAACGTCAAATGCAAATCTCTACATCATAAGTTGTTTTGCGCTTCTGATCATCTTTGATAAGGATTGTGATTAAGCATGTGGTGGTTACCACTAATTAATATATTTTTTAAGCGTTATTAAATAGCTACCGTCCAACTATTGCTATATTTTCTTTTCGCAAAGCATCGAAAAACGTACCCCCGGCACTTTGAATCCCGCCCTCCCCTATTTAAAAAACCTCTCTTGCCGTCATCATCACAGCCCATAACAGTCCACAGGACTTAGGGCCTCTCCCGCAAGAGGGGAGGTTATTGCCATAATCTCCACGCTCGGCAGGCGGGTTGGAGATCGCAGTGTTATAAATATAACTGGAAAACGCGGCTGCTTATTTTCCAGTTTACACAGACACTTAGAAGTGTTACCTCGAAAACATTAGTCGCCTTGTACGACACCCACGAGTGTAAAGGTTCATGCTATTCTACTCTACCGGACACCACACGGCCATCTCTTACCAAATTCCCTAACAATTCCCTCTAGGTATTGTAACTTCACATCACTATTCAAATTTTCCTAAATTGAAAACCAGACTCACCACCCCATAATTAAACAAGTACACGTACATATCATGTAGTTAGTTGTCTGTTCGAAACATGAATAACCCGTTCACGAGTGTAATCCGCCTAATAAACGCCATGTTGCCAGCAGCAATATGTTAGAGCCATATTCCGCATCGTTACCGGAAAGACTAATGCAATATTTCTCGCTGTGTATCAACAATGTATCAACAACGCATCAATCAATATACAGTTCGTGATCAAAGTTATAACGAGGCCATTCTTGTTGCGTGTTTTCTGTACCATTAAAGTTTACAATAGGAAAAGTGGGCAATCAATATGCTTGTTGCGAAGATCCAGGCGAAGTTTAGCAGTTGGTTCTAACAACGTCGATAATTGGAAGACTAGTGTTAGGATAAACAAAATAACCATATTTTCTAGCATTTATAGTATCGGCAAGTTTTGATAACTGCTATGATCAACTCCTAAAGGCACATAACGAATAAAATATTGTTTTGTAAACATGTTAGTAAAGTTATCAATACGTCTCGGCAAACAAGACAGTGAACATAAAAGTTCGATGGCCTAACTAGGTATATAGGTGTATAGGTAGGTGTAGGGTAGGGGTAGGGCTAGGGTAAAGTACGGGGGGGGGTAGGACGCCACGCGAACGTAGTCGCGGCCTACTAGTGATATCATAAAATTCTTTGTAACTTTATATAAGGTTTTAGTTTAGTCTTTTTCAATGGTCTGTGTAAATATTTTGTGTATACTTATTACTTAAATAAAATAATACAAAAGAATTATCTATAACAGAATGGTTTAAAAAAATCGATCTGGATATCAAAAGTAATTGCTTACAACTTACAAAGAAAGTACAACGGCGCGACGCCAAGAATACCTACCACGCGTACTACGCTACCTACCTACGCTGATTTAATATACTCACTTTGTAAAGAGGGGTATGTAATTTGTGTAATCACAGAACCAATTTCAAAAATTCCTCCGCTTCTAGGAAGCTACGCTATTCCCAAGAGACTTTTTCTCTCGGAAAATTGTAAGGAACCTGTGAGCGGATTCTGTGAGTACCTACTTAATTTAGAAAGTATTATAAATAATTTGATCGATTTTCATTTAAACGAAAACGATTCATCGATTGGTTCATTAAACGATGTATTATTACTACGAAGCTTTATTTTAAATATAATATATTTTTTGTAATAAGTACCTTAACAGTCTGCGGCAATGTCCTAATTTGCAACGGTCGTGCAACCATTGTCGTACAATTAGAACAGCGCCTTCGACAGCGGATAATTCGCGTCACGCTTGGATGCGGTCTACAGGCGGTCATGAAGACCGCCTGTAGACTTACTTAGACTGTAGACTGTACATACAGACAGACGGCGATAAAAGAATTTGTTTTTATACTCTATACTGTGTAATGATAAAAAAGATATTATGTACTTACTGAAAAAGTATAAAGAGTATATAGCATCCTAACATAAAGTTAGACCATAAAATGTATTATCGCGGGTTATTATCACGCACTTTAAAGGTATGTTCCGGATTTCCTACCACGTACCTTTAAAAAATAATAAATAAAATATTTATTTTCTCTTCACTTAGGTGGGTAGATCAATTTCACAATAGAAACAATTTAACGTTAGTACAGTATAAACCTGTGTGAGAGACGTGTCCGCACTAGGTAATAAATACCTGTCATACAGATCACCAGGCCCCCAGACCATTGGAGTTTAATCTAGTGCAAAAATTGTTTACTCCAAGTTAGACAAAAATATAACATGAGAAGCAATCATTTAGAAAAAAAAAATATCAACGTTGAGAATAATAATGATAATAAATTAATTTACACATTCATAAAACATTAAAAAAGTAATAGAAAAATTTAAAAAAATAAAAAATAATAATAATTTTAAATCAATTTATACATTCATAATATATAAATAACTGTGAATGTATGTGTGTGTGTGTGTGTGTGTGTGTGTGTGTGTGTGCGTGTGTGTGTATTTAAACACATAAGAGGGCCTTAGTCGCTTCGTAGTCCAACTCTACCAGCCACCTTACCAAAGTGGTCTTAGATTGGAATTTAGAAACGGAGTATATGGACAGTGCTTTGTTGGCTTTATTATAGAGATGCGCCCCTCTAAAGTGATAGAATCTATGTGCCAGGTTAGACTTTCAGGCTGGAGTGTTGCAGAGCGTATGTTTCATTCTCTTATCCTGGTTATAAGAAGGGTCGTGTACCATTGGAATGCTTGCGGAGCACGGTATGAAATATATATAATTGACGAATTGTTAGGACTTTAGATCGTTGGTAAAGCTCGGCTGTCGGAAACATATATGGAAGCGAGCTTGTTTTGAGAATAGCTCTCTGGGCGCGCCTTTGTTTACGAGTAGTCCTATATTTCGACGCAGTTGCATGCATCGTGGTTACGGAACGACCTTACCCGGAAACCCGGAACATAATTTTGTAACTTACTGCATTGCCAGAATCCATATATATTTGTTCCTAAAACATAGGTGTATAGGGGTAGGCAAAACTATCTAGTACCACACATAAGCTACGATCCTGCACACCTCTCACACTACTTAAACCACACAGTTTAGCGTTTAATAAAGCCTTCCGAGAATCACTTTTCCTCTATGACCAGGAATTGCCACCAGCACAGTGAGTTAATGTTTCATTAACGAACAAAAGCTTTATTGTTTCTATTGTAACTTAGTCTTTTTAACAGCCTCCTGGCTTTAGTCGACCGTTTTATTAATAATTAAATATGTACTACCAAGCCTTATTACGGATCTTAATTTCTCGTTTATGGTCTACAAACCGATAAACTGAATTTTATTTACTGTTGACTTTTATGATAACAACAGTGTTTAGTCATTTAAGGGAGTACCTCCGCTGCCTACTCCTGCTTACAAAAAAAAAACAGTATTTAGAACCTGCGGATGGTAATACAGCCAGTAACCAGCCACAGTGTTTCCGTTTTGTGATGAATTAAAAACAGTTTTGCACTAGTTCTACTAAAATCTATACAGAATATAAAACTGTAACAGGTCCATTTCTGTACATAAAATCTGTTTTTTTTTTCAATAGTACTTTTGGGTTCTGAAGCCAAAGTTATAATTTTTTTTTAATTTTGTTGGTTTTTATCACTTCGCGCATCACTTTGAAACCATTGAATGAATTCACATATAACTTGGTATGATTTGAGCTCATCGCAGTATGACACAGTACATTGTAGTATGAGGTAAGACACTGAATACATTTTATCCCGAAATTCATCACGGTTCCCTTGGGATGGAGATGGAAGTCAATTTGTGTACTTAGTTGTAATTCATTAACGCGTAGTTTGATTTCACTCATTATTTTTTTTTAGAAAAGAGTTATTTTTAAATTGTCCAGTATTCAAGGTCATCGATTTTGTCGTTTAGAACTTACACCTCATTGGTAAGTCCAAATAACTTGAAACCCGTAATGTACAGGAACCTTTAAACGTACGGCTCATCTTAAGGTGGTGTACACTTTATTGCATTGTATTAAAATTAACAGGCCTATTGTCAAAGTCAGACCACTCCTAAGAAGTCAGATATTTCCAAATGATTTTTATCCTTTTGGCGAGGCAGGTAAATTTCGAGGGTTGCCATTTTCTGGTATGGTCATATTTTTATATTGCGACAGCTTTTTCAAGTACTTCTTCTGAACCGATTCTTATGATACTATGCATACATACTGATTATTCATGAAAATCCTATTCCTTCTATTCTAAACTTACTCGCCAGCGGGACAGTAGTGTAGAAGGAAGTACGGATGCGCGAGGGTGAAGACGCTTACATACATCTATGAGATATGTTCAACAAAACGTTACAGATAACGAACTATACAGGGAAGCTCAGTAAATAGAGGTAACACCGACCGTCACAATATACGGCCATATTCGGGAAATTGAATCCTGAAACCTGAAACCGCGTAAAATAAAATCAGATCAGTATCAGAAAACAATTCTAAGAATTCATTGCCGCGCGGCGAATGTATGGAACAACAGGATTTTCTGATAGACAACTCTTATTGACATTTTTTTGCAATCTTACTCAATATTTTTTATTGTTATGTACAGTCAACCGCAGATTAAGCGTTACACTTTAACCTTTATGCCGACGTAATAGAGACTATTTTTGCAGTGGAAGGTTTTACACTCCATGTATATCGGTAATTTGTGGTTTTAATTCATGGGTATCTATGAAAAAAACATTAATCTATTTGAGCACTTTGAGATTTATACCACAATAAAACAAGGTAGAGAAACCAGAATTAAACTGAGAGGCAACGAGGCAAGAATTTCAAAAGGGCTTTGCTAAGTTAAAACTTTAAATCGAAAACCTGGAATCTCCGCAATCAGTCTGTCTTTGTCTAAACTATCTATTTTTACCGTATATATTTCGGAGCCTGAAATAGAACTGCACGATCTTATACCCCCATCTTTATTCCTTACCAAAGTAGGATAGCGAAATGACAGTTTTACCGTCTAAATTACATGTAATACTCGCACAAACCACTGTGATTCAACATTTATTGTGGGTGCCGCGACGGAACTACCTACCTGACTTACTGACTTTTGATAAATACAACCTGAGACTTCTCAAATCCAAAGCATAGGCTTTTTTTTGTTAGGAGTGTTTCACAGAGGACCACTTAATAATATGAGACATAACAAAAGATCCTGTAGTCCAAAGAATATCTTACAGACTAAGGAGTCACGAAAGAAACTCCTGACTCCATAAGACGTCCTTTCATCATTGTGCAAACACCAGTAGCTCCAAAGAAGAAGAAATATTATCTTTAGGTTAAACTAGACGGGCATTTGACCGCCATCTCACCTGTTGGTAAGTGACGATGCGGTTAAAGATGGAGCATGTCCGTGTTGGAACAACCTATTTAATCTAGCCGTGATAGCGTCCAGTTTATATTTATCAGGGAACACACTCGCAAGCAACGTGTTCCATTCCTTAACCGTACGCATTATAAAGGTCGAAAAAAAGCGGCTCGTGCGGATAGCTGGAAGATCCATGTCATAAGGATGAAGCGTTCGCCCGGATCGCCTCTCCCGATGGCGGATAGGGGCGGCGCAATGAGGTTGCACAGACAATATGACCAGCTGAAATACACCACAGATAATATATCTACACGCAACGTACCTGCAGTGTGGGCCCAGTCAATGAGCGACGTGACCTTGGAGTTGATGGCTGATGCGCAGACATTGAACCTGCCGCCTGCGTCCAAACCCAGGGTCTCGTAGCGAGCCTTCACGCCGCAAAGCAAAGCTGTGGCGCAGGCTGATGACTCCCCAGTCTGCGCGTCGATGTTGTATGTCTACGAACAAGATTTCAGGTTAAATCTGGACATATGTAAGACATAGGTATAGAGAAGAAGTCCTTTGGGTGAGTACCACCGCCTTATATGTTCTTGCCGCAATTACAGGCATGAGGCATTTCAACAGTAACAACGCATCTAGGGTTCTGCATTTTTGTTACTTACAACCTACCGCATGGATCGTATATGTTATAAGCTTTTGTCACTCGGTAACATATTAAAAAATACAAGAGTTGTAAAGTAAGTAGGTAGGTTGTTTCTTATCAGGCGCCGCTCTAGCCTTGAAGGTGAGATGGTGGCCAAACTGTTGCCAAGTGTAACGAATATAGTGGTCTTCCGAAAACACTGTTTAAATATTTATATATATGTATGTAACTATGTAGGTAAGAACGTAAATTCGTCGTAAAGAACGTCACAATCACCACTGTGAGACGTAAATAAGTAAATCAATATCATGAAATAATATTCTATTGTTCATTTTTAGAAAGAAAACAGTGAATAGGGAGCAAAGTACAATCAATTTGCGGACAATGGGTACTCCAATACTTTTAGCTTAAGGCTATACCTACATCCTTGGCACAAATACCGTTTGTAGATTGAGAATATAGCAATGGATCTAAAATTGAGGCCAGCTTTGGCAGGGTATGGGTAAGCAAAGGAATCCGGGCTAACATTCAACAAAATTCGTCCACTCATCGATGAATTGCTCACTATTCGATACCTACTCACGTTTACGTTACCTATACCTGCGAATACAATTATCGAATGTGAAATATACCTGTAGCAATATCGGTCTGAATATTTTGGAATAAAAAATAAGGATAAAATTAATTATTCAATTGAAATCGGATATCATTAATGGGTACAATTTTACATTTTAGTCACACTTTATATACGGTCTTTAACTAAAAACTACTAACAACAACAATCTTTCAATTTGACCTAGAGGTCATATTTTAGAAACTAATTAATAATTGTTCCAATCACACCACGAGTATGTTATTAATGTTTGACCGATATCTGAATCAATGTCGCTCCACTGTAATTACCTGATCTGCCAAATCCTAGATCATGGCCGAGGCGGACCCCGGGCCCTCGTACGCGAGAGCACAACCGGGACATCAACGCCATGATTACAAGAAAGTTTGAAACACCATGTTTTATTCAAAAGGCAATCTTTTCATGTATCGTGGAAAGGAAAACAAAACGTAGAGATCCAGTGTATAAAAGCGAAAGCAGTAACTGTCAAGCTCTTTATACAAGGTGTCATGAGCACAACATTGTGTAGCCACAAGGGAACATAGGTGCGCGAAAAATCTGGTTTACTCCGGGTGCATTTTCTGGCACAAATATACGATTACGGACTTTGTTCTTTTAGCGCAAAAAAAACTTGTTTAGGTACTCCGGATGCATTGTCCGGCACAAAAATACGATTACGGACTGTGTTCTTTCAGGAGAGTATTGTGGAAAGGTATTTCTGTCCATTCGAGGGCTTCGATGCCACAAACATAGAGACACACTCATGTCTTATACACAGATCCACAGATAAATCTGTGTCTTCTGTTTTTCCCTTTTCGTCGGGGGTTAAAAATGCTGAACCGCAGATGCGACGTCACTGCGAGGACTAAGCTGTCTCATGTAGGTTTAAGACTTTCGTAGACATAGACATAGACATAGACATAGCTTTTATTTGGCAATAACTACAAATATATATGACAAGTTGTAATAATATCAACAATGATAGGTATAACACGTTAAGACTAGGGTACATTCAATTAAAATTTATGGTGAATTTGTAGTGTCATGCCAAATTAGAACTCAGCTCAGCATATGCATATGTGGTTATTTACTACACTTTCACTACACATACTTACTACATACTTGTAAATATTGAGGTAAAATCAATACTAACCGAGGTAACAAACCCGATAATATGTGTAGTGAAAGTGAAGCTGTCAGGCCTGTAATTACGCAGGTTTCATTATCCTAGAAAGAGAGCATCCGTGGCATAATGGCTAGGGGTCCGACTCTTACAGATACGATACCGAGTTCGAACGCCAGTGCCATCATGTCCGAATGACTTTTTCTGAAACCTGCACATTCTCGCGACTGAATGTGTAACAATGATCAAATCTGGTCAGGTTCCCCTGTTAACAGGGTCACGAAGGTCTGATGGCAGTCACTCTAACTACTTGATCTGCCAAATCCTTTATCATCATCACGGCGAGCCCCGGCCCTTGCGCGCGAGAGTACGACCGAGATATTGACGCGCAGCTGCCTTACGAAATTGGAACATAACAACCCAAGCTTTGTTGCTAGGCAGCAGAAATAGATAAGTACCTAAAGACGGTGGTACTCAAACAGACTGATTCCTAAAGCTTGACAGAGTGCTTCCACTTACAGACCCCTTCAAGTTGCGTAATATTATATTATTACTGGATATCGTGACCTTATCGATTCATATTAACCTATTTAGGCATTTTCATAAGTCTTCTAACCTAAAAGTAGCCGTCGTGTTCAGATTGTGTGTGCGCCTGAAAGGTTCCCAACGGCGCGTGGTAATCGAATTCCTAATGACTATGGGGTGTAGCCTGCGAATTTCCTTTAAATATTCGGGTCTTCACTGTTATAGCGGTTCTTTTACACATCTTGTCGGGAGATGACGAGCGTATCACGCGTAATCATCATAGCATCGCCAAAGTGACCTCTTTCAATACCGTTTAAGATGTCGATTTGCCTTAATAGGAATCAGACGATAATGGCAAATAGACACACGATTTCGTAATGTTTTCAGGCAGATTGTTCTTCGAGAGACTTCTAGCTTTTTATCGAGTTTTAAAACCCGACAACTGCTGCGCCCGACAAATGGAAAGTTAACTTCATGTACTATATCTCGTGCTTGTGTACCTACTACTAATATTCGTATCATTCGAATAAATACTAATATTTAGATAATTGGCGAGCGTCGGTGGCCTAATGGTTAAGGGGTCCTACTCTTAAGCGAGAAGTACCGGGTTCGAACCCCAGTGCCGCCATGTACCAATAACTCTTTTCTGAGATATGTACATTAGTTGAACACTAACCGATGCTCTTACGGTGAGGGAAAATATCGTGATAAAACCTGCACATTCAGGCGACTGAATGTTGAACGATGATCCCATCTGGTCAGGTTCCCCTGGTAACAAGGTCTCGTTCTTAGACTTCGTTAGTAACCTTTACAAATTATTAACTCTGTCTATTGGTGAAAAGCGCATGAAAATCTGTCCCGTAGTTGTTAAGTGTATCACAGACAGACGCGGCGAATGATTTTGTTCATAATATGCAATGATAATTACCTTAGCCAAGGCGACAGCAGGGAAGGTATCCCATGCCAGGTCAGTGTCTTCTCCAGACTGACCGCGTCGCTGCCCCCTTAGGATCCTCGCAGCTGTGGTGGTAGTCAGACTCATGCCGTCTCCGACCACAAGGATTACGTTCCTGAGAAGGGTTTTGGTAAATTATTTTATAGTTCTACCTTTGGCTTTGTTATACTATGACTTCAGAATAACAATTCAGGTATAACGTAAGTACAATACCTAAAAAATTACTATTTAATAGTCTCAGAATCATTTACACCGCTGCCCCCCGGAATGTTGCCCAGAAATCTGGCTACGTTAGATATCTATGTTTCTCCTCTGTCTGAGGAACGAGCCAGCTCTCCGGTCACCTGTGGTGTCTACCAGTTTTTTATAGTTGCTTATTTTATTAATCTTCAGGGTTGTTATTGTACAGAAATCTGGACTGACTTTATCATTGTCCAAAAGTATGATACCCGAATTAGCGCACTTGTATACCATAATACCTACACGATTTAATTTTCACGTCATGGCTGATTTTATTTACTTAATTTTTTTGACAACAATATCATTAATATGTTTTCAAAAGGATTTTAAATATTCATACTTATTTAAGAAATCAGTATTATAGCACAATTCAAAAACTTTTCCAGATTGCATCTAATTACACAAAATACAAAAAATTATCCTCTGTCCGAGGAACGAGCCAGCTCTCGGCCATCTGTGGTCACCAGTCCACCAGCTTTTTATAGTTACTTATTTTGTTTATCTTCAGGGTTGTTCCTTTTAGATTAGGGTTGTAGACTTTATCATTGTCAATAATATGACACCCGAATTAGTGCACTTCTATGCCATAATACCTACACAATTTGATTATCGAAATATTATTATCATCGTCACTCAAAATCAATTAATTACATATTGTTATATGTCAATATTCATTATTATCAACTGAACTGAAATAAACTTACTTTCACTACAATATTGACTGATTGACTAATAATATTATTGTGAGGGTAGCTTTGATAGCCTACAGTAGTCCACTAAAAGTAACCCGTCACTCAAATTACCGAAAACGGGTCGGACGATAATAAAATATTCAGGCCATTAAATGCTTAACCCGTTATTAACATTTCAAGCAAGAAGGAAAAGTCCACAAAGGACCTACTTACTTAATCTGAAATTGTAACGGATGGAAAATTTCGCAGAAATTCCGTTTACACTGCAAACGGTTAATATTAAGATCTAAGTTAGTTACTACGGCAAAATTCCTAATTGGTGCCTTCGAAATTTGTAGACGTAAGTATGTTTGAGCGTCGACCCAATTTGGTGCGCTGACCACCAGTGAGAACCTGTTTGCTGGTCGTTAGTCTCTTGGATTATGGCCAGAATTTTCAGGAAAATTAATCTCGTTCACTAATTTTAATCCCTTTTCGCATTTTTCGTTGCTCACTACATACCTATATGGAAGGTTTTTTAGAGTATGATATTCAGGCCCCATTATTACGTTTTTTATTCAGACCACACAGTATCATTTTCACTCCATTAACAAGAGAAAACATTGGATATTTGTAACTTATATAAAATATAAATGCGGATGTTAATAACACCAGCTACCAGAGCTGAATCATGGACCAATTAGTTTTATGTTAGGTATATCATATTTCCTTGAAATATATTATTTAGGTATCTGATTAAATACTTACATGATAGAGATAAATTAAATCGGTAATACATAACTAATTATGCGAAAAATATATCTCAATTATAAAAGATTATTTACTAAGTAAGGTCCCTCGTAGAAGAAATTGTTTCCAAAAGACTGCGTGCATTACATCGCTGTATCGCGAGACTAATCCTTTGACAAATGTATTGGCCAGCCTTTTGGTCATGCGATGCGTTAGCCAGGCCTACTCTAAATGAAGAGCTATCCAGCAGGGTGCCGATCGACATAAGCCGACAGCCACTAGAGTAAATAAATATTACCGGCGACTCCTAACTTCAGTTTGTCTAGGCCTGTAGGTAAAACTAATTTGGCTTGAAATTGGGTTTGACCTGAACATGTTGACTCTGCACTTGATTCTATAATACAACGAACGTAGGTAGTACTTACTTAGCGACAGGATTTTTGTCAGAAGCGTACTGAAGTCTCTTCTGCAATGTTTCTTGTGCCTGCGTATACCAATAATGGCGATCTGAGGACAAATGAAAAAATTAGCAGGTATGTACTAAGTGTCATATCATAGCTATAATAGTACGTAATATAGTACTATAGTCCGCAGAAGAATAGATAGACGGATATACTACGGAACTCAAAAAGAAAGCCGTGAATATGTTTAAGGTCAAATATAAGCTTTACATTGCAAATTTAATGTGACAGTCTGCTTTTGCAGTTTACTTACCTACAATACGTAGGTATCTTTCGACACAGGACTGTTTTTTCTTCATGTATTGTACAGTCACCTGCAAAGTGACAGACCCCCTCGGCATAGTTTGTTGTCACACTAGGTGGATCCGTTCTCTCTGTCTTTTCTAACATTAAAAAAAGCTTTGCAGATGACTGTACCTACATAAAACTTTTGAAAGTTTTATTCAGAAGTTGCTGTTATCGAGGACTAGAAGCGAGCTTCGCCACTCAAATAAATTTTCTTCTATTATGTAGGCGGGAAAGGCAATGGTCGCCATGGCATCATAATGATCTAATACCTATATATCATATGAAATATCTCATATTCCTCGTTTGTGTATTTCCTCTGTGAAAGATTAATTAACTGACAAACAATACCATAAACCCTAAACATTATTTTTGCTCGCATTTGGTGTTTTAAATGGCTTAAATTTTAATAGGTGTTTTTGGAGGAGGAACATGTTAACTCAACATGTGAACTCTAAAATCAACATGGATAAAACTCAGATGTCGCATTGTAAACGTTAACAACGAAAGAGGGAACGAATGTTTATTTAATTAGGATTACGTTAATTAATCTCTTTTCAAACTTAAAAAAAAATAAAGAAAGGGAAAGTTAAGAGAGCATATCTAAGTATATATGTGTATTGATCATTGAACATATTTGCGATTTGGTCCTTATGCCTTGCCCGTATGCAAGATGCAATCCAACAAACCCACATTTTTATATTAAATATGTACAATTTCATACAACTAATTAATATTTAGTGACAATTGATTGCTAACCGATGCTCTTACAGTTAGGGAAAACATCGTGATGAAACCTGCACATTCCGGCGACTGAATGTGTAACCATGATCTAATCTGATCAGGCTACGCTGGTAGCAGGGTCACGGAGGTCAGACGGCAGTCGCTCCACAATAATTATCTGATCTGCCAAATCCTGGGTCATGGTCAATGCGTACCCCGGGTCGTAAGATGATTATTATTTTATTGACTAGCGAAAGTTTTTTCAATTTATTTAAAGAGCCGTAAAAAATGTTTATACCCCTAAAGTGGCAAACAATCTTACAGCCTGCCGGATGGTATGCCGACACCGCAGCCTATGGAAGTTTGCAACGCCAGGGGCGTCACCCGCGCGAAGCCGACCCCGTAAAAACCTTTTCACCCCTTTCTTGAAGAATTCCATGTTGTACTCTCTAGGGAAAACCTCTCCAGGTTGTTCCTTCCACAACCATAGTGTGCGTGGGAGAAAGTTCCTTTGGAATTGCTCTTCCCATACTTTAATTTTTAGAATAATTGTCTCACCAAACGCCTCGTTGGCCTCAGTCTTCTGAGGTGCAGGTGACAGCACGCTCGTACTGATCGAGGACATAATGACCACGATACAGCACCAAGCACTCATGGTTCTTCCTCATCGATGACCTAGTCGCATGCTTCTTGGGGCTTGGTCCCGTCTTTCGCCATAGACGGCGGCATGTCAGTGGCCGCAGTGGTGTTGGGCTTGATCTGAAACAATAATCAGACGGTATATTACATGCTTTTATTTATAATAAAATAAAAGTTTCACATGTCCTCTCATGTCTGTTCGTAAAAAAATCTTGCAAATTAAATTTGGGCCCTTTCCCGGTTCCCGATTGAACTGAAATTTTGCACGCTCATGTAAGTTCGGTGACAATGCAATGTTATGATACCATCGACCTGGTCTGATCTCTGAGAAATTTCCTTGATCGCAACGATGAAATGTAGGATGTTCTGTCGGATGATAACAATATTTGAATAGAAATGTTTGCGTTGCTTGGCAACCTGGCCACGATCTTTCACGTTTAATCGTTGTGCTCACGGTGAAAGATGGCCATAGGAACTCCTAAACTACGCATGGTAAAGCTATCGAGTTTAGGCTCGATTGATTAGTCTTGACAAATACTCTGACTGATCATAGAGAACGCCCAATAAAAGCTTGTTCTGAAAAATTATTTCTCATGTGAACTTCTTTGAGCATTTAACTAGGAAGTAAGCGATCCCATTTCTCTGCATGTTACGGCGGCAACGGCAGAGATAAAGATCAACTAATGCTAGCAACGCCCTACATTGGTCCGACGACGACGACGTTTGCTGTAACAGTCGCGTCGTTCGAGCACTGAATCCGGCTCATGTGTCATGCAAAAGTTCTATGGAACGGCCGGGCCATACTTTATGACCAAAATAGAAGTAAGGCTAGTTGGGCCTTGTAGAGTTACGAGTGTGGGTGTACTTTACAAGTTCTGATAACTTTTTCTTAGTGAAACCGTAAAACTGGACCTAGAGCGAATGGTTATATAATGTATACCGACGTATTTTTGCCAACCAGCCTCACTTTTTACATGTGAGTAGCATAATGTGATATGGTTGCGCGACAATCTGTCTGAAAGGTTTTTTTTCTGAAGAGAAACGAATTGCGTTAAACCTCTATCCGCACTCTGACGTTACAAAAACCCGAAGTCTTCTCGAGCGAGGCGCTAATGTAAACAATTTCCCTTTTATAAGAAGCTTCGAAATAAGTAAAATCTGAACCTCAGACCTGGGGTCGGGAACTTTGGCCGAATATTTTACGATAATTTGCCAATAACTTCAGTTACCTGAGTGCTGTTATCGTATTTCGCAAGTTTCAACGAATCGGACTGAATATTCTTGGAACGCATACGTGTTTTCTCGCCCTCGTTATACCCTACTACAAACATAAAGTGCGTAGGTAAGTAAACATACAGAATTAAATTGCTCGTTTCATCTCGGCACAATATTTGTGTGCTATATACGAATTCCTGAAATGTTGTTTGTCATATCAAAGGAAAAATTATGAGGCTGTCGTTTCACGTGCTCCATTTCATTTTGTGCTCGGAGTGAAATGAAAAAGCAAAGCGTTTTTGTGGGTGAGGGAGAAGTGAAAGGGACTAGAAGCCTAGAAAGCGGTGAATACTTTTTATTGGCTTTACGAATTATACGGTTGTTTTAGCAGGATGTAAGATGTTCACTAAAAATCTAACGATATCGGTCCTCATTTCTGATTCGATCGCGCAACGAGACTCCGAGCATAGTCCTTTCCATTGCCCTTTGGGTGACAGTGAGTTTTCTTATAAGGCCCATAGTGAGCGGCCACGTTTCAGTATCGATAACGACTTTGCATAGAAATGTAAATTCACACACACACTCTCACACACACTCACACACACACAACACACACACGCACTCACACCCAGATACATTCAAACTTTTACGTTTTGTTTTGTTATTATTTCTTTTCTTTATATTAATATCTATCTTAATATCTAATATGAGTATAAGTAGAGATAGAGTAACAATATGTTAAAATGTAAATGTTATTTTCGTTTTGTGTAATAATAAAAATAATTTAAAATAAACTTTAATGTTGCTCCTTTGACCGCAATCAAGACTCAACTAGCTCAAACTTCGAGCCCTCAAAAGGGAAACTTTGTCTTATCTTCACGCAGCCTGCTGGAACTTTCCTTTCCTTCCAATTGATTGTCATAATTTTATCTTTTGAACCCCGTATTTTATGCTGGCTTTGAGATATCCGTTCTCAAGAGATTTAACTCCGGACTTGCCTGCCTAATAAGAAATTATTTGTTCAAAACTCGCTGTCTTAAAATTAAAATAATTTAAATATTTTCACAATATTTTGTAAAGTCAACAATAAAACTAGGTATGAAATATAACATGAAACTAAATGAACACGAAGAAGTTTCAGATAAAACGCTAGATATCCCACTATCCAAGACACACAAAAGATTTCAATTTAATGCTCCCAGGTATCCCAGTTTATCTACCATGAAACTTTCAGTACGTTCAGCAGTATGACGATTAGATGGCTGCAAGTTCTTTCTACTTTTGCAGAAATCTCGGAATTTTCTTCGAGTTATTTCGAACTTTGTTCGTATAAAAATTGTTATTGGTACCGCTCTAAGGAATTAAAATGAACCCAGTGAAAAGAAATGCGAGATATTTACTCGTATTAATTATTAACAGATTAATGAACGGTTATGGAAGCGGCACTGGTTTAGTGGGAGCGTGTTTGCGACCGATATTGAGACCGATAACTAAGGTTAAGTTCCCGGATGGATGATGGATGGGTGACCGTTTTGTACTTTGAGGCTAGTCGAACTTCAGCACCGCAACGAGCTCGCCACTCGTTAGGTAGACCTACTAAATGTCGTTAGCGAAATGAGGCTGACCAATGCGACAGTATATTCATATAATTAATAATTAAAGAACAATCTGCAAAAATGTATAGACGTTGGGCCCACTATTGCAGCACTATGAATTGTTTATACATTAATGTGTCATAAAAAAAGAATGTATGATAGAATGAATGAACATTGGAAAAACGAAAAATTGAATTTTATTAATCAAATATTATTTATTTTATCTACATTTAAAATGTACTTGGTCGCTATAATACAGGGCTGGTTGGAAAGAAAAAGTTGTTGGATAGGGTACGGTTTGGATACGCGTAGGGCACGGGCACACTACGCGAAGGAACTCACACCAGGCAGCAATTATGGTAAGTAAATTAGAACTCTTTGTGTCTCAGTAGATAGTTAAGTATGAACTATTTACGGTGTCTTCAAAATACGCCCTTCTTGTTTGAAGAAATAGGATGCGATAGCCAATTGCTTGCAACGACAGGATGGCGTAGAACAGGCGACGAGGAGAAGAAAAAGTAAAAAAGCGAACACTTGCATGACCGGTTTGATGATGATGATGATAAGACTTAGAATTCAAGATCTCATTTAAGATTTTTTATAACTTATAAACCGTCAGACGGCCATGTTAAATATAGGCAAGGATAGGCCCACATTGTTCTTTAGCGAAATACCTAAATGATTGTCGTGTGTTGTTCAGCAGAGTAGAGTGTAACCTAGCCAATTTCATCATCATCGTCCTATCGTCGATATTGTTTCGACGCACGTACATTACGTAGTGTTAGACTATGACACTAGTTTCATAGACGCTACGAAAGGTAGATCATCTATTACCAAAATGTACGAGCAGCAGTAGTTTCTGTTAAGTATTTTCAATACCGTGATCGCCTAAGCGCCTGCTAAGCTTGAAGATTATGATAATACCCTCCACTAACGTAGGACAGTTACCGAGTTGTTGGTAGATGATTGCTAGTTTTTTAAATAATTAAGTATTGAAGGAGTAGTAGGAATAAATAGGAATAATGGAGTTCTTCAAAAAAGGGATGAAACGGTTTTTACGGGGTCGGCAACGCGTAGGTGACGCCTCTGGTATTGCAAACGTCTGCAGCTGCGGCTGCGGTGACTGCTCACCATCAGGCAGGCCGTAAGCTTGTTTGCCACTTAAAACATTAATACTTAAACCATAAATCATATTCATAAATACCAAGTTGCAAAAATGAAATTGTTGCATTGCTTTCAGCTTATAATTTGGAATCATAGCTAATGCAAATCAATTGCTCATACATAATTCAGCAAACTCACGATCCAATGGAATAAAAAGGCAATTAATGGCCATTATTCAAACACGATATTATAACATGGCTTTATTGCTAGTAATTTGATCTCATTTCCATTCAACTTAAGCTGTATGTGTTAAGAATAATAATGGCTGAACATTCAGTTCATTGGGTCAACCGTGCCTGATGGATCTTGCGTGTTACGTTTCATATAAATGTAAAATATAACCCGATGGTAATAATAAGGTTTTCTAAAAACAAAGTTATTTTTAGAGCCGTTCTGCAATTGCCACAAGCTGTATTTTATACCATACTTGATTATAACATACTTACATAGTTATGTATGTAACTATGTTATTGGGACAGCTTATAAGCCTTGCCATCTAGCGGGGCAAAGCGGCCAGCCAGGGCAAATATTTTTACCTCTTTGAGTAATTTAGAGTAAGGCTTTTATTGTAAGGTAGTTTTTAATATATATATCTGAGTTGTAAATAAATTCTTCTAACTTTATATATGTAAGTGGATACTAATATATTTACATAACTACTTTTGGCTGTAATTACATTATTTTTTGGTACTCTTTCATTTACAACACAATAGCAATAGCACAGACTATTGATACTAACGTTATTTTTTTTTTAATTGTTATACGGTAGACAAACTGGCATGCGGGCTACCTGATAAAAAGTGGTCACCGCCGCCTATTTACCATGTATGTATGTATATATGTAACATTAATAGATCCAGTTAACAACAGTTAACAATAGATTTTGTAGGCGAGTACGAAGTGCCTATTTCAAATCCAAGAGTTTGTTGGCTTGAAGAACAAGAGTTGTAGACGAATCGTAATTTTCGTGCAGTGGATCCTAAACGACCGTATTCAGCAAATAATTAACGAAAATATCTAAATGAATGTCGTTAGCTTGCCTTGTTCACTTCGAGCATGTTATACGAAAATGAAAGCAGGTAAAGTACATTAGCAATAACAGGTAGGTATATGTTCGTAAACGCAAAACAAGGAACTCCAATTTGAATAAGTAAAGGGGTTTATACTTGGGTCACGCAACATTCCTTAGTTGCCTTGATACAGTAAAAAATGAAAGCCACGCTTAAAGATTACATAAATAAAACAATCAATCAAAGCTCGTGCCGCCGTACTATAAACCGTTTTAGGTGGTTCCATAATTGTAACCCCTTAAGAAAATACTCAGAATAAATGTTTTTGTTTTAATCGGGGCACGTACGCGGTTTTAGGCTTTACGTGACGCCTATCGTTTGTAGACTATGAGGTACAGAAATGAATGAATTGCAAATTTTTTATAATTTAATTTTTATAATTTATATGACCAATAACGTTGAGCGATATATTATCATATCAGTCAGAATACGCCCACTGCTGGGCATAGGCCTTCCCCAGAGAGGCCGGTCCTGTGCTTTCCGCATCCAGCTGGTACCTGCGATCCTTACCAGGTCGTCAGTCCACCTTGTGGAAGGCCTACCCACGCTGAGTCTTCCGACACGTGGTCGCCACTCGAGAACTTTACTGCCCCATCGGCCATCTGTTCTTCGAGCTATGTGCCCTGCCCACTGCCACTTCAGTCTGGTAATCCTTAGAGCTATGTTGGTGACCTTGGTTCGCTTGCGGATCTCCTCATTTTTGATTCGATCGCGCAAAGAGACTCCGAGCATAGCTCTTTCCATTGCCCTTTGGGTAATAGTGAGCTTTCTTATAAGGCCTACAGTGAGCGGCCACGTTTCAGTTCCGTAAGTCATCACTGGCAACACACATTGGTCAAGTTCTTGAGACTTGAGAGCGATATATCATTGGTAAAGATTTTTCAATATCTACAACTTTTACTATGGCGACAATTCTCGAATCGTTGTGCGAAAATAGGTGAGTGTCAATGCAATTGGTCATAATAGTACAAAATTAAGTTTACTTTAATTGACCATAACATTTTTTTCACAGCGAGTCGCCTTAGTAAAGGTTGTAGAAAATAAAAATTATTTCTAATAACACATCGCTCAACGTTATTGGTCATAATAGCCCGAACTTTCTAGTACTAAATGATGTTTGCTTTAATTGGCCATAACTTTTTTCTTACAGCGATTTACAGAGTTTCCGCCATAGTAAAAGTTGTAGAAAATGTAAAATCCTTTCCAAAGACACATCGTTCAACGTTATTGGTCATAAAGGCTGGGTTGTCCGGTCCTCCTTTGTTTTGGACTTAACACAGCGGCATCTAGCCCTAAAGTAAGCAAGCTTGTGGTAAGGGTGTTAGATAACTGATAAACTATATAAATACTTTTTTATCTGCTTTACTTTACGAATACCTGCTAGTGGACCTATTTTACCCCTACACACCCTTTTTTCTTGTTAACCTTAAACCACTCTATCTATTTTCGAAAACCGCATTAAAATCCGTTACGTAGTTTAAATGATCCAAGCATACATAGATACATAGGGACAGACGGCGGGAAGCGACTTTGTTTTATACTATGTAAATGTTGTGCTATAGAGCTAATAATTATATTATTATGGTGTTATCACGAGTTAACAATAGATTAATTATTCATTACATTAAAATTGGCCACTCGGTTGTTCAAATTCAAATAAATAATTTATCTATGTTTTAAACTAAATCTTTCACAATCTTTGTCTCTTACATACATGACATAACACTTTTTCCCGTAGGAGCAGACAGAGACTATATTGTTTCACTTGTTATGGACCTGAAAATCTCTAGGTATAGCTTCTTCTACATTCATTAACCTTTTGACAAGATATTCCTTCCGATCGTTTTATTCTTTTCTGCCATAACAGATGAAGAGGTCCCGGGCTCGATTCCCGGCCGGATGAAATGATGAATGTTAATTTCTATTCAGCATTTCAATTTCTGCTATGGGTTTGGGTGTTGTATGTATAATAAATATGTATTACAAACATATATAAGCAGTACATCAGTTTTCTGGCACCAATAACACAAGCTTTGCTTACTTTGGGGCTAGATGGCGATATGTGAATTTATCCAGGCATATTTAAGTATTTATTTACCTTCCATTGACACTCTTTCCATACTTTATTCATTCGACTTTTATGTTTCTTTTGTCATACCCAACTTTCACGTTATCTTTTGATCATTAATCCCCTAGGTATATAGTATTGGGGTAGACCTTCTTTCCTCAAATAACGGATTTCAAATAAATTCATGAGAAATACACCCCATAGAGACATTAGAAACTTCCATCAATCTCAGGTTGATGTCAGAATCGATTCTTGACTTCGTGGAACTCCCCAGCCGCAATTACGGGGAACTTTCCAAGCGTACAGCCTGTCGAATTCCAAAGTCATACCGTGAATTGTTGTTACCTGCAATTTCATATGAATTGAGAATTTTAGTGGACAATAAGGTCTTTGTAGCATTGTAACCACACAATGAGACACGCTGTGATTTCGGTTCTGAATTATTCTAGTAGGTACTATATAGGATTCAATAGAGAAGGACCGTCAGTGGTAAAGTAGTTAAGGTATCCGACTCGTAAGTGAGAGGTACCGGGTTCAAATCCCACTGCGGATATGTACCAATTACCTACTCTTTTCTGAGTTTCTACATTAGTTGAATGCTAACCGATGCTCTAACGGTAAGGGAAAACATCATGATGAAACCTGGACATTCAGGCGACTGAATTTGTAACCATGATCCAATCTGGTTAGGTTCCCCTGGTAGCAGCAGTGGATCTGATCTGCCAAATCCTGGATAACGGTCAAGACTCAAGGCGGACCTCGGGTCATTAACACCCGGGACACAACCGGGACATTGATGATTATTATAACACCAAGATGATTATTTTTTACTATAGAATTCAACAATGAAGGCAATGTATATATTTTATTTTATTTTATTTGGAAGACCAACAGCTATCCAACAACATAATATTAACAATCTTACGAAACAGAAAGCCAATTACGGGTCTTCGCTGATACCTACTCGCTTTGGTAAGTAAACGTAAACCAAACCGAAATCTATTTATAAAACATCAATCAGATATGAACATGAAAAAGTAAGAGGAACAGCATCGGCACTACGAAGATAAGCTGATACGTAGGTACAAAGATATTACTTACATGTTTACAGGTTACGAAAATCCATAACATTTCATTAAACATGATACATTTTTTATAGCTAAAGAGATGTTATTAGTAAAGGAGATCCATTCCAGACAAAATGAAATATCCGATTTAAATGCAAACACCTAGATATAGAGAACTAGTGGACCCGTGGTCCTAGGGGAAGCGTGACTTCGTTAGCGTGCCCTCCTAACCCTACATACATCTACTTTACCCCTACCTTTCCCTCGTTCTCTTGAACCACTCTATCTATTGTTGAATAGAGTATTAAAATCCATTGCGTAGTTTAAAAGATCTAAACGTACATACGGACAGACGGCGGGAAGCGACTTTGTTTTATCACTACACAGCGCAACCGTTACCGCATCAGGCGTCATCTATTTAGTGAAAGATAAGAAAGAGCGCCTGGAATTTATTTTATTTTACTAACGACTTTTCCCAGGCAGGTCACGTCACCGAGGGTAGACTGAGGTGAAAGTTCCCAAAGGGTTTAGTCCGGTTAATACCAGTTCGTTTCGAGTAAAGTCACTTTGTTATTTAAGAAATGTAAGTTTTTTTTTAGCATGGCGTGGTACATGGTTTGATCAGAAGTCACTCTGCAGTCATTATTATGACATACGTAATCAACAATAAATCTGTAATCAGCAACATTTGCTGCTCCATGCTCCAATGATCTGGATTCCTTCTTTAATTATTTATTTATTCACAAGTAAAAGATGTTGTAACACGAAAGACAATACATAACCCAATCGACAAAAAATGTCGGAAAACCCTCGAAAGATACTTAAACTCAATCCACACAGGTAGACAGATCTACCGCTGCTTTATTCCAGCTTCATCAACAAAATATTTTTGCCGTTCAACATAACAAACGAATTGTTACGACTTCAATCTTATGGATTTCGGTCATGATATTATGCTCGTTTGGTAACATATCGTCAAGCATATCGTCAGGTTACAAAACACCTCACAAACAGATATTTTTATTTGTTAGCTGTAACATCATAAATCATAACCCGAAATTTTATCCGAACACTGTATTGGAAAATAACGTTTGAAAACGTATTCCATGCTCAATATAGGATATTATTACTTTGAGATGTTCGTAACGCGAGCTCCCTGTAGCGCGTTTTTCAGCGGTTTTGTCGAGATCAAAGTATTGAGCATCTCATGTTGCTAACGGTGTTTCGTTTCCTTCGTCTTATGAGGTCGAACTCCTGGTGTCGGAGTTTCTAGTCGCCGAGGGGTGAGACTTGCTCTAAGACTTGTCATACATAGAAAGAAGTAGGGTCTGAAAGTGTGGTGATCGGTAGGCTGTTTATAGGTATCAGAAAAAAGCTACATGGTCTTGAGCGGTATTTGAATCTAGGTCATCCGTTTATAGGGATGATGTTCTCGCCACTCTGCCATCACTTACATACCGTGCCCATTTATATACCGTCCATAACATGCTTTACATCCAACACGACTTCATAAAAACACGGATCTACCTATAGTCCGTCAAGTTTCATTTGGTGTTACAATGACGACGCCTCTTTCATATTGCTCTGAAACACAGTACGATGAAAATTATTTCATTTAAATATCTTGTGGCAAATTAACCTTGTCGGTTTATTAAAAACTCGGACAAAACTCGGATATCTAGTGCCTAAGCTTTCGTAGAAAGAGTACTGTGACTCTTCGTCTTCGTCTAGCTAATTTTCGAAAACCCTAGATCTGGCTTGCCTAGTAGTCGGCCACGGCAACTTTGACTCTATGTGCTACGTAGATAGATCGTAAGGACTCTTAGGAAGACAGATATCGCACTAAAGATAATTTCGAAGTAAGCGAGCATCGTAATCGAGTAGGCGACTAGCAAGGCCGTATATTTCCTGTACATTAGCACTATCGCGGCTACCAAATGGAATATGACATTTGATATCGGGTTATTTATACGAATCGGTATCACGCCCTAACAGGAATGCGGGCGGGCGAGTTACCGACCAATTTACAAACATGCCAGTACAATTTTCACGCAAGGTCGTTCCAGAATTCGTCGGACGTAGTTGTCAATAAAACGCGGGAATTTGAATAACGCGAATGAGGCTGGACTGCATACGAACTGTTTTGTATTTCTAAGTTGAAATGAGGATACATATGAAGTGATAATTATTTTTACCGGACTTAAAAAAAGAAGGCACTCAATTCGTCGGAATCTTTTTTTTTCATATAAACTGTTTTGTATTTCTGAGTAAAAATTAGAGTACATGTAAAATGAAAGTTATTTTTAACCGACTTCAGAAAAAGTAGAGGTTCTCAATTCATCGGAGTCTTTTATTTTTTTTTTGAAATAAAACATCATACAATAAGAGTAGTCTTACCCTCTCCCCTGACGAACATTAATGGGCTGGTTCCCAGTCCAAAAATAATGTTATCTAACCTTCTCATATTGTATAAAACGAAAAAATGCATTTTTTATTACTTTTTTGTAATTTAAAGTCGATTTATTTTTTAATTAAGTTTTTTATTTTTGTGCAATTATTGATATAATTTATAGATCAGTCTTTAACCGACTGACTGATGAGACATAGGCGCAGTCCTAATTGGCAAAAGTCGTGCGACCATGATCGTACGACGGACGTCGTCCGACGTCAGTTTTCTGCCCCTCGCACGACCGTTGCCAATTAGGACAGCGCCAAAGTGTTGATATTACAGATAACCTAAAGACGTAATAATACTATTTATGTACGCAAATGAATTTATTATTAATTAGGCTGCCTATAGTGGTTTAGTACGCTGATTTAATTAAACCAACAAACGTATACCAAATTATTATTATCATTTGATTGCCACTACGGCGGATTGCTACGTTCAAGTACTAGATAATTGTAACAAAGCTAACAGATACGAGCACTTGTAATAGCTATCAGGTATCGCTCGTGAAATTTTGGATATCCTTTGACAAAGATAATCGATAAAGCTATTTACAACATACGCCAGAAGTACACATAAAACAAAGTAATAAAAAACAAAGTAATAAAAAAGTCGCTTACCGCCGTCTGACTCTAAACTATGCAACGGATTACAATGTGGTTTTCAGCAATAGATGGAGTGATTCAAGAGGATGATTTAAAAGCAAGAGAAAAAGGGTGGGTAGGTGTAAAGTAGGTGTAGGGTAAGCGTAACTTAGGTGTAGGGTAGGTGTAGCGTAGGCGTAGCGAAGGCGTAGCGTACGCATAGCGTAGGGTAGTTGTAAGGAAGGTGTAGGGTAAAGTAGGGCAGGAGTAGAGGTAGGGTAACGTAGGGTACGTAAGTATAGGGTAGAGTAGGGCAGGAGTAGAGGTAGGGTAACGTAGGGTAGGTAAGTGTAGGGTAGAGGTAGGACGCCAAGCGATCGAAGGGTCTACTAGCATTACATAATACAAACTGCTGACAATTCCACCCATAAATTAGACCCGGAAGATCGAAGTCGCGCCAAAAGTACAACTATGTAAATATAGTGGAAACGCTGAAAACCTCGCAAAGCGTTATTTAAAGAGAGACCTCTGGGATATAAGTTACCGTCGTCGCGGGCATAAAGATTCAATATTTTTTCATGAGGATGGGCGAAGCAATCTTCCGTGCGCCCCTTGGACCGTAATACAGCTTGGGAGCAGGAATCTTGCAGATGATTCAATTATGGTGTAGCAGTAGTTTTTTACAACCATTTATTGCTGCTAACATATCCCTCCCCCCTTCGGGACCGTTTGATTGATTGACATTGACGGAGCCAAGTTGTTTGGTTATAGCAGATGATATTGGTTCTGTACTCAGCCAGATATGTTATGATGTGGTTATGTAATCGTGTCCTTTCTTTTTATATTTCTTCTGAAAAGCTTATAAAAAAGATAAACATTTTTGGTTTCCTTTTTTTGTACAGGTATTTAGTAAATTCAATTCGAAATCAGGGATGAAATGACATACACTCGTGGAATAAAAAGTCGACTCTAGGTTTGTTGCCCGATTTTTGGAAAAGTAACTCAATCTAGCTAGCAAATAAACAAAATAATGAAATGCAAATATGGTTATCATTTGAAAGGCCTAAATGTCCTCGTTTCTGAATTCGACTTTTTGTTTAAAAAATGCGATACAAGCTGAAAAGATTCAATTTTTTTTTTAAAGTCAGACTACACATAACTTAAGTGGATTTTATAGTCCAAAACTATATGTATATCAACTTTAATTTCAAATACGTTTATTCAATTTAGGTTTTCACATTGGTAACAAAAAAACGCATTTCCTTGGGCGTGCTGAGAGTGACCGACCAGTAGGCAGGGCCACAGAAAAAAAAAACTATCTAACTATCGAACCATGATAACTCTGTTGAAAGTGCTCCATTTGGAATACGAATTGTCACCTAAAATACCCAAGCACCGAGTAGATATTCGTAAGAGGATTATCGTCTCTGTCCATGTTTACATTGTTTACTCGTCTGTTCATGTTTACTGTGTGGAAATACTATTGTTTTAGTATTGTTTACTGATTATCGGTAAGTAATGTTTTTGTTACAAGATCACGGGAGAGAATTAATTCTTGTTACTTCCGTTTCATTGAACTTTCCCTATTATGTTACTTAGATTTATTTGTTGAATATTATAGAGGAAACTCATGAATGTTGTCGCCTGTTATTTCGTGTGAGTAAACCTACTAAGGGCAAATCGATGTGGGTAGAGCAATTTAATGTATAAACTTAAAAAGGTGGCTACTAAGCCATTCACTTGTTATTATTACTACATGATTGAATGTCACAGAAAATTAAATTAAAATTAGGTACCTAAGTGCCACAAAGTGACGCGTGGCGCTGTTTTTGGCGTTGACATGTCAGTCAAATACATTTCAAAATTAAGATCCGCCATTTTTCCACAGTTCCAGTTTGGCCACCGGGTAAGTTATCTTAGTGGCGCTGTAGGTACTGTTAGACGGTAGATTAATCACGGATTAGTCCACCTCTATGGCTGATTTGACGTTAAAAGATATACATAGATATCAAAACACTAGTTGGCACTTAGAATTACTGCGATGGGTTTTCTAAGTTGTCAAAATAAACTGCGTTATTGTTAAAAATATAGATACATTTTATCTTTTACTTACTCATGAAAAGCTCTTAATAGTATGTGACTAATGATGTGTATGATGTAGGTACGAAGCTTAATTATGAAGTAACAAAGTGGGTCATGGTTTGGTTTTCGGGGCCGTAGGTAGCCTGTACCTATATTATAAGCCGTAACCGAGCGGACTGCGAATTATTCACCCACCGCTTTCGGTTCACAAGCTTATTCAGACTAATAGTTGACTTGTAGTTGTTCAGAGTAGTGTCCTAGTTAGGTCTATAACAGTAGACTGCGGGACTTAGGACATCTCCGACGAAAGAGGAGGCTATTGCCATTATCACCACACTTGGCGGGTTGGAGGTCTTAGTGTTATAAATATAACAACGGAAAATGACTATTTTTTAGCCTTCGATGACTCGATCTTTTGCCTCTAAAACATTAGTCGCCTTGTACGACACCCTCGAATCTAAGGGGTTAGTGCTATTCTACTCTACTGGGCACCACACGGCCACTAGTTAGCCACTAGTGTCCTAGTTAGTAGAACCATAGCGATTTTACTTTTGCACTGAGCCATTTATTCTGCAGGCCTTTCTATTGCATCCATCGGCCCTTTACGACCTTGATAAGATCAAGTAACTCGACAACCCAGAAGCTTCGCTAACTTTAATTATTGTGTTATTTCTTTCAGTTTTCTTATTTATATTTATATATTTATATGTATAGGTAATGTTTTCTAATTTGAGCAATATAAAATATCCAAGGAGCGTCGGTGGCCTGGTGGTTATGGTATTCGACTTGTAAGCGAGAGGTAGGTACCTGGTTCAAATCCCACTGCCGCCATGTATCAATGACTCTTTTCTGAGTTATGTACATTAACGGTGAGGGAAAATATCGTGATAAAACCTACCCATTCTGCCCTGCCCAGCGACTGAATGTTCACCATGATCCAATCTGGTCAGGTTCAACGTAGCAGGTAGGGTCACGGAGGTAAGACGCAGTCGCTCCGTTGACCTCCACAGTTATTTGATCTGCCAATTCCTGGATCATGGTCAAGGCGGATCCCGGGCCGCGAGAGCACAATCGGGACATTAACGCCAAAAGATGATTATTTATTCTAATATGTATAAATGTACGATAGACACTCTAGCTTGACGACGCTCTAGTTTTAGTTTTTAATATCGTTCATCATATCAGCCAGAAGACGCCCACTGCTGGGCATAGGCCCCCCCCAGAGATCTCCACAAAGGCCGGTCCTGTGCTTTTCGCATCCAGCTGGTACCTGCGATCCTTACCAGGTCGTCAGTCCACCTTGTGGAAGGCCTACCCACGCTGCGTCTTCCGGCACGTGGCCGCCACTCGAGAACTTTACTGCCCCATTGGCCATCTGTTCTTCGAGCTATGTGCCCTGCCCACTGCCACTTCAGTCTGGCAATCCTTAGAGCTATGTCGGTGACCTTGGTTCGCTTGCGGATCTCCTCATTTCTGATTCGATCGCGCAAAGAGACTCCGAGCATAGCTCTTTCCATTGCCCTTTGGGTAACAGTGAGCTTTCTTATAAGGCCCACAGTGAGCGGCCACGTTTCAGTTCCGTATGTCATCACTGGCAACACACATTGGTCAAAGACCTTCGTTTTGAGACACTGCGGTAATTGGGACGAAAATATATGGCGTAGCTTCCCGAATGCTGCCCAACCGAGTCGGATTCGTCGATTGACCTCTTTCTCGAAGTTGGACCTACCTAACTGAACTATTTGTCCTAGGTATGAATAGTCGTCAACAACTTGAAGTGGAATGCCTCCAACGGTCACTGGAGTAGGCACAACATGGACATTCGACATAATTTTCGTCTTGTCCATGTTCATTTTAAGACCTACTTGTTGAGAGGCACTACAGAGGTCATCAAGCATTTTGCCCAAGTCTTCCAGGGTTTCAGCCATGACTACGATATCGTCAGCAAATCTGAGGTGAGTAAGGTACTCGCCGTTAATATTGATGCCAAGTCCGTCCCAGTCCATAAGCCTAAAGATATCCTAAAGTGCAGCAGTGAACAACTTCGGTGATATGACATCACCTTGTCTAACACCCCGCTGCAGCTGGATAGGTACTGTGGTCTTATCCTGGAGACGAACTGACATAGTGGCGTTTTCGTACAAACCCTTCAGTGCTTCGATATATCGATAGTCAATTTGGCACCGCTGTAGAGACTGGAGCACCGCCCAAGTTTCGATCGAATCGAAGGCTTTCTCATAGTCCACAAACGCCAAGCATAATGGCCGGTTATACTCTTCGGTCTTCTGTATAACCTGCCGCAGCGTATGAATGTAATATCGTTCATCGAATATCTATTTCCGATCGCAAAATTTATCGATTCCGAGAACGGAAGCCCAAAAACCGTTGAGGGTATCAATAACAATTCAATAAACAGACGGATTTAACGTTGCGATGACAGCTAAACGTTGGCAGCATCGCGTCGATACAATGCTGCCAACCTAACCGCTTAAGCGCGATGGGTCCATATCGAATTTCATAAGCCCACATCAAAGGGCTAGTTGAACTTAGTTCAGAATAATTGCTCGACTTAATGACTTTGGCATCATCACGGCATCGCTTTGTGAGGTTTGCTGTTTAAACTTTAACAGAAGCTAGTAAAGGTTGGTAATCCCTGTTTATATTTCTATGAGCTCTGGCCCTCGGCTAATGTGAATAATACAATAGGCCGGCAGCGCCTCGGGGTATTATCGCTGGCTTTATTTTGCAGCCTCTTTGGTACTGGCCTACGTAAGTACTAATTACACAGTCATAATGAAGCAAATGAAGTAATAGCTCCCAATTTCGTATTCTGAGTAATGGATGCCTTAATGTAAATGGCTGTTTTAGGACTCTAGTTAATTATTGTTTGTAGACAATTCTCTTACAGAGCGCGCGCGAGTTCATGTCCACCGGGCCCGACTGTCTTAACTTGAACGGATTATACATCGCCATCTCACTCGCTCAAACCGCAACCGAGTGAGATGGCGATGTATCGAGCCTCCAATAATTTCGAGTTATTGAAGTGGTCGTGCCCGATGGAGATGAACTCGCGCTCGCACAGTATAAATTAATGCCAGAAAGCTAAAAGTCTAAAGGTATTTTTATTTTCTTCGTTAAATGGAGTACCCACATTTCGTTTCATGCTTAATGAGATACAACAAAAGTCCACCGTAATTTTGACGTGACGTTAAACCTAAACAAACAATCTTTTGGGAATATTATTATTTTAGGCGAGTGTTTTCCGATGTAGCGGAAAAATGATATGGAAAAGTACCTACTGCGTACCTAAACCAATATTAAATATGTCGGTTTTCTGCCCAAATCGCGCCCTGACACAATGTCGGTGACGGAGGAAAATGATAATTACACCGAAGTTATTCCGTAACTTCATAAAACACAGACTCTATAGATTGGATTAATTATAAAACAAAGGCTGGGACTGCTTCTGCCTAAAGTTAATTTTGTGCTTAGGCTGCGCTAAGTTTGGCGATGTGTTGTAACGACTTCTTTGACAAGTAATTAAAATAATCAACTTTGGTAGATCGCGCACATTTTCAGGTAATTCTGTTTGTTCGTGTATGTATTTTCTTCTTATCGTATTAGATTTCTGTCCCTCGATTTTCCCTTCGTGTCAAACGCTCGACGTGCCCTGACAGTACCGCCCTCAAACGATTTCCAAATGCCACCTACAAATTCGATCTATGTCGTTTATTAAGTTGCCAGCTGACAGTTTTCCATGCTTACTCGATTGTAAATAAAAAAATATCAACTACATGCGTTTCTTTTTATTTGCAATTCCATTTTATATCTCGTTGATCAAAGTTATTCGAATAAACGTTATGATTTCTTTTTAATCTAATGCAAATGAAAATTGATAAGTACGTCGATAGCCACGTGAACAAATCCTTTTAATTATGTATACAGGGTATCCTGAAACAGGAGCAATAAATTTAAACGCTGATTCCATAATGACCACACCACCCACAACCTGATCCTTGTTTTCCAAAGCGCACTTAGAGAAAAAGTAATTTAAAGCTACAATCGACAATCAATGAGTTCCATCATCGCGAAATTGTCAGTTATCGGTCGTTAGATGTCTTAGTATTAGGCTTTTCTTAGTACTGGGCGACGTTTCTTAATAAGACATCAATTTCAAGTATTCCGACACAATGGTCTGCATTACATTGCTGGCTCTTTCAATTTTGTTTGATAACACAATTGACAGAAAAAGTCGGACGAACCCCGACCATTTACATACTCAAATATATTTTAAACTATTGAAACGATTTTAATGAAACAGAGCTAAGAACCATTTCGATTGATCTGGCTTTCAAACCGTTCCATTCGTTCAGGAGCTACGATGCCATAGACAGACACACAGATAGGCAGAGCCACATATACACAGATACACTTTAAGTCAAACTTATAATACCCCTTTTTTCGTCGGGTGTTAGAAATAACAGTAAATTTATTATTCATTGAAACCATTTGTAAATCAATACTTATTAGTTAAAGGGTATATATTTTAATTAATTGCTCCTGTTACAGGCCACATCTTGTATAAACCACCCATTAGACAGCAACTGTCTTTTCTTGTGATACAGTGAGAACACGGCCTTACGTTCCCTTTGTAGTCCCGAACATGAGAGTTACGTTTAAGTCAAAGTTACATAATATGTTACCCTTTATGAACTGTCATAACATACAATTTGTGTGGTATTATTTGTATGAGGTACGGCTACGCTACGAGCATGTGACAACTCTTTAATATTTTATAGGGTTTACCTTGTGCAGAGTGTTTCCTGTTCCGACTTCCATATCCATGTAAATATTTGTCTGAAGAAATCGCTTTCAGCAAAAAGATGTCCCTTTTACTTTTATTATGCTAGCTGTATTTGTATGTACTTTCCTCTTAATATACAGCAAATAAATAAAAATTAAAGGGATATTTTCCATTTGTACCAAAAAAAGTTAGGGTAACTAAGATAACTTAAATTGCTCGTGAGAGTGTAAATGAGGCTATTTTAAAAGCATACTTTATCGTAGTTTCTTAAAAAAGCATTTACTCTATTAATAACACCATTCTCTAGTCATTTATGCTTACTACACTCTCACAATTTCACTTTTCCTGTCAAATTTTTCGATCCACTGAAATTTATGGCACCAAAATTGTAAACAAACACGACTTTATTTCTTGTTGACATGCAATAATCCACCTAAATGGGAATGGAATTGGTTATACGATATCTAAATTAACCAATGTTCTAGAATTTTCTCGGTAACGCCATTCATTTTTCATAGCAAACATGGCGCTCGTGGAAATTGGGTGGCCATTACCCCAATCACGTCGCGTGAGAAATGCTAATAAAATCGGGTAATCAACAACAACAGAGTTTTCTATTCAATCGTTTTTCTTGTTTACTATTTTTGGACCCCCGACGAAAAAAGAGGGGTGTTATAAGTTTTACGTGTGTATCTGTGTTTTTGTCTGTGGCATCGTAGCGGAAAGACCGATTTGAATGTGGTTTTTCTATTTGAAAACCACTTTAATCAATATGGTTAGGTAGCTTTGTTTCATCAAAATCAATTCAGTACTTTAGAAAATATTTGAGTTTAAGTAAACTTACTCGTGGGTTATCCGGCTTTTTCGTCGGTTAGGTTTAATTATTGTCTAGGGCGGCACCTGTCAGCAGACGGTGTCAACCTTCGTCCAGGCATCTTACGGGGAGCTGACATACATTACATATTTCTTGGTAACTTTCATGGCTTATGATTAACCTTGGCATTTACATCTCACGGGATGTATAAAACAATGTCTGCGGATATCGTTGGGAACGTACAGGAGTGAAAGAAAATGCAGTCACTAGGAGAGACAAAGGACTGCTGAGTTGGTTTTGGTCACGGAGAGATTAGATTAACGAAAAATATATATGTGTCTAGACTGAATGGAGATGCAATCACTAGCATAGACTTAAGCGTTGGAAGGGGAACCGAGACATACATCATAATCACCGCCCATAACAGTCCACTGCAGGACTTAGGGACTCTCCCACAAAAAGGGGAGACTCTAGATCTTATGCCTTGAAAACATTAGTCGCCTTGTACGACACCCACTAGTGACCGAGACATACAATCGGAGAACCGTAGCAAGTGGAACAACGTGGTCTTCTGGCTACCCCTCGGAAAAAAGGCGTGGCGCCTGGTTCTTGGGTAAAAAACTACATTAGAAAGTCCGTTATGCAGGAGTTCTTAGCATCGAATGCTAATATGCAATGCGTCGATTATTTTCCATTTCTTTATTTTTAGAATTATTATTTTCAATGATATGGCGGCCAATTTCATTTGACTTTATGTTTGATACGAGATGTAAGGGATCAGCACAAGTGAAACAGCCGGTAGTCAGTATTGCACTGTCGCATAATTTATTACGAGAACCCGCGCCGAGGTATTCGCAGATACCTTCAACTTACATATCTAACACTTTACAATACCTAGGTTTATAAATATAAGCTTCAGTTTCATTTTATATTATGTTTTGAACTATACAGCCATCCACCAGACTGACAGACGCGACGTCCGTCGTCCGGATGAACTGATTAATCCGTAAATTATAATGTGGATTAGGAATGGACACCAATATTTCAAAAGCTTGTGACGTTTATCTAAATGGATATTTGAACGCTAACATTTCATATCCCAAGTTCTCTGAAATTGTTGCCGCATTTTTTCTTTTAAACTTCTTTGTAGGAACTACTTTTCTGTCGCCAAAGTTGGGAATTTCAAACTACGTGCAGGACTGTACCGTAGATACATATTATACAGAGTAAAGTGTTGCTTTAAGGTCGGAATCGAATTTCTCAAACGTCTCCAATGGAAACAGAAGACGCTTAACCTTATGTTTTTCCTGCTACACCGAATATATCCCACATTAGTGACAATTTTGAATACACATCGTATCCTTATTTTGGTAAATGTGAATGTGAATAACTAAAAACAAAGAAAATGTTTTGATAGACGTAGGTAATCAAAATATAATTTATTTATTCGTATGGCAAAAATACAATAAACGAGAAACACATTCAACTACAAATTTAAATCAAGCGAAGTCAGCCATTTAATTGCTTCGTCACTAAGGGTGATCAGGTCCTCCGGTGGGCCAGCGTAACTTGTGTTTGGGCAATCCGATAGTATGTGCCACATTGACTGAATAGGGGAACCGCACGGACACTGGGGGGATACACTCCATCCACAGCGGTGTTTGTAGGAGGCACAAAGGCCATGGCCCGTGCGTAGCCTATTTAAGTTGCACCAGTCTCGCCTAGATAGTTCAGATCCCTTTAGGTTGCTGCCAGGTACTATACCACATCCGAATTTTCCTGCCATACACAATAACCAAGTTTGGCTCCATGTCTATTAAAAATGTCCAGATAATTTTTTCCGGCATGTTTCCAGATCTATAACGCATGTTGGATTGACTGCTGACGAGCTAACACGTAGAGGTGAAGCGCTTCTTGAGAACAGCTGGTAGAATATTGACGACACGAATGTGCAATTCCAATCCACGTTTAGTACACTGGCGATAAAAGAGGAGAGGGGGGGGACGCATACTAGTTCATGGAAATTTATTCTGTAAAGTAGATACCGAGGAGTCTATATAGGCTTTGCAGCTAATGTTAATACTTCAAGGATCGACTGAATAGGCCGTTTCTAGGCAAGCATGCTTGTTCTTCGGTCGTATCGACACTTATCAGCAGATAAAACGACCACCGAATATCCGCTTAGAACAACGTTAAAAATATAGTTTTTGATAATCTATCTATATATTTATACCTACTACTAAAACTGTAAAAAAGCTGTCTGTACATTGAAGATATTTCAGAGAAAATTGTCGGGATAGGATTCTGGGACGACGCTATGCCAATTTTTGTCTGCTGTCTGCCTGTTTGTTAGCGCATCACGCAAAAACTACTAAAGGGATTTTGATTTGGTTTTGACGGTTTTGTAGCTTGAATTGCAGGGCACCAATTAAGCCATGTTTTATCTAATTCAGGTAGGTAGAACCAAAGATACAGCTCGACCTCCATGTAGTACTAGCATTCGTACATCACGAAAGTCATTTTAAAATAGTAAAAAGGGCAAAAGCTAAATTGTCATAAAAACTATTTCCACGCGGATGAAGGCACGGGTAAAAGCTAGTATTTAACATACCTATATTCGCACAATACTCAGTTATAAGAATGACAAGAACAGAGAAACGACAGAGCAGTCTAAACCGACTTAAGGTTGATAAAATGCTTACCGCCTATCTCGTGGTACAACGGCCACGTAGGTATATGGCGGTGTTGGGTGCTTGATGATAAATTATTAGCTTTGTGAGGGCCCAAATCTCCGGTTAATCCGGCTTTACATCCGCCCTCTGAAGTATGAACCGCGGTCTTCCGCCTAACGAAACAAAAGGTGGTATCACGACACTGACGCAGATTAAATAACATGTTATACACTGGAACCCAACCTCGGTTGTGTATGAAAGGGCATTGTGCTATTATTGTTGCATAATATAGGCAGAGGCAGTCCCTAATGTACTTTGGCAGGTAACTCATTTCCATAATGTGCTCTTGGCCCTGCGTTAAGCGTATTGTCTTGCAATAGTGTTTGGTAACTACGTGGAACTGATGGAGTAGGTACTTGTAAAGTAGTTTCCACTATAGTTACCACTAGATATCGTGGCGCAAGTTTTAATTTGGCGCGAGTGCAGTACGCGACATCCCCACAATTTGACAAGACAAGTAGGTGTAACATGCAGGCTAAGGAAAACAATTTCGAAGCTAAATAAATTTTTGAATTAATGGGTACATTCACACGACATGACAAATTATCGTCTTTCAAAACGCTGAAAAAGTTACATGGGACACGCTCCTTCGCGGAAACTTGGCAACGTAACGCTCTTAAATTTTACTCAAGTAACTTTCCTTGTATGGCTCGTTCGTCTTCTACAAAAAGCACGTATAAGCACGTACTTCTAGCTAGAATAACGGACAAACACACAATAGCGAAGACGCAAACAAAAATAACACAAACCAGATGAAAGTTATTTTTGTGAACGCCGGTTGAACCAGCTCTATCTGAACTGCTAGATATTAAATCCTTTCATTCCAAGATGTGGGTGTTTTCGCAGTTAAATGCACGTGATTGCAGTCTGACCTAGATGCTCTCGGGGACATTCTATTCCGCTGTCACGGTGCGGTGTTCCGTCGAATCTACAGCCCCGACGTCGGGTAGAAGCTGTTTTCCTCAAATCCGAGCTGTACTAAAGTATACAAGAAGTTCGTAGTCTGACTTCGTGATGTTAGCTGTTTGATTAGTACCTATATACCTAGTTAAAGTTGATTAGTTAGAGTGCCTAAGTTATTTTAATGAATTGTTTATTGCTAAATATTTTAAAGCAAAGGCCAAAACTGCATCTGTCAGTTTCTTTGTGTGTCTGTCTGTTCACGATAAACTCAAAAGCTACCAAATGGATTTTTATGCGGCTTTCACTAATGGACAGCTTGATTCATGAGGAAGGTTTAGGTGTATAATCTGTTAAGATTTCTACTAGAGATGGGCCTGAATGGCTTTGGCCGACTGGCCGACTAGTCTTCTTAGTCGGGTTTCCCGACTTGTCGGCGACTAGTCGTCTCATCTCTAGTTACTATCCCAGCGAATCCGAGTCGGGTCTCTGGTTGGTTATATCTATTTTTTAGTTTATAAATATAATAAATAAATGCTTTCTACCTTAGCTTATGCCTATGTTTACGCACAAAATCGACTATAATTCCAAAGACTTGAGCTATTAAATGTATGTAAATACAACGCACTCAACTCCTATTCATTCAATACTATTAAGGCGCCTCAATCAACTTACCAGTAGGTACCAAGTGATAAAGGTACAGACAGACAGCCCGCATGATAGGAACCAGTAACAATTGTCCAAAGTTTCATTACGTGAAATGTGCGCCTGAAATGGATAAGGTAGCGGTATACGTCTGGATAAGATTTTCAAGCTTGATAGGGGTTGTCACCCAAGGTGACTAAAGCCTCGTAAACATTAGTCGTCTTGACGTCAATATCCCGGCTGTGCTCTCGCGTACGAGGACCTGGGGTCCGCCTCGACAATAATCCAGAATTAGG
Organism: Blastobasis adustella; assembly: GCA_907269095.1. Lineage (NCBI taxonomy): Eukaryota > Metazoa > Arthropoda > Insecta > Lepidoptera > Blastobasidae > Blastobasis > Blastobasis adustella. The sequence continues at coordinate 11,261,275 of OU026130.1, forward strand.
CAGCTCAGGGAATTACAGTGGAGCGGCTTCCATCTGACCTCCGTGACCCTGTTAACAGGGGAACCTGGCCAGATTGGATTATGGTTATTTACACATTCAGTCACCTGAATATGCAGGTTTACGATGTTCTTCCTCACCGTAAGAGTATCGGTTGGTGTTCAACTAAGTACTTAGAAAAAGTTTTTGGTACATGGCAGCACTGGGGTTCAAATCCACATAAGTTTGTGTGTAAAAGTGTCACAAACCATTCTATAAACCGACCGCAGCAGAAAAATCTGTGAAGCGAAACTATAAAAATAGTATAATTACATGGCTGAATTTCGTTTAGACTGTTGGAAACTGCAAATCTGTTTAACAACGCGGTGCAGTGTCGGCAGACGTTTCAACTAAATTGAAAACGCTCGGTCCGGTCGGTTTTACTGTTGTTTTAAATGCAGGTTTAACTTTTAAATTTAATTAGCCACTCGTAGTTGAACATAAACGCTTGCTTACCGGGACGTTAATATAATTATTTTCAAATATCCATTTGCATGCAGACTGATATTTAAAACATCACTGCAATGCAAAACATAGGCATAACCTGCGATTTATTTGTGTTTAATGACGTAACCACAATGGTTACCACGTCCTGCTACGCAGAGGGAGCCGGATTCGATTATTAAAATAATGAATTTTAATTTTTGTCAGGTCTGTGTTTTTATAATATGGTATAATTTATATCATCATTATCTACCGAGGGGTTAGACCCGGCTTCTCCAGGGTCCGCTTTCCGACTCATTCTTCTCCACTTCGCCTGATCTTCTGCATCCTTGCGTCGTAGGGCTAGTAGTCGTAGTTTCTATGTAATTGAAATATATTTTATATTATATTTATATGCAGCATTTTTCATAGCTGTGTGTCGTGCTTTGCATAGCTTCGCGGTATATATTTTGTATCTGTATTTGTATTCTTTGGTGTACAAATAAAGAGTTTTGTATTGTATTGTATTGTAAGTGGAATTCGTCCAAGAATCTTTATTATAATTTTAATGCCAATAATAATGTAGGGAAGTGTCTAAAGCCTTCCCACCGCGTAAACGTAGTCATAGTCACCAGCTTAAGCATAGTCATCAAACTTTGAGTGAAGTGTTGCACAATGACACAAATTCAAATTAAAAGCGAGCCCAAACTCGTAGGTTTCCATGCGTAGTGTAGGATTTCTATTGCCACCTTCCGTCTCCATCATTAGATCAGCTCGATGATAAAATCATATTCCATTGTCACCGAACCTACATGAGTGAGCAATATTTCAGCTCAATTGGAAACCGGAAAAGGTGTCAAATTTAACTTGCAAGATTTTATTACGAACAGGCATGGGGACAGGTAAAACTAAATAAAAGATTGTAATAAGAAGATACCCTAGTAGCGCCCATCCGCTGTTGGGACGCTACGTGGTTTTGCGAACAATGCAGTTGCACGGCTTTGTGTAAAGATTACAAAATAAGCTCTCTGTCGTTGGCACAGAACCCGAAATTGTATAAGCATCTATACATTGTATAAAACAAGTAGTTTCCCGCCGTCTGTCCCTATGTAAACTCTTTATTGCATTAAATACCTTAGAATTCTATAACAAAAGCAATATAACATAGATAGCAAAGGCGCGCTTATCCCACAATGGGATTTCTTACAGCTAACCTTCAGCTATGCTTTATCTGTAGCTAGCTTACAGTTATGTATGTATTTAAATACGCTTAGATCTTGAAACTACGCAAGGGATTTCAACAATAAGTAGTGATTCAAGAGGAAGGTTTATAAGCCAGAAAAAAAGGTTGGTACGTGTAAAGTAGGTGTACGCGAACGAAGTCGCGCCGGGTCCTCTAGTTTGAGATAAAGTGTGCATAAAAAGCGTATGTCTGTACAGGTTCTTATGCCTTTCATCTCGAATCCATTGCTTTTTCGATTGAATTCGAATTGCACTCGAATAAAAACCGAGGGATGATGTTCATAAATCATTGAAACACATTGTGAATTTTTAAATAATAGCTTTGTTATCGAGTTGAAATTCAGTCAAAAGGAACAGGATATTTTTTGTCTGTTCCTATTGTGTGGTGAAACTACGTAGTTACGGTACACGGTGATGCTACGGGGTGAAACTGCGACTTCCTTTTATATTTATTTTTTTATAAAAGGCCAATTGGACTAGGCATTCATTTGGCCGCCATCTCACCTGGTGGTAAGTGACAATGTGGCGAGGATGGAGCATGCCTGTCTAGGAATAACCTATTAACTGTAGCTTTATAGGCGTCTAGATTATAATAATCAGGGAACACACTCGCAGGTGACGCATTCCATTCCTTAGCGTACGCATTATACAGATTAAACTAAAGCGGCTCGTGCGGATAGCTGGAAGATCCACAACATAAGGATGAAGCGCTCGTATGGAGGAAAACTAAACAATGCGCGTTCGCTGTTCGTACGCTGAAAATAAGCTTTTCAATATAAGCACAAAACCCAAAATTGCATAAGCATTTGAGATGACACGAGCAGAAAAGTGGTTATCTGTACAAGCTCTTATACTCAGATGTTCGAACTGCACTCGGATAAAAACCGGGGGAAGGTATAATTAATTGTCATTCATAAGTAATAGCTTTGTTATCGAGCTGAAATTCAGCGAAGAGGAATAAAAGTACATATTAATTTCTGAACTGTGGCGATTGTAGTGCCATACCCATTGACATTTATTTAAAATTGTAGGTAAGCATTTACTCATAAAGGAACGTTGGTATTAACAAGTAAGTACTTGCTTTTGCATTTATTTGCATTCCCCAGTGCAACACGAGTCAAAGAAAGTAGGTAAATTAAGTACATTTTCCCAGACATGTCTTTCAGGCTTTGACCTGGATATAAATATACTAGTGAGTTTTCTCAAGGTAACTGGAGTTACTGGCCTAATTAAAGCTAATAAGTTGATAGTGAATGCTTTTGAAGTAATCTGAAACTTCCAAGAATTTCAGGGTCCAACTCTATGTTTCTAAAAGTCCTTATGAGCTGGGTACGCAGGATGCTTTGCTCTTAAACGACGAAAAATTTAAATAATTTCTTCTTTTCTACGAAGCTTTCATTATAAACTCCATACAGCAAAGTTCCGTTTGCTAGTTAAAATTCCTAGAAGCCAGTCAAAGCTAAAGCTACAATGGACAAAGGTAGAGTTTGTAGAGTCAGCTATTGTAGAGTGCTGTGATCTGAACTTTTTGCCTGTAAATGCATTATGAACTTGTGAGTTGGCAACCTACATTTTGCAATATTCCCGACTCACTTTTCGTAGCAATTACAAAATTATACCAAATGGGTAGTTCTTGTAACAAATTTACAATTTAGTATAAAAAAATTATCTTTTCGAAAAAAGCCGGTATTATTTTGAACAAAAGACATTTACTGCTCAACAACATTCGAAAAAAAAAAAAAATGACCACACTCGTGATTGACAAGACACATGTTAAAACAACTAGACAAGGTGCCGCGCCTTCGGCAGTATTATTGTAGAGATGTCAAAACTGGACGGCCAGCGAAAATAGCCCGTCATTTTATGGAAAACCTGTTAAGTGCGCGCGGGGGATTCGCGGTGTTTCCACCCGTTTTTCCACACTCATACCCATCTCCATTTATCACCGGAAGCAATAAAGACGTGAACCGCCATATATCCATGTCGAGGTCCCACATATTGTAGTTAATGATAGCTACTTTTAGCAAATAAAAGGCCTCTAGAAACATGAATGCCCTTGGTGTGGACGCTTCTGGTGCTTTGTTGACGAGTGACAACAGATTTTTACATGCTTTTTACTTTTTTTGGATATTTTTTTGTATTCAAATAAGTAACATCTTCGTTATTATTATGATCAGTGTTGCGATATGAACCATCTTATTTTTAACTATTAATTAATATTATTATTTAATATTACAAAGTTGTCTTTGATAACTCAAAAAAAATTCATATTACAGCTAGCTTACGTAATGTCTCTAAATATGCAGGCATCCCAATATTTTCCCATTCGCCGTAAAGCGGTGGTCGCCAGATGAATGTGAGGCAGGCATGGAATGTGAAGGACGTGAAAATTCATAAAACTGTTTTCCCCCACAACGTGTTTTATTAACATACCCTTGCAGAGAGACGGCAAAAACATATTTTTATTGAAATAATGCCTTAACTACATATGTAGATTTTGGAATCATTTTTAGTCTCATAATAAATAATTGAGAACAAATGTATACCTATATAGGTCCTAGGCATTAACTGCAGTGGTGAAAAATATTTAAGTATTTTTAGTAGGTATTTATATAGGTACCTATCCAGTTATGGGGTCCATTGACCCTCGATTGTAGGATATTCTCAGCATATTTTGACCCGATGAATTCCAAAACCCTACCTAAGAAATATTATTCAATACCTCCGTTCCAGAATTTAGGAAGATATTGATAATGGGAGTATTATGTTTACTACCTTCCTAACAAAGCAATAAGCAAGTCAAATTAATTTTTGACTTTATTTTGTTGAAGATATCCAGAAACTGAAACGAATCAACAATCACATTTATAGCACAGGATAATACCTAGATCCACCGTCTTTTCGAAACAATAATTTTGTTTGCACACCAACAATTTTGTCGGTATTCTAAAATGTAATCCAATCGTTTACACTTGCGTAGACTTTCAATTTAATGGATAGGCATTTAAAGTTTTCAATTTCGAATCGCCATAACCGTAGCTCGGAGCGAAGAGCGGAATCAGTAGAGAGAGGCAGTAAGGCCGACTACACAAACATCAAAGGGGCATATTCTTTGACAATTTAGGCTGTAGAGGAAACCAATTGGATGTACAACGAGGAACATATCAAACCGGAGACATCCGCCCTGTGTAAGCCCACGCTTTGACATTGTGACGCCCTTTTATGGGATCCGGGGTCATTAAGTATATCTGTCGCCCTTTTCTCTTCAGCGTCATTTGTTTTGTTTTATGACGGCCTTTGCAATGACCGTAAATGGATCTGGGTGATTCTGAGAAATAGAACGAGACTTGCTATTTGGCCAGCAATATAATTATGGGCGGGGTACTCCTAGACCTCAGGTACTAAAATCAACATAGACCCGGCGGATAAATCTGTGTGTTTAAAGTTGGTCAGTACCTACACGGTGTTGATTTAGGCCTTAGGGTTATCTTGGATTCGAGTTTACCTTCCGAGTTATTCTAATATTGCTATGATAGTGAAATAATTAAGAAAGGAGAGAACAACTAGGTACAACTGAGCCCGTTTTATCACAAAGCACTGTTGTATATTTTCTACACTGCTCAGCTCCAATTTCAATTTACCAAAACCACAAAGATTAAAACTTCGATAGACATATTCCAGGTAAACAATATAAAACCCGGTAAATAATCACAGAATGTCAGTTGTAGAAATTCCAAGTAACAATCGAGTAATCCAACTTATTCTCTGCCCTTGGAAGGCAATGGCTCTTTCGTCCATTCCTTAATGTTTATTTCACAAAAGTAATCCACTCCGCGAATGACATTGCTCGTTCGAGTTTCCACGCCCTTTCAGGCGACACTCACAGAAGCACACCCAAGGTTACAATTGTGTGTTGTGCCCACACAATTCGCGGGCACTCATTGGGAAATTGAGGCGTTTGCTTTTTTAAATTTCATCTGACACCGTGGAAAGCCGGCAATTTTAATTTTAGGGTGAAGAATAAGGTGCAAGTATAAAAACGGGGTGACAGTCGGCTTAAAAGAATGTTTAACCAGTCTCAGGCATCCTTTTATATTTGTTTTCTCTCCTTTGTTTTCTATCTTTTATTTTATTTGTTGTAAAGAAAAACAAAAAAATTACGAGTAGGTATGACTCTTTTCTAAGAGAGAGAAGCCGCTTTGTTTAGGGGTTTAAGTAACGACAATAAACTAGCACTTGCTTGTTTAACTCGGCAAAATGTTTTAAGAAATGCAAAGAATAACTGGGTTTCCTCAAGCACGGTAGCCTTCTTTTTTCTTTATTTTTATAGCAGCATTTCTTCACACTTGAACAGAAATTAAATGCTTGCAGTTTCAAGGTATCATTGTTTCCGATGAATTGAGATCCGAACATACGAACATGGTGTATTTATTGAAATAATAAATGCAAACACAAACAAAATTGCAATATTGAATTTTCCCCCTGAATTTCTCCTCTCCAAAATATGTTTTTCATTAATTATTTACAATTTAAATGATGGACGTGGACATAAAATAATGCTGCGGTATATTAATTAGCTCACCAGAGAACAACAAAACCGTATGCATTGACTTACCTTTGCAAAAATTTAAAATGAAAACGGTTTTAAATTGTGTCCAACGCAGCATGTTGGACACAAATATACAAGAAAATAATTTTAATGTAATCGAAAAACATTATTAATGCAATTGAGTTGATCTCAATACATCTAGGAAAAGAAACTGAAATTGAAGATGGAACCGAATTACCCAGAAAGTGACAGTTTATACAGGTTTCCAATCAAAACAGACAAAAACTATAGGTTTAACAGGTAAATATACCTTTATATTACAAGCTACGGAAATATAAATTTTAGTTGATTTGACACCGATTTATCTTGCTGGAATAGAGCATACACAATACGTATATTTAGATATTCTCTTTTTTATCAATAACTAATAATAAATTCGGTTATATATAATTATTGTCATCCCTATCGTTATTGAGGCAATACGAATCTAACGAAGAATCCGAATGGCCGGAAACCATTTTAGGCTCATTTTCTAATCAAAATTTTAATAATGATCTTAAATTTTTAAGGCAATTTATAATTCTTGACGTTCTATCGCAAAGTAATCAGTTTATTAATAACTGCATAATAGCTTTCATGCAAAGCCATGAGGTATCAATATCACCGTTGATTAGGTATTGTCTAAGCAATAGAGGATTTTTAATCCAAGGTTTAAAATAGTTAATTTAAGCTTTTTTGTATTTTGACCTCTCTCTCTATTTTGAGGGTAGAAGTTGAAATTCAAATCGTTTCTCACTCTTTTACTTGTAAATAAATGAATTCACAAAAAGCTTCGTCCAAAATGTGGAAATGATATTTCAACTTACGTCAAAGAAGAGAATAAAAAACCAGCTTAGGGCGTAGTTAAATAATTATTAAAACACCCCTCATCAATTAGCACCGCGTTCAAAGTAATTGACGGATAAAATTTTGGGTCTCCAAAAAGTATGCTTGTACCCGGGGTTATGTCTGACTGTCACAACTTAGACTAGATACCAGCTAAATAGGATTGAGTGGGGGGCTTAATCAGTATCGCCATAGTTGTACTATGGTGGAATTGTGATGACAGAGCCAAGATCCAAGACGCAATCTAATCTTAATATTTACTTTATATTAAGTTTTTAATTGTCTGCTTTAGCAGACAATTTTGTATTTATACAAAGTACAAGAGTATAATATTTAATAAGTATTTTTTTAAGTGATCTTAAAAGAAGGAAATAATGAATGCTAGTTAAATATAGGTTGCCAATGATAATTATTAGGAAGTACAGATATTTGTATCATTGAAATGGGTGGAAATTTAGTTTTTATAATGTGGGTATACGTAAAATCGCGGACAAAAGTTATCAATTGAGGAGTGGTAACCCTGACCGCATAAGCGAGTTCGGGGGTGATTACGTTTATCTTCAGATTCTTTATAGTAATACAATATTTTGGAAAATCAAAGAAATCAAAGAGCAGCAGTAAAAGTTTTCCGAGACCCCGAGGTAAGCAAATAAAGAGTAACGGCAAACGACAATCTGAAATCTCCCACTGCGGAATACTTCTAAGGCTTCCATTTAATTTGACTGATTGTTTACTTTCCATTTCGCGGATTCGTAGATTGAATTTTATTTATTCATCTTCCATTTGGTTTAATACCGTAAATAAGGAGGATGTCGGGGAAATCGAATCCAGAGAAGGTGACGGGGCCCAACGGGTCGTCTCAACAACGATCAGCGTTCATGACGTTCCGTCACGCCTATTCGGTTTCGAGAAATCCTCTGGTAATGTCTGAATATGAATGTCGTGAAAATGTTGTCGTTCAAATGGAATTCGATCTCTGTTGTCGAATCGCGTACAAGTTCAAGCTATAAATTATAACGTGTATTCCGAAACAGATTTGTCTCTTTGAAATATAATTCTGTCCCTTTATAATAAGTAGTCAAAAATTTATAGAATTTTGTTTTCTTTTATTCGATTTAGTTTGGTAATAAACCTACTTTGTCTCGGATTGGTTTCGAGCGGGTCTCAGTTCAGTATGAACTAACAATTGATGCGTTTTAAGTGGGTATTTGTTTTCATAACTGCGGCAAAATCAGTGACCTATGGTGTGAAGTCACATCTGTTATTTTATGTTGGCGGAATTATGAGGTTTGTTTGCATCAGTGGGAATTGATCTTTGCCAGAGTTTACAGTCGTTAAGCGGTAATCATGCGCCAACAAAGTGTCCAAACAGTTTGGCGAAAAAATTGTTCTGCACCATGCATGATGTAGTTTTAAAAAATATAATTATAATTTAATAATGTTTAGTTACACTACATACAAACGTAACGTAAAGTCATTCGTGTCCGTACCACCCCTCCGTAAACTCGGTAAGTTAATACTTAAAAGATCCGGAACGGTACTACAAAATTATGATGCAAATCGTTAGCTTTGAAAAAGTATCCCATTGTTTTGTTCCACTGATCGTTATCAGCTTACCTGGCCAGTGCGGCGAGCCTAAGAAAATTTTCTTTCCAAAACAAAGCCCTTGGGTGGATATAAACGTATTTCCGTTCCGTTACCGTAATCAAAGCCTAATGGAGCCCCTATTAGTGGTCTTGTTAATAGGTTCCTTCCTCATTACTTGTTAATTTGTTTCAATTGTTCTAGTTTCCTGCTGCTGACGACGGGCACTCTCTAAACGGAGGTCGCGCCAAGGATCGGCGATCAACAACCTCTGCGTCACAAATCACGTGATCAGCGTCAAGATGATTCGTCAACAATGAAACCTTCTTGGATTGTTGAGTAGAGATATCGGTTCAAGCTTTCACGCAGCCCACTTCTCTAGACGTTGGTTAAAGTTACAGATTAAGTTGCTACCCTTTCAGCCGCTGCTGCAGAATTTCCTTTAGAGTTTATATTACGGCAGATCTACAATGTGCTTTTAACTTGGCATTCTTCCTTTTATTTTGTATTCGTATTAATGTTACTCTGAGAGAGAAAAGAATGGTTACTACCATGTAAACCATACCATGTACCATGTATGTATTTTGTATTACTACTTGAAATAAACATATTCTATTCTATTCTACAAATTGTTACTTATATTTAAAATTTACTGCGCCGTAGTATTGTGTGCAAATACAACGCAATACGCACACAATACCACACGCCCGGCTGCTTCAAAAAGCCTCAAACATTCACAATCCATTGCCGATCCGCAGCGAATGGGGCTTTTTATGTTTGCGGAACGTTTTCCGCTTTTGTAGCACTTTAAAAATCACTCGAAGCTGACCCCTGGCGCGCAGTGTTTTATATTTCATATCACGTTGCAGACGGCAAATAGGGTCTTCTCTACAGCTACTGCGGGCTGCCAATAGCCAAGTCTTGCCATGTGGGCTTAATAGGCTATGCAGCCCCGAGATTGCCAATTACTAAAGCAATTGTTAACAGTTCAAATGTGAGACGTGCTTGCAAATGGTTTGTACAAATAAACAGCAGGTAAATGTATTCAAATCGTGTTACTGACACGGTTATATCGGATGCAGGGCGGCATTGTGAGCTCTGGATATATTTACGGAGCTAACTAACTGCAGGGTTGACTGAATTAGTTAAAACGGCAAATGAGCTACTGGAATTTGAGTCCAAATTTGCATTTTGATCATATTTATCTATTTACCTGTGGCAGGATTTGGTAAACTCAGTTAAGCCTGGGTATCCACACACCACCGTCTTATATATTTCTGCTATTAAGCAACAATGATTGTTGTGCCCGGGATATTGGTGCCATTGTTTGCGTTTCCTTCCTGGAAATCGAGCATCCTATTGACCTATTTTTTGTCACATATGTGTACAGTTCATGGGAATGAGAAAAACATAGACGTTCAGAACATAGACGTAACGACGTTGTTTGCCTATGGGGAGCAGTCTGAATTTAACTTTAACTTTTTAACTTTTATTCTATTTTTACTTAACTTTTTAACTTTCACTTAACTTTTTTCGTCAAGTGTAATTGGAGATATTGTTGACTGATCTTGCCGACTTATTTGATCTCTGAAAAATATTGGTACCTAAAGCATTGAACATTCCGTTCATCGCTACGCAATATCACTGACGTGAACGTCCTTGCGCAGTGTCAATTTGTCCAAGCATAGGTAGTTTATTTATTTAAATATTTAAAGCATGTTGCAGTCTGTGTTCGCAAAGATAATGGAGAAAATATAAATCGGAGCGGAGAGCGTTGTGAATCAGAGCAAAGTTTACGCAATGCTCTGGTGAAGCTAAAATCATTTTCCGTGCATAATATTTCGCATTTTATAAGCAGCCTGTGCTGGTGCATTCATACTCAAAAGTCTTACCTACAATGCACCTAAGTAATGCGCTTTAAGTATAACAAAACATTCCGAATGTTGCTGCCACAGCTCTCTCCTCCCGCTGTAGGGCAAGATTCCTTTCTCAGTTACTCTAATTGCCCCCCCTCGAGTACTCTTCAAGGCATCTCATAAAGTTGAAACATATCCATGCACTCTACATTTAGGGCAAGTAGGCAAATCGTTATAATGTGGGGAATAGATAGCTAACTGGTATACACCAGTTAGTCGCAGCCAAATGGCAGCGACCTATCAAACGACATCTCATACAATAGGCGCTGTCCTAATGGTCGTACGACCGTAGTCGTGCGACGGGGGTCGCATGAAAACAAACATACAAATGTCTTTGAAATGTTCTAATTGCGTCGCACGATGGAAATTTGATTTGATTTTCGGAATCAAATGTATGGATCTCCATGAAAGTGTCCAACGAGGCAGGGTTAAATTAAATGAAAATAAATAAAATGAAATGGAATGGAATAAATCTGGATAAATTGGGATTATTCGGAATAAATCAACTAAATAAAATATACTAAAAAGCAATTACATTAAAGTAGTAAAATGGAATAAATCGAAAATTCCGATTAAGTATTTGACCATTTTACATTTAATTTAATTGTTTTCCACTTTATATTATTTGGAAACGATCGTGCCACCATGGTTGTACGACGGGTATTGCACGACGAATTAGGTCACCTCAAAACCGTCGTACGACCACGGTCGCACATCATCACAGTCCACTGCAAGACTTAGGGTCTCTCCCACGGAAAGGGAGGTTATTACCATAATCTCATGGCGCCTGCCCGCCTGGGTTGGAGATTGCAGTGTTGAAAATATATAACAATGGCTAATGTCGGCTAATTACGACAGCGCCTTACACCGCTCAACGTGTAGGGAAGGTAGAAAAAGTACTATTTAAACATATTATTTCACAACCTGTACAACTACGAGTATGTAGTACTAAAAAGCCTCTGAGTTAAACTGCGAACGGACAGACTGACAGGCGGACATGGCGAAACTATAGGTTCCTTATTTTGTCATTTATCACGAAACTATAAAAATTTTTTTTTTACTTAACACAAATTGTAATTTTCCTTATTATTGTTCGAGTATTTTGCCTGACTGAAACTGAAACAGCTAAACTGTAAATTACTATTGCTAAATAGATAAGGGGCATGGATTTAGTTAGAGAATGGAAAATCCCCTAAGGGACTTGTAATCTGTCACCCGTTCCGTTAGGCTAGAGGATTATTGGCTCAGCTCTTTCTGTTAATCGTTATCTAATTCAAAGGGGACTTCGCAAAGTTAAAACTGTACCATAAATTTTAGATTTCAAACGAATCATTAAATAAAATGTTTACTTTTCGTACAATATATTTATATTTGATATGATTATGTGATTTACTTGGATCTCAGTCCGCACTTTTATATTCATAACATTTACGTAGGCATCATCATCACAGCACATTATAGACCACTGCAGGACTTAGAGCTTCTCCTAGTGTAAAGGATAAGTGCTATTCTAGTCTGCCGGACACCACACGGCCGTACGTAGGCATATAGACACCTGAATTCAATCCAGGAGTGATTTTTATCATCATCTTCATCTTAGCGGTCAATCCTGGCTTTTGCCAGGCTTCGCTTTCCTCCTACTCCATCTCCACTTCATCGAGTCTCAGCAAAATCTAATAAACATCATAGGTAACTATAAATGAGTACATTTACAGTGAATTTCAGAACCACCATGTACCAATGACTCTTTTCTGAATTATGTACATTTAAGGTGAGGGAAAATATCGTAATGAAGCCTGCAAATTTAGGCAACTGAATTTGTAACCATAATCCAATCTGGTCAGGTTCCCCTGGTTACAGAGGTCAGATGGCAGTCGCTCTACTGTAATTAGCTGATCTGCCAAATCCTGGATCATGGTCAAGGCAGACCCCGGGCCCTCGTTCACGAGAGCAAAACCGGGACATTAACGCCAAGATGATTATTTACAGTGACTTATCGAGTTTCCCCAACAATCTCTAAAGATGAACTCAAATGAAGTTATGCCCCATCGCAAAATTTTAATTCCCCTTTAAATGGTATCCAGCCGAAGCGAAAGCACCATAAATATTTTATAGCTCATGAAAAGTTGTCCGTCAACTGTTTTTCCCGTTGCAAAACCTTGTCAGGCCAATTTCAGGAATTTCTGAAATTAAATTGCTGTATTTTCTGTTTCATTTTTGTTACTACCTACGTAGTTATTATCAGGTATGTTCTGTATTTATTCTTCTCACGAAATTTATTATTAAAGTCATTTTTAAAACCTGTTGATTAAATTGTCGTTTCAAGACTTCGTAGGCTTCCAATGATGAAATTTTTATTACAACTACCCACGTGATCCTACGAAATCTTATTTGAAGACTTTTTGGCTAATGGAAATCCTATAAGTTATACTCGTAATTGCCATAGCTCTAAGTTAAAAAAGTTCTCAGACTATTAATAGTTGGATTTCCATTCTATTTTTCTACCTCTACAATGAAACGGTACGAATTGTATGACGATAACATCGGGGCAATACTAATAAAACAAGCCATAAAAAGAAAAAATGCGTATCTTATCCCATATTTGTGAAAAATTGCTTTAGACATTAAGCCGTGTGCACATCCGACGTTTATAAGAACGACTTGCTATTGTTATTTTAACGGGAGCAAAAAATATCAGTAAATCTGTAATATTCCTCGATTTTTCGAGATTAATAGATTTTGTAACCTAAATGTAAAATTACATGGCGATGTTATTGATAGTTTCTATATCTAGGTATCTATTTATCTATCTTCTATCTAAATTCTACTCTATATTATATTATTATGAAACTGTAAAAAAGCCGTGTCTGTACATTGAAGAGATATCAGAAAAACTAGTTGGAATGGGGTTCTGGGGCGTAAACATGTGAATTATTTTTATTTTTTATCTTTTCCTGTATGTGTCTTGTATCACGCTAAAACTATTGAACGGACTTTGATTTGGTTTTAATAGTTTAATAGCTTAAAGTCCAGGGTACAATATAAGCCATGTTTCATCTAATTCGGGTAAGTTGGACCAGATATACAGCTTGACCTCACCGTAGTACTAGCATCTATACAATACGAAGATCATTTAAAATGGTAATCCCGGCAAAAGCCAAACTGTAAAACTATTTCCACACGCAAAAGCTATTATTTTTTAATACTTTAATACCTTCCGGGCATTCCTTTTAATCTACTCTCCTACTAAATCTGAAAACTATTAAATAGCATACCATAGTTCAGTTATTATAGGGAATAAAGATATATATTACAAACACGAGTGCCCTTAAACATTTTGATATTCGCATTAGCCTTCAAACCACGTCTCAATAGGGAAATTGTCTTAACTTTCTCCGATAAGTAGCAAGGGAATAGGACATTGTAGATACTTATACCTATATATCGGCAAGTAGTTCCTTGTTTATGTGGAAGACTGGCGTCCGCTAGTGACGTCGACCGCGTTACAGTATTAAGGCTGATCCCGTTGGAAAGATATTGAGTTAGGTATGGATATTAATTTATAGAATTAGGTATGGTATTATTCTGATAAAATATGTAAAGTTTCATCAATAAACAAAATATAATACTGTCACACTAAACTGTTCCACCAGTCTCCGAGTCCCCAGCGGAAATCCTTTGTCAACCTCGCTTTGCCGACGGTATTAGGCGGCACACCTAAACGAGTAACTCTAGTAACTATTAACTCGTGACTAGGTTCAAAGTACGAAACGACCGTGTATGGGAGACCTCCCATACAGTTCCCGGCAAGCCACAAGACCTGTGCCGCCGTGCCAATGTTTCGTATTTATTGAAAAGAACCACATTATATTTCAGAACCGTCCGCGAAAATAAGTTCCTATTTTCAAGTCAAGTCAATATATTTTGGTCAATGTAGCTAACAATATAATGAACTTGTGTATGAACGTCAATAATCTGCATAATAGGTAGGTAATTTTACAAGACGATGCACTGTGGTAGATATCCCCGAGCTAGTAGAGGATTTGGTTCTCAGGGCGGCCAACGACAATTGTAGCGTATAGAATTACAGACGTACACCACAATCGTCATTAAGTCGGGCTGGAAAATTCCACATATAAATCGCAGAGGATATAGGAAAACTTATCACATAGGTAGATCAGGAATGGTGACTGGGTACTAGTTACTAGAATGAAACATGAGAGGTAATGGTTCTAGTTTATTTACGGAAGATACCATCTGAATAACCATGCTGCAACTTCGAACTGCATCGCCTAAAGAAAACAAATCATATCAATACATACTCCGTACTGTACCCATTGGATAACAATAGTAATTGGAGCTTAAAAATAAACGAAATTAAGTTGATACTAATAGTATAAAAATTAAGTTAAATTGTCAACTAATATACTTTTACTAAAACTCTATGGATTTTTAAGTCTGAAAATAAATATATTATTATTATATATACTGTACAAGCATAATGATCATTATTATGTACTACCCGTTCTCATCGGCTTTCATCTGCGCGCACTTCGTATCTCTGTAAATATTGAACTTTCCCGCGGGACCCAACTATTTTCCTGACATAAAAAGTAGCCTATGTCGCTTTCTATCAGTGAAAGAAATTTAAAAATCAGTCCAGTCCAGTTTCGAGTTTATTCATAACAAACAAAAATAGGTAAGTACTAATATTTATTTTATAAAATTTTTGAGTGACTATTGAAAATATTTAACATCAGTATGTTGAAGTAATTGAAACTTTCATATAATATGATACCTTTTACGAGGTTTAAGTTACCACAAATATTTTTAATAAAATGTGAGAACGAAATTCACCTTCAAAGAAAATGTATGCCTTTTTATTACGTTAAATATTTGCCTGTACCTAGTAATTGAAATCAATGCCTCAATTCCAAGGTTGTCTGGGACAATGAAAATGATATTTGCTTTCTGATTTCAAATCAGTGATGCAGAACTAACCGATATCACTATTTGTTTTTACTTATTGATTATTAACTATCAGATTGGTCGAGCACCAACCTTCAAATTAAACGAGTGGCTTAAAAGGCGACTAATATCTTAAAAAACCTCCGTGAACCAAAAAATGGGCAGCAGCGTTTTCAGTCGTTAGTATTTCAGGATTCCATACCCGAAACCTCCGCTCTCTGTCCATCTGTCTGTCACAGGCCTGTTTCTTTGCAACCGTGACAGCCAAGTATTTGAAATTTTCACAGAATATGTGTTTCTATGGCCGACTTAACAACAATTACAACAAATAATAATAAAAAATTAATTGGGGTCCCCATACAGGGAACATGCTTTTTTCGGCTAAAACTAAAATTATAGATAGCGCTAATAATAAAGTATAAAAACAAGTATAAAAAACCGGTAAATCGTGAGTCGGTCACGCATATCAATGTTTTGAAAAACAATAGAATCTGGCGAATTATATGTTGCTCTGGCATCAAAATCTTGTTGCTCACCTAAGAATTATTTGTGTTAATGGCACGGAACCCTTTGTATACGAGTTCGACTCGCACTTGGCCTGTTTTTTTAAAGACTGCTGTATCCAACCCCTCTGACAGGCGTAGACATTGCGTCAAACCCCTACATTGAAGGGAAAAAGTTCAAACCCAGCACGGGGTTTTTATGGGCTAGGCAAAAATATGTTTCCGTTGGTCCAACAATCGGACCAAGTCCTCTATGTATATGACAAATTCTTTGAATCAAGTGAAATAAATATCCGAATCAAGTAGATAAATCCCGTTGGACCGACTGTCGGACCAAGTGAAAAAAGCACTTGGTGTAGGTACCTAATTGTAGGATCAACTGATCTAAGGGTTGATGTGATGTGGTCATGAACATATCATAACAATACGTTTGTATGACGTAAATATGACACACAAAACATAGGTGTACTACCTGTATCGTAGTTTTTAATGTTTTATAACACTTAACAATTAACCTGTTTTTCCGCCTACACTTATAACTCTAACACTAATAGCAACTGTCTAACAGACTGTTTATTCAAATTACGACTAACTTGTTCCATTGTTAACCTCAGTAAGTTAAATTTAGCTGAACCACGCTTCAGGTCCGATTTCTATGTAGATTTTAGCTTAATTATACATTCGATATATTTCGAGAACTTATTCAAGAAATCTAACTAATATAAGATTAATATACTAATCTTGCCTATATAATGAACAAATGAGGTAGTAGCTATTTAGTACCTACATTTAGTTAAATATTTGGATTTATATAAAGCCGTCAAAAACTGTTTTCTATTAAACATGGGCGACTCGACCTATGGCCTTATCTACGGTACAGAGCGTACATACCGTCTGCCTCTGACATTATTCGCCCCAAATCTCGTGAATGGGAGAATTTCAATTCTAGAAGCTTTCATCTAAGCCGCAATAAAGGATCTAAAATAAGAAATGTTCTTCGTGAAACTGACTGATCGCCATTTGGGCTGTCGACTGGAGCCATTGAAGACATTAAGGTAATAGATGGAACAATATAAACAAGAGCACAAAGGCCAATTCGGTCCGTACCATATATTACATGCATGTAATACCACGTAATTGCCACTCTTAGGCCGTTACTTCTTATTACCTACCTCTAGTCCGTGACTAGCTGCTAAACGGTCCTACACATTATCTTTCCCCAGTTAATGAAATGAGTAGAACAAGTGTCGTGAATTAACCCCTTATTAATTAAAAAGTGGAATTATGTCACTGAGTTTCTATAAAACATATAGATGTGGCGGCAGTGTGTTTGCAAGAGCGATAACGAAGACTAAGCAATGATTGCATTGACGACCTGAGTAGTTCAGTTTGTTAACATGTTGGTCGCCACGCAGAGACTTGAGTTCGATTCTCGGCTAAGCAGAAATTGAAATGATGATTTTTAATTTCTGTTGCGGGTCTGGGTGTAGTATGTATAATAAGGATGTATTTTAAAACAACTATACGAGTATAAGTAGTTTATCATTTATCTAAAACCCATAACACAAGCTTTGCTTACTTTGGGGCTAGATGGCGCTGAGTGAATTTGCCAAAGTAGTAGTAGTCTAGACGTTACGGAGAGACCACAACACTGCGTTGCGGCGTGGCATCGCAAACGCAAAAGAAATTCAACGCATCGGCTTCGTACAAGAAGACAACCACCGTGACTAAAGTTTCCAGTGAAATATATCCAAAGATAGGAAAGTTCTTCGTTCAATGTCGTAATTAGTCATCTTGTTTTGAATTACGTGCCTATTCCAAGTGTGAACACTGACTGAGCGGAAGTTGATAGGTAGATAATTCCGCAATTCGTTGTACGACGTCGTAGATTTCTACGATGCGTGGCGCGGTGTTGTGGCTGGTCCTGGCGGCAATCAGGGTTCTGGCTCCAAGCAAACCCATTTCCGAATTTCGGCACCATTTTGGACAAATTTTCTTGTCCATATTCTTAAGTTCTGGTTCTTTAAAGGTCAATCTGATTCTTCCACATTGCTTTCCTTGTGGTGCGTTCGTTTGGATGCGGTAGGATACCACGGTCTTTCGTGTATCCGCAGCGTTGCCAGCGTTCTTGGCGCCAAATACCAATGGGGAGGGTGTGTGGCCTTTATAAAGTTAAGTATTTATATATCAGTGTATTATTCTATTGTATATGTTACTAATGTTTCTTTATTAAATGTATTTTGTACTCCGTCATTAGTAGAACGCACAGACAAAATCAACAAAAGAATTGTTCTAAAGATTTACCTATGGAAAACGACAACATTGTGTATTGGCGCTTATTGGAGAACTTGGCTAAAAATCTACTAATACAATAATAGTCAAATGACTATACTACGTACCACGTATACAGATTGGTTAATATCGAGTATCTCTTTTATAAAAGAGAAATTGTCCTCAATATGTAAAATTGTGTTAATTTAATCATTGAGGTCAACTTGTAACAAGCCTATAAAACAGACAGTGTCTAGACGGGATTCTTGGTAGGCAATACTAAGTGACGTCAATCTGTCATTGTGAATATTAAACTTAAGTCCGCTCCAGTGAGCAGGAGAGAGAAATCGTTATTTAGTTTGTCGCCTAGTAAACAAAATTGGTATTTCATATTTTTCCCGACATTTCGGTGTTGTTACACCAACCGTGGCCACGAAAAGACTTCCAGTGGTGAGGTGACAGCTGCGGTAATATGCGGGTAGACTTCACCGCAGCTGTCGGCTCTCCACTGCAGTTGTCTCATGACCACGGTGGTGTAACCCTACCGAAACGTCAGGAAAACAAATTGAAAGGGTATTCAATTTGAAGGGTATTCAAAGGGTAAATTGGAAGCCCCATTAATATAATAAGATGTGTAAAAAAAGCCAGTTAAGTTTGAAACCAATGTATGAACTTACAAGTATTAGAAGGCGTCCAAATCTCACGAACGCGCGGCGAAAGCCGTTACTGCAACAGTGCATTCGCGGCACGTTCGCGAGATTTGGGCACACCCTACGAGGCAATAGGGTATTCTTTTGATAACTATTCATCATCATCATCAACATTTCATAATATTTCGAATCTAAAACTGTCATGAGCCTCCTTCACAGATTTGTGGAGGGCTTTGCCATAATCACAATCACAACAATAAACGCTGCTGCCCGTTTTCTGGTCTAAGATTTTAGTCGCCTTACGGCTAGTAGACACCTAGTCGAAGGGTTGCAATTCTACTCTACCGGACACCACACAGCCGATTAATTCATTAGATATAATTTTGTATGCAGATTGGCTCCTAAATGTTTGTTGCATGGCATAATATTGTTATTTTTTTTTCTTTTATGTTATTTTTTACTTTTGTGTGTGCAATAAAGAGTTTTTACTTACTTTCTTCATTTAGCACTCTAGCTAAAGTGTTTCAAAACTAAACTTCCATTTGGCCTTTAGTAGAAACCCCTTTGACAGTTTATTTCATCCAACTGACCGTGTCAGGTTTTATCCATGTTATTTTATGCGCCAGCAATATAGTGTTGACACAATGTCGACGTTTTTCACGCCTTTTTGTTAGACCCAAGTCCCTTTTTTATACAACTATGGTGGCAAACAAGCATACTACCCGCCTGATGGTGAACAGTTACTGTATGTTATGGACGTTTGCAGTAGCGGGGATATCACGAGTCTGAAATATCGATAGAACTATCGATTCTTAAGCAATCTCAAAATTCAAATTACAGCAAAGTGAGAGATCTCCTCCGTAGTTTCCAATCCACAGATTTGGCTTCCCATTCTAAGAGAATTTATGATAACAATAATTATAATTGTATTTTTATCTATTAAACCGTTAAATATTAAATACAGATCAAGAAAGAAGCTATAGGTATTGAAATACTTACGGTACTTACTATAAAAAGAGATGTCTGAAAAAACCCAGGGTCGTTCATATGTGCCGCTTTTAAATTTAAAATATGGACATTAAACAGATATAATAATTTACTACTGTTAAACTTTTTAAAATTCTTTCATCTCCTGCGCAACGCGTTGTGTTGCACCGTATTTTAACTTAAATAAAATCTCTGTAATTAACAACTATTCAAGTGGTTTTTGTTAATAATATAACAGGTTATGGGCCCAGATTGCCCCACAAAAAGAAAAACAGTGATAAAAAGTGAAAATCAAAAGCAGAGATGCTGTATTTCTTGAGTCTTCTGTCAAAAGAAATTGTGTTCCGGTTGAACTTATCATTCCAAGTCCTAAAGTACCCAATGAGACTGATAAAACTGAAGAAACTTCCATAGATGAATCCTTCGATACAGTCACTGAAATGAACACCAACTCTGACAGTGATTACTTACCGGATGAGAGTGTTGATTCTGAACCTGAAAGAAATATAACGTTAAGACTAAAAATAAAGAAAAGAAAAATAAAAATGACGAAAATTCTTACCTATTGAAGTACCTGACACATACAAAGGAGCAATAATTTCAAAACAAGCTGATAAATGGAAGAAAGCTATTGATGAGGAATTTGAAGCCCATGACAAGAATGGCACGTGGACATTGGTTGACAAACCCCCTAAGGCAAAAGTGATTGGATGCAAGTGGGTGTTCCGGCTCAAAGAAGAACCAACTGGTCCCCGCTTCAAGGCCCGACTCTGTGCGAAAGGATATTCACAAACAAAAGGTATAGACTATGAAGAGACATATGCACCAACTGTCAGGTATGATTCCATTCGCTTATTATTATCTGAAGCTACCCAACACAAGCTTGATATGGCTCAACTCGATATCAAAACTGCATTCCTCTATGGAGAGCTGGAGGAAATCATATACATGTCCATACCAGAAGGCATAACCTGCAACCCAAACAAGCATCCCAGCCGACCGGCATACAACGCTTGAGAAAGGAAACTGTGATCTGGACAAGAACATCCCTTACCGAGAGGCAGTTGGGTCGCTGATACATCTAGCTACAGTTAGCCGCCCAGATGTAACTTATGCCGTGAGTCTGGTGAGTCGTTTTGTTAATTGTTACACTGAACTGCACTGGAACGCCGTAAAGAAAATCTTCAAGTATCTGAAAGAAACTAATAACTATGGCCTGTGTTATTCTCCAACATCAGATCCATGTGAGATTATTGGATACAGTGATTCTGACTATGCAAACGACCCCAGTACAAGACGCTCTGTCACTGGCTATGTTTTTATCAAAAATGGTGCAGCAGTTACTTGGTCCAGTCAAAGACAGCAAACTGTGGCTCTGTCCACAACAGAGGCGGAGTTTATGGCAGCCTGTGCTGCCACAAAGGAGGCCATGTGGGTTAAACAGTTGTTGAGTGATATTGGTGAATTTAAACAAAAATCCGTGTGCTTACACTTGGATAATCAAAGCGCTATTAGTGTTATAAAAATTTTTAACTTTCATAAGCGGTGCAAACATATTGACATTAAGTTTCACTTTATAAAAGAAAAATACTATGCCAAAATTATTGATTTAAAATATGTTTGTAGTGATGATCAATGTGCTGACATATTTACTAAACCTTTGTGCAAAATGAAGTTTTGTAACTTAAGAAATAGAATTGGAATGTCTGTATCTCCTAATTCTAACTCATTGTAACTTCATTTAAACTTTCAGAGGTGTTAACCTGCAAATTTGATACAAATATGTTAGTGTGATCTTCTGTGTTCTAAATAACTTGTAAAGAGCAGGAGTGTTAACTCTTGATTTGATAATGGATTTGTCTCTAAATTATTTAAAATTTATAAGTGTTAGTCAACCCTTAGCTGCATATATTGTGTTATTATAATGTAAATTATTTTATGAAGGCTTAATTTAGCAGGAGTGTTAAACTTTTTTAAATTCGCGCCTTCATGTAATTAGTTCTTAAGTGTTACTGTAGGTGCCGCCACCTGTCTCTTTCATCTCCCGCGCAATGCGTTGTGTTGCACCGTATTTTAACTTAAATAAAATCTCTGTAATTAACAACTATTCAAGTGGTTTTTGTTAATAATATAACAACTACAAAATATAAGTGGTATACGTATTAGATATTTTTTTATAAATATAACAATCTCTATAAACAAAAATCAATTGCTGTTCGTTAGTCTCGCTATAACTCGAAAACGGCTGGACTAATTTGAATAATTATTTTTTGTTCTGTTGGTTATAATACAGGGATGGTACGTACGCTAGTGTGCGAAAAAGAGAAAGCAGTAATTTTTTTAACTCGTTTTGATTGACTAAGGAGCTACCTTTATAAAGTCAACAGATAAAATAAAAGTAAAAATAAAATGTTAGTATGATTCTCATCCAGTATAATAACTTATATACTATATTGTTCAGGAGGCTGATTTTGTAAAAACGTAATATGTTTACTATAGAGAACCCATTTTTATTCAATTCATTGTTACCGATTGTAAGGTTTTTGTCTATTAACTTTTAGACATGTCTTTTGTTACTCTTCTCGCCACGCGACAACTCAAACTTGATGACCAATACCTATGGTCTCATAAAACTACTGCATAAGATAAGGTGACATAGAAATAGTACTAAAACTGCCTTGGAGAGTATTTTCTCGGATCCGAATCGAAAGCAGTGCGTCCATTAGGCATGGAACTATAGAAAAAGGGTAGACAGAAGGAAAGCAAAAACTCTTAAATATGACAAATAAATATTTGATGTGAAATATCCGTGAACCTGGGTCATTAAATACAGAACGTGCTCTTCTGAGTGTCCTCTACTTGTATAGTTGTAAGGTTCAAAATTGTTTGGAGAAAAACTAAAACTATAGAGGCCAGGCCACAGGCCAGTAATCTTCAATATCTGTCGATCAATATAGAACATTTGGCCAACTCATGTCGTGTAATTTGAGAGTAATACTGCTCTAATTTAGGCCGTGTGGTGTTCGGTAGAGTAGAATAGCACCAACCCCTTACACTCGTGGATATCGTACAAGGCGACAAATGATTTTTTGGTAAAAGTTCTAAAGTCTCCTTTAGCTGGAAAATGGGCAGCAGCGTTTTCCATTGTTATATTTATAACACTGCGATATCCAACCCACCTGCCAAGCATGGTGATTAGGGCAATAACCTCCCCTTTGGTGGGAGAGGCCCTAAGTCCTGCAGTGGACTGTTATGGGCTGTGATGATGATGATGACTGCCCTAATACGTCTACGATTCATGCACTTAGGTTAGATTTCACGTGGAATAGTGCAATTTAAATGAGAATAATTTATTCAATTTCGATATTCACATTGCCCACTCGTATTGGGTTTATCATGGAGGAGAATGCTAATAAGCAAATTCAATATCAGCTGAGCGCCGGGACTGGGACGACAGCCACTACAAAGGCGTGTTTATTCGGCCCAAGACGGTAGGGACAGCCTATTCTATTCACTATAGTGCGGGGATATATTCACTTTACACAACCCTCTTAGCAAATACTCCACTGTGTCGTAGATTAAAGATGATAGGCAACGCTGATAAAGTACCGACTATTTTGCTTACATGTCAACTGACAGCGTTTTTAGGCCCGCGATTTCGTTTACGTGTCATTAGATACCACGACATTTCGTTACCCAGGGATTATACTAATATTTTATACAGGATAGCATGAATGTATGAAGAAATGTAGGTATGAACATTATCTATACATAGTATAAAACAAAGTCGTTTCCCGTCGTCTGTCCCTATGTATCTATGTACGCTTAGATCTTTTAAACTACGCAGCGACGGTTTTCAACAATATATAGAGTGATTTAAGAGGAATGTTTATAAGCAAAATAAAAGGGTAGGCAGGGGTAAAGGAGGTGTACACGAACGAAGTCGCGCCGGGTCCACAAGTATTTAATAAATGTAAATTTCATTTAATTCGTTTTTGTACTGATCTTTTTCCTTAACAAAAATGCCCACTAATTGACTGTTTCCACTGACTGTAATTTTTCCATATTCAAGTTTTTTGAAGTGTTTAGAAGTTAACTCCTTCAAGATCTCGCAAGAACGTTTCGACAGGTTGACATGAAATTCACGTGTTTCTAACAAAAAATGAGACTTTAAAGCTCAATAATATTAATAAAAAAACGTTATTTACATACCCTTACTGATTTCCAAAGACCTATCAAAGGACACCGCACACAATGGACAAAACGCGATAAAAATTCATCGTTCGCTTTACGTGTAGGGGATGTACTCAAATAAGGGTAGTTTTAAAATATTTTATTTTACAACTTTGTCGGCGTGAATGACATGTTAAACTATACCAAATATTAGCTTTCAAGTACTAATATTTTTTAAGATAAGATGCAGACAGGCAGACGGACAGACGCACAAGGCGATATTATATTCCTTCCTACTTTCCTACCCACTTCGTTTTTGACGATTGAAAGAGATATTTAATGTCCTAATCAATAAAGAAATTTTGAGTTTGAGTTTGAGTTTACCTTGGTTGACTACGGAACCCTAAAAAAATCAAAGGCCTTATTCGGATTACATTCCAATAAATTGAAATTTGTATGGAAATTACATTTCCATCGCTTCCGCCAGACAAAAGGGCAATTTAATAGATAAGGAAGCTATATTAATAACAGTAAGAAAAACTTATCTTGTATTTTTTATTCTTGCGACCACCACGAAAAGGAAATGGATATTTAATTTGTAATACAATATTCCAATTATAACTTACCTGGAGGCGTTTCCTGCGAAAATAGCTTTCTCGAATGACTCTATAAAGTGTATGCTGTAACGAGCGGAATTGTTATAATTTAATTAAATAATTGCCTACCTAGAAGTAAAATGGGATCTAATTAGAGCCCCGTAGACCCACCAGTAAACATTGTGTTTTCGTTCATTAGCCCTAATTGTTTATAACCTTTATTACTATTAACATTAATTGTTACTGCAGTGAAACTGAAATAATTTGTTGTAATTAGGGCTCTAATAAATATCAGAGGGTCTTAGATACCTACTTTTAATAAGATTCTTATTAACCGTACAATATTTTTTTGTTACGCCAACGAGAATAATTACTTCACCTGGTCCTTGTTACCTGTCTTAATTTAGAAATAGAAGCATAAATAAAAATATAAGAGTCTAGTTATACATATGTGTAGATACTGTCAAGCTCAAAGGGCTTATATACAAGAGATAATAGATAATTTGACATGTGATGCTTTATGGCTGCGAGACATGGCCAGCGCTGACACATGTTCGCGAACTCCACGCCAACGAAAAATGTTGCGGTGGTTGTGCGGAGTTACGCGACACTATCGAGCACGTAACGAGTACATCCGTGGCAGCCTTGGCGTAAGGGATATCGCAGATAAGAACTAGGAGGTTCGTCACGGTCACGTGTTGCGTTAGTCCCTGGGAGACGTAGGAAATAGGTGCATGAACCAGCCGGCATTAGGAAAGAGGCCCCGTGGGCGACTCAAAAAGCGGTCGATTGATCTCTGAGTTGGATGCGAGAGCCAAGAGCTTGCGACGCGAGGATGCTGAAGAGCGGGCGAAGAAGAATAATGAGTAGGAAAGTGGACCCTGGCAGAGGCCGGGATAAAGCGCTTAGACGTTGATGATGATTATCTACACAAATATATAACTAGACTCTTCTATTTCTAAATTTATATGTAGGTATCTACTAAATACCTACATTAGTACATATGTAGGTAGAGCTTGTCTAAGCTGAAATGACGTGCCTCACTATCGCATTAACGCACACAAGCAAATTTCAAATATGGACGCAATACATATACAAATGCCGTTGTAATTGGTCATTCAGTTGCCGGCGAGACTCAAACGTAGGAGCACGCGTCGTTCGATTGAGCAGTCAACGCTCCCACACAGATGAAGTGTCGTTATTAATATTTGCATTCACACATCGAAATCAACTAATTAAGTAGTGGAGGGCTTCATTTCAGCTTAGACAAGCTCTAAGTGATTTCAGAACTGATCAAAAAACAAAGAAATTCCTCTGTGTATACATGTGTACTCATGTTACACATTCCACATTCGGCACTGCTGAGATCGCGAAAGCTTACACTTAGAAATCACGAAATTCTACTCTGCGCGATGCGATGTGATACAAATTTCATTATACGTGATTTAGCATTATTAACCTGAGAAGGGACTCATATAGGATTGATTTTCTCATCTCATTAATTTAGAGCAGTCCATAATCCAACATTGACTAAGACTGCTTCTCACTAGGTTAGACTAGTCGTACATTAGTCAGTAGTTAAAATTGAAATAAATTTGTTTTAAATTTTTTTTTTTTTATCTTGATTGATTTTTCTATTTGTTGCAGCCTACGTATCCTATCTAATAGTATAATGTTATTGATATTTATAAATAATAATTTTGTAGAAACTGTAGATTCTTACATAGGATAATTGTAGGTTAACTCAAAGTAATATAATCCTGATTAAATAACGCACAGAAAGTTCAGAAGCAATATTGAATCGAACGGAAAGTTGCGATGAATTGAACAAGTTCCATTAAGCTAGCAATTATTTGTATTGATTTGTTAGAAATATCATTTTACTCATTTCACATGATTTCCTTTATCTGTCGGTAGTTATTCATTTTCACGATAATAATTTCGAAAGCTATAAACCCGATTGTGACAGCATGGACCTATAATTTCGCGACTTCGTCTGTGGTATTGTCGATGGTTCTCATACGAAAGAGAAAGAAAGAAACATGAAATGAGGAAAGATATAATGTCACGGACTACCTCGCGACATTGATGTTTGACATTTCATAATTGTCTTCCACCACATTTGACGTTTATCAAAATTAGGCTTACGGGCGAATTAGCATTAGCGTTCAGAATGGAATGGAACCTTGTTACTTTAACAAGATTTCGCCCCTTTCTGACAGATTGGGGGCGAATTATACCTAGGCGACCTAGAAGCGTACTAGGCAAACTAGTCAAGTATTTGAGCAAGTAATCATTATGCAATGTGGCTAGAGCAAGTCGCGTGGCCTAATAGGATTAGATCTAAACTGCAACTTACTAAGCTATGTACGGTCTTGCGCTTTGAGCTGTGTAATCGAATTCCAAAGTAAATTGAAGCAATTCTTATATAAAAAGGGTTATTATACTGTAAAGGAATACTTAGACGACAAGATTTAATTTAAGTAGTTACGCGTTCTAATTAGGTTAGATTACATTTATTTGACATTTATTTGATAATTAATTATTATAATGTTCCATATGGGTATAAGATGACATGAGTATTGATGAATTGAACTGTCCTGAATATTTTACCATTTAATTGACATTTTGTAATTGTATGTTTCGATTATTAGTTTATATAATATATTTGCCATACCCACATGGGTTTCATGATGTATGTACTTTAAAATTGTAAGACCTTAATAACCTCATGAATGCAATAAATACATGGATTGATTGATTGATTAAAACGTCAAAGCAAATTTTCAGAACGGGAGATTTTTCGACAGCCGTTTAAAAGTAATTGAAATAATTGTAATAGATGGCGTTGATTTGACACGTTTCTCAAAAATAAATCAAAACAATATAAAAAATGTAGCCTTTTTGTGTTATTTTCTCAGAAAAGGTACTATACTAAGTATCTTTTCACGAGACACCTTTCCGAGTAACTTCGGTTACCAAATTCATTATTTGAGAATCCTGTCTAAGCAGCGCCATCTAGTGGGGCACGCCGAACTACACTTTTTACTTTTTAAAGTAGCTGTCTGAAAATCTCCCATTAATCGTTACTTTTCTTTTTGGGAAGTTTGGTGAAATTTGGTGAAAAATAAAATATAAATTGTATGATTGATATAAAAAAAAAAAATGTTAGCTGTATAGCGTTAGCCCTCGACTGCGTAGACGATGCATTCAGTTTTATGATTATTTTCTTTAAGTAAGAGTACCTAATGAGTTACCACCTACTTTTTATCCCCTTCTAATAATAATGATTAAAATTCCTTTTTTAGTTAGTGCAATTTCATATTATACGATCCATCAGTGGTTTTGCTAATGGGTTGATTATCAGTTAGACAATTTTTTTTTAATTAATGCATCCTCTTTTATAACGGAATCGAAAACTGCGAATGACGCTCTTTTAGATATATTTATATTCAATTAAAAATTAGGTTGACAATAATACTAACAATGTGATTAATAGGGCATTATTTATAATGCCCAGGCACTTTAAAATGCCCAATATGAGTAGAAAATTAAAATAAGTTAAGTTGACCGGGCATTATGAATAATGTCCGTCAGTTTTTGGATAGAGACTTACTGGAATTAAAAGTAAAAAACCAAATCTTTCAAAAATTTCGTTCTGGCACAGGTTTCGAGGAGCAAATCAACGAGCGTGTTGTTGATATGAACCATCGCGCCCTAGTTGCCAGAACTAAATCTACAATTTTTCGGAGTGGAATTTTAAAAACAGTAAACCTAGTAATTTGGAATGCAACCTGGTCAAGTTGTTGCCTAATGTATCTTACGTATTCGTTTGACCATCAGTTACGTACCAGTATTCACAATGACCGGGCAATGTGATAAATAATGAACTTTAATTAAGTATTAATTACTTTGCCCGATTTGACTTGTCATTATTCATATTGCCCGGGCATTATAAATGATGCCCGGATTAATCACTTGGTCCATAATATATACACTCCTCTCAAGGGAGTCGTAGAAAGCGAGTGATGTCTTACAGCCTTTGAAATTCAGTAGACCATTAAATGGGCTGGAATATGTTTTATTCATAAATTAAGACCAGTTGGCGACTTTGTCCAAGTCATAGAAATAAATAATGTATTTTATTATGAATTTTCAAAACGACCATTTCAATTTGGCTGTTTAAAATTATATTTATAAGTAAACAATACTCTGAAATTTGTTCGATTTAGGTAGTAACATGTTCTAAAAGATCTAGAGTCTCTATAGACTGGTAAATGGGCAGCAGCGTTTTCCATTGTTATATTTATATCACTGCGATCTCCGACCCGCCTGCCGAGCGCGGAGATTATGGCAATAACCTCTCAGTTCTGCAGTGGACTGATATGAGCTGTGATGATGAAGTTCTAAAAATCCTAAAGCTTAGCTACAAAAATCCTAAAAAAAGCACGAAATTTTGATAACCGTTATCATTATATACCTACTCCTTATTATAACACCGTCATCAAACAATGAAGAATATTCACTTGACTGAAGTTAACCTCGGGTTCGGAAACTTCTTACGGAAGTGAAAAAAAAACTTTCCCTTTGTGCGGTCTTTTTATCGCAATTAACAGGGAACGTTTCTTTTCGGGTGGCCGGGGCAGTTTGGGGCAATGCTGACGTGGCAAGATAAATGTATAGCGCCTATTTGCCCCGGCTAAAGCTAGTCGTAGGGGCAAGATAGAAAATCGACAGGGGTTGAATTTAGACTTTTATCGATTTTTTTACCGTGGTTGTCGCACTGTGGCAGAGCTTAGTTGTACTATTGTGTCGAGTTACAGCTACGCCATGTTTTTAACGTGTAAGAATTTGTGCGCAGAAACTGAATACTACTCGGTATTCAAATATGAAGTAATAAAAAATATTTATTAAACATATTTTTAATAAAAACGAAGTGCTGCTCAGATTATTAGATAGAAGAGAAGTACTAACATATAGGTAGGTACTACTTTCAAATCCAAAAATATCGAATTATTGGCGACCAAAGTCGCGAGCATAAAATATTTGTTTTTGCTCAATTTTGCGCGGTAAAACGTTCTAAGTATCGGCAAGTAAGAGTATGCAATAATCGACAATAGTGCCCTCATAATAAAAATTGTAGTTGTGCCCCGACAACTGCCAGGGGCTCAAGTCTGCTAAATTTATTCAACTCTCGTTTTATTTATATTCAATTGTGACTCCATTACGATTGATAAAAATTGGGTATTCTGCATATAGAGTTGTAATAGAGTCATAATTGACTGTCAGTTGAATAGTTATTGGGGTTGTCTTCTAAAATCTACCAAGAGACGGCACAATCGAATTAAACTTAGGCTAGCAAATAGTTCAATGGAATGTCGCTGGAAGTCCATCGGTCTCAAATTATTAGCAGAATACCAAAAACATATCAAACTTGCTATTGAGATCCAATTTCGATTCAATTTCCCTTCAATTAGCAGACTTGTTGCCTAGCTCTAGTTGACCTTCTAGGTCACACGTGTAAGTACGTTGGAACTCGTGTGAGGTGTTGTAGTTAACGTCCACTTTGATAGAGCTCTCACCCAAAGCCTCCATAAAGTTAGGTGTTTAGCCAAGTTTATTATGCATAGCATAATTGAACCAAGAAAGGGGATGAAAATTGTACGCGGTGGGTTGGGATCAGTCATTCGAGTGGCCATTAATTATTTAAGATGTTTGATGACGTCAAACAGTATAATGGTCGTGCGTGCCACTAATGAGATCATAAGTTTGTCACTATGCCTAAGTATACAGCACTAGTTCAGCTTATTAGATATTAAGCTGACTTATAGAATAACTTTTCTCCTTCGGATTCCTAATATCTGAGGGTTATACCGTTTATCTCCTATAATTTTGTTTCAGACAATGGCAGGCCTCTGCCCTTGCTACAAGCGCAGTTCAATGTCTGGTGGAAAGTAGTCTGTGATCTGGTGCGAGGCTGATCGGACCAACATCAGTATCCCTATTGTTGAACCGCTAGCCTCGAGTCGGAACGATTTTCAATTTAGATTTTTGGCATGAAAAAATAAAAATATTTTGATGAATGACGCTAATTTTTCCTAAGTTTGAAGCGTTCACTTTCGCCCATGTGATTTTAAAAATATTTAATATGTTATTCCGAAAATCAAAATCTTTTTGCTCGATGCGAGAAATTTATACCTACATAGAGCTTAAGGTATTTTGTCATCTACCTTTTTAGTGGCTCAAGGTTCCCTTCGTTACCCTTTCCGCAATAAATTCCTGGTAATGTGCCTGAAATATTGCAGTAGTCTTTAAAGGGCCGGCAACACGGGGAATACCGCTGGTATTGCAAGCATGCGAAGGTTGTGGTAACTGCTCACCTGCATCAGGCAGGCCGTTAACGTGTTTGCCACCTTTGTGGTTTAAAAAATAGGTAGATGGTGGAAAACCTATCCGAGATGTTATATATTGCTGTCAAGACCACTTTACACCCATAGAACACATGTAGGTATGTGAAAGATAGTTGAATGTAGGTTATTTGAAACCCATTTCATAAATATCAAAAGGAAGAAACTAGGGATCCACACGCACTTATATTTACTTCGCAAACACACTAACATCCCCAATTTCAAATGTTTCGGGACATTTCACTGAATAATGAGGCAATTAAGCCTCCCCTAATAACTCTTTGTTAGGTAATCTGTTTAATAGGGCAGATAAATCCGGTGAAAAATACACCGGCACCGATTTGAAACGATTATTTAACCTACAGCCATAACAAAAGCGTCGCTATTAATGGGTTTCGGATAATTATTAATCGGCTTACGTTTTGGGGATCCATCTACTGTTTGCGGGTAACAAATTATAAAGTGAACGATGGTAATGTTTCGCTACAAACGACGTCCAGCGGGGCTTTTGGCTATCTCAGTGGATAACTATAAAATAATTTTTGACGACCTGAGTGGTTCAGTGGTCAACATGCCGGTCTGCCACGCAATAGGTCCCGGGTTCGATTCCCGGCCGGGCAGAAATTGAAATGATGAATTTTAATTTCTGTTATGGTTCTAGGTGTTCTATGTATAATAAGTATGTATTAAAAAAAAAGTATTTAAGTAGTTTATCAGTTGTTTGGGGCTAGATGGCGCTGTGTGAATTTGTTCACGAATATTTATTTATTTATTTATTTCTTCTTACACTACTCTAATTTAGTAGACACTATAGACAGTGGCCAACGTAGTAACGTAGTATAGAATTATGTCAAATTCAGTTGCCGACTGATTTAGACAACCCCTGGTTGTGTGGTTTCGCTGGTAAAATAAATAGTTGAAAGTTTACCTTTGTTAACAACCGACGAAAAAAGAGTGGTTATACCTAAGTTTGATGTGTGTATCTATGGTTTTGTGACTCTGTGTGTCTGTCTGTGGAATCGTAGCTCCAGAAGGGATGGACTGATTTGGATGCCGATTTCGTATTAAATATTCGTAATAAATATTTATGAAAAATTGATCAGAGGTTATCCGACTTTCTGTCAATTAAGTTATTTAAACTATGGCTATATTTAGCGACTATTTACCCTATAGTCATAACAAAAGCGTCGGTATTAATAGGTTTCCGATAATTATTAATCGGCTTACGTTTTGGGGATATATCTACTGTTTGCGGGTAACAAATTATAAAGTGAACGATGGTAAAGTTTCGCTACAAACGATGTCCAGGTTGTGTGGTTTGGTGGATAAAATAGTTTAAAAATTCGCCTGTTTTAACTCCCGACGAAAAAAGATGTACGTGCGTATCTGTGGCTTTGTGTATCTGGGTGTCTGTCTGTGGCATCGTAGCTCCAAATGGATGGACCGGTTTGGATACGGTTTTCTGTATTTGAAACCCAGTTTAATCGAGAGGGTTGTGGTTATATAGTTTTTATTTTTTCTGTTCTTTGAGGATCACCAACAATTTATACACTGATACATAAATATGTAATGTAGCATTACTTTAATTATAACTAACAAACTTAGCTAAGTGTTAAATTACTTAAAAGTGACTACAGCATGCAATGCATGTTATATTATAGTAGTTGAGTATATTTAACTACACAGTCAGAGAAACTACTAATACTACCTTCCGCAATACGTAACAATCCGTGCAATACATGCACTAATAGCACAAAATATTGATAGGTACTAACGCAAATAGTCATCAATCTGTAAGTGTATTAAAAAGCTTTCTTTAGTTCTTTAATAATCCTTTTTGGCGAGACACGTCATTTTCTAATCCTATACTTACAAAGTCATTAGCTGGTGTGTGTCAGTGAATATGATATAGGTACAAAGATATAGAAAAATGTAACGAGATCGCAACGTGAATCTAAATTATTTACATAAGCTCCTATACTATGTAGATACTTAGATGATTAATTTGTCGATTACTGTCGTTTTTTCTTTGTTTTATTTAGTGTAATGTGATGAGTTTAATCTTACGGTGAAGGAAAACATTGTGATGAAACCTGCATATTCAGGCGACTGAATGTGTAACCATGATCCAATCTGGTCAGGTTCCCCTGGTAGTAGGGTCGTCATGGAGGTCAGATGGCAGTCGCTCCACTGTAATTATCGAATCTGCTAAATCCTGTACCATGGTCAAGGCGGACCCCGGGCCCTCGTGCGCGAGACCACAACCGGGGCATTAACGCCAAGATGATTATGATTTTATATTGTAATGTGATGGGTTTAACCTTGATTAAAAGCGTTTACTTTCTAGCTCAGGTTCTGCAACAATTACCTACGTTTGGCATGCTATTCTGACACGTCGCTGCCGATAATGTATGGAGGTGTATACCCCAAATGCTGATTTTTATTTTCAGGAGATGCTGACGCATCAAACTCGTTAGTCGCCTTGTGCGGTAACCATGGTCGAATGAGCATGGATTTATTTTGTTGAATAGTATGTATAGTAAGTACAGATTAGGTATCTAAAGACTTTATGGGTTTATTGAATGAATAGAACAGAAATATTATTAAATCCATATGAAAATATAGACTATTTCAAGAATTTTCTAAAAATTTAAACAGGATTACCTACGTCGTCCCATTGCGTATAATGTAGGCACTTGAACCGCCTTTACACGATAGAGCAATAACTCTTTGGGCGGCGCAGATTTTCAGCGAGCAATGGCCGTAATACCTCAGAGTGCTCGCACACGCAAACCACGTCGGCATTCAAAAAGTTATCACCGTTCCACGTACAAATTTGCAACTAGCAATTCTGATCACGCACCCGCCGAATGCAGAACAAATCGCTGGCGCCTCAGCCCCTATTCACCCAATTATATTTTATTGGTCCCGGGACTGCGGTCGGACAGACCAGCCCTTTCGTCTCACAATACAGCTTACAGCTTATCTTTTCTCGAATTGAAGGCAGTTACTCCCTCGCGACTTGGCTCTAACCTAACAATACTAACTCGTTCCGCCCCGAGCGATACCAATCGGACTGCCGTCAACTTTTTTATCTTTTCGGATTAACAACCGCGGATTTGAGAGTACTGAAGTCCAGTTAAAACGAGCCAAAAAAGTAGGGAGGCGCTACCCACCTTTGTAGTGCAGGCTGGAATGTGCACATAAAAACAAATCTGTAACTTTCACATTTCAATTCCTGTAAAAGCCAGAGCCAGAGTTGAAATGTAATAAAAATACTAAGGATAACTTCCGAAGACCTAGAAGGCTGAAATTTGGTATGCAGGCTAGAATTTGCCACCATTGTGAATTGCCATTCGTGCCTTTTGTGACACCGCCCTGACAGTCCCTACCGTGAGCAAAGCGTTCTAGTCCCTACTGTCACTCTCCTTTCAATATTCACAATAGACTGATAAACTCAATTGTTCTAGCTATGTCTGTTTTATGTTTAACGTTCCATGGCAGTCGCACGGGCACTTAAATGCATTTACGGTCACAAAATTGAGTCAATACTTAGTTGTAAACAACGGCCAAGCGATATTTCCTGACCAATACGTAGGTAGAGTAAGCCCCTGTAGACTTTGTGGCTTGTGTGGCTTGGTAAACGAATTTTACATGAAATGTTTTTGATAGGATAATAACAAGTTGAAGGGTCTGTTCGATATTGCTTTGTCACGTAAATGTAACCAATGGGGCTTAGAGAGGAGTTAAGCCCAAAACAGATATAGCAAACATGTTTTTTTTTTCAGTCACGCTCGCTGCCAGCAACATCAAACGCAAAAATTCAAATTGAAAGCGCCAAATGAAAACGTCAAAAGGGGAGCGACGAAAGTGATCCTCCGAAATTGGTTCTAAGCAACAATTACACGCATTTACATACAAATCGAAGTTCAACCAGACTCGGTTGCGAGCTCTTGAAATATATTTAATCAGAAAACAACGGGCATAGATTTACTATTTGTTTTATAGGTTAGAATGAAACATGCATTAGCCAGGGCGATAATCGCTGGATGCGGGTGCGGGCAAAAAACAAAATAAACGAGCGGGTACTTTTTGCCCGCGCTCGAGTTCAGGCGAAAAAGAAACGACTATTTTTTTCACGTCAATATTCAGATTAAATTCATGCTTAATCTATAATTGCTTAGTATATTATTTACAACGAAATTGTGTGTTAATTCTATAAAGTGTTCAGAGCGAACAATATTATTTCTGAATAGTTAAAGTAATAAATATTTTGGAGTATCTATTTATTATTATTTTCGTTTTTGTCTTTATGTGATCTCCACCACAAAAGCTCCGGGGACACATTTGGCACAGGCCTAAACCAAGTACTAAATATCATCAACATCATCATCATCTCAGCCACAGGACGTCCATTACTGAACAAAGGCCTCACCCCACTTCTTCCACATCGATTGGCTCTGTGCCTCTTTCATTCATCGGCTCCTTGTGACATTTACAATGTCGTCCATCTCGTGGGAGGCCGTCCCACATCCACTAACAACATACATATAGATTCATACACTGCGATTGCCAGTACGTGGTTGTCACTCCAGAACCTTATTCCGCCTAACGGCCATCGGTTCTGTGAGCTACGTGGCATGTCCTTGGCATTTCAGTTTTGCGACTGGAGCCTATGTCGTTGACGTAGTGTACTTGTAGACGCCACTCGCCACTATCCTTGACCAATATAAATCGGGCATTAGTTCTGCTACGCATATCTTCATTTCGGATCCTATACGTAGATAAACTCCGAACAGATCTCTCTCCATCGCTCGCTGAGTGATTCTATCAATTTTTATTTTATTATTATCTATTATTGGTAAATTACTATACTCAATATTCAATATTTATTGCTTCATAAGTTACATATATTGGTACTCAGAATGGTATCAATAACAACTACTTCAGCTACGTAATTTCAGTAAATATTGTATGTCAGTCACATATTATTCATCTAAAATTCCACGATCGGAACTTGGTTTCCGAACTCTACCGAAGGCACACCGAACACACCTAATAATAAACCGCCATTTTAATTAATTTGGAAATTTCATAATTTCACCGAATTGCTGACCTTTCTGTTCGTCTTCACTCGGAATGAGTCGTTGCGAACAAAACATTCGACGGGAGAGATGAAACAACGTAATTTGCCGACATAGGGATCTCATTTGAAGGTTTCAGCGACAGGAGAACACCCGGCAGCGATTTTCAAAATTAGACCTTCCGTTTGACGAATTGAAGCAAAATTGAATTGCAATTGACTTTTTCATCTCATTCTCCTGTGTAAAGCGAAATTGTAATTGACATCCCAGATTGAATTAAATTTCCCAACCATTCATAGGCTTATTTCCGTTGATTTTATTTACTTCTCTTATTCGTAAAGCCACTTCATTCCAACGTCTCGTAACCTTCACTATTCCTGCTCCTGCAAGATTGTATAGTGTTTAAATTATTTACAAATTCGGCCCCAACTAAAACATTTTGTGTATTTTTTTTGCCAAGCCTGTAAAAAGTTACATTCCAGGTAAACAATATTACATACAGCTGTCTATATATTCGGGGAGTAGTGTACAAGACATTACTGTCTTATTAACCTTAAATTGTACCAAACACACGTTCTACCATTTCCGTTCTGCAAAACGTGAAGATTATGGAAACACCTGCCATTTATATGGAGATGGCTCGAATCTCCAATTGGACTACTTTCTGTCCGTTGGCTGTTATTAACTGTTGAAGGTTTAATTTCTATAAGCTTTCGTTATTGGTAAGACGAATTCGACCAAATAATATAACCGCCCGATTCCCTGGTCTGAGCAATCGCATATGAGACGATCTGGAAATGACAGTCTTTAGAGTTAATAATGAAATTGCCCTCCGTTCCACAGTTTGCGGTAATCTCGGAGTCTGGCTTTGAGACGTCATTGAATGGTCGAGATTGTGCCATTCTACTCTGCCGGACACTATCTGAAAATGCATCATGCAATGTGCAGTTAGTACCAATTACCAAGGAATTAAAGCAATTCCAGAAAATGATAGGACTATAGCGCGCATCACTGAAATGAACGGTTGTTTATTCTGTGACCGCACTGATATGCACAATGCCTACAATTTCAGTGGCTACATTGGGCACGTATCGTTAACATTTATAAACATTTTTATAAATAAACACATAAACAGTATTATTTTTCATGTATTACTTCGCCGAAAGTATTTGCCGTATTTTGTAATACTGAATACTACATAGGTACACAATGTCACACCTATTTCCTATGTAGGGGTAGACAGAGACACCAGTTTTCCATTTTCTATGATCTTGACACAATTTCTTGTCCTTCCACATTCATATACCTTTATACAGGTGACCTTAGCCTTTGGACAAATAATAAAAGTCTGTTTAAGACTGCTACTCAGCACCATCATAAAATAGGTATTTCTTTAATTAGACAAAAAACATAAAACTATTTTTTCTAATAAATTAAATTGTTACTTAATCGGCAACAATTACAACATACTGTATCGTAACAATACAAATAAATTAATTATTGAGTTCTAATGAAATTCAAAATAGTTTGCAATGTTAAGGGTACTTAGACCATGCAACTACATACGGGTTGCTCCTGAGTGATAAGTTTAAAATCGTTTGATTTTTTCAGTAAATACTGGACTGATTGTTATGATACTTTGCAGTTTTGTTTTAAATACCTTACTGCACTAATAATCGGCTTTGTCCAGAGCGTAAGGACACCATAAGTGTCCGGAGAGCTGGCTAGTTCCTCGGTCAGAGAATAAGCGTTGCTATTCAACGAAGTAACGCAGCCAGCTTTCTGGGCATAATTTGGGGGCAACATTTTTATAGTGCCTTTAAATGTTTTTTTTTCCTATCTTCTTTAAATGTAAAACCCTTTCATTTGGTCTGTTTTGTGAATAAATTAATAGTTCAGTAGAATCCTGTACTCTGCAGAATACGCAATATACTGGAATTATTTTCGTGAACAAAATGTTAAATTATCGAATACTCACGTAAGCTCCTGACTGAGTATCTATTACTATCAGTATTCAAATTTTAAAGGCGATTATTTAAATTCTAAATTGAATAAAGCCCATCAAATTAAAAGCAACTGAACCGTCAGACTGGAAAGGCCTATTATTAACGCATCTCCATAAATCTCTGTACCGTATAACAAATAATGAAAATAATAGAGTTAATAGGTATTTGGTTTTTATTATATAACAGGTATTCAGCCAAATATCAACTGGCGGCTTTGGATTCGGTGGAAAAACGTGCAAAGAAGATGATTGGTGACCCACAGTTGATTGAAGCTAGGCTGCAGAGCCTTGAGCATCGGCGTAGGGTTGCGCGTCTGTCGGTCTTCTACAGGTTACATTTCGGTGAGTGTGCGAAGCAGCTGCACGACCTCATTCCGCCGTCCCCTTTCCGCCATCGGGAGACACGATCCGGCCGAGCGCTTCATCCTTATGTCGTGGATCTTCCAACTATCCGCACGAGCCGCTTTAGCTTGACTTTTATAATGCGTACGGCTAAGGAGTGGAACGCGTTGCCTGCGAGTGTGTTCCCTGATCAATATAATCTGGATGCCTTCAAGGCTAGAGTGAATAGGCTGTTCCAAGACGGGCATACTCCATCTTCGGCCGCATCGTCACTTACCAACAGGTGAGATGGCGGTCAAATGCCTGCCTTGTTTAATATAAAAAAAAAAATTACCATGAGAATGTTCTGAGGAACTTCATGATCTGGTGTCCACAGCACAATTCCGCCAACACACCACCCATCGAGTGTTGGGTACTCATCGCCACTACGAAAACCCTCTCTTGGTGTCCACGCGAAGGTTCGAAATAACTTCTGGCTCGCACGATTTGGATGTGGCATGAGCTCCCAGTCACATTGTTTCCTTAGGACTATGACATGGGATCGTTCAAGAGGTGTATTAGAGGTCTTTACAGAGGCGGGACCACTTTCCATCAGGTGGCCCGCTTGCCTGTTTTT
Source organism: Blastobasis adustella (assembly GCA_907269095.1). Classification (NCBI taxonomy): domain Eukaryota; kingdom Metazoa; phylum Arthropoda; class Insecta; order Lepidoptera; family Blastobasidae; genus Blastobasis; species Blastobasis adustella. The sequence continues at coordinate 11,300,512 of OU026130.1, forward strand.
CTACCGTATCCTCTAGACCCAAAACCAACCTCCTGCATGTGGTTCACCTGGTCACAGAAGAACGAGGCTCTGGTGAACTGGCACCTCCCTAACAGGCTGTGAGGGTTAAACGGCAGTCGCGGCAAATAATAACCAAAATACAAAAACAAATTGGTAAAAAAATGGCCAAGAGGTATCGGGCTACGTGCAGTGTAGAGTTCCGTAGCTGCCTGTTAATATACATGCTTAAAAGAGTGCTTTTTGATACTATAATAACGTTACAAAGTTACAAATGCACCTAGCTCCTACACAACTTGTATGAAATATTTGCTAATCTAACAACGCTTTATAAGTTAGTTGACTATTTGTTATAATGTGACTGCAAAACGGTATACGGATTTATTTCCTTTACATACTTGCTCCAAATTTTATGATACTAGATCTACAGGAACTACCCCATAGGTGTTAATTCCCTTGTGACCGTAAAAATATGTGGCAGAAACAGAGCATAAGCGGTCAAATCTTTTGATTGTATTTACTTAGAAGTTTGATTTTTTTAGTTCTCCAAGGGATTGCAGACCAGAGTATTTGATATTGGTATCAGCTTGATACCTCCACGCGTTTCTGCGAAAAAGGGTCTTGACAGAGGGACGGACAGACAGACGAACGGATTGATGGGCAGACAAGGAAGTAATCCTATAAGGGTTCCGTTTTTCTTTTGAGGTACGGAACACTAAAAAGTTCAAGACAATGGTGGATGACAATGTGTTTATAACACAAGAGCATAAGAGTATTATGATTCTACGAAGCGAGGACGCCGTAGAATATCCTACGTCATCGTGTACAAGAAAAATTCCACCTTGTAGGGATAGTAAACGTATACGAGATTCTAATTACAAATGTGAAGTCATTTGACGTTCCTTGCAAGTCAATATGGAACCATGCAATAATACTCACCAAATTGAAAAGAAAATAAGACAAAAAACTTTTTATTTACATTTATATGGCAAATAATGGCATTTCATGAGGTCAAGAATGAGTTCTCGGGCATAAGGGACAGCTAATGGCTCGTTCTTACAACCAGTTTTTGTCTACGATGTAATAAATAACCTGTAAGATGTGGCTATGTCTGCAAAATATTTTTTGTTATCTTGTACTGAATATAATGTGTAAAGGGAACATACCTGTGCCTTTACGAAGTAAGTCTTGTCATTAGTTACGGTAAGTCATCATTATCAACATCATCACAGCCCATAACAGTCTACTGCAGGACTCAGGGCCTCTCCCACGAAAGGGATATTTATTTATTTATTTGAGTACCAACAGCTATATAAAGCATAATACATATTGTCATGATCGCCACGCTTGGCGGGTTGGAGATCGCAGTGTAATAAATATAATAATGGAAAATGCTGCTCCCCATTTCCTAGTCAATGGAGAATTTCGATTTTTGTCTCGAAAACATTAGTCTCCTTGTTCGACACCCACGAGTGTAAGGGGTTGGTGCTATTCTACTCTGCCTGACAACACACGGCCTTGTTACGGTAAGTAACTGCAAAAAAATAAACTCACTATACCCAGAAAACTATCACAATCTCAAGTTATTCTTGGAACGACCGACCGCAACTTAATAACGAACATAATATTATTAAAGTTATTCATACCGCAGTTGTAGAGAAGTTCTGTTTAATGTATTCAGGAGCTGAACTCTGCAGTGGTTGTTTACTGGGACTGCCTTGAAATAATGAAAAATTATGATATCTAAAGAAGGAGGGCTTCGTCTGTTTGAAATTGTTTAGGGCTTGGATTATTTTAATACGATATTAATTATTAACTCACTATCAATGACTCTTTTCTGAGTAATATACATTAGTTGAATACTAACCGATGGTCTTACGGTAAGGGAAAATAAGGGACTCCCCACAACTTGAGCTTCTTCTAAAGGCATGTCGGCAGTGCATCCCCTTAAGTTTCAGATGCCCTGGACCACAGCGGCCACTTTTTATCAGATGAACCCTACCCTATCTGTGTACCGCTCGAAAAATAAAGAGCGTCGGTGGTCGAGTGGTTACGGTATCCGATTCGTAAGCGAAAGGTACTGGGTTTGAATCCCACTGCGGCTATGTACTATGACTCTTTTCTGAGTTACGGTTTTCTCTTACGGCGTGGGAAAACATCGTAATGAAACCTGCACATTCAGGTGACTGAATATGTAATCATGATCCAGTCTGGTTAGGTTACCCTGGTAGCAGGGTCATGGAGGTCAGATGGCAGTCGCACAACTGCATTTACCTGATATGCCAAATTCTGGATAACAGTCAAGGCGGACCCCGGGCCCTCGTGGGCGAGAGCATAATCGGGACATCAACGCCAAGATGATTATGGTACCTATCGTAGTCGTAATACGGACATTTTATTTTAGGTATTATAATTATTCGAGTGTTTTCTTTCTGCATGCACATTCTATGCCTATTTAATCCTAACTACATTTACAGGGGATTTCCATCAAACCATAAGTCACTTTATTCCCTACTTCGTTCCAACCGGTTTCTAGTAAATTAGATAAGGAATCTTACTATTACTCACATATTAGAAAGTTTATTTCAATTTTGGATCTACGCTGTATTCTTGAAAAATACATTATATTAGGTTGCGTACATTTTTGGATCAAAAAGCTAAAAGTGCCGCCCAAATGAATAAAATTTTATATTCCGATAAAGCAAACAATCCTTAACATATTTTACTATAGCATCAAATATGCACGCCAAATGGTTCGGTTGTTTTAAGCTTTTAAAATAACGATATCTAGAATCTACTGTCCTCCCAGTGGTACCTAGTGGTGGTGGGCGTACAGGTTTGACGTCAAAGAATACATATTGGGAATTGTATACTCTAACTGAAATTTTTTTTTTCTCTCCGGCACTTTCGGGTTTTTGGTCCAAAATTAATAATATATTTTTTAACAATATTTACATAATACAAAAATATAGTAACAAGTAGATATATAGGGGAACGTATACAATTGTTGGCACCACACTAGTGAGTGGCACATACAACTTACAACACAAATATTAAGAATTAGTGTACCAATAAAATCAAACTGATATTTATTTTCAAATCATTGTTGGCAACATTTTAATTTGTTCTTGGTAATATTCGAACATCCATAACTAACTACACAGCAAACAAAAAAAACTCGAGGCGTCCGGAGATTGCGCGCGTTTAAGGGAGTTTCTTATGAATTCAACAAGGACCAGGTATGTTAAAAACAATCTTATTTAAGTTTTGTGTTGAATTTCATGTAAAAAATTACTTTCTACGGTTAGCTTAATAAATAAACAATCATTTTAACTGAGTAGTAGAAGCATTTACATAACTCACCTCAAATTAATTGGGTGCCAATGACTGAATTTTTTTTGTACTATAGTCTAATTCATTGGCAACTATGACAATGACAAAACATGGATTTATTAAATTTAACAATGTCAGAAGTCAGAATTAGAATAGAAGAAAATAATAGTTTTGAAATATATAAAATCACTTGGCAACGAATTCTTGGCACTGCCAATCATTATACTAAAGGGGGTGCCAATAACTACATACTGATATTGTATCAATAATTACAGTTATTTTCATGGTATCCATTAGTGTACCTTCATGCCATAATCCTGGGCGTACATCGAGTGACTGTACATATTAATTTTTGTACAACAATAATCTAGCTGAATATGCTAAACCAATTAGTGCAGGAAAATTAGACATTGACCCGGACATTTGAAATAACGAGCTGAAAACATGTGGAGACGTAAAGAATACTATCCTGATTGATATCCTAAAAGTCCCAAAAAATCTAATCTGGGAAAAATCCGTAATTAAAAAAAACCACCGACATTTTGGATTTTTCGACTTTTAAGCATAGCAACTGAACCGAGCGTACGATTGTATTCGTTTTTGTTTTAAATGCCTTAACTCAGACTGCTTTATCTTTAAATATGCTCAAATTAATTATTTAATATAAATTTTAGTCTTTGAGTAAAAACAATACCTACGTACTATTAAAATCCAACAATTGAATTTTGTTCAAAACTTGTCAATAATTCGACGGGTTACAATCCTAGCGGCATTTTGGGTAACAATTGGCCAAACGTATTGTTTTACTATTATTTACTACTAATTGGGACCTGCTAAACATGAAATTCTATGTTGGCACTCCCGATTTTGGATCGGAATCTCAGAATTTGAGATGGCGGAGGTACGTTAAAAAAAATTTTTTTTTAATAGAGCCTATCGTATGGGGTATCAAATGGAAGCACTATCTGAGAGGATTCTAAAATATACCACATCATTATATTTTAGCCATTTGTTTCAAATAAAAACAAAATGTGATTTCCACATTAAATATTGGGATAATTTATAGCCTACGCCCTATTCTGGGCTATAGGCTACATTACTATCAAATGTCATTAAAATCTATTTAGTAGTTTTTGCGTGAAGGAGCGTGAAATAAACTCAAAATCCTTCAAATTTACTGATTATAAGTATGTTTGTTGCTCCTTCACGAATTCTTGTTGTTCTTAGATTTTACGTCTAGAAATGGTCGTTAAAAAGTCGTTTCATTTTATTGAATACTAGAGAGCCCGGCGCGACTACGGTTTCCTACCCTACCCTACTCTACCCCTATCTTACGCTATTCACCCTACCCCTAACTTACCCTAACCCTACCTTACTCCAACCCTACACCTACCCTACCTACTCTTTTTTATTGCATACAAACATTGTCTTGACAAATGAGTAGTGTTTAAGTTAAGCTTCTTCAAAAATTTCTAAAGATGGCGCGCTCTAATGACTTACACCTATTTTAATATTTTAGCTGTATGGCAAACCTATTATTACTGTCTTATGGCAAGCCTGCCATCATTCAACTGCATTAAAACGCATTGCTAAAGTGCATTCTAATCTAAATTAAGCCCCAAGGAGAACTAACATTCAATAACCGTTGAATGAATACATCTAAAACTAGCTAACCGCTCCGCTTCGGTTTTTCTTTACTATACATATCAATTTAAGTAAATTGTCGGTGGCCGAGTGGTTAAAGTATTCGATTCGTAAGCGAGAGGTACCAGGTTCGAAACCCACTGTGGTCATGTACCAATGATTCTTTTCGTGATGATGATTCTTACGGTGAGACAAAACATCGTGATAAACCTGCACATTCTGGCAACTGAATGTGTAATCATGATCCAATCTGGTCAGGTTTGACTGGTAGCAGGGTCATGGAGGTCAGATATATATGGCAGTCGCTCCACTTGTAATTATAAGTGCTTAATCTGCCAAAACCTGGATTATAGGCAAGGCTAATCCCGGGACGCAAAAGCACAACCGGGATATTAACGCCAAGATGATTATTACTTGAAGGGGTTACTTATTTATTTCTTTAGGTAAGGTACACCTGCAGAACACATATTTTTGCATTATAAACAGTTAACATTAAATAGGTTGTTCCATATTGGTGACACAACATTCGAGTTCAGTGTATCATTTAAAACAATGTCAGTTATGTAGATTGCAATGTAATGTAACAACATTATAATGTTTCAGTCGTTAGAGCGAATGTAAGGGAATTTTACGAAGCTAGTCTTGAAAACTGCTCAGTACAAACCCAACATAAAAGAATTAGTCAAATAGGTTTAGATGCGCGAACATATATTCGGTAAATTGATTTTTACCTATAACTATTGGCCCAGTGTGACTTCGTTTGCGTTCCTACCCCTACCCTACACTACCTCTATCCTATCCTACTCTACCCCTGCCCTATCACTGACCACTACCCTTCCCTACTGTACTCCTACTTCTACTTTACCATACGCTAACCGACCCTTACCCTACATCTACCATTAAAAATGTGACATAATTAGATAGGAAAAAGAAGTGCCAATCACTAGTAATTAGAATGCCAATGACTGTACTTTTTGATGTTTTTAGAAGTTTTCTGTTTTATTTTAATAAAAACGTTTATTTTTTATTATAAATGTGTTTTCACATAAATAAAAACATATCAAAGAATACATTAAAACTTATGAATTACTTCTAAATATGTTACTAAAATTATAATTCACAAATGAAGTAACAATTTTTCTTAGAGTGCCAATTATAATATACGTTCCTCTATTTAGGTACACTTAATATCTCTTCCGACAGGTTATTAAATACTCTTAAACAAAAAAGTTACATTATGTGTCTAACTGTGAAAGTGTGCAATTATTCCTGATACAATTTTCATATCAGATGTTTGACTGCCGTCTCACCTGCTGGTAAGTGACAATGCGATCGAAGACGGAGCATGACGGCAATATTCTGACGTTGCGAAATATAATACTATTAGCTTTTGCACGAGGCTTCGTCCGCGTAATTCGGTTACTACGTTCCGGCCCCTTTTCCGTGGGAGCCACATTGAATTTTAGTAATTATTCGCTGATAAAGTAGATTTCTATATGTGACACCATAACGCTAACTATCTATGAGATCCTGTGGTGTTCCGATAAAAAGCTGCTGTGGATACATACATTTTTGTGGGAAGTGTCAATTTTCGGGCAATCTCACATGTCCATGTCATTCCCCCGGATGACGTGGTATCTTACGAGGATTTCCACACTTAAAAAAAGGTTTCTATAATAAAATAATTTAAAAAAAAGGTTGTATAGTCTTGAGTCCATTACAAACCGACAAACAAAAACATATTGTATTTTAAAATATTATTACTTATAGATAACGAAATCTGCAAATATTTCGACTTAATATTTTCATGACAAAGTCACTGGCACCTTAAAAGGGCCAGAATCTTATTATACATCAAACAGGTCACTCTGAGATTTGAATAATTCCATCCCCGAATCATCTCAGTGCCTAAACAAACAACCCATGCTTTGTTATCAGATTGTAGTTATAATAGTATATCAGTTTGAAGGGTTTGAAGGGTAACGTATCCATTGAAATGTATACGAGACAATATATCGTTATTGTTGCAACTATAACAGCGTGTTTGAGGCTGTCTCAAGAATCCTTATTCAAAGTTTCATATGATATCAAACAATCATCACATCAAAATGCCGGAACAGCTCACAGCTGTACTAAAGCCTCCTCCATGCTTGTGGAGGTGTTTGCCACTACCCCAATAACCCCCACCACAGCCATTGTAGGCAAAAAATAACAAAAATATTTAGCAGACGCTGTTTAGCAATAACGTCCTTAATACATGCGTATAATAGTGTTCTTTTTCCATTAGTGTATGTTAAATTGCGATGGGCATCAAGATGAAAATAGCCCCGATTAACATACTATGCGGGTTTTTATGCCAAGGCCAGCCCTCTCCTTAGCTTTGCTTCTGTATCTTCCAGAAGTAATCTGTATATAAATCGTCATAAGCATTTATTCCAAGCTTAACCTTTTTTAGGAGAGTATTAGCTGTGTATATTTTATAAATAGCTTTAAAAGGACTACAATGTAAGTATCTAGGCCTACTAACCGATTTCTTTTCGGTATGAAAATTATCAACTATATTCGCATATTTATATGACAAAAAAAATGATAAAATATTTATTTAATTTATTATGGAGTCGTAAAAAAAATATTTTCCGTACTAGCAGATAATATAAACATTTAATTACTTAATAAACTTACCAGCACAATTATCCGTGGCAGGCATATGTTTTAAAATTTTAAGCACACATCAACATAGACAAATCCACTTCACACCGTTCACAGTAAACTTTTCAAAGTTACACAGTACGCAGTATTTAGCCGAAACCTTTTTTAAGTAGTCATCAAAAACTCACTGCTACTAGAGCTACAGGATTCGAGAAATCTAAAGTTGTATTATATCGATTAAAACTTTATTATTACGTACACTGATATTGCCGCGAGCGTGACGCCCAGCCGTCCGTTTGTACGTCATACGGTTCCAAACTGGCTCTGAAGACGACGGACATTGCCGCGCATGCGTACTTAGGGGCCATGGGGACAGTATGCGGAATTAATCCCGAGATTACTAGTAGTTGAAACAACACAATCTCCAATCTCCACAAGAATCTGTGTTAGTAATTTGATAGGAGATTCCTTGTTAAATTTGAAACGGAATCAATTCAAAATTCTATTTTACTTTCTTATATCTCTCCGACAAATTCCAGCAGATAAATCTAACTCAAATATAGTTTTGAATAACGTTAAGAATTGTATTTCTTAAATTCATTATTTATATTTCTCCATATTTCTGACATTTGGACAGACGTCGTCTCGTTCGAAGCGCGCATTGGGAATAAAATCAACACTTGGTTTTCCAATGTTACTATTTTCTTTTAAGTTATTATATATTATTCAGACTACAGTAGACTAAAGCTATCAAAGAAACTGAAGTTAGCCAAATTTCTGGACAGTCGAATATACAATGATGCACAGACTAGTCTATCTAAAGCATTTTTATTTGTATATTAATATAGAAGCTTTCAAGCCGTCATATAAAACGGACCGATTCCTCAAAATAGACAGCAGCAATGATAGAACAAAGATTTCCGAGTCGGAATTCCTACGTACATTTCAAGGCGCGTATTGCGTTGACAGGAAGATTTGCCTGCATATAAAACATCGACGTAATAAAACACAGTCTATCGCCTCACTGCCGTATAGTTTGCCTCGCAGATTTATTGCGTCACTTCAAAGAAGCGAAATAGCGAAATAGTACAAAGGTACTATTTCGCTAAACTTAGATCTTAAATGGGTATTATAATAACACTGAGGAGCTGGCGACCAAAACGGTACAATAATAATATTATTATATTAGACGAGACGTACCTTATACGCGCCGTACTTTTTACACGTGGCGTGTAAGTTCCGTCTAGTATAATAAAATGTGTAAAGAACGCGAGTTTAGTTTGAAACAATCAAAACGGTATAACATCAGAGCAGTACAAAACTGAAATGGTTTCGATCAAAACCGGTATAATTAAACAGTAATTATGTCGTTATGATCTAAAGCACGAACTTTGGATGCAATTTTAACACATTTTCAGACCGTTTTTATTGGAAATTATTTGAGATTCGTATTCAGCTGACCCAAAAATTTTAAAATCGGTCATGGAGTTTTTGAGTTTATCCGTTACAAACAAACAAACAATCACATATTTTAACATAACAGTCCATTGTTAGATTTGAGGCTCTTTCACATCAGTAGAAGGCATTGCTCTAATCTCCACGCTTGGCAGGCAGGTTGGAGATCGCAGTATTGAAAAACGGAAATGCTGCAGCCCTTTTTCTAGTTTACGATGGTAATAGATAATCAGCCTCTATGATATTAGTTGCCTTTGACGACACCTTCTATCTATCTATCACGGCTTATAAGCAAATAATGCCCATAGTCAGTTACATTTTTATTATTTCGAACTTGAAGAGGCATATAATGAATGAAAAAAGAAAACTTCTTACAAGGAAACTTATTAACAGGAAAAGAGTTCAAAAGAACTGGCATATTTTTCATTTTGAAGGCGTAAAATCTCAATCCTAATTATAATATAATCAAGCAAACTCTTAAAAACAGCCGAACTTTTGTTCTGCCATTCCCCCTTTTCATGTCGTGATCAATATAAAAATGCAAATAAAACCTATTAAATCCTCTCCGAGAGTCTGAAAACAAGCGGATGCGATAAAATCGGATTTAAAAACTTTGAATGGAGTCGTCGATTTGTAGGAAATTTTAAATCTGATAATTAGTAATGCAAATACTTTTTGTTCTCGTTGAAATATTAATTATTTTTATGATTAATATCTTTGTGATCGTTTAATTTCCTGGCAGGGATAGAAGTGATTGTTCGTGTCGGTTCCGTAAAATGAGATTTAAATTACTTTTTGCCGTGCGTTTGTGTGATTCGGTTTATCAAGATTGGGCACTAAAGCGCTGATTACTTACAACCGCCTATCGAATAAAATGAAATCATTACAACTGTTTCTAGCTAACCATTTGGAAAACATCTGGGAAACTAAAATACATCTAAGTAATTCATCATCATCATAATGGCATCCAAATCCCGGTTGTGCTCTTGCGAGCGAGGGCACGGGGTCAGGTTCATCTAAAATTTTATACTTTGTTAAATTTCACAAACTAACCGGTGACCATGTACCAACAAACGCAGCGTAGGACGACCCCCTACGAGATGGACTATAGGTGATGGGGAGTTTGGTGGAAGTCTCTGAATACCATTACAGTTAGTATCAGACGAGTCATTCTGGAGACCACATAGTTGTGGATATCTTGTAAAAGATTCAGAAGTCTGTTCAGTTGTTAAGCAGTAAACATGCTGCAAGCTTTAAAGGTTCGGTGGCCGGATTTCCGACTGGACCGATGAAACACGTTCAGAATCCTTTACTATATATTATTCACAGTTTTACAGCAATGTACATTTGGTTATATTGGCCGTGTGGTGTCCGGCAGAGTAGAATAGCACCAACCCCTTACTCTCATGGGTGTCGTAGAAGGCGACTAATGTTTCCGAGGCAAAAGATCAAGCGTCTCCGTAGTCTGGAAAATGGGCAGCAGCATTTTTCATTGTTATAGTTCAACACTGCGATCTCCAATCCGCCTGCCAAGCGTGGAGATTATGGCAATAACCTCCCTTTCGTGGGAGAGGCCCTAAGTCCTGCAGTGGACTGTTACGGGCTGTGATGATGATAACATTTGGTTATAATCAGATACGGATAAAAGTGGTACTGCCAATTACAAAACTGCAATTTACACACACTAAGACCTTTTCTTCAAGCATCTATTTGAAGCTCTCATGATTACCGATTATTCTAGGCTTTAGAAACGGAAAGTTATGCAGTAAACACATTGGCTGTATGACACTAATATTATGACAGGTCAAAAATGAATATTTAGATGTATGTCTATCATTCACCCAAGTAGTACTGCACAGATTTGTATGTAAGAGAAGAGACCATGTCCTTTGCAAGAGAATATGTGACTCTTTAGTTACATGTGACTTATTCTGTGTGAATAAACTCGCGTCTAAAAATAAATTTAGAAGGTGTCCTCTTACTTATTTACTCTATGTTGAACAAATTGAAAACAAAGAAGTGGAGTCAATTACGTAAACATTAAATTTTAACTCAGCCCTGTGTTCCATCCCCCAAGGCTCTGTAGCACAAGGCACCAGAGTTTACCTACATCGGTGAGAAGTTTCGTTAAGTTATAAGGTAGGTAAATTATGTGTAATTATTAACTTTATTCCCCCTTAGAAGGTGTGCAAAATGTTAAATTGAGTTGCGTAGACGAAGTTTTAATGCCTCATTTTGTACATAAAGCTCTCATTATAAAAGTTGTGTAATCTTAAGAGGAAACGATTTAAAGAAAGTTATTTTAAGGAAGTGAAATCTGATATGGTGGAACGTTTTAGGGCTCATCATGTAACAAAATTTGTGTCTATATTTAAAATAAGTTCTCAAATAAATAAACAAATTAATAACTAAGCTTTTATTGCGCGGTAAAGTAGCTACTCATCAAGACCATTCCAAAGAGCCCAAACACGATGGGGTTATCTTATTGAGTTAATTAGTTCCTATGACCACCTTCCGACTCCATCATCAGACCAGCTCCATGGTACCATATTAATGCATTGTCATCCAAACTACATAGGTATAACAAATTTCAGCTCAATCGAATATCAACAAATGGTCGATAATTGCAAATTTTGACAGATAACTTACATACATACCAACACAGCAAGTGAAATTAAAGCTTTAAAAAAAGGTATTGCAATATTATTAGACTTAGTGGCTAAGTAGCTTTATACAAGTACTTTTATATTCAACAACAGTTTTTCATTCACACCTTCAATTTAAGTATTATATTCAATTAATAACCGCGATGAATACGCTACTTTAAAATTACATCTGGCGTCCTTATCCCTTAAATCAAAGGCTCATCTCAATCCATCAACCCGGGGGTACCGCAAGGAAACATTTTGCGGCCCTTGATTTCCAAGCTTTGCGAACATTAGCAATATTGGTGGCGTTCCTACTAACTCTATTACGCCCTTACGCAATATTCTAACTACTTTCTTAATCGTCTACTCGCCTTCACCATGCCAAGAACTCCGAAGATAATGATTTATGCAGCCACGTGCATACTTTGACCGGTCACTTGTATTTCGTTTAGTTTTTGAAGATAGCTTCTTCTAGCTATGATACTGATCCATCTTCTAGTTTGTAGGCTGGGAGAATTCGGCTCGGGTCTTTTCTTAAACACGTTCGAGAACGATTTGGCACAAAAGAAGATAAAGTCTTGATGGCCAGTACTCATAGTCAACCAGCCAGTTCCCGAAGTGGTCGATATTAATTTTCGAACGACCTCGTGTTTGGCAGCCAAGGATATAATCCATGAAGACATGATGAAGAATTGGATCCAGCAATTATCTAGAATTAGGGGAGCACAAAAAAAATTAAAATCTCCGCCAACTATGAACTGTGTCCGCATGACATCATATGACGTACAAAGAATAAAATAATAAAAGGTTAACATTCATATGGAAAATGTGATATTTTATGTACAAAATCAAATGTTTGCCACGAAATAAAAACGAAATAAAACACTCTAATGTGATGGAAAAATGACCCCCGTGGCATGGGGGTCCACCTGGATTCTAAACAAAAGGAAAACAAGAAGTTACAGCGGTAAGAATCTAGACACACAACCCAATACCCTTGTATTTGTCCAAAACCATAATTACTTTTACCAATTTTATATTTAGGAAACGAGAGATCATTTCCCCAAAAGAAAATACTCTAATCAAAGTTCTATTCAAATCAAAATATTTGTAGAACGTAGTTACAACGTAATCAGAATTTACAGTATTAACTAATTTTCCAGGCAAGGATGATGAGCAATCAGAGCCAAGAATATACCAATTATATGTATAAAAATTCAAAATAAAAGTGTCAGCATGCTGAACAGTTGTTTGAACAGGAGTCCTAATAACAGTAAGTACACTCGACACCGTATTACACCACCAAGTGTCAGGGCAAGACCCTACAATAAACCAGAATATCGGCAGCAGCGATTTATGTTGTGTATACAATATTGCGATCTCCAACCCGCCTGCCAAGCATGGATATTATGGCAAAACCCTTCATGAAAGTGGAGGAGATTTGTATCCGTGATCCAATAGAGTGGATTGTTATGGACTGATGTGTGACGGATAGTCAAACTGAGTTAAAACTAAGCCATCTCCAACGGATATTGCCAAACCTAAAAGTCGCCAAGATTTTTGTCATCGTTAGATAAGATAAGCCCGAAACACGATGGCATTACTTAAGATGACAGATTTTATAGCTATCCCGTTTTCGTTTTTATGACACCGCAAATTTATTGCTCGGCTGAATGCCCACTTATTCCTTTTTTATGTTCGCGAGCTCTTAATTTGAGACACACTTTCACGGAATCTGCTACGCGGCACACTCTAAGGGCGTAAATTCCTCAGCTGCGCTCTGAGGGCCGCTCTCTTTGATTTATAAGGTCGTTTCCGTATGTTTACGATGCCCAGGTATCAAATTCGCGACAGGAAGTAGGGAGCACACATCTATCACTGCCACGGCAATTTAATACTTCTCTGCACTCACTAAAAATGTCGTCCTGACGCGGAACCTTCTTATATTGTTACATATTTTGTAAATAATATGTACATAATTACAAGTTATTTGTAAAATGTTTTCGAACGAGAACATAATTAAATCCTTAAGAGCATACAGATGAACACGATTTCTGTATGATTTGTCCCAAATTCTTTGCAATTTTGTTTCTATACATTCATTTCTATATACCTATTGTCATTAGACAGAAAGCTTATTTTATATACCGTACAGTCATCGGGTCGCACCCGCACAGTCGTTATGCCGCACCTGCGTAGTCACTGTGTCGTGTGCGTGCCAATAGGGTAGAGTCACGCGTCTGTCCGATTGCTACGCGGTGACTATGCGGGCACGATGCGTTCGCGTTTTCTGTTCGGCTTGTAAGCGTCAATAAACGGGATACTACATTACTCGAAAAAAATTAGGGTGGCAAGAAATCAGGCTACTACCGCAATTTTTTGGTTAATTAGATTCGGCTGTTAATCCAGCAAATATCTCATAATTAATTATACCTTTAAAATCCGTATCGGAGTAGAAATATTCGACTCTCGAATTCGCCATTCGGCATTTTCGCCAACTTCGAACTAGTGTTTTTTCTTTTGGGCTTCTTTCTTTCAAACGATGAAGACTTTGTCTCTCCACGTGAGTTTGGTCGGTCGCAAACGTCATAGGAAATGGATTTGTGTCTTTTATAATCTTAGTTCAAATATTCTAACTTAGGTATTACAGACAGTCTTAGCCTGGTCCAATTAATCCCTCCAGTCTGATCTGTTTCCTATTTCTAAGGAAGGTATAGCGTTGGTGAGTTCCTACCAACGCTGACAAAAGTATGGCTGCCTGGTGGGCAATTATTAACAGCAGTATTTCATTGTGGTGTGTGGTGCCGCCACCTCAAAGAATAACACCACCCCATCTCTTCCCGTGGGTGTCGTAAAAGGCGACTAAGGGACAAACCCGAAAGATGGGCAGCAGCATCTTTCTGGGTACATTAACATATACTGTACTGCGATCGCCAACCCGCCTGCCAAGCGTGGCGATTATGGCAATTTCCCCCCCCGATGACAAGTACACACAAGCCACGGCCCCCAGTACCCGGCGGCCCCGCTATTCCGGACCATGGTAGCGGTCACGGTAACGGCGGGGCAGGGGGTGCGAAAAATCACCGGACGCGATCAGGCTACCGCAAAGAACGACCACTGGCCCTGGCAACATACAATGTCCAGACACTGCGGACCGACGAAAAGCTCGTGGAGCTGGAGGAAGTGGTAAGCAGATTACATTGGGACATAATAGGGATATCTGAAGTCCGAAGAAAGGGGGAGGACTCGATAACTCTGAAGTCCGGAAATCTGCTTTACTTCCGGGAGGGCGACCAACTGTCCCTAGGTGGTGTCGGGTTTCTCGTCCACAAATCCCTTGTGAACAACATCGTCAAGATCGAGAGTGTGTCGTCTAGGGTTGCGTACCTTATACTCAGAATTACCAAGCGGTATTCGTTGAAGGTCATACAGGTCTACGCACCGACTTCGACTCACTCCGACGATGAAGTGGAGGCTATGTATGAGGATATAACTACAGCCATACATACCTCCAAGACACATTACACCGTTGTCATGGGGGATTTTAACGCGAAACTAGGCAAACGAAGCGGAGACGAGTTGAGAGTGGGGAAATTTGGAGTTGGAAGTCGGAACGCCCGTGGCCAGATGCTGGCCGGCTTTCTGGAGAAAGAGGGACTCTTTATGATGAACTCATTTTTCGGGAAGCCGGATCATCGCAGATGGACGTGGGTTAGTCCCGATGGTGTCACAAAAAATGAGATCGACTTCATCCTATCTACGAAACGGCATATATTCAATGATGTCTCGGTGATCAATAGCGTAAAAATTGGCAGTGATCACCGCTTGGTAAGAGGCACATTGAATATTAATCCACAGCTGGAAAGATCGAGATTGATGAGGTCCACGCTCCGGCCTGCACCCACCCACATCCAAAACCCCGAGAGCTTTCAACTCGAATTACAAAATCGCTTCGAGTGCCTAGGAGATTGCGTCGACGTGGACGACTACAATAACAGGTTCGTGGAAACTGTCTATACGGTTGGGTCAAAGTTTTACAAAACCTGCCGTACAAAAAGAACAAGCAAAATCTCTGACAATACCCTCAAACTCATGGAAGAAAGACGCGCAATGACTCTGCAATCCCCTGATGATGTCTCTCAATTTAGGCGACTTAATCGACAGATCTCCAAGTCTCTGACTCGCGATATACGCCGCTTCAATACTATCAACATTGAGGCGGCGATCGAGCGGAATAAAGGCTCTAAAGTCTTTGCGAGAGATCTGTCGATTGGACAGAGCCAGTTGACAAGACTGAAAACGGATGACGGCAGAGTTGTTTCGACCAAGTCCGAGGTTTTGAGGGAAGTCGAGAGGTTCTATGGACAGTTATACACGACAACACGGGCACCTGTTACCAGTATGGCAAAAGACCCCAGAGCCAAGTTGACCCGACACTACACCGAAGATATCCCGGACATCAGCCTGTACGAGATTAGTATGGCTCTCAAACAGCTCAAGAACAACAAGGCGCCGGGTGATGATGGAATTACGGCTGAGCTTCTGAAAGCTGGTGGCAAACCTGTGCTTAAGACCCTTCAGAAGCTGTTCAATTCCGTCATCCTCGAGGGAAAAACGCCGGAAACATGGCACAGAAGTATAGTGATATTGTTCTTCAAGAAAGGTGATAAGGCTCTCTTGAAGAACTTCAGACCAATATCGCTGCTGACCCATGTGTATAAGCTGTTTTCGAGAGTCATTACGAATCGTCTCGCACGCAGGTTTGATGACTTCCAGCCTCCCGAACAAGCCGGATTCCGAAAAGGTTTTAGTACCATAGACCACATTCATACGCTGCGGCAGGTTATACAGAAGACCGAAGAGTATAACCGGCCATTATGCTTGGCGTTTGTGGACTATGAGAAAGCCTTCGATTCGATCGAAACTTGGGCGGTGCTCCAGTCTCTACAGCGGTGCCAAATTGACTATCGATATATCGAAGCACTGAAGGGTTTGTACGAAAACGCCACTATGTCAGTTCGTCTCCAGGATAAGACCACAGAACCTATCCAGCTGCAGCGGGGTGTTAGACAAGGTGATGTCATATCACCGAAATTGTTCACTGCTGCACTGGAGGATATCTTTAGGCTTATGGACTGGGACGGACTTGGCATCAATATTAACGGCGAGTACCTTACTCACCTCAGATTTGCTGACGATATCGTAGTCATGGCTGAAACCCTGGAAGACTTGGGCAAAATGCTCGATGACCTCTGTAGTGCCTCTCAACAAGTAGGTCTTAAAATGAACATGGACAAGACGAAAATTATGTCGAATGTCCATGTTGTGCCTACTCCAGTGACCGTTGGAGGCATTCCACTTGAAGTTGTTGACGACTATTCATACCTAGGACAAATAGTTCAGTTAGGTAGGTCCAACTTCGAGAAAGAGGTCAATCGACGAATCCGACTCGGTTGGGCAGCATTCGGGAAGCTACGCCATATATTTTCGTCCCAATTACCGCAGTGTCTCAAAACGAAGGTCTTTGACCAATGTGTGTTGCCAGTGATGACATACGGAACCGAAACGTGGCCGCTCACTGTGGGCCTTATAAGAAAGCTCACTGTTACCCAAAGGGCAATGGAAAGAGCTATGCTCGGAGTCTCTTTGCGCGATCGAATCAGAAATGAGGAGATCCGCAAGCGAACCAAGGTCACCGACATAGCTCTAAAGATTGCCAGACTGAAGTGGCAGTGGGCAGGGCACATAGCTCGAAGAACAGATGGCCGATGGGGCAGTAAAGTTCTCGAGTGGCGGCCACGTGCCGGAAGACGCAGCGTGGGTAGGCCTTCCACAAGGTGGACTGACGACCTGGTAAGGATCGCAGGTACCAGCTGGATGCGAAAAGCACAGGACCGGTCTTTGTGGAGATCTCTGGGGGAGGCCTATGCCCAGCAGTGGGCGTCTTCTGGCTGATATGATGATGTATTTCATTGATCATGCATCGTTTATGTAGCCTAAAGAAGCCTTAGACTATGAACCTCTCTCTAGAACCATGCTTCAGCATATTTTATGAGTAGTAGGTATGTTTACTCATCTTCTTAATTTGTTCGTAATATTACGAGAAATATCGCTTAAGGCTAGTGTCCGCTGAAGCGTGCTCCATATAAACTGAGTTTGATAATATTTTCAATATTACGCTTATCAAGCCAATAAAATTTTGTGGACGTTGTCCAGAAACCAATAACTTTAAGTATGTCAGATTTTCGTTTAAATATGTCGTTTTAAAGTTGCACGGGATTTAAAATTTGTATGGAAATCTTAAAAAACGGCCTCGTACTTTCTAAGAACAAATTACGCCATCTCATACAGTTTAAGATTGTTCCCCACTGACCCATTTAGACTGCTCAATCTGTATATTTCCCGCCTCTTTTATCATTACACCCGTTCAAAGTCTGCTCGGATCGCTGGTACTATACATACTATAGTAGGTACCTATTGATCACAGTGTAAAGGAAGTACGAGTAAAGCATAACTTTTCCGACGACATTAAACTTCAAAGAGACATCTTTTTATTTTTACACTCCATCCATGTTTCATCACGAATTTAAACCTCCGAAGTGGTTTATTAAAGCCGCAACGTTTCGAACCAATCTGTAACTTTGCAAAGTTTAATTATGGCGTGCGTCAAGGGAAGGCTTTTCCAGCTTACACGTAGTGAGCGGAGATTTATAAAGTGAAATTGCACAGGGCATTAATCTTTTGCAGACCTTTGAATATGTCGTTATTATAGCCCTGGAAGGAAGCCAAGGTATGGCTAACCCTACTGTTATATGAATTATATGTCTTATGCGAGTAGTGTCTTTGATCCTTATCGAGGAAGCCATTATTCTTTCATTGGCTTATTATAGACCTAACGTAATCAAACACTCGTTTCACATCATTATCATCGTTGTGAGTAGAATATTCAACGCTGGGTATTCCCAGGAATTCTCAAAACTATATGGCATAATTTCCCTTGACAACTTTGGAGAGACTTGGTAGGTGTTTCGGTACAAACAGCTGTTAATTTTTTTTAATCATATTTTTTTCGTTGGTTAAACACTAGTTTAATCTCAACTAGTCTTTTGTCGTAAAAAAATCATATCTGGAAATTCATAATGTCTTTTCCATAATATATACAGAAGGCACAAAGTTCCTGATGCACTGTTGAAGTGGGAAATAGGTATATTGGAAGAGAATAGTTCAGTTAGTTATAATGTTGGTCTGCTGGTCCCCTGTTAACAGGTTAACAGGGGTCAGATAGCAGTCGCTTTACTGTAACTATCTGATCGGCCAAATCTTGGCAAAAAGGCGGAACCCAAACCGTCGCTCGCATGAGAACATGTGGGATAATCTCAATCTCCGGAACTCTTTCCAAGAGAGTATGTTTTCTTTCACAATGGCATCATATTAGATCCTTACACCACATTCATTATAAACATTGTCACGGTATAATTTAAACCAACCAATTTAGCTTGTCAAAAGCACTGAAAAAACCGTCCAACTGCGAGTTTAACTCGCGTACAAAGGTACATACCGTTATGAACAACACGATTCTCATGTTAGAACAACATGTATATAATTGGTCAACATTAGCTGCTTGTTTATACGATAATGTTATCGCGATAGAGAAATATTATAAAACTTCTAAAAAGTCAAGAAGGTATACCCACCGTACTGTTCAATATTTTAAATTATTTATGATTTGTTGTTATAGCGTCCATAGAAACAGACATTCTGTGTAAAGTATCTGGCTGTGACGATTCCATTCCTTGTTTACCCTTCGGGTACGGAACCCCAAGCGTCATCATATTTACTATATTTTCTGTAAAAGAACTACATCGTCACATCGTCCTCTGTCGTGTCACGTGAATCTAGTTCTCTACTCTCGGACAGCATAGACTGCCAGCGCCCTTACGTCTGTACAAGAACGATAATGTGAAAATTCTGCACCAAGGGTAGCGTTCAATAATACAGCAATTACGTCTTTGAATTATATCATGGCCAGTGCCCGCGTCTGCAAACTGTTACACACATTCGCTTGAACATTGGCTAAACTTGGATGTTTACACCCCTTTCTTAAGACTATGTCACAATGCAGATACTAGTAATAAAATACTCGTTCATAAATTTCATAATGTGAGTGTCTTAACTCTTTCTGGTAAATTATCGGGATTAAGTTCTAGTTTTATTTTATTTATTTATTTAGTAAGATCAATTTAATTAACTGCTTAGTAGATATTATTGATATGGAATCTATTGGTACTTATACCTTAACTGCACGTTTCCCGAAAATCGACCGTAAGAATATAAAGTTCTTTCGGTATACCATTATCTCACGAACAGCTCAACCAAGCCTAGCAAATTAGGTGTCAAGTGATTTAGTCACTCGGCGTCCTTCCAACAATATTACTGAGAATTTTGTGAATTTACGTCAGTCGCGTCTATTGCTTTTTCTACGTGAGAGTGTTTTAGCGCCGAAAATTTATATTTTGCCTCACTAAAACTTAAATATCTTCGGAACTTAGATAGTCAAGTCAAGTCAGATCGCAAAAAATTAAGTGCATAGGATTTTCAATAATTTTGAGTATCTCTTACAAAATATTATAATAACATTTAAACTGAAAAAAATTTAAATGCCTCGACCAAAAATCGTGATAAAAATGGAATTGAACATTTTAAACCGAAAACCAGCAGAGTATCAACAGGCCCATCGTTTAAAACTTAAATCAAAGAAATCGGCTGAGACTCGCAGAGAACTCGTTATCAAGCTTAAAACTATTATAACTCAGAAACTATTGATCCTAGAACACTAGTCAGTAACATATAGTGCTCGACGAGACCTACATTTTGGATGACAGATGTCAAACTTTAAACTCATATTACGGTGAGGGAAAACATCGTGATGAAACCTGCACATTCAGGCGACTGGATGTGTAACCATGGTCCAATCTGGTCAAGTTCCCCTGGTAGCAGGGTCATGGAGGTCAGATGGCAGTCGCTCCACTGTAATTACCTGACCTGCCAAATCCTGGATCATGGTCAAGGCGGACCCCGGGCCCTCGTTCTCGAGAGCACAACCGGGACATTAACGCCAAGATGAACTTGGAAACTGTTGGTCTTAGAACACTAGTTCCTGAAGAGAAATGATGCCACTAACTCATTTTGGTGTCCTTGCTTGGTGACGTTTGATTTGGATCATCGTTTTGGTGCGGTCATGTAGTTATTCGTCGGGATCCACATTTCTGATGACAGCTGCAAAACTTCATAAGTGTAATAACTTTGAAACTATTGATCTTAGAACACTTGTTACATAGATATGTACGAGTCTGTCCATTATTTATTTATCACTTTATGCACAAAATAGTACAAAATTAGAATAATAATGGTAATTATTCCATGTCTACCGGTAGTAAATTTTTTTATGTGTTGTACCAAGAATGAATGCAAAAGCTAATTCGAATTTATGAAATATAAGCCTCTTATATTTTATAGATGTGAAGTTAGATATTCAAGTCTCAACCTAATTAAATTATTTTCCTTTATACACCCGTAATCACGACAGATTTAAAATTTTTCCTCAGATGTCTCTAAGAGCATTAATTTCTCGTTATCCATCCCTATCTTTTCTCAACAGCGTCACCGTTTTACCGTATAGACGTTTATTTTTAGCTAACTACCTACATTATTATGGCATTATCAACAACAGCGAACCGTTTACTTTAAGAAACACAAATTTTGCTACAAATTTTACCTGGTACATAAAAATTTGTACACGAAGCGTAGAAAATAATAATATCATCATAATTAGCATTAACGGCAAAAGGGGCAATTTTTAACTACAAAAGTTGTAGTCAATCTTGTTCGACATCGCACACAATAAATAAAAGGGTATTGTATTGAACTAAATTTAATTGGCAACATAATACTTTCACAAGAGATATATTTTATAGAACAGCGAACGAACCTCAAACGGAATTCAAAATCAGCTGTTGCCCACATATAACATATGTGAGTTGCTTTAGTGTTTTTGCTTAGAAATAGGTAGGTAGATAAAGATATCTGAAAATGCAAGTTTTACATAATTCTATTATTTTTCTGAAATTTTCATTGACATTTACTTTATTCAATAGCTTGACAAAATCCAATAGAATTATAATATTAATATTCACCTGACACAATAATTTTCTTTTACTAATTTTTATTTCCTTATTTTTCTAGGCCTAAGAGGTTAGTTTCATAACTCATTTTTGCGGCCAATACATCCATACAATACATTATACATTACAATGAACACGTATTTTACACTCCACACGTTGTATCTATCTATTTAAAACGTCTTCGTCCGTGCCTCACTCAGCAGGTCTCACTGAAAACCAGCGCCCTGGTCTCCGCCAGGGCACGAAGCTGAGTGAGGTCCCTTTTACACACTACACCACATCCACATGCAACGGCTCTATTCTTCATTTTTCTTCTATTCATGTATGTTTGTCTAGTTGTGGTTTACTCATTTCATGCTGTTTGTAATTAATGGTATTGTTTGTGCATTGTTGTGTCACTTTGTTTTTCTTAATACTTTTTTTTATTGTTTATTTCATGGCTCTGGAGTCAAGCCGCTGACCTCAAAAAATACCTTTTTAGAGGTCAGTGATTCAACCCTTTTGAGCCATTATGTTATGTGTTTGTGGTGTAATTGTGTGTAAATGTTTCTATTCTTTTATATTCTATTCTATATATTATCATCTTTATATGCAACATAAATAAGAACACGAAATAATTTATTTCTTAAGGCCTATCCGCGCACTTCAGTGCTGCGCTCATCACTAAACGTCACTGATACTGACGTGCACGGACAGCGTCATACAAAATGTATGCAACAATTTAATTTTTCACTGACAGTAAAGGATACGTTACTGATGTGTGTCGGCACTAATGTGTGCGGATAGGGCGGATAGGAAACAAAGGAACTTATTTATTAAACTCCATCTCTCCAGTGTGCACGCGTCTTAACCAACCGATGCATGGATGGCTGCGTCCAGGCCGCACGCTACAACACTGCGGCCAGTTACCCGTTCATTATTAAAACGTACACAAAACATGCGCAACTTTTTTTGTATACACAGCGAATGTAACCCGCTTTCCGGAGAGTGTTCCGTTTTTGCTGGTCACACGCGTCGAGTGCTGGCTCGTGTAATATGGCGAGTTGGCGAGTTTACCGCCGTAAGCTTCGGCCGTAATCGGCAGCACTCGGAAATTACGTTCTACTTCTGAGCGTTTCTTACAGGAAGAACTAGCCGTTGAAAATTGTAGCCATGAGAATCCGAGGAGTAAAATCAACTATAGAGATTTGACAAATAATGAAACCTTTTTATGTACATTAGGTATATAGTCAGTATTGAACTGTGATAAGAAGAACAATAAGTAAAAGTTTAACAAAGAAAATATTTTTGCAGAAAATATAATTGCTTCTAGTTCACTTTTCTGGATCCTCTAATTTGGACTTCTGAGAGGTATTTTCTTCCACGCACTGTTAGGTGACATGACATGCTGAGCTTTTCTGAAGCAAGTTCTTAAAAATGGGTATGAGTGAAAAGGTTTTTACGGGATGTGTAAGTTGCTAGTATTGCAAACGTTATAATGCTTACCAAGAGGTGGGCTGTACCGGTACGCTTGTTTTAATTAAAATTTTTGTTTAGCTTGGAACATAAAAACTACTGAGTAATTCATGTTTACAGTGAATTAGGTATCTACTTATGTTATGGATCGTAGCTAGTGGAATAATGTAGTTTATGCCTACTCATTAGCATTAGCATTAATATGTAACTATTATAATTAACGTAACTATCTACAAATGTATACACTATCTACGTTGGGGGTCGAGACATTAGAGCCCCAGCGCTAAAAAGTTATAGAAGTAACTAAACGAC
Source organism: Blastobasis adustella (assembly GCA_907269095.1). Lineage (NCBI taxonomy): Eukaryota > Metazoa > Arthropoda > Insecta > Lepidoptera > Blastobasidae > Blastobasis > Blastobasis adustella. The sequence goes on from OU026130.1 coordinate 11,324,186, forward strand.
TTATAGACATCACACCGACCGGAGAGCTGGCTCGTTCCTTATTCCTTGAGCAAAGTATAAGCATTGCTGCTGGGGCAGCGGTGTACAAGTTTTTTAATTTTTTCAATTTATCTTTATTGTTTTTAGTTTCCTTCTTCTTTTTTCATTGTCATAAGCAGCTAATTAAAACGTACTAGTTGGAGCAGAAAAGGTTGGTAGGTTATAAGGTTGATATAGAAATTTCAACGATATTCAGAATCTAATAGTATGTGTTAAAGGGGCAAAACTGGGTATTTTACATAAGAAAACAAAGGGACAAAAAAGGACGGTCATAGTCCTACATCGTTATTCAATTTTCGACTATTCTGAGCAATGCTATTTTTAGAAACGGGTGACCCGGCATCAGAGTACATAGTAAAAGGGTAAAAGATAACTTTTTGAAATTGGAACAAGTATTATTTTAAACATGCAAATTATACCATACGTTAGTGTTTTAGAAATCCAATAACTACTACAGGGAAAAATGGCAATGGAACAAATGACACAAAGAAAAACTGATTTTCGTAAATTAAATGCCACGCTCACTATCAATGTAACTAATAAGCCTTGTTTTCATACATACACATACATTGAACTAGAATACTTATTGGGCTAGGAGAGTGGCCTTTTTAGGCAGACAATACAGTTACGAATCACACATCTCTGAGGCTAAATTGATGCGTTGTTTTTCTATATGGTACTGATTAGGTAACCACGGAATACTAAACCAGCCGAAATTATACTTGCAATTCGAGCCCCGAAACCAGCTGACTCGCATTGCAACAGCGCAGCAGCGTAATTGTCTTGTGCCAAGTTTTGTGAAAAGGACATCGGACATGTGGCTCTAGCGCGACTAGAAGAACGATAAATAACAAGCTAACCGAAATTTATAATTGGCGTTTGCAATCGCAATGAGTAATAACGATGCAGTCGAAGACAAAATCTACGTATTTTTAATCTAGCAACCCTGTCTTCGGCATTCCCCTTTTCGTTAGGTGTTGAAAGACAAAAACGATGAACCATTTCTTGGAATAAATATACAATAAATAAATATACTTTGACCATTCACACAGCGCCATCTAGGCCCAAAGTAAGCAGGCCCAAGTGAGTGCAAGATAACTTATACACTTATATACTTATTATAAATGTAACACCCAGACCCATAACAGAAATAATAATGCATCATTCCAATTTCTGCTCGGCCGAAAATCTAACGCGGGACCTCTGCGAGGCATGCTAACCAAACTGAACCACTCAGGTCGTCACCAGGCATAACTGTTCATAAATCATCATCATCTTCATCATCAACTTGGCGTTATGTCCCGGTAGCGCCCCCGCGCGGTACGCGAGGGCCCAGGGTCCGCCTAATAACTGTCAACAAATAACAACACAAAAGTAACTTAACGTAAACTTAACCCAAATGTCTGTGAATTAAGCACAGTTTCTTGTTTTTGCGTCATTAGACACGCGTGTCAAACGTCCCGATGGGAGTCGAAATTGCCCTCCGCCCCTGACCACCTTTGGTGGGGCTCCGACAGGTGACAGATTAACGCACGGCTATCGATTGTCGAGCAGTTGATGTTCACGTGGATGGATTGTTTCTTCTTTCTTTTTGGTTTTACTTCTAGATAGTTGTATATTATTTTGATTTTTGTATACGTTTAAGGTGTATTATGATATTATACGGTATTAAGCTGTTGGTTTCCTTCCTACTTTCCTATCACTGTCCCATTTGACGATTGAAAGTGATATTTAATGTCCTACTGAATAAAGACAGATTTTGATTACAGGATAACTGTTAATGACTTAATTTTATAATACCGTTCATATTGTGTGTTCACAAACAGGGAACACATATTATTGAAAATAAAGTAGGTATAGAGTTAATCTTAAAAAAAATTATACCCTAAAAACATAAAATGTACACCAATAAAAAGCCTCACTATGTAGGTAATCCTTCCGAAGTAAAAAGTTTTGTCACGGAGCCACAAGCCTGAAGTGGGTTGCTCGACTTGGCACTGCTGTGCCCCATGAATAGGAGTAGCTTAATATTGGAGATATTCTGTACTATTAATTAAGCTCTAAGCTTAGCCAGAATATGGATTGTGGCCATCGCTCAGTGAGCGATATTCAGTTTTGTAATGAGGCCCTTAGTAAAGCACTACGATTAAGAAAAGCATTCCGATGTTATAACTTGCAAGTGTTAGCGCAAGTGTTATGACTTTTTATTATTATTAATTATTGGAAGTGACATGATTGTTTTATAGCTTTATATACTATTATATATAGCTTTATATACTTTATTTATACTTAGGAATTTTTGTTGCGGACATAATTAGGTTAATTATGCTTCAAATATTGCATGCCAGATTCTGGTAAAGTGTGAGAAACGACTATAAAAATTGTAACATCTACTATGTACCACATTTTACAGCAATAAATTATTCATTCATTCATTCATAACACCGACTGTCAGATCTTGCGCAATTTGCCAAACCTTACCCAACCGAGTTCGATTCATGGATTGACACTTTCTTGAACTTGGACCTACCTACCAGGGCACATCGTCCCATGTCAGGTTGTCAAATTCGTCAAAAACTAAGCTTATAACATCTATAAGCTTCGTTTTATCGATATTCGCCTATTGGGAGACTATACTGAAGTCTAAGAGCAATGTATATGTGGGAGAACATGTATAGAAATTAAACAAAGAAATATGAATAATAAATCTATGTATATTATTACCAATAATATAATAAATGGACAGCAACAGATGGAGAGGACATATTTTAGTAGCTTAAGTGATGTACTTAGATTTAGCAAAATACAGACAAGTTGACAATCATTAATTGTTATTTCTATAGAAATAACAAAATAGAACATAGAAATAATATGCGTTATACGGTTAAGCAAGATTACCTGAGGAAGACAGTTCAGAGCACTGGTGGTGCCGTGCCCGCAGTCGGACAACGTCTGACCTGTCGAGAGCGATGGCCGCTTTTTTATAGACTGCGGTGTACCCACATGTGGTTTTTAATTTAAGAACACTACCTTCATTTTATTTTTTTATTTTTTATTATTTATTTCTTCAGGAAACAAACAGTCTTTTAACAATATTACATGCAATTTCAATTTACAAACAGACCTACAGTTCCATGTAAAATTAAGCAAGTTTTATAACTAGTCGAGCAGAAAGTTTATAAAAATAAAGATTAATACAATAATAATATTATCTCCCACACGGCCATACTGACGAGCAGCCTAATTGGCTTGCGATACACTATCTCAAAATTACAATTAAACAAAAATGTATGTGTAACATAAGAAACAGATATTTAACATTAGGAAACAATAAAATTCAATCCTTATAGAATACTTAGGGTCGAATTATATCATGATAATGCAATGCACGTATCTTTACTCGAGTTACATTACGACTATTTACTAAAAACATCATCAATTTACATCAACTAGCATCAATGTGAAATCCAATCAAATTATCCTTGTAGGAAACACTGATTAGGTCTCATGATCATAACAATTCAATTTGTCAAACATGACCGAAATCATACTTTTTATCCTATTTACTTAAGGAAAACCAACAGCAATGATTACAATATAAAATAATACCAGCAGCACAGAGCCAATTACAGGCTTCCACTGATAGAAAGTGGATAAACTAATACATACCTAACTAAAAGTTCAATAGTCAATTCCACAATAATATGGTCCGAAAAATGCCACAACGCGTCGAAGTAATACTTGAGTATGCGGTCTCTTGCTGACTCACAACTTGTGTTAAATAAATCAAGATTAATTCTCCCGGATAAAACATTAAAATTATTCATTGCTCACCATAGAAAGGTGTTCCTTCAGTAGTTGGTAGAATACGCTAAATTGCATGGCAATGGCCAAATCACATGAGCCATATAAACACCCAAATCACATGGTAGTAATGGTCAAATCACAGGTACCTGAATGCCAATCCTCACGGCAGTGGCCAAAACACATGGCAATGGCCAAATCATATGACCCCAAATGCCAATTCTCAAATCAGTGGCCAAATCAACTACAATTAAATGCCAAATCACAGGACACGGTCAAATCAAATGACCCGCACATCGCAACAAACACCCAGCACAACACCGCTGGCCACCGATATATTGTACAGTACAATTTATCGGAGCACCGATGAACGAAGAACGAAAGTCCCTTGATGATCCATTATGCAACAACTCCCATTCATACATTTATGGAGAACGGCCATGTGACGTGAGGCAATAGATCAAGACTTCTTCTCTCATTAATGGATGAGCAGCTAGTTCCACGTCCTGACCACAGCCGCGAGCCGAATATGATGTCATTACAGTATTTCCAGCAATCCGCAAGGCGGTGCTTCGATTGACGTTGCGTATTTTATTCAACATGATGTCTAGGCTCAAGACCGCCCTCGTGTGTTATCTGAAACTAAAATACCACAGCACAGTACCATGTTCGCTCGATCATTCCTGACCCTATGGTTGTAAAAGACTATACTAGCTCTCCTCTTATCATTCTAAACTAAAAACAATATTCCTTAACTCGTGGAAATACAAATCGAAATCAATAAACATTGCTAACGCTTCCACTCAGTGACGTTGATTCGTCGTACTTTTGTTATCCGTAGGTACTTATAGACTCTAGTAGTACCTTTGTAATACATAGAAGCTAGTACAGTACTGGCCGTACTCTTGTATGTAGATAAACTACTGTTAGATTATACAGTATCTCAATATGAAATTACTAAAATCGTAAAATAGTAAATTTAACAAGCTTTACTTTACTAAGCCCACTTTACTTTATCAGCTCGTGGTCAGTCCTTCGACCAAATCTATTCAGTACATCGTATACAGACTATCACAAGTAATGCAGACCATCGGCCATCACAACACGTGATAATAAACACGTGAGTTACACAACAAGTAATTTTCTAGACCCAAACCAACATTCATCGTGTCATCTCCACGAAAATAACATTATCTCTACCACCCAACATCAAAATTATATCAGGATTTTACCAATGAACAGCTTATAGGCATCAAAGTCACAAATTTCAATTACTGAGTCGTTTATCGTTAATAATGTACCCAAAATAAACATCTCAGAACATGTCACCTCTGTTATTGCAAGGTGTCTGTATCTTCAAATACAATCACATAGAGCTATCCCGGTTGCTCTACCCCGAACTTACAATAAAAATTTCAACTTTATAATTATCCATCAGTCGTCATCTGTGATCAACCTGATGATCATTGCCGTGATCATCCATTAGGTAGGATTTCCAATCCCCGTGATTACATACTAGCCAACTCTAGGGATTTTCATCGGAATCACATTTTATTAAAGAAATTACACTCTACTCTTGTACCCTAGACAAAACAATTGACTAGTCTCCATATTTTTTGTATTTGATTCATCGTAAATCATGTAGGAACTTTCCACACCATTGACCCGTACTCACTACCTAAACAACTATACTGCCAGTAGTATGCAATGCAAAATCCTAGCGCTGCAACTTCTATTTAGCCAATATTTAAAGCAGCGTCATAAAAGAGCAACTGAGTTTTGCCACGGTCACGGTCCGTGGATAACAGAATCGGAAATTCATTTTCCATTAAGTCACTTGCTTCAGGTCTCATTAGTAATCAAATTCAAAATATTACCTACTTTCATTTGTCTACCAGCGCGGTAAAACGCTTTCATTCAACTGTGTTAACGTCTCTAAAAATGTATCGTTTATTTATTTATTTATTTAATCGTTTATTGTACACAAAAATGGAAACAAATACAAAGCAAATGTAAACATGACACAAAAGGCACTACTTATTTCTATGAAGAAATTTCTTCCAGCAGGCCTACAGCAAAGAAAACGTGATGTTCTTTACATTAGAAACATAATTTCCAAATTTGGAAATGAAAAGCTTCTTTCTGCCTTCAACAGCTTTAGGTAACAGTATAATAATAAAAATAAAACAAGCATTTATTATTTTTTCACAAACAAATAAATTATACGTAAGTAGGTCAGTACTATATGTATAATGTTTGTAGCTATATTTATTTGTGAGAAACTGTGATACAGGTCACCAGGCTCCCACCCCATGGATTTACAAAACAGACTGTAACATTTTTAGTACTTCTGAACTAAAAGAATAAGATATTACATTCATTAAGTTTATGTGTCTATCGGTTACCACACCAAAACAACGAAACAAGTAAAGTAATCGTCATCGTCTTAACTTTTTTTTTCACTGTTCGATCGAGTCTATCCTATCTGTGACTATGTTACGTGTAAGTTCCCATTTTAAACAATTTAACAATGTTTGTAATAACGAAGAGGTCTCATATCCAGCCGTCTTCCAAAAAAATCAGAACAAAAACTTGCAACATCCGAGACTTTCGGGGCTCTCAGCCCAAAGAGTCACACACACGACTCCCGGGCCACTCCAAATCAGCAAAATAAATCGGGGTGTTTAACCTCAACAACAGTGTAGGTACTACCAAACTTGTACTAGCCGAAGGATATGAAATCTCACCATTGCTTACAGTGCCTCATCTTACAGGCACAACAACAGAACTCGAAATAGTTACTTGGTATCGGTAATCAATGAAATTTCAGTACTCGAAGCTAAAGTTAACATTATGTAACTGACTATTGAGCAATCACCAAAATTGCTTGTGGACTTTCTTATATATATATATATATATATATATATATGACGGATCCGGTCAATAGCATGGAATCATGTGGTCAATAGTACGGACTCATGTGGTCAATAGTACGGACTCATGACGCAGAAAACGGAAGTGGGAGTGCGCCACCTGGTGGGGCGTGCTGACAGAGTCTCGACGGCACGACTCGGGCGGAGTGGCGGGCAGTCTTGGCCCAACCGCCGAGGAATGAACACGTCTTGAAACTGTCTCCACATTTCGTTTATAGAAAGTGTTGTTTACGTTTGAAAATAAAGTGATTTTAAAATAACCTTTGAAATAATAATGTGAATTACCTCAACTGCCTACATTATAATACCTCTCTGATTTCAAGTAAAATTATAAGTGATGTGCAAAAATGAAGTGGAATAAATACAGTGGAGTAAATGTGAACCCTTTCTTTAATTTATCTGTACGAATACGATCTAATGCTGATATCACCACCCTGATGACAAAGATCCTGATACACTACTTTCCTTGACGCAACGACAAATATATGTCGGTAACTTGGCGGTAACTCGTACATCCGGTGACGGAAACGGAACGTAAGCGCCATCTACCGGCGGCGCTTCGACAGAGTCTTGGCGCGCGTGCGTCGGTCCTCGCTACTTACTTGCCTTCGAGACGCGACGATCGTTGCGCGTACCAAGAAACTGTTCTACGTTTCGTGACCTACCTACGTATCTAGTGATAGTGATTAATATTACGGATTGTTCATTTGTGTGATAATTGTTAATTACCGTAATAAATAACTCTTATTGTATTCTACGAGGTTGTTTAGTGCTTAACCCGTGCGTTACCCACATCAACGCCCACAATGCCAACCGAGGATCGTCAGGAAGCACAGGACCCACTCTCCGATCCGATATCAGAAGTGGGATCCGTACGGGTTGACGAAACGCCTCGTAATAGTGAGCAAAACTGGCAGTTGATGTTTCAAATGCAGAACGAAAATATGAAAGCCCTCATCGCGGCGTTGCAGACAGCCGGCTCCGGCGTGAAGGTCACCTTGCCAGACTTCGACCCTGACAAAGCAGAAGCAGACGCACGATCCTGGTGTGCAACCGCCGACGTGTGCCTTTCCGACAATCCAGTCGAGGGAGGTCAGCTCATCGTGGTTTTAAGTAAAGCGCTGAAGGGTGTTGCGTCGACCTGGCTCTCACAAATATCGTATCCCGGAATAACGTGGTCGCAGTTCAAGGAATTGTTTATCTCCCGGTTTGTTACGCTGGAAACTGTAGCTGCAACTCTTATTAACCTGAGCCACGACAAACCTAAAGATGGTGAGAACTTAGCTGCCTACGGAAGTCGCTTAATTACATCCCTGATGAACCGATGGAAGAATCGTACCGTGGAAGAGATTGCCGTTTCAACTGTACTCGCTCATATGGCCCAGTTTGATTCTAAATTGCATCATACGGCATATACCTGTGAAATAAGTACTCGACTACGTCTACAACAAGAGCTGCAAGCGTTTTCGTACTTAAAACGTAAAGCAAATACCAGTACCGATCATAAAATTACTTCAGAGATAAAGCGCGGCAAGTTTTTACAAGTACCTCCAACTATAAAATGTTTTTACTGTGGAAAAATTGGGCACAAGCAATCGGAGTGTTATCACAGGAATAAAGATTCTCATAACATGAAACAACCATGGATTGCTTCGATAGCCAACATTAACCGAAGCGGACCGCAACAAGCAACGACGAGCAAGATCACATGCTTCAAATGTGGCGGGTCGGGACACATTGCGAACCGCTGCCCGGCGACGGCGGGCGGCAGCGGCGGCGCGGGCGGTGGCGGCGCCAGCGCGGGCGGCGGCGGGGCGCAGCGCACCGAGCGGCGTGTCGATGTGTGCGTGGTCGCACCACCGGCGGGATCGTTGATACATAATGGTCAGTCCTTTGTTTTTAACTATGATTCGGGTGCTGAATGTAGTTTGATTAAAGAATGTGTTTCTAAAAAGTTTTGTGGAAAACGTTTAAATAATACAGTGTATTTAAAAGGCATTGGTCAATCAAATACAGTCAGCACTCAACAAATATTGTGTAATGTTGAAATTAATGATAATGTTTTGGAAATATTATTGCACATTTTGCCCGATATTTATTTACAATGTGATGTCATGATTGGTCGTGAGGTCTTACAACTCGGTTACGGTGTAAATATGACGTCAACGGAATTTAATTTAGTAAAAGTGTCAATGGTAACTAGTTGTGTTCTCGATATACCCCCGGAAAATGATTTTAATAAAATCGATACAGACGTTTCGGTCGAGAGTCTACCAAGACTTGTTGATGTTTTAGAACGTTCTTCTGAGTATTTTATTACTGGTATGCCAAAAACTCGCGTAACTACGGGTGAACTTACAATTCGTTTGGTTGATCCGTGTCGTACAGTGCAACGTCGTCCTTATAGACTTAGTGCGGAAGAGAGAAAAGTAATGCGTGACAGGATAGATGAGTTGTTAAGTGCTGGTATTATCCGACCAAGTAGTTCACCATTTGCTAGTCCGGCACTTCTAGTTAAAAAGCGCGACGGTACCAACAGAATGTGTATCGATTACCGCGAGTTGAATAGTAATACTGTACCGGATAGATTTCCATTACCGCTTATTTCAGACTTAATATCTCGGTTACATGGCGCAATGTACTTTACGAAACTTGACTGCGCTAGCGGATTTCATTTAATTCCTATTTCGTCGGAGGAATCTATTGAGCGTACGGCGTTTATAACACCTGACGGTCAGTACGAGTACCTCACCATGCCGTTCGGGTTGCGAAATGCAATTTCGGTTTTTCAGAGATCGATTACGAAAGCTCTAGGTAACTTAGCGTATGATTACGTCATAGTTTACGTGGATGACGTATTGATAGTGTCGAAAACAATTGAGGAAGGATTAGACAGACTCGAAACTGTTCTTGAAACACTAACAAAGGCAGGTTTTTCCCTCAATCTAAAGAAATGTTCCTTTTTAAAGACAGAACTAGAGTTCCTTGGGTATCAGATAAGTAATGGTAAAATTAAACCTAATAAACGTAAAGTAGAATCACTAACTAATCTTCCACCTCCCACTACAGTCACACAATTAAGACAATTTATTGGCTTAGCTACTTATTTTAGACAATTTGTACCAAAGTTCTCTATCTTAATGGGTCCACTTTATAACCTTACTAAAGAAAACGTTCCCTTTATCTGGCAACCGAGACATGAAGAAATTCGTCAAAATACAATCACGATACTTACTAGGGAACCCATACTTATGATTTATGATCCAAATTGTCCAGTCGAATTACACACGGACGCAAGTGCAGACGGTTACGGTGCGATACTTTTTCAAATTGTTGATGGAAAGCGTCGCGTTGTAGAGTACTTTAGTAAGAGAACCACACCGGTGGAGTCGCGCTATCACAGCTATGAGCTTGAAACTTTAGCAATCGTTAACGCTATCAAACATTTTCGACAATATTTACATGGTATTAGATTTACGGTCGTAACTGATTGCAATTCAATAAGACCTTCGAGCAAAAAGGCTGATCTGACACCGCGAGTCCAACGGTGGTGGGCTTATCTTCAGTCTTTCGATTTTGACGTTATTTACAAAGCGGGTAAAGAGATGGCTCATGTAGATTTCTTCTCGCGAAACTTAATACCCGGTGCAATAGTAGAGTCAAATGTAAAGCGAAATATAGAGCAAAATATAGAGCAAAAACTTATTAATTTTACTGAAATATCAAATACCTGGATGATAGCCGAACAAAAACGTGATACTGGAATTAGTAAACTTTTAATAGATTTTGTGGAGGGTAATTTAACTGAGGATATAGCTAAAACTTACGAAGTGCGCGCAGGTATTCTTTGTAGAAAAATTCAGCGTAACCGGCGTACAAAATGCTTACCAATTCTTCCTAGAGCTTTGAGGTGGTCCGTAGTTCATAATATTCACGAATCCTTAATACACTTAGGCGCGGATAAAACTCTAGAAAAGTTGTATGATTATTACTGGTTTGAAGGGATGGCTCGCTATGTACGAAAATTTGTTGATAGTTGTGTAAGCTGTAAAGTAGTTAAAACTCATTCGGGTAAAGTACAAGTAGAGCTACACCCGATACCAAAAGTAACAGTTCCTTGGCACACTGTGCACATTGATGCGACGGGAAAGCTTAGTGGTAAAAACGATCATAAGGAGTACGCCTTCGTTCTAATTGATGCTTTTACTAAATACACGCTTCTATTTCACACAACAAATATTGACACGATTAGTAGTATACGGGCTGTAAAAGATAGTGTGGCATTGTTTGGAGCTCCCGTTCGTATAATTGCAGACCAGGGTAGATGCTTCGCTAGCAAAGAGTTTAAGGAGTTCTGCGACATAAGTAACATTAATTTACATCTAATTGCGACCGGTTCATCACGCGCTAACGGACAGGTAGAGCGCGTTATGAGTGTCCTGAAATCTATGTTAACTGCAGTAGAAGTCACTGAAAATCGATCGTGGCAGGACGCTTTAGGTGACGTACAACTTGCTCTTAATTGTACTATGAACCGAACGACGCAAGCAAGTCCTTTAGAGCTTATGATAGGAAAAGTAGCGCGACCTTTAGCACTCATGACCTGTGATGACGACACAATAGTTGACTTACCTACAGTTAGAAATGAAGCGGCTGAACGTATTGTGAGTTCAGCGTCGTATGAAAAGCAACGTTTTGACAAAAATAAGGCAAAAGTGATTAATTTTTCTGTAGGTGATTTTGTATTGTTAGCTAATGAAGAGAGAAATCAGACAAAGTTAGATCCTAAGTTTAAGGGCCCTTTTCAAGTCCTAGAAGTACTAGAGGGGGATCGTTATATTTTAAAAGCACTCAATTCGAAGCGCACATACAAGTATGCCCACGATAGATTACGAAAAATGCCAATTGACCATTGTATCATTGATAGTGAATTAGATAAAGAAGATGAGACTGTAAATGAGAATGTTAATAAGTCTGTTGACTCGATGGTAAATAATGATGTTATTGTTGAATAAAAATTGAATAAGCTTTAATAATTAAAAAAAAAAAAAAAAAAAAAAAAAAAAAAAAGAGTGATTTTGGAGACCGTACCAGAGACTGACATGTAGCCGCAGCTTAGTAGAAATCGGCGTCTATGTTCGCATAGTCCGTGAGTAGGTGGTAGGCATGTAGTCCTGGCGGAGGTCGGGTTTCAGAGGAAACCGTAGAGTCAATGGTTGACTCGGTGATCCATTGTGATGGATGCACGTAATGTGAGAGCAATAGGAAATTGCTGGACTATGTGATAGTCATTGATGATGATGTGATGATGATTATGTAGAGCTTATTTGATGTAATTGTGATAACTGTAAACTATACTATGAATTATTTTTGAAATACAATGATCGCTTGGTACATATGGGTTATAATGTGGTTTTATGTGTAAAGATTGTTAGCTATTGATAGTAAATTTACCTGATCGTCATCCTATGACGATTAAAAGGAATAAGATACTGTTCGTGATCTATTGTTACAGAATAGTCACACACGAGGACGAGTGTATCGCAGGATGGCCGTGTCGGTAACTTGGCGGTAACTCGTACATCCGGTGACGGAAACGGAACGTAAGCGCCATCTACCGGCGGCGCTTCGACAGAGTCTTGGCGCGCGTGCGTCGGTCCTCGCTACTTACTTGCCTTCGAGACGCGACGATCGTTGCGCGTACCAAGAAACTGTTCTACGTTTCGTGACCTACCTACGTATCTAGTGATAGTGATTAATATTACGGATTGTTCATTTGTGTGATAATTGTTAATTACCGTAATAAATAACTCTTATTGTATTCTACGAGGTTGTTTAGTGCTTAACCCGTGCGTTACCCACATCAACGCCCACAATGCCAACCGAGGATCGTCAGGAAGCACAGGACCTACTCTCCGATCCGATATATATATATATATATTCTTTATTGTACACAATAGACATTACAGTAATGTTACGGTAAAAATAATAGTACAAAGGTGGTGGGTGGGTGGTTATCATCATCATCGTCGTATAACTTTTTTTCACAAAGCTTGAAACAACTACCATCTGTTGGCCACGCTCCCAGAGGCTCCATCAGCCTAGTACGTAAAACTCCAACATCATCTCCATCCGGTGATGCCACAAACTTTGAGTAAACAAAACCAACCACATAAATGTCATAAAAACCTTTGCTCGATAGTCGTCACGTATGGACTTAGTTGCTTAAATCCGTCTACCAAACTCTTAAACAGGTCGAACTTAAGTAAGTCACAGGATTAACTAAGTCACTCAAAACATAATTTGAAACTATCTACCGTCAATATATTTACATTCCTTTCGATAAAATAATTTGTCACCAACAAAAATGACGTTACCTACTAATCAAACTGACTTTTTTTTTTTCAATGTTGGAGGTAGCTTTTCAGAATAATCGTATTTTGGCGGTCAATGTTAAAACCACAATAAAATCATTCCCTCGGCCAACAAATATTGTTCAACGTTTACTTTTGTGTTCGTATTCGTTTCTAGACAGTAATAATTCATTGTAAAACAAAATTAAATTGTAACTCCGTAATTTGGTACATAAAAACTTAGTCGGACTTTCTCAATTTTGTTCTTTACACGTTCTACGCGGAAACAAATGATTCTAATTCGGTTATAAACTCACTTGAATCCAGTAAACTCGTAACGACTCACCGAATGCTAATTTGCAGCCTGTAGTTGTTGTGGACCCTATGATCTCTGGTCATGCACTCGACACTTCGCGTCGTCGGAAGCATCCAGTTTCCTCAGCCTCATGCGGGCGGTGCGAAAAGATCATGATGTAACATGAAAACAAAGGACATTGCATTAGAAATATTGTGGGACGTTGGGATCCTTTATCCTACTTCTGATGTGGGAGAACGTGTATAGAAATTAAACAAAGAAATATGAATAATAAATCTATGTATATTATTACCAATAATATAATAAATGGACAGCACCAGATGGAGAGGACATATTTTAGTAGCTTAAGTGATGTACTTAGATTTAGCAAAATACAGACAAGTTGACAATCATTAATTGTTATTTCTATAGAAATAACAAAATAGAACATAGAAATAATATGCGTTATACGGTTAAGCAGGATTACCTGAGGAAGACAGTTCAGAGCACTGGTGGTGCCGTGCCCGCAGTCGGACAACGTCTGACCTGTCGAGAGCGATGGCCGCTTTTTTATAGACTGCGGTGTACCCACATGTGGTTTTTAATTTAAGAACACTACCTTCATTTTATAAAAATAAAGATTTATACAATAATAATATTATCTCTCACATATATTTCAAGCATTCTGCTTTGACGACTATAATATCGTCTAAAGATATTCATCTATATTATACTCTTATAACTAATCAGAAGCTGAAGCATTGAATTGAACAAAATTTATTGGTTCTTCAATACTTTCACTTTATTTAGTTGTGTATATATTAATTACTACATGAAACACAGAATGCCGCTCAGACATAAAAGGACCTCTCTTTCCAGGGCTTCGATTCTGGTACGGAAATCGTCTCAGTTGCAGTAACATTACAATTGCATCGCATGTCAAACGTGTGATTGTTATTCAAATGACAGATGTTGATTCGCAACTTTACTTGAGTTAGAACTTTTCCACAATACGTTTTCTGGTACTTTAGTTGCATTATGGTTGCATACTTAAGTTGCATCTTTCTTAGTTGTCAAATTGCCTTCAGTTCTGTCAACGAAAATGTGTCAAAGGTGTGATCGAACAATGATTTAACTGCAATGTTACTCTGATGTTACTGTGATCGAGCTCGGAACTCTTGGAGTTGGAGTTAAACTAAAGTTGCTACTTTACTACTGTCAGATGAAAGTATTTCATCAAACGTAATATTCAATACGATTTTGACAACGCAAGGCACTGAATTATTGCTTATTTATAATTACATCATTCAATAAGAAGAAAAAAGTGCTAGGAATCCAGTGGATAGATGAAGGGGCGGTGGCGCTCGGTGCTAATCAGGCCGAGGTGATGAAAAAGGAACTCGGTCCCTAAATAGGGCTTTCTCCTAATAAGAATCTGCTTTTGTCAAGAGCTACCGCCTCAATAGAGAACAAACCATGGACCTTATTGATACAGCCGCTTTATACTTTCCTTCGCCAAGAAGACAGGATCGGTAGGACGTAGAGACAAAGGTATGTAACTAGTGTTTTATGCCAAAGGGAGGTACGAAGCTCTTTTATGTTTAAAAAATCACTAATAATCTTAAAGGCTATATAGGCTCCTTATTCTCAAATTTGCGCGGTCTTCAACACCCTCGCATCGTCGTAGTCTATCGCTTCTTCCTAATACGGGTAGGTTTAGGTCCTTAAAATAATGTAATAATCACCTTGGCGTTAATGTCCCGGCTATGCTATGTAGGGTCTCGCCCTGAAGGTACTTACGGTTACTCCTGTTCAAATAACTGTTCAGCACGTTGACACTTTTTGTCCATTTTTATACATATAATTGGTATATTCTTGGGTTTGGCCCTTCAGGCTCTGATTGCTCATCATCTTTGCCTGGAAAATTAGTTAATACTGTAAATTCTGACTACGTTGTAATTACGTTCTACAAATATTTTGAATCGAATTGAACTTCGATTAGAGTATTTTCTTTTGGGGAAATGATCTCTTGTATCCTAAATATCCAATTGGTAAAAGTAATGAGGGTTTTTGGACAAATACAAGGGTATTGGGGTGTGTGTCTGGACTCTTACCGTTGTATCTTCTTGTTTTTCCTTTTTATGAATCCAATTTGCCCCCATTCCACGGGGGTCATTTTTCCATCACATTAGAAGGTTTCTTTCGTATCAAATATTACATTTACATATACAATAGCACATTTTCCAAATTGACGTTAATCTTTTATTATTTTATTCTTTATATGTCATATGTTGTCATGCGGACATAGTCCATAGATGGCGGAGATTTTAATCTTTTTTGTGCTCCCCTTATTCTAGATATTTGCTGGATCCAATTATTCATCATATCTTCATGGATTATATCCTTGGCTGCTAAACACGAGGTCGTCCGAAAATAAATATTGACCACTTCAGAAACTGGCTGGCCGACTAAGAGTACTGGCCATGAAGACTATATCTTCTTTTGTGCCAAATGCGTTCTCGAACGTGTTTAAATGAAGACCCGAGCCTGCGATAGAGAGTGCAGCGGATGAGTGGGCAGAGTCTTCCCAGCCTTCGAACTAGAAGGTGAACTAAATCATAGCTAGAAGAAGCTATCTTCAGAAACTAAAATTTAAAATACCAATCGACCGGTCAAATTACGCACGTGACGTCATAAAAGTTATCTTCGAAGTTTTCAAAGTCTTATGCACGTGACGTCATAAAAGTTATCCTCGAAGTTGTCAAAGTCAATCTGCAAACTGTACTTTTCGACCAAAAGTGAACGCAGTGATCCAGCCCGGGCATAAGTTGTGGACTTTCGTGAACTTTGGTACTTTTAGCATTTTCAATTCTTTTTAAAAATTTCTTGTTTAGTTTATTATAGTTTCTGGACTGAATGTACATAAACCCATTACCCTGTTATTAGTTGTTTTTATTATTTACTGAGCCTGGCACTGTCCGTCGGATAGTGTTACGTTACAGCTCTCGCTCACGAGGGCCCGGGGTCCGCCTTCACCATGATCCAGGATTTGGCAGAAAAGAGTCATTGGTCACTCGGCCACCGACGCTCTTTAGGTATAGTCAGGTTTAGGTCTCTATTTCTTATATATCCAAACCAGCGATGGCGAGCCTCCTTAATGTTATTAGCGATGTCTTTCGCGCCAAGGTTCTCATGGATGTAACCATTACGGCCTGGGTCGAGTCGCATAACGCTACACACCCACCGCAGCATTTTCATTTCGTTGGCGTGAAGTAAACGGACGTAGTTCGTCAGCGCCGGTCAAGTCGCGCAGCCACGGAGCACCACAGAGATAATGATGCTCATGTATAAAGACAAGTTCCTTGAGTTTGATGTGGATTATAGTCACAATCCCGCCGTTTGGCCCTAGTTGCACTGTTTTCTACCACTCCTTTCCACGTATTTGAGTAGAACGTGAACGTGAACTCAAAATCCAGTCTGTCAGTACGATGACCAGCGGGCATCGAGAGGGCATTAAGTACAACACAGAACAACTAAGGCCTCAGAACAGAAACCTGTTGAACATCTACAGTAAACTGGAAGAGGTTTTATAGACTAAACTAATACCAATGATTATATATTTAATTAAAAATCATTGCTAATTAATTTCTTATTCGTGTTAGGTGCTCGTGACACAGTGACACAGGTGGTTTTTGGCCATCGGCAGCTACCAAACTGTAGTAGGTGATGCCAAGAACGACAGTGTCAGCCAACCCAACTCATCTATTGTATTGTCTAGTAGTTCATCATATGCTGCATTATGAACCCGAAACCACTGGTGAAATTGTAAACGGTTGCGGCTACCTCCATAATGTGGCTCATGCGGCGATGATGCCGTACGAGCCATGTCAAGACAGGAGTGGGTAGAGGATAGGCGGTTGACCAGCGAGGAGAGAGGCGCTGTGCGAAGAATGGTGGACCTGCAATTAGGCCGGGAGCGACAGCAGAGACTTGTTTAAAAGCTTTAGAGGGAGGATTCCTAAGCAGCTCATAACAGCCCTCTGCTGGAGTTAGCCACCAGCTAAGCACTTAGTACTATCTCTTTTTGTATTTTGTTTAAAACTGTAATTATCTTTTTAATGTTAATAATGTGTAATATTTCTATTGAAAATAAATATTCTACATAAGTAAGTATTAGCTTTGTAATTAGTAATATACCTACTTTTCGTAGTGTAGTTTTGAGTTTAAATTTAATAATTTGCCAAATGTTATTAACAAAATTCAAATATTATGTTCCTTTAGACTAGGTGTTCTATCGTGTGAAGTGTGGA
The DNA here is from genome assembly GCA_907269095.1 of Blastobasis adustella. Classification (NCBI taxonomy): domain Eukaryota; kingdom Metazoa; phylum Arthropoda; class Insecta; order Lepidoptera; family Blastobasidae; genus Blastobasis; species Blastobasis adustella. The sequence continues at coordinate 11,341,920 of OU026130.1, forward strand.
AAAATACGTTGTTTTTCATCGTAAGATGAGGGAGTGGGTCTGAGTCGTGCGGCCCGCGCTCCTGAATGTATTAATTATTATAATTAATATTACTAAAAAAAAAATACCGATATATAAATATTATTGGTTTTAGAAAACGTGTTGTGTATGAGATTTGGGGTTAAAACCTATGGTAAAGGAAATACTATGTGAGAGACATAAGGCTTAAGTCATCAGCAATAAGAAACCCCGGGTTCGATTCCCGGCCGGGTAGAAATTGAAATTATGAATTTTAATTTCTGTTACGGATCTGACTGTTACAACCCTTTCCAAAAGTAATTCGGGTCACAATACGATTTTTTCCTAGGTGTAAATTAACTGTAAAACATTAGAAACACAAAGTTAAGAATTAAAGAACTTGCGTCTGGAGGTTTATTTACAAACAAATTATGTGTTTTGTCAGCTCTAAATTGCTCATTTGACTAAGTATTGCCGAAAATATCGATCAGACTTCAAAAACAAAAAAAATACTTTTTTTATGTCGGTTTAAAAGGCACAGTGGACAATATGGCTAAGATATTAGTCGCTTCATATGCTATCCAAGGTTTCCCTAACACCATACGACCCAAAGGAAAATGATTTGAAAAATTGCAAAATCCAAACTATTATTTCTTTTTATTTAGAAGTTATTTATTTAGTTATTCTTATAGACACTACCTTAGATAACAAAATACATGTTATGCGTAGGTATAGTTATACAATTCAGCACTGATAACAGCATTGTACATTAGTACAGCATTCTTTAATATGTATACAACAAGCAACAACAAATTAGATGTAAAAAAATAGGAAATAAAATTAGGTATCTAAAATTTAAGTTTTAAGTTTTGACAGAGGTACTTTAAACATGAATTTGAATCTATTTAGTTTAAATATCTATACATATACTCTAAGCTCAAGGTAGACCATTTAAATCATCAAATTTGGGCTCAAACTTTAGCAGAACATCTAAGATCTGCAGATTCTTCAATTCACAAAATGTTCTAGCAGTGTATAAATCGATCCAATTATTGGTTTCGCTCAGAGTCAGGTGTCAAACTCCTTGTGTCTACAAAATAAATCGGTTAAACCAAAGGAATGATCGTCGACCGCATGACCGCACATATGAGATGTAAAAAACAAAATACGTACAGAAGTCAGCCACAGCACAACACCTGACTTAGAGCGAAACCACTGATAACCCCCAAGTACTGTCGACGGAATGCCACTCTATGTTCCACGTCTAATGTGGAAGGCAATAGAAATAACGAAATACAATAATGTTAATCGTAATTAGATACAGTCCTCTAAGTTAAAAAGCAAAAAGCGTGAGAGCAAATCAAACTGGAATGTTTTGTCCATAAAATAAGGTCCATTTTCTATTTCACAGGAATATCTTAAAAAAAAAAGATATTCCCATATAGGAAAATTGCAATAATATATCCCAAGGTATCAAAAAGTTGCATGTTCGCGTTTAATTTCAGTAGGACTTCTGCTATTTAACTAAAACTTGTTTCTGTTGGTTTTCTAATTTTCAGTACAGTTTGTATGCAAGAAAAAAAAGAGTAGGGTAGGTGTGGGGTAGGTGTAATGCGCTGATTACATTAGACTAAATTCAGAAGCAAAAAGCGTTATATCACGGCTTTTGAAAAGCGGAGCGACACGTAACATAATATAAGTGATTTTGATTTGCTCTCACGCTTTTTGCTTCTGAATTTAGTTACTGAATTTAGTCAAATGTACATACATACATAAAGCTCACGCCTGTGTCCCACGGGTGGGGTAGGCAGAGACTATGGACTGCCACTTTGCTCTGTCCTGACACAACTCCCTAGCCTCGCATATATCCACAACTCTTTTCATACATCTCCTTTTATTCTTACCACTTCGGACCCCAGCTTTTTTGAGAACATTACTGATCTGATCAGTGAATGTTTTCCTGGGTCGTCCCCTTAAGGGCTGGTTTTCCAGATTCGCGCTATATATCTCTTTTGTCAATCGTCTATCATCCATTCTCTCTACATGCCCGAACCATCTTAACATCCCTCTTTCTATTTTTGATACTACATCATCTTTCATGTCACACCTTTCACGGATCACTATATTTTTCACTCTATCACTCAATTTTACTTCACATACTTTCCTTAGGGACCTCATTTCAACCGCATTTATTCTACTTTCATTCCTCTTCTGCCATACCCAACATTCACTACCGTATGTTAGTGTGGGAAGCAAAACTGCGTTATGCAAAGCAAGGCGTGCTTTTTGTGGCAAACTTTTACTTCCCATCACACGATTAATGGCTCCATTCACTGCGTTACCCTTGTATACTCTTCTTTCAATATCCTTCTCATACTTTCCATCACTTGTGAGCATACTTCCCAGATACACGAACTCTTTCACTTGCTCAACACTCTTCCCTTTTATTTCAATCGAAGTGACTGTCATGCCCTCATTTCTTTCAAACATCATTACTTTCGACTTCTCCACATTTACTTTCATGCCTTTTCTTTCCAACGATTCACTAACAATATCCAACATCCTCTGCAGTTCGCTTTCCGACGATGCAAGTAATACTTGATCATCGGCGTACAAAAGGCATTTAATGTTGGACATTCCCATTCGCAGTCCACAATCACTCTCTCGCAGTTCACCAAGACAACTATCCATAAACAAATTGAAGAGCCATGGCGATGCCACACATCCCTGTCTGACACCTTTAGAGATGCCAAACCAGTCTGAGCAACTACCATTGACCCTAACACATGCACTAGAACCCTCATATAGTGATTGTAGTGCACGTATAAGGCGGCCCTCCAATCCGAACTTGGGCAGCACATCCCATAATATACCCCTGTCCACTCGATCGTAAGCCTTCTCCAGATCTACGAAGGCGCAAAACACTCTCTGGTGGTTAGCCAGGAACTTCTCAGTTATGCACCTTAAAGAGAAGACTTGGTCCATACAACCCATTCCCTTTCTAAATCCCGCTTAAACATCCCATATTCTCTCATTCGTCTTCGCTATCACTCTCTCTACAAGAACCTTTGCATACAATTTGCCTACGATGCTAAGTAGGCTGATACCGCGATAATTTTTTGCTTCCTGGTGTGATCCTTTACCTTTATACAGTGGTACAATAACGGCTTTGCACCAGTCTGTAGGTACTAAGCCTTTTGCCCAACACTTATTAAAGAACATACACAACCAGGAAGCTACCAGCCCTTTTCCAGCCCTTAGCATCTCAACACTCACTCTATCATGCCCTGCTGCTTTTCCTTTTTTCAAACTCTTAATAGCATTAATCACTTCTTCCATACTAATTTCTCTCTCACAATTTTCCATCTCAGGTTCCTGGTTGCGGTCCTGACCCTGAGACGAAGAGTCACTACATTCAAATAGACTTTCAAAATAATCCTTCCATCTTTGCAACATACTTTCCTCATCTGTCACCAAAATACCATGTTCATCCCTTAAGCCATTTATTCCCGAACTTTCAGACACTCCCCGTGACAAACGAACCTGTTTCCAGAACAGTTTTTGATTGACCTGGAAACTGTGTGAAAGTTTCTTCATATACTCTTCTTCCATAAATCTCTTCTTTTGTGCAACTCTTTCTTTTGTAATCTTCTTAACACTTTTATATATACTTTCAACTTTTCTGACCTCATCATCTGTCACCCTTGCATCCGTTTTCATTCATTAGTTTCATTAGTCAAATGTAATAAGCGCATATAGTATGTGTAGGGTAGATGTATGGTAGGCGTAAGATAGGTGTAGGGTAGGCGTACGGTAGTTGTAGGGTAGGGTAACTGTAGAGTAAGGTCGATAGGACGCCACGCGAACGAAGTCGCGCTGGGCCTACTAGTACTATCTATACATGATAGATAACCTCTTACAGACTCGTGTTGGGGAGGACGGCCAGTGTCGTTCACCGGTGCGCCTGCGCCGTACTAGTTTTGCGACGCTTGTTGCATGGCATTTAACTATGTGGTACCTATCATGCAGGACTTTAATAATACTATACTAATTACCGTATGTTAGACATATTGTTTTGAGTCAAATACCTTCATAATATCCCAACATGTTCATTTAAAGAATAAATTGTAATTAAATTATTTGTATATTCTTCCGTGATAAACTCGTTTGCTTGCTGCCGTGGGCGACGACGAATAGGACGGCGAGGTACTGAAGTTCGAGCTGCATAACGATAATCAGTTACTTTTTATATTGTAGTAGATGTTAGAAAAGACGTATTTTCTTCATAATTTGTAAATCAGCTGCAATAAATAGGATACAACCAACATTAATTTTTATTAAAGTGTACTTATTTAAATTATAGCCTCGGAGCGTCGGTTGCCGCCATGTACGAATGATGACTCTTATCCGAGTTAATAGTAGTGTAGGAGTTAAACAGTAACCGGTGCTCTTACAGCGAGGGAAACCTGTACATTAAGGCGACTGAATGTGTAACTAGGCAGGTTCAGGATCAGATGGTAGTCGCTAAACTGAAATTATCTAATCCGCCAAATTCTGCATCATACAGTACAATCGGGTCATAAACGCCAAATTCTGAAAAAAATAATCTAAAACATAGCCGTGTGGTGTCTGGCAGAGTAGAATAGCACTAACCCCTTACAAACGTGGATGTCGTACAAAATGACTAATATTTAAGAGTTAAAAGATTTAGAGCCTCTGTAGACTTGACAATGGGCAGCAGCATTTTTCATTGTTACATTTATAACACTGATTACCTACCCATAAATGGGAAAAGCACTAAGACCTGCAGTGAACTGTTATGGGCTGTGACGATGAATCAAAAATGTTTGTTTTGATGTAACAGAGCTCAGTTTTTATTATGATTTATCTCCAACTTATAGTCCAACTGATCCTTGTAGCGACATCTATTTGTCCCAAATCTTACTAAATTTAAATTGTATGTGATAGTTATCCTGTACCTATGCTCATTTGTCACTAGTACGGGGTCTTAAAATTGTTTAATACGATATTTTCTTACGTTGTCGTCTAGGCCGCCGCGCCGGCGTGTATAGAATGTTCACATAGCTGGACACAGGAACCACAGGGACATAGCTGGACACAGAACCCTGTGGTTCCTGTGTCCCTTCGACCAAAATAAAGAAATGGATGGATGAATAATCCAGTAAACAAATGATGTTATAACATTACTTTAAAATGATTCGCCTGAAGCATTCATAAATCATGTTTTAGCTATGTGTTGGTCTCGAGAATCCGTAATTACCAGCGCTAGAACGAATGATAGCTATGAATAGCCCTAAACACTATGATTGGCACCCACACCAACCACTGCGTAAATCCGCTATACGTCTAAGGCGAGACATGTGATGAAAGCAGAAAAAAATGTACGTTTTCGAGTAGTGAAAAGTGGTTTCAGCTGATTCACTGTAATCATTGCAGTAATCATTGTCTTACGGTCAGCTAACTTATTAAATTCGAGATTAACAACTTTAAGAATTATCTAGGAACAACCTTTATTATGTAATTCATAGCTATATAATTTTTATTTGCTTCCAAATTTTAATAATTTCATGTTTTGGAATGTCATCATCATCGTCCTAGCGCTTATCCCGGCCTCTATCAGGATAGCTTTCCTACCCATTCTTCTCCATTTCGCCCGGTATTCGGCATTCACGCATCGTAAGCCGTTGGCTCTCGCATTCGACTCAGCGATGTCAATCCATCGCTTCTTGGGTCGCCCGCGGGGCCTCTTTCCTGATACCGGCAGGTTCAGGCACCTATTTCCCACGTATCCCTGAGGCTTACGCAACACTTGACCAAACCAGCGCAGGCGAGCCTCTTCGATCTTGTTTGCGATATCCCTCACACCAATGCTGCTACGGATGTATTCATTACGTACTCGATCGAGCCGCGTAACTCCACACATCCACCGCATTTTGGAAGGCAATTATTTGGGTGTTCATTAAAACACTTGGAAGGTAATCACGTACCATTAGTATTTAACATTGTCTAACCGCAACCATTGACTAGCCGGTTGGTGAAATTTTCTGTGAAATCTTCAAGATTACCCCAGAACATTTTTTGTGTTCTCCATTAAAATCGATGTGTCAGAATAGCCCAGTGGGGGGAGTGTGACATCTTGGTGACATTTGTTCCATTCCCATTATTTTCCCAGGGCCTCTTTTTCCAATGCTTTACCAGTAACGTAATTTGTACTCCCGTTTTTCCCCATTCCTTAATTTTGCTAGTAGCGTAATTTCCAATCCCATTTATCCCCGTTCCTGACTTTTGTATCAATAAATTTCTCCTCTCTACAAATTTATCTTTAGCAGATTTCCCCAGTTTTAATTATCAGAAACGTGGACCAGAATAAGGACGCTGGTCACGGGTCGTATTTTTGAACCGTTCTGATTACATTCGTATGTGAATTAGCTACCTATATTTTTCACACCCGTCGCAATTGACCACAAGTGTGTAAGAGATAAGTAGCTAATTCGCATCCGAATTCAATTCGAACAGTTCAGAATTACGGTGGCAGGATCAGAACAAAGTCCAGGTCCAGGTCCAGGCGCAGGTCCAGGAGCCGCATTTTTAACCCGTTCTGATTACATTTGTATGCGATTTAGCTACCTATGTTTTTCACACTCGTTTCAATTTATCACAAGTGTGAAAGATATAGGTAGCTAATTCGCATACGAATTCAATTCAAACGGTTTAAATATACGGCGCAAGGACAAGATCAAGGATCAGGACCAGAACAAAATCCAGGTCCAGTTCCAGCTCCAGGCTCAGATCCAGAAGCCGCATTTTTAACCCTTTCTGACTAGATTCGTATGCGAATTTGCTACCTATCTCTTTCACACTCGGTGCAATTTACCACAAGTTTGTAAGAGACCGGTAGCTAATTCGCACACGAATTCAATATGAAAGGTTCAAATATACGGTGCAAGGACAAGATCAAGGACCAGAACCAGAACAAGGAAAACGTCCAGAATAAGGACCAGTACCCGCATTTTTAACCGTTCGAATTAGATTCGTATGCGAATTTGCTGCCTATCTCTTTCACACTCGGTGCAATTTACCACAAGTTTGTAAGAGACAGGTAGCTAATTCGCACACGAATTCAATATGAAAGGTTCAAATATACGGTGCAAGGACAAGATCAAGGACCAGGACCAGAACAAGGAAAACGTCCAGAATAAGGACCAGTACCCGCATTTTTAACCGTTCGAATTAGATTCGTATGCGAATTTGCTGCCTATCTCTTTCACACTCGTCGCAATTTACCACAAGGTTAAAAGAGACATGTAGCTAATTCGTATACTAATTTAATTCGAACAGTTCAAAAATACTTTAATTAAGAAAAAAGCGAATGGAAATGAAGCTATCGGCAAAATTCAGGAGTTGGAGAAAACGTGGTTGGAATCCACGCTGACTCTAAATAAAGCATTGGCAAAAAATTGCTCTGGAAAAAAGGGGTTATCATCCTTTCTCAGCCTAAAATTACAATCTTTGCAAATGTCACCACCGTCCAGGATGTCACAAGTCGTCGTTTTCCTTCAAATAGATCAAATTGCCAAATCCTCGGTCAGGTTCCCCTGGTAGCAGGGTCATGGAGGTCAGATGGCAGTCGCTCCACTGTAATTATCTGACCTGCAATATCCTGGATCATGGTCAAGGCGGACCCTGGGCCCTCGTGCGCTAGAGCACAACCGGGACATTAACGCCAAGATGATGATGATGAGATCAAATTGTCAAATCCTGAATCATAATCAAGGCAGATCCTGGGCTCTCGTGCGCGAGAACACAACCGGGACATTTCCGCCAATATATTTGTAATTGATTGACAAAAGAAAAGCTGACACAACACGTGTGTGACAGACAGATGCGTGAAGAGATTGCAGTTAGTAAGTAGATACCTATAGACGACAAGTACTTTTACTGCAGTTCTTTATATTAGTGAGATTGACGGACAATAATCGACAGTATTTAATAATTTTATAACGTACCATGTGTTTACCCCTGGGAATCGGATCTGGGCGATGGAGACGTTGACGCATCAGATGCAACTGTATAGTTAGCTTCAATAGTAAAGTAGCTACAACATAAATGTAGTTCTGAAAATGTAATACAGAATTGTGGATCATCATTTTACGATATATTTAAAAATAAAATAAATATTCTACGCTAATGGATCAACCAAATACCAACTGGCTTCGGATTCGATGGAAAAATGTGCAAAGAAGATAATTTGTGATCCGCAATTGATTAATAGATCATCAGTGTAGGGTTGCACGTCTGTCGGTCTGCCCAGTCGGTCGGTACTAGTTGCATTTCGTAGAGTTTGCGATGCACTTGCACGACCTCATTCCGCTGGCCCCTTTCCACCATCGGGAAATGCGATTCAGGCGAACGCTTCATTTTTTTGTCGTGGATCTTCTAGCTATCCGCACGAGACGCGTTGGTTCAACCTTTATAATGCGTATGGTTAAGGAATGAAATACGTTATCTGCGAGTTGATCATTATAGTCTAGACGCCTTTAAGGCTAGAGTGAATAGGCTGTTCCTAGACAGACATGCTCCATCTTCGGCCGCATCGTCACATACTACCAGGTGAGATGGCGGTCAAGTTCCTGGCTAGTCAAATAAAAATAAACATTGTAAATAGATAGAGGGAAGACATACAAATTTGTAATTGTTATGATTAGTTGACACGCTGCGTCTTCCGGTACTTGGTCGCCACTCAAGAACTTTACTGTCCTATCGGTCATATGTTCTTCTTTCATCTTCTGTCGGCTATTTGCCCTGCCCACTTAAGGCTGGCAATCCTTGGGGCTGGTTGGTGACCTCCAAAATCATGAAATTCATTATTAACCAATAACTCCTACGTCACCTAGAGCAACAGCTCATCAGCGATCACCAGTGAGGACTCCCATCGGGCCGATTTACTGGTGATCTGTTGGTATATCTGACCCACAAATGGGCAGCAGCCATTGAATGCATGGGGATAGCCTTAGCGGGCAGCTTAGACATTACAAAAATCTTCGACCGGGTCTGGCACAAAGCGCTTCATTTGAAGTTTAGAATAGAAAGGATAGGATTTTTATGGAAAAATATAATTTGCCAATATCTGATAAAAATTATATATCTTTGGAGTTGTCTGACTTGGACAATAGGCCTATCCATTTTAAACCTATAAAATAAAATGCACACCCTAGAAGCGGTGGCCAAGTGGTTAAAGTATCGGAATCGTAAGCGCTAGGTACCGAGGGTCCGAATCCCACCGCGGCCATGTACCAATGACTTTTTTCTGAATGTAAATTACTTGAATACTAATCGATAATCTTACGGTAATGGAAATCATCGCGAACAACCTGCACTTTCAGGCGACTGAATATGTAATCATGATCCAATCTGGCCGGGTTCCTATGGTAGCAGGGTTACGGAGGTCAAATGGCAGTTGTTCCACTCCTGTACCATGGTCACGGTGGACCTCGGGCCCTTGTGCGCGAGAGCACAACCGGGACATTAATGGCAAGATGATGAGCTTTATTGATGAAGCAGGGTACGTTACCATTTCCTTCGTGCTCTGTCTAAAGGCGCACTAGGAATTATGTATTATTGTGATCGCTGTGTACTTTTTACACATGTAATCAATGACTAGAATAAATACATTAAGTAGTACAATTATTTTAGTACAATACAATATTGTTTGATTGGTTACTATGACTGCTAACCATAGATTTATTGTCAACTTTTCCGTCACTTGACCTCTTTCGTATGATTTATGTTTACAAAATGAAAACGAATGAGATAAAGCCGGGCTTTCACTGTAATTTGTTTCATCATCACTACATATCATAAAACAAAAGTCCTACAACGCGTCTGTGTGTCTGTCTGCCTGTTCGCGATAAACTTAAAAACTCCTAAACGGATTTTCATGCGGTTTTAACCCGACAATATAGAAATAGAAAACGTGCTACCCATTTCCCAGCCTACGGAGACTCTAGAACGTTTGCCTCAAAAACATTAGTCGCCTTGTACGATACCCACAAGAGTAAGAGGTTGGTGGTATTCTACTCTGCCGGATATCACATGGCGACACCCTAGCATGACCTATATGTATTTATAGCAGTAGACTTTTCCATTCTTGTGAACTGGTAGTGTAGGCGGTAGTCGTCGTATGTAGAAAACCACAACATCAAGTTAATTTTACATCAAAAGCAATGAAAGAAGACACGGATAGGATGACGCGCAGGAAGATCACCCTACTCCTGCGATAAGCCTCAGAATATTAATATGGTTACGCTAAATGGGTTTGGTCTACCGGGTCGAGAGCGGACTCGGTTAAAGACTTTAGCCCAGAAGAAAGTCCGCTTGACCTGCTCTTACTGTAAGGGAAAATATCGCGTTGAAACCTGCATATTAAGACGACTGACTGAGAAATCACGATCCAATCAATATTTAAACTCATCTGTACTTCTGCCGTAAATAAGATTCTGCTTAATCCTGTTTCTGCTTTATTCCAAACCTGCCGAATACCGCGTAAAAGAATCTGGTCAGGTTCCCCTACTAACAGAGTCATGGAGGTTAGATGTCGCTCCAGTGTAATTACCTGATCCGCCAAATCCTGGCCCAAGGCGGACCCCGGGCTCTCATGTGCGAAAGCACATATCGCCAAGATGATGATGGTGATACCTTATAAACCTTCCAGAATAAATTATCCAAATCGTAGTGAAAAATCCATGACGTGATTTACGAGGAGTTAGCGGATACAAACAGACAGACGCGAAAGGCAACTTTATTTTATAATATGTAAGGATTCCGTAGTGAAAACGCGCCTTAAGAATCACAAACAATTAATATGTCAAAAATACTTAATATTTGAGGAATAAAAAAATTAAAAATATTCTCTTTGCATGGTTGCATGATTTTGAATCATAGAGAGAAATAATGCAACTAACGATTTAACTGCAATTTAACTGGGATGATGCTGGGATGATGCTGCGATGTTACTGCGACTGAGTTGATACCTCGACGTAGTTATAGTAACATTACAGTAACATTGCAATATCATAACAACTGCATTGCACACCAGAATCGGTACCCAGATCACATGTGTTTGTACATCAAAGTAGGTAAAGATACTAACAAAATATACTCGTCAGTGACATTGATGCCGGATTCACACATAGGACTCGCAATTCTAATACTCGCTACATAATTTATTGATTAGTGGTAGACTCTAAAAGTTCTGCAAACAAAAAAGGACTCGCCTTTAAGCTTGGGTGAGTTGACCCCTAATCAATATATAATAGTGAAAACTCCAGTCCAGAATGAGATTTTATCCTTAATAAGATTAAGATATGTTTAGTAGTAGGAAGCTTCGCTTCGCCACCCTGAACGTCGGTTCTCTGACCGGCCGGTCTCGAGAGCTGGCCGACTTGTTGCACAGGCGCCGCGTTCAGGTAGCATTCCTGCAAGAGACGAGGTAACGTGGCTCCAAGTCTATGGAAATCAGGCAATCAGGCAATAAGCTCTTGTACACCGGATCCGCAGAAAGGAGGAATGGGGTCGCTATTGTGGTGGGCGACGAGTTCCGGAATGGCATTTTAGAGGTGAACAGCGAACATGAGCGAACGACTCATGGTGATCAAGGCGCAAATTGAGGATATAACAACTAACCTCATCTGCGCCTATGCTCCCCAGTCCGGCTGCGCCGACACCGAAAAGACTGCCTTCTGGAATAGTTTCGAAAATACCCTGCGACATATACCATCCTTCGAACAGATTGTGGTTGGTGCGGACCTCAACGGTCATGGTCAGAGGAGCGAGGAGTTCGGTCAGGTGCACGGTGGCTTTGGCTACGGCCAGCGAAACCGTGAGGTAGAAGATATTCTCCGAACCTCACTGGCCGCTGACTTGGCCGTAGTAAACACCTTCTTCCAAAAAAGACAAGAACACCTCATCACCTATAAAAGTAGCCAGCCAGCACCAATCACAGATCGTTTATCTGCTGATTCGAAGACGTGAAATCGGCTATGTATCCCATTGCAAGATCATCCAGGGGGAATGCCCCACTACACAGCACCGGGTCCTTGTCATGGATGTCCGGGTAATTAGTCGACGGCCTACGGCAGAACGCTGCGTACCGTCTATTAAGTGGTAGACTCTGAGCAGCAAGAGCCAGGAGTTTATAAAGGTAGCCGAAGGTCCCGATTAGAGCCCAAAGGGCGAAACCTCCAATGAGCTCTGGTGTCACTATCAGAAATCCATTCTCAAACTCGGACGAACAGTACTCGGCACAAGCAGTTAGGGACAAAAAGGCATGTTTTAAGAAATGGGAGCACAGTATCGGATAAGGAAGTGAACTTGGGAGCAAAGCGGCGATCTAAAATGGCGGTCGCAAAAGCGCGGTCGGCCCAGCTGGCTCCGCTCTACGATACGTTGGATTCTGTGCAGGGGCACAAACTTGTCTACAAGCTGGCAAAATCGCGGAGTCGAACCAGTCTGGATGTGACAAAGGGTGTTGCCATAAAAGGTACGGACGGCGTTTTAAAGACCGATGGTGCTGCCATTTCAAGGAACTGTCTAACGAGACCAACAACTACCTGTGCGACCACCACAGCTTCCTGCAAACCTTGGCATTATAAGCCCGATTACCCCTGATGAGGTGGAGAGGTCTCTGGTACGTATGAAGAACAGAAAAGCTATTGGCCATGACGGAATACCCATAGAAACCTGGAAAACTATGAGGACCCGGGGCGTACTCTTGCTTACTGAGCTTTTCAACAGGATTGTAGCTACGGGGATTATACCTGACGCATGGCGCGTAAATATTATCACGCCAATCTATAAAAGAAAAGGCAGTGTGCAAGAGTGCGGCAACTATCGAGGTATCAAACTTATGAGCCACACAATGAAGCTATTCGAACGGATTATTGACCAGAGACTTCGCCAGGAATGCTCCTTGTCGGAATGCCAATACGGCTTCAGGCCGGACTGCAGCACCATGGATCCAGTCTTTGCTCTCAGGGTCCTCCAGGAGTCCCATTGCAGTCAACCGTTGCTTTATGCATTTCTCGACCTGCAAAGGGCTTTCGACAGTGTCCCTCAGGAGATGATTTGGCGGGCTCTGAGAGCAGTCTGTGCCTGGAGCTGTCGTAAAAACCATCATAGGCCATACTAATCCCTTCCCGATCACTGTTGGTGTTCACCAGGGTTCTGTGCTGAGCCCTCATTTGTTTTGCATTGTGCTCGATGCCCTCTCAGCGGAAATTCAGGACATGCCTCCCTGGCTCATGAAGTACGCTGACGACATTGTACTGGTGAGCAAGCTTAGGCAGGACCTTGAGACCAGAGTAAATACGTGGAAGGATGTGCTAGAAAACTGTGGTTTGAAGCTGAATATCGCCAAAACGGAGTATATGGCCAGCTGCAGCGCGGATCTCGACACCATCCGTATAAATAACAAAGCTGTCATTAGAACAGATAAATGTAAATACCTCGGATCCGTGATGCAAGAGTCTAGCGATATCGGCCACGATGTCAAGTCCCGAATCTCTGCAGCTTGGGCCAAATGGTGGGAACTCACGGCGGTCATCCGTGACCCTAAAATCCCTGTCAAGCTCAAAGGGCTTATATACAAGAGTATAATTAGACCGGTGATGCTCTATGCGAGACATGGCCAGCGCTGACAAAACACGTTCGCTAACTCCACGCCAACGAAATGAAAATGCTGCGGTGGATGTGCGGAGTTACGCGACTAGATCGAGTACGTAACGAGTACATCCGTGGCAGCCTTGGCGTGAGGGATATCGCAGATAAGATCGAGGAGACTCGTCTGCGCTGGTTTGATCACGTGTTGCGTAAGTCTCAGGGATACGTGGGAAATAGGTGCCTGAACCTGCCGGTATCAGGAAAGAGGCCCCGTGGGCGATCCAAGAAGCGATGGATTGACATCGCTGAGTCGGATGCGAGAGCCAACGGCTTACGACGCGAGGATGCCGAAGACGGGGCGAAGTGGAAAAGAATTTGTAGGAAAGCGGACCCTGGCAGAGGCCAGGATAAGCGCTAGGACGATGATGATGATGTTCAGTAGCTTGTCATTAGGATAACCCGTAATTGTCAATCAAACACAAATTTATTCCACAAAATATACAAAACGCGAATTAAGCCACATCGATTAGACACCTGGGCCACGTCACTTTAAAAACTTTTTTGTTCTGTTGATACCCCTGGTATCGTCCATAGGCTGGCCGGAAGCTTACATAGTGTTATAAAAACCTTTTCAATAATATTTAGCTGCTAAGTTAACATTAGACAATCTCTGTATCAGATTTCCCATGTCAAATTTGATGTCTTGGATTACAGCATTCGCTTACGTACGCCCTTCAAGCTATTAAAACACCTCATCATTATGAGAGCCTTCAGCGGGATCCACAGTTAATTCACTCGACGAGGTACATGTCAATAGAAATTAATTAGTCAAACAAGGTGGGGCAAATTGAGGTATGAATATGACGTGGTATCAAGCTAATTAGTCGCGGAAGTAAATAATTTATCATTTACGATGTCAATTTTAAAGATTTGGCAAATATTTAGATCAGTAGGTAGCTTTCGCCTAAGAATAATTTTCAGGGAAATGAAGCCTTTGTTAAAAGTACTTAGCCCCGCACCATACCTACACTAAATCTAGTTTAGTTAATTCTGATTGTATTGTCACTTTTTGTGAACTGTGTGAAATAAAATATATAAAGAAGATTTAATTGTTAGCATGTCTGCGTCACGTGTCATGTTTTTTTTTACTACATTAAGTATAACTTAATTTTTAGGGTTCCGTACATCAAAATAAAAAAAAACGGTACCCTTATAGGATTACTTTATTGTCCGTCCGTCCGTGCGTCTATCCGTCCACCTGTCAAGACCCTTTTTCTTAAAAACGCGATGAGATATCAAGCTGAAATTAATATCAAATACTCAGGTCTACAATATTATGTGGTAGTGTAGTGGTAAAGGTATCCGATACGCAAGTGCGAGGTACAGAGTTCGAATACCACTACTGTCATGTGCCAATTACTCTTTTCTGAGTTACGTACATTAGTAGACAACTAACCGATGCTCTTACGGTGAGGGAAAATATCGTGATGGAACCTGCATATTAGGCCACTGAACGTGTAATCATGATCCAATATTTTCTGGTTCCCCTGGTGGCAGGGCCACGGAGGTCAGATGGCAGTTGCTCCACTGTAACTACCTTATCTATCAAATCCTGGATCATGGTCAAGGCGGATCCCGAGCCCTCGAGCCCTCGCGAGAGCTCAACCGGGACATTAACGCCAAGATGATATTTTTTATTCACGTCTACAATCCCGGACCACCGAAAAAATCAATCTTCTAAGTCAATGCAATCAAAAGATACGGCCGTTTATGCTCCGTTTATGCTGCATATTTTGACGCTCGCAAGGATATCAAAATATATAGGGTAGTAGGTAGTATTACGAAATTTGGCAAGGAGCAATGCTAAGGGAAAAATCCTAAAACGTAGTAAACTTGCAATTACATCGCAAAAAATAGTCAACCAACTTATAGGTAAGTGTAGTTTAAGTTACGATTAGCAAATATTTCATACAAGTAGTATAAAGCTAGGTGTATTTTTAAATTTGTAATATGTTTATAGTATCAAAAAATGTGCATATTGAAAGGTAACTACGGAACCCTATACTGCACGTGGCCCGGCACGTCTTTGTCGGTTTTTGTTACTTTAATTATTGTAATAAAAGCTTTTACCAAACGTGACTTATATTCTCCCTAAACTTATTTTACTAAATATGTTTAACTCGCTAAACATGTTTAATATAGTTAAACACGTGTTGTCGTTTTGTACCATAGCAATTTGGCAGTTGATTAGTTAAATGCGTTTAGTGAGACGTGAAATTCCGGTAATATATCGGCTTCGTTCCATTCTAGGTACATTCTGCGTATAAACAGCAGTGCCTAATGCCTAATGTCAATTTAGTCTCGTCACTGTCAAGTCACAATATGCCTTTACAATATAACCTCAGAACGTTAAATAAAAAAATCGCACCAGCCGTTGAAGCTCTTCCGTCAGCGCATAAGTATAACAAAATGCGTTATAACTACTAGACCAGAAAAAATATACTTACCGAATCTAAAAATACGTTATGCAGAATATAACTATGTAAATTTTATTATTACAAATAAATAGAATAATGCACAATAACAATATTTACTAGAATAAACGGTAGTCCCCGAGTCCCTTTCAAACTCAGACATTCAGTGACATTTTTAAATTAAATGTTTTTTTTTGTGTTATACGGTAGACAAACAGGCAAGCGGGTCACCTGATGGAAAGTGGTCACCGCCGCCTATGGACATCAGCAACACCAGGGGAGTCACCAATGCGTTGCCCGCCTCTGAAGTGACCTCTAATATACCTCTTGAACGATCCCATGTCATAGTCCAAAGGAAACACTGTGGCTGGGAGCTCATTCCACATCCGAATCGTACGAGCGAGAAACTTTCTTTGGAACCTTCGCGTGGTGACCAATAGAGAGTCTACGTAGTGGGGATGAGTACCCAGCCCACGGCGGGATTTTGAGGTTAATTTGTATTTCTAAAACTATACACGAATTGCACGATTATTCCGATTCTTATTATCTACAGAAATAATTAAAAATTTGATTTAAAATCATTGAATAATTGCATAGTCCATAGTCTCTGCCTACCCCACCTGTGGGACACAGGCGTGAGCTTTATGTATATATGTATGTATAATTGCACTTTACTGACACTGACATTGCGCGTGCTATGATGTTATGACAGTTTTAGCTTCTATTATTTTCTCTGTGTTAACACTGTTACTACGATATCAATGCTTTATTACATAAATTAATATGTTAGGAAGCAGTCCAAACACCTGTAGACGGCAATTCATGAGACCGCACTGTAATCCAATACCACGACACAGTGGCATCATTGAGTAGACAACCGGAATTCGAACATGATACCGCGGTATTAGGCAGCCGGGCAGTGGCTAAGTACCTATATAGTGGTTACTTGCTTGCAAATAAGCAGCAAAATTAGTGGTTTAATTGAGCGTTCACTTCTCGTGACCAAGAAGCGTGCAACCGCTTTCAAATATCGAGGTAAAAATTATCACAACCTTGGTGACAAACCCATACATGTGTAGTGATAGCCACGAAAGTGTTTAAAACCTATTTCACATCTGTTTTTCCGTTATGGCAGATTGACGAGGCATCACGAGGAAAGATTTGTTTGTGACAATGGAAAATTGATCTGTGACACATAATAAAGCTACTTACCATTGTTCAAATTAAATTCAACTGTACTTATCGTTATTCTAGCGGCATTTTCCTACTCTACTTCCTCCACAAGTTCTAATTGTGCCACTCAAATTGGTTTACCAGATATTGTAAACAATAATTCCATTCATGACTGTGATGTAACGTTACCCACTCCTATGCGCAAACTCGTACGAATAATAGCAGCTCAGATTTCAACGAGACTCATTTAAATACCAATAGCATTATCATTCACTTCTGAAATTTAAATTGCGATGCATTTTATTCAGGCGCCCGACGTGACGAAAACTCATTTATCTGAATGATATTTACATAAGTCACTCGAAAAGTTATTTGCTGATATTTATTAATGGTAACCACTTATATAAAATTACAATATATTTACTGTAGGTTAACTGGACTTCCAAGATATCACGGTACCTGCTATAGGTATGTCTTGGCTTAACCGAGTGAACCCCGATAAAATCTACATAATATAGGTAAAAGTGACTTCCAAATTTTCTCAAATATTTTAAAACTACTGAACCGAGAGAGATAGATTGAAGGTAGGAAAGGCCACCCGACTCCAGGGAAGTACCTCTATAGAAAACTGCAGCCAAACACTATTTTAAATAGTATTGTGATCCTGCCTAAGCTGCATTTGGAAAACCGTGGTTTTGACAGTGGAGGGGCGCAACGCATTGGCGACACCACCGGTGTTGCAAAGGTCTACTTATAGGCGACGGTGACCACTTTCTATCAGATGGCCCAGTTGCCTGTTTGCCAACCGAAGTCCCACAGGGTAGAAGTTCATATTTTGAGAGTCATGTCTTCATCTTTGTGCTCACAAACCCATTTAGATCAAACCCATTTAGATTAAATGGGTTTGTGAGGAGAAATCTAAAAACTATAAGAGACTAGCCGTTCTCAGTGGCTTTCATCTGCGCGCAGTTTGAATATCTGTAAACAAACTATTTTTTCACGGGTACCGATTATTTTCCCGGGACAAAAAAAGTCTATGTTGCTCAGTAATAAGGTAGGATTCTTGAGTTTATTCATTACAAAGAAAAATACAAAATGACATGCGACGTCGTTCACGTGGCGTCCTACCGCTACCCTAACCTACACCTACCCTACCCTACCCCTACCCCTATCCCAACCTTACCATACCTACCATACAAACCTTGTCCAAACAATTACCAACTCAACAAAAAAATAATTACATAAATAGTTGCATTCGTTCTGAAGTTATACGCGATCATGCAACATTTTTATATTATTGCAATTTTCCTGGGGATCTCAAATTTTTTTGAATATAAATTTAGCCTATGTTACTGGCCGATAATGTAGCTCTCTAAACCTAGGTGAAAGCATTTTTATAGTCTGTCAATTAGTTTGTTATTTTATCCATTACATACAAACAAACAGACAAACCGACAAACAAAAAAATATTTCCTCTTTATAATATTAGTATGCATAGATATGGATAGGCATTTCAAGAGGCTATGCGTTAATGTTCCGGTTGTGCTATCGCGTACGAGGGCCCGGTTTCCGCCTTGACCGTGATCCAGGATTTGGCAGATCAGATAATTACCGTAGAGCGACTGCCATCTGACCTCCATGACCCTGCTACCAGGGGAACCTGCTTAGCTTACGAGTCGGATACCCAAACCGCTCGGCCAACGACGATCGGCCTTGCGCCCCCTATCCCTATCACTTTTAAATGGCTGGCAAAAAGGCAAAAGTGGATATATGCATCAGTATACCCACCCCGCTTATAGATAGTGCCATGACATTTATACCATTCGTACCGCAATAAAGATGGGGCGGCCTTGTCGCGAGTAATCGTATAATTCCTGTGATGGGGGCCCCCGTCCGTCAGTTTTTAATAGTGACCGAATATTCCCGGGATATTAAGGCTGGGTTCGTAATAAATTCGAGGGGCCGAAGTTGGACTCGTATCCGGGGCGTTCATAAATTGCGTCCGTGGCCGCCCACGCGACCCAGGCTGGTGTAGAACTAGTCTATGGCAGAATAGATAGCTTAAGCTCAGCCAGGAACTCTGCATCGACGTTACTGCGGCTAAGATGTGTAAACCTACTAAAATTAGTCGGTTTGCTGTGGTCCAATTTCTTTAGGCGGTCCATTTTTTACAAACTTTTATAAATGCTTGATAAGAAAAACATATATATCATTTGAATTAGTTTGCTAGTACGCGTCAACTTGATAATCCTCCTGTTCTGTTTCATTATTCCACAATTTTTCAAAAGTAAAACTCACTTACTATAATAAAGAAGGCGACTGATGTACCTATGTCTGAAAACGGTATCAAATAGGAGATCAAAATTTTTCTCTTCAGCTATTATGAACCGCACAACTAACGTTCGCAAAGGCAGGTCGACTGCGTTCCTAGTCGAGCTATAATAAATCTTTGCAGCCGAATAGAGCTCTACGAAACGCTAAAGGCCTTGGCGAACATAACGGGGTACAACCCGGTACTAATTGCCCCCATATGTTATCTACTAGCCGTGCCTTGTACTTCTTTCCAGATACTTTCTAAGGCGTTGGTCGAAATCACCCAAAGGTTTGGTTGGACGTACCTACTTATATTGTATTACTCATTCGATAAAATGAACGAAGCTTCTCTCTAACTAAAAATCTCTTAACAAACTCGTGTGGAGAAGTAAGTTATTTAGCCAAAGTCACTCGATAAAAACTCTACTGGATATAAGGTAGTTACACGTTTAAAGAAGTGGGAAGCTTAACGTCATAAAAATAATCTAAAATCGAAAACGTGAACCTGCAACCGCGTGTTGCGCAAACAGCGCCATCTAGGGAAAATCTGAATTATGAGCGCTGAGACCCTACATCAACACATCACAGATCACACCAACAGCCCATAACAGTCCTCTACTGGACTCGCGCTTTCTCTAAATCAGTGGTGGGTCTTACCATTATCTCAACGCTTTACAGGCGGGGATATCGCTGTATCTAAAATACATAACAGAAAACACTGCTGCCTATTTTCTAGTCTACAGAGGCCTAGTTAGTTAGCCCCTAGACATCAGTCGCCTTTTATGACACCAATTCGAAGGGGCTAACTTAGTTACCGGGTAAATTAAATTATATACCTAAGAATCTAGATAGAAGCAATTTGAAATCACATTCGCAAATTCAGGTACGAAAATATTTTGGCGAAGTTTCAATGCGAAATTAGACTTTGAGATGTTGGCAACGTTACTATGCTAGACTAGCGACCTGCCCTGGCTTTGCACGGGTAACAAATTATACACCTAAACCTTCCTCATGAATCACTCTGTCTATTGGTTTCAGTAGAATATAGACAGACATATGCAGCATGTGACTTTGTTTTATAAAAGGTATAATAGTGATAGTGATTAGCAAATAAGTCTTCAAATAAAAATATAGCACAACAACCTTGTCATCTAGGGATACAAACATCTGATTCCAGATTATTTTTAATATTTTAGACAACATATTTTGTTCGCCATTTGATGATACTTTAATCAGTTGCTTGGACTCGGTTTGATGGATGATGCTCGGTATGCTTATTGGTAGTAGAATCGTCCTGCTACTAAGACGATGATAATCAGCTACATGCCAACTCAAACGCTGTCATAGAATGTCTGCATACCTGAAATTGAATCCCTGCGTTTTCTATGCTCAATGTTCAACACGCCTCCCAAGGGTGTAGGCTGCTTTAAAATCATAAATCTAGGGCAAACCCCTTTACTAGTGGGGTAATAGCTCAAGTCCAACAGTGGACCGTTATGAGCTGTTGATTATGATTATGAAAATTTTCCATTATAATGATGATAAGTGACGTCCTTGGGGCTTGCGTATCACAGGGCTTTTATAGTCCTCTGTGACCAAGCTAAGCGAAAGCAAGCCTCTTCAATTTTATCTCAAGCCATTCCAAGGCTTCAACGGACATACCCGGTCAACCAGTTCAAAGATGGGCAGCCGGTTCAAAATTCCGGTCGATAGCGAGCGCCGCACATCCACCTATGTATTTTCAATTTGTTGTCGTAGAGTAGGCGGGCAGTGCCGGCCGTATTTTGCAGGTATAACATTACAGGACTATTAAAGCTTTTATAGGCTTAAATAGGCTCATAGCCTCTCTTGAGCTTGACTAGAATTTTAGGGTGATTGCCGTAATTCCCGGCCTTTGGTTCAGGCTACAGAGTTACGAGATATCGATATCTGATAGAACAGATAGGTACTCGTATTCTTAGGAATATTATCTCATTAAGATCATCTTGACGTTAATGTCCCGGTTTTGCTCACGCGGAGCCCAGGGGTCCGCCTTTATATAGTCTAACTAAAACAATACAGAGCAGTTTTACTACAAATACAAATACTCGTAAGTTTAGATTGAAGAGTAGTAATAAAAACATACATAACTTAGGCAAACAACAATGTTGTCTTTAGTTAAAAACGTAGGTCTTTAATTTACACCAGTGTTAAAAAGTATAGGTAAGTTGTAAGTCAACATGACCTTTAGTTGTACCAAAATAATCTTTTCAACAATGCAATGTTGTAAGAATGACATTTTAATTTAGTAAGTACGTAAATTATCTTTAATTTAAATTAAATCTTAAATTAAAAGTTCTAAATACACAACAGAAAAAAACAGCAGATCTTTAGAAACATAGTTGTAATACTAGACCAAAAAACACCTAGTCCTCCCAGGGATCGTGCATTTCGGGTGCATCATTTGGTTGCTCTTCAGTGCAATTAACGCGTGACTAGAATTAATGCAACGAAACCCCCGGGACGAACTAACGAGTTTATTGTTTCGAGGTCTAGCTCGGTACCGACTTAATTGGAAATTAAGAGTTTCATCGACCATTTCGGTTCTGAATTATGTTCTGCCTGTAGATTTATGTTACTTAAAGAGGTACTTAATTGCAAACAAATGTCTCTTGGAAATTATATTATCATAGTTTTGGCGCATGACCATGATCCAGGCCAAATGGCAGATCAGGTAATTATAGTGGAGCTACTGCCATCTGACCCTGTTAACGGCGGAACCAGACCAGATTGGATCATAGTTATACATTCAGATGCTTGAAGTCTGCAGGTTTCATAACGATGTTTTCCCTCACCGTACATCGCACCCTCTGAGCATCGGTAAGAGTGAGTACAGAACTCAGAAAAGAGTCATTGGCGGTACTGGGGTTCGAACCCGCTACCTCGGGGTATGAGTCGGACCCACAAACAGGCCACCGACGCTCGAGAATTCGAAAATTCTTGGATATAATGTCTTCTTAACTACTTCCCATATAAGTGATAAAGTGTATGCGATTTTTCTCAAAACTGGTGAGTTAGATTTTGATGCCCACATGCACATGTACATAGTTTGAGGATTAAGGAATAGCACCAACTCCATTCTAATCTGCCGGACATCAGACGGCACACCACACACCACACAGTTTGCGGATACTCAACCTAAATATCATTTGTACCTACTCTCTGCTATAACCATATCGCTGTTGATCTGTAGATTACTCGTAAGTGCCCATTCCCTTGGTGTTTCACCTCAAAATCCTATATCTGATCCTATTTGCTATAATGTACTATACTCCTCTCCGGACGGAGTAGAAGAAAATTCACGGACTAACACAATTTGTAAGAAAATTCATCTCGCCGTTAACACTTGTTTTGGGGAAAAAAACATGAAAATAAATAGCCGTCGTTTATTTGCAACGCAAATAATGTGTTGCTGTGTCATTATTTGTTTTATGCAAATTTTACGCAATGCCGCCCGGTTTTATGGCAGTGGTGACACGTTGGCAACACACAACCGTATTTCAGCTGTAATACCACGAAATTATTTTAACTGTAATAAAACTGTAGAATTCCGTTGGCTGAACATTTTCAAATGTTACAGAGGTGTATATTAAGTCAATATCGTTCCCAGTCAATATCGATGATGAAAGCGGACTTTTAAATAAAGTAAAAAAGAAAATTATGGAAACGAGCAGAAGCATTACTCGCCATTGAAAATAAGCAAACGGTTATTCCATCCTTTTTCTTATAAGCCTTTTGATTTCTCCTCTAGGTTCTTTAAACCTTCCGCCTTAAGCCACCGCCTCATTTCTTTAATAGCTTCTCATTTTATTTTTCATTGCAATTATTTTTCTCCGTGTTTTCCGTTTAAAAAGTTACGCTCACAGTAGGTAACAATAATTTTCCATTCCACTCAGATTACGAGCATTTACTTAATCTGCCCAAATCTCACTTCCAGAAGTTTCAAAGAAAATACATTAATTCCAGTAAAAGAATTTTGCGAAATTAAATAATAACCGACCAAGACGTGTCGGACCAAGTGTACTATAGGGTCCAGTATTGTCTATGTTATTTATGAGAACTTACTATGCTGCTATAAATAACAATAATAATAACATAAAATAGTTTTATTTTTATTTTTCTATTCTACATATGGTTGACCACTGTGGTCCAGGTTAAAACTTGGTCTGAAACTTAAGGGGATGCACTGCCGATATGCCATTAGACGAAGCTCAATTTTTGAAGATCGATTCAAATCTTGCATGTGCTGGGTAAAAGCTTTGTTTGCACAAACGGGTTCCCAATGGACTCGAAGTTGCTACTTACGTACTCTACAAACCACATATTGATTAGGTACCTATTATATAAAGGAAAAGTGTGTTTGTAATCTGCGAAATTATTATCAATTTTGTTTCACAGTAGGAAGCTACATTATTCCTAGATTTTCATAGGCTACTTTTGATACCTGTAAAATAATAGGATCCTACCATATAGTTAAATGTTTACAGGGATCCGAATTGGTCACTGGTGAAAACTGCTGGGAAAGGCGTGTAACATCTATACAGGAGATATTGAGCTGCCTCTCTACTACCACCATGATCTACTATTCGTTGTTTTTAAAGTTGCCACTGAGAGAAAAACGTTTGGTGTCAGCCAGAAGGCACTACTGTCGATGCTACCAGCTTACGAGCTTTCTTCTTCGTCGCCTACTTTTTATCTGGGCAGATTTTTCAAGTCTTTACAGGCGGGTGTATTCGGGCATTTGGTCAATTAACGCTGGCTCTCTGCGTATCAGCCTATGTTGCATATCAGTTGAATGCCGCGCGCTGATCGAGTGTCTTATTTCACTACAGAACCCTTTAAAGTATAATAGAATGGTGATGGTGGTAGTCGTAATTCATTGATATTTTCTAAAAGTTGAAATATCTATGTGAAGCTCTCCACGGATATGGAGGAGATTCAAGTTTAGCAGTGGACTGTTATGATACATGTAACAACTTACCTGGTAATTTTTAAATAGTCCTAGATAAGAGTTTAAATAGCATCTGATATTACGACGATTCCCTTGTTGCGACCTAAATCCTGTTACGACCAAAAACACAACATTACGACCCAAATGGTGTGTTTTGTCACAGTAACATTTTGAACTAAAAAAAACATCTTGTTGTTAACGTTCCGGTTGTACTATCACGCACGAGGGTCCGGGATCCGCCTTGACCATGATCCAGAATTTGGCAGATAAGGTAATTACAGTAACTTTTAAACCGTCTATATGTCAACGTTAGTATAACATATAACTTATGTAGGTGACCACAAAAGTATTGCGAAATACATCCCACCAAAAACTTTTTATGTAAATAAAATAGGTAGCATTTTAATTAACGAGGCGGTGTTTCTGTGACATCGCGCAATTTATAACAGTTATATTTCCGCAACGGTCAACATTGTATTGTCACATAATATTGTTACTGTTTGTCAAATTAAAGAAAAAAAGAAAGAAAGAAGATTATTTGTCGCTGTGACGACTAAAACAAAAGTCGGATACAAGGTAATTATTGTTTCTGGGCTAAATAAATAGGTAAGGGGGTGTTACCCATCCATCCAGACAGACACCTTAAACTAAACAGAATACATCCCCCCAGCACTAGTTACTAACTAGTGCGCACATCCTAGCTTGCATATCCAGTCTCTGATTTCTAGGACTTCGGGAGATTCCTTGGAAAGGAGGTCCGGACAATCCAGCCTATATGACCAATAACGTTGAGCTATATGTCATTATAATGAATTTTTCATTTTCTACAACTTTTACTAAGGCGACAATCCTCGAACCGCTGTGATAAAAAAGTTATGGGCAATTAAAGTAAACATAAAAATCCAAATATTTGTTGAAAGTACTTTTCCTTAACTTACACTTACATCTAAAACTTTGATTGCTTCTCCTGTAAAATCGCAAAGATGCAGTTTTGTCTTTGTTTCTCCAAATGAGCGACATATCGCTCAACGTTATTGGTCATATAGGCTGGGGTACATACATTTCTGCCGGTCCTCCTTTAAATGAGTCAGTGCGTGTCGAAGTAGACGTATTATACGATTGATGGCAGGTTTTATCAAAATAATAAAAGTAAAATGATATTTTGTGTTTTTCATTTGTCTAATTTATCCTATTCTGAATTATCATTGTACATCTATATGTCCATAGGCGGCGGTGACCATCTTCCATCAGGTGGCCCGCTTGCCTATTTGTTTCCTCCTGAGACACCCCTCCTCCTGAATCCTGAGTACTAGTCGAAAAATACGACACGAAACGTTTCGAGAAAAGGCCATTTACTTTTCGACTTGCCGGAAGTACTTCCGTGATCCCAGACTATATATTCAACGCATTAAACTTGCCAGGCCATAAGCAAGTTATGTCCGTGTTGCTTAGTTGGCCTTAAATAACTCCCGCCCCCAGTCCGCCTTTGAGTGACCGTGGAATGGCTATGAATTTAATGCTAACTTCGCCTTTGTAGGAGTAAATTTAACAACAATTTGTGAGAGGTCACGTATTAAATTCATTTTGTCCTCAATATCTCGGTTGTGCTAAGGGTTCAGAGTCCGCCTGGACTATAGTCTAGGATTTCGCAGATCAATAGATTAATTAATTACAATAGAGCGACTATCATGAAGGCTGGTTACCAAACAAGACATTTAGTAAAATAAATTACTACTATGAGTTAAATGCACTATTTAATGGTAATTTTTATTGTGAAAAGAGGATGTTTAAGTATAAATATCTTCACTATTTTGTTACTAAATGTTTTATTTCTATTTGTTGCCTACCTACTTCACTAGGTACTTGCTCCTGACAAATGTCCGTCCTGTTCAACAATGTTGTACCTTAATCATTATCTCTATTCCCGGCGACGCTGTCAATTCAGTGAAATAAGTGAACAAAATTAAAGTTTGAATATGGAACTGGCGCTCTTTTCAAATGCAGTGAACTATGAAGATCACAATGTCTATTTATCTATTATATCAATGTCTGTGACCCTGTTGAACAGGGAAACCAGACCGAATTGTATTATTGTAACATGGTACATTGCATACATTCAGTCGCCTGAATATGCCCGTTTCCAGACGTTATTTTCCCTCACCGTGAGAGCATCATTTAATGATCAAGTAATATACAGAACCGTTAGTATCGATATTCTGCCACATGACTTAGAAAAAGTGATTGGTACATGGCGCCACTGGGGTTCGAACTTAGTACCTCTTGCTTACGAGGCCGCCTTATAGCCATTAAGTCACTAACGCACCTGAAACACAGGAAATTTTGAATAGGTAGTCCAATATTTTTAAAAAGAGAACTGTTTATCTTCACTAATATTATGGAGGCGGCTCAGCTCTTTTTGTCTGTTACGAACTGTTGATATTGAAGTCATTTAAGATCGAGACAATTAAATAGTAATAGGAAAAGAAATTTAAAATGTATTTCCACTAAACTAAATTAACTCGGACTCAATGCTTATGACATTGTGTTTGATTGCATGGTCACTCTTTGAAAGTACTGTGCGCTATTGTAAAATATGATACCAGAGTATACTAAGTACCTTGACCACAACCCTGGAAAAATTATACCCGTGGGAATATTTAAAATTCAGTCTGGAACTAGACGAGGTTAATGACTGCAAAGGCACAGTCGGTACTATCGTCATAACAAACCGTATCTAATGGAAAATATTGATAATGGAAATTGTTGTACATCATCATCAACATCTCTAACTTACCGTAACTATTGTCCTCATATTTTTCCATAAGACACGGATCTCTGGCCAAGCTTTCCATCTTAAGATTAAATATATATTTCATATGTAATATGGCGGACACACAGGCAAGCGGGCCATCAACCATCACCACCAAGGGCGCTACCAATGCGTTGTCCGCCTCTAAGGCCCTATTGAACGATCCCATGTCATAGTCCAAAGGAAATACTGATAAATGCTAATAAATCAACGTCCGAAAAATAAAATAGGACCGCCAAACCTAAACTTACGGACAGCGGATATATAACAAATCGCTGCGTAAACCATATGCGCCGTGGTCCTATAAAACTTCCGCATTAAAAATTGCCACAGGGGCCGCAGTAGATTAGGAAAATTCCTAAATCGACAGCAAAACATCCCTTAGTAAGATTAATTTGAGTTTTTCGAAGTAGATTTATTGGGATCGCCCGGAGAACAAGGATCGCTGTTCGCACGGACGCGCAGGGAGTCCCATGCCGCCGATCATTTGTCAGTGTCCCCGCCCTATCTGATACTGGGCCTGAATGAATTCTGGCAAGTGTTTGACGATACCCCGCCTTGAATAGGCCTCGCCTATTGATATAGCCTAGATAAGATAGGGCAGTTCTTCTGAGCTATGGACTTCGTGCTCTTATGGTAGGGTTGACGTGCGTTTATAGTTGCGCCATTGACCACCAACTCTGACTTTTATGTATATTGACTCTGCATAATCACAGAACTACGCTACCTGATCCCTTATACTTGAAGTTTATTGAATGCTAGTTTCAAGGATATAGGGTAAACAGATCGCTTTTGCTCAGTAATCCCACGTATCCGCGTTACTCCATCGTATGCCATAGTAACAGTGCCGCCATGTACCAATGACTCTTTTCTGAGTTATGTGTATTAGTTAAACCACCAAGGCTCTTAAAAACATCGTGGTGAAACTTGCACATTCAGGTTACTGAATGTGTAACCATGATCGAATCCGGTCTTGAATTGTATTATTTCTCTTATTTATTAAATATATTTTTTAAGGTACTGTGCATTTATTGTTTTACACTATTGGCAAATAAATTGAATTTTAATATTGCCGTTCGTTTATTTAATCAGTGATCTTGTTTACTTAAAAACTTAAACGATTTGTAACCATGATCCAATCTGGTGAGGTTCCCCTGGTATCAGGGTCATGGAGGTCAGATGGCAGTCGCTGCACTGTAATTAGGTACTAGACTTTAGACTGCTGCCATCTCTGGGATGGATCTGCCGAAAACCAACTGGCTGCTTTGGATTCGGTGGAAAAACGTAGGTGGAAAAACGGAAGGTAGAGAATTTGTAACCCGCAATTGATTGAAGATAATCTGCGGAGCCTCAAGCATTGGCGTATGGTTACGCGTCTGTCGGTCTTCTACATGTTGCATTTCAGAGAGCGTGAGAACAATTGCACGACCTCATTCCGCCGGCCCCTTTCCGCCATCGGGAAAAGCGATCCGGGCGAACGCTTCATCCTTATGTCGTGGATGTTCCAGTTATCCGCACGAGCCACTTTACTTCAACCTTTATAATACGTACAGCTAAGGCATTCGTTAGCTGTGGCAGTTCCATTAAACACGTTGCCTGCAAGTATGTTCCCTGATCACAATAATTTGGACGCCTTCAAGGCTAGAGTGAATAGGCTGTTCCTAGACAGGCATGCTCCATCTTCGGCCGCATCATCACTTACCACCAGGTGTGATGGCGGTCAAATGCCTGGCTAGTCTAATTTAAAAAGAAACGAAAAAAGACTAGGGCAACAGCAATGAGTGCAAAGTTCATTGTACCCACGGTAAAACAAAATCCCATCTAAAACATTAAATGTAAAATTGGTTGGCCAAGCCTCGTAAGCTCTCAACGGTTTCACTGAGAAAAAGCTATCAGATCTCATGAAGAGCTATTCTCCTAACTCTACAAACCCTACACTTTGGTCAGAAAGTATACTAAATACTCGTATATTGTCAAGAGACTCGTATATCGTAAAATTCGGTGGCTAACATATTTTTTTTGCCAGGAGAAATTTTATAGGCGCTTATTTGAAAAAATTACTATACTACTCAACCGATGTTAACTAAACTTGAAATGGACATTATTAAGAACCCTTGGACAAAAGCTATGTGACGTCATCAGAAATTGTGGCGGCGATCGCGATATAGAATAGGACCACGATAAGTCCGTATTGACTGTCAGTAGTAAAAATTATAAAGTGTGGATATGGTCAGTCCTTCTTGTAACCATTCAGTTATTTGGTCACTATTAGCTTGAACTTTTACTTTAAGTTTGTCTAAATTATTAATCATGCTGAAAATTATCTCTCGCACATCCTTTTTAATTGTTTTGTCCATTATTTAATAATATTTTTAAAAACTCACGTAAATAAACAATCCTACAGAAATCCAATTGGTTGTTATGACTTTTATGAATGACGTTCTATGACGTTTAAAAAACTTGACATAAGTTGCCATGCAGAGGTTTTTTTTATCATTTATAATATAAAATATTAGCAGTCAGGTACACATACGCCTGTTAATTTAAGTACACAATAAGATGCAGTTTTCCTTAAAAGTGTATTTTCATTTAGCGCCTATTAAACTTCTACAGGCAAAAAAAAACATGTTAGACACCGTATTTGACGATCATATTTATCTACTATTATTTCTCCAAAATCTGAGACACGTTTATTTTGCGCCGGGCCTGGGTCAATTATGGCGGATCGTCTTTCAGCTTCGTGATTTCAGGGCTACCGTATTTGATAGTTTGTGCCTGGATGGTGAAAGTGATTTCTGTAACTGCTTACCAAACAATTTTCTGTGATTTCAGGAACTGTTTTGATAAGCCAGTCAGCCAATGTCGCAATAGACGTATTTTAGATACTCATAAAATATAAAAGTTAGACAAATGAAACTTTGCGCATTTTGTCAGTCTACTAACTACATCATATCCTGAAATTTAGAGCTTTCTGGCATTATCCAGAACCGAACATAAGAGGGTCTGAAAATTAAACGAATCGCTTCGAGAAAAGGTAGGTTGTGCCCCCTACTTTTTTCTGGACTTGGCGGGGGCACTTCCGTGTCCCCAGATACTGCATGTTATTATGCAGAAACTTTCAGGTACAAGTACACAAGTACAGTAGGGTAAAGGCGGCGACGAATGATTAAGTACTTACAACAGCCAATTACAGCCCACTGTTAGACTTACTAATTTCAAAACCTGACAGGAGAGTTAGATTTTGAAGCAATAATATTATGTATAGCTACTTACTGTATAATGTACTCAATTGTAGTGTGGTGCTCTCAATTTTCATTTATACGATTGCTCTTGCTCTAGTGCCTAGAGGCAAACCCTTTCCTTCCTTTCCTGTATAGGCCTCGCTTGATTTGATTAGATGATTTGAATTGCCTTGAAACTTCAAGGCAACTGCCTTGTACGACACCCTTGAGTGGGAGGTAGGTATCAGTGCGATATATTTTAATGATTGAGTGGGGTATCGCACCTGATGAAACCTGAAAAGCCTTTCTGGCTACAGGTAGTCTTTAATAGCGAGTCATGAACACTGTAGCCCTGAGGGTGCCCATGATCATTGCGATGGGGTCACAAAAAAATATATTCTATTAATAATACAAAGTTGTGATATACACAATACAAAGCATATTCGCCAAATAAGGAGAAACAGTTCTTTTATGATTATTTTATTAATTTAATACAGCATAAAACTCAATTCGACATAAACAATTCTCTGTTATTTCTGGGAATAAGGAAAATAAGATATCCAGAATGTTAAATAAATAGTACCTACAATTTACATCAGCTAAGCAGAATATCATTCAGTCTTATCAATAAAATATCAATGGAGAGAACAAGAAAATAGCTATGAATTGAGTAAATTTACAAAGGTTAAGACTTCAAAATTACTCTGTTGATAATATAAATATTATGTCTTATAAAGTCCGCATGGCTTAGTTTATACTTACCGACATGTATTTTACAGATAAACAAACATGTGGAAGATATTATTTCTTTCTAGGATGAGCTATTGATTTTAGGTACGAACTTATTCATACTTAATCAAACGGATTTCGTGAAAAATAACCTACCTATTTATACCATTATACCTATTTAGACTAGTTGAAAACTCATTATTTTCTTACGTTTTAATGTATAGGAAATCTTCATCTTCATTTCAGATAAATAATACCATATCATAAAACACTTTTACTAAACGGCGTTACACGAAATCTTTAAAAGCATTACCTATTCAGATTTTATGTAAGCACATCTTTTATTTTTTCATTTTCGCACAAGGACTTGCTTTTCGATCAGGCATACTTCTATTATTCCGAACTAGAAACAGTCGTGTTTGCCATAAGGGCGGTAAGGGTTCTGCAGTTTAATTGCCCACTCGTATGTTCCTAATCTCGAGTCAACACTCGAGTCAACACACGACTGGGTTTTACTAATGGCGGAAACGAGATAATTCTACTACGGTCTCTGAGTTATCCCCGATGGTGTATTTTGATTTGTTGAGCTCTAATCGGGTCAGTTTCTGATCATCAGCTGACTTTATTCGTGTGCGTAGCCTCCCGCATCGTCCTTCAGTGAGCATCTCGTACTCTGAAAATTTAAAAATATCTATATTTATTGTCCTGTAATTTAGAAAAGTATCCGGAGCAAAGTAAATTAGGAGCGCCGTCGGCCGAGTGGTTCACGTATCCAACTTTTAAGCAAGAGGTTTCTGGTTCGAATTCCACTGCGGCCATGTACCAATGACTCTTTTCTGAGTTGAATGCTAACCGATGCTCCAAGGTGAGGGAAATAGTTGTGATAAAACTAGCATCATATTCAGCCGCCTGAATGTGTAACCATTATTCAATCTGGTCAGGTTCCCCTGGTATCAGGGTCACGGAGGTCAGATGGCAGTCGCTCCAATGTAATTCTCTGATCTGCCAAATCCTGGATCATGGTCAAGGCGGACCCCGGGCTCTTGTACGCGAGAGCGCAAACTTGGAATTAAAGCGAAGAGGATCTTTTTTATTTAATAAAGTATTCAAGTATATGTCTACTGAGTGCATGTAAAATCAATAGTGTTGCATTGTAGATAGAAATAGGAGTAAATAAGTGTCAGTTTGTAATGTTTGAAAGTAGTTTATTAATATGCTTTTATTACCTCAGTGGAATCAACTGTAAATATATAAATTGAACAACGTTTACATAAAAGTTGTTTGTAGTTTTGATAAAAAGTGTGTGCAGTAACAACACTGGTGCACGAATTCCAAAAAAAATGATTTTTTAGAAAGAAGGAAATTTATAACAAAAATGGCCGCTGTATGCTCTAATAATCTCGTGATTGCCACTGTAACTACATGGAAAGCAACTTTTTTACCTACATTTTAACTGACTAGTTCTTAATTGTACGTACAAGTTATCTACAATGTCATAACTACACACGCGTATTATAAATTCAATTAATAGTTATTCGTTTGATTTGTTGCCGTACGATTTATCGATATGATACCTAATTTGTGCTCCTTTCACAAAAATAAAGGCAATTATTTAATCGGCCAGCCAATTGTAGAGGTTTTGGTCAGCTGAAAAATGTGTTTTGTCAGCAAACAAAGTGAATTAAGCTGCTTCTAGTGGTCGGCAAAAATAACTGAATTGGGCAGCAATTATTGTGATATTGGGCAGCCTTAGAATTGATGTCGTAGTAAATAATACATATCTGCAGCAGTACTAATAATATAGCAGCAAATCGTTCTTTCTTTATTTTTTATTATACGCAAAATTAAGAATAAATTGTTATTCGCATTTTATAAAATTTCGAGAAGCTGTTACATTAATTTTGTTTTGCTTATGAATTTTATTTCTACAGCAATATAAGTGCGCAATTTATTTACAGCCTTGAGTTATTCTTAAATTATTAATCACATTAGCTAATGGACTGACTACTACTTCTTAATAAAATTTAAAAGAACGTCAGGTGCAAGTCGAACTCACGAATCGAGGGTTCCGCACAAATTGTACGCCTTGACCATCATTCATGATTTGGAAAATCAAGTAATAAAAGTGGAGCGACTAACATCTGACCTCCGTGACCCTGCTACCAGGGGAACCTGACCTGATTAGATTATAGTTATATGTATATTCAGTCGCCTAAATGTGCAGGTTTCATCTATGTTTTTCCTCACGTAAGAACATTGGTTAGTGTTCCACTAATGTAGAGTCATTGGTGCATGGCGGCAGTGGGATTCGAACCCGGTACCTCTCGCTTACGAGTCGGTTTCTTAATTTTTTCTTCATCATGTCGATCATTACACAAACTGATATCCATTTTAAAATAAATCGTCACACATCAAAAATAATTTTAGACACTGTTAAACACGTTATTCGTTAAAATAAATGACAAATCATCGAATGACAATGCTGACACGCAATTGGCTGCTAATGTTGTAACTCGTAAAGATCATTGCCGCTTTTTCTTAGAGATTATAGCATATAAATATTAGTTTTATGCTAACCAATTGTTTAATCCTCCTGACCAAATAGTAATTTTTTATTACAAGTGTACAACTATTTATTTTGCATACATAACTATTAACAGCAACCCAAATATCTGCTTATTTTCTGACTATCTGGGTCTATACTGGGACTATATGGGTGTTTTTATTTTACCATTAACAAAAAACAGTAAATGTTGTCCAAATAACTTTTTAGCTGGTTTTTCTTGCTGACTAGATATGTAAAGATAATACCATTTAATTATTTATCAAAATCTAAAATAAATACCTACATATTTCATTTTAATGTGATGATAAATTTTTAAATAAATGTAAAGGAGGCACTACCGCTGCAATCGATTTCTATGAAGACACCTTTGTGTAGGTTAGTTTTAAGTCCAGTGTCGATTTATTTGGAATATATATTAAATAGTAAATGTAACACTTACGATCTCGCCTGAAGGAGTTATGGCAGGCCATATGGCAAACAGACGGAAATCCTTTAAGTCTGTTTGGATTGATTTCAACCTGGGATAGTGGTGTTGCACAAATGGGAGATTTATTTCCCCCGCATCCATTGAGACAACCATCGTAACTGTTTCTGTTTCTTTTAGTTCTACGTGTCTTTGGTCGTACTGTTGTAGTCTTTCTTGTACTTACAACTTTCGGTCTTCTAGTAGTTGTAGGTGGAAGTATATTGATATTCGTAATCGATCCTTTCGGAGATATCATCCTTATTCTGAGCGAAGGCAAACTTTGCGTACCATTTCTTGTACCGTTGCATAAAACAGCAGGATTTAAACGTCTGGGAGTTCTAGTTCCGAGTGGTCCAGTGGTGGATACAGTAGAAGAGAATTTAGAACCTGGTCTTGGTTGAAAGGTCGATAATGTTGTAAAACTGGTTGATGTTTGGGGTCCGACTGTAGACACAGTTAGTCTTTGTGTTGAACTATTTGGTTGTCCAGTTGATATTGATGTTTGTGATGTAGTTAAGCTAATTTTATTTGGATCAATTGGTTGTGGTGGTACTGTCGGAATAAAGTCTGGGGTTTGGGGTGCTTGGTATAAGAGAAAGTAATTCGGGTTTTGAGGGATTTGCTGAGGATTTTGATTCTGTTCGACCACTGGTAGCCCAAACGTAAATGGTTGTCGGAAATCAATAATATTTGATTGAGGATTTGGCTGAACATCAGGTTCATAGGATATTGTCGATGGTGTAGAGAGTGTTATAGGCATAGTTTTATCGGTTAAGAATACGGGAGTTGACCCAGGGCTTATTTGAGTTGATAATGAACTTGGTGGAAAAGAAGGAGTCGAATAGGAATTTGATGGAAAAGAGGATGGTGTTGAAAAGGAACTTGGTGGGTTAGAAGAGGGAGTCGAATAAGAACTTGGTTCCTGGCTAATATAAGACGAAGTCGTTGATAAAGAGCTAGGCGGTACATTTGTATTTGTGGAAAAAGAACTGGGTTTATATGAAGGCACCGTACTAACAGAGCTAGGTGGTGAGGCAGTTGTGGAAATTGAACTGGGAATAAATGAAGACTGAGTTGGAAAACTTGAGTAGGAGTTCTCAAGCAATAGGGATGGTGTTGAGTAAGTGAACAAGGCTGGCGATGAGGAACCCGGTACTACTACGATAGGGTTTGCCGAAGAAAATGATGGTCCACTTGATGTGAATATATCCGTTATTGGTTTCGGTGAGTAGACTCCATCACTTATAGCGTTTGCTGAGTACCACGAGCCAGTCACTGCAGCTCGACATAGTTGGATTACTGAAAAGTTAAATAAAAATATGTTAATTAGTGTTATTGAAAATCCAGGGCTCTAGTGTGTCCTATTCTCGCTTATTTTAAAAATTAAAAAATGATTACAGATTAGTTTTATTAAAAAAAAATCGCTAAACAAAACAAACGGTTTTATTCCAGCTTGAAACTATTCCCCACATAGCTTTACGAAAAACTTTAACAGGCACATACATACGAGTAAATACAATATACGTAGAGTACCGCAACTTAACTCATCACCTTACAACTTGCCTTAATTGTCCCATTGGAGACTGGTTCAAGACCCGGTTTTCATTCCAAAGTCAGCAAAAATGTTAAAGATCTACATCCTGATATGATGATACATAATGCATAGGTATATGCACACTTATACACAAGAAGTAATACACTAATCTTAAGTTATACACTAGTAGTGTAAGTAATACACTAACTTGTGTATTGATTGAGGCTAAATTCATATTCAAATAGTATTATTAGCTAGCTTAGGAGAATAAATCACCAAAAGCAAAATATAACTAGGTACATTTTCTAACGTATGTAACTACGAAGGTGTTTCCCTGATTGATTACTATTGAAGCGTGGTGTTGTGTAAACGTTACACGTACATAGTGAAAAAAACTGCGTGAATTTCAACAGATGATTGATAGCACTTGAAAAAAGTTTCCAGTCAGTTTGATAGGTACGTAAAAGAATGTTTGCGTGATTTATTAAATATTAGGGTTAGATACATTCTTTGCTACATCTAACTCATTAGAGTTATTAGGACCAGGGTTCCTTCGAGTTTCCCCTGAACTGAACATCCTAGGAACGTTTTCGCGCTAATTTTGATCCGTTTCCGAGAAAACTTCATCATCTTGGCGTTCAGATTAGGTAATTACAGTACAGTGACTGTCATCTGACTTCCGTGACTCTGTTAATTGGAAAACCTGCCCAGATAGATCATGGTTACACATTCAATCGTCTGAATGTGCGTGTGTCGCTGTAAGAAAATCGGTTAGTATTCAACAAATGTACATAACTCAGAAAAGAGTCATTGGTATAGCACTGCACTGGGATTCGAACCCGGTACCTATCGCTTACGAGTTTGGCCACCGACGATGCCGAGAAAACAGTTTTTTGAATTTATGTTTTCGTTCCAACTATTAAAATTAATTTATTTTCTTGACGTACAAGGTCAACTTGAAATTGACGATTTATAAAAAGCTCGTACCTAACTACGATGGCTAGTGCATAAGGGGTAATAAAAATAGTGCTGTGGCTATTTTGGATAGCATTTTCTCGGATTCGAATCGGATGCAGTACATAAATGGTCTGTGAAACCAATAGGCTACTTAAAAGTGTGAAAAATGGGAACGTATAGATAACCGAACCTATGATATGATTTTACAAGTGATGTGATGTCCTTTACTGAAGAGATAACGTGGTATGCCGCTGAAGGAACTCATTATTGTCGATAGTTGTTATCCAAAAGAACAGAACACTCTATGTCTAGTGATAAATCAAATCGCAAATCAAATATTTTTCGGTATGTCATATTTTTTTTGTCTACATCAAGCTTGGCTATTAGGTTTTAACCGTTTAGGTAGCATTCGATTATATCATGAACACAGGTACTAAAGTAAAATAGACAATGTATCATAGTATACAAGGTGATATATGTATTGAATTACTTTAGGTTATTAATTAAGATAAATAATGATTATGGGTCCAATGCCAACCCTTGAGGAACTCCGAAATTAACGGGCAGAGGAACACTCTAATTTATTTTTCAGGTACGACTTAAATATTTATAATGTATATTAAGAGTTTATTTATAACTAGTGGACCCGGCGCGACTGCGACTTCTAATTTCTCGTACATTTTATCTCTACCTACCCTTTTTTCTTGCTTATAAATGTTCCTCTTGTATCATATCTATCATTCTATCTATTGTTGAAACTCTATATATCCGTTCGTTATTTAAAAGATCTAAGCGTACACAGATACAGACATGCATAGGGAAAAACGGCGGGAAGCAACTTTGTTTTATACTATGCGCTTGTGACCTAAAGTGTCAAATTAAAAAAAAAACATAGATATAGATCTAAATCTATTTTCTTCTAAATCCGCGTAACTTCGTTTACTGTGTACTCCAAGCCGCTCCGATATCAACTTTATACTTTTCTAGAATTTTAGAAAGGACTGGTAATACTGATATGCATAATTACCTGTCAGATTTTGGACCTGGTTTGTGGTGTTGACAGACTTGGGAATTTATTAAGGTATCGAGAAAAAGTCCATTAAGCAGCAATTTATTGAAATATCTGCATAATAAAAGGTTTTAGTATTATGTATATAGCTTTGGTGCTATCCCATCGAGACTAATACTGGGATTTGTATCCAGATGATCGTTTTCTAACTGGAGTTGATGAAATATTTCTGGCGTCCTCGTTGTGTGCTCTATATAGCTCGACGCGCAAAGGCTAGTATGCAATAAATTGACCCTCTAACCTATCATACGGCATGAGTTTTAACACTGTTGAGAGGGTTCGACCAAAATGCCTAAGGTTCTTCGTACATTAACTTAAGTAAATTAAAAAGCCGGCTACCTGCTAGTCAAACTGGCATATGAAGAGTTCCTTGGCGCAAATCACTCTTAGGGAGCTTCCTTGTATCCGTTAAATTTTAATAATTTCAAGATCTTGGTGGACGCGTCCATCTCACACTAGACCGGTTCAGTAGGCTTTTGGTAATTTTTAGTAGGTAATTGGTACTATTATTATTATGCCGCTTCGGCAGAAAATTTCAAACGGCGCAAATATGCTGGTCTCAGCGGAGATCATCTATTTGCGCCGTTTGGCGTAGAAACCCTTGGGCCGTAGAGTCCAGGCGCTCATACTCTCTTCAAAGAGTTGTCTAAGCGCCTGGTTAACGCTTTGCACGACCAAAAGGCTGGTCAATACCTTGGCCAAAGGATCAGCCTTGCGATACTGCGAGGCAATGCGGCCAGTCTTTTGGTGACAATTCCTTTAACAAGGTACTTGGGGCAAGTTTTTTTTTGTAAATATTATTTTATAATTTAGTATTAGCATTATTTAATTTATTTCTATCATGCAAATATTTCTTTTGGAATTAAATGATTTTTTATTAGACTCATAAAAAGTTTGATACTTATATACATAGATTACCGTCGTTAAAGCATATTTTCGAATTTTCTCAAGTTTTTATATAACTTGCCATTGTATGTTTTTGTAGATCAAGTTTTGGTAGCTCCGAAGATTGAGCTGAAATTTTGCATACATTTAATAGCTGGAACGGAACGAAATGTAATGTTATGGTACCATGGAGCTGATCCGATGATAAAGCCGGAAGGTAGTCAAAGGAACTCCAAAACTACGCATAATAAACGACTGGTTTCCAGTTAAAATATGACGAAATATGTAAAAAATTGCTACTGTTCCAAATATGTGACCCTATGAGATATGACACAGACGGACAGGCGATTTCTATCTCACCCTACGCTTGCGGAAAAATGTTCTCATCAAATGGTTATATGATTCCACTGTACCTATACTTGTATACAGTGTACCCAATATCCCTTGTGGAGTGCATCGGCGCAAGTGCTTGCGAAACAAATTGGGTAACTAGTACGCAGTGATCCGAAACCAACCGCTTGTGTATTCTGAACTATAAAATTCCGACGTCCGTTCACAGGGAAAAGTTTCTCTTTTGTACACGCCTCTTTTTTTTAATCTTTTTTATAATACAAACCATTTCAAGCTTAAACAAACAACTGTAGGAAAATAATTGGTAGGGATTACGCAAGGACCCCATTTTATCGATTGTTAACCAAGAATCTGGTGGCAGGAATTATAATAAGTAGGATGTTTTGCTTACTACATACCTAGACTTAGAATGTTTGACACAATACATAGATTCAACGTGTACAATCTAAAAACTTTGGGTATATAAAGAGTCGCGAGTGTAAGACACTCATTCGGAAAAGAGCTTCCTCAAACTATTTATTGTAAATAAAATAGACTAGAGAAATAGGTACCTTCAATAACTCACTTACGGAAACAATTTATAAAAGATTATGCGCCATTTGAACTCTTTATTTGCTATTTGCTATTGTCTATGTGAAGTTGTAATAGCATCGAGCCCCGCAGAAAACATTGAGTTATGAAGATTATTTACTTGATTGTTTTATAATGTGCTGTTCTGTAAGCATTAACCAATACTATCAAGAAACCGGACTCCCGAATAATTATCACAAAACGCTTAAACACTAAACCCCGTTTGAATTGGAAATACAGTATCTACCCCTCCCCCCCCTTTCAGTGCTACAAACTTAATCGACCCGGTAACAACATGACATTTAAAGTCTAAAGTTTTGGCCACGGCCAGATATGTTATGGCACTGTAGACAGGGGTTTGCTGTCACAGGGCCTGTCTGTTTGAAACGAAGTGGCGTACCTAACTCGCATTTTGTTTGATTTAAGAAAATGAACTTGGTAATAAGTAACGATGCATCCGATGATGGAACATGTCTGTTTAGGAACAACCTATTCACTCTAGCCTTAAAGGCGTCTAGTTTATAATTATCAGGAAACACCCTCGCATTCAACGTGTGCCATTCCTTACTGTACGCATTATGAAGGTTGAACAAAAGCGGGTCGTACGAATAGCTGGAAGATCCACAACATAAGGATGAAGCGCTCGCTCGGATCGCGTTTCCTGATGGCGGAAAGGGGCCGGCGAAATAATGTCTTGAGAGTTTCGTTCAAGCGACCCACCATGGCCTCTCGACAAGACAGAATGTCGTCCCTGTTGGCTTTTGCCTGTGACACATTTCTATACGGTGCTGTCGTCTGCGTACCCAATGGACCCGACCTTTTCCTGCTGCATATTAACAATATGCTTTTTTATGTAAAACAATTACACTTAGATGCGTTGTTGCTTATTAAGCATTTAAACGCAAAAAAAGTAATTATTACCATAATTACTTTAGTTTACATTGTCGACTTTTAATTATTGAGTAATGCTTGAAATGTCATTTTTTTTAAGTTACACTTTTGGACTTTGTGACACCAGCTGGAATAAAAAACCGGTCTCGCCAATATTTGTGGCATCTATTATAGTGTGTACGCTGTCATAGTTGTAGCTACTGCGGCTACCTCAGACATCATTTTCTCGGTATCATATCCGATGCAACGGTAGAACGACTAAGAAGAAAATCACGTACAAACCTAAAATCGACCTCTTACTTGAAGCAAGTTACGTTGAACTAAATGACAATGTACACAAGGTCGTAGTCACAATCAACATAAGATCAAAACTCTTCAATTTTACAAATTCCAACAAGTTTTACTAAAATAATAATCGCAGACAGTCATATTGGAGCAAGAAATCTCGTCGTGTCAGTTGGTAATTGCAGACTCTTGCATTCTACAAACCGGAACAACGGAATGTTAAGATTGCAGGCTGTTTTGTGGCAGAAATGAGAAAGCCAAAGATAAGTTAATGTTACACTAATGCCTATTTAGATGTATTAATAGGGAAATTGTATAATTTATAAAGTAATTATCCTTTGAAAGTTAGAAAATAATTGCGGGTTTACGGGTTGCGGGGTTGCGGGTCAACTATTAATGTTACAAAGGATTTTATTTTATTTAAATTATCAAGAGATAGCTAATGCCTCTGTGGCTCCACAACTTGTGATTGCGGAGTATCCATTTTCAATCCTCTGTTCAATCCGCAGCTAACCACACCTCTTGATTTTTAACAAAATCAGTTGTTACCAGAATTGTTTTTATTTGTTGTATATTATTAAGGTGGTCCAGTGTGTGCCAGTCAATCATCGGTTTATATAAATATATCTTAATAAGATTCACAGCAGAGTTTGAAAGTACCTACTAGATGAATTCAAAAAGATCCGCAGTATTTGGGCTACGGAGGTTCGACCTCTCTAAGGCCTTATTATCACTAGAAATGTGCCATGTTGCGATTAGGAAAGAACACAGTGTTGTATTTTATTAAATAGGTTCTCGTAATAAGTCTAACTAGCGTTCTGGATTATCATTTAAATCACTACACAATTTAAAGCCTAACTATTATGACAACTGTAGACTATGGCAGTTGATATGACGAGACAATGCTCGTAACAATAACATGTAACGTCAACAAAACAGCATTGAAGTGAGTTTAAACGTGCTGAAAATCGCAGGCAATAGGTACTGTTTAATTCACCGTTTCTAATAGATTACGAACATACGTTGGAATTCTGAATCAAGCAGTAAATCTAGTGCTAAAATCAATATGATTTTATTTACAGAATATACACAGCGCCATCTAGCCACAAACTAAGCGAAGCTTGTACTACTTCCGATAACTGACACACCACCGTTAGTATCAATATTCTGTGATACCGCCACAAAACCAGTCGTCTTGCAAAACGTATTCATCAACACTTGCTAGCTGCGACAGGTCATGTCACCATGACAGGTCGTGGTGTAACCCATTGTTACACCACGGCTAGTTCAAGTGTGCCCGCGACATAGCTCGCACCGCGAAACTATGTTTATTAAACTGCCTTCTTTCAATATTAAGATTATAGAGATAGCAGATCTCTATGTCGCACCTTACAAGTGTGTTCGCGCAATAGCTCGTGTCTTTATAAAATTTCCTTCTTTTAAAACTAAGATTATAGATATAGCACATCTCTCGCACCTTTTATCGCATGTCGCTCGCTCACGCATAATAGTACTAACCATGCAACTATACCTACAATTGGATAGAGAAATTGCACTCACATGTTATGAAGAGGAGGTTTCGAACAAGTGCGTGGTCCATGCCGTCCTGTGTTGAAGTGCGCAGCGCAAGCCGTAATGACACCCCAGGGTACCACACTTGCGTGAAATACCCGACAAGCGATCAAGTGGAGCGTATAAGCAACATCGTAATTGTAATTGTAATGAGATAATACGTTGCCGGCCAGTTTATAAAAATACAATTCTCTCGTAATACTTTCGTGTTCCGGTTTAGTGGATGTTTTGTGTTGGTGGGTTCACAGCTTTATTCTGTTGCAACTCGTTTTTGTAGATACCCTACTTTTGGTATGAATGGATAAATCCTTCTGACGATAATGAGAGTCCTGGGATTGTATTCTAAAAATGTATAAGAGCGTAGTTTCAGAACATCTTAACAAATAATTCCAAAAAATACATGACTTTTCACTTTAATGCAATTATAGAACCTTATAACCGCACTGCAGCTGACTAAATTAGAGTGCACGAGAGCTCGGAGTCCGCCTTGAACACAGAGCAAAAAAAAATTTACAGAAGGTAGGTAACTTTCCAATCTTTTTGGCCTTGACCATGGTCCAGGATTTGACAGGTCAGTTAAATGCAGTAGAGCGACTGCTATCTGACCTCTGTGCTCCTGTTAACAGGGAAAGCTGACCAAATTCGAGAATGGTTACACATTCAATCGCCTCAATGTGCAGGTTTCCTCACGATATTTTCCCTCATTGTAAAAGCATCGGTTAGTGTTCAACTAATGTACCTATACAAAACTTAGAAAAGTCATTGGTGCATGACGGCACTGGGGTTCGAACCCGTTACCTCGCTTACGAGTTCGACCACCGCGCTTTATGATGCTAACCACGTACTTATTCAACACTTTTCCAGCTGAAATGCCGGCAACATTCGGTATTGTCACACAACAGAGACGGGGCGGGCCGTTCTTTGTTTTGTGGTATTGTATAGATTGAGTGGGTAAAGTTTAAAATAAATAATTTTTCAAATTATTTCATACATTGCCTGGAAATTTTAAGCATTCCATTAAATGGCTAGGTATTCTATAGAATACCGGATTATACAGATTGCCGGTAACATATAGATACCTTAGCAGTACTAAGTAACAAAGAATATACAAACAACTGTGTGCAAGTTACAGAGAAATCGAGATTATGAAAGCCAATACCTCTACTTAGTTGTATGAGTAATTTAATGGAGAAAGTTCTAAGGAATTATACCTAATGGAATATCAGAATGAAACTACCTATTATGGATTAAAAAAAATCATTTCAGCGTCCCTGTCGTGCTCTCGAAAACGAGGGCCCGGGGTTCGCCTTGACCATGATCCAGGATTTGGCAGGTCAGGTAATTACAGTGGAGCGACTGCCCTCTGACCTCCATGACCCTGATACCAGGGGAACCTGACCAGATTGGATAATGGTTACAAATCGTTTAAGTTTTTAAGTAAACAAGATCACTGATTAAATAAACGAACGGCAATATTAAAATCAATTTATTTGCCAATAGTGTAAAACAATAAATGCACAGTACCTTAAAAATATATTTAATAAATAAGAGAAATAATACAATTTTCCTTTGAGACCCCGAATGTTAAATTATGTTGAGGTATGATTCCTAACAAGTTATAATATTTTAGTATGACGACAAGTTCAATAAGGCTCTCTATGATGGGTTAGTAGGATGTAGCTGCTCATTGGTAAACAAACATTTCTAAATGGTGTTAAATTGGCCATGGAGAAATTATTTTCTAACTTGATTTCAGT
Organism: Blastobasis adustella; assembly: GCA_907269095.1. NCBI lineage: Eukaryota > Metazoa > Arthropoda > Insecta > Lepidoptera > Blastobasidae > Blastobasis > Blastobasis adustella. The sequence continues at coordinate 11,386,206 of OU026130.1, forward strand.
TCACTACACTTTTCTTTGACATTCCCCCAATGGTCTGTCCCATCGCCTGTTCTATTCGTTCTTGCCTCAACCATGTCGCGTGGAGCACTTTTTAGGTCATAGGCCCAGCCAATCCATGCAAAGAAATCTATGAACTTCGCCGTCAGATTCAAACTGTTATTTCCGAGTTCTGCTGTGCGGTAATCCCAAGGGAATACATGGTGGTAATTGTGGAACCCTTCGCCACCAGTCAGTAAAGACACGGCAAGGTTTTGTGCTGGCAACAAGCTTTGGTCGTACGGCTTGTAGCCCCATATATGGGCAGCACTGTTAACTAAGAAGGTGACATTCAGAGATACCACGTAACGAAGCATTGTTAGATGCCAAGCGTTGTTTAGGCTCTCTCCCCAGAAATACATAGGCGCTAGAGTCGGTAATAAAAAGCAGACGGCACCGATCCACGGGATTGCATAGCTGAAAAGAAAGATGTAGGTTATTGTAAATTTTTTGGGCCTTTATATCGAGACACATCTTATGCATCGCCCCATTCATCACATCAAAGTAAAAAAAAAAAACATCTTGGCGTTAATGTCCCGGTTATGCTCTCGCGAACGAGGGCCCGGGGTCCACCTTGACCATGATCCAGAATTTGGCAGGTCAGGTAATTACAGTGGAGCGACTGCCATCTGACCTCCATGACCCTGCTACCAGGGGAACCTGACCAGATTGGATCATGGTTACACATCCAGTCGCTTGAATGTGCAGGTTTCATCACGATGTTTTCCCTCACCGTAAGAGCATCGGTTAGTATTCAACTAATGTACATAACTCAGAAAACAGTCATTGGTACATGGCCGGAGCGGGATTCGAACTCGGGACCTCTGGCTTACGGGTCGGATACTATAACCGCTCGGCCACCGACGCTCCTCTAATTCATCACATCACAGTGATTTAGCCATTTATAATTATTAGATTCATTAGCCACAGTTTTAACCAGCACTTAAACGACGCGATGGAAGGTGCATTCCTTACGTTATCAAGCAATAATTAAAAAAATAATCATCTTGGTTAATCTCGCGCACGAGGGCCCGGGGTCCGCCTTGACCATGATCCGTAATTTGGCAGATCAGATAATTACAGAGAAACAATTAAACAAAATTAAAATTTGAATATGGGATTCTTTTCAAATGCACTATACATATGTAGGTACTATGAACATGACAAAATGTCTAAATATGTATTGTAACGACATTGTTTCCCGGAGGCCCCTGTATAAAAAATATTATTAAATTACAGTATTAATATTTAACGCAATCAGGGAGGCCAAAGAAGCGATGGATTGACATCGCCGGGTCGGACGCGAGAGCCAACGGCTTACGACGTGAGGATGCCGAAGATTGGCCAACGTGGAAAAGAAAAAGTAGGAAAGCGGACCCTGGCAGAAGCCGGGATTGACCGCTCGGATGATGATGCTCATTATTATATAACGCAATAAAGAACGCGTTGCGTTGTACTATACCTATTTTATAATCTTCTTATACATACCCAAATATGATGGTAATAATTCCTTGTAAATGCTAATTAAAGGTCAATACTTCTTGTATATAATTGGCCATTGTCACAATAAGGCTATGAAAAACAAAAACAAACAACTGTAGTTTGAACTTACTTCTTTTGGAATCGCAGAACAGGATTGCTGTAGACGTCCGACATGTCGATTCCTTTCCCACGTTTCCTCACTTCCTCATGCTTTCGTACTAAAAGCCATCCTACATGGGAGTAGAAAAAGCCACGAGTAGCGTTATGAGGGTCGGCGTCTGTATCGCTGTATTTATGGTGCAGCCTATGGTCCCTTACCCAGTCTATGGCTGAGTTCTGGAACGCCACAGAGTTGAACACCATCAGGATTATTTGCAATGGCATCTTGGCCTTGTACGCTTTGTGACACCACAACCTATGGGCGCCCGCGGTTATGCCAATTTCAGCCAAGACTGTCATTACGTATGCTGGGGATAGTCGAAATGTTTATTAATTACCCACAATATACTACTTACATAATTTATTTAGATGTAGTCTCGAGGACATATTTCCACATTTCATTTCTACTCTGGTGATTGACACGTAATCCAGAGTGTTAACTTTGATAGTTCTACGAGTACTTACTGTGCGCCCGGGAGTTCATGTCCTTGGGGTACGACCGCTAAATAATTCGAGTAGCAATTATTGAAGGATCGATACTTCGCCATCTCACTCGTTTACGATTTCAGGGAGCGAGATGGTGATGTACAATCCGTTCGAGTTAGACGGTCGAACCCGATAGGCACGAACTCGCGCGCTCAGTACTTTTTGTTTGCGAATAAATATGAAATAGGTCAAGAGGAAATTGTAATGGCTTGATTTGTAATCTAATTATACAACGAACACCAGGTCGAATACAGGTTGTAATAAATAATTCAAAACTAAAAAAGAAAAACAAACCACTAGAGCAATGCAGTGTGGTACGACCGGGAGTAAATGTAGGTATTATACCTATTGAGATCGCTATTGTTACCATCATTATGCAGATTATGCTATTTGCACTCTGACAGTTATAACGTAATAAATATTAACAACTGTGGTTACACTTCAATTACATACACTAATGTCACGCCTTTTTTGCCTCAAGTGCAGGCAAAGACCACATTGTTAATGTTTGGTAACATTTTGAATTGATTTTTCCGTATTTAATTTTGAAAATTTAACAAGTGAACATGGCGCGACTTCGTTCGACACGAACGTGTGTACGCGTACTCTTATTTTCTTGCTTACAAACCTTCCTCCTTAATAGCTCTATCTGTTGTTGAAAAATGCATTAAAATCCGTTGCGTAGTTTAAAAGATCTAAGCGTACATAGATATATATGAGCGCACCCCGTCCCTACGGGGTGTCGCATCCGATGAAACCTGAAAGGCCCTTCCAGCTACAGGTGCTCCCAGGGGGTGTTTAGCACGTATGCGCCTAGGTCTTTTTTTTTGGCGAGTCGTGCATAACCAGCTGGCCGGCCGGCTGGTACTCATGAGAGTTCACCTCCACCCTCCCAACCGCTATACCGGAGGGTGCCCATATCCTTTGCGTTGGGCGAAAAAAAAAAAAAAAAAAAAATAGATATATAGGGACAGACTGCGGGAAGCGACTCTGGTTTATAGTTTGTACTATGTATAAATGTAGAATAAAATAAATAGGTACTCACTGAGGATTATCGTTTGCCATTTTGCTGAGGTAAAACATAGATACAAGCCGTATAGCGCAGCTAGGTGGCCGTAACCAAAAGTGAGGATATTCTTGTAAACAATTTTAAATTTTCTTGGTGCAGCTTGCGGTGCTATCAACTTTTCTTCTGGTTCCAATTGTGTAATAGGTTCCAATGTTTTGGTTTGCGGTGCCATTGTTTTTTTTTAATAACTAGAATAAAAACACTTAATTAGTTATTTACCATGTCATCCGCCACTTGGTGCACTTCAGGGAGTATCAACTATCACTAGGACTAATGCCAAATGCCTGCCTGATACAATGTAGAAATAACCTAATCGACAGAAAGTCGGATAACCTCCGACCAAGTTTACTGAAACTCAAATATTTTCTTAATTAAGTAATTAACTACAGAACCGATTTTAATGAACTGACTCGATTAAACTGTCTTTCAAACAGCGAAAACCGCATCCAAATGGGTCCATCCGTTCGGGAGCTACGATACCACAGACAGATACACAGATACACACGTCAAACTTATAACACCCGTCTTTTTTCATCGAGGTTTAAAAATACAAAATAATACGAAGGTCAGATCCTTCCAGGACTCTGCCTATATGAAATTAGTCGCCTTGTACGACATCCGTCCTGGTTTTATGTTCTACTCTGCCGGATACCACACAGCCTACACTTGAAGCCTACATAGGCCTAACTCGGATACTAATGCAGGATACCGATGAGTTCTGTCATTCTCCCGACAAGCCGACGTATAAAGCTCCCGCAACAGAATGAACAATAGCAGAACAGACAGTACCCACAAGCAAAACCTTCTCAGTCACGGAAGGAAGCAATTACACTTTCACAGAATTAGGATGTTCAAAATTTAAGATTAAGAGGTTTGGCGAAAAAAGAAAGGCGAAAGTAAAATAAATGGCACCATAAATTTAAATCTTACCCTTTATAATGCAAGAATGAATAAAATACTCGACTTTTCATACATTCCTAAATAATTAATTTTAAGACAATTAATAATTTTCAAAATTATTTTTGCAATGCGAGTTACTTATCCCGCCACTTTATAAACGATATTTAATTTTTTTCGACTTTGGTTATGGTTGTAACGATGGGCTAAGATATACTAAGCGTATGTCGTATTCTTCGCTTATTTTATAAGAATGCGCATACAATGTCTCATTCAATGGTGTTGATCTTTAACATGTCGACGCGCTAACAGAATAAAGACGTAATAAGTTATCACAAAAAGCCGTTTTTACAGGAGAACAAAAAAGCCATTTTTTTATTAAGACTGACTCGCTTCATTTAATCGAGTATAAATAGAAAAATAAAAAAGAACCGGTATCCTAAACGTATTAAAAGAGACTATAATTTGTAAAAGAGACGTACCTATAACAAAAACAATTTTAATTTCTTAATTTTCTTCAGGCTTTCTTCCAGCTTTTGTCCAGGAATTCGCAAGCGTGAAAATCGTTTTTAGGGCAGTTTATCTTTTTTTTTACCATTTTAAATGACAATAATGTAGGTATGAAAGGTAGTAGCTACTGCGGAGAGGTCAAGCTGTATCTATGGTTCCAAAAATTTTAAGTTGGACCCCAAACTACCAAACTGTGAAAACCCCACCAAAATCCGTTAGGCGCCATTTTCATATTTCTTATAGTTTAGCTGGTCTACTATGGTTCTACATTAGGTGTTCCAGTTTCCAACATCAATTATACCCTACATGTTGCCCAGGTATAACACAACAAAAAAAGGTTCATCCAAATCTTTTAGTAGTTCCGGATATTACCGTGTACAAACAGCAACGTTTATCAACTTTTGTTAATCTATTAATGTTATTGTGATGATGAATTGAACTATTACATGATGCCTACAGCTACATTCTATCATCGTACCGCTCGCCATCGACAGGGAGTTAATCCTCACACCTTGGAACCAAATCGGTCGCGAACTGTGCGGTTCTAAAGAAACTTTCTCCCACGCACACTAAGGTTGTGGAATGAACTACCTGGAGAGGTTTTCCCTGGAGAGTACAACATGGAGTTCTTTAAGAAAGGGGTTAAAAGGCTTTTACGGGGTCGGCAATGCGTGGGTGATGCCCCTGGTATTGCAAACGTCCATAGGCCGCGGTGACGGCTTACCATCAGGCAGGCCGCAAGATTGTTTGCAACCGTAGCGGCAAAAAAAAAAAATTGTAAAAAAAAAATATTGCACAGTAGGTACCGTTATTCGGTTGGGTCGTCGATGTAGTATAAAATAATCATCTTGGCGTTAATGTCGCGGTTGTGCTCTCTAGAACGAGGGCCCGGGGTCCGCCTTGACCTTGATCTAGGATTTGGCAGGTCAGGTATATACAGTGGAGCGACTGCCATCTGACCTCCATGACTCTGCTACAAGGGGAACCTGACCAGATTGGATCATGGTTACACATTCAGTTTCCTGAATGTGCAGGTTTCATCACGATGTTTTCCCTCACCGTAAGAGTATCGGTTAGTATTCAACTAATGTACATAACCCAGAAAACAGTCATTGGTACACGGCCGGAGCGGGATTCGAACCCGGGACCTCTGGCTTACGAGTCGGATACTGTAACCGCTCGGCCACCGACGCTCAATATAGTATCATCGATGTAGTATATTTGTTTATTAATGTAGTTTTTTTTAATTTTGTTTATCTTCTTCAAGAGTACCTAAAGTTATTTAACAAATGTATCGTCACCTTCCTTGCTAACTGTTATAACTAACATTTTGCAACTTTTCAGGTGAGCGCCTGTGGTTGTTGCTTCGTTAGCCAGCTGGTTTTAAGACTATTAAAGTTTTTTTGGACTGATAACAGTATAAATTAGAAAAAAGATTCTCTAAATATCTGTATATTTAAGAATTATATGGTAAATGGGTACATAAGTTTAAAGTAGATACATGACTTTGTGAGACCTTTGCTTTGCATTTTTATCCTAAAATGCAGATATATATTTTTTATTCTACTCAGTGACAAACGAGTAGACAGCCCACCTAATGGTAAGCTGTAACTGTTGCCCATAACTTCTACGATTTATGCAATTTAAATGCAAGCAACAAAAATGCAGAAACGCAGGTGCGTTGTCACCGTGAGGACTAAAATGATGTGCCTTATGCCTGTAATTGCGCTGGCTACCTCATCCTTCAAAGTGGAACACAACAATGCAACATATGCCGGGAACTCATTTTACTAAAATAACTATAAATCAAAATTATTTATAAAATGAACGTGTTCAAATATACTCCTTTTCATTTTTTATTTTAGGTGTCTATAGCTATATATAGATAATTTTATACCATTGCCAATTTAAATAAAACATTTCAGTAAGTTAGCTTAATGTTTTCTGATTATATCTACAAAGATTACAATAAACGGACTAGCCTGTTTTAGGAAATAGAAAATTTGGCTAGTTTGAAATGCACAATTTTTGTCATTTTCCCTACTAGCCACTGAGGGATCATCATTATAATCCGAGCGGTCAAACGCGGCTTATGCCATCAGGGTTCGCTAAATCGGACAAGTAAGGAAATCCGACAACTTACAGAATAAAATATATTTCTTGTCTTCTGTAACTAAAATCCCATTTTTTGACTTATGAACTTTTGCAACTGAACCCTTCATCAAATGTAAACTAGAATCAGAAAATCCTTTGCCGAATTGCCAATGAATATCACCGGGTTCAAAGACGAATGTTCGTTTTGCGAATTTATGTTGAGATTTGTTGCGGGAGCATTTTCTATGAAACCTTGTTATTTATCATCATCATCACAGCCCATAACAGTCCACTGCAGAACTGAGGGCCTCTCCGACGAAAGGGGAGATTGCCATAATCTCCACGCTTGGCAGGCGGGTTGGAGATCGCAGTATTAATTTTATAACAATGGAAAATGCTGCTGCCCATTTTCCAGCCTACGGAGACTCTAGATCTGTTGCCTCGAAAATATTAGTCGCCTTGTACGACACCCACGAGTGTAAGGGGTTGGTGCTATTCTACTCTGCCGGACACCACACGGCCATTTATACCTAAACCTAATATTGCAATGAAAAATGTACCTAATGACTTGTCGCGCCAAAAAGAATGTATCTTAAATTATTAACATCTAATACCAAAATGATAAAATAATGTTTTGACATATTACCCATGTAATGCAATTTATGGGTAAATCGGCCGGAAATAAATGATTTTTAGTTTGTTTACTTGTTTTATTTATTACGCTAGAAATTTCGGTCACGCCGCAACGGACACTCGTACTCGGTTGCGCACGCAACCAATATTCCGATATTGGTTTCAATTCCAATTACTCACCAAAAATTTGTTGCGCAAATTTTGTGCTTAAATTCGAAAACTTAAGCTACAAGATCGTTCGTGTTGCAAGTAGCCAACTTTAATATCTTAATCTCCACATTTCTCAGTACCGAGATCACAATGTTGAGAATACACAATAGAAAACCACTGCTACTTCAAACGCTAACCTGTATCTAGATGTCCCTTGTTTAGAAGAGGTTAAACTATTTTCTCCTGCGCGCACATAGCTAATCTTCTTGCGAAAATGTAATTCTATTGTTTACAGACATATTTTATAAAGACATAAAACATTTGCTGTGTCTCGTCTAACTTGTGCAAACCACGTCAATTTATGCAATTTTAACCTCATTAAGATCAATCCACCGCATGATTGACTCAATTTGCTGTACAACGATGCGGCCTACGTTATGTCTACATGCGGTCAATTTTGATAGTCAGTTAATACCACTCTTACTTTGTTTACGGTGTAGTTTCCTTGTAGTATTTAATTTCGAAAGCTATATATGACACCCAAGTGCATAGCGTATCATTACCAGCGCTAAATAATACAAGATCGACTGTAGTTCGTACCAAATGGATTGTCAATAGCGTGCCTTGATCTCTAGGTCAACAACTGGCATTATTTCATGGATGATGCATGAAACTGTTTAATTTTTTCTATTTCGCCAAATTGTAATGAATTACAAATTAGGTCTGGCCGAGAGACTTAGAGATTGCCAATCTAATAATAATAATAATAATAATAAACCTTTTTATTATCTTCTCATTTCATGCAAATATACATTTTGTTACATGCAAATAAATAATTATTATTATATCATCATCATCATCATCATCATCATCATATCAGCAAGAAGACGCCCACTGCTGGGCATAGGCCTCCCCCAGAGATATCCACAAAGGCCGGTCCTGTGCTTTTCGCATCCAGCTGGTACCTGCGATCCTTACCAGGTCGTCAGTCCACCTTGTCTTCCGGCACGTGGCCGCCACTCGAGAACTTTACTGCCCCATCGGCCATCTGTTCTTCGAGCTATGTGCCCTATTATATTATAATATTGACATAATGAATTAGGTAAAGCTAATTTCATAATTCTTTCTATATTTTTAATCATGTTCATAATATTTTATTTTAATTTATTATTGGTATTTATATTTATTGTTTATTTATCAATATATGTTTTTTATTATACTTTTTAAAATTATTTATGTAATATTATTCAAATGAGAGCCCCTCTCTAGGTTAAAGGCCTCCTCCAATTTTGTTGCCAATCTATTTGGGACGAATTGTAGTTCGAGTTCAATGCGCAACGTCTCTGCCGCATGCGTGTGAGTAAATTCAAAACCAGCTAATATACAGGTGGTAGGACTATGTGAAGCCTGAGGAGGAGGAGGAGCCGCCTGGGTGAGTACCACTGCCTTATCTATTTCTGCCGCCAAGCAACAATACTTGCATTGTTGTGTTCCGGTTTGAAGGATAAGGTAGACAGCGAAGTAACAGGCATGAGGAATTTTATCTCAGTCCTCACAATGCCGTACCTGCGGTTCTGTATTTTTGTTACCTGCAACCTAAATGTTGGAATTGTAAATGTTATGGGCGACAGTTACCATTTACCATCAGGTGGGCTGTCTGCTCATTTGTCACGAAGTAGTATAACAAAATGCAACCGGCCCCGTCAGTGTCTTTACGTCAGTAGTGTCCCTAATGGCGGCATGTAAGATTCTTCTTTCCCCACTTTCATTTTTAACCTCGCACTCTATTGCTTTGCCTTTTTACCCGACTTCGTCATAAGGAGGGATATTCTATTAATGTAGTATATTATTGTATTGGAGGATAACCTACCTGTATATTGTGTCGGAATAGACGTTTTGGGTAAAGGCAAAGATTTTGTCACACAATTAGTGTTTGGGTGAAGGATTTTTTTTAACCTTTAAACCTATGTTTTTGGTAGTTGTAAGTAGGCACTAGCAATTCTGGAAACATCGTTCGCATAGATAATTAACTAATATTATTCTCATTGATATTCTGTCTTCTGTCTCCTTGTGAAAGAGAAATAATGAAATACTTACTTGATTTCGATTTTACATAGAAATAAGTAATAAAAAAATATGCTTAAACAATTACAACAGCGCCATCTAGCCCTTAAGTAAGCAAAGATTGTGTTATGGGTGTTAGATATCTGATAAACTACTTATATGTATTTTAATACATACTTATTATACATACAATACACAGACCCCTAACAGAAACTTACATTTATCATTTCAATTTCTGCCTGGCCGGGAATCGAACCAGGGAATTCTGCATGGCAGACCTAAATGTAACAGAGTGAACCATCAAGGTCGTCCGTAAAACCACCTACAACTACAGCAAGAGTAAGCCAGTCCACCAAGGCAGCACCAAGGCCTAGCTATCGTCCAATTCGACCATAAAAAATTATAATAATCATCTTGGCGTTAATGTCCCGGTTGTGTTCTCTAGTACGAGGAATCGGGGTCCGCCTTGACCATGATCCAGGATTTGGCGATCAGGTAATTACAGTGGAGCGACTACCATCTGACCTCCGTGACCCTGCTACCAGGGGTCCAATTCGACCATGTTTGACGGAAAAGGCAATTCAGCCCCCACGTCACCTATTCTCTGCTACAGACTCAAGTCAAACGTTAAACTGTGTCTCTATTCTCTAAGTTCTAAACAATGGTGAATTTTAATAGGTAGGTACTAACCTGAGTGCAATTTGCAAAAACCAGAAACATTACGCCCGTGCCCGTATTCTTTTATTTTGCATTTGACTTTGACTTTGTCCTCTCTAGCAATAAACAAGTTTTTAGACATTTAAAGTTAGCTGGGTTTGTCCTCCTGAAGACTGTAGTAGATACAAGGTTCAGACTCCAGTACCGATACTTTTTAAGAAGTTATGTATTTTGTATTCCGCAATGAAGGATAAGTTGGCCATTGAGATTACAGACATGAAGCATAATCAGCTTTAGATATCCATATTTATAATTACACACGTTCTGTATTTTGGATTTTTTTTTTTTGTTTGTAAAGGTTTACTTCCCAGGCGGTCACATGGACGTCATGTCAGGATATGCTGATGGAATTTCAGTATTTTCAGTAACAAGTCAAGCATTTGCATTCAGAAAAGAATCATTGTGTCAGAATCAGAAGTGAAGTGGAGCTGATGATGAAGACCACAGGCCACCGTAATTCCTCATTATTGTCTGTGAAATCGAGGGAAATCCTTGAAAATTGTAGACATGTATGGGGTGTTTGTTACATTACCATATCTTAAGGTGATCGGTTCAGGGTGTTATGTCATAAAGCCACAGAACTTAACGATTTTGAGTTGGAATTGCAATTTGTCAACAGGAAGTAAGGTAGGATGATGCTTGAAAGGGTAGCATAACCACTGAAAATTGTGATTTAACATTTTTTTTATAAAAAAATAAAACCGACTTTAAAGCACAAATAATAAAAAATAATCCTTTTTTTATCATACAGGGTCCTCCAGAAGTCCCGTTGCAGTAGGAATCAACCGTTGCATTACGCATTTCTCGATCTACAGAGAGCTTTCGATAGTATCCCTCGGGAGATAATCTGATGGGCTCTGAGAGCAAAGTCTGTGCCCGAGGCGTACATTTGTATTATACAGGACATGTATGCCAATATTGGAGCCGTCGTCAAAACCATCGTAGACAATACTAATCCCTTCCCGATTACTGTAGGTGTTCACCAGGGTTCTGTGCTGAGCCCTTATTTGTTTTGCATTGTGCTCGATGCCCTCTCAGCGGAAATTCAGGACATGCCTCCTTGGCTTATGAAGTACGCTGACGACATTGTACTGGTGAGCAAGCTTAGGCAAGACCTTGAGACCAGAGTAAACACGTGAAAGGATGTGCTAGAAAACGGTGGTTTGAAGCTGAATATCGCCAAAACAGAGTATATGGCCAGCTGCAGCGCAGATCCCGAAACCATCCTTGTAGGTAACGAAGCTATCAATAGAACAAATATCCAAATACCTCGCATCCGTGATGCATGAGTCCGGCGATATCGGCCCCGATGTCAAGTCCCGAATCTCTGCAGCTTGGGCCAAATGGCGGGAACCCACGGCAGTCACCTGTGTCCCTAAAATCCCTGTAATGCTCAAGGGGCTTATTTACAAGAGTATAATTAGACCTGTAATGCTCTATGGCTGCAAGACATGGCCACCGCTGATGAAACACGTTCGCAAACTCTACGCCAACGAAATAAAAATGCTGCGCTTGATGTTACACGGCTCGATCGAGTACGCAATGAATACATCCGTGGCAGTCTTGGCATGAGGGATATCGCAGACAAGATCGAGGAGGCTCGCCTGCGCTGGTTTGGTCACGTGTTGCGTAAACCTCAGGGATAAGTAGGAAATAGGTGCCTGAACCTACCGGTATCAGGAAAGAGGCCCCGTGGGTGACCCTTGGGTCATCCATCCAATCCATCGCTTCTTGAAGCGATGGATTGACATCGCTGAGTCGGATGTGAGAGCCAACGGCTTACGACGCGAGGATGCAGGAGGGCGGACCCTGGCAGAGTCCGGGATGAGCGCTAGGACGATGATGAATCTTTTTATCATACAATACGAGTAACTTTGATGTCATTATTTTTGGACACACCAACCCTCCCCCTCCCCCAAAGGTCTTACCCCCTACCCTCGACAAACATTACTGTAGTGGCACCAACTTCAAAAATAATATCTCACTTATATGTACTGTATGATAAAAAGCTTATTTTTTCCTTTCTTGTGTGTTGAAGTCGGTTGTACTAATTTTTTTTTTTTGTTTATATGTATGTACTACTTACGTCACCTGTTAATAGAGTGTGTTGCTGTCGTAGGCCTCAAATGAGCCAAAACTTTTCAGGTAGTTTCAGAACGAGTTTCCCTGTAACTACGTAGACCATCTGTTGGTCACAACGCGAAGGTTCGAAAGATCGTTTCTCGCCCGTACAATTGGGATGTGGAATGAGCTCCCAGCCACAGTGTTTCGTTTGAACTGTGACATGGGATCGTGAAGAGGTATATTCGAGGTTTTTGCAGAGGCTGGCTACGCATTGATAACTCCCCTGGTGTAGTTGGTGTGCATAGGCGGCGGTGACCACTTTCCATCAGGTAGCCCGCTTGCCTGTTTGGCTCCCGTATAACATAAAAAGAACATTCATATTAAATACACTAACAAAGGCTGAAACCTCTTGAAACCAAGAACAAAGGCCGTTTAACTAATTATGCCGACCGCGACCTATCATTGTTGCGTTGAGTTTTTAACTTATTTGTTTGTTTTTGTCCCACGACGTTTGGGATTTTTCTTCAATTCTTTTATGTTACCTAGGAACGTAGACTTTGAGACTCAATTTTCTGTCTGCGTATGATAGGAAAAACCAGAAGAGCACGAAGCAATTCAATGCAACGGCCATCGGGTGACCTCCATGCTCGTTCACCTGCCTCTAACACAGTTTGGATCACGTGAACATTCAATTATGCCGCGTGATACTATTATTTTTCCGGGACTGAAATGTAGATTACGGTGACCAATGTAGATAACCCCCAACACCCAAAATTTTAAACAAGCCTACAAACTTTTTCTCTTTACTGTATTAGTCCTGGCCTGTTACAAACCTGTCCCTCTGTCAACGTCACCTATTACCGTGTGTCGAGTAAGTGTAGGGTAGGTGTAGTGTTGGTGTAGGGTATGTGTAGGGGTAGGGGTAGGGGTAGGGTAGGGGTAGGACGCCACGCAACCGAAGTTGCGCTGGGTCCACTAGCACCTAATTTATAAGTTGTAAATCTATGTTGTTTAAACTATAACGAATCCCCACTTAAAACAGTGCAAACATGCAGCTGCAAAAGACCCCTTACAGAAAGGTATACGACTATCGTACAGAGTAGATCGACTAGACATTCGTTTCTGAGAAACTAAAGCTTTTCTGCTGAATATCAACCCGTGAATCAGAAGTATCCTGTATGCACGTAGCCTTAGCCCGTACAGCCTGCATGCCGTCATACCCAATTCTGCCGAGTTTAATGCTTGGTTTTGAATGGCATGTGCCCGATATCTGATTCCCGGAAGTCATGCTCGTATGCAGTACTATTCGAGGTATATAAAAGTAGCCACAGACCAGGCAGGGATTTTCCTGACGCTGAATATGTCAAAATAATTTTAGCGCGACCACAGCATAAGGTAAGCGGTGTATAATCTAAGCGACTGAATAACATCGGAAAACCCCGGACCAAGTTTACATATCCTCAAATATTTCTTGAAACGAAGCTAAAAAGCAGCTGGCTTAAACTACATTTATAGAAATCGGAGGAGCATCCGTTCAGGAGCTGCAATGCCATAACAGACACACACCTACACACATTTACAGAGTCACAGACAAGCAGATACACACCTTAAACTTATAACACCCCTCTTTTTTGGTCGCGGGTTAAAAATGAACTTACTTTTCACCAATAGGGAAACGCTGACGGGGTAACACACACGCTCACGGTTATTGTTTTCATTATTTATTATCTGTAATAGAATTACCTTACTGTTGGGTACGCCCGAAAGTCCAGCGAAAGAAAGCTTAATAGTTAAAATTCTGTATGTTTGTAATAAGACTTTAAAAGATAGAAGCATTATAAAAATTCTTACAATTATATTATGGATAAATAACTCGCATCGATCACTCGAACAAAGAGAGATATTGTGCCGACCTTATATATAGTTTGATAAGGGCAGGTGGAGCACATTGGCAGCGATAGCAGTCAACTGTAAGTTTTTATCTGGGAAAAGGCAAATGGGGACAGTTGAGTCCTTGGCCTGTGAAAGTGACTGGCAGACAATGGCACTTGATCGCGAAGAGTGAAAGAATCGGAGGGTGGCCTTTGCTTGGGCAAAGACAGTTGGCTGTAATACACGTTATAAAATAATAATGATGTTGGCGTTGATGTCCTGGTTGTGCTTTCTCACGCGAGCGCCCGTGGACCGCCGTGATCATGATCCAGAATTAGACAGATCAGCGGGAAGCGGACCAGATTGGATCATGGTTACACATTCAGTCGCCTGAAAGTGCATGTTTTTTTATACAAATGAGGTGGCAAACAAGCTTACGATCTGCCTGATGGTAGCTAGGTAAGGTAAGAATAAAGGTGGGTCATCACTTATATGCTGCCGACCACGTAAAAGCCTTTTCACACCATTCTTCAGGAAGTCCATGTTGTACTCCAGAGAACTCATTCCACAACCTTTGTGTGCTTGGGAGAAAGTTTCTTTGGAACGCACCAATATAGCGCCAGGGTGTGAGGATGAACTCCCTGTCGAAAGCGAGTGCGATGATAGAATGTAGCTGTAGGCACCACGTCAAACAGTTCCTCAGCTTGTATAAGCTATAGAACACACAAAAAGAGGCGAAATTCCTGCTGACTTAGCGGCTAAATACCACTAGTGATTATGGTATTATCGACAATAAAATTCTCACAGCGCGTTAATAGATATCGTGATGATATCTATTAACGCGCTGAGCATCGGTTAGTGATATATATACATATATATTCTTTACTGTACACAATAGACATTACAGTAATGTTACGGTAGAAATAATAGTACAAAGATGGACTTATCTCTAAAAGAGATCTCTTCCAGTCAACCCTGCCATGTGTTACGAGAGTAAAAAAACATACGGGAAGGTAGTAGTGTGAAAAAAGAAAAAAGAACCCATACATACATACTGATAAAATAATAGTACCTATCTAAAATACAAAAATACATATTGCATATCTACCTACTAACGCAGAAAATCATTGGTACAGTCTACTGCAGAGAGAACTGTCACCCCTGCCATACATTTTTCTATGCTAGGAGGGTCCATTAACTCTGGAGCTGACTGTACATGACGGCACTGGGATTTGAGTCCGAGACCTCTCGCTTACGAGTCGGACCCCTTAACCTCTAGGCTACTGACGCTCCATTAGGCCACCGACGCTAATGTCTAGATGTTATACGATCATTAAAAGATAAACGATCTCATTGTGACATACTATGTAACAGAATGGACTTTCGCAATGACTTCCTGGTCGTGATAAAATCTTAGTTTATAGGTTTCCAGGAGCGAGGAAAGATCATTATAGGGCACTTTCCAAAGCTAAAGTACATGTTAGTCCAATCTCCACTTATCTAATGCATTGATATCCTCCATAGCATATAGTCACTAAACTGTTTGATGGGAAGCCGCAGCCTTATCTGTTGATCAATGTCCATCAAAGGTGATCTATAGTACTAACTACATAGGCCAATCTCTCTATCACTCTGATGTGGTTAGGCTTCCCAATTTGGTTTGGCCCGGGTTGTCTACAGAGAGTGTAGCATCTATTGTAAATCGAAGGACTCCGTAACGTATACTCTGGCTTTTGCTTGTATGTTTGTGTGCTATTACTGGTTCTAAATAGGGATGTTATGGAAGCGCATACGGATATAGCAAAAACATTATACCAGTTTTAGGTACGGTTACGGATATGAAATTTTTTCGGATTATCGTTAAAATTAGTTTCGGTTACGGATACTGGATTGCGGTTACCGTTTTTTTTTGTTTCGGATATCCGATAATTTCGGTCACGGTTACGGAGCCCCGTAACATCCCTTTATAGTTCTAAGTTTACTTATTGATATTAATCTCTCTCTTATATGTTATTGTTAAATTACATCATCTTCTTTTTGAAACCTAATTAATCCTTTTTACTATTTAATTTTCTTTTAAATTCAAACTGATATCATAAATGTCTCAGTCTGGTTTCGTGCCTAAGCCGCTGAAAACATTTGGGTACTTATTTTACAATTTCAATTGCAACTTGGGCAGATATACTCTATTATTTATCTCCAGAAAAAAGTATAAAACGTTGAAACATACTGGCGCTTTTTAAAGAAAGGTCACCTTCAAGTTTGTAACTTAAAGGGGTCACAAACTTCGGTTACCTCGGGCTTCTGGTTACGGAAGAACTATCTGATATTATGTCAAAGTTAGAAAGTACCCTGTAACAGCACATGTTAGCAAATAGTTTCGTTAGATGTTCTGCGGAAGACAATATAGTCTAGATAGCTTGTGGTGGTCTTAGTTAGCGTAAAGGAGTAAAGTCTGTTCCCAAACTTATGCTACCAGGTATATTCGCCATTCTAATAGTACGCTTAAAATAATATTTCTTTTGCAAACAGTAACAGTCACAGAGTTCATACGATGTCGTTGCGAACACGTCGCACTTCGGCTCATGCGTCACGTTTTTGACGCGAGCTGTCCACACGAGTTCAAAATACGCTGTCATTACGATAACGTGACTCATTAGCTCAAGTTTGTATTGTCTGTCTGTCATAAAAGTGACAGTTTAGCCGATGAGCCGCGTTCACAATCACAGCGACAGTGTATTTCGAGCACCGGTTTGGTCAGTCCTTAAAATATTTACTCAAAAATCTTGCAAAATATCGGAAATTAGTTGCGTAAAAAAGGTATAAAAATGTTGTGACCCTTAAATGCCGGTTAAGCTGAAGGGAAAAGTCTATAAGACCATCGAATCATGACGACCTGAGTGGCTCAATGGTCAACATGCCGTGCTGCCACGCAAGAGGTCCCGGGTTCGATTCCTGGCCGGGCAAAAATTTAAATGATGAATTTTAATTACTCTTACGGGTCTGGGTGTTCTATTAGAAATAAGCCGTAATAAGTACCTATGTATTTAAAAAGTATTTAAGTAATATATTAGTAATTTAGCACCCATAGCACAAGCTTTGCTTAGTTTGGGGCTAGATGGCGCTGTGTGAATTTGTCCACGAATATTTATTTATTTATTTATTTTATTTATTAGATCTGCTCTCCTATAGGGCAGCGAGACGTGACCCCTACTAAAACGACTCAAGCAGGAGCTGTGCCATACGGACATGAAGATGCCTACGGTCGTGGCAGCTTTGGCGTCCGTGACCACGCAGATAGACTGCAAGAGTGCCGCCGTCTATGGTGCAGACCAGGGAGGCGCCGCAGCCCAAGAAGCGATGACTAGACGTCATTAAGAATTATGAATCAATTTGACCCGTTGTAATATTTTTTTTAATTCCTAAAATTAAGGTATTTACTTTATAAAGGATCAAAAACATAGTCCGATATACCATAGGACTAGCACACAGTTCACAGAAAAACCTCGGAGTGACATTTGACTCTAACTTATCATGGGTCTCTCACGTCAATGAGGTTAGCAAGAAACTTCATTACTCATTTCATTCAATTAAATGGTTCCAACGTTTTCTACCCCTGAAAACAAAAATTTCCCTCGTTCAAACCCTTCTCCTTCCTATCCTAGATTACGCCGATCACTGCTATCTGGATGCCACTGAGGAGCTATTAACCAAGCTTGAACGTCTACAAAATTTATGCATACGCTTCATTTTTGGTCTGCGTAAATACGACCATATCTCAAGCTTCCGGACACAGCTCAAGTGGCTCCCGATTCGGCTTCGCAGGAATGCTCGGATCCTTTCTACCCTCTATAACGTCCTTTATAATCCCTCCGCTCCCTCATACCTTCGTGAACGTTTCCAATTTTCCCGATCGCAAGACAAGCCCTGTCGATTCTCCGTTAAATCAAAATTAGACATACCTCCCCATCACACTGATTTCTTCTCCTACTCATTCACTGTCCATGCGGCAAGATTGTGGAACGCTCTTCCGCATGAAATACGGGATAGCACTTCTATCTTCATCTTCAAGAAACGTGTAAAAGAGCACTACCTTTCTCTATCTGTCTAATATATGTATGTATAAGTATGTATGTATGTATGTATA
Source organism: Blastobasis adustella (assembly GCA_907269095.1). Taxonomy (NCBI): domain Eukaryota; kingdom Metazoa; phylum Arthropoda; class Insecta; order Lepidoptera; family Blastobasidae; genus Blastobasis; species Blastobasis adustella. Next base: position 11,404,586 of record OU026130.1, read on the forward strand.
TGTATTTGTTTTTAAAGTAGGTATATATGTATGTTTTTATGTGTGTATAGTATAGGCTTTTATTAATTGAGCATTATATATATATTTTTTTTACTACTGTGCACGTCTTAACTGCATTTAATTGTCACGATCTCTCTGCTGTAGGCCTGCTGGAAGAAATTTCTTTATAGAAATAAGTTTTCCTGTTGTGTCTGATATATTCTGTCATATAGTTTTGTAAAAATCTTGTGTACAATAAATGGTTAAATAAATAAATAAATACAGTTAATAAATATATAAAAATACGATATTTTTTGCTACGGGTCAAATACATTCGTATGTCCTAAACATCACTTGTACAAATTTTCATGCTTTTAGCACCATTTTGCAGCTTTTCGCTTTATATTTCGAGGTGTACCGCTAGGAGCATAATGGTGGTCACTTGCCATCATGCCGACTGTCAGTTGGGGAGAAATTTTTGAAGGCCGCCATGCGAAATTGGCGGGATCAAGCCAAAATGAGCGAAATTATGACTATAAGAGCTATTTTTGTCAATCTAACTGATAGTCGGCACAGGGTAAGGCCACCACAAGTGTAACTAAAATCATTATTTTTAACTTGCGACCCGCTCCGACTTCGCACGGATAATAGTAACCTTAACAAAGTATACACATAAAAACCTTCCTCGTGGATCACTCTGTTTTAGTGAAATATTTTTCTTTTATATTGATTTATGCTAGTTTAATTATGTAGTCTCAGCCCACCCCTACGCGTAAAAGTTTATCATCATCACAGCCCATTACAGTCCACTGCAGGACTAAGGGCCTCTCCCAAGAAAGGGGACGTTATTGCCATAATCTCCACGTTTGGCAGGCGGGTTGGAGATCGCAGTGTTATAAATATAACAATGGAAAACGCTGCTGCCCATTTCCCAGCCTACGGAGACTCTTAGATATTTTGCCTCGAAAAGATTAGTCGCCTTGTACGACACCCACGAGTAAAGGTAAAGGTGTATAGATGTACGTAATCAATAGGTATCGCCTTCGAAGCACCATTGAGCCACAAAAGTTGTCTACAAAATGAATTACTATCATAAATCTAGCTATTAGCAGTCTATGATTACACACAAAACTGCCAATGTGCCAAGTGATATAAGTTGGGGAACAGACTGTACAATTTAATATTGTGTCGGTGCCTTGTTGTTATGGGGCTTCTCCATGGTTGTAGTGTTTCGGGGATGTTTGAGGATGCTCACAACAATGGGACCAGCCAATTAGAACAAAGGAATAGGATGTATAGAACATAAATACCTAACAGAACGGTGTATCTACGGGGCAGTCCTAAATCTATTTTAAGGATAGTTGATAAAATAGCTAGTTAGACATATTACACATAAAAATTTTAAGTTTTAGAAATAGGTACCTAGGCTAGGTAGGCTGATCAGGTCAGTTTAGTTCTCAAATAAGCTGGGGTCCGAAGTGGCAAGAATTAATGAGATGTATGAAAAGAGTTGTGGATATATGCGATGGATATAATCACTTTTCTAACTAATGTGTCACTGTCTATAAGTGATTATGACACACTCAATTCTAGTACTCAAAGTCAGTGTTTGAATGAGATCAGACTAGAATAGTTATACCCAATTCGTAACATTACCATGGCATCAATAATCTATACATACATATAATAAAAGAAGTGTGTTTGTACATTGAATATCTATATTTACAAAAATTGTTTAGGGCGATGTAGAAATAGCAATAGAATAAGAAATTTTAATTTAATTTTTATCATTCTGTTTGTCTGTTTGTAAACGCTTAACTCCGGAACTACTTGACGAATTTGAATGAAACTCTTTTTGTTGTATAGCTATTAAGCCTGGGCAACATATAGGGTATAATTGATTTTAAGAACTGGAACATATGATGTAGATCCACAGCTTGACCTCTCCGTAGTACTTGCTTTCATAAATAAGGGAGGTCATTGAAAATGGACGTTTGGAAAAAATAAACTGCCCTAAAAACGATTCCCACGCTTACGAAGTCGCAGGCAAAGTCTATTTACCTAGAATTTAAGTGTCAACTAGATAACTACAAAACATTTAAATGGAAGTGGCAAGAATTAATGAGATATATGAAAAGAGTTGTGGATATAAGCGAAGCTAGGGAGTTGTGTTGGACGCAGCAAAGTGGCAGTCCATAGTCTCTACCTACCCCACCTGTGGGACACAGGCGTGAGTTTTATGAATGTATCTAGGCTCAGTAAATTGTTAACACACATCTACAACCCATACAAGTCCATTGCTCGCCTTAAGGTCGCATCAAGTATTAAGGTTAATTGCTTACTTTAATACTTGATGATCTCCAAACGATCAAGAGGGGTGCAAAAGTGCTGCCACTTAAGGGACAAAATAATTTCTTGCTAACCAGAATATTTAAAATCTGTTAAATGAAATGTCTAGATATAGAAATGAACTGTAGCGCGACTTTTTCACAAACGACGTTCATTATTTAATACAATATTCTTTATTGTGCTCCATGTTTTACAAATAAACGATGTTACAAGATGGGTAGTAAATATGTACCCTGGTGGGCACTGCAACATTGGGTAGGTACTTACGTTTAAGTAAATATTACATTTTCATACAAACAAACCCTTAATGATCTCCATATATGGAACTATCTGCTTGTACCTAACAAGATACAAATTCAATAATAAATTAAAAATTAACTTACTTCAATTATTTTCTTTTTTATGTAATTTAGTGTGCAATAGAGAGCGTATCTATCTATCTATCTAGGTACCTATCTAAAATATATACCAATGCTAAAATACCTTTGCTAAAACCATAAAGTTAGTATACTATACTTCACAGAACACTACACACTGGTATAGGTACTTAGGTACCTACCTACCGAAATCTTTGATCATCATCACAGCCCGTAACAGTCCACTGCAGGACTTTGGGCCTCTCCCACGAAAGGGGAGGTTATTGCCATAATCTCCACGCTTGGCAGGCGGGTTGGAGATCGCAGTGTTTAAATATAACAATGGAAAATGCTGCTGCCCAATATCCAGACTACGGAGACTCTTGATTTTTGGCCTCGAAAACATTAGTCGCCTTGTACGACACCCATGAGAGTAAAGGGTTGGTACTATTCTACTCTGCCGGACACCACACGGCATATATATCGGCAAATCTTTGATGATAACTGCTATTTAAAATAATTCATTGTTATTTCTAGATAATTAATTGACCAGATTTTTTATGATTATTGTAATTAGCGAGAACTAATTTTTTCCTAAAGTGGCAGCACCTTTACACCTGCTATTGTCAGCAGTATGGATACAGAGCGTCGGTGGCCGAGCGGTTACAGTATCCGACTCGTAAGCCAGAGGTCCCGGGTTCGAATCCCGCTCCGGCCATGTACCAATGACTGTTTTCTGAGTTATGTACATTAGTTGAATACTAACCGATGCTCTTACGGTGAGGGAAAACATCGTTATGAAACCTGCACATTCAGGCGACTGGATGTGTACCATGGTCCAATCTGGTCAGGTTCCCCTGATAGCAGGGTCATGAAGGTCAGATGGCAGTCGCTCCACTGTAATTACCTGACCTGCCAAATCCTGGATCATGGTCAAGGCGGACCCCGGGCCCTCGTTCTCGAGAGCACAACCGGGACATTAACGCCAAGATGATTGTTATTGTCAGCAGTATGGATAAGTTTTTGATGGGCAATCATATTCATTATGCACAGAGCCATCTATCCATAAACGACTAAATCGCTTGACCAGTGCGAATGCTTGTATTCCGAAGGCACAATAGTGAACAAAGTTCCAAGAAAATTGCATAGATGTCGCTGTCTGCGCAGACAGCGACCTCTGTGCACTTTGCGCAAATGAGCGAACAATCGTCGAAAAGACTGTTGTGTGGGGTAAATATAGTTAGTAATAATAGTACGAGTACTTGCCACTAGAGGGTACTTATATTTTTGAAGTAAAAACCTGGCGAAATAAAAGATATACAGACTATATATAGATAGATCAGACTGCTTTTATTTGATTGATTGATAAATATTGGGGCGAAGCCAATCTAGTGGCGTTCAAGATACCAAAATACAGGCGTATTTGCTTACCGCCAAACGGAGTCCATTCCGCCTATTATCGAATTTAAAGCAAAACAGTTGCTTCAATTATTGCGTAGGTACTGTTGCCACCTCTGGGATGGTCATCTGTGTTCAGCCAAATACTAACTAGCCGCTTTGGATTTGGTGGAAAATCGTGCATCCAACATAATTTGTGATCCGCAATTGATTGAAGCTAAGCTGCAGAGCCTCAAACATCGGCGTAGGTTTGCGCGTTTGTCGGTCTTCTAAGAAGAGTATGAGCAGTTGCACGACCTCATTCCACCGGCCCCTTTCCGCCGTCGTGAAACGCGATCCGTGTTAACGCTTCATCCTTATGTCGTGGAACCTCCAGCTACCCGCACGAGCCGCTTTGGTTCAACCTTTATAATGCGTACGGCTAAGGAATGGAACACGTTGCCTGCGAGTGTGTTCCCAGATCACCCGTAATTTTTCTAATTAATTAAAAAGTTTCGAGACAGGCTGCTTCATCATCGGCCGCATCGTCACTTACAACCAGGTAATGTGGCGCCGAAATGCCTGGACAATTAAAAAAATATTTTTTTGCTTTTATATTGCCTACATTGAATATTATATTTATGAAAGTTTGATTAACACCAATCATCAATAAAGTACTAAGTAAATATGGTTTGGTTTGACCGAGTTGCTGTTGGTACCTACTTGCCGAATTTATCTTTGATTTATCTTAGACTAGTGAACCCGGCGCTACTTTTTTCGTGTAGCATAAACTGGCATCCCACCGTTACATCCTACCTACCCTTTTTTCTTGCTTTTAAACTTTCCTCTTGAATCACTCTATCTATTATTAAAAAACCGTATTAAAGTCTGTTGCGTAGTCTAAAAGATCTAACCGTACATAGATCCATACATCTGACATCGGGAAGAGACTTTGTTTTATACTATGTATAGATTAGCTGGCCCGGCGCAACTTCGTTCGCGTGGTGTACTACTTCAAGTGTTCAGGCGACTGAAGCATTAAAATTATCTAATAATTTTTAGGTAAAAAATGGAAAATATAGTTTTTTCTCCGCCTGTGCCAACCATTCCTAAGGACATTCTTAACTACGGGCCCAAATGCCTGAGGGAAAATAGTAATTTTAATTAATCAGGCGTTTCTGCCCGCGGGCAAAAACCACACCGAGTCGAAACGACTGAACACTTCCTACTCCTACCCTTCCCTACCCCTACTCTACTCTACTCTGGCCCTACCCTACCCTACCACTATCTACACTCTACACCTTATCTAGTCATTCTGAAATTATGCGCGAAGCAATATTTCTGTATTTTCGATGACAGCATGCTTTTGGGCAGGTGGTCGGAACTTTGGAATCGAATTTAAAATAATTTTCTTAACACTATGGTCTGTGGTCGGCTATAAGTCTAATTAGAAATGCGTTTTGTTTATATTCATTTTAAACAAGGATTGTTCTGTCACATGTAATTATTTTTAAGATCCACTCTGTTGCCCTTGCGCTAAACTTAGGCGACTTCTAAGTTGGCGTCTTAAAATATTTCTAAGCATTTTTAGGAGGCACAAAATTGGTGTCATAAAGATTAGAGTGGCTTAACGAGTTTAGTAACACATGGACGGTGGAAAACAATAAGGGCGTAAAGCAAAAAACCCAACTTTACACATGAGCCAAAAAAAAAGGAGAAAAAAAAACGATTAATATCATACTTAATAACAGCAAGTCTTGTGAACGTAATTTTAGACCATAACTATGAAATTTAAATCTCGAAAAAATCGTCTATAAACCCATTATTTCTCAATGCTAAGTTGCTTCGAAAATACGACTTTTTATTATTATCTATCTACTAATTCAGAAAATTATAATTAATTCACGGACCGCAAAAAGGTCGTTTAAGCTATTTGTTTTAATTTTGCTGTTAGGAACGGGGTGTAAGCACATTCATAATAGACTTAGACATAATGTTTATTGGCAATTTTTACAATATAAATAAACAAAATATTTCTCACTTACTTAAATTAGGTTAGGTTAGGGAAGGTACGATGGCTAGGAAAACTGTCGTAACCTAAACCCCTAGAAACCAATTGGCCACAATAAGGTGTCGTATGCTGTTCTAAAACTAAATTGATTGTACTTTTAAAAAGTTTATAATAGCTTAATTCTCAACATTATAATTAGATCTATTAAATAACAACAAAACACTGATAACTAAATCAATCTTCCATAATAGTAGCTACCTCGATACGTACTTACTTTTCGCTAGAGAATTATAAACAAAAATTAAGTACCTATTTTACGTAGGTCATCATCATCATCACCTTGGCCGTAATGTCCCGGTTGTACTCTCGCGCACGAGAGCCCGGGGTCCGCCTTGACTATGATCCAGGATTTGGCCGATCAAGTAATTACAGTGGAGCGACTGCCATCTGACCTCCGTGACCCTGCTACCAGGAGAACCTGACCAGATTGGATCATTCAGTAGCTTGAATGTGCAGGTTTCATCACGATGTTTTCTCTCACACCGTAAGAGCATCTGTTAGTATTCAACTAATGTACGTAACTCAGAAAAGAGTCATGGCCGCAATGGGATTCGAACCCGGTACCTCGCTTACGTGTCAGATACCGAAACCGCTTGGCCACCGACGCTCGTAGGTAAGTATTATTAATTGGACATCGTAGAAAAAACTATGAAATTAAAAAATATAAAATCATCTATAATCACTTTTCTAACTAATGTGTCACTGTCTATAAGTGATTATGACACACTCAATTCTAGTACTCAAAGTCAGTGTTTAAATGAGATCAGACTAGAATAGAATAGAATAGTTATACCCAATTCGTAACATTACCATGGCATCAATAATCTATACATATAATAAAAGAAGTGTGTTTGTACATTCAATATCTATATTTACAAAAATAGTTTAGGGCGATGTAGAAATAGTAATAGTGTAAATTTAATTTTTATCATTCTGTTTGTCTGTTTGTAAACGCTTAACTCCGGAACTACTTGACGAATTTGAATGAAACTCTTTTTGTTGTATAGCTATTAAGCCTGGGCAACATATAGGGTTTAATTGATTTTAAGAACTGGAACATATGATACAGAACCACAGCTTGACCTCTTCGTAGTACTTGCTTTCATAAATTAGGGAGGTCACTGAAAATGGTCGGTTGGGAAAAAGATAAAAACGATTCCCACGCGATCTAAGTCGCAGCAAAGTCTATTTACCTAGAATTTAAGTGTCAACTAGATAACTACAAAACATTTAAATGTAAATCAATCATTCATAACTGCGGATTCTGGCATAAGCCGGAAAAAACGCTATAATTATGGCGATGATGATGAACCATTCATAGTAGTTTTAGATGCACTTAATTTTTGTTTTGGGTGTTATGTACTTAAGTTTTTGGGTATTATTAGTTGAATACTGTATAAAAAACTAGGCCTGACTGACTAGACTAGTTAAAGATATAAAATAGGTAGGAACTCGCTACTCAAACTCATTATTTGAACGAGATTCATGATTGTGATCTCTAGAACATGTTGTACCTAATTAGTAATAATAAAAATGGCATCGTCATATAATTAATGGGTCAATTAAATCACAACAAAGACGCATAAGGACTTGCCTCAATAACCTTGACGAAACGGAGCTCACAGCGACGTCAGTGCCTCTGGCGAACATTTACGGCACTGCGAACAGTACGTCAAAGAATATTAAACTGCAGAGGGACAATAGGTACACGATATTACAAGTATAGGTACCTACATTAAAATTATATTTTCGATTTCCTGTGTGAAGTAGAATTCGTGTTTTTTATTTGTGGGGTAGATGCTAGATATTTTTTAGGTACAACCTTTTATTAAACTTGGATTGTGCATATGTATGTAATGTAACTATGTAATTTTGGGCCAAATCTTGTACGCCTAATTTGATGGCTGAAGCTGAAATCTAGTATACCTATGTAACTTAGATGAGAATGCACTAATATGGTACCACGGACCTGGTTCGATGATGGAGTCGGAAATTGGTCAGTGGAACTAATGAACGCAATAAGATACTATGTACCTATACATAGGTACTACGGACCCTGCTACGTCAAATCAAATTTGGTCAGATTCCCATGTTAACAGTGTCACGAATGTTAGATGAAATTATGTACTGTATAGTACATAGTACAGTGTTGTATACATATAATTACCTTATCTTCTTAATCCTGGATCATTGTCATCACTGGGATGTTAACGATATAAGCGATGTATTTAGAAAATTATTTATTTTACACTTTACCTAGGTTTTCTATACAATACCGAATGTTCAGCAGGCAAAGTGTTGAACAGGTACGCGTTTAGCGACGTAGAGCGAACTCCTCGAGCTATGTACATTAGTAGAACACTAACCTATGATCTTACGGCGAGGAAAAATATCGTGATGAAACCTTCACATTTAGGCGATTAAATGTGTAACCATGATCCAATCTGGTTAGGTTTCCCTTGTAGTAGGGTCACGAAGGTCAGAAGACAGTCGCTCCATTGTAATTTTATTTATTTATTTAGTATTGACTCGTGTTTAGTGATGACAAAGTGAGTAACAAACATTTAGAGTGTAACCAATGTAAAATCTTAAACTAATAATAAATCTTTACCGTACATTTCTACCTATAACAATAAAAAAATGTGCCTAAGGTAAATATGAAAGAAATAAAATCAACGCTTATTGTGACGAATTACCCAATAAAATAAAACAACGAATGCAAAGAGAGATATAAGTATTCAAAACTTTGCTGTTGCAAAAGTTGGCTGCCATTAGTGTATTAATAGTGATTCTGCTTGTCAACATCAACTAAGTATTATTGAATAGAGTTGCTGATCGATGAAAAAATGAATTGGATCGATAATTTGTGCCTGAGGGTGGCACGTGGAGTCCTGCCCTTTGTCTCAGGCGACTAGGGTTACATTTAACATTTTCTTTAGAAAAAAGTACAGGACTGTCGACATTACCATTGTCAATGGTCATCAAAAAGCAGATGTCGCTTATATTCCGTCTTGTTTCAAGAGGAAGGAAATTGTATCTTTTTTTTTTTTTGGACTATCCAGGCATTCGACCGCCATCTCACCTGGTGGTAAGTGCCGATGCGGCCGATGATGGAGCATGCGCGTCTAGGAACAGCCTATTTACTCTGGCCTTGAAGGCGTCTAGATTATAATGATCAGGGAGGGTTGTATCGCATACAACGTTCGTTGTAATCACGAGACTTGATTGATTCTGGCCATATAATCTAGGTAAAGTAGGAATCTCTTTTGAAGCTTCTCAATGTGTAGTTTGTATATTTCGTACTGAAGGTTCAACACATGAGATGCGTACTCTAGGTGACTACGCATAAATAAACAATAAAACAGTTTAATTGGCTTGAGTTTGATAAGGACTAAGGCCGTTCTCACGATGAAATTTAAGGCTTACGATGCTTTTTTATTATAGAATCGATGTGTTTGTCGTATAACAACTTATTGTCATACGTAACTCCCAGATCTTTAATTTCTGCGACTTTTGCGAGATTATCGTGGAGAGGAAATAATGAAAAAAGGTATTGCAGATCGCATGTATTAATAGTACGATGGTTATAACTCATTACACTGGGCACAGAGCAATTATTCTTTTAGTTTTTTAGATGATTTAGTATTATTTATAATGGAAGCTTCAACTTTTTCTTTATAATATAAATTAGCTTCTCCTTCTCCTTCTCAAGCAAATGAACACGACGCCGCAGAAGAGAAAATTTATGGTAATCAGAGATATTTTTATAAAATATGTTTTTCTATGGAATTTAGATTTTTCTTTCAACATTTTTATTAATGAAGCGAATATAATATAGAATAATTATTGGAGCGAAATGACTAAATGTATTGACATAATAACCTGATCTGCCAAATCCTGGACCATGGTCAAGGCGGACCCCGGGCCCTCGTGCGCAACAGCACAACTGGGACATTAACGCCAAGATGATTATTATTATTTTTATATTTTACACAATATAAACCTTCCTCATGAATCACTCTGTTGACGAAAACCGCATTCGTTTTTCAATTTATCGCGAGCAGACAGACAGACAGACGCGGCGTGTAGTATATAAGTAATAGTAAGTAATATATAGGTGGACCTACGACCTGGTAAAGATCGCAAGTACCAGCTGGATGGGGAAAGCACAGAACCGGCCTTTGTGGATCTCTGGGGAAGGCCTATGCCCAGCAATGGGTGGCTTCTGGCTGATATGATTAAGTAATATATAGTTGTATCGTAATTTATGTACGATTAACTTATTACTTACAACGAACCCTCGTTACCAACGTTGCTTTCTATAGGCAAATACAGCGGATTCGGTTTTACTTGTTGGTACCTATATCTAACGCAGGTGGTTACGATCGCCAATGTTACCTAAATAGCTTGTGTCAAATTATAAGTAGTATAAGTACTTATTATTGTGTGTCTACCATGCCGCTTTTTAGCTCCACATAAGCGTCTTTACTTCACAATTACATTATAGGTAATAACGCCTAGGTAAATATAAAGTTATAACTAGGGTCTACGGCATCACGAAACTTATAAGTTACTAGGTAATTAAAATTTTACATACCTTGATTACCGACAATTACAGTCCAAGTTGATTGATAACACAACACGTTTCCACTCGAAAAAGGACCGCAACCTTTTTTCACGGCGCCCGCGCTCCGATTGAGGTAAAGTAGCTAGCCTGGGTACACGAGGAAAAACCGGAATGTTCCAGAAATTACAAGACATATCATAAGTACAGGCGGCATCAACAGCAATGATACGTCTAAAACACTGTTATCTATTAGACAAAGTGCCGATCACGCAAACGGAGCTATTCTATAAAGAAACAAAGACGGAAACAATGTTGGACGCTATTAGCGACCGTATATCAAAGCAGGTAGAAACAGTAAAAAATACAAGATTTAACTGTTCGAGGACAGGTATTGCATGAAATACCTAGGTATTACATAGAATTCGTATAATAAAACATATTTTGGTTACTCTGATAGTCTTTACTGATACTGATAGTCAAAATCAACTTTACCAAGAAAGAGACGTAAGTAATGGGTAGGTTGGGCATGTTTTTCCATATCACTAAGGTGGAAACAAGCTTACGGCCGCCTGATGGTTTGCAGTACCAAAGCCCTAGGATATTTGCAATACCAGGAATATTTCACGTGTTTCAATTAAAAGTTATTATATCTGTGATAATCACCGTGGCACCCTACCTTGCTTCAATATTGAATAAGTGCTTTGACGAAGGAGTTTTTCCGGATTAATTGAAGCTCGCTAAGGTAATTCTTATTTTTAAAGCAGATGATACATATGTGATCCTGGTAATTCCAGTCCTATATCAGTATTACCAAGGTTTAGTAAGATATTTGAAAAGCTAATTCTTAACCAAATGCTGATGTACTTTAATATCAATAGACTGTTTCATGATCACCAATTTGGATTTACCAATGGTCGCTCAACTACTGATGCAGGTGCAACACTAGTCAAATATATTTTTGAGGCTTGGGAGGAATTAGAGGATGCCATTGGGATTTTCTGCGACCTCTCTAAGGCTTCCGATTGTGTGGGGTACGGAACATTATATTTCTCTTCTAAATCTTTATAAATGATTTACCATTCATGGTTCAAAATATCTTAAGGATTATATTATTTGCAGATGATGCATCGTTGATATTTAGAATCAAGAGGTGCGAGCCGGACATAGAAGGGGCATATGAAGCACTTGAGTAAATACATAGTTAGTTTACAGAGAAGCATTTAGTGCTCAATACAAAAAAACTAAATGCGTACATTTCAAACTGGCAAATGTGAACCGTGTAGTAAATAATATAAAAATTGATAATGAGGTTATTAAACTTGTTGATTCCACAGTGTTCTTAGATCTGACTATAGATGCTAAACTACAATGGGGCCCCCACTTAGAAAATTTGTCTAATCTGGAAAATTTGCTAAGTTCAGCTGGTTATGCCGTGAAAAAAATTTGTAAGCTAACGGATATTTCTACGGCTAGGCTGGTATATTTTGGCTACTTCCACTGTTTGCTATTATACGGTATCCTACTTGAGGGTCATGCAGCGGATATAGAATCGATTTTTGTATTGCAAATAAGAGCAATAAGGGCTATCTATGGATTGCGTACTAGAGACTCACTAAGATAATTATTGAAGGAAATTAACGTTATGAAGAAATTAGTTTATGCAGAAAAAATTTGGACAACTATTTAAAATAGTCTGACATTCACAATAGACATAGGTACTAGAAATAAAAATAAATTGCTTGTTGACAGATCTAGGTTAAGTAAAGTTAAGAAATCTTTTGTAGTTTTAAGCATGGACTTCTTTAACAAACTGCCCAACGAAGTAATTACCTTACCGATACATAATGCGATACCGATACATAGAGCGGCACCATCGATGGTGCCACGCGCGGCACATTATTACAAAAGTTTTCATTGTTGATTATTTCGTTTGTTACTTTCAATAAGTGTATCTTGATGTACCTATATTGAATAATAATGTTTGAATTTGAACTTGAATTTGTCGACTGTAAAACCTTTTTACTCCATACTATGTATGTAAATTTTACTTGAAAGTTATTAAAACCAGTCAATAAATCATAAAAAATCATCAATTAACGCTAGATATCCATTGTAATAATTTTGATGTCAAATTCCGTCTGCCTTGACCATGATCCAGAATTTGGCACATTAGATAATTACACTGGAGCGACTGCCATCTGACCTCTGTGACCCTGTTAACAGGGGAACCAAACAAAATTGGGATTATGGTCACACATTCAGTCGCCAGATTGTGCAGGTTTTTTATTTACCTTTAATTTTATATTATTCTCTTAGATTAAAATATCCGGAGCTTAATGTTTCAGAGACTGATATTGTATATAGGAAACCTTATCTTCACGATTGGCACCGGTGATTAGGTCATCAGCATAAAATTGTTTTTATTTACACTTTTGATTAACGCATCTCATGGTCCTTCCCCAGTTGCAAAACGCAACGAGTGCTCAAATAGCTCGCACTTGCGGTGCCGTAAGTGTGAGTATTTGAGAACCTGAGTGGTTCTGTGGTTAACGTGGCCGGTCTGCCACGCAGAGGTCTCGGGTTAAATTCCCGGTTAGGCAGATATGGAAATGATGAATTTTAATTTAGATGTAGAAAAGAGAGTTCTAAACATTGGGGCCCACCATCAAAATGTCATATAAAATGAAAATAAAAAAGAATTTATTGAATTAGGATTATGTTAATAAATCTCTTTTCAAACGTCAAAAATGTAATGGAAAGCAAAGCGAGCTCACCCAGGTAGGGGAGAGTGCCTGACGACATGGTAACAGAACTGTCGAACACCACTCGGAGCTTAGTTGACTCACTGCTTTCATTGAAAACAGCATGGTGACACAAAAAACAGGACGATTCTGGAACTTTAGTTTTAGATTCATTTTAATGACCTTAATCAGCGTATTCTTTAATAAATTTCGAATATTTTATCTTTAGGAATCGCCTTTTGGCAAGTACATAGGAAACACCCAATCACTCGGGAGAATCAATTTGAGGCAGTTTCACAAAAAATCCACCTGTACTTCATCATCACAGTCCGTAACAGTCTGCTACAGGACTTAGGGCCTTTTCCATTCCATTCCATTGCCATAATCTCCACATTTGGCAGGCGGGTTGGAGATCGCAGTGTTTAAATATAAGTATGGAAAATGGTGTTGCCCATTTTCCAGACTACGGAGACTCTTGATCTTTTGCCTCGAAAACATTAGTCGCCTTGTACGACTCTCATTAGTGTAAGAGGTTGGTGCTATTCTACTCTGCCGGACACCACACGGTACTTAGACGATAGGTATTGTCAAGAAAGTGTTCCTCGCATACTTCTTCATTTGTATTTAGAATACACTTTTTTTTTTTCGCCACCCTCACTTTTTAAGATCATTTGTGTTTTTCGTGCTATTTCATGTAAGATGACTTAAATAAGTGTGGATTGGTTGTGGATAAACATGTAGTGTTGTAAAATCGTGGTAAAAGTGTCTCGACATAGTTATGTCATACTCTGCCGGACACCACACGGTACATAGACGATAGGTATTGTCAAGAAAGTGTTCCTCGCATACTTCTTCATTTGTATTTAGAATACACTTTTTTTTTTTTTCGCCACCCTCACTTTTTAAGATCATTTGTGTTTTTCGTGCTATTTCATGTAAGATGGCTTAAATAAGTGTGGATTGGTTGTGGATAAACATGTAGTGTTATAAAATCGTGGTAAAAGTGTCTCGACATAGTTATGTCAAATTGTTAAACAGTGACTAAAATACCCACAAGTTAACCTCAAAGTGACTCTTCTTCTGCTAATCCATCGAATTTTGTAAATCCGTGCCAGTTTAGCTGTAGCAATGACTTTCATGGCTTGTGGTGCTGTTACGGATACATAAATTTCTCACAGTAAACAAAATAAAATGTCAACACGACCAGACAAAATATTAACCCAACAAATTTTTCATCCTGCTCTTTTCAACAGAGTCAGATCTTTCTCTATCTGATGTTGGAAGTAATAATCAACATATTATTCCGGACAAAAATACTGAAAATATAGTATGCGATAACATGGACGTGAGTCCTTGTCATGGTAACTCCATCCAACCTGAAGCTCCATATTCCGCCCAACCGGAAGCTCCGCATTCCGCCCAACCTAAAGCCCCGTCGTGGCAACGTGTACCAGGCAGGCGCACTAAACGACAAAGAACTTCAGATGAATCCTCACCAACTTCAACTGCCGCTTCCAATCAGTATAAAGACCTACCCCTGGATGCTGATGATACTCCTACCAATAATGTAGTGGCCAAAAGTAAACCACCACCCATTGTTCTTTATGGTATTGAAGATGTGAATGAACTTTCAAAGTTATTAACAACAGTTAGTAATGCAAGCAAATTCAAGTTAAAAATTGTGAACAAGAATTTGATGCGTATACTGGTGGACTGCACAGAGGAATATATAAAAATCGTAGATGTTATTTGAAGTAAGAGGCTCATAGGACATACATTCACCAGAAAAAATACCAAATGCTACAGAATTGTTATCAGAAATCTCCACCACACAACTCTCCATAGTGCTATAATCAATGCGATAGAGGCAACAGAGAACAAGGTCCGTGGTGAAATTATAAATTATTCGTGTAGAATAGACACTTGGGGAACTGCTTCTAAGTACCAAAATGAAATATCACATTGTTAAACATTGTAGCATGATTAATTCATATTTTATTATACGGAATTTTTGCAATTTAAGACCTGAACTTCGACTTTGGCCTATTTGGGCGTAGAAAACGTTGCTGGTTCCCTAGAATGTCCGAAAATAAGTCTGCTTTGATGAGCATTTTAATTGACGTCGGTGTGTTACACTTAGGGTCCGCAAGTATTATATTGGCAGGAATTTTAGATTATGGATACTAATGTGAGATTTAGGTATATCACTTGTTATTTTATTCAACACGAAGAATGATAGTATGACAAATTTAATTAATTGTGTTTAGCAGTGCAACTTTCAACTGTATTATTGGAACAAATGCCACCGATTCCAATTACCATTAGCGGATCCACAATCTAAAAGTGCACGAACCTTCTCAGTTTTGCTATTGTTTGGATAATCAACGTCTGTGATGATGATCAGTCACAGATGATTTACTATTGGTAGCAGGTCTATTTGTAGGTGGATTGTGCTGTAAACTATTATACATTTTCTTACACAATAGACAACAGTCAGAAAATGAGTGACCATGTCTCAAACAATTCATGCATAATCATAATTTTTTGACGTCTGCTAAGCGATACTGTAAAATCTTGGTCTTAAATATAGGACGGTCATAACTTCTGTGATCTATTACTAGTTGATGCACGAGCAACTGATAGCATTATCATTTGTGGTAGCGAATGATTTTGTACTTGTTACTTCATGATCACAGCCCATAACAGTCTACTGCAGGACTTAAGGCCCCTCCCACGAAAGGAAAGGTTAATGCCATAATCTCCACGTTTGAATAATTTGATCTGAACAGGAATATAGAACGTAGTAGTTGACTTATGCACGGCGATTTTGTTCGACGAAAATTTGCACTAATTATTCTTCGGTTCTTCAATGTTCCTCTCGCTGGCCACCAGCTCCAGTATGTCTTGTTGAGACATACTGGAGCTTCAATAAAACTCGTAGACTTGAAATTTAGTGGCAAAAACTTATTTAACAATGTAATTTCGACGACGACGGTGCAAAAGTGATTTTGTGCTGGTAGCGGCTTAATAAAAATCAAGAAGTTTTTGATAACTTTGAACGGGCAAATACACATGACGATGCAATTTCATATGGGAATCCGGAAGGCGTATCACGGCGTGAACATATTTCAGTACAGAGAGTGTACCTCAGAGTATGGTCTTAAACTTGGTGTATTCAATTATTGAAACATAATTGGTATAAGTACCTACAACATAAAGTACCGTTGTTTATTCTAAGATGAATAGAATAATAAGGAACCAGATACAAAGTTGCACGTCCATCCCTTAGTGTTGCTATTTTCGGCACCTCAGAATAGATTAAATCCATTTGTTTTCTACAGAATAGAATGTGCTTTATAAATGGCAATACCAATCACAAATGTCACGTTAGACAGTTTATTGTTTATTATTAACAATCGAGTAGATTCAAGATTTCATCAATTTAAATACAGAATAAAAAAAATTGCAAGTATCGAATTAGCTGTTAAATTGCATTTTACGCAAAAACTTTAGTTTTTATATATTTTTCAAGTTTTATAGGCCGCAATGCGCTTTTTCGTATTATATAGAGGAAAGTAACCAAATATGGAATACCATTTTGTTTATTTAATATTAAAAAATAAACTATTCATAGTACGAAGTCAATTGCTTTATTCGATGAGAAGTCATAATGTTTTTCAACACTTAGTGATAGTCTTATGATTTTTATAACTAATTACAGTATAAAAAATCTAGTTTAATCAAAGAATGAAAAAGGTAGTCAAATATGGAATAAGTACCCCAAATATGGATGTTAAACCTGTTCCAATGACTCCAAGGTTTGCTGGTAGAAAACTCAATTAATGAGTTAAGCTCGCCTTTGTACATCTCTGTTACTGTACTGTATAATGATGTCATATTTGTGTACAATAAAGAATAAAGATAAAGATAATAAATAATAAATAAATAATAAATAAATATTCGTGGACAAATTCACACAGCGCCATCTAGCCCCAAACTAAGCAAAGCTTGTGCTATGGGTACTAGATAACTGATAAACTACTTAAATACTTTTAAATGCATACTTATTATACATAGAACACCCAGACCCGTAACAGAAATTAAAATTCATCATTTCAATTTCTGCCCGGCCGGGAATCGAACCCAGGATCTCTTGCGTGGCAGACCGGCATGTTGACCACTGAACCACTCAGGTCGTCTAAAAAAGATAAAGATAAAGATGGACCATGAGAAAAAAGCACCACAAATTCTTAAAAATATGGTTTAATATAGTGTTGTAATACTTAATAACAGTCTCATTATTTACTAAATTGGTAGTTAGTTGTAAAAATCATTAGACTGTAGTAATATTGCAAAAAAAGAAAAAAAATGAAAAAAAAAATACTAATGTCCTCATTACGCCATAGTGCGATTGGTATTCGTATCTTGAGTGTCCCGTCCGACCTAACAAATAGATAACATTTAATGGAAATCGGTTAAGCTGTTTAAATCTTTAATAAATAAGTATTTGCAGTTTTTAAAACAGCTTTTCTTAAGGATTTGTATGAAAAATGCTGTTAACCAACCGCATTTTTTCTTTACTTTATGTGTCAGAAAGCATTCTAAAATATAAGTATAAACACATTAAAAGTAAAAATTAAACCATCAATTGCGATTTTATCAAAAATATGGAATATTCCATAGGTGGACCCCAGTGCCTGTCCATATTTGGCATTATTTGGCATTTTGACCTCAGAAATTATTGTCAATATTTAAATAATTACAAAACTGAAACAAATAAATGGCCTGGAAATGGAAGAACTACTATGTATGCAACCACATAAATATATGAGGAAAATGTTATAACTATCTAAATAAAAAGACATACATAGTTTTTACGTGCCTAAAATGTTCTGAACAGTGGCCAAACAAAACACACATGCCATGTCACCGGCCCTACTGACAAGATTGAACGTATACACGTCTCTCTGAGTATATGAAACAGAATATGGCTTTATATTGCGATTTCAAATATGATTTCTGAAGAAATCAAGGAATTCCATATTTATACTCTATTCCATATATGGTTACTTTCCTCTACGAATTTTGAACGTTTTTCATCATGATGACGTAGTTAGTAGATGCTAAGATAGCTGCTTAGCCGTTCGGGCACGTAAGACACCAGTGTGGAATTATTGAGTCTATTCATAGTCATTTTCTATAAAATTAAGTAATTAAAAATGTAATAATATAATAATAATAATAAAGTCGTGGACAAATTCACACAGCGCCATCTAGCCCCAAACTAAGCAAAGCTTGTATAATGGGTGCTAGATAAATATACTACATGTATACTTTTTTAAATACATACTTATTAAACATAGAACACCCAGACCCGTTACAGAAATTAAAATTCATCATTTCAATTTCTGCCCGGCCGGGAATCGAACCCGGGACCTCTTGCGTGGCAGACCGGGTGTTGTACACTGAACCACTCAGGTCGTCAAATTAATATCATGTGTAAATATTTAGTCTCTACCTCACACTAGATCCTTTAGTCAGACCTTTTTTGTCCATATCACTTAGACGCAGTATGCTAACAGGCGAGTAAGATCGTCATCTGCCGAGCTAGACTATCGTTATAAGTTATTAAGAGCTACTTAGAGCTAGTTAGAATACTGGGAATGTTCAGCACGTCATTGATATCCAGAAGAAACAGCGTGGTAGATAGCACTGAACCTTGGGGTACTCATCATAATTCCAAAAAGTAATGGATCCAATTTTGACCCCTGACTAACACCGGAACGAGTGTGATAAGTGTCGGAAATGAAGCATCCATGGCGAACGTACTGCTGCCTGTCACATATATAGCTTGCGAATAGTTTTAGGAGATTTGGAGAAAACCCCATCGCACAAAGCTTACTCAAAAGTATGTCGTTATCGACCTAGTCGAAGGCCTTTTTAAAATTAAAATATATAACGTCAACCTGGATACCGCGGTCAAGGTGATCAGATATAATATCAACCAAAGTAAGAAGATTGGTGTTGACCGAGCGTTTAAAACGAAATTCGTGTTGACAGTTAGATAAATATGGTTTAGTCTGCCATGAAATTTCCTTATGTAGGATGGATTCATACATTTTAGCAGGAGCCGATTACCAGACTTAAGGATTGGAGTGACACAAGTAGTCTTCCAACAAGTCGGGTACACACCAGTTGAGAGTGACAGGTTTAGAATATAGCATAACGGGTTCTTTAGAAAATATTTACATCCTTTTTACACAAATACCGGCACTTTATCAGGCCCAACACATTTGGATTTTAGCCCATTGATGCTGCCTTCAATGGCTGTAACTGTAATTTCTCCTATACTGACGTGACCAGCCAACGTATTAGTGTAAGAGTTAACCGAATCACTATCAAGAGTAGGAGTTATAGTTATAGGAGAATACACTTGAGAAAAATGACGAAAATGCCCGTGCAGCCCCACTGCCAGTATGATCCTCTCCCGCGTAAGAAACCTTAGCCTCAAATCCAGCTTTGGATCTAAGGCTGCCGATATGTTGCCAAAAAGCACGAGGGTCGCTCTTAATTTTTGATTGTACGCGACGAATGTAATCTGTTTAAGAAATAGTGGTTCGCTTATTAATATCACACCTGAGGCGAGAAAATTGCGTATAGTATTTCGGATCTCTACTTGCCCTCCATTTGCTATGGATGACTGCTTTATATCTAATATTCCGAATCAAGTCAGCAGAGAACCATGTTCTACTAGCTTTTCGTGATCTATTCTTTTTAGGCATGCATTGATCGAAAATATTGTATAATATTCTATAAAATGCTTCCACAGACTCATCTACATCTCCCGCAAGATACACCTCATCCCAGGAGACATTAGACAAAAGTTGATACTAAAGCGCATAGTCACCCCTCGCAAAGTTCCAGTCATCGCAATAGTCAATGTTACTTGGCTCAATGGTGACGGAACCCCCTAGACCAGTCACTGTATCGAGAGTAACGTCAATATCCAGAGGAGGGTGATATGCGTCTCGATGCGGGACCAATCCATCGCCATCTATCTCCGATACTTTGGCATGACGAGTACGCTCCGACATCAGCACCACATCTAACTTTCCTCTATACATATTTACCACGTCATTCTTCTCAACCAAACCACAAACTGAAAGAAAATAACAATAATAACTTAAAATATCACTAGATCTATACCTTGGGTTCAAATTAAGGTCACCCATTATTATAATATTACTCTTTAAACTACATATTATTGACTCAACTTTCATGAACCAATTCATATACTCTTCAACAGAAGCACGTGGGTTTATGTACACTACACATAAAGAACCATTGATTTCCAATAGTGCACAAAGCCCAACCGTCGATTGTCTCCAAATCAGTGCGGCGGCTAAGTCCGACGCCAGGGCGGGCGGCCAACAGCACTCCCCCGCCACCACCGGTAGAACGATCACGACGCAATAAATTCCATCCGTCGCTCGCTATCGTGTTCTCAACTGATTCATTTAAAAAGGATTCGGTAATAGCCACTATGTCATAACTGGAAGTCAACAACTCATGCTTGAAAAATCAAAGTTTAGTATTGAGGCCCCTAACATTTTGGTATGCTAAGGCAATCTTCGTTCCATTATTTCTGGAGGTGCTTCTCGTGGGCTCTTCGAAATAACCAAGCTTTAACTCTTGCGTTATCGGGCCAGACTTCTGTAGACAGACATAACTTATAGAACTTCACAGGAACAGTCAGCTTGTACGAATTGTAGTCACCTCTTGGCTTGAGCTCCTCTACAATACAGCTCCCCCCAGGACACAACTGCTGCAGGTAGCTTTTTACCTCATCTGCCCCTGATGAGATATTCCACAGATGAATGTGCTTACGATCCTACACGGCTTTCAAAGTGGTGACGTTAGGTCCGGCAGTACAGCGAATCGAGCCAAAACGCTTAGGCTTTTTGTGATTTACACGTACCCATGCATTTTGGGATTCCGACAGAACTGTTCCCGCCTCAGTCCCGGCGTCATAATCCCGCTGAACTGGAACATCAGACGTTACACCTGGGAGATCCGGTTTTCTGGATTTGGCTTTGTTAACCACCTCCGAAGCAACCTCCAATTTATCCAAAGTCAAAAAGGAGTCGGGCCTATTTGAAAGTGACTTATTCTGCTCCTGACTCTCATGCACTTCTACAATCCCTCTCTTAATAATCGGCACTACATCCTCACCGACCACATCACCGGCATCACAACAACACCGACACCGTCTTTCAAGTGCGACCTCGACATCCTGAAGGCGCTTGTTGGTAATTTCTAATTTTGTTGTACATGACATTAGGGCGTCATGGTAGCGAGCGATAGCGGACACGGCGTCCGTGAGTTGCTCAGTCAGTAACATCATTCGCTCCCGCAGGACCTGCATTTCTAGAAATATAATGAAATAGGCAGTAGTAGCAGCATCCGGAGCGCGCTGGTGCGCTACAATACCTTCGCTCGGCATCACCACACCACCGTCGCCACGCGCACCCTGGGGCACAGTATCGCCGGAGGCAAGACCAGCAAGCTTGGGCGGTATAGTAGCTGGAGTGGGTTTTCTTTGCGTAATATTCTTCAGCGTTGTTGGTGTACCGACAGGAGTGTTGTAGTTACGCGCACCTCTCTTAAGAGCAGCGCTACATTCAGGGCAAACCCAAGTATCCTTTACGACATTGCTAAAAGTTATCTTGCATTGGAGAAATTTCTCGTCTGGCATCAAACTACGCTGGCACCCAGAGCAATTCATGACAGCAAAAGTAGCGACAAAAAAGCTCAAAGCAAAGCAAAAATTTAACAAATAAATAACGGGCGTGCTCAGCTAAGTAACAGCGGCACGGCGCGGCGGCGCGGGCGAGCGCAGCTAACCGGTTACACTCACGGCGCGGCGGCGCGGAACGATGACGTCAGCCGCGCGCTCGAAGAAATAGACTAATTCGCCGGGCGCCGCAGGTGCACGATAGCGCAGCGGTTATACTGCGGCAACTTGCACCATGGAGACACCGGGTTCAAATCCGCCTGTGAGATGGATGTTTTTTTCCAAGGAATGCGCCTCCTCAACACCACACCAGTTGTCCCGCTGTAAGACCGCCCAGTGGGCGTCAACAACAGCTAACAACTCCACAAGAGGAACAAGGAATCGTAAAATAGAGTTTATTACCAATCACAGCAAAGTTAAAAAAATAATTCGCAATAATTCACAACTAACAACACGTCTAACGGTAGTGGCGACCGCGACGCGAGTCAATGGAGATGGTAGGCGGTGCAGCTCCCCCATCATTCAGAGTTGAGTTATGAGCAAAGAGATTACCCAAGAGATCGGCTTTCTCCTTTGCTGTGTGGGCCAATTGGTCATCCGCTTGCGCAAAGGTGGAAAGGTGGTCCGACAAAAGTTCCCCTCGACAGCTTTGGAGAGAGACCAAAAAGCACGGCTCCCAGAGGGGTAGTTGATTAGTTTCTCTCCAATACCGCCGATGAATTTGAATTTTGCTCTGGCCATTACCCTCTTTGTAGACCTCGATACAGCAATGTACTTTTTTCTTAAAATGTGGTTGTTAGGGTCATTTTGGGCCCGAGCCACTGTCCAGGCACGAAAAGCATCCTGCTTGAGGCGAGTTGCCTTAGCACTAGGCCTGTCGTACCAGGGCTGACTCTTGCCGCCGAGACGGACTACAGAGGACGGGATAAAACACTAAATTCCCTGCAGTATGACATCAGCTACAGCGGCAGCACAGATGTTGGTGTCATTTGAGGAAAAGCAAAACCGTATCCACGGGTACGACGCATAGAATTCTCACAATCCATCTCAATCTGCTGAACCATAATGCCATACCTTGCGTGACCCACTGGGGCGAGCCCGTTCGGGTATAGCAAGAGGCGCCTCGGAACGGACCAGGCAATGGTCTGATGTCCCAAGAGAGGTATCGACGAATACCTGATAACTGTCTGGGTGGGTGGTAAGCAGAAGGTCTAGTAAAGAAGGATCACGGCCCACAACATCCGGTAAGTAGATAGGTTCTGATACCAGTTGCGTGAGACCATGGGCCAGAGAAAATTCATAGGCGGACCTCCCGGCTGGGTTGGTAGAACGGCTAGACCCTAGCCACTCAGTGTGGTGACCGTTAAAGTTTCCTAGGACCACCAACTCGGCGGAAGGATACCGCTCAAAGACTTTATCGGTAGCGCATTGTATGTACTCGAAAAACCGATTTGTCTCACCTACGCCGTGACGGTTGTACATACATATATACATGCGTAGACACGGGATAACCCCCCTGTTCTACGCACACCCACACCACAGATTCGTAGTTCTATGGCATTAAGACGTCGTCAGCAAATATCACCTCTGACGAATAGGCATACACCAGGGCGAGGTAAAAACCTATGTTCCAGCATGTATCCAGGATAGTGGAGATACGAAGTGTCAGCCGGAGGTGATATCTGCGTTTCCCTCAGGAAAAGTAAGGCGGGCTTCGCCGTCTCTAGGTGGTGATGTACGGCGTTCATATTGGAGTGTAGACCCCTGATATTACAAAAGTCCACTCGAAGTGTGGAAAGGGGTGCCGCTGAGAGAACCTTACTTTTATTTTTCCTTGCCATTTGTGGTAATATTATAGGTGGGCATGTAAAGGAGTGCTGAAACATCGGTATCCAGTAGGACAAGGACGTTTTGCTACTGAACGCTGCAGAGGGATGGGTTGTGTGAAAAGCTGGCACGGGGGACGGGAGGGCCCCCAATACCCCTCGGATATGCCTGCCGGGTCCACACCGGTCTCCTACCCCGGCACGACAGACATCTTCGGGATTTTTCGCAGAGTTGGCGGGACAGCCTCTCGGGCCGGAGATTAAAAGTGATGCCCGGGTTCGTTTCCCCTACCAACTGGCGGGCGGCCAGTGACGAGCCGTTTCATCGGGTCTCCCTGGCCCCCGCACCAACCTGTCACGCCCAACCCTCTAACATGTCCAACACAAAACTGGGACCTACAGAATACCAATATTATAGCACTCGGACGAGGGGGAATGGCTCACGGAGTACTCTGACGGAACACAGCCCAGAGGCTGCTTAGCGCCATGCAGACTCATCTCCGTGGGTGGTCGCTAGCCATGCGGGCCGAGTCCCTACCACCAAACAAAATCCCTTATTAAAATCCACGATCAGCTCAAAGTTACTTACCTCTGGCCTGGCTGTAGATCTTTTCACATCTTCTTACAGGATGAAGAGCCACTACATCAACAGCTTACCCCGGGGGCTTGCATATTATCAGGGAAGCAACGAAAGAATATAAAAAGAAATATTGGCGTTAATGTTTCGGTTGTGCTCTCGCGCATGAGGGCGGAACCCGTGCCTTGACCATGATTCAGGATTTGGCAGATCAGGTAATTACAAGTTATATTATAGCATATTCCTAGGGCTCTCAAGCTTTTAAAGATAAAATAAAGCCTACGTTACATAATTAATGTCCCGGTTGTGCTCTCAAGAACGAGGGCCCGGGGTTCGCCTTGACCATGATCCAGGATTTGGCAGATCAAGTAATTACAGTAGAGGGACTGCCATCTGACCTCCGTGACCCTGCTACCAGGGGAGCCTGATCAGATTGGATCAGTTGCCTGAATGTACAGGTTTAATCACGATGTTATGCCTCACCGTTAGAGCATCAGTTAGTGTTCAACTAATGTACATAACTCAGAAATGAATCATTGGTACATGGCTGCAGCGGGATTCGAACCCGGTATCTCTCGCTTACTTGTCGAATACTCAACCGCTCGGCCACCGACGCTCCTGAAGCAATGAAAAGAAGAATGATCTCAGATTATGTGATTGATGTTACGATAGCATCATTAGCTAAGAATACTTTTAAGCAATATAATCAATTAATGTCAATATTTGTAAATGGAGCATCAAACCAAAAACTGAACTGCCACCGTCTAGCTCGTAATCTGCAGCCACCTGGGTACCGACGATAGATTAAAAGGTGGTTCAAAGGTGTTTTTAAACTAAGACTTTATACACTAAATTATAACAGCACATAGGATCCAGATAAGGTGTTGTCTTATATTAAACATTAGTATCCTTTGGAGGATGTAGATTTAGAAAACTCAAACTCAAACTCAAACATATTTATTCAATTTAAGGTTTACAAGAAACACTTATGAACGTCGACAATAAATACCTACATAACAAACGAATAATACAGGTTAGGCACTAGTTTAGGTATCTTAGTAGTCAATTCAATATTTCAATGTATGAATTCATAATAATCATTATTACATTCATTTCTTAGCCAATAGTATAAAGAATTAATCAAATCATAAAAATTGAAAAATTACAATATTGCAACATAATAAATACCAAGTCAACCAAATCATTGCATTAAATAAACAAGTTAAATAAATCAATATAAATTATTGTAACACATGTTCAATTACATTCAATTTATAATTTACATTTATAATACATACATAATTTATAATATATAAATTAACAATAAAAATACTGTCTCGACCTGAAATGCAGCAGGAAACATAAAAGATTGGTCGGATAAAAATAAAAATTCAACTCCATGGATTTTTTTCCTCAATGAAATCATTTATCTTATAATATGATTTCTGCAATAATTTACCCTTAATCCAGGACTTAAATTCCCTGAGAGGCAATCCTTGAATTTCCTCGGGTACCTTATTGTAAAAAGTTATACATTGTCCCACAAATGAGCGTTTAACTTTACTTAATCTATAGCGATCCATCACCAACCTGTCCTTGTGCCTTGTGTTATAATTGTGATTATCTGAATTCCTATAATATTTTTCTTTATTGTTTTATATGTAAATTAGGTTAAAGTAGATATATTGAGACGCGACAGTCAGAATACCTATTTCCTTGAAAATATCTCTTAATGAGACTCGCGGACCTAAACTATAAATTGACCTAATAGCTCTCTTTTGCAGAATAAAGATGTCTTGGATATCAGCTGCAGAACCATATAACATTAGTCCATAGGTCATTATACTATGAAAATAACTGAAGTACACAGTTCTCGCTGTTTCCACATTCGTAAGGCTCTTAATTTTTTTGATTGCGAATATTGCAGAGCTTAATTTTTTACTTAATATAGATAAGTTAGTTTTCCACTGCAACTTTTTATCCAACGTAATTCCCAGAAAGACTGTAGAATCAGAAAGCACTAGTTTCTTTTTGTCTAGAGTTATATCTATCTTGCCAACTTTGACATTAGGCAGCTGAAAAAGTATGCACTTGGTTTTTTCTGCGTTTAGAAATAAGTTATTTATTTCAAACCACTTGTGCAGTTGCGAGAGAGTATCATTCACATCGTCAAAATTATTTTTATTTCTGTCAATCTTAAATATTAAAGAAGTATCATCAGCAAATAATACTATCTCGCACTGCTTATTTACAAATGATGGCAAGTCATTTATATACACGAGAAACAGAAAGGGACCCAAAATTGAGCCCTGTGGGACTCCCATAGCAACAGGACATCCATGTGAGGTACTATCACTGACTTTCACCTTCTGTATTCTATGTTGTAGGTATGAGCTCAGTAGAGAAATCGCATTGTCATTTATACCATAGTGCATTAATTTTTTCAACAGTATGCCATGCTCTACACAATCAAATGCCTTGGAAAGATCACAAAAGATACCAAGAGCATTTTGTGATCCTTCCCAAGCATCGTAAATATGTTTAATTAACTCGATACCAGCATCGATTGTGGATCTGCCTCTCGTGAATCCAAATTGGTTGCTGTGAAAAAGGCCATGTGTAGTGAAATGTGAAAGCAATTGTTCCAAGACTATCTTTTCAAAAACTTTACTAAAAACCGGTAATACTGATATAGGTCTAAAGTTTGATGGGTTCTGTCTTTCGCCGCTCTTATAAAGAGGAACTATTTTGCTTAATTTCATTAGATTAGGAAAACACCCTTCATCTACACAGTTATTGAAAATAGCTGCGAGTTGGGGTGCTACGCTTTTTATAATAGATTTTATTACATACACGGACATACCCCATAAATCCTCAGTTTTCTTCATATTCAGGGCGCTAAAGGCTTTTAATACATCTACTTCGTTAATATGGCTAAATTTAAATTTAATCAAACAAGCAGGAAGATGATCTCGAAGTAATTTTTCGGCCGAACCAACAGAAGAGCTTAGATTTTTTGTGGTGTTTGTAGCAATCATGGAAAAAAAGTCATTGAAGGAATTTGCTACTTCTATGTCATCTTTGATAATGTTGCCATCGACGCGTAGTTCAAAATGACGATCTGGATTACTGACCTTGCCCATCTCGGTATTTATTACCTGCCACACGGCTTTTACTTTATTACTAGCTTGGTTAATTTTAGATTTAATAAAAATTACTTTCGCATTTAAACAAACTCTTTTAAATGTTTTTGAATATACTCTAACATAATTTGCAAAAGTTTTAGATGTATTATAAGATTTCATTTTGTATAAATCGTAAAGTTTACGTCTGCTTTTATATATGCCCGTAGTGGCCCAATCACAGAGTTTGAGCTTATGGTTTTTCTTAAGCATTTTCATTTTGAAAATGTTTTGAAATTCATTATTTATTTCATTAAACATTGCCTTGTATTGATGATTAGGGTCGGTGGTTATTAGCTGCAATGATGCCATTTTTTTATTTACATTTTCTGAAAACAGCTTTTGCCGATTTTGTGACACTGGTCGGCTTTTAACTATGCTTGGCATAGTTTGAATTTGATCCAGCATTTCCATTCCTATACCGTAGTGATCTGATCCCAGACAGTCTAGGGTAAACTTGCTGGATATGTCACAGTTACAGAATATGTTATCTAGACATGTCGAAGAGGATTCAGTGACCCTAGTGGGCTCCACAAATACGTTGTCAAGGTGGAAAGATTTAAATAAGGAGAGTAATCTTATGCTTTTCGAAGAATCTTCCAATATATTGAAAAACTTACAAAGAAGACTGCTATGCTTTTAGCTCTTTCAACTGGAGCGAGGGTTCAAACCTTACATTCCATTATGGTTAATAGATACTAATTTCCACGTAAACGCAAACGTGATTGTAAAGTAAAATCAAAGCAAATCTTATACTCAGCCCTCTGAACAGATTTCTTTTGCGAGAACTATCGCTCCAGAACTGTCCTTAGAAAGACACAATATTATAATCAATCAGTGATGTGTTACTTAGGTTATTTTCATTCTAATATTCATCATCATAATCACAGCCCGTAACAGTCCACTGCAGGACTTAGGGCCTCTCCCACGAAAGGGGACGTTATTGCCATAATCTCCACGCTTGGCAGGCGGGTTGGAGATCGCAGTGTTTAAATATAATAATGGAAAATGCTGCTGCCCATTTTCCAGACTACGGAGACTCTTGATCTTTTGCCTCGAAAACATTAGTCGCCTTGTACGACACCCATGAATGTAAGGGGTTGGTGCTATTCTACTCTGCCGGTGGTGTCCACCACACGGCCATTGTGATATTATGTGACGTTAAACTTAATACCATAGTTATTTTGTAGATGGACAGGATTTCTTTGGGTAATAGTAATCCAAATGGATCAATAAAACTAGTAATTTATTAATATAAAGTATTTTTATAATATTATCTAAACATCTACACAATTACAGGATTAAACGAATTTAACTGAAGTGAAGTTCTATTCTGATTAAATGAAGTATTTAGTACGAGATAAGCAGCTTCCTACCCGGTCACTAGACCCTCAGAGGCACAAGTGCTTTTGCTCTAAACTTTATGAAGTGCAACACCAAGTTTGCCAGCGGCAAATTTTTGTTTCCAGCAGAGGCTTTGAAATTCGCAACAAGAGCAAGAAAAGGCGAGTCATATAATTAGCATAGAACTTCACTTCAGGTAAGTTCGTTTAATCCTGTAAAATATAAATAGGAAAGATTTGATAGTTTGTCGGTTTCTTTGTTTGTATGTATGTTTGTTTGTTTGTTTGTTTGTTTGTATATTTGTTTGTATGTTTGTTTGTATGTTTGTTTGTTTGTTTTTATGTTTGTTTATAATGAATAAACTCAAAAAGAACTGAACCGATTTCAAAAATTCTTTAATCTAGGTATAGAAAGCTACATGACAGCCTCAGAAAACCACCTCACGTGACCAACGACCGGGAGAAGAGCTGCCGATTGGGCGGCACGAGTACGATCTCTTGCTAAGTTTGGGTTTAAATCCAAACTAGATACAGCATTGCGTGATGGATTCGTCCCCGTCCGTTGTAGATGTTATGGGCGACAGTTATCACTTACCATCACGTGGGCTGTCTGCTCGTTTGTCCCTGAGTAGTATAAAAAAAAATCTCGAGATTGTGAGAGGAAAAGAAAAATGTTTGCTGGAAATATCGAAACGTTGGATTTTAACAAGGCAATACAATTGGCACAACGTGTTCGGTGTGCACGGTTCGCTTCGTAAAGAAGCCGAGCGGCGGCGGTGCACTTGTGTTTGCGATGAGCGCGGCCGCCGCCAGGGCTCTTGGGGTCACCTGCGCCACAACCAAAGTGCAGTGTTTGCGTGCAGTGTGGATTTGCTAACTATGCATGCAAAAAGTTTAACCGTAACGGTCATTTAGCTCGTGTGTGGTTAAGAAAAATAAGTTTTTAACCTTGGATGACGACATGTTGACGGTATGTGCAATTTTTATAATATTCGGCGGTCCGATGCAGCTCGTTTCGATGGCCGGTGATAGCGTATCGTGCGAGAGCGGAAGCGCTGTCTCTGCCTTACCTGTAATCACCTACCGCTCGTTATCACAACACAAATATTCGTTGCAATATACGACGCAACTGTTATAAATAACGGGAGTAAAATTTTGCAAATAGGGTTTGTTCTCTAGAAAATATTAAAATGTTACCTAATTGAAAGGTCCGCAAATCGGTTACCACTTTTAGGTAACCGATTTGCGGATTTTGCGATGCGCTTTTAGGTGTGTTTTTATTAGGCTATTTATTATTAATTACGTCTCCTATGAACCGCAATAATATCACTTTAAATAAAACATAAAAAAATAAATACAATGATCTGTTTTCGGACGAGTTAGTCGATTCAACAAATATAAAATTCATTTGAAACTTAAAACCAATGCCGAAATGAAATTTTTTACACCGTCAACAGTACAATTGGCCTTGTGTGAAAAGGTAGAACAAGAGTTAGACCGATTACAAAATTTTGGAATTTTAGAGAAAACAGATCACTCCGAGATCGCCACGCCCATCGTGTCCGTGCTGCGGCCAGACGGGAATATTCGCATTTGCGGACTACTCTGTTACTTTAAATCACTTGCTTTTTGTAGATAATTATCCACTTCCCTGTATTGTGGATATTTTTTACGAAATTATATGGGGACAAAGAATTCTCAAAGTTGCATTTGTCTAAAGCTTACCACCAATTTACGTCTAAGAAGAAAGTAGGCGCCATTTTAAAAATGGATTCTCAAAAAAAATTAAAATGTACTGAAGAGGAAAGGTACTCGGAATGTTCAATACTCAGGTCTTTTATGCGTCTAGTATGTATTTTTAATCCAATGCATTACTTATTAAAAAAAAATTTATGAACAGCAATGGGGAAAACTATAAAATTATACTTTCCTTCAAATAAAAAACGCACTATCATCTTCGCGCGTACTGGCACATTTCAATTCATCGTACACCACAATCCTGACCTGACAGTTTATTCAAAAAATTAAAATAAGCAATCTCTTGTATGATGAAGCGCACATCGATTACGGCGTCCCTCTGGGGTCGATAATTGGACCTACGTTGTTCTTGATCTACATAAATCAGCTACGTGATACCAACTACCAAATTGCAGTATCTTTACATATACGGATGACACTGCGATTGTAATACATGGATCAGATTGGTCAGAAATCAAATCCACCGTAGAAAAAATCTCTCAATAATTTACAGTTCGCCTACACAAAATCTACTCCTTCTAATATCTCAAAAACACTTTTTATCCCCTTTTCCATTAGAAATAATACTCAGCCATTATCTAATTATACACTCTACGTCCACTCAAATTGCAATGAAAATCATATTTGTACTTGTCTCCCCATATCACAAACCCCGAATATTAAATATCTTGGCGTCTTTGGCGCAATTTAAACTGAAAACACTAAATTCAGATGCTTACAACGAGATTTAAACGGTTTACACATATTTTTAAAACACTTAGACATTAGGCTGATGTCGAAACCCTAAACATGGTCTACTCTGCTCTCTGCATGTCAATAATAACCTACTGCATTCCGGTCTGGGGTTATGCTGCCAAAACATACGAGTATTTCATCAAGACCCAGAGAGCGCAGTGAGCCGTGCTGAAAGTCATGCATTTTAAACCTGATCGGTTTCACACCAGGGAGCTATATTCAACTCTTAATTAGCTAACGATTAGGCAGCTTTTTGTACTTCAACTAATTCTGCGCAAACATCCTGGGATCCCACTGCCAGATCTTTCTAAAATGAAAACAAATAGAGTCCGCCCCACCCTTCCACACAAAACAACATTCTCTGCTCGACACTATCCCATTTGTAGCTCTATAATCTAATATTCATCTATCGGTTCCACATTACATCCTTACCCCAAGGTAAGTACAGTAAATGAAAATTATTGAAAAATACGTAAGACCGGCCAGTTTTAAATATTCATCACACCTAACAAAAAATCTGGTTGTCACAACTAATATGACTGCCGTAAATAAACGACGTTTTTGAGAACATCCATGTGTGAATTAGCTTGATAAGTGAATTTGTAAATTATACTCATTGTGCAGCTTTAATTTATTTTTTAATTTTTTGCGCCCAACGCAAAGGAACTGAGCACCCTCCGGTATAGCGGTTGGGAGGGAGGAGGTGAACTCTCTGAGTACCAGCCGGCCGGCCAGCTGGTTATGCACGACTCGCCAAAAAAAAGACCTAGGCGCATACGTGCTAAACACCCCCTGGGAGCACCTGTAGCCGGAAGGGCCTTTCAGGTTTCATCGGATGCGACACCCCGTAGGGACGGGGTGCGCTCGCCGTAGGGACAGGGTGCGCTCATTGTGCAGCTACTACGGTAGAACATTTATATCCAAGATACAGCCTACTGCCTAGTTTCAGTAGTTACGGAGGTCAGATGGTAGTCGCTCCACTGTAATTACCTAATCGCCAAATCCTGGATCATGGTCAAGGCGGACCCCGGGCCCTCGTTCTTGAGAGCACAACCGGGACATTAACGCTTAGATCATTATTTATGTAACGTAGACTATCTTTTATCTTTAAAAATTTGAGATGCTTTGACTACAGACTTTTAAAAAGCGTGTCATTATCTATCTCTGTCTAGTTGTAGATAGATATGTATTCAAAGTATCGTATTATAATATATATTATATTAAGTATTTTAGTATGTATTCTATATCGCGCACGTCGATCTGCTTTACTTATCACATCTCTTTTCCTGCTGCCTGCTGGAAGAAATGTCTTTTAGAAATAAGTAGTGCCTGTTGTGTCGTCTATTTGTATGATGTTTCTCTATGTATTTTACTGTGTGCAATAAACTGTTAAATAAATAAATAATCCCTATGAATATGCTAAAATATAACTAAAGGTATTGTAAAGCTGTTACATGTTTGCACTTATTTTTGGAGGTCTGGTGTAGGGTAGATGTAGGGTAATGGTAGGACACCACGCAAACAAAGTCGCCCCGGGCCCACTGGTAGTTACTTTAGAGATTAAAACATTTATATTTTGTTTCCACATCGCGATTAGATATAGGCACTTAGTAAAATCTATCTAATCAGTATAGTATTGATACTAGGTCGGAGCGGTGTGTGTGACTCACATACAGACTACGATATATTACGTGCCAATGACAATTGTCACGAGTCATTTGATAAAATCGCGGTAAGCCGGGTACACATTCATACACATTTGTGCTCATCCCCGAAGATCACGTGTTCACAAATCAACAAACTAGGTGCACCTCTGGAAGTTGTGAATAAAAATCATTGTGTAGATACTTACTTTGCAACGGGTTGCATTCAAAATTTACTCTTGTGAATAAAGTTATTTTCAAACTGCAGTGCCGGTAAATACATAGATATATGATTTTGTACCTGTATCGCATCTAGGTACTGAACAGTGTCACCAAATGAATAATGAAATTACTATTAACATTAATTAAAAATCAGGTTTAAAACCCCGTGTTTAATTTATTCATTAAACACGTTCTCGATATTACAGTTGGTGAATGAAAATTATAAATACAGTCCATGTTGTGATTATTTTTGTGACAATTATTCAGTTATTCGGATTTATTGTTTTGTTTCAGATACACTTATTTACACACGTACTCAAAATAAAATCTTAATAAAACAGAGTAGATAAATTATAGAATACAAAATAGTGTGATATTAGTGTAATAACACAATTTGAAAGAATGACAATGTCGGATGTTACCAGATCAGAGGATTCAGAGATCTGCCATTTCTACGATGGCAAAAACATTTTCATCACTGGAGCTTCAGGTAACTAACTACTTATTAACTCTATGTATTATTTATTTGTTATGCAAACTTACAGTTAGAATTTGTTAGAAACGCTTTGCGTTTACATTTTTACAATTAAGTAAAATATTTGCAATTTTTTCTATTATTGTTTTATAATTTAGATTTTTCCCCCTAGTTATTATTAGTATTATTTAGTTTATATCTGTCGTGTAAATATTTATTTTGATTAAATACAATTGAATCCTAAGTATTGGATCTACTGTTAAGAATCAAGGTGCAATAATATCTGATAATTAGGTACTATTAATTAATTTATTTATAAAAGGCATTATTTTTGAATTAATTTATTATACACAAATCATTAGGTATTTGAAATTAATACTAGTGACAGATACAATTTAATAAAAAAAAATTATGTTTGATATGATACGGCTACGACTTTAAATGGGTATGTACAAATATACATTTAAAGTCGATTCAACAAATGACACGCGAATTACTATATCCATTGGTAGAACCTGATCAAAGAGATATAAGGTGCAAAAACATTTGTTTATATCCGACTCTAAACGACTCTCAAATTCGGCTCGACCGGGATCGCACATGGAATTCCCGAGATCAAACAAAATATGTAGGAGTATAATAAAGATTGAACCTTTCAGGTTTTCTGGGAAAGATTCTAATGGAAAAACTTTTGAGATGCTGCTCGGGCGTTGGCACAGTGTATTTGCTAATGAGACAGAAGCGTGGGAAGGATGTGCACGAGAGGCTGTATGATACGTTCGATGACCCTGTAAGTTGATAACAAAATACGGTAAATATGCTTATTTCGTTCCTGCTTGAGATGATGGGGACAATGACTGCTATTGATTCGCCTAGCGAAATATGTTATGTTTATGTATTTTTTGTATTTTAACTTAAAATCAGTACAAGGACTGTATGGTGGGTCAATATGACCCGGATTTTGAAAATGGTTTAATTGTTACTATTTCAATTATTTTTTGGGAATGATATATTAAATCAGTTCCAGTGATGTTCAAATTACTTTATTCTGTTGTAAATTAATAAAAAATCATACAATATTAGGAACTTGTCATGTATTTACGAAAGCTCTATAAAATCTATAACAAAATATAAAACATCTGTAATCTTACTAATAAATTAACAAAATTATAACTTTTTAAAAGTTTTTGAAATACCTAATGTGAGGTCTTTAAGAAATTTTACGCTAATTTTAAAACTAATCACAGTCAGCGTCTACATTTGCATATCCACCATAGTAAGAAATTATGTAGTCTAGACAGACAATCTTCTTACAATTTAGACAGGCAGGATATATTTGGCACCATTTTTCAATTTTACAACTCTGTGAATTTTAGTAGGTGACCCCTCTGAAGGTTCTCCAGTAAATTATCTTATTGTCTTGCGCATCTCTCTAGGCAAACGAAACACATCTTCGCAGGCGTCCAAGTGATCGTTTAGAATTCTCTTCTAAGCCGAGTAAACCAGTAAAAATACAGTATTTTTGCCTTTTATACTTTCGAACAGTACCCACACTTGTCAAATTATGCTCCTTGAGAAGGTACATCAATTATCAAATAAATAAATGCCTAAACGTAATTGGCACAAAATGATTACTTCGAATGTATGGTTGGGTCATATTTACCCCGTTTGACCTTTGGCCGCTTGTAACACCTTGTACAGGCGCACATCGACTGAGCTGATACTAGAACCGAAAGTGCACGGGTGTTCACTGCAGCTACTGAAAAGCACGGCAACTTCTAACTATAACATAAAAAAATACGCGCGTTTAGAAATGTGGCGGGTCATTATGACCCAACCTGACATACGCCGGGTTAAATAGCGATACATATTCGCATCACGACGTCACGTGTATGTATCGACTTCTCTGTCTAATTAGGAATTTCAAACATTCATGTTTATTTTTAAGGATATTCAAAAACATATATTTTTCCTTATTCCCTAAATAACACTTAGTCAAAAGAATTAATAGAGAAACTAGTCACAATGTGTCTGTTTATAGACGATTAAACACAAAGACGTACATCACACATCCGCGTAAGACATAGGCGCTTTATAGAACAACAGGCAAATAAAAGACAAAAAATACATTTGAATTTTAGTTTGTGAATACATCGAAAAAATCACCCCGCTGCGCTAGTCCCCATAATAGGAGATGACGTAGATCTCACAACTCTTTGGGTTTATCATTTAGAAAACGTTAAAAATCCTTCTAAAAGCTAAAATAGCGAACATAGAGTTCCGACGAAAATTTCTACGAACCTTCTTATAGAAAATTTGGGGTCGGGGAAAAGGTGGTTTATCTAAGTAAACTAATATCTAGACATAGTATAAAACAAAGTCGCTTCCCGCCGTCATGGAAATTTCATGGCGTTCGGGCCAGAGCCCTATGTATGTATTCAATTATTGTGTGTGTATGTACATGTTTGTTCTAGTGGATAAACTAACCAATTTAACGAGCTTTAAAATTATTTCACATATGAAAAGCTACATTATCAGTGGACTGTTTTTATTACATCCTAGGGAGACAGTCCACCTGTTGGAAAGTGGCCACCGTCGTTCAGTAGGGCTAGCACAAGTTGCTCTCGCGCGCGATAACCGAGAAAAGTCGTGACGTAGGTATTGTAAACTTGTAGCGAAGGAATTAAACGCTCTCTCGCGACGCGAGCTTTGTCGCGGACACACCCGTGTTAGGTGTACAGGACGTCTACAACCTTAGGGGAACGGTACAGGTCTTTGAGACTTGTAGACATGTCTTTTGAAGAACTCTATGTTATAGTGCAAAAGGGAGGGTGCTGATTCTACATCCTGCACGTGCGTGGTAAAAAGGCTCGCGATGCCCGTACGTTAGTTGGATGCCTGGCATCCAAACGGTGTGAATGACGGAAAAGTGACGGTAGTGTTTTTAATAAAAAAATTGAGATACTAAAATAAATGTGAAATTCTACTGGAACGATTTCAAAAAGCTACATTGTTCTCAAGTGTTATTATAAGATAAAGAGAAGGAATCCCGTGTGATAGACGAATGTTACCAGGATTTCGAAATTCACGGGGATTTTAAATTAACTTGACCTATAAACGTGGTTTGTGATATAATCGATACATATGATTTAGATAAATTATTTCGACTTTGCATTGCGATAAGATTAAGGTTTTTCATATGAAATGATCCGGGTTAC
The DNA here is from genome assembly GCA_907269095.1 of Blastobasis adustella. Lineage (NCBI taxonomy): Eukaryota > Metazoa > Arthropoda > Insecta > Lepidoptera > Blastobasidae > Blastobasis > Blastobasis adustella. The sequence goes on from OU026130.1 coordinate 11,441,799, forward strand.
GATATCGAAGCCAATGCCAATAATAAGTATTTGTTTATCTTAGTAATGCAGATGCGCTGACCTATCGCTATATCTATACATAGTATAAAACTAAGTCGCTTCCTGCCGTCTGTCCCTATGTATATATTTACGCTTAGGCCCGGATTATAACAAGCGTCGCCGACGCAAGTAGCGTCGCCGACGCGCCTTGCTGTCAGCTGTCACTCAAAATTGTATGAATTTCAAATGCGTGCGCAACCTGCGTTATTGACGACGATTGACGCAGGTCGCGTCAATAACGCAAGCAGCGTCGCCGACGCGCCTGGCGTCGCCAACGCAACCTGCGTCAGAAACGCTACCCGCGTTGGCGCGCGCATTAGAAATACATACAATTTTGAGGTGACAGTATAACGCAACCTGCGTCGCCGACGCATGGTTGGTTATCGACGCTACTTGCGTTATTGACGCTCCTTGCGTCGGCGACGCTTGTTATAATCCGGGCCTTAGTACTTTTAAACTATGCAAAGGATTTTAATGAGGTTTTCAACAATATTTAGAGTGATTCATGAGGAGGGTTTACAAGTAAGAAAAAAAGTGTAGATAGGGGTAAAGTAGGCGTACGCGAACGAAATCGCGCCGGGTCTACAAGTCAGATTCTAAAACTAAACAACACTTTAAATCTTAAGAGACTGGCGCCTGGAAAAGGAACTCACCCCACAAAGTGGCATGTTACCATAAAGTTAATTTCCGCCTATACTAACTTTATGTATGTTATAGAATTTTAAATATTATAATTGTACACGTTGGTTTAAAATAGTATTTAAAACTGATGTACCTACTAAACTGTTAGGGCGTCCGCCTTTGGTATTAAGGTAACTTTTCTCTATTGTGACTATAATATGTCTGAAAAGCAAAACTGCTAAGAGGATGTGAGACACACAAGAGGATGGATGGAGGAGGATCTAAGTCGAAGCACAGTTAACAAAAAAAAAAATGTGCCAGGGTCTACATGTCTGCTATCACTACAAAGTGGAATTGTTCTAGTACTCGATTATAGGATTACCTACGGCGCCCTCACAGTCTATACTAAAAAACTTAAATATACTCCTACTTACACACTTAATAGGTATCAGTGGTAATAGTACTCGAAAGCGTAGGTAATATTGCAGAGATACACAAACATCTTGCAATTTTTACACTGACTTCGACTATTCATCTTCAACTTTCACCACACATTTTATCGGGTTTGTTACCCGATAATATATGTAATGAAAGTGTAGTAAATAACCATGAAAGTCTTAAAACCTATATTCATTTTCAGCTTTTCAGTCAACTAAAAGAAGAGGTACCAAAGTTTATGCACAAAGTGGTATTAGTGCCTGGAGACTGTTATTCACCCGGATTGGGAATTTCATCAGCTGATCGGGAAATGCTTATTGAAAAGGTGAGATCATTGCCAAAATATCTATGAATACATCAATTACTCTTTACAAACCTTAGTCTCCTCCACATGAATAAATGCAAATTATAAGGTTTTTAAAAAAATTGCATTCGTATAATATCAGGCTATTACCAAGCGAATCACCTGATATTCCCGCAAAAGCACAATACTTAAGAAATAACACTCTTGCTGTGTTTAGAAACACTTGTCGAAAAAACGGAAACATAAAAATAGATCAAGATTTCGATTATCACAATAGCATAGAAAAACACATATTCTCAACAATATAGTGTCAATTCTAGTGATTATCATTTATCGTATGATTTCTGTGACGATGTGACGACAACCATTTATGTCATTGATAAAATAGTTACTTACATACAAGTATACGCATTGCATTATAAGTAATTGTATTTACGTAGAAATACATACATAATGTCACACCTAAATGTTGACCTCAGACCTAATGAGAACGCGTACACAATTTCACACTTATTTAATTTTCTTTATTAATGGGGTCTTTATTAATCGTGCTAGACACGAGATGATGGTTTAATATACTGTTTTACACACATTTTAAATGTATGTTCCGGGTATCGAGTAGTAGAGTATGACGAGTAGCCCGATATATCGAGGCACCATATTTCGAGACTATGGTTCATACAACTGGAATTGTATGGTATTCAAGACCAACCTAATTTTTTCTTTAAAGGCTTAAAAATGTTTAACAAAAGGTTAGAATGTTAAACGTAGAGCAAGAACTACCTTAGAATGTTATTATCTTTACTCGTCCATACGAAGTTACGGAAGACGCATCGAATGCATTTAGTCCATACAAGATTTCATTCAGATCTACACACTGACCAGCTGCAAATGTAACTGTGTAAATAAACAATAGTTATAAGGAGGTTTCCAATGAAACCACACACTTCGAGCTAAGGAAATATTTTGTTTGCGTACAGGTAAACATTATCTTCCACTGCGCAGCAACAGTCAACTTCAATGAGGATATACGGACGGCATTCAAGATAAATGTTGACGCTCCCCTGGAAATGCTCGAACTTGCTAAGAGCATGAAAGACTTACAAGTGAGTTGACTTAGCTTAGCTTACATAGTACAGTGTAAATGACACATTAGTGTTGTACGAAGTGATAATTAGGAATTGTTATACAATTAGCACGTATTTACAAGATTATCATTACAGTATCCTGTTAGAGGCTAGTCTAAAAGAGAGACTAGTGATGTCACCTTGACAGTGTTGATGAGGGTATGATGAATTCTTGAACTTTTTATAGGTACTTATAAAAATCAAGTGCAACGTATTTGAATTATGGGCCCATATATATTTTTGAATCTTTACCCAAACGGGAAATAGACGCTAGATGTATGGGAAATCATCATCATCCAATCTCCCGGCTTCTGCCAGGGTTTGCCCCACCGCTGCAACTATTGTGTAGCCAGAATCTACAGCGGCGACCACACACAGGTCCTGAGTTTTGACGCTCAGGAGTGCCCGAGGACAAGCTGATACTGCCTTGGGACCCGCAACAAATTGATTTAAGAAGTAAGGTTGGTGTAGGAAATATAGTGTCCCAACCTGCTCCTTCAAAAAGCCAGTGTACAACAAAAAAGGCAAATTTTGTATTGTTTGTTAAATTTAGATTTCAGTGCCCACAGCAAGTTGCGAGTCTTGCAACTGTCAATGATCACATTCCGTAACATTCTAATTCGTTATCTTATTTAATAAAAATTCAAATTTTAGGTTTTCATGCACGTGTCGACGGCGTATTCTAACTGCCACCTTACAATGATCGAAGAAAAATTGTACCCTTTTCCGTTTGAATACCATGAACTATCTGACAGGCTCGCTTCACTGTCTGACGAGGAAAGTGCAGCGATTACACCGAAGTAAGTATACATTTAAGAACATAATGTTTTAAACTATTGCGGTTATTATCACACATTTTAAGGGTATGTTACGGGTTTCCTACCACGTCATGGTGCATGCAACTGTGTCGAAATAATATCGGGCTACTCGTCAACAAAGGTACGTGGTAGGAAACCTAGAACATACCCTTAAAATGTACATTTCGTACATTTTAAGGGTACGTCGATAACTCTGCCGTACAATGCGACTAAGGACAGCATTCACGGCCCTTACAAAAAGTACCAACATTTAAAAGAGCCGGATAAGAAAATTATGGTAGCAATTTCGACAGCATGCATTATTCTGAACATGATTCTTACGACAGTTAAACTATACGACAATGAAATTCTCGGAATTAGTAAATTTAGTTTTTTATTGCAAAATAATTCTGGATTTTTAAGCTTCAATAACAACTAGTAGTCTGCCTTTGGGAAATGCGATCCGGGCGGACGCTGTATCCTTTGGCGTAGATCTTCCAGCTATCCGTACGAGCTGCTTTGGTTCAACCTTTATAATGCGTACGGCTAAGGAATGGATCGTGTGCTTGCGAGTGTGATCCCTGATCATTATAATCTGAAAGCTTTAAGGTTATAGTGAATAGACTGTTGCTAGACAGGCATGCTCCATCTTTGGCCGCACCGTCACTTAGTTTTAGTCTAATAAAAAAAATACTCAACTTTTAACTCATTATTAGGAATTAATACATTTTTTTTTTGTTTCAGTTTAATAAAACCATGGCCAAACACGTACACATTTACGAAAGCCTTGGCGGAGAAAACATTGAGGGCGAATTCAGAACATATACCCTTGGCAATATTTAGACCTGCAATAGGTAAGCTATACTTTTTAAGCTCCAAAGCAAGAAGTGTATATATCGTAGTTTCCGAAAGGACAGTGCTGGACATCTGCTTCACAAAACAGTGAGAATTTTATAGTTGTTGAGTTCTTTGGGGAGGTTTTACGATTTAGTAGGCAGGCATTTCACCTGATGATAAGTGACGATGCAGTCAAAGATGAAGGTGAGAGGAAGGATCTTGAAAAAGCGTGTACAATACTTTCCATTCTTTAGCCAGTACGCATTAGAATAATCAAGCTACAGAGATGTGTGCGAATGGCATAAGAGACGAATGGCTGCGTCTGAATGCGGAAAGGGGCAATTGCACTGGAGCATCAGGGTAGCGCCAACAACATTCTGAATTCGGTTGAATTGATAATGATAATGATACTGCTTCGTTGGTTAATTTAATCTTTCATGTTATTATACTCTTCAATCATCACCATCATCGTCCAGTAACTGAGTTTTTGCTTTAGTTGGTTCTACGGCGGATGGCCCCATCAAAGGGTGGGTTGACAACATGAATGGACCCACGGGAATCATAGCTGGATCCGGTAAGATCACTTTATTATTTAACCATGTATACACAAGATTGTACACAAGATTGTCACAAAACTATATGACTATATATCAGACACAGCAGGCCAACTTATTTCTATAAAAACTATATTTTACTGTATTTTAACACCATGATTTGGTTAACTTTTCTTCAATACAGTTTGCGGCGTGTTCCTTCCTTTTAGTTAGTTCCTTTTGCGTTGCACAATTCAGTATAATAGTTAATTTGTGTCTTTGTGGTATTTTAAAAGGTTTGTCGCTATAATGTTTGCGTAAGAATTAATGACTTTAAGAAATATGATTGCTATTACTCAACCTTTAATTATTTTGCTACTTGCAACTTTTTTATAATCTACAACACAATATCTACTACATTCAACTGTGATACTATATAAACCAATCGGGCCGCTAGTATACCTACATGTCTATAGGTGTGCTGCCTTATCTATTACTGACCTAAAAATATTTCATAGCAATCCTTGCATTATTGTTTGCCTGTTTAAAGGATAAGATAGGCAGCGCAATTGTTGTCTGTGCGCGTAAACTGCAGATGTTGCAAAAGTTACCACTTCCCATCAGTTTGGAGGCTGTTATCACCAAGTGGTATAAAAAAGAGTTTCTCTTTCACAGTGACGGGTGTACTACACGTTTTGAACTGTGACTCCGCAAATAACGCTGAAGTTGTACCTGTGGATTATGTGGTCAATTGTTTAATGGCAGCCGCTCCTAATGTCTACAACTACTACGGACAGAGGTAAACATTGGCTGAGTTCGTAACACGTCACGATAAACCAGTTAACGAGTCAACGTTGAAGATTCGATGAAGGCGAAGTACGTCTTCATTCAAGGAACTTTTCCTGAGTGCTCAACAAAGAGACACAGCAAATATTTGTTGTGTCTCTCAAGTCGTGCATCGAATGTTGTTTTAGTTACAAGTATGCCTCGCGCCAATCTTTATGGCGGGTCGGAAGTTAGCTGCGAGCGCTATAAAACATTAGTTGCTTGTTTAAGCCGCCGTTTTATGCAGAAGAGACGTGGCGGAGGCGCCTCACGACATCAAAGTATACACAAGAGGCGCAGACGTACGACGCGGCGGAGATGCGCGCCGGACTGTACGATTTATTTTAAGTTTCTTTGATTATCCACTTCCGCCGCGTCTCTTCTGTATGACCGCGCCTTAATGTTCTTGTGAAGTTATTAACAACCAATATGCACAACAATTAAATCCTGTAAACAATAAAATTGAACTCGCAGCTAACTTCCGAGTCGTCAATATGATTGTAGCGAGGATTAGCTACTACACATCGAAACCTAAGTGCTTTGTCTTGACTAATTATTATCCAACGTCACGACTCTTACTTCGCCCTCGTCTGGTAGACAGAGACTCTAACATGTTTTACACTATCGCGGTTATTATCACACATTTTAAGGGTATGTTGCGGGTCCTACCGAGCTTAAAATGACAGAGGCTTTGTCACAGAGACCGATATGGATCAGTCATATTTTATTTTATTTTATTATCATCATTGTCATCGGCAACAGCCCTTGGGAGAGAAGGGTTGCTATAATTTTCTAGCGTAAAGGTAAGCATTAGATCGTAATTTTTAAAGAGAATATTTAAGTATAAAAGTGCGACAGAAAACTCTGCTGCCCGTCTTCTTGTTAACCGTGGCACTAACATGCTTGTCCGTAAGACTTAAGGCTTCCTGATTATTTGACCATCACTTCGGGTTTTACCATTATCATCACCGTCAACATACTCGTACATAGTAACTTAACACTATTTTTTCCTCAGTATAAAACCAACAAATCCACCGATATTCAACTATGTGACGTCAACGGATAATTTAATAAAATGGGGCGAGTTCATGCGGATTATGTGCAATAGTGTGCCGAAATATCCAATCAGCAGGGCGATGTGGTAAGTTTGTTGGTATTTGCAATATATATTTTATTACAAAATAATTTAATACCACAAGACAGTTTTCCTTCTATCAAATCTGTAATGGTGTAATTGATAGAATAATGAATCACATCAACGTCCCATAACTGTCCATTCTCAAGGATATGAACCCACCCGCAAGCGACCCTAAGGGCAAAAAGGTAAAAAAGGTCGCAATGTACACATAAAGGAAACATTGCTGCCCATTTTCCAGTGTACGGAGAGCTGGATAGACCTTTCCAGCCATCATAGTCAAGGGAGTTGGTGCAATTCTACCCTGCCTGACACCACATCATCATAATCTTCATCATATCAGCCGAAAGACGCCCACTGCTGGGCATACGACTCCGTACGTCCTGTGCCTTCCGCATCCAGCTGGTACCTGCGAATTTTAACAGGTCGTCGGTCCACCTTGTGGTAGGCCTACCCACGCTGCGTCTCCGTTTGACACCACACGTTATCATAGTATCTTAATCATGGTCCGTTTGACATATTAATGAAACCTTATGCTATGTATGTATGTATGAGATAAAATGCTATGTTATAAATTCATAATGATGGCAGGATCATTTTTGAGAGATTATACATGATCTGTCTCTAAAACATAGTCGCGTTCTATTGCCATCTGATATAGGTGCATGAGTCGAGTAGATACATAGATTATGTGGAGCAGCTGGTCACCATTCGGCTGTTCATTTAGGTATAACAAGTTTCATAATCAGTTACTTACATTGTAAATATACATTAAAAAGGAAATAATTTATTGAAATTAATAAAACAGAGTCAAAGGGTTATGCTAATTATGGATTCACGCAGCCGGAGTACCCAAAGAAAACCAAAAATGAATTAAAATATATTTTCTTATTTATTTGATAATCTGGCAATTGCCCTTGACAATAATTTATATATTAATTCTTTATTAAAACTGGACATCGCGTCCGTGACCTAGTTTCGGAGAGGAATTGAGACTGCATAGTCATTGGCTTAAGCTGTGATAGACACACACCCTAATTCAGGCACCTACATAAAGGAAGCTCCATATGTTGGCATGTCCATTACGGACAGTGTTGCCAGTGGACAATATTCAAAAGCAACTCAAGACCGCTCAAAAAGTTACATTTTCACGAGGAAAGAACATTATCTTATTTTATATTTTCTACTTTATATTACTTATTGAGCTGCCATGTATTAGTTTTGAATATCGGCCACTGGCAACACTGCCCATAACGGACTTGCCAACATGTGGAGCCTGCTTTATAGCGCGGCTACGTAACATGCTCTATACCTAAGTGTGATTATGAATGTGCGTCTTTGCGTGATCAACAATTATTTATTTTTCCTATTATTTTCAGGTACACATCCTTATACCTAGTTAGTTCAAATGTTGTTTATAACACTTCTGTGTTATTTCTTCATCTCATACCGGCCACCATATTGGATTTGGTTGCAGCCGTCACCACTTTAAGTGGCAAACCTAAGTAAGTACTTTTTTACTCTGTTATGTACAGGCCGTAACAAAAGTTACTTAATTAAGTTCTATGTATTATTTATTACTTATTAAGGTTTAATCACCCAAATGTAAGTAGTATATAGAACAGTGGCTCTTCAGACGTTTTGGTGTCAACTGTAAGCTTGGAAGCAATTGAATAATAAATTAATAATAAAATTCTGGACCTCTCCGAAAATATATTATTAAAATAGGTAGATAGGTACCTACAATACCGATTATTAGAAAATATTTATGAATTAATAAAGTGAGAAATTTGCAAAAGCTGCGTATGCTTTGCAAAACCTGCCACACCGCGTAATGCTATTTTTTTAAGTTATATCATAGTAGAGCTTGTCTAAGCTGAAATGACGCGCCCCACTACTTAATTAGTTGATTTCGATGTGTGAGTGCAAATAATAATAACGACACTTCATCTGTGTGGGAGCGTCTACTGCTCAATCGAACGACGCGTGCTCCTACGTTTGAGTCCCACCGGCAACTGAATGACCAATTATAACGGCATTTGTATATGTATAGTCCATATTTTAAATATGCTTGTGTGCGTTAATGCGATAGTGGGGCGCGTCATTTCAGCTTAGACGAGCTCTATAAAAATTTGTTGAATTTTACGAAAATAATAATATTATTTTTCAAACAAATTTAAACTTCCTTACTTGTAGGTTTATTTTCACGATAACTTGTTTTTATTTTATATTGTTTGTGTGGTTTAGGTCGTATGATCTACCTATAAGCCCCTTCTGGATCGAAAGCTTTTTACATCTAACGACTATTTGTAATGGCTATATATTAAACAAGGTGATTAATTTAATGCGTACTTATCCCACAGGATGATAAATTTATACAAGAAAGTTCACAATTTATCGTCAGCTTTGAAATACTTTTGCAATCACCGGGTTGATTATTGCAACAAAAACGTCACGAAACTCTGGCAAAATACAAATGAAGTTGACAAGAAGGTGCGTATTACTCGTATTTTACTTCATCATTACAATCATCAAGATGCCAAGGCGTCTCAAATTTGTCAATATCACATAGTTGTTCTATAGAGCGACTGTTATCTGACCTCCATGAGCCTGATAACAGAGGAACTTGACCAGATTACACTTCAGTCGCCTGAATGTGCAGGTTTCTTAACAATGTTAATACTTTTGTCGTAATCTGTCTGTCATCGTCACATAGATGTAACGCACGGGCTTCCTCTCACGAATTTGACGGAACTTGATATTTATAACATGATTTTTTATGGCAAGCGGGCCACCTAATAGAAAGTGTCGACCTTAGCAACTTTAGAGGTATCACCAACACATTCCCTAACTCTCAAACCCCAGGACTCTCCACTCCCAAACCCACAGACTCCATTGGGCATCTGAGCCTTACACACCGGCAGGAACACGGTACTTTTAACTATGAGTAAAATAGTATTGCTTGGCTGTGGTATTCTGAGGTACTTCCTCTAGTCAAACAGCTCCAATTCGAATGGGATATCCCTATATCTCGATATAGTAAAGGATTTCGATATATACGGATATCCCGTTCGAATTGGAGCCGTTTGAATAGGGGAGTATCTCAGAATACAACAGCCAAGCAATACAGAGCAGAAATATAGAGGGCTATGTCCTACTTCTAAATCATCTCAAGCAAAGACCAGGGGGTCAAAAAAGGCCACATTGGTGTTTCATAATGTGATTCGTATTAACTTGTCACAAACTTACTGCAGCGTTGCTATTATTGGCGTTGACATGACAATTCAAAATGACGTCACTTAGTTCCAGTATTGGCCATCGGATCAAATAAGTTTATGACACTCTAACATGAAACGCTAATATGGCCTTTTTAGACCCCATCATTAAAGCCCCCAGATGTTCACTACTGAGGGGGGTAATTCATATTTAGAAATACTACTACGAGGTCTCACAGTGTGCATGAACGCACAGCGTTCAAGCTGACTATACTTGAGTGACGATTGGCACTATGCGTCCGTATAAATGACCGAAATTTACCAATCATAAAGCCGTTTTGAACGCAGTGAGTTCACTTAGCCGACGAGAACGCACAGTAAAGCTACTTTATATATATTATGGATAGGTTTGTTTGTGAATACTGGCGTTAGTCTAAATCCGTCTAAGACCAAATAAATAAAAAAGTCTAAGTTCGTGATCAGAATCATTCCTAAAACACTAACTGAGACAGGCATAGGATCGCCACAGAGAAATTCTCACCTAGGCCTATGCTGTGTCAGTAGTGAGGATTTATCGAAAAATAAATAAAGTAATTATGTTTCTGCAGCTATTTCCGTTTGATATGGCCCACTTGGACTGGACAACTTATCTGGATAACTACCTAAAAGGAGTTCAGCGGTACGTCTTCAAGGAAACGGATGACACCTACCAACAGGCCAAGACCAAACTGACGAGGTAATCTTTTATTATTTTACTAAGGTTTAGATTTAGGTTGATGGGCTCTTTTTCCGCACTTGAACTCAGACTCGGTCCGTTGTACGTAGTTAAGGCATGCTACTTTAGCCAGCCCAGCTCCCCCCAGAAGTCCAGCAGTCTCTTCGAACGCTCGCAGATCTCTAGGAGGGACCCCGTTCCTAATGTGACTTTTACCCTGTGGTTCTTTAGTCCCTCACACTCCAGGACAACAGGCCGCTACAAGACATTTCCTGCATAAAGGGCTGTCTGTAGCTCATATTGTGAACAGTAGTTCGTTCAGCGGGAGGTGTCCTGTTATTGTGCCAACTACTGTCCTGATTTCTGTCCGTTTGAGATCTAGCAGTTTAATGGTTAGTCTTGATTATCGTTCGGTCACCACCAACTTCGGCTGTCTACATCCTATTGTGTTTCGCCAACGCTTGTTGTGCTGGTCCGTCGTGTATTTGCTCACCAGGCGGCATCTTTTCCCATCGAGTTGCTGTGACCCTTGATCCATTGTATCGTAACCCTGTTTGTCAGGGAGATATCCTTCAGTGCCTGGTGGCACTCCAGGATATTAGGGGCTCCCATTTTCCGTACTTGGACTCACAATCGGTTCTTTGTACGTGACTGAGAGCCGGCTATTGTAGCCAGCCCAGCTCTTTCCAGAAGTATATTAATCTCTTGGGACGTTCACAGACTTCTCGAAGGGACCCTGTTCCTATTGATACTCTGGCTCTGTGGTCCTTCAGCTCCTCACACTCCAGGACCACATGAGCTGTTGTTTCCTCAGCTACTAAACATCCCCTGCACAGGGGGCTGTCTGTAGCTCCGATAATATGCAGTAGTTTGTTCAGGGGGAGGTGCCCTGTAATTGTACCAACTACTGTCTTAAGTTTTCTCCGTTTTAGGTTCAGTAGTCTTTTAGTTAGCTTAGGTGATCTTTCGCTCACCACTAACTTAGACTGCCTACATCTGGGTGTGCTTTCCCAGCGCTTGTTGTGCTGGTCATTTGTATGTTTGCTCACCCACGAGCGTAGTGTATTGAAAGAAAGGGGTATAAATGGGGCAGGGCCGGCAATTGTCGTCCCTGATCCCTTCCTTGCCAGCTCATCGGCGGCATCGTTGCCCATTGAGTTGCTATGTCCTTTAATTCATTGTAGAGTAACTTTGTTCACCGAGAAAATGTCCTCTAGTGCACGGTGGCACTCCAGGATCAAAGAACAGTTAATGCTGTTTCCCATTCTTTAGTCTATTAATAAATAGCGCCATCTAGCCCCAAAGTAAGCAAAGTGTATTACGGATTTTAGACAACTGATAAACTACTTACATATTTTTTTTAAATACATACTTATTATTCATAGTACACACAGACCCGTAACAGAAATTAAAATTCATCATTTCAATTTCAATTAACTCTCGTCAATATAATTTTCTTTTTCAGATTATATTACCTCCATCAACTTTTCAAGTGGATATCATTCTCGACGCCCCTGTATTTCATTTGGAAAATGTTATTGAGTTTCAGAAACCGTAACAGAAATATGATTTTACATGCATAGCCAAATTGTTAATAAATTATTGTTATTTATTTTTATTTTTGTACGGATATGGAAATTAATTAATATATTGTATAATAGTTCTCAGTTAGATTACAACTTTCTAAGAAAGTAATTAGGTATAAGGTTCAATTAAAATAATTTTTCTTAAATTAAACTGGAAAGCTAATATTTTCTTTTATTTTCAAACGTTCCTATGTTCAAATATGTTTCCTATGACATAATTCATTTGTCAAATTGAATAGATCGACATGTTCCGTGCACATTATTACCTTTTAAAACTATCATGGTTACAATATCTGGCTTCTAAAAAAACGCGCCTTAAAGATTTTAATATGTCTAATGAGCTAGCAAACTGGAAACAAGGACGCCACCTGGTGATAATTGTAAGTATTGGAGAAGTAAACCTCTTTGATCAGCATGGTTCTTACTACTGGCAGCTTGTACGTGTCCTTAGAAAATGAATATTCTAAACCGACAAGGCTTTTCTCATGGATCACTTGGGTTATGATGCTGTGGAGCTGAATGTAGCAGGAGCAGCAGTGCTATTATGAGAGTGCAGTAATAAAACTGAGATTAAATTGTATGCTATTGGATTGTCAGCTAATATTAAGCCCCATCAATCTTCAAGACAAAATTCGGTTTTGCGAGTCACTTCAAAGCCTTTCTTAACCTGGATCAGGATCAGAACATCTAGCTACATAGTTTCATGATCGGATACGATGAGGAGGACTATATATAATAGTAGATAAATACTAGATCGCTAACAGGTTTATAAAATCACTAACGCTCAGATTCGGGGCTTTAAAAATACTTGAATTTAAACACAGAAACGTTGAGGTAACCCAAAAGTATAATATTGTAACGCAATACTTCAGAGACCTCTGCATTTAACGTCAAGTACTACGGTCGTTTCATTTCCTCCCCTTTGCTTTCCCGGAGGAAATTAGTTCTGACGCAATACAAAACAGTACAGATGTCGCTGGAGTTCTGGAATTGCGACGGCCTGACATAGATGGAGCTACTTGCTTGAATCCTTTATAATTTTTGTAGATGAAGTACTTACGAGAATAAACTAGTCTTGAAATGAAACCTGGAGTGATATTGCGCTAAATACAACTATCTTATGACTTAATAATCGCCTCTGCATTGATAACATACATCTCAACAACATCCTGTAACAGTCCACTGCTGGACTTGAGTCCTCACTGACCACACATTAGTGGAGAATTTTGTCATTTTCTCCAAACTTTGCAGACGGGTTGAGGATTGTTGTGTTGTAAACACAGGACACGCTTCTGATCATTATTAACCCCGACGTAAAAAGAAAACTTTCTGCATCGTATGAACATGTTTTTGAACGTCCTCTACAGCTGTAACAGTCGGAAACAGTATTTCCCAACTGTAACAGCATTAAAACCTTCCAGAAACGAGTTTACTTACACCTACTTCAAGGCCCGAAGCGAATTCGCTGTTGTGGTTGTCAATGGGCTGTGATCACTTTTCATCAGGAGACCCGCTTGTTACCTGGCTGTTAGTTCACCCTTTTATATAAAAAAAAGTTGTCGGAGGTTCTCATCGACATTATGTAGATAAGACACTTTGTTGGTCTTCTCGCGACGATTTGAAAGAACGTTTTTCGCTCGTACCATTCATATATGGAATTCGGAGTATCAATGGCTTAATGGTTAAAAGGTCCGACTTGTAACCCGAAGTACCGGGTTTCTTTTCGTTCTGAGTTATGTACATTAGTTGAACACTAACCAATGCTCTACTGTGAGGCAAAACATTGAGATCAAACCTACACATTCAAGCGACTGAATGTGTAACCATGATCCTATCTGGTCAGGTTCCCCTGTGACGGAAGTCAGACGGCAGTCGCTCCACTGTAATTACCTGATCTGTCAAATCTTGGATCAAGTCAAGGATGGTCAAAGCGGACCCCGGGTCCTCGCGCACGAGAGCACAAATGGAAGATTAACGCCAACATGACCACTATTCGAATATGAAATTATCTCCAAGTCACGTGTTTCATCAGGGGCCGTATGGCCGATCTCCGATAGTACGCCGCCACCTTAATCCACTTGAGTAAAGACCAATCGCAGAAAGGCATCTCTGGCTCTGGCTTACTGGGATTGGTCTAGGCGTACTATCGGAGATCGTAAAGTCCAACAGCAAACTGTTGCTGTGGATTACGGTAATATCACCAGAGCCGATCGATGTGGAAGGCTTGAGTGGAGGCTTTTGTTCAGCAGTGGACGGACGTTCTGTGGCTAAAATTATGAAGATTATAATAATCATATTCATCATTATCTTAGCATCTGTCCCGGCTTCTGCCAGCGTCCGCTTTCCTAAGAATTCACCACTTCGCGCGGTCTTGTTCATCCTCGCGTCGTAAGCGGTTATCTCTCATATGCGACTCAGCGATGTCTGTCCATCGCTTCTTAGACCGTCAGGCAGGTTTAGGCACCTATTTCCCATGTATTCACCCAAGGCTTCCACGGATGTACTCGTAACGTACTTGATCGAGTCGTGCCACACCCCACATCCACCGCAGCATTTTCATTTCGGTAATATGAAGTTCAAGTGGGCCAAATGCCATGGAGAAAATGATGCAAAATGATTATGATGACGATCTTCTAATCATCTTCCTTGGATTTTGGTAGAACCGTTCCCGTCGGAATCACATTGAATGACGGGAAAAACGATTGCCTAAGTTACTCGCACATAATAGCTTTCCACTGTAACGACGTACGGACAAAAATAATTGTTATTTACTCACTATCGACTCAAAAGGCAAAAATATATCCCGTCCGAACGAGAGTTATTTCTCCATGTCTCTGGCTTTAAGCAGTCAATTACACTCGTACACTCTTCTAAAAATATTTAAGCGGCTGATTAGGTATTTTATAAAGAGAAATGGTCGTTCATAGGAAATGGCCATTCGGAGAAGTGGCCGTTCATAGAAAGTGGCCATTCAAGACATGTGGCCGTAACTTTCAAAATTATTCCATAGGCGATTTTTTTTAAAAATTTTAAAATCGGTTAAGTAGTTTATAGGTTTATCCATTACAAACAAACAACCAATCAAATAATTTCTCTTTATAATATTAATATAGTCAAACTCACAGGATCCACAAATAAACAAACACACACATGTCAACTCAGCATAATAAATAGCAAAACGCTCAGGTACGAAAAGTTCGCAACAAAACTTCGCTTAATCGACATCTAACTGTCATTATTTCGGAATAAATCCTCCCAGGAGTAGGGAAATTTTACCAGTTTTTGGCGTGTTTTAACCCCTTCAGTCGACGGCGTGAATATTTAAAAAGTCGTTGGCAACATTTTAATTGGCCAATCTGGGATGGATTAAATTATCAAGACACCTAGTTAAGGCACCTCTTCAAACTTAATGAATTCAACATGGATTAGCACACAGCCGCTGTGTAATCGCGGATTAAACTTCCTACGGCTACATTGTGAGTGTTGCAATTAATTCAGGACTTTTTTGTGTGCTTACTAGTCATTACCGGAGGAGCATCAGTGGCCAGTGGTTAAGGTATTCGACTCGTAAGGTGCCGGTACCGGTACCGGGTTCGAATCCTACTGCGGCCATGTACCAATTACTCTTTTCTGAGTTATATACATTAGTTGAATGCTAACCGATGCTCTTACAGTGGGAGAAAACATCATGATGAAACCTGCACATTCGGGCGACTGAATGTGTAACCATGACCCAATCTGGTCAGGTTTCCCTGGTAGTAGGGTCATTTGCTTCAAGGAATTTACTTTAAATTCTCTGCTTTTCTGTAGGATAAGGGCGTCAGCGTAGGTAGACGTATCTACCTAAATATACCATGTGATTATTCCTCACACAGAGTCAAACTTAACATTCATATTTTTTTATATAAAATCACTGCATAATTCTCTAGTAACTCCATTTATTAGACATTCTTAGTTAGCGACCCAAATATAAAGCTCCTCAACAAAGAGCCATTCTTAATTCCTCGAATTTTTGCAACGCAAAATGTTTATTCAGCCAAGAGGGGACATTTTAACTTTATTTCCCGGACTCTTTTTGGCGTTTTAATTTTTTAAGGAAACCCTCAGGAGACCTATACCGTATTTGGGAGAGAACGGAGTTGGTAACTTTAAGGAGTTTGTTAAAAAGACGCCCTGACAATGGGTTACAGCGGGCAAGGGAAATACTTGAATAATTTTATGGCTCCCCTAGGGCGCAATAAAGTTATAATCAGATACTTAAATAAAATATAAAGCAATCCACCACGTGTATTACCTATGTAGACAATCCCTTTTTTATGCCCGCTGGCCTGTTTTTCTAACGCAAACATAAAAAAAGTGCAAAAATTATCTATGAATAGATTTTAGGATTAACGATTTTGTACATGTCGAAAAAATCAAACCGTAGTTAAAAACCAGAACCTTTTATTTATTTATTTGGTAGATCATCAGCTTATCAAACAAATCAGTATGATAATATACTTTATTGCACACGAAACAAGTTAAAATAATTATTACAAGAGGTTGTTTACAAAGGTGGGCTTATCTCTGTAAGAGATCTCTTCCAGCCAACCCTACCGGGTGTGGAGAAAAGCAATGAACGGGGAAGCAAAAGAAAATGAGCACTATATTTCTAAATAATCTACGTTATATATGTACTTACATATTATACGTAATTACCTATAATAAAATATAATAAACTATATAAATATAAATTATAAATATTCAATAAAACTAATCAAGAGAAGATAAAAGCTCTTTATTCTTGACTTGAAAGTAGTTGCTGTTTGACTGTCCCTAATATTAGCTGGCAAGTTATTCCAGAGTCGCGCCACTTCAACAGTAAACGACATAAAAAGAAGTTGGAGTTACAGTGAGGAACATCCAGTGGTATGATAACGTTTTCATGCCTGGAGAGGGAAGGAGCGGGGAGGAAGCGGAAACGAGAACAGATATATTCCAGAAAGAGGGATTTCCTAATGCCTTATAAAGGTATGTGAGGATGTGGAGGTTCCTACGTTGTCTATTTGGAAGCCACTTCAGTCGTAAGCGATATTCAGAAACATGATCGCACTTTCGCAAGCCGAATACAAATCTTATAGCTTGATTTTGTAGGCGTTCCAATTTATTGGTCAGTTCTTCAGTGGCGTCCAAGAAACATACGTCTGCATAGTCCAAAAGCGGCAGGAGAACAGAGTGAGCAAGCATAATCTTGATCTTGTACGGGAGAAAATACTAATGTGTGATTGTGTACTGAGTTTTGATGTGAGTTGAGAGCCATCGGGCAGATGCTTCAAATGAACAGGACGCAGGGAACATGCACATCAAAGAGGTCCAAAATCAAGGTGTTCAAGATAGACACCTTTTCAACGACAGAGTCCGTAGCGTACAAGGGTGACCAGTCCAGTTTTTCTGCGTCCTCCCTTACGCGATTCACATCCGTGTCGTGGAAATTCCGACGATGTACTACTTTGGGTTTGCGTTTGGGACGGCGCACTTTGTAAGAGATATGGATGAGGTCGTGGTACGAAAATGGGGCGGCCATCTGTCCATGCGAGGCAACCAAATTATCTTTAGAGACGATTACCAAGTCAAGTAGAGATTTCCTTGAATGTGGAGCAAAATGCGTCTCATTTAAATGTAAAATGTTCATGTCAAGAGCAGTAATAACCTCTTGTAAGCTACAAGACCTGCTGTCATTTTTCAATTGACATGTATTTAAGTCCCTCATTAATATGACGTGTTCATAATCCGCACGTACGCATCCGCAGTACTTAAAGCTATAAAACTATTAGCTAATAAAATTAGCGTAGGTAGATAGCCAACGCAAATTACGTAGGCACGCGAAATATCAAACGACACAATAAAGAGAATCAAGTAATATTAAGCACTTCAATAACAAATTAGCAACTCAATGACAGAACAAAACACCCACCCAATACTTACTGACTAAGAATACGCTAATTAGCACCTTACGCGCTGCGTCAACGCTTGCATTAAAAACATCAAGATCTACGCCCGATTCCAATAACGAATTGCAACTCCTACTCGCCCGAATAAGATACGAATTCTGTCTGAAATTAGTAAATTCTTTGGAATACATAAACGGTACCTTACGACGACTACCATGACCTCTAGGTATCTGAAACAGTAATTTACTGAGTAATTTGGGACAGTCTACTGAACTAGAAGCTATTTTGATCTAGAAAAAATAATTTGTATCAAAATGAATGTGTCAAAAGTCAAACAAAAGTATATAAGTATACATCGCCTAAATATTGGCATATTACCTACAGTTTCATCACCATGCCAGCCATACCATCAGTCAGGCGGCTCAGGCCATGGCATATGCTGATTGAGGTCCTTTTGTTGTCAGGGGGTACCACACTGCAGCACTAACGATACTGAGTGGCATGTATCTGAGATATATGAGATAGGTAGTTTTAGGTAATTTGTGAATTCTTTTGTTATTGTGTATCGTTTACTACCTGCTGTAAGTATATGTGTATTTTGTGTTGTGAGCTTGTGATGTGGTGTCTTAAGGCAATAATAAATGTACTTTGATTTCATCTCATCATCCTAGCGGTGATTGATTCTTTGTTCTAACTTCATTATTATGGGAGAAATGAACAAATTTTTCTAAACGTTTTTCGCGATTTTTTGCGAATACTCGGACCTCAAGGGTTAGTTCTGCGCGTAAGAGTGGATGTATGACTTGTTAATAAACATATTTTCATTTCATTTTTTTTCATTTCATTATCCTAGCGGTAAATCCCGGGTTCAGTAAATCAGAAAGCGCTTACCTACCAGAATCTGTAAAAAAAATTTTATCTATTGGCACGTGCGGTAAGTACCAACTGACCCACACAACTCGTTAGGGAAAAGCAGATTCGCCAGGACCTCGTCCGTTCATCTGTCAGCAGGTGTAGCAGCATCGCGTGTACGTGAGGGTTGGTTAGACCCAGAGGACGGTGTAGGGCCCAATAATTTCTGGGATTCGGGTCTATGCATTTTGGAAATTCTCATTCTCTTTTCTGTAACTTCTTAAAAAATAATCGTCTAATAAAACAAACTACTGGAAAGTATTTTTATTACTTACCCAAAATTGATGATCGTATCAACATTTATTTATTTATTTCACAGTGTAACAGCAATTTAATTCTATTTAAATTACATACATCATCAAGTTGTAATGAAAATAACTAAACTGCAATTTATAATTTAGAACTTAAATGTAGCTCATACACCTTAATGACGCTAAACAAAACTGGTCTACAAAACTAATAGCAAAATAAGTAAATATTAAAATAACCTCTATTTTTATATTATAGATTAAAACACTTTTGTACACTACATATTTATAAGTACATTTAGAAAACCGAATACATTTAAACGGATACAGCGACAGGTAGCAAAAAATAAACTTTCAATTCCCGTTAAATTTCAAGCACATAATGCTTCACGGTTCGCCTCAACATACCAAAACTACCCAACAACTTCTAATGTATCTGTCTGCAATGTTCCGGTACATTCCCTTACCTTTACAGTTCCAGGCAGTTACCAGACTCCCCGCTTGGCGCGACAATATTTCGTTTAAGCATTAAAATTTATCACTAGGCAGCGAGTTTACGCGGAAGCCCGGTGATAAAATAAAATGACAGTTGTTTAGTATAGGCGCGGGAATATGTCGCAGGCACTAGGTGGAAATTGAAAGGTATGGGGCGAATACTCTTTTATTTATGACACCAAATGGCTTTTGGATTGCCTTGTCGTGAATGTGACTGTCGTAGAATTTGAGGTGTCGGAGTCGTTGCTTGTCTTTTGTTCTTAACACTTGTGCGGGTGCTGTGCGGTGACTTCAGTCAAAGCGACTAATCTCTTTTGCCCGATGTACATTGGCCAGGTACAGAGCGAGTGGCAAGCGCATCTGTATCGGCATATGAAGCGGCAGGACAAAAGTTCGCTGACGTTATGTCACTTGACGTTACGTAACCCACACGGTGTGTGGGACGCCAAACCTAAAAAGGGGGCAAAGTCTATTTTTGTCATGCCATTTGACAAGCCGCATGACGGGAAGTGGCAGGCATTATGACGACTGCTGTCAATCGATAGCAACTGGGACCGAGCGACGAATTAACGTGCCTTGGAAGCACGCAGATGTATGTGGCGGTTATTGGTTTTTGATCATTTTCATCATACAAAGAGATCTCTCTGTGCTCTCTGTACTCTAAAATCTTCTTGTATAAGTCTCTCCTTCTTGATATTAGCGTAACAAGAATTTGATTCAGGTAAATAAACAATACACCTACACATACGGTGGAAGTTACATTTTACTGTCGAATGTAATGTAAAGGGGTTGAACCAGCTGGATTAAGCTGACCGGTGGCCGCTATAAACTCGCCCAGGATTACTTTTATATCTCGTAACAAATAATAGCACATAAAACTTGTGTGAAAAACACTAGTTACGGCCAGCGGAGATGAACAAGGGTGAAAGTACCGACAGCATAGTTTTGTATCTTCATTTTCACGTACGTGTGTAGTACTTATATATTATATAATTATTTCCTATGTGTGGGAACATTCTCGATTTAGACCAATTAAGACTTAGAGTCTACGTCGACAGTCCAAATACCGAACGTTATATAGGATTGAGCTGTTGTGTGTCGTGAGTGTGATACCTACGTGTCATCGAATTTATTACATTGAATCACGTTACTTCGAATCCCGTTATATCGAATCCCGTTACATCGAATTCCGTTACATCGAATCCCGTTACATCGAATCACGTTACATCAAATGCCGTTACATCGAATCACGTTACATCGAATCACGTTACATCGAATCACGTTACATCGAATCACGTTACATCGAATTACGATACATCGAATCACATTACATCGAATCACGATACATCGAATCACATTACATCGAATCACGTTACGTTGAATGCGCGTCACATTGTACCACGTTCCATCGAACCATGTTACATATATCGAATGCACATAACATCGTCGCGAGGCTGAATATGGTCGGCCCGAGATGATCATCTTGCTGGTCCATTGAGTGCAGTAAGTGCCCCCGAAATCACGTTATCGAATTTTCCCGGATTAAATGCAAACTCAATCCATCATCATCATCAGCAACGAGAGTCTCATCCGCCGGCTTGTTATCCGGCTTTCCGAAGAGCCTATACTCTATGTCATGATGGGGAGTACTTAGAGGAATT
Organism: Blastobasis adustella; assembly: GCA_907269095.1. Lineage (NCBI taxonomy): Eukaryota > Metazoa > Arthropoda > Insecta > Lepidoptera > Blastobasidae > Blastobasis > Blastobasis adustella. Next base: position 11,463,217 of record OU026130.1, read on the forward strand.
ATTCGGGCAGATATCTGGTGCTGAATTTTACTGTATACACTGCTTTCTGTAATTTAAAATTCCATCCGCACCACGTAGATGTGTGGCGGTCGACCACCGTACGATTTTCACGAAAGTGCCTGACCCGTATGACGCATTTGAACAGGCTTCATGCATAGGTATTTCAAACTGTTATCTTTGAGGCTAGCCTACATCTATCTCAAACTCCAGGCACTTTCCATCAGGTGGCCTGCTTGCTCGTTTGCCTACCTTTATTACTATTTAAATAATATGGGCTAACATCTCTAAGTTGTACAAAAAAATCTACTAAAATAAACCTAAATTATTTCTTTTTCTATCCACATAATACAGCCATACGTTTCTTTTGCACACAGTACCTTTGTAATTCCTCATTCGGACTAAGCAATAGGGGTGAAGTAGCTCTTATAAAAATGTCAGGGCAAGATTTAGATGGCTGTGTGCATTGGGATACGTGAAATAACACTAATTCCTTTTGTAGCCTTGTTTCATGCTTCGGCCATTACTTATTTACATTCAATTTATTCACTCAGGTGGATTGAGATGTAAAATGTTTAGGTGTGTTGCTATTTGTGGGTGCTGTGTGGATTAGGAAGAAGTGGCGTTAATGTTTTTTTCGTATTGCCTAGGGAGACACACGGGTGTCCACCTGATGGGAAGCGGCCACCGTCGTCTTGCAACCTAAGGGGAGCGAATGCGGTGGCGGCCTTTGACTGTGCATGATTGATGTTAATTTATTACCTCTACAGGATACCTAGACGGGCATAAAAATCACTGTGTTACTATTATTGTTTATTATTGTTTTATTGTTATATGTATTCTCCAATATTCGTGTCATACATGTTACACCGCCCTGTAATTTCTCATACTATCAACTCTCCGGTTGACTGGTAGAGAAAGCTATGAAGCTTTAAGTCCGCCTTTGTACGTAACAGTGCATGAAAATTTAATTAAATAAATAAATATTATATTTGGTCGTTTGCAAATTTTGGTTAAAACCTGTTTTGTCTTCTATGCGCATGTTTTATATGCCATGTATCATGCGCAGATCAGTTCGTCAGTTTCGTGCATGTTAACAAATGTACTACATAGGAAGACATTTTCAAAGATCTGTCTTTAAAAATGTCTAGCAACGTGAACAAAGAGAAGTAGGAAAGAAACCCCAATAGAGATTGAGGCCAGGATGATGATAAAGTGTAATGTATTTGATTTGTTCGTTCTACAACTGGCACCTGTCACAAATTATTGTACTAACTTTCGTCGTAAAATGATACATTAACAACAGAGGCTCATTAACTATTAAAAAATAATCGCAAACAGAAACTTAAAGGCAAGCGCAACGTTGATCGTAAAAAGTTCTCCCGTCTGCCGGTGACTATGAAAATTAAATAAGCACAGATTGTCGGGACAAAAGCCTCATAAACTTCCATTGAGCTTTTAAAAGAATAGTTACTTAGGTGCTTTCGTAGGAAATGTTGTGAATAATGTAGAGGTCTTTCGGTACTTCGCCATTTACGAGATACGGGAAGGTAAATGTTCGTCAAGAGAGATGAAACGTAACATCCACGAAATAAGTATAACCTGATGAACTGATGAGTGGTTCGGTTGGTTAACATTGTAACATAACATAACAGTGGTTGGTCTGACACGCAGAGGTCCCGGGTTCGATTCAGCCGAGCAGAAATTGAAATGATATATGGTATGTATAACGAGTATGTATTTAAAAAAAAGGTACCTATATAAGTGGTTTATCAGTTATCTAAAACCCATAACACAAGCTTTACCTACTTACTTTTAATGGCACTGTGTGAATTTGACCATGCCTATTTATTATTAGTTATTTTTAACATCTCTCAAAATATGAACACGGAGATATGAGGGACATGAAGTAGAAAAGCGGATCTTGGATGAAGCTAGAACTACCCAAAAAAAAGGAAACCGCCCAGAAAAGCATAAGAAAAGTAAAGCCAATAGCAAGTCCACAAAAACAGTAAAAAGACAATATTGTCTTCTATAAACATTGTTAGAATAATTAAAGGCCCTCACCATACATCCCTACATAAATAAACAAATAAAGCTACTCCTAAGCAATCCATCTCCCAGTTACCACCAACATTTCGCATTAACATGTACATATACGGAGGAGTTGTTATAATAATAATCCTTCAAAATGGCTTCCCCTCAGTATGTCATCTGGAATATAATATATTGCGTCCGCCGGACCCGCGCCTTCCCCAAGGAATGTCTGTTAATTACCAAGTACAAGTGGACCCGTGCAGGGAAACCTTTTAGCTCTGTTTATCATATTTTATGTTTATTTTTTTTATTAATAAAATATATTATAGCCTTTCCTAAAGCCGTGACTTTTTACCATTAATTAATCTAACTTCATCGCGCAACCGTTTCCATCCATCAAAGTTTAATTAAATGACCATGGTACATACACATATTAGTGTTAATGTCTCGGTTGTTCTCTCGCGTACGAGGGCCCGGGGTCCGCCTTAACCATGATCCAGGATTTGGCAGATCAGATATTTACGTGGAGATACTGCCATCTGACCTCCGTGACATGGATTGGATTATGGTTACACCTTCAGTCGCCTGATTGTGCAGGTTTAATCACAATCTTTTACCTCACCGTAAGATTCAGCGCATCGGTGAGCATTCAACTAATGTACATTATTCAGAAAAGAGTCATTGGTACATGGCCGCAGTGGGATTCGAACCCGGTACCTTTCGCTTACGAGTCGGATACCTTACCCACCCTGCCATTTCAAGTTAAAATATTATTGCAAGTACTAGAAAAACGCATTTCGTTTCATCAAAGTACGACGAACTAAACTTACGTTGTTTCGGTTCGAAAATTAATTTCGGTCCCCTGGCATTTTTTCCACCCTCCGTATGATTGCTGCCCGTTAACTTGTGCTACTTATTTAATTTTGCCATGGTCCCATTGCGTATAGGTACGTCTTTTGCTATGTATGTATAAAATAGTACCAGCTTTACTTCACGATTTCGACGATATTAGACTTGAATAAAAGGTAGCTTTTAAGCGCCACTCTTACGAGTTTAGATTTGTAAAAAAAATAACAAAGTATACTTTTCAGATTAGCCACTAACAATAATGGCTATGAATGAAGATGAATGAGCCCTTTTCTGTATTAAGGTTTTTGATAACATCGACAGGGATGATGACGGGTCAATTTATTTTATTAAAAAATATTAGACACAGAATATTAGATATTAGGGAGCGTCGGTGGCCTAGTGGTAACGGTAACCGACTCTTGTCTTGAGTTATTCTTTTCTCTATTTTTCTATGTTTATCAGATTAATACTAACCGATATTCTAAGGGGAGGGAAAACATTGTCATGAAATCTGCACATTCAAGTGAGCATAATCTAATCTGGTCAGGTTCCCCTGTCAATAGTGTCACGGAGGTCAGATGGCAGTCACTGTACTGTAATTACCTGATCTTCTAAATCCTGGACCATGGTCAAGGCCTTCAAGCGCGAGAGTACAACCGGAATATTGACGTCAAGATGTTGATTATTATAAGTACTTAAAGGTATGTGTGTTATAAATGTGTATAATGAAAATTGGATACTAATGTTCCATGCAGATGAGTTCATGATCTTCTAATGATGTTTCAATTCAAACGACTTGTGACTTGTGAACAATGCACTCCATGGACTTGCGACTTCCCTTAATTACTCCAAGATAATATGTTCAACAAAAACTTAATGTAAGTATGAGTAATAATAGGTAGTAGTAGTAATAGGATGTTTACAATAATAACATAATCATTGCGAAATTACGCTACGACAATGTCTACTAATTATTAATAAGTTTATTATTTTTGTAAATCTTCCACGTGAAGTGATTTACCTTTATGAAAATGCGTCGTTTAGTTCAGAAATATAATTAATAAGAGATAAACATAAATCAATATCTAATTACCTATCCGACATTGTGTTACTCTTTTAACTATGGATATATGCCTCACGTAGCTCCTTTCTGATCGACAGGGAGTCTACCTTATCCATCTCTTCCCGGCCACCATGGTAAAGTCGTCGGACCGTCTTCCAGAATTTCTAATGGAAGTTTCCCGCTACGACACAGGGAGTTATTGAATATATTTCAAAATATGAAAAGGAAGATATTAATGTTTAGCATTCGTAACTAGACAGAGAGTGATGTCACGTCTGTGTCGATATTTAAAATAAGTATATACACGTAAAATCCGTGTTAAAAAAAGAGACAGAAATAATAATAATATTGTAATAATAGGCACAACGCTTATTTTAGGCGTACAATGTAAGTATAATGCATATTTTGTACACAATAATTTAGTTTAAATATTCTATACGAGCTCTTAACTTCTTTGTTGTTGAGCTAATTTAAATTTCGTTTTAGTTGCGTTATAGTTTTACTAGCAGTCCCTCCCGGTTTTTACCCAAGCGCAGTTCGGATTTCTGTAAACTCAACTATTCCGCGGAACCCTATTCTTCTTCCGGGATTTTCCGGGATTATTATTTCAAAATCTATTCAGCAATTTCGTAGATTACCCCCAACAAACACACTAAACTTACAAACATTTACATATACCTTATTTATAATATTAGTATAGATAGGTATAGTTATATGAGATATTCAGTAGCTGTCATCATCCTTATTACAAGCTTTTATTTAACTTGCACTGTTCGTATGTATGTAAGTTGTATGTCAAAGCAAACAATTTTTCGACCATTTGTTGGTATCCGAGTGAGCTGTTTGGTATACCTATGTAACTTGGATGACAGTACATTAATATGGTACCATGGAGCTGGTCTGATGATGGAGTCGGAAGATGGTCATACTATCATACTAACAAATGAACGCAATAAGATAGCCCCATCGTTTTTGAGCCCTCTGGAATGGTCTTGATGAATAGGTATATGAGTAGATAACCCCATTTATAGTAGGTACTATACCGTGTGATTAAAGCTTGTTATAAAAAAATTTGTTTCATTTGAGAACTTATTGTTCATGACTAAAGTCAATCTCAAAATTTCCCAAGCAAGGCGCCTCGTACGTACTTGTGTATTATCCAACGAATACTTTGCATAAAGAAAATGCTCGGCCGGTGTTTACGAAGCCATAACTGGAGGTAAGGAGAGGGCCACAGGGGGGCAGCTCCAGGCACTTGTCAAAGCTCGTAATATTTTATTAGATAACCGAATAAACGGCCTTTGCATTTTTGCCCCAAGACGTTTTGAAACAGGGAATAGGCGGATTTCGTAGGTTTGGTAAATTTTGGGAGATTTTAAAGAAATTCTTAAGATAAAGTTACTATGTTTTGATTGCCATTTTATTTACATAAAAATGTAAAACAATATTATCTTTATTGCCCTTTGCTATATTTCGGATTATGCTCTATCTTTATGGAAAGGATACAAATCTTAAATGTGACTCACGGGTCACAGGTAAACAAACATTCAAACAATATTAAGTACCTATATTTGTTTGGGTTAAATTTGTATCTTGTAGGTTTCCTTTGAAGTTGAGGAAATTGATAATAAACATTTGAAAACTTAAAGCAGTCTTCAGGAGAACTTCTAGAAGAATTAAAAAATAAATTGATAAACACATATAGTACTAAGAATTTTAAAAAAATCCTTCCAAAATTAAATAAGTAAATATTTTAATTACACTAGTACGTTACGATTTCTCATAATACCTTCATCAATGTTAAAGATGCGGTCCCATTTCCGGATACGTTACGAGCGGGCACGTCATAATTTCCACGGCGAAATCTGAGCCATAAGGACGGTCTCCTAACCATATAATATAATACATTACCCCACACACGCACGCCTATTAATATTCATAATACAATTTAACGCAGCGAGGTTAATTTCACCTAAATATGTAAATTATCACGCCGACCACCGAATTCGGAGATGTCAGTTTCTAAAATACTCCCTTCGCACTCGCTCCCGTAAATTTGAATTAAGCCCAGAAAGAGAGGGACGCGTGTGTGTATTATGAATAAGGTGGTAGGGAAAATTTTAACGGCGCCTATGAGGGCTGTGAATGCTGGAATAACTTTCAAATATTGTCGCTAGGTGGACGGAAAGTTTGGCTCCTGAGGGAGGTTGTTTGGCGGGTCGTGCTCCTCTCTGTTTATAAATGAAACGCATATCATTTTAAAGTACTCTGCAGAGTACAGGGTACGTTCTAACACGGTGCGACACAGGACACACTGAACCGTGTTGTTGGATTTCCACACCGCGTAAAACTGGAGCATTTAAAGTAGGAGTTTACTAGACTGTGGTCTTCTGTGCACGCCGTTGTAGCTAAATGCGGACGTGGTCTATACAAATGTGTCGGTCGGACAGGCAAAGTTTGGATTATTATAATAATGTTACACATTTAGACGGGGATGTCTCCCGTCCGTGTGTTTGGACCGTACCGCCGAAATGAGTCACGTGGACTTTACACACGTTGTAATGTTCTGTGTAATTTGTACCTGCATATGGAAATATCGAGAACAAAATCTAAGAGTAGAAACTATTTGAGGCATCCTGTATACAACGTAAAACGAATAAATTGGCATAAGACAATGTAGGTACGTCATCGTAGGTAGGTAGGGTCGTAGGTGACGGTGTAATGTAGGTATGCAATACCTACAATAAATATACAATAACTTTTACACGAAAACGCAAACCCTGATTTATTTTTCGAACGCCAACCTATGCATTCTAATCCCTGGCCAGATAGCGAGTTAATCTGGCAAATTGCAAATCGCGGCCCCATAAAGTATAATTAAAAACTCGATTGTACAAAAAATGCGCGCGTAAAAAAGGTGGCCGGCGCCAGAATCATCAATCCGAGGAATTTCATTTGGGTATTAAAATTCCCGTTTTGTCGGCGCATGAATTATTCCTGGCCGGGTTAATTACTCGCGCCTTCGGTAGAGCGGGACCAGCGATGTTTATACTTCGCGCCTTCTGGTGACCAATTTTGGAGATTTGGCGGGTCAAATATTTTGTAACTCAATATGTAGGATCTACTTGACACCTTTTGTACAGATAATACTGCAAAATATAAAAGTATTTTTGTTCCTTAGGCTGGACCAGCGATGTTTACTACCTGAATAGGTATGCCTGATGTATTGATAATACTGCAAATTATAAAAGCGCATAAATTATTCCTGGCCGGGTTAATTACTCGCGCCTTCGGTACAGCGGGACCAGCGATGTTTATACTTCGCGCCTTCTGAGGGCTGAGTGTAAATTTTGCTTCGATTTTACTTTACTATCTTTCGTGTTTGCTTTTACGTGAAAATTAGTATGAAAAAATGTATAGCGCCATCTAGTGGTACGTGATTGAAGTTTTTTCTTCATGCAAATTTAATCGCAATCGCGATAGTAAAGTAAAATTGAAGCAAAACTTATCTACACTCAGCCTTCTAGTGACCAATTTTGGAGATTTGGCGGATCGAATATTTTGTAACGCAATGTGGACTATCTGAATTAGTACTATATGCCTTATCTACTGATAATATTGCAAATTATATAACAATTTTTGTTCCTTAGTGAACAGTCGGTTAAATATTGGAGAGATGTGAAGGAAAAAGTGAGCCAGAGATTATAAGGAGATGAAGAGATTGGCAGACAGGAGAGAGGAGTGGTGGTGGAGGAAAGTTATGAACAGTCGGTACGTACCTACCTGAACGTAGCATAACTTAGAAAAACAATCTCTGAAATTTCAAATAAAGACTTTTTCTTTAAAATGGAAGTATTATTAGTCTATCAATGTGAAATGTATAATTATAGGCGTGTGGCATAAGTGACCCTGCACCTACGCTTCTACATTTTCTTCGATGTGCATAAATCGTAAATGTTATTTGCTAAAGTTGATATTTCAATTCAGTTGTGCGCGCGGGGCCCTATGTGTGGGTAAACCGTCGTCTCGCTCGTCTCGCTCGTCGCTCGCAAACGTCTTGCTCGGACGACGACTGCCGCGTCACTGCCACATAAATGAAAGCTGTATATTTACAAGCGCACGCACACATAGCGCCGCGCGCACAACTGTGTTGAACTATCTATACCAATTTTTATTAGATAAGGCCTATGCCCGTTTATCACCGAGTGGTATTAAAATGAAAAGCTGTAGCTAATACACCTACCTAAAATATATCCAGCTCTTGCCTGCGACTTTGCCCGTGTAAAATTCTGGGCTGTAAGCCAGATTGCTGCCAAAATTCATCAAAATATCAGTAGTTTTTGCTTGAAGGAGTAACAAATATCCGTCGCATTAGTAGAAAGTAGGATAGACTCGTATTTCACAGATGCAAATAACACTTTCGTACCTAGTTCCAACAGATTACGGTCGTGGGCGGCGATGGCGGTGTAAATGTGCGAATTGCTGATGCGTGACGTCACGAGGCCCGTGATTAGCTGTACGTGACGTCATTGCGTAATGGCCGCCCGTGGCCCAGAGGATGGAAGTGCGGGTAGTTTGGAATTTTCGGGAGTTAGGAGGCTGGATGCTTCCATAACGTGCTTGCTTAATTTATATTGTGAACGCAGATTGTGAGTTTGTGTGTTTCTCGAAACAGAGTTGATTAAATTAGGAATTGAGAGAATTAGACTTTGTAGCTAAACACTGGCTACCCATTTTAACATACTATTATTAATAGGCTGCCGTCTTATGTAGTGGGCAGTGCCTATGCGGCCACAAATGGAGCTTGCCTTAAACAAACAGGCCATTTACTTAAGCCTTGAAGAAGTCTTGTTTAGGAACAGTTAGTGCAATGCAGGATGTAGTAATTTGTAAGTAAGTATAAGTAAGGTCAGGTGTCATACGATAACACCTGACCGTTTTCTCTCCTCCCAGTCCTCCTATCCACTAGCTAGACAAAGCTTGTTGCTCAAGTGTAAGATTGTTGACGTACCAATTATTTCTCCATTCACATTTCTACTTCTATTCCTTGACTGTTCATATTACAGGAGAACACTCTTTCTCTCAGTTCTGTAGTTGTAAGTTTTAACACCTAAAAGTAATCCAAAGCAAAAACAACGCATTCTTGTAGACTGCGACACAACGGATTTGAAAACGTCTTCAGCTTGTAGTAGTATAAACCTACAGTTAGTGTGTGTCTGACAGTCTGCCTAACTCCCTAGGGCATAAAAACACGGACGGGTGGTCCACCTGATAGAAAGTGGCAACCGTCGTCCATGACATCTGCAACATAAGGGTTTTACATAAGGCTGCAACACTTCTCTCCATTTTATGAACTAGCTGGTGTCCTGTAAAGCCCGATTTATATTGCTTAAGTTTTCAACATCCCTAGATGTTGACAAGTGCAGTGAGTACGTACAATATTTACACATATGTGCTTTTGGTATTCTGCAACAATTAAAACTGCCGCTGAGCTGCTATTGTGATCCAATCACAATTCAGCCAAGCCATTAAATTAAATCAAATCAATACATTAGCGGACTCGAGGCGCAAGTAGAGTAAGTCACAAGTATTATTTAAGTAATAAGGTCAGTGGTTCGATGATGTAAGAAAAGTTATACGAACAGCAAGGAAGAGGAATTCGGTGTCCGCTAATTTTCACGAGCGCTAAGATTTGGATAATGTGCATGCTCAAGTTCAGATTTCAAGCGCGATGGCAGTCCAAATTCCTATATTATTATAATTTACCGTTATGGGGTGCCAATCGGAAATCCAGCGTAAGATTTTGGTCAATGTCACTTCGCCTGATATTAGGAGGCACATCTAAGGAGTGGTGAGCGCGCTGCGGTACTTCACTTCGTGTCTTCTTTTCCACGACATCCTTCTCCACCATGTGGGAGACCATAGGCATAGCCCTCTGGTGGTAGCGTGGGGTTGCATTCCGTTACAACGGAGTGGTGGTTGGGGTGCTGAAAATCAATTAGCCTTAAAGTATGAATCGGTTACCCATCCAGATGCCGGATTTTGCGTGACTTGCTTAACTTAAATTTGGTTACCGCAAACACGCTGTTACTAGACCAGAGCTCCGCCATTCCTATGCGTACTTATCAATTGCCTATATTAAACCAGATATTAAAATATTGCTTTGTGGCAACATAACTATAACTAGTAACAGACGCTCCGATTTGGCTGGACCTGACCAACGGTCAGTTGCAGTTGATACTAATCCTTATGATGTACAAAATATTTTTTTCTTTTGGATTAATTCGGATGCGCGGATGAGCCGACTTTGGTCGGACGTCCAACCACCTCCTCCGCACCCAAAAGCGACTTTATTTTTTACTGCGTAAGGATTACATTCATGTGCAACTGACGGTTGGTCGGCTCCAGCCAAAACGGAGCGTCTGTTACTATACTTGAAAATGAATTTCAAGATCAAAAATATAAACAAATTTCCACTATAAAAAGTAAACCCAAGGGATGAATTATTTAAAATTATCGAAAATGATTACATTCACAATGAAATAAATTCGTATAAATATTAAAAAAAAAAACATTATTTTCAATAATTCGCCTATTGGGTTTATTTTTATAGGGGCAATTTGTTTACATTTTTGATCTAGAATTTCATCTCCGAGTATAGTTTCAGTCCGATTTAGCACGACGCGGTTAACCCTCCCGCCGCCTAATCGCGTCACGCGCGGACTACCCTGACATGTTTAATTGGACGTGCGATTGTGCGTAATTCGCGCTAACCCGATCACGTACAGGTTAACGTTTTGTTAACCAGACAATTACCGCTGGGATGTCGGTAGTTTTTGGGTTTTTAGTTATTTTTTTCACTACATTCGTGTAATGGACGGGTGTTATACGATATGCGGTTGCATTATTTTTATTGTGTAACTAATACGTTTCCTTTAGTTTTCTCGTATGTATGACGCCGAATTGTTTTTGAGATTTGGATGGATTCACAGGCTTATATATCCGTGCCATCAAATCAACCATATTCTGATTCTTTGGGCCTGAAGCGTAAAAGTGGCTGAAAGACGAGTAAGTGTAAGTTCGCGTACTTATGGCTCGAGATATTGTAGGAGTGCCACTGACGCTATTTTTACAGATGATTTTCAGCGAGTCAGCAAATATAGTACTCCTCACGGTGACAATGTATTTCCAGCATTTTTGTTAAACTAACACCCGTATTCAGAAATGCATGTCAATGACGTCTACAGTGCGCGCAAATGCACAGCTTCCAACATTAATTGAGTGGTGATAGGCATTCGGTATGCGTTTTACAAAATGAACGAAATTGACCAATCATAGACCCATATTGAACGTAGTGCGTTCACTTAGCAGACGAGCACTGTGAGATATTTAGGTATAGGAAAGTTACTGTCACGGTAAGTCTGTATTTTGGGTGAATACGTATGTAAATGTATGTATCGCAGATGATACTGGCGAAATTACCGCTTCGTTCAGATGGGCTGTATATCTATTTGTCACAAATTAATTCGTAGTCCAATTTACAAAGCTGGTTTATGATACAGTAGACACTTAGGTATATAAAAAAGCATTGTTCTTTATTTATGGTATTATTCTTTATGTATAGTAGGTTGTTATGTTAGCTGCAACCGAAGAGACGAGAAAAACTAAGAAATGGAACTCTATAAAGCTATTTATTAACGAGTTACTGACTAACCTACGACTAGCCTTGAGTAGCTATAATCGACGCTAGATTATGGACTGTTCTACTGATGAGATAAAAAAATCAATCTTTGATTCTCATCTCAAGTTATTAAAGCTAAATCACGTTATACTAAATGATGTGTAAATCATGTTGCGGAGAGTAGCATTCTGTGATATCGAGTTCATGTGCATACAGCTTCATACAAATAATTACTTGTATACATTTTTATCATTAAAATTTTGCCCAAACTTGAATAAATACCAGTTCGACAAAAACTATAATACGTTTATCAACATTTCGCTTAAAAACAAATGTTACAAAATCCAGGTCTCTATACAATTTCGCCACTTCCACGTTCCGCATTCCTAGCCATATTACCAGCTGTATTATCTGTGGTTACTCCCACCTCACTGCTAGCACCGTGGCAGTCAGAGCCGGCGCAGCGTCCGCGCAATTCCCAGCAGTCGTAACGTCTAATTTCCGTCGACTTACACACATCAGCGTTTCCGATATCATGCTGTACCACCTTGAGCACAGGCTAGTTTTGTACAGAGAGTTTGTAAACTAAAGGAAGTTCATGCCAAAAACCTTAAACAGAGATTCGTGTATCATCATCTTAATGTAGATGAGAGATGACGAAGATGTAGGAAAAGATGTAATGAAGTACCTGTGTAAATTTCTAAAAAGTATTAACTGTTTCAGTATCTACTAATATTGTATGTATGACGGCGAATAAATAGAGCTATTTCAAAAATCTAATAAAAAAAAGTACAGCTCTTTTTTTCTTCTTTTTTTTAATTGGACTAGCCAGGCATTTGACCGCCACCTCACCTGGTGGTAAGTGACAATGCGGCCGATGATGGAGCATGCCTGAACAGCCTATTCATTCTGGCCTTGAAGGCGTCTAGACTATGATGATCAGGGAACACACTCGCGGGTAATGCGTTCCATTCCTTGGCCGTACGCTTATAAAGGTTGAACTAAAGTGGCTCCTAGTTTAGAACTAAAGTCCTTTGCTTGTTTTGCAAGGCGCAACCGAAATACCGAACATAATCGATATTTCATTAATACTCTGATACTACTTGGCTTATATTCTTCGCACACTCTCCGAAATGCAACCTGTAGAAGACCGACAACCGCGCAACCCTACGCCGATGCTCGATTCTCGATTTGGCAGCAGTGCTCCATGCAAGACTCTACGCCCGACTCTCCGTCTCCGTGCTCTTGACTGTGGAGCAATCAAAGTATAAAATAAGTAGGTATGTAAGAATACAAATTATATTTGGACGACAGCTCCATGACTACATTCAATTTTTGAAATTCGTGACTCAAATTCATCATGATCATCATTATCATGATCGTCCTCGATTTGTCGCATTCAACATCCATCAACCAGGCCTTCCGCAAATTATCACTCCACCAGGCCGCAGGCCAGTCTTCACTCAATAAATCGTTTACCCTATCGGTTGTCGTTTTGTCGGCAGATATGGCCACTAGCCAGCCCACTGCCCTTCACCTGCTAATTCTGTGCGGTATATCAGTAACTTTGGTTCTCTGTTGGATTACTTCGTAGCGAATTTAGTCCTTCATGGAGACACCGGGCATAGCACGTTTCATTGCACACTGAGCGACCATGAGTTGATGAACAAACCTTACTGAAAGTGTCATGTCTCGGCATCGTAGGTCGCACCGGTTAAACACATTTTGTTTTTAAGCATTGCGGTATGGGTGACGCGAAAACTCGACGGAGTTTTCCGAATACCGCTCAGCCCAAATCAATCCACCTCTTGACCTCTTTCTTAAAAATGCCTCTACCTAGGTTAGGCAAGGTTTTCCCCAGCTACGTGTATTCGTAAACAATTTCAAGGCGAAGGCTATTTACAACGTCAGGTCCTGGATCGATTTGGGCATTGATTATGACTTTTGTTTTGCCTAGATTCATACCGAGACATTCGCTGCGAGACTTGTATTGTAACACTGTCCTTCGGACAGTGCCAGGTTCAGTTAATAAAGAAACAACAAATATTCATTGTTATGGGTTTATATACGATCAGTCCAGAAACTACAAACTACAACAATAAGAAATTCATAAAAGGAATTTAAAAGGTTAAGCACGAAAGTTCCTACGAAAGTCCACTCCACAGAACCTATGTCCAGGCTGGATCACTGCGTTCACTGCTGGCCGAAAAAGTACAGATTGCAGACCCAACAGACCGACTAGTTAGAGGATTTCGAAGATAATGATTTATGCAGCCACGTGCATACTTTGACCGGTCACTTGTATTTTGTTTAATTTCTGAAGATAGCTTCTTCTAGCTATGATACTGATCAACCTTCTAGTTCGAAGGCTGGGAGAACTCTGCCCACTCATCAGCTGCACTCTCTATCGCAGGCTCGGGTCTTTTCTTAAACACGTTCGAGAACGATTTGGCATAAAAGAAGATATAGTCTTGATGGCCAGTATTCATAGTCAATCAGCCAGTTCCCGAAGTGGTCGATATTAATTTTCGGACGACCTCGTGTTTGGCAGCCAAGGATATAATCCATGAAAACATGATGAAGAATTGGATCCAGCAATTATCTAGAATAGGGGGAGTACAAAAAATATTAAAATCCCCGCCGACTATGGACTGTGTCCGCATGACAACATATGATGTACAAAGAATAAAATAATAAAAGGTTAACATTAATTTGGAAAATGTGATATTTTATGTACGAAATCAAATATTTGCTACGAAATAAACACTCTAATGTTATGGAAAAATGACCCCCGTGGCATGGGGGTCCACCTGGATTATAAACAAAAGAAAAACAAGAAGTTACAGCGGTGAGAACCCAGATACACACCCCAATACCCTTGTATTTGTCCAAAAACCATAATTACCATTACCAATTGGATATTTAGGAAACGAGAGATCATTTCCCCAAAAGAAAATACTCTTATCGAAGTTCGATTCGAATCAAAATATTTGTAGAACGTAGTTACAACGTAGTCAGAATTTACAGTATTAACTAGTTTTCCAGGCAAGGATGATGAGCAATCAGAGCCTGAAGGGCCAAACCCAGGAATATACCAAGTATATGTATTAAAATTGAAAATAAAAGTGTCACCGTGCTAAACAGTTGTTTGAACAGGAGTCCTTATAACAGTAAGTACATTCGACACCGAATGACACCACTATTAGTCAGGGCAAGACCCTACAGACTGTTGCTAGGCTGGCTAGTATCCGTTGTAGCTCCCCCAACGACTCCGCCACTAGGACTATGTTATCTGCGAATCCATAAACCAATACTGAATTATATTGGTCTATGGCGTGATCCAATCTGGTCAGGCTCCCCTGGTAGCAGGGTAACGGAGGTCAAATGGCAGTCGTTCCACTGTTATTACCTAATCTGTCAAATCCTGGATCGTGGTCAAAGCGGACCCAGTGCCCTCGTACGCGAGAGCGCAACCGGGACATTAAAGCCAAGATGATTTTAAATTGGTCTATGGCAAATCTCAAGTGCGTCAAGCGTTCGTCGTTTATGTTGATGCCTATATCTTTACCTGTATCTTTATTACCATATATTTATGTTTTACTTTAAGACAAATAAAACAAAAGAAGTAAGTTGCGTTATGATTATTCATAAGCCGATAAACCACAACATGGATACACAAGACAAGATATCTAGCTGCTATTCCTCCTCATAAATCTTGATGACACTTCTTCCAATACTTCCCAGTACGTCTTCCGTACTTTTCCAAATACCCGCTCTACCTCTGTCACATTCGCTACTCTGCGCGCCTCCTTTTTCCATTTACACGGAACCGCACAAATATTGCAAACTAAACGGGTGCGGGCACTATTTACAATTTGGCTCCGGACCCCGGTTATGTCCGTCAGGGCGCATTCGGTGTGTCGTTAGGTTGCCAATGTTTATATTGCTTGCTTGCTTTGCCTTTATTGCGGCTCGACTGGCTAGTATCACCGTCTGCTTACCTAACATAAGGAATTCGGTGTTCAGTGGTTGCTGGTACGTGGAGTTTTTTCTCTTGTGTTGGTAGTTCTTGTGAGAGTTGGGTTTTGGAGTGAGATTTAGGTTGTTTTTAAATTTAATAAATTAGAATAAAAATATTTCTTTACGTATTAATCATTTGTTTATTATTTTTGGTTTTAAAGATATAAGAAAGCAAACCAAGGTAGGTAAATGGAGGTAAATGTCCTTATTATTGACATTATAAAATGGAATGGGGTACAAGTATGATTTTTAAATTAAATCAACAAAATATTTGTTATGCTTATATTTTTTAAACACGTAGTGTTATATCACCCATACGATATAACACTACAAAGTTGTTATTTATACAAAGACTTCTGATACAGAGTGTGAAGCCCACATAATTTCCGTGCAATGAGTTATTTTGAAAGAGGGAGAGGCATACACCGATTAACTCGTCGTCGTCGTCGTCCTAGCGCTTATCCCGGTCTTTGCCAGGGTCCGCTTTCCTACTAACTCCTACTTAATCTTCTTCACTTCGCCCGCAAACACCGATGAACTATGGCTGTAAATTTTCAAAATACACATAATATTTTATTATATAAGTATTGATAACTGTGTTATGGGGCTTTTGATAGTTACTTTTGATAGTTACTTCACTGGTCTGTTGGCCGCTATAATAATATATCTCAGATCAGAAAGTAGGCAGCAACGTCTGCTATTGCTACACCGCCAACCTACTAAATGAGATTATTAGCCAAACTGTTTGTCAGGACCGTAGCATGTGGAATAATGTGGTATCTGCCTACCTCTATAGGAAATAGGCATAATTTTTTAAGGTATAATTACAAATTGCTGTAGGGAAATCGGAGAGACGTCATTTCTTTCATCTTAAATCTAGGTTAATAAACATTTGCATGATCCTACTATCGTACTTATAAAGTTTAAGAGAATGTTTGTATGTTTGTTAAACTACTGAACTTCTGCAGTAATCATAATCTAGACCCAACAAAAACCCTCTTGAAACGCGATTTATTTGTTAGGTCTTTCATCGCATTAAAAATGTATTTATTTTTACAACCTATGGTACGATGCAGTTAAAAGTTTAAAAAAAAATTCAGGTGAGTAGGTATTTCTAAATCTTCTCGGTCGAAGTCGCGGGTAAAAGCTATTTAAATCATATAAATCAAGCATAAATTCCACTAAGTTACTAGCTGCATAGTATAATTAGAAAAAACGTACCTTCACGAAAATCCTAGGCCAAAAACCAGAATTGGAATCTAACAATGAATTTCGCAATCAGCCGAGCTATTTTCAGGATCATTGCAAAAATCTAATATTATTTTTCTTCTTCTAAGTGACAGATTTAACTTGACTAGAAAAGGTAACAAATCTTGTGTCGTTTTTATCAATAAGAAATTATTACCGAAAATACTAAAAATAATCGTCTTCGCGTCCCGAGGTCCGGCTTGACCATGATCCAGGATTTTGACAGATCGGGTATTGGTATATAGTTACTTAATTCCTTTCAAGTCTCGGCCTTCAACACTGAGATGTCCATTCTTGTTCAGTGTATTTATTTTCTATGTAGTAATTTTATTTACTTTCTTAACTCTATTTAAAAAGCAACAATAACAACAAAAGATTAAGGAATAGAGCCGCTAGATAATCAGCGCACCTTTCGCGAAACCTCCACCAGCGAAACATGCATATCAGTCAATAAGTGCTCATGGCTTACGAAATACGAGCCCCTTACCTATTCGCGATTATCCTAAAATGAGTCCGATTTTTATAAAGATCCTAAAAATTGCTCAGATGATTACGAAATTCGTTCTTAGATTACAGTTATATGATTTTTTGCAAGCGTCCTAGGATTTTAACGAAAATATAGTTTTTTCAATCATCCTACGACATATATAACGTCATATCTAACCACATCTTCACATCACCATTTAAGTAGGTTCTTCACCACTACCGGTTCTGATAAGGTAAACTGGCCCAAAGTTAACATTAGACTCTGACTCCCCAAAACTATGGCTCCAGTTTCCAAGTATTAAAATTAATTATGAGCTAACCGGTGAATCGATAATTAATTAATTACACGTAGGCAGAGCCGCGCCCGCTGTCGCGGCACCTAGCGTAGGTAGCAAGCAACAGCCGATTTCCCATGAGGTCCGCGTTGAACGTCTCATAGAGTAAGGATAGACAGACTGGAAAGAGGTGGAACACTTTAAGTAGATGTTATAAAGTATGATAGAAAAACACTTTATTATACACAAGTTACACTATAATTAAAATTAACTTAAAATATTGCGACCGGTTTCCAATGAATCATAATCAGGCAAAAGCATATCATAAAAAAGTGTTTTAATTTTGTCATACAATTGAGTTCCATCAAGAATACACTATACAAACTATTAACATGTTAAAAAGTGTTTAAGATGGGAAAGTAGTAAGATGTTAGGTAGTAAGCAAGCAGAGTAGTATAAAGACGCTCAGATAGGTTTATAGCGACGAACGAAAGACAATTTTATATGGATAAAGATAAAAATAACTAATTGAGTGTAATTTGACATTAGTGTGTTAATTGTAAACATATTCAGTTCTTTTTGTTTTGTTTTTGCTCTTCCTAGCCCAACCCGACCGTTTATTTATACCTACCATAAAGTATTATTCTTGTTTTACCATATTAATATTACACTTACAAATATAAATCTCGTACATTTTGATCGCTTACAAAAAGGTAACGGTAAAGTACAAACTCTATGCCAAATTTTGAGAGACACCAAACAGAAAACACACACTAATATGTACTCAATTAAATAGTAGGACTGATAAAACCGACACAAATGTCGAAAATACCTGACAAATCAAATATTTCCCAAACTGCCGAATCAATTTGAAAACGAACGCGATTAAACTGACTTTCAATTAAAAACCGTATTAAAGTTGATTCACGATGTCCCAGACAGATACAATGACACACTTGACAAAATGACAGATACTTCAAAATTACCTTATAGCACGTGTAAACAAAATAGTGCTCCTAGTTGCCTAATCTATGCCCGAAGCAGCGACGGCACACCCGCCATGTTATTTCGCCCATTAAGGCACCTGTCATGTGAGTTTACAATAAGTAAATAAGGACATGCCGCCGACTGGGACGTTTACCCTGTTATTGCCTCACTATTGGCGACAATATTGGTCGCTTTGTTTACTTACAGGAAAAACTTGTTGGATTGGTTAGGGGAAGCCGACCGTGGTGCTTTTAATTTGTAACAGGGTTTGTTTTATTAGCGAGGTTATAGCAGGTTGGCCGTGTGGTTGTACCCCATGGCGGGTGTCGTTAACAATGACTTTTGTCATAGAGGTAGACTATCTTTTACTTCCGTAAACTATAAAAGGGCAGAAGCTTCTGTTCAGCACTTTTGATACTGCGTTGGTCTCCACGCGAAGGTTCGAAAAAACGTTTCTCGCTCGTACGGAGCGGATGTGGAATGAGCTCCCAGTCACAGTGTTTCCTTTGGACTATAACTTGGGATCGTTTAAGAGGTTTATTAGAGGTCTCTTCAGAGGCGGGCAATGCATTGGTAACTCCCCTGGTGTTGCTGATGTCTATAGGCGGCGGTAACCACATTCCATCAGGTGGCCCGCTTGCCTGCTTGTCTGTCGTCTAACAAAAAAAACCCGTCTGCCAAGCGTGAAGATGCAATGCCCTCCAGTAATGAGGAGGAGGCTGAAGTGAACTATTGGGGGTGTTGATGCGTGTAAGTAGGCTAGTGGGAATTGTAGTCGATAAACTTGTTACTTGAGTGTCATTTTGTCATTTTGGTACATTCGTAAAGGTTTTTACGAAATCGGCAACGTGTAGGTAATGCCCCTGGTATTGTAAACGTCCATAGGCTGCGGTGACTGCTTACCATCAGGCAGGCCGTTGCAGGCCAGCTTGTGTGCCACCTTAGTGGTATAAAAAATTAATTGTACCAAAACCATTATAATAGGTATAGAACTAACAGTACGGTGAGTTATTGTTAGTATTGTATCTATGTCATAGGTATATAATATTATTGTTGATTCTTTTCCGTGAACCAATAAATCTTTATATTATATCAATGGAACAAATGCGTAACATTCATGTAAAGGGTGAACAAAATAAACAATAATGCCTCACGGACCGTCCCGCCGGGCACATTTTCACCCCAAATAATACATTTTATCATATTTATTGGCTGATAAATGGAAGAACAGCGCCAAGTGCATTTGTATGTTGTTCCTAATATTGTTAAACAGTAATATTGGGGATTATATTTACCTGTTTGTTTTCGAAAAGCCAAAAAATCGGATAGGATTTTCATTTTCACCTGTACGCGTTCTAAATGGAGATTAATGTGTAATAATACTATAGCAGATCAAGGGGGGATTAAAATTTCCAGGCTTCGTAGATCACATTGTCTTTTTACAGGGTTTTTTTTTATTTGTTTTTATGTCATATGGTAGGAAAACAGGCAAGCGGGCCACCTGATGGAAAGTGGTCTCGCTGCCTTAGAAACATAGAACGTTGCTGCCCATTTTCCAGCTTACGGAGATCTCATACGGTGTTCATAGGGTTGCTAAATCTACTATATAATGTAGTATTCTACTATATTTTCGATCAAGCAAGATATTGTAGAACACTACATTGCTACCGTGCTGTGCCTATGTTTACAAACAAAACTTCACCATTACATCTTCAAATCTTCCCTCTCTTATCAGAACCAATAACGTGCCGAAAATAAGTGCTCCCCAACATCCGGTGCGTAGCTAAACCAGTGGAAATAGATTCTGTTTACACAAAAAACCTCCTTTGAGCACAAAGCACTATCTCTGTATCCCAAGCGGCGTTAACAGATAACACATATCGTATTCAGATCGGGTAAAAGCGCGGGGAATTCAGATTCGGATACGTTTCGAGAGTCGAATTTCAAAGTACTTTTTGCGAACATGGCGGCGGAAACTGAGTGCCAAAGCAATCTGTGGCGAGGGCAAGTGCTGGCGCATTGTGCAGCTTACTTATTAGTTCTAGCTGAAAAATATAAGTGTAAGGTGAGATAGCGGTCAAATTCAAAGAAATACCGGGGGTCTTTAAATTTATTGTTGACTACAAGCGTGTGCTCGTGATAACAAATTACTTTTACTAAGGTACCAACTCTAAAATCGTGAAAAATATAAGCTGGCAGCTATTTTGGCAGAATTTCTTTGCAGTTTTGCATGAAACAGCTGTTTTTGCATCTGATTTCAGATTTTGTGCCATAATAAAACTTGTTTGTTGCATATCGCTTGGTACCAATAATTAATTTAAAGCCACCCTCCTATAATGTTGTTACAAATAAATAACCTACATAATAAACTGGGCTATGAACTAATATAATAGAAATAAGAAGATAGTTTTAGGCGCACATTTGCTTCAACAAGTACGATACGAAAATCATAATAATACGTAGAACTTCATATCCTACATGTTATTTATTACTAACAAGTCCACTGAAAAATTAGCAATCGCCTACCAGAAATTCCCTACCACCGTCCCTTTAAAATTCAATTTGTAATCGAGCTGGCTCCTAATATTTCTTTCGGTAATTGGATGGGACGCGACCTAGTAATAAAATTGTAATTAAAAATTAACTATTTGATACTATTCGACTATCCCAAAGGGTGCATACTAAGTAGGTGACACGGCACGCATTTGTTTACTCAAACTAAAATAAAGCATTTGAATTTACAACGCTGATACCCGGAGTTACATTGGGCTTATGGGGGATTAGGGTCGTCTTTCTCCTGCCTTTTTTTAAAATGAGGTACGTACTTAAGAATTACACGAGTAGGAAGGTATTTTAACAGAATAAATGTTTCATTGTCCACAGACCACGTGATAATTATGACAGCATTGACATTTTTGGTCTGTGGACAGTGAACCTGAACGCATAATATTGTATATACGTATTCGATATTGTTTTTGTGAGTTGAGACATCAGGCCATCGCTTCTTAGGTAGCCTTAGTTTTCTCGTACCTACCAGCCCGAAATGCTTTGGCAAAACATTAAAATATTTGAACTAAAATAAGGAACAAATTTGCAAACAATTACCTAGCGCCATTATTTAGACTTAGCAGAACCCAAATCCCGATATGCATGTCGTCTGCTGAATTTCGCATCTCAGTGCGGTTTCTTACCACTTAGCATATAAAATAAATTACCACCAAACTAAAAATACCATCAGTATTAAAAATACTAGTCTACAACCTCCACCAATTTACAGAACACCATTTAATTTGCTAAGTCGGCTAATCAACCCGCACCTACGCATCCATTATCCACTGGGGGCTATCATAAACCCTAGTGCACATTATAATAACTTATTACAACATAATTTATTATTCTGTCATTACCGTGACATGGTTGCGTGCCCTCCTGTCATAAGTTACACTCATCCTGCCCACCTCGGTTAATTTCATTGGACACGGTGACAAAAATTCTGTTTACTTTGCCTTAGTGGCGTCAAAATGACGCCGCAGGATCAGCTCGGAAGAGATAGGTATGGTAATGAATTTGTGTTTAATTAAGTAATTCGTGTGTAATGGGCTTTAGAGTGGATCCCGCTGGCTTCTTGTGTTTTGATTGGGAGATTGTGGTGAAACGGAATTGGGGGTATTTTTCTGAATAACTGACAACTTTGAGCATCTACTTACAGAGCGCGCGCGAGTTCATGTCCATCGGGAACGACCGTTTAAATAATTCGAGTAGCATTAGCATTCAATACATCGCTATCTCATTCGGTTCCCATGTATAATCCGTTCGAGTTAAACTGTCGTGCCCGATGAATATGAATACGCGCGCGCACAGTAGTTATACTTTTGTAGTTCTCAATAAAATCAATAGTTCATTATAAACGTCTATTAACAGTGTACTGCTGAGTTAGCCTCCCCTTTGCCGTTTCACGCTTGACAGCGGGTTGGACATCGCAGTTTTGAACACACCATAAAAGTACTATTTTTCAGTTTTATTATACACCAGTATTCAGATATAGTTACTATAAGGTACATAGGGTTAAAACTGATAATACTTGAGTGGTGATCGGCAGTATGCGTCCTTCAAAATGATAGTAGAGCAGTATTGAACGCAGTGCGCTTACTTAGCAGACGAGCACTGTGAGAACTGTTGAATGGTTAAGTTGATAAACGATAAAAGAAATCAATTTCAAACATAAATGACGTAAAATTATAAGTAATTCCAACAAAGCCAGTTTAACTGATTTTATATTTTTCGTTGGTTCATTTTAAAATGAACTTGCGAACCTCTAAAAAAACACCCGTTTTATGTTAGCGCTACATCCAAACAATAGTTATTACTCTGTACATACAACATTAAAAAAATATGATCACAAACACACGCAAACAGCTCTATTTTGCGTTTATTTACTCAGAAACTTATACGAGCGCAGCATTATACTACTAGTAACTATTACTTAAACAAATATTAATATTGTCCATGTCAATATTTACTAATACGACCGTACAAGATGCCAAACCTTGCCACGTACGTCGTAAAGTGCATGAAGTACGTTTACTCGGAACAAATCGGACAAGTCATCAATTTCGTTGTGTTATTGGTGTGGGTAAGTCAGGGTAGTCTTGCGATATTGGGAATTCCTACTTAGAAGCGTAAAACAAAGTCGTAACTACATATTCATAGTTTACTGTTCAAACACTTTCCATCAGGTTGCCCGCATGCTTGTTTGTCTGCCGGATAACATAAAACAAATAAAAAACTTTACATTATATTATTACTTAAATTAATTTAATCGATTACTATAATTTAATCTATAGAGGTGGGCAACGCATTGGCGATACTCTTGGTGTAGCTAATGTCTATAGGCAGTGGTGACCATTTTCCATCAGGTGGCCCGCTTGCCTGTTTGCATACCGTATGACATAAAAATAAAAGTAAATTCTACGATATCGCTACACTACGCTAATAATTTGAGCTAATATGTTTTGTGGAATAGGATCCACCATTAATATTGATATTAAGTGTACTTTACCATTTATGCAATCATTTAAAATCGGATTTAACTCAAGCGCCTGCAAATTGTTTAAGAGCAATATTACAAGTAGATTTCTAAAGTATGCATTATATTCAGGCACTGTTTATTTGCGTATTTGAACCGTTAAGTAATGTATTTAGCAATGTGTAAACGAACTTCCTAACCACGTACCTAAGCTGCTAAAGTGGGAAAAAGCTTTGATGGCGACGCATACGCATTCACATAATAATCTACATAATGGTTGATATAGACAATTTCGTAAAGGTATGTCTTTTTTAAACCACTAAGGTAGCTAACAAGCCTACGGTATGCCTGATGGTAAAAGACAGGCCATTTCTTTATACAAGTAGGTGTGTCAAATATTGCAACGATAACACAAATACAAACCGACTGCTGAAAAAATGTTCTTCCACCTTAAAAAACATGAACAAACTTACCCTTGCAATAATAAAATTCTACCACTCACACCTACAAATACGTCACTCGAACGTAGCTAACGTTACCAAACAAAGCCGCAGACCTGTCCAAATCCGACACGCCCGCCGGCGAGACAACACCTGTATTACCATAACAAGACATGAAATTTGAATGTCCACAAATCGAATAACCCCACGCGAGCCGACCACCGGAATTAAGTTATCCACTTTTTGCAAGAAAAGACGGACACGTTAACATATGAATATGACAAATTGTCCGGCGGCGGTCCGGCCAGCGGTCCTGCGGAGTTTTACGACCCCCTAGGGCCCGCCGAGGGAGGTTGAAAATTTTTCATTCCGCCCAACCGGCAAGAGAAACGGCCAGGTCACTCGTCAAAACTGTTACAATTTCTCAGAAACAATAATGGGATAAAAACCGCCCCACGCATTTCGCACTGGCCGTCGTGAAAGCCATTACCGGCACTGTCAATGTTATTTATTTGGACGGGGCATGTTAAGAATTTTCATTTTGCCATGGGATTTCAAGTTTTTATTGGCGATCGCGGTGAAGTTTTATTGGTTTGAAATGGGTTTCTTTGTTCGCGGGACAAGCAACAATATATAGGTACCTGTACATTGATAGAATTTCTGGTTACTATACTGCAATTTATAAGATAATTTTTAACTCGCGGGCTTAACGGATTATCTCAAGGCCTTTAAATTTATTTAAAAATTAACCTAATCTGTCAAATCCTGCATCATGGTCTTGCGCGAGGGAATACAACCAGCATATTGACGCCTAGATAATTATTTAATCATTTACAAATTTACTGTACAAAAATTATTAAGATTATGACAAGAGCATTGGTGCATGAAAAAAGGAAATCTCAGCAAACTAGCAAACAATCTGTATGAATCGCAGAAGTTATGCGATAGTTAACACTTTGCATTGGACGAGCTGTCTGCTCGTTGGGCAATAATTAAAAAAACACCACACAAATTAAATACATACCTACGCTCACCCAATACGAATCCTGGGGTACAGTACTCATGGCACAATAACACATCACCGCATAGCGTTGTAATGAAAGTAGTGATTTGTGAGTTTGCGGCGACAGTTATTCCCAAATGGAATCAGGAAGAGTGCAACCGGCCGTGGACAGAATCGCAAATA
The DNA here is from genome assembly GCA_907269095.1 of Blastobasis adustella. NCBI lineage: Eukaryota > Metazoa > Arthropoda > Insecta > Lepidoptera > Blastobasidae > Blastobasis > Blastobasis adustella. The sequence goes on from OU026130.1 coordinate 11,488,512, forward strand.
CGCATACGTTGCGAACTTTACGCTGTTCGCAAGTCCCAGAGTCGGCCTGTAGGCCTGATGGAATGTATCGGATATTGGAATTGCTTTCAGCCGGCACCGAGAAACCGTATGTATAAGAGTAGGTAAGAAATTATTGGAGTGCTAATTTGAATTTATTACTGTTTTTGCGCATTTTTATCGCGCTGTAGTCGCGCTCAAAATAAGACGTTAGATTCTGACGGCAATTAAAAATTCTGCTGCGAGATATATTACCTATTTTCTTTTAAATATATATTACCCTTTGCCTTGAAATAGTTTTGGTAGGTACTCATTTTATTTTATGCAATAGGGTGCAGACAGGTACCAATTCGTGTTCTTTACTATGTTTATCTCCTTGCTTAATATATATCTAATATGAGACTGTTAAATTGTATGATATCGTTCGTTTCTAAAATATAAAAGCATATAGCATGCATGGAGAAGTGTCATATCCAAAATCCAATCAAAAACCACCTCGCCGAAAGTAACGGTATTTTCAAATTTTGAATGTCAATCTGCACTCTCATTGGGCGAATAGAACTGATCGCCGTTCCCAATATAAATGTAAATACGGCGCCCTGTGAAATATGACAGTTATAATTGGTTTATTGTGCTCGACGGCACAGCCGGGGCCGGTAGTCGGGCATATGTTAATTTTGTACGATTGAAGGCAACCACTAGATGCCAAAATTCTAACATTTGTTTTTGTCGTTCAAATTATTTATGAGCAACGTTATTGTCCCCAGACGTTTAATTAGTATCTGGGTGTAATCACAAATAATTTAATTGCAACTTTTTAATCAATATACGTAACTTTTTAAACAACACATCTTCCAGGCTTCGAAGCGAGTGAGGTTAGAGCGACGGTGGTCCAGTGGTTATTGGGTCCGACTCATCAGCGAGAGGTACCGGCTCGAACCAAACGGCCGCCATCTACCAATGCTGTTTTTTGAGTTATGTACATTACTTGAACACTAACCGTCAGATGGTAGTCGCTCCTTAGTAATTAACTAATCTGCTAAGTCTTGGCTCATAGTCAAGAAGAACCCGGGCCCTACGTGCGAGAACACAACATTAATACAAAAGAAATTGGTGTGAAAACTTGCCCGTATCAGGAAAGAGGTCCCGCGGAAAGCTCAAGAAGCGATGACAGCGATTGACATCGCCGGATGTGGTGGAGGCTCTAGTCCATCAGTTGACATCATCGTTATACTTTCACATGCAGATAAGCAACCATACATGCATTGTTGTGTTTCGATTTGATAAATAATGTATAGCCACAGTCACCCGACGGTTCAACGACTATTATTGTTTAGGCCAAGTGAACTATCATTGTGAGTAAGTAGACCAGATTTTTTGGAAACAAATAGAGTGGCATAACTAATAATGTTAAAACACCCGTGGCCCGAGGCGAGATGGCCGCTCATAAATATTCAAGAGTAACAGGAGACGGCTCATTTAGGCCCTCTGCCCCTCTTTTTTGCGTTATTGGCTTAATACACCAGAGGGTTGTTTGGATCAACTTGTTACGGCAAGAAGTAGATCGATACGGTTGTTAATGGACCACTTTTTTTTATTAATTACATGGAATTTTTGAATAGAGAATGATTTCTAATGGAATGGCTAGGAGGTTGGAGTTTCTGATTCGCTAAGGATTTTCTTGGTTTCATTTATCGAGTTTATTATTCGGACCCTGGGCCCTCGCGTGCCGCGTGGGGTCGCAACCGGGACATAACGCCAAGATGATGATGATTAGAATGTGACAATTGTCAACTTGATTAAGAACTTACGGATCTTATGACTTATATGGGACAACGTGTCCTAAATACCAACGATATTTCATTAAGGGCTGATATTATGATTTTCTAGTCAGTCATGTCTTAATCTAACAGCTCTACAAGGTATATCGTTGACTTCTGGTAAGCAGGTATTTTGTCCCATGTAGGGCGCCAAATACTGAACCAGCGTTGACCCAAAAATTTATAATAAATGAAATTGTTAAACACTTTGATTGATCTCTCATCTCGATCTCAGCTCTAGTAAAAATGTTTTTTCTTTCCAAATAATATATTTAGTTAGGCCCATGTTTGGCGCCAAATTTCAATATTGTTTTAGATCCAATTCTGCAGTCGCTTTATCGAATACAATGAAGATTTGTCAGTAAAATTTTATCATTATCATGCTCATCCTAGCTTTACTAGTAGAAAAGCTCTTTCTGATTTGCTAAAAACGCTCTCACTAAAATATGTGATGTTTTGACTTTTACGTGCAACTACTATGACCCGCACAACCCAATAGGAGAAAGCCGATTTGCCAGAGCTACAGCCGTTTGCCAGCAAGGGAACCACGAGCATGTTTTAGGACCCCTCAACCCTTCACAAGTAATTTACCCTAATAAAATACTACTACGACTAACGTATACGATTTTTTATTAGGCACAGTTGACAGTATATTTTTTAGTTCAATATTAACTTATAATAATAGTGTTGCTGAAAATTATGTATTATAAATTATAACGTGCATGTATCATCATTATCAGCTATAGTAATTATTTTCTTTACAAATATCATATTAAGTTCTCAGTTGCAGGTCAAATTAAATATCGTAATAATTATAGTAATTGATTTTTTAACCACGGTTGAAGTTGATTTGAATTTGGCGTCCACCAAGGGACTAAGTATCACCACAGCCAATAATAGTCTACTGCAGGACTTAAGGCCTCTCCCACAAAAGGGGAAATGGAGATCGCAGTGTTAAAATATAACAATGGATAGCGCTGCTGCCCATTTTCCAGCCGCGTAGGCTGTCTCTATACTCTAGATCTTTTGCCTCGACAACATTTGTCCCCTTATACGACACCCACGAATGTAAGAAGTTGGCGCTATTCCACTCTATCTGACACCACACGAATTTTGAGTGGTCTGCAACCGCCTTCATTCATGTAATATACAAAAATATGTTCTGTCGGAGATCAAAATCATGTGTACCCACAGAATACATTAGCAACTCCAACCACCATTTAGCTTTCTCCAAACGTCTGTTACTAATACAATACATCACGGCATGTACGGGATGTATTGGGAATTGATCGTGAGTTAAGTCACGATTGTTGCGCCCGGGATCATTCCTCCGGGATTCATTATCCCGACTCCGGGACTGATTGCCGGCATTGCTGCGGATTCTGTGCGAGAGACGCGATGTAACGCGCCTACTAGGTACCTATATACCTACTTGGACGTCTAGACGGGATTTATTGCTTTTTAAACAAAAACTAATCGTTGATACGTAAACACTATTGTTGTAAGTAAATTTGGCTGTTTAAAAATAAGCCGTTTCTTTGATCATAAAAGGCAGATTTTGGTCGACATCAAATAGAGCTGTCTACGCAACGATCTACGTTATGATGAAATCTTAAAAAATATTATTAACAATTTTTATGTTAAATGTTGAACACCTTTATTCTGCAGTAATATTTTTAAATTTACAATAAATTAGGCACAAAGCGAGACATATTATTCATACGAGTACCTATGCACCTAACTCTGAGACCATTTTGTAAGTGTTCATACAGAATGACCTTAGCCTCTGGACAAATAACGAAACCCTGTGTAGGAGTGCTACTCTAATGCAATTCAAAAAAGTTTGTCATATTTTTCAATACATACTGGTGCTTTAAAGCGATGAATTTAAAGTGATTGTTTTTTTCGGTAAATACTGGAACGGTTGGCATGACAAAACTAGTAGTCTTCGTATTTATCCAGAGCGTAAGAACGCCCTATATATTTAGAATTACCAAGCCGCCTACTCAAACAATTGAGATAGATTTTACTACCCGCGTACCATCGAAGAAAACGTACATCAAACAAAAACGTTTGCAGAAAATCAGGAATCGAATCCGAATAATATGATCCATCCGTAATAACTTCTACATAGTTAGCCGTCCTTTGTTATCATAGCAAATAATGAGAGTGATAGTAGAGGGGCGTGCTACGAGCATAATTTATTCGACGCCGCGGGAGATCAGTCAAAGTGCAAATTGGCCAACATGTGCACTCGTATGCAATCGATAAGTTATGGTTGGAATTATGAGTGGAGGATAAACAAGTGCTAGTACACACATGCAACTCAAATTGAACATGCACGTAAAATACTTTGCTTGGCGGAAGATATATCTATATAAGGCGGTGATATACAAGTAGGCGAACTCCTTAGGCTTGACAGAGACTCTATCACCGGTGGTAATTACTGATAGTTCTTTAAGGTTGCTTATATGACTTGTCGTCAAAAACTATTTTGCTACTTAGTGGTTATAGTGACATAGCATTATAAGGTGATGACTGACCGCTCGGATGATGATGATGATGAGCCTTATAAGGTGATCGTATAATGTATAACTATGTCTTTGTGGTTAATGTAATGTAAGAGTCATAATAAACTAAATAATATTAAACATTATGCATGGATAATTGCGCTATCCAGACAGACAATCTGATAACTTTCATAATGTAGATAGATAACATGAATCGAAACATATCGCATGTATAATATTCTTAAACATTTTGTAGGTACCAAACTCATAAATGATAGATACACCATCAGCAAAAAGCTAATGCATCTCGCTATGAAAGCGTATAATGGAATTTATCAGAAATCGAAGGGGTGTGTCGTTGCATCTTCCCCTAATTTGGTTTTTATTTTATTTCAACCCCAACGCGTAGGGGCAGTGCGTGGAATTAGTCTTACCATATGCGCTCCTACTTGTGTTACACTTGGCTCGGCTGTTCACTTTTACGGTGTGCGTAAGGCTAGCTGTACTCGTTTATTTTTTAGTTAAGTTTTACTAGTACCTAAGTTTTACTTGCATATTTCATTTGGAATGGTAGCCCTTAATGTGTATGGTGTCCTTCTAAGAAGTAAATATAAAATTGATTTATCAATAATTAGTTTATTAACAGGCGATCCATGTAAAACGTAACGCGTAATAAACTGTTAATTGTCAAATTCTTATGTGTACTGTAAATGGAAAAATTAATGTAGTATATAGTAGAACTCAATAATACCAGTTCGTATTTATTGCTATTTGTTCAAAGGACAAATACCTACTGCTACTTGTTCAAAGAACAAATACCCATTGCTAGTTGTTCAAAGAACAAATAGCAATAAATTAAAACTGACGTTTTCTAAATAATTATAATCTGTCCAAATAAACGATAAGAAAAAAAATTCGTTTTCTTCGTAACAATAACTTGAAACAAATATAAACTGACATCTTACAAAATTTCGGTACTCCGTATCAATTAAGCGTAACAATTTTATTAATGCTCACTAGCCCTGCCGCGTTTACGCACTCCATGAGTTTATACAAGCACTGTAATCCGAGTACGTAGCATGTGCGTGTAGCTTTAAATTTAGATCCAATGCCGATTACGCACGCCCTTTGCGGCCAGCTCCCGGGCTAACTCTGGTGTAAGTTGATTTATGAACTGCAGGGTTGTGATGTTTCGTTTTTAATACACTTTGGACTACTAGCTCTTTGACTACCATATCGCCGGGTGGTAACTGTTGCGGCGATCGAAGGGGCAGCATTTGTGCCAATTCCATTTGGCCTTGCAGTTGTGAATGTACGTCTAGGATCAGGTTAGACCTGATCTTCTTTCTACTGTCAAATTCTACCTTGCTTTATACGCCGATATCCAAGACTTTATAGGTTAGCTTCAACATCGTCTAGATTATGAATATTTTTCTTAGCACTCTTCTGTACCGAATCCAAAGCAGCACTTGACTGATCCATCTCAAAGCTGGTACCAGTACTCCAAACAAAACCGAACGTGTGGTTAGTAAACCACCACTTGAATTGAACATTCGACTGCAATCTCTCTCTCAATATTATTCTTTGTGAACACCCATTAAAGCAAATCAATAAATCAAAAGCGAGTGAATTAGATAAGATAGTTTACCCCATAATTAATTATAAGTAAAGAAATTAGTCAGCTGTTTTCACCGACTACGTGGGTTACCGTGTCCACCGTGGTACACCGTCATATGTGGGTTAGTCGGCATATATCTAATAATATCACCAACATGTTTAAGTTAAAAGTTTCGTGTCTAAATGAACAATTTATTAAACGCAACTTATTGATCTTTAAAATAAATTCATTTCTAAAATTTGTAATTTTATTAGAATACCATGATATGCATTTGTTGGCTCAATATTGTCTGTTTACCAAACTACAAAATTTTGTTGTAATTGAGTACTTACTACCAATATTCTGTGATTGAGTATTAAATTTCCAAGAAATTGAAAAAATTGCGTAAATAAAAATTACAGTTTTTTACATATTTCCCATAAAAATCCGTCATTTCGTAAGTGCGTAAAATAATTCATAAATTTATTAATTTTCGCGCCCACCGTGGGGCTCATAATGTTTTACTGTAAACGAACCTAAATGGATTAGAGATGAGTAATCGGAAACTGTACTAAGTAGGGTTTATTCTTAGGAAACTCGAGGCAGATTTTAGAAGTAAGGGTCCATACACCCGGGAATCGGATCCGGTGTAATTTTTTGAAAATCTTTTTAATTTATCCAGTAATTTTTTAATCAGTCAGTGGTAAACAAAAGTGTGGCGTACTAGGATTGAATTCCTAATACAATTTAACTTATACATGTATTGGCTCTAACAATGCTTTTCAAAGTCTGCTGCAGAAAAGATCAGTGCAACGATAATTCACGCGAATTCAAACGATTATTTAAACGTAATCCTAAGATTTATACTCAAGCAGTTTGCATAACAACGTCGCGTTATCAAACGTCATTATTTACCTCGCGACGTCATTACAAGCCGCGCACACACTGGCTGTATCTCGCCCACTTGATCACCGAGGAACACATTTAAGCAAAGAGACGTGTTTAATCTATAATGCGCCTTATCGCAATATTTTCCATTTCCGGGGAAACCGGGCAACGTCGGCGGGGCGTCGCCAGGGGAAATAAGGAGGGCTGAGTTTCACTTTGTTTTTTTCTCTTCCCCGGGAAAATTTTTCGTAGTTCCCTCTTCGTTTACACTTACAGTTACCGGTGTTCCGCGCGAATGTTGCCTGCATCGCTTGTGCCGCTGAATTAAATATCGCTGGCCAAAGGGTGAAACGTCTGGATTTGCATTTCGTTTGCAACAATGAGCCATGCTGGGGCCTGTTCTTTGTGCTCGAGTTGGATTTGGGAATTGAGGGTACTTTTGCAGCCATGTAAAAATGTTGCGCTTAACGCACTGATTGCGATGCATTTGTTTGTGTCGGGCGGGAGATTCAATTTGGCAGTATGTTTGGGATAGGAAAACATTCCACACGCTTTAAAAATAAATGTAGGTAGGTACTTAACAATAAATTTATTTCAAAGCTAAATTAAATGTGGGCAGTGTTAGCTTATGCAACAGTTTTTTATTCGCTTAGTCATTCCATTCTTTAGGTATGACATCCGGAGGTAATATTACCATTTTTAAGTTACTGCAGTACGCAATTAGCTAAATAATTTAATCTGTGCTCTACACTGTACTTATTTACCAAGCAACATCGACCATCCATCCTCGATCTACCGCCATAATTCTACGTACACTTTCAACACCACTCAGGTATCGATAGCGGTTCTATAATTAGTTAATGCTCTCCGCTCATCTCCTATAATTTATTGAGACGGAGCACCTCCCCCACCCCCCCTGAAACCCCCCAGGAACTCGCGGGAATAGACGCCGGTGAAAAACTCGACCAAAATATTAATGCATAACTCCGCGAAAGGTATCGGCGCGAATTTATAGTCGGGCACAGCAGTTTTGATGGTAACGTGGTGAGACGATGTCGGAAGGTTGAAGAAGTGGATTAATAAATATATAATATATATTTATTAATCCAGCATATTATGTAAATTGTTACAAAGATTAGTGTTGCTCATGAACTGTGCTATCGTCTATTCATGGTCGTCATCAACTAATAAGTTGATCGAATGATCCACTCATGGTGTTCAAATCGCTAATTAAGGGGACAGAAATGAACGTCACCATTGCTTTTTGTTTAATATTAAGGATAGGTACAAAGACGCGAAGAGTCGGAAGGTGCTGAAATGTTCTTATCTGTATGGCTCCTCTTTGTTCAACCTTGTGTTCAATTTTTAAATCTGAAAACATGGAACTATTTTATTGACATTTTCGTTGTTATTTTAATTAGTTGTAAAGTGTCGAATTGTGTAAAAAAATAAATTATGGTCTATGATGAACTTGAGAATGGCTTAAGCGATTTGATTAACTGTGTTTAGAGTAGTTAGGAAATAGTTTAAATTAGATTTTTATGGAAAGAAAAGTTGGAAAATATCGAATAGTTGGCGCAGCAACCGGACAGGACTACATTTGGCGGGACCAATTATTTTCAATATCTTCAGAATCTCTATTAAATATCTCTTGTCTTTGGTCGGGACCGTAAAAAAATATCGTTGAATCTCAAGACGTGTCGGCCGCGGTACCCCACAGTTGCACTTCAATAGTCTCGCCGTTGGATTAATCAGGGTTTGTTCGTTCCACTCGGCGGTGAGAAATTGTCGCCATCAGCGCCCGCGCCGCCCGTAATAAGTCTATGATGCATCGCCTGTTGGTGGCGCCTCGTATTTTTATCGTAATTTCCCCTCTTTACTAAAGAGTAAGCTGTAGGTATAGGTAAGCGGCGTCAATGTTGTCTCAATGAGTGTTGTTATCGTTGTTTGTACTATTTGCTGCTAAATAAAAATCTTGGTGGTCTGTTCTTGATATGGATTTGGAAAAGACCGTTTTAATCGATAAAATCTTCTATAGCCGTGATTTGGTATAGGGGCTATGTTAATTTTGGTTCATGCAAATAAAAGATACAGCCCAAAGTTGAACATTGTTGAGTTATGTGATGACGATTAGTGAGATTTTCTGATTGTAAATTAGGTCGTGTCTGTAAACCACATGCGTGTCGCGTATTCGGTCGGACCGGAAACACACAGCCTACAATGACTATAAGGCGGTCGTGTCGACTAGGCAGATGACAGTTAATATAATAAGCTTTCTGTCTTTAGTATAGAAACTAAAATTGCATAAATTTGGGACAACACGCAGACATTGTCTACGTCTGTAGGTATGGGCACTAAGTCTCAAAGCTCTGTGGCATTTAGGTATTTTAGGTTCATTCGCCATTCACCAAACAAATTGGTACATACAGTGTATTTATTTCAGTACACGAAAATCCATTCAAGAGAACTTCAACAGCTAGAAAGCTGTAAAAAGTCATGACTCTTGTCTTCAATGATGAACCTTCAAAATATCAGCCGAGTTATGACATTTGTCTCTCTCGCAATCGATGGCCAATAACTTACTGTGTCACCTCTACGGAATCTTCATAAACTCTATCTATATAGCTCCTTGGAATTTGAACGACAGCGCGTTTCAAAATACCTCCCTACAATCAGCGCCATCTAGCGTTGACGTATAAAATTTTGCGTTTTCATTTACTATGGCCACAGAAAGTTAATTATTATTTCTCCAGTCCCACAACAATGCACTAACAACCACAATATTGAATTGCAACCTCTACAAATATTTCCACTACCCACAATTTCCACTTAGACGTCCTCTCGTCGTAGCTACACTTATACGTACATATGCACACTTCAGCTATACTTTTCCCATAATAAGTTGCGAGCTCCTTGCCGTGATTGGCTCAGCTCCCGCGGGAGCCAAGTTCGTCAGCAAATGAGCAGTGAGCTAACACGGTAATAATTTATAACACTACCAGAGTTATTTATTATCTGGGTTATGATGGTAGACTGAGTGGCTTGGTGGAGTTTTTCTTAGTAAATATGAAATCTGTGTTCGCGTTATGAGGCTGATAATATTATGTTCTGGAATAGAGTTTAAGAAAAAGAAACGTGGGCTGGATAATATAAATGAAAGAGTTAAAAATCGGTAGTTTTTGCATTGGCAGTAATATGACCGCCATCGTATCTGGTATAAAATCGTATATTAAATGGTATAAGAATCGTAAATAAAATACGAGTAACTTAACAATAAAAGTAGAACCACGATAAAAGAGGAAATAATTATATATTGGATAAAATAGCCCCAATAATAATCAATGTCCAAGTTGTACAGCGAACGAATAAATAAAAAAAATTACTTCGATTAGCAGTTAGTTGGTACAATATTTTACCTATTACAAGTATTTTGAATTCAGATAATCTAACCCAAGTAATCAAAGCCCAAATACAACAGCGAGAGCTGAAATAAAAAAAAAATACTTTAATTGACAGTAATTATTACTGTTATAGTAGGTACAATATTTTACTTATAACAAATATTTTGAATTCAGATAATCTAGCCCATGTCTAGAAAGGTTAAATTTTAAAAATATTAACTTCAGATACGATACATTTTAAGAGTTATGACCGCTGGTAAATTGATGCTCCACAAAAGTTCCATAATGGTACGTTTGTAGCGCAAAAGGTAGGTAGGTAACCTAACAACAACAAAAACATATCACTCACGCCCTCGCGTACGTTCCAGAAATAAATAAGTACAGCGCACCAGTGAAGAAGATATATGGTGTGGCGAGGGAATACAATTCAGGATAGCAAAGGTCGTTCCCGTTAGTAAAATGTAAGTAAATTTGAATAAAACATGGCCGGGTTCCTCTCGGATGCGCGGGCTTTTTTCTTTTTTTTTTCTTTTTAGAAAAAACATATTGTGCAGCCAGATTTTTCGCATTTTTAGATGCAATGTATATGTTACAAATGCTTACAAATTCGAAGAACTTTTTTTCTTCACACTTTTTTATTTTAATTGTGAATAATTAATTGTAGATTGGCTTGTGTGTAACGTAAATTATGTTATTTATCCGTGACAAAAGGCCATACAAGGAACTGAATTATAGCAACATGTGCAAGATAAAGTGACTATCACGCACTGTTTAGCAAGTAACGTCAACAAAATCGATATAAAACACGATAAACACCATGACTACAAACGACAAACGCGGTGGCATAGAAATATACCATTAAATGAACTTAATAAAAGAGAAGAGTAAAGAAATAGAAAAGGGTACCTGTTAACAGAGTGAACTAGGATTTTATGGGTGACTAGTGATTTAAAGATTACCAGCATAAAAATACGGGTTTTAGATTTTTGTATATTGTAGACAATTAAAACTGCAGTGTTTTACATAGAAAATATTTTTTTTACCCCGTATTTTATTTTCTTTTTCGAGTTTACGAGTTTATGTTTTATCATAGCCGGAAAATCGGAGTAACCAGTAAAATACGGGGCATCTAGTAATCTCTAAAGTAAACAGAGTTTTTTCCGAAAATTATGTTTTTTATTTGAGAACAGATTATTTAATCTAATTTCAATAAATAATTTCATCACATCGCTAATAATAGCCCGTATTGATTCTGTGATTGAGCATGGCTATGTTTGCCATAATCTCCATGACACACGATGGGGCCAAAATTGAAAAAGTGTATAAAAAAATTATAAAGAGCTAACATTGCGAGCTTGGATTGCGGGCTTTCCCCCATTGTGCGACACGATTTTCACAATTCTGTGAAAATTAAACTTTTTTTTGTAAACTGTTTCAAATGACTAGTAGCACTTGTATTTTCTTGACAATAATATAAAGCTCACAACATAATTAATATTAATTTTTTTCTTCAAACATTCTAATCTTTTTTTTTTTTTGCTATCTTTCCTCGCCCCACCTCACTCATACATTAGTCGTCCGGAATGATGTTCGAAGCGGAAGGGTTAAGTAGACACGGCCGTAATCCGCCGCAAGACAACAATCTGCTCGAATTTATTCTAATTAATACCCAACCCATTTGTTTTGCTCGCTATTTAATTAACTAGTCGTGTACCGCCGTAGTTATTTCTGGAAACCACATCAATTTACGTATTGTATTGCCTTTACTATAACATTTTTAATTTTCATTGGAGAAATAGTATAGCTACGGTTTTTGTGATGTATTATTTTCGTAAAATGTCAATCTGATCGTGTATTTATAATACGTGGTAGCATCTAAAATATGCAATTATTACAGTATTAGTAATTCTAATAATAAAGAATTTATTGACTTCAATATTTAGTCATTAAACCCAGAACCTGGCTTTGGCAGTGGCGTAGCATTGAGAACCTGGCTTAGGCAGTGACTTAGCATTAGCCAATAGTGATACCCCTGACTTAGATATTTGAAACACCAGGGCCACAAGTCCACTAATTTAGTAATTGGATCGCAACACCAGCTCAGCAGCAGTTTTAATTGTAGCAGTATACCAAAAACGCATAAAATTGCCATTGAGCTGCGATTGCGATCCAATTACAATTCAATTACTAAATTAGCGGACTTGGGGCCCTGGTGTTCCAAATATCTATAGGCAGCGGTGATCACTTCCTATCATGTGGCTCGCTTACTTAAAATATATCAGTTACTTGAACCCATAGCGCAACAGAACTTTCCTGAAATGGTCATTTTTGGAAGAATTCCTAACAACGTACTTTCACATTTTTCGTACTTTTTAGTTACGCATTCGTAACTGCTATAAAACGAATAAGTAAGCACATTAATAAAAACAAATAGGCAAAGATGCATTTATATTTTATTCAGCAGGGACTTGACGACATGTCGCTCACCCAAAGGGGTGTAGGGCGTTAAAACAAACGTCGTAAGGTTATGGGATTCCCGTGTTATGTTAATATAATGGTGGTAATGTGATTTGTGGCTAAGTGTGTGTTTGTGTCTACAATTCATTTTCTCCGCTCTCAAATTGTACGTGACAGTTAATTTTAATTGTGTGATTTCTTTGAGAAGCGGTCTTGTCAATGTTTATACTCACTTTTGAGGTGTTGTTTTGTTGATTGAGTAATGTTGATTATATTGATGCAACATAACAATGGGAAAGCAAGATGTGGATTTGTATCATAGGTAAAATTGTAGTTTATCAGTTTTCTGGCACACGAGTAAGTAACACGAGTAACACGAGCTTTGTTATTTGGATGCCGCTGTGTGAATTAACCGAGCATATTTGTTTATAATTGCATTAAACTGTTTCATATACCTTAGAGACTGATCAGCTAGGAGCCAGAAAACAAGCAAGACCAATTTAGATGACGCTGATTGGGATGATTAGTATGACAGAGTCGATATCGTAATGGCTAGGGGGTCCGAATTATAAACGAGAGGTACCGAGTATGAACCCCAGTGCCACCATTACGGTGAGGGAAGATCATCATAATCATCATCATCGTCTTAGCGCTTATCCCGGCCTCTGCCAGGTTCCGCTTTCCTACTCATTCTTCTCCACTTCGCCCAATTTTCGGCATCCTCTCATCGCAAACCGTTGGCTCTTGCATTTTTCTCAGCGATGGCAATTAACCGTTTCTCGGGTCGCTTACGGAGCCTCTTTCCTGATACCGGCAGGTTCAGGCACCTATTTTCCACGTAACCAGCGCAGACGAGCCTCCTCGATATTATCTGCTATATCCCTCACGCCAAGGTTGCCACGGATGTACTCGTTACGTACTCGATCGAGTCGCGTAACTCCGTACATCTACCGCAGCATTTTCATATCGTTGGCGTGGAGTTCGCGAACGTGTTTCGTCAGCGCTGGCCATGTCTCGCAGCCATAGAGCATCACAGGTTTAATTATACTCTTGTATATAAGCCCTTTGAGCTTTACAGGCCTTATACTCCGTTTTGGCGACATTCTTCAAAGACTTCAAACCACCGTTTTCTAGCACATCCTTCCACGTGTTTACTCTGGTCTCAAGATCCTGCCTAAGCTTGCTAACCAGTACAATGTCATCAGCGTACTTCATAAGCCAACGAGGCATGTCCGGAATTTCCTGAATCAGAGGGCATCGAGCACAATGCAACACAGGTAAGGGCTCAGCACTGAACCCTGGTGAACTCCTCCAGTAATCGGTAAGGGTTTAGTATGGCCTACGATGGTTTTGACGACGGCTCCAGTATTGGCATATATATCCTGTATAAAACTAATGAACGCTTACGGTGAGGGAAGATATCGTGATGAAACCTGCACAGGATCAGAAGGCAGTCGCCAAACTTAAAAAGTCAAAACGCCACAATTTTTAAATAAGGTATTCTAAAAGGAAACCGCTTTCAGTAACTCTGAAACCGCTTGCTTAGTAAAAGATACTGACATGTTTACCGTTTGCCGTTGATACGCCATGTACCGCTAGGATAAGGGTACCTAGGTTATTACGTTCCGGACCCACCCCCGTGGAAATCTATGTGCTATTCTGGGCTGCAAGCTATATTACTGCCTTTCATGAAACTCTGTTCAGTAGGTTTTGCGTAAAAGTACTCCTAGTAACGAACATCATTCCAATTTTCGCATTTGTGATATTAGTATAACAGTACGAAAGAAACCAACGTCTCGCAACCACTGCTGCAAACAGCAACCCCACATGTCATATTCTCCCACACAGACGCGCAATGGTCAGCAAACCAAATTACGTTCGAGTGGTCACCGCTCTAAACTAAGCTATGCTCTAACCCGATCAGGCATAATTTGTGACCAATTAGAATAATGGTCCGCAGCCAGTGATGTATGCGTGTGCTGATGTGGGAGAGCAGAGGTGGGATGGAGAGGTTGTTTGTCGTGTAGTTTCGTAAAACTGTTGACGTGAATGAAAAAGGTTTTTTTCTGTCACTTGTTTTTTATAGTGTTGTTGAGAGCTACATGCTGTTTTTTATATGAAAATAGTAGTACCGGTGTTTCGACGTCGTCAATATGATTACAACGTAAAGAGTATCATGTTTTCCTGTTTAATTAAAAATGACAAAATATCATATAAAACTCGAATTTAATGTTCTTGTGACATTAGCAATCAGCTCATATTCATATTTCACTAAGTGTACCTTTTTCAAATTATTGGCGTTCAAACCTGAATCATCGGGCATCATCATCATCCACAGCCTGTACCAGTCTACTGCTGTACTTGAGCCACCTCCACGTAGTCTGTGGTATTTCCATAATCTCCGCGCGTAGCGGGCAGGTTGCGGTGTTGAACATATAAAAACAACTTTTCTGCTATTTTTCTAGTTTACGGAGGTTGTAGCTTCTACTTGTATAACCTTGTATGATATCCATAAGTACTTACATACTAGGTATATTCTATTCTGCCGGATACCACAAGACCATAAGTTTTAGCATCAACTAATTATCCGCTCTACTCATTTTCCAGTTCATCGATGCATTGTTTGGGGAGGCGTCCGTCCGGTGGCAGACCGTCAATGTCGCCTGCAGTTTGTGTTTAGTTATTTAGTGCTCAGCCTAGACCTAGGCTGAAGGTTCAGACTAGACTGTCTAGATCTAATGGCCAGGATACAATGCATGCACCTACTATTTACTTTACGCCGTTAATAAATAAGTACTCTGCCGCAAATGTTTAAATTTATTATGCAATGAAATAATTTCAGTAAAAATTTGTGAGATAATTTAGTTTTCAGCACACAGAATTTTTGAATTGGATGGGAAGTTTCGGCCGATAATTAGGATGGGCCATTGATAGTGAGGCAACCGTGAGCTGTATTGCTGGATAACGCCGTGACAGTCCATTGTTTCCTCTCTATATCTTGAGAACCCTCAGCTGTTTAGCCTCTGCCGAGAGGTATCCGCCCTTGATTGGAAAGGAAAAATATTTTTATTTCACCATATCATCATCATTTATTTAAAAGTCTACAAACGAATTCAACATATTTTAAATATTAAAAATGGATACGAGCTTGAACCACAGCCGGATTTTCAATCTAAATTTTATAGTGCATATAATAGTTTTATTCATAATACTCAAAATAAATCAAAGATGTTTTCAATATTAATACGTGATGGCGTATAGGAATTACTTAAAGGAACCTCTTACTTCCAGCTATAAGTGTATATATCTATCCATTTGGTTCCATCTGTGATTACACACTCCGTGCTTAGCAACGTCCGAGTACCCTCGTCAGTGTTCGGCTAATTTATACCCGCATTTGTTTGACCAAAAAACGTTTAAATCCGCCAATTCAAAAACCCATGTCGACTTACCTCTTTCAGGTTGGAGATATATTACTATTCACTGTCAAGTACCTATCTGAGAGTTTTTAAGCATCCATTTCAGATTTTCGCCTTTCAGTTTCGGAGAAGGATGTCTTTAAATTGTGACGGGTTGAGGGTTGATGAAGAAATAGTACTTGTATATCAACATATTCAATAATCGAAATAAAGCATTACTCAAAGGCAAAGAAAACATCTTTGCGACACCAGTAGGCTAATTACTTAAATTATTGAAATTATTACTTTTACGATTTCGTATCATAATTCATGGGTTCAGTTGCTAACAAAGTTCCATTTCAATAAACTGAATCTATTAAATTTATCATACGTAATCGCAAAAGTTACAATTTCAATTATTGAACTAAAAGAATTGTTGACAACAGAATCACGTTATTAGCCTACAGTTCACAGTTCTGATAATTTACTATCAGGTGACCCACTTTCTCAAATCTCATATTTTCAAGAGGTTTTCTAAAACTTCCTTTATTGACAGTTGACACTAACATATCATCTGTACCGACGACAATGCTACTTCTGAATATGTTCCAAACTAAAATGAAAACATCCAGTAGATAGGTACAAAGTTCGGCTGAACGCCATAGTCAGCAATTAACATGATACGTTTAATTACCCATGCATAAATTGTGAACAATATTGAGTGTTTACGAGTACAACTGTTTGTGAAGCGACGAATCAATATTGGCTGTCGGATACGGTAAACGTTTTTGTAGATAATCTAAAAGAGAATCCCAAATTATTTGCTCTGCGCTGTTTCTGGCTCAGTCGTCAGAACTGGAGACTTGACAGTGGCAGAAAAGTCACTAGTACTTACTAAAATAATTATTTAAAAGTATTTCTAGTATGAAAAGGATACGTTTTCTAGTCTAGTGGCAGTACCACAGGATAGAAAAGGACTAGAAAAAGACTAGAAAAGGATACGTTTTCTAGTCTAGGACCACAATCGGACCGGTTGTTTGGACCCGTATTAATTAATTAGTCCAGCTGTCATGCAATAAGCTTTACTTTTGACACTCTTCTTGTGTACCAAAGGCCATAATAAAGTCAAAATTAAATTTTGATAACTGCGGTCACGGTCGGCTGTTGACAGTTTGATGTTCGCGTTAGAAAATATTTTGCAAAATGCTCTCTCTACTCACCATTTATTTACTTAACAATTTATTATACACAATAAATAGCGTACAGATATTACAGAATTTAAGACGACACAACAGGAAATACTTATTTCTAACAAGAAATTTCTTCCAGCAGCCCTATAAAAGAGAGTATTGTATAATACTTGACATAAAACCCTCACTTGACATACAATCACTTCGACCCGCTCTAGCCGTCAATATTCCATAAAGTTTGCATCCCATGTCCTGGCCATCATTCTCGCGGTCCAAGCACTTTCGCAGCTCCTGGCCATACCGGCCATAAATATCGCCAGCAAATACCCGCCAATCGCGCCCTCGCCCCATTTGTCGCGTTGCACCGCTAAATAATAACGCGCGAAACTTTATCGCTCTTATTTATTGGCTCATTATGCGATAATTACGCCCAGTAACGCCGTAATGAGGAGTTTTGGGAGATTTTTCTACGATTTTTTTCGAGGTTCGAACAAATTGTGCTTTTTTTGCCAGTTCAAAGTCGGTATTATTGAACGAGTAAAGGCCAAGTGTTATCATTGCAATATGATACATAAATGTTTCACGCGTACAACAGTATTAAAATATGTATAAATGGGGGATGGCGAAAGAGGTGTGTCAGAACCGTGCTTTGTGTCACTCGATAGTCTGTCCTCGATAGGCAATAGTGAATCGACACAATCTATATATATCATTAATTCAATTTGTGAATCGTTGTGTTTCGGTTTTAAGGGTAATGTAGCAAACAAGACTAGAGGTATTTCATCTTAGTCCTCACAGCGACAACACAACTCCGGTTCTACATTTTTGTTACATGAAACGTTATATGCGACAGTTACCGCTTTCCATCTGTGAAGGTACCTCGCAAAAATATTAACAATATGAACTTCACGTTCTTTTTCACATAACGTAAAAAAAAACTATCCCACCATTTATCCCGCCTGGATATAAAATATCAATTTTATATCCCGCCTGGATATAAAATTTACCCCCCTCTATTAAAAATATCGAAATACCAAGCGCCTCACAATTCGCATAGTCCAAACCACATTACGTCCACTCCCAAACTAAACGGTCCGCACCGTTCCGTTACGCGAAAATAGGCAACGAACCGTTGAGAGGCTTTGTATCATTACGCCGAATATTGCCCGTAATATTCCCTAAGGTTTACCATTAAAACTATCGGGGAGAACTGTAACGCGGGTAATTTTCCCAATAATGGGTTAAAACTGCCCCATCCCGCTTGATTTGGCCGCAATTACGGGGAATTGAGTAACGTTTCCGCGATTCGTATAGGCATGTTGGTATTATAATAAAACGCTTATTTCAGGCATAAAGTATTACAAAGTTTAAAATGTTAACAAGACCATATTTTGCCCGTAATATTTAAAAAATCTAACTGTTAGTACTTATTTTCCTCTTATTGCAATCCTAGTAATATCCGTAATCGTAATCACTGGGGGTATAAAGGTAAGGTATATCATTATATTCTTTCAGGTATACCGAATATTCTGGTATGTTCGTTAGGTCTCAAATTACGATGATGAATAAAAAGTCTTTCCAATGTGAAAGGAGGAGCAAGATTACAATTTTAGATTTCCTTCTTGGACAAACTTACACACCGTCATCTAGTAATACTTATAAGGACTTCATCTTTAGTTACTCCGAAAAGTTCCTTTAATCAAACAAATGTTCTTATTTAATACTTACAATTGGCTGAATTATAATTTTTGTAGGCACGATTATTACGCTAAAATATGACTACCTATTGATTTTTAAGTGTATAAAAATTGAAGACTCTTGCAACAACTAATGGGCTCCATGTACCTAGATTACGTATCCTCTCTACATACAAATTCTGCAAATAGCTACGCAACGTATAACCCAAAGTATCTGGAGACAGTCTGATAGTCTGATATTTGAGAGACGGCGCCTAGGGACTGGCCAGTCCAGCCGTCTGTCGGTTCGTAATAGAACTTTCTAGCTACGTACCACAGATTAATCCGTTTTGCATTGCTTTGCTGGACTCGGACATGGTTCGTCGTATTGAAATATCTCTGAAGTTATGTTATATTTTAAATCAGTATCGAGATCTATCTAGGTATCTATTTAAGATAAGCCAGCACAGTTACAGGCATTAGACACATCATCTTAAGTATTCAAAGTGACAACGTATCTGAGGTTTTGCAGCATTTCTGTTACTAAAAACCAAGTGCCCAAATTGTATATTGTATGGTTGGCAGATATCACTTTAGATCGGGTGGGCTGTCTGCTCATATGAAATTGACTGGTCACGGAGGTCAGATGGCAGTCGCTCCGCTGTATTTGCCTGATCTGCCATATCCTGGAGCGCGTGCGAGAGTACAACCGGGATATAAACACTGATAACTTATAATGAATAATATCGACAGCCTTTTATGTACCTATTGTCAATAACTCATTACATTACTATCATCATCATCCTTGTCCATTGAGAGACATCTCAAATAGAAATATTCCTTTCCAAAGTAGTACACAACAAACGGTCTTGGATTATACCTACTTATCTGATCGCCATTCTACCGTCCGTGCAATAGTATTAGATTCTAACCGTATAACTTCAAAACAACATTAAGAACACACTCCTAAATAAAAAAAAAGCTGGCGACAAATTTTCTTCTCCAAAAATTATGCATGAAGCAATGTTATTCAATGAAGTGCGCGGAACTCTGGCACACCCTGCGACCTGGTGAATTTTTAAAGCCGCCTTGTCTCGACGGCATGAAATTCATTACAGCAGCCACGTAAAAACATCCACCCTCTTTGTTTAAACGCAAAATCACAATAAACTTGCTCGTGTAATGGCCTATGCATTTTTAGGAGGCGAGCCCGGCGTCATTTTAATCTGTGGAGGCATTTTGGTGGCGTACTCTTGGTATTTACTTAAGGGTATCTGGTGGGTATTCTATTTTGTCTATAGGAGTATTTATGTTACGAGGTATTTTTCCGTTGCTTGTTTTGCAAGAGGCAACCGGACTTCCGAACAAAATCGATATTTCATCAATACTCTGATACTACTCGGTTTCTATTCTCGTGTTGATAATATACCAGATTAACTTTTTATGAGTAAGTATGATAACAAAACGTTGACCACAGCTCTCAGCCCACTAACCTAACCGAGAGAAAAAGTCGGATTACCCCCGACCAAGATTTTCTAACCAACAGAACCGATTTTTATTATACTAAGAATCTGGCTTAACTGCCTTTTACATAGAGAAAACCGCATTCAAATTGGTCCGCCCGTTCGAGAGCTACGACGCCACAAACAGACACACAAAGCCACAGATACACACGTCAAACTCAACCCCACTTTATTCGTCATATATTAATAAATGGTACAGTCACGACCACAAATCAAATCGCGCTAACGCTACCTACGCCCACGCAACCGGCAGAAACTTTTTGCCCTTTAATAACGAAGCCAACAACTATAACTAATCTAATTTCTTGTTGGATCATATCCTCTGGGATGCAACGTCGGGAATAAGGATCAAAGTTGTCGCTAACGCAATTCCGGGAGACGGATTAGTTTCGGCCAGAGCGGGTGGCCGGCTACCTGCGTTTTGGATATTGCTATTAATTATAATAATCAAGTTATTTTGGAAGCCACTACGTTTAGTTGGTAAGTTGTGGGTAATCTCGAAATTATTGGGAAGATGATTGAGATGTTTCTGTTTACATAAGATTGTATTATTTAGGTTTTAGAATTCAAATGGCGCATCTCTATGTTTTTGTAGTGCTTTGATATTCGTACAAAATTTGTGTTTTTTATTATTGACTAGTGGACCCGGCGCGACTTCGTTCGCGTACGTTCTTTACCTACCTACCATTTTTTTTCTTGCTAATAAAATACTTTTTTTTTATTGTCAATGAGCTTTTATTTGACCTTAACTTACCTGATGTAACCTTCCTCTTGAATTAAAATCCGTTGCTAAGTTTAAAAGATTTAAGTGTACATAGATACGTAGAGATATACATAGATACAAAGGGACAGACAGCCGGAAGCGACTTTGTTTTATATTATGTATATAGTAGATAGTTGACATGTAAAGAATATGTATATATGTTGAAGTTAGTATAAGCAACCCTTACTAGCAGTTCTGTAGTTCCAACAATATTCGCAGAGAAAAAATAAATTTGAGCTAACGTCCAAACCAAAATTGGAATTCTCCCGAAGTGAAATTAAACTACGCATATTGAGACCAAAACTAACCGTTCACATTCACCCCTATAAAATATTAAAGAGGTAACCTCCTCAAACATCCGACCCCTATGTAATTACCCTCAGGTACCAAACCGATAGATAATGTCACTCCTTAAACATTAAAGCGATCGGACTCCGAGGACATACGGAGATACAACTTTGAAATTGGATGCTCGTATGAATATTAGAAAATGTTATTTCGATTGGATTGCTCGGAGGTCTTGTTGGTATAAGATTTGCATACCGGATCGGACACAAAATTTGCTATTAAATCCTGTTACTAGGAGATATTTTATTTATGAATAGTACACTATAGAGTAGCATAATTAAAGCTCGGTATCCATAAGTGTAACCCACAGATATCTAAAAAGATTGACTTATTTAATGTACTATCTACATAAATTCAAAGAACAATCTACATTAATTGAAATATGTCAATTTGTTTAGATTTCTGTGCATAATATTTATCGATAAAGTGCTCTACTTTTCTTATTATCTATTGAAACGTACTTCAAACGTTACTTTAGTGTAACAAACAAAAGACAAAGGAACTGAAGTCTGTTAAGGGTGAATGTAAATTATGGTTTTGTCGCTACTTGTGCTGCTAGATATAGCATTTAAATTTCGTATTCGCTTTTGTGCAGATGTCTTTGTAAGTAATCTCAATTCTAGATATCTTTACATGGTATAAAACAAAGTCGCTTTCCGCCGTCTGCCCTATGTATCTATGCACGCTTAGATCTTTTAAAGTAAGCAACGGATTTTATACGGTTTTCAATAATAGATGGAGTGATTCAAGAGGCTAAATCTAAGACAATAAGGGTCGATAGGGGTAAAGTAAGTGTACGCAAAGAAAGTCGATATAATGTAATCTAGGTAGTCGAGTAACTTACATTCAGCATGCATTCAAAATAGGAATCAGTGTTTGCTCATTTACTAATTTACAACGAAAAAAGTGAGCAAGATTTTTGGAAAGTATTTCTCGAAGGGGATGGAACAGAAACGCGAATATTGCATGGAAAATAAAGTAGAAATCTGACTCACGCACATAAAGTTTCAGGAAATCCTTTTCGTCGAAAAGGATAAACAAAAAACCGCGAGTTTCGATTCTTATGCCCGTATTACAGAACGTAACTCAAGAGGAGTTTGAGCTCTAATCACAGAAAACCTTTGTCCCAACCGTATTTACGTAATTGAAGATAAAATCAATGCTTGAGTAAAGATTTTAAATCAAAACTCCTCAGCCCGAGGGGGCTGATCATGAATTTCGTTTTAAGTTTCGTTCTGGAATAAAACCTCGACTCAAAACTAATTTTAAAACTAGATTCATCACTGAGTAACGTTCTGTAATACGGACCTTAATATTTTAGCCTGTAATGTAACTATCCGCCTGTTAAACCAGACGCATTTAATATGGACACTTGTCAAATAGTTCGAACATCCACGGGAAGAGATGAACAATATTGAATTGGAACCAAATTATATTATTTCGTCCATTATTTTGGAGTGCACTTTAATGTGATATCTATGCAGTCTATTTTTTCTATACCTAAGTTGTTGTTTGGTGAAAACTTAAAGATATACGGAATATAAAATATTTTTAAAATCGGTACTGTCGCTTCCCATATCAACCAAACATCTAAACATTTTGACGACCTGAGTGGTTCAGTGATTAACAATTAACATGCGTCTATCATGCAAGAGGACCCGGGTTCAATTCCCGGCCGAGCAGAAATCGAAATGATGATTTTAATTTCTGTTACGGGTCTGGGTGTTAGATTTATACTACGTGTGTATTTGAAAGTATTTAACTAGTTCATCAGTTGCAGATCACCCACAACACAAGCTTTGCTTACTTTGGGGCTAGGTGGCGTTGTGTAACTTATTTATTGTAATATTTATTTATTTTATTTTATTAAACCATTGTATGTACAACATTTACGGAGCAATATATATTGAATATTTTAACGTTACCTGTTTATACTATTATTAATCATGAACATGAAAGATATAATACATAGGTTCATATTTTCTACTCTGAGATATAAGGTTTATCTAGAATTTAGTTAGACTATACCCTGTCCCCATGTAGTCAGTAAGGACGTCGAATGAAGGCTCCGCAAATGCGACTGTCGTCTGACCTTTTGGGATTTGCCTGCGGCAGTATTTGCTCTGAGCCAGAACTATCTCCCTGTCCAATATTTGCGTACGTGTGCTCGTTACTTACTGTAACCACCTAAATGAATAATTTCGGTCGGTTTTGTGGATTCTGGTAGTTCTTTAAGCTCTTCTTTACTGTGGTAGTAGTTATGTGCATGCATTTAATTGTCCGTCTCTAATTTTAAGCTCTTAATCTTTACAGTGATGGTTAGAATGATTTTGTTTGTATCTTACTTAAATGTAAATGGCTGCTAACTGTGGGCCTTATAATAAAGCTCACTGTCACCCAAAGGGCAATGCAAGGGCAATGCTCGGAGTCTCGTTGTGTAATATCATCAGAAATCAGCAAGCGAACCAAGGTCACCGACAGCTCGAAAGATTGCCAGGCTTAGGTGGCAGTGGGCTAGGCACATAACTCGAAGAACAGATAGCCGATGGGGTAGTGAAGTTCTCGAGTGGTGACCACATATTGGAAGACGTAGCATTGGTAGGCCGCCCACAAGGTAAACGACCTAGTAATTATAGCAGGTACCAGCTGGATGCGGCAGGCAAACAGGACCGGCCTTTGTGGAGATCTCTGGGGGAGGCTATGCCCAGCAGTGGGCGTCTTTCGGCTGATATGATGATACGAACTAGATCGGTAAATTTTGGATACAGTTGTCAATAAACGTATCGTGACATTTATATAACTACACTGAATGTTACAGATATTATTTCCCATACCTACATAATTTTCCGACCTTCCTCAGACTCTTCAAGCAAATTCACCTAAGCCTTAGCAAATACCTCGAATTATCCGAAAAAACCACGAACAAAGGGATGATTTATCAAAATAAATTAAGCATAAGACAGTCACCGGAGAGTCGCGGTCGTCAAATATTTACACTGGGGTCGGAGAGCGAATGTTACGGATGGCATTATGCTGAATAACGAAGCGTAGCTTGTAGCAGACATGCAAATTGTACAGGTGGTTGGTGCGCATATAGGCTACACGGATTTGTCTGACTGACGTTACCTGAGATTACAGAAGCTGTTTATGTAACTATCATAGACGGTGAGGGCGCCGTATGTTAAACTACGTCATCTAAAATTGTCACGAAAAAGAAAAGTGACTTTGTTTATTTATTTATTTAACAATTTATTGCACACAATATATAGTAAACAGAAATTACAAAAATGAAAGACGACACAACAGGCACTATTTATTTCTTAGAAGAAATCTCTTCCAGCAGGCCTATTTAATGGTTCTGAGGATCATTAAATAGGCCTGCTCACATCGTCTTGGCAGGTCGGAAAGCGAAACTGCCAAGACGATGTGAGACTGACCGGTTTTTTTACTCATAGAACCCACACATATGCAAGTACGATTGCTACGAAAAGTTAAAGTTTGGGTAACTAAAAAATGATTCTTATTGTGCCAGGTTGTGCACAGGCAGACAAACGTTTTGTGGGTTTCCTAAACGTCTACTATCACTGCATAGTGGATTTTTTCTTGTCCTCGATAACGTAGGATAACCTACGTTAATCTCACTGTGTATCATAATCGTTACTCATTGTATTTTGCATAGGTATATCAACCAGGAAGATATATTAACAGTTTTTTCTTAACTAAAAATTTTTTGTTGAAAATCCATAATTTCCATTTAATTAATAATTGTCATTTTTTCGTTTGAATAGGAATTTAATTCAAGAAGGTAATATGTGGGCCAATATGTAGGCAGTCGTAATTAGTTTAATTTCAATTTACCATGGGTGTATTTCAATCGCCAAATCATCCAATTCTTTGTCACGCAATGTAACTTAATGTATGTATTATATTATCTCAGTGGACGTAGACACTCATGAGCAGGGTAAATCTCATGTGAAAACCTTCTGCGATCCATCATCGTCCCGACCACTGTACGAATACGAGAAAATAATCACCCACCGAGACGAAGAAACGAACCATGCTAACAAGGGAAACTTGTATTTGATCTTTGCGCACATAATATTAGTATTGTGGATTTCACTGAGCATATTTATTTTGCTTTGTGTAGGTACTTAGTTGTTTTAGTTGCCAATTTTATTTGAAAGGCCGCGCTTTTCGCGTTCAATTGTTTATTTCATTGTATTCAGGAACTTCGAAACGTTGTGTTTATTTTTGATACCATTTCCAAAAATGTAAAGTCACTGTAATCTGGACGCCTTCAACGCTAGAGTGAATAGACAGGCATGCTCCATCTTCGGCCGCATCAAATGTCAAATGCCTTGATAGCCTAACTTAAAAAAAATTAAAAAACATCCCGTACGGATACAATAAACTGGCAGGCCATGAGCTAGTTTGCTACCTAGGAAAACTTTTAAAAACATTTTGAAACATCCGGTGTTCGAGAAGTAAAAACAAAGTTTAGAAATGTTTCAGACACAATCTGAAAGCATATATATACATTCCTAAACAAATTGCAAAAAAACTAAACTTTTTGCAACATTTGTAAACACTAGTGTAGTGTTTACAAATGTTGCAGTATAGTGCAGTAGTACCTATAGTGGTATAAAAATATAGTACGAGTATAACAATGCAACAGACATGCACGCGCCGTTGCTGCAACAGCGCATTCACAGCGCGACACAGATTTGGATGCATCAAAATAGACTAAAAAGTTTCACCTCACCAATATGCAAATTATTTGCCCACACCTACTCCCTGAGGATCGAAGGAAATTGTCTCCTCTCCACAAGGTACCTTTTGTTTTAAAGGATGCAAGTGCGGTGCGTATGCACTTAATATTCATTAATTCCGATTACGAAATGAGCACGCACTCTTCCGCTCCGTTGGCGGCGCAGATTTGAGTGTGGTTTTGTTTATGTGACGTTTATATGCAGAACACTTGAGGTTGAGGTTGCGTTTTGTTTTTACTGACGGGTTGATGGTTCGATTGGAACTTTATGTGCTTGTTTAGGTACTGGTTGTGGGAATGCATCTTGGATTTCAATCAGATGATATGGTGATGATGTAGTAGGTTCAGAAAAATATCGTAGTGTTCAAGCTCGTGGGTTTTGTCGGCTTTAATTATGATTTGAGTTTGGTGACTGGAATTATGTCGTACTAACTCGAAGAGGCATAAAATCGGCATAACTAACGTCCAGTTTTTGAAACGCTTGTCAATGTTAATCATCGATTAAAACTCTTTTCGTCTCTGTCTTTAACTCATCTGTAATTATGGCGAATTTTAATTGAAGATTAACAATAGGTAAGAGAAACTGGCCGTAAGTGTCTACGATCTTTTCAGACCCCTGAACAAAATGAGTGTTAAGATTAAGGCAAACTTTAGTAATGGGTTATATCCAGACCTAAAAAAAATTAACTGAATATAAAAATAATTGAATATATTATCGTCACCCAACAAACTCTTCTCCCATTACATGGCACGTCTAATGTAATCTTCTCACAGGGACGCAGAGCCTACGTAAGAAATTAAGAACAGTCCTAAGACTTCCTCAAGGGAAATCCGACCAATCACGGCCTTGGAATTGCCAGCGCACGATGCCTTCACGCCTGGGTGATATTAAATGCTGCGAAATAATTGGCTAATTTGCTAAATATTACGTACATCTTATGGCATTTCTTATATCGCTTGGACAATCTCATATAATATACTAGTGAATTTGTAGAGAGACCGACAGAATCGCAGAAGAAATGAACAGACATTTTTCTTTTGAAATCATAAAAAAATATCATCAGATAATACAGCAAAGTAAACCTCAGCACATTTGTTTATTTCCAATCCATTACGATAATTATGAAGAAATACGCCTGTCAAAACATCAATAATCGCCGAAAGAATCCCTAAGGAGCCAAGGAGCGAATTCCGAAAAACAGCCGTGGAAGCTTTTTGAATTAGGAACCCATTCATTTCAAAGGCAAACGCTCTTCTTTGTCGCGCCCCTCCGGCCGCAAACTCGTTCCGTTTTTAAAAACGCCACCGCTTTACTACTGGCAATGTGGAAAAAAAATGGAATCTTTGTTAGAATTTGAAATCCCAAGTGATTCGCGCGTCACAACGAACCGAGCGACGCTTCTGAATTACTGATTGATTATGCATTCGCGTCACGGGTGACATGAGACGGGGTGAAAAACAATATAATACGAGTGTTTTCCGTATCTGACGGTTACACCAATATTTTTGAAACGTCGGAATCTAAATATTTTTACTAACAATTTTTGGACAACCAGAGACTACTTGCTGTTAGTAGATTATTGAATTTTCTTTATGAAAATCAGGCCCGAATAACAAATTAGGTACGAAAAAAAGGTCCGAAGTGGGATTTAATCATTTCAAACTACAAATGTTAGGAAAAAACGAGCTAAGTAGAGCCTAGATCCTCTAGTTATTTAGGAAGAAAATATCACTATGTTGGTAATCTTACCTATCTGACATATCGTGAGTTATAAAATAACCAATTTATAAAATAACCACATTTCGACCCCTTTCGTCCAAAAACATGCAAAAACAAACAAAGAAATCGATACCGTCATCTACTCAAATCCAAACGCGCAGTCACATTCAAAATGCGCTATTAAACTCATTAACAGGCGACCCTACTCATATTGTTACAAGCTTTTCATCTTGACACCGGCCCCCACAAGACTGCCGCTGCCCGCTGACCAATTTACGACCCCGGCGATGGCGACCGCAGATAGCCAATGCCCTGCGACCGGCCGATAAACGGAGAGACCCGAAGAGGCCCGAAGGCTCGAAGCGCCCTTTAAAATTCGAGATTTGAATCGAAATGACCGTTCCATTCTTTGGAATACTTTGCCAAATCAAGTCTTCTATAACCCATTCGTGATTTTTTCATGTTGTAATGGGTAAATAAAAATAATATAATAACTATAATATTACAGTCGGAATTAATTCATGCGGAGCCGTATTACAGGTAATACATTTCAATCCTACGTAATAGACCAACGCCAAAGATATAACTATTAACCTAATTAGGAATAATAACAATGAGTTGCTACCAACTTTGTTTGAAATTCATTAGAAACTTACATTTATCACGACACTAGGACATAACAATAATGTTGAAAATTAAACCCATTTTGCATTGCAGTTGGAGTCAACACAAGTTAATTACGTCCCCGTACATATCTGTCCACTAAATCTAAAAATAAAGTAGCCAATTAAAATCGAAAAATCGCAGCAAATGTTTGACTTGTTAGCTATATTTTTATTACGGCAACCCTGTGTCAAACAATAGTTTTATAGCCATTGTAACTTGGTCTCCCCTTCGTCGGCTTTTCCTTAGCTTTTGGGTGGCCACGGGCGTCGTTCTGAAGATAATATAGTTCAAGTTATAGTTGTGGGTGCATACGGTCATTGTTTACACAAACAGGGCAAATAATTAAGAATGTTCATTGGTTTTGTCAACACAATCTATGGTCTCGGAGCAGAGGGCTTCAATTGTTTGCGTTCTTTCAAACGTGTGGTATTGGTGTTCCCTGGCAGATTGGATGTTTTCTGCTTCTCTGGTTTTGATATTGCTAATTGGAAGATTGGAAATCTTAAAGACTTCCAATGTTAACTAATTTTACACATCATGTTTTTCATTCACAAAAAAAAAGATATATTATTTCAATTTCTCTGCCTTTTTTCTATCTTTTTCGTCTTTATCTAATCGAATGAATGATCATTATAATCTAGACGCCCTCAAGGCTAGAGAGAGTAAATAGGCTGTTCCTAGACAGACATGCTCCATCATCGGACTCATCGTTACTTACCGCCAGGTGAGATGGCGGTCAATTAATGCCTGTCTAGTCTAAGTAAAAAAATATTTAATTAATATTATAATGGCTGTTTATCACACATATTCAAATACCAATCGAATATTGTTCATTGTATTATTTGTGTTATTTAATACATTTTAAAAATGAAATTTGAAATATAGAGAACAATACCTAATCAACATATTCTGTAACAATGGCATATGAATTAAATACCTTCTCTTTGCAAAGGAACTTTCGCAATCTGTACCTATTCCATCAAGGAAAAAATTGGGCAAAAAAAAGTTCATTTCCATCCTTTTCCCCGAAAGGATTCTTAAGGGGAACTTATTCGTTTTGCTATTAACTGTGTTTGTTTAGTCCGGGACGTTCGGGACATTCTCGGGTCATTATCCGGGACGGGAGCGGGACACGTGATGCGTGAAATTATTTCGTACTTTACACAATTTCGGGTCGCGACGCGATGCGTAAGCGAGCTGGCTGGGGTGGGTGGATGTGGAATAGTATGGATACGCGGAAGTTGATAAAATGGAAAATATTATGGAACATATCAATCTGTTAGTATGGTTGGTCAAAATTATAGTCACTCGATCTTTTTAAATTTTCTAGTTTTACTTGGAATTTTTTTTTTCAGTAAAGTTAAGGATTTTCGTATTTATAGGAATCTAAAGTTAAACATTATTTACTAGACTTAAGAAAGTAAACTTAATTATTTACTAGACTTAAAAAAGTAAAACTAACTTATAGTTTTGGAAAAACTATTTAGTTTATAAAATTCTAATAAATCTCCAACAAGAGCCACCTATTGCGGTGCAATTTCAAAGCCACGAAATTAATTATTTTGATAAAGTTCTATAAGAAATATTACATACTTAAAACTTTAAAAACTTTTATCTACACTCATAGCGTAATGTTCCAATTACATATTCGAAAACAGTTGTTTAAGCATACACTTTTTTCACGCCAGTCTATAAAAATTTGAAAAATTACTTTTCGATACAGCATTTCCCATACTATTTCCATTACAGCTGTATCGAAAAATAACTTTTTAATCATTATGCAACACTTTTCTTTTTTAACATTTTGTTGGGCGCCGGGACACGGCTAAATGTTGGCTGAATACCTAAATGTCTTCAACAAATTCAAAATTCCTGTTTATATTTGTGATCAGTTCATAGTCTGTGGTTGTGATTGTGTAAGTACATTTGGAATTATTTTTCCGCTAAACAGAATATTTTTTCTAATTGTTGTAATTTGTGTTTGTGAATGTTTTTTCTTGTTTGAAGCAAATAAATAGATAAATGTGAAAGTAGTGAAGTAAATTTCGCTTGATATCCTCGACGCATAGATACAACATAACTGACTCGCAGCTTACTTTCAGCAAAGTTGAGAAAATTAAAGGTACGATATTTTAACATAAAAATATGAGTGTAGATAAAGTAGTGTATGCAACTGCATATAATTAGGTATTATATGACAGTTGCATAAACTACTATTATTTCACTTTACACACTTTATTTTCTTTTCTCTGTCTCTCAATCAATTCAATCATTCGTACTTTTCTCCTTACAATTCGGTTCTGTCCCCAGAATCCACAATGTGATATTACTTTGAAAATATTCGCAGATTCTACCATACTTTTCTTCATCCCATTTGATTCTGTGCCACAGAATATTGATATGTGCCGAATTCATTCGATATACATCGAAGTAACTCGGTGAAACTACTTTCTGACATTTTTATTTTTTCATTTTTTATTATTAAAACAAACAACAAGAAACGATATTTCTTCATACTGAAAGAAGAAGAGGAGAAAAAACACAAAAAGCACTATACATGAGCATTATCTTCTTTACTTAACTTATCTAACATTCACTTTAAATATAGTTCAATGAGTCGCATCCATACAATACTCTTCAACCCCCCGTCCACATCGGTCCCCCTTGCCCGGTCGCTTACGATTGGTATAAAATGAAGTCGTAATGCAATACATCTGCTACAATGCCCCGTTTGACACCATGATTCATTCGTAACCAGCTATTAAAGCCAGCATTTGGTAGTCGTATAAAACTATTAGCCGGTTGTTTATCTCGGTAGAAATATAGGGAATGCTTAGTGCTTACTACGTGAGGATGCCGAAGATCGGGCTAAGTGTAGACAGAATAGGAAATGGCTGGCAGAAGCCAAGATTGACCGCTTGGATGATCATGATGAAAGAGAACGCTTTGTTATAAAATACAATTTTAATATTTTGTCAAGTTGATAGTTAATAATAAAAACAATGAATATCAGGGTAATGGGTTTATGTACAATCAGTCCAGAAACTACAATCTACAAAACAAGAAATTTATAAAAATAATTTAAAATGTTAAAAGTACGAAAGTGTTTACGAAAGTCCACAACTTATGCCCGGGCTGGATCACTGGGTTTACTGTTGGCCGAAAAGTACAGGTTGCAGATTGACTCGACAGACTATTTAATTTAGAAAACTTCGAGGATAAACTTTTATGCAGTCACGTGCATAATTTGACCGGTCAACTGGTATTTAATTTTTGGTTTCTGAAGATAGCTTCTTCTAGCTATGATACTGATCCACCTTCTAGTTCGAAGGCTGGGAGAACTCTGCCCACTCATCCGCTGCACTCTCTAACGAAGGCTCGGGTCTTCACTTAAACACGTTCGAGAACGCATTTGGCACAAAAGAAGATATAGTCTTGATGGCCAGTACTCATAGTCGACCAGCCAGTTTCCGAAGTGGTCGATATTTATTTTTGGACGACCTCATGTTTAGCAGCCAAGAATATAATCCATGAAGACATGATGAAGAATTGGATCCAGCAATTATCTAGAATAAGGGGAGCACAAAAAAGATTGAAATCTCCGCAGACTATGAACTGTGTCCGCATGACAACATATGACATATAAAGAATAAAATAATAAAAGATTAACGTCAATTTGGAAAATGTGATATTTTAAATACTAAATCAAATATTTGCTACGAAAGAAACCTTCTAATGTGATGGAAAAATGACCCCCGTGGCATGGGGGCCTACTTGGATTCATAAGCAAAGGAAAACAAGAAGATACAACGGTAAGAATCCAGACACACACCCCAATACCCTTGTATTTGTTCAAAAACCCTCATTACTTTTACCAATTGGATATTTAGGAAACGAGAGATCATTTCCCCAAAAGAAAATACTCTAATCGAAGTTCGATTTGATTCAAAATATTTGTAGAACGTAATTACAACGTAGTCAGAATTTACAGTATTAACTAATTTTCCAGGCAAAGATGATGAGCAATCAGAGCCTGAAGGGCCAAACCCAAGAATATACCAATTATATGTTTAAAAATGGACAATAAAAGGGTCAACGTGCTGAACAGTTATTTGAACAGGAGTCCTCATAACAATAAGTACAGCTTCAGGGCAAGACTCTACAATAGTTCAAACAATTTTTGTACGTATCGCGGTATGATATTAATAAATGTATCGTGGAACAATACCTGTATAATGAGTTTATAGCGCCAAGACGCTAAAACTACAGAAATTAAAAGAAAATTAAAATTCACTAAATTATCAGATAAAATAAAATGAAATTCAAAAACATGTACACTACAATTACAGTTTATCAACATCAAATATAAACTCGAAAACTCAGTGAAACAATTTAGCAAAAACTTTCAACAAGCGGTATTGCAATAACTTTGTGAAATAGTCTCCAACTTATACATATTATAAACCCTAAGCTCCAAAGGAAGATCATTCCCATCAGTAAAACAAGTAAAAATAGATTTGACAATGACTATTGTTACTATATTTGAGTATAAAAAAAACTTCATATGTGTACGTAAGTACAAAAACATACGTTAATGCTACTAAAAACATACACATATCTGTTTTTATTTATCAGGAAAGTAGAAAATTCCTAACAAATTCCCCTGCACGGCTGTCCCATCTCGTTTGCAGAGTGTAATAAATTAAATCTCTCGAAAGGTGTCAGGGAGACCGAGTAAGAAAATCATTTTAAATTTTATGTTTATTGTAGGTACTGTATTTACCCATATTGTACTAACTTGAGTTATATTATTATATAGGCAGCATCTAATATATTGATAATACTGACGGCCCACCTGATAGAAAGCGGCAACCGTCGTCCAGGACATCTGCATCCTAAGGAAACGGATGCGGTGCAAACGAATGATGATGAGGATATTAAAGAGCTTATTAGAGACGAGACAGTAAAATGACACTGACCAAGGCAAAAAGAGCATGCAAGCCAGAATGGTAGTGGATAGATGTACACTTTAAGTTTTACTGGCGACCCGCCCTGGCTTCGCACGAGTTCTCACGGTTTTTTGTTTACTATAATATGCTTGTAGTTGTACATAATATAAAGCTATCGGGAGAAATTCTCTAACTGATGGTAAAAGCCACATCAAAACCACGCAGTTTTAAGAGAAGTTGGCGCAAATATAATATACACACAACAGATGCGAAAAGCGAATTTTAATTATACTATGTATAGATATAAAAGAAGATTCCCCAAATTATTACTTAGTACAAAAAACATACAATTAATTATGTATTAAATACATGCATTTTTCAGAACACAAATATTTTATAGCCAAAGACAAATAAATATATACTAGACCTTTCAAATGATTCTATAACGTGTCGAGATAATGAAAGTACGGACAGCCATCATCATCATCATCATTATCCTGCCGTTAAATACGTTACAGGAAGTACCGATCTGAAACCAAAACATTGGAAGACAAAATATTGACGCGTTACTTAGGCAACCATTTGCGCATTAGAGTTTACACAATCAATCAATTTGCGAAAAGAGCTTCCTCATTGGCAAGGTTTGACAGCGCGTTTGGAATACTTTTATGGGGGAGATAAATCCGATAAGTGTGTTTGTTTGTGTTGAGGAATTTCGCCAATTTACACTCTATGCTTCGTTTCACCTGTCGGAGACTTGCAAGGCTTTACCGTCGCGACGGGCTCAAGATTTGTAATGTTCACCGCGATTGGTGGAAACCTATTTAATAGGTAGACGAGTGTGTTTTATGAAGAATGACTATTACTATTGACTAGGATATAGGTAGTAGTTTGACTTCTGTAAAATCCTGATTGTAATACTTTCGTTTACCTATGGTTAACATCGACAGTGGTGTACATATATGGATAGACTTGCTTCTTCTAAATTTTGTATTAATTATACATGTGACATATTAAATTCCAAATTTAATTAGATTTGTAAGAATGAATTCTTATTAAATTTGTAATAGAAGTCTAATTTTAATGAGTTTTTTTATTTTGTTACATTTCTTATGACTCGTTAACAAAACAATTTCTTCTTCCCATGTTTAACAACCATATTTTGTAGCATAACAGTATTATCTAGTCTTTTTTCCATTCTAGAATAATTACAGACATCTGCCAATTAAAAGACAAGCATACAGCGACACAGGTTCAAAAATTAACTACCACTGATCGATCTTTTACACTGCACGTGGCCGTTTTACTTTAAAACCAACATGGCACATTTTTCCAAATTGTCACCAAATCTGTTACGACAATCACAACATCGTTAGCAACAATGGACAACAACAGTCTTAACCCTAACAACAGTTAAATATCCTCATTTCACCGTACATTGAACCAGAATGGGGACACAAACGCCAGAATCAAAATTGAATTTATTGCTTGTCAAATTTTCGCACTTGTTGTACCTATTGTACTGTATTGTGGCGGTACCAATGTTGGTAATAGCTCTAACACATGGTATTGTAGCATTGGAAGGGTTGACTGACGATAGTGTTAAGAGTTAGAGGAATAATGACGCAGGAACTCGTTAAGCTGTATTCAGTTTTGATAACTTCGTTTTTGATGTAAAAATATTGTTATTTGACGGCCGTTTGGTGCGTTCGCTGATTGGGAATTTGTTTTGTGGCTTGCGTTTTATCGTTTTATGATTTTTATTTTATCTGATTTGATTTG
The DNA here is from genome assembly GCA_907269095.1 of Blastobasis adustella. Taxonomy (NCBI): domain Eukaryota; kingdom Metazoa; phylum Arthropoda; class Insecta; order Lepidoptera; family Blastobasidae; genus Blastobasis; species Blastobasis adustella. Next base: position 11,523,965 of record OU026130.1, read on the forward strand.
ATTATGAGTTTATTTAGAGAGACTTACGATTATTTTATTATTTTGGGTTCTATCATGAGTTTTTGCGAGTTAATATTGTTATAGTCCTGTAGGAAGCATTATTTAAGAAAGGTAATAGACATACCTACTAAACTTTGTATTTGATATAAATGGACAAGAAAATGTAATATTCATAAACGATTTATAAAAATAAAATTACTTTTCCTTGCAGTCCAATGATTCACGAAGTACATAATAGAACTCCACCCCCAGATACAAAATAACAATAGGTATATCTAATGACAATATTCTATTTCCATATTGACACAAAGGCTTCATAGCAAACGATCGGACAGCCCCATCTAAGGATAGGTATCTTAGAAAGTCTACGATTCAAACACAATTTAATTCAAGAATTTAACCCAATAAAATAAAAATCAAACCTAAATCCCCAGCCGCTGAACTTCCCCTATCATCTCAATTCTCCGAAATATTTAAAAATAAAAAAAATAACAAACTGCTGTCCAAGTCGCCTTTCCACTAAGCTTTCCACCAAGTCGGACTCTCGGAACCCACCCTCGTTTTAAACTTGTCGGTTCCCTTAAAAGTGCTAAGCCGTGTCGAGCCCGCCTTATTCCCAGGGACACGACTCTTATCCATCAATAACTTTGCATACGGCCCGGCCTAAGTATAGTTTTAGGTTTACGATGCCTTGTTAGGCGAAAAGTGTATGTGACGGGTTTAGCTTGGACATCGATTTTAGCTCCTTTTTGGAACAACTATAGGGCGATGTAAAAGACTATGGGTAGGATGTGATGAATGAATATCAGCGTGAATACCTATCAAATGGTAGAAGAGACCCAAGGGTTCATACCTATGTTTAAAAAGTATGTGCATAAATGCAAGCACGGTGCTGCTCTATCTAAATGTATATTTGATAATTATAGAAGATCGCAGGTAATTACCTCCGAACCATTGACATATTGTGTATGTGTATATCTTTGTCAAAATCTTTGCTTCAAAATGAAATGTCATGTCAGTCATCGCGTAGCAATAGGACAGCAATAGGAATCTAAATCTGAACCTATTGGCGCGGATACTGTGCGGTGACTAAGTAGCCGCGACTAGGCGGATGCGACGCGGTGGCTGCGCGGTAGGAATACGGGCGCGGCATGTTTGCTGATTTATAATAAAATATGCTTTCTATCATTGACAAAACTTGAATAACCATTTGGGACATAAGGCGCAGAAATTGCGTAAGTCTGAATGATGATGCCGATCACCGTCCACCATCGTGACTTTTGTCTACATCATCCGAATGTATTACCATAACAATATTTCTGTAGTCCATAGCTTTGTCTTGTGCTCATTATGAGATTTGAACACGGCCTCAACCACAGAGTATATTATACCTCAACGGAATATAATCCGGAAATTAATGTTCCAATTTTAAATACTGGTCGCCAGCAGTGTTCCGAAAAACCATCAAACACGTCACAATCAACCTGAAGTCAGAAGAACCAAATCTGAAGTCAAGCATGAATCTTTAACGACTTCGCATATTTAGAGCGAGAGTTGCGTACATCTCGCAAACCTTAGTAAATATGAGTTATTTCCCAATAGCCTATTCCGCGAACAGAGAATGGTAACTGGCCATCGCGTAATCCATAGGTATGCGTACGAAAATAATCCATCGACATTAACTCAGTTGAAGATGACTATGATATCGCTATCTCAGACATTATGTCAACCAGTGTTAGCCAGATGAATAATAATTATAGTAATGTTGAGTCATTAGAAACGTTAGAAAAGTACTCGTAGTTTATTTACTTACGCACATTGTCTATGCATAATTTTTTAATTAATATAAACAAACATTGCTACCAGATAGGTTAGTCAATCGAATTGGCACAGCCCACACAGCCCACACAGCCCACACAGCCGCTACGAGACTGCTAGAGAGTGCTACGAGCTACGAGTTCCATTCGTAATCACAACTGTTTTTCAATTCCATAACATTTTCAATCAAGCCTTCGTCCCCCGCGGGAGGCTTCCATCGTCCACTCGCACATAAATTCGCAATTACGTCACCTACAAACGACATTCAAAATTACCTATTGCCAAAATTTTTTTTCGTCCCAACTCCCAGTAGGCATCGAAACTCGGTGGGAGTGGTCGGCTCCTCCCATTGGTCGTTATGGACACACCCACCTCTGTAACAAAAAGGAACGTAACAGCTTGTCCCTAACCGCCGCTAACAGCAGAGCCTTGAGAATTTCTCTCTCCCTTTCTTCAAGTGGGTTTGTTGTGTTTCAGGACGGTTCCCGCTGAAACTGGGTTCGGTTCGGGGTCCCAGGAGAACGCGGCGACATCTCTGGACGCATGCGTGAACTACGTCGAGGGATTTGCGGCAAGATGGCGCCTCTTGTCTGAGTTGGGAACGGAAAAGTTGTTCGATTTTGTTCGAGGTTTTCTTTTGCAGTGTTCGGACGGAGTTATAACTTCGGTTATTTTCAGATACCTGATTCATTGACTCCATGGTTTGCTGTATAGGAAACTCGATTGTTTAGTTATGCTCGTCCTATGTCATAGTAATGATAAGTTATACTAAGATAATTACACTAATAGTTCTTAAATATTTTTTTATAAATTTAAAATAGTTTTGAAGTTATTTAATCTCTAACCTAACCGACTGAAAAACGTCGCAAAACCCCGTACCAAGTTTACAAATAGGTACTCTACTATTGGCAACCTTTATTGGCAAACGTACCATATTTTATAAAATCAAATAAAATTACGGTCATGACGTACCGTCAGTGAATCTTGACTTAGTGATGAATGGACAAAAGCAGACCAGGGTTAGGTTAGCCTATACATATTTAATTTTGATGTTTTGACTTTGAAAAATACATGATCGTATGGAAATAAATGATCGAGCAGAGCGAACTTGAAATATTTGGCATTTTGGCTATCTAAATAAGCTTACGTGATTGTAATTAAAGTAAATACAATGTTATAAATAAGCGAGCGAAGCGAGGTCGACATTTTTGGCATTTTTGCTGTTTAAAGCTCACGTAGCTGTACATCTGTTATCTGTCCTTATGTATGATTTTAATGCGGTTTTCAACAATAGATAGAGTGATTAAAGAGGAAGGTTTATAAGCAAGAAAAGGTATATAGAGTAGCTGTAAGAAGTATGTAGGGTAGGTATAGGGTATATGTAGAGTAATGTAGGGTAGATAGATCAATTCTTTATTGCTTACACAAGAATTACAAATCAATTAATGAGCGAAAAGAGCTCAAATTGTATTTTGTAATTTCATGGTAATGATTTCATTTCATGATGAATTCGTGTTGTCTGTACTTTTTCCTTAAATCCTTAATTTTAGATCACAAATCTTGTATACGTGCCATTGGTTCGCCATCCCTGTCCAATGTAGACGAAATCGTCTACCACGAGATATCTATATCTACGTAGATCGCGTACTCGCAGTCTGAAGCCTCGATAAAAAGTCTGTGTAATAATATCGGGTACCAGGATCGATCTCTGTAAGCAGCTTATCAATTTATAAGAGAGGCTCAGCTATGTTCTTACTTAGATCAACCTGTAGATACCGATGCTGAATTAGGTATCAGAATATAAAGTAATCGAGAGTTCGTTATCCCTTTTATACTATACTTATCTTGGCAATAAAGTCCCAGTTATACTCTCGCGCACGAGGGCCCGGGGTCCGCCTTGACCATGATCCAGGATTTGGTAAATCAGGAAAAAAAAGAAAAAAAAAGATCAGGTAATTACAGTGGAGCGACTACCATTTGCTCTCCGTGACACTGCCATCAGGGGAAGCTGACCAGATTGGATCATGGTTACACATTCAGTCACCTGAATGTACAGGTTTCATCACGATGTTTTCCCTCACCGCAAGAGCATCGCATTCAAGTGATGTACATAACTCAGAAAAGAGTCAGTGGTATATGGCCGCAGTGGGATTCGAACCCGGTACCTCTCGCTTACGAGTCGAAAACCGTAACCACTCGACCACCGACGTTCCTAATAGTTTGCCTATTACACTTTTAGATACAAATGTGAAACTTTACGTATTCGCACGCATGAGAGATCCAATCTCTCATGCAGCATTTTTTGTGTAGAAATTGTATTTGAACAGAAAAATGTCGCTACTCTACATATATCGTACGAAGTTATCGTTGTGAATAAACGATAAATCCTATTTAAATATATAGTAAATCTCTTTTAAATTAGTACGTAAAACCCAAGGCTTTAAGGTAGGATCATTGATATAGTTTGACTAAAAATATGTTCTGAATTAATGGCGAGATCAGAATAGACAATCCTTTGCATTAGGGTACATACATAGGTACAGTATGGCATAGAAGTTACCAGACCTTTCTTATATTTTACGACCTGGTTCAGTTGGTTAACAAGCCGGTTTGACACGCAAAGGTCCCGGGTTCGATTCTCGGCCGAGCAGAAATTGAAATGATTAATTTTAATTTCTGTTACGGGTCTGGGTGAAGTATGTATAATAAGTATGTATTTAAAAAAGTATATAAGTATTTTATCGGTTATCTATCACTCAGAACACAAGATTTGCTTATTTTTGGGGTAGATGGCGCGCTGTGTGAATTAGTCCAAGCATATTTATTATTTTAATATTTAATATTATATGTGTACTACCACATAGGTGGTCACCTATTTTCCACAGCCGTGTGTACTTACTTTTAAGGCACATATGTATAGCAATAGGTAATTAGGTGTAATCCCATAATTGGGCAGGTTAGAAAATTGGCCGCGTGGGCCCCATTTGCGGGCCCGCGATTAGCTCCATAAAACTCGATGCGATCTTGATAACGGACGCGTGAAAACGCCGCCAGAATATGTTGCTATGTGTATTTGTATATTTGTCTACGTTTTTGAGTATGCGTAGGTACGCTCTGAGCTAGTTCGTTGCATGTCCTATCTGATCCAGTACTTATAGGTTTTTACCTACATAACCTAACTAACAGAAAAAGTCGGATAACCCCTGACCAAGTTTAGTAAAACACCAATATTTTTTAAACTACGGTACCAATTTTAATGAAAAAAGTATTTCGATCTAACTGGCTTCCAAATAGAGAAAACAGCATTCAAATCGGTCTATCCGTTTGGGAGCCACAATGCTACAGAAAGATACACAAAGTTACAGATACACAGATACACACGTCAAACTTATAACACCCCTCTTTTTCGTCCAGAGTTAAAAACAGGTATACTTGAACACAAAATTTTATAATAATAATAAATAATATACCTACCTACCGTCACGGGGTACCAATCGGCTCCCGAGACTGTTCAACCAGACTTCTCGCTTCGCCAACAGATATTATAGAAAGCACACCTAACGAGTGGTCACCCATCATATTCCCGGACTCTGCGAACGTTCCTTAACCTTGGTTATAGGTTTCCCAAGCATGCTACCACTAGCCCAGTGCCGCTTCTGTCAAAATTAGTCATGTGGTTTGCCATCTGCGATACTGTAGAATTACGCACCAACCTCTTGGCGAGCGAGTGTCGTGTAAGGCGATTAATAAAAACAAATCATCATCATTTATTTATTTATTGAATTTGCCAACAGATTCACACTTTTTGTTACATCTAAATTATTACATGAAACATCCAAAACACTTAAATAGAAATCCAATAACAGGCAAACTTACGTTCACAATAGAATCGATCGCGCTTAATTAAAAAATAAATCTAAATCTACCACCACTCAAACTTAGCAACTAAACAATGATATTGTTAGTGTAAACGGCAAGAGGACGTACTTAGTACATTATACAAATATTTTTTAAATTGTAGTAAAGGACAATGTACAATGTCAACACAATTTTCGGAGCTACACAATTTGTTATGTTCCCTGCACAGTCTATAAATTATTTCATTGCTACCAACATTCGTTCTGATTTTTTTAAGTACGAAAGGTCTAAAATTAAGTACTCTAGCATTGCGTCTAGGCACCGAGTAAGATACCATTGCGTTGTAATACCTTGTAAGTAAGTCATCTTGGCGTTTATGTGATGGTTGTGCTGTCGCGTGCGAGGGCCCGGGGTCCGCCTTGACCATCCAGGATTTGGCAGATCAGATCATTACAGTGGAGCTATTGCCATCTGACCTCCGTGACCCTGCTACCAGGGGAACCTGACGACATTTTATCATGGTTACCCATTCAGTGGCCTGAATACGCGGTTTAATCACGATGTTTTCCCTCACTGTAAATAGTAACTTAGGTATAATTTGTTTTTGGACTCGGTGCCAGCATATTCATATTTGTCAAGGAAGAGGGAGGGGTTTTAAACCTTTGGTATGTTGTGTGGCACCGACTCCAGAAACAAATGATATCTAAGTTACAGGTATTGTATGTTATAAAGCTTATTTTTTACTTTTTTGTAATTTATAATCGTAATTTTTAATTTTAATTTTGTAATTTTTTAAAATTTAAATTGTCAGTGGTAGGTAGCTATGGTATCTTGAACCTTTTTAAATGTGTTGGTTTCCCTCGATGTCTCTGAAATTTCGTGATCCCATCCCGACCTGATATAATAAATCAACCTTAGGAGTATTTACCGCACCCCTAGATGAAAACTCCAGCAATTCAAAAAACCTGATTTTAGGAAAATGGCGAAAAACAGATTTTAGCTTATTCAAGAAATTTATCAAAACTTTAATAATACACCTACAAAGAAAAAATGTTCTAAAGCTTGTTCAATTAACCATTTTTGTATTGACTAAGAGATCCCATAAAAATTTAAGATTTTTTAGTTTCTCTAGTTTTGTACCAGCAGAAAGCTCTTTTTCTGTTTAATGCCAATGCGGCTCCAGGCCGGGCTGCAGCACCATGGATCCAGTCTTTGCTCTTAGGGTTCTCCAGGAGTCCCATTGTAGTAGGAATCAATCGTTGCATTACTCATTTCTCGACTTGCAGAGGGCTTTCGACAGTGTCCCTCGGGAGATAATTTGGTGGGCTTTGAGAGCAAAGTCTGTGCCCGAGGCGTACATTTGTATTATACAGGACATGTATGTCAATACTGGAGCTTTAGTCAAAACCATCGTAGGCCATACTAATCCCTTCCCGATTACTGTAGGTTTTCACCAGGGTTCTGTGCTGAGCCCTTTCTTGTTTTGCATTGTGCTCGATGCCCTCTCAGCGGAAATTCAGGACAAGCCTCCCTGGCTTATGAAGTACGCTGACGACATTGTACTGGTGAGCAAGCTTAGGCAGGACCTTGAGACCAGGGTAAATACGTAGAAGGATGTGCTAGAAAACGGTAGCTTGAAGCTGAATATCGCCAAAACAGAGTATATGGCTAGCTGCAGCGCGGATCTCGACACCATCCGTATAGGTGACGAAGTTGTCAATAGAGCAAATAAATTCAAATACCTCGTATCCGTAATGGACGAGTCCGGCGATATCGGCCCCGATGTCAAGTCCCGAATCTCTGCAGCTTGGGCCAAGTGGCGGGAACTCACGGCAGTCATCTGTGACCCCAAAATCCCTGTCAAGCTCAAAGGGCTTATATGCAAGAGTATAATAAGACCTGTGATGCTCTATGGCTGCGAGACATGGCCAGCGCTAACGAAACACGTTCGCGAACTCCTCGTCAACAAAATGAAAATGCTGCGCTGGATGTACGGAGTTACACGGTTCGATCGAGTACGTAATGAATACATCCGTGGCAGTCTTGGCGTGCGTGATATCGCGGACAAGATCAAGGAGGCTCGCTTGCGCTGGTTTGGTCACGTGTTGCGTAAGCCTCAGGGATACGTGGGAAATAGGTGCCTAAACCTGCCGGTATCAGGAAAGAGGCCCCGTGGTCGACCTAAGAAGCGATGGATCGACATCGCTGAATCGGATGCAAGGGCCAACGGCTTACGACGCGAGGATGACGAAGACCGGGCGAAGTGGAGAAGAATTTGTAGGAAAGCGGACCCTGTCATAGGCCGGGATAATACGATGATGAAAAAGCTCTTTTTCTGTGCACTAATTGGAATTAGTTCACTTTAACTGAAAGAAAAAATAGTTGTGAGTTCGGTCGGGTGCACGGGGGCTTTGGCTACGGCCAGCGAAACAGTGAGGGAGAAGAAATTCTCCGAACCTCACTGGCCGCCGACTTAGCCGTGGTTAATACCTTCTTCCAGGAGAGACCCGAACACCTCATCACCAATAAAAATGGCCCACACTAATCACAGATCGATTATCTGACATCGGCCATGTACCCCAGTGCAAGATCATCCAGAGGGAATGCCTTACTGCACAGCACCGAGTCCTTGTTATGGATGTCCGAGTAAGTAGTAGACGGCCTACAGCAGAATGTTGCAAGCTGTCTATTAAGTTGTGGAGCAAGGGCCAGGAGTTCATGGAGGCAGCCGAACGTCTCGATTGGAGCACGAAGGGCGAAACCCCTAAGGAGCTCTATTGCCATTTGCAAAAGTCAATCCTCAAACTCGGACGAACAGTACTCGGTACGTCAAAAGGCGGCCGAAGAATTGACAAGGACACGGGATGGTGGAATAGTAAGGTGCAGGAAGCAGTTAGGGACAAAAAGGCATGTTTCAAGAAATGGCAGCACAGTAACTCACGATTATGTGGAGGGGCAGAAGCTCGTCTATAAGCTGGCAAAGTCGCGGAGTCGAGCCAGTTTAGATGTGGCAAAGTGTGTTGCCATAAAAGGTGTAGACAGCGTGTAGCTCACAAGTGCAAACTCTATTAAAGACCGTTTGTGCTGTCATTTCAAGCAACTGTCTACTGAGGCCAACAACCACGTGCCACTACCACAGCTTCCTGCAAACCTTGGCTTGATAAGCCCGATTACCCCTGTCGAGGGTGATAAGCCCGATTACCCCTGTTGAGTTGTCTGGCCCATATGAAGACCGGGACTCTGCATGGAAACGGTGGTCTTGTATTAAGGAATACGACTTCGTGGTGCTGGTTGATTTAGGTGGCCAGAGAAAAGTAAATTTCTTTTGGGCTTGTGTAACAAAAGCTTTCCTCGGCCTTTCATTTTATTAAAAGAAATAAAAATCATGTAAAATTAATCTACTCAAAACAACGAATTATAATAATTTTCGGTTGACAATATTTCAAAATGAATCAGAAAATTCATTTTAAACATCGACAGCAATTTATTATTTGCGAAAATAATTCTTATTTTTTAAATAAATAAACCAAAATTATCACATTTAATTTTGCTTCAACAAAACCAGTGTTAATCAAAATTCATTTTTCTTTTAGGTGAAACTGAGTAATTCAAAATACAGCAAAAGAGTGCAATAAAAACAATTATCAATACCCCCACAACTCAAAATAAACAAATATTTTTTCAACAAAATTTCATCAATACCCCATTAACTGGAAATAAAAGATGAAGCATACCTTATCAATTTCAAGTAAACTCCTGCATCTCAAAATCTGCGGGTGTTCAAACGGCCTTCATGCTCGACGGCCGGGTAGCAACTGAAAATAGCGGCGTAATATTCACGAGCTCGAGGCACGAGGTCACCAACTAAAGTACCTTAAAGCGCCATCTATTAGGAACCCCTCGGAGTATATTTACGCGTGTTATATCCTAACGTAGGTATTGAAGCCGCGAATTCGAAAAAACTATAAAATCTAAAAACGATATTTTGAATTGCTGGAGTTTTCATCTAGGGGTGCGATATATCCTTTCAAGCATCACGTTACCCCTAGAACCTACTAAGCAGCATCAGATGATGACACCCTGACGCGAACACCTGAGTAGGACATGACAATCTAACAAAGACACCATATGTGCTTACATTTTCAGAGGGTTGCCCTCAATTTCAATGTGTTTCCATCATTAGATCCTGAATACTTTCCTTTCAGTTAGGTACGTAACTAACTATACGTGCATATAATGTTCGAGGGTTTCCTTCAATGTCTCTGAAATTTCGTGATCACAACCTGACCTAAAGAAAATTTGACCACCTCAGGAAGCATCCTTTCATGCATCACATTAGCTCTAGATACTATTAGGAAGTTACTGTCGATAAATCTCAGTACTTTCCTCTAACTCTTATTCGTTAAGTAGTTCTGTGGACTAATCATCAGCACATCAGCATCAGATGATACACCCTTAAGCGAATACCTGCGTTAGATATGATAACGTAACAAGCCCACCATACGTGCCTACAATTTTCGAGGATTTACCTCGAATTTACAAGGTTTCCATTTTAGTAACTGTCCTGATAAAATGGGACCACTTCAGGAGTTTGCCGTTTTGTACAAAAAATAATAATTTTAAAATCAATTGGCGGAAAAATCGATGAACATACACAAAAAATAATTATCATAATAATACCTACATCCAGTCGAACATCGAACCTTCTCCTTCTTTTGTTTTTAAAGTCTGTAAAAATTACCAACAGCGTTTTCCATTGTATACAAACGTAAATATTATGGCAAAATCCTCCACAGATGTGGAGGAGGCTCAAGTCCGGTAGTGGACTGTTATTATGATTTAGATTTAGATTTATTTAATATCTTATTTTACATCCTATATTTACTTATCACTAGTATAGTAATTTATATAAATTTATAAAAGAGATCGTCAATATGTATGTGCTGTGTGAATATAGAGCACCAGCACATGGCCGTGTGGTGTCCGGCAGAGTAGAATAGCACCAACCCCTTACATTCATGGGTGTCGTACAAGGCGACTAATGTTTTCGAGGCAAAAGATCAAGAGTCTCCGTAGTATGGAAAATGGGCAGCAGCATTTTTCATCATTATATTTAAACACTGCGATCTCCAACCCGCCTGCCAAGCTTGGAGATTATGGCAATAACCTCCCCTTTCGTGGAAGAGGCCCTAAGTCCTGCAGTGGACTGTTACGGGCTGAGATGATGATGATAGAGCACCTACGTCTAAATGCTATCTATACCTACTATTATAAAACTGTAAAAAAGCCTTGTCTGTACATTGAAGATATTTCAGAAAAAAAATTCGGGATAGGATTCTGAGAAGTAATTATGCCCATAAAAGTTTTATTTAAATTTTATCAGTCTGTCAGTTCGCGCATCACGCAAATTCTACTAAACGGATTTTGATTCGGTTTTGAGAGTTTGTGGTTTTAATAGTTTGGTAGCTAGAAGTTCAGGGTACAATCTAAGTCATATTTCATTTAATTCGAGCAGGTAGAACCAGAGGTACAGCTTGACCTCCCCGTAGCACTAGCATTCATAAAATACGGAGGTCGTTAAAAATTGTTACTTTGGCAAAAGCTAAATTGTCATAAAAACTATTTCCACGCGGACTAAGTCGCGGGCAAAAGCTAGTGCTTCATAAAATTTAAGCTTATTATTTATTGCCAGATTTGCCTCTATAACTATTTTATGACTATTAAATTATTTAATAGTTATAAGATTAGTTATTAGTGTCGTCTGTCATACGTAACCTTAGCTGGTAATGTCGTCTGATTCTGCCCGCCTGAATATTAACACTTACCTTGTAAGTAGGTCATCTTGGCGTTAATAACCTGGTTGTGCTTTCGCGCACGAGGGCCCACCTTGGCCGCACCTTGACCATGATCCAGCATTTAGCAGATCAGGTAATTACAGTGGGTGACGGCCATCTGACCTCCGTGGCCCTGCTACCAGGAGAACGTGACCAGATTGGATCATGTCTTACATGACCCAATCTGGTCGCGCATCGGTTTGTATTCAAGAATTATTGGTACATGCCCGCAGTAGGATTCAAACCCGGTACTTCCGTTCTTCCGAATCTTTTTTTCCGTTTATGTCTTTGTTTTACATTTTTTATGTCCATGAATATTTTTGAATGTTGTGCCATGTGTTGAGTGAAATAATAGTATTTTAGTTACTTACTTAATATCCAGAATCATCCTAATCAGAATATCAGAATAATCTAAGACCAACAGCGACAACATCAACCTCACTACAAAAACACAGACCTGCCACAACAACTTCATTTTTAAGCCCAAAAATAGTTCTCCCGTTCCGACAGCAGGCGGTTAAATTCTAAATTCCCGACAGCTCACGTCGGAGTTGTAAATTTTTCCCTAACTGCGGTACTCTGTATGATTTTTAAGACTAACTAGTAACAGAACTGTCCGTCTGTGCGTTGCTGCCCCGCCTCGGTTCCGAGTTAAATGGACTTCTAATAATACCTATTCCATATTCAAATGCGGTTTCCATTTCCAGGAAAAGTTTAATTGGCGTATGTTGGCTGGTTTTGGCGTGTCATATCTGCTACTGAAAATATTCTACTAATGTATTATTCAACTTCCCACAAATACTAAAATTAATGGCAAAGTTTGTGAGGATGTTTGTTGCTCACGCAAGAACGACTGATCGGATTTTGATGAAATGTAGAAATACTATAGCTTATATCCCAAAATAGCACACAGTCTTAATCCTACTTACTTTGGATGTTTGTTACTCGTTCACGCAAGAACTACTGATCGGATTTTGATGAAAGTTTGGCAATAATATAGCTTATGTCCCAGAATAGCGGACAGACTATAATTTATCCTGAAATTGCATGTGGATCCCGCGGGAAGGTGCCTGGATCGTTATAACGGATGCGGACGAAGTCACGGGCTAGTTATTATGAGTAGGGATTTCTATGTTTGTTACTCTTTCACTTCCACGCAGATTTTGAGAATTGATACAGATAGACATTGCATAGAGAAAACTTGATTATCTTGTTGTCTTTAGTCGGTAGTAACCGCCACTGAGGCGTCGCAGTACTAGCAATTGGAAGAAGTCTCCTACAATAGGTACTTGTTTATGCCAAAATTTCCAACCCTAACTTAACATTACTTACTTACTTATTGTGTTGGCTCAGCGACCAAAGCGGATCTTGGCCTCCGATACTAGAGAACGCCATTTCTTTTCTCTGGTCCGGTTTCGTAACAAGTATTATGTATTAGCTATCAGTTTTTGATTAGCTATTAGTTACTAACACATAAGTGTCAGTTCACAGCTTCGTGAATAGACGAAGAAATGTCTTTAGAACGACTGGCTACATTCCTTAGCCCTAATTATTGGCCTGTTAACTATCAGTTACGAACACATAACTGTCAGCTGACAGTCTCGCGAACAGACAAAGAAATGTTTTTAGAAAGACTGGCTGTCAGTACACGATCTCCGTTTAAGCAATCAGTCTGTTCGTTACGTAAAAATTCTCATACAACTTTTATAGACAGTATAAAAATACTTGCCTTCCTTACTCGTACATAATACGCCACAGTAGCTCGAAAGCGCAGTACAACACATCACACGTCAGCCTCGCCGTGAAACAAACTGCTACAATTAACTGGCGACCCGCTCCGGCGGAGTTCAACAGTTTTTCCCTCGTAATTCTATTACATTATTAACTTACACCGTGTTAAGGAAACAGTGTCGGTGGTGGTGGGGCACAGTTGTCGATGGTTAACGGTTTTGTGTACGATGGTTTTGGGTGGAGTGTTTGGCAGGAGCGGGTTCTGTTCTTGGACTTTGTTAGCGTAATATTTTTCATTTATTCATCACCATGCAATAGCATTGTATCTTTCATTTTTCAAAGAATTAAAAAGTCGTACAAGTACAGAAATCTAATGATTAGAGGTAACGTCGTTAGGATCCCCGCGAGTAGATATGTATCCTAGAAGTAATGGACATGTGTGAAATTACCGCACTATTCAGGCCACTCTTTATTTCCCCTAGATTTTGTGACATGATGACCAGCCGAAGGACGTCTACTGAACTTACCTGCGCCCAAGTCTCTCAAGTCTTTGTCACCCATGAACTTTATTAGATTAAGATTTTGAAAGTTGGTACCATTCAATAAATATCATTATTAATTACCAGATTTCCAAAGACTGCCACGGAGGGTCAAGGGTCACGGAGGTGAAATGGCAGTCGCTTCACTGTAATTACCAAATTCTCGATCATGGTCAAGGAGGACCCCGGGCCCTCGTGTGCGAGAGCACAACCGGCACATTAACGCTAAGATTATTATTGTGTTTTTTAAATTACCAGATTTCATCGACATCAAGCATACCGACTGGGGCGCATCTCTATTCCGGCTGCGAACGTCGTCGGTCGCTCTCACAGATCGGTAGCTGAAAACTTTTAATACTTTAACTCGACTTTCACTCAATTTCGCTTAGCGCACGCTCCTTGACGCCGCGGTGTCGCTACGATATCGTCGCGGTGTCGCCTTAACTGCTTTATTGTTTGATCTTGAACTTCGCTTGAGCGAAGTGGGTTTCAGGATGATTTACGTTACAGTTGGTACCTATGTGGTGGGTATATTGAGCACGATTGTTATGTCTGTTGTAAGTGTTATTTGTGATTTCAAAGATCATGAATTTTTTTATACCACTGAGGTGGTAAAAAAGCGTACGGCCTGCCTAATGGTAAGCATTCGCCGCAGCCTATGGACGTTTGCAATACCAGAATTATTCGGATATTAACGTTCTTAACGTAATCTTTTTTTATATTATTAGTGATATCACTAGAACCTACTGCAAATGTCCATAGTCCAGTTTGCCATCAGGCAAGCCGTGCTTGTTTACTATTGTGGTATAAAAATAACCTACTTATAGATTACAATGAACTCTCTAAACTACGAACTACGAACACAAAAACTAGGCGCCAAACCTAAAATCCCTCCCAAACCCAACCGCTCACCTCAAAAATCGAACCCTGCCAGAAAAAAAATTGCAAACGCCGAAAACAAAATAAAACCCCATCACGACACGACAAATTGATGTCATCCATCCCTCTCGCGCTAACAGTCGCAACATATCACTCCGCTCACGTCCTCGGAATTTTTCCTCTATATATTATTAATATATAAGTGTGATCGGATGCACTTGTCTCTCCCAGCCGGGTTGCGTAAGTGCGTCCTTTTCTATATTGTTGGGTCTAGTTTTCCCAAGCGACCGGGCCCCGAGGGTAAAACTCCCTTGGGTCGGTATTGACTCTACTATGGGAGGAAAGTTATCTGTAGAGCTATTGTCGCCCCCCCCCCCGCCTCCCAACCGCCCGTCGAAGGACTTTCTTACGCGTTTTACGTTTTGTTTTATTCGACAGTTGCGTTAATTCATGGTTCGTCGGGATTTGGTATTGCATGAAGGGGTTCCGGGTTTTTTAATTATTTATTTTTGTTTTGTGATATGGTTTTTGAGGGTTGAGAAAATTTGAAAATCAGATTTTTATTTTTAAACCTAATGAATGGTGGCGTAATGTCCGTTCACTTTACTTAAGCTTTTTTTAAACCTTCGTTAGGTATTATGGTTAGCCTAGAAATTGATCCCATCTTCGTTTCCGTATTACCTATAACTAAGTTCCAACTGAACATTCGCCTCCTAAAGGGCACAATACAATACCTCTTGCTGATTTTCTTTTTGTTGGACCTACATACTTACATAGGTATGTAGATTTCAGGTAGGAAAACAAAAACATCAAAATCAACCTTAAGTGCATAAGAACAAGCTGACCAAAGTCTCCAAAAGCGAATCCTCAATGACAAACGCCCCGCAATACTGATTAGTAACGTGATCCAAGTGCCCATAGTTAATGCGATATAAGGGCGTGTGCACACCGGCCGCTAATTTAGTAATGCGCCGCAGACGCCGCGTGCCGGCCACGCGTCGGATGACGCTCGTCTGATTTGCGCTCGTAACTTGTTGTTCGTATCTACACATGACAGCGCATCAAGGTACCGATATGATTATATTTTAGGTCGTATAGTGATCAATAAAGGAACTCAAAGAACAAACTGCTTGACGTGATTTGATGTCGCGTGCACCTACAGAGCAAATTGAGAGGAATCTTTTAGACAAATTATTTTAATGATTAGGATTTTCTTTTGCTAGTTTTGAGAATGGGCCTTGGCCTGCGATACTAAGATGTCGAAGGGGCGTTGCATCTACATAGTAAGTGAGTATGTTTTCAGAATATGTATATGCACTTTTGTCGTAGTAGTAATAGGTAGCCATTTAAAAGCAAAACAAAATCAAGACGAAACGTAAAACAAACACATGAGTGACCCATAGACACTTTCAAAGTGATTCAATAATACCAAATCCATTACGAAAATTCGCCAATCCGTCCATCCATCTGTCTGTCACACCTACGAACAAATAAGTATTTCACTGCATGCAGTAGCGTGCGCAAGGCAAAGGTCACGTGCACCGCACGCGCCGACAAACTGCCCCGACTAAAAGGCAATTTGTATTAGTGTAACACAAATCGGAATGAATTAAGTCGGACGCATACTTCTGTTTGCACCCTTATTGGGACTGTCTTTGGCCGTATGGAAGCCTAGAAATATAAGATATACCTTATAACAATCTATCAAAAACTAAAAGTAATTATTATGACAAATAAGATATACTTTCGTAAACAAATACTTACCGAATTGATTCTGAACATCAACCAACGTTACCCAGTTACTCCCCTTGTATGTATGTAGGTACTGTCAAATCAAATAATCATCACGAACAACTAACTAAAAAAGTAGATCTAAAAGGCCAATGTCCTCTTTCTAATGCTAATTTTGGAGTAACACGATCCCTATTCTTTTGCAATACAATTATGAAGTCCAATAGGCCCTCGCATTATCTAGTCAGGGGTAACAATACAAAATATTACCCTTGCACCAGGACTAAAATTGTTAGTATAATATTTCAAGTAGGGTGCAAATGGTAGCATGTGTGAAATCACAATGGTGCCATTTTTGTAGTTGGTGTTTTTGTTTAGAGATGTGGACTATGATGGATGATACAAACATTTGCTAAGTACAGGACAACTGCATCTGACTCACTTGAAATATATTTTACTTAGGTACCTCTATCTATGTTATATTCATATAATACCTACATTTAAATAAAATGGACTTCGTATTTTGTTGAATAATAGAACAATGTACACATCAAATTGACAATTAACCTCTTTGGTACTTATTTCAACCCTATTATTTGAAATAATTTTGGAGACGGCTAAATTAAATTCGATGACCCAAAAAACGAAAAAGCTAGTTTTAATTTAATTATAGACATAAGATTTAATAGTAATCCCCCAAAACCCGGCCAGTAACAAAACAACGGGTTTCATAATAAAAAAAGTCAAATTCGTTATTATTTTGTATTTCGTGATAGTTTATTCCATGAACGATTAAAATTTACAAGTCTTATTCGATACGATTGCGATAAACAATATACATAAAGGTACGTAACTACATTTCCATATTCAGGAGAGGAGATCCTCAAAAATACAGTTCACGTTTCTGCGGAAATCCGAGCCAAATGTTCAAAGAAATTCTATCTTTATATTTCGTATACATCCTTCGTCATATCGGCGGTGTGAGTAGAACTTCCTTGTATTTTTATATATCCTTATAGCATTACCATACATAAAAGAGAGAAGATATGTTTTGTTGCAAGATCTGATATGATCGACGTTTGAATATTTGAAACCTTCGATGTCTCCAAATCAACCTAAGCGGTGAATTACGTTAACCTTACATGTCTAGCCATAAGTCGAAAATCGAAAAATGTACACAGTTAAAATTTACAACAATACTTACAATAAATATATCACAGATTTTTACAAAAACAAAACTGACACACATAGACGCAGAGTATTCATGAGCCCAATTTGAGCGGTTCATCAATTAGTTTGGGCGACAATTTATATAAAAAATCTACACGACTAATATCAATCTAGCAACCGAATTATATAGTAAAGTATTTACAGGAATATGACAACAGTATTTACAAAACCTACCTTATTGTAGCTTTCATTTAGTGATTTCGTACGGTTCTGCCAAAATCTCAAATTTACGTGTAAACTGTGTATATTAAGACTGGTGTATCGCTCCTACACATCTTTTGCAAGAAGATTTTTATATCTCTTAAAGCTTCCTACCTATACGAAATCACTATTGAATTCAATCTTTGGATAGTTCACATAACTTAAATTCATACTAAATTTATCTTCGTTAACTAGCCTATCAGTGGGTGCAGTCTGTTATTTTGAAGCGAGCGGCACTGTCTGTGCGTACTGCTGAGCGCTACACGTCGGTAGCGAGAATGGGTTTACGCTGAAAGGCGACGACACTAAACCTCCCATTCCTGTGAACAAACGAAACGATATGTTCAGATGTGCATACAAAAAGCTTTATTCCGAAAAAGAAAAAGTTTCAGGAATTAACGGATTGAGTAAAATTCTGGTCACTTGTTAATATTTTCCAGGAATTAAAATGCAAAAACACAACAGTGAAAGCAAAGTGAGAAATCGTCGACATTGAGTTCAGAGGTGTTGGCATGCAAATTGAAACAAATTGGATTCCTCAACAAACGAAACGGAAAAACAAGACTCGCAAGAGAAATTAGAAAGGAAGCGAACTGAAAACAGAAATCTACTAACACTGCACGGCGAGGTGCTGCCAATTGTGGTGAGCGGAGGCGCGCGGCGGGCTGTGCCGCACGAGGGCAAAGGCACTCCTCGACTTGGCCTCTTTGTCCTCCCCTTTCAGATCTCCGCATTTCGAATGAGTGTTTGCCGGACAGTCGGCGGCGCTCTTAGAATTTCTTTCAGTGTAATGCCCGCTATCTTTCGTGTTATACGCGTTATAGTGGTCAGATAAGTGTCCATTCATGTTGCCGGGGTGGTACGGGCCCAAGGAAACTGGACGGGACAAAAACCAAAGGGGTTAACACAAAAGGAGTGAAAATAACAGTGCAGAAAGCGTCAGAAATGCGAGCTCGGATTTCATTTGCGCTGAGACTGCGCGTTTAAATGTGACGTTTAGATAATAAACTAAGCATCATTATGAGTATTGAAATAGTTAAATTGCAATTCTATGGTTAGATTTGACGATATCGTTAAATTTACGAAAAATTTTAACAAAAAGGCAACAATTTTATGAAAAATAAAACCGAGCAAGACGGTGAATGAGCAATTTTAGTAAGTAACTAGAAATATAACGTCATCTTACGCGAGGTAGTGTTGAACAGTGAGGTAGGCGGCGCGGGATAGTGTTGTGGGTGTGGATAGGACGCAGTTGCGGCGTGCGGCGTGGACGCGGCGCTACAGTACCGCGGAGACACCGACCCCCCACTTCTAGCGTAGTCTTCTAAAAGAAAAAGCCTGAGATCAACACGAAATTACCGTTAGGTTTTCATGATAACACTCTAACTACTAGGTTTCTCTTTAAATATAGTCAGGTTTTTAAAGCTTGTGTTATTAATTTAGGAGCAAAGGGTGAAGTTTCATCTACATCATAATATTTTGTTTTACGAGCTTTAAAAGTTTGTTAGACGATCTAATTGAGTTTTAGATTATCTAACTTTAACTACGACCTTCAGATTCTTATCCAAACATCACATACAAATATTACCTTCAGTCCACTGCGACGCCGCCGTGTCCTGAACGCTCACGGCCAGTTGTCCCGAGTACGAATTGAATGGCATACTGGATGGTGGGGAGCGGGGACCTCCAAGACCGAGCTGGTTATTGCGAGGCATAGAGTAAAGGGCCTCAGCCAAGTCTGCTGCCCGTTTTAGGATGATCTCCTGTGCAGAAACACTTATGGTGAACAGGAGAGACAATACTGATGACTCAAAATCTGACAGATATTTTCATCTTTGGATACATAGTACTTAGGATGCATAATTATATGTCGGAGACGGTCAATAGTAATTTCTCTTTATTATCTCAATACACTCGTTAAACTGTTTTAGTAAATATTTATTTCTCTGACACTATCTCGCCAAATATGAAGGGACTCTGACAATTATCATCAATGTACCACATTAGTAACATAATAGTGAATACGTAATGAAATTTTCTGGGCAATATTTGACAAAATAATGTTTTTGAGTATTCTAGTTCTAGAAAGTCATACCGCCTTAAAAAAGTCTTACCTTTGGCAACTTCTCCGGGTCACCAGGATGCCTCGGAATTAACTTCTGGAGCCTCTGAAAGCCGTAATCTATCGTCGGCTCGTTGAGTGCTGCTATGCGTAACAAAGAAAAACAAGATCAATCATTAGTTGCCCTGCTAACAAATCGCATTCTAATTGATGGATCGCACAAGAGATTGCGTACCCGAATTAATGACTGTGTCTGTGTCTCAAGGAAAATACATTGAAGTGCCTTGATAATGAAACTGTATAAAACACTTTTGTACAGGAAAGGTTCTTTTGGCAAACGGTAGTTTGATACAACTCACCTTTTATCAATGACTGGGATTTCTCGATGGTCGGTGGAAAGTGGCTAAGGTATCCGATTCGTAAGCGAGAGGTACCTGGTTGCGGCCATGTATCAATGACTCTTTTCTGAATTATGTAAATCAGTTGAATACTAACCGATGCTCTTACGGTGAGGGAAAACATCGCGATGAAACCTACATATTCTGGCGACTATGTAACTATGATCCATTCGGGTCAGATTTCCCTGGTCTGTAGGCTAGATGGCAGTCGCTCCACTGTAATTACCTGATCAGCCAAACCCTGGATTATGATCAAGGTGGATCCTGAACCCTCGTGCGCGATTTTTATCTTCTTTCAAAGATTGAAATTTTTTAAATCAAATTATTGATCAAAATTAGGGAATTCTATGTTTTTAATTTTATTATCCTTCTACTTCAAATAAAATCGAGCCTTATTAAACAGTAATTACAGTTGAAAGCCAATACTCACAAACATAAACAAATCTTCCGGGCGCGCCTTTGCAGAATTGTTTACTTTTGTAGGACAGTGTCACTTCCACTACACCCGGTATATGCCTTGGTGGAGTTTGGACCCTTATCGCATGTGATGTTATTAACTGTTGGAACAGAATATATTTTAATTACTAACTTACACAGTAGATACGCTCAAAATATCGGCAAAGCAAAATGGACTGTATTGCTAACATTATCGAATACACGAAGAAAGAATTCCTCACCTCACTCCACACGAGCATCGTCCCAAATACAACTTGAAGGCCATCGAAGAAATTGTCCCCTACTATGATTACTGTCGATCCACCCGACGTCCAGCCTTCACTAGGGGATATTGCCTTTATACAAGGCGTTGCCACCGGTAACGGTGGATATAGACCAGCTGTTGACAAGTAAAATACTGTTGTTTATGCTAAAGTCGAAAAATTACTCGACTGAGAAAGTAAATATGAAAAAAAAGGAAACCAAATAATTATAATTATTTAAATGAACATAATGTTTCAGGCTGTAAAATTTCAAACATAAAAGTAAAGATTGCAAACGATACCCAAGAACTTAAAAGTAGATCCGAAGTCGCACTACTAAAACTCATTCCGTCCCACTTGAACTTTTATCTTTTACAGTTACCAGAAAAAGGACAATTGCGGCTTGTAAAAGTCACGACCATAGTGAACGAAACTACACGGGCGAAATTGGTTATTGCGCTAATGGATAATGAATGTTAATAGAACGAGATAAAGTTGGGGATCGGAATAATGTAATGGTTGTTATGACATTGTCGAAGTGTAAGCGTGGATGCAAGGAGGTAGTTAAGGGGGACACGCGTCGTAAGACAACAGGGGGGCCAGAAATCTTGAACAAAACGGCGCGGTAATAAAGACGAGAAGAGAAAGTGAATCTAAGGGGACGAAAGAAGATTACGTTCGAGGTTCATTTTTAATTTGACTAATATTTTTCTTGTTCCCCTCGCGATAAATTAATTTTTCATGTACAATGTTCTTTCTAACTTTGTCGATGCTAGTTACAGGGCTCGCTGATAATTGATAAAGTTTATGAGATTTATCTTTCCTTAGAATTAATAACTTGTTTTTAGTTATTGAATACATATATTACTAGTGGACCCGGCGCGAATTCGTTCGCGTACACCTACTTTAACTCTACCTTCCCTTTTTTCTTGCTTATAGACCTTCCTCTTGAATCACTCTATCAATTGTTGAAAATCGCATTCAAATCCGTTGCGTAGTCAGGTTACTACCTCAGAATCTGTCGTCCTGAGAATCTGACCTACATCGCCGAGATCGATTTATTTATAGGTAGCAGTTACATAGATAGGTATATGAATTACCCTGAACCTGAGTCCTTAGTAAAATAACGCCAATTTAAAGTATCTAAACGTTTATTTAATCTTAAACGTGCCATAAATCGCGAGCAAAGACAAAAGAACAGGTACCAGGCAAGCATAAAACGGGAGGCAGTTTTGTAAATTTTCTCATTCGCACCGTGTAATCCCTTCGAGTCGGTTTCACGCCGTCTAGCCGCCTCGAAACTTTCCACGTTCTCTTATTATGGATAGGACCATCCGCTTCGTCGTCAATTAGTAGAATGGAAATTTTAAAATCCAGGGATTTATAATTTTTGCTAGTGTAATATTTTCATGTTTACGCTTTCTCTTGCAATAAACCCAAATAATAATGCATTTGTACCCAAATACAACTCAGTGCTTAACGTTCAGTAAGCCCACCTGATAGTAAGCGGTAGTTATCGCTTATAATTTGACTCAAGCACTTAAGTTCAACGTATGTAAAACCGCAACAAAACTTGTATAGCTAAGCCTTGTAACTTCTACTACCTATCTATACATAGTATAAAACAAAGTCGCTTCCCGCCGTCTGTCCCTATGTATCTATGTACGCTTAGATCTTTGACACTACGCAATGGATTTTAATGCGGTTTTCAACAATAGATAGAGTGATTCAAGAAGGTTTATAACTAAGAAAAAAGGGTAGGTAGGTGTAAAGTAGGTATACGCGTACGAAGTCGCGTCGGCTCCACTAGTTTTGTATAAATCATACCCACTACAAGTTTCTATTGTCATTTATTCTTTTTAAAATCGAGAGAATAACCTCTCTTTAACTCACAGTACCCAACTTCACCAATACGTTACCAAACACCGGAAAATCGCTTTACAACGAAACACCGTTGGGAAACCGGCTAAAGGCGCCATCCACAATCTTTTTACAAGGCATAATTCCTCACTAAATTATCCCTATTCGCTTCATGCTCGCCTCAACACCCCTCGCCCTCCCGAAGTTCTTTGCGAAATGTCTACAGTGATTCCGTGCATACAAACGACGATCTCAAACGTCTATTATTATGAGTTTTGCACATTTGTCGCCGATTGGCCGCGTGTTTGTTAAACGGGGATCTTTTTCGTCTTGTCGTGTGACGTGTAATCGGTGCTGTTTTGATTTTTGTCTTAGATGTCCTATTTTCGTTTTCAAATCGCTTTTTTGTTCTTCTTCGCCACCAGTATCTCTGTTCCGTGTCTCGTTTCTTGTAGATAGGTATATAATATGTACATGTATTCTTTATTTTGTTTTATATTTTAGTTTAATCGAACTTCATCATAAAATAAACACCATCACAAGGCCCTGATCATTGCGTAACCCTAAATGAGTTATATACTACGGATCAATTGTAATCTTCATTGATGTATTATATTTGCTTTCTGTCGAAATAATATTTCATCAGGTACCTATCACCACTACCAAAACCATTTTTTCTAACTTTATAAATTCCAGCTAGTACCAGTCGCAAACCACAACAATAAAAAAACACATCATTAAAAAAAATAAAAAAAAATAAAAGAAAAACAAACGTACAAATGGGTTCGGGTGCGCCGTCAGTACCTTCTGTTGGGTCTAACCGCTTCGCGCGGCGGCCATGTTTGCTGTTGTTGTGGACGAACATGTTGTCCGAGATGGCCAGCAGTGGCCCGTCCACTAGCACCTGGGTCGATATCACCACCTGGTAAGAGAAGATTATCATCTAAAACCTGTGGAGAGTACAGTCTCCAGTGCTCCATGGAGAACAGCAGTGGAGAGCTCTAATCTTTCTCTATTTGTTGCCAGAGCAACGTGTCGCGATGCTTTAGAGGTGGATAACCATTGGTGATACCGCTAACATTGCGAATGTCGATAGGCAGGGTTACCACTGTTCATCAGGTGGACCGCTTCCCTGTTTGTGTAGCAATTAACATAAAAAACGGTGTCCACTGTTGGAGAGGAGCTTCCTACTTTTCCCTTTTTACTTTTGACTGGGTTAAATTTGATGATGACTGAGATTTTACGTAAAAACGTATTAAAGTTTACTAATTTTCTTAGCTTATTTCAAAGACTATCTTTATTAGACTTTCAATAGACAGCCTTTCTAATTAACGAATCAATGCTGGTCCGTGGTCTGAAATCGAACATAGACTTAGGACGATTTTATACAAACCCAAGGTAGGCTTGCATAAAATCGATTCTATGCATACGATATATAACAAAATCATAATGAACACCACTGAACCACACCATTCCAATATCCATACCAAGCCCCACACCGCGGATACGAAACAAACCACTTAAATAACCGTCTCGCACCTTATTCCCAAGTTCAAGATCATCTACTCCGCACCAAAGTACAGTGGCCGAAAATAAAACCGGTTGGTGTACAATTCGCC
Source organism: Blastobasis adustella (assembly GCA_907269095.1). Classification (NCBI taxonomy): domain Eukaryota; kingdom Metazoa; phylum Arthropoda; class Insecta; order Lepidoptera; family Blastobasidae; genus Blastobasis; species Blastobasis adustella. The sequence continues at coordinate 11,548,423 of OU026130.1, forward strand.
CTCCCTATATTTCAGTGTATATGTTCGTAGTCTACGCACACATTGGCAGCGGATCGAAAGGGAGAGTCCCCAGGGAGGGGCCAATGTCTCGGGGCGAAACGGTCAGGACTCTTCCAATGGGTATGCAAGGAAGTGCAGTCGGAATGCCTACGGACGAAGGATGTGGGTGGTAGGGAAGCCCGATCGATGGCGGACGCCGTTTTTGGTGATCCGCTGACTTTAAAGCCGGCTACCTATATGTCATTGTATGGCAGCCATGTGCCTTTTGTTAGTCCTACTCGTTGTTAACTCAAATCTGGTTTTTTAATTCAATGGAATTCTGACAGGTTAGTGTGCGTATTTAAATTAAATAACCTCACGTTAATAATTAACAAATTAAACATAGGTAATTATGTGTAATATGTATTTATCGATACTGTATATGTGTCTTTTTAGTGCATATTATTTAGCTCTTTACCTATAATTTAACTACACAGTCGTATTTAGCCATATAGTAACTAAAATAAGTGTTTCTAAACTAAGCCCATATTTGCAGTTGTCAAGACCATTAAATAACCAATGTATGCAACAACATTAACCGCTACATTTTGCAATTCAATAGTGCTACAGAGCAACTGCACTCCCGTATATTATCTGAAAATAGAGCGTCCAAAATGTCGGAATCGATACTAGAATGCATTATTTCGATTCCGGCCCACCTATAAATGTACAAAGTTATATTACACCCATATATTCTTACCCTTGAAACGTTAGGGAGCGACCACTGAATAATTCAATGTTATACAGAGATGCCAAATATAGACATAACTACACGCACCCGTCTGCACATAGTGTTGGTGCATTAGAAAATGGACATTATGTCTTTGGCGATAAGTTTTGTTTTCCCTTCCGATGGGTACGGGACACGCAAGACAAATAAGTCTTAGCCAACTGCGGAAGCAAATTTGTCCTCATAAGTAGACTGTAGATGCACCTTTATAGGTGCCGACATTTAGGGTTGCTACTAATTAGTTGTTATGCGACTTTGGACAGTTCAGTGCATATATTTTAATTATGGTTTCTACGCTAATTGGGTTTATTAAGGTTGAGAAAGTTTACTATTAGGTGATAACCATAACTTTGCAGTGGAATAGTACAGTCTGTCAAAAATTACCAAGTGCAGATTTATAAAGAAAAAAAATGCGCCATCAAATCGATAGAAAGTGTTATGAGAGGAATAAATACATTTTATTTATGTTGTTTGAAACTGCCAAGTCTAATCACGGGGCTAACTTCCAGAATTTAAATGTCCGTGAATTAATCTTGAAAATGATTTAAAAAAGCAAAGCGCAAGGAATTGACGTAAAGTAAATAAATAAACTCGTATAAATAAATTTAATTTCAACCCTCCCCTAAATTGGAGGCGCTTCAAATATTCAAGAGTCGTGAACGCAACCCTTCCTTCAGTTAAGAGCGATACAATTGTAATTGTGGTACAAGTTATAAGCTTCAAGACAGCCTGAAAATTTTAAAGGTATGTTCCGATTTTCTTACCTTTGTTTACGAGTTTGTTTAAAATATTTATTTAAAATGTGTAATAATAACTGCGATAGTTTCAAAGTAAAACATTATATTAGCCTGAAAATTGTGGATATTCAGTACGTCGTTTATCTAACTATCGATTCACGCACATTTTAGACATAATTGGTAAGATTGAAATAAATCAAAACCCCAAATAATTGATCAATACTGATAACTGTGTTTCGTGTAAGAATAATTTTGTATAAGAAGTAACGACGTTCTAAAGTGACTTTTCGATGATATCTCCGTCTATTTAGATAAATTACGTGTTACAATTACATTATCTACATATCACTCATAACTTGGGCCATATTTGTTGAAAGCGTAGACATGTTCGTGTAGGAAGTGAGGCAGTTTTTCTGTGCACTCTGTAAACAAGCTGATGTTTCAGCAGCATCAATGCGCTTAGACAATAGTTATTTGGTATACAAAAGAGCCATTTTTTTTGCTTCGAGTGCCGACTTGAAATCATGATTTAGCGAAGTAGTCTACAATTGAAAACCAATCCACTAGATATCCAAGTTCTATCTAAGTTTTCCATAATCCGGCAAGTCTTTTGTCGCGCGGAAAGAAAGCGTTGATAGTACTGTCACAGATTAGAAAAACATGATAATGTATTTCGTATTAAGGCGAAGCTTTCTATTCTTAGATAAGTGTTCTAGGAAGCGCCGCCATTGGGACGCTAATTTGAACTTTCCGTACTGTAGATCCAAATTTTTACGAACTTGTGTCAATATTAGAATTGGTTACTTACTTGGAACCGCCTCATGTCGCGCGGATTCCCGGCGTTCTTCAAGCAGTTCTGGTTGCATTTCAGAAAGAATTTGAGAAAAAATCTGGAACAAAAGAAAATTAAACTTACATTTTTATCGATTAAAAAAAATAGAACAAAACATTACCATCCAACAATTACGAAAAAAGTCGTTAGAACATTAGTATTAGTAGGTACAGTGCAAGTGCATAAGTGATTTATCATTTCAAGAAAATTTTACAGCAACATTCTCGGCATTTGGTGCATTTTTAGCCAACATCGGTTTACTAAAAGAATGGAGAATTAACTGTCCCTTATGAATACAGAACTCGTCCTTTACTCCCAGAGTATTTTTTAAAATAAACTAAAATTTAATTCATGAATACTATAAAAACCGTTTAACAACAGTAGTGCAATTGAATATGATTCTTAAGGTGATCATGCACTTATACTCTTGCACTGTACCTAAATGTATAGGTATAGTTTTTGTCTAAGGTATTCATTATATTGTAACAAATGTGAACTATAAAAGCTTAACACCCCTGATGCCATGTGTTTCCACTTGGCCGTGCTAGATACAACGCGTATTTGGAACGTTAATTTGTTTCTCGTGTTCCCAAATTTGTACTTTCCGGTGTTTCGATGAATCGTTAACTTTTTTCGCTGCTTTTTTGTGCACATTTCCTGATAAGGCTAGTGTTTGCCAAACTGGATACAAACGTGATTTGATCATATTTTCAATATTACGGTAACAAAGTCAATGAAATTTTGTAGATGTGGTTCAGAAACTAATGTAAAACTAATAAAGTTGCACGAAATTAAAAATTTGTATGAAAATCTTAAACCCCGTGTAGCTTTGAAACGATATATTTTCATAAAAAATCTGAGAAACCACAAGCAAGGTTTCTGGATCAAGTCTATAAAATTTCGTTGGCTTTCATAGCGTAATATTGAAAATATGATCAAACTACTTTGGTGTGGAGCGCGCTCGGTTGACACTGCTTTTAAATACGGGACGCAGATCCAATGCCACATTATTTAATATAATTTTAAGAAAAAGCTCTGTTCGGTACCTCGGACTCGGCATTGGAGGACATTCATATAAAGTGGCCATGATCTCTACACCGCTAGACTCATCTAACGTATTGTGTACTTCACAAACATAACCGTTGCAAAATTTTTCTTCACACGTCAGAACTACGAAACGGAATCAAACAATTTCGGCCCGGAACTCTATTGGGCCAACTATCGTATCCGATTACACACAATGGCTTAAAACAAGTGTCTATATTCCAACTGGGCAAGCTAATTTGGTTCTTATTGCGTTTGGGGTAAGGTACTTGCATACCGCTTATGTAAGTTGGGTAATGCGTAACGTTGGCGTAGGATCGGGCGGGCGATCACGATGAATGCTCTAGCAGAAATATTTTACACAGCCTCAGGCGGTGTTGCCATGCTGAATATTGTCGTGCCAACGCGCCAGTGTAGCAGTGAGCCTCGCACTGTTCCCCGAATAGTCCAGAATTCACAGGGTTTCCAACTTTAAAATACATGAATTGACTTTTGATAAAATTTAAGTCACAGTTTTTTATAAAGATAATGTTACGTGTGATTCTTTACATTATCGATTATTCAGCAGACGAATTTAAGTAGTTGTGCTCGCGAAATTTTTTCGCAAGCCTAGTTGGTACGCGTAACAAATGCTCGCGCGCTCCTTGTTCAAAAAGCATGGTCGCAAGGCGAACAGCGATACTAAAGCGAACTAGATAAGTAAAAATATTTCTTTCGTCTTTAAGCTTAGACTTAAATTATTTTATTGTAGGTAAATGTATCTCCAAGTGCGGAAGTTTATTGCTATAAGCGTTTTCTTTTATATCTCTAAGGTAGCAAACAAGCTTAGGACCTGCCTGATGGTAAGCAGTTACCATCAGGCCTATGGACCTTAAAAAACTATTTAACAGTTTTGACAATGTTTTACCGATGAGGCGTTCCACTGCATCGCACTACCTAAGTATATCGAAATACCGAAAATGTAAATATTTAATACTACTATAAAACACATAATTTGAAATAATAGGGTACTCGACACAAAGCCGAAAGCGCCCGAACTCTGCCGATGGAGCCCGACGTAAGCGGCGCCCGCGGCACCGCGCATCTGTTCCCGCATTATTTATGTTAAACACCTTATGTCACAATATCGCGAGTTAGCAGTTTATGGCTACGACACTCGGGGCGTGATTTTATTTCGGCGTCTTGGGTGCGTGCGTCTAAGTAAATGTGAGGTAGGTGTAGATACAAGATGGTAGTATAAAGTACGAAGTTTTGATATCCTGGGTCTCGAGTCCGCTAATTTACTTGGTTCGATCGAATTGTAATTGGATCGCTATATCAGCTCAATCCAAGTTTGTATTGTAGCAGAATACCATAAACGCGTGAATCTGCCATTGAGCTGCAATTGCGGTCCGATTACAATTCAATCGAGCCACTATTAACAGTAGCAGAATACCAAAAAGTGTGGAACTGCAATTTTTTTTGGTACAAAAGTTTGTTCAGAAAATTCGCATATAAAACATGCCTAAATTAAGATACACTGATGAAGTAGTCAGTCCAGTTAAGTATTCAAAGCCAGCAACGCAATGGTTCCACTATCACGGTTCAACATCTAGTCCACTATCAACAGCCATAATCGTCATGCACTTTACACATTCACACAACATCTTCACTATTCTTCCTCTTCCACGTCGACTAGTCTTCAGAAACCTCGCGTTGTAAGCCGTTGGCTCTTGCATCCGTCAATCTATCGCCTCCCGCGAGATCTCTTTCATGGTACTGGTAGGGTTGGACTAAGACAGCTATTTCCACGATCGACGTAGGTATATATTTACTATAAAGTGTAACAAACGCAATTAATTTAGACATTTTAGACCTTATGCCAATCGCACCATGTATGAATTTAATTAAAAATAAATCAATAAAACACCTCCAAGGCCCCTCCACTCCTGCCTCCATAAGTCTTTACCACGCTGAATATTTTATTACACCCTGCAAATATTTGTCAAGGAGCACTCGTGCTGCCCTAAGCTGGACCATCAATACGGTTGCAGGGGTCACGTGACAGTTGCGTTATCCGACTGTATTTGTCTTGTGGTCGCTAAGCCGTCGCAGAGTTATAGCCAACCGTAGCGAGGTCTTGGACACGGCCATTGGTAGGAAAATAATCACAGTTTTCCTTTTGGAATGGGTACCTATCATGATTTTGTTTATGTAAATTAAAAATATATATATTTGTAAGTAGGCATACAGGGAAAATTGGCAAGGTTCTTTTTGTATTACTAAGGTGGCCAGTTTGTTTGCCTGATTTTAAGCAATGACCGCATGCATTACCAGGAGTATCACTCACGCGCTGCAGAATCCGTAAAAACCGTTTTAATCCCTTTCTTGAAGAACTTCATGTGCTCTCCAGGGAAAACCTCTCCATTGAGCTTCAGGGAGCAGGGACGGGGTATGAGTCCTACATTTGGCTGCCAACTTTATCATCATCTGAACCGCAGGACGCCCACCGCTGGGCATAAACCTGTCTCCACGCTTTTCACGCCAATGCACTTCGTGCCTTTCGGATATATCACCGTATGATTGCAAAAACCACCAGTTTACAATCTAACGTATTCTGCGTAGGTAAGATTACAAACTGTCGATACATTGTAAACTGTTACATTCGAATGCAATTCAACGCTAGGCCCCAAATATTGTTATGGGAATTATGTGTTCACGAAGCCTTGATTATGCTATGTATAAATTACGAAGGACATTGGGATTTCTGTTTGATTATCGTTCACACCGATTATAGCTGGAACAGTTTTTTTTTATGCAGATAAGATTTATAAGTGGGTTAGTTAGTATTGGTATCCTGTAGTTTTAAGCCATTACAACTATCCGCGAGGGCAACATTGCAGTGGAGAAGAAGCTGATTATATTATTAATGTTTTTTATTCTTACCAGCCTCTCAAATTCCGTACGCCTCCAGAAGCCCACGTGACACAATACCCTGCCAAAAATACCCTATGCCTACGCCCGAGCGGATCAAATCAAAACGTAACCAATAAAGTTACCTATACGGAATATTTACCTATCGCATCACGAACAGAAAGGAAACTGTTTCCTCGTAAAAACTACCCTAGCAGTTTTCATCCCTTCGCGGGGGTAAGCATCCCCTACATGGGCTTAACGGGACGAGCGTTTGGAACAAAACATTTCGTTTTGCACGGCCATTTTTGAAAGTCATGGGTTGCAGATAGGTTATGTAGCTGGTAAAGAGGCTATGGTTTGTGGAAGTACAGCCTTATTACTAGTGAAAGAGGAAGTGATAATAATGTTGTGACATAAAGTGTCTTACTATGCAAAATATATATACTAAATTCGTTCGTGCACAGTTCGGAACTCTGGCTAATGTTGACGAGCTAGCGGGATTATAAAATGTTTATGGATCATACCATAAATAGTGTGAGTTTAGCTTATTATTAGTGAACATTTTTTGAAATCGGTTTATTTGTTTAGGAGATTACATATGTAATAACCGTCATTCAAACAAACATCTTCTTATGACGTCCACAGTTTCCATCCAGGCTTTACACTGAATAATTATATTAGAAAGCCAAACTCATAATTCCGGTCTTTCATCAATTCTCCGGTTCAACTCTCCGGTTGACTAGTAGAGAAAGCTATGACGCTTTAAGTCCGCCATTGTACGTAACAGTGCATAAAGTTTTCAATAAATAAATAATTCAACTTGAATAGTCCTTGACAACATAGAAAGATAATCCGGATACTTTCAGTCACGGAACTAGATATCTCGTACGCTCAGTAGTTAGTAGTAGGCAGTTTGGCTCAGGGTTATTGGTGGCTGGACTTTGATCGAACTTTCATGTAGCTACTTATAGCTAAAATCCTTACAAAGCGCGCTAAGAACTAAAATTGTATATTTATGTGTTTAACATCATAATCTATAGGTACATAGACAACAATGTCGCTTCCCGCTGTCTGTCCCTATGTATCTATTCATGTATGTATCTATGTACGCTTAGATCTTTTAATCTACGCAACGGATTTTAATGCGGTTTTCAACAATGAATAGAGTGGCTCAAGAGGAAGGTTTATAGGCAAGAAAAAGGGTAGGTAGGTGTAACGAAGTCGCGCCGATATTACTAGTACATTATAAGACCAACAAAGTTCCTACAGAAAACAAGTCTGTGTTATCAAAAGCCGCGTAAAAATGTTCTAATAGGACATGGGATAATAGCGGACTACTTCATTACCTTCCAGATATTTTTAGACACCGTAGGAAATAACTGCCAGTACTAACTTACGTAAATTTAAGCCCAAATCGAGCAAAATAGAACGACAAAGAAAAAAAAACTGTAACTACTAAAAAAACTAAAGCATCGTTTTCACCAAGGCCTTGCGTGGCTTGAAAAAGCCTTCTTTCAACATAGAGCAGGTAGACTTGAGTGCCCTCCCCCCCTCCCCCGCGGACACAGCTGAGCGTGTTTACAAACAGTAGCTCAGCTATGTTAAGAGTTTAACACGTACATTTAGATCGTATTGTGGTTGGCTGTAGCGGTACTGGTGTACTGTAATATTGGGATTTTTTTTATTGGCAAATGGCTCGCATTTGACCTCAACTCAACTCTGAAGCGATGATATCATGTGTTAGGGTAATAGTTGTACAAAAGGTTTTTGATGTACATATGTTGGCATATATGGCCACTTAGGTTTTCGCAGAATACCAGTATGTTGCTCTTCCAGGCAACACTATGCTGAGTCAAGACCTTTTCGTGCTACAGCACACACATACGACTTACCTATAGGTTTTTACAATGTTTAAGTTACTTCGTGACAATTTAATTTGTACTTAGTTCAAGTATTTTTGTAATTTGTTCTTTACTAGCATAAGTTGTTTGTATGTGCATGAAGCATAAATAAAGCTCTATTCTATTCTATTATATTCTATATAGGCAGAATTTGACTTATTCATTGCTTCGCCGGTTGTTTACTGTGACACTTTATTATTTTTTGTGCACAAAAGCAACATACAATTCAACAGAAGGTGATATTATTCCGTGAAACTATTAATAATTTCGGTCTGAATCCGTATATATTAACAGTGAATCCGTGAACAGTCTTTATTACTATAGTAATTTAAGACTAAAAATATTAGGTATTCAAACCGACCAGCATACGTAGCTTCAAGTCACCAAACTAGACCACTCCAACCGGCGAAACGCATTCAAGAATCGGACTCTAGCACGAAAAACGCGGTATCTGACAACAAGCGGTCTTATAACTTTTCCCTTTTAACCTTTCGGCCCCCCGCCAGCCCAGGCCCCCAGGGAGGCGGTCCCTGGGGCCCCCGCCCCCACCCCCGCCACTCAATACAGACACGCCAACGCCATGCGGACGGCAAAGACTAAACGTGGAAGAATGGCCGCGCAACGCGATTCCTAGGCAAATGAAGCTGCAACATGCGAATAAATGTGAGGCAATGTAGATTAGTTTATAATTTGGGATGGAATATTTCAAGTATTTAAAAAGTGTAGGTTACGTAACTAGAAAAGAAAGTTAACAAAATACTAATAATTCGTGGGTTATAGCGTCGCGATGTGTTACGTCGACAATTTGAACGACGTTTGCCGTTTTACATAAAAATGAAATCAAGGAAATCAAGACACCATTTATTATTATACGTATATGTGTCTCAAGACGTGTTCAACGTTAAAATTGAATCATGACTCCGTTACTGCAATCGTAGAGTATCTAATAGGTAAAACACGCCATAATATTATTACATAGTACCTATAAAAAAGTCGCTTCCCAACGTCTGTCTCTATGTATCTATATACGCAACGGATTTTAATGTGATTGTCAACAATAGATAGAGTGATTTAAGAGGAAGGTTTGTAGGGTAAGACAATACAGGTGCTTATAAGCAAAAGAAATTGGTACCTAACCTACCCTAAGGTAAGAGTAAATTAGGTGTACGCGAACGAAGTCGCGCCGAGTCCACAAGTAAATAATATGATTCAAGACTTTTTCAACACTGAGAATTGTCCTTTGATAGTATTCAAAATTGGAATATAACTAGTAAAAGTAAAGTTAATACGTTGTTGTGATCCAGTTTGAAAGAAGGCAAACGGTGGAAAGCAGACGTCAAGGACGAAATACGTGGAGTGGATGATTGGTCGCACAAAAAGAAAGCGTTGGGAAAATGTGGTTGTTGCAAAATAAACATTTGTCAACGTAAGATTGTGTAAATCGATCTATGATTCCACATAAAAGAATCACCGATTATGAATTACAATCTATTGGATGTAAGCTGGCGAACAGCATTATTTCACTTGACGTCCCGTTGTATGATTTACTATTTAAGTGACCCGCCGCGACTTCGTTCGCGTGTTCCTAAACTATAAAGCTTGTCTTGAAGCACTGTATCTATGTAGAAAACGGTATTAATTTAACGGTTATAAAAAGATCTAAGCGCACATAGCTACATAGGGACAGACGGCGGGAAGCGACTTTGTTTTATACTATGTGATGCAAAGACATACGACTAATATAAATAATTATTATGGTTCTGTATATTTGAATTGACCGCCTGCTCGAGCTTGCCGCGCGGGATTAACGCAGTTCGTTTTTTTTTGTAAATAACATCAATATATTTAAGGTTTTTAATTTTTTAAGAAGATATATCTTATAATAAACGTGGTGTCCCGAATTTCTTTACTCGGCCACCGGCTCTCCCTCAGTGATATATCTAGGAATAATATGTATTAAAGAAAGAAAGAATATTATGTATTGAAGAGTCTACTTTCGAGCGAAAGTTGCTAGCCCAGATACTGGTAATTAATTTGATAAAGGCAAGATGGATACAATTACAAGACTCGTTCGTTTTATAAATTAATATTTTACATTGAAGCACTAAGATATGAAAAATAAAATGTCCATTATAATTGCCACTGGCGGCACTGGTGATCGAACTCGATACCTCCCATTTACGAATCGAACCCCTTAACCACTAGGCTAGAAGTGTTGCAAAAAAACTTGGAAATAGCAGGTTGAAAATAGTACATAAATAAACGGCAGCTCTACATAATTCACAGTTGTATCTATTCTTTGCGCAAACACTGGGCATGTAACGGGCCCAGTTTTCGGCTTTGTTTTTCGATGCGTCTCCAGAACGGGTGTTAATATTTCAGCGCATACCAAATCTAAGGGTTAACTGGGGTGGCCTTCGCTTAGAATTCAACAAACGGCTTGAATGTGCTTCATTGATTTTTGGACTTTATTTACTAAGTTAATTAATGCTAATTTTAAACAACATTGGCTAAAATATTGTTTAGGCGTATTAATAATATCACTGAACATTATAATGACTTTCACAAGTTAGTCACACCGGGGTGGACCCCGGTCCCGGTCGGATGTGGGGGAAGTGGTCGGACGTCTGACCAAGGTCGGCTTCCCATGGAACCAAAAGCGACTTTATTTTATACTACATAAGGATTAGTATCAACTGTCTAGCTGCCTCCTAGATCGACCCTGCCATAGTATCGTATGTAGGTACCTTGCATCTGGTCTACGGAAATCGGAAGTTCTAGTTGATGAGTCTCTCAGTCTGACTTGATACTCTATCGTACACGACACCACAACTGCATTCCCTCTATGTACATCTCTGGCCACCCCGATAGTGCCGAGAAGGTAGACAAACAGGCGAACAAGCCACCTGATGGAAAGTGGTCACTAAAACGCCGGCATACGTTTCACGTAAGTACACGGGAGTAACACGATATTAGTTAGACTTAAACGCTGAATACATCTGCAAATTTTGTGGAATACAGCTTGTGGATACGTTGGACTGCCTTTAGCTACAAGCCAATTTTTTGCTGATAAATGACGTCATTAGTATGACGGCATGTTAGTCTATGACATGATTTTGTAACACAGTTATTTCGTGAAAAATCACATTGATACTACCGTGACGTTATTTAGCGTCTAGTCTCTAGCACTTATTTCGAGTGAAGTTCGTAAGAGGTCGTCCTATTAGAGAAAAAAAAACAGGTTATATACCTACATCGTCATTTATTTTAGTCATCGTATTTCAGACCCACGAATGTATACCTACGTCATATTCGTCATATACGTGGACTTCTACGCAATACAGCATTTTACTTTCTTCACCAATACGTTGTGTGGCACAAAAGCAGCGTACTTCCCCCGACGTGTTGGGTAAGCGCGGCGCGACGCGGCATCCCGTTGCCATGGCAACGCGATAAAACCTCGCCTTTCATAGACCCGTTTACAGTACCACTGGAATTCGGAGATAGAGCAGATGCTCTAAAAAGAGAGCGATAGTTCTGATGATAGAGTGGCCGACCTAAAAGTATAGAGTGTGTGCTAAGATGACAAGTGACAAGGATTAAATAGAAGAGAAAGCTATGTTTATCGGTGAGGACTCTGTCAAGCTGGCAACGGTCATGCGACCATGGTCGTAAACCGCCCGTCGCACGACCATGGTAGCACGACCGTCGCGGATAAGGACAGCGCCTAAGGAGTCGCCTAGATGGGTTTACCTACCTTCCACCGCCTTATCTGTTTTTCCAGCCAAGCAACAACATAATTGTGTGTTGTTTTGAAGGATAAGCTCTCACAATTACAGGCATAAGGTGTTTCATATTAAAAAGTGACAGCACAGCCGTTCTGCATTTGAACTTAATATATGAAATCGTAGATGTTATGGGCGACAGTTACCACATACCATCAGGTGGTCTATTTGCTCATTTATGACTGAGCAGATTAATAAAACTTAGAACAAGTAACAATGTGCTTCATTTTTGCCAATCCCCTTCTCGCGAATCGAACCCCGCTTTATCTGCGACCCCGCCATATTCTGTGTTACAACTACTCTTTCAAATCTAAAAGCGCTTGTGCTCTCGGCGCGCGGAGTAGTTTCCAATTGACAATATACCTACTAGTGACTTGGGGCAATCGCTCCCGGGTTGTAAGCGCCTTTCGACGCACCCCCCGCCCCGCGTACGCGGGTCTGACGTCGTTTATGGGTGGACTTTTCCAGGACTTTGTGTGCGTTTTGTGGAAATATTTTTAGCCACCGACGCAAAAGGCGGGTTTTAGTTAGTGTTAGTTTGATGTGTGTATTTGTGGGATGGAAAGATTTCAATACAGTCGACTAAATCTGAAAAAAAAAAATTCAAAAAAACGAAATTTTTCAAAATTGTTTTATTAATTTGGGAAATCTTTGTCCGCCCACTCACCTTGTCGTAAGTAACGATGCGGACGGTAGTGTAACATGGTTCCCAATACCAAGATAGTATCTAACTAAAGTACCTATTCGCTTTTGCCTTAAAAAGACAGAAATAATATTACCCGAGAAACAAATCCGCATTATAAATGTGAAAGCGAATCTTGATTTTCCGACTAAAATAATGGTATGTACTTATGTTGTGTTCTAATTTATAACTTACGGTTAGCAGTTATACTTAAGCCCAAACACGCAAACACGGTGGGGTAAAAGATCCTCTCCCACGAAAGAGGAGGTTATTGCCATTATCTCAACGCTTGGCGGGCGGGTTGGAGATCGCAGTGTTATAAATACACAGATAGGGAGCCAATAATACCTCTTAAAAAATACGAAAATAACCTCTGCGGAAAACACAGTACACTCGTACGTCCTACCGATAACACCCACAGTCCCATCCGTAACGGCCACACCGACCTACCACTCCTACCGACCTCTTCCGAGCACAATCAACATACAAAGACAAGGGGCCCACATTACGCGGGCATCACTTCATTGTGGGCACTGCTCTAATTGTAACTACACTCTTGGGTCCCATCGGCCGCTCAGCGCTCCGGCTGGTAGGCGTGGGCCACTAATCTTCGACCCCTACATACCAACGGGGCCTTTAAACCCGCAACCAAATATAAAACCTAACCATAGCGGAGTAGAGTTCAAATTACGCTGGCGGGCGATATTACTATTTGCGCATTCGCAAACGTGGTGCGGGGCTAACGCACACTATCAACTCATTAAATTGCATCGCCTTTTTAATGAGTCTGAAAGTGAACAAAGGATATTGAGCGCGATTACATTAAGCACCCGGTTGTAAGGTAAGATGGCTTGTTTCCAGTCTCTCGCTTTGTCGGCCATCTGCTTTTGTTTCGGCACGGGAATGGATAAGTTGTATCTGTTGAACTACGCTATTGTAATAATAATAACAACAGTAGACTAACTGAATGGGAGTGAGGGAGCTGGGTGAAGTGGATTCTGTTTTGTCTAAGGTTAATGTTCTTTTTAAGTTAATGGTAAACTAGATTTTCCTACAACTTCATCTGCGATGACTCATTCATTCGATGAAGGAAGAATTCATTCATTCACCGTGTTGACATCTGATTTTCCAGACGTCCAAGGCACCTCCGACGTGGTTCCTGACGACCGCTGTTAATCGATAACAACAAGACGTTCACATCCTATTTTGAAATGAAACCTTATTTAGTTATTAGCTTATAATTTGCCTCTGTCGGCGTAGTCCATCATTTAGATTCACAGAACCAAAAATAAACTACTTTAGGTACCTACCTAATGTTAACGTTCTACCTACAAACTACTGGAATAAATTATGCACCGCATGAAGCGTTAGTCTATGGTTTGATGTATTATATTGCTTCTTCATTAATATTAGGCGGGTACATATACGTAGGTATATGTATATTTACAAATTGTCCCCAAGAACCCACTAATATTACTAGAAAGCTTCCATTAATCCTACCAAGCGACTATCTGCTTACATCGCGCGATATACTAGATACCGGGGTAACGTATTACACGCCCTCATATTTACCGGATGAATACGCTATAAAGTGATATCACGTGATCGTTTTCCGGCGGGTAATAGTTATAAATTACCCGCGGGTAGTTTATAAAAGCCGGTTAACCCGAGGTAAGCGGACAAGGAACGTAATTTATTATTGGGAAATTCGCGGTCGCGTATTTTCATAAAGCGCCAATGCAGATGATTTTGCGTCACATGACCATGTACGGCGGCCTTTTGGGGGGTGACCTTTGTTTAAGGTTGGGGTTTGCTTGTACGTTTCGCTTATGAAGAGTTTTGTTAGGTAATTGTCTCCTAAGGTACCTGACATTATCTATGAAGGATCTGTTGTAAGATCGATTAATAAAATATATACATTAAGGACGTTTCGTCGTGTACCTATAGCTGAATGATGTCTACGAAGGGGTTCTGACTATTAAATCTGATGATTCATAATAGCATAGTTGTGGAAGATATCGTGTAGAAACACGTTCATAATTAAAGCGGCCAAGAAAATAGTCCATCAGTTTAGACAAAACTTTCGTTTAAAATGTCACTAAAGTTGTACCTCAGCAACTATCAGCATATGCGTAAGTCGACCTTATTCTAAAACGTTCACGACAATTCTATCGTAAAATTTCATAATTATTGAAAGTTTAAATTGTCAAACTATATACAATAAATTTTATGAATCATCATTCATCGTCATATACCTCAATCAGTCAACAACTTCACTCATCATTACGCCTATTTGTCCAAAGAAACTGTAGCATTTTAGAGAAGCTACATAATACTATCATACGATTGTAGGATATGTGGTTGAAGCACCCACTGTATGATATTCGAGAGGGGTCTCTCTGAGATATGACGGCGGTACAGTCGTGTTCGAAAGTGCTTCATTTGTTGTTTAAAATTGTTTTACGCTAACCGTTTATTCACAACATATCGTGTAAAAGGTATAATAAACTGAATTAATATTATCGTATGAAATGAACAAAGAACATATTTAGGGGTCCGTTAAGATTAGAGATGGGCGGACTATGGCTTTTGCCGACTAGTCGGCTACAAAAAGGCCGACTTGTCCATCATTGTTATTGTGATGTAGTCATTGTCAATCAATCGTCATAAGAGCGTCGGTGGCCGAGCGGTTACAGTATCCGACTCGTAAGCCAGAAGTCCCGGGTTCGAATCTCGCTCCGGCCATGTACCAATGACTGTTTTCTGAGTTATGTACATTAGTTGAATACTAACCGATGCTCTTACGGTGAGGGAAAACATCGTGATGAAACCTGCACATTTAGGCGACTGGATGTGTAACCATGATCCAATCTGGTCAGGTTCCCCTGGTAGCAGGGTCATGGAGGTCAGATGGCAGTGGCTCCACTATAATTACCTGACCCGCCAAATCCTGGATCATGGTCAAGGCGGACCCCGGGCCCTCGTTCTCGAGAGCACAACCGGGACAGTAACGCCAAGATGACTACAGTCATTGTCAATCAATGTTTTAAGCGACATTCAGATGCCATCGGTAATCCGGTAGGTGCAAATAAATACCACATTGTTTGGCTATAGTGCTGACAAACTCCTGCTGCTACTCTTGACTTAATCTGATTAAATATCCTCGATTAGATCATGAAATGAACGTCTAGGTCCCTTTCCGACTGTCACATTCAGTCTTGCTTTATACGTCCATATCCAATTCTTGTATGTTAACGTCAAAATCCTCCAGATTACAAAAAAGAATTACTTGAGCAAGAAATTTAAGAAAACTATGACTTAGCATCCAACACTTTAAACAGTAGGTATTTGCAGAGTTAGATTTTGTAGAGTTATGAGCTTGGCTTTGATCTAATAACTTTTTCACAGTGAAACTGTTAAGAACTTACGAGGTTTGGCCAACAAATACATAACATATTTTTGGTGGGATTTATTTTACAATCATCAAGAGAATTGCTTAAAGAGGTTAGGCGATTCTGTGCGCTTCTGTACTGAGCGTTTTATATTCGGGAGCCCTCCCTGGTATTTATCACTGAAAACTTTTGAGGTAAGCATATTTACGTTTTCGGCCAAGTTCTTTGATAAAATACGAGTCTTGAAATAACGTTAACATTGATGTTTTTTTAACATTATAATATTTGTATGTTTTATAAGAAGACTTAAGTTTGCGCATTTGCCGTGAAAAGAACCCCTTTATCGTATCTCCTACGTTTATGGACACTCCCCTAGAAGCCAAGAATTAATTTCTGATAATTCTCCAATTTTATGCTCATCTGGAGGATAAGGTCAAGTTGGTATCGGGGGTAAGGTCAGACAATATTTCATCGCGGCACATGGCCTTCATCGCTTTGAACGCAAGACATTTCAGTATCAACTTCTTCCATTTGACCGTGTTCAAGGTCAGATGTCCCGATTTCTCGACGAGAGTTTTACCTGCCGGCTTAACAATCCGGCTTTACGGCGAGAGGTTGCCACATTGTGCCTCTTCTGGCATAAATATCACGAGGAGTACTCTGACTTCTGAGGAATTACTAGCTGCAGACACTCGCCGCATATTAAAATTCCATCTGCACCGTCTGGATGAGTGGCGGTCGTCTACCGTATGATTATAACGAAACCTTCTGCATCTTATGGCCAAGGTTTCTGCAGCTGTGTGTCTTAACCGTTTCGATATTGAAACCTCTAGTGTCCGACCGAAGGTCAATTTATGGCCGAAGCCAAGCCAAAGGCTTAAAAGCTCTAAGATATGTTGTTCAAGGTTGTGCTACAAGCTACAATTAATAACATAAATTATTTTAAAACTAGAATATTGGAGGCTTTTTTTAACTGTATATTATAAAAAGGTAATTTAAATAATCTCTAGAGTCTAGATATGGTAAAAAAATTACCCTACTTGAAGCTGGTTTTTTTGGCCGAAGGTGGCCGAAGCCGAAGCCGAAGATTCGGTAAGACACTCCAAGAAAAAACCCTACACCTGTCTCAATGGCCGACAACGCATTGTACAATGAGGCACATTCGCAAAATAACAACACGACAATTGCTAGGATACTTATAGGTTATCCGAAATGGAAATGAATATAGAATATGAGTAGAATGTTGGTAAAACTTTTAACACAAGGCTACAGGAGCACCGAAAACCAAAACATAAACGTTATATCGACGATCGCACCAAACTGCTCTATCAAAATATAACGACCGCGATAAAAACGATGGAAAAGAAAGCAAACGTTTCCAAGGAATTTCCAAAGATCGTACAATAACTTCACATCCCCTTCTTACATAAGAGGAATGTCTATTTCTTTCTTTTTCCTGCAAGAGTTTCCCATTTTATAGGCAAGTCGATAATATTCGGACCGTTCTGCGAGATATGAGTGTTAAATATTTTATGATGTCCAGTATGTCGGGTCTACGTTTTGCTTGTCTGGATCAATCAAGTGTTTCTCGAAAAATGACTTTCTACCTTTATAATTATCCACTTATGAAATAATATCCGAAACAGAATTTACAATTAAATTATGAGCGAAATACGCCTAATAGTCGTTGCCTTGGTTCCTAAGAAAACAGCCTAAATTTTCGTACATGAAATCGATCTACTTAATTACAATTCAGTTTTTTGTCACGTTTGTCTCTTACAAACTGTCTTGGCGTAATGTCATTAATCTTAGGAAGCTGGCAGCGCAGCAAACGACCTCCCGTTAAGACCCTCCATGGGCTGGGTGCCCTGTAATATGCTACTGGCACTCTGCAACCGAATAACTAAACACCACAGCCCCTGCAAGCCAAACACGACCTTCCACTAATTGCTATTAGTGTCATTAACGCGTGCACAACGCGGATCCGCTTACAACGTTCCGGTCAACAAGCGAATAGAAAATAAGAAAATAAAGGAATCCGAGCGAGAAAAAAGTACGTAAGATGTATTTTTTCGCGGAGCAGCGTGTCGGTAGCATTGTTAAATATATCGTCCAATCAGTATCCCGGGAACGAGGAATTAGCGTTTGGAAGCGAGAGCCGGCGACGAGCCCCGGTCTACCCTTTTATGCGCGCGGTGTAATAAAAAAAGAAATCTTATTTGAATTTGGAAGACGAATTAAAAAAGGAATGAATTCTGCACTAATTTAAACGGGGCGAGTTTCTAGACGATTTTGGGGGATCGGCGACGGCTTAATTAATGCATTTCAGTTGAAAAGTTAGACGGCGCTGTACGGAGATACTTCTGTTCACGCTATATTGTCTAACGCGGTACGTTCAACTTTTGGTTAATTTAGATGCATTTCGAAATTAGTGAAACAGACTGGTTCCAAGTATAAAGTACCTATGGTTAATTTAAGTACCTAGCTACGAGATAAGTGAACTTCATACCGACTCCCCGCCTTTGCTTTGTAAAATTATTTTTGTAAACTGGATCTTTAGTTTCTTTTAGAAATACATATAGTACTTATATAGTACCTACATATTACTTTCTATCTCTCACTTTTAACCGATTTGTAAAGGGAGGAGACCTACTCAATAGCATTTGTACGTCCCAAAAAAAAAACTAATCACAGATAAGACGACCTCCCGTCCCCCATTGATCCTCAACAATCGGAAAGGTTACGAGGGCACTTCGTCTTCATTCGGGAATCCCTTTAAGGAATCGTATCAGTTGTAATGAAAGCTAATTCTTTCATTAACTCCCCGTGACAACGGGAAAAATTGTAAGGCAAACGAAAACAAATGCGCGCCGACGTTAGTTAAAAGGATATCGAATAATGTTGCTTTGTTTCTTTCGGCTTTAGGGATTAAATGTGAACTATTGCGCCGGTGCCTAAAAAAGTAATATTATGTACATACTCAGGTGTTTTATGACGCTGTACTTTTATGTACTTAGTACTCACATGACGACCTGAGTGGTTCACTTGGTCCCAGGTTTGATTCCCGGCCGAGCAGAAATTTAAATGATGAATTTACGGGTTTTGAGTTACGGGTCTGGGTGTTATATGTATAATAAGTATGTATTTAACAAATATATAACTAGTTAATCAGTTTTCTAGTGCCCACAACACAAGTTTTGCTTGCTTTGGGGCTAGATGCTTCGGGGTTATACGCATATTATTATTGTTAGTATTTAAAATTTAAAAATACTTTGTGATGTGGAATAAAAAATAATCACTTATAGAAAACCAGTTTTGAATAACCTTAAATAAATTAAAACCATTTCCCTAAGTAAATTATATTACAAAAATAAAAATAACGAAAATAAAACAGGAACGCACACTTCTCTCTATCAACTGCACGACCAATTTATCAAAAAATAAATATAAATCGATAAATCCGATCTGACAAGGCGTTAATGGGAAGCGGAATGCAATTTAAGCTACCCCAGCCCCGAATATAAACTAATTTCTTTCTACTAACCCGATATAGATTTCGGCGTAACGAAAAGTGCATAGACTTTGATAGGTTCCTCGTTTTGAATTAGCGCAATTTTTAAAAATGAAAATAACTCTAACAATAATTTGAATCTTAAACCATGCTTACATATTATTAATAATAAAAAGAAACAGTTTTCTTTTAAAAATACCTACTCCTGTTTAGCATAAACCATACGAAACATTTTATAAACAAAACCTTGATCTTCACCCTCTTAGTAAGAGTTACAAATGGAATGCAGAGGACGTGTCGTAGTCGCGTGCATTACTGCACCCCACTGAAGGTATCGGAAACTACCGATATAGAATGGAAATTAGATTTACAGCTGACAATTGAGATGGCTCCATCAAACGACCCCTGAGATATTTTTGGCGAATTGAATGTACTTTAAAAGCACTCTCCATTCTTGTAGCGAACACCTACTATGCGTGCCTTTAAAAAATTTGATAGTTGCACCAGTTTGTACGAACTCTATGAAACACTAATAGAATAAGACCACGATGAGTTAGCGTTGCTTTAAAAAAATGTCTGTATGGCAACTTATGCTAAGTTTAATAAACGTCAAAGAACGTGTCTCATAAAAGTCATAACAAACAATTTGATTCCTGTAGGATTTTTTATTTTCGTCAGTTATGAAGAATATTATTAAATAATGGGCGAAATAATTAAAAAGGAAGTGCGGGAGATAATTTTCAGCATGATTAATAATTTAGACACACTAAAAGTACAAGTTCTAGCTAATAGTGACCAAATAATTGAATGGTTACAAGAAAGACTGACAAGGACAGATTATCCAATCGATATCACTTTATAATTTTTACCACTGTCAGTTAGTGCCAACTTATCGTGGTCCTATTCTATTAATGATTAAAAACTTGAGAAAAGCGACCTATACATCGAACAAATAGACAACAACAAGCCGAAAGGGAATAATGCACTTTGCTGTGAGGGCAATCAGGGTATCTAGCCACATTGTTGTGCAGTCCCCGTCAAAGCACCAAAGGAAGCTGAACGGTCCTTAATAATTAATTGGCGCTTAAACGCGCTGACGTCTCGCCTGCGAGAGTGGAGCTAACAGCTTCTATGAATTTACGCTTCTAAGTGTAATAGATTTGCGCGTATGAGGAAATTACGTGCATACGAGAAGTCATAAGGTACTTTTGAAGTCATAAAGTTATGCAAAGTTTGTTGGTCACGCCTTCGCGACTTTTAGCACGGTAACGGGGTTATATTTATATAATACTAACTACAGTACTACTACAGTAGTTCAGTTATGAAAAAGAGTGTATTTTCTACAAACTTCGCATTTTTAAATTTAATTCCAGTTAAAATATTTTATATAAATTTACATTCCTGTAGGTACACAATTCAAAACCTTTTCACAATAGATTTAATCAAAAGAAACCTTAATAGTCGAAAAATTCAATTTGATTCGAGACATTTAATTAGTTAAACTGGAAAATTGCAGGAGATTGAAACCATCAATCAAGTAAAAGGGCCTGATTACATTCACATCTAGATAACTAATTGAATGAGCCACTCATGTAAATTGAAGTTAAGTGATGTTTTGCTTTACGTCATCAATCTTTGGAACAAATGCAGATAGGCATGGATGTGAATCTAAAATATTTGAGAACATTTGAATAAATTGTTTTAGCTCGTAATTTTCTCTTTAGCTTTTTCCCCTTTAGCTTAACCTTCGCAATTTATCCCTTACATATGAGTAGAACGTACAGGAATCTTAAGATCGCCATTTTTTACAACGTTTAGATATTTCTGTACATTTTCTTATATAATACATGCCTTTAATTATAATTAGCGTGGTGTTGTTTTTTTAAGGAATTATTTAATTGAACTGTAAACTACTATGATTTCATTAAATCTATCACTATCTGTTCCAAAAATGAATTGTCCCATAACAGTTTCTTAAATATAACCAATATTTTTGAATTATCGCAGTCAACTTTCACCACGTGAATTTTAGAAAGAAAAACCTGCAATGCCATATCCGAATACCATCGAATATTCTATAGTCTGGTCGGAGACTCGCACCACTCACCAGTAACAATTTGCTTGCTATCTGACCTGGCTCACGCGATGTCGTCATAAAAGCAACAATTAACGTTCGTTTGTTTTACTACGAACCACTAGGTGTGTTTGTCTTCAAAGAAGATGTCACGCATGAATTCGTTTACAAATTTAATGTTAATGACCCATTCTACACCAGAAAGTTTTACGAGCACTTCAGAAAGAGCCGAAATAAAAGATAAAACCGCTAATTAGTTAACGCTCATGAAACTCAAAATACTTCAAGACTCAAATTATTATTCAAGTTACCGTCGTTAACTATCTTGAAATACTGGAATGCTTCCTCATACTTATACGATGGAAATATGAAAAAATATATTCCTTCCGAGAGACAAAAATTACGAAAGAGATTTCCCAATATTATTTAAGCCCCGCCAATATGGCAGTATTACAGTTGAATTTCCCAACGAATGAGAGGAAAGAGGGGATCATAAAACCCAGTCACTAATTAAATGGGCCCGAGACGTCCTCTTCTTAATAGATTTGTCGCTAATTTGAAGCAATTTCTTCGAAGCCTACGTTATATTAAACGTCGAATTAAAATTTAATTTAATACAATTTTCAGCACAAAATGTAACCAAAAATTTAAATTCGTCCAATTCTGCTGCTCAAATAATATTGTATTTCTTAAATGATAAAAGAAATCCGATAAAAGAAGAATATCTGCAGCAAAATTCTACAGATTAGAACCAGTATCAGGACCAGAGTAGTTGCAATTCATCATTATTATTCCAGGCAATTTATCAAGCGGTTGGCTCGCTTCGCCGTCCGTATAGCACATTCTAACGAGATGGTGAATTTTCACCGAATAATTTGAGAACCGACGAATCACGTATTGGAATCGACAATGAGGTCGAAATTGAGATAGAAGAGAGGAACGTTGAAATAAAAAAAGGTTTAGATATAAGGAAAGTGCAGGGTATTTCGTAAAACACCCGGAACTTCCGGGCCGGAGGTAAATTTGGAAATAAAATGCAATATCTATCGGTCTAAATCCGTTACATTATTCAAGTTCACTATAAAACATTTATGTCACTGTAAATTCAATATCCTCTACAAAAGCAAATATGTAAAAAATGATATACACTTTTACCTAGCTTTCATATTGCTCATACTTTCGAAGTTTTTTGACCCTGTGCCATCAAAATGTCATCGATACCATGCTTATTACTGCGACTTTATCATGTTTCAATTTACGGCCATAATCCGGTCTTATCGTGTAGAAAAATCAGAGGGTGCTACTCCGTATTTCTGATATAAATCAAATCAAATGAGACATCTCATTACTGCTGTGATTTACGTTGTGAGGAAAGCGAAATTGCTACTAAGATTATATAAAAAAGGTTTTAATAATAATAAACAAATTATTCATAAGATGAAGAACTTATAATATTAGATGAAAATTTTATGCTGAACCATGGCAAGCATTAGATAAGTCGGTGGTAAGAAAATGCTTTGTCGGAGGGAATAAGAAAACGGTCCTAGTTGTTAAGTCTTGCACAGTTTCTGTCGCTATCTCGTGGATAAGAAGCCTAATCACCGTCGTCGTGTCTGTATCGGGCCGGGCGAGGCGCGCTGGCGTTCCCAAGGGTACGCTTTTGGGACCAGTTTTCTTTTTTGGTTTACATTACGCTGTAAGTGTGCCGAATTCTTTTGTTGCGCCTTACTTTTTGTGCAGATTAACATGATTTGTATAATGTGGCATAGTAAATAATGTTTACAAACACATTCGAACACACATTAGTTTATGAAAACATATAAAATTTTCATATGCACAACCGAATAAGAACTTGAAAGTATACTATCCCTAAATCGGATTTTCAACTCCATTCGAGCAAGGTGCAAAGCAATTAATAAAGTGACTTATGAAGTTGTCGAAACTTTGTCGGTGTAAGAGCAAACCGACCCGTTACGAGGTCGCGCACCAACAAACTTGTAGTTGCAAACTATTTGTAATATGAATTTATTGCTACCGTTAACACATGCTTTTCGCAGGCTATAGATTACTGCTTGGAAACTTGATCATTTTAGAAATATTTATTTCAAATATCGATTTTTAATGTAGAAATATATACGAATGATTTTGATTTTTCACTATAATTTTCAGTGATTCAAATAAGATATTCACTGACATAACAGAGTAATTGACCGATCTATCACAACGAATCCACCAAGAATCACCAACAGCTCCATATAAATCTATAAAGCACATGAACCAAAAATGTAACAAAGAAATGAGCCGCTCAGAAAGGAATTTATTTGGCGAAAAGAAAAGCGAGGCGCGAGGCGGTGTTGCGGCGTATCTAATGAGATAATATAATAGCCGTGATTCTCTCGCACTGCCGCCGTTCACGGGACTGAAAATTACCGGAAAACTGCAGCCGACAGGGGTGAAAGGAAGTTTTAAAATGTAACGTTCCGTAAATCCCGAATTGGAATTCTGTACGAGCTCGAAACGTTTTCTTAGGTTACACTCCGTTTCTTAAGGAACGACCTAGGGTATCACTGCTTGTCATATGTAGTTTTAGAACTACACAATATGGTTTGTATTGTTGTATTCCAGTTGGAAGGATAAAGTAGTCAGCTGAACCTTGGCATCCCACTTGCAGAAACCTAATTTTATGAATCGTAGATATGATGATTTACAGGTACAGTTTCATGGTGTCCAATTAGTATCATGCAAACTAAAAAAGGATGTAAAAGATATTTCCCTCACGACATCGGAAGTGGAAGCTTATTCGGGAATATGCCTCTATCGAACCAAGAAGAGGGTCGCACCGAATTGGGAATCGATTTTGTTATACCCGAAATGGGGTGTAAAATCTCATTGTGTCAGCCATATGTCCATAACTATGGGCACGATTGTATTTTTGCTCTAGTCCATTCATATAAATCAGCAACATTTTTCTTTAAAGAATATATTTTTTTATTAACGACATAAAAATATTTTAGCCGAGCAGTTCAAACCCATACTCGATTTAAATGAAGTACTTAGTAAACCTTTCAATGTAAACAAACACGAACGAGTTAATCTCTTAATAGATATTCCAGTCACAATATGCTTTGTAACAACAATCTTGCATAATGCGGGTAACTGCAACCCCTCGAACAAGCTACATCGTTTTAAATCGACGCACTATAAAACATCTTCATCAGTACGGTTCATAAAATTCTTAAGTGATTGCGTTTAGGGGACCCGATTGCATGCCCGAATTGATTTCAAAAGTCCATCTCCCGAAGTACCTGCACCTATTATTGGGTAATACGATCGGAAGGGGTGTCCTGAACACTTGCCATATATAACTCTATTAAAGTTTATTATGAAAGAAATCAATTGGTTTATAAAATGTCAAAGAAATTTATCACTAACTATAGAACAGGCTACTTTAAAAAAATATCCTATTATCAACCACCGGACAACGTAAACTGTTGAGCCTCGAAATTATATTGTAGTGTACCTATTTTTGAATCTTGAAATATTTTTTTTGTATTAGTCTTGGTAATATCTAACAAGTTCCAAATGCTAGACTAGACAACCGTATCAAAATAAAGAAACCAGACAGGCCAATCGCAAAACCTGCAAAAATTAACGAATTGGAATTCCAGAAAATTCTCAAAAAAGTTACCAGCATCGCATAAGTTAATAGTAGTCGGTAGCGGGCGCGGGCAGGCGGGCAGAGATAATGAAATTGTGTACAGGAGCGCAACGAGCCGCGAGCGTGTCTCGGCCAAAAATCCACTTAACAAATTGCTGCTGATTCGAAGGGTTCGGGATTGTTGCCTGCTTTTACCGGCACGTCAATTATTCGACGTGTTATCGATACACGAACGGTTAACGGTTGTTGCGTTTTTTCTAATCTTTTTATGACTGAAGCGATTCTGTTTATGGCCGAACGAGCGATCGGTTCGACTGGAGTGTTTCCGTGCTCTCGTTTTGTTACGATCGAAGCGTCTGTCTCATACTGTTGATTGAGCAATGTGGTACCTATAAATATTTGTATATTGATCGATTGTAGGTGATTAGAAGTTAGAATTAGAGGGATGATGATCATCATCAACCTTGCCCCTATCCTATCGGTATTCGCGGTTGGCGCAATTTTAACCTGCCGTATACCACACGACATAATTGTGAGTAGAGTCACATATTTCAAGAACTAGATTTTTTTATACCACTAAGGTGGGAAACAAGCTTACGGCCTCCCTGATGTTGTCGATGACACATAGTTTTGACTCCAAACAAAATTCGATTGATTTTATTATTCAGTTTAAGTTCTATCTACTCGCGTACAACTTAATACGCATCTTTGCACAGAATTTAATTCACATATGCCATTATATTCGAGTGGCGTTTGTAATCCATCAGGGTTGCCATCCGCTCGCGCCTCGCCCATACCACGGCGCACTAATGTGATAATTGAAATTGTGCAATTGCGTGCGAAACGACACCGAATTCATTACCCCCGTGTTTTTTGCAATTTGTCCTCTTCCTCTTTTTTCATTTTACACCGTCACCGCGGGAAATGATAGGTACGTTCTGTTGATGGTTTAATCCTATTACGAGCAAGTAAGTGGTTTAAATTGAAAGGTTTTTACTGAAGTGCTATGATGTGATTATTGTGGTTGCTGCAAATTGTTTAAATGCCTGGACAGATGAAATGACATTGAATTTTGAAACTTCTTTGAAGAAATTTCACCTTAAATTCTGACTCAAGGTCGATATGAAGTATTTGCCAAAACTAAAAAAAAAATACAAATTTTTTCAACGGTTCAAGGGAAGGGAGGAATTATTTTGCCATAACCTTATCAACAGATAAAGTTGAAACGATTTTAATGAAACCAGCTAAGAACGATCGTTTATTAACCTGGCTTTCAAATAGAGAAAACCGCATACATTTGTATGCGGTTTTCTCTATTCGGTCCATTTATTTATTTATTTATTTTCCGTTTTTTGTACACATGAAAGTTTGAGGAAAAATACATAGTTATAGTCCATCTATTCGGGAGCTACGATGCTACAGACAGTCACGCAGATAGAACCTTTTTGTCGTCCAGGGTTAAAAAAGAGAAAAAAAAATAGTTTTAAATAGTGTTAGCTAAAAATTTCGTCAAAACTTACGTCGATGTATGGAGACAATATGTAGTTTGCCAACGACAAAGTTAAATTTATTTCTTCGTTAGAACAATGTTCGGTACTTTCATTTGTTACTTCATAATTATTTTGGTGAATATAGCTGTATATTACCTAACTGCTTACACTGTTATGCACACTTATTATTATTCTACGGTATTTGTCAACCATTATAAAATATACTCATGTGCGGAACCCTCGGTGCGTGAGTCCAACTCGCACTTGACCGTCTTTTTTTGTTGATACGTGCAATAAAATATTAGTACCTATCTATTATATATCCCGCAACACAAATCTTCCGGTAACTCTAAACCTTATCTGGCTTAAATAGTGAAAATACACGGCTCTAATGTTTATCGTAACAAACAACCCTAAGTCTGGAACAACGGCTGACGTTCTAAACGGGAGACGCCTATCTCTATTGAATTTCCGAAAAGAGCCGAAAATAAAAGCACCACTGCTGCCACCCTACCTATCAATGGTGCCGGTGTATGGGTTCCATTGAAATTTCGATATTTGTCAGCCTGATTAGCCCGCGCTCCTCCCAAACCAAATATTCTATCGAATCCCGTTGAATGACTCAGCGTGAGATCGACGCTCGACCAATTTCGCGTTCCGCTTTTGTTTTTCGTTCCACAAACGACATCGACAGGTGGTTGTTTCGCGGGAAATGTCAAAGGAAACAAGTCAAGCTTGCGAGCAATTAGCTAGCAAGACGCAAATTATCATTAAACTGCTACTCTCTTTTATGTTCACTCCACTTTAACCAATTATTCTTAAAAACTCTGTAATCTAATATTTCTGTTCCGACCCTTGCGTTCTTTCTTCCTTATGTTCATGTTGACTGTGGTCATTCTTATAAATTAGTAACATTTATTTAATGTTTATAAAATTTTAGAAATAAGTAGTGCCTGTTGTGCCAGTATATAACTCATCCCCTACACTCTACCATGACTCTCTTCTATAGGGCTGCTGGAAGAGATTTCTTTCTTTTTGTAATATCAGTTTTTTTTTGTTATGTGCAATAAATAGTTAAATAAATAAGCATACACTCTATCGATGTCTAAATATACGTTGTAGTAAGTAATACAGAAAGACGTTCGCAAACGTTGAATGGCATGACCGTCAACCTATCAAATATTAATAAGCAGGTTCATTTTAAACTTTTTTAATTGAAATTCCGCAGACTGCTCCGAGTTGGCTGCTTTAAATCAACGTGATAAGTTAAAAATACGAATTGATATGGAAATGTAAACTTTGTTTAAAAAAGCCTAACTTTGTGGACTCAGCGCGAACAAACGTTACAATTCAAACGCGAGCCTTCAAAGTTTATTTGTGGAAATGCATTTCTGTTGAAAACTTTTCGAATTGCCGTCACTGCGGACTGATTAGCTAATTCAGATTTGTAGTTAATTATTCCTTTCGTTTCCTATTTGGGTCTGAGACCGATATCATGTTGTATTTTGTTTGTTAGGAGCGTCGGCTGAGTGGTTACGATATTCGACTCGTAAGCGAGCGGTAATGGCGTCGAATCCAGCTGCGGCCATGTACCAATGACTCTTTTCTGAGTTATGTAGATTAGTTGAATATTAACCGATGCTCGTAATGAAACCTGCATATTTAGATGACTGAAAATGTAACCATGATCTAATCTGGTCAGGTTGCCTTGGCAGCAGGGATAATGTTGTGTTTTGTTGTAAATGTGCAATAACTTACCGGTCAATGATGACTGGATCTGATGGTGTTTCGTTTCTATTGCCACAACTCTTCTTATCACAACACCGACTGTGAACAAATATAAGTTATTAGTAGTTAGTAGTTAGTTATTAGTATCTATTCTACTACTTCTACTTCAACACGATCGCTTTACGCAAGACAATGTTTTTTCAAAACAGCTACAGATCCATCTATGAAAAAATACAGTCTGTCGTAAAGTAACAGTAATGAAGAAATTAATGAAATACAGAGGTAAACATTGTCCTATTGGCTTTCACACCGCGAAAATTTACGAAGTCATAGACTGATTTGTTACGCCAGAAATGTCTGAGCGTACCTATATGGTAAAATATGGGGTGAATCAATTTGCATACTCGCGAGTGTACATGCCATATTTTCCTAACCTAGTTGCCAGAAACAAAATAACGGATATAAAAAGAAGTTTTGTTTAAAAATATTCCACAATACCGAAAACTGAATTCCAATATCAACTAACTATCCAAAAAACAATCTAAGAACAATAATATATTGCCGAATGATAAAGAATTAAGGACTACCACTATCTAAGCTTCACTTGCTACGCAGCACATAAACATAAGGCACGAAGCCGCATCCACACTAAACAAACATGAGTCGCTGCACTCGCCCTACGGGGCCGCCTTGACGCAAAGGGCAAAGACATTGAAAGGACAGACTCCCCCGAGACTCCTCCCCAAAAGACGCTGGACAGAGACGCACATATCCACACAAGGGGGACGGCAACACTGCGTCTAAGGTGGAATAAAATTTTAATTGCTCACATAGACGCGGTCTGTTGTTGTTATGAACAGGGATGTCGACCCATAAAAGGTATTTATGGGTGCAGTGGCGTTTCATTTCTCTGGCGTAAACAAGTAGTTTAAACACAATGTTCTGGGTGGTATCAAAGGAAAGATACAGAATTGCCATATTTGATTCCCACATCCAAATGGAATGAAGACCACAAATGTAATCTAAATTTGAGCAATTATCTTTTAAACAATAGCCACGCTATAATCTTTCGACCCTGCAATATTTTAGACTTATTTTTTATACCAGTAACAGACAAACAAATGGATAATCCGCCTGATAGAAAGCAGAAATAACGAAAAAGGACATAATTTTGATATATCCTTGTCACTGACAAAGCCTTTGACCATAACAAAAATGGCATTGCTAACTCAAAAACCCAATTTGAAACAGCATCAATACGTATATAATTCTAGATAGATTAACAAGTTTGCCAACCCTAGTAGTTGTGGCGGCAACACACAGATGCAGTGTCGAGACGATACGCCACTGCGCACCACCGGAAAAACCACCCCAAACAAACGGTTAAATTAATAAGGACATTCACTTCGAACGCGTTTGGGGCACCCCGCTACAGGAGTTTAGTAATTAACAACTTACAAGAGCTATAGGCGTTTACATGAAAGCTAATTTTGTTAGAGAGGAAGTCGTGAAAATAACAAGTACAGAAAAGATAAAAACAAACAAAGATTGAGACGAGGACAGTGATGGAAGAAGATATCTACAAAATATTTAAAGTTATCAGGAAAACAAGTATAGACAAAGATAATGATAAAGGAAATGAAGATTGAAGCGAGGACAGTGGTGAAAGAAGAAACTATTGGAAGTTATCTGGAAAAAATCAATTCTCTGTATGTAATAGAAGTCGATTGCAGGAAAGATGACAATCCAAAATTGCAAGCTGCGACATTTTTGACAATTGACAAATGGTTGCTATGCGGTTATGACAGTTTTCGATAATCATAAAAAGGGCCTTTCCTTTATTTTTTACATCAACTTCTAGCTAAACACAGCTGGACGTAATGTTAAGTAAATAATAACGGTATTTATTACTTTAAAAAGTGAAAGACGAAACTTTAGAGAATCAGAAATAAAAACAATGCTTTAAGCTCTCTTGAAAAAAAAGGAAGGTTTACATAAAATTTTGTCAAAAGTCGTATTTATGACTTAAATCTATTAATTCTTACCTGCACATCACTTCATGAGTCAGCAGCACTCTGCACATTTCGGGATTCTTGTCTTGACCTTCGTAGATGATTGGCTAAAACAAAACAATAATAAATTAAAACACACATTTTGCACATTTTAAACGTATTTTCCGGGTTTCCTACCGCTTACCTTTGTTTACGAGTTGTTTAAAATGTGTGATACTAACCGCGATAGTTTCAAAAATTATATCACAACAAATTTGACTATTGTTACAAATGCATAAATTGTGCCTTGTTTATAATTTATCTCCGTGCAAAAATTATAATTAGAATAACCATAAAGAGTTACCCCAACTAATTACCGATCGTAAAAAAATTACCGCATAGCGTTTACAAAGAATAATGTTATTAATTAAAATTGGTCTGCAGATAAGATAATAAGTATGCACCATCTTAATCAAGTTATTACTTTTTGCTAATTTATGCACCCTACTACGCACGCCTAATCTATTTTATTACCAAGACCTAAACTTATTTGCATACTTAAATGTTTGGCTTTTAGAAAATTTACACACCGTAATATTTAACACGTATGCTAATGCGTAGGTTCTATTACTTTATGGTCCATCATATTAACATGGTAATTGTTGCAGGGAATCCGTTTCAGTAATATTGCAGTACAAAATTTTGTTAATCAGAGAGTTTTGGAAACTCTGAAAATGGTTATATCCAGAAAAAAATTCGTAGTTTTCTAACATAATTATTTTCTTTTTCAGAAAAATATGTAGAATTTTAATATGGAGAACTTCCCGTCCTAGATGATTAAGAAATGTTTCCTCCAAGATCTTGCGGAGCACTTATATTACTTTATCTAATATTTTAAGGCTTATGTAAAATTATTGACATTGGTATGAAAACGACCTTTAAACTTAGGAAAATTAAATAACTAATACTAAATGACACAGTATGCCAAAGAGTGAAGCTAAAATAAACGTATCATAATTAATCACATATTCACGCTCACGGCATTTTAGTCATAAAATTTTTGCTTTAACTTTAATTCATTTCAAATATAACAGGGCGATCTTATTCTAAACTATTAAACTTGACCACTCTACTATGCCTTTAGATGCCCATAGATGACCAAATAACTGAACTTGTAAAAGTACCTACTGTAAGTAACATAATATAATCTCAGACCCCTAATGCTACTTTATAAGTATACGAACGATATTGTACATCATCCATTAAGTCGGGTACCTTTTAATTTTTTTTCGGTGCCGTATGAAAAATAAGCCAAACCACCCCTTGCGCGTGCCGCTGCGTTTATCTATTAATATCTAATTACTGCCGGCCCTCTAAACTGATGTGAGGGTAGTGCTAATCCGGATGCACAAATGCGCATTGGTTATTTTAGGGGCTGGTAAATTTAGGGCAAAGCAGGTTGTGAGCGGTAAAGGAACTTAGCGCAGCTAGTGTCTCTAAGTAGGACACCGTACTAAATATAACAGTATTTAAATTGTTAGATAAATGATAAAATTACTGTGGTTTGAGAAGTAAATTAGGTGTTTTGCATTATACTAGTGTATTGTCGATCAAACCAATAAAAAATATGATTGATACTTAAATAACAATATTTTAAATTCAAAATTTAATGACAATTACTCTGATATATGAAATGAACTAGAAACAGCTCCCAAATCAATGTATCATAACAGCAGCAAAACAATAATTAACGAAACCCTAAACCCTCAAAAATCCATCCATTCCTCTATCCCCAACAAAACGTTTAATTGAACATGAAATGGCCTGGTATTACCATCTTTTGTATGGTAGGATTTGTAGGGATTCTGTGTTCGCAGGGTGTGTTGCTAAGAGATGTATTCAAGGGTCATTTGGAAGTGCTTAAGCTTAGGGATTGACTATAAATGGAGCTTGGGGGACCAACATCAGGTGTGAAACATGTGAGGTCATGTTTTGATTATCGTTCCGATATTCTTTTGAAAGCCACGTCACCAATTGTAATATTTTACATTGAAGCATACCAAAAGAGTTCAAAAAGAAAAATATTAAAAAAAACAAGATTACACTTTGTAATAGTTGTAGAACTATTCAATTTCCAAGTTCATCAAATTCTGTATTTTTCAAAATAATTGTATTTTACACAATACAAGCCATTCTTTCGAATATTAGTTACGTACTAAAGGACAAATCGTTTATTATAATAGTTTGTTTTAATAGTAAAAAAGACATAAACGTACTTTATAACCCAATTAACCGAATTGCTAAGAATCCGTAATTACGAAGTCCAAGAAAGATTTCACCTACTTCATTCAATTGACAGAAAGCGAGCAAAAATCCCTGGAGTAAATCTGCAGTTACACCGATCTATTGTCGAAGAAGCTACCTACACAAATAGTGGATAGCTGGCCAACATTTTTCAAGCAAACTCCCGTCTAGTCCCGCAGGATGGCGTGAGGCGGGCTTTGGGCATTGAGGACCGCATGGGATTCAATCTCTGGGGAATTTAGTTAGGATTAAAAAAAATATGTCAAAGCGACAGCAGTCGCTACCGATATTGCTAGGAATTTCAGTTCTTTGCCGAGATGCTGGCTGGATTTGTGACTTTTTGAGAATCTTTTTCGTTTTTGTTTTCGTGTGGGTTCTTGTAAAAATAAATAAAATAAAATAAATATTTGTGGACAAATTCACACAGCGCCATCTAGCCCCAAACTAAGCAAAGCTTGTAATATGGGTACTAGATTACTGATATATTACTTAAATACTTTTTTTTTAAATACATTCTTATTACTTATTATACTTATTGTTTATGTCAGTTTGCCGAAAATTATCGTTTTAGACGTTGTGCTATTGGGGAATTTTTCCACATTCTTGACAATCGTTTTTATTCCTATTCGTGATTCTATACAATATGGATTCAGCACATCTGCTATTAAATGTAAGGTTGATTTAGAACTTAGTTAGTTTTGAGATTTGATGGTTAGTGAAATCCTTTCTTCTCGAGTGATAATTACGACCATCTTGGTCGTAATCATATGGGATCTGCTCATTTGATAGATGATAAAGTACTTAGATATAAAACGTTTTTTAGTGTCACTGGCTCAAAATCAACTTTAAAAAGAAAACATGGTACTTGCTTTATTAGTAGATAATTTCGTAGAGTGGATAAACTCACTCTGTCCAAAATCTCTACATATAAGCGTAGGTATGTTCTATCAATCCAACTGAAACGTGACTCACTGTGAACCCTTTCCACGGATAATGTCATAGTGACATCGCATTGCCCGACAAGGAAAATCATTATGACGCTTACTGTAAAAAGGTTCTACAGTAGGTCAAGCTTCAGTTAGTTCGATTGGACGTCGGTTAAGTTTAAACTGAAAAATAGAGAAATACATGGTGTGGAAATTTTGCTTGTAGACATGAAAGTTGGACTAGTCATAGGTAGTAAAACATCTTCAGGAAAGTAAAGTACCTACTGATATTAATACTTCGTAAAAATTTACAATATTACCTATTTATAAAATGGACTCTACTAGAGTGAAACATTTATTAATTTTGAAAATATAAAAGTATCACAGTTACGAGCGCAATATTTAAAATTTATGAACGGACTAAGGCTGGTATAAAAAGTTTACAGAAAGGCAAGATGTAATACAAACTACCTACTCGTGATTTAGATGAGCGACAGTGAAACTGAAGTAGGAAATAAAGTTTTCCAAGGCACCGGCCCAAGTTTTACTGGGGCCTTCTTTTACTGCTAGGTACAGATTATTGGGACGAAGTTTTTCTGTCTATAGTCAGATTCATACAAATGCATCGTACTTAGGTACAAGAATTGGTAGTTATAGGTATAGGAAAATATATTTTTAGTACATCTATTTTAAATAAGCTAATCAGGTGACCTACACTAATAGAGATGGGTCAATAGACGTTTCTTTAATCGTTTACAAATACAGTAATTTATTGCTTTAAATCTAATGATAGAAGGGATGCGGTAGATGGTCAGGCGATACACAGCCATACTGGAAAGACCGAATGTCTGAAATAATAGACACATTCTCGTGCTTTCGACATTCGATTTCGACATTTTATCTAACCACAAATCTATTTAAAAAAATAACTAAAATATCTACTACAGTCAAAGAACTTATTCTCAACGATCTTCGCCTATCCTCTATTGTCAAATATCGTTTCAACAACATTTTTGATAGAGATATTTAGCTAAAAAAAAATTCGTTTTCGAAATGTCACAGCGCGAAAATAGGCCCTAGAACATTATGAACAATTATTGTGCAACCAGTTTCACAAAACCAACATTAAACTGTAAAAGAACATTCCCATTCAGATATTGGATAGTGCAGAAACGGTCTCGGGAACTACCGAAACTTGCAAAGAATAAAAATAAGAGGGGCGACATAAAGTGGTGGTAGGTAAGAAGTTCGGTGATTTATGAGCGGTACCGCCGACGGCGCGGCGTTGCCAGCTCGCGTATTGCGTAGATATTACTATTATTGTCGTACGTTGTACGTACGGCGCGACTGCGGGTACGTACGCGTATTTACGTGTGCAGTTTAAAAATTTTCCAGACAATAAAATAGATAACGGCCATACTTTATTTCGTCTACGAAGTCTTACATTTTTAGGAAACATCACAGAAATTCGAGGTTTTGAGCGGTTTTTAAATATACCTAGTAAAAATTCAAAATTTTATTATGAGATAACTAAGAATTTGTATACGTCGCAATTTATAAGAATAGATTTCATGAGAAATAATTTGCATGCAAAACCTAATTCTAAACACACAAAACGATATAGAGAATTTCCGAACGCAATATTCCAAACAAAAACGCACCAAATTAATATGTTGTTTGAACATAGTTAAGTAAACATAATCAGTAGCGCACGTGCCCTGCGCACGCCTCTCCTTTCAAAACGCGGGTAGTTCTATGGGATTTGCCAGAATCCCATTCACGGGACTGGGTCCAGTATCTTAAGACCAAACTCAAATAGAGGGTAGCCAGATTGATGTTTCAGATATTGATATGATAGTGATTTAGTATGGGAACACAAATAATCCGGTGATTTAAATTTATGTTGCCCGGGGACGGAGTGTGTTGCTAACTTTGTGAATCCTCTAAGAGATGGGATGGTATTTCGATAGTCTCAAAAAAACTATTTTCGGATCATTGTAATGATTTGAATTAAATTTGCGCACAATAATAATACCATTTACCATGTTTCATTAAATACTACACGATGAAATTCGCGGGAAAATTATATCATATCAACAGCCCGTATCTGCCCACTGATGGACCTGAGCCTCTTCCACATTAGTAGAGAGTTTTGCTATGGATAATGATCTACATGCTTTGCTAGACAAAGATCGCAACATTGAAAATACTTTAAAGAAAAATATGTTTCAATTTTCTGACGACATTACTGATATACAAACAAACAAATACTTAATACATTCAGATTCATGTTGTGTTTGTGGGATATATCGAACTATAGATTACAGTTTTTTATCGCTTTCTATGAAATTTTTCGCACTAACTAATATGTTACTCACTAGCCATGAAATTGAATACTCGAATATGGCAACACACATCATAGGCACGGACAAACTCATCCATAACAAAATCAATATCACAAATCTCCAGCAATCGCTGCCAAATCTAGACCCACGCCTCAGTTGCAACACCGTACTAGGGTGACGTCTGTATTTTGTCGAAAACAAGTATTGCGTGCCCGGTCTGCATGCAGTAGGCATTAGCTGATTGCGAGTTGCCCTCAGCCCAGCGTTTTAATACAATTAAATTGACCGCAACTCACTATTATCTGGACGCCATCTTTGCGCGCCGTTTTCGGCCGAACGACTCTTTTGCGTGTCACTCACTCACGTCTCGTACGTAAGTGGGGCGAACTGTTTTCTAGACGAAACATGTAATAGAAGGACAGCGAGAAGCATTTTTCATTGACGGATATCATAAGGCTATCTTCGTCCAAAGCACGCGAAAATTCGCCATGGGGACCATGCAGTTTAGGAAGATGTCTCTCACGCACGTGTGGTTAGTGAGATGCAGTTAGGCATCCAAATGACGTCAGTATCGTTAGTCTATGTAGTTTAATGTAATATTGATGTGCCATGAAAATTTTATTTTATTTACAACAGAAACATTTACATCATAATAGGTAAAACTATCTATATGAAAAACCTAAACCTCCTCCTCCAGAGCTTCCCCACAAGCCTTGGTGCTCAGAAGACTGGCAACATTTCCCCTTTGAACTTCGAGATTCCACCTCGAGTGAAAAAGTTGCCAGCCCTGCTGTCACCAGTAGCCTCGTAAAGACGACCCGAAAGTGCTATAATGAATGATGTAGCCTTAGAACTCCAAAAATGTGTACTAAAATAAAAAAATTGTTCTAAATTATTTTTATACCACTAGTGCTTCTGCACGCCAGGATGCTAAGCAGTTACCGAAGTCTATTAACGTTTGCAATACCCTAGGGTATCACCATAGCATATAAGGGCGAGAATTGAAAGTGATGACAAAAGTTTAATATATTGTAGTAATTTTTTCGTCAAACTCCTTCATTTTTATTTATTTTACACGCCTTACCTACCTTTTTTAAAATTCTCATAGGTAATACAAAAGTCTACTTCCATCGAATTTAAGCTTCCCGCAAAGGAGCCAAACGCCCCGCTGCACCAGCACTGTTCGCACATTCTATAACTCTTAGGAGCGTTCGGCCTATGTTAATTACGTTGGTGGCATAAATCTTTAATAATTAGCCTCTTGTTACACAAACACTAACTGCTCGGGACGTGTTGAAATTATATATGTGAGGTGCCACGTAGAAGGGTACCCGTCCACTGCGGCGTTTCGCCTGTATTTGTTATTTATGGTTAGTATAATATTTGGAATGGATTATAAAATTGTAGGAAATTCCAATTTGTAGGAAATTCTTAGGTTTAAGTACGTATCAAGTTCAATAGTGACTGTGGCTGTGGTACTGATTTTGACTTGCTTTTAATGTTTACGTTTAACTGTTATGCTACTGGCATAAAAAGACGATGAAAGAAGGAATATAATAAAAACAACCTAAATTGCAAAGTAAAATGGTGTGTAGGTATATACCTAAATTGTGTATTTAATATTCTCGTTTTTTTTAAATCGTCTGGGTACTGGAACAGGTCATATTTTAGGGCAAGATCAGAATAAAGATATATTTCAATAACTTCTTGCGTAGTATTATATGTTATTTACTACGAAGTTTAAATCAAGCGTAATTTTATTTACATTAAAAAATCATCATCACTGCCCGTAACAGTCCACTGCAGGACTTAGGGCCTCTCCCACGAAAGGGGAGGTTATTGCCATAATCCCCACGCTTGGCAGGCGGGTTGGAGATCGCAGTGTTTAAATATAATAATGGAAAATGCTGCTGCCCATTTTCCAGACTACGGAGACTCTTGATATTTTGCCTCGAAAACATTAGTCGCCTTGTACCCATGAATGTAAGGGGTTGGTGCTATTCTACTCTGCCGGACACCACACGGCCAAAATATATAAAAAAATATAACTTCTTTATCTTTAAATATTTTTAATTTATCTTTATGATATATTTTTATCATATGTCAAAGAAAACAAAATGACTTTCTACAAACACAACTCAAGCATTACAACAAAACGAAATCCCAAATTACTCGTACCAGTACACAAGCGTACTGCCACAGATAATCCTTAAACACCCGACACTTAACCTAACCCTTCCCGAGGCTGTCTATCAAATTCATAATTTCTCAGCACATTCGCACAAAGGGAACCCGACGCGTTCACACCCGCGTCAAATTGACATCCCGATGTAAAACTGCAATTGTAATACGAGATAAGATAACCGTAATGATTGTGCTCAAACGCAACGCAATTCCGATGACCAGGGGGCGTGGGGATTAGCCCTAATCGGATGCGATGACAATCTGACACGTGATCGTCACGTGGATGGCACGCGCGCGCGCAACCCTAGCCTATTCTGTACGTAAGAGGTCGTCTTGCTTACTCTTACCTTGAAATCTCGACGAGAGAACAGTGCAGCATGCTACGAAGGTTCGTAATTTGGACTAAATAGTAATCAGGTCTGAACTGGGCTGGTTAGAGTTTTCCAAGTCAATTGATTTAAACGAAGATGAAGTAGCTTGTGAGACTTATACCTGTCGAAGTTCGACTTTTTCCTTAATCGTTAAACATTCCTACAATTTGGAATATACTGACTTAATTAATTCAGTACGAATACTACTAAATAAAAACAAGATATTCTGAGCTGAGCTCTGTTTAGATTATCTAGCTAGATAATAATTGCTGTTTCACTGAAACAATACTTAAACAAGATTACTGAATACAACCTCACTGTGGAGCCGAAGAAAAAGTTATATATCTAATATAATGTTTTAAACTGTCGTTGTTATTATCACACATTTTAAAGGTATGTTCCGGGTTTCCTACCGCCACGGGTCTATGTCTATTTATTTATCTTGTGACTTAAAGTTTCTACCGCTACATAAAGTTTCAGCTTAAATACAAATTGGACAAATTCACATAACCCCTTAAGTAAGTCTACGTCTTAAAGAACGTCATTTGACACATTTATG
The DNA here is from genome assembly GCA_907269095.1 of Blastobasis adustella. Taxonomy (NCBI): domain Eukaryota; kingdom Metazoa; phylum Arthropoda; class Insecta; order Lepidoptera; family Blastobasidae; genus Blastobasis; species Blastobasis adustella. Next base: position 11,587,601 of record OU026130.1, read on the forward strand.
TACGTTTTAAATACAGGTTGCGGAGATACTGTATTGTCCAATATATAGAGGTATATAAGTATAGTCGATATAATAAGGTAGAGACTCACCTGCTTCGTTACTGAGTCGATAAGTCTGACAAATATGTCTTGCTCCTGCCTGATACCTGCAACAAAGAAACTGTCTCAAATACGAAATACACAGAACATTATGTTTAGACAGAGGCAGTTGGGACAATGAACTTCGTTGAGTAGTTGAGAGAATGGATAGGTAACTAGTTACCCATGTGAATTCAGTTGGTAGTACTTTTTTTTCTCTATGGTTCCAGTGATTCACACACAAGGCGCAAGTACCAACTGCTTACGTATCGTAACATCTATTTTGCACAATAATCAAGACTGTATAACTATCTAACTCCGTTTAAACTGTAAAAACATTAAACTTCTCCCAGACTTGAACATACCGGGGTGGCTCGCACAGAGCAATAAAGATGGCGAGAGCATCCACAGACATTGCACAATTTGTTAACGTCCAGAAATTGCCTCACACGAGTGGGAACACCACTCGGTAGTTTTCTTTTTCTTTTCCACATGGCCAGTATTAAAATTTTTGAATTTTTTTTTTGTCACTGTGGCAAAGGGTTTGACGTATGCTGATGGATAACGGTAATTACTGTCGTCCATAACATCGATGATACAGCCATTCAGCCAACCGGTTGGTTAAAAAACGTCTTTAGAATAATTTTAACACCTAAGTACATTATTGCGCATTGAAATTGCAGAGAGTATCGAGTTCGGTTCTAGTCAAGGACAGAGACAAAATTAATACTTAAATTACATTTCAATTCTTTAACCCAATATAAGGAATGCTATTGATTTAATGATAAATAAATAGGTACGTAGGTATGACACACGGCTGCTGCGTCGCCAGTTTTTCGTTCCATAAACTTGGCTTTGACAAAAATACAAACATACAAAAATAGGTACAAATATTTTCTCTTAATAGTATAAGAATAGATAACAAAATAAAAAACAACAATATCCCACATACAATAAAGACCATTCTTCTACTCACAACCCTGTACCCAATTCAAAACACAGAGACGGTATTCAAGCTAACAAGGCCCCTCATAACCAAACCGCAGACGTTCTCAGGCCATTAAAGCAATAATTCAAGGCACCCTGTGAGACATACCATACAAACACCCTAAGAGCCCAGTCATTTATAGTCCAAGAGCTATCCAATGCCAATTTTCCATTATCCCAGTCCAGCAAAGGCCAAGACGGCAAATATTTACAATGCTGCCAGCATCGTGTGCATTGTGTGTTGTCTCGGCTTCCTCGGAATACAAGATTAGTAATGCAGCTACAGTACATCTTACACGTAAGCAAATAGAGACAATAATTGTGTAAACGGGGTCGACTTAATTTTGTATTTCTAGTACAGCTAGTTTGCCACTTAGGAAATTATTTGTGATATGATTTTTCGTTACTTATTTTAGTTTGAAACATAGATCGTGATGTTTTCTAGTAATCGTTGTTTACAACTAATATCGTTTACTTTGTTGATAGAAAAAAATAACTTACCATTGGCATATAGTAACTGAAGTCGGTACTGAATTCCGTTATTCGTCTTCTGGCCTTCGGCTTCCTAAAACAAAAAAAAACTTATTCAAAATACTGACATGATAAACAAAAGACACCTTCCCACAAATTATTTCAGTACGTAAAAATAAATGAATAAATGAATGAACACTTTATTGCATAAATACAGGATACAGTCGGTACATACAACAGCAAAAACAACAGCCGGCCTTATGGCTTAAAGCGATTTCTCCCAAGCACCCTTGTTAAAGTGTGCAAGGCAAAAATGTTAATAGATACCTTAAAAACGAGGAATAATAAGCTTCTGTTCGGAAATTAAGTTAAGTAGGAATACTAGACAGAAAAGTTTCGTGTCAAAATGTGACCGGCAACGCTTGCCGTGTGAATATTTAATGCGGTGGCGGCAAACAAGAAGTGTGAACGCACAAACCCAGCAATTTGTGTTGCTATATAAAAACGAAAGGCTAGGATAGCTTCACTACGTATATGTTTCCTATTTAGGCTTTCTGCATTGTTATGACAGATGTTGATACTTCTAGCGCCGGATAATAAAATAAATCTTAGATTATACCAAAATAGACTATAGTGTACTGTAGAGTTGAATGTATAGTTACTATTGGTACATTGACATAGTCATTGATTTCAAATTCTTAAATTAATTCATAGTATAGAACGACGACGACGACCTGAGTGGCTCAGTGGTCAACATGCCGGTCTGTCACGCAAGAGGTCCCGGGTTCGATTCCCGGCCGGGCAGAAATTGAAATGATGAATTTTAATTTCTGTTACGGGTCTGGGTGTTCTATGTATAATAAGTATGTATTTAAAAAAGTATTTAAGTAATATATCAGTAATCTAGTACCCATATTACAAGCTTTGCTTAGTTTGGGGCTAGATGGCGCTGTGTGAATTTGTCCACGAATATTTATTTATTTATTTATTTAAGTATTGCTCAGAACTGATAATCTTAATACCAGTTGCCTATAGGTACATATTCGAAAGATTAGCACTAAAAAGATAAAGTAAAATTACAACTTATTTATATTATAAGTTGGTGCCTCTTTACTTAGCAGTATTTTCAAATCCTCCACATTTCCGCAGAACGACTCAGAAACATTAACTAGAGATAAATGTTATCGTAAATCATAGCCGGTCCATCAATCAGGATATTCCAGACATGATGTCCATTGTGTTCAATGACATAATTTACATAATACGCGTTGGTGTGTGGTCATAAGTTTTGCTTTGGTCATAGTATAGGTTCCTAATATTAAAAAAAAAAAAAGTAAGATGTAAACAAAAGTACTACAGAGATGATCATTTGGTTTTGGGTGGATTTTTATTTGTGGGAGTGTTTTAATATTGTCAGTTTACAGTACTACCACGAAATTAACACGAAAGTTATCAAAATATGTTCAATTATTTTTGCATGAAAAAATAACAAATAGCCGTCTAAATAATTAATCCTTACAGTTTTTGTCATACACACGTAAGTAACTACCCATACCTATGTACGATTTTTATGTCATACAAACACAGGTAGGCAAGCAGACCACCTGATGGAAAGTGGTCTCCGCTGAATATAGACACTAGCAACACCAGGGGTATCGCCAATGCGTTGACCACCTCTACAAAACGTGGCTCTGGCAGCAAAAAGCTACTTACTCCTGCGATGCCAAAGCCACGGTTGCCACAAATACGCACCACGTGAATAACAAGAGACTACTGACCGGCAGGAATACAATACTGTGTAAATTGTATTGTTTAACTGCGGTATTCTATAATGTAGAGTTACTTCCCTAGTCTGGGGACTCCAATTTAAGCGATAGGTATACCCCGCTATTGCGCTTATTACATTTGGCTAAATTCAGCCTTTTGAAAAACGGAGCATCGCGTACAAGTGATACAAAACTAGACCTTATTGAATGAGAAATATATTCCACTTTGATTTGCTCTCACGCATTTTGCTTCTGAATTTAGTCGACTGAATTTATTTAGTACCTCTCTGAAAAAGGATAACATGGGACTTAGTACCAACCTGGTCCTTCTCAATAAACCCGATGAATGCAGTGCGTTCGATCTCGACGGGCTGCCCCGCGCGGTCGTACAGCGCAACTACGAAGTGGAAGAAGTTGCTCTTGCGCAGGTTGCTGGGCGGCTGCTTCTCGAAGTGCGCGCGGCCCACGCCCACGCTACTGTTGGAGAGACAGGGTTTTTAGGATAAATTTTGGAGAAGCGGCCTCGGTTCAGGTAACTAAAGTTAAGCAACGCACGCTCAGGGAACTGGATGGGTGACTGTTTCGTATTTTGATGCTAGTCGAGCTCGCCACGTGTTAGTGCCTAATACAGTTGGCGAAGCAAGATTGACAGGTCTTCCGCTAGGAATAGTGAACAGGCTTGGGAGTCGATTGGCAACACGGGACGGTGTATTTGTTTCATTAATTATTAATTTTGGTTTATTACTGTAGTCTCAATTACGCGTACCACCATTGGCAGTGAGAGCGACCGAAATACAGCCTAATAGGCTCCCAATAATGCCTAAATTTGTATACCTACTACATAATATGAGGAAATTTCAGGTAAATCGATTACTAAGTATCGAATTATTCCCTTGAATATTAAACATACACGGTTAGATACCCCATACTTAAGTTATGACAACAATATTGCCGGTTAAACGTCCCCCTACAGTTTCAATAATTCCTTATCTATGAACCACCGACAGATGTGAAAAGCAAAAACGAACCATAATGTCTCTATTAGAACCGAGGCAAGAACGGGAAATGCAAAAAACCCCGGCACATTTACACCGCCGTCATAATAAAGCCATAAATTGCCAAATATCTGTGACACTCTTTTACTCCTGCCCATTTGTCAATAGCAAACTCATCGCCAAAGGACGTCACGCCTTTCAAACCGATCGAGCTACGCAAAAAGCAAAAGAAAGACAATGGGGACGATCATAATCCTTTTAAAGTTGATTTACAATCATTGCCGTTACTCAAAATTTTGTTTGCAACTTTTTTCCTTCAACCCTTGCGTATTGTTTGAGACCCGTTCGGTTTCGTAACAATGAAGACGCTAATCGTTGCGGTACTTTTGCCACTAGGAAACGGTACTCCATTGTTGTTTTAACCAGATGTTTCTGCTTTTTTGGATTCTTATAATATCTGACATACATAATTGAAAAGTATACCCACTTCTATTAAAACAATTTTACACACTAGTTCCACTAATTATATTTATAAACTTTAAACTAATGCGACCGTTTTCGAACATCATCCGGAAGATGCCATTTGCCAGAAGGTGATGTCCGAAACCGGTCGCAATTAATTAAAAGTTTATTAATATAATATATTTAGTGGAACCAATGTATAAAAGTGTTTATCTACACTCATAGCGTAATGATCCAATTACATATTCGAAAACAGTTGTTAAAGGATACACTTTTTTCACGCCAGTCTATAAAATTTTAAAAAATTACTTTTTGATTCAGCATTTTCCATACTATTTTCATTACAGCTGTATCGAAAAATGACTTTATCTACACTCATAGCGTAATGTTCCAATTACATATTCGAAAACAGTTGTTTAAGGATACACTTTTTTCACGCCAGTCTATAAAATTTTAAAAAATTACTTTTCGATACAGCATTTCCCATACTATTTTCATTACAGCTGTATCGTAAAATAACTTTTTAATCATTATGCAACACTTTTACTTTTTAATTTTTTGTCGAGCGCCCGGGTGCGACGAAGTAGGCTGAATACCTAAATATGTTATTGTCAAACACAAAATACAAATTCAAAATTCAAACTTTCCTGATTTGTTCTTAGTCTGTGTTCCTGATTATGTTGTGATTTATTGTGAATTATTTTCCCGCTAAATGGAATATATTTTTCTAAATGTTGTTATTTGTGTTTGTAAATGCTTTTTCTTGTTTGAAGCAAATAAATACATAAATGTGAAAGTAGTGAAGTGAATTTCCCGCCGCTTGATATCCTCGTCGCGTATGTACAACAGAATTGATTAGCAGCTTTCTTCCAGCAAAGTTGAGAAAATTATAGGTACGAAATTTTAACATGAAAATATGAGTTTAGATAAAGTAGTGTATGCAACTGCATATAATTAGGTATTAAAACACTCGTGTCAAACTATTATCATACTCGGCTACGCCTCGTATGATAAACAGACACTCATGTTTTAATACCCTCTTTTATATGACAGTTGCATAAACTACTATTTTAATCATTATGCAACACTTTCCTTTTTTAAATGTTTGTCTGGCACCGGGACACGGCGAAATGTAGGCTGAATACCTAAATGTCTTTAACAAATTCAAAACTTCCTGTTTATATTTGTGATCAGTTCATAGTCTGTGGTTGTGATAGTGTACATTTGGAATTATTTTCCCGCTAAACAGAATATTTTTTCTAACTGTTGTAATTTGTGATTGTAAATGTTTTTTCTTGTTTGAAGCAAATAAATAGGTAAATGTGAAAGAAGTGAAATGAAATTCCCGCCGCTTGATATCCTTGACGCGTAGATACAACAGAACTGACTCGCAGCTTACTTCCAGCAAAGTTGAAAAAATTATAGGTACGAAATTTTTAACATGTGAATATGAGTGTAGATAAAGTAGTGTATGCAACTGCATATAATTAGATATTAAAACACTCGTGTCAAACTATTATCACTATAAACAAACAAACTATAAACAGACACTCATGTTTTAATACCCCCTTTTATATGACAGTTGCATAAACTACTATTTCATCTATTATATAATAGAGTTCCATGAAGTATGCACAACACAAAGTATCAACTACTTTTACCTACTTCATTTATAAATTAGGTACCGAAATCGATATTATTAAAGAAATAATATTTGAAGAATGTTAACGTCCCTATCCCAAGGCTGAATAAACTCATTGTTATTTTGAATGAACAGGAGTTGCAGCGGTGTCTCTGCTTGAAAATATTTTTGAATATCTATAACAGTGGTTTTAAATTTGAAATAAGAACAAGGGCAATAAACGCCGACGAACCGACATTTCGAACGCGCGCTGTTCATCAAATCTTCGTTGTCATTTCTCATTGCAGTTTCGCTTGTGCTTAGAGATGTCCCAGCGGATGTTAGATAAAATAAAAGACATTGATACGAATGTAACACGCTTTCACGAGATGTGTTACATTGCGTATTAGGTAGTTTTTTTAGAATAATAGTAACATTTAACGTGAATGTAAGTTTAATGATACCCATATTAAAATAAGAGACAAAAAGCCTACACACTCTACTGGCAGCGTACTTACGAGACCGACAACAAAAGTTAAGCAACGCACGTAATTGGATTGGTGACCATTTCGTACTTTGGGGCTAATGGAACTGCAACACCGCAACGAGCTCTCCACTCGTCAGCTTCCTCTGTGCCTCCCAATACTGTTCGCGAAACGAGGTCGACCAATGGCTTCCCCTGGAGACGCTGAGACCGGTTGAACAGTCTCGGGTGCCAATTAGCACTCCGTGAAGGTATACAAAAGAAAAATTATAGAAGAGAGGTATATTAGAGATCTCCTTAGTGGCGATAACCACTTTCCATCAGGTGTCCCGCACGCCTGTTACTCTGCCGTATCACATAAATTTATAAAAAAAAAAAACTGCAATCCAAGTTACGCAACCGTACTATTGTATACAGAATTTAATTTCTCTCCCACTTCCCTAGGTCTTACACATCGATACCCGCAGCGCAGCACTAGTGCTGCCGTAGCCCAGCGCCGTATTACGCTATGGTCGCCCATTCATCTCTCTCCGCTGCAGAATTTGCGTAAACAAATTGGTTTCGCGATTGCCATTTTATACTCTCGCGCGCGACACACCATACTCCATTGTTTTATTTATCGCTGCCAGTTTTCGGCAGCGTGTGCGCGATTAGGCTGCAGCGCTTTCTGCGCTTTAACGGATCGCTGCTCTTTTGTCAATCTTCGGGGTGTTTTTGTTTCTTTTCTGCCCAGGCTTTCGAAAGGCTTAAGGTACTCATATGCTATGCTAAAAATAGGTAAACATATGCTAAAGATTTATACGAGTCTGTATTGCAGCTAGACGCACTTGAGCTAAAAAAACTCGTAAATTCTTTTTAGTGGTATGTTTTCGCTGGATGTTTGCTTTTAAACCTCTATTGTGACAAATAAAATATTTTTTACATTGCCTAAATTTAGTAGTAAAAAGTGTAGGAGCAAATCAAAGTAGAATGTATTTCTCATAAAATAAGGTCCATTTTTGTATCCCGCCTTTTAAAAAGCGGAACGATGCGTAACATAATATAAGCGACACAAAAATGGACCTTATTCTTAAATCTATACATTCCATTTTGATTTGCTCTCACTCTTTTTGCTTCTGAATTTAGACGACTGAATTTAGCCAAATGTAATAACCGCATAAGATTTCAAAGAAACTTACAGCCCGCCTATTGAAAAGTAGTTGCCGCAGCCAAAGGACATTTGCAAGACCAGAGGTATTAGTCGCGATTTATGTTGTACTAGCGAGCCCGGCGCGACTTAGTTCGCGTACATCTACTTTACCCCTACTCACCCTTTTTTTCTTCCTCTTGAATCACTCTATCTATTGATGAAAACCGCTTCAAAATCCGTTGAGTAGTAAATGATCTAAGCGTACGTTGATACATATGGACAGACGGCAGGAAGCGACATTGTTTTATACAGTATAGATTATTACGGATTCAAAATGATGATGATAAGGTCACAGATGGATCACAGTCACCCAAAAGCATTCGTTCATGTCTTGAAACCGTCCTTAAAATTTAAGCCACTTGACAGTGTGTTTGCATGCTGGTCTGGTACACAGATATTTAGTGTCTAACAGGTCTGGTATTGTACCTACTGTAGATACTATGTTTGCTACGTATGAGCAAAGTTGTTGTTTTTTTTGGAATCCAAAAATTTTAACGGTACATGAACCAAATTTTCAGCAAAATGGATACTAAGCTGGACAACAATCTTACGGTATTAATGAATAAAGTAGTACATACAAACGAATTAATTTACATCATTTGGTTTTTTCATATTACAGCAAGTTAATATCGACAGATTGCATGGAAATAATATTAAAATTGATCTCCTCTACCGCCATAACTTACTCCTCTACAACATTATTTACACAGATATAATGAAGTTGCGCAAGAGTGGACCATTTGGTACAGACGACCGCATAATTTGGGACGGGCGACGTATTTGTACGCTCTCAAATTAGTAAGCATTGTGTTTACGGAGGGCCCTCCTGACATCTGTCGTGCTTTACCGAACCAGCCCGTATTGTGATGTTTACCCGGACATGCCCGTTTATGAGGTTAGTTTACTTTTTTATAATAATGTTTACTTGGTTCTCTTTTGTTGACGACAAGCTAAAGATATTTTGGCGCCCGCCAAGGGACTACGGTTGAAGAATTCAACGCTTATTAATGTAATATGTTATGGTTAAGCTATAAACACTTTTTTTTTTTATAATGTTTACTTGTTTCTTTCTCGACTTCATGTTGAATAATAGATATTTAGGCGCCTACTACGGAACTATGGTTAAAGTTTTCAAAGGTATTGTTATGCATAATGGTAAAATGTTACTACAAATACGTTACTTTTCTCTTATACTCTTTCTTTTTCTCAACTATAAATCGAATAATAGATATTTTGGCGTCTACCACGGAACTTCAGTTAGAAAATTTAAATTCATATCGTGTCTATCTAATCATGTCCTGTTGCTAGAACGATGAAGATAATTGAAAGCGTTAGGATGGGGTGTACCATGCCACTTTTTACCTAAGTAAGTAAACATTCCCTATGAGTCCTATTCCTAATGAGTTTTGTATTATGAGTATTGTGATGTCAAAATAAATAATGTCTATGTCTATCTAATTAGATATCTACAGTCACGTGATTTTGACTTGAGCCATTTATTTGTATTATAATAGGCGAATATATCTACCAACACATACAGGTTAGTGCTCACTAAACACCATAAAGCACATCGATAATCAAATTAAACTCCACCAAAATCCGGTAGCCAATTAAACTAATTGTGTTGAAGCATCAGTGCTGAGACAAATGTTGATAGATAACCGGCCGTCGGCGATGACAGCGCCATTTATAATGGCGACCTCTGAATCATTAACACGACGCACCCCCGCGATTAGACGTTGCTTTTTTTAATAAATTACTCGGGCAAAGGTAATGACGCATATACAGCCATGATGTGATGTGGCCTTATGATTGGAGGCTAAGTCGATGTTGCGTTTCTTTGTAATCGATGAAGTAACTTTAGACGAGGACGAGTGATGAAGGAATGCTTATGAAGGTATTTAAAAAAATTATGATAAAGAAAACCAGTAATCCAATGGTTCCTAAAATGTTTTTTTTTATATAATAAACTAGTGGACCCGGCGCAACTTCGTTCGCGTACCTACTTTACCCCTACCTCCTCTTTGTTATTACTTATAAACCTTCCGCTTGAATCACTCTATCCATTGTTAAAACCTCATTAAAATCCGTTGTGTAGTTTAAAAGATCTTAGCATACACAGATAGACATAGATACACAGAGACAGACGGCTGGAAGCGATTTTGTTTTATACTAGGTATGGATAGATAGTCAGATATTTGACTGCCATCTCACCTGATGTTAAGTCATGCAGTCTACGTTGGAGCATACCTGTCTATTATTGTGATCATCTCTTTTTATTCCATAGTATATTTCAGTCTATTCCACTATACCACAAGCCCGAGTACTGCATCACAAACCCGGGGGTACTTTATTCCTGCGCGGCGTGCGTTCGGAAACCCGCACCCCACACGCTATGATTTATCACGCCCTTTGCGTCTATGAATACGCACTTGTTACGGCCAGCTTCATTACTGGTGGCGCGAAATTCGCCGCCCCTGATTGGGCGAGCCCCATCGGCTGGTAATGAAGTCATTGTGTGTAAGATCTATTTGTTCGTAGGTGGGCGCCGGTTTTTAAGCGAGGATTGGAATTGTGGTTGTTTTGGTACATGCAAGCAGTGGATTTCGATCAATTGAACGAATAGCGATGTATCCTATCCTAATATAAGTACAAGGGCTGTATTTTTTTATTGCTCGCCTCTATTTGAACGGATTTCAATGATTTTCGTCATGAAAAATATTATATAGGTATAGATGTTGGTATGATGCTGACTTTATCTATTTTTAAACCATACTTTTCGGCATTTCTAATGTGATTTGAAAAGGCATTGATATTTTGTCAAATTCAGGCAATAAACGATTTTTATTCTTATTCTTTTTCTTTATTCTATTGAATTTTACATGCCCAAAATCGCAATTGAAAATCGTTCGAATCGAGGCGAGGTATTCAAAAATTTAGACCCCGGAGAATTATTTTATTCAATTCCAATATTACATCTTTAACGAAACATATTAGGTACAGACAGAATCTGTCTTAGCGCGATATCTTAGGAACTAATACATACAATAATTTACATGCGGGTTCATCACTGGATACTTGAGTGGTTCATGAGGGGTTGGTCTCGCATTGATAGCTACACAAACTGAATTTGATAAATTTTTAGCTAGGTATACGGTATTAAAGTAGTGAAAACAAATAAATATTCAACTTGGCGTTAATGTCCCGGTTGTGCTTTCGCGTACGAGGGTCGGGGTCCGTCCAGCGAACATAGCCCAGGATTTGGTGGATTAGGTAATTGTCATCTGACCTCCATGACCCCGCTACCAGGGGAACCTGACCAACTTGGATCATGGTTACACATTCAGTTCAGCCTGTAAGTGCAGGTTTCATATCGATGTGTTCCTTCGCTGAAAGAGCATCGGTTACTATTTAACTAATGTACTTAACTCAGAAAAGAGTCATTGATACATCGCAATGGGATTCGAACTCGGTCCCTCTCGCTTACAAGTCAGACCTTTACCACTCGGCCACCGACGCTCCTTGTCGTAATGAAAATCACCATATAATATATTATTTTACTTGTTAGTAAAGCTAAAATTTATCAAAAGTCCTATCTTGAAATAGAATGGATTACTTATGTCTACTGACATTGCTGTGACCCCTCCAATATGTGTCGTGTACAAGTTTAATCCAAATAGTATTTGATCTCGCACCAAATCGACATTTGGTCCTGTTTGCTCATTTTAGGACTGTAATACGATTTAGGATACCGTAATAGGCTTATAGTGCTGCTCTTTTCCAGTGACGAAATTTATCCTTTTAATGCAGTGAGAATAAGGGAATAAGTAATGTGACGAAAGTGTAACAAAAATGCAGTAGCATTCTCCTTTTATTTTATTTAATAAAAATATATTTAAATGTTTATTGGTATTAATTATAAAATATAATTGATTAGTAAAAAAGTTGTCACTTTCATAAAATTTGTAAGAATACCTACATAGAAACAATTTCATCTCTTTGCAAGCGCCTGAAGCGATTATAGACATTACATTATGCCAGACTATGCTTTGTCTAAAATAGAATGATAATTTTGACAGCTCACAAATTCTTGGTCCTTGGCGCACGCCATGAAGTATCGTGTTTTATTCCGGTAAAATGTACTACGGATAATGTCGTACTTCATGGACAGGTACCGCCCCTTTAGTGAAGTGCCACGAATAACGAATAACAACAGACCATCGAAAATCGGTTTTCAAATAAAATAATCGAATATTTAAAATTAACATTTAGGTAATTAATCATTTTTTGTAACTAAATTCTCATTTATTGTTTGTATTTCGCCCTAAGTGACCTTTAGCAACAACGATTTCGACTCACGCGTATTCTACGGAACCGGCATACCAACCGAATAAATATACTCACGTGTCGAAATCGTAATTGTGGAAGGGTTTTAAAGTAGCATTAATAAATTTATAATTCAAAGGAAGAAAAATAGTTTGTTTTGTGTAATACATACAGCATAAATATGTAACTATCGATTCCAATTTCTATGAAAATGATAACCGATAATCGAATAGATTCATTAACGATTTTATACCATCATTATATATTCATTATATCATCCTACATTCGACAAAGTATAGTCTAAATCAAAATTTAAAAAATAGCTTAGGTGCACCTCTTTAAATGCCGCTTAGTGTAGTTCTTTGTCATATCAATATGTCACCTTTTCTGCCGGTCCTCTACGCACTGACTCGAATTCGCTGCTGACGGCGTGTTAGTTCCTTTTTACGCCCCATTTAGTATTATCGTTGTCGCATCTATTTTTTTGTGTTTTTCTGTTGAAACACACTTTAAAGTAGAAAAAGACAACAGTACAGCATTTATAACGATAACGATGTGCAATATCCACAGATATGAAAATAAATAGAGTTATTTAAATAAATATAGATTCTTCTTTAGATTTCTGTGGGTATTACAATAAATAAACCTATTTATTTCGATTTCTGTAGACTTTTGTCTCTTTCTATTGAACTATACTTTCCATCCCTTATTCTATTTAGTACTATATTTACCTGATCTGCCAAACTTGTATCATAATCAAGGCGGACCCCCGGCCTTCGCGTGAGACCACAATTGGGGCATCACAATCAAGATGACCATTCCATTTAGTAGCATTAAATCTAGTACTTACTTAGTATTGTCAACTAGCGAAGTGGGGGTCATCCAGGCCCGGGTGAGGGGTTCCTCCTTCAGCGAGGTGACGGGCCCGCGCGGCTGCGCGTGCAGCCCGCCACCGCCGTCCTGGTGGTGAAGGCCGAACATCAGGCCACCTGTTGAGGAAATTATAATTAAATGGTAAAATCGTAACAAAGTTGGGGGTTGGACTGATATATTACATAATGTTTTAAATCATCGCGGTTCATCATCATCGTCCTAACGCTTATCCCGGGTCCTCTGCCAGGGTCCGCTTTCTTACTCATTCTTCTCCACTTCGCCCGGTCTTCGGCATCCTCTTGTCCTAAGCCGGCATCCTCTCGCATTCGACTTGTAGTAAAGTAAAGTATGTTAGTAATATCCTAACATAGTGTGGAGATGAGACTGATGAAATCCTTATAGACTATACAATATTGGAATATAAAATACAGTCGCTTTCCATATCTATCTGTATTTAATCCTTATGTTGCTAAATCAAGAAAGTGAAGGGACACTGCGATCCGCGATCCGGGCGAGCGCTTCAACTTTATGTCGTGGATCTTCCAGCTATCCGCACGAGCCGCTTTGGTTCAACCTTTATAATGCGTACGGCTAAGGAATGGAACGCGTTGCCTGCGAGTGTGTTCCTTGATCATTATAAACTGGACGCTGTCAAGGATAGAGTGAATAGGCTGTTCCTAGACAGGCTTGTTACATCTTCGGCAGAATCGTCACTTACCACCAGGTGAGATGGTGGTCGATTGCCTGACTAGTCCAATATTAAAAAAATCCTCCTAAACCACGCAACTGATTTTGATACGGCTTTCACTATCACTTAGAGGTAGGTTAGTTGGAGCCTTAGGCACCTTAAGGTTTATGTTTAATACATGCATATTATAGTATAGACCAGCCGAGAAAACCAGTCCGAAGCTAGGGCGAATTGCTAGGATTAATGATTTAAACGACAAAATATCTCGAAAAATCCCCGACAAAGACTACATATACCAAAATATTTCACAAACTACTATATCGATTTTAATGAAACAAACCTAAGACCACCCCGATGAAACTGATTTTCAAATACAGAAAGGCAAATAAATAAATGCCACCTTATTTTAATATCCTTCCAGCATGTAAAATAGGCTACAAAGTTATATAGCATATGTTTTTGTCAGCCGTAAAATAAAAATACTAAAATAAAATAAAAAAATCAAGGCTTGTCAGAAAATAAGTGGATATTAGGGTTGCTTGATGATGGTTGTGTTTTCCAAATAAATTTACAATTGGTCAACAGAATTAAGCCGTCGGTTAGCATAAAAATAATATTTAAACATTATATTAATAATGATAACTAAGAATTTGTTCGGAACCCTCGGTGGGTGAATCCGACTAGCGCTTGACCGTCCTTTGGAATTTATTTTTACCCAACAAAAAAGGTGGAGGTTCTCAATTCGTCGGATACTGATATTTTTTATCTAGGTATGTTCCGCGATTACTCAAAGACGTTTGGACCGATTTAGAAAATTCTTTCTTTGTATGAAAGGGTGTATACCCAGGTGGTTCCAGAGTCATCAGGTTAGGATCTGATCATGGAAACCCTGTGAAATCGACGAAGCAACCCTCGAAAATTGTAGGGACGTATGGGGTGTTTGGGTAACAACCCTCCCCTCCCTACTAAGGTTTTACCCCCGCGCCCGACAAACATTACTGTACTGGCACCGAGTCCAAAAATAGTTAAATCTAACTAACTCGTAGATTTTTTTAAAAACTTAATTTTTACTTTTTTGTCATTTGAAGTCCGATTTCATTCTTTATTAAAAATTGTATGAAGTAGCACAGTAATTAGTCCAATAACGAATGTAATATTTAATTGTAGAATAACTCAATGCAGCAAAAAAATTACGCACTTTTGTTGCCGTGAAAATAAAATTCATTACCTAGCAAATCCAAATTAATATAACAGCTTCTCAAAATTTTATGAAATGCGAATTACGATTTGCTCCTCTGTTATTAATACTGCTGCAGATATATTTATAGCTTATATTACAGATAAGATGATGATGATGATAAGATTTGTTTAATATACTACGATATCAATTTCAAGGCTGCCCAATATTACAATACTTGCTGCCCAATTTTGTTATTTTAACACATTTTACAGCTGGCCAAAACCTCTTTAATTAGCTGATGGATTAAATTATAGCCTTAAAGAAATACGCATCGAATTCGGTCCATCTGAACGGGAGCTACAATGCCACAGGCAGATACACAAATACACACACACCAGTTTTATGCGTCAGCGGTTTAAAATCCCGGCAAGTAGAGGAAAGAGAGTTCCAAAGTAATGAATATGACATTTTTCATCCAAATTTTTTCACCTGCTCAAACATTTAAAGTAAATAGGTATATTTGCGTTTGGAAAAGCTTGATCTTAATATTTAGTTGATATTTTAAAGAAATTATTAAACATTTTCGAATATTACCTATTGGTAAGGTTGAAATATGTTGCTCTTTGATATTAAAATATATTCCAATTAAACGTCACGAAGCTTATAACATGTTGATATTTTACCCGTTAATGTAAAAATTATCCTTTAGTGTCCGTCAGACAGACAAACAGATAACAAAGTGATATTTTAGGGTTCTGTTGCTACCTTTAGAATTTTGTTACCATAAAAATGAAGAAAAAATATATTTTTATGTAAACTTTTTGGTATAGGGAACAGAAATGATTAACAGTACAAAAAGTTGAGTAATGAATGACAAAACAGTATGGCCGTATGGAATTCGGCTGAGCAGGCATTGCATAGACGCTCACCTTTTTCTACTTATTGGTGTTCATATTGTGAATAATGTATCTACTAACTTAGATGCAGATCATCTAGTGTCTCTGTTGACCAATTATTGTTTTTGGGTTTTTTACAACATTGCTAATTCAACCCCTTCTGTCAAGCGCGAAATTAATAATAAAATTAAGGGGGCTCCAGTCCAAGAGTGGGGTTGGACATTAGTTATGATGACGATGAAAAAAGAAACAGAAAGATTACGTATATTTTCCGATAAAACAGCAGAAATTAAACAAAAATAGACATGAAAAAGGCATTCATGTCTTAATTAATTACAGAAAATGAGCTAAGTACATATAATATTTGTTATTGTGCAATAAAGTTTTAAATAAATAAATATTTAAAAAAAACTTTTTCATACATTTTTCAATTTCAATTTATTTATTCAACATAGGTGTAAAAGGGATGTTACCGTTACAGAGATTTGTTCGACATGTTGCTCCTGTACGTATACATTCCTTTTTATGTGCTTATATTTTTCATCATTTTGGGAAAAAAATTCCAATACTTGGTTATTAATGTACAAATAATGGAATCAGATTTATTAATTTCTAATGGATTATTCTGTCTATGTCTTTTTGTATAGGTAGACTTTGTAAAAGTTACTCAGATCAGGACTATTAATTTTAGGTTTGAACAACTTATGAAACTGTGGTTTACTTAAAATCGGCTTGAAGCCGAACGAAAAGTTCATAATTATATTTGACTAAAACTTGCTTTAAAAAAATTCAGTGCTTCTTGAAAAACTTTTATATCAGAAGACGTCACAGAAACATACTTAACACGAATATGTTGTTACATCTCGGTAAAATGAGCAGTATAGTAAAATTGCGGGTAATCAAAATGCTGTTCAAAGAAATTGTAATGCGACAATTAAGTCAAACTATAGGTACCTGCCTAAGTAGTTACAAAGTTCGCACACCTGACATCTACATTGGCCCTGACCAATTCGGATGCGCTGTTTGTTCGCTAACATTTCTAAAAGGCAAGACGTGGCGTGTCTCTATCTCTGTGTCTGATTTGACATTTGCAATGCGATCTGTCACCTGCAATTAAGATTCAAAATTTCGCGCCTTTTCCCGTGCAGTCTAAAATGCTGCTGTAACTTTTGTCAAAGTTACATTTTAGCAGTATTTTATGTGTCTCGAGAGCGTCATACATGTCAAAATGTGAGGTTGATTACATACCTGACGACCTGGTCGCTCCTGCCGGGTACAGCTTGCGGCCCCATCCCACGGGGTCTAGCTCTAGCGGCGGCCACGGCGAGCCCGAGTAGCCGCCCGCCGCCGCGCTCAGCTCGTCAGACCGAATCGCCGCCGCGCCGGCCCCGCGCCGGCCCGCGCCCGCCCGCACGACAACCGACGGAAACACGCGATGATGCGCGAACACTCAAGTTGAATTTGGAATGTTTCTAGTTTTGAGGTTGTCTGATTTTTTGAAAGAGACCGGGACGAGACACTGGTTTGGGTTGGAGGGGGTGAGTTGGGCCGAGATGGTAATTGTGATTTTTTTGTTAGATTTTTAATTTGAAAAAAAGAAGAAAAGAATTTGTCGCACAAAATTTTTCAGATACCAAAAATAACACGTACAAAAATTCGATTCGGAATTCTATCTAGCTAGATACGAAAATGCTAGTCGCCTACTGTGGCGAGTAAGTATGTATAAATATCCGGTAGGCGGCTCTGGGTTATCGTATGTGCGTACTGGGAGCTGGGTCCCGGTTGTGCGGGCGGTCCCGCTGTGGATTTGCGGAACACTAACAAGCGTCGCGGGAGTGCGCCGCCGAGTGCCCGCGCCGCGGCGCCCCCGCGGCCCCTGCGGACTGGGGGAGGCGCCCTGGGGACACGCCCTCGCCTCAAGAGCGGGACGACGACACTGCCGCAGATGGCGCCACCGCCGCGCGCCGCAGCCATCCCGAATTCCAAAATCAAATTCGAACTGGCCACTAATTTACCAAACATTTTTTTGCAACCGGCCAGTGCTAATCAAGTTCGAATTTAGAAGCGTGTATTCCGCGCGTTCGCGGCGAGTGTTATGGTAATAGCGGGTCGGCGTACAGGCTTCCAGTTTTGCCCGCGGGATTTTGCCGCACGTGAAGGATAGAGCGAGAAATGAGACGGCATCTCTCCGGACCAGCCGCCCCCGGGACGGCCCACCGCACGAGGATTACTTATTAAACCGAGTCAGATTGACGATGATGAAATTTCACTGGGAATTGACTTTAACTACTTGCGAGATGAGGTTTTGTCGCCGCATTAATTATTATGTAGGTAGGGTATCTAGTTGAGGTACTATAACAAATCGCTTCTTAGACGGTGTCGTTAAATGAATTGTTCTGTATGCACTGGTTTACTGTCTGAACATGGCAGATAAAGTGTGAGAGCATTAATTTTAACAGACGAAGATTTCGTATCTTCCTCTGTTAAAACTTTCAATATGTAGAGTTTTAGAGAGTAACCTAATTTTACCTAGAGAAAAGCGATTTTGCTGCGAGCGAGCTAGAGAATAAAAAATACTGTTATTGGAACACCTATTGAATAAAAAGGTTCTTAACGCTTATAAGCGATAACAGAAATAGAGTCGTCGTCATCAACCCATAGGTACCCAATCAATAACGACGATGACGAATTGTGAACTTATTACCTAAGTTAACAACGTGACATTAATACAAGAACGCTTCTTTTTCAGAAAAAGGGTGCATAACAGATATTTTAATTTGTGTACTTTTATGCGGCGATTTCTCGAAAACTGTAACTGATAGCTAAAAAGCGAATACACCAATGTAAGGTACATTTCGGCACCTTTTCGGTATGGTATGAATTATGCGCCCTTGACCATGAAATGATGAAGCAATCAAGCGAAAGAAGTTTGACTAAAAATTGAGGTACGTAAGGTCGGCTTGACTTGTAACTTCGAAACGGCATTACCGATTTTGACACAGTTTTCAAGGAATCTTGAGATTAGACTAGCGGATGAGGCTATGAAATTTGGTAGCGATTGTCCATCCATTTTTCTTCGGAAGGATTTACCCAAATTCATTAATTCTTGCCTTGTAACATAGATTACGTCCCTCCGAGAATCTATTGCTCTTAATTTTTACATCACTCGAATTTTTCAAACGTCCCCATCTTATTTTGTAATGATGGGTAGAATTTCTACGCTTATTTTGTAATTAACGACTGTCTAGAGACATGAGACATGTCTGGACACGAGGGGCCTAAACCTCGAACCAGAGGATGCACATGATCAACACAAGTGACGCCAGAAGACAGGGTAAGGAGACCCCGCATAAGGCATGGGATCGTTCAAGAGGTATGTTAGAGGTCTCCTTAGTGGCGGGCAACGAATTGGTAGCGCCCCTGGTGTTGTTGATGTCCATAGGCGGCGGTGACCACTTTCCATCAGGTGGCCCGCATGCCTGTTGTCTGCAATATTACATAAAAAAAACGGGACAGCGCGAGGACAAAGGAGCGGAATTTCTACGCAAATTCCACCAAACCCAACTACATTTACAAATTTAAACTACATTATAAATTACAAGTTACAAAATACAAGTCAACCTCAAAAAACATATCTAAACTTGTACAATATTCGCGAACATATAACTAATATGGGTTGGTTATTTGTACGAAGTTAAGGCCTCATGGGCCGATGGTACCAAAGTGCTCGAGGTCTCAGCGGGACCGCCTTTTAGGCCACGCCCACCGAGCGACACGCCCCCTTTCTGGTCCCACGGAGACTGTCGCAGAATGAAATATTATTTTTAGCAAACATTATGTTATGTACTTATATTGAAACGTATTTATCTGTATGTAGATACTTACTCTTGGAAGAGATGCTGTTGTTATATCTGGTAGATGAAAGGACGAATTTTGCCCGTAGGCAAAAAGTGCTGAAGTGTTGTTTTATTGCGAACGTTGTCCTTTGTGTGTCTTTTTAAATATATTGGAAACATCTGGGAAATAAATGGATCGTAGAAAATGGACAGCGTTATCTAATTATATGTATCAATACTAAGCGTGGAGATTACAGCAAGAACTTCATTCTGACATCGTGTGGTACCGGGTTTTTCAGAAAACAAAACAGTAACGTACGTACTTTTCTTACCACTTGGATATTTACATAAACCTTAAGTTCAATCTCCGCTATATGATGAAATATAGCCTAGACTTCTTTCTTTACAAAAAATTATGATTTCGGTTCATACACAAATAACTAAATTAGAGAATAATACTTACGTCCATTAGACCCTTAGGGTGGATTTCAACTATAATATTAGGGAAAACTAGGTTTTGCCCGCGATTTAGTTCGTATACTTTGGTTATGCCGTATTTCCCCGCCGAAACTACATTGAATTTTGGGATGGACTGTGTTATTCTCTGATTTTTATTAAAGTATTAGACGGTTATTTGACCGCCATCTCACCTGATGGTAAGTGACGATGCATCCGAAGATGCATATGCACGATAGCCTTGAAGGCGTCCATATTATAACCAACACCACAAAATTTCTTCAAATATCCATTCTCACAAAGTTTCAAAATAAAATATTTTAATAAAAGAAAAATTAACAATATTAATATAAACTGTACTTGGTATTCAGGTTATATCTATCCTACTGTACAATACGAAACGTAGATATATCTATGTCTTCCAAATAGTATAAGGCCAACAAATCTCTTCATCATGCTAATATGGAATTAAAAATTATCTTATCTTCTCTCTCTTGACCTATATCATAAGAAATGGTAAGATAATATGATGGAACGAGCTTTCACAAAAGATGGCTATTCACTCGTGTCTTAAATGCTTTCGGATTATATTCGCTCGCAGAAACAGACAGAAGCAGTAAATTGCACTCTTTTCCAATGATAAGACACGAAGCGCTTAGTTCGAATGTGTGAAATATGTGTTTAAACCCCGTAATCAATCACAATACTTGTCTATGTAAAGACGCGTAGTTACGCATAGTTATGCGTTCTCAGGGTGCTCGTCTGCTAAGTGAACGTGTTGCGTACAATACGGCTCTCATCATCATCACAGCCCATAAGAGTATACTGCAGGACTTAGGGCTTCTCCCACGAGGGGCGATCATTGCCATAATCTCCACACTTGGTAGGCGGGTTGGATATCGCAGTGGTTTAAATATGACTATGGAAAACGCTGCTGCCCATTTTCTAGCTTACGGAGACTACATCTATTGCCTCGAAAACGTTAGCCGCCTTATACGGCACCCGGAGTGTAAGGGGTTGGTGCTATTCTACTCTGCCGGACACCACACGGCTAATTATTAACATTCGACTCTATAATTGGTCAATTTCGTTCTTTTTGACGAATAGTGACGATCGTCACTATATCGCCGATATTGTCAGTTGGAACCCTGTGCGTTCACACCCACTATGAGACCTCCATCAAAGTAACTTATTCTCAGTACGAGCATAAAACTACGCCATAACCACGCTCGAAAGCCTTTCTGTCCGATATGATCGATATCTATCCTCGCACGTCACCATTTGCATACTAATTCCATTTCCTGAGCCCTATCCTTAATCAGAACAATGGACCTAGATCGAGGCATCACAATTAGGTTACAATTGTGTCCTATAACTGGAGTAGGTAATCCTGTGGGGAATCGACATTTGCATCTGCATTCAAAGAATAATAAACAACTTTACTAACAATCTCATAGTCATAATAATATACTCGTAATAATGAGTTGAGTTGAGTTGTAATTTTAACTTTAGCTTGTACTTCTCAACCATTTTAAGTTGAATATTTTAACGTTATTTATTGACAGGTCTGATTTTCTAAAAATAATCACTAAGACAAAGTCTAAAAAGTATTTAAGACTAAAATACACAATTAATGTTTGAAAAATCCTATACGTATGATTAATCTTTTTAACGTAAACGATCAACTGGCAAGAAAGAAAACAAATGATAGTAAGTAGGTCAAACTCGAAGATCAACATTTCAAGGAAGATTTTTTGTTTTGACAATAGATTTGTTTAGACGCCAGGCAGACAATTTATCCTTTAATCAAGACTTTGTCATTCCCCAAATTAATCACTTAACTACTGGCAAAACCTGCAAACACCACATAGTTATTTATATCGCATATCACGCACACTCATAACATTTTTCTGTAATCAGAAAAAATCTTTCCACACCAAAAAATCCAACACGCTCAAATTTAAAACGAGATAAAACCCGTCGCAGACCGTAAGGCACCTCGTTACCCTTAGCTGCTTCATTTTAATTCGAAACCTTGTGCCAGCTTTAAATTACGCTTTTTGCCTCCCTCAGTGCACCCTCGACGGCTATGAGCCTACAGCCACCGGCCACCATCCCTGCCATCCGGGCAGTTTTTCTAACAGTGTCAAGAAACATCGCCATGCCTTTACCCGCACCCAAGGGGGCTTTTCTAGACCCTTAACGTTTACGATCGCCCGATTGCTTTTCTATGAAGGGGCAAGGAAACTGGCCGTGACAGAAATCTGTGGAATACTGCAGATGTGCGCCTCGGAAGTGGCCTATTGGAGACTGCTAATGTTGGTGTCGTGTGAACTGCGAATGTCGCTTGCGGTTTTTTGTGCAGGATATGGGCACTCGTGAGGTGTGAGGGTTTTGTTTTTGGTGGCGCCTGAGACGGGATGGGCTCAAATTAATTGGTTTTCGAAGAATTGGGATGGAAAAAATTAATGGCGGTTTGCTACTGTGTTACCGTTTAGCGGTTGTTTTTTTGTTTGAGTAGCTAATTTGGATCTGTTTCAATGTGGGTCGTTAATATTGTGACAAATAAATATTAATGTGTAGTGAATCAAAGCGATATAGTCATCGGTATAATGGATTTTAATTCCAAACATTATGAAGTGGTAGCAAAGATAAAAAGAAATCTATACAGTGATGTATGTCGGTTCTACCAAACAAATCAGTGGTCAAAATATAAAGGAAATATCACAACTGGCACACGCTGCGATGGCAAATTTTGCAAATGAAATGACACAATAGATATTTCTTGTAATTTGTTCAACAAACGAGTATAAAAGACAGTAGTTATTAACCCTTTTTACGTGTAACTTAGCAGGTTGTCAGTCAAATTTACCGATCTTTTGTGACTTTACAACTTTGATGATCCGACTATGCGATTCGGTTGCCGTGCCAGACAACGCCTTATATTAAACACGAGTTTTTTTAATATACCTAATACAGCAGACAAACAGTCAAGCAATTGATACATGATGACAATTTAAGCTGTCAGTTATAAATTTTGATCACGGGCTTACTCAAAACTAACAGTTTTTGACTTATGCTCCGATAGCAGTCACTCCAATATAAGTACCTTATCTGCCAAATCCTGGATCATGATCAAGGCGGACCCCGGGACCCCGCGTGCGAAAGCACAACTGGGAATTTGAAGCCTAGATAATTATTATTATTACAGGTTTTGACTACTGAGTTCAATGATAAATTGTGCTTAAATAAAAATCAAAAACATTAGAAATAATCTTTCAGTTATAGACATCTATCTGCGTTTCCTGATATTTGTTATTAACGCATATCAGTTACCTACATCCACTCTGGACAATTTTATAGCGTCTATTCGATTTCCTGTAAAATTATGCTAGCAGAAATAAAACATCACCATACAAACATGAACGTGCACGGACAGACGGGTAGAACGTAAATTACATCGCCTGAGACTATTTTTTAGCTTTCAGCCGACTAGCTTGTAAAATAATTATACAAACAGGAATAAAACACCGTACAAACTATGACAGGCGGAGCTGACGGACGGGTGGAAAAAGATTTAAAAAACTCTAAAACTGAACGTGAGTAGTCTTCAAAAATAAAAGTGTGATAAGTGGCGGCTCATAGCGAGAGATATAGGTAACTCTATGGATGAATAGCAGGGTTAAAGAACAATTTGTTACAAGTAGCGCTCACTATACAAAAGTAATAAGTAACATTGGAAGCTTTATTCCGAGACTAAAAGCGGTTGCACCAAAATTGTTAAACGCATTTAAGTTGATGGTTAAACAGAAATCTTCATACAAAAAAGTGTTAAACGTGTTTAAGAATTTGGTGCAAGCTGGGCTAGGTAACAGATTCTCATGAAGTAACCAGCTATTGCAACAAAGAGAGAGTGGTGAGGAAAAGTAACGCTCGTTTACAATACATTGGTTTATAAGAATCGGTCAGAGGAATGGTTTATTGTTTTTAAACAGGTAGCCATGATGCAGAAAAAGCACACGAAAAGAAGCTTTATTACCTTAGTTTAAAGCTAAAGTTTCAAGTTACGTTCGTCTTTACGGCGTCCAACTTAACATCAATTGGGAATAATGTAGGAAATCTCTGAATTGAAAATGTAAACTTTTTATTTACTACAACTTACAGATGATTCACGTTACACGTTACGTTACGGTAGGGTTGAGTGGAAGAGATCTCTTACAGAGATAAGCCCACCTTTATAAACTACATCTTGTAATAATTGTTTTTATCATATGTTGTCTAATAATAAAGTTTATAATAATATACTGTGCCGGGCCCTAACCGAGTCAATATTTCTATAGCGGCAGAGCAATGTGAACTCGGTTGCTTCGGTGTGCTTCGTGTCCAATTCCATACAAAATACTTCGACTCAGACCCGGCTCGGCGTATCGTGAGTCATCCATTATAGGTCCTTTCTTGAAATGAAGAGCATTAATTCAGGTTCTACATTTTGGTATGGTGAGGTTTGGTGCCCGGTAGAGCATGATGATAAGATGACCTGAGTGGTTCAGTAGTTTACGTAGAGGTCCCGAGTTCGATTCCCGGCCGGACAGAAACTGAAATGATGAATTTTTATTTTTATTTTGTATCTGGGTGTTATATGTATAATAAGTATGCATTAAAAGTATAAGTATGCAATTAAAAGCTCTGTTTACTTTGGCGCTGTGTTAATTGTCCAAACATGTATTTATTTAGAGGTAAGACCTCACAGGACCGGTATAAACCAGAAAATAAGCAGCGTTTTCTTATTCTGTTTTTAACACTGCTACACCTCTAATTCGTGTGCCAAGCGTGGATATTTTGGCAAATCCCTCCACTAATGTGGAGTAGATCCTCCACTAAAGTGGAGTATTATAGGCTTCAGATTACGAAATGAAATTGTAATCACTAACTAATATTATCTACACAATTTTTTTACTTAATCAAAATCATCAAATGCCACTCGACTTCTGGACTTGTCACGGGGCCCTAAACTCTTCAACCAGTCTCCAGGTCCCCAGCGGAAGACCTAACCCAACCCAATTTATAGCTTTGTAAAAATTTAAAAAATGCATTTCTGTAATATGTTTATCACACCTGGCTTCACATTTTCAGGGCTCATTGCTCGTCCGTTACGCGTCTCGGTTCATATTTCCAGGTGCGAATGATAAAATGGAGGTAACTCGTCATAATGCGTTCCGTTCCACCACAGAGCGGTGTTGGCAAAGAATACTCGGCACAGAACTGAAACAGAATAAAATAAAGTAGGTAGGTATTTAAGGTTTTAGCATGAATATGTTTTTTTTTACATTATACTAGACAGGCGTTTGACCGCCATCTTACCTGATAGTAAATCTAGAAACAGCCTATTTATTGTAGCCTTGAAGGAGAGCAGATTGTACTGTTCGAGTAACACATTGGCAGGCAAATCGTTCTAAATATTGTACTGTATTCTTGCAAGTGAGTAAGGTTGGGTATTTCTGCCTGAGCAACGTCTGCCGGGGTTTGGCGTAACGACGGTGTTGCTAATATCCATGGGCAGCGGTGATCACTTTCCATCAGGTAGCCCGCCTGCCTATTTTATCTACGGCATGAAATAAAAAAAAACAAATAGATTAGAGCCTTATAGTAAGGATTTAACTACTAACCCTTTTTATTTACTAAAGGGAGGCAAACGAGCTCTCAGATCAAATAAGAAAGAAAGACAAAGTCCTGCGAAGAACATACTGACGCACGCAACACTACGCCATGCTGTATGTACGGTGGCAACCAAACTAGCCCTAGGCCTATTCATAACCAAACTACGCCATGGCACACATGTTGACGAAACCGGCCTAATGTAACTGTTTATTTCAAACTGTACATTACAAAGTATAAAGTTCTATTATAAACCAGTAAGCCAATTATAGGTCCTCGCCAGTAAAGACAGCATATGTAAAAAGCTACACAGCACACAAACACGCAGTAGCGCATACAATAGGCACTTAGGTAAATTATCAAATAGATTACAAACGAGAAAATAATAATAAAAATAGAGAACTACATATTTAACACTTACAGTTATAGTAGGTACAAACAAGAATCACACAAACAACATACACCTAGACTTCACGGAACGCCGTCAAAGAATGACCGCGTAAACAACCGCCGCACAGATTCGAATTTACTGTTAAATAAATCCAAGTCATGATCCTTGCACAAACCATTAAACAAGCTACATGCACGCCACAAGAATGTATTACGCCGATAATTAGTACATGGATTCGACAATGCAATTAAAAAGTTTGAACGCAGGGCTCTGTTTGGAGATCTAAGCGATATTGCCATCAAAAGATGTGGACAATCTATGATACTTGAAGCAATCCTAAAAAGGAACCCCACATCTGCAATTTCACGCCTTTTAAATAGAGCTGACAGCGCTTTATCTTTATTTCTTATTTGATCTGATGTAACCTGATGGTAAGTGATCACCGCGATACGTTGCCTGCTTTTGAGAAAGGTGTGGGCTCGTTTCTTAAAGAGCCCAATATCATATCTGTTCGGAAATGGTACGAGAAGATCGTTCTACATATTTTAAGGCGTTGTCCTAATTGGCAACGGTCGTGCGGCCATGATCCTGCGACGGGCGGTTTCGAGGCCTCCTATGGGTCGGGCGACATCCGTCGCACGTTGTTGCTAATTAGGACAGCGCCTGAGTTACTAACTAAAATAAATTTTCATTGTTTATAATTTATTCGAACTAAACTATGTTCTATTCCACTCTGTCCTGTGCTACCTCTTGCCAACTGTCAGCCAGGAGTTCCAAAAGGTCTCTTTCCACTTTGTCACTCCAGCGATACCTGGAACGTCCGACCGGTCGCGGACCACTAGGTCCTCCCAAGTATGCTCTCTTCACTGCCCGATCCTCTCCCATCCTCTCTACGTGGCCAAGCCAATGGGCTTTTGTTTCGCCAATTTGTAGAATTCTCGCTATTGTCGCTTCTGTTTCTACCCTAATCCCCGTTTCCACGTTGGCGAATGCTTTACTTATTCAATGTTGCCAAATTGCCCGCACGCCGAGTAATGGAGACCGAATACGGGCAAACTCTACAAATGGATTTGCAAGCTTATTATTTATTTAACTCCTCAAAATACGCCTTTGATGCGCCAAAAAAAAACAAATTTACCTTGCAAGATAATGGGGTACCGAGTTATGAGTTATGAATTGTAAATAACGTTGGCTGTGATTAACGGACTTTGCTTTTTCATTGTAGAGTTTCGATGAGGGAAAAAGAATGGCTCTATTTCAATGGTAGAGCGACTTTACACCATATCACGTTCTATTTATATCATTATATTCCAAGGTGATGAAGTTTTAAACTAATATTTTGTACCCCATGACAATGTGATGAATGTTTACAGCTTCACTTGACAAACATGTCCATACTTTTTTTTCACTTGGAATACTAGCCTGACAAATACACCTCTTAATGTTACGGTAAATAGAGTAAAAAAAAAAGAGTTAATTAGAAAAAGTTAAAACAATACACATTACCTACAACAAACATTTTTTTACAACCAGAAATTTACTGTTGAAAACTTTATTAGATAACTAAAAATTAAAATCGAGAACTATCTGTATCTTGCATAAATAAATAAATATGCTCGGTCAGGAATTGAACCCAGGATCTCTGCGTGGAAGACCGGTATGTCAACCAACTGAAACAAAAATCAATGTATCTATAGATGATCTCGACAAAGCAAAACGCTCCAAAACAATCCAGTCAAATCTCAAACTACAAGTGCAAGCCAAACACAGACCTCACCGGCATTTTACCCCAACCTTCCCGAGACAAGTGGAACTAAATTCGCCATATGATCGCACTGTCGCAACGACCATTTATCATGTGAGATGTGACAACTGAATTTATTTATAAAAAAAATAACAAACAATAGCCCTGTTTGGGCCTGCCTGGCCCATACACACCCCTGACTCACTGTGCTGTGCTACTCATCGTGTAAGGGCACAGTATAGGCAGGGAGACAGAGACAATATTTGATATTTTTTATGTACTGTTCAGTTATCATCATCACAACCCATAACCGTCCATTGTAGGAGTTAGGGCCTCTCCCTCGAAAGGGGAGGTTATTGCCATAATCTCCACGATTGGCAAAAGGATTTCAGATCGCACGATCGATTCGTGTTGTAAATATAACACCCGTATACAGGCTGCTCAGTTTCCAGCCTACGGAGACTATAGACTTTGCCTCGATAACATTGGTCGCCTTGTTCGACATCCACAAGTGTAAGGGGTTCATTCTATTCTACTCTGCCGGGCACCACACGGTCATGTACTGTCCAGAACTGTGCTGTTGTAGATAGTTATTTTTGGTTTTTAGTTCAACTAATTTATGTGAAAAAGTAAAAAAATCGAACCCGTTTATATAAAAGAGTTCAACGAACTTTCTCACATTACAATTTTAATTGCTTTATTTATTCTTAGCTTAGGATTAAGCACGAATAAACAGAGAAACCTCATTGTCATTGGAAAATAGTTTAGTTTCCAGTAATGTTAAAAAATAACACCTACGAAAAGGTATAAGATTTGTAACAGCACCATCGGAAAATAAAGCAAATATTAATAACCCTTTAAGGGATGTTGCACTATTATTAACCTCATCTTTGTCCCAAGCTACACACATATCTGCAAAAACAAACCTACTTACAAAAATGAGTACATTTCGATTCGAGTGTGCCGATGCATATTCCTGCTGTTACCAAATTTTTAAATACCAATATTCCCGATTTTCCGTTACACAACAGCACAAGTGCAGTAAACTAAACAAAAATCATCTTGCATAGTCTACGTACGTTATGAGCCAAACATCTGTTAAAAAATGGACGCTTTAAGTGTGGTCAAATATTAGAAACCTTTCTGCATTTTCTCTACTCTGTGCACCCTCTAAAATGATGGGGTCGCGAATGTATCACAGTTCAGGGGCCCTACAATGGAGATAGCAATTTGATATTCAGGCCACATTTTTAATAAGCGCCTCTGCACTGGCCCATCGTAATGTGCCAGTTGGGCCCATTCTTTGTTTGTTTTTTGTGCGCCCATTAACTACTTGGGCCATTTTTGATGTGGTCATTCTTTATGGTAATTTACTTATTTTGTTCTTTTTATGCATATTATTACTAGCCTACTATAGGATTGGACAGATTTTTAAGTCAATTATTTATTACATAAGTAAAAAATTGAACTGTAAGCGTCATTATTATTTATTATAAAATGTAATCATCTTGGCGTTAATGTCCCGATTTTGCTCTCGCGATCGATGGCCCAGGGTCCGCTTTGACCATCGTCCAGGATTTGGCAGATCAGATAATTACTGTGGACTGACTACCATCAAACCTCCATGACCCTGCGACGAGGGGAACCTTACCAGATTGGATCATTGTTAAACGTTCAATCGCCTGTGAACTATTTATATCTATTATTCACCATACCTACTACTTCCAATTTGGTTAAAAATATTATCGATTAGATCGAATAACTGACATAATGACAGCTTAACTCAGTGTATGAATTAAGTGGACATCATGAAGACACTTCTCTAAACCACTACAAAATCATAAAAAAGCACTCCCGAAACGTTCCCTTGTCATTAACAGTAACATGTTTTTTTTATAATCGGTGGGCACTTGTCGCCATAACGAAGTATTGTGCCCCATCTGTTCACAAGTGGATGATGTTCATTCAGAATTTTCTTTGGTAACGATGTTTTTATTTTGTTGCATCACCTTATTGCGTAGAATTAAAGTAGTAGTTTCTGAAAAAGTTATAGCAACTGAATATTTTAAGCTTTTTATTGGATATATGAGTAAAGACTAAATATTTTTCATATGAATTTAATTTATTGATATTCATGAAGTCGGTCAGAATTAATTTCTTATTTGTTTTTGTTACTCATATTCGTTGGATGGACTATTGGATATTCGGTGTCTTAATGCACGGAATTTCATTAATTTCGGTCCAATACTTTAGTCAGCCGTACAACTTTTAAACGATCAAGCGGCGCTTTTTCCAAATGTCGAAATTTCTAACTGACAGAATATTTTTTTTATATATTCAGTAAACTTTACAGCATTACAATCTTTAAAATGCATAGGTAACATAAACAGTGTATTTAAATAAACACAAAATACAATTCTACACTCATTATTTACTGCCGAAACTGTGCTAGCGCCAGAAGCAGAATAATATTCAAAGCAATCCAATCCCTTTAAAATTTTTCAATTATTATTATTCAATACTATATTATACAATACTACTGGAACCGACGCGAATTCGTTCGCGTACACCTACTTTACCCCTATCTACCCTCTTTTCTTGCTTATAATTCTTCCTCTTGAAAATCCGTTGCATAGTTAAAAAGATTTAGACATATATAGATACATAGTACAGACGGCGAGAGGCGACTTTGTTTTAAACTATGTATAGGTACATGTAGGTAACTAAACATTTATTCAGGTATACACAAAATATTTGAAAAGACCATAAAACACACGTACATAAAAAACATCGCCCACACCGCTGCCCCCGGAATGGTACCCAAAAAGCTAGCATCGCCTTCCTTAGTCGGATAGCGATTTTGGCAAGAATAAACTTACATACCTACCCGACAAACACTCCACCAAGTCGCCCAACAAATCCGCTAAACTTCTAATTACCATTGCGCATCTGTGGTTCAATAAAATAGTTCCTATGCAGTGCAATGGAAGCTAGTTTGCATGCCTCAAGTTCACCAACTTAATCTTAACTTAGACAATACAACTTGGTTATACAACACAACTTGGGTGGAATCTTGTATCGCTTAATTAGCCTCTCATGTGCTGTGGCTTGTTGACCGAATAGAGCTAATTAGTAGGGTCTTGTAGTTCTGATGGCTTTGTCTTGTGTGTAGTGTAGCTGTTAAACTTTCGTAGAGCCATTTAGGGAGGCAAGGCAAGATGGCAAGATGTATTATCTCTATCACTACATCACTAAATAAAAATAATCATCTTGGCGTTAATGTCCCGGTTGTGCTCTCGAGAACGAGGGCCCGGGGTGCGCCTTGACCATGATCCAGGATTTGGCAGATCAGGTAATTACAGTGGAGCGACTGCCATCTGACCTCCTTGACCCTGCTAACTGGGGAACCTGACCAGATTGGATCATGGTTACACATCCAGTCGCCTAAACGTGCAGGTTTCATCACGATGTTTTCCCTCACCGTAAGAGCATCTATCACTACATCACTACATATTATAAAACAAGTTCACCGCTGTCTGTTGGCGATAAACTCAAAAACTACTGAACGGATTTTCATGCTGTTTCATCAATAGACAGACTCGTATTCGCTCGAAAATCTATATGAAGCCTCAGACAGTGCCATCCGCGTCTCCCAGTTTTTGACTGGAAAAATATAAATAGTAATAAACTAACTTATTTCAGCATTGACACGATAAGAAGAAGAATAGACAGAGTGATTCATGAGGAATGGTTAGGTGTATAACTTGTTAAGTTTACTACCCATGCCAAGCCGAGAGCGTCGGTGGCCGAGCGGTTACAGTATCCGACTCGTAAGCCAGAGGTCCCGGGTTCAAATCCCGCTCCGGCCATGTACCAATGACTGTTTTCTGAGTTATATACATTAGTTGAATACTAACTTATGCTCTTACGGTGAGGGAAAACATCGTGATGGAACCTGCACATTCAGGCGACTGGATGTGTAACCATGATCCAATCTGGTCAGGATCCCCTGGTAGCAGGGTCATGGAGGTCAGATGGTAGTCGCTCCACTGTAAT
Source organism: Blastobasis adustella (assembly GCA_907269095.1). Taxonomy (NCBI): domain Eukaryota; kingdom Metazoa; phylum Arthropoda; class Insecta; order Lepidoptera; family Blastobasidae; genus Blastobasis; species Blastobasis adustella. Next base: position 11,619,754 of record OU026130.1, read on the forward strand.
TACCGGATCGCCAAATCCTGGATCATGGTCAAGGCGGGCCCTGGGCCCTCGTTCTCGAGAGCACAACCGGGACATTAACGTCAAGAAGATTACTACCCATGCCAAGCCGGGATGGGTCTATATATCTGGGAACACAAGTACTATTGCTTGCTGGATACACCATTGTTTTACTTATCTAATATAACGTCCACAATAACGTAATTGAAGAAAAGAGTTCGTAACGATGGTAAACACGGGAGACTTAAAAAGCGATGGATTCACACCGCTAAGTCGGTCTACGACGTGAGGATGCTGAAGACGGGGCGAAAGTGCCAGAATGCGGACCCCTGCACAGGACCGATTGATCGCTTGGACAACGATGATGAACTAGAGATGACTCTAGTTCATCATCGTTGTGATGATGAATCATCATCTCAGCCGGAAAGCGCCCACTGCTGGGCATAGGCCTCCCCCAGATACATCCACAAAGGCCGGTCTTGTGCCTTCCGCATCCAACTAGTAACTGCGATCTTTACCAGATCTTTACCTACTAAAAATCAAAACTCAAATTATTAACTACAGGTAGGTATTTTCATAGTATAGTTACATTTTCAAGGTACCTTTACAGGTATAGTGGTACCTATATAAAAAAAACCTAAAAATCATATCGGCCGGTAGACGTCCACTGCTGGGCATAGGCCTCCCCCAGAGATCTCCACAAAGACCGGTCGTGTGCCTTCCGCATCCAGCCGGTACCTGCATGCTTTACCATGTCTTTACCTACCAAAAAATCAGCACTCAAATTATGAATGTATAAAAAGTCCTGTAAAATCTTCTTTTTTTTGTAATTTTGTGTGCAATTTTGTGTGTTTCACTACAGAATTAACTACAGAAAGTATAGTTGTTTTCATAGTATAGCTACAGTTTCAATGTACCTTTATATAAGTATAGGTGAGTACAGTAGTGATCCTGTGTTTTAAATGCGTAGGTTAATTTCCGGGTAGCGCCGTAGACGGTATCCACTCCAGATTGTGCTAATTAAATACGAATCTCAAGACAATACTGTAGAGGTACGACAGGGCGGGGACACACTGAGTGGTAGTGGTAGGCAATTTCATATATTGTTTATACTTAGGGGTATTTACCATCATTGGCCTTAGTCGAATATTATAGATGATTGAAACAGCGTCACTGTTAATCGTACGACACTTTTCTAAGATGGTAAGGGATAAGGCGCTGTTTTAATTGGGCAAACGGTCTTACGATAGGCATCGCTTGAAAATAAACACACTTAACCAAAGAGAATTATAATTGAAGCATGAAAATTTACAGAAAATGTTTAAGATCGATCGTACGGTCATGCGTTCAAAGCTACAGATCTCTTTTGAATCTCCTAATTTATACAGACATACAAATAATTGTTCAGCCCTTTCTTCAATAATTTTTCTTACTTACTTCTAAATTAAAGGACATCATCCAAAAAGTATTAAAGAATAAGGAAAGTGACGGTGAAAAACTGACATGTAATTATAGATAGTTCAACTCAGTTGTGCGCGCGGCCCTATGTGTAGGTAAACCGTCGTCTCGCTCGTCTCGCTCGTCGCTCGCAAACGTCTTGCTCGGACGACGACTGCCGCGTCACTGCCACATAAATGAAAGCTGTATATTTACAAGCGCACGCACACATAGCGCCGCGCGCACAACTGAGTTGAACTATCATAGTTTGATAGATCGTTTCATTCTGAACATTTTTAATACCTCAGCCGTGTTATACAACCATTACTAGACTTGCTATTGAATCTTAAAAATCTAGAATTAGATTGCTGGATTTTCAGTTTTCAGAAACAACTCTATTGATTCTCGGACTTAGCTGTCCAAAAATAATGCGGGAGATAATTTTCAGCATGATTAATAATTTAGACAAACTAAAAGTACAAGTTCAAGCTTATAGTTACCAAATAACATAAATTTATTTATTATAGATAATCGGAATAAATATTTACAAATCCATAAGATAATTAAGCATTAAATACATGTCATGTTAAATTAAAGTCAATAATAAATGTCAATGTAATTAAATACTAATACAACCGTCAACAGAATGTAATTCACAATAATGCTTCGTCAATGAGGGTAGTAAATATCTTAACGTCAAAGAAATGGGACAAGAAAAGCCAGCAACACAACCAAATCAATCCGCATAAGTCATTAGACATCGTCCTATAACGACAATGACTACTCGAATAGCCCTCCCCAAGTAGCACTATCCACACTTTATAATTTTTACTACTGTCAGTCAATACGTACTTATCGTTGTCCTATTCTACCATAATTTTGTTGGCCAGCGCTATCAAATTTTGGTACTTTTGTGGTCTCCCTTGTAACGGGTTCGAATACAGTACACCTCTGTACAGACACTCGGGCGTGATTTAGCTCTTTTGGGTCGTTGCCAGGATCTAGTCAAAGCTAAATAAGAGTCGCAGCATTAGTACATGAGTGATGGATCTTTGAACAATTTTTCATTTTTTTTTTTTTTTGTCATAGAATCAACAGCTCTTAAATCTTTTACATCAGATATTCGTAAATAACAGAAAGCCAATAACAGATTCTTACTCTGTAGAAGTAAATTATTAATAAAAGTTACCATTACAAAAAAAAAAGACTTTTTTAACAATTCTAATTCTGTCTGTGCGTCTCTGTGTGTGTGTGTGTTAGTGTGTGTATATCTAAGTGTGTATAAATATGTCTGTCTATTGCATCTATACTGTCTAAGAAAAGTGTGTTTACGACTCTTATGGGTGAAAATAGGTCTAGCCTACTATATTAAAGATAACATGTAGTCCAATCCATAAACCTCCCGGTGTGCCCATGGCCTGCAACCCATCCATCCGAGTTCAAACTAGTGGAAGTTTATAATTTATGAAGCGACTTCCGCCGCCCTCCTTGAGTCCCAGACTAATGAAGATCTACCTGTTGTGTATAATGTATGCCGGCTGGCTACTAGCCGGTAAGTACGGTTCAAATATTTATTCGCTCATAGTTCCGTTTAATTTGTAACAGTGTGTGTACGGTAAAGAGTTCGATAAATCTAAGGCTTGTGTCCTGAGTAGGTATTAGTAGGTATGAAATCCTAACTACAATAGAAAAAAAGAAAGAAAGAAGACATTTATTGCACGTAGATACCATTACACGATAATTAGGTACAACAACAATAAAAAAACAAAGAACTAAGCGTACATAAAATAAAAATATTTTTTTTGTTACAAACTAAAAACTAAAATAAAAGAATAATAATAAATGTACCTACCTACAGTTTATCTATTCCCAGTGGCATGGTTTAAACCCCCCCTCCCCCCTCAGCATAATGTTGTAATAATAAACCAATAAACTCATTATAATTACGAAAGTACCTATTAGTAACTGTCTGTCTGTGTGTTACGTTTTCACGCCTAAACCGCTGAACAGATTTGGATTACATTTGGCAACGATTTGGGCAACTTTTTATTTCCAAAAATATCGAATATTAGGTGACCAAGTTGCGGGCAAAATTAGGTAGAGTAGTAAAAGTAGGTATAGTCAATATCGACCTAACTGAACACAGTATAAAATGAGCTAGCGTCTATATTGACGAGCATAGCAATATTAGCTCCTTTTATAGTGGTTTATGTTGCCGATATGCTGTCTTCTGGACCCCCCATTCATGAGAAGGAGGGATGATAAGATGTTTGATAACGATATAGTTGCCATTACTTACACAAAAAAAGTGAACCGTCTCATGGTACCTACCAACGACTCCCGAGGGTGTTCCACCAGTCTCAGGATCCTCAGCCTATATTAGTCAATATGGAATCTCTTCGGCAACGGTAATCGGTAGCACCGGAGCTGACGTTTGTCTAACCTCAAAGTAAAGTAATTGTTTCGTAGCTATTTACGAAAAACAGTTTCCAACGTAGATAATTAGAAACGGCCACCCATCCAGTTTCCGGACTTTGCGAGCGTTGCTTCATTTTGGGTAGATAATTGGTCTCGCTAGTGCTTACCTAGTACTTACCTATTGCCTCTACCTAGGCCATGATGGCAAAGATTAAAAAAAAATGTTTTTGTAAGTGTATTAAATAGGTAGGTAATAAATCGAAACATGGTTTAACACAAAAAACATAAAGTCCAACAGAGAAAAAAATACTAGCTAAGTATTTTTTTTGCTGTATGCTCATAAAATTACAAGGAAAAACTCGACAAAGATAATCGTAGCGCCATCTAGGCAGTTCCTAAGTAACTAACGTAATAAGTATCAAACCTACCTACCTCAGTTGGTAGGTCGGTCACGCACTCACTTAGTTCCTTAAAGCTACGCTAGATGTCGCTTTCGGCTTGTATTAGCGCCATCTATTAGTAACAGGGTAAAACGCCCACAGTGATAGTACACCTTGCCTTTGTTTTAATTCACTGTGTAAGTACTAGAAGGCAGTATTTTTAACTAAGCAAATTACAAAAAATGTCAAATGTTTTAGAAAAGAACAGAGCTGGTGAACTTTATTTTTCATAGTAGCTAGAGCGGTCGGTCCCCAAAGGTTTTTATTATCACCGGCGTTCAGTCTTTTACAAGATTCCTGTAATTGAAGTTCTGGGGCCCTATTTTTGAATCGCTCGCCTCGATTCGACCGGTTTTCTTTTTTCTTTTTCGGCATGAAAAATTCGATATTTTGATGCATGATGCGTACCTTATTTTTGAACCACACTCTGCCGGAAAATCAAAATTGATCCCGTTCCAAGCCCTTAGGTTCCAGGCGTTGAGCCCCTGGGCCTCTATTTTTCAAACCTCTCGCATCCACACGAGCGCTCGCCTTCTAATGCGTGTCTTTTCTATCTCTAGCAACTTACCACGAGTGTGAAAGCGAGCGCTCCAAAATAGGCCCCCGGCTTCCGTGGGTTCCCTTTGGCCCTGATCCCTCGGGCAGTTACCTCGGACCCAAGGACCAATTTGATGGAGCATTGTTTTCGAATTCCCTCACGCGTCGGCTGTACACCGACTTCTTTTATCGTTTTCAAATTCGTCGTAAATTTCGTTTCCTTATCTACTTAAGTTTTTGTAACTATTAATATGTAAATAACTACTTTGGTGTTTAAGAAACAAAAACATGAGTACGTTTATATTGCTACATCTGAATTGCTATGCCTTGTAATAATGACGGTGACAGGGTATAGCACAGGAGTTTCTTCTCCTATTTTAGTCACCAGATTTCTGATGTAACCACATACAAATACTGTTATAAGCTTATAGACGTAAGAATACCTTGTATTATAAGTATATAAGTATTTTACACAAATAAATATTATTATTATTATCATTATATAGGTTCATAGTAATCACCTTGGCGTTAATGTCCCGCGCGCACGAGGGCCCGGTGTTCGCCTTGACCATGATCCGGGATTTGGCAGATCAGGTAATTGCAGTGGAGCGACTGCCATCTGACCTCCGTGACCCTGCTACCAGGCAATCTGACCAGATCGTATGATCGATGTTTTCCTTTACCGAAGAGCATCGGTTAGTACTAGTACATCAACTAATGTACATCACTTAGAAAAGAGTTATTACACACATGTATATTTCGGCAGTGGGATTCGAACCCAGTACCTCTCGCTTACGAGTCGAATATCTTAGCCACTAGGCCACCGACGCTCCCGCATGTTGGTTATTCTATACTGTCAAGCCTGAGGATCCGCCTGGTTGAGTACTGCCGCCTTGTGTTCCAGTTAGAAGGATAAGGTAGCCAGCGCAATCACAGGCATGAGGCATTTCATATTAGTCCTTACAGTGACAACGCTCCTGGGGTCCTGCATTTTTGTTGTCTAATCGTAAATGTTAAGAGAGACAGTTAGTGCTTACCAACACGCGGACTGTCTGCTCATTTGTCACTGAGTGAAATAAAAAATAAAGCATGAGGACATGATGAAGCATACATATCGTCTTAGTCTCTAAAATAGTTCTAATTAACACAGTTGTGGTTCTAAACTGTAATTTAAACAAAAAATTTAAAAGTTCCTATTTCTTACCGTGTACCGTTTACGAGTAGCCCGATATTTCAGTAAATACTTTTTACTGAAATATCGGGCTGATGTTTAATTAATGATACAAAATGTTTGATTAATCATGACCGCAATATTTTAAATTAGAACATTAATATGGTGAACTATTTCCGATTTTAAACAAACGATTATTACAAATTTTTGTTGCTTAACCAAGTTATCTGCGAACTAAAGATAATACTTGCCCGATGATGATGAGGTTGAACGGCCATTCCTATGACAAAGGGCCACATGAATAAATCAGATTAATGTGGGCCTTTACTTGGTCCTTCTGTGGGAATGTGCACTTAACATGGATTTTAAGGGTAAGTTATATATCAAGGTTGTGTCATTTGTTTCTCAAACATGTGTGTTGATATAGAATTTTATTTTAAATTAAGTTTAAATAAGTACTAACTAGTATTGGTTCCATAGTACCTAAATGCATGAATCATAGATTTAATGGCCGACAGTTACCATTTATAATCAGGTGGGTTGTCTGCTAATGTCACTACGCAGCATAAAAAATCGTAATGAAAAAATCCTGTTCAAAATATTGCTTTGTGTTTTCTGATGTCTTTTTTTTATTGTGTGTCTGTGGATGGTAATCATTTATAATAGAAAAATCGCGCTACTTATTAATACAATAGAGAACAGGAGATATCAAAGTGTAGTAAAGCTAGAGTAATTTACTCCACCTTCCCCTTAACATCCCTTTGAAAGGGTACCACCCTCAGATCCTATTAGCTGTTAAATTAGAGATTTATCTCCGGTCATTATAAGGGAAGGAGGTTAATCAATGACTGTTTAAAAACAAGTGAGTAGTAAAAACAAAAGTGACAGGGGTGTGGCCGTTTTTGTAATGAAGACCGACAAAGTGGAGGTAAATTAAGTGAGATCGGACAAGAGAGCATATATTTCTGTTTAAATTTCACCTTTTTGGAATACCTTTTGGTACTGTTTATCAGCTACTGTTTGAACCACGTAATCCATAGTCTCTGCCTACCCCACCCGTGGGACACAGGCGCGCGCTTTATGTATGTTTGTATGTAGGTATGTATGTATGTATGTATGTTTAAACCACCTTCATTACGTGGAGTACACTGAAAATTTGGTGTAACTCATTAATGCAGTTCATATGTATAAAAAAATATAACATTTGAAATTCCAACATTTATGAGAATCACAGAACTTTTAGCGTGCTCTATGTATAAGTAACCTTAGTAACCAAAGGTTTTTAGGTACTCGGTACTTACTGTACATTTCCATGTCCTGTAGAACTTAACACAAGTGGAAGCTGTCTAAAAGATGTCACAAAAACTTTTCTTCCTATCTTGTCATGGCGGGCCTTTTCTAATTACTAAAGAATTGTCATCTTCAGCCTTTCACCTTTGACCACTGCTGGACATCGGCCCACGACTTACCATATCGCGCTGCCATGTGCATCTTTTCGCTCGATCGAATTGTAATTGAGTCGCTATCGCACCTCAATAACAATTTAACACGTTTTAGATTATAATTGCACGATTATAAAATTTTAGTCTAGTAGTATTTTGCTACAATTAAATCTGCCGTTGAATTGCAATTGCGATCCAATTACAATTCGATCGAGGCAAGTAAAAGCGGACTCGAAACCCTGGTCAAATCCTACCTACTACAATAGTGTCGTCTGAGAGTTCAGACTTTTTGTTGCTACCTACGCTGTTTTTGGCAGAATTTGATGCCTTCGCCTCTCAGCGTTTAAACCGCTTTTTGTAGGGTCTCATCCATCAATATCTCGGTACTGGTGATGCGGTGATTTGTAAATTGGAATGGTTTTGATCGGACCGTGAATTTAATCTGACGGTTTTTTGGAAGCCTCGAAATGAGTGGCTTATGGCTGCTAGGTTTATTAGACTGCAACTGCATTCATTTTTTATCAAATAAAAAACTAGCAATTTATGGATGCATAAAAAATCTGTTGGCCATCCTCTAGGCCAGATACATTTGTGGGCATTGTTTATCATATAACTGCTTTAGTGATACCATTTTAACGTACCGCGGACGCGTATATGTAAGGAGTCCGACGTTATTTATGTATAACTGTTATTATTCTGCTTGCATCTTCTCCCAAACGCCGCCATTGGTGATCCTCAAACAGAATAGCAAACCGGTAGAGTTACCAGTAAGTGAATTTTTTTTTATACCACTAATGTTGCAAACAAGCTTGCTTAATGGTAAGCAGTCACCGCAGCCTATTGACGTTTGCAACACCAACAGCATCACCCACGCGTTGCCGACCCCGTAAAGACCTTTTCAGACCTTTCTTGAAAAACTAAATGTTGTACTCTCCAAGGAAGGTAGTTCATTCAGTTAATGTGGCGGTATTGAGATTATTGTCTGGTCACGGTCAGCATTACTTAAATACATTCGGTTCCAATGTATATACCAATTATAATGTAATACATAGGAATAGAGTCAGGTGGAAGGCTTATTAATCTTTGATCTGTAATTCCGAAATAATTACAGACAATAAAATTGGCACTGGTAAGAATTAGTCAAGCTTAAGCAGACCGCTTGTAGCAGATACCTGTAATACAAGTACTTAGGGATAAGAACATTCTTCCAAGGATAAGGTAATCAGTACAATTACGCATTTACGCAGACATTACGCTGCCAAATTAGTCCCCCAACTTAGTAGTTAGTATAAAGACAATTCTGATTCCGATTCCTCAAAGTGACAGACAATACATACCTCAGTTCTGCATTATTGTTCGAATCCAGCGAGAAAGTATCGTAGATGTTATTAAAGTAAGTGTGTGTTTACATCAAACCTTATGCTTATGTGGATTCGATGTCTCTTTGGGTCGCCGCTGTAGATCCTGGATAAACAGGAGTTTTAGCAGTGGAGGTGAATAAGTGAAAATTTTATACCTAGAGAATACAATGGGGTAGTGAGCGGTGGGACCTTGCTCGTTATGTGGGGTGTTACAATCTGTTGAAGGTGAAGAAGTTCTCTATTCAAAAATAACCCGAAAAGTTCGGACTTCGACGACTTTGGAAGCCGGCGAGCTTGAAATCCGGCAAGTTTGGAATCCGACTAATTAGGAATAATTCTAAAAAACACTGAACCGACTCCACAGCAGCCCGTGTTCCACGGCAGCCGCTCCAAATTGAGTTATCAACTTTCGTGAAATTCATTGTTTTTTAAGTTTTTAACCTTTTTGTGCTGTTACGTGTTTAATAGTCAATTAATGACGCTACCTGCGGCGCGTTTTATCCCAAATCGATTGAGGGTAGTGACCAGTCATCGTCGATTCAGGGTTGCCAGAGGTGCGCCTTTGACTTTAACAATAAAGAAGATACGAGTAACTTAAATATTAAATTCTGATAATTTTGCATCTAAGTGGGTCATTTTCATTTGTGTTGATACAAAAAATTTGTAATTTAAATAGGTAATTCCATATTCCCTATTCCATTTAATTTACTTACTACCTATTGCACGCGACTTCGTCCGCGTATGTATGACAGTTTAGCTTTTGCCCGAATTACCATTTTAAATGACCTCCGTATTGTATGAATGCTAGTACTACGGGGAGGTCAAGCTGTAGGTATCTCTGGTTCTGTCTAACTTAATTAGATGAAAAATGGCTTAGATTGTACCGTGGGCTTTAAGCTAATAAACTATTAAAAACCAATCAAAATTCGTTCAGTTGCTTTTGCTTGATGCGTGAACAGACAGGCAAACATTAAAAAAAAAAGTTTGGTCATACGTCCTACGTCCCAGAATCCTATCCCGACAAATTATTTTGAAATATTTTCATTGAACAGACAAGGCTGTTTTACAGTTTTATAATTTTTTTTTTGTTTTGCTTTACGTAAAATAATGAATGTTATTTTCGCCACGAGAACATTTTCATCACTGCTATTAACGTGTACATATTTTGTTTGGCGGATTTTATGATACCAAAATTAGCTGGCCCGCCGCGACTTCGTTCGCGTGGTGTCCTACCTTATTAACCCTAACCTAACCCTCTTGAGTCAGTCTTGTTGAAAATCGCATTAAAATCCATTGCGTAGTTTAAAAGATCTAAGCGTACATAGATACATACAGAGGGACAGACGGCGGGAAGCGCCTTTTTTATACTATGTACAGATCATAGAGAAAAAGTACAGATAGATATTGAGCTTCAATAAATCACCCAATAACAAAGTAAGAATAGTTATTTTTTTAAACCTCTTTGTTACTGATGCTGTCTAAAAGCAACATCGTACAAAGGTTGGTACGACACCCCTGACTAATGCCTATATCTGTCTGGATTATATTGTGAATTGGACCTCCTATGTTGCGAAGGATTTATGCAATAAAAATAAATGTGTTTTACACCGACGTTTATCACATTTGCATATCTACCAAATATTTTACTTTCTTCGTGAGTAATCGATAACTGCAGCTACTTTTTGAAGCCTTTTTTTCATTGTTTTGCAGATGGAAATACTTAGAAAGATGTACTAATAATTTGCAACGCTGTACCTGCATCGATAATAAAAGTTAAGAGGTACCTCGTATACCTACTTATTTAATTGTTGGTATCACTTCAACATCATCATCATCGCAATCATCCTGTCTAAGTTTTATTCATAACGTATTATTTATTACTTATTTGTTTATTTATTATTTACTTGTTTGAAATAGATATCAATGCGTACGATGCGGGCAGTAGAATAAAGTAGGTAAGAGGTTTTCTGCTGTGCACCTTATTAATATCCCGAACGTTTTAAAAATATTTCAAGTCAGCCATATCTTCAGTGCAAACTATATCTATTATATTCATCTTTTTTTTGTAATTACCTACCAATTGCTGTCCTTTTAATCAACTTCTATAATGCGAACGGCTAACGAATGGAACGCGTTACCTGCGTAGGTGTTACATAACCTCTACGCCTTAAAGCAATGTTAGAGTGACTAGGCTGCTCCATCTTCAGCCGCATCGTCACTTACCAGCAGGTGAGATGGCGGAAAAATCCCTAAATACTTTTATAAAAAACTAAAAAAGTTAACCAGAAACCGATTCAAAATCTGAATGAGATATCCATCCAAAACGGTATTGTACCTGGTCCAATAACTCATAGCGTTTAACCCTCTAAATTCCGTCAAATTAGAGGGCGCCACGTGATCACAGGGCGGGGGCACTTACCTGTATAATGGCCCGATTAATGGCCCCACAGTCGGCGATGAAAATCCTATTATAAATTAACTATAACTTATAATAGGATCCACGGAAAACGAGGTTTTTGGGCATCCATCAGAGTAACTAGGAATGGGTTATGTCTCGTTATGTACAGTGGTTTTGATGCTTTTTGTGTAAGCGTGATCTTAGAAGGAAATGAAGTGTAGTGACTTTACTTTTAAATAAGTATTTAGGTGTTATAGAGGACTAAGATGTACATAAACACAATCAAATTAATAATATTTTTTTTTAATTCGAGTCTGTAGTTGAAGCGAAAGATGATTGTCAAGTCAGGCAAGTGGAACAATGTGGTCTCTGCCTACCCCTCCGGGAAAATAGGCGTGATGATGTCATTAGACATTGACTTCCGAAACTCGAGGTGCTTATTGGGAAGTTTATTAGCTATCTACTAGCCTTTCGCAGCGGCTTTCACTCGCGCGCAGTTCGAATCAGACGAATTAGACGACGCGTGGTTCGAATCACCTTTCCCGCGAGAACCTATTATTTTCCCGGGATAAAAAGTAGCCTTTTTACTCAGTGATAATGCAGCATTCTGTATATTTTATTAGTAAAGGAATTTACAAATCGGTCGAGTAGTGTTTGAGTTTATTCATTATAAACAATCATATACAAATATACATATACATTTCTGTTTATAGTATAATAGAATAGATTGAAGTCCGAATAATGATAAATAATGTCATAATTAAAATGAATTATTTCAAAATTTATTACATTCCTTATTATTATTTCCCTCTCCGGCCATGTACCAATGACTGTTTTCTAAGTTATGTACATTAGTTGAATACTAACCGATGCTCTTACGGTGAGGGAAAACATCGTGATGAAACCTGCACTTTCAGGCGACTGGATGTGTAACCATGATCCAATCTGGCCAGGTTCCCCTGGTAGCAGGGTCATGGAGGTCAGATGGCAGTCGCTCCACTGTAATTACCTGACCTGCCAAATCCTGGATCATGGTACGCGAGAGCACAACGACATTAACGCCAAAGATGATTATTTATTATTATCTATTATTTCATATTTTCATTTATTGATAAATCTAAAATAGGTACTTTTGGACTTACCTATCCAAAATAAAATGTACCTCAAATACCTCGATATACAAATAACATCGAACATATTCAAACAAACAACGTGTATCAATTAAATTAGTTTGGAAACCTTGCGAATGCATTCAAATTAAACCCATGTGCTGTGAATATTTTAATTTCCGGCGTTAAAGTGTCCAATGCACACTACTTTAACGCGAAAGAAGGTCGAGTTGGTCGAGTTGAGATATAAAGGTAGGTAGCTAAGGTTAAGGTTTTATTATGCGACGTGTGTGTTCCCATTATATGGGCAAAAGCTCCCCTTACTATATTTATTAGAATTTACCTATAGGTATGTGTTACATATTTTTTACACTACAAATTATTAATTATTGCTGTAAAATAATCTTGTAATAAGTACGATGTACGTATGTATCAAAGTAGATTTATAAAGAAACGCAAATATGTACTTTGTTATACCTATATTTTAAATATGATAATTACTTTTAATAGGTTACTATTTTAGTAAATAAAATTATTAATGCATCAGTTTATTTATTTTCTCTAAATTTACTTTTAATTCAGCACGTACGACGATTGTGACAAGCGTTATCATTTTTCGCACTGTTTAACACCGCCGAAATAGCTCAGTTGGGAGAGCGTTAGACTGAAGATCTAAAGGTCCCCGGTTCAATCCCGGGTTTCGGCAGAATACTTTTTCGTTTTTTTTTAGTTATTCTCCCAATATTTTAATAATGTTCTGTTCTATTTGAACTTGGCACATTTTTGTTTATTTATTCACAAAATTTTATTGCTATCGATATTTATAATTTGAAATGGACATATCGACTACGAGTATATTGTAGGTCTACGTTTGTTTACTTCACACCTACATTAAAATAAGTTTTTAATTCATAATTTAAAGAACCTACCTCATTAAAAAAAGAAAGGAAGTTTATTTTCCTTTATGTACTTATTCTTTGTGAATTGTTTGCACTCGAGCGGCGCAGCGCAGCATGTCAATATCATACAAAATCCATTGCAGCGCCGCGCTGTGCAAGTGGTCATTTGTGCCCGCGGGATGAGAGATATGTGGGTTGAATTGGCCAATACAATGGTGTCCTGTATGTGATGCGGATGACACCCACATAATTATTATTTATTAACTAACCCAGAATTAATTTAATAACAATCAATTTCTTTTTCTGAATTTCACAGGAGCCGAACCATACATACACACTTACACAAAGCTGACACTTCTGTCCCACAGGTGGCCACTGCTTTGCCCTGGCGCATCTCCATAGCTTCGCTTATAGCAACAATTCCTTTCATACATCTCATTTTATTTAGGCCACTTAGGAGCTTTTTGAAGAACATTACTTATCTGATCAGTGAATGTTTATCTGGGTCGTCCTCTTAAGGGCCGATTTTCCAAATTCGCCCTATGCCTACCTCTTCTTTCATCCATCCGATCTATTCCTTCTTTTTATTTTACAATTTATATTTTATTTTTACCATACTAGTAGATAATAAAAATTACACAAAATGACAGTCCACATAATATATTTAAGGTACAGACCGAAGAAAATTCCTTCCATAATTACACGTATTCAAAAACACTCATGAACTGAGAACATACTTCCAATGTATGTATCCATTATACGTCTCCGCTGCTTCCACTCAGCTCAGAAAGTACGGCACAATAATTGATGCGGTTTTTCTAAATGGCTAACGCTTTTCAAGAGGAAGGTGAAGGCATGTAATTTGTGCCCATAGAAACGATGCAAACGAACGGACCTCAAGTAATGTGAGAGAATAAGTGGTGAGTTAACCCAAGTCATATTCATAATGTAGGAATAAAATGCTGGGGTTGACAACTGCAGACACTACAGCACACTTTACTGAGATTTGCCTTTCCACAGTTGTACATATTCACAATCATTTTGGTGTCTATCTCGGTTCTACTCTCGCGCGCAATGACCCGGGGCCGCGTTAACGATGATCCAGGATTTTATTTAGTTAATCATCAAGCCTGATGATAGTTCTAATTGGTCAAGCGTGTTTATACCGACCTTTTTGTTTTCAATTCGTCAAACGATATTTTTGTTGCGAGTCGTCAAGCCAGTAAATATTTTCAATTTGTACAGATGTAATTACAATAGAGCGACTACCCTCCGTGACCCAACTAACAGGGAAATCTGACCAGATATTCAATCTGGTTGAATATCATGGTTATACTTCAGTCGCCTGTTGTTTCATCACGATGTTTTATTTATTTATTTTATTTATTTAAAAACTTTATTGCACTAAAATTATTACAATTGGCGGACTTAAAGCCATCAGGCTTTATCTACCAGTCAACCAGTAGGCCATGCGTAAAGTGAGTGAATAGGTGCCAAAAGCCGAACAGAGAGCAAGTATACTTGATTAACTAAATAGCAAATACTAATAACGAGAAAGATGAGGTAATAAATAAAATATTATATGCCATCCCTACAATAAATACAATACGATACAAATAATATACCTATCATAAATACTATAGATACATATACTATATCAACACATATGGTATACTCCCATATATATTTCGAACCAGGGATCGTTTTAGTTCCAATGATTCATTCGTATTTGCAGGAAACACCACCTTTTACCTTTGTATAAGAGGCGTGAGATTGCGGATGTAGTGTTTCTTTTAAAAATAACATCTGGCGCTATTGATAGTCCCCGTCTTCTGGAGAAAATTTCACTTAGACCCCCCAATATGGCCCTGCGTGCTAATTCTGTGTTGTCAGTAACTAATGCTTCCACAAACTACAGGAGGAACACATTCCTGTGGCGCGCTTGTAATTGTTTCAATGGGTTGTGCAAGGAGAACGACATTGATTTATTCAACACTAAATTTGAAGTGGTGAGGCGGCGGTTGACTCGGTCTTTCTTTGACGGTACTTCCTGAATTGTTACCACCTACATTTCTATTTTTCATGTCTGGTTTGGAGCGGTAAGCGTTTGTATTATTTTATAGACAAAATAGTTTGTGTGAAATGGGTTGTTGTCGGCAGCGTACAATGTACTCAATTGGGAATAATGTAAGCGCATTCAATTTTACTTGTTTCTTTTTGTGTATGCAATAATTTTATTTTGTATTCTGTCGTCATATTATTGTAGTGCAGTTTTACTTCCCTTTTATTTGTTTTGTTGTTACTAGCGAGGACCTGTAATTGGCTTATTGATTCTAAGATAATATTTATTATGTTTTCTATAGCTGTTGGTACTCCAATAAATAAATAAATAAATAAATAAATAAATACTATTTACTGCCAGGCCTTTTCTCTATAAAGAATTTATTTACTAGCTTTTTAAAGGTAAAGCGATTTTGTGTTTTTCTAACATCTTCGGGAATTTCATTCCAAAGACGCGCTGCTTGGACTGTGAATGCATGACTGTAGAAATTAGTGCGGTGAGGTGGAATATCCAGACGCAAATTACTGGAGGGACGTAGATCACCGTTTTCCCTCACCGTAAGACATAGCACCCCAGTTGGGCATAGTACATCTACTTATATTAATACTGATGTTTCCCAGGTGTAAAATAAATTATGAAACAGCGTTAAAATTAAAGAACTTGCAAAAAACTGGCCTTCAGCTTATGAGAATAAAGAAAATCCCATTATTTACATTTTTCAAGCCACACAAAATGTTTAAAAGGTACACATGTGACAATGACGTCAGATATTGCATACAAACATACAAATTCTGTGTTTAGACAGGTCATACAGAGTTGCTGATTTGTCAGTCAACTACCGTATTCTAGATTTAGTTGTGTGGGCATAACGGCAAAATCCATATCAGTGAGTCGTAGTAGTGAGTTACATATTTCCTTTTTGGTAAGTATCTTACCTACAGAACCCCGGATTAAAAGAAGCAAGATATAAACGCAATAACCTTACACAGGGCCTTGATCTCAGTACCATAAGCCGTGTGCACTTAACACCCTATTCAGCGGTTGTTAATCAAAAGGGCAACCACACGGCAATTACAGAAGTCTTCCCATTCCCACCTTTAATATCGGGTATTGCAACACTTATCAATTAGTTAGAGATTCACTCAGAGGTAAGGGTGACCATGAATTGTCAGGTTTATCGGAGACCAGCTGCGGACTGACATTATGGCAGCATTGACAAGACAAACAATTCGTTCGGCTCATTGTTACTACCCTTTGTCCTATGGATATACGACTAACTCGTGTCAAATTTATATAAAATACGAACGGAACGACACGCGACGTTGACAATAAGAAATGGACTTTGCATTACATGTGAGATATTACAGCTGGTGGAGATATCTATAATGGAGGTAGATTACTATAAATCTAAATATCTGTCTGTATAATTACTGTACAAGTAATTGTTTTGACTATGTCACCATGATATGTTCTAGACACAATAACGGGTATTGTAGACGTTGTACTATTACAACGTTGTAGGCAGAAGGCCTTCTGCCTAATTATTGTAGCGAACAAAATGCACGCAGGTTTAGTCAATGTTAGTGTTGCGTTGTCATGTTACATTTATCCAATTGTTTGTATGACTTGATGTCGTGCCAACTCTTTCGTTTACTTCTTAACTAACTGGTTGCGAGATCCAAGAGAATATCAGGTAGGCTTGTCGTCGTACTTGCCTGGGTTTTAAAACTCAGTAGCTCTTTGGGTCAATGATAATATTGGCTGGATTACAGAAACGTCATTTTCTCTCTTTCATTCTCTCTCTTCTTCCTTTCTTCCATTATCATGTGGGTTCGAGACAGTGTTAGGTTCAGCTAGGTATTTGGCCATTCAGTGGTGGACTTTGCCTGCACTGTGTCCCATTATGTTGAGTGACCTCGGGATAGTTAGAATCGGAAGCAGCGGGATCTTGTTGGATATTTTTGGAACTAACTTGTATTTGTTATCTTGTGTACAATAAACTGTTAAATAAATAAATAAATAAATAACTCGGTCACTGAATTGATAAATTAATAATGTATTTTTACAGTTCTATTAAGTATCGTTGTTCTGTATTTTTTTATGTGTATGCAATAAAGTAGATTTATCCAATTCTCTTTCTTTCCAACCAAACATAGTAAAAAACAAGCTTTCACCGGTAGAAATTCGCAACTGTGGCCCATAATTAAAAAAAACACCAGAAATACCCCAACACAATAGATAATAACCGAACTCAACCGAATTCGAATCATGGGAACAGTGTTGCCAGTACTGCGCATCAAAAATAACCGCACCCGAGTGTGCACGAAAATAATTACAGACGATCGCCGACGATTAAGCGCCGTATATTACGCTTATAATATAATAACCCTCTAATTACAAAGCGCCCTTTATAATTGGGCTCATGCCGTAAATATTATAATAAATTCACTACTTGAATACCGATTATCGATTAAGTGGGAGTCGAAAGGCTGCTTTTTTAATTTAAACGCCCAAGAGGATGTGGTTTCCTGGGAAATTGTTAGGCAACGTCATCTGACGCATAGAGTACATAGAGTACCGGTAGTAGGACTCTGTCAGGCCTGAGGAGTCCGCCGTGGGTACCACCGTCTTATCTGATTCTGCCACCAAGCAACAATTGCATTGTTGTGTTCCGGTTTGAAGGATACCGTAGCCAGTGCAATTGCTCACAGTGACAACACATCTTCTCTTTTCTGCACTGCTCTGTTCTGCATTTTTGTTGCATGAAATATGATGATACGAAAATATTTTGACATATACATTATGTCAATGATGAAACCTAAGTGCATAACGCCCAGTATAATAGAGAGAGAGAGAGAGAGAGAAAAAATGAGGTCAGCCCAAAGAAAATTAACATAGAGGTATTAAAGGAGCCTAGTCACAACTAAAGTCACAATCTATATTTTATTTCTTTTTCTATAGTGCATATAACGTGACCAAAAGGGACGGCTATAAGTTGTCAAATACCTCTCCAATTTGGTGGCCTTGGTCATTTTAATGTAGTAGCTTTTTGTATGACATTGAGCAATTTGTAAAGAGTTGAGACAGCTTCACAGTGTAGATTCTCTAAAGGTAGATCGAGGCTCCATCTATGCTGTATGGATGCCAATATCTTTGCGTCGGCCCAAACCAAGAAGTGACGGCTTGACGTCGCTAAGAATGACATGCATACCAACAAACTCAACAACAAGGATACCAGAGACTGAGCAAAATGGACAAGGAGAAGTAAGAAGTACAACCGTGATTGACCCCAGGATGATGAAGATAATTAATAATGAACCCTAAGAGCATTAAGCGTAAATGTTTTGGCCGACAGCTGTCGATTTGCACCAAGTAAACTGTATGCTCGTGTCATTGAGTAGGTAGTAGAAAAAAATATAGTAATTCTTCTAAATGAGTATCACAGTAACCGAGTATAACAATGTAGTAGTAACAATCCTTAAGATGTTAGATACAATAATAATGATAATGTTTGAAGGAAAAGATAGCACAAGCATAGATTCGAAGTAACCAAGTGTGACATAATAATAGAGGCAGTAGATCGCTGTGTACAGTAGGATGTATGGTCATTTGTTGTTAATATCAGGTTAGGAATAAAACCAGAACCTTTTAAAACATTCTACTAGAAATGACGTAAAACATAATTATAAAGCATCTACAGCCAGTTTTCGTGATAACTAAATGAGTAATATCTAAATACATTATTCTCGCTCTATGACCTTTGAAACTCTGTCTCAGTAAGGAAAATATAAGTTGGAAAGGATTGCCTTATATTTTTTCTTTTAATTTAGTGTGACATGGTGGTAGGTAATGATGGGTTTGAGTGGGCGGCTCGGCGCCACCACTCGAGACAAGTTTATATTGTATGCTAATTTCCGAAGTATTGGAATAATTATTATTAAAAATTAGAAACGGCTTCTATTAAGCTTCGACTGGTCCGGTCTTGTAACACGAGTAATTTTGTTTCGTTGTTACGTTTTAAGGTAAAATATTCTTAGCTATTTTTACACGTTTTACGTATACAAAACCCGGCAAATTCGAGTCAAGAGTTGCAAGCGAGAAATACAAGGGGTTCATTTCTTATCCTTGTAGCACACTAGGGTTTTTTCTTTTCTTTTTAAATACATTTTATAATATCCCACCTCATGGCTACTTAGGTTTGTGGCGGTGCAGCGTCATTAGTAGCAGATGACCTCAAACAGTGCAAATATGGATCCGGTGGTTTGTATTTTCACCATTTGGGATAGAGACGATGGGTTCCTGGAGTCTTAGTGCACGTAAGACTGGACTGTCTTGATTATGACAATCAGTGACCCACGAGCTGTCGCATACCCTGGACAATGTATAGGTCAGGTCATAAAAAGAACTAACGCCGCCAGTCTCTTAGACTCCCATATGGCAGCGGAGAATTATTTTTTCTTTGTTTTACCTTATTTTAGTATGTTTTAAATTCGTTTTAAAGAAGTTCGAATCCGTAATTACGTTGGCTACCTTACCTACACTAATACATATCAACTTTCATAGGTAAATTACATAAAGATTGTCAATCATCATCATCAAATCAGCAAAGAAGACGCCCCTTGCTGGGCATAGGCCCAGGACAAAGGCCGGTCCTGTGCCTTCCGCATCCAGCTGGTGCCTGCCATCCTTACCAGGTCGTCGGTCCACCTTGTGGGAAGCCTACCCACGCTGCGTCTTCCGGCACGTGGTCGCCACTCAAGAACTTTACTGCCCCATCGGCCATCTGTTCTTCGAGCTATGTGCCCTGCCTACTGCCACTTCAGTCTGGCAATCCTTAGAGCTATGTCGGTGACCTTGGTTCGCTTGCGGTTTTTTTTATATTTTTTATTATCAATAAGTTTGCATTTGACCTCAACTCACCTGATGGAAAGCGACGATGAGGTCGAAGATCTCCTCATTTCTGATTCGATCGCGCAAAGAGACTCCGAGCATAGCTCTTTCCATTGCCCTTTGGGTAACAGTGAGCTTTCTTATAAGGCCCACAGTGAGCGTTTCAGTTCCGTAAGTCATCACTGGCAACACACATTGGTCAAAGACCTTCGTCTTGAGACACTGCGGTTGGATTTGGTTGGAGTTGGATTCGTCGATTGACCTCTTTCTCGAAATTGGACCTACCTGGCTGGACTATTTGTCCTAGGTATGTATAGTCGTCAACAACTTCAAGTGGAATGCCTCCAACTGTCACTGGAGTAGGCACAACATGGACATTGGACATAATTTTCGTCTTGTCCACGTTCATTTTAAGACCTGCTTGTTGAGAGGCACTACAGAGGTCATCGAGCATTTTGCCCAAGTCTTCCAGGGTTTCAGCCATGACTAGGATATCGTCAGCAAATCTGAGGTGAGTGAGGTACTCGCCGTTAATATTGATGCCAAGTCCGTCCCAGTCCAGAAGCCTAAAGATATCCTCCAGTGCAGCGGTGAATAACTTCGGTGATATGACATCACCTTGTCTAACACCTCGCTGCAGCTGAATATGTTATGTGGTCTTATCCTGAAGACGAACTGACATAGTGGCGTTATCGTACAAACACTTCAGTGCTTCGATATATCGATATTCAATTTGGCACCGCTGTAGAGACTGGAGCGCCGCCCAAGTTTCGATCGAATCATAGGCTTTCTCATAGTCCACAAACGACAAGCATTATGGCCGGTTATACTCTTCGGTCTTCTGTATAACCTGCTGCAGCGTATGTGTGTGGTCTTTGGTGCTAAAACCTTTTCGGAACCCGGCGTGTTCGGGAGGCTGGAAGTCATCAAACCTGCGTGCGAGACGATTCGTAATGACTCTCGAAAACAGCTTATACACATGGGTCAGCAGCGATATTGGATTTGTCAATACGCAGTATCAAAATATCTATAATAAGAGAGTGAATTAAAATAAGGGTCACCCCATTCGAATTGGGAATTTGAGACTTGGATCCTCCACATTACAGAATATCGCAAGTACTGTGTTCCTGTCTGTGCCAGGTATGTGGAACCATAGCTTTGGCTGATGGCGAGGCGAGAGCAACACGTACCGTCTTAGAGGTGGACAACGTACATTTGTGGTACAGAAAACAGCATATCAAGCGTAAGTGTGAAATGAGCTAGCGCCTCTGTAGACGCTTATAGTAATGATAGATCCTTTTATATTTGTTTTTGCTGTCTTCTGTGCCCCAGGTGATGCTAATGTCCATAGGCAGCCGTGACTTCTTTCCATCAACTGACACGCTCCGCTTGTCTACCAAATAGATACAAAATAATTACAAATATTATTTGACATAAAAAATATGTGATTTACACCAATAATAATACTATCACACTGGTGATCTTGTATCGTACCAGATTATATTATACTCTAGAAATTGGCGATTATGACGTAGGCTACAGCACTAATTACTACTAATTTTCGATTTCAAAGAGATAGACATCACTCTTGAAAAGGTCGAGGACTTTATCACTGGCAACGAACAAAATATTGATTTAAATTTCAGAAGGCAACTCCTTTTTGACTATTGCGTCTTTGACGCTGTTGTACTACGAAAACGATCGTCGATAGATTCGATCGATTAGAGTTTAGTGTTTTGTTCTTAGCTATTGCTTGTTGTTTCACTGACTACCACTGGACTTATTTATTTTTCTTATTTTATTTAACAGTTTATTGTACACAAGAAATACATAGCAAATAACAGGCAAAGTAATAAATGGCACAACAGGCGCTACTTACACCTAGGACTTCTTACGTGAAACGAACTCTATAAGACGGTATATAATGTACGCCTAGTTCGGCTTCACAGAGCATCGTCTCTATCGAATGCTTGTGAGTAATTAATAAGAAGCCGACGCTAGCCGATGCGCAATATTTACTGCCTTGTACTTACATTATCTACATTTATTACTTTATAAGTAACTAGTGGACACGGCACGACTTCGTTCGCGTATACCTACTTTACCCCTACTTACCCGTTTTTCTTGCTTATAAACATTCTCTTGAATCACTCTATCTATTATTGATAACCACATTAAAACCGTTGCGTAGTTTAAAAGATCTAAGCGTACATAGATACATATAAATAAATAAAAATAAATAAATATTCCTGGACAAATTCTCACAGCGCCATCTAGCCCCAAACTAAGCAAAGCTTGTGCTATGGGTGCTAGATAACTGATAAACTACTTAAATACTTTTAAATACATACTTACTATACATAGAACACCCAGACTCGTAACAGAAATTAAAATTCATCATTTCAATTTCTGCCCGGCCGGGAATCGAACCCGGGACCTCTTGCGTGGCAGACCGGCATATTGACCACTGAACCACTCAGGTCGTCATGGACAGACGGCGACGGATATTATTGCAGATAATGCCAGGAATAAGTACTGATAGTAAAATTCTTTCACTGCTGCACTATTATTTGAATAATTTAATTACTTACATACCATTATGCTGGTTGAACACAGTAGGTATAATGTGTAATAGTACGTTACCCAACCAGATAGAAATAGCATTTGTGACGCTGGTATGACAAGTTGGTGTCACGAGACTGCGAGGCATTTTATCAATAGAACAATAACATCATGAAGACGATTTTCTAGTGGGTACTCAGTCGTACCTACCTCTGTAATTAGAAAGGATCGCGTAGGTACCTATACATGTCTGAGCTATCATAGATAATGCGATATTCTGTTCAGATAAGTATATTTATATGCAGATATTGCTAAAAATATCAAATTTTATTGTCGCAACAACAATAATATGATATCGCGCAAATAATCTTTTACGTCATAAAGTCGACGTTTGAACAAAAATGAAAAGGAATTACCTACCATAAAAAATTTGTAAAATGAAATTTTTCTTATCCGGCAGGCTAGAATATAGCACCAACCGCTTTCTGTTAAATATGTCGTACAGTCAACTGAGTGAATGGACTTCTGCAGCTGACTGTACAAGGCGACTAAATGTCTTGAGACACCAGCTAAGAAAGACCACGGCCAGGAAGCGATATACAAATATGCGGCAAAATTATGACTAAGCTCAAGTCACAGTGGACTGGAGCTGTTTGTTGACGATGATAATCAGTTGGTTTGGAGCAGTGGTGTTAAGAATATAAGATTCCAGATAAGAATATGGATAGGGGTGATTATCACCCCGTGACGGTAAATTATACTCGTGTGAATAGGGATAATTGATTTTATTTATCAGAACTTATTTCGGATTATACGATATGTTACGGATATGAGATTGTTTCAGAATTAGTGTAAACTGAAAATAAAATTCATTTCTTTTGACTATCTTTTTGGGTATCATTGTTATGCTGATTATCATCACTGTGATACAGCTAATACGATTGTCACCGTTTCGGTTACGATCCCTGGTTATACTCGAAAATTATAAACAGACAAGCCCACGTTGAAATGATTCTAAAATAATCTTAGATTAGATTAGAATTCTAGTTTGAAATGAAATAAGTAAAATATTTTACGTTCAACTATAGGTACTTTTTTTTTCTTGTAATAAAATGACCTTGTCGGAATATAAGTACAAACCTACATAATTCATGACCCATTGTCTCTACATCAGTTATCTATTTGTGTCAATTATTCAAGGTTAGCTAAATGTGGTTATTAAATCTTGTATTCACGAAGAAAGGATCAAAATTGTATCAATGATTCAAGGTGGTATTGGCCTTTAGCTGTCGAAGGTATCTATGAATTTTAGCATAAATTGTTTAGACAACTTGTGCAGCCTGTGCTGCAATTAAATAGTTTTTCGCGGAAATAGTTAGCTGGTCGGACTCGTAATCGAGAGGTTTCGAGTTCGAACGCCAATGCCGCCATATACCAATGACCTCTTTCTAAGTTCAGAACATCAGGTGAATCTAGTATTCACCTAGCTATTGCTTTACGAGGGAAAGTATCGTGAGGAAACATGGCTCGATCGAATTGTAATTGTATCGAAACCGCAATTCAATCGCATATTGACTAATAATTAGTATTCTGCAACTTATAAAAGACCACTCAAAATGGATGAGTTTTCGATTTGTTACACAATCGTAGCTCGATTTGATTGTGTGACAAAACGGTATTCTCCTTAAGAGGATTTTGACAACGGTCTTGCGAATAATTTTATTTACGTAAAATAAAATGAAAACCGTAAATTTAATAAATTAAATCAAATCAATAGTGCAAATTTAACGTTCATTTGTTCAGTCTCTTGGTGGGTATGCTTTTAGAAGGCGACACCAAGGAGGGTCTCGATTGAGAATCGATTCGATTACAACTCAATTGCGCTTACCGACAAATGTTTGCAGAATACCCAACTAGTCTTGAATTGTAATCTACCCGTAATCGAATCGCAATCGAATTGTGAGATAAATAAAAATAGCGGACTTGACGCCCTAGACATTACCGTCAAGATGATTATGATTATTCATTATCTGTATTGTAAACGGCTGATATTGTATCTCCACAAAAACATGAAAACAATTCAAATCAATTCTACTAAGTCGCCTTGAAACGTCACTTAAAGGGTACATCCCCTTAAGTGACGTAGAAATAATTAATAAGCTGGCCATCCAATGTCTTAGTCTCTTTGGATATTATCTATGCTAATCGTACATGGCCGTCTACAATGTAGTCAATAAGAAAAAAACTGACATCCATTACAGCCACTATCATATGCAAATTGCCTGTATCTCGAAGCTTATACAATTACCGCCGATTTCTCTTAATATTACCAACTATATAGGACGCATATAAAGTGATAAACGTGTTACTTAAGAGTAACTCTTAAATTAAAGTTCATAAAATTAAAAGTAGTATACTTGGAATGAATATTCCTATGTATATCAATAGTGCCGCCATGTACAAATCACCTTTTTCAGAATTGTCAGGTGGACCGCTAGCTTGTTTGCCTGCCTGTTTTATAAAAATATCAATTATTAATTATAAGACTTAGGTATTTTTTTCAGTAGTTAGTGTTTATCGTCAAAACAAACAAAGTGGCCTACCTTGTCCTTGTCTACCTTTTCTAGTGACATTACTTAGGCCTCACCAAAAAATCCTTCATATTATTAAATCTACGAAATTAATTCTAATCATTTTTAAAGAATAAACTTTTAACTGCCATACTTTTTGATTTACACTTGCCCTCACCGCCAATCACACAAGTCACACCAAAAAAGCTGGTACACATTTTGTTTTATTTACGTGATAAATGCTATTAAAAAATCTTGAGTACAGGTACAGTACACACCAATCAAGCAACGTCCTGTATATCTAAACGAATACTTTTTCTTATCTCGTTCTTCGCTTCATACGCGCTTACAATGAGGTGATGATTTCGGGTGGTCCAGCTTAAAGGAACTATGTTATTATTTATACTGTGTTATTAATGGAACTCGACTAAACTGTCTTATCGAGATAACTTTGTTTTCAAGCACTCATTAAGGTTTTATCTGATGAACGATTGACTTGTAATGGTTTATCTGCTCTATGAGATTCCTATTCGATTGTCGTCGAGTGTACTCGGTGGAAATTCCGAAGGGTTCAAGCTCAGGCTTCTCAGAAGCGTGATGTTTGTTGACAATCCGGCACTTGCTATGTAGTGGCCCAATAACATTATTGTTCTAATAACAATAGTGATTGTTGATTCTGTTTTCAGTTCGGTTCTTCTTATTTTTCATTCTTTTTGGTTGTGGTCGTTTTTTATTTAGGTATCGTGACTCGGTACCTACTTATCGCCACTACATATACCCTCTGTTGGTCACCATGCGAAGGTTCGAAAGGACGTTTCTGGCTTGTACGATTCGGATGTGGATTGACCTCTCAGCCACAGTGTTTCCTTTGGACTGTGACATGGGATCGTTCAAGAGGTGCATTAGAGGTCTCTTCAGAGGCGAGCAACCCATTGGTAACTCCCCTGGTGTTGCTGATGTCCAAAAGCGACGGTGAACACTTTATGTTTCCACTGGTGTTTCTTCCTGGTGACCACTTTCCATCAGGTGGCCCGTTTGCCTGTTTATCTGCCGTATAACATAATAAAATCGTCAATAACTTCCCTTCCAAATACAACTAACACACAGCTACCAACGAAACAAGCATATTCTTGTCATCTAAATCGATCCCTAACAAGAATCTGACCACCCGACCATTTACAATGTTAAACACCTCTTAGTTACACTTAAAAATAATGTTAAACAAGTTACAGACAACCTCAACAAATTCCGTAACTAGCGTACTTACAAGACCAAGGTATGCGATGTCGTATTAGATTCCCGGAACGATAAGGCCGGAGATAAATTTATTCAATTAATTCGAAAAAGTATACTTATTAGCTGGGAACTAATGAGTCTGGAACCAGATACTTACAATAGTAATGTAAGCACATCACTATGCTAATAGGCAAAAAGTAGGGAATAAAACAAAATAATGTTAAAACGAAATAGAAACACGGTATGAAAAAAAAAGTGCTCGTCTACAATATAACGTAATTATAAACCCTGTTACAAAAAACGGGCAATTTTCATACAATCGAGACAATTTGGAGACCTTGGATCTTTCTGGGTGCAATCTGATTCATCAGACAGACATCTAGAGCATAGATTTTTTTGTTATTTTTTTTTGCCTAGTGAGGCACACGGGCGGATGATGCGGATGATGCGGTGGAGGTGTAGAATTCCTAAGGTGCATAACCGACTGAAAAGACCATTTACGCCACAGTGGGAAAGTTTTCGTCGGAATTTCGATTCCATACAACCGGTGTATGGCAATTGTTATGATAAAATATTACAATAAATTGCCCATATACCCATTGTTACAAGCTTTTATTTAACTTGCACTGTTTGTGTGTAAGTGTCCGTCAAAGTTTGCAGACAATTTTTTGACCATTTGTTGGTATCCGATTAAGCTGAAGTTTTGTAGGTATACCTACGTAACTTAGATGACAATGTATTAATATGGTACCATGGAGCTGGTCTGGTGATGGAGTCTGAAAGGTGATCATAGGAACTATTGAACGCAATTAGATAATTTATTTATTTATATAACCCCATCGTGCTTAGACTCTTTGAAATGGTCTTCATAAGTAGGTACTATACAGCGCGATAAAAGCATGTTATGGAAAAATTATTTTTCCTTTAAGAACTTATTTTAAAAGGAGTGTAGTATGTAGATGTCTCATTAGATATACTTAGAGCCAGTTTATACGTCTTACAAACCGCGTACGACGTCATAAGACCGTCGGAAGCCAGGCGGTTGAGTATCCAACTCGTAAGCGAGAGGTACCAGGTTCAAATCCCGCTGCGACCATGTACCAATGACTCTTTTCTGAGTTATGTACATTAGTTGAATACTAACCGATGCTCTTACGGTGAGGGAAAACATCGTGAACCTGCAAATTCAGGCAACTGAATTTGTAACCATGAACCAATCTGGTCAGGTTCCCCTGGTAGCAGGGTCAGATGGTAGTCGCTCCACTGTAATTACCTGATCGCCAAACCCTGGATCATGGTCAAGGCGGACCCCGGTCCCTCGTTCTCGAGAGCACAACCGGGCCAAGAAGATGATTATTTTTAGTTTTTTATACCGCGCGATAAATGCTTGTTATGAAAAAATATTTTTGATTTTAGAACTTATTTTAAAAGTAGTGTAGTATGTAGATGTGTGATTAGGTACACCCAGAGCTCGTTTATTCGTCTTACAAACCGCGTACGTGCAGTTGTCAAACTAACGACAAAATAGAAAACGCACAGGCACACTCTATTGGCGCGGACGCTACGTGGTGACTAGGCTGACGCTGCGTGTTAGCTGTTTGAAAGCGATTTTGTGGAAGGATTACAAAATAAATTTTCTGTTAATACAGTACCCGGAATAGCAAAAGCATTTGGGGCAACGTTCGCAGAAAATATATGTATGTTCCTAATAAATAATTATGTGACTGAATTACACAGATTACTGCTACATTTTTTATGAAAATTTCTGTAGACTAGATGACAAAATGAAGCATTCATATTTGTCATTTCTAACCGACTGAAAAAAATTTAAAAATAAGTAGTCTCAATATAATATAATATGACAAAATTCCTTTTTTAATATTAGTTGTACATACGTTACTACTGCCAATCAAAATTCGGCAAATGCTAGAGCACTGCTGAAAATGTTACATAAAGCTTGTAAATGCAGGTTAAGCTGATTCAATGTACATGTTTTCCTATGAGGGTGACATATTCTTGCCAGAAAAAACCCTCTATTAAAAATAAAGAAAAAAAAACAACAAAGCTTTAAATATAGCATGAATTAATAAATGAAATAAAGGTTAATCTCTAAATCCTATTCTAAAAATTCTTATTACTAATACTAATTGTCTTAATGTAGTCAATAATTTTTTTTAATCAAATTCATAGATAACCAAAATAACGGCTATAAACATAGTTATAGTTTTTAATATATCCCAATAACATTACAGCGTCCACTTATTTGCCCAAGTGTCAGGTTTCAGTGAAATAAACGCAATCATTCATTCATTGCTACAATTTATTGCATCATTCAAAGCAGGTCACGTGGTATGGTATGGTCGGCATCAACATTACTTTTAAACTAATTTATTTCTAATATTTTCAGTAAAACAGAGCCTCCTTCACATAAGCGGAGTATTTTGTAATACTATCCACGGTTGAAATTTGAAATAGTTATTATGTTGATTGATATACTTTAATTTAGTTAATACTCATTTTAATTCAATTATTATTCACACATTATTATTTAAGTAACATAGTACACTCAAGCACTTAAGTACTTTTTTTAAAACAGAAGATCGTCTCGCCCATTATATTAGTAGGTGAACCTAATACTTTTCAATTTGACAATGTTTTGATTGTTATCGGATGGATACAGTGTTTCCAAAACCGGGACAGATCTTTGAGGGAGTTCTATTTTTAGCAATGGACACTGAAGTAGGTAGTGGCTTTGGGTGATAGCCACATAACATTTCCCGCAGCCTATCTAAATTTTATACTATTGATCATAGTATAAATTAAATTCGCTTTCCGCGTCTGTCTGTCTGTATATATTACCGCTAACTCCTAAACCACATAAAGCATTTTGATACCGTTTTCACCATCAGTTAGAGAATTTCTTCCGGAAAGTTTATATACAAATACAAATAACAATTCTTTATTAGTAACATGTCAAAGTAGCAAGTTCGTTCTTAGCTAACAAACATGAAACAATGTACAATACATGCATAATATGCATAACCCTAGAGAATAGCTGTGAAAAACCGTGCAAAGTCCCGGGCGAGTCTAGCGCGAATAAAATGGAACAATTTGGTCTCTGCCTACCCCTACGATAAAAAGGCGTAACGTTACATATTTACGGATTTTGATCAATAAATTCAATTCAGCCACGCAGTAATTAACACGAACCAGACTTTTTTACAGCAGAGGTAAAATTTTTACAGCAGAGGTAAAACTTTGGCAGTCAGACCGTTTGACCCGACCGTACGCGACCACGTTACCATCGTGGGAACCGATCCTGTTTGCAGAGTACATTTGTTGTCCTCTCCACCACGAAGACCAAACACTCAACGCCCTTTGTCCAAAAACCTAATGGGAATGTGTAAATAAAAAGAAATAAAAGGAGGCGAAGACCATGGCGCTTAACTTGACTTTTAAGGCAGTGCAATTGTCTAAACGAACGTTGTGCCTAGTTGCGTGCGTACTTTTTCTTTTATCAATTTGTCATTACAAATTATGTATATTTATAAATAGATACCAGTAGGTATATTACCCCAGTTTTAGAAACACTTTGGTTCAATCTTTACATTTATGCACGTGACTAAGGAATCGAATACGTTACCTGCGAGTGTGTTTCCTGATCATTATAATCTGGACTCCTTCAATGGAATAGTTGTTCCTTGACAGGCACGCTCCATCTTCGGCATCGTCACTTACCACCACGTGACTTGGCGATCGAGTGCCTGACTAGTCTAATAAAAAAGTAAGATGTTGAACTTACTAAAGTGTTAACATACGCCATTGAAGGTTCTGCAGAAGAGACTAATAATTATAATTGTAAGTGATTTTTATGTTCCTACATGAATATTGAGGACAAGTTTAACGCTTAACAAAATGTGATATTTAGTTACTGGGCAGGCGTTATAGAAATAATATACCTTTTCTTTTGATGAAAACATCGCAAATTAAAATTGCTTTTGAAAATACTAGCTCTATTCTTGTACTAACCCATCCAACACGTAACTACCGTTTTATGAGAAAATCAAATAATGTGAAATCGCACTTAAACAGCCTGATTTTATCAGGTGTCGAAAATTGTCACAGTCTCGAAACATAAGAGATAAATTATTATTAGAGATAGATTAAATTTTTTATTCAATTTTAGGGATTTATACCAGTAAATCCCTTAAATTGAATAAAAAATATTTTCTCTACATTTTATAAGGGTTTGAAAATACCCTTTTTCATTTGTCGTCAGTTTTGCTTCTTTAATCAAATATAATTTTATGAAAATGGTAGAAAATTAAATTGTAAGCATCAGTTAGTTTAATGTTGTCTGATTTATACCTACAAAGTTTCATCGTAACCGGATTGGCCATTTCCAAGTAATTTTAAAATTGGCTTGTTTGAAAATTCCAGTTTCCTTCATTTTAGCCACACAAAACGTAATTTCATAGATAAGTACTTAATATGTTCTATTCTTTACCATTTTCTGATTTTTAGTAGGTCCGAGGCCGTATCCGCAAGCGAACATAATGGACTTGTAATACCCGCCGACTTCAAACACACGAGTGGCGTTAAAAGGACGAAGGTCCAATACAATAAGTTTTGTTTGTGGCCCAAGGCGTAAGATAATACTTTGCTGTTACGCCCCTGTGTGGTTCTTTATTTTCTGTATGACCGAGCGAATGTCTGTCTGATGAAATGAATTCCAAGATATAATATGTCAGATAGACTTTTCAGCAGATCCCTTGTTCGTAAGATCAGTTTTTAGTCAGACAGATTTTCTCCAGATCTGTTATTCGTCACATCAGTTATGGGTTTTCCGCTTCCGCCGCGTGCCTCCCGTTTCTTCTGCATAAACTGCGACTAGGGGAGGCGTCAGTTGTCTTTGCCTTAGTAAAGTCTCTCTAGCGACATGTAACTTCCTTTTTAAGCCACATTCAGATAATCGATGTCGTGCTCAATTGTCTTTTGCTATTGAAAAGTACATTCATTCAATGAATTAGTTTACCACCTGACCGTACGAAATCCATATGAGAAAATGGACTAAATGGACAGCTAATACATTGTAGGATTGTACTGTAGTACTAATCTGGGCCTTATTTCTTATCGCATCAGTGGGAGCGATCGCGTACGCTACCTATCTCTTTTACACTCGTGTTTCTAGAGATAGAAAAGACAGACATTAGAAGGCGAACGCTCCCGTGGATACGAGCGGTTCAAACATCGGGCCCCAGATCTTTCGCTCGCTGCCTCTCATCCCTTGCCCATTCGGACTAGACTGGACGTCCAATATTTACCGAGTGGAGTATTTTTTGTCAAGCCCAAGTGGAAGGGTTGAATGGCTTCGGTTGTTTGCAGAACCGCTTCGATGTCAGCGAGGGAATTTTGTAAAATCACGTGTAATGGGCCTCATTTTCTGTCTGTGCTGACAGCTATTGTATGGAAGGGTTAAAGCGGGGTTTTACAAATATTGGCTCGTCTATTGTGCCTGTTACGGACTGGATGAAAATCCGTTCGTTCGAAGTCTTCGAAGTCGGTTCTAAGTTGCTTACATTTAATCATCGTGAATCGATGAATGAATGAATCGTGGTCATCGTAGAATATCTATTATCAGTGGTTAGTTGTTAGTAATAGCCCATGTAACTATATTAACGAGAACTTACTTGCTCGAAACTTACTGACTGTGGTATTTGAGATCACAGCGCTCCGATTTTAGTTGTATCAGTACAAGTAGACTCGGTAACACAAAGGTATGCAATCCTTTAAGTGCCGTGGGTGTTCATGGACCCATGATTACTTACTATCAGGGGACTAGCTTACCCGTTACATCAATGTCACCTTTCATAATTGAGGTTTTAAGTGTTGTTGTAAATTGTGTTAGTTTTAATTTCCTCTATGGCGTACTGAGATTGTTACCTTCAGCTATTTTTTAGGATACCAAGGAACTTTTTTAGAGGGAGGAAAGGTTAATCAGAATGAAAAAGGAACACTATTACTAAGCCTTTGCAGTGTGTCTGTCCGAAGCATCTTTGGAGCCTTTTCGTTACTGAAAATTATAATATTGGTACCTTCACGGATCGGAGAGCGTTTTTGTTACATACGTATGTATGTTAGTAGCGTGTTTTTAATTCTCTTCAGCTCTTTCGAGGTTACCCCCAGCGTTACTCTCAATACTGGACCTCTAATATTACTGAAGTCACGAGTATAACCACATAGTACGTAGCAATAAATGTCTCCATCATTCTGGTGGCTCCCCTTGTTTGCTCTCCACTCCATACTGCTCATAATCTAACGATTATTAAACGGACATCATCGAGTAAGGATCGAGTTATGAGCATTAGGTAGGAAGGTTGTATTATTTTTGTTTAATTTGTTGCTGGCCAATTTACTCATATACATCGCTTTTAAGATTATACCAGTTACTACAATATTACGTACCTTACCACATCGCCTAAATTAATTAATATCTGTATCTCCGTTCTTTTATATGCTAGCTATATGTATAACGTTGCACACCTCCAGGACATGGCATTTGACGAAACTACCTGAAACATTGGAGGTGTTCCCGGCTATATTATCTTTGCCCAAAGACATTTGACTGAAAGCATCCAATTTCTTTGGGCAAAGAAAAATAATACAGGGATATAGCAGATAACAACCTCCTATAACCAGAGAATACAGATCACAGATACAGCCTACAAATATGGCTGCATACAGATACAACCGACAGTCAAACCGGATGTAGGGCCAGAAAAGATAATCATTGTCATAGTTTGCTAAGGCTCGACTTTTATTCTTAATATCATCAACTTTTATATCGGTGGCCGAGCGGTTACAGTATCCGACTCGTAAGCCAGAGGTCCCGGGTTCGAATCCCGCTCCGGCCATGTACCAATAACTGTTTTCTGAGTTATGTACATTAGTTAAATACTAACCGATGCTCTTACGGTGAGGGAAAACATCGTGATGAAACCTGCACATTCAGGCGACTATATGTGTAACCATGATCCAATCTGGTCAGGTTCCCCTGGTAGCGGGGTCACGGAGGTCAGATGGCAGTCGCTCCACTGTAATTACCTGACCTGCCAAATCCTGGATCATGGTCAAGGCGGACCCCGGGCCCTCGTTCTCGAGAGCACAACCGGGACATTAACGCCAAGATGTTTTTTTTTTTTATCATCAACTTTTATATCAAATATGTACCTTTTTAGAATTGATTGAAGTTAAATCTTGTAAAGTTTATTTCTACTTGGGATTGGAAATAACCATAAACAGAACATAATTTGTGTTCAATCAAGTACCAGTGTTAAATATAATATTATTTTTGTTCACATTTTTTACTTCTTTACAATATTTTGTAAAGGAAGTGTTTAAGATACGTATCAAATAGAACTATGTGTAAAACATCAGTTTTTTAATTATTAATTTTCATTAAACAAATCGTCATTTTTCGAACCCTGGTCGAAAGCGTACCAACTGCGAAGCCGACAAACCTGTCGAACCCGCTACACCACCATTCCAAAGTATCAACTGCCGTCAAACGCACACACTTTGTACCGAGTACCGACTGCCCTCCAAACCAACAATGAATAAGTGGAATTCAGGCACATTTCGATTCATAAACACCTCACCAGGTACCGGCTGGTGTAACTTGGGACCGGCTCCGGCCAATTGTTTGGTTTAACTGTTAACACAAACCTAACTAGTTGCTGGACGCATCGTGTGCGTCGATTAACGCATGCCACGACGTGTTTTTATTTTCGAACGCCAACGAGGAAGTACTTAGTGGATAATTTGTACGGCGGACGCTGTTAGTGGAAAGCGGAGAAGAAATAAGGTTGTGGAATGAACTCGTTGAAGAGGTTTTCCAGTACAACATGGAGTTCTTCAAGAAAGGGGTAAAAAGGTTTTTGCGGGATCGGCAACGCGTAGGTGACGCCTCGATTGTAAACGTCGATGACTGCTTACCATCAGCCAAGCTCCTTTGCCGCCGTAGTGGCGTAAAAAGTATATTATTCCGAATTTTAGCCTTTTTAACATTTTAAAGTAACTTATTTTTTACTTTAACTCCCTGCCCCGCGTTCCCGCTTTCAGCAACAAAGAATAATAAGTTGGCCTGTCGTGTCTGATATATTCTGTCATATAGTTTTGTAAAAATCTTGTGTACAATAAATGGTTAAATAAATAAATAATAAATAAAGAAAATTCAGAAATGTTCACATTCCGTCTACCTCACCGCGAGCAAAGTACCATTTGTGTGGTCGATCTATACCTAAATCACTGCACATTAACAGAATTGAAGATTAAAACATCATAAATTTAAAAATCATCTTGGCGTTAATGTCCCGGTTGTGCTCTCGCACACGAGGGCTAGGGGTCCACCTTGACCATTATCCATTATTTGGCAGATCAGATAATTACAGTGGAGCGACTGCCATCTGACCTCCGTGATCTTGTTACCAGGTGAACCTGACTAGATTGGACATTCATCCGCTTAAATGAGCAGGTTTCATCACGATGTTTTCCCTCACTGTAAGAGCATCGGCTAGTGTCCATCTAATGGCAGTGGGATTTGAACTCGGAACCTCTCGCTTGCGAGTCGAATACCTTTACCATTAGGCCACCGACGCTCCAAGTAAGGATCTGAGATTGAAGAATACTCAGCAATAAATGCTGCCGCCAGTAAAGATTGTCTGCCTCTATGACATTAGTCGCCTTCTACGACAGTCGTCAATGGATGGGCTTGGTGCTACTTTCTACCCGGCTGGTCACCACATCTCATGCCAAATGTTAAAACAAAATGGGATGGAATACTTAAATCCGAACTGCCAGTGAAGGCTGGATGAGAGCCCATTGCGTTCATTTAGGAAGCAGTGGCCTGATAATATAGGACTTTGACTTGACTTAATAGGATGATGACTGTAAGGAAAAGAAAAGCCGAAAATTAATAATAATAATTTTATCTGCACGAATTCTCGGACGAATTAGCGCTAGCGTTAACTTCTTTGCTAATGTTCTTTGAAGTCAGACTGCGCGTGAATAATTACAAATCCTTTACTTATCCTTATCCTTCTACACATAGTATCAAACAAAGTCGCATCACGCCGTCTGTACCCATGTATCTATGTGCGCTTAAAACTATGCATGGATTACGATTGTCAACAATAGATAAGAGTGATCCAAGAGGAAGGTTTATAGGCAAGTAAAAATGGGAAGGTAGGGGTAGGATAGGTGTAGTGTAGACGTAGGGGTAGGCGTAGGGGTAAGCGTGGGGGTAGGCGTAACGCCACTAGTCTATATTTTAATAGACAAAACCCGATTACACACGTGAGAAGCAGGGTCGAGTCGCTAATTCATTATAAAACAACTCAACAAGAACTTGCTATTTTAACCTTAAGCGACATTAGTGCAAAAGATGCACGCGTATCTTGACCATTACAGCGTGTTACTTCGGCAAACATCTTTATGTTAACCCAATTGTAAACCGAGGCAACGACATTGCCAAGTAAAACATTGTCAAGGACCATGTAGTGGAAAATTATCAGAATGAAATAGATTAGCAAATATACACAATAAAGGTGGAGAACGAAATCTTCATCTGTGTTTATATAGCTATGACAAATTGTAATTAGGTGCTAATTAAAGCAAGTCGTAAATTATATAATTATGTAGGTATCTATTGCATTTCAAAGGTCAACTTTGTAGAAAAACAAATATATTACTAATAACATAGGCATGCGTGAATCCACTGCCTTCTAGATGCCTATATTTATACCGACTATTACTTATAAAACTGTAAAAAAACCGAGTCCGTATATTGAAGATATAAAAAAAAATAGACGTGGTAGTATTCTGGGACGTACCTAACTGTGCCTAAAAACTTTTATTTTTGTCTGATTGTCTGTTTGTCTGTTCAAACATCACGCTAAAACTACTGAACGGATTTTCATTCGGTTTGGCAGCTTGAAATCCAGGATACAATCTGAGCCAGAGTGATACAGCTTGACCTCCCCGTGGTACTAGCATTCATACAGTACCGAGGTCATTTAAAATGGTAATTTGGGCGAAAGCTAAACTGGCATAAAACTATTTTGACGCGGACGAAGTCATAAATAAATTCCTGAATAGATACCTAGGTATATCTTAAGATATCTCAGTCTAAAGAAGTTCGTCAATTGAAAATTCTGATGTCCGTATAGGTACTTGATAGTCTCACCATGGAATTTTATGGTTTTGACCTTCGATTATGTATATTATGTTTTGACTATCTATACTAAATACACATTAGGGATAAAAAACTTGTTAACCCTACTGCTACACATTCAGTCGCCTGAATATGCAGATTTCATCGATGTTTTCCCTCAACGTAAGAGCAGTATTCAACTAATGTGCATAACTCAAAAAAGAGTCATTGGTACATGGCCGCAATGGGATTCGAACCCGGTACTTCTCGTTCACGAGTCGGATACCTTAACCACTCGGTCACCGATGCTCCTAATTTTATATATTTTAGTGAAACAGATACCTAAGTTACCTAAGCCTCTGATGGTCTCACTTTTATTAAAACACAGATAATTATTTCATTACATAATGTTGAAGAGAGCGGTCTCGGAGCTTTTTTAATGTATTTACTCCTGTGGTGTCAATAATCATACTTACAGATTTTTTTCTATGATTTGTGCAGGTCACCATGTTTTTTATGACTTTGCACGTATATATATAGTTGAACGAGTACCTACTTTGACCACCGATTTAAATCCTCACAATCTAAACTCACCTTTCATTTTTAATTCTATTGAATTCCGATATTATTCGTCCCTTGAGTAAAGGTAACAATTTCAAATAAAATAATTGTATCGTTTATCAATTATTTTAAGTATGAAAATCCGAATTTTCACGGGTATTTGATAACTAACGTGCAGTTGTTGTAATTTGAAATCGCACGCTTGTATTATTCAGAATTACATTGAATTAAAAGTCAGACATTAGAGACGAATCTGTTCTACGTTAAAAGTCATCAACATCGTCTTGGCGACAGGAAACTGTAGCCTAAACATAACTAGCTGGCCCTCAAGCGAATTCGTTCGCGTGGCGTCCTACCCCTACCCCTACCCTACACCTACCATACATCAACAATAACTCCTACTTTAAACCTACCCTACACCAACTTTACCCCTACCTACCCTTTTTTTCTTTCGTATAAAGCTTCCTCTTGAATCACACTAACCGCATAAAAATCCGTTGCGTAGAGTAAAATATTTAAGCGTACATACATACATAGGGACAGACGGCGGGATCGATTGTTCTATATTATGTAAAGAAGATACGTGCATACCTACTAAAACTCGTTCCAACCCGGGACGGGTCGCTAGTAGATAAGAAAAACCCACTTAATCAATATAGTTCACTATGTTAATTCCATTCTGTAGTTTAGGAAACATTTGAGTAATTATCTAAACTTTGTCAGAGATTTTTCGACATCTGTCGGAACCTGTCTCTGTTACCTTTCTAGACAAGGAGTTAGTCTAAACCACTCTACCATGTGCCCCTGATTCGTACCACCCATCAACAGACTAATAATGATATCCTACGGAGTTGGTAACGCTCTTCCACCCACCCATTAAGGAAACTACTGTTGTTTATAAACTTAATATATTGTGCGCATATATTTACACAACAATAGCTTTTAAGATTCATAAAACACGAATATAAGGAAAACATCCAAGGAGATAAAGTTAAAATTTAAAGTAGGTACAAATACGGAATTTTAGGACATTTTTTTGAGAACATTGAACTTTCATTCCCAACGGGCAAGGTCGGTCACAATAAATATACCTACAGTATGTTTTATTATGTCAAGTGTGAGTAAGAAGTAATATGATGAATAAAATACACTTGACTTTGTGTATTGAAGTCTTAAAGGATCATTCACGGTCCAATACAAAAAGCACCAAAGTTTGAACAACTAAATTGTAGTAGAGAGCATGTAGAATACTAATAAGTCTGAATATTTTTATACGACAGTTACTAGAGAGGTTCTTGGAACCTAAAAAATCTAACTTTTGTATCTGTGACTGCATTTCAATCAAAATCTAGACATTCAAATTTCAGTTACAACTCTAGTAATGGTCGAATAGGATAGCTGTCATAATAAAAAGTGTCCAGAATAATCAAAATATGTTATTACTTTTCAGTTTTTGGCCGGCACTTTAACAATTTGGTACTTATTGGATACTCCTTCTTCTGAAGAGTGTACTTATTGACTTGTATTTCAATTTAATCGTTAGAAATCTGCATACTATAATTGCCTCTACGCGTCACCTTCTACATTGTATTTACACATATTATTCTTTCCAATATAAAAATTCTACACACTTACGATATCAATTTTCCACACACTGTATTCCTTGGCATTGGTGGGTCCTCCGACTCCTGTTTCCCGAATGCACCTGTAGAATGTAGATACATCTGGTGTCGGCTCTCTGTGAGACGCTGGTTAGCACTTACATCACTACGCGTATTAGTATGCTCAAATATTATTGGATACAGTAACACGGTCTCTGTACAGGTATCATCTGATACACAGAGTAGGCTCAGTTACAGAGACTACGATGTACTTATAGGTTATTGGGTTTTTTTTCGGCACTTGAACTCAGATTTGATCCTTTGTACGTATGATGTACTTGTTTTTTTTTGTGATCTTTCGTGTAAGGTGTGATATGATTACTGTAAAATTAGACTGGAAGTTTATTGAAGCGTTGTTTTCAGCCATCTAACCCCAATTAAGATGGAGATAGAACTACACATACGAGTATATCCATAGAAATAATTTTTCCATGTATATGATATGCTATGCTATGCCCAATTATAAAAAGCCAATCGCGTATTTATTTACAGAAATCGTATTAACTACGGTGTTTGCAATGTCCGGTTAAAGGCACGTGCATTGCCCACTGCGTGGCATTCAGTTCCAAAGTCAAACTAAACAAAGACTAAGTCTCGTTCAACAAATTTATTGCAGACCCGCCATAAAACTTTGATACCTTACTCACAGCAGGTAAATAAACATTATTACTATCAATAATAATAATATGCATCCAATAATGTTGTCTTTTAATAATTACATTACAAACATTTGTCGTATATGTGATTTCATCTCCAACTATAGTGGATTATTAAATAAATCTGATAACTTTATACTCCATTCGAGACTCCCAGACCTTGATGAAGTTACTGCAGGTTAATGAAGTTTACACATAAATGCGGTTTACGACTATAAGAATTTACGATATGCCGTATAGTGGTGTATTAAATTAACGCTAGAGTTAGGTACAGCACACAATGTAACTATAACTTCATAAATACTATTAAAGTTCCGCTAAGGGACCCAGAATTTTTCTTTTTTAAACAAATAGTCGCAGTCGTTAATTATGGGAATTATAAAAAGCTCACTGTCACCCAAAGGACAATTTAAAGAGTTACAAGTTTTAATAGGCGATCGAATCAGAAATAGGGCATCAGAAATTGTCAGACTCAGGCAGTGGGCAGGGCACATCGCTCGCAGAATAGATGGCCGCTGGGGCAGTAAAGTTCTCCAGAAGACTAGGCTATGTCTTCCGATACCTACAAGGTGAAACGACCAGGTGAAGATCGCCGGTATCAGATAGATGCGGGCAGTACAGGCCTAACCTTTTTAGAGATATTAAGGGAAGGCTTATGTCTAGCAGGGGGCGTCTTTCGGCTGATATGATCATGTTGATGAGTCTCAATTTTCATTACCTAAAAGAATAGTTTTCTCGAAAAGGTTCAATTCTAATGTGTGGATTTGTTACCTACCTAACCTATCCTATCACATCTTATGGAAGCACATGTTCCATCACTTTGATCAGTTTATGTATAGCAACAATATTGTTAGCAAGTCCTACTCTTTCCGTTAGGGAATCCCAGGATCTAAGTATCATTTGTCACTAAACAATACTTTCACTGTCTAGGTACATATTACTTAGAGCAAGAATTCAAGATTTTTTTAGACATAAAATAATTTTTGACACCATAAATACTCTAAAACCACAGCTAACACATCCTCTACTAAATCCAACAAGATAGCAATTCAAAAGCTACCTGTCTGTCTGACTGTCTCTGCGAGTCGCGGGTCTGCGCGGGCAAGAGCGCGCGGGCGGGGGGACGCGCAGGCGCTAATCGGCCGCCGCACGCGCACCCGCCGCGGCCATAATGCCCAGTTAGGTCCACTTTACCCTGTTTGTTCTATACGTTACATTTCACCCGCAAACGCCCTTCTTCCGGCCCACTTATTGGAACTGGAAAAGGTTACGGTCCTTTTTTGTGGCCGCACCCGGTATTCGGTATATTTCTAACCAAATATGTGATAAAAAATCGTAGGTAGGTATTTAGGAAGGCATTTCCACCACCCTCACGAAAGTAAACACACAAGTAATGCAGTTAAATATGATTTAATTTCGTATTTTGTCTTTCCTCAGTTATCATAATTGGTTGCGTCTCGTCTGGTTCCTAACTCGTAATATTGATAGACATGGAAATAAAGTAGACAGTATCGTATTATTTAACAATTTTACTATGTAATTAAGCGCATAATTTGTAAATTATTATACAATTAACTTATTTGGAACGTTTCAGCGTCTTTTAACAATATTGTCGGTTATTTAATACACTATGGAATAACAAAGGAATGCATCGATAAAGCAACTGACTGGCATTCACATTGATTTAGAACAATAATTTAGCAACATCGATTCCGAATATATTAAAATTTCGAATATACACTGGGTAAGGGATACACTAATGTTTAAATTCAGTTATTTTCTTATTCTATAAGTAGTTTACAGACATAAACTTAATAAACTAGTTACAATGCGAACACAAAGTCTTACATTGCCACCACACTATGGCACAGATCTTATCAATTAAAAATAATTATTATAATTCAACTTATACATTACATAACCGCTTTGACTTCTTTATCGTTACGATCAATGAAATTATGAGGTTACATAATACAGGAATGGAATGACGCCACCGTGGCTCCAAGGAGGTTAGGGGTTAAAGAAAATTATGAGTCTGAAAACTTTTGCAAGGCGTCACGAAAATAGAATAGCATCAGCAGTGTATGGCGCGAACGACAACACGAGATTCAAATGAAAAACCTATCACTCCGGTACACCTAAAAATAATATGTACAAAACGCTCAAATCAAATCATACAATCAAATACCATACTCTGAATTGCGCAGAAAGTTAATCGAACAAACCAAGCTGAAAGGTGTTTAATTACGTGGAAGTTAAAGAAAACTAGGTCATCTAGACTGTGGCTAATCACAAGAGAGCGTTTGGTCGGATAGATTAAATATCCATAATTAAATACAACTCATTTTTTAATACAACTTTACAACTAACGTCTACGTTTACATATTTTGATTAACTCTTTTGATAAATAAGTAAACACAATATTTTATTATATTTACAAGCATAACGCGTCCGTACTAAACATTAAAGCATTTTAAATAACACACTGAGAATTGACATAAAGGCGTTTTGCTACATCTATGGCGAGCACGACCTTTCAGCGAGCGCTAGGCGAGCGGCCAGCGGCCGGCGGCCGGGGCGGGCCGGCGGTGGTCTGCGGCGGACTGCTGACGGAGACTACTATTTGCTCTCACCACAGAAAACCTTTTTTCCTTTTAGAGCACGCGTCCACGGCCCGAGCAAACGAGCGCCACGATGTTGCACGCCCTTAAGGAATTTCACAGCTGCGGACGCTCGGCCCGCTCGGCTTTTTTCTCCCCGGTCAAATGTTTGTTCTCTCGCTTCAGCTACCATTCATGCGGCTTTGAGGCCGCCGCGGCCACCGGCTCCACCTACCAATGCGCGGCCGGCACTGTAATAATACTGCGATAGTTGACTAATACTCTGTCCATTCACAATGTCCATTGACATGGCAGTCGGCAACAAAACGCGCGAAGCGTCGAAGCGTGTATGAGCTAACTGGTTTACGTGCCGCGGCAGTTCCTCCGCCTGATGTGCCTGCCGCGGGGGTGGCGGATGGCGTGGCAGGG
The DNA here is from genome assembly GCA_907269095.1 of Blastobasis adustella. Lineage (NCBI taxonomy): Eukaryota > Metazoa > Arthropoda > Insecta > Lepidoptera > Blastobasidae > Blastobasis > Blastobasis adustella. The sequence goes on from OU026130.1 coordinate 11,662,400, forward strand.
GTCGAGGTGGGGGCGCGGGGGCGGCGTGATGGCATTCGGGGACCGCGGGATGTGCCTACGCAGCGTGGAGAGCGGATCTCCCCCGAGGAGCTGGTTGTGCCTGTTTATGTCGAACTCGTGAGCCTCCACCAAGAATGAGATGCAGAGGTGTTGCCGTGGTGACAGGCGGCTCTTGGCGCGCCGCAGCGGCTTCCCCCGCGCGTTGAACCCTATGTAGCGGTCCACATTCTTCACGAGGTGGTATCTGTTGTAGCCGTCCACAAACTCCTCTTTGAACAGGCAGTTGGGTTGTCTCTCTGCTTGGCCGTGTGTCTGGGGGAGATAAAATAACATTTAGTGATAGTTCTAATTAATTATTTCCCTCTACACGTAAGATTCCAAGTCCCCGATTCGCGGGTTGTTAAAGACGGATACAAATGATGATGAAAAACGCAAACTTTGCGCGTAGTGGGCGCACAGCAAACCGTTCCATCTTACAGCTATAGAGCGGCATGATCTCCTTTGATTCAGGTGGTACGACTCTGTCAAGCCCTGGCTCCTGGGTGAGTATCACCGTCTTATTATTTCTGCCGCCAAGCAACACTGCTTTCATTGTTGTGTTCCGGTTTGAAGGATAAGGAAGACAGCGTAGTTAGTGGCAAAACATCTGCGGTTCTGCATTTTATTGCCTGCAACCTAAATTGCATGAATTGTAGATGTCAGGGTAACAGTTACCATCAGGTGGGCTGTCTGCTCGTTTGTCACTGCGTATAATAATAGAAAACTCCGTTTTAGGTAATTTTAAAAGAGTTCATAAAGAAGGAAAGGAAAAGGAACTCACCAGCCGCCTGCCGATCAACCGCGACCGGTTGAAGCACAGGTACATGTCCTGTTTGGGGGAATAGAAGAGCAGCTCCAGGTTGTTGCCGCGGGTGCTCACCGTGAGATTCGCTGTAACAAGGGATAGGGAAAATTAGAAAACGTCATACACAACCGTCCAGCAGTCTGCTTAATTTGGCGTCTTTTTAATGTGATATAATGACTTTGTGTCCTGCTTACTTCAATAATCGAAAAAGCTCTATAGATCGACCACACAACTGATACATCGCCCGCAACCAGGTAGGCGGGAGAGGTGACGTCTGTCGGGGGTGTTTCGGGGCTGAACGCGGTGACGCAGGGAGCTCAACTGTTCCTAGAAACGTCATCATGTGACGTTTCGCGCTCAGTACCCCGCGACTTACGTTCATCATGAAACATCACCCTCCCTATCAGGATTGGGGGTCGCTACTACTGGTGTCCGTAGGTTTAACTCTAGTTACCCCAGTGACCCCTGGGAGGTGCCAAACAAGTATTCTCGGCCGTGGATAAGATCAACCATACATCGCCCGCGGGGGGCGGGAAGGCGAAGTTTTGGGGCTGAACGCAGAGTACGGGGTGGGGGGTAGTGAGTATTTTGTTCCGCAAAACTTCATTATGTGACGCACCCCGCGTTCAGCCCTGAAACAACCCCGAAACGTCCCCCTCCCGCCTACCTCATCGCGGGCGAAGTACCAGTGGTGTGGTCGATCTATAGTCGATTGTGCCGTGCTCTAGAGCGCAGTCTGGGGAAACCGTCCACCAAATTATCTTCTCTAAGTAATAATCAAAGTCACGTTGTTTGGAAAGAGAAATTGGGTTGTTCAAAAATTTCAACAACCAGCGAAATTTCTACCAAGTCAGCTAGGTAAAACCAACCGTCTTAAAACGAGTTCGCCTGGAGAGATAATATATTTCAGGTGGCAAACAAATGTAGAATAACTAATGCAGGTAAGTGAATTGTGTCGTCAGTTACATGAGGTGATTGGTTTGAGATAACACTTGTCCTTTTTTCGGAATTTATATGTACCTACAAGTCAGTTTAGTCTCCTGAAGAAGAACGTATTTGTTTCAAAAAACCAAAAAAGCGACCACAGCTCCCTCAAATAAAATAAATTAAACGCTTATCAAGTAGGCTCATAATAACCGTTTCTAATTAAGCTCCTAACAGGATATTTGTCCGATGGAATACCTCATTCACCTCCCTGGATATAATTAACTCATCCACCGGAGATTAATAAATAGAAAGTAAATAAGTATTCGAGGAATTTTCAATTTCTATCACTACTTATAGTAATTACCTCGCCGCAGGCGCAGGCTTCGTTCGATCATTTGAAATGCCGCGCCGCCTAAACTCTTTCACATAATAAATTAACTTATGAATAAGTAAAAGCAAGAGGACCACAGTTTCATGGTGTCAGGTGCAATATACTAATCGTTAATGATATTTGAACACTAATAAAGTACAAGAATAAAACGACCATAAATATTAATCTATTGCTGGTTATTCAATACGTGGTTTCGGAGACAGTTTACATGTGTATGTATTAAGACGAACATCGATAAGTGAAATAACACATACGATTTTTGTAAGAGACCTCAGTAAGGTTATTCTTATAAATAATGTTGACACTTTAAAAGAATCTAAACAACTTAGACTATCGTAGTAGCCATTTACAAGCAGCTATGATTTAGCCCGAAAGTGACAATAATCAGACATCGAATACCATAAAGACCTACCGGATTGAATACCACAAAAACATGTAAACAGCTAACAAGAAGATATTAGTCTTATAGTAAATTCAATAATCACGTTTTCAACTCAGTAAAATCTGTTCAAATGTGAGAATTTACAAGAACCAGCGTAACTGAAAGTCGTCCCCGCAACATGTGAACCGGGCATAAACCTTCATGACATAAAAGAGAAAAGTTCATCTCAGGAATTCGATGACCAAACGTTGTTCGAATAAAAAGAATTAATAGAAATAAAAGTTGTGCGCGCACGACGCGACGCCGGCCATGTCATTTCAATTAACATTAGGTGATATAAAAATTGTTAGACCTCTGGTGCTATAAGAACATAAATTACTTATAATACCAGAGTGAGAGTCAACCCATAGGAAGGCGATAAGGCTTGGTTTCGATGCAGTTGATCTCTCGAGGCAGATAAAATCGTTCACATGAAAGTAAGTTTTACTACATCGATGTGTATGAGTAATGTAACGGTTATTGTGTTATGATGATAACAAGATAGTGTTATTTACTTTAATTGAGATAATAAAATTGGCCGTGTGGTGTCCGGCAAAGTATAATAGCACCAACCCCTTACACTAGTGGGTGTCGTACAAGGCGACTAATCTATTCGAGGCAAAATATCTAAGAGTTTCCGTAGGCTGGGAAATGGGCAGCAGCGTTTTCCATTGTTATATTTATAACACTGCGATCTCCAACCCGCCTGCCAAGCGTGGAGATTATGGCAATTACCTCCCCTGTCTTGGGAGAGGCCCTTAGTCCTGCAGTAGACTGTAATGGGCTGTGATGATGAATAAAATTGAAGAATAATAGAAAACAATTTAAAATAATATATTGGCTAGACAATTTAAACAAACCATAGTCCCAAACTAAGTAAAGCTTGCACAATATACACAATAAAATGCAAATAAATCGAAAATAATAACTTAAAATAAATGATCGTGAAAGTTACGTACGACAGCCTTTGTACGATTCAGATAGCCGAAATGATTGTTGTACTCGTACAAGGGCAGTAGGTATAGGCAAAGGCACCCCAGGACTTAAACCCGGAACTGCGACCACCTGTACGCAAGCGTTTCGAAACCTTCAACCAACATTGCCCAAGCGCCTAATACACGCGGGCTAATTTCTAAAAGACAACATAATCTCGAGTCGCCAACGCAAACACGCTTTGAACTCTGCCGCCACATAATTTTCACTTTTGTTTGACATGGCTACGTACACTTGCTTCTTTAATAGCTACGTTTTGCTTACTGAATCCACATGATGGGTTTGTCTTGCCCAATATTTGGTCTATTCTATACGGATGGATAGTTGATTAATGCTACGGGAGATATACGAGTATTTGTGTTTGAGTAAGTTCCTTCTGAAATTTTCGTCCTACTTTCATATTTACATCTTCTAATTTATTTTTGCCAATAAGGAATCCAATTTCCTAGAATCCAGATTTCTACCTAGGCTTCGGCACACTGAAATTTATTTAGGTGAAAAAAGTGGAAGCACTTTCCGACATCATCTTCGGTAACCCAAAAGCCAAGAGTCCTTTTTTGGCGAAAGAATGTGTCGATATTCCGTTTCTTACCAGCGAGTCTCGTATAGCAGCGACCTTATACTGAAACCGTACGCGATCAGGGTACGTTGACCGCTTGACTGATAAATAGTATCGTAATCTCATATTAGTATTGCCTACATTCACGAGCTGCCATAATACGTTTCTCTACTGACTTGTTTCTTTAGATTCGATAAGGATGGCTAAAATGTTGCACGCTGTTTTCCTGCATCAACTTGATATACCTAGTGGTCGCATAGGTTAATTATTTATTTATTCGTATGGCAAAAATACAATATACGAGAAACACATTCAACTACAAATTTAAATCAAGCGAAGCTAATATTTTTTTAGATTAAAGTTTTAATAAAATATGGATGTAGGCCTTTTTCGTCGTTAATAAATATCGAAGAAGGTTGTTTGTCTTGTTAAGTATCAGAACTATGTTTACCTTGTCCTGATAGACATTCGGTACTTAAGGAAACCTTTCAACAAATCGCTTCCGTAGTACTTTGTACCTATATTATTTATTGTTATTTTGAGAGGAAATCATGATACTGCGCATTATCTATCCGCTATGCGGAATTCGAAACTTGTGTAATATCTGCAGCCTTGACGTAAGAATCTTCAGTGTTTAGTCGAATTTAAAAGATTGCCGTCATAATTTTTGAATAAACAAAAAAGCAAGTTAAAGATAAAGGTTAATTCTTTAAATCGTGATTATGTATCATTGAGTACCGAACTAATCGTAACTAATAACATTTAAGTCTACATTGAGATTACACTTATTATGTAAATAATTCACATACGGTAATGAATGCTGTGGTACAAGAAGAATGAAAGTAGAAATAATGCGGTGGAAATGAGGTCCCCAAAGAAAGTATGTGGATTGAAATTGAGTGATACATTAGTGAAAAATACAGTGATCCGTGAAAGGAAAGATGATGAGATGATGTAGTGGCAATACCTAATAGAAACAGGGATGTTGAGTTGGTTAGGGCTTGTAAAGTGTATGAATGAAAAAAGATTGACGAAAGAGTTATGTAGCACGAATTTGGAGAACTGGCCCCTAAGAGAACGACCCAGAAAATTCATTACTGATCAGATCAATATGAAAAGAATAGTACATACATGCGAGGCTAGGGGACTGTGCCAGGGCAGAGCAAAGCGGCGATCTCTGCCTATCACACCTGTAGGGTATGTACTTGTATACCTACCACATGTATGAAAATAATTCATGAAGTTCAGTAATAAGTTATGCAATCGTTTTCGATAATAGACAGCTCAACAACAGTTGATAATGATTATAGCGACGATATATAAAATTTATAAAGTAATCTCCAAAACTATTTTACCAATTTCGAGAATTCTTTCACTAATAGGAAGCTACATTCTTCCTGAGTGTTCTAAGGTACTTTATGTATTGGAAAATTAACAGAGTCCCGCAGGGGACCGCTGTGGGACCGCTACTAATTAAGAACGGGGGAATAAACCGTTATCATAATTCGACCTTGGCGTACGCCGAAAAGCAAATATTTCAATTCAGTTTTACGTAATTCGCGTCACTCCATCTGCGCGAGATAGTAGTGTTGTGAGTAGATAACGCGCGTGGCATGTTACGAAGTCTGTAGTGCAAGTTGAAATGTCAACGTTTAATGAAATAATTATCTGGGCACAATAAAAAATTCCACAATAACGATAACGGTCGTGAACTCGCACGAAAACAATGATAACGGTTTTATTAACTTGGACTTGTTTGTACCTTTACTTGGGAGGGTGCGGTTCTTAGAACCAGAGGTTTACCAAGGAATTCTTATTGTTTTGCCATATCCGTCTGTCCGTCTATTCATCCGCAGCTTCTCTCAAAACCTACTGTTAATTTGGTATGGTCCCCCATGGCTGCCCTATACAATAAAAACAAAAAAAACCGCAAAAGTTTAATTTACTCACAGAACGCTATACATAGGTAGGCACATAAACTCACTCGCCGTCTAATTTTCATGGATAAAGATAAAAGGGAGGATGGTAATAGTGTGGCGGGATCACGCGAGGATAAACAAGGCTCAGTGGTGGCTAAGCCGTGCGTAATCTGGCCAAATCCCTCGGTCGCCGCTCTGCGGTAGGTAAGCATTCGTAGGAAATCTCGTACCGAGTACCTCTACGCTTCCTTGGTAGCGAGAGGCGTTTCCATTGTTGCTGACGCGCGTATTTTAGGGGACTTGGACGGATGGATTAAGGGAAAGTAAATTAGGGAAGCTGGAATAATCATAACACTAACCCTGGGCAAAATTATCAACCTATTTTCCAGCCTTGTCATGGAGATTATTGTAAAGCCAACCACATCAATTTTGATCCCACCTTGGTTCAGTTAATTAACCCTACAACGACCAGAATAGAACAAAAATACCAGATTTTGCCACAATATATTTTATATCGCAATAGTATAATAAAGTCAGTGAACCATATTTTCTTAAATCATAAATCAGAGACTATAATCTACATCATTTTTAAAGAATATCAGATAAGTATAAGATTATATAGTATCGTGTTTTCTCTTACCGTACCCAACAATGGGAAGGCAGCAACAACTAGCGCCTTTTACGCAACAGGATACACGAAGCAAGTTAAGCAGTAAACATAAGATTAAGAGCCGCAATTGAAACCCTCAATCTTCATGCCTCAATCCACTATCTTAATCCGGATAACTTCATACTGCTGTTATAAGACGTGTAATCTCATACTTCAAAGAAAATATTAAAAGAACGATATACTTAGTTAGAAGTGCAATAAATGAGTTTGTGATATACAGTAATTAATCTCCTATTCTCAAATGATAGAAAGAGATTGTAATATTTTGATTATTGTATTGCGACTATGTTATTGTTGATACACTTGAGTGACGTCATGAGACGACGTGGTCATAGACATGCTAATGCTGACTCCAACGATAATTAAATTTATGTTTCTACTAATTTAATGAGCCAATTTACATTACAGCGATGGACACGCTTTATCATAAGAATTCCACTAAAACCGATAACTTAAGTAAGGTTTATGTAGAAATCGAAAATAGTGAGTCACACTAAGACGGAAGTTCCAAAAAGATACGAAATGAGTACACGAAGCGTTGTATAAACGAAATTGTCCTTATGGTTTTCAAGAATGCACATAAAATGTGGTTAGGTTCGGGTGCTGTTTCGAGTATTTCTTGCGAAATCGTTCTTCACTGAGCCAACTCCGAAAACATTTTGGAAGAGGTGGATTATGTTCGTTATAGAAGATTATGCTGTGCGATTAGCTAGAATTTTCGGGAGCATAGAGAATTGCGAGCGATTGATATGCACACATTTTCTTGCGTTTTGATGTCGACTGACGTCAAAAGCTAGTTTATGATAATTACAATCGCCATTTTGGTTTTTCTCCACTAACAGTGTTTCGCTAAATTGTTCGTGACAATTTGCTTGAAAACCAAACGAAGTGCATAATGCATGTTATGACTCCTGCATGTTTCTTGGAGATCGTAACAAGTCTCGTGAGCCATTTAGCAATAGTATGGATAAACCAACGGATTCCGAAAGGTTGGAAGATGGCGAACGATTGAGCAAGATGCCACTCGGTATGCTTAGATTATTTCCTGTTATGGAGGTCACTAACCATAATCACGCACTACGATAGCTAATTAATGTCTATGTCCATCACATAATATAGCAATATGACTAACTCATATCTGGTTACCTAGGTTCTAGATGCGCTGGGTTGCCAGAGGTGATCAACACTTTAAGAATTGTGTACGAGGTTTCTAAGAGTTCCAAGAAAAGGCTCGTTATCGTAATTGTCATTTAAACGGATCAAAGAGGGGTTCAGAATACTACTAATATACGTTTGTAGATAATATAATATGCACTTTTGTTACAGCATTTGACCTCTGCCTTCTTGAAGTGACAACGCAGATTAATATAGAGTAAGGCATCAACCTCTGAAATCTGTACTGTAGGTATGTACAAAAATTAACAACTTATCTGGATGTATAGTTATAGTAATGTACTATATGGAGTATTTTTATTTCTTTATAATATTCTTGTTATGATATCCATTATCCGTATTTTGTATCACCTAAGGAATAATACATATAGAGTTTATTATAGGTACGTAATATGTGGATATAAAATTGTATGGTCTGGATCAACACATAACTATTTCATCATGGGTGGTACGTGGTGACTATTCATTTTCAATATGCGGGTGCAACCACAAACCCAAAGTGTATCTAGAATGATACAGAAAACGACAAAGAATAAGTCATTCCTTTTTTTTCCAAAGATGTATTGCGAATGTATCTTTTTACTGGCTTTTTATTGGCTTTCTAGAGAAGGTCAATTTTCGGCCATATGGTCACATATTACTACACCATATGAGATGGTGCTCAATAAACTGACAAGACTAATAGAAAATGAAATAAAATCAAAGGGCATATAAAATGCGCCAAAAGTTTGCGATCCGTGATGTGATCCATGTATGGCCTAGGCTAGACCAGACACTCGACCACAAATACTAGGTATGCGGCATTGACACTAATATCGCCTGCTTTGCATACATTGACGAACTTATCACATTCATGGGTGCCTACACTACGGCATAATTTGTTTCTTTGGCACAAAGACAATAATATTACAAGTGTAGTGTAGTTATTAGCAGAAGTAAACAACATTACTTTATTATCTTTAATAATATAATTATCATTGGCTAGGTCTGTGGTACGACGTATAGTATAATATTATATGATACAACGTATAATTTTTCAGGTTTACCCTAATTAATAGATCGTTATGGCTATGTGGCAAGGTTTTCTGCCTCGTAGCCGGCGACCTCGATTTAAATCCCACTCAGAACCTTTCCACCAACCAGCCAACCAACGAAAAAATCAGTTGGTACCACCTGATATTTTCTAATATCTATATAGGTACAGATCACAAAGACCGCATCAGCTCCCATTAAGTTGCAGCTGATATCCTGGACAACGGCGACCACTTCTACTGATGGAGCATCTGACAGTATGACAGCCGGACAATAAAAAAAAAAGTGTCATATTAACATATGATAAATGTCTCGGTTATATCACTTACGCTTACGATGGATAGCAATCTAGTAGTTTCCATACGCCACGTCAGAGCCCCTTGGGCGAAGTAATTCTTTTATACTATATTAAAAACAGCAACAACGCTAACATATGTTTACACTAATACGTTGAAATCAATGGAATCCTTTTATCAGTTTTCACTCATTTCTCTCATTCTGTCCGAATAATTGTGTCAATGAATCGATTGCACTTATCTCTTCATCACCTGGGTTTATCAGAGAGGTGTCAAACATAACGTGTGACCTAGTTCTTATCAATTTGATGTCTATTTAAGTAGAGACCTACTTATTCACCCTATTGATATTTTAGGAGGTACTCCTATCTACTCGAATTACATGTTTTGTTATGGCTATCGGTAGGTACATGATTTTCTTCTTTTTTATCTTCCAAGGAAGTTCTTGTATTCCTTCAATTAAGACGATAAGTAGATTATAATACATTATGTATGTTCTAAAGCCGTACTAAACCTACTATGATCATCTTCCGAGCGATCCATCGCCGCATCTGCCTGTGCTCACTTTTCGTTTGTTTCGTACGCCTTAATAAGAATATAGTAGTAGGTAATATAAATTGAATATGGTGAAGCGTCTGACATTTTCGTTTTCATCTATTTCCTAGTAGGATTATCGAAGTCTTCTAATTTTTCTATTATTCTATACAATTCTGTTCCAGCTGCAACATGGGAGCACGATGCGAGTATTACAGTACATACTCCCACAAACTATACAACACACCATTGTTATACTTACAAAGTAACGTTTTACGTACACACGTCCGCGTGTGACAATATTATTACGGGTGTATTTATATATTTTTTTATTATATTGCAAATAAACGGCGTAAATATTGAAAACACTGCTGGTGGACCACCCAATACGTGATTGTTGTAAACAGATGTTATGTTTTAGCAATAAAATTAATGATAACGTATAACTGTCTGTTTGTCAGAGGCACTTGTAGGGCAGTGTCTCAAATTGTTGTTTACAATTATCTAGTTGGGACAATAGTGACGTGGACTTCACTATTGCATCTAAATAGAGCGACATTTTAGCCGCTTATGCAATTTATAAGTAAGTTACGTACTAGAAATCAGACCTAAACAGTCGTGATTGACCCAAACTCATTACAATTATTGTACGAACCAACGTATTGGCTGTTTTTGTGAAGAAGTCTATAAAAAAAATATTTGTACAAATTCTATCTTAGTATACAACAAGAAGCAGCTGACGATGCCTACTTGATATTTTTTGCCCACCTCTTTCATACAGCATTCGACAAGAGCCATCGAAACTATTCAACGAAAAACTCATAAAGCCTATTTTTAACCTACAACAATAATAAATAAACCCCTCGAGTCATTCAAATACGTCAAAACGAAAATCTTTATAAAACGCTGTGTCGATATTTTAAATCTCTTTAAATGTTTTAGAATCGACCACTCAAATCGCTTCCAGTTTATGATTATAGTGTTTTTATGAGGGTGTGTGTGGTATACCAGATTTTTTGCGACATGCCTTTTCATTATTATGTTTTCAAAGTATAACAACATAATTTGGAGGCGCCTCACCACCAACATCGTCGATTGATTCCATATAATTTTCGTCCCACCCAAATTCTTAATGGAATGCCCTAAAAAACGAGCTCGGATTGAAAATTTGCGGAAGATGTTCCGAAAAATGTGAGCGGTAAATATTACTGTTTTACTTTCAAACTGTGCCGATCGATTGAAGTTAAAGCTTCCGTTACTTAAACATTTTTTGTGGCCATAACTTTTCTAACTCCTTCTGAGTAATTAAATTTCGTTATCAGCACTTTTGAATCTAATTTTAATTAAAAAGCGTCACATATTTCACGTAGCATTCGGTAGGGGCGGGGCGCCGTGGTACCGAGGAAATACTCTTGTAACAAAAATAAGAAGGCCTCAGCTGTGTTAGGAATTACTTATGGAACTGATAATGATACAGATCAAGAGATACTGGCTACGCAGTATTAAATCGTTAAATTTAATATTGGCCGTGTAGTTTCTTTTATTGCCTCACAACTAACGCGTATGCCAACACAGTCGGGTGATTAAAATTTCTTTTTTTGTTTCCAACAAATAAATGTTTGTTCTCACGCGATTATTGTTCATATTGGATTAATGCTACCCTGTGGATGGTGTTGTTCGTAAAGGGCCCAGTCAGTCGATAAATGTAACTGAATTATAGGTAAAGCAGAATGTTTTGTGGGGAGATGCGCCAAGGAATTCGATTTGATTTGACCCAATTCCGGCACCCTCCGAAGAATTTGATACACCATGCAAGGCAAGCAGTCCATTTTGTTTGTGTCATGGTAAAATACGATCTTGGCGTGTTTATTGGGTCGCCTAGTAATCATGATGTTTCACTTTGTTTTGTAGCGTAAATACAATAGGCAACAAGCTCCAATGACCGCAATAGGAGAAAGGAACGCAACGAAATTGGTTTAGCCATAAAACATATTTTGTACTATATCATAACCTCTTTCTACATTGGCTAAAATATTTATTCAGAATAGGTTTTTGTGGGATTCCAAAAAGAAAAAGACTATTCAATATAATAATAGTACAAATAAGTTACTATTTAAAGTGTATGAACGATATTGTCGCCGTGAAAGAACCGGTGATAATTCCTAAGCAAACGACAACGCTCATATTTTCGCAAAATAAAAGAACGAAAGGTGAAAGTACTGCCTACCTAACATCTATTTAAACAAGTGACGACTGTTAAAACTCTTGCTTTGCAAATATTGAGTAATTCGATGGTAAAAGCGTAATGTAAGCGTAATGGAATAATATTTTTGCAAGTTCCTTAGATTTCACTGCCTACTTCGAGAAAGAAGAATTTCGGCAGAACATCTGCAGCCTAAGAGGCGCTGTTGCGGCACCAGCCTTTGAACTACCCGTAGACCCGTAGTACCCGTTTTTGTAGAACAATGGAAAAACTTCGAAAACGAAATCATTATTAAGGAGATTTTTAATTATAAGGAAAATAAATATGTCAAAGATAGAGAGGGATCCTAATTCTTAGGTATAAAGAAAATTTTAAAGTCCACATATAGGTACCAGCAGTGGGATAGAAAACAATTGATACATTATTTATTCAATATCCCTGGTTAATATTTTCTGAATTATTTACTGAACACACTATATGTCTGCGTTTTGTTTCCAAAGTTGAAAGAACCATAGGAGGTTTTTTGTAACTTGTATAAACACTCAGGTAAAAAGGCTAAAATATTTGAATGACTGTCTGAGTGGTAATACGTCCATAGTAATTTTTAAACCAACATCTGAATGTAGTTTCCTTTGAAATGGCACTTCACAGGAGTGTTTGATTTGGGTGTATTCGCTGATTATTTAGATATACATACAGTGGGTTGAGGTGTTATTAAGTCCTTTGGACATTGCTAGTGAAAGTTTTATTATAACGTTTATAGTACTGTTACATTTCGCAGCGACTTAGAAAGTTACATCGCTTCATTAAATCAGATTTTACCATTAATTAGTTTAGATTTTTTATACTTTCTGGCGACTAAATGTGTAACCATGGTCCAATATGGTCATGTTACCCTATTAACAGATGGCAGTCGCTCCACTGTAATTATCTGATCTGCCAAATCCTGGATCATGGTCAAGGCGAACCCCGGGCCCTCGTGCGCGACAGCACAACCGGGACATTAATGCCAAGATGATAATGATGATACTCAATTAATATGTTGGCAATTGTTTAATTTAAATAAAAATACCTGTATAAAACATACTAACGTTCATGTAGGTGGATATTCAAGTTAAAGCCGACATTAGTAGAATCTAAATAGATTAAGTTTATTACTTTATTCATAATAAAACAATTGACACTCAGTGCCTCAATATTGAAGTTGATGAGCTATCGACGTTGTAAATGTATTTGTGCCGTACAGTTGGTTGGTTGGCAGGTATTTATCGCCACATCGCAAGCATCAGTGGCCGAGCGGTTATAGTATCCGACTCGTAAGCCAGAGGTCCCGGGTTCGAATCCCACTCCGGCCATGTACCAATGACTGTTTTCTGAGTTATGTACATTAGTTAAATACTAACCGAAGCTCTTACGGTGAGAGACATCGTGATGAAATCTGCACATTCAGGCGACTGAATGTGTAACCATGATCCAATCTGTTCAAATCTGCCATCTGACCTCCGTGACCCTGTTACCAGGTACATTAAAACTGTAAAACAGGGGAACCTGGCCAGATTAACCAACGCTCTAAAATTTACCTACAATACAAACAATTACTTACAACATTCATTTCAATTTCAGATATGGCATTAAGAACTCAAGAAGAAGAACTTGATCAGACGTTTACCCAAACTTTTCACCGACAATCACTACACTCTCACTGCTACTTTAAAATTTCAATTCTAGAACAGTTTCAGCAGTTGGCTGCCTCGTTTGTAACTAGCTTCACGGGCCCCGCGTTGAGCGTACAAACGTAACACCACATTATCGCTCGGACTCTACTCTACCTGTGGCAATGGTCGTTGACCCTTCAAGTATTGACATATTCCTATAGTTTCTCACGTCGCACGGGACTGCAAGCAAGCACTCGCAGTCCCGGCTACTGCCTGGAACGCGGCTAGTAGGTAATTCCACTGTGTTTACAACAGTAAGCGCAGAGTTCGCTGACACGTTGCCATCTCGAAGTTTCAGGAATGTTAATAATAAATTTGTACATGTTTTAGCTAAGATACTAGTTTTTACAATTGAATAATTGAATTACTTGTGATAGGACATAGCGAAGCAAGAAGAAATCTAAAGGTTTATGAAATTGTCACCGTACCTGTTGTTGCTTAAGTACCCAAATCTTAGAAAATTTGATGTAGAATTCGATTTGGATTCGACGGTACCCACAAGAAATGTGCACAACTGTGAAATGTTGTATGCAACAACTATAATTTTACTGACAAGGAATGAATGAAGAGTTTCAACTTCTTCAATATTTCTCGTTAATTTAAAGATAATCATAGAGGAGAATTCTAAGAATTTGCTTATTTTAAAACCAGATAATGAAAGATCCAAGGCACATAGTTATTACAATCAGGTACACAACGTTACAACTAAGAAGATACTGTGGGATTTCTTAGAATATTTAAGTACGTTACTGATAATTTGGGCACTATTTAATCATTAAGGAATTCTCAAGATTATATAATTATGCGGAACTCGCAACCTCGCAAGTCATGATTAAAATGTTGTAATTTTTTTAGATAAATGTGTCTATAATTGTCACTGGATTTAGCTTATCTTATATTTGAGCCGTTTGGTGTGGAAACCTTTGGGCTGTGGAGATCAGGCACACATACCCTATGTAGGGAAATAACCAAGCACCTGGTCGATGCATCTAATGACCTCTACTTCGGCCAGAGATTTAGCTATCCAGCGGGGTAATGCGGCCAGACTTCTGGGCACTTATCCGATTACTGGGGATCTTGGGCATTTTTTAAATCTTTAAACAAGTTTAATTTTGTGTATATTTTTGTTACTACTATTTACTAAACTATTGTATTATGTAAATATTGTAAATATCTCTTTTAATGTAGGTACCTATGTATAGATGTTACCTTGCTTATCTTACACTTTACACTGTATCTACTGTTAAACAGTAATTCTGTACCTATTAAGAATTAGGTAAATAGCTGAATAGGTTATTTTGATTTAGTTACTTAATTGAAGTACTGTTCTGTTTTGACTCTTGAAAAAGAAATTCATTATTATTATCACAAAATCAAGATACAAAAACAATTTTACATATTTTCAAACAAGACGAAAACGACTAAGTACAAATACGAAAGACGGTCCGCCACCGTTCAAGGATTTACATTTATAAACTTAGAACTTAGATCAAGGAATTGCTCTTAAACATATTTTGTTTTCCCACTCTATCCTAAAGTGCCTTAATCAGGCACATGAACATACGATGTTCCTGCTCTCCAAAAAGATTAAGATAAATAAGAAAAATAAGGTTCGACTTACGTTGATCGTTTCCTTGCGAGCGCGCCATGACGTTCCCGTTTTTTTGCACGTTGACGTACATATGCGAGCACTGGTTGTAGAGACGAACCGACCGGACCTTCGATGGTACCGCACCGCAGATTACCACCTGGAGACAAAGGAAGAAATACACCGTCAATTCCAATCCAATGGTAGAAGTCTGTCAAGCCTGAGGAGTCTGTCTGGGTGAGTATCACTGCCTTATCTATTTCTGTCGCCAAGAAACAATCTTATCGTTATTGTGTTTCAGCTTGAAGGAAGAGATAGGACTGGGCAATTACAGGCATGCGGTATTTCATCTTAGTCCTGACAGTGGCATCGCACCTGAGGTTCTGTAGTTTTACATCTACTTACATACCTACATCTGCATGTTACGTGAAACTTCAGTGTATGAAACGTAAATGTTATGGACGACAGACACCGGGCTTCTGTCAGATTATCATCCATAGGCCGCAAGAGTGTTTATTACCCTAGCGGTATAAAAATAATTATCACTATTGTCTGTATGATTGTAGTTGGTATGTCTAAAACATCATTGACATCGATATTGAGGCAAAAGAGTTCAGAAGCGTAGATTGTGGTCTGCACATATTGCTGTGGGATGTAGGCGCAGTGTATATGTTGTACCATCATCTCTGTCATCTGAATAACGTCATGACGGAACCAAAGAACTGGACATCAAATTCAAAGCGTATAATCATGGAGTTATATATATCCATGGCCACGCACAACAAAGAAACCAGCGAATGAAGTTCTTTAATCTCTTAGTTATTATATACTTATTCCTATCAGTATATATTTCGGCCCTGGGTATTTAGCATTCATACGCTACTTGGATCGTCAAAGTCAAGGATCATAAGCATTACATGAAAGGCAAATTATGTATGCATCTAAACTACACCTACGTTACGAGGATTCGTAGGCAGCCAAGGTTTATGTTTACTACTATAGTGTAGTAAAACTGAAATGAGAAGCATAATCTCGTTTAAACACCGCTTTGTCTAACACCGGCCAGTAAATTGAACACCTGTTTGTTCCGTGAACATTAATTTATTAATCGATGTTGATGGTTGTATGAAATAGATACCTATTGTTGTTCTAGATGCCACTTTTACGGATAATTGTACATAGCCGGTATGCTGTTTTACTCTCATACTTTCTATACTAGTATACCTTAACACGTTGCGCGCCAGGTGTGCAAAAATTATACACAAAGCAAACGATTTATAATTGTTATAAATTTCCAATTTTTCCAATATCCAGATAGAACTGTCAAGTGCAGCAGATTAAAAGTGCAAAGACAAAATTTTTGCGATCACAAATATTTGCTAAAAACATGACTTACTAAATAATATGCTAAAATTAGAACCCTAAAACACCTCCTTAAAAATACGACACTCATATTTAATGTATACCAACTACATGGGTTATACTAACAATTATTAAAGGCATCCATCACCCTGCAGTGGGAGCAATCGACTTACGTACAATGTACAGCAATGACTTTACATAACACACTTGATTGATAGTTTATAGCAGCAACAGCTGATATATTACAGCGTGCTATACGTCACAGAATATTGAAACAGTTGTAACATCGAATAGACATGACGAATTGGAAGTATACAATATCAATAGTCGTATAACATTCACGTTTGATCATAAAAACGAATGATTGGCAACTAAATGAGTAAGAAAACAGTAATCGAGACGTTAAAGGTTGTACCCAACCTTTGTGGCCGAGCGGTTCAGGTATCCGACTCGTAAGCGAGAGTACCTGATTCGAGGTTTCGAACCAGGTACAAACCATTCCCGGCCATGTACCAATGACTCTTTTCTGAGTTATGTACGTTAGTTGAATACTAACCGATGCTCTTACAGTGAGGGAAAACATCGTGATAAAACCTGCACATTCAGGCGACTGGATGTGTAACCATGATCCAATCTGATCAGCTTTCTCTGGTAGCAGGGTCATGAAGATCAGATGGCAGTCACTACACTGTAATTACCTGATCTGCCAAATCCTGGATCATGATCAAGGCGGACCTCGGGCCCTCGTGCGCGAAAGCACAACTGGGACATTAACGCCAATATGATTATTTATATTCCACAAGAAGTTTACTTTATTGAACAAAGGCATCCCCCTAAGTTTCCACTGTGTTGGTCATTGTACCGGCTGTAACTGTCCATTCATCTTGCGGTACATCCTAAATGGTTGACTCGAAACTACTTGACAAATATTCGTACGAGGTACATATCGGTAATTTTACTTTAGTAAAAGAAAGTGCACCGTGGGACAGTTGTCACCGCTGCCGTCAATTGAATTTTTACCTGAAACTGCGAATTACCTACTCTACTCTACTATATCGAATCCAAAGTAGAAAGAAACTGCAATCGAGATGGCGATCTCATTCTGACTGTTGCAAAAACTCGTAGAGAATCTTTACTCGTAGCAAATTTACTTTAGCTACACGGATTTGCGATTGGCCACACCGAATCGCTTTATCGCAGGCTTTTACGCCTGTGTTCTGTTATGTGTGTAAGTTTGTACGTAATAATCTATCTCATCATCATCATCACAGCCCATGACAGTCCACTGCAGGACTTAGGGCCTCTCCCACGAAAGGGAAGGCTATTGTCATAATCTCCACGCTTGGCAGGCGGATTGGAGATCGCAGTGCTATAAATATAACAATGGAAAACGCTGCTGCCCATTTTCCAGCCCACGGAAACTCTTGATCTTTTGCCTCTAAACATTAGTCGCCTTGTACGACACCCACGAGTGTAAGGGGTTGGTGCTATTCTACTCAGCCGGACACCACACAGCTTAATCTCTCTCACTTATATATTGGGCCAAAGATATTCACCAGATCTTTGGCCCACCTCAATCTAGAATCGTAAACAAACTGCGATAGAGTAAACAAATCCTAATTGGTTCAAGGTTTCAAACAAAACTTTGAAGGGCGATTCTCCCTTGATCCTCCTTTGTCATTAATTTTGTTGGCAATACGAAGTTATTCAAGTGAGAAAGGCTTCTTTTTCCTACGCAAATGTAAGAATAAAAAACAAATAGAACAATATCTCGGTGGCGTTGACAACTCCGCGGGAAAACTACTAGTTTATGAGCATACATCTCGTATATGCAATAGCATACTCTTATATCTGTATATTATGTTTGTTATTTCATATAGGTATACTCCGTTTCATGCTTTATTTAGACATTACGTTACGGTAGAACATAGATTAACTTAAGTACCTAAGTTACCTAATTACTCAGTTTTGTATTCTAATTACTTAGTTTTCACAAAACTAACTCCATTATTCAGGTTTGGTTAAATATGTTATAAAGGTAATCAAATGGCATTTACTGCACAAGAAACTACTAAAAGACTACCATGCCTTTGGAAATTGAATGTACAAAAAGGCATTAGAACAAAATTACTTCGTTTTATTACTGGTTAATTGCCAATATTCGCTATATTAGTACTCATAAAAAGTACACGTCATTGATTAAACCATTCAAATACCTAGTTGTCAGCTCCACCTTGGCAAAAGCTTTTAAAAAAGGAACTAAACGTGATTGTTTTTAAATACCAAGGTGTTGATGAAAGTAGAAATCCTCACAATTCTTACGCGTGGGGTCCATATCAGTAAAACTATCGGCACAACCATGTGTTGGATCGTTTAAATTAGTTTCCCAGTCAGTGTTTTCTCTCGGGCCTTAATGGCGGTCAGGAGACACCTCATTATGCTGATATTGATCAATGTTGGATCTCCTGTGGCCTTTTGACCTTCACTAATGCTGATTTACATAATGTTTCTGCAAACCGTACTTGTGGGTGCCGTTAGTAGAACGTAGCGACTGCCAGTTCAAGTATTTGCTGGTTTGGATTTTGTGGATGAAAACGTATGTTTGTGTCGTTTTTTCATTGTATGAGTATGAATCGAGTATGTACGTGCGATATTACACGTTCTAATGAATTACGATATATTGTGACATGGCATTTAGATGCGTTCTTTATACTGTGGACTTAGGTGGTATGCTATGTTTGTAGAATGGTATTTTTTTTTTTTCGAACAAAATAGGCACTATTATTATTAATCTTTTTTGGCACATTAAGTGATTTATCGATACTTTTACAAAGTACATAAAGTGGTCTAGTAAAAAATTAAAAATCTGTAGTTATATCTGTAGTAATCTGTAGTATAAATTATGTTACCTAATAAATGCTATGAAAAATCCATTTTTGTCCTACTGTAACTACATTTTAATATCAATGTATTATAGTTGTATATGATAGTTATAAATGCCCAACAATGTCATCAAGATAGATACTAACCACGGCCGTTGCTTTTGTGCCCGACAGATCTAAATATATAGAATTCTAGAAGAGAATTGTGTGTAGCATATTTATATTCGAGTGTTAAATACACCGCGCTGGAGTGCGCCTGTGGCCTAGTGGTTTAGGGGTCCGACTAGTAAGCAAGAGGTACAAGCTTCGGATCCCAGTGCCGCTATGTACCAATGACTCTTTTCTAAGTTATGTACATTAGTGTAACACTACCGATGCTCCTATAGTGAGGGAAAACATCGCGAGGAATCCTGCACATTCTGGCGACTGAATGTGAAACCATGATCCAGTCTGATGGGGTTCCCCTGGAACATATTATGGCAGTCGCTCCTCTGTAATTACCTGATCTGCCAAATCAAGAATGCATGGTCAAGAATGAGTCCCCAAGCACCTTAGGACCCTCGTGCGCAAGAGTGCAACTGGCACAAAGATGAATAAATAAATAATACATAGTATTAACCTAACCAACTTCAATTTCTGTCAATTCTACACTTTCATCAGGTGCTGCGCACCTAACCAGACTGTTGGATAACTGTTGGCAAATACCACCAGGACTTTACCAATAAAAATCAAATTCGTAATATTCGCTACCGCTAGCCCTACATTACTTACTAGGGTCTTGTTAATATTAAACCGTATAAATGTACCACACAATTCCGCGGCACCAAACCTCCACATACCACAATGAGGAAACAATCGATCGTTCCAATAGGTCAGGCGTGCTCAGCTAATCCGTAAACTTGGTCATATTTAATCGATTCTAAATCTTATTTATCGGTGGCAATGGCTGTTTTTTCTACTACACCTATGTAAGTGTTAGGTTCTTTTGTATTTGCGGTCGCGGTGTCATGTTCAGGTGGGAAAAGCGTAGGCTACCGCGGTCAGTTACTGCGCGCCAGTTCATGTTACAGTTTACACTTTTTAGCGTTTCTTGGTTATTGGGGGACTGGTGACACTGTTTCATCGTGCCATGTACCTAGGCTAATATTACAAGTCAATACCTATTACAAAACTGAGCAAGTAACACTTCCATACATTTCGAAAAACTCTTTCAAAGAGGACAATTCCAAGTATTTATATTGGGTTTGCGATTGGCCTATCTCACTTGATGGAAACAACATGTTCGAACATGGAGTACGTCTCGTAGAAGATATCTACCAATTACTGGTGCATGCGCAAGAAAGCGTTCTATACTTTTATGGTGCCGGCTGAGGGGCAAGGAAGCAAACCGCTGTCTGCCAATTCCAGGAAATTTGACCACACGAGGTTGATATTAAAGTCTACAGGCAACTGTTGCTGGAGGAAGGCCCTGTCCACTACTCAAATCTAATAAGGAAAATTCAGAACGTTACTCCATATTTTTACAGAACCTCGTTATAATTTCGAGGCATAGTTTAGGATTGATTACATAAATTGTTTATATATGGTCCTATAATAATATGACCCCGTTTCATTATGTTGTGATACCACTAACAATAAATATTATCAGTCAATTTAAATTGACAAATTGGCCTTTGGTAAGTTACCACTGGCGGTCAACTGAGCAACAGCATTTTACTTTCTTCTTATTGCTTAAATGACTGTGACAGGTAGGTAAGGTCTGTTGAGTTGTTGGCAATGCTCAAACGCTGTGCTAAATAAAGGTCAGCATTTGGGTCACAACTTGCCTCGATGAGACGTGCTGGAGCATCTTCAAAAATTCGATGGCCTCCCGGTCCCCGCGGACCCAGTGTTTCTACCCCAAAAGGCTCAAATGATTAACCACTGTCGAGATTACTATATTTGAGCCTTTTGAGGGCTTCAGGGGATTTCTAATTAAGTTTATTAACGAACTTGTTATATTACCCATGTTCTGCTGATAAAAGGATTTCAATAATATTATTCTGTTCTGAATGCGTAAAATCAAAATACACATATCAAGCTGCGTCATAATCGTAGCTTAATTGTTTTGGCGGTAAATCGGGTTTTTAACAACTACAACTGTACAGTCCATTTTGACTAAGTAGTCAATTTCATGCACGATTCATAAATTAAATTAAATGTTCATTTTATTTTATGTTTATCTCGTTATGTTTTAATGGTTTCGTATTAGCTTAACAAGATACGCAATATTTAAAGAATTGAAACATGCATATTAAATTAATCTAAATGCAACCAGTCAAGTTTGAGCCGGAAACGAAATGGGACTGTTTCAATCGTTTTTAAATGAATTAGTCAGCTATCTGAATAGTATAATTGATTAATAATAATAATTTCGGGCATACCCGTCTAATCTAAGGCTTGATTCATATTGATTATATACTATCTGCTCGCCCCAGCTTCGCAATGGTTTTTTCGGGTTTTATTTAGATACTATAATGTTATGTATTAAAGATAAAAAGCTTCCGAAAGAAACTATTTAAATGATGGTAGAAACCGCATCAAAATTCGTTGCGTGGTTTAGGAGGAGCTAGCAAATACACACACAGCCCGGGAAACGACTTTATTCGTAAAGATAAGGAAGAGGGCGTTAGGAGGCCAAAGGGGATAAATGGCGGTAAATAATGCACATCGGGATGTTTGATTTCATAGAGCGTCGTCTCTGTACACTTTTCTATTGACTAATACTTGACCGATGGTTATTTTGAAGGCAATCGGGAAACCCATCAAACTCATTTATCGACCGATACCGAGTCGTTATAGTATGCGCACTAGCAGACATCTTCATAGTGATTAGAATTAGGCCAATAGAAGATCTGCAGTCTGCAGGAGCTCTAAAGTATTTACCGTCGACTAGTGTAGAATTCACTAACAACAACATAACAAAGACTAACAAAATAAACTTCATGTTTTCGGAAAAGTTCGTATCAGGACAGTTTTAACAAAGTTTTAATACCTTACGTACGGGTCGGTCATATTTTATGTTTAACCCTTGACGCATAAAGACGTAATTTATGTTTATGTTTAACGTCATTGTGTGCTATTGTGATTTCGATGCGGTTTTCATCGGAAGCTAGTTTAATCAAGGTGGTTCTTTCTTTTAATGAAATATGCTCAGTGCATTAAAGATTTCAAATGGGGTGTGCCCTTCCGACATTTTTTTTCTTCATCTTGGCGTCAATATACCGGTTGTGCTAGCGCACACGAGGGCCCAGGGTCCGCATTGACCATGATCCAGGATTTGGAAGATCAGGTAATTAAGGTACAGCCACTGCCATCTGAACTGCGTGACCCTGTTAACAGGGGAACTTGAGCAGACTGGATCAAGGTTACACAGCCAGTTACCTCAATGTGCAGATTTCATCGCGATCTTTTCTCTCACTATAAGATCATCTATTAGTAATGTAGTATACGTAACACAGAAAAGTCATTGGTACATGGCGGCACTGGGTATCGAAATCTTTACCTCCGACTTACTAGTCGGTCCCTCCGCTACGACGCTGTCTTTCCGACATTTTATTAGTAGGTAGTTATTTCGTATCACATGTAAATATGATATCTGTTTTAATAGTGATATTCTTCTGCCATCTCTATCATCAACTACACTGTACCACTACTGTGTATGTGTATTACTGTGTAATCTATATAATCGTAATCTCTGCAGCAGAATAGTAGGCAACAGTACACCTAATTCGGATTTTATGCATCCAGTCACGCTTTAATTGTTAAAGCTATATTTAATATTATTCTCGACCACGTGTAATAAATGGTTGGATAAATAAATGAAATCACGTTCGTAGCTGGGTTCGCGGCCATCGTTACTTGGTATACTGGGAGTAATAACTTAGTGAGTAAACTGTGTTATAATTACCTTGTTATTAAAGTGATCAACTCGAGTTATGGGGGCTTGCGGCGTTGCTTGTACGCCTTAGATTGTATGCGGTGTCGCTATAAAGTATCGGACGCCGTGGACATTTAATATTGCCTGTCCAGAAGCCAATTTGGAGAGAAACACGCTGGACGTGACAGACGGTGAAACCGTTTGCAAAGCTACTCGGCTAGACGAGGGTTTGGAATGTATAAGTTAGTTGGAGGACTAAAATTCGATAAAATTAGAAACTGTTACTAAAAAGCAGTTCAGTGTCGGAAAAACTACATTGTAGACCTGATGCAGGCTTCATCCAATTTTTCACTTTGGGTATGTCTAGGTATAGCATCAATTTCTACAATAGGTTATAATATTACCCGTGGACCTAATGGAACCGCCGAATTGAATAAGATACTCATCTTGGTGGTAATATCCCGGTTGTGCTCTCGTGCACACTGTAGGGTACCCACCTTGGCCATGATCCAGGATTTAACAGATCAGGTAGTTGAATAAGATATTTTATTAAAATTATTACAGTGGGTTTATGGGGAAACAATTTCGCAGGTAGTGGGGCACTTAACACTTAAACAACATATACACTTAACAAATAAACAAGTCTTAACACTTAACAAATAAACAAGTCAAGAGTAAACATGGTAAGGCCTTATTTAGGATTATTTTAAACGGAAATAACTCAAACTCTAGAAGTGGGCCACCCTTTTTCGAAGCATAAGCTAAAAGCTTAAATTAATAATTTTGACAACAATTATCGTACAGTTACCTACTTATTTTTCTATCACGGACTTAGTGATCAGTCTTGACCCTTTAGTAGTTTCTAATTTTATTACTCGTAAATTTAAACGCTACACGCTGTGAATGCTCAGTACACATGTACCGCGATCGTACCTACTAGATATTCCGCGTCTCAAATCGCGTCTTCGAGCCCCTACGGAGATAGCGCCAAACAGTCTTGTTTGTAACTTGGAAGCCTCATTGTTACATATTCGGAGGTCACATCACAGTTCACAGACGAGTGGTATCTCAACCGACCCGATTGCACGCATTATTCACGCCCGATCGCGCATCAAACTCACCGAAACTATCACTATAATGGATATTGTAAACTGGATATGCCCCAGACTAAATTACCTCTTTAAGTAAAATTAACGTTCCATCCAAATGTTTCGACTATAACTACATTTTTACTATATAGTTAAGATATAGGTTACCTATTACGTAATTTTTACATAAGCGATACACCACAAAGTTAATTTACTTTATGGTTGAAAATATGTCGGAAAATCTGGTAGAATCGACTTAAAATGTAGACCGATAGTATGTATGACGTAATTTTTTCTTAGCCAATGACTTCAAGGTTACTTCATTGTAAGACGATTTTACTACCATTTCCAACGTTAGTATTACCTCTTTTATATACCTAATATAACCTGATAGTAAATAATACTTTTAAAGCATTTTAGATACCTACAGGTCATCTTAGTTTGACTTAAAAGTCCGTGTAACTCGAAAATCCGACTAGTAAGTCAGAGTTGTCAATCGCGACCTGGAAGTTAATTTATGTTGGTCATAGTGACTGTTAATTGGTGGTCTAGGACGTATTTTAACCGCTAGTCCTTTTGTTTTGAAATAAAGTAATCGCTTGTTAATCAACAATGGCCAAAGATAAAAAAAACTGTACAGACACTCTAGTACGTATTATAACAAAAAAACTAAAAGAAAACTTGATGAATCTTAAAATGGAGAAGTGTTTGAGAAATCTTCGCAAAATGTCAGTTTCCTGTCAGTTTTTAACAACCGATGATCATACTTTAGCCTTCGACATGTCAACAAGTGAAGACTCTGAAAATGAAGAAATCCAAGAATCTGAAGAAAATGAAGAATCAGATAATGAGCAGTCTAAAACTGAAGGCTTAGATTCAATGAAACTGTCTAAATGCTAGATAAAATGAACTGAGCATATATCGACCTCATCATCCCTAAACGTTTTGTTAAGTCTATTAAGTAGTACATATCACGTCACAGCCCATAACAGTGCACTGCAGGACTTAGGGCCTCTCAAACGAAAGGGGAGGTAAACAGTACATATAATATAGTAAAAATATGGTCAAATGGGTAGTCACCTTAAACAGGCATAGGTACAGTCCGTTCATGGTTATTTTACCTCTGGTTGTTAATAAAATTAAATCTACTTATATGTTACTAACATCATAATCTCGTTTCAATAGTTAGAATGTTCCTATTTTTTTTTATAAGTCGCTCCAAATCAGTTGTAAAGAAGTACCTATTAACAACAAAAAAGTCCTAGGTAAAAAACTGTGTACGGAATCAGACTGTAGGTAACTTATGATTAAACGACTTGGTTAAATAACTCTTCTGCTCATTTTTTGCACAATTTCTAACATACTACATGTAACATGCTGAATGACGCGTGATGATCGCAATGACTTCCCTGCCACTAGATTTGTCACTGTTATGTAATTATTACCTATTAGTCGCGTAAGTGACTTCATAGTTTGTGACTTTAAAGTAACAAGGACCTAAATAGGTAATGTAGACCAAGAAGTAGCAAAAATTATCTCAAATGAACCTATAATATTTACCAATCAGCATAAAGTCGATTTGTAGGTAATATCTAACTTTATAGTCGCACCGCCATTTTATTTTGTAAAAATCAGGAAGAGGGCTATATCTACGTAATTGTATAATGTAATTTATCATGTAATACATTAAAAGTATACCTCTATTTACCAATATTTACATTGAAATATCAATGTTGACATTGAGAAATTACAAACAATACCAAACATGAGTCAAAATACTTAAATCGAAACAAATACACGCATTTTCTATATTTTTAAAATTAAATTATTGAAGTATTTTGGAAGCCCATCAGCATTTTTGAACGTAAAACCATTATAATATACGAAAATATTTTCAGCGCACAAGATATTGACGCATTATATGCGAAATCAAAAAGTTTTCTGACTAATAATTTTAATAACGACTTATTCATGGCTGCCATAATTGTTAGGGTTACAGTTTTTATTAAGTCAGACATTTGTCTGTGAGCAAAAAAGAAAAATATATATTTCCTTTACACTCGCTCACATATGATAGTGGTAAAATTAAACCTTAATAAGTAAATTAATACCAAAAATTACATCGTAATCACGTTTGATAGTGGTTTATATTACCAAATAGGTCGTTGAAACTACACAATAGGTCGAACCGACGTCGATTCGACGTCGGAAGAGTAACCTACGTGACGACCTATTGGTTGTAATTACCAGATTTACGTCGAAAAATACGTCGCTGGCACGTGCTTTTTTCCCCATTTTGTTGAATTCGACGTCTAATCCACGTCGATTCTAGGTGCGAAATTTTTTTAGTCACCATGAAAATTGCGACCTAGAATAGGTAATTTTACAATAATTTCAACCAAAAATGTTTATTGGGGCCTTAAAACATAAATGTGAAAAAAGAGCCAAGATCGCTACGATGTTTCATGTGGATGCGGACGACACAGGATAGGATTTGTGGGTGGTCTAAGCCCAGCTATGGGTCTGTGTCGGAATAGATAGCACCATCCGTTTTTTTTTTTTCGGATTTTCAAAATTGGCTTAGTAAATTCACCCCTAACATACAAACCAACAAGCATACCAACTTTTAGATTAGTCTTTTAGGTTAGATTGTGAAGAAGTATTTTCTATGAAACATCTGGGATTGTAGGTTGTTATGCGAAGGAGCGGAAATTTCTTCCAATGGCCAACACAAACTAGCATTCGCATCGAAGGACCAATTTTGGAAATACAATTAGAGCCGAGGAATGCAGGAGGCAGAAAGTCAATCAGTGCAGTACCAGCGGACGTCCTGCGACTGAGACGATGATAAGGTCCAGATTTTAGTATACTAGTATTTATTTATTTAGTATATCGAAAATATCTTGCAATGCTTCATGCAGGATAAACCACAGGTGATGAGTCAAATTTTCCGAACTTGGCTACCACACTGCCATGTGTCTAGATTTTCATAACACTGTAGTACGCTGATAAACGATACGATTGATTTACGAAAGGATAGCGTTACAATCCACTCTGATACCGGTATGTTTGTTTTCTTTAACGCCACTCCAAAAGCGATAGTCGGTTTTGTTTTGTTCTACTGAAATTGCCATGGCATTGAGAAGGCATTGAAAAATGTAGTTACAAGAAAATAATAGTTCTCAGTCATAACAACCCCCTTGCTCCTTAGTACGAACAAAAATATCAGTAAGTACCTATTCTTATTTGGATCATAAAATGAACGTCTTTTATCAACGATAGTATTGATTGGACAAATGGAAACGTACACTGAATTCAATATTTCTTAGAATAATTAAGCCCTATAGTATAGAAGTGAGCACCGCCCACATAATTATTTATGGCTACTATTTCTATTTAAACCACATAAATAATTGTTCCATTACTTCCAAATAAGATCCAAGTATTAAATGTTGGTAAATGATACGTACTTTTTAGCCTGGCCACGGAACACTCATCAGGGCGAATTTTCGCGAAAAATTACTGAAAGAAATATACCGAATTGTCTCTGTTTCCAAATGCGCACAAAAATCTTTCGTAACACGGAAACTTCGTCGTATTGAGGTCGAAACACTTAAGTGATTTCAGAATTCCGATTAAATTCATTCTTCTCCCTGTATCTTGTCACTAGGGCATTGATAGCCTAATTTATTAGCCGTTCGTGTGACTTACGGTCATATCACTTTATCTAACAGACGGATTAGGGTACCCGCATAGCCATCTGATAACGACTACGTAATAATTGTTTTCAAAAGATATACTTAAGTAGTTGCACGTTAATTCTGTACGCCCACCGGCGGCGCGGAGTTTAACGTATTGGGTGGTATATACTATCTGATATTACGCGGAACTACCTATTAAATACTACTTCCAATCAGTTTAAAAAAACTGGTGATAATACGCCGTGTCGTATCCTAAAATCTTGATATTTGTTAAGAAAATTCCACTGTTCATCTTTTATTGTTTTATACTGAAAGAAAGATGAATTTGGGAGGTTAAGCCGTCGCGTGCGCAAAATCGGGACATTAACGCCAAGATGACTTATAAATGATAATAAATCATAATTATACCTAGCTATCACCAGTATAGGCAAGGCTCTCACCAAAAATCTTCCGCTGGGGACTGGTTGAACAGTTTAGGGCCCCGTGACGGTATTGTAACAATATAGGTAGTAACCACATATTGGTCAAAAATAACCTACCTACTCTCTGAACTGTATGGAATACCAGGGCAAGTAGAGGTGTGTATGTGTTTAGAGAACTATTTTAAATTGGTCGGAATAAGCTCATGTGAATTGTGTTAATCAGTTGTACTAATATATCACATATCATCGAAGCATATCGGCTAAGCCTAACCAAGAGATAAGTGACCCATACCTACTTCA
This sequence comes from Blastobasis adustella, assembly GCA_907269095.1. NCBI lineage: Eukaryota > Metazoa > Arthropoda > Insecta > Lepidoptera > Blastobasidae > Blastobasis > Blastobasis adustella. Next base: position 11,691,339 of record OU026130.1, read on the forward strand.
GTATTTATCTATTACAATTAAATACGTTTCAATTAAATATTACGAAACGTATGAAGGCGTGTTTTAAAGAGAACTGGATACAGTATTTTGATATGTTGACATTTTTATGGATGGTTACATTCTAGGTTATTTTCCTACTATATTATAAATGCGAACGTCTCTGTGTGTCTATGTTTGTTCACCTCTTCACGCCCAAACGGATAAACGGATTTAGATTAAATTTGGCAAGTAGCTAGATTAGGGTCTGGAATAACGCATTGCATATGCAATCATTTCGAGGTCTCCATAGATCTAGAGCCTCCATAGACTGGAAAATGGACAGTAGCGTTTTCCATTGTTATATTTATAAAACTGCGATTTCCTACCCGCCTGCCAAGCGTGGAGATCATGGAAATAACCTTCTCTTTCGTGGAAGAGGCTCTATGTCCTGCAGTGATATGGGCTGTGATGATCATGTACATATACAGACACGTCACAATGACGCCACGCCATTGGCACGCCAAGGGGTCGCGTCACTGCCACATAAATGAAAGCTGTATATTTACAAGCGCACGCACACATAGCGCCGCGCGCACAACTGAGTTGAACTATCTTTAACAGCTTTTTGCAGAATTGATTAAAAATTATAAGAACATTTTCATACTACTATCGTTGTTGGCATTTGAGATCTAAGAAACCCATTTTGACAGGTATCTTCATTTCCTTGTGTCCATCACTTAAAGTTAAAAGAGAAAATGAGCTTTATGTCGTGGACACAAGAAATTAAAGACAATTCCACTTTCCACTTCCATAAATTACGAACATTTTACCGGATCACATTATATTTCATTTAAACTAACTTTCAATCAAAATTTCGCCAAAGGTTAACTAACAAATCACCGAAATTGTAAAATTATTCCATAATCGCACATTCAGGTGACTGAATGTGTAACCATGATTCAATCTGGTCAGGTTCCCCTGGTGGCAGGGTCACGGAGGTCAGATAGTAGTCGCATCACTGTAATTATCTGATTTGCGAAATCCTGGATCATAGTCACGGCGGACCCCGTGCCTCCTGCGCGAAAGGCACAACCGGAACATGAACGCCAAGATGATTATTATAATTCTATAATCGCACATTGTACATGAACTCGCGGTCGTTTCTATAGGTAATTACTAATTAATGGTAACAACACGTTATCGTGATTGAAACTCAGGTCAAGTGTATATACAGCTGTAGACACTTCTATAGATAGCTTTCTTTATCGACAGCCTTATGTTTGCGTTGGGACCAATCTTGGCAAGCGGCGATGGGTAAAAGCCCATCCGAGCCGATATTATGGAGTGTATTAGCAGGAGCTTATTAGAGGCGCGTGCGCAGGCTGGAGGCCATGCGCTAAACCATGGCGACGCGTCAACGTCTTTCATATAAGATTAAGACTGTCTTTTAATGTGAATGCATATTTGATGTAATAGTGTCTTGTCATATTTATTTAATTTTCTGATTTGCTTCTGAACTGTAATCGGCCTTCTTGCAAGTGGTGACTTCTTTCGTAAGAGGCCATGACTGTTCTGAGAGCGGAAATTGTTTTATAATTGCTTGAAGTAATGTTTGTGTTATTGACAAACAGACATCCAAACAAATAGACCAATTTTATGCTCACTCTTGGAAGCATGGGGTGGAAATTTTTTTAAACATAAAGATAAATATTTGTTCGACTATATTCTATTGACTAGTTTGGAAGACATTTGTTTTCAAAAGACAGGTCAAAGTTTCGTGATAAAATCGCTTTAAATACTTACATGATGAGTCCACTGAAAGTACAGTATATTTTTAGGTCAATACACGCCAGTCTGTCGTGATAAGATTAAATACAGAGCTATCGCACGCGTTTTGATACATTCTGCAATTTAGATCACTATCGAATATCTACTTTAATTTTGTTCGATCCGAAGGAAGATAAAGTCTGGTTCTTTCCCTGGACGGAAATAGTGCGTTTAATAAAAATTACTAGCCAATAAAAAGTTATGACTTAGGTATGTTTTAACATTAATTTACAATCTTCGCGGAAATCAAAGCGTCGCTACGCACTTTGTAGATAGCGCCATAGTTACTAATTGCAGATGTATATCAATTACTTTTATAAATATCACTTACTGCACTAACATTACACAAGTTAGTGGATTAGTATTCAAAAAATGTTTGCAGATAAGATTCTACGAATGATAGGCACCTTCGTCGACAGGGCTTGAATCATACGCATTACGTGAAAAATGATTGAAAGCTGCAATGAATCTGAATAATACTTATTCTTTCGCACTGTAGATATCTGTTTCCATATTTAGTATCTATAAAGAGTGGCGCTGTTGTTGATATCCACGGGACTTTAAAGATGAAGCGCTGTTTAGGATATAGCACCAACGCGTTCCAGAGACGGGTGTCATACAAGGCGACAATACCATAGAGGCAGTTGCTAGTACCTCACGAAACTAGAAAATCGGCAGCAGGTCATCATGATCATATCAGAAGAAAGAGGTCCACTGCTGGACATACACTTTCCCCAGATATCTCCACAAAGGCCAGCCCTGTGCCTTCCGCATTCAGCTAATATCTACGATCTTTACCAGGTCGTCGGCCCACCTTGTGGGAAACCTACTCACGCTGCGTCTGTGTCGTCACGCGGTCGCTACTCGAGAACTTTACTGCCCTATCGGCCATATATTCTGGGAGCTTGCCCTGCCTGCCCTGTCAATTAAGCCTGGAAATCCTACGGGCTATGTCGGTAAACTTGGTTTGCTTGCAGATCTCTTCATTTCTGAAGCGATCACGCAATGAGACTCCGAGCATAGCCCTTTCCATTAATTTTAATTATTTTTTGTGTATATGTTTTGCCTGAAATAAAGATTGATTGATTGATTGCCCTATGGGTGACAGTGAGCTTTAAATATTGCGATCTTAAATCCGCCTGCCAAGCGATAGCCATACGTCCAGCGATGTCTAGCAGTGGACTGGTTCGCTGTTCATATAATGTGAAGCAAAAGTTTTCTATGTAGATAAGCGTTTATCCATCTAGAAGCGGCCGCATTCTGCTTTGCCTGCAAATTCTAAGAGACTTGCAAACGTGGTGCTCCAATTCAAAACGCATAATAAATACAGTTCATTGCTGATACATACATAGTCTACTGCTTCTAATCCGTTAGTATCCATAATATAGCACTTTAAAAGACACATCTGCCGAGCTACCTGATTGAAACGGCTCACATCGCATCCACACTCTCATAGAACACATTTCCTTGCACAATCCAACGTCTGAATTACCGACGCATTATTAGAATGTCCAACAAAGTAGTTTCTTAGACATTCCTGCCAAGTGAATAACTTGCAAATAGCATAAACTGGGGGTAATTGGGTACTTGTCTAGTTCCAGTCAATGGGACGAAGACTGCATCAATGAAATGTTGTAAGTATTTAAACGTAACGTCTTTGTTGTTTTGTGCTAGAACTGTATGGCTAGCCTTCGTAAAGGTTTGAATAGAGGAAAACGGTAGGTTGATTATCTCAGCTTAACGAGCGAAGAGTGGTGGTTTTTAGCCATTTTTTTTATTGTAATATCTATGCTTAGCCTTCAGGTGACACGTTTGCTTGTTTGCCGCCCTCTCATATAACATCTTTAAAACAATTATGTATAAAGTTATATTTGTTAGTAATTCGAAACCCACAGATGAATTTTCGCTACATCACGCGAGCATTTTCTATCAGGCTTAACGAGATATCGCATCGTGTCTACTGTAATCATAGATTAATAGAAATCAAGTACTATTTACATACATCGGTAAAAATATTTGCGCAAATAATAATTACACTACAGTCATCGTAATCATCATCTTGGCCCTATATCTCGATAGCGCTCCCGCGCGGTAGGCGGGGGCCCGGGCCCGAGATAGGTGGTAAGCTTGTTGGCACGCATATCACTCTTATAACATCTTTAATAACAAAACATTATTTAAAATAAAAATTGCACTACAGTAGACTACAAAGTTAATATCAAAGTAAAAATTTATCCAACTCATCAACATTTGAACACACCCAATTAAAATAGTAAATATCAAATTATCCCCGTAGTTTAGCGAATGTACAATGTAAGTGACGGAAAGACGGCATCTTGTCAGGAGTACCTAATGAGAATAAAATTGCACCAGCCGCCGCACAAACAAGAAATTCTTTCAATAATCCGAAACTGACCTACACTTAAGTCAGTTGATTTAATCATACGCCCGTTTCCATATATTTACATCATACAGCATGTAAACGAGACGTATTAAAGATAAATTCAAGAATAGGTATCATCACAACCATCAGCATCTCAACAGGTGAGGCTTGGACAAGGTTGGCTGTAAAATAATTAATAGCTGTAGAAAAAGCTGTGTCTGTACATTGAATATTTCAGAAAAAATTGTCGCGACGTAAATGCACCAACATTTTTTTTGTTGAATTTTTTATCTGTCTGTCTTCTGTTGTCTGTTTGTTCGCGCATCACGCAAAAGCCGCTGAATGGATTTTGATAGGATTTTGATAGTTTGGTGTCCAACTTAAAATCTAGGGCGTGTTTCATCCAAGTCTTTGTTATATTACATAACATTTAAACATGTACTAGGTATACATAGCGCGTGGAATTGACACTGTCTTGCAGTAAGTAAAATCGCTTACTTAAATTAAATAGTAGTGTGAAATTGTTAGAAAAATATCTGTATGTGAGTTTGTGAATATGTATAATTATTTCAGATAGCCAATACTTCTGCAGCATATTATATTTTGTGCTTTAATAAGTATGTTATTGAAGGTTAAACGAGTGAATGAGAGGTTACAAGAAAGTTATTGTTTTACATTGCATGCATTTTCTATTCAAAAATGCATGCACTGTAAATGACTGCCTACCTGAATAAAATAAAAACTAAATGTAAACTACACATTGAATTGGCACTTTGGATTCGTATAGAAACAAAGAATACACTCAAGAACACTAACAAGCGATAACCTCTATCGATAATACGCTTTACAGAAGGTAAAATACATACACAATCCATTAAATCAAAGCTTCCTATACTGATTGCGCCAATTAAGTTCGGTTTATTAATTATTCTTTCAACTTTTTTTTTGCGGTGAACCACACACGACGCTGATTAGTTATTATTTATATTTGAAAATGACCAATAAATCTATCATTTATGTGCAATTTAAACGATGTTTGTGTTTTAAAAATGTCCGATATGTTTATTTTGACCTGTTACGGCGTCTATTTTGCTGTCTTTATCTTTGTGGCGTAGAAGGTCGAGTGGTTAAGGTATCCGACTCGTAAGTGAGAAGTGCCGGGTTCGAGACCCACTGCGGCCATGTACCAATGACTCTTTTCTGAGTTGTGTACATTAAATGAATGCTTACCGATGCTTTTACGGTAAGGGAAAACATCGTGATGAAACCAGCACATTCAGGCGACTGAATGTGTAACCATGATCCGATCTGGTCAGGTTCCCCTGGTAGCAGGGTCACGAACGCTCCACTGTAATTATCCTGGCGTTGAATCCCGGTTTCGCTCTCACTCTCGCGAGGACCCGGGTCCGCCTTCCTACTCCTCTTCGGTCTTCGGCATCCTTGGTGGTGAGTTTATTTACACGTATATCATTCTTAACGACGTCAACTTATCGCTTTTTGGGACGACCTCTCCTTCCTGTACCTGGCGGGGGTGGCATGGCCATGCAATTGTTCCCTACGTAATTTGTCGTGCTCTACGGGACTGGACAGACAAGCTGGCGGCGTATTCCAATCCTTCTCTTCAGTTGTTCCGATCCTTCTCGTCAGATCGTAACCACTGTTTCTGCAAACGGTCTTGGTCCATACTGTTGCCTTCATCATTTAATTTTATTGGAATATGCTTGGGGAGGGATCTATATTTTCCTTGACATGCTTACAATTTAGTTTATGAAGAACAACCTAAAGCTCTTTACAATCTGGATCACTTTTCCGAGACTCTTCTTATCACTCTTTGCAATAGGCATGTGGCTAAATATGGATGTACACAAATTTTCAAAAATTCGAATTCCGTTCAGACCAAGTCTTGCCCAGGCCAATATTTTTATTTGACATAATAATATAACTCGATCAAATCACAGATGAGGGTAGATTATAGCATAGCTACCTCACAGTTGGGGCAACCCATATTTATTTTCTTATTTGAGTCATATTCTCTCGTCTAACGCACAATTTCTCTGAATAATGAAGGAAGATATTACATTAGCCGGATCTCATACCATTTTGTTTTGGCGGATTGACGAGGTATGTAAAAATTGTTTATTACACACAGTATAGAAAGGTTCTACTTTTGATCCAAAGCGGTGTTTAGAGAAGTTAAGAAGTTATACAGAAATAAAGCTCCTACCTTTTATTACTGAATTATTATTTATACCTATAAATAATAATTCTGCGTCGTGATGACGATCTGCACTATGGCGCTTTCGTAATTAGCAAACGGTCGTACGACCGTCGTGCGACGAGCGGTTTTGAACTCTCCTATTGATCGACCGACGTCCGTCGTACGACCATGGTCGCACAACCGTTGCCAATAAGGTCAGCGCTAGTCTATAGGCACTTGTCATTATTTTTGTTAAGAGTTTTCATGAGTTGTTCTTGTTGGCTGTCTGTCAAATTTAATTTCATTTTCAGACACGAGCATAGTCTTCCACGCTGTAGTGCCCGGTGGCATGATGGTTGCGGCACGGTTGAGATGGCAAATGACAAAAAACCTAAATCTGACACTATCGACTTTATAAAAATACTCAATACCAGTATTATCACCTACCACGTGTAAGAAAGAAGCCACAAATTAGATTACTTTAGTGTAGCATGCATCTGTTTTGTTACATTATCTGTAAAAATAGGCACCGCCATTTCTAAATACCCGCAATAAAACTCTTTCACTACCTATTGTTTCTGAGATAAGTTATGAACAAACAGGCATTCGGTTGTGTTGGTGAATTGTTTTTGTTATAATTGTATGTACCTACCTCATAATTGTAAAACAAAAGTATCATGTAGGAAATGAAAAGATAATAACTTACCATCAGGAGGCACAATATCTTTGCAGAGACGGCAAGCTGTGGTAACCTGAAACCAAGAATAAAAAGTACTTTAATTTTTTAAATGAAACAGATAATTATTGTCTGATGAAGCGTAAAATAGAGACACTAAGCGGAAGTAATTTACTCCAAAGATACTCTTAACAATTGCTAATACAAAATCGACCTATTCGCCAATAGTGTCATTCTAGCTGAATAGACAGGCGCAGCGAGCTGAAACTTATTCTGCGAAAGTTTCAGCTGTGCCACATTAAATGCCTACGTAGTACCCATGTAGTAGAGCGTCGGTGGCATAAAAGTTTGTAGGTAGGCCTCGTAACCGCGAGGTAGCAATTTCGATCCCCAGTGCCGCCATGTACCAATGACTTTTTCTGAGTTACGTACATTAGTTGAATACTAACCGCTACTCTTAACGGTCAGTAAGATCGTAATAAGTGGCTCAGGCGACTGAATGTGTAACCCTGATCCGATCGGGTCAGGTTTCGAGTTATCAGGGTCACGGAGGTCAGATGGCAGTTGCTCTACCTACTGTAAATAATTACCTGGATCATGGCCAAGGCCAGACCCCGAGCATTCGCGCGCGGCACAACCGGGATATTGTATGCTTATTTATATTATTAAATACATACATAGCAGCATCATACACTTCAAGGATGAATAACCCAACGCAATTTACGTAACCGACATATTCGTAGAAACATCAAAATATTTATTTACTCGTGATATTTATTTATTTAAATCCGTTGTACGGTACACAGATCGAGTGCACTTGAAAATGGAAAGCGCAAACATGACACCACATCTGTGTTTTATACCGACCAAAACCACCAAATACAATATAGTACTAACTACAATAAGATACGCTTATGTATATATAGGGGTATACATGTACATGTACATGTTTACTACGCCAATTACGATAATTTAACAATTATAATCTGATTGTAATCGTCTGCTTTATCTATAAAATATTATATCTGTTTAGATTGATATCGAAATTATTCGCTAGGTGGGTCGGGAAACTCCTTTTATCTTTATAGAGTTTGAACTGGGTATAATTTATAAACTAATTACATCTTTACTAAAATATTAGTTCGTAACACAGCATAATGTAGTGGTACCTATGTGTATAACTCAATACTCATGTAATTGTATTACTGTGAACCTACAATAAACTTTACATTATCATATTATTTTGATTCATACATGCAATTTTCATGAATATTTTGTTCCAATATAGATAAATTCCCAAACGTCATATCTTCTGTGAAAACATCGTGGTACCTATATATAACTTCTTGGGGTGAATAAATACATGAACAGTCTCTAATGTAACAGGCAATAAATGGTACTGAATGCTTGGATGCCCATGGTTTTGGTCTAATGTGGCACACGGACGGATGGTCCACCTGATGGAAAGTGGCCACCGTCGTGCAGGAGATCTGCAACCTAGAGTATGCAGTGCCGGCCTTTGAAGTACCTGTAGACATGCCTTTTGTAGAACCCCACATTATAGTGCAAAGGACTTGTGGGATGGGAGCTCATTCCACAACTTGCACGTGCGCGGTAAAAAGGCTCGCGATGATCGTACGGTAGTGCGATGCCAGGCATCTAGATGGCGTGGATGAAATTTATCCCATCGTCGGATAGTGCATTGGCGAAAAAGTGGCGTTAGCACCAACAGTCGGAATATTACCCATTGGACAGACGGTAGAGAACCCACAGAGAACCGACGTGTCTCCGGCGGATGAGGAGGAAGAGAATATTTTAGAAGACACCGAATTCTTTTAAAGTACACGTCACACATATTTCAAAATATCCAGCAAGTGAAACATTTCCAATTCCCGGTTGCATTCACGGCTCTTTCCCGTAGGCAACTTATCACACTGTTTTCGCTTCTTCCGTATTCATCAACAAAGATTTATGTACATGCTCGTCGATTTAGAGTGCACCTGACCTAACTCAGTTTCGCCAAATATATCACGACAAACATCAAGAGACATATTATGTACAACAGTGAACTAAACTGCTAAGGTGCTCCCACACCGGAAACTTGCAATATTTGTTTTACTAAGCAAATTGATAAAAAAAAAATAATCAACTTGGCGTTAATGTCCCGGTTGTGCTGTCGCGCACGAGAACCCGTTAACCATGATCCAGGATTTGGCAGATCAGGTAATTACAGTGGAGCGACTGCCATCTGACCTCCACGACCCTGCTACCAGGGGAGCCTGGCCAGATTGGATCATGGTTACACATCCAGTCGCCTCAATGTGCAGGTTTCATCACGTTTTCCCTCACCGTAAGAGCATTAGTATGCAACTGATGTACATAACTCAGAAATGACTCATTGGTACATGGCCGAAGCGGGATTCGAACCCAGTCCCTCTCGCTTACGAGTCGGATACCCTAACCGCTCGGTCACCGACGCTCCTAAGCAAATCGATGCGTTTGTTTTTCTATTGAGCCGTACTTAAAAAAATTTAGATAGATAGATAGATAGATAAATTCTTTATTGCTCACACAAGAAACACAGAATCAATAGCTGCATCGTTCATTGAACAATAGCTTTTTCTATGATTTAATAGGAGAAAATCACTAGCGTTTTAAGAATGGTTAATAAGCTCTAGGTTTACTAGCCAGATTGAAGTTAATTTGCACTTTTGGTTAGATTTTTTATAACATTTTAATAGAAGGTACCTAAACTGCCTAGCTAACAAAATGTAGTAGTTTTAGTACTAACTTTATTTATTTTTATTACAGATGCCTTTTTTTACAGATTTTTCAAAAAATCTTTAAATTTTCAAACAATACTGATATACCGATTCCTGAGATATTTTCTATAATAATGTTCCACCAGACTTCAATAAAAAAAATTCTTCAATATTTCATACTTTTTTATTCTTTGCCATGAAACAATTTATTTTTTTCAATTTATTTATTGGTCGTGCTCACTAGTTTTACGCAGACCTACTCTTCAACCCCTCAATATTACGAATCTTGTAGGTACAAGACGACCTACTGAAGTAAAGTCTTTCGCGAATCTTTTATATTGCGAGTACAGCAAGCCAGAAAACGGAAGTTTAAAGAACTCTCTAGTAGACAAGACGGATCAACGTAAATAATTAAGCATAGTTTATGAGGTCGATATTTTTATAAAAATAAAAATAATAAATTTTCCATAAAAATAAATGCTAGCGAACGTTCCAAAGCAACTTCAGCGACTCCAAAGCGAATTGCGCTGAGTCGGGTGCGAGAACCAACAAGGGCCTAATTCTAGCGCTGTGACATCTCAAATTCGACACAAAAACTGTATTAAAATATCACTGAAATCGATCTTCGACAATATACGCCTGTCGAAGATAGTTGAGAAAATATTTTTTAGCTGCAATAGACATTTCAATGTCATTATTAATGGAGATATGTGGCTAGAAAAAATGTCGAATTCGAAATGTCATAGCGCGAGAATAAGGCCTCAGCTACGACACGAGAACGCTTAAGATGGGGCGAAGTAGATGAGAAAGAGCAGGAAACCCCAGAATTTACCGCTCGGATGTAGTTCATACCTAATCAATAATCATCAATTTACAATTCCACTGTACCATCTCCTCTCTTTAAATATCAATGTTGAAAAGTACCTGTTACAAAATAAAATGTAATTACTATTGCAAAATGACGAAATTCCTAATACTTATTACAACCATATTCGCTTTATTACTTAGGTACGTAGTATCACACCAAGTAAAAATTGTCGAAGTCATCTAAATTCCTAAACGCATCGTAGACACTTAACACTTCGTGCCTGTAGTCACATATTATTCAAAGTAAGTACATTCAATGCACTTCAATTGGTAGATTAATATTATTTGGGGCTTAAAGAAATATATCGGTATTAAATTCAAAGGAAATCTGTAAATTGGTATAATATCATGAGGATCGAATCTATACAATGCAGATTTATTATCTTTACGTATAAGTAATCATCATTATCTTCGAAACGTGTATAAATATTCCATTCATAATATAATTACCTTATTAATACCAAACCATGTGAAAATCCTAAAGATAATGAAAGGTATAGGTATAGATCAAGTTGCTGAAGTGTTGCGGTTGAAAACTTAACTTGTACTAATTTAGTAAAAGAAAAAATACAATCTAACTTGCTGTATACAAAAAGAAACCACAAAATCGCATACGTCAGCGGAAATGAACAAAAACGAAAGAATAACATCCAACTTACATAGCCAAACTTTGCCGTCATGTTGTGTCCCGTTGTATATAATGTTGAACATACATCTAACTAAATTACTCGTCCGCTTTTCCTTTACTAAAACTGAACCACCCACTTTTATGTAACAATTTTTCAACACATTCCGCATTCGAACATTAAAACACTGAAAAGTGTGTACAACGCTGAAATTGTCGACAAATCAAGAACAATAGCTTTTGTAGTCACTCATAATGTACAGGTATTTTTTTTAAGAAAAACGAACTGTATATTGTATGCGGAATTCCGCAAAGGTTTCACATCACTTTCTTAATTTTCTGGATAAGCCGCCGGGTGGCGGTTTCGAAAATGGAACACGGGCCGAGTTTGTCAAACGGCTTTTCTTTCTCTTTTCTTTGAGCTGGCTGGTTCGTTTTACTTTTTAATTTTCATGCGGGTTTTCACGCGCGCTGCTCTGGCGCGGACGAGGCACACATGCGCGCGGCACGGCGGCCAACCAAAGACTACGAGATAAAAACCCCGCTTGATTATAAAACTTATAAGCTAAACTTTTTGTCCACGCGCGTGTAGACTGTAGATGCGATGCGTCGGCCCGCCTTCCTTAGACTTGCGGGGTTTCACTTGGATACGACAATTTTGTGTAATATTAATTATTAGATGTTTTTAGGAAGCAAAAAATTTATTTCGCTTCCTCGAAACTTTTGATGCCCAAATCTGTTTTTTTTTGTGATGTTAAAAAACGAATCCAGCCATTACGATCGGTCCATCCCATAACTTTAAGCGATTTTCACATTTATTTATAAATTTTTTCGTACATAAAGGGCCCCTTTCAATGTGTTTGGAATACCATCTTTGAGTAGACTCAGCGCATAAATTATGTAATATCGATATAAAAAACATCAAAAATTGTTATTTGCTCAAGTGTACGGAGTTCTTCTTTCTTCAAGAATGTCGTGGAACAAATTGATTTTCCAGTTAACAATCTTGCAGCAATGTAGATACAAATAATCGTTCTAACATGATTAGTCTGTAGTTTTAAATATATTAACATGCATTAAAATATTGAGCTTAATATTACTTTAAACAAACCGAAATAATTAGATATTCAGAAAAATTTCGCCATCAAATTGTAGAATCTTCACGAAATAAAAAGATTTATTTGTTTAATCACAATTCGGTGACATATTATTTAAGCTAATCAAAATATTTAATTAATAATGTAGACCTGTTGGCCATGTTTTGCAAATAAAATACATTAGGAAACACATTATTAATATTTGGCCTACTAATAATGGCCTTAGTTTATCGTTTTAAGCTGGAAGCTAATTAGTTCTTTAAGATTTGGCCAGGTATCAGGTCATTTAACTAACTAGGCATATGCCTTTCCCACGTATTTTCTAAATGTAAAGAACAAATTGTACAATACTAACGAAAGTTGATATAGCTTAATCGTAAAACGAAGAAAATCGTAGGCCAGATAATAATATATAGAATTTATTTTTGATCAGCATGGTGACCATTGGAATGAATAACTAAATGGCATTAGTCGCATGATATTCTTATAGATCTTCCGCTGTAGACCTTGAACTGGTTGGACGGTCTCAAGAACCGATTGACATCACATGACCATATACCTATTATATTCTCCACAGAGCTTGGAAGGATACGAAAATACTTTATTCCACAAACACATATGCTTTCCTAAAAGGCGTATCGTTGTGTATGTATACGATCCCTATGACTTTCATATTATTTCGTTATTTTCCTCTATCTACGACATTGTTGTGCATTACTAATTAAGCCAGAGTCAAGGCGAACGCCAACCCTTATTAATAAAAATTCTTTAAAAAATAAAAACATACAAAATGTAATTCTCAAACAGTAATAGAATTTGGATTAATCAAGACTCACTTAACCTTTTTGAAAAAAAGGTTTCAAAAGAAAGGGAAGGAAGGAATTTCAATAAACGTTGTCTAATTAGAAATTCTATGTCAAATCTGGCAGCCATACGATGGAAGGCTAGCATTGGAGCCAACCAAAGCACGGTCAATTGGGTAACTTGCCTCTAATAGGCCTGACTTCCCTGTTCCGGTGTCAATGACATCTCTCTTCCTTGTTTAGAATTGAGGATACATCGATGCTGGGACGTGTTTTTATATTGGTGAGTCTAGTTTGTGTATCAGTATGTTTTATAGCCTCTAGCAACAAGGCATGGCTAATGGCTTGTTGACTGAGGCATCTTAAAAAGGACGGCATCGTTAGCCTTAGGTTTCAGATATGGATGATATCTATTTCGTCACGTACGAATGCCTGTATGCGAAAGTTATAAGTATACGTTTAAAATTACGCTTACCACTAACTCTATCTATATCACTCTTCTCTCAAGGAAATGAGTCTTTTCCGAAACAAAAACAACTTTTGAGCTCTCTTTGTTGGTAATTAAATTTGACGCAGTTCTAACCAATAAGATCTCATTAAAATGATTGGCGTGTTTTTTTTATAACACTAAGATGGCAATGGCCTACTTGGGTGTCACTGTAGCTTCGTAAATAGAGCACTTTATAAACCAGAACGGACTCAAAGAAACAATCGTCATTTCAACCTGTGTTTTCCATTAGTCAAGCATAGTACATACTAATTAGAGATCCGCCTCCACCGACGTCACAACAGGCAAACACTTCAGGCTTCGCAATACCGGTAGACACTTTATATGCCTCGGTCACTGTAGAAAGAGCTTAAGCAGATGTCTTCTCTAAAAGTAATAGATGAGAAGTTGTTCTGCTTACTCGTTTGGCTCCCTCCAATAATACAAAAATTAATACATATCTAAAGTTTTTATAAAGTACAGATTTTTATTGTACCTACAAAAATCTTATCTATTTTATAACTGGTATTGTTTTTCTAATAGGTATTGTTTTTAAAAGCGAACCCGGGATTGACCGCTCAGGTGATGTTGATTATTTTTCGAGTTTTCACGGTGTTACTATCACTAGCAATTTTAAAATATATTTTTTATTATATTACTTAACAGCAAACTTTGTGGCAAAAAATATTTAGAAAAATTTATTTCAAATTTTAGAAAGGAACTGAAACCTATCTACCCACAGTTCCATTCAAAAATCTCCCCCAAACAAAAAACTGTCAGAGCTCTTCTAACACGAATAGTAGCCGAGGCATAGACACTTTATAATACGTTTAATTCGATTATGTGTATTCTTGACAGTCTTTAAGGATTGTTTTGACAGACGCCGCCTCGCCTTGACCCGCCCATCGGCTCAGACGCACTCGTCTCGTGTGACGTGACCTTAATATGTACACATTTCCTGTATTTATTTAAACTGTAATACTTACAAGGGAACGCGTCTTAAAGCGTTTCCGAGGAAATGCTTCAATGATTTTCCCTGATTGACACATACCTGACCTGATAGTCAATGCTATTCATCTTCATTATCGCTCATAAATTTCAAATGCATTGTATAAAACAAAGTCATTTCCCGCCATCTGTCCGTATGTACGCTTAGATCTTTTAAACTGCACAACCGATTTTAATGCGGTTTTCAACAATAGATAGAGTGATTCAAGAGGAAGGTTTATAAGCAAGAAAAAAGGGTAGGTAGTGGTAAAGTAGGTGACCGCGAACGATGTCGCGCCGGGTCCACTAGATTATCTATAGAACATTTTTTATTAGTAAGACGGTGGGAGCTAACACATTTTCTAGTTTGTCGTTCTTAAACGGTATTTTAAGCATCTATAGAATGCTAAACATATTACCTTCCTCAACATAAATATCTTTGGCCTTCTTTAGGTTTTTAGTTTTGCGAACGAAAATGCAGAAACGTGTGTTCTCACTTGTCACCTAGCTAGTGCCAACTGCCGAGTAAAGGTCATCGGGCGATTTACCCGCTTTAAAAAACCCGCAAACTAGAAAAAATTAAATGATTTGGATAGGTCGCATCTCTGAGGCTAAATGAAATATAAAGAAGATCAAGTCGAAAAAAATTTCGGTCTGGTTGGTTTATCTACATTTTTAGGCAAAAACCAAAGATTCCGACGAACCAAAAGCACGTTATTTTTACGATACGTAGGGAAGAGGGCGACCATGCAAGCCAATTTTATTCTTCATAGCCAAGCATGACCGATTATCGGCCGAAATTGAATGAATGAATAAATGAAAAACCCGTTATTGCTTATACACAAAATAAAACAAAATCAAAGGACAAAACAAAATTGAAAATGAAATGAAATGAATTGAATTGAAATTGAATTTGATTAGAAGAAAAGGAAATCGTCGATATGGTAGTATGCAAGCTGATGGTAACGGGTTCCTCGGGTCTGACGGAATAGTATCATCGACGAGATAGACCACGAGTCAACACGAGTTGACTTCGAAGACAGTAGATACTTAAATTGTAGTAACTACTTATTAATGCATGCATTGGTGTTAGAAACATGTGATATCAATGCTTTAGGTCCGATTCGGTAGGAGTGAACACCAAGATCACGTGTCCGCACGTGCATATTTTATATGAGAAATATTGTGACATTGAAACTTGACAATATAGATTCCACTCTAAAAGTTATTGCACATCAGTACACAATAAATTAACAAAATGCTTCATTTATTGTTGTATTCAAATTGCCAAGTACATCTACGCCAGAACAAAACGACTTGGAGACATCGTCATAAAAACGTGCAAAGGCTTTCTTCATAGTAAAGATTTGGATGTGCGAAGGATAAGGAAAATAGTCTATAATCACCGTCAGCCCTCACATTCCTGGGGATACAAAGTAAGAGCTCGCACAAAATATCATATAATCCAGTATTTTAACCGTACAACTTCGTTGAAAGACACAAACGAGCCTGCGCCGTGTCTTAACTTTAAAGTCAACGCTAATAAAAGGACGTTCCCGCCGCCCTGACGTCCCAATCCAGTTTTAGTGTTCACAACAAAGTTACTTTAGCAACAACCACCAATTTTGAAAATTTATACCTCGGATGCTTCCTATGTTATTCACGCGAAAGTTCCAACCTTGCAGGGTGAAATTTATTGCCCACTGAACTAAAGTCTAGAAGCGAATACACTACCGTCGTAGGTAGTACTTGGGCTATTACATCAATGGCATTGGCAATGTTCTTAAGTAGGTTTTTATTACGGTCTCTTAGTCTATCATTCTCATTGTGTTTGTTCGTTATAGTTATGAATTTTCTGATTACTGTTCCTGTTGATGCATTTTATTGAATGCCATTAAGGTAAATGTAATGAAGCATACTAACTCTCATCGTCACTACCCATCCAGGTGAATTACAGATTACAATTGTTGCTTATAAATACATGTAGTGTTTTGAAACCATCTCATGTGTATAGAAGAATCTAATATTACTCTTTCGGATTAGAAGCCAAAGAAATCACTTCATTTTCTACTGAGCCAGACATCTTTTTTGTCAATACTCAGGTCGCAAGCGAATAATAATTATGTCGATAGAGCGGATGCTCTGTCACTTCCCAAAATATTGATGACGAGAATATTAAACCTGTATAAAGATGACTATTTAATCATATACAGTATCCATTGACGAGTATTGGCTCATGCAATGCAAAGATATATTGGCGCCGGCCTATTACGATAACAATTTTATGGAACTCGATAAGTTGATAATGCGATAAAATGAAAACAGTCTCAAGTTGGAAATAATGTCAATTTGTGAAAGCCGATAAGGGACAATGACTTCGAGAGGACGAAATTGATATACAAGGATAGAAGGGCACAGTCTAGACATATACTGCATACGAACGGCACTCAATAATAAAATACGATATATCTGACCTATCCCTGTCCTGTTTGACGTTTGAAAGGGATAACATTATATTCTTTGAACACTTGTAAATTCCTTGTAAATTTGATTAACTAAATCATCGCCATCACTGGCGTCGATTAGATGAAGTATGAAGAAAAATTTGGTAATAAAGAATTAATTTTATCTTCAGTACTTATCTACTTAAACTAAGCCAATAGTATGAGACTGCACTCGAGACTCGCCTTTAAACAATCCTATTGCCGAAGCCCCGAAGCCGTCGGCTTTTGACTTTGCTTACATTACTTACCTACACACATAGTTACTTTACTGAACATATTCCATTAATGCGTACAATATAAAGTTTGCCAGTTATGTTTGCCGACTGGCGCCATAGTCGTGTAATTGCTCGGACAAACAACAAACAGACAGACGCCTGATTTACTAATGTATCTAGTTTTAGCACTTACACAACCCTGCGAGGATAAGCCACGAAAACATGATGCTACGCGGCCGTGGTGTCATGTAGTGTAACGTACTTTGGCCATTTAGAGATGTGATCTTGGCCAGTTAGTGATGTAATTCTTACGCTTTATCAAAATATTATGCTTCGTAATCGATTTGACTCAAAATATAAAGTTATCTGCAATCATCATCGAGCATTGACATGTAATGGTGCAGCTCTTATATAGGCTTACAAACAGAAAAGTAAGCATTGAGAAAACAGCTTTTAAACACGAAGACGATACCGCAACTCTTGACCGCAACTTCGTCCGCGTAAAATTAGGTTATTTTTTAAGATAAAAAATGGCAGCTATCTGTCTATCCTTTGCCAAATTGTATACAAATCTAATATAGACACAGTTTCTTTCACATTTATACTCAGATATAAATTTTCATGAAATAAGACACATAAAGAGTGGCACTGTCATCTCTAGCCTAGCTATGTACTTAACGCAGTGTGAAGTTTTTTCGAAATCGATCCAGTAACTTCGGACATTGCCCCCTCTAGATCAAAATTCACAAACACACAAAAGATTGCTTATTACAGTATCAGAATAGAGATAGTATAGTAAATACTGACAGGACTGTCTAACTGAAATGAAAAACCAGCACGACCACCACGGTATAGTTTTCGGGTAATTTTTAGGATAACATGAGTATGATGCCTGATTAAGTCATTTATCCAGTTTTAGCACTTACACAACCCTGTCGACACAACTACGCCGCCGCCGTGTGAATAGCGAAAAAAATGGCCAAGAAGTGTCGGGCCATGCCCAGTGTAGGGTTTCGTAATTGCGCGTCAAAAATAAAATAAATAAATATGCTTGGACAAATTCACACAGCGCCGCACATCTAACCCCAAAGTAAGCAAAGATTGGGTTATGGGTGTTAGATAACTGATAAACTACGTATACTTTTTTTAAATACATACTTATTGTACATACTACTTCGAGACCCGTAACAGAAATTAAAATTAATCATTTCAATTTCTGCTCGGCCGGGAATCGAAACCGGGACCTCTGTGTGGCTGAAAGGCTAGGTTAACCAACTGAACCGCTCAGGTCGTAATGATACGAAACACGAATTAAAATTTTACTAATGTAATTACCACAGAACACTGTAAAAGTAGTTCTGGAAGTAGTTTTGAATGTTTTGTGGTAATTACAGCTTTGTCGGTCTAGTATTGTACTCAATTACAGCGGCTTAAGTGTTTAAAAAAATAACAGTCTAAAACTGAATATTTCGGCTGAATCGAAAGATCTCTATTTATCCTAAATCTTTTAAACGATCTATCCAATTATACCCCATACAATGAATGAATGAAATTTTGTTCACGAAATTATAACCATATTCATGTCAATATACTACTACTGCAATCCAGCGTCACGGCGACTGTCGTGGCATATACTGTGTGTGATATTTTTACTTACTTACTTACAGCCTTCTTGTAACGGGGGACAGACTGACGAGCAAGGGACAAAGGGTTCCAAATTTTGCTGCGGATCCCTAAAAATCACTTATTTACCATGCAGTGTAACGTACTCTGGCTTATTATGACCTTAGCCGTTTATTGTGTACTTAAATGTTTCT
Source organism: Blastobasis adustella (assembly GCA_907269095.1). NCBI lineage: Eukaryota > Metazoa > Arthropoda > Insecta > Lepidoptera > Blastobasidae > Blastobasis > Blastobasis adustella. The sequence goes on from OU026130.1 coordinate 11,710,565, forward strand.
GTATATAATTATATGTATATGAAATGCATAGTGCATGATGTCTGAATATGTATTGTTGCGTTGACATTTAAGTGAGAATCCAATTGACACACATTTCGACAAACGTCGATATCTAAGTACCTGCTATTCGACATAGTTGGGGTTTTATTGAAGCAAAACGCTGTATAGGCAACTACAGGTACAGAGCACCTTTTAGGAGCCTAATTCAATTCTAAAACTATTTGTTGTTCACAAACCGATGCTCTTACGGTGAGGGAAAACATCGTGAGGAAACCTGCACGTTATACAGGCAACTGAATGATCCAATCTAGTCAGGCCCTGTTAAGAGGGTCACGAAGGTCAGTTGGCAGTCGCTCCACTGTAACTACCTGATCTGCCAAATCCTAGATCATGGTTAGGCACAAGTTAAGGCGTAAGAAGAACAAAAATTAGGACATACGGGTGACAGTTACCTCTTTCAGTCGAGTCAGTATGAAAAAAAAAACAAAAGCAACTATCGCTTATTCACTCGAAGGTGCTCTGAATTGTATTGCTATCTACTTAATCCTAATATCGTTTTCGAAGCGAGGTTGACAAAGGTCTTCCGCCCAGGACCCTGAGACTGGTTGTCCATCTCGGGAGCCGATTGACTCTCCGAGGCCGTATACTATGTAATATACCTACTTATACCAGAAGCCATTTGTAGAGCGAAACTAGTAGAAACTGACTCATTTCCGATTCGATAAAATGCAATAATCTTTTGCAAAATGATGTCAATTACAATTTCTCATATCCACCGGTGATTTCATGATTTGATGTAATCCTTAATCTATATCTAAACATTACGCATCAGAATAGAATGATATGAATCGAACTTTTTATTTAATTTATTATCCTTAATCGTCACCAGGGGCTTATTTAATAAACGTGACAGTGACAGGTGACAATCTGACAATTTGTCAATTTTCTGTTTAATTAAGATTACCACTGGCAAAGTCATTGTGGTACTTGTCGTGACAATTTGACATATTTCCGTTTAATTTGCTACCTACGGGGTCGCGGTACCTGCGCAATTGATTTGAGGTACCTTTTCATATATGCCTTGAACAATTCCAAGTTCTAAGTTTAAATAATAATTAGGTATGCTACCATATAATTTGTACAAAACGAAGTTTTTAAAATTGTATGTGTGTTTGTCCTTCTTCAGCTTAAATCTGGATGTTTCTTCAAGATTATGGTTTAAAGGCTGGAGAGTCATAAATTATACTTTTCGCCTAACCTTGTGTAATAGTCGTCGGATTGGTAATTGATTGTTACTAACCACAATATTAGAATAATAATTTAATTATTTTTCTAATCTCTGTACCTTGACCTAAAACCTAGGCGTGACCACGTCTATCATTTGTCCATTTGTCATAATAGGTATATGAATATTATCTCATTCTCCATAAAAACATATGCCAGTGAACCTCCTCCCTTTGTCCATTTACTTAAAATGTAGTTGCTAAGGACCGCATTTAACTAAAAATGACGTAAGTACACCGTACATTACCTACCAATGAAGGAAAATCAATAAATGATATTGTTATTTCACATGAGTAGGTAACTCATAAAAAGTTATGCAAAATTGACTTAGAATACCTAAAAGGATGTATAATATATAAAAGGATGTTATGACATCGTTTCATCATCACAGCCTGTAACAGTACACTGCAGGACTTAGGGCCTCTCCCACGAAAGGGGAGGTTATTGCCATAATCTCCACGCTTGGCAGGCGGGTTGGAGATCACAGTGTTTAAATATAATAATGGAAAATGCTGGTGCCCATTTTCCAGACTACGGAGACTCTTGATCTTTTGCCACCCATGAATGTAAGGGGTTGGTGCTATTTTACTCTGCCGGACACCACACGGCCAATTCCACAGAACAATTTAAAGTCTCACAGATAATTAAACATATGACTTACATAAAAAAGGGGACAAACATTGGTTTTTCTGAGTAAAACAACAATAAAGCTAATAGAACAACCAGTAAATTGTACTTAAGCAATAAAAATCAAAACATAATAAAACGAACGCGTGCGTCAAACGATGCAAGCCACTTAACCGAAGCTTCAAATCGTCAATTAAGTAAATAGAGATGTGACTGTTGCATAAACTTTTATTCCAATGCACTTACGAGGTACTAAAAGGACATAGAGTAAAAATATACTAAAGAGCAACATTGTGCACTGCATACTTTATTGGTCGTCGTTAGCGATATTACTGGACAGTGGCGCTGACGTATGAATGGTTATAGTACGGTGAACGCAGCCGTTAGATGCGCAGACGCAATATGACGACATTGACAATCATGTGGCCTACCATCGAAATGTCAATGAACCGAATACTCGTCCCAATTCCCCTGTTTTGAGTGCTGAAACCAAATGATACAATAGTAGGCACCTAGTAGGTGTAGTCTTCTTGAACCACAGTGTAAATAAATTATTTGAAGCTGCTTTATAACAGTTACTGTAACTGTAAGGTAAATGAAACACGGAGAGGATGTTTGTGATAGGTGCTCTAGTGTTGATAGGATCTGTTCTCGCAGTAGATTTTGGATTCGAGGGTTCGATTCCCGGCCGGTCAGAAATTGAAATAATGAATTTTAATTTATTTTACAGGTTGTATGTATAATGAGTATGTATTTATAAATATATTTAAGTAGTATGTCAGTTTTCTGGAACTCATAACACAAGCTTTGTTTAATTTGGGGCTAGATCGCGCTGTTTGAATTGAAAGGTTCAAGCATCTTCATAATAATTCTTTTTTATTCTCAGTCTGATTATAAAATCCATTAAGTATTTTTTATTGACGTACAAGCCTTCACTGTTACCGTCACATGCTTCGTATTTCAAATTCTATAAAATTTTCTCATCTTTTAATTTACTAAAAACGTACCTAGTGACTCTACTAGCCTATAATGAGTTTCTTGCGTAAAAGAATCACAGGGATTTTTTTTCATCAATAGGTACAAAAAAATTAAACAGTGCCATGTAACAATTGTGTTTGAACAAACAAAAACTGCTAGAAAAATTGCAAAGAAGCATTGAATAACCAGCGTTACCTAACATAGTTTCTGCAAGGTTTCGATATAACTATAGTTGTAGCTGGATTTGTACTCTGTAGTTTCATGCTCTTTGCAATACCCACACAACGCACGAGTGCGAATTTTCTTATTAAATTCTAATCTTACTGTATTTAGTAACCACTCGTACCTGTTACAAAGATTCAAGCCTTTAAGAAATGAAACCTGGTGTTACGAATGTCCATGTGATCAATAACCCAGTTTTTTGTTGCTTCTCCTACAAAAAAACAAACTAGAAAAATAATTATCAACCTTCGTAGGTACATAGAAGAAAGCTTTTTTTTTTTAAGTTGCTCCCTAGAATTACCAAATTTATTTATGTATCATGTGACTTTTGAGTGTCACTGCTAATTACCATATTACCTACCATTAGAAATCAAATCTCATATATTTATAATGAAAGGATATTTTTGCCAGGATTATTGAATTTAACTCCTTTGGTCCGATTGATCTGTACCTACCTTACAAAAACTCAAGAACCACTCCTCCTAATACACGGAACCTCTAAATACAAGGATCGTCAAACAGTCAAAACAATATTATCGCATACTTAACTCACTAGCGTACTGTTTTAGTCATCATAGTAATTGCTCATTGCCATTCTACAAATCGTTAATAGCGTTAACATATACAAGCTAATTAATATAACTGATGGTTTGTATACAATCCGTTAAGGGGTCATGGGCAATGCCGAAACTGTTGCTACGCGCTTGGTAAATGAATCTAGAGTCGTTGGTTTATCTACTTCCTTTCGTCATAAATTGTCGTAAGAGTTTCAAGATTTTCAGAACGTTTTCGACGATTACAGTTTCTGAGCGCGATGACCTAACCTAACGTAACGTAACCTATTACTAGGTATTACAGTTTTTGAGTGAAACTTCGCTTGTGTAGCCTTTGTTAAAAACCTTGTCCTATTACCGGTCCTAGTCTACGTGCGTTTAGTACAAATCCAAAAATCAGGGTCGATACTACTCGTTACCCCAAAAATCCCTGGGCCAAAAGAATAGTTCCCGTCAGGTGGCAGGTTCCGATCGTGGCTTTTATGACAATTGGCAACACACTTCATCAGGTCTAGACCGGTTCGTCTGCACGATTAAGTCAGCTTGTAGGTGAGTTCGGGTACCCCTCCACGGTACTAGCGTCTTTGTCACCATTATTTTAGTTCGGCGTTTTACTGTCAAGTACTCAAAGTATCTCCTTATCTAAAGGGGAATTACTTCTCTGCCATTTATTTACTTACTCGCAAACTAAGCCCCACCAAACGGTTTGGCTATGTTCATTATTAGAGGCCGGGGAGCCACGCGTGAGGTACGGGTCGAGGCAGTTGCGTTGAATACGTCGATCGAACAACCGTTCCGTCCCTGTGCCATATACCCTGACTAAAAACCGGTATGTGCTCCAACGATTTGTATGAAATTTGGCACATAGGAATTTTTTTATTTTATTAAGGAAATTCAAAATAAGCAGTTCAAGGCATCACCGAATTTCACGAGGACGAAGTCGCGGGAAAAGCTGGTAATTACAAACACCAGGGACCAGACGTCCTTTTTATGAAAAGCCAACTATTTATTTAATTTATTTTTGAAATATTTTTTAGGTAGATACCTATTTTTCGTTGCAGTTCGCGATTTTCTTTCTTGCAATTTTCGGTGATGCAATAATTTTTTGCAATGATTCAACAGTTGATAACGCGTGATTCAGAGCTGCAGTTTATGACCCTGCGCTTAAAGCATCATAAAAATCAAACACTATCGCATTAGCGTCTAAACGTAAAAACTTTAAAACCTTTACTTAAAATTTTAAATGTTGCTGTATTTTGTACTTGTATTTCTTATTTTTATTGTGTTTGACCGCGACTTCGTTCGCGTGGAAATCGTTTTAGGTCAGTTTATTATTTTCCTATGAACTCCCTAATGTATGACCATTTTATATGAACTCCCTAATGTATGAAAGCTAGTACTGCCGGAGAGGTCAACCTGTATCTATGGTTATCCAACCGAATTAGATGAAACATGGCCTAGATTCGTAGTTCCGGAGATTAGCGTATACAAACAGACAAACAAACGTATGTTATAATTTATTTAATGTTTGTCTGTCTGTATGTTTATACAGATAACAATTTTAAAAATTATATTTCTATTTCATCATCGCCCTAAATTATTTTTTTGTAAATATACATATTCAATGTACAGTCACACTTTTTTACTGTTTTATTACATGATATTGATATTGATATTGATATCTGGTATTAAGTAAGTACTATGTTTTAGAAAACAAACCCTGCCTAATACCTAAATACCTAAACTAATAATTAGGCATTTGTTCCTCTAATGCAGCACCTGCAGTATTTATGCTAAAAGTTTATTCTCGCCTAGCAGTCAGCTCACCAATGCCCTGGCATGACGAATGTTTGCACAGTGCATACCACCGGCCCATTGCAGCGGCAACATTGCAAATATAGAAAGAAAGGTACAAGGAATTTTGGGTTTGTTTCGTTCACAGAATTCCGCTTTATGTGACGTGAATGCTGGTAATATGCATTTTAAAATAATATTAGAAATTTAAAAATATAGGTACCTATACCATTTTATTAAGTGTTAATAGGTAAAGTTATACAATTTCATTTTACGACGACTTTATAATTTTTTAGTATGTAATTTATACGTATTAGAGAAAATTTTTAAATATGTTACTAAAATGTTTTATGTGTACCTTAATAAACAATAGTTTCGGCTGTAAAAAAATAATTAAAAAAACACTTTTTAGGTATAGAATATAAAAAGTGCAATAAATAATGTTAGTTCTTGCGTTTATATAGGTAGGTACAGTTCTATAAAAACTTTTGGAAGTAGGTATAAAAAAGGCATCACCCCGCGACCAAGTTTTGTAGATATCTGATACCGTAGCGCATATTTGCATCTATAAACAGATGTTTCCATTGACCACTACGCCGCAGTATACCAAGAAGCCATTGAATTGGCAGCACCGGTCAAGGGTACAGTGAGGGCCCAACAAAGGGAGACACCATAAAACTCATTAGCACCTCCTACTCAGAAACCCGCACACCGAGTTGACATTCTAAGTTCAAAGAAACTCATTTAAGAGCGAGATACGTAAACAAACACGTAAATTTTATTTACAACATATCACTGTTTATTATTATTACACATATAACTACCTCTAATATGTATGACTAGCTGTTATCCGCGACATCGGCAGCGTTAGCTGTCAGCTTCGTCTGGACTGGTCATTTCTATAAAAGCACAGCGTCACTCTAATTTTCTGTTTTCTATGGTCACTTAATAACTAAATTTAAATTACGAACGAATTCCCGTAGATAAAATAAATGTGTTATGAGTAGCCCCAATAACTAAAGCAGTTAAATAAGCGATTGTAGACGACTTAGTGCGAGTTTACAGTGACAATTATATTTGAAAACCGCTAAAGACTGCATTTTAGCGCCCCTGGCGGTTACGCGATGAACCACACCACGCCACGATTTCGGTCATATTGGCGATAATGCCCCGGTTGTAGTCCCGCGCGCGAGTGCCCGAGTTCCGCGTTGACCATGATCCAGGATTTGTCAAATCAGGTAATTACAGTGGAGCGACTGCCATCTGACCCTGGGAACCTGACCATATTGGATCACGCTTAAGTGTTGGAGTTCGCCACGCTCTCGTTATCGACTAAATACTATCGTCACTGTAAACTACACTACGCCTTCAGTTCACATTTGCTTCTCTCCTCGTGAGTAGGTGTGAGTATAATAATTATTTAGAAATGCTAGAGGGGCATAACATAACTGCAAATCGTAGTGACCGTGACTACCTCATTACCTCTATTTACAAACGTACCGTTCCATAGTTTTAGGTTATGCAAGTGGAACAGATTAGCACTTGTATGTTCCTATCGACCTACCGAGGTGTTGGATGTTTTCAAATACCTACTGATAAATAATTCGTCAGTGCAAGAGTGTTAGTGTCGTTTATGTGGGGAGTATAACAAGGTACATTTTGATTATGTTTGAAGGGTAAATAAGCCAATGAGCGTAGTTATTATATACTCACAATTGCACTAATAAACACAGTTAGTAGGACAATATAATTGATTACCTTGTCGGTGAAATATGTAATATCTATCAGTAAACCTCTAGGTAAATGACTAACATGTGCCATACTATATAAATAATAATAATCTTGGCGTTGTCCCGGTTAATAATGTCCCGGTTGGGCTCTCGCGCACCCGACCCGGGGTTCGCCTGAACCGTGACCCAGGATCAAGTGATTACAGTGGTCTGAGGATAATTCTGAGGTCTAAAGGACCGCAGACGCTACGTAAAAGAAGATAAGAAATGAAGATATCTGTAGGATAACTAAGGTCACCGACATAGGTTCCAGAGTAGCAAAACAGAGTACCGATGGGCCTCGAGTTCTCGAGTGGCGACAACGTACCGTAAGTCGCAGCGAGGGACTGCCCCCACGAGATGGACGGACGACCTCGAAGTCACCGCGTAGGAATCGCGCATAAATCGCGTCGCCTACCATACTGGCGCGGGCCATGCATTAATAAATAAATAATTTAATAATATATATAATAAAGTTTCTGTTACAGTTAAAATCAGTGAGACAGTTGAGCAAAGGTGACCTTATCGCTACAAGCGATCTCTTCTAGGCAACCTTCACAGAAATGTAGAAAAGAAATCGAACAGCAGATAGAGTGGAGCCAAGTACAACTATAGGAACAGTCAGTCAGGAATATATACCTTGATTTTCTTAATGAATTTCATTTTCGTATTACAAAACTCAAAACAAAACAGTACTTCTAATAAGCCACTAAATAATGGTAATCGGCTATTTACCTAATTCTTAAAAGGTACAGAATTACTGTTTAACGAAACTTTAATGGACTTCGTGCGCAATATGCGTAGTTTCTAGATACATTAAACTAACACTGTAAACTATGTACTTTACAGTGTATTATGGATAGTTGAAGATACAGTGTAAAGTGTAAGATAACCAAGATAATTTTCATATTAAAAGAGATATTTACAATATTTACATAATACAACATTTTATAGCAACCAGTATATATAAGTAAGTGTTTTTGTGTACATTAAGAGCGTCGGTGGCCGAGCAGTTAGAGTATCTAACTCGTAAGCGAGAGGTATCGGGTTCAAATCCCGCTGCAGCCATGTACCACTGTCTCTTTTCTGAGTTACGTACATTAGTTGAATACTAACCGATGCTCTTACGGTGAGGAAAAACATCGTGATGAAACCTGCACATCATCAGGCGACTGAATGTGTAACCATATTCCTATCTGGTCAGGTTCCCCTGGTAGCATTGTCACGGAGGTCAGATGGCAGTCGCTCCACTGTAATTACCTGATTGGTTAAATCTTGGATCATGGTCAAGCCGGACCCCGGGCCTTCGTGCGCGAGAGCACATCCGGGACATTAACGCCGAGATGATTATTATAATATAATAAACTTTTCTGACATTATTATAGAAACCAAAATTGTATAAACATTTGGGACAATTCACTCAGTAATCGCGTCCGTCTGTATCGGCTCTAAAGGTCGTAGACCCCATGTAAACAAGAGACGCAGAAGAGAAGTGGGAGAAGGCGTAGGGGGAGGCCTAGTTCATCAGTGAACGGCCAACAGTTAAAATGGATGATGATGATGATAAGACCAACGCACTTAAACTGCCGCAACAAACGAAAGAACACGGCGTATTATAAGCTAACGGTCCGACATACGAGGGCCCAATCGACAGTAGGTCTAAATCAGTGATCCCAAATTTGCATCATCAAACATATACATACATACATACACACACGTACCGTCATAGAGCTAGGCCACTTCATTAATGCAGGCACACGCGTACGAGCGTTTGCCCACACATAACTTAGAGTTTTCCTATGACGTGCCGTGTTAAATTCGTGTTTTTAATTTGTATGCAAATACTTAAAGGGAATGTAGCACATTCCTTGCGTTTCAAAATAATTATGCGAGGTGCTTTCCATGGGTGTTTAGTTTACTTGTGCCATCTGGAGTCCGGCAAAGTGGAAGCATCAAACTCTTTCACTGTTGTATCCATGATTCAAGGCGACCAATATAACTATACAATCATCATCTTGGCGATAATGTCCTGCTGTGTTTTCGCGCGCGAGAGCCGGGCCATGATCCAGGATTTGGCAGATCAGGTAATTGCAGTGGAGCGACTGCCATCTGACCTCCGTGACACTGTTAATAGGGGAAACTGACCAGATCGGATCACGGTTACACATTTAGTCGCCCAAATGTGCAGGTATCGTCACAATGTTTTCCCTCATCGTAAGAGCATCGATTAGCGACAACTGAGAAAAAAGTCACATGTACAAGTACATAATTCGAACTGTATATCGTATTTTGTACATAAGTGCATTGCACCCGACCCGATACCGATTTTGATGAAATTTTCAGGCAATGTTCAGCTTAGGCCTGCAGGTGAACCTATATAGTTTGATACCTGTGCGAAGTGGGGTCGAATCACAGGAATATATTCTTAAAGTAGCAATATACATCTTATGCTTTTATATTGTGTTGAGGTACATGAATGGTTCATATGATGTGTGGTGGAAAGAGGTCTCTCAGAACTAAACGCGACTCTCAGCAAGCGGTTGAGCAGGACTGACAAGGATAGAGAACTTTAGTGTCGGATGCCCAAACTCATTTCGGATCGCTACATGATCATAGTATATTTATGGGTAATGTTTGAAAACAATTAAAAGGAAACATGTAAACAAAGAAAATCACGTAATAATGCATGATACGAGAGTACAACAACATAATATTGTTACATAATATAACACAATGTGCCATTCAAATTCAATGCCATCCCAAGGCTCGAGTATGGAAGAAACGTGGTCATTAGGATGTCACTGGTCTACCACACGCCAAAACAATTGCTCACAGTAATATCACACGATAACACAACGCCACGATGTTCATTAAAGGCTTCTTGTGGTTTGGACGTAATTACTATGCAGCATGGGTGCCTTCAATACGACGTACTTTATATCTACATGTTAAAAATTGGTTTTGCCTATTAAGCCTATTTGCAGTCCATGTTATAGTTTCCTTGTAAACTCATGATTTGATCCTTTAATGCTTGACAAATATAAGTGTAAGGTAGGTAGGCAAATGGACATTTAGCTATACCTAGTACCTACTGTAATTAAAACATAAAAGGTAAATTGTTACCATCTTACCTAGTGGCAAGGGATGATGCGGCCGAAGATGAAACATGCCTGTCTAGAAACAGTCCAGTAGTCCAGATGAGATGAGAGAATGTTAAGGGACACTCGCACGTGACATGTTCCGTTTCTTAGCCATAATGCGTACGGCTAAAAGGTTTTAAGCAGTATCTGTGGATAGCTGGAAGATCCACGACATGAGGACGCCCGGTTCGCGTTTCCTGATGGCGGAAAGGGGTCGGCGGAGTAAGATCGTGGAACTGCTTCGCACACTGCCCAAAATGTATCCTGTAGAATACCGATAGACGCGCAATCCTACGCCGAAACTCGAGGCTCTGCATTTTATCATCAATCAATAAGTCAAGGAGCCTCGGTGGGCGAGTAATTAGGGTATCCGACTCGTAAGCGAGGGGTTCGAATCCCACTACGGCCATGGACCAATGACTCTTTTCTGAGTCATGTATGGTAGTTGAATGCTAACCGATGCTCTTACGGTAAAGGAAAACATCGTGATGAAACTTGCACATTCAGGCGACTGAATGTGTAACCATGATCCAATCTGGTCAGATTCCCCCGGTGGCAGGGTCACGGAGGTCAGATGGCAGTCGCTCCACTGTAATTATTTGATCTGCACAAATCCTGGATCATGGTCAAGGCGGACCTCGGACCCTCGTGTGCGAGAGCACAACCGAGACATTAACGCCAAGATGATTTTTTAATAAATTGAGGGTCAAAATAATCCAATTTGCACGTGTAAAATGTGTATTTCAATTGTTATACTGACTACCTTTTCAAACACGGAACACAATAACGCAATTACTTGAATCTCAAGGTTAACTTTATGTCAGAAAAAAAATCCATAGTTTTACTTAAATATTTGAGAACACATTCGGGGGTTTACCGCCTTCATTCCTACAGTTCCGATTTATGTAAGTCCGATATTTTTAGTTTTGAATAAAAAAATGTCGTTTGGCATATCTATGCTAATAAGTTTTATTAGTCTATTCACAATTTTGAGTACTTTAACTAATTGTTGTCAATTATAACAGTAATAACTACAAACAAACATTGACAATAAAATAATATTTAGGTCTTTTCAACTAATAGCGTGAGTTTTTATAGTAGAGGTGGGCAAATTAGTAAGGCGGTGATCACTTAACACTTGATGGAAAGTGATCACCGCCGCCCATAGACACCCCCGAAGGAGTTTTACCAGTAAGGTCTTACTTGACCTCTCTCTGACATGAACCAATGCTCCAAGCAGTCCTATAATATTTTGCTCCAGGACTCTACGTAAGTTACGTTAAAGGGTTTTCTCAACACTGCTACATAGCAACAACAAAGAAGCCAAAACAACAAAAACACCTCCTTCCAGAAAACGACGAAGTAAAATCCTGCATCATTAATTCAGTGGATAATTAGTGAGGGGATTGTCATCGGTTAGCGACAGCCACTGCGGTTGGGGTGCATAAGAAATAGGGGGTGTTATTTACATGAATAGGGAAATCGGTGGTTGCGACGCGATGCGATACCGTTTTCTTTAACGCGTTTTATGGATGGTTATATGGGGTTTGTTGTGTTTTTTTCCGTTGTCAATAACAGCCGTAAATTACTGTCGAGATAGGTTTCGCCATATTATCAATATTCTGTGGTGTATAGTACATTACTGTTACAAAATTTCAGCTCAATTGAACGGCGGAAAGTGGGTCAAATTGGCTTGCAAGATTTGACCCGAACACAGATACAAATATTGCAAGTTAAATAAGCATTGGTTTTCAAAGAAAGGAATGGTAACTCACTTGTTGCAGGTATAAAGGTGTTACATAGATTATGATGTTCAAAAAGGACCCTTTAAGATCATTACAATTTAACATATTAAAATCTAAGGTACTAAACTCTTTTTGTTTTTGGGGTTAAAATATGAAAATCAGGTACCTAAGTACGTAAACGGTAACACTAAACCAGCAAGTACTGGAAACACATATAAAATAGAGTTTTCCAATACTATTGCGTGGTTTATTTTCTCCTAAAACTTGCACAAATGATTACACATGACATACAGCCTTCTAAACAACAACGCGTGTATTCCGTCAATCCGTTTGTAATCTACGTCAAAACGATCGTCGCACATTCTATTGAATTTGACCTAATCAACTGTGAATTTATTGTTGTCCTTTAACCGAAACCGGCTCCTTGTCATCACGCATGGTTTTATAATTTTGTATGCAAAATTAATTAATTGTATTAAAGAATTATCATTCTTGTGTTTTAAGTTTATTATTTAAAATTAATAAATTCGAGATCGTCGATAATACGAATAGCACAGCGTTGGATGGAATGAAGTGTAAGGAGCTAGTATTGGGGTGCACCAGCCCATGCGTGGGAGTGTGAAGCACTATTTGACTTTGCCGAAGGAGAAGTGATCGCTTGGAGTAGTGATCCCTAAACTGGGCTACGTTTAATACCTATTTCGACGCCAAGGATCCCGATACTGTTCCAGATGGTAAGGGGAACGTTCTAGAACCGTGACACGTCTATATCAAATGGAAACTTTTTCGCCCTAAACGCTCAAATGTTTTTTTTATTGAACAGGATGTGATTTCGCGCGCCTCATTTGGAGACCAGCTCCAGGGAGGTCTCGATTTCAGACACAACTTTGACAATGGAAAGTAACCATCTTCGTCAGACTTTTGATTAATATGCAGAATTGGCGAACAACATTGGCGACAGCATGGAACTTTAGGGAACATGACCAGCCTGCGACAACTTGGATACTTTTCCCGGACCAGAAGCGGGCGACCCACTTGCATAACCCCTTGAGGAGCATGGGCTGGTAGCTTCGATAGAAGTGCCTTACCTCAGACCCGATCGAATGCCTTTGCGATGTCCAGACTGACGGCCAACGCTTTCCTCTTACTCTCAATGCTGCCTATCAGTGAGTCAGGTACACTAGAAGGTCACCGGCTCAGCGACCTTCACGAAAGCGGTATTGACGGTCGCTTATCAGCTGGTTCTCCTCTAGGTAACTAACGATCTGGATGTTTATTACTTGCTCAATTATTGAGTCGGCTAAATGTGCAGGTTCCATCTCGATGATTTTCCTCACCATATGAGCATCATATATAGTTAGTGATCAACTAATGTACATAACACAGAAATGAGTCATTGATACATGGCGGCAGTAGGATTCGAACCCGGAACCTGTCGCTTACGAGTACCCCTCCTTACCCCTGAACCAGTAGCCCACCGACGCTCTACGTGCCAAAACTCGTCTATCTAGTATTCGCGTAAAAAGTTCATGACCCATGACCCTCTTAAAAATAAAATCCGGAATATACAAGTCTTGCACCTAATCAATCTACATACTACTATCGCAGGCATTCCACGAGGTCACCATTATTTATATATTCTCCAAAGCTAATTATTTCTCAAAGAAAAACGTATACTAAACAAAAAAAAATACTAATGAAAATTCCTTAAAACCTGCTGTTGTCGCCTACTAGTTTTGCGATTAGCATATACCAACAATAAATTATTGTTTCGACAAATAGTTATTAGGTATCTACACTTTAGATATGAATCTTAGAAGTTTGCAGCAATATGTCAAAATGTAATTAATTATCTTTACATTTGTTGTTTATTGAATTAGCAATTTTAATAGAGATACCAAGCCCGTCGTCGACGACTTTAGCATTTTTTGTAGCATGGTTTAACCGGATATAAAAACTATTTTTGTACGAAACACAGTCTATTATTGCACCGCTCGCCACCGACAGGGAGTTCAGCCTCGCACCTTCGAGCCAAATTGGTCGCGTAATGTACGGTTCCAAAGGAACTTTCCATGCACAGTAAGGTTGTGGAATTAACTAGCTAGAGAGGTTTTCCCTGGAGAGCACAACATGTAGTTCTTCAAGAAAGGGGTGAAAAGGGGTGATGCCCCTGGTATTGCAAACGTCCATAGTCAGGCAGGCTGCAAGCTTGTTTGCCACCTTAGTGGTAGAAAAAAACATATCAAACTAGTAATAAAAGGGTATTCATTTAAGACATTTTCTGCTGTCATCATTGCAATAAGCTTTCACTGATTAATAAATTGAAAACCAATAGGTGTAACCGAAAGCGACAACAACGCTTCCTCGGGCGTCAATTTGACACTTAAAATTTATCTTTGGCGGTAGAACTGGACCATTGGCACGTATTTCCACCGCATTGTAGGTTGAGGCCGAAGAAAGCGAGAACAGGCCCTTTTTGAGGGAAATTTATTTATCAGCGTCTATTCCACATTCATTTTCTATAAGCCTCATTGGCGTTTCGGTCGTGACGTTTGTCAATTCTGTCTCTGTTGGGCTCTTTTGATAAATTTTATTTATTTTCTATTTTTTTCCTGCGGTCTTCGGAACTATTTACATATTTTGTCTGGTAGTATTTTCTACAGACGTGGATTGCCATAAACTCTGATATACTCGTCTGCGTTATGACTGGCCTTTTGTGCGACTTTCGTCCCATTGTTATCGTTGTTATTAATGCATTGTCGTTATGTCTGTTTTGTTGACGATCATAAACAAATGCCACTATGGCGTGTAATTTATTTCACTACTCTAAAGATAACTAAATAACGAGATTAGTTCTGGTATCATCAAAGGAATAGGTTCCCGAAATGAAACAGTGCCTATAAACTAGCGTATACATATAGTGGCACTGGTCTAGTGACAGCGTGCTTTCGAGATCGATAACCAAATTTAAGCAATGCTCGCAATGTCCGGGAACTGGATGGGTGGCCGCGTTTCGTACTTGAGGCTAGTTGAACTTCGGCGCCGCAACGAGCTCGCCATCCGTGTAAAAATTATTTCACTTACCAGAATGCTACATTATCACTGAGTAACATAGGCTACTTTTATCTCGGGAAAATAAACGAATTGCGCGCGGGTGACAACCGCTGAGAACGAAAGAGTTTATCTATCGGCCTCTTGTTTGCTGGTTCCATTTCAACTGTCACTGTTTCTAATCTTTACGTAATAAAATACCAAACCTAAAAAAGCAACAGGCAAAATACATGGCGCTGGCTAGGTGCTTCGTAAAAAGTCTTCAATTAATTTCCAGCTAGCTATGTTTGACTCGGCGACACGCAAACTGGTAGGTACCCATAATAATGTAGGTGAGCGCTGAACTAAGTCTGATATGGCTGTGGGGTCATTGGATTAATCCAATTGATGTTAAACTGTAAGGCTTTGTTCAATGCAACTTGATTTTCTGCTATCAAGAATTACAAATCGTATTTTCCACCATGCGCTTTATATTAAAATGCGTACAGTAAAGTGATTACACGTCATTTAATTATGTCATAATATTTTGAAGTTGTTTACCATCAAGCAGTCCGTAAGCTTGTTTGAAACCTTGTTTAAAAAACACGCGAATGAATTACACGCCCTGTACGCCCTCCGTATCGCTACAAGTAGCCTTAACATAACGTAGGTATGTGTTTTTGTTGTCTATCTAGACTGAATTCGGTCGGACGAGTAAACCCATAAAGGTGCCGCCATATTAAAGTGACGTGATGTTACGTTAGAGCAACTCGCCAGCTGTGGGATTTGGTCGCATCAGCGACGTAACCTAAGACAAGTGTGTTGCTAAATTCAGTCATGTCTAGACTTCGATTTTTCATACATTTACTGTGAGAGCTGATTTCCCATGCATCACGTAAGTACGTCACAACACGTCACTGTATTTTACTAGTCAACCTGTTGGTTGACAAAAGGCATATTATGTTTGGACAGCGAAACTGCCGATTTTTTTCTCAACGATTTCTAGTTTAGGTACTTGTTTAAAACAACCTGTTCAAACAAGCTTTTATAACTGGATTAAGATAGCGTACAGTAAAATCATATTATTATGTAAAGTGGCAAATTTACAATCAATATTGTGGCCCGTTTGACTCAATTGATTTTATTCGAAACCCATTTGAAATTTACGTGACAAGAAGCCATATTGTTATTTCGTGTGTGGCTTCTGTGGTGACATGGTAACAGAATAAATTAGTATAGCCGATATCGGTGTCGGCGGTAGGTAGGTGCACGTACCTATTTAGCTATAAGTACCTACATATTACGCTTTAAATTGGGAATTCAGTGTATTAAGGTATCTATATCCTAGCTCTATTAACTACAAAACCCTTTTTATTAGCGTAGCACTGAGTGTTTCTGGATAGACACCTAATTTGCTGACTTTATGAAGAATGTGGGGAAGCCTTTGGCCATAAGTGGTAGCTCAGCTTTTAATGTATCGAGACTAACAGGTGTAGTTTTATTGTTCTTACTCTATAAAATATTCCTATATTATAAGTGTTTCATTCCCCTGTGTTACACGGGTGAAATACGGTAGGTACAAGAATTTAAACGTACTGAATTTTAGTTACGTAATATCGATAAAAAGCTTTGACTCTACGACCATTATAATTTGAGGTTCTTACTCGTACATAACTCTCAGTCCTTACTACACTTAACTTTATCAACTTCTTATGTAAATGAGCCTCATGGATAGCTTTTGCTTTGTAAATTACTTTGTTGTGACATCTGAACTAACAGCGAAAATTGCTATTTCTGTTATATTTTCACGCCTAAGCCGATGAACAGATTTGGATAAAATTTGGCAAGGAGATAGAATATGGTAACCTGGGGCATTTGATTATCTCCAAAATAGCCGAATTTTACGCGAACGTAACAGACTACCTATATAGGTAGAAAAATACTGTTAATGTTATTTCGGATGCTTTGAATAGTTTGAAGAGGAACAAGTTCTCAATTGATAAAATATTTTTCCGCCAAACAGATAAACGCTGAGAAAAGCTAGTGTACAATAAAGAGTTTATCTATCTATCTCTTGCTTATTTATTTGATTTCCATTATAGGTACTGGATTAAATAGCTTGATGTTTTGTCGAAATCGAAAAACATTTGTAATGGCCCAATTTGGGTATCTATACGATATTCGAAAACCCAGATTTCCACTCTGTAAATGGGACCTAGTTTCCTTAGCGGGCTATTTGTTACCAATAACCATATTTCATATGCTATATGACGATGTCGATTTAATATATCATATATTTGCATACGATTAGTATAACTTTATTGTTTTCGTCTGACAACTTTATTTATTGAGGTACCAAATATTTGAAAATATTGAATTTCAAGTTTGGTAATTTGATCCGTGCAAATTAAGTATAGGCGCCACCATAATTTATTTGGAATGGGCGTAGGTACCACACAAACGAGGAGTTTCATCCGTTTTATACGCACTTCAACTTTATTGATATCTTTATTTATTTTGTTTGTGTCCTATAATTATGGTTTAACTCGGAATGACTACGAAACTGGCGCAAAAGATGAAAAAATTAAAATATTTAAAGGATGACATAGACGCCGACACAAAATGTAATTAAGCGAAATAAGCCACCAACCATTAGTTCAAGCTTCGCTCATTTAGAGGGGAGTGTTTCTCAGGCGAGAAATATGAAAGGATTCATTTGTATGTTGGAAATAAATCGTTTAAATTGCGCCGGGCTTTAAGATTTAAAAAAAATTTAAAAGCCTTGTAAACAAATATATAACAAACCAGAAGCATAGATATTGGTGTAATATTGAAAATATGATCAAACTACCTTTGTCCAGAGCGCGCTCGGTAAACACTGCTAAATGGCTTGAATTCCAATTGTATTTAAGTCCAATTGTTTCTAACAAACAATTGCATTAACCTTATTTACATGTATCAAAAACTTTAATTTAAAATATCAACGATTCAGCAGATGAAGTTCTAAGGTAGTTCCATACGCGTTAAAAGCGACATTGGTATGCATGCAGCGCCATCGGCTATCAATTCAGAATCGATATATATTTCTATTACTCGATGAACGTTGAATACAAACGACTCTTTCCTAATTTACACATACTGCTGTCTAAAATATTTACGAATGGAAAATAAAATGTGAACGTACTTGGGATACATATGCCCATTAAATGATAATAGATTTTGCCCGACTTACTTACATTAGTTGAATACTTACCAATGCTTTAATGGTGAGGGAAATCATCGTGATATAACCTGTTCAGGCGACTGAATGTGTAACCATGATCCAATCTGGTCAGTTAGGAAGGTCACGGAGGTCAGATGGCAGTCACTCTACTGTAATTACCTGATCTGCCAAATCCTGGGTCATGTTCAAGGCGGACTCGTGGCCCTCGTGTGCAAGAGCACAACGGGACATAACGCCGATATGATTATTATTTATAGATTTTGTACGCGAATTCACCCGCGTAAAATTCAAAATTCATATTCTGGGCTACAAACTACATTAATGCCAATTTTCATGAAATAATTATCAGTTTAGTTGTTTTTGCGTGAAGGAGTAAAAAAATACAGCGGAAAGTCTAGTTGAACATTGAAAATTTGACCAATAATTGTTAGATGATGTTCGACCAAAACGATTAAAGCTGAAGCATCTGGCTGGGACTTGACTATTTTAGTAGCTTTATCTAAAGAACTTCTAGATGCCATGAAGGACATAACATAGCTTGAACTTAGTTTACAAGAATCAATCGGGTAAATTAGTGATAATAACATGAATGTTAAAACAAACAGTCGATATATGGCGCCGAGTGCGTGTCTAGATGATACCAAACTGGTAGTTTATACGGCGCTTAGCATACACATCAACACATTTAGTTGCAATTTGTTCCGTATTACTTTTGCATAAGAGCTAAATGTGATAATAATTGAAATGTGTACTAGTACAGATTATTTACCTTTGAATAGCCGCTTGTTCGAAACGGGAGTAGGGACACATCGAGATATAAAGAATGTGCATTGGTAGCAGTTGTAAATTGCTCTTGTATGAAATTCAAACCATAATATATAAAAAACAATAATCATCTTGGCGTTCATGTTCCGGTTGTGGTCTCGCACGAGGGCCCGGGGTCCGCCTTGACCAAGCTCCAGCGTTTGGCAGATCAGGTATTTACAGTGGAGCGACTGCCAACTAACCTTCATGATCCGGCTTCCAGGGGAATCTGACCAGATTGGAACATGGTTACACATTCAGTCGCCTGAATATGCAGGTTTCATCACGATGTTTTCCCTCACCGTAAGACAAAATTATAATCATTCTGGCACATTCAACATCACCCGCGAGGCCATTTCGAAGTTTACTTCTAAAGCCAAATAAGCCATGACTACGTTTCAAAGAATCAAATCCATGATTGCATCAAAATCCACAATCCACACATTTTGAGTAATTCCGACTATCGCCACAGTCCAAAAACCGCTTGTGCCAACCGCGGAACAAACAAAAACAAGTGGACAACCACTTAATTAATTACAATGGTGAAACAAACTGCTGTGTCAGACTTTGCTCATAATTAGCATATAACAGCCAGTACACATGTTAGAGCTAACAAAATAACACCGCGATGTAATCGTCAAACAGACGAAACTTAACGTCTTGTCGACAAATAACTTTATATAGTTGTTGCCAGTCCGCAAGGGGTATTTCTTGCAACATTCTAACAAGAAAGTGCTTTGGTTACACGTAGGTTTGACTTCGACTGCAATTTTTAAGGGTGTAGATAATGTTCAAACCCATTATGCTGTTGAGGTCTTTAAAGAACAAATACACGGTTCCCTCAATTTATTTATAGAGAGAGAAATAAATGTCATTTATTCTTTCAAGTCCTCTATGTTCCATTTACATCGCTATCGTCAATGCGCAATAGCTCCGCGCCGTATCAGAATTGTTTTGCATATCGCTTTCAAACGAGAGACGGGAACAAATTAACCATGGCCAGCCCGCCAGTGTGTGATTTCTGCCGTTCCCTTGAATTGCACCTACAATCTGCAGCTTCCTAAACAAAGTCCATTCAATTTTGAACTCTATGTCTAAACACAAAGGAGGCATGATATCCAATTCAGTGGCCCACCTATACTGGCATAATAATTCAATTTAGCCACCTGTCTTTGACAAGTGTGCGAACAGCTCATCAATCAAAGTTTAACTGTATCAAGTATTTTTTACTGCAAGACGCACGGATTGTAATTTGTCAAACTTTTTTACAGGCCGCGGTGTTGGACGGCCTAGCTAGAAGGAATTGTGATGCGACGAGGAAACGCTAATGACCACTTAGACGATGGCACTGAGTATTAAAACCCGATGTCGCTTGACTATTTTGCTTCCAACAGTCAAGTGTCGATCTCTTGAGATGCACCGCTGACTGAATAAACACAGGGAACTAGCCGAGTGACATTTGGACACACCCACGTCAACCTACGACCATGCTCATCGTTCCACAATTTACGTCCAATATGCAAAATATGACAATTAAAATTGTTTATGAACCAATTGCTGTATCGATTAAGATTTAATTCTGATAAGCTCGCTTTTGTCGAGCTGTATCATTAGGTTACGACGATGTTGGACTAGTTTGTTTGAATTATTGCCGAGATCGGGATGCCCATGAATTAGTTGTACGTCAATAATGTTTTTATCTTGTATTATAATAAATTTCCCATTACAGTATCGCCATTCTTCCATAAAATATAACAGACTGGCCAGACAGAATTATTTGGCATCTTTATATTGCCGTCAATTGAGATTGCCAACAAATCTGTACAATTTGGATGACATTTCATCACCAGCATAATCATGTTCATCATCATTCTCAACAACCCGTACTAATTAACACTAAAACAATATTATTCTGTCCTGTAAATCTTGCTGCCTTACCGTAGTCATCGTTAAAAATCAGCAACATTTCACAATTGACCATTCCCTGCACTACATCATTACAAATACCGCAAGCCGAAGACTCTCAATTGGTTGTTACGTAAAAGATGACTGTAACTTGATTAAGGCAGCCGTTAAAAAGTGCTTAACTTGCACAAATGGATACGTTAGCTGCAAAGGGGTCTGAAATAACAGTGCTAATTTCACCAGAACATTAACAGAGCTGTATTAACTGAGAATACCTGAGCCGCGCGTATTTGCAGACAATTTACTATTGTTTTGTTCCCTTCTGAACGGTGCCAGGGGTACCATGAGCCTACAGAAATTCCTGTGAAAATAACAGAACTAGATAGATGCAGAAACACTCGATATGTTACAGTGAAGTGTAGTGTACAGTACACCTACCCTTTTTTTACAAAAATTGTTTTTCGTCTTCGACAATGCAGCTGTCATTATAATATTGTAGCGTATGTTTCTGCATCTATCTGGTACCGAATAATAAAATCAATTGGTAGTCTTAATAATATTTTTTGTTTATGTAGGTACTTAATTTAATCAATAAAACTTGACAGAAACTTCTGGATTTATGTCAACTATAAAAAACATTTTTCAATTATCAAATTATAGGTATAGTCCGAAGTGGCAAGAATGAAAGGAGACGTATAAAAATAATTGTGGATATATGCGAGGCTAGGGAGTTGTGTCAGGACAGAGCAAAGTGGCGGTTCATAGTCTCTGCCTACCCCACCCATGGGACAGAGGCGTGAGCTTTATATAGTGTATATAGTATGTGTAGTAGTTTATCCCGAAATTCAACTAAATATTGCTAGTTCGTTCAAGATACCCAGATTTCACTACACAAAATGTTTGTGTCGATATATTACCTAAAAATAAACGGAAGGGCCGCATAACTATATTGCACTCCGGACCAGAACAAAGCATTCATTGCAAATCGTTTATCTAAACGGACGTGGTATTTCGCACGCTTTCTGAAGGGAGAATGTATGGGCCTATGTACATGGCTACAATACAAAATAATTACAAATCCGTCTGGCCCGTACAATATTACTAACAAATTACCGGTTGATTAAAAATCATAACAAACAGTATGAACAATGCTAATGAGTGCTGTCTGTCAAATCGTGACTGTCTATTCTGTATTTCGTGTATTAGGCGGGAAGGTTAATATTGGTTTCATAATCATTGCTTTTGACTCGTGATCATTATTATAGTAGATTGATTTTAATGTTGATTGCTCACTTCCGCATTATTCTTTTCAAGTTCGTTCCTTTGATGTTCCTTTGTTTCACTATCAAATATGATAATAGCTATTCCTGATTCCGATTGAAAGGGCTCTTAGTTTGATATAAACACGCTACATCTGACTTAGCTTCTGTACGTAGATTTATGTATAAAGTATATTCATTTCTTTATGGATTTTATCACACAAAGGATATTAGTAAAAAGTGTCAAAATGGTTTAAGCATATACAACATAGGTATCTATAACGCGTAAGTGCCTCCACTTAAATTACACGTGGATTCTTTAAACAAGCATTGATAATAAATACGTAAATAAATAAATAAATCCATACACCAACATCCAGAAATAGAAAATATAAATCTACAAGAAACTGTATGATAAATTTGATAAAAGCTTTAAAGTGAAGACAACAAATTAGCTGGCTTCACATTGCCTGTGCTCGTAATTGTTGTTTTCTGCGGTGAACAAATTATTTTATTAATGCACCTTAATATCTGCGCATGAGTCTCCATTTATGATCATTTGTTGCGTCGTCAACCGCCCAGTGCGATGCTGAACTTTATTATAGCAATCCAGTCATTATTATTTAGGAGTAAATTGTTTATATAGAGTACATCTTTCTAAAATACTGTACAGAAATATCGACGAAAAATGCTAGGTGAGTTAGTATCTTAGTTATTGGGCCAGTAAAAAAATATTTTTTCATGTATCACCATACGTATATGTAAAAATAGGGTTTGACTTAAAATACCTACTACGCGGAGCTGTCGAAACATATAAAAACATTGCCTAACTATAACTTAGTAGAAAGAAAAGGGCATAGCAAATCTCCTTGAACCACACCTCGCAACCAATGCAGTAAATAATATTTTGAATTGATTACAAACCAAAATTAAAATTCAAAACGCCACGTACGCACAGTCGTACAAATTGATAAAGTCGCTTGTTTATCAAACAAATCGATTTTCTTTGCATTCGTAGGTAATAAAAATCATTCCGCCAATGAAAGACGTTTGCTGTTGTAAAACATTTTATTTGCTCGCAATAGCTGTTTTAATTGTAGACTGGATAGTATAAAAAGGTGGTTTTATTATCATTGCAAGTGACACATTTGCTTACCGATATGATATCGATTACAAATTGTCTTTTGCTAGCCGCAAGTAACTGAAATGCGCCCATATTTAATCTTCGCAGTCGATACGCAGTGGCCACTGGCAATCATAAAACAGCATGTGTTGGTTTGCATTAACATCCATTCCGAAGCCTTGGCCACTGTTCTAGAATAAAATACTCACGGTTATTGAATTTGAAAATTAGTTTGCTTTGTATTTATTGTTTAGATTTGACACGCGCTGGGGTTTGGAAAATCGTAGACTGTGTCTTAACAATAAGGATGATTATACAGTAATGATGACGGTGCTTATCATTTAGGCTAACTTTATTCATATTTTTGTACATTTTTACGTAAATTTCAAAACCAAATGTTGATGTTCTAATTTACGATAGGCGCTAAAGCCATAGTACCATGTATTCCCCATTTTAATTTCTGTTTTAGATACAAAATGTATTCAGCCTCCTGTACCACCTGAGTCGATCTGAAACTGGTCTGCCCTTTGTCACCTGTGTCAAGCTGGAAATACTGGTTAATGACTCTAATCAAATCTTTGCCTATTTCCCCATCAAACGGCAATACTCGAGTTATTGTGTTCCGCTTTAAAAGGCAAGGTACTGCGATTAAAGGCAAGAGGCATAACTGCACCGGTTCTCACAGTGGCAATGCACTTCGACTCTTATTTACGTAGTTAATCGAAGGTGCAAGCATTATAAGCCATACCACTGTCTACGTATGTTACCGTTGTAACAAAAGTACTCTTCATAAGAACTGCTGTAGTAACCTTTACGACCTTTGGAAAGGCGATAAGGCCTAGCCTGAATAGGTCGTTTCCACAGCCTAGATCGGTCAGACCGATAACAACCCAGTTCAGATCAAAAGTCTAGATACAGTGGAAACTTGGCTCATAAACAGGTCAGGGACTCGACAAAATAAACGTGGAAATTGTAGAATTTACCACACCAATATGGTAATCACGAAAGTAGTGAAAATAATCATGCAGCATTTGAATCTAATTAACAAGCAAATTAGAAAGGTCAAGCATGGTACGACTGTTACTCAACACAGTAAAATAAATAAAGTAATTTTATAGGGAACGTCTTATGTAAAAACGGAAAGTTGTTTGACATTTCATTCCCATATGTCCATAATATAGTAACTAATTTATCAATAGAAAGAAAGAGATATGGTAACTAATGAATAAATTAGAAGTCGTTATCAGTATTGGTTATCAAGATTTTGTAAATCAACGACTGAACTTTACGGTGATTTGGAAATCATCCAAAACTGAGATACTTTTTACTATGTGGAGACTACTAGTTTTATCTACTACGATCATCAAAGTTATATTACTGTGTGAGGTCTGATAGAGTGAATATAGGACCACTATACTTTCCATTCATTGGTGGCGTACAAGACAGCTAATATTTTAGATGCACATCTCCAGGACCCGAAATCTGGACAGGATCCCAATCCGAGAAAAAGCTTCCCAAGGTAGCAATAAAACTTCAACTCGTCTACTTTCATGAGTTTTCAAGTTTAAGTTGTCGGATGGCAAGAAAATAAAATAATTTTCATAGTACTATAATTCGTATTCAGACGAAATGTTTCGTATAAACGAAGGCGCCGCCATTAGAACGCCAAAACGTGGCGGACTATAGATCTGCATTTTTACAAGCTGTTATTAACTTGTAATGTTTGTATGTACGAGTCAACTCTTACAAGCCCTAAGTAAAATTGAGCTGAAATTTGGTTTACCTATGTAACTCGGATTGCAATGGATTAATATGGTACCATGGAACTGGTCTGATGATGGAGTCGGAAAGTGGTCATTGAAGCTAATGAACGCAGCAAGATAACCCCATCGTGTATGGACTCTTTGGCATTGTCTTGATGAGTATAGTACCGCGCGATAAAAGCTTGTTTTGAATTTTTTTTTTTTTCAAATCTTGATACTAATTTGAATCGGTGGAACTGAGAGCTGCAGTATTGTCTATGGTACCTATATTTTCAATAGTACGATCTCCAAGCTACTGCCCAGCCTGGAGTTTTTAAGAAGGATTCATAACTGACAGTAGAGAACAAACAGTTACATTAGAGCATTTCGATCACCATGAAACATAATCTAGGCACCGAAGTTCCTCACTATCCTTCTGTCTTTGAGAGTAATTACTTTGCTGTATTACCATACACCTTCGGTTTAATTTAATAGATCGCTTAATGTGCCTTAAGATACGATTATGAGCGGACTTCGGCCAGAGGTGATGGCGTCTGAATTGCACCATTAATATTATGTTGCTTCGTTACGAAAGTGTTTGGAGTCCGTGTTATGGATACAGTATTAATGTAATTAAACTAAACTGGATTACGATAGGGTACTCGTAATTTATTCTCTGTTCCACTGCAACTATTGGACTACCTGTCTTACATCATGAAATGAGAAGTTGGCAACTTTTGTTCAGTTATACTTGCACTAATATTTGTGTTATACTATAGTTTTGATATACAAGTCTCTGTTCGTCGTATTCCTTGAGAATACCATTCAGGAACGTGACTGGTTAAATCAATGTATATCTCATGAAGCTATGAAATGTGAAACATGTGGTATTTAAAAACTGCCGAAAGATTTCTAGAAAATCTGCGTATCGAACCAACTACTGAATTTATTTTAATGAAACTAGAGTTAGAAGACTATCAACCTACTGTCTAGATTTCATCAGCATTAAAATTTAAAAACATGTTGAAATCATTTCACTCAATCCAGACAAAGTTTAATAAAAAGTAACAAACTTATTTATCAAAACTGTGACTATGCACAAAATGGTACAATGGCGTACATAAAGCTAAAATAGTCTAATCTACCCGTAGTCTATTTGCGAGATTTAACATGCCTACGTTATTCCTAAATCTAGACCTAAGTCAATCAACAGCCCAATGCGAATATACAATTGAATCCTCTTTGCATTATCACGCCGCTGCTTATAAATTTCTAGCGACTTTGACACTGGCCCCCGCGTGGCACGTATAAATTCTAATTAAATGGAACATTCTCGAAGAGATGACTCTGGCCGCTACCAGAATAATAATTGACAAGCACTTGATGAATCGCTTTGACCACCTTGTTATAATACAAGTAGGCCCCATCTGTCTTAACAACGCGATGAACAGTTGAAAGCTTTAATTTGATGTTAAATCTCGAAGTGATATATTGGGACACAGTTTTACTTTCTTTTTCCGTGTTATCAAACGCTGTGATTTCCTTTCGCATAGTTACAGAAGTATTTAGTGTATTGATTATTATATTTGATATCATACTGGCTTTGTGCCTTCGACTTCAGCCGCATAAAATTTGGTCACTACCTGTACTAGTAAAAACCACATTGAGTTTCGGGAAAATCCCGAAAGTCCCTATGTTACACCCTGATATTGTAACTTTCTATAGGTGAAACAATTTTTAAATCAATGAGGTCGTTTTCGAGTTTTTCTATTACAAACACTACTCTTTATAATGTTAAGTATAAATGTAAAGGCCCTAAAATTGATCCTAGTGGAACACCTTTCCTTTTAAATTCATCGAAGCGTCTCAGCGTGGGACGAAACAAAACGAATCCTTGGTTACGAGTATAATATGAAAATCCTCTCTCTTTAAACAGGAACTGCATTAGTGACAATTAATAATAGCCATGTAACGGTTCTTATCAAAAGTAGAAATAATACCCACACATTTCCAATAGGAGGCTCTTGAGGCGAGTAGAAAAAAAGTACAATGCGTTTATTTTTAGAATCCTGTATCGGTGATGCTTGGTTGACATTATTCTTGCCGTCACAGCCTTTCAAGAGGTTCTGTGAATGAGTTGCCCTAAGAAACTTACAGACACGGCATTCAATATTTTTTTACATTTCTTATTCTTACTAGCTCGTTGTGTGAGTGAATAATCTGTATCAATCGTCAATTAGCTTAGTAGCACTTTTATAGTTACTGAGCTTTTGTAATATTTCCTTATCTTTTACTAAAAAAAAATTATTGATGTTTATCAATGAATGATTAAAATAGAAATGCACACAATTTCGCAGATTTTGGGACGTACGTACACATAAATCTCTACTCAGTTTCAGCATGAACAAAAAGACAAACTAACTTTCGTATTTATAATAGTCAGAAAGGAAATAAGAACTGTCTTAAAAGAATTGCCAAGTCATCTTTACTAGAAATCCCTATAAATCAATTATGAACTCTATGGACGACGATAAGTTGAAGGCGGTCTATTTGTCGTATGACATCAGATTCTTTTACCCATTTAATAGTTACTAATCTCAACCCCACGTCAAGTATCAGATACACCCACACGCAGATTATAAAGATATATTAATACCTTATTTAGCTTACCTCCATTGATAGATTAAGTATCCAGATAAGCACTATCAACCTATCTCCCCATACAACTAAGAGAGTGTTGCAATATTTTTATCGTCTCCTAGAAAATTCCAGCCACATTAAAAATCCTCCATCATGTATCAATTAAGAGGTAAATTGGAATGGCATCAACCATAAAGATCTTATTAATCTGCAATCAATTAAAGTAAAATAAAAATACTGGCAGTCACAGACGGAGAGACCGTTACGTATGGAAATTAGTAAAACTGGCAGGATACAGGTGCATGAGACATTATTCTTTTTTTGAAAAGAATAAAAAGATTCCATAATTAAATTAGCGTCTCCGTGTTGTGGAAAAAATATTGAGCGCCGACTCGCCCTCCGTGGGGCGCCAGCGCCGCGGACACGTAGCGCATCGTTTTGTGCCCATCAAATCGAGCGATAATTGAAACGAGTTCCTTGTAAAAAGCAGAAAAACGATTATCTCTGTAGCTCTTAAGACGCCCGAGATACACAAATGGACTTTGTATTAGAATTTATGTCACTTAAAAGAGATGGTACAAAAAAGCGCCGACGTCTTTACACGCAATAAAAATATGGGAACGACAGGAATGCTTCCTCGGTTGTCAATCGTGGGGTTTAATAATCGTAAAATGCTTTTTGATACACTCAACGGCTGTCGGTGCTCAAAGGATGCCGGATAGGTTAACTTGCAGCTAGCTGTATTCATTATAAGGTATTCAATAATAAGCGTGTTGGGAATTTAATTAGAAAATACGTTAGAAATGACAATTTGTGATCTGCCGGTTAAAATCTCGTGAGAAGGACTTATCTAACGGTATGGAATATGAAGGGGCAAAATACGGAGGCGATCGTGTTATAATGTAAAATATACCTTTTTTATTCTTAACAAAGTGATCGGGCCCATAAGGTTCTTCCAACACATGGCGAATCTCTATGTTGGGCAGACGAATTAAATGATAAATAAGTAAATAAATGTGCTTGGACAACTCACACAACGCTGTCTAGCCTCAAAGTAAGCAAAGCTTGTGTTATGGGTGCTAGACAAATTTAATCGAATAAATTATGTTCAACTTTAAAAAACACTTCGCATTGTACTTTATCCACAGTACCTGCGACACACAAGCTTACAAAATTCGGATAAGATAATCAAGAAGCAAATGCATGTAAGTAAACAAAATGCGTTACCTACTGTCAATATTATGAATTATTTAGTTATTGTGCAATAAGCGACGTCATGTATCGATTCCACAGTACTAGCTACACGACACGCTTTCAAAGAAGATACCCAAAGCAATTCATGCTGAGCGCGTGATGTACGCAACACATTCGTATGCATACTATCGGTTTTATAGTAGTCCTAAGTAGCAATTATACCGTGTTATGTTAAAAAATTTAGATTCCCATTGATTGTACGGTATTAACATAATGTGGAAGAGTGATAAAAATTCTTTGTTGATATTCTTAGAGAATGCAGTCGCACCAAACCGTAATGATAATGTAATGTGAAATGGTTGAAATACTTGAAGTGTGTAGCATTTTCTTATTTTATTGCATGATCGTGAATCGTTTGATATTTAAGTTTTGATGTTATTAAATAATGTAACCAACACAGTAGTTGTAGCTAGTGACTTGGTTCTTAATATATGCAGATATCCTTGGGTCTAACGTAGCTCTTTGTATTAAAATAAAAAGTTACAGATAATTTAACAGATGAGTTTTGTGCAACATCAATAAATCAGTAAGAATAACAACAATCGGATACAGCTAACAATAGGGTTTTTACTGTAATAATTGAAAAAGAATTCGCCCAAGACAATACGTAAGCTGTCAGAGCGAGTAAAAAAAAATACAATAAAAATACGCGGAAGTCTATAAAGACAATTTAGCATTCAGTAACGATGATGCTTGCTCTGAGCTGACAGCTTATCTGGAGAGCTATAAATTCTCTTACGTTTAAGGTAAAATAGTCTCGAAAGATGTGCAATTAAAAACTTTAACACTGAATATATTTCATGCATAATCGAGACACGTCGATTGCCTACCGTAATAAGACATCAACGGTTTATGGTATAAAATCCAGCCTCCAGTTAATGTAATACCTATTCATTAAAAACACTTGCGCCCGAGAAAAAACAAGTGCATTTAACTACGGTGTAAGGTATAAGGGAATGTAGCGGGTAAAAGGCTAGTTTCCGCCGAGCGCGCTCCAGCGATCATATTTTAAAGCCAATCAAATTTTGTATACGTGATCTATGTAGATCTAGAAAACAATATCTATGCTCGTGGTTTGTTAGATTTCAGTTTCGCGCTTGGGGGAGACTGCTCTTAAGTATTTGGTGCTCGTAAACCGGAAATTAAAACAAAATTCAAACAGGCTGCCTGTTATCATGCCTTTAAAAGCCCACTGCTGGTCAAGACGGACCCCGGGTCCTAGTGCGCGAGAGCATAACGTGACATTAACGCTAAGATTTTTTTATTTTATTTTACTGCTTGCCCGGAGAGTTTTACCGCTATACAAACATAAATTAAAGTTCTATCCGTACTCGTATACCATCTAGATGACTGACGGCCAACTACTACAACGCTTTCCAAGAAACTTCTTGCCGCGTACGACCATTCTACGAAAATAATTTCCTGCAGCGTTCCCGAGGCGGTATGACATTGGAAGCTTCAAGAAACTCTAAAGATTTTGCTTAGCACTCTCTTGGATTCTTCAATTTGCGCGACGTGATATGCGATTTGCACAATAACATGGGGTTTGTCAAAAGGCATGTCAATAGGCAGGCACATCAAAGACCGGCACCGCATCCACTCCCCTTAGATTGCAGATGTCCTGGACGACGGCCGTTTTTTATCAGGTGGACCGTCCGTTCATATGTCTCATCATCATCATCACAGCCCATAACAGTCCACTGCAGAACTTAGGGCCTCTTCTGAAAGGGGAGTTTATTGTCATAATCTCCACGCTTGGCAAACGGGTTGGAGAACGCAGTGTTATAAATATAACAATGGAAAACGTTGCCTACGGAGCCTACAGAGACTCTGGATCTTTTGCCTTTATAACATTAGTCGCCTTGTACGATACACATGTATACGACACCGTTTTACGCCTTTCTAGGCAATAAATTTTAAAAATGCGCAGACA
Organism: Blastobasis adustella; assembly: GCA_907269095.1. Lineage (NCBI taxonomy): Eukaryota > Metazoa > Arthropoda > Insecta > Lepidoptera > Blastobasidae > Blastobasis > Blastobasis adustella. The sequence goes on from OU026130.1 coordinate 11,741,591, forward strand.
GCTCAAACAACCATCTCAAACCAATACTTTTTGCTTCGCCGCTACCGCTTACGCTTTACGCCGCATAGTTTTGGTCTAAACCTACAATTACGCATATTGAACGAGCGGATCAAACGACCCGCCGCCACCCTTTTATAACGCGTACACGAAATTAAAATGAAAACTTCAATTTAAACATTAACTTTGTATGTAGCAGCCGGCGACGTGAAATTTCACGCGATATACTAGTACTTACGTACTACTTCGGTTATTAAACGACAAATTGCCCCTTACCTTCTTTTCCAGTTTTGAAACTAAAGAGTCATTCTTATTACGGTCAACTTGATCTAAAATTTGTGAGACAGCTTAACGTAAGCTATGGTCTACATTGAACTCCGTAATATGTGTACAAAACTACACGAAAAAATTCAATATTAACAACAAAATTTCCTTTTTTTATATTTCATGTCACAAATATATTATCGTACCTAGTACCTAAGTAAATACTTAGACATCATCACGTAAGCTAAGCTCTACATTGAACTCCGTAATATGTATACAAATCTGCATCAACTACATTATCGTACTTAGATATTTCCATGTCAGTATCTACAAACCCACATACGAAAGCTTCTTATCAAAAAGAAAACCCTGAACTTTCGATACATAAATTGCTTGCTAAGAAAACGAAAATAAATACGAAAGCCCCGCTACGCCAAAAGAGGCAAAGTACTCATACTAAAAGTCGTCATTGACAGTTTGCATTCCCATATGTGTAGGTTACTTTAATACATAATCAGATCCATAGTGGAGCCGCATCCATTATTGAGGCTATATAACAAGGTGAGTCTTCTCTCGATCGCTTTAATGCGTATTTAATCTCTCTAACACGGAATGAACCCATCAATATACTCTGTAGTACCCATAGCACACACTCCACGCCCTTTCACCGTCAGTAGGTGAAGATAGCACTCGTCGGTGACCCTTCAAAGTCCACTTCCCTCTCACGTCAAGGGGACGGGACCACCTTACCTGCGGAAGCCGACAAATCCGGACAAAACCAGATCGCGGCAGTATGCTAATAGATTTATTGTCACGTGCACGGATGTTCATTCTGTTCAGCCATTTACAAATGAAACCGATAGAGAGAGTAGCGTCTTCATTCGTTGTGGTCTTTTGTGTAGGTGCCAGGGTGGAGCCATTCGGTTTTATTATGTTGAATGGCTGAAGTAGTTTCGGATATGATACGTGCATTGAAAATATCAGACGAAAGCAATTGTCTGTCATTTGCTTGGTAGTAGAACTAGAACTTATTTCACGGCGAGTAATTATAAGTGCTTAGTTATAGACAGGAGCAGCTGTTTCGTTATAGACTGAAAGTACCTAATCAATCTTTAGTTGATCTTCATAAAACTCATGTTTGACCTAATTTTGTCACGGGAGACACTAAATTATATTTTCATTCTGCGCTTTCAAAGCACTGTATCCATAAATATGGAATACCTTTAATAGAACAATAATAGGCAATAATTCCTTGATGTCCACCTCCGGGTCGCATAGTGTACCAGTCGGTTAATAGCATGGAAAAAGGGGACATATCGGTAAAAGCGTATAAAGCACATAACAGACACCCAGATTTATTACCATACCACCACTGGAGTGGATAAATAGATTTATATCTTCCTTAAACGGATATATGACACGATCTCCACCAAATTACATTCATAACACAGTTCCGATGGAACGACAAACGATATTAATCATAACTTTTCTCAATACTTCACGTATTGTACAAGAATTATGACGTATGTATATTTTACCAAAATTAAATATGTACAAAGCGATGTATCACTAAAATTACATTTTCGTAGAACCGACCGACCACTAAACGGTTCGGATAATGGCGCCTACGCACTGGCTGAGTAAAAGTCGCTTTCTAAAGGGGACTACACACCATGACGAGCTAACAGAGAGCTCTTACTTGAGCTTCACATTGCATACGTAACGTGCTGACTGAACGACGGCCACTCGTATGTACTGTATTCATTGGACAATAGTGCGCTTAAACTACGCAGACGTTACGTTTTGGCTAGAGCCGACCTACCGTCAGTTGCAGTTTTTAGTTCAGTTGGAATTTTAGCCCCATTCTACCCCCATTTTTTACACTAAGAATAACTACGATTACCTAGCGTTACCTACATATGAAAGAAAGTACATACTATAATGTTCAATGATAAAACAATAAAATCAAACATTTCATTGACGATTCTAATGTAATTATAATGTAAAGGTATGAATATTTTATTGAAATAAGGTTTTAAGTAATATCAACTGATACGGTTAAAGATTCTGCTGCTGTGATGATATCATATGCAGCCATTTGCGCCACCATCGAATTTTGTGCTAAGACGTTAATATAGGTATACTTATTATAATTATTGTGTTTGGTTATTGAAGAAAAATTAACTTAGGAATTATACTATTTACAGGAAAGCTCTTTTCTGATGCGAACAGCAAGGGACTGGAATTCGCTGCATGCACATATTTTCCCTAAGCATTACAAGGGTATCTTCACTTAACATCAGGCGAGATGACAGTTAAATACCTGACTATTTTTTTTCTAAGCGGGATTGACGCCAGGATGATGATGATGATGATGACGATGATATGACTGCGTCATTTCCTGCCCGTGTCCAGCGTTTTAATTTCCCCCAAATAATGCTTCCATACCATCCGTCGACCTCTAGGCGTGATATTATCAATAATTCATCTCGCCTCTGTATTTGCTCGCACGTATTTGTTTGACTGACACATGAATTGCATTGTGCTAAGTCATTGGCTTCTCCACTTGGCCGTCTTTATATTTAACTAGAGATTAGTAATGCTTCAGCCCGACATAATGGTTGATTGACAATAACGTCAATACACTGTAGTTTCAATTATGTTAGACAGCTGTGTTGGACAGTTAACTGGACCAATAATGTCGTTATGAACTAAAATTTCAAGACGATTACTCTGAGGTGATGATCATCACCTTCGAAAGTTAAAGTCATGCAAGCTTTTGTAACATTAGCTTTAATTGAATTACTAACGAAACCAAAGACGACCAGTAGATGGAAATTCGTACATTGACCTATAGGCTAATTACGCAACCTTGTTGCCAACAATTCTCTTGTTTCAAGGATTGAAATTGTTACTTTTGCAATTACGTATTATAGATTTAATAGTTTCAATTTATCACAATGGAACTTTGTTAGCCACTGAACCCATTAAATCGATGATATGGCATCGTAAAAGTAACAATTTCAATAATTGAAATCAGATAATTGTTGGCAACAGGGTTACGTAATTAACATGCTGTTACTACCTGTCTCTGTTGCTCGTCAAAACGTCAAAGTTTTATCTATCTAGCCGTGGGTTTAGATTTCATATTATGTACCCAATTACACCTACCTACATTTTACTATCATTTACAAGAATTGACACAATAAACTAGTAAAAAAGATAATCCTTACTTATTACCATCGCACAGTAACAAGTAACACACAGTAGTGACGGCCTCAGAGCTAATCGATTAGCACGTCTACAGTGCATTAATGATTAATTTGTTTCATCGCCAGCCCACCTACAGGGTGGCACAAAAAATGTCTACCTTTCAATATGTCTAGACGCTGTTGTAACCTTAGTAACGTAACGTGAGACTGGCCTCTCCACAAACAATAGTAATCGGCCCACACGAGGACTTTGTTATTGTTGCTATACGGTTCGGCGGCTATTTCATAATATGCAAATCAATATCTGTTAAAGCCGTGGCGGCTGGGTGTTATTTTTCTAATTAACAATTGTTGTAGGCGTATAAAAAATTTTGTCAAAAAATAATAATTTAAAATTTTTTAATTTTATCAATTTGAATATTATTACATAAAGTCACACGTGCGCATAAAGAGTGTATTCCCATTCGCTCTTTTATTTTTTCTCCGATGTTTTAGTGTACCTCGTCAAATAACAAACAAGCTCTTTATTCTAAATTCTGTTCAATTTCTTGCGGTCTTCATGCCCAAATCTTTAGCCCAGCAGATGTGGAGGTACCTCATTGTGATTGTCGAATGCCATATTCTAATTGGCACCGTATGGAAGCAAAAAAGCAATATCTATGCTAATATTATGGCAGTATTTACATGATAAAAGAGCGAGGTATGCTGAACCACGCTACCGACTTCGCGAATGTTCTTGATTAGTAATGCTGTTGCTAAGGACCATTCCTGTCTACACCAGCATTGGGTGATGCTGTTATGTCGTATAATCTTCGTTGTGAATTACTGAATGGAGATGGTTCCAAATCAAAGAGTGATTTTAAAAATACGATAAATCTAACATATCTTCTACTTAAATTACAAAAGCAATAAAATATTTTTGTGGCCTTGCATGGTCATGTTTATTTTGTAATTTAATGTTATGAATTTCAATATAGATTACATATTGTCGTACTACCTACCTTACTTTATAAGTACGTCCATGCTCTTTTGAAATCTTGATTCATAAAAGCGACCCACTTTAATATATTTTTGGGTCTAATTGGGAATGTACCAGACGTTGTTATTAATTAGCCATTGTCGCAGGTTTTGGAGCGCAGCACGTTGTAGGTGGAACAGATCGGTCAAGGTAGTGTCTGTACAACACCTTTACATACTAATAACATTTCACACCGAATAATCTCATTACAATTATTCACAATACTACCGCTTTAAGGCAAAATTCGTCTAGGAAACTAAACGTCAAGGAACAATGAACTTTTTGCAGACATAGGAAAAAACATTTGAGGCAATAACAATCCCAAACAAATTAGAATTTATCTCCACTCTTCCAACAAGAATTCCTTTGCTATTCATAAAATTAAAGAATTCCCGAGTTATGTCTAAACATAGTAATGCTTAAGAATAAACTTTATAGTTTGACGGTCCCTCGGGGTTTAAAAATGACAATTTTACGCACGTCTCCATAGCAGACAATGGAGTATATAGAAGGTAATGTCGGTAAAAAACCTTAGCCGCCGTACTCTGGTGAACAAAAGCGAATTACACAGAGAGAAGTAATGAAAACTGTGTCGTAAATCGGCGAGCAACTAGGCAGCCACTTCTCCGTCGCGTGCTACTCCGGAGAATCCACCGGAACGCATAGACAAGTTTTATGTCCTTTACATTGATGAGCATGCAGCAGACGGATAGGGCAAAGGTCCCATACGGGTACATAACGCCCAACTGTTATTGCTCAGACTAGCCGTGATAACCGTGAACGCTAGCACATTAATTACTAGGCTTTCAAGTAATTTACAGTCACAACTAAACATTGGTGTCGAATTAATTACGTATGGCGGTGTTTAGGCGCTAATTATGACATTATTTTATTGCTCAATAAAATACTCGATAGATAAACATAGTTGAATTATTCATCCACCGATTCTAGATATAGTATTTTCTGCGAATGCAAATGCAACAAGGAAACTTCTCAGTTGAGAGTTAAGTGAGAAGACACGACTAATTAGTAATTCTTAGACAAAAATGTCTGTAGCTCGTATACAGTTAGTGGGAACAAAAATTACAAAACTCGATAAATATTCATTGCGTCTCGATAGTGGCTGGGCAATAAATGAGATTTCCAAGTTTTATTTGCATTCGCCGGTATGGGCAAACAAGGGTGCGAGGTACTCACGTGTATACAGTTAGTAGCATCCAGCACTGGAGTCGCGCGCCGGGAAGCCACGTGACGTAGCGACCAGTCAGCGCACAGTCGACACAAGATGCAACATACACCATACCACCTCAGTGGCCGATAATACACGCACTGTGTTCTCTACTGTACTGTACTTATCTCCTACTTAAACACCTATCTGTTTTGCATTGACTAGCTTCGGATTTATATCGACAACAATTTTATTGTTTGCGGACGCCGAATTGGTTTGTTACGCTATCCCTAATCGCGATTTACTTATCGAGGCACCGGCTGTCGCCAGCCAGGCTGTAGCTGTCTTTCGCTGTCGTCGCGCTCGGTACTGAGGATACTCTGACTAGAGCACACCCCAGCATCTTCGGTTTATGGTAAGCTTTGATAACACGCTTTTATATCTAGAAATACCGATCGATCTCGTCCCATAGGGCGTCGTTAACAACCGAGGTCTCCATATTGTTCCTGCAACAAAAAAAACAAAACGTTTAATGCTTCATCGGCTCTTATCGATACAGAACGCATTGGAAATATTTTGATCAATAAAACGTGCTAGGAACCACCCAAATGTCGGTCAAGCGAAGGTTCTAAAGGTAGGGTCATAAATAAATCACACAAGCCCAGAGTCGCTTTTGTTTAAATGCTACCAAGACATACAAAAAAGTTTTTATTTTCTCGCGAGTAAAAAAATCCGGCCAAGAATTGTGCAAGATCACAACAGAAAAATCATTAAACAATGCCTCTGCCAGGAATTGAGGTGTTTATTATATCGGCCCACGCTTGTTCCGAGTCACTCTGCAAAAAAGTAGGAATTCAGGTAAACTCGGTCCAAGTTTTTTGCACTACCGAGAACTTATTATGCGGGATTTATGTCACTTTTTGTTGCGTCCAAGCTAATTATTGTTATCTGCTTTCTGCTTGACCATGGAGTTTTCTATGGAGCAATAATGGGCCACTAATTCTCATAACACCTTGGCAGTCGAGGCGTCAATCGGCCGACGTAGGCCATTGTGCCGCATGCACAAAGCCACCCGCAAGTCCTACTGTGCTTTTAACGTTTTTATTTGCATTCCCGACGTCTCATTCAACCTGACCGTTTCTAGCTGCCACCTTTATTGCTTTGACACGATTTCTCTTCTGAACACTAATTAATGATACTCGCCGGGTATTGCCTTCGACATACACTCTCGTCCTCGGGTCGCCGAGGGTCTGCAAATTAATTTCGGTTGGTATCGCCTCGCGGTAAAAGAAGGTGGAATAACAATAAAATGTGGAATTTAGAACGGCGATCTGAGAGCGGGACTTATTATTTTAGCCAACAAAGTAGAAAACCATTTACAATAAATCATTTTGAATGCTTTCTCGGTTCCCGCGCGGAGCGGGCGACGCAAAGGGTGATTTCTGTTTGAGTGTACATAAATAAAGGTGAAGGTCCCATGCGGATCCCAGGTACCTTCGGCTGCAAGAGTGCGCGCGACTGGATGCGACTCACGCGTGACGAACAAACTTTATTGACAAAGTCACAGTCGCGCAAATGTTCGGATGCTGTTATAATTTGAAGTTACAGTTGTCATTTCTAATTGTTACTATGTATAAAACCAACTCGTAATTAATAATTTTAACAATATTAACTATAATACTTTTAACTCTGAGTCCAGACTGACCAATCAATTGAGACGAAGAACAAGAAGAAATCGAAAGTATATAAATATTTTACATAACTTGAATGTTACCTTTCTACGGAAAACGATTTCTAACCTGGAAATATACCTAAAATAGTAAAATTATTAATATAATCAATGAATCCTATTGAAGATAATCCAGCTGCAATCTTTAAATGAAAGTGATAAAAAATTAAAGATTGTCTATCGGAATCTAGCAAGCTAGACGACATAGCTTAACTACCCGCATCTAGATATTCAGTATCCGCGCGTGCCGTGCCGAGTGTGGTCTGCGGTGCTGCGCGAGCGCAACGTAACGCTCTTGGAGGATCGACGCACGAGGCCCGTCGCTACACGCGTAAACCCTCATTGTAATGACAGCCGTTTGAATTTCACGCACAGAATTACGCTCTACGCATTACCTTTGCTATTGTACTCGGAAACGCAAGCATATGGAGACTGAAGAGGTGTAAAAGTTCAGGTGAATTTATCTAATTGCAAACATCGTGCCGTTGCAATATGTCGTCCGCTAAACGATTTACTTTCGCCTTTTTTGCTTGTTGACGGTAATAATTGTGTAAATTATATTATAGTGGCGACCTCCACATCATAAATCGATCTTGTCCGCACGCAATGGTTTCCCACGGTACCCTGTTACTTTTTGGTCCATCTTGTAGTGGATCTGCCCACGATGTATCCGCCAGTCTGCAGTCATCAGTCGAGGGCCTTTCGGTCCCAACGGTTCTACGAGCACTGTATTTCATAAACAGTATAAAACTTTCATAGCGATTACTAAATATAAATCATCTAAGATTTTAAGCCATAGTAACTGTTTACCCAAACCACCTTGTTTACTGCCTTAGCATTCGACACCGGACTCTTCCAAAAAGAATTAGACAAAAGTACCGAAAACTACCACTTCCATATTGTTATCGAACCAACAAAGGTCAAGTAACAAACGCTAAGTACATGAGTCTACGGCCAAATTGTCGGCCATTTCATGTCATCCAAGATAAAGCTTTATACAAATTCAGTGCCCAAACAGGCATAATATCAGTCAACAATATGAGATTATACATTACTTTTATTACCACTCGTATATTGAGACTCATCCACTGCATAAATCCTCTTTTATTTTTGGCCAGATTCTCGGAATTTCCCCGACAAATAGTGGGAACAGAACTCCTAAGGCTGTGATAATATGAAAATGTAGGTGCTGATGTAGTATCTCCACGAATTATATCTATCAAGAAAGTTAATCTTGAAAGCGAATAAATGCCAAGTAGAGGCAATAGGATAAATGGCGATTCTCTTCGCAAATAGCGTACATTGTAGGATAATATCGTATTAAACGGGTAGGTTACAAATATCCAAGCAAAATCTTGATTAAAGATATAATATTAGACGATGTCGACTGGTCAATGCTCGAAACAGTACCAATATCAAACAATGCCTTAGATCCTATTCCACACAAATATAAACGTGAATATAGCGAGATTTTGCTGTACAATACTGAATTTAGTCAAAAATAACCTTAATAAGTAAAGCCTCCCAATAAATGAAAGGACGACTTTATGAAGGTCTGCTGATTTGAATGGGCTGAAAGGCGTCCATAGGCCTGCCTAGAAGTGGACGTCCATCCATAGGCTGCGGTAACTGCTTACCATTAGGCAGGCCGCAAGCTTGTTTGCCACATTAGTGGTAAAAAAATCGCTTTTTAATGTGTAACTGTGTAACGTCATTAAGCGTCAAACGTCAAGTATGATGATAAAACCTGCTTTCAGGGAAGACTCATTTATCGATATAAATTGTTATGAACGATTGATGATGGAGTGTGTAGTATTGTTACCTACCTTTTGGCATAGACAACATTGTACTGTTAGATTTTTTAGGTAATTATATTACTGTTTTTTTATTAATCCAAACATTCATTTTTATTAGTTCCTATGACCACCTTCCGACTCTATCATTAGACCAGCTCCATGGCACCATATTAATGCATTGTCATTTAAGTTACATACGAATACCAAATTCAGCTTAACCGGATACCAAAAAATGATCGAATTTTTTTTTGCAAATTTTGATGGACTACTTACATACGAACAGTGCAAGTTAAATACAGCTTGTAATAAAGGATTACTTACATTATAATAAATTAAAATAAAAGATAAACGAAAAAGCTGGTCCATACAGATGAAGAAGTAATAAGTATAGATACAAACTAGTTCGCTGGTATAAAGTCAAAAGGTGGCTGATATCTGGACGGAGCGAACTGGAATTTGGCATGCAGATTACTATTCTAACGAAAGCAGCCCTAAGGGGTGGGAACAGTGTAAGAAAATAACACTGCTCTATGCAGGCAGTAGCTAAAAAGCGAAAAGGAAAATGATGATAAAAGAATATTCAAACTCTGTGACGCACTTTAGATCGCGAATCCCAAAACATTTTGACTTACTGCGTTGTCCTAGAACCGTTATTTACAGAGAACATTCCATTTATCAATCCGTTACAAACTACTAGCACTTATCCTCTTCCAATAATAAATCACTCTATTTTGAACTACCATTTTTATTCTGGAAGCTAGCAAGTTAGGAAACTACATGTTTACTAGGTGACCGGACCCCTACTATGATGTGGTTGAACATGTAACTCGACTGAATCTCGATTAGTTCTAATAGTCCTAGGTTTATGCACACAAAACTGCAAATTCCGTGAGTAAATAATGTGCTTGATGAATATATTTAAGTATCATTAGAGGTATACTTTAAAAAAAAAATTTAGCTATATACTTTCTGGAGGAGCCCAAATTTGGTAGGTTTTGAAAATGATTTTTTTATTAATTTAATACAAATGGTTGAAATGTAATGATTTAGTATATTTTTGGAATCAGCTTTCATTCGATACCCTCCCGATAGGTCTCAGAGAGAATAAAATCCCCTACAACGATGACGTCATCACTTCTTTTCTGTGGGTGATATTTTTATGAACTGCGGGTCAAAATGATTGTTTGAACTTTCGTGTACTACACGAATTCGAAACGGGTAGCTTGTACATCACGATTTGCAGTTTTTCTTCGAAATTCCGCTCGTAAACCGACCACTAAATTAAAATCTAAATTTTAGAGGATTATTGGATCGTAGCTTATGGCAATCGATAGTCTCTTTTTCCCCATAGGGTTAAGAAGTTAAGTACTTTTTAGGTGAAGTTCAAAATATGTAACTATATTTTCAGTTAAATTATTTTTATACCAATGTCTTCCGCTTGGGACCCCGAGACAGATCGAACAGTATTTTAATTTTTCTAGATGAATTCAAATCTTTTAACAGTATTTATTACGTGAAATTTTGTATACATAGCTAAGATTAGTATTTAAAGAATAGGTATAGCTAAAAAAAGTACTTCGTATTTGATTGTTTTAATTTTAATTTTGCGACAGGTGTTTTAATAGGTACTAAAACTATTTGCTTTGTGATCGAAGATGTATGATGTTCTGATATTAAGGTAATCTGCCTAGACATAATCATATTTAGCTTATTTGCGATTTAGTTTAAGTAAGACTGACCCACTAGCGCCATAAAAATATTATCGATTGATATCATAAGTATAACTTGTCAATGTAGGTGATGTACATTAAAGAGAATGACATTAAAGAGGTCTCATATATTTTAAACATATCAAAATAACTACAAAATGGCTCCCGAGACTGTTCAACCAGTCTCATGGTCCCCAGCGGAAGACCTTGGTCAACCTCGCTTCGCCAACGGTATTAGGAATCCCATTTAACGAGTAGCGATCTCGTTGCAGTACTGAAGTTCGTCTGACCTCAAAGTACGAAACGGTCACCCATCCTGTTCCCGGATTTTGCGAACGTTTCATTTTATTTTATTTGTTTATTAACAGATTACAGTAACAATAAAAATTTGCGTTGCTCTTATGAAAAGACACGTCAAATTCGATGCGACATTGCAAAGACACTGGTTCCAATAGTATGGGTTGTCCATACATAACAACTATGGGAGCTTCGCAAGTTACGGAAAGCTTCGGGGTATACGTAGCGAGAGCATTGCACCGTTTATTTAGGGCCCCTGCACACAGTGACGGTAGTACCTGCTCGTATTCACAATTGTATGAATAAGCGAATTTATTGTTGTCTTTGTTTCCACTTTGTCTCGTACTCTTTCGCCTTCTTTACACCTAATATCGATTTGTGCCGAGCTTCGCCTAAGGTATCTTTCGTAACTTATGTTTTTAATTAATTTAACTTAAACGGAATTAACAGGCTAAGGTGGCTAGTGTTTAGAAGAGAAGCCGCAAGGATATTTTGTTGCGAGAACACCGGTATCGTACCACACAAGAACACAAGAGATCCGGTATTTTTTAGTAATTAGGCTCTTAAAAACCTATACTATAAACTTTAAAATCAACGAATTTTGACATTATCAACGAAGCAAGATTTGAGCCTTTTCGAAATTAGTACAACGGGAAATGTTGGTGCCAGATAAGGCACGGCAAATTAAATATGTGAATTTATTTAAACTAACTATCTAATAATACAAACAAAGATAGTTTATTTACAACCTATTCATTTATAACAAATAAATAAAATTGTCCGTCCGACTGTGTGCATTCCCCTAGGCAATAAAACAATTAAATAAATAAAAAAACAATAATAAATTTGAAACATTTTTGTCTATTAATTTTAAAGCCTTTATTTAATGATGCTTTTATTAAATTTGTTATGTTTTTAAAAATATTAAAAAATTATCACGAACATTATTAAATTGAACAGAAACTGCTTTTTTCTCCTGCAGCCGAAAATAATTAAAGTAATTAGACCCGCGGTACCAGAATTTTTAAAAAAACGCGCCCGTGACAGGACTTTGGAACTAAATTTAGATAATTACGCACACTTCATTTTGAAGAAATGTAGCAAGAATAGAAAAGATCTGTATGATAAACTTTTTCATATTAGGTATCTCCTATCTACCAACATAAATGAATTGACATTTTTGGATGTCTCTTCATCAATTACGTAAAAAGTGTGGCATGGATTTGTATAATTTGTATGTGAGTATAAAATTTAGTATAGTATGGGTCAGGCCATGATTAAGATATACGGCGGAAGGTGAACAAAATAGCTCGGAAAATACAAAAAGTTAGTAAAACTATGAATATAATGAAAGGTATCGTGATTCTTGCGATAGCGGGAGCATTTTAAAAGCCGTAAATCATGTTTACATTTCTTTTTTATGGACGTAAAGTCGATTTGCATTTCTATTCTATTTAAATATGAAACAATGAAATTTAATTCTTTTCTGCGCCTGGGTATTTGTTTGTGTCCTTGATTAAAAGTCGTCATCATCATCATCAAATGTATGGTATCAAAGGCATCTTTAGGCACCTAATCCCATGGATACGTGGGAAATAGGAGCCTGTCGGTATCAGGAAAGAGGTCCCGCGGGACACCCAAGGAGCGCTGCATTGACATCACCAAGTGGAATGTAACAGCAAATAGCTTTCGACGTGTGAATGCCGTGGAGAAGAAAGAGCAACAAAGTGGATCCTGGCAGAAGTCAGGATGGCCCGCTCGGCCCGATCCTTACGAGAAAATTTTAAATTAAGAATTTCGAATGTAATTTCTAGTGACTAAGAGATTTGAAAACTGTTATTTATGCCTAAGATGCTTATGTTTTAGAATTTCTGTGAATGGAGATTTTTTTATATTTTTTAATATTTGGTCTTGAATCCTACTAATATTACCGATGTAAACGTTTGAATGTTTGTTTGTTTCTCAATCACACATAAACGGCTCAATGGATTTAGCACACAGACGGTTAAAAACCTGGATTGACACATATGCTACAATTTTTTGAAACCACGCGGACGAAGTAGCGGGCGAAACTAGTATTAAATAAATGAATTTTTAGCCATCAAAACAGCAGCTTCGTACCTAATTCGTATGTTTCATTTCGATTTCTTGCAAGAATCAAAAGATATGATATTTCGCAGGAATGTCGCGGGCGGAAACTGCTCAGCAATGAAGTTTTGATAATATGCAATGACACACTCACATTCCTTTAATTTTTTATCTGAAATAACTAAATAAATTATAAATAAATAAAAGCCGTTTCGTTTATTACACTTACCTCACACATGCCACATTATTAAACGTAACAGTGCCATGAAACTACTGACTAAAATGGAACTATCGACTGGAACTACTGGTATCAAAGGCATTTAACGGTACCTACCAATTTTATTAGGTTTTCTTTTTATTAGATTTAATTTTTTATGTAGTCTTATTTTATCAGTTTGATCTAACGTCTTAACGCAATACGATCAAAATCTGCTGTATGGATTTTCACGAAGTTTACGCTACAGTCATTTACAAGATAGGAATTTAGGTAGATTCGATAGTTTATAGCTGTGAATTGAAGCTGGGGGGAGGGGAGGTTCATGAGTAACTATGTATTGTGTTTATAGTGTCAAAATCTCTCTTTTAAGCGTGGATATTGACATGCAACCAAGGAACCCCACACTGTACGTGGCCCGACACGTATCTGTCGGTTCCTTATTCAAAAGCTGGGATAAACGCTATGACGATGATAATTAAATTTTGCGTTAGGGGTAGGTTTATTATAAGAGAGGTACAGTATAGCGGGGTGTCTATTCCGTTTCAATTGGTGCCGCTCGATCGAAGAAGTCTATCCACCTTATAGAATACCTCAGCCAAATAATATTATTTTTAACTCTTGACCAAAAAGAGGGGTGTTAAATGTTTACGTGTGTTTTGTGTATATGTCTGTGGCATCGTAGCTCCCGAACGAATGGACCGATTTCGATGCGGTTTTCTCTATTTAAAGCCAGTTTATTCGAGATAGATCTTAGCTTGTTTTATTAAAATCGGTTTAGTGGTTTAGAAAATATTTGTGTTTAAGTAAACTTGGTCGGGAGGTATCCGCCTTTTTCTGTCGGTTAGGTTATAATTAGACATAGACATAGACATAGACATTATTAATTAGTATTGTATTCCTGCAGGTAAGTAAGGCTTCCAGTGTTCCATAGGGTGGGTATTCCAATAACCGTGACTTAGCAGTGTATGGGCATTTGTCTTTTTCTGCCAGAGAAACGTGTCCCAGGGCTTTCGATTTAGAGGTAGGCATCGCATTGGTTATATCCCTGATAATATCTATTGGCAGTGGTGACCACTTTCCATCAGGTGGCCGCTTGCCAGGGCCTCAAGTCCGCTAATGTACCAATGGCTTGATTGAATTGTAATCGAATAGCAATCGCCGCTTAATGGCAGTTTTACGCGTTTTTGGTAATCTGCTACAATTAAAACTGCCGTTAAGCTGCTATTGTGATCCGATTACAATTCAATCCAAGTAAATTAGCGGACTCGAGGCCCTGTTTGTGTACCGTACAACATAAAAAAAAATATTTTATACCCTTTATAGGTGCTGGCTTTATACTACTGCAGTCGCAAATGCAGTTGCGATATTCCTCAACACAAAAGTAACATAAATCAAATCAGAATTTCCATAGTGTTAAGAACAAAACGTGATTAGAATCACGAATTTAAACGATGCTATTTTATGTGAAGCAATAATAGCCTTTTTGGATGAGGCAACACTTGAGTATCTAATAAAAAACTACACTAGAGAACGGCTTTTAAAAGTCTTAATTTTATTTTTACTCGTATCTAGGTTTCAATAAGCTTTTTAAACTTCATGAGGTTGTAGAAAAAATTAAGTGTATCTAATTTTCTTTATACCACTACGGTGGCAAGCTTACGGCCTGCCTGATGGTAAGCGGTCATCGCAGCCTATTGACGTTTGCAATACCAGGGGCAACTTAATTTAATTCAAACCAGGAACCTAATATCGGTCATGTCTTTTATTAACAGAAACGACTTAACGTAAAACTTTTCATAACCTTTTTTATTTTCTTTTATTTGCTGATTTATATTGTGTAGTGTAGACTACGCCTTAACTCACTTCAATTAGTTTAGAGGAAATTTTATGAGTGTGTTTATAATGAAATGACCCTTTTAATAGCAATTTTGAAATTAATTATAAAACGAACGGTCCATTCGCCGCCCGGACTAGCCATCGGCTACCAGTTTCCAACGCCCGTTGTCCACGCGTGGACTTGATTAAGTAAGTGTTGGGCAATTAGTAAGTAAATTGTAAACGCTTTGCGGCGGAGGCTTAGGTTTTTGATTTAGTGGCCTTCGCGTTTAGTGCGGAATTAGCTGTATTTTCTTCTATAGAGTTGTAGGGAAGTTTAGTTTTGGTAGATACAGTGGTTAGGAAACTTATTGTATTGTACATACGTAACTAAGTCTGCTGTAAGCTTTTACTAATCAGATAAAAAGTTTATAAAATATTTTTTGAGGTAAGTAGCTACACTTATAAAGCCGAAGAAGGTATAATTATGACAGATTAAATTTACAAAAAAATTATAAAAATAAAAAAGTAATATGAAAAAAAAACCAACCAACCAAAATAAAAATCCGTGTAAAAAATCCAAAAAAGCAGTGCACAAAAAAAACACTTCCTCGTTTTTCACAGAACAAAATCTTTCGTCACAGGGGCACAAGGGGGGCGCAAAATAGGTGAAAAAAAAACTATCTAGCAAGCTCTGAAAGTGAACACTTTACACGTACACTCAACGTTACCGTTTGCCGCCAACACGGAAAGTCCGAAAATGAGTCCGAAATAGTTGCGGCTGAGTTCGCTTGGTGCGGCCAAGTTTGGTGCGGATCGCGTCGCGTGGTGCGTGCCTTCGGACTGAGTGCGTGTTTTCGGCTAAGTCCGGGAGGATGCGTGCATAGCTGTGGTTTAGATGAGACTGGCGCGACGCCGTAGCGAGCCGGCCCGACTTTCGCCTCGACCGGTCGCTCTACGGTTCCGACGACCGGTGACGCATCCAGGATCCCTATTAGACCACCAATTTTACTTTATCACTGGGTGTAATTGTTGGATTTTTCCCGCGCATGTTTCGCGACGGCCGGCCGCCGCGTGTCGTGTGGACCCGTCGACGCACAAACCGCTACTAAGTTAGGGGTAGTAAAAATGTTGACGCGGAATTTTTAGCGCGACCGCGGGAGCTTTGCTGCGCGCGCGAAATTCCATACATTGTCATGTAGATCGGCCAAATTGTTCAATCGGAAGTGTGGTGTCATTATACTATATTGGCTGGGGTTTGTATTAACCCCAGTTAGTTTGTTAGGGTAATTTTTGGGATTGTTAAAATATGAAATTTGAATATTTTGCGGATTTGTCAAGTTGCCAACCCTATCGTATGTCGATGTTGTTTTAATTATTTCAAATGCACCGTTACGTTTCGCACGTGCGTTGTGGAAGGTAAGCGGTGTAATGTTGGTACATTCGCACTTTATGGTTATTAGCCGTTACTACCTAAGTAAGAACGCAGTATTCGGGAACTCCGCGCCAAATACAGTATTGTGAGTAAACAAAGTGAATCACGTTTTAAATTATTTAATATTCGTTCTAGTTATTTTTAATTGGGTTGCAGAGATGATTCAGCTCGGGATTAATTTGTAGAATTGTATTCGAAGTTAGTAATAAATTAGTGACACATCAAGCGCGAATTCGTTCATTGCAATTCTAGGGAACGTTTAAAAATAAAGTGCGAAATAACTAAACTACAAAATACTATAATGAATTCGCGCCGTATTTGTACAAAGCGTCAGCGCGTTCTAACACATTGCATTAATTTAAGAGGAAATAACCATTACGGGGTTTCGGTGAGCACAAAGGAGCCAACCGCAAAGCAAAACCGCACCATAAATCAAAACTTCGAAAATAACATAATGGAAAACATGACACTTTATTTTAGTAACTGATCGACGTTTCGACAAATTAAAAACAACTGAGCGCGTGGCGCGGCGATCGCCTTTTGTTTTCGGTCTCGTTAATCGAGAATGAGAGTTAGGTTAGGAAATACGATCATTATTTTTGACTTAATTATGTCAATAATTACGTGCAGCATGTACCTTGATTGAGTTGATTCAACACCTATATTTAAGGGTTTATTTAGGCATAGACATGATTTATTTTAACATTACACAAATCCATAAGCGTTTACATATATAAAGGTAATTGTAGAAAGGTTCAATGCTACACTAAAACAAAGTAGGTGGAAACACACAAATACAATTAGATCAGATTAGCTTCATCTACATTTTTATTTAGGTAATTGTGTAGGATAATATAATAATACTAGTCACCCGGCGCGACTTCGTTCGCGTACACCTACTTTACTAACCTTCCCCATGAATCACTCTATCTATTGTTGAAAACTGCATAGTTTGCGTAGTTTAAAAGATCTAAGCGCACACAGATACAGACGGCGGAAAGCGACTTTGTTTTGTACTATGTATAGATAGATTCTTGGCAAAAAGTTATTCCACCGTTGAAAGAACCATCCAATACAAGTACTAACTTGATAACTATGTGCACGTTGGTTTAGCTGGTTTAAACTGGTCCCGACCAGTGTACAAGGATCCTTATCGTACTAATCGAGTGATTATACAACAGACATCAATGAGTTCTATCCTTGAGTTGGATATTTTTGTCTAATGCAGTATTATAGCAACGTTAATTTCATTAATACTATTACCTAGTTGTAAACAAGACATTTAAGACCATTAGCAGAATTTTTTATATTACTACTAAAAGGAACAAGTATATTTTTAGTACAGAAGTAAGTCAACCTTCACAGTACTTCCTGCTTGCCTGCCTTTTTACGTCCAAATATATTTTTTACCACGATTACACGATATTTGCGAAAACAAGTCGGTGATACCCATTAACGCGATTGTAGAGCCAAGCTTTGACTCTTTTATATGCAAGTGCATCAAATTTGGGAATTATTTAGTTATCATTTTATACTGTTTTCTTACTAAACTGATAATGCAACAATGAAATTGAGTCTTCAGCCAAAAGTTTCTAAACCTCAGGACCACCAATCCGATTGAGACAACAAATATTTTTTGGATGTATTTACTCTTGACTATCAGCATAGTCGGCATAGATGGCAAAGATGAGCTAAATTCATTATCATCATATATTAGCCGAAAGACGCCCACTGCTGGGCATAGGCCTCCCCAGAGATCTCCATAAAGGCTGGTCCTGTGGCTTCCACATCCAGCTGGAACCTGCAATCTTTACTAGGTCGTCGGTCCACCTTGTGGGAGGCTTGTTACCCAAGCTGCGTCTTCCGATACGTGGTCGCCACTCGAGAACTTTATTGCCCCATCGGCCATCTGTTCTTCGAGCTATGTGCCCTGCCCACTTCCAGTTTAGCCTGACAATCCATAGGGCTATGTCGGTGATCTTGGTTCGCTTGCGGTCGGGTCCGACAAATCTAGGATCATGGTCAAGGCGGAGCCCGGGGCTTCGCGCGCAAGAGTACAATCAGGAAATTAACGTCAAAGATGACGACAACTTAGGCCGCATTCGTACGATCATTCGTTCGGGCTCTACCATTAAAACTCGGACAGAACTCGTCTATCTAAAATGCGTTTAAATAGAAAAATACAAAACAGTTGCTCCCACGACGATAATAGTTACCGTGAGTTGTCATTCATTCATTACCTACTTACAGTTTTCCTGTTGGCAGCAATTGAGTATCCTTTTACACCACATCGTCTTACGTCATAGAAATAGTACAGTGCTACTTCAGACAGAACTTTCTCGTATTTATTTCGGATTTAGCGCTAAATCTAACAACCAATCATTTCTGAATTACTTTTCATCACAGTTCATTTGCAGGTTCAACAGTCCACTGCAGGTCTTAGGGCCTCTACCACGAAAGGAGAGGTTGGTAGGACGGTTGGAGATCGCAGTATTATAAATATAACAATAGAAAAAGCTGCTGCCCGTTTCCAACCTACGCTAGATCCTTTGCGAAAGCATTAGTCGCCATGTACAACATCCACGAGTGTACAGGATTGGCGCTATTCTTTTCTGCCGGACACCACACGGCTGAATTCCTTCTTGCTAAAAAACATAATAGCAAAGCGAAAGGCGTAATGTAAACAAAACCGCGTACGCTTGTCGCCTACTAGTGTTCCTTATCACCAGCAGTGACCCAGTAAAGTCGCAGGACGCAGGAAGCGCGGCAGGATACCCGGCGGTTCCAGCAACACCACAATGCACCCTTGTCGGCACAATGTACTCGTAGCTTTGTAACGGCGACACTACTCTCTTTTACATTGACACTACGGGCCTCTACTGGTGGGTTATGGTTTAAATAAATTGTTAGTCCGTGATTGTGTGAGCGACTAGCTTTAACTACTGGAGACATTGCAATGTATATTTATTTTCTTTTGTTATTGTTCTTTATGTAGTTATACGCAATAAAGAGTTTACATACATACATACATACATACATTGCCTGCATAGGCCAAAGTTTAAGTATCCTTTTTTTTTTAAATCATTTCCCTGTATCAGTGCACTGCTGGACTGAAGAGAGAGAAATTCCACGCTTCGAGATCACATATTGGAAATACTCAGCAGAAATCACCGCTCCTCAATGTATATAAACCCTTTTAACCCTTTCCAAACCGCGGATATCTGTAGGTCCCTGCGATATGAAAGCGGCAAGGGCGAGGGATACGTAACAAGCAATTTCGCGCGCGAACTACTGAAGGATCGCGATTGTCAATTAACGTCTCCCCCGTACGATCCCATTCCATAGGAATCTGTTGACTGAACCGCTTGACCGGTAAAAATATAATTTCGGTTTTTTTTTTTTTTCCAAATCACTTATATTCTCCCAGCGACAAATGCCATCAGACTATCGTCAACCGAGTTCGTGGTATTATGGTACTTGGATCTCATACATTTTTAATAAAATATGTCTTTAAAACTTTATGAGACTATGCATTGTTTTCATAGGTGGCGACAGATCCAATCGGAACAACAAGTTTAGTGCCTTTTTATTCTTTTTATACATCTTACATGAAATTAACAGCAGACTTGGTATAATAAAACCCACAAACATGCCCGTTTACGGCTAGTAAAAAAGTCCTAACTCTAGTTAACACGGACACAAAAATAAAAACAAAATAAAATGTTTGTCAGTCTGTACAGGTCCAAGGAAAAACATGTAAAGTATCTGATTTACTCTAGATAATAAAAAAGTTTTTAATACCTACGTAAAAAACCTAGCAAAGCAAAAGAAACCTAAAAAATTACTTTTCTTCTAGATTAGTCACGCTAAGGCAATGCAAAGGCAAGGCCTCATAGTGTCATCAGTGTTCTACATAGTAACGCCCGGATCCGCAACGGAAAATATATTCCTACCGGGTTAGGTACCGCTCTCGCCCATATGGACTGTCTGGCAGTTTGTCTTTAGAGCAGTTTTAATTAATTAATTAAAACAACCTGTACCTGTTGGCGTATACAAGAGTATTGCCGTTAAAAAATTTAAAAATGATAATGTCATATTTCATATTCGTGGAATATTATTTTCGTACATTAATTGGCTGCTTAACTGCCTGGAATCTATGCTGTGCAGTTGTTGATAGTCTAGTGGGATCAGCTTATCTGCGATCTAGCGGCGATATCGCCGACGACTCACTTGCATAGGCTTCGCTACTGTCCAGCTATAAACCGAAAAGTTCCCTCACGCCGACGTGGCGGCAGCGACGCGATTCTTCAGCAAAAAAATCGACAGTGTACATATTTTTTACGTATAATTGTGGTAATAATAAATGACTTCTGTTATAGTTTTTGATTTCCGTAGTAAATAATTAGCAATAATTTCTATGAAATTTATGGAAATTATTGTAAATTTAACGTAAAATATATTTTTTCTAAAGCGATTTAATGTATAGGACATTTTCAAGTCAAGCAGTGCGAAAGTTCCGTAATAAAAATAAAAATCTTTATGGGTCATAAAAATAAATATTTTTTTATTGATTTTTGTTCAGTGAAAAAAGAATCACAGGATTTTTGTTTGTTATTGTTTAAACTCTTCAAATCAAATTAAAATTAATAGCTCTAGCTCTAAACTATTAGCTCGCGATCACAAACCAAGTATGCGGTAAGCTCCACAGAAATACGATATCTCGACTAGTTAACAAGATCTGCGATAACGGGGGTCGTTCGGTTTATTATTTACGATCAGACGCGAGCCGCTCTTGCGCCAAAATCAGCTGCGTTTTTATAAAGAAGTGAATGTAATTCGCTTACATTTTGCGTTTAGCTAAATGCTTTATTTTATAGGAACATAACACCTCGCGGCAATCTTTAAGGCGGCTCGGAAGTTAGCTGCGAGCGCTATAAGTACTCTCCAAAAACATCGCGGAATCGGATGCAACAGCCAACAGCTTACGTCGAGAGGATCTCAAAGACCGACCGAAGTGGAGAAGTAAGTGCAGGAAAGCGGAGCCTAGCAAAAACCGGTTATGACCACTGGGTTGAACATCTACTTCGTACGAATAGCTAAAAAATAGCTGCAGCCAATTAGTACGTAAACTCTTCCCTAGAGTTGCCGTCGTTCTTTTGGCACTTCAACTCTATTCGACCCTGCCTTGTCCTAATTAAAGACAAAGTAAAGTCGAACTACTTTTAGAGTATCCAACTCGTAAGCGAGAGGTACCGGGTTCGAATCCCGCTGCGGCCATGTACCAATGACTGTTTTCTGAGTTATGTACATTAGTTGAATACTAACCGATGCTCTTACAGTGAGGGAAAACATCGTGATGAAACCTGCAAATTCAGGAAACTGAATTTGTAACCATGATCCAATCTGGTCAGGGTCACGCAGGTTAGATGGTAGTTGTTTCACTGTAATTACCTGATCGCCAAATCCTGGATCATGGTCAAGGCGGACCCTGGGCCATTAAGCACAACCGGGACATTAACGCCAAGATGTTTTTTTTTAAAGGCAAACTACTTTCCTACTACAAAACCACCTAACAAATTCGCTAATTCAATGGCCGTCGAACCAAATTAAATCACTATTGCGGCGCCATTACAAATGCACATTCACGTTGACAGCTGCGGGGCACGGCTAGTCAAAGCGCGTATTAATTTATTCATTTACCCTTCACGCCCTAAATCCGCCGCGAGCGGGGTGCAAGCGGCGTGTGCGCAGGCCCGTTTACAAACTTGGTTTTGCAGGGAGGCAAATCCCTTTAGTTTATAGTTGGTAGCTTGGTAGCGAAGCATACACTTCGTTAAAAATCCTCATTGATTTTGGGTGTGATGGCAGAACTAGAATGGCTGGAATATTGGGTTGTATCAAAATAGTTGTATTGCTACTTGTTTTTTGTTATATGGCAGACAAACAGGCAAGCGAGACAAAAGTTACCTCAAAGGCCTAAAGTAACTATTCCTATTCCACCCGAAAAAGACACATGATCGTCGAGTGACGAAAAAGGTTCGAATTAAATCGCTCTGGTATGATGATTTAATAAAATGCACATAAACCGCTACGGTTTACGTCACCATATTTTGCGATTTAATTATAGTTGACCATCTTAGATAAGGCGTAAATTATTATAGTTTAATAGCTTGTGACCGCTAGTTCGCACGTCTACTTTTGATAAAAGAACGCCCATGTCATTCCTCATAGTCCATCATCAATTGCAGTCAACTGTACTAAACATTAAACTGCTTTACATCCATTGCTGTATCTGACCAAACATCAACTTCTGTAACAAGTGGGCACTAGCCAGTCTCTAAAAATATCTATACTAACCCGGTACAGTTAAGACCAACTGACGTCACAGGACTACCCGCAAATCTAAATTTGTCGTCCACCACATACGTCACGATAGGCGAAGCGCACCAAATCGATTTTTAAGCGCATCTCGTTCATCATCTATCACCATTTTTATCTTGCCCCCTCAGTGTGGAGAATTTAATAAGCGTACAGTTTTACAAAATGTTGTTTTAATTGGAAAGAGCATGGTATGGGTGAATGTTTGTTAGATTTGCGCACAAACATGGGGGATCGAATATATTTTAATTCGTTTCATTTAGGTATTCAATATCTAAGGGGCGAAGAACAAAATACAAATTATTTAATACATTTTTAAATTAAAGGATTTTTATTAGTAACATATTAACTATTTAATTCTACTAGATTGATATAAGCCCACCTTTGCCATGTAAAATGATATTTTTGTTACTCTCCTGTATTTATTTACTAAGCAATAACGAGTTTACATACATGCATACATTAATTGGAACGTATTCAATATTTAGGATGCACATGCCGACTGACCTGGCAACTTGAACACCGTAAGAAAAAGTCCTTAAATCATCATTTCGACTCATCGAAATTCATCATCATCATCATCACAGCCCATAACAGTTCACGTCAGGACTTAGGGCCTCTCCTATAAGAGGGGAGGTGATTGCCGTAATCTCCACGCTTGGCAGGCAGGTTGGAGATCGTAATGTTGTAAATACCTATAGAAATGGAAAACGCTGGCCATTTTCGAGTGTGCGGAGACTCCAGAACTTTCACCTCGAAAGCATTAATCGCCTTGTACGACACCCATGCACGAATGTAAGGGGTTGGTGCTATTTTAAACTGCCGCACACCACACGACCAACGAAATTCATATATCATAATAAATATCCTAAGAAATAAAGTTATTACGTTTGTCTCTCAAGCAAAAATTACAGCATGTATTTGTTCGAAATCATGCTAATGCATGTGGTTGAAAAATGTACCAAAATTACAATGAAAAGCTAGTAAAACTGAAATTAAACATCGTCATTCGCCGCCTTCACCGACCAAGTCATCACATAGCACCCAAGCAGATAAACAACTAGAGAAACTATTTTCTTTTTGTAACATCCACTGCGTTTCCTTCGATCGTATCTTTGCCTTTTAATTAATTGGAGATAAACATCTCCCGATCTTGAGGCATGCGTTGAAAACCGTCATAACATCCGATATTAATAAGCATGCTATTACAACATGGAATTTAAAAACGAATACTTTGACGACTGGATATTAATAATGAGCGTTGTTACAAATTTTATTAAGGCACCGCGGTAAGGACGTCTGGTATGGTAGCACGACGGTTTCTTTTTATAATAATGAGGATATTCCATCAGGTGAGATGAGATCAAATGCAAGCCTATTGACCAATAAAAAATATATTAGGCTGTCAAGGGTCTATACGCTCTCGAGACTGTTCGATTCATCCAGTCTCAGTATCTCCAGCGAAAACCTTCATCGACCTCGCTTCGTAAGTATTAGTAGGCACTGGCGACCTCGTTGCAATGCTAAAGTCCGATTAGCCTCAAAATACTAAATGGTCACCCATCCAATTACCGACATCGGTATGCGTTGCTTAACTTTCGTTATCAGTCTCGCAAGCATACTGCTACTAGACTGAGGTCGTTTCCACGTTTTTTCATCATGGCTATTTAAACTTCATGTCTTTTATTTAGTATCATTCTGTTTATGTTTCTTATCTCCATAGCCATGTCCTACTTGGCCTAATCTTATTTACCTAATATTCGTTCTCGACTTCATTCGCGTAAACCTACTTTACCCCTACCTACCCTTTTTTTTCTTATAAACCTTCCTCATGAATCATTCTATCTATTATTGAAAACCGCATTAAAATCCGTCGTGTATATTAAAGTTCTAAGCATACATACTCGTGTATAGAGGCGGCGGGATAAGACTTGTTTATACCTAGATGTAAACTTTCACATTTATATTAGGATGAAAACATCCTCACGGTTGTATGTTACTCCTTCATTAAAACCTACTGAGCCAATTTTCATTATTTTTTCTCAAAATAAATTGTACTTAGTCCCGGGGGAAGGTAACTGAATTTTACGCGGACGAAATCGCGGAAAATGCTATACAGAATCCACCACGGCATCTGTCTGAGAGTCTTTAGATACATTTGGTTAATATTATAAGCTCCTGCACAGTGGTGACTCAAGAGTGATACACGTGTATCTAATATATGTACGTACCAAAAGTTGGGGCGGGTCGATAGTTACATAATTATTAGATACATACTACAAATTTTGTACGAAGTGGTCGATCAGGTTTTTTGTTTCCCATTGATTCGAATTAGGTAATCAAACCGAAATTATGGTTTACCTGTACCTCTAATTGAGTTAATAGATTTTGAAAGTAGGTGCGTAAGTGGTAAAAAATTAAACAAAAAGTAAGCAAAATCATTCTAATCTTGTTTATACCACAAAGTTGGCAAGGCAAGCACATGTACCTATAGGCCACATGAAGTATGATGATTCAACTACGACAGTTCATAACAGTCCACTGCTAGAGCATATTGGTTAGTAGATTTTCCTTAATATGCAAGCCTGGCAGGCGGGTTGGAGATCGCAGAGTTAGTGATAACTAAAAAAATCATTGCGTTAACGTCCCGGTTGTGTTCTCGCGCACGAGGTTCCGCGTTTACCCTGATCCAGGATTTGGCAGATCAGATAATTGTGAAGCGACTGCCATCTGACCTACGTGACCCTGTTACCAGGGGAACATGATCAGATTGGATCATGGTTGCACATTTAGTCGCCTGAATGTGCAGGTTTCATCATGAGGTTTTCCCTCACCGTAAGAGTCGTCGCAACTTAGCGACACACAATTAAAACACTGCTGTCCATTTTCTGGTTTACGAAGGACCTTTCTGGTTAGTATCAGACATACTCCAAGAGTTTGGTTTACTAGGTAAGTTTATGGATATATCTGTAGGTAACTTAAATAATAATAATGTAGATTCAATATGTCTTTTCAATATTACGTTGCTTATACACTGTATAAGCACGTCGGCGGTTAAAGGATGACTCACGCTACACCGTGCCGGGTCCGAGCCGATTCTCGGCCGTAGCACGGTCGAATAACATCCCATATATTTTGCATGGACACACTCATGCTATACCGAGGGGCAACCGAGTGGCGGCCGAGCAATGACAACTCGGTTGCCGATATAGCATGAATGTATACAAAATCTATCAAATATTAGCTGACCGTGCTACGGCCGAGACTCGGCTCGGACCCGACACGGTGTAGCACGCTACGTCATCCTTAATGTATATTATATAGGCTAATAATAGCTTCATAGAGCGTAGTGTCTGTCGCACATCATCACAGCCCATAACAGTCCACTGCAGGACTCAGGGCCTCTCCAACGAAAGAGAAAGTTATTGCCATAATCTTCACGCTTGGCAGGCGGGTTGGAGATCGCAGTGTTTTAAATATAACAATGGAAAACGCTGCTGCCCATTTTCCAGCCTACGGAGACTCTAGATCTTTTGCCTCGAAAGCATTAGTCGCCATACGGCCGCACGCACGCCTGTGTATAAATGCGAAGCTGAATTACCAACTTATACTGTACTCCAGTATGTTGTACAAAAGCATAGAAACTGCAATCGGAAGTCGCGGGGTGCAAGGATGCGATACCAGTTTTTATTTCCTACCCTCACCACAGCCCGCCACCCGCTGCCAACCCCTTGTGGTATCACTTTTGAATTTCAATTGATGGATGGCACCCCTTCTCAATATAGTATAGGAAGCGTCACAGTTATCGCTGTGCGTGACAATATTTGTACCTATTGATTTTGTTCGATATTGTTCGCGGGTGCGGGGTGCGATAAATTGTTTGGCCTCTTTATAGAATGCGATGGGCCAAACGGGATAAACAATTTACAATGTGTCGGTAATGAGCGTTTACAGTACCTACCCAAAAATATTAAATAGTTAAGATAACGAATAAATACTTAATACCTATTCGATGAATTTCAGATACACATTTAGTATGTTCTTAATGAAAATTCGGAGACTGGAATTTTTTTTATGCTATACGCGACAAACGAGCAGACAGCCCAACCTGATGATAAACGGTAACTGTCGATGTCGTCTTTATCTATCTTGACTCGTACTGCACAATTCATAGTGGAATGTATGCTTCTGTGTATATATTTCTGGCCACCCCGTTCAAGGATTGTTACGTGAAGGTATACCATATCAAACAATAGAAATAAATATGTATAATATACCATATTGTACGTATTTTTATCTCAGTACCTCTAACAAATACTGCAAATCAACAGCAAAACAACTTTTTCTACGTTGAGAATTATTCAATTGAAGTTCAATAAGATTGTCATAACATTCGCCTAAAATAATCCGTAAATAGATAGACAACAAAAAAAAATTAGAAGTCCCGTTACCAATATTCGAAACCGCCATCCCATTCAACCAGCCCACGTTATCCGCGCCGAAATCTCTCCTCTTTAAATCCAATGCATTCTTAATTCTAAATCAAAGCATTACCATACAAACAATGCACCCCAAAGCCAACTGTGCTTATAAAGATGTTAAACGCAATGGGCATGCGCCAAACCGGTCTGCATGAAGTTATCAGCTTTTACTGCAGCCATTGTTAACATATTAATTAGTAATAACATAGTGGAATTAGCATAGGGCAGGGGTCGGAATTTGAATACGGACTTGGCACGGCTACCGGCTAGAAACTCGTCTGGCTGGTGACAAGAAGCTTGGGAAAAAAAGGCGTGGATTTGAGGCTTCCAATAACACAGATTCATATTTACGCAAGTGTTGTGAAAAAAGGCTTGTATTTGAGGTCTGGGTACATGAGACCTCAAATACAAGCCTTTTGCTGAATTTGAACCTATACCTAAATATACAAGCCAGTTGCATATTTAGGTATAGGTTGCCGCGTCAGGTAAAAAAGGAACCCTATTACTTGGCCTCCGCTGTCTGGATAGCTACCTAGAACCGTATCAGATACATACGTGGAATATTCACAGGTAATGTGTTAGGTCTATGTCCGTATGGTTATAGGAACGCAGTAAGGGGGTCTCAACCGCTTCAAATTTCTTTCTTTCTGTAGCGTATGATAACCATCAACAATACCACGGACGAATTCGCGAAATTATAAGTCCATAATATTTGACACCTCATAATTGTGATCGATAGGACAGTCTCGGGAGCCGATTGGCAGCTCGTGACAGTATATTTATTTTATTTTAATACATATTTTGTTGTATTTAACAAGGCTCCCTACAGAAAAAGCTATAACTGTCACCTGTACAACGCCTCGGAGCTCTATAATTAATTCTTTACAAACAAGCGTAGTCTCGCTGCTTGTCCAACAAAAGGGAGAAGAGAAAAACAAACAATATTGTATGTCAATGTGTGGATACCGATATGTGGTGGCCTGCCGCGGTGGCACGGGTTTTATATCCCAAATCGGATGCATTATGCAAGCCACAATAAAAAAGTTATCATTCTCTATTAAAATATCATATTCGACCAAATCAAATTACTAATAGGAGAATCTTCAGTTATAAATTTTGAATCTGAGGCAATAAAATGAATGAAATGGCGCATTAGTGACCGAGCGATAAATTAAACATTTATGGCAATATTAAAGATCCGTAAAATCTCAATAAACGTAGAGGTTCTAACACAATAAAAGTGGGTATTACGAAACTTTTTCGGCCCCACAATGGGAGATGTACAATGGAATTATGTTAAAATGTTATAAACGGTACTATGTGACATACCGAGAAGGTTTTACCTGCGGCGGGCTAGGTCGTATCAAGTACAAATCGAATATTCGAGACAACAGTTACCTATTATCTCTTTTATGCGATTATTACGAAAGGTGATTTATGTCGCATCGGTTCAAATGAGGAAAGGTCAAGGCAAGATTAGGCCAGATCAAAGAGAGGGTGTGGTTAGTGACAGCGACACAAGTTTTATGAGTTGGACGCGTAATATTTCCATTGCAACAGTCGCAAACAGTCTATCACTGACGTGTCTCAATCAATGAAATTTCCTAGTCCAATAGCAATGGAAGAATATTAGATATTTTTTAAAATTGAATGTCACAAATAGTTGTAATAATACATTCAGCCAAATACTTAGTAACTGACTAGGAAGATAAATATAATAACTAACAATCAATAGACTCTTTCTTAGTCACGAATAGAACTCATAGTTTCACCTTTTACCTACAGAGTCTCAGTAATATTGTTTTGTATTGTTTTTGTTTAAAAAGCGACCAACTAAGGATAAGCCGATTCAAGAAAATATAAATTTAATCTAACACAACTTAAAAATGGGACAAGTAAAAAAAGTTTCAAGTTTGAAAAAGGATAGTTTTGAAAGAAAGTAACGTAGGCATCAGAGGGTTCGGACGGAATCACATTCAGAACGTCTCTTGCGATGTACATTCCATTGAAACAAATGCTAAATAACTTTATCGATAAGTAT
Source organism: Blastobasis adustella (assembly GCA_907269095.1). Taxonomy (NCBI): domain Eukaryota; kingdom Metazoa; phylum Arthropoda; class Insecta; order Lepidoptera; family Blastobasidae; genus Blastobasis; species Blastobasis adustella. The sequence goes on from OU026130.1 coordinate 11,771,236, forward strand.
TGAATGTATGACCTTTAATGTGGACCATTGACCATAGCGTGGCCATTCCCAAACAGCAGTGTTATCAGAAATGACACCGATAACGGCAAACGTAGAGAACCGACATAAATTGATAGAAAGTAAATATTTATTGAAAATATTTTGTGCATTTCCTCGACTCGGTATCTGTTCATTTGTAAGTTATTACAATATGTTGTATCTCATTATCGAATCTATATTTATTGCTGTAATCGCGATGCGTACGCGCATCTATTCACCATTATCATCTTATATAGCGCTTTATAATCGTATAGCGTATCAATGAACATAAACAATCTATTGCGTCACACCTACACAGCCTCAAACTTGATCGTGTACAAGGCACAGTGCACGATAGTCACGAATATCACCAATAAAACAACATAAAAACGCATAGCCACGTATTTATGAGCTTACATGCTATTAGGTAAATGACCATCCTATTCATTTGCATTTGACTTTTGTTCTAGACTGTTGTCGTATAATTTTTAAATTAAAAGCAGCCTACCTGTTTTGTTTCGGGATTCGGTGACTGGTATTTTCTCATCCCACTTGCTCGTTACTTGGATTTTATGGTATCACTTTTAAACATATAATCCAAGATATTACGTAGGTACGCGTCCTTTTTGCTTTTCTATTGCGCACTTGGGCGTTATGATATTCCCATTTAAATTAAGTTTGTACTTCACTGTTAGTAATATGTACCTACATATTAAACATACTATCTACCTAGATAAGCATTTTTAATTTAATCGGGTAATACTCATAAATCTATAGGTACAGTTTTATTAGGACGGAGTTTTATCGACAAAGAGTTTTTGTGCGGCTGAAAATGGTAGGTACAGACTTTCTTTGATAAATAAAATCTAATTCCTTAATTATGATAAATTAACATTCAATTTTATCAAATATTTATAATACGCAATGTGTTATGTTATAGGTACGAAAATATTCGCTTTATTATATTGTTAATAAGCGCTGTATGTCAATTTTCTTTTCGCGCCTTTGCCTACCTGGCACCTGCTGGCGAAGAAAAAGAATACTGCGCGCCTATTTTCGCCATTTCAGCTGATTTAACTAGATCGTCTCCTTCCTCCCTCCTACTGGGACCAGCGGGCAAGAGTCGAGGGGTCTCTAACTACATTGCACGGTTCCACATGGCTAAGGGTCGTCTTAGTGCGACATCTCCTGTACATGTTGATAGACGCAGCTGTAGAAGTCTTTGGACCCAGCATTGTTTGGGTATCCGCCGGAATACATAGACATAGACATAGACATTATTTATTTTGAGATCACAAAAATCCATAAGCGTTTACATATTAATAAAATTTTAGAACAATTCAATACTAAATAAAAGCAAAGACACAAATACAATAAATCTTGGACGATGACAAAAAAGACCCCAGCTCAGCATTAGCTACAACAAGTGCTGCAGCTGCTGATTTTCAGTGGAATCTTGACTGTAAGGAGACCTGCATGAATACCACAGTGTAAACTATCTTTGAGGTTCTGTGGCTTTCCGATAAAAACCAGCTGTGAATACACAGAGGGGTTTTAGTGGGTCCTGTTCGGGCAATCAGATATATCCACGTGTTTCCCCCGGGTGAATAATAAGTAATATCTTTCAATGATTCTCCCTCTTAGAAAAAAGGCAGGCGTTTGGCCGCCATCGCACCTTACAGCGGCCGAAGATGGAGCATGCATGTTTAGAAACAGGCTATTCGCTCTGGTCTTGAAAGAATCGGGATCAGTGTGATCCAGAGTTAAACAAGCGAATACTTGCTTCTACATACATACTTATACGTACGTAACGGCTTTACCTGTAGAAGTAGGGCACCACATTGACCTATTTCATAAGGTAATAAAATAACTCATTAAGACTATTTAGAACAAAACCCTCCTGGCTTCATATGTTTACCTACAAACTTGTTTTAGATTATTGTTAACAGCAACAAAAATAACATCAGTAAAGAAAATTGTTTATCATTCATAAAGTGACTGCACATACTTATGATAACTAATTTCCCCGAATGACGGAGAACACTTATGAAGCGCAGGCGCTTGCTGTCCGGTTCGAAGCAGTTAGTGACGACTGAGCAATGTACAGTGAACGTAAGGTTCGTTGTAAATTTTTAGGTAGGTACAAAAAGCGTACTGCAAAAAGTTTTACTGCTGAAGGAAGGGTACCTACATGTTTCTGTCTGTACTCAATCTTTAAGGTTCCTTACCTCAAAAGAAAAAATATTGAACCCTTATAGGATCACTTTTTCTTAGGAACGCATGGAGGTCTCCAGCTGAAATTAATATCAATTACTCAGGTCCATTTATGTCAGAAATTTTGACGCACGCAAGGGGATCAAAACCTATTGGCGGCCCTTGCCGTGGATCTAGAATTAAGAAATTTGGAAATTTTTTAAACTTTAGTCGTTGTATATACTTTACCATATTTATTTCATTTAACCTAAAATTAAATGTAAATCATAGATGTCGACAGTTACCACTTTCTCCCAGGTGACCAATGGTGGTGGTAACCCCAGGTCATCTCTGGCTCTCTTTCTTTCTCTCTGGCTCACAAGGATTGAATAAAACATAATAACACTTATTATTTTATGTAAGTCAAATAGACAAGCGGATAACCTGATGGAGAGAGACCAGCTGGATATTAGCAACACAGTCGGAATTATCTGGTGATATATTATGCGTTGCCCACCCCGTGACACGTTGGTCTGGCTAGAAACTATGGTCCCAGCATCAGATATTTTCAGCCGCGCTGCCGCTTTCATTCTTATTTCCATAATGAAGCGCACATTCCCGAGTGTACCTGCGCACACGCAGAGTCGTCGCTCTGTGGAGTGTTGACTCGTGTCTGTTTGCGGCGGCGAAGTCGCGGAATAGGCGTATGGATTAATTACATGTTTGAAACATCCTCTAGTGGTTGGCAAATGCGTATGTTAACTATTGTTTCTAAGTATGGAAGTGATTTTGTGAAATTAGTGGAGAAAATATTTAAAGAAAAGTGTGTTCCGGTAAAGTAAATGGGCTTGTTACATCTTTGGCCATATGTGATAAATAGATGTCTACAGCCTAGACACTCAACAGAATAATATACGTATTAAACGATGTTAGGAAATGACTTATATTGAGTTATATACTGACTCGGTGAGCTGACTACGAACGGTCTTTTTCTTCGCGTTGTGAAAGGGTAGGTATGGCAATAAAATATCGTAATAGGTGTAGTGTAGCGTAAGAACGTTAAGTATATCGATAAATCTTATTTCTCAATAAAAACAATAAATAGATTAAATAAACATGGAAGTAACCTCAGGAAATGCCCTAGATCAACACTATCCGATTACAAAACATAATTCAAGTGTTGTTCGCGATAAAGAGACTTTAATTCCGATATCTAGCGGAGTAGGGACTTCTTTATTTCACAACCAAGGTGTATTTTACATGAGTGCGTTGGAAAAACTTTTCAAAAGCCATTTCTAACTAATCATTCATAACTCAATATTCATTACGAGCAACCAGCAGGTGCAATAGTAGTTGAACGCCGAGTGATTACTGTATCCGATTCGTAAGCGATAGGTACCGAGCTCGAATCCCATTGCGGCCATGTACCAATTATATTTTTTAAGTTATGTACATTAATTGCATATTGCGGATACTCTTACGGTGGGGGAAAACATCGTAATGAAACCTGTCGACTAAATGTGTAACCATGATCCAATCTGGTCAGCTTCCCTTGGTAGCAGGGTCACGGAGGTCAGATGGCAGTCGCTCCACTGTCATTAAATGATCTGCCAAATGCTGGTTCATGGCCAAGGCGACCCATAACCAGGGACATTAACGCCAAGATGATTTTTATTAAGAGTATATACAAAAGCACAGAAATTGGTTAATCTTCATTATTCTTCATACAAGATTGCATCCGTACATACAAGGGTTATCTCCATAATCTTGAATCTGAAGACCCTGAGATCATGAAACCAACATGGAAAACTTTCCCCTTGTTTCTACGCCGATCCATATTTGCGTCAAGCGTCCTCTGTTATAAATTGACGTAGCCGTAAACAGCAGAATAGCTAAGGCGTCTACGCATGTCATTCCCTTTACTAGCCATGAGACTAGCAAAAAGTAGGATCTTGCCGATTAAGTCAGATATGTTTTGGGGTTGCTAGGGATTTATGTGGAGAAAAAGTTTGAATGTAGAAATTCTTCGAAACTTAGCAATTCGAAAATACTTTCACAAAACTTGTATTCTGATATATTTTGGTTTCTGTGGATCAATATGGAGATCATCACAGCCCGTAACAGTCCACTGCAGGACTTAGGGCTTCTCCCACGAAAGGGGAGGTTATTGCCATAATCTCCACGCTTGGCAGGCGGGTTGGAGATCGCAGTGTTTAAATATAATAATGCAAAATGCTGCTGCCCATTTTCCAGACTTCGGAGACTCTTGATCCTTTGCCTCGAAAACATTAGTCGCCTTGTACGACACCCATGAATATAAGGGGTTGGTGCTATTCTACTCTGCCTGACACCACACGGTCATATGGAGATGATATTTGTAAATTCAGATGTAGGAAGTAATCTCAAAACTTTTGAACCAATTTAAAAAATATTTCATATGTAGGAAGTAGAGCATTTTGGTTCCGAAAATAGTTCAATGCTCACATAGTTTCGTACCACATGTGGATGAAAACTGCTCCGCTAGTTAATATTGTAGTTTTTAAGAAATCCGCCCAGTTGTTTAACAATAGGTACCTATTGAACCAACAACAAAAATACTACCTATTACAAACAATGTTATATACTTTTCGCTGAATCCCACGTGACACCTACGCTGTGCCCACAGTAGTTACAATTCGAGTGCCCTAACAGTCACATTGGTCGAAGCAAATTGTATTGTATCTAAAAACAAGTTCGTCTCTAGTACACTCCTCTTTTCGCCAGTCATGCACTCGGATGGACCGCATTATGCCAGGACGTTACAAAAACAGATACACTGTACTGTATTATCTTACAATTTTATACGATAAATAGCTGTACTATACTATTAGATATGTGTCTATATCAATTTATTTACATATATAACAGGGGCCGTGGACCTCTGTTGCTCATTTTGTGGATCTCCACGCTTGGCAGACGGGTTACAGGTCGCAGTATGTGAATACAGAAAATGCTGCTGCCCATTCGGTTGTAGTACAATCTGCAAAATGTTAAGTTCTTGTTTAAATCTGAAACTCATCATCATCATCGTCTTAGCGCTTATCCCGGCCTCTGCCAGGGTCCGCTTTCCTACTCTTTTTTCCTCAGGCATCCTCTCGTCGTAAGTCGTCGGCTCTCGCATTCGACTCAGCGATGTCAATCCATCGCCTCTTGGGTCGCCTACGGGGCCCCTCTTTCCTGATACCGGCAGGTTCAGGCTCCTATTTCCTACTTATCCTTGAGGCTTACGTAACACGTGACCTAACCTGGCAGACTAGCCTCCTCGATCTTATCTGCAATATCCCTCACGCCAAGGCGGCCATGGATGTACTTGTTACGTACTCGGTCGAGTCGCATAACTCCGCACATTCGTTGCCGTGGAGTTTGCGAACGTGTTTCATCAGCGCTGGCCATGTCTCGTAGCTATAGATCATCATCGGTCTAATTATACTCTTGCATATAAGCTCTTTGAGCTTGACAGAGATTTTAGGGTCACAGATGACTGCTGTGAGTTCCTGCCATTTGGCCCAAGCTGCAGATATTCGGGACAAGTCCCGAATATGTCAAGACATCGGGGCCGATATCGCCGGACTCGTGCATCACGGATCCGAGATATTTGGATTTATCTGTGCTTATGCTTTGTTACCTACAAGGATGGTTTCGGGATCCGCGCTGCAGCTAGCCATATACTCTGTTTTGGCGACATTTAACTTCAAACCACCGATTTCTAGCACATCTTTCCACATGTTTACTCTGGTCTCAAGATCCTGCCTAAGCTTGCTTACCAGTACAATGTCCTCAGCGTACTTCATAAGCCAAGGAGGAATGTCCTGAATTTCTGCTGAGAGGACATCGAGCACAATGCAAATCAAGTAAGAGCTCAGCACTGAACCCTTGAAATTTAAATCTGAAACTATTCCTTGTAAATGTAAACTTACTTGCCATACGACGACCTAATGTCAGCGTACTTCAACTAAAGCGACAAAGAATTATAACTCGAAAAATACTCTGGATTGGTAGTTCAAGGTAATCTCTAAATAGTTAACACTTTAGCAAGGCGTTCCACTTCAATCTGCTCTATGTGCATCCATAGGCTCTTACTAAACATCACCAGACCGCATGTACTTTTAAATTAAAATCGGGGAATAAAATAGATCAAGACGTAATATCTAATCTTGTTTCCATTGTATAAGTAGATGTCTACGTGATGATTATCTATTACTTTATCTGTGCTATGTAAACATATTTTACATTCCAATTACGTTGTTTATTCATGAGCACCACTTATTCTAACCTAATTATAGCTGTCCTGCGAAGTTAATCCCCGATTTTGTTTTATTGCTCATAAAGAGTTATTACGACGTATTGTAAGGACAGTACGGTGCCATTATGTGCAAGGTTAGGAAATATATATTTGTATGTGGTTATATAATATTATCATCACTGCCGATAAGTCCACTGCAGGACTTAGGGCCTGCCCCATGAAAGGGGAGGTTGTTGCCATACGGCTGTTGCCAGGCGGGTTGGATATCGCAGTGTTGTTAAAATCAAAATTGAAAATGCTGTTGCTCATTTTCCAGCCAACTTTTTCCTTGAAAACATTAGTCGCCTTGTACAACACCCACGAGTATAAGAGATTGGTGTTATTCTACTCTGCCGAACACCACACGGTCATAATTTAATATTGAAATGCTAAGTTTATGGAATAAATAAATAAGCGCGTCGGTGGCCGAGCGGTTACAGTATCCGACTCGTAAGCCAGAGGTCCCGGGTTCGAATCCCGCTCCGGCCATGTACCAATGACTTTTTTCTGAATTAAGTACATTAGTTGAATACTAACCGATGCTCTTACGGTGAGGGAAAACATAGTGATGAAACCTGCACATTCAGGCGACTGGATGTGTAACCATGATCCAATCTGGTCAGGTTCCCCTGGTAGCAGAGTCATGGAGGGCAGATGGCAGTCGCTCCACTGTAATTACCTGACCTGCCAAATCCTGGATCATGGTTAAGGCGGACCCCGGGCCCTCGTACGCGAGAGCATAACCAGGACACTAACGCCAAGATGATAATTTTTTATGGAATAAATAAATAAATAAAATTACATTAACTTCTACATTTCCCCTTTTCATTTTCTTATTTCTGACATAACTCTTGCCCGCAATGTATAAATAATCAGTTCCGCGACTTCGTCAGCATGGGCCTTTTACCAGACTATGGCGGAGTCAAGGACCTAACCTAAATCGGCCTCTGAAAATTATGAAACATATAAAAATATCATCATCATCATCATATCAGCCGAAAGACGCCCACTGCTGGGCATAGGCCTCTTGCCAGAGATCTCCACGAAGGCCGGTCCTGTGCCTTCTGCATCTAGCTGGTACCTGCGATCTTTACTAGGTCGTCGGTCCACCTTGTGGGAACCCTACCCACGCTGCGTCTTCCGGTACGTGGTCGCCACTCGAGAACTTTACTGTCCCATCGGCAATCTGTTCTTCGAGCTATGTGTACTTCAGCTTGGCAATCCTTTCGACTATGTCGGTGAATAATTCCAATGATTAGAGGACAACCATGGCCGCATGCCAACAATTGTCCTACACAATAATTTGTAACTTTTTTTTATTTATAGTATTTTTTTTTATTGAATTGTGGTAAAATGGTTACTAAATAAACGAATACGAATACATAAATACAAGGAACACAATATTGGCATTCCATGGATGTTGTCCATTGTTGTAGTTAGCTGTTTTCGCTTTTCAAACATCCACATAAATAATCATAAAACGCAACGTAAATAATGATTGTGTAGCTTTCGTTTTTACTTAACTGAGTTTTGCTATTGTTTTGTTGTTTGCCAACTCTTCTGTCAGCGTAATTCACTTCTGCTTCATTAATGTTTATTTTTCCTGTGCCTATTTTGATTCATAGCTATTCGATAGGCAGGAATTTGTGGTGGGCTTTGTCGTTGTTTTCCTGATATTAATTATGTTGGGTTGATTGTTTATGGTCATGTGGCAAAAAATAGGTAGACTATGTCTAAAAAGTCAAGCGTCTTCAGAAATTAAAAGATTGATCGAAATCAACAAAAATCAAAACTGATTGAATAATGAAAACGCCAGTCTGTATATAACAAGATAAAGATAGTAGCTAAAAGATGGACGTCTTCGTTATTCAAAATCAGGTTGCTTACTTGATGATTTCAATCAACCTTCTAATTTCACAAGTAGCTTGACTTTTTAGACAGAGTTTATACCTACAACAATACGAAACTAAAAAAATAACGATACCAACTCCTTCTTTCTTCAATTATCCATGTTCTGGGTCCTACCTAGTGCAGCGGAGTTCGTTGGCAATTCAGCGTGGCAACGCGGCTTCAATAATGAGCGGCTTTTGAGCGTTGTGCTACTTGGGGAGGCTATTCGAATAGTCATGGTGATTATTTGACGATGTCTTGTGAATTATGCAGATTATTATGGTTATGTTGCTGGGTTTTCTTTCCCATTTCTCTGACGTTAATTTACTTACTTTCCTCATTGACCTTCAGTGGAAACACATTTTGGATGAATAATTATTGTGAATTACATTGTGTTGACAGTTGTAATATTATTTAATAATATTGACATTAATTTAACGTGATATGTATTTCATTTTTGTTCGTAAACTGCCTTTTAAAGACAAAAAGAATAAAAAGACTGCCTTAGTACTCTTACCAGCCACAAACAATTCAATTATGATTTCAAACATTAATTTTTTTTTCTTTCTCTGGTCGAACCCACAACCGGCAGAACCCACAAGTGTCCCTACCCGCAATACCGCTGCATTTCACACGCGCTCGGAACCCAGCAAAGTAATCGGCCATCGGCGGCAGGTCAATACCGCCATAAAACGAAACAATACGTGAAACAAAACGCGGTTGAAATAATGGAATCTCTTTGAGGGGCCGTCGCAAGCGCCGATGACCCGCGCTGATTTCTCTCGAATGTTGTCGTAAAACTCGTGCACTTGTTGGGAATGCTTCAAAACAATCCAGGTGCACTGTTGGACTTAAGCCTCCTCTGTCATCCCACCAGGGTGCTTGTAGGCGGTTATGTGCGTGGCGTGAGTCGCATCGCCGAGTCGGATGCGAGAGCCAATGGCTTACAACGCGAGGATGCCCAAGACCGAGCGAAATGGAGGAGAATTAGTCGGAAAACGGACCCTGGCAGATGCCGGGACGATGAGCTCATTTCCTTTATGCCATATTTTGGTATTTAACTCAGGTACAATGGAAGCCGGAATGGGGGTGTCGGTGCCCCGATGTTTCGCCGGTGTAAGCAGTAGTACGCGCTAGCTGGTCGGTCTGCATTCGTCGCCTACCTGGGTGAGCTCGATTAACTTTCCCTTTGCCTAATATTAGCTTTTTAGTAGAGAATTATTAACGTAATCCTAATTCGATTAATACTTATTACGAACAAATGCTAAAGCCAATGAAAGCGGTAATCTCCATCCCGCTTGCCTAACCCCAAATTTCTGAATTAGAATACGTTTTTTAAAACGGCTCCAAATCATTCAATGCCAATTTGTACCAATTATAACCCACTAGAATCTAAACTACAGTAAAAAAAATAATATGGGAAAATATTTTAATTAAAAAATGTTACTCTGATATAATTTTATAATATTAAAACGTAATTATCAACATACATACCTAATAATCCGCAGAAATATTTTGCAACAGAATTTAACAAAAACGTCAATTCGCGAAAATGAATGTCCCGAATCTCCCCTAAATTGTATCAATTTGCTTAATCAATAATCGATTTACCTACAAAGTCGATCGCATCCATCACTCCCCCGCGGCGCGCCATCCGCAAAATGACCAACTTACACCCTAAATAAATAGGAAACGAATAAATTCGCAACCAAATTGCTCGATTTCCGTCCAAACGACGACTCAATTCGTCACGGAAAGGACAATCGGCGCCCGATTTATGGGCAACGCATACGCGACACAAAACATGCCATTTCATGTCTTATTATTTGGTAAATACAGTTCAAATCTAATTGAGTACGAGACAGGGTGAATGAGCGAAATAACTTCTTCAAATAATCCAACTGTCGGCTTCCATTGTACCTGAGTTAAATACCAAAATATGGCATAAAAGAAATGAGCTCGTCGCCGCATTGACCATTTCGGAAATTACAAAGGACATTTCAGCTTTCACCATCTGCTGGCTTTGCCACGTGTCCCATAGCAGCCGCAAAAGATCATAAATCGTGTCCAATTCGATTATTGCTACAATAGGTGTCAAATGGACAATAATCTCGTACCGTATTGTGGTTAATCGCGCGCGATATTCGAACGCATTTAAGTTGCCCAGTCCGTATGGAGGGACACGAATTGTTACATTTTATTGACTACTTTTACACATTTTCGGACTTTACTCGTTTAATATTATCATGTGTCTGTAAATACTTCGTATAAAACAAAGTCGCTATCCCTGTCTGTCTATGCGCTTTTTTTATAAATTAGGCAAGACAGGCATTTGGCCGCCAACTCACCTGCTGGTAAGTGACGGTGCGGCCGATGTAGGAGCATGCCCGTTTTGGAAAATTAACTCTTTACTGAACAGTTTTAATACAAATTATTCAGTATATTGACGATGACGATTTAGTATATTGTAGTTTTCTTCCTGTACATACAGAGTGTTAAATATGTTATGACTTTTGATTCAATGTTATACAACAGCGTAATACAATGGCCTACCTACTACACTTCATTTAATGCGAGACTGTAAGTAAAAAACCCATAAAACAAACAAACAAAAGTAGTTAGACCAAGCAATTAATGAGCCATATTATAACCAGTCTTCTTTGTTGCTTCGAAGAATCTCGACAGACACGATTAGCGCAGTTGTAAGGCGGGCAATTGGGGCAAAAAATATAGCACATTGTATTTACTTCTGCAAAAAAACGTCGAAATTAGACGGCCAGACAGCGTGCCGCTCTCGTTACCAGATGCCTTGGAGGTACAAAGTTGGCTTGTAGTCATTATCTAAGGCGCAATTGATACGTACGATTCGGATGTAGAATTAGCTCCCACCCACAGTTTCCTTTGGACTATGACATGGGAGCGTTTAAGAGGTATATTAGAGATCTCCTTAGAGGCGGGCAACGCTTTGGTGACTCCGCTGGTGTTGCTGATGTCCATAGGCGGCCGTGACCACTTTCCATCAGATTGCCCGCTTGCCTGTTTGTCTGCCATATTACATAAATAAAGACATCGTCTAAGGCGCAATTGATACACGTATTAGTACTCAGTAGGAAATATTGCATCGGGTGTCAGAAAATTCGTGTGCGATTGACAGAGAGACGGAGCCAATGGCCTACTAAATCATCATCACAGCCTATAACAGTCTACAGGACTTGGGGCCTCTCCCATGAGACCCGATCTAATTGCCATAATCTCCACGCTTGACAGGCAGGTTTGAGACCGCAACGTTGTAAATATAGAACTGGAAAACGATGCTGCCGATTTTCCAGTATTCGGAGACTCCAGAATTTTTGACTCGTAAACATTCCTTTGCGTTTTAGACTGCATTTTTATTTCCTGTAATATTGATGCAATAAAGAGATTTCTTACACACATACATTCCTCGAGGCTTCTGTAGGTACAAGAAACCAAGGTGTTATGGGCAAAATTAATCACTTTAAATCAGGTGGCCAATCTGTGGTATATGAATACCGGCTAAAGTATTGTACAGGTAAGGTTAGAGTTATCACTGCACATCTTTATAGAGCAATAACCTTAAGTAAGGTTCACACTTCAGATGGTGAGTAGCGTTAATAGGTCATGCAGACAATCGTCAAATCAGCCATAATATTCGTCACATGTTGCATCTTTAGTCAGACGTCATTGGATCACATAGTTTATTGTATCCAACAGTACATTATGACCTTTGTTTCAGTTATTCCTGTCTATACGTGATACTCTTGTTAAGAAATTGATGGAAATAGACTTTTGTGCTCTTGTCTGTACTCCCGAGGACTGGACTCTACGTCATCTCAAAGGAGCATCATATTTCTCACGGTCAAAAGTACCAGTAAAAGAAAGTAGTTTTAACGGTTTTTAAAAGGTTCGCGTTGAAACAAACTGCTTAGCATTATATTACCCGATAGATTGAAGCTACTCCAATCAAAACATCCTAACTCCGCGACAGTGAACATCTGGCAGAGACCAAGGCCTGAGAATTGAGGAAACCGTAATGGGGCCTACGAAAAAACTAATAGACCATTATTTCCATATCATTAAAGATCATCGTCGGCAAAAACTAGTAATACAAATACCAGATGCTTGCAAAAACATTGGGCAAAAAGTAATGAGCAGTCAAACTAGATCAACTTCCTAGTCGATTCACAGTTATTTGTTGTACTCCAAACCAGTATTCGGATGAGGTTACGACTGTAAATATTTGAAGAAATTAGACTTGTATTCCTCTTTTTATGACACCGTGTTTTCCATGCCAATTCACACGTTCGACGCTCATTTAAATAGTTTGATCAGACTTAATTAACGTATAGGTATTAGTTTATTAGTTTAGGTATTAGTTTCGCGTAGGTAAGGTAAGGTAATTTTCAATAGGGACCATACGGTTGCCTTACACCAGCGTAGGATTGAAGAATTTCGGATCATTCCTTTCCTTCTTTCAGTATCTCAATTGTGTAGCTTATTATTACAAAGAGACAGACAGACAGCGAAGGCTTAATATCTACTCGTAATACCTTTTTACCCTTCAGTTACGGAAACCTAAACACCCAGCATTACCGTTTGAGTAGTGCCCGTATTAGTCCGCGTTGAGTAGTGCCCGGCAGCGTAGGATATGGCACCGACTTCCTTGTACAAGCACACTAAAATCCTAAATACAGAAGCAAGGACGTACGTAGACCGGAAATGAAAATCAAATTTTTGTGTTCCAACGAGCCCATGCAGGCGTACACGATTTGTCACAAATATTGGTTTGTTGGACAAAAAACTTATTTTACTATCTATCAACAAACGCACAGCACCCGCATAAGCACCGCACAGCCACAACGCCGCTCTCGCTTATAGGCACGGGTTTTCAGTCCGGTTTGTAAGCAGAGACGTTTAAACGGTCCCTTAGTGCAAAGATTACGGAGAAAGCTCCCCTCTACTTATTAGTTTCATATTATTTCGTTTTACCATTCTTTATTCATAAATCAGGTCACTTGATACTAATAAACTGCCAGTAATAGTCTTTACAATTATAAAACAACACTATAACTTAACCCTAAGAAATCAACCTATGTATAAAATTGCTAAGAAAAAACAATTGAAAAAGTAGTTCTCATCGAGAGATCATCATCATCATCTTGGCGTTAATGTCCCGGTTGTGCTCTCGAGCCCGAGGGCCCTTTGTTACAAATCATTGTTACAAATTCAGTTGCCTGAATTTGCAGGTTTTATCACAATGTTTTCCCTCACCGTAAGAGCATTGGTTAGAATTTAACTAATGTACATAACTCAGAAAAGAGTTATTGGTACATTGCCGCAGAACCCGGTACCTCTCGCTTACGAGTCGGAAACTCAACCGCTCGGCCACCGACGCATTTTAACTAATATTACTAACGAGAGTATAAAACATCAATCAATTATCATGTAGTGGACTCAGCTAGTATGAGGTAATGCTGCTTTAATAGAATTATGTAAACTTTACATTGTAAAGTATAAAAACTATCTAAGAAAATTTAAAGGACCAACCTAGATGTCACGGTTCCAAAAATACAAGCCTTTGACAGACAGACAAACAGCGGAGGCAGTATTAGGATTTCTTTTTTACCCTTTTGCTACGTACGGAACTCTAATACCCTAACCCTTTAAATTTTTAGGTACATGCTTATACTCTTCGTAAAGTTTGTCCCTAGAAGAAAACATGCACATAATGCACAAAATGCAATGCGACTTTCAATGAAAAATAAAAATACCAATCCTCTTTTCCATGTTCATCGACGCAACATGTGGAAATTGTAAATAAAATAGCTGTTAATGTCCATTAAATTATGTCCTACAATAAATCTAATGCTAGCAACATGAATCTCACTTTAAATCACTGCACCGTATCGACTTTCTTCTAAAAATATCGGGTCATAAATAAATTAAGTCAATAATGCAAATTTGTTTAAAGCGCCATTAAATTCCATGTTTATTTGGAAAAGGTAGAACATGTATGTAATAGGTACATTAATAGATGTAGAGATTTCACATATAATTTGATTTGATAGTAAGTATTTACACCTAGTTTTTTTGGTGTCACCTATACTTACAGATCAGGTAATTACAGTGGAGCGACTGCCTTCTGACCTCCGTGACCCTGTCAACAGGGGAACCTGACCACATTGGATCATGGATACACATTCAGTCGTCTGTAATTACCTGATTCACCAAATCCTGGATCCCAGGCCATCGCGTGCGAGAGCACTTCTGAGTGCTAAAATAGCATAATTATGACTGCTCTACCTTGCAGGCAAAGTACGGAAGGGGGCTTCTAACACTCTATCTATTAATGAATACCGTAGTAAATACATAAAGTTATTTTAAAAACTGCTCTTAGTTGCCACCTCCGCTAAAAAAGCTCCTCTCGGCTTATCTAAGTTTAGCTAAGAAAAATGAAGTTGTGGAATTTGTGTTTGCCTTATAAAACTGTATTTTCTTTTGTACTGCGTTATTTTATTGCAATCAAGAGTATAGGTGTTTCATACGTTTTAATAAAGGCATCGGTACAGAAGTTTGAACGTCTACCTGCAGACCAATCGATTTCATTCACTTTTTACTAGATACGTTTATTTATTTAATTTAATAGTTTATGCACAAAATAGTACAAAGGTGGACTTAAAGCTTTGTAGCTTTATCTACCAGTCTACCCCGAAAACTGGTATAAAAAAAATTTTCAGGCTGTGCACAAAAATTTACAACATTACACTTACGTACCTAATAACAAACACAATTCTACCCACTAGTATTCACATACCGAAACTCAAAAATGATATTTTATTTAATTAACTATTTATTACTAAAAACCAACAACAACAAGACTGTCGATAGATACGTTGTCGGCTGTGAAACGTTTGGGATTTATTGTTGCCTTATAAAACTGAATTTTCTTTTGTAATATGTGATTTTGTTGATAAAGAGTAGGTACATGCGTTACATATGTATTAAAAAATTACATATAAAATTTTTAACGTTTGCCCGCAGACGTAACGATTTCATTGACTAGTTGTCGCTGTGAAACGTCATTAAGGACTAAGTGAATAGCGGCGGCTGTAAACATTTCATCGCTGACGAAACCACCAGAGTTATAGTTGATTGATTGGTGACATAAAATTTTAACACCGGCCCAATATACATCAATCTTAGTGAATCAGGTTGGACTGGTCTCGGATGGTTGGATGCGGGGACTGCGGCGCGTTTCAACCTGCCGACTTGGGGGCAGCCGTGAGCTTGGCCGTAGATAAGATAGGCTGGATAGGATACTAGACTGCATTTAGCATTGATTATGGCGGTGAGAAAGACTGTAGATTCTGCAAGAAGGTAGAATTTACACATAAGTACTCTGCGTGTGCGAAGCTGTCATGAGCCAACGTAATAAACCCGATAAAGAAAACAAATCACATAATTCAATTTCTAAAAGTCGCAGAAAGTCAATATCAGGTGTGTTATTAATATGGCAGAAATAACTTCAGTCGCAATTGTTGCTAAAAGAAATGAAATGAAAATAGGATATCCGGATTGAACAATCTACGAGCCAGTCACGGCAGGCACATGACCAAAATCATATTCAAACATAAATGCCATAAAATTATCTTTCCGATAAAGCTAATTTCACTGATATGAAATACTTTTTATTTGTTTTATTTAAATGTAAGTTCTCCACCTATAATAAACACCTTTATAAATTACAATTATGCAGAAGGAAGAGCTCGTAATATGAATACGTGATGTACCTATTAATTTTGTTTGCCGTTTCTATAAATAATAGGTCTTTGGTGTTGTCGCTACCGCCTGTATCGCTATGTAGATACATCCAAAGTATTAGAACACAACATATATTTTGGCCGCGTGGTGTCCGGCAGAGAAGAATGTACAGAAGGCAGCACCTCAACCTACACACCACCAGTACCAATAAACAACAACTTGTTTGTACTAGCGCGTATAAACCGGAAATGGTTCAACGTCTAAACAAGGTAGAGGTTAGGGTTGCCAAATCTACTATTTTATATAGTATACTACTATATTTTAGGTCAAGATACTATAAACCTACATAGTATCTTGACCTAAAATATATTGTAGCCAAATCGACTATATTTTATCCGTACAGCGGATACACTTTCTTCGGGTATTAAAGAGCTGCATTTGTTCAACCTACGTAATTAATATTTTTTTAACAATTTTATCATGATGTGGTGTCCAGTAGTGTAGCATCAATCCCATCAACACTCTACAACTAAGTGGAAATCTCCTATATTCTTCTTGAAAACGTTTGGCAACCCTAGTTGAGGGGATGTCTTCTGTACCATCAAGCCCTTTCATTGACAAGTGTAGTAAAGGCGACTAATGACTAGAGGCAAACCATCATCTACCTTCGTAAACAAAAAAACAGCCAGCAGCGAATATATCACCAAACCGCCTGCCAAAGTAGAGTTTACATAAATATCCAGTATTATGTAAACACCAATATACAGCAGTGGACTGTTATGAGATGTTGGTGTGGTGTCACTTGATATGTTGTTCTTACATTATTAAAATTATAACTACACAGCCAAATGAAAAGTACACAAAGTTTGTTCTTTAGATAATGCAAAGAAAACAATAAACGTTTCACTTTGCATCAAAATAGCTGCGAAGGAACACCATCTTCGAAAGAGAGAATTCAACCATTAAATTAACAACGTCTTTAATTCCCCGATTAACAATGAATTCATAATACGACATTATTAGAATTTTAATCGATACACCGTTAATCACACAATCTGAAGGTGTATCAATGAATAACATTAGTACGGTTTATATCGATTATCTGTTATTGGTTTAAGATTTATATGCCTTATCGTGCCACAGAAAGCATAATTTTACGCGTATATGTCGGTTTGTGGTGAAATTTATTTTATTACACTATAAAATTGTGTCACTAATACATTATTAGGTGGATATCGGTATGTTACAAAGTTATAATGGGAATATAGAAACATAAATCGATTCGACCGCAGACGAAACTTTCATGTACGTACCTATCACATGTTGAGACACCATCCTTTCCATCCAATGACCTTTTCTGAGTTATACATTAGTTGAACACTAACCAATGCTCGTAAGGTAAGGATTTTTTTTATTATTAAACTAGCCAAGAATTTGACCGCCATCGCATTTGGTGGTAAGTAATGATGCGGCCGAAGATGGAGCATGCTTGTCTAGGAATAGTCTATTCACTCTAGCCTTAAAGGCGTCCAGATTATAATGATCAGGGAACACATGCGCAGGTGATGAAACCTGCAAAGGCGACTGAATGTGTAACCATGATCCAATGTGGTCAGCTTCCCCTGGTAGCAGAGTCACGGACGTCAAATGACAGTTGCTCCACTGTAATTACCTGATCTGCTAAATCCTGGTCCATGGCCAAGGCGGACTCCGGGCCTCGCGCGCAAGAGTACAGGCCGGACATTAACGCCAAGTAATTTTTTAAATTGACTATTGGATATTAATAGGCTGCGGTGACTACTTACCATCAGGCAGGCCGTAAGCTTGTTTGCACCTTAGTGGTATCAAAATGAAATATGTAAATTACGTTATAATCAAATAGCAGAATACTCGGTGTTTGTTACAAATATGACATCGTTCCCTAGAAGAGGATGTTATTACTTAAAAGGCTAGTGATTTCAGACTAGAATGCCGAGTAACTTCGCTGTTTCACAAAGAACCTAATAAAGTTTAGGTAGCTAACTCGTAGATAACATGGAACTTTGCCGTAAACTGACTGTTGGTCGGTACTCTTCAGTAGTGGTGGGCGAAAAGGAATTATGATTTACAGAACAATTCGAATTATTCGATTGTAGAAAAGTGATTTTCTAATGAATAAAATAGAGTGATATCAAATCAGTTGAAAAAAAAACAAACAAAGTAAATATTAGAAGCTACAATATAATTGTTCTTGAGCAGCATAAAGGTTTCTATTATACCTTCGTATATAACTATACATAAACAAACATGATCTAGTCAGTTTCCTCTGGGGGCCACGTCGGCTGATCCAGATCCCCCTGGATCTGGGTAAAGGCGGACCCCGGGCCCTCATGCACGAGAGTACAACCGGGACATTAACGCCAAGATGATGAACAAAAACTAAAGATTTAAATCTGTGTACCCTCCACATAAATAAAAATCGTCGGATGAAATAATTCATAAAATAAAATGTATTTCATTCGAATATCGATTTTTTTATTGGAATAATTTGATTATTGTTTTTTTAACTATTGCCCATCACTACTCTCAAGTCGTCACGGCGTAAACAAGACCACTACCATACATCCAGCGCAATACAAAAGCGAGCGAAGAACCGCGACTTTGGGGGAAAAGATATTTTGTGACCAGAAAATAGATTCGAAATAACTAAATGGTTTTCAGAAATCGTGTTATGTACGAGTAAGATAGGTATTTTATTTTATTGTTCATTCTGGAGTGTAAAGTTATCGGGAGCTGGTGTCAAGAAATTGTAAAATTGTTTTCCATTTCGAATTTATTTGGTTGTACATTCATCTTTAAAATGCAAAACGCTTTGTACGCTTCTTGGAGTGTCAAGCTAAATAGATTGGGTATAACAAATAATATCACTTAGTAGTGAAAACGTAATTTCGAATTTCTTCTTATGACTACGATGTATCGAATAGGTTGGCTAGTGTCTAAACTCGCTACATCATTGTTCTGTCGTTTACTTATCATTCGCTACGCCGATGCATTTCCATGCAGCGGTCAAACCAAAAGCGTGCCACGTAGTATTTCCTTCTCTCTATACGTGCCTGTCAAAACACAATAATAAAGATATTTAGTATTTACCGAAGTATAAGTAATAAAACTCTCCATTTATCTCTATTTGCCAACATTTCACAATCTGGTATCTCCTTGGACGATTTCAACTTTGGTGACCATTAGTGATAACAAAGTTTAACTAAAGTAAAGCACTCGGCATTCAGGTGCGATCACCGAGCACAAACGCAGTAGAGGAGCCCTGTACATAAAATAATTAAAAATAAAATACTTACTAATGCTGAAATATAAGGAGGGGAACACGAGTACTGTATTCAACTAACTAAATCGTCGTTGTGGTCTAAATCTACATACGATAGGATTTGGTTAACTTCTTTTGTGTATGTAAAGATATACAAAATAAGAAAAGCAAATCTTATTAAAACTAAAAAGGACCTAACTAAATGATAGTAATAACTACCCTAAATAACAAATTTGCCCCAGGTCCCCAGTAAAAGTAAAGCTGCCCAGAAGGCTGGGTGCATTGCCCAGCTGGATGGCGAGGCTATACGTTGACCCAAATAATGGCCAGCCATGTCTTTAGAAATATCGATTGACTAACTTCCGAAAAAGGGAGTGTGGCGTGTGGCGTATGGTCCCTGTGGCCCAAATAAACTAAACATAAAATAACAATCCTGGCGGCAACACCCCGGTTGTGCTCTAGCCTGTGTAAAGTGACTGATGAAAAATTCATCGCAATATATGTACATCGAACTGAAAGTAATTCCATATACATTTCGTGTATTAGAATTGTCATTTAAGATACTTCTAGTTTACGTAATTTGACACTAAAGTCTTGTAAGAAAATGAGCGCCGTAGAGGCACCTCTACAAGGTTTGTCCTCTATGGGTACCTTGTACCCGCCAAATCCGTTTATAGGGCTTGTAATTCGATTTCAGCGATTAGTATCGGGCTCTATGCATCTTCTAGCGAGCTGATATCTTTATTTACAATATTTAGCTGTATACCGATGACGACTAACGGTGATTCTGTTGGTTGGAAGGTTGGTAGTTAGAAAAGAAAATGGGGTTGTGAAAAAAAGGGTACATAATAGACATAGACATAGACGTATCTTTATTTGGTACAATAACACATTAAAAAAAAACTTAAAACTAACATAATAAGTACATAATAAGGAAGCAGGGCGATGCATCATCGGACCTAATTGGACCAGCCTCAGCTTAATGCTATGAATGGCAGCAGCCAAACACAGCGCTGGTTTTCAGACTGACCCATAATAGAGCTCGATGCGCGCACGACGCGAACGACGTGCTAATACAGAAATGATATTAATACTAATATATATAATACAAAATAAAAGAAAAGAAATATATGTTTATAGATGTAGAACCTGTAACTTAATATGGGATGAATAATTATATATACCTTATTTTTTATGAAAACCAATAAATAATATATGAGTATAATTTAGTGTAATAAAAGCAAACATTAAACACTACCTTTTTTATTACAAAACGCTGTTTCTAACTGGACAAAAATGGCTAAAAAGACAAATAAATGAAAATAATAAATAAACGATAAACGCAAACACAATAATTTATATTTTCAACTCTAATTTTTTGTGAGAGATCGTCTTATTAATTACAATTAATTAAATAATGTAGGCCTGCTGGACGAAATTCCTTTTAGAAATTAGTGTGCGCCTGTCATTTATATGTATGTACGCTCGCGTGTCGTTTATGTGTATGATGTTTCTCTATGTATTTTATTGTGTGCAATAAAGTGTTAAATAAATAACTGTTTATAAACATTTTATGGCCCCCTAACATCTTTTCGTGTCTGTTGCAGTTGCACATCCCTCTAGTGATATTTCGATTAAAAATTAAGTCACTCATCATAAATGCTACAAAACGTAGTAGTTCCATGAAATTTCCAATCAATTTTTTTTCACAATAACCAAGTTTCTATCAAATCAATCTAACGACTATTTAAAAGTAAAAACATTCTAAGCTTCACATTTAATACCTACATAGTTATTGTTGTAAGCTCCCGAGGTCACTTGCCCAAAATCCGACCTTCATGTTTCTTTCAAGCAATAGCACTGAAATAAACGGGCCATCCCACCGGAATGCAAAACATTTTAGAATACGAAATGGCCCCACGAAACTGCAAGCTAGCACTTGCAAAAGTAATTGAGAACAAAAAATGCAAACCTTTCCCATTTCCGACCGCTTTAAATTGAATCGCACCGCACCCCCGGTGTCGCGTTTTAGAAATAAACTCAATAATGCAATGCTCGCGGTTTTAAAAACAAAACGTTCATAATTTCATTTTCCTTTCGATTGGGCTGGGTGATAGAATCGTAGGTACGGTAGAGAGGAAAATTATAACATTTAACATCGAAATCTTACTAATTACTCTTCTTTCTTTCTCTCTTTTCGTTACTGACAGTCGTCGGCGGTATACATATCAGCTACCACGGCATTGTAAAGAGTTGGCTACCGCACGCGTGTGAGTAAATACAAAATCCAAGTTGAAAGGCCGTGAGCCGTGAAATATCACCATAGTGGATGATAGTGAAATAGAAATCGAAGAAAGACATTTATTACCTAGAACAACAAGACTTTATGACCTAATAATTAGTCTCTCTGCCGCAAAGTGAACGCTGTACTGCGAGTCGCAGGACGCTCCTATTTGAACCCTTCCATACATTGCAAGCGAACACAACTGATCGCCACCGCGGCCGAGGACGCAGTCTGAACGCGTTGGTTTGACCAAAACAGCCCACTACCACCCTTGAGACTCCCCCACATTAGTACTCCCTCCATACTGCCTTAATCTGCATGCTTGGCAGATGGATTGAATATCGCACTCTGTCTGGCTCTATAACATAAGTCGCCTTTTACGACATTCGTCAATAGATGGGGTGGTGCTAAATTCAATTCTGCGGAGTGCCGGTCACCACAAGGCCAACCTACCCTGTACCCAGAATTCGTAAAGATTTAACTGCGCTAGATGGTGAAATGCTAAAAAATATGAATGGACCACCAATTGCGTCACAGCCCTTGGCATGTTGCCAAAGCTAGCTACGTAGCTCGAAAGCTCCAAATGGTAGAGGTCACTCGTGAAATTAAGTTTTCGATCGTATCTCCCGTCGCAATTGTATCGTACGTTTGCAGTAAACAGGTAACTGCAGAAATTGGTTTCTTCCGCTGTAACGATTAAACTTTAAACTGCAGTCGACTGTAGACTTAGAACCCTAATGACTTTCTGTTTACGTATCTCTAGAGCAGAACTTGAGAAATTTGTGCTCTGATGTAGAAAAACAAATGTAATAAGATTTATCTCATTTGTTAGGAACATTGCGTTATAGCCACCCGATTCCAAACCGAAATGTTGTATCCGAGGAAAAGTAACAATAAAACATTTTCACTTACACACTAAAGGAAATTGCTTTATTTACTCGAAACGTTTCACATTATTAAACGGACGCTATCGAAGAAAGTATGAATGGATAAAAATCTGGAATGTCGCCAAGATGGTGGGAAGAGTGCGTGGGTTCGTCTGGGGGAACACATTTGAAAGGTTGAAGGTGAAGAAAATAATGTAACAACTCACTTTGTGGCACTAAAGAATCGGTATTAACCGGGAAATAACTCACACGTTCGCAACGATGTCTTGCCTCTCTCATAGTAGCATGGTGACCAACATTCGTTAAAAATGGCTTCGAAATGACGATAACGCAGTATTCAATTTATCAAATAAATATGAAATCTGAAAACGGAGCTCGAAATAATTACTGGGTTATTTTTTTATCTACGGTTTAGAATAATAGCTAGAAAATGTTAAAAAACTCTCTCTTAATAGCCACCCACTCAGCAACAACAATTTTCAAGGATAGCTCGTGATATTTGTGATAAGTATTTGCTGTATAGTTTCAACCGTGATGGCAAGGACTATAACTGAAAATTATTAAATTGATATGTACTATATACGATTTTTCAACAAGGCCGAAATAATTTCATATGGAAATAAACGGAAAATAATATTTACGTTTATTATTCACTGATAAACGTTCGTGTGAACAACGCTAAATACATGTGCACATAAGGGATACAAGAAAACCAAAATACGGCAGTAAAATGTTTATTGAACAATAAAATATGAACAAGATGATTTCATTAGTACAACGGCAGTTTACGAGGCAGCATACGCGCAATCATAATAAATCATATGAAAAAATATGCTGTACATGCGAGGGACAAGAATATGTACAAATAATTTAAATTTTAGTTTAAGATACTTTCACTACCGAAATCGAAAATAAAGGGTCCTATATATATTTATTTAGGTGATGTTTTAGAGCTGGAAACAATATTTTTTATATCATATCCATATAAACTTAAAAATTATGATTCGAGTGTGCTACATTGTAATACACACGAGTGCGGTAATGTAAACCGAAAAGCACGCGAGTTTAATATTACAAACGAGCCAAAAATCGGTGCAAAAATAACCCTACACCAGCAACTGTATTGAAAAAACTATTGTTGCGTTCAGGGCGATGAATATTTCCAATTAAATCAGTAAATTACTTCATAGAGCAAGTACTTGACAACTGAAGTACCTACACACATCTCTTACAAAAATATGCCGATAAATGTGGGTAGTACTTAGATCACATAAAAACATAGACATTCATAACAGAACTAAAGAAATTAATTATCCTCCCCGACCCACGGACCATGAAGCCAGCAGGCCTCATTGAAGGATTAATGTCTAATTCATGATGTAGACGACTGGCAATATTGGCGTGCACCGCTGGTGCCACCCCGTGACGCAACCAGACCAAGGGCAGACGCGCCGGCTACCCCCTACCCAGGCTCAGTCAGTCACCAATATTTATACTGCCATGTACCTACTCGCGTCGCCTACGCTCGGAAAATCCGCGTGGGTAGCTGATTATTTCGTGTAAACTTGCCTACGGGATGAGGAAAAATGTTTGTTATATTTTTTTTTATCGAGTTGGCCTTTATCTTCTACTTTAGGCATTGTCTAAAGCTAGGGAGTACGCCTCTTCAGTTTGTGCAATATTTCTATGTTCTTAGCAATCTCAATCCACTTGTAAGTATAGGTACACCTTTCTGTGTTAGAGTAGTGTTATTTGTATCACAACTTTCGCACAAATCATGGAATGCTTGTACGTCAAATGTCCTAGCTTATAATCAACGTGCGGTGTGAATTAATCCTAATCTTTATGGTATGATTTATTCACGCATTGCGGGATTGTGCAAGTCTCTTACGTCTGTGAACGTCTTATGTGCGTATCACGGCGTATGTATGTTATAATTAGTAGTTATATGTGAAAACGTTTGTTCGTGCAAAGCATGACTGGAGGAAGAGGAGACAGCTGCCCATATCCTACGAACCAGCGACGGAGTAGCGTCGTACAGGCTTAAGAATCTGGTATCATTACAAACGTTTTTAAAGCTGAAAGACCTACTATTCCTGGAAGAGTTAGGATGGCCGGAGCAGTAGTGTATTTAGGAATACCTATACCAACAGCCCCACGCTAAACTGGCGCAAGTTTAGCGTGGGGGTGTTGGGGATTCGCGGAAACGCCCGGATACATATATATGTTTATCTATCTAACGTTCGATACGTCAGTGAGTAAATCCGTATGATACTAAACCACCCTCTCACTAACATCTATCATCATCATCATTACAGCCCTAACCGTCCACTGCAGGACTTAGGGCCTCTCCCACTAAAATGGGAGGCTATTGCCATAATCTCCACGCTTGGCAGGCGGGTTGGAAATCGCAGTGTTGTAAATATAACAATGGAAAACGCTGCAACCCATTTTCCAGCCTACGTAGACATTAGTTTTTATGCCTCGAAAACGTTAGTCGCCTTGTACGACACACAGCAGGTTGGTGCTATTCTACTCCGGACACTACACGGACACCACACGGCCAACTAACATCTATACATAGTATAAAACAAAGTCGCTACCCGCCGTCTGTCTGTATGTATCAATGTACGCGTAGATATTTTAAAATACGCAACATATTTTAATGCAATTATCAACAACAGATAGTTACTCAAGAAGAACGTTTCAAATCGGGGTATAGTAGGTGTAGGGTAGATGTACGCTAGGTATAGGGCAGGTGTAGGGTAGGTCTTGGGTAGGTGTAGGGTAGGTGTAGGGTAGGGGAGACCACGCGAACGAAGTCGCAGCGGGTCGACTAGTTCAGTAATAAAAGGCCAATAGCTCAATGAGAGCGTGTGAAGCGATAATACGCCGATGAAGAAACAAATAACTATCACTCTCCTTACAGAAACCAAGCCCACTGCGACCATCACAGTCACTACATTCGTCACCGGTTTCTCAGAAGCCACACTAATTTACAAAATTAATAAGTAGGATCAGGGGTAAAATAATTTCCACGTAGTTCTACTAGACACATCAGTAGCAAAGAAAATTACCCGTGGTACTACTAGCGGTGGTGCTACGGGTAAGCATGGCTAAAAACATAGCCTGGCGCTCCAGGACCAAACGTGACACAATGTGCCAACTCTTGATGAAATAACAGTCCAACAACAACCGTCCTGTATAAAGCGTAGCCGCTCTGGCGACGCCTTGGCTCGGGAGCCGGCACACTTTCCATTGACTGGGAGAGCCGCCCCTCCCAAGCCTCCCCCCTCCCACGCTATAGCGCCAGATTTAGACTAGCGCGTCATGGTTATGGGTTATGAAATCCTGCATTTGGCTAACGAAATCTTAGACGCTTTTACGTAATGCTACTGCGTAATTGAGTTGGGGTGGAACAGTGGTAGGTTTTGTGGTGAAATCGTTTCGAAATGAAAAGAAGGTTTCATGTCTCGCAACAGTTTTCAGTTGAATCATAATTGTTTTCGTTTATGTTGATTATTTTGAATATTGTGAAGTCAACAACAATGTTTTGTTACGAAAATGTTCGGGGAAGTATAAAAACTGATGCGTTAATGCGGACGAAGTCGAAGCAGGCATAATCTGGTTAAAATAGAATAGAATAAATATAAAAGTGGAATTGCAATAATAATTGAAGTGTGCGATATGCTTGTCAAAAACATATTACAGAAACTGTTTCAATAATAAACACTTTAAGATGCTTTAGAGAATAATAGCTAGAAAGATAAGATCATCAAACAGTCCTTGTTAGGTCCGTTTGCGCCACAAGGATTTCATTTAGGGCTTTATTTTACATGGTATTTTAATGACTATAATTGTAAAAAAAATATCGCTTCTGAAGACAGGCTCTGCTTTCTTCTCCACTTTGCCCGATCTTCGGCATCCACCCGTCGTAAGCCGTTGTTGGTGGCTGTCGCATTCGACTCGGCGATGTCAATCCATCACTTCTTGGATCTCCCGCGGAACCTCTGTGCACTGGTAAATAAACTACGACAATGCAAAATCTTGTCACATATAGCTTTATTGCGTTTGTATATGTGTATATAATCATTTTTATAATTGATACTTTTGTTCGATTGTTCTTATAAACCTACCTTAGTAGAGCTCATACCTACAGACGTAGGTACACGATTACTGCACGGTTTGTCCCAAATGTGCAATTTACGTTTCTATAGTAATGTCAGAAAACTTATTTTATTATCTGTCAAAACAGCACAGCGGACGCATATTAATCGCACACCAACCATGTCATACCCGCTCAATCGTCGTGCCGCACCCGCAAAATCACCGCGTCAGGTGCGCACCAATACATTGCACGTTTTGTGTCCGGTACCTACGCGGTGACTATGCGGGCACGACGCGTACGCGTTGTCTGTCGGGTTTTCAAGCGGTTTTTTTTGCAACAATAAATTACTGTCTGAGATCCCGTTGTGGGATAAGTTCGCCTTTGCTTTGTAACTGTTTCCTATTGAAATGTACTATGTTGTTGCAATAAAGAGTTAACATACATACATACATACTGTCAAACTAAGTACTTCAGCTGTAATGTGGCGCCCTCTAAGTTTTCGTCTTTCTTGTCAGACTGTATTATAAACTGGTCCTAAAACGATTATACCAAACGCTCAATCCTCGCATTTAAAACCAAATGAACGTTCAACACTTGCGTGTCCTTGGACATCACGTGTGACATAAAAAGATAGGGGTTACATTATATTAGCATGACATCAAAGGAGCCGACACTACATTTTTGTTAGCCGAATAAATGCTGTGCTAAAACTGATTTATTAGTCACGCTCGCCGTTTGGCTTTTGCTTTCGCGCATGATCTAAACTTAGCTTACCATGGATATGGTATTTTTAAAGTAGCTTTTTGCACGCGGCACTGCCCGCATAGACTACACGTTAGAACGCGCAAGTGGGATAGGGGGGGGGGGGGGTTAAAAGTAGCATATGTTCTATTCCTCGCGTATATGCCGCATTATCCGTAACCATATCGTAACGGACATTTTCGTGTATTTAAATATTTTCTTTCAGTTTTGTACGGATTAGGAGTTTTAAAAATCTTTCATCAACCATAAAGTCAATAACATATAAAATCATTTTGCCCGTGACTTAGTCTTCGAGAAGGGAGATAAGGTGAAGACCCAACTGAAATACAGAGAATAGGCCTCCCTTCACTACACCGGGACTTGATCGTGTTCGCAAGAGTAGAAAATAGTACCAACCCCCATCCACTGACTAGGTTGCGCTAGTCAGTCACTTTAACGTTTTGTCTCATGTTGACGACAGGTGTCTCCTGGTGAGTCTTCTTCTTCTTAGCGTGTCAATGACAAACATTACATTGTTGTGGCCCAAAACTTAGCCACATTAACAGCTAATCTTTCTGCGTGCGGGTGCTAGAACACGCAAGACACGACAAGATGTCAGTCATCGTTTGAATAGCACCGCAGGTTTCGAGGGGCTTGTAGACTGAAGAGACGGCGCTGTAACCAAGGTCTAGAGTGTTCTCCTCAATTTCGATACGGTGAGTTATAGCTTATTTTTATGAGATCTCCATCATGTGGACTAGTGGCCAAATCGACTATTAAGACGATGCTTCGGCATCAGCTTGAATTTGAAGTAGATTGACGAATAAGTCCGCGGTATTATCGATGTTTTCCACACGAAAGATAGAGAAAGAGATAACAAAACAAA
The DNA here is from genome assembly GCA_907269095.1 of Blastobasis adustella. Classification (NCBI taxonomy): domain Eukaryota; kingdom Metazoa; phylum Arthropoda; class Insecta; order Lepidoptera; family Blastobasidae; genus Blastobasis; species Blastobasis adustella. Next base: position 11,799,644 of record OU026130.1, read on the forward strand.
AGAGACGCACCTAGATGGAAGACAAAAATACCATGGACTAACTCGCATTGACAGGACTTGGATCGGATCAATCATGGTGATGTACCATCAATGATTAAGCCTCAGAATCTTTGTAGCGTTTTTGGTTGAACATTTTCAATTACCCCCCGCTAATGGTGCAGAGGCAATAGTCCATCAGTGGATTGTATAGACTATTGAAGATCTAGTTAGATAAACATCCGCTGTCTATTCATAAATCACCCTAGATTCTTACTACTTAAAAGACAAACTTGAATATTAAAATAAGGACTCGTACGCAAAAAAAACTCGTCCGCTTAGGGCCGCAAATCGCTTGCAAGTTACATTAAAACTTTATGAATAGCTAGACACACCAACAGAAAAAACCAATAAACAACCGTATATCCCAAAAATAACGGAAATATTTCCGTAGACGAACCCGCTTGCTATTCAAGCGCATATCAACCGTTGGCCATTTTTTCCATCAATGGCAACCCTGTCGGCTTTGCGAAGGATTAGTGTCATGACGTCACATCGCGACACGCCTCATGAATGGGCCGGATGGCGAAAAAAGTATCAAGATCTCTTGGTGACAGTAGAGCGGGGTGGTCAAACCAACAATTAGAACTTCTATTAATAATTCAACTCTTTGGCATTGGGCGTATTGTAGGCGTATCATCTAACTCATAGAATATCTATACTATCGACTAAATTGCGGTTCGCTTCTCTTATTTCTTCGTGAAGTATATGATAAAACAACACATTCTATATCATGAAGTTAATTTTAACTCTGTCTTCAATAAATAAATAATAAATAATTATTTTGGCTCTTGCAGATGACGGCCCTTGATCCAGGATTTGGAAATTCAGGTAACTACAGTGGAGCGACTGCCATTTGACCCTGCTACCAGGGGAACCTGACCAGATTGGTTCATGGTTACACATTCAGTCTCCTAAATGTGCAGGTTTTGATGTCGATTGTTAGTATTCTACATAACTGAGAAAAGAGTCATTGGTCCCTATTACGAGTAGGATACCTTAACCACTAGGCCACCGACGCTCCTTAATTAACTTTATGTCAACAATAATGGTTGATTTAATATTTTTATCGTTAACCTGCCTGCCAATCCTGTAGATTATGGCAAACCCCTCCAATTATGTGGAGGAGACTTAAGTCAGCAGTGAACCCTTACGAAATGATGATGTTGATATGATAGTTTCCAGTGGTTCGCTCAGATGCCTTTTAAAGAAGTAAAACTTGACTTGCCAGAGGATACTCCGTTCAGACATAAAATAAGTACAAAAACGAGTTAAAGTTAGGACAAATAAGACACTGGATTTCTCTTTTACAATGTTAGACTTTCTTTTCTACATAATAACCAAAGATGTTTCGGAAAAGGCAAAGTACAAGACCAAGAGAGTCAAATTACGTCAGTTACATAACGCATTGTTACCTAAACGAAAACACATCGATTCCGGCAGACGTATCGATTCGCAGTATCGAATTACGATATTCAGAGAAACTCAAAGTGAAAACGCATAAACGTTGGTCCACTACATAATTTACAATGCAAACATATAATAAATAGGAAACACCACGGTTTACTTTGCTTAGTAAATGTCATGGCTCGTTCAGATTTGAAACTGTATGCGATTTAGTTTTGTTGTGAATCAAATTATTACCACAATCTACGTCATGGTACGAATTTGAAAAATAAGGTAATTTTGTTTTTAGGGCCTGTGGTAATCCCCTAGATCTGTCAGGACCGAAGCAAGTGGGGTGGTCTCTGTCTACCCCTATGGGAAAACGCGTAACGTTAGTTATATATGTACTTATGTAAATGATCTTTATCATCCTAGCTGTCGCTCCCGACTTCTAACAGAAACCGCTCCTGTAGGAAAGTGCTTACAGAATTCCTGATATTTTAGGGTCTTGCTGCCGGAATAATAAAAAGGATCTTGTAGGATATTGAAATCTCACAAAGTAATAAAATTATCTAGTTAGTTTAATTGACTAGTCGGTAATCCTTCGGTTCCTGCATTGATCCTGTCGTCCAGTTGCGCTTTAACTATTTTTGCTTTAGCTTTAACTACACTGCAGAAATCATTAGCTTGAAAATCTAGCCGAATCTTTAATGACTTTTCTGCCACATAATATAACATACCACTTTTATTAAAATCGATGTCCTAAAACCATTAAACACTAACGTACACGTAAATAAACAGACATACTTTCTTTATACACTTTATACATATTTATTAATTTAATAGGATAATTATCATATTTCCTCTATCTGACTAACATAATATAATAATCATAATATTAGTTTAATGACCATAATTATGCCTAGATCCTGTTTCTTTGCTATATGTTAATTTTATATGGCTGTTGGTACTACAATAAATAAAAAAATACTACAAGTAAATGTCATAAATATCCACATTCCATATAAGAAGTAACACTCTACTAAGTTTTCTTTGTAATTTTTCTCACGGAAAGCAATGACGAGTCCACTGCTGGTTTGCAGTCTGGAGCCACATTAGTGGAACTCCTTTACTACTCAGACACCCGTATTCACAAACTTGTCTAAGTAGGTATCTCACCAAAACCATTGCATGTAAAATAGGTTGGCCAGGCCTCGTGAGCTCTTGACGGTTACACTGTGAAAAATCAGTGATCAATTAGAAAAATATGTTATCGGACCGAAGATATAAGGGTCCGAAAATTCGACGAAATGCTTTGAGAAAAGGTTTGCTCGGCTTAGCGGGGGCACTTCCGTGTCCACAGATTGGAAAATGTCCTAGCTGGAAAATTTCGTACCTACATGGAATCTGACCTCGATCGCCGATTTCCCCTAGGGCACCTATAGTAACTGTTCGTTATTGCTCATTTGCAGTTGCATTCTTTTAGATTTTGTGCCATTTTTGTTCTTTCCAAAGACTATAATTTGTAAGACCATCTTGCTCTCCTGTAAACTCTAGTTGGTATAATTCTGTGATGTCGATTTTCCTTAATAAAGTTAAAAAAGTTTTTCCTTAGGTACTTACTTACCTACTACCATTGTTTTGTCAAGTGGCTGTACCACATACAAAAGCTACGCAAAGCATGTTATGGCCGTACTCCGTTCTCGGAACAAACGTAGGTATATGAAACACAACACCCAGCTATGCCCTAGTTATGTAAATGCTAATGTCGCTTGATGCACGAAAAGTTCAATGCATCATTTGGACGTAAGCCATAATGAGTCCAGTACTGCAAAAGCTGTATAGGCAAGGCACTTACAGCTAAATAATAGCTTTAATATCTACTAACTACACGGAATGAATGGTACAATAGTAGATTCAGTGTATTGGTCATTTGTGGATAAACTTTCATTTTAGTACAATAAGTAATTGTATATGTTATGGACAATGTGATTAATAAGACATTATTTATAATGCCCGGGCAATATGAATAATGCCCAATATGAGTAGACAATGTGATAAAAACTATTGAAATAATGAAAAAGACCGGGCATAATGCCCGTCACTAAATGGGCAGAGACTTATTCGAATTGAAAATTTGTCAAAAACCCGAATCTATCAAAACAATCGTTCGGTCAAAGAGGATTAAGTGACAAGGAGCGAAGCGACGAGGGTGTTAATACTTATAAAATAAACCACCGAACGAGCCCAGCGAGCGAACCGAGCGGCCTGCGTTAATGGCCGGTAAGTGCCAGAACTAAATCTACAATCATTTTTCATAGTTGCATTTTGAAAACTGGCAGGTATTTGTAAAAAGACTCATGCGGCTACGACAGCGTTTTTTGAGCGCCAAAACAAAGGAATGTTCCAAAGTTATTATTTATTTATTATTACAACATACCTAACCTTTAAACATACATTTCAGGCTACCATTTAGGAATTGCGTACAATGCCTAGAAAATACATAAATTTCCTAGGAAATGAACCTTCAACCAATCATTTTAGACATTTCTTAAATTTGGTCGCCACTGTATGAATTTCCTGGTAAATGTTTACAATTAGTTAATTTTACACATTTCCGGTAACAAGTTACATATGTACAAATGTAATGTCTATGAATCATTAGTAAAAATTCTGCACTAGATAGAGAAACAATATATTGCTCATATATAACATAATACAGTAGACTGACCAAAGGCAGATTATGTAATAGAATCAATATATGTATATATATATATACATATATATATATATATATATATATATATATATATATATATATATATATATATATTCATCATTTATCAAACGTCAAAAAAGAAAAACAAAGGTCGTCTTCCCCAACCAGCCTGTACACAACACCATTAAACCGGGCTCGAGGCAGCCAGTGGAAAGATGTTGGCACGTCTGCTAGCCGTCCGCGCCTGCTTGCGATGGAACCCCAAATTGCAAGCGGAGATGTCTGCGTGCCACCGTATTTCATACGTCTCGCGTTGACATTTGGCCACGTGTGGACTGTTAATTTGGGATATTTTTAAACTGTCTAGATCTTAGAATAGGTTCGCGGAATATTTATTTGAAGTAGGTATTGAACCTAGGAGCTAAGAGCATCGGTGGTGAAGAGGTTTGACTCATACCCCGAGGTCCCAGGTTTGAACCCCAGTACCGCCATGTACCTACCAATGACACTTTTCTAAGTTATGTACATTAGTTGAGCACTAACTGATGCTCTTACGGTGAGGGAAAACATCGTTATGAAACCTGCACATTCAGGCGACTGAATGTATAGCCATGATCCAATCTGGTCAGGTTCCCCTGTAAACAGGGTCACGGGTGTCAGATAGATGATCGGATAACATGTATCGGTCTGTCGCTATCAGGAAAGACGTGTCGTGGGAAACCCAAGGAGGGTTGACATCGTCGAGGCGGATGCGAGAGCCTACGGCTTACAACGTAAGATCGAGCGAAGTGGAGGAAAAAAGTAGGAAGGCGGACCCTGGCAGAAGCCAGGATTGACCGCTCCAACGATGATGATGATGTTTCACAAGAGTCCGTAGAACTGACGGGCGGTAAATAAATCATCAACTTTACAATTTGGACGACGAAAAAGTCCGCCATGATCGGACAGGACGAAACCAAAAACAACGGACCATCGCTCTTCCAAATTCAAAATATTTGTTAGATGCTGTGAACAATAGTTTAAAGTGCCTTCACAGCCGTAAAGTTAGTCATTTAGAACTTCGCCCAGCAAGTATTGCGTCGAGTCTTTCATCGGGTGGGTACCCGGTATATTTCACATGTAATTGTCGTCGTCTACTGTGTACGCGGGCTTTATTGCCCATATCAACTTCGGTTTTGCGCCGTTTGTTATGAAGCCAGCGGCATACGTGCGGTGTCCTGTGACACTTTAGTGCACGCGAATTAATGCAGTGAACACTCTACAGGGTGTACGTACTGTGTTGGGAGGATTAAGGCGGCTGTTTAGGGAGTATTTTGGCGGTCTGTGCGATTGTGACATACACCGGAACGAAAGGTTTCAACTGCGACAACGACAGTGATTAGTTTCTCTATCGGCTACATGTTGGGACAATTATGAATGTGGCGTAAAAAGGTACTAACATGCCGCCGATTCTATAGTGGCGCCCCTGGTGTTTCTAATGGCTATAGGCAGCGGTGACCAGTTTCCATCAGGTGGCCCGCTTGCCTGTTCGTCTGCCGTATTACGATGAAAAATAAGCTGCAACGGAAATTATTGTTAAAGCTAATGGAATTCTTACTCTTGTACTTGGTGCTCTTGCACCTACGTCAATTGTTTTTTTTTTTTTATGTCTCATAGTTTATTTAAATGTAAAAAAAACTGTTCTTGTACCGTAATTAAAGCTGAGTTGATTTGTCTATTTGACGAACAGGGTTCTAATCTCGTTAACTACCCAACGCTTTGAACCCTTTCGATGCGCTGAAATTGTTTTTGCATGATACAAATAAAAATATTTGTCAGGATTTCAACAACCTTTTAATAGGTAAGTAATTTGAATATTTTTTATGTAATACCACCGCCGCCTATGGACATGAGCAATGCGTTGCCCGCCTCTAACGAGACCTCTAGTATACAATTTGAACGATCCCATGTCATAGACTAAAGAAAACTGTGACTTTTAGCTTTTTCTATTTTATTTGTCAAGAAGACCGTTCACGACCGATAATAACCTTACACTTATGGAATATTACATTCCACCTACTAGTATTCGTAAAGATTCCGTGGGAAACCTGCACATATCTATAATTATGAAATATCTGACAATGCCACGCCAATTCACAAGGCACAGCTATATGTCTGTGACAGAATTGACGTGGTATTGTCACAAGCTTCTATGGTTCTATTTCTATTTCTATTAAACTATTGCTCCTACGTACCGTACAGTCATAATTATGCGCGACGACTGCAGTTCTAAAATTACTGTCGAATTATACTGCAGGAATATTTCCTGCTATGCCGTGCCGACTTAATACGGCACTCCTTGGAAGATGAATTCTGTATTATTTGAAATGAAACATATTATGTGAATTGTTTACGAGCCATCGTAAAATGCAATGTATGCAAATGACTGGCACTGTTCGTCAATACTTCGTGGATTCATCTCACTGGCTCTCAAGAAATGAGCACATAGTGCATGAGCGCTAAAACGCTGCAGTTTACAATAGTTACGCCTGTGTTTAGAAGAAAGAGTTCGTTTCGTAGGTTTACATTCTTTGTGAATTAAGTTTGGATTATTATATTTATCTACGAATGGTAGTTTTTTGCAGTAAATTGAGAAATTGATTATTTTCGGTAGTATGAAGTAAATATTGCCTCCCGGTTTTTACAACTCATATTATTTTGCTACATCCAGATGGCGACAAAATACCTTAGGCCTAATTAATGTTAATCAAATAAATTATGTAACAAAATATCGACGAAGATAATATGGGATAGATGGAATTTGGAAATCGTGATGTCTTCTCTGTCAAAATTTCTACGAGCAGACTACTTGGGTGGTTCGTGTCGCGTAATTGTGTCCTATACAATAGACAAAGGTTTTGTAATTTATTTTTACAAAGAATAGTGTAGAATGGCTAAATTAGTTAAATTTTAAAATAAATTTGCTTTTAACAACCTACAAAGATTTCGAGCCTTCAATCATCTCAAAACTTATTGAGTTACCTACGTATAACAAAGTTCCATAGGCTACCTAACTGCTTACCATTAGACAGGCTGCAAACTAATTTGCCACATTGATGGTCTAAAAATTACATGAGAGGGCAAAAACCTAAGCAAGCTAAGCCAATGATCTCCGCTGTAGAAACGGTTCCAGCGAAACTAGTAAACAGCGAGACTCAACGCGATTTTAGTACCCCGACTCCCTTCGTGATGTCGCATACAAAATACGATTAGCAACATCTCTAAAGCGCGGTGTGGAATGTCGCCTCACATTGTGTTGCGGGAATTTTACAGTACTCACCACACAGCCTTTGCATCGCTAATAATTGTTGTGATTCCTCAAATCAGTGGGGAGAAAACAGCACTAAAAGCGACAAAAGATCTAGATTGAAAGAACCGAGGAAAGTTGCTGCAAGTAGGTAGGTAGGAAGGTAGGTATACTGGTGCGGGTAAACAAAATTGAGTGCCTCATTGATTGCCTTGATGTGCCTTTAGGGAGGCCTATGTCCAGAGGATTATGGTTGGCTGATGATGATGAAGTACTAGCCTTGGTAGTGTACTAATAGCTAGGTAAATAACTATAATATAATTAATGTTTAGACTTTACCGCTCACAGGACTCTGTCAAGAGATGAGTCTCTCATCCGTATTCAGAAACGTTACTGTGAGGTCTCACAGTGCGCGCTAACAATACTTGAGTGAGTTAGTCAAATTAAATAAAGGTAATGAAATGTGCATCTTGGCATTTGTATAGAAACCAAAATTGCATGAACATTTTGGCCAAACCGTGTAGAAATCGTGTACTTCTGGCCTTGATGGACTACGTATAGAGAGCTCGGTCATAACTCGTATATCTTATCTAGTGCGTAAACTGTCACAGAAATAGTTGATACCTCGCGCAGCACTTTCTCGAATTGTGTGGATTGTAGTGCATAAACGTTTAAAAATGGTTCATACTTACAGATCATCATCACAACCCACTACAGGACTTATGGCTTCTCCCACAAAGCGGAGGTTATAGCCATAATCTCCACGCTTGGAATGGAAAGGCCATTCAATTTTCCAGCCTACGGAGACTCTAGAACTTTTGCCTCAAAATTAGTCGCCTTGTACGACACCCACGAATATAAGGGCTTGACAGAAAAAAGCTAACACCTCATTAAACAGCTCTATAACTAACTCATAGGCCCTACGACTCCTCCAGCCTCTCAAGACATTAGTAAAAGTTCTCACGCACGACTCAATCTCGTCAACGTCAACTCAACGCCACGTCCACGATAAAGTAGCGTTTATAGTAGTGTAAAAGTCGCCACGTGAACTTTTACATTAGCGGCGCAATACGTAATGCGACTATTGTCGTGCGCACGCGCATTTGCGGTGTTACTCATAAACATAACGCGATATTGCGGTTTGTTCTGTGCACTTTGTGTAATCGCGGGTGGATAACTTTGAGCGTGCCGCGGTCGGTACGGTCAGCTGCGAAGTTCTGGAGAATTGAAGGTCCGGGATGTGCCAATAATAAAAAAGATAAGAGTAAGCTGTTATAGTATCTCCTTACACATTGGTGGAGGGTTTTGCCGTAAGCTTGGGAGTTAGATCGGTGAAGATATGAAGATATAATCATCTTTAATTTGATTTAAGCGTTAATGTCCCGGTTGTGCTCTCGCGCACAAAAGCCCGGGGCCCTTGACTATAATCCAGGATTTGGCAGCTCAGATAATTACAGTGGAGCGACTACCATCTGCCCGCCGTGACCCGGCTACCAGCGGAACCTGACCAGATTGGATACAATTGGATACAAGTTATTTACATGTTGGATACAATTTCATCACGATGTTTTCCCTCACCGTAAGAGCATTGGTTAGCATTTAACTAATGTACATAACTCAGAAAAGACATTGTACATTGTGGCAGTGGGATTCGAACCCGGTACGCTTATGAGTCGCATACCTTTACCACTTTGCCACCGACGGTTGGAGATATGGACGCAAATGCAAAGCTACCTAAATCAGTTTATGTGTCCTCTACCACAAAAAAAAACTACGATAACTCTACCAAAATAACTTAAGTACACATTGTCGAAAAACCAGCTAAAACTTTCCCATAAAAAACGTTACGTACTCACAAAAAAGCCGACACAATAAGCATAAATACTCAAACAGCGGTTAAATAAAAGGTTACTCCATACAGTAAGTAAGAATAACGTCCCATTAATGAGCCAAAGAAAACATCAAAGCTCAATATATTACAGCATAATTACCAATAGATTATACTTTATCACAGTTAGGCGACAACCGTAAGAAAAATGCTTTATTTGACCTGTTGATACGTAAGTGTACTTACAAGTCTATTAATAAGATTAACACCGGATTTTGGAAATCCGGTATTCTTAGAATAAACACTCCTTTCGTGTGAGAACCTCGGAGAAGGCTATATGTTTGGAATAGCTCTTGGAGTACCGTATTTCTCATTGTTGCAAGTGAAGAGTAATATATAATTTTATTTAAAGCTGAGCATAGACTCATGTAGGTGCGGAGATATTTTCGTTTCTATGCATGTCATATGCGTGTTCTACGCTTCTGTCATTAGACAGAAAGCTTATTTTATTTTCCACGCCGGGTTTCTGGCCGGTTGCGACGCGGCGACGTATAGGTAGGTACCTAAACGGGCCCTTAGGCATACCTTACACGATAGGTTTTGCTGTCAGTTTCGCCATACTTATTCAACGTGCAACGTTTGACTGACAATTGTTATCCTGGGTATTCCGTGGTTAATAGTGCACATCGGCTAGTTTCGGACAGGTTCCTAGGGACTAAGCGCTTGAAAGATCTTCCAAGACATATCTGCTCGCTTGATTATGACGACTAGTGTTCCATGAGCAGCCCCTACCTTGTAAAGTCTGGCCATACAAAGAGTAGGTGACAGCGCCAGCCTCCTTGGAACACCCCCACAAGGAATCGATCTGGATGTAGGTATTAGACTGTATTTGACCCTGTTTTATTTCTGTATACGTACCTATTTTTAATTAGCTTAACAGTTTTAAGTAGCTTTCCCATTTTTTTTTAAATAAATGTGCTTTTGAAGTCAAAACCACGTCAGATTATCTAATATGCAGAGATATGTTTCTACGTGGAAAAGGAACTGATAGGGAATCAGTAACTTATCAGAACAAGGCTTAACAGATACCACCTGTCGAAGCAAACACTGTCGATAAATTCCTCAGGGTAAAGCTTAATAAAAAGTAAAAGTTTAACAAGAGCGGTACCAACGCTAACAAAGCTTTTTTAAGCTCATCCCCGTATGATCAAGCGGTCAAAACTTAATAAATCGCTTCCTGTCTCTGTCGATATCGCTATCGATTCGATATATCGATATAATACAGGACAATAACAAAAAAATAAGATGAATAATTCAAGCTTATTAGGTACGAGTACAGACTGAATAAAATGAATTCAATAAAAAATGCGGCCAGCCTCTTCGTCGCACGGGTTTTTCTAAACCGGAATTAGTAATAAGTATAAATCAAATCCTACTGTTACTATAAATAAAATGTGGATGACTACAAAATCAAACTCAATGAAAAAATTAAGGACTTATTAGCCTCCTACTTTCACTGTTTTAATAAAACGTGAAAACCCCGGAAGCCGGCTAGTCTTCCAGTAAAACAAACAAATAATATAGGTACCACACGCAACTAAACATTAACCCTTTATCTAGATCTACCAACTCATATGAAGGTAACCAATTTAACTTAGTAATTACTGGTTTAGTAGGATCTTGTGGATACCCAGTTACAATTTGACCCACTGTCACAAATTCCAATAGCACTTTAATTGTAGTATCGATTCGAAACTTACATTATTATTATTCGTTCATACTTTTAATCGATCGAGGTTATTAATCGCTTTATTCGACATAGAATATGCAACGAAGATTCGTTACTACATTAGTACCTACATTATATTCAAGTCACAACGACATGCTTCTATATGGAAATAAATAAATAAAGATAAATATTGCTTGGACAATTCACACAGCGCCATTGCTTATGTGTACTAGATAACTGATAAACTACTTATATAATTTCAAATACACACTTATTATTCATATAACACCCAGACCCATAACAGAAATTAAAATTCATAATTTCAATTTCTGCTTGGCCTGGTATCGAACCCGAGACCCTTTCATGACCGGCATGTTAACCAACTGAACCACTCAGGTCGTCGACAATAGGTCCGCCATTTACAATATTTTATTAAAAACTAGACAATCGCGCCAGCTTTTACGTTAACTGTAAATTCCATCTAATTTTCCAGAAAGAAACGTCTCAAACATGTCACTGGCTGAAAATGATTTCTCACTGTTCCAGTTAGTACCAGATTGAAATCACAGAGTCTGAAACTGATATGTCTAATTCAAAATTAGAATACCCAAACAATCAATAACTATGTTCAAGAAAACTTGAACTCCACGTCAAGTTCGCTTTCCAAAAGCAGCATATGCTCTTAGAGACACTAAAATATTACTAGGTAGCCGTAGCATGTTGAGCGCATAATCTCTGCGCATAACCCGACTACTTCAGAAGCGGTGGCGGCCCGAGGGCGAGCAGACAATATCGGCCCAGATTGAATTATCGATCTGATAATGGGATCGCGAGAGTAATACCCCCATATATTGTTCTGGCTCCTTTAATTATTTGAGACGTTCGACTGAATAAAGCTGAATTACGAGGAATGTGTTGTGTTTTTCGAGAGCGAATAATTTGGTAAATAAGAGATTAGAAAACAGTTGCCCTGTAGTAGTGAAGCTTGCGTGATTAGCTATTGTAGACCAAATTAGACAGAAGCAACTCAGAAGCGTTTATATTAATACTAATGGACCCGGCGCGACTTCGTTCGCGTACATCTACTTAATCCCTACCTACTCTTTTTTCTGTGTATTGTTGAAACCCGCATTAAATCCATTGAGTACTTTAAAAGATCTAATCGTAAATAGGAACAGACGGCGGGAATCGTTGTTTTATAAAGTATAATAAAGTCATTTTATACTATGTATGTACCTATAGATAGATAAATTATTGAAAATTTAAATAACAGTAGGAACTCAGGAGCCATTCGATAAATAACATAAAAAAACAACAATACCGAGTAACGACCCACCGCTTTTCTGCTCGAAACCCATTAAAATATTAGAGAGATCGCATCGGCAACGTTAATCCGATATAGATTTCACAGGGCGACGCGCAACAATACGCAACCAATTGGCTGCGCAGACGCAACCGCGCCGCCGCCCGATAACATCACTATGGCTTCTATCGATGGCGCCCAAACTGTCAAGAAATTAACGAGCGCGTTAAAACGAAACCAGCCGAGGTAATGGATATAAATTAGAGAGCAATCCACGTCACTCAAGCCCAAGGCCCTGACGGAAGCCAGGTAGTTAAGATCCGAAACAAAAATACGAGATAAAGCAAGTTAAGATGTTAAATTTTTATTGGAAGGTAACAAAGTGGCACTAATTTACGTTCCCTTTGTGACAGATAAGGACGACGACGTCATTGATCGATGTGGCGATGTAAGGAAGGCTTCTTGAGAAATTTGATACGGTTATAATTGAATTGAAGATATAATTGAATAGAAATTTGAATTTGATTCTTGAGAATATACGAGTAAATGCTACATGCTGACTATAGGTTCTCTGGCTCCGAGGTTTGTTAGTAGAAAATTTAATTGTTGAGTTAAGCTCGCCTTTGTTCTTAGTTTACCTTCTGTTAAATTGCATTTATTATTATTATTCAATAATAAATACACGAGTATATAATCGAGGAATATTCGAGTAAATAATCTTTTGCCAATTGAGTATGTGACTGTTCAGATAATTAAATCTGTATTTTCTAATAATAATAATATCTTTGGCCCAAAAGAGGTTGCATGAATAGAAGCTCTGGTAGTCTGTATTACGTTAAACTAATAGACAGACTACGCTAAAACCTTTTTACAATTACCGGTTATGGTTACAGTTTCAAATTTTACTTCGAGCAAGATTTCTACTCCCTTTACTACAGAAGAAAGACGCATCATCATGACATCTATAACATACGAATTAGCGATTCATGGAAACCTAGCCACTAATTGGTGCCAAAGCCTAAGCAATTTATGTCCAACACAAATCGTTGCAACGAATCTCGAATGTGCACAAAAGCGATCCATCGCGGATTTAACGCATCTCACGCTACGAACAAGCGTGCAGACTCACGGCGAACACGACGTAACTCAAGCTAATACCTACATGTATCTAAACAATAGAGCTATAAACGACGAAGCCATCGGCTCGAGAAAGTAGCCGTGTATCGGCGAAAGATAAATCGCGTACATTATTTACTTCTACACCTGTTGAAACGTACATTCCTGGAGTTCGTTGGTGGAGTCTCAAGTTCATAAGCTATTATAAGGCTAACCAGGCATTTGACCGTCATCTCACCTGGTGGGTAAGTGACGATGCGGCTTAATACGGAGCATGCCTGTCTAAGAACTAGTCTATCTAGTTATAATGATCAGGGATCACACTCGCAGGCAACGTATTCTATTCTTTATTGTCTAGGAGGCACCAGACGATCTACGTGATGTAAATTGGTCACCCTCGTCCATGTCAGCAACTTCAACTGCATGGAGCATGGGTTATAGGCTGTTGTAATGACGCAACGTTTTAGTTGTATTTATTTGCTTCTACGATTTAAAATTACAAAAACATTGTATATGCAGTTCGAAGTTCCACGGAATGAACGTAAACTATCTCTGTAACTTCGTGAGAACTAACGTTGATTCAAGAAAGAGGTGAAGAATTCCAACAATGCACACAAACAAAACGCACCGACCGATTCGCGGAACAAAGAGCAGTAGCTACGGTTGGCATTTACATAAACGTCTACATTTCCGTTTTGAGGACTGCTGTAATGCTTTACCTCAGAATAAAGTAAGTATACTACGCAAAACTAAGCGTAACTCACATCGGTGCTACATAAAGTGAAGTAGCAAGGAACGGTGTCTAAACTTTATACGTATCTGTCACATCTCGGTCGTGATTTATTTGCGGAGTCCCAACAAGTTGCGCAGCTAGTTTATCGCATTTGTTATCTTAATTTTGGACGGATCGATCTCTGCAAAAATTACTGCGGACGAGAAGTTTGACCAAACGACTTCGTGTCTACAGGGTGGATCCATATTTGAAGTCTGTCTAGCGATTAGTTCGCTTATTTGAAAGACATTTTGAATTACGAAGTTATATTGGCATAGAATTTACATCGCCTAATGCATAAAACGACTATACATATATAAGAAAGTCGGTGGCCTAGTGGCCAGACAAGGTATCAGACTCGTAAGCGAGAAGTGCCTGTTTTCGATTCCCACTGCCGCCATGTACCAATGACTTTTCTGAGTTATGTAGGTATAATAGTTGAATATTAACCGATGCTCTTACAGTGAGGGAAGACTTCGTGGTGAAACTTGCACATTCAGGCGACTGAATGTGTAACCATGATCCAATCTCGTCAGGTTCCCCTGGTAGCTAGGTCACGGAGTGGCAGTCGCTCCACCTGCCAAAACCTGGACATTAACGCTAAGATAATGATGAATATAGGTAACTACTTACTATTGCCATGTTTTATGAAATACTTTTGCAGCTCTGTCTCACAGATGGACAGAAAAACTGTAGAAGATCCGTTTTTCCATCGGATATACGCAACCTTAAAAGAGGCAGGTAAACTACCATTTTTCAATTATCATCTGAAAATATAAATCTTTGACAAAAGCAATATAAAAATAATCTCAAAAATAGCTCACCCAATTTAAATTTAACTACACGTGGATCAAAACATAAACAAACAAGCTCACGTTCGCTTTATTTTTAGAGATGTCGTTTGAAATTGTAGTAAAACCGTACAATTATAATCTAAAAATAAGTGGCCTGGATTTTTCCGACAGTTATTTTGTGGATTTAGGTAATAAACTTTTTATAGAGGGAGGGAGAACCTTATAACGATAATCTTGTAGTAGTATGGTAGCTTTGTAGTGAGGTGAATTTGTTACACAGTTATGAATAAATACATATAACGTCACTTCCCCTAAACGGGGTATCTAAAGATACACATACACAGAAGCCACCTTTATTAGGCGCCTAATATTTATCAAATATTAGGCGAATCCCGGGCCTCCGCGCAGAATTTGACGCCAAGATGACGATGATAATATTTATCAATTCAGTCATTCATTGGAGCCGCTCACAGCATGTCTCTCTTCTATTTAACATTACCACTCGTTATCTCGGAATTCACTCTAATCATCTTTTAATTATATTGCTTTGTTTCGTTAATGATCTCTACCAAAATGAAAATACTCGCCGTCGATCGTCATAATTCGCTCCGCTGCAATACCTGTACACCGACTCCGTATGCAAGTGAAATGACATACATTGATAATACAGTCGAGGCACCCTACATGACGGAATGCCCCGACACAGATCAACGGAAATCGTGGGACAGTCACATAAAAGTCACTACAAGGTGCATCAAGTACGCCGCGTCACCCGTCCGATACTATCGAGCACGCGCAGTCTCATAGCTCCAAAGTACGTGATCCCACCAATTTCACCATAATTTGACTCGTTCTCATGACTGAGCCCTCTCCGATCTACCACTCTATCAGCTACGTCGAGGCAGGTTCTTTTTTCTCCATTTTAATAAGCATTGTGCAACAGTCTCGCTCAAAGAAAACGTTACTTATCTTATACAATGGTCGCTAAACAATTGCACAACTCAAACGAGAACAGCGAATGGTGAAATAAACAAAATCGTCGATACGTCCCTATTGAAACAGCGTGCTTAAAACGCAAATAGATCATTCTGGTGTTCCCCAACTCCGCTTGCGGGCTAAAACAAAGAGTGCTAAAGCTAAAACACAATCGATAACTTGGGCACCATTGCGTAGACAAAGTAGTCGGTGAGACAAAAGAGCATCGCGACGATAAACCACTGAAAAGTGGGTAATAGAATTACCGGGCAGACAGTGACAAAATTGATCGCCGAAGTAAAACGTGCGAGGGGAAAATAGAAAAGTGAACCTTAACGTGTTTGCTTGTTGAATTCGCGCAAACATTGAGGTCGTCGACCGGCGGGGGTGCGGCGGGGGCGGAAGCGGCCGCGGTTTGACACTTCCTCAGGAAGACCTTTGAGCCACGGAAGATAGTGAAGGGTGGGCGTTCGAAAAATGGGATTGTGTTGTAAGCGACCACATGGTATGGGTGCAGATCGATTTTGTGCCCTGTTAGTAAGTTCATATGGAAGTTAGCGTAACAATTTATTTAGGTCGTATGGGTGTTACCTCTAAAAGTATACCTACATAATATTCAATCGTCGGGATTGCTAAAAATTCTGTTATAGACATTAGTGATTATTATGAAATCGTTTTTATGACAATTTAGCTTTTGCCAACGTTGATAGTGCAAAATGGTGTATAGGTATGACGTAACGACTCTCAACTGATGTTCATCTCAACCGCAAGACGCCAACTACTGGATATACTAGACTGTGATAATAAGGAAAATTAAATAATAATAACATATTGCTCTTAGAGCTCATTCTTCAAACTAATTAAGTACTCATCAAGGAATCAACAAAAATTTAAAATCAGACCTTTACTATGCAAAACACCGTCTGTGGGCACGAGACAAAAAGCAAGTAAAAAATTGAGTTGTTGATGTATAATTCCCACGGAGTCGAGAGGTAATGCATTTGAGGCATTACCAGGGCATGCATATGCATGTTTGTATGCATGCCAACTCGGTCTGGCACCGCAAAAAAAAACCGAACAGCTGAGCAAGCCAGGCTCGTGCTTTGAGTGGTGTTCCGTCTCTATTCGTATTTCCTAGATTATTCTAGGCATCTACTTCCTATTTATAGTATTTATTCATATTTCCTAGCGGCCCCTTTCTTCGTCTCTTTAAGGAGAAATTCCTGCATTTTTGTGTTAGACCAAAGCAGGTATTATGTGATTGATTAGCTAAGGGTTTTCACGACGTTACTCGTAATTTACTTAGCGTCGGTGGCCTAGTTGTAACGGGATCCGACTCGCACTGCGAGATGTACCGGGTTCGAATCCCACTGCCGCCATGTATCAAGGACACTTTTCTGAGTTATGTAAATTAGTTGTTGAATACTAACCGATGCTCTTACGGTGAGGGTAAACATCGTTATGAAATCTGCACATTCAGGCGACTGAATATGTAAACTTGATCCAATCTAGTCAAGGTGATAGCAGGGTCACGGAGGTCAGATGGCAGTCGCACCTGGATCATATTCAAGGCGGATCCCGGTACCCTTGCGCGAGAGCATAACCAGGACATTAACGCCAAGATGACTGACCACTCGCAATTTACTTGAGATTGTAACAGAATTTGTCAGAATATCTGATTTTCTTTAACACGCTCCGAGTGCGTGTAGCCTCAACCAAACCAGAAACAGTTTGTTACAGCCAGCAGTGTCGGTTTCCACTGCGAAACGTTTACCTCAACATTTGATGTGAAACTTACGTTGCGCCAGAACCTAACAACAATCAGGCTACCTACCCATAAAAATAAGGAAGGATACGTCTCGTATCGTACAAGTATAAGGAACAGAATGACAAACTAACTAACCCAGATTACTTAAAACGAACATGACGATCCTCTAAATTGACTTTCCAAGAAAATTACCTGCCTAGCCAAAAGGCTACTTTAACATTTCCTATTCAACACAGAACCCTGAATCCGCACCCAGCACAATCCATCAACAGCCTTTCGTCTGCGACTTAATTATCTCCAAGACCGTTTTCAATTACAGAAATAAACTATGATGTTAATTGCGACGGAGCACCGACTCGAGATGAAGTGGGTTAATATGGTGCCCCTATTTTCATTATCATGTATTTACATGCAGTTTTATTCTTATAAGTAAAGAATTAACTCTTCCTTTATATGTTGCCTGTCAGAAAAAGAGTTCCTTGAAGTCGATCAAGCCTCAAATCTAAAAAATTAAGGATGATCAAAGGTTGAACGAGGTTGTGTGCAGTATCGTCTACACACATGTTAAGAGGCACCGACTAATTCCCAACAAGAATGCGTACATGTTCCCGAAACCAGTACGCACATCGCTTAGCATAGAAAGCGGTGCCTCCGCTCCCAATGTCATTGTATTTACAACTAACAGCAACAAAAGTCGAATCAATAAACATAACACTAGTAACCCAACGGACAGGCCCGATCAAACAGACAAAAGGTATCAAAAGAAGGCGTTTTATAATTATAATAACGATATTTGTGATGAATTTCATTATTGCGTAACACAAGAAACCGCCATAGAGTGTACAATCGAATAAACTGGCGCCAAGAAAATGATGGGCGATAAAAACCTTTGCCAACATTAAAGGTAGCGCGAAATGACGCTAAAACGTTTCTGTATGCAAAAGCAGTTTGATATCTAATATTTTTTCTTCAATTCGTTATTAGCATGGGTCAGTTTGACGTCAATCGCGGATCACCATATCCTCAGGAATTTTTCGTTCATGACCTCATAGTGAAAACCGAATACAAGTTTGGGCAAATATCCTCGTGACGGCAGCAAATAAGTAACACTCGATTACAAACAGATACGGTGTTTAACATTGTTGATTGTTTTACGACTGGCAATCACGTAAACCAACGCACCGTCAGCTCTCAAAAATAGGCCCATTTCAATTCTCTCTACATCACTGTACCGATCAAGCCGAACGTAGCACGCACGTAACGGCATGTTATTTACCTATTAAGATAAATAAATTTATTATTATTCTTACGTTAGTACAATCTCACGGGAATTAAAACATTATTGTATATTGGGAACATGGAAAAGGAAAGACTGTCCAAACAGAAAAACGATTCCGCGGACGAAAATATTAATTACACGCCTCAGCTTCCCACATTTATCACCCGTTAATCTGAAAATCGTATGAAAATTTCATCAAAATCGTATCAACCGTTTCTGAGTCCATACACACATAAATTTAAGGATATTAGTGGGACAGTAAAAAAGGAAAAGTTATAGAATAAGTAGTAAACACTTAGATTTAATTTATACTAACAAAATATGGGCTTGTTTGTGTAACTTTGTTTTATACTATACTGTAATGCCTGAAATAAACTATTTCTATTTATAGATTTTAATATGATATTTGTTATTGGAATTGTATAGAGACGTCTACATGTAAAACGCTGCTCAACTCCAAACCTTCCTCGGTCTGCAGCACGCGTTGCATCCAGCAACATTCTTGTACGGTCGTGGAGAGCGGCGCATCGGCCACGATCGATTGTCGACAATCCACGCATTGTGCCCTCCCGTCTCGGCTTCGCAGCACTCGCCTACGCCGGCCCGGTTCCATCGTAATCGGCTTATTAGGGTTTTACCACACGCGTTTATGCGACTGTGATGTCTCAACAGACTCAATTTCTTTGTCGGTAACCGAAGCTAATCTTATAAGGCATTTTAACCGCAGACGAGTCGCGATTTGTGGAGAGGTCTCGCGACAATTGCGAAACATGTTATGGCGTTTAGGCATTTAACTGTCGACTGGGAGAATAATGATCCCTTAAATTCCTTTACAGGACGTAGTGTTCGAACTACGGTATTTTCACAAGCAGTATACTTAGGTACAGTTAATGGGCTGGGCAGGGTAATGTCTAGTAAAATAAAATTGTCCGGTGACAATTTTCCCAGATACCTACTGATATAGGTACTTGTTCACTATGAGTAGCTCCTAAAACCACAACCCGGAATATACCTTTAAAATGTGTTTAAATTGTAATTGGAATAGCAAATTTCAATAGTATATTCCGGGTATCCTACCGCGTACCTTTGTTTACGAGTTGTCCGATGAAGACGACTATCAATCGTCGCGTGACCATGATGCATGCAACTGCGTCGAAATATCGGGCTACTCGCATAGTAAACAAAGGTATGCGGTAGGAAACCCGGAACACATCTATAAAATGTGTGATAATAACGCGATAGGTTGAAACATTATGTTACAATTCAAACATCTGTGTTTATGCAAACAAGTACACTGCTTTGCTCACAAAAGTAACACCAACTCCGTACCTCATAAAAATGGACTTAACCATAGAATCGGTACAAAAACTAGTTACATTCCTACAAATAAAATGTGTAAGGAAAATATAAATAATTGTTCGATTCAAATGTACCTTGTATGGAATTCTGCGTATACGTTTAAGTTCGCGCTTACCATCATACGACAGTCCACTGGCGCCAGCAGCCGCGAGCGTGGGCGTCGCGACGGGATGATCATCTGACTGATTAGTCATTATATCGACTTCTAATAGCCATGGTATTGCGTTTCTAATTTAATCTCATATGCACTTGTAATATGTTAATTGATGAAGAACTTATTAGGCTACTTATTGAAGTGAAAATAGAGCGTCGATGGCCGAGCGGTTACAGTATCCGACTCGTGATCCAGGGGACCCGCGTACGAATCCCGCTCCGGCCATGTACCAATGACTGTTTTCTGAGTTATGTACATTAGTTGAATACTAACCGATGCTCTTACGGTAAGGGAAAACATCGTGATAAAACCTGCACATTCAGGCGACTGGATGTGTAACCATTATCCAATCTGGTCAGGTTCCCCTGGCAGCAGGGTCATGGAGGTCAGATGGCAGTCGCTCCACTGTAATTACCTGACCTGCCAAATCCTGGATCATGGTCAAGGCGGACCCCGGGCCCTCGTTCTCGCGAGCACAACCGGGACATTAACGCCAAGATGATAATTTTTTATTTTATTTAAGTGAAAATATATTTTGACGCACCAGCCATAGATTTTGTGAGCGGTGAACGAAACAGGGTCATTCTCGGGTCTGTACCTAATGTTAAATCGGGTAAAAACGCGGCAGTATGTGACATCTAGGTCCGATTGTTTAGACTAGTATGCACTACATCACAAAAAATTATATGAGCGTTGATACTCCAAATAATTCAAGGGAAAGACAATTGGAAAACGAAAAAAATCATAGGTAATTTTTTAATGTATATAAACACCTATATACTCACTCCCGTAACGCTATCGGAGACATCTAGTTAAGCCATACGATTCTGCCACATCTCTTTCGCCCCTTTCTACATTCATATATCTTTTCATATGCCGGTTGATGGTACCTACTCCTGGCCTGCCCTTTTTGGAGGTCATGATGATCAGTTATGTCACTCTCGGGCGCCCTCTGCCGACCCTTCCATTCACATTCACACGATCGACACCTTTCGTAAGCCGTATTTTATCAATCCTCTCCACATACTCCATTTTTAACCCCCGATCAAAAAAGAAGGGTGTTATAAGTTTGATGTATGTACCTGTGTATCTGTGGCTTTGTCTGTGGTATCGTAGCCAAGAAAGGATATATCGATTTGGCTGCGATTTTCTCTGTTTGAAATCCATTTTGTTTAATCTAAATGGTTCTTAGCCTTGTTTATAAAGCTTTGTAAATCGGTTCTGTAGTTTAGAAAACCGTTTAAGTAAACTTGGTCAGGGGTTTTGCTGTCTGTGTTGGTTAGGTTATATTATTTTAAATCACACATAAATCACGTTCGTCTAGCAAAAAGACATGCTCTTTTATTTGTGATATTGTTTTATAGGTAAGTGTGTGCACGGCAGCTGTTCAATTGACTTGTATAACTGTAACTGTATAACTTGTAATTTCTCTCCTATACGACTCGTATAAGAGGGCTACAGCACTATCGTTGGCGGTAGTTCCTTTACGGTACTTTGATGGCCCGCATCAAAGTTTCAATTTCTGAAGACATGGCGTGAAAATGTATTACCTTATCATGTTAGACAGGTACATTTGTGAGCTTCTCTGTCCTTGCTCTAGCTGCGAACAGTTCGAAGTTATAACACATAGTTCCGTATTTTGCCTTTGACTTGTTCGACAGGTCGGTAGCGGACCGCAATTTTAAATGTAGTAGGCCCTGCACGGCTAACACAAGTCGGCTCTCGCGTGCGATAAGCGAGAAAAGCCGCAACATACTGCTATCTCTTTCATCATAGTATTGACAGAAGCAAACAAGTGCTCTCTCGCGGCGCGAGGTGTGTCGCGGGCACACTTGTGCCAGACGTACTAGGTGTGTTCTACCGGCTGTATAATGAGGAGTGTTCTGAGTAACTATTTGATCTGGTGCTTACTGCAAAATTCCGCCATCGCACCACCCGCTGCGGGCTGGGTACTCATCCCCATTACTTAGATCAACAACATTCTGATGTGGAATGAGCTCCCAGCCACAGTGTTTCCTTTGGTCTATGACATGGGATCGTGCATGATTTGAGGTCTCTTTAGAGCAACGCATTGGTAGCGCCCCTGGTGTAGCTGATGTCCATAGGCGGCGGTGACCACTTTCCGTCAGGTGGCGCACTTGCCTGTTTGTCTGCCGTATAACATAAAAAAAGATAGATTCGATCACTTTACGAAACAAATATGTATCAGGAGAATAAATATGTGATGCCTGCGGTCTCTGCCTATACGGAGAAAAATTATGATGTCCTGATGTATGTAATATGGGGCTCTTTGTGAAATTTTCAAGAATGATACAAGTTCAAAGGGATATTAATCAAACTAAAATCTTGACTTGCAAAAGAATCCTTCCATTTGGTGAATGGTATGCATAGAACTGTATCTATCCCTTGCTTTGTTATTCACAAGTTGTAAATAACTGGAAAAGCTTTCTTGTGTCTTATCCACAAGAGTTATTGGAATACCTACTGATACTTACAAGTAAACAGCTGACGCCCTATGTCTCGCTAGAAGTAGCATTTTCTTTTCTCTGAAAAGAATTAACGACTTAAGGTGGTACGTTTTTCAAACAAATTTTATGTAACCTTTTTTGTAAATTTTTGCCAGGGTTTTACGTTTTTAATATATGTTTGTGCAATTGACGCACACGCACATTTTAGAAAATAATAAAATCACAAAACAACGCCATTGAGCGGCGAATTGTCGTTTTTTTCGATTTATCTGCTTTATTTTAATTATTGGACACGTTTACTAAAGGTATAAACTATAAGGATCTGTCTTAATTGGTAACAGTCGCGCGACCATGGCCGTACAGTGCACATCGCCCGACCTATAGTAGACCTCAAAACCTCCCGTCGCACGACCATGACCAAGACCGATGCCTAACTACCCTACTAAACACTCAAACGAATTAAAGAATGGTAAGAGAAATTTAGTTTGGGTGACGAACCACCTTAAGTACGTACTTTACTCATCGGTCTAGGGTTATCAGACTACTACGACTACGTACCCACGTTTGTCTATAGCAGGAGAACATTTATCAAGAATGCGTTGAACAAAAGCGCAGGTCGATCCGTGGGTAGCACACAAACTTCCCCGAATCTTGCAGCCATATCAACAAACTTTGCGAATGTTGTCTAGAACTCGAAGAAGACGCGTTTCGGCCAAAATTTCGCTCTATACTTTATCGAATCGAATTTATTTTCTAACATTTTAGCTTTATAGTTTCGAACCCTATCTATTTTAGTGCGGAGAATTATTGTCTTGGATACAACAACGGTTTTATGTACCTATAGTTTCCGCCAAATGGATTGGGAAGATCGTGCCTTGATCTGTCGGTCAGCTGCTGCGATTATTTTGTCAAAAATACATTAAACCTGTTCTAAACTTTTCTATTTCGTTAAATTGTACCGAATACGAATATTTAAAGCGTTGCAGCTATCGCTTTGACGGCTTACAAATTATTTCTGACAGAGAGATCAATGTCTGCTATTTCTTTGAAACGAGTAAAATATATTCTGTTCTAGACAAAATATTTACAATAAGAAATAAATCATAAACACAAATACTAAAATATTTTACATTAAAAAAAATTTCCACGCCGTTATCCCCTGGAATGGTGCCCAGAAAGCTAGCTGTGTTGCCTGGTTAGATAGCAATGCTTGTCCTTTGTCCTCTGTCCGAGGAAAGAGCCAGCTCTCCGGTCACCTGTGGTGTAGATTAGCTTTTTGCTTAATTCTTTAAAAAGCTTTAATTCGCCAGGGCCTCATGGTCCCAACGTCTTCGTGCTATTGCCAATTCATTTGACACGAACTGTAGTATAGCTTAGTTCATAACGTACCTTAAAATGGAGTTCTTTAATATGCAGGGGTTGCACTGATCACAAACTTTCTCTGATAAGTGCTAAGGGAAAGATGGCTGATTTACAGTATTGCCACTAATCAGAGTTGTCACATGTATGGCGTGCTTTGTTTGCACGAAA
The DNA here is from genome assembly GCA_907269095.1 of Blastobasis adustella. Classification (NCBI taxonomy): domain Eukaryota; kingdom Metazoa; phylum Arthropoda; class Insecta; order Lepidoptera; family Blastobasidae; genus Blastobasis; species Blastobasis adustella. The sequence continues at coordinate 11,824,146 of OU026130.1, forward strand.
ATAACACTTGATTAATAGAGAAAAGTTTCAGCCTCATCCTATTTTCTCATAGGGCCTATATGTGACAAAGCTTAATCCAACAAGATCAGAAATGATATCAATGCAATAAAAACCGCTACTGGGACACGCGTCAGAAACGCAGGGGTATCATAACTCGGGCGTTATCGCCGGGGTCGGGTAGTCCGATTTACACGGTGCGTATGCGCTGCTACCGATGCACACCCCACTCTCTATAGGTACAGAGCGTAGGTACGTAATAACTTAATAAGTATAATTTTCTAGAAGCATGCTTGCGGGGCCGATAACCAAAGTTAAATAACACGCAGAGTCCAGGAACTGGATGGGTGACTGTATTGTAGTTTGAGGCTAGTCGAACTTCAGCACCGCAACTACCTCGCCACATGCTAGATGTGCCTCGTCATACCTTTGGCGAGGAGGGTGATCAAGATCTTTGAGACTGAGACTGTAAATATATAATTATATTGGCGTTAATTCTTACACAGTGTCAGATATAGTCGCTTTCCACGTCTGTCTGTAGGTATGTCAGCTAACTGAACTCCTCCTAAACCAGGCATTGGAGTTAGGATTACTGAAATTTACTGTACTCACCTTAGTTTAAGGATGAATGGGAATCTGAATAAATTACTGTCTTTGTCTATAAAATACTTGTATATTCTCGTAAGTGAATTGTAAACTTCTTAGAGAAAGTTTTTCTAACCACATCCGCAACCACTTACGAATTCGCTCCCCTTAGGTTGTAAATGTCCTGGACGACCGTGGCCGCTTTCTATCAGGTGGACCGTCCATCCGTGTGCCTCCCCAGACAATAAAAAAAAAAAAAAAAAACATACATATTAAAACAGAGAAGAAACACCGAGAACACCCGTGTGAAGCCGCAGCGGGTTGCTACTAAATTCACATACCCATCCCTAGCATATTTGCCGCAGACCTACTCGATGTGGTACCCCGTGTCTATTATTAATATTTTACGCAACATTCTTTGACGTTGGACCGCAGTGAATGTCATATCACGCCGGTGCAAGATTGATAGATGAACGATTTCCCCGTTGCCGTCACGTGACTTGCTTATTGGTTAGCTTATTGGTCGTTGATTGATAACTTAGGTGTATTTTGTCAGCTTCCTCGCTTTTTTGACGTGTAGCTGTGAGTTTTTTACGTGAAATGTTTTTAAATTACACTGAAACTATATGAGTATTTTTAACCTGGTATTGCCAACGTCCATAGCTTGCGGTGACAGCTTTCCATCAGGCTGGCTGTAAGCTTGTTTGCCACCCTAGTGCTATAAGAAAAACGTAACGAAAAGGTCTATATCGAAAACTATTAGCTTAGAAACATTAATCTAGTCATTGTTTAGCGCAAAAAGATTGGAAACTTACTACCTTAATTGGCAAACGTTTTTTTTTTGCTCTGTGGTTAAGTGTAATCAAAGCGTCAGCTGTTTTGACCTTGAATTTGTCAAATTAATTAAACAAAGATAGATTCTAAATTAGATTTATGTGGATAAAACATTAAATAAGTCAATATATTTAGATTTCTGTGGAAAATACTCACCGTTGTCATGTTCTACTTTGGTCTCTTTTTCTATTAAAACATACTTTAGGTAGTTAGTTACACTGGCTACCTTATCCTTCTATTCTAATACAGCAGCAGAATTGTATGTTTCATCGGAGCCGCGTAAGGAGCCTCTGGATGTGGCCGACTACTATCAATCGATAGCATAACCCACAGCTTAACGTGTTCCGATTAGAGGTCCGCGCCACGCCGGCGTGCCGCCGCCGAGTTACCTCAGCGCGCCGCCGCCGCCGCCGCCGGGTCACGGGTTGACAAATTCGCGCCGACTTCAAAATTTCATTAAAATTCGCGCGTGAGACGGGTCACAATACCTTTATAGCAACCATTCACACCTTGCCACCAAGTCCAGCTCGGCGTAGATCCAGGAATGTGGGAGACAAGCGAGCGGAGCGAGCCGGAAATTTTTGACATTTTGGGTCTTAAAAGAGGGGTGAATGAATAAGCGAGCGGAGCGAACTTGAAATTTTTAACATTTTGGCTTAGGTGCTGTGATGATATATGCTTAAATTTATGAATTTTTTTTCCAAACCACATAATCACAAGTAAAAAAACGATCCTACCCCGGCGACGCTGCGCCGCGCCGGGTACGTTTACCAGCGCGCCGCCGGCCGCCGACCATCTTGACCGCGGCGCGGATCTCTAGTTCCGATACATGTATGATCTGTACGCAGGTTTAGATAAAGCTCATTGGTACAAGGTCCCAACTGGGAATTTGGGAACTGCATCGCCAGCTTGAAGGCTACTTAGACGTAAGTAATAAACAATTAAGTTGTTATTAGATTCACCAATCCCGTAGCTTCAACCCATTTGTCCTAAGACAAAACCAAGAATTCCAGTCAATACAATCGCCGACGACGAATGCGACATTAAACGTTATATTACTACAATAAGGCATTAAAATAACGTGTTTCAATTAAAGGCGCCACTCCGAGCGGCCTATATTCGCCACGATTCGACGGCGACCACAACAAACCAGTCTTTTACAATATACATCTCATTCAATCTACTTAGGGGCAAAGATAACCGGCCATTACCATCGAGAACGCCGACAGAATAACATGCTTAGTTGCTCACAATTAATTGAAACTGCCCACGTAATCGAATAAAAGCAAGTTTCGGTGATCAAGACAAACAAGGGCGCCCATTAGTAATTAGAACTTAATGAACATACCGAATATTGACTCGGCACCGTGAGAAGTCAAACGATAACTACGATTTGTGTCACTGTAATTAAAAGTATGGCTGCCGATAAACTCGGACTGGTGCACCGAACCTACCAGTTTAGACGTCTATGGGCCGACGTAACCAATATAACTTGAGCTCAGGAGGTTCCTCGCGGCGAGATGAATCCGCGAGGCGATTAGCGGCTCACAGATTAATGGACACGTTACACATTCCACGGCAATATCGGAGCGGTTTTAATTGAAATCGTGTGTTGTGTCGAACGTCACTGATAAGGCTTTACGATTCCGATGACGCCGCGAGCGAACACGTCGACGCGAAACGTGACGTCGATTTCGACATTTCAAAACACAATTGGTACCAGAGGCATTCAAGATTTATAATTATAACCTCCATACGAAATTTTTCACCGACCCAACAACAATCGGCTAGGAAAATACTCGAGGTGTTGCCACACGCTCGACGCCATCGGTGAGACGCCATACTCGCGGCGATGAGCACAATGCATCAGCGATTAGTGACTATAAAGACTTCGTTCAACGATACTCTTTATGGTGGTCTCGTAAAGTAATACAATTAGGCAATGGGCATGCATTAACACCTCGGTGTAACCTCCTCTTGCCTCCCACGCCGCGCGTCACTTCCATCTCATGAATTTAACCCACATCCGCTTTAAGTGCTCACATATCAGACGCGCATACAGCCTAACTGTACTCCCGATTCTAGCAACATGATGCTCAGATTTAGAGATGCATTGTCCGACTCCGGACACGCTTGTGGTGGCTGGTCCGAAACTACTTGCCTCTGTGAGGACGTCCCGTTTTGTTTTCAAGAGAAAGAAAGTGACGGCGCTTGTCCGATTCAAATGGAGTTGTCAAGGTGGAGGTTGGAAACCGCAACGTGGACGACATCGTTGTAGTGATGGGTAACGCGCTGTGTGATGCCTATGCCGGATGAGTTAACTCACTGGTCCGAGATGTATTGGCGTAAAGCGTCTTTATATTATTACCTATAGGCTTACTTTTCGTCGCAATAACCTTCTTTTTTTAATATTTCATCTTTCTATGCAACTTATACCTCAGTGATACGAGTACAATGTAAAATATTATATACGAAAGCACAAATAGCGCGAGTTTTGCAGCTCACGTCGCCGTACCATTTTGCTGCGGAGAAATTTTGAGTTAGCTCCAAGAGACTCTGTGACGCAGAAATTTTGCTGAGTCCCCCATCCCTACACGGCGTCTCACGGCCCGCGATCGAGCGTTAACACATTGTGCAAACTGAATTTTGAGTCACCGCAACCTTTCTCGGGAAACCGTCAGAACAGCCATAAATTTGGAAACAAAGAATTAGTGCCGCCATAACTCGCGTCACTCCGCTTGGGCTCGTTCGATTATGATTCAAGCCGTGAGCCAATGTTGACGTTCGTTCCACTGAGGGCATATTGATACAGTACGAAATTGATCTTACTTTTTATTTATCATCACCATTTACGTCCCATAACAGTACTCTGTTGGATTTGAGTTGACTGTTGGTTTTGCCATAAACTGTCTGCTTGGTAGGCGGCTTGGAGACCACAGTATTGAGAGTAGCTAACCGAAAACGATGTTCCAAATTTTATGTTCTACGAAGGTCTAGGACCTCCTAGATGACCTGCCTCGTCGTCTTGTACCTACAACACTCTTATCTCAAAGGGCTTAGTGCTCATTCTCCTCTGTCGTAGCTACACGGCTATTCAAGATTTAATGGATAAATGTACCTAAGTGATTTTAATTATGTTTATACAGCGATCTGTCTCGCACATCGCGTTGCCAAGTCGGTGCGAACACGACTGGGAGGCTCTCGTCAGAATTTAATAACCCGTCTGCGACTATGGAATTAACAATAATATTAGCAACGGCGGCGTGGCTTTACTGCATTCCACAGCTTTATAGACACTTCCTCACACTATAAAATAAACTAAATATAAAAAACTTAGCGGCGATGTAAAACGATACATCGCAATAGTTATTCCGCCATAAAACATTTAATTGAATTTCACGAAATACGGAATCCACGGTCCGGGCCGTCGGACGTGAAATATTATCATGTATCGATCGCAGCGTGTCGCCGGCGCTTTAATCGATTTTTTTACACCTTAAAAACAACGTGATCTGTGGGCGTCGCGGCATTACTAGCCGTTTCTAGCGGCGAGGGACCGCAGTCTGCCAATTTGATGAAATATGTTTGTTTTCACCGCGGTCGCGCGCCGGCGCCGGAATGTTTTCTTAAATAACTTGCAGGGGTGGTCGCCACTCAGATTGGGAGTTTCTTGCGAGCCTTTCTCCCTCTGCAATAATAAAGCGCCAGAACTGTGCCGAAATTCGTCAAGAGGGTGCGTGATTAAGGTTTGTTATGTAAAATTGTTGCTTGAATGTCCTACCGAGGCGCCATACGCTCCATCATGAATGATAAGCCTGCCTCAGGCTACCGACGAAACGTAGCCAGCTACAGCCAAATTCAATTTACCCACTCGCAATTCAGTTCATCAACAGCATTACCATATAAATGCCCATAACGAGCCAACGTAAAATACGTATCGTAAACTATACAAATACGAGACGATCCGATCCGCGTAATTATTACAAAACGGTGGCTCAACTGTTCGGCTAACGATGACCAAAACGACTGGCACTGTATCACGATTCCGAAATCGAAATTGCCCATGAAGATGTGATTACTAAGGCATTTGTTCTCAAACAAGGCGCGTCGGACGGATTCTAATAATTAATTTTCGTCGAAATTATAATAGGTGAGTATAGATTTAGGGTCATTGGGTTCTTGCAGAGAGTGACAGTGGTAAACGAAAGAAAGCAATTATTATGTCGACGCTTAGTAGGATAAATATATGGGTTTTGCATGCCACACACGCAAACTTCGTTGACCGAACTTTACATGTGATTTTACACTTACAGTTCGGACTGCCGACTGACCGAGAATAAAACCGCCATTCCGTAAGTCGGTTCCAACAGCGGATCAAAGTATCATGCGCTAATTATTATCAAAGGTGACCACGGTTTGGACTGCGGTTAAATCTGTGATTCTTTATTGTTTTGGACTGGCGCATGGAACGTGATCATTTATAAATGGTTTTTAGCGGCAATTACACATTAAGTTCAGACTGAGCATCTGGGACTGCGTTCGGTTTCAGCCGCAAATCAAACTGTCATGCACGTTCATACCTTCGGAATGAGGGAAGAAATGACGTGTGAAGCGTTGCCCGCGGTCCGAACTTTACGTGTAAAGGCCGCTAATAGCTAACTTTAACCTTATTAATACCAAAATTGTGGTTCCCCGAATTCATTGTCGTTCCGAGCGCTAATTTTGAATCCGAACAACAAACCCACACAAAATTTTGGAAAATCCAGTTTTCGCACCAACCAAAAAAACTTTATTGTATCATCAGAATCAACGTCTAGTTCCACAGAATTGTGAAGTTTTTTCTCGAATACGTTAACAAAGGCGCGACGAGTGGCGCCAAAGAGCAAACATGGTAATTATGCATAAAGTCACGATTCGACAAAATTCATAGAATTTCCTCATCAAGGCTCGTTGTTGCGTACGTTTTTAATTTGATACCCATTCGTGGCGGATGCGGACTTTCCGATGACTGAAAGATCGCGGAATACGCGGTACTACAGGTATTTAGGTTAAATGGTTTCTACTTCTTAGAAAGTGTATCACCGTCATCTTCAGCCCCCCGTTACTGACCACTGACCAACATCATCGTTCATTTAAAAGCCATGTACTTGTCATCATTAGCTTTCGATTTTATTTCCTGATTAAATTATCATAAGTTACCTCATCCGTTTTGGCCATTTTGTGAAGAGTGAAATATACAAATACAAATTCTTTATTAGCTACTTGATACACTGATGTGTAACAGATTTACACATCAGTGTATCAAGTAGGTACTTAGAAGGTACCTAACTAACCTAAAAATAAGTACGTTACATGTAATTGTAAATAACAATGGCAACGCAGTAAAGTTAATTAAATCACTTATTAAAAAATAATAAAATTGTCATACTTTCAAAATAATCAGTCAGTAAAATTGACAAAAATAATTACATGAATTGAAGTCGTATTGGTAAAAAAAAAAATTTACACTAAGTGCAAATCGTCAAAACCGTAGAAGCAATGTTGTAACAGACAACTTTTGACAATTTGGATTTAAAGATATTGACGGTATAGCATTTTTGACGCCTCTTCTTTGCGTGTCGACTAGTCGCGGGTAAAATTTGCGAGGACCAGTACTCCGCCACAGATACAGCGTTATTCGTGGCCGCGTACAAATCCTCGCGCGTGCAGGTGGTAGGGCACGCTGGGCAAATCAATAGGTGTGCTATTGTCTGGGGGGAGACACCACACCAGATTTTTGACACTTTTTGGCCGTTTGTTATAAACCATAGGCCCAAGCACGTACACAGATCGTCTTGACTTAGTTAGTTTGTGGTGCACTGGATAGCACCTACCCTGCCTAATTTTAACCTGGGAATCATAATGTACAAGCTTGACAAGGTTAAAAAATTATTAGAACAGACGTAAACTTACGGTTCCTATGTAGACCAGAAACACTGGTGTGCCCTACCCGAAATTAGTTGTCTTGTACGACATAATTTGTAGAGGTTAGCTGTATTTATATTAAACGGCGTATAAGTCAATGATGTTACTCAGAACCTAACAGATAAGACATAGAAATATCAGAAGCGACACTGCCGACCGACAACCAATGTTAATCAACGTTCGCAATGTCCGATAACCGGATGGGTGACCGTTTCGTACTTTGAGTGTAGTCGAACTTCAGCACCGCAACGAGCTCGCCACTCATTAGATGTGCCTTCTAATACCATAGGCGAAGTGAGGTTCACCAAGGTCTTCCGCTGTGGACCCAAAGATTGTTTGAAGAGCTTAGGCCCCGTGACGGTATTTATTTATATTTATTAAAAAATATGAGCCGACGTAAACCGATACCAATACTATTTCACAAAAATAACAACATTACTTATTTCGTTAGTAATGTCCGTGCTGTAGGTGCTTATCTTTTCTAAGCTTAACCTAAATCAGTAAGGTCCGTGTTTTAGTTATAAATTGGTCTGTGTTCAATACGCGAATGTTCGAAAGAATGTTTCTCGCTCGTACGATTCGGATGTGGAATGAGCACCCAGCCACAGCGTCTCCTTTGGACTATGACATGGGATCGTTTAAGAGGTATATTCTCTTATATACCTCTGTATCTTCTGAGGCGGGTAACGCATTGGTAACTCCCCTGGTGTCTCTGATGTCCATAGGCGGCGGTAACCACTTTCCATCAGGTGGCCCGCTTGCCTGTTTGTCTACCGAATAACATACAATAATTTACGAGTACATCAAAAAACTTAGGACTCTAGGTAGCAGCATCTCTCTATGTTAATTGTAAAAACACAGTCAGCGACAATCTCATTAGATCCAATGTCAACGATTAGTTTTCTTAGAACAATTATTGTTATAAGCGAATGACGTATTAAGTTGAAGTATTTTATAGAAATCCGACGCGTCAAGGAAAATAAATACATTTCCTTGAAAGAGTCGACGTCGTTATACCTTATGATGAGAGCATACATTAGTCGGGTATATCTAGGCATGATGGGTTCCGAAGTCATTATAAATATTAGGGTTGGTATGATGGGTTCCAAATACTTCTAAAGTCTTTTTTATAAGTATTGCTAAGGCCATGACAAAATTACTACTAACATTAAACATAAATCTATTGTGATAAAAATTGATTGTTTTAGAGTTGCCCATGATCAAGCTGACAATTCAAGGTCGCTCAGCGTGCTATGGAACGTGCTATGCTCGGAGTATACCTGAAGGACAAAATTCGCAACGAAGTAATCCGATAGAGAACCAAAGATATTGACATAGCGCATGGAGTTAGTACGCAAAAGTGGCAGAGGCTGGCCATATCTGCCGACGAACCGACAACCGCTGGAGTAAACGAGTTCTTGAGTGGAGACCGCAGTGGATGCTGGATGCGGCAAGCCGAGTACAGGGTGTGTTGGCGCTCGTTTGGGGAGGCCTTTGTCCAGCAGTGGACTAGTATTGGTTGATGATTATGATCAAGCTGCTAATGTCAATAAATCCATCGTCAGCATCGCGCTGGATTGGAAAGTCTTTATTTTTTGATGTCCCAAAATGAGCACCCATAGAAGGCATGAAATAACCAATCGCTAATATTATACAGGACCTCCGTATGACGACACACGGATCAGTGGATCAAAATGTGTCAATTGCTGAGGATACAGCGAACATAAAATAATGTTTGTATCATGGCATGCGGTAGGTCCTTTTACTTATGATAATTTGTTTATGGATCTCTCAAATTCTAATATTACCGCATACACTAGAGTGCAGGACACTCTTATAGCAATGTTGACAAAGGTATGAATAAATTATATTAACAAACAGGCCAGCATATTCACGTCTCCATAACTGGAACGATTTCTAAGAAATATAATGAGTCACAATTTGCACTATTTTTCACATTTTCGCTGTTTATAGACATTATATGCAAATGTCATACGGTCGCCATGGGCTCCGTGCTTCGGATGGCACGTTAAGCAGTCGGTTCAGTTGCTGCCGATCGATAGCAGTCGTCATAAGCCACGTCGGAGGCCCCTTAAGCGGTTCCGATGAATGAATGAGCCATAAAAGCCCTGTTTAGACTTTGGCCCGCCTCCGATTTGTATTTGTATGTGGTGGGTTGATGTGCTCTCTACTGTACATATCTGCCCATCCCGTTTAGGAATCAAACGGTTATACTTTATAATTCCATACTAACTTCTTGAACGTCCCAAGGTAAAATTGTATGTCCACTTATATTATCTTGTGTCGCGCGCTGCGCTGTAGTTTTCTTAAAATTGTTACAGCGCCAACGGTGGAAAGAGTGTTGCGATCACTGTTTAAAATTTAAAATTTAATTTTTATATGTGGTTTTCAATGTTGATTTTCATCATGAATAATTCAATATTTTTTTAAACACACAGGCAACACGGAAATAGTACGGTTCAAAAACAAGGAAAATCAGCATCATGCAACAAAATTTTGAACTTTTCATTTCGAAAATCAAATTTGAAATCCGTTCGATTCGAGGCGAGCGATTCAAAAATAGTGCCCAGTGTCTCTGCAGTACACATTTTTCTTTTCAGATAGGTACTCAATCATAAGACCGTTAATTTTTATTGACAGATCAATTACCTACATTAATTCCAATAAGGATAAAAACTTTCTTTCCGATATTGTGTTAAAATATACCGTTTTGTCACGAGCTTTTCATTCCGTTGTATTATATTCATAAGCGACTCTATTTGTTTTCTTGGATACCTTTTGAAGGCTTATGGTAAAGTAGTGCCCCTTGTGTGTGGATGATAAATACCGTCACGGGATCTCAATCGCTGACCGCAGTGGCGGCGGTGACCACTTTCCATCAGGCGCTTATTCGGCTGCCAGCTTTTATTATAAAATAAGAAGTACCCCGCAGTTTTCGCCCGTACGTAATTCCGATCTCTGTAAACATTCAACTACTCCGCGCGATCCTATTATTTTACCGGAATCAAAAGTATTGACATTAATAATGTAGCTTCCTATAGTAAAAGGACTTTCAAAATCGGCTCGTACAAACTTTTGTCATCTAAGAAAAATAAATAGGAAAGTAAAAAAAACAATAAACAAAACACCTACGTATATTTATCAACCCATAAGCCTAGGTAAACCCATGCAAAAACGTAAAAGATGGCACAGGATTACCTCCCGGAATTTTTAGATATCCGATAAGATTTTAGAGATCAACTTTCTAAGCGTTTCCTGGCTTACGCTGGTGTCATTATTTAAAAGCTGTCAGAATTGTGTACATATTTTATTGGTAGGCGGCAAGGCTAGTTCGGCTCTGGGTGAATTACATGCTTTCCTATTTGATATTAGCCGGTGCGAGTCTGTAGTTGGTCCGTGTAATTTATATGTGGTGTTATCTGTGCGGAGAATCGCTCCCGCGTTTGTGAGATTACATTTTTCATGGCAGCGGCAGGCTTGGGCAGTGTGTGGTAAATTTATGTCGGTGGCGGTCCTGGCTGACTTTGACTTTTCTTACCAATATTAAAAGACTCATGACCTTAACCCTGCAACCGATTCACATTGTTGTGAGTTGACAGAAGAGGTTGACAAGGTTTTGTTGAACCATGTCCACTCACTCACAGATATCGTGGGGCAGATCTTCTGCAGCGAGAAAATAAATCTGAACGCTCGTAGGTACTAAATTACCAAGCCATAAGATTATTTCAAACTCTTCAGTATTGAAGAAGGCTTATACAAATACTGGCCGATGTTTCCAATTGATCTTGATCAAAGGCTTGGTGTACACACTGAGAAGGTGTGACGAATATCCTTTAGAGGAAAAAGTGTCGGTGAGTAAATTCAGACTACTAATTTACAGAAAATTATACAATAGCGTGATTACACGGTCGGCATGTGTCGACATCGACATCAACATGCATCGCCTTGCCGACCGTGAGCAGACCACGCACCGACTGCACACCGACGGCAGTCGACGGCAGCCGTTGCTACTCATATAGTATCGTTTGTAGTTTATCAATAGACCGCAAAATGTCAATGCCAATGACAACCTGAGTGGTTCAATTGGTTAAAATACCGGTCTGCCACACAGAGGTCCCGGGCTTGTTTCCCGGCTAGAAACTGAAATGATATTTTAATTTCTGTTACGAGTCTGGGTGTGGTATGTAAAAAAAGTATATAAGTAGTTTATCAGTTATCTAACACATAACACAAGCTTTGGTTACTTTGGGGCTTGTGTGAATTTGTCCAAGCAAATTATTTATTTATTTATTTAACTATTTATTGCACACAATAAAGAAATACAGACATAAAACATAGATGTAACTGACATAACAGGTACCACTTATTTCTATTTATTTTATGCCAGCAGCTGACGTCGACGCTACAACTGCAAGCGTTGCTAGGTAGGTATATTCGTAGCGATGGCTCCGGTTTTTTTAGATATTTTAAGCATGATTGGCACCGAAAGAAACTGCATCCGCGGGCAGCACACGTCCGTCCTAACTTATAATGAGGATGATTTATAAAATAATTTTATGAATTAAAGCAGGCAGTAGTTGAGTTGTTAGTAGAGACCTTATGAGAGCTCTACGCATGCGTGATCGGAGGTTTATCGCGTATCATATACCACGGCGCGGGAGTGTGAGCCTCGATAAATATAAATGGCGAAGACCATACATTACACGATCACAATATTGATACAAAGATTTACGAAGCATATCGACAAGCGAGTCTTGTTCTACTCCTATTGGATGATATCGAAAGGTAAACAATAATTCATTGGAATGTATTGTTGTCAACACTTTGTATTTACATCTATGACAGAATATAAACGTACGGCACGTCTGCAGTTCCCTTAGGCTGTGGAAAACCATTTTATTAAAATATTTTTTTTGAGCTTCTATTCGGAATACCCACAGTTCGATTCTATCTGGATTCATTCATAGCTTGACATTATAGAGCTGTACATTGTGTCTCAATTAAACACAAAATAGAAAATGAGACAGGTAAATTGATAGGTGCATTGCACTCATATGAGCTATAACCGTAGTGAAAGACTGGCAATCCAAAGACTGATTCCGCAATATACAAGTTTAAAATAAATGTTGTTAAATATACTTCCCAACAGCAGTCAGCTGTCTATACCTACATAACAGTAACAATCTCAATGCTTGATGGAGAAGCAGTGTTACAGATCAACCAAAAACCAACTGCAAACGCTGCTGTCCGCTTTCTGATCCTGGATGGTCTGCCTGTAACTTAATATTTAGTCGCCTAGTGTTTCTTTAACGAGCTTTGCCCCACTGCCCCACCACTCATTCCCACCGCTGCAACTCCTGCGTAGCCAGGATCTACAGCGGCGACCAAACACCTCAGTTTTGCACTCAGGCGCGCCCGAGGGCAAGCTAATACCCGCAACAAATTGAATTAAGAAGTAACAGGTAGGAGTAGGAAAGATAGTTATTACGATTTCCCCCTTGAAATGATGACACCCGTGATGGGACGGGTTGATGCTTTATTCGACTACTCTGCCACACATCGTGCGGGGGAAGAAAAAGTCGGAAAACCCCCGACCAAGTACATATACTCAAATATTTTCTAAACTACTGAACCAATTTTAATGAAGCAGCTAAGAACCATCTGAATTAATCTGGCTTCCAAATACAGAAAACTGCATTTAAATCGGTCTATCTTCGGTCCGTTCGGGAGCTACGATGTCACCGACAGACACACAGCATCACAGATTTATAACACGCCAAACATGCAACACCCCTCTCTTATCATCGGGGGTTAAAATATACTTATTTGTCACATCTACATGCTGTTAACTCCGATGGCGGACAGGACAAACGCACTTCATCAAAGCAAACAGTAAACATACTTTGCGGCTTGCAGTATGTTGACCATCAACATTATAGGCTGTTATAGATTTATTTTAGCAGGATTTATTTAAATACACGGCGACGTCGGCGCCACCTGTGGTCTTAAAATCTTAAAGAAAAGAGTGCTTATCGAGAGTTACGCGCATAAAGCAATAAATTGTTTATAAATAAACATTGGCATTTAAAAGTTTGTGGCTCATAAAACGTCAAATTTACAAGACCATTACACGGTTTTGACGACACATCGGACGTAAAACGACGAATGCGCACCGAGAGTAATTATGTTGCAAATTAATTACGACGTTTTTACGTCGGCGCTTTTAATTTTGCCCCGGTAGTTGTTTCTGTTGGCAATAATTTATTCGAATTGTAAATAATGAGTAAGTAATTATGCAAACCTTCCTTAATTATTATTTTATTAGCTTTTGTCCAAGGCGGAGGGTGTGGTGTACCTACAACAGAGTAGTGATATACCTTTTAACTCAAGGATAAAATGGCAACTAATTCTATAACCTAAATAAACTAGAGAATGGGTTGCATTATTGCGTCGTGGCGTCCATGCGCAATAAATGTTTCTTTCTTTCTTTCTTTCCTTCTTAATTTACAACCTCCATTATCGCAAAGTTCTACAGCCTTATTCGACCAAACTCTGTCTGTCCTGGTCGACGCACATAGGTGAGGTTAGTAGCAATATTTTTTCATCATTCCACTCTCTCAAAGGGTTACAAAACTTTTTACGTTTCGAGACTAAGCTACTGTAATGAATTCGCTCATGCTTCCATTGTTGAACTACAGGGGCGTTACCTACCTAGACCCTACAGAAGTCTATCTCGGCTGGAGCGTCTGCAGAATCTTTGTATTCAATTATGTAGGTTCTTGGGCTGCGTAAATTCGACCACATTGTCTGAATGTCCACATGTCAGAAGCAAATTGAATTGACTGCCTATACGGCGACGAAGACAGTGTCATATACCAGACTTTTAAAACGCAACGCCGCCCCATATACCTCCGCGAGATGTTCTATTTTCGTCCGTCAGCCAATCCTCGCTTGCGCCGCAGGGAACTCCAACTGCCAATTCCCTCTAAGTCAACCTATTACATAATGTTTGATGAGCATTTAGTATGTAAGCTGTTAATTATTTTCCGTTTTGAACAGGAGATCACTTGGGTAGTGAATTCCGGGATCTGAATCTTCAATTATGGAATCGGTATTTTGTTTATGTTCAATAGCGCACGAGGACGAAGTCGCAGGCAACAGCTAATACCAAAATAAAGAACATAAGTATATACACCACAGGTGGGGTAGACAAAGACTATAGACCGCCACTTTGCGCTGTCCTAACACAACTCCCTAGCCTCGCTTATACCCACAACTCTTGTCATACATCTCCTTTTTTTCTTGCCACTTCGGATCCCAGCCTTACCTTACTATAGGTACACATAATTATTAAAGAACAGACAAACATTATTCGTCCAACGAGAAAAGGCAGTTTTATTGAAGCCAGCGCAAACAATATCCTAGCGACACTCGCACGACTAGCTAGTCTTGAAACTTGAAACATAACATCTTCGCCGACCAAACACTCGCGCCGACCACACAAAAATTGACAAATAACTTTCACGAGCGCGACACGGGCTCGCATCTGTCATGGTAGACGCTGTCACTTGACAACCGCCGAAAGCTGTCCCAGATAATGGGGGGACACAGATACACCGGCAGATAACGGCCAAGGGGTTCCCATGAGACGCAGGACGAACAACGCCCGGGGCAAAGGTTAAACGTGGACAAAATATCGCTCCAAAATAACATATCCGGTCGCCTGGACCCCGTTGTACGTCCTTATAAGGTGACGCATTTTTTGAACTTACTGTAGAGGTCGGAACTGTAAATCCTTTGAGGCTGCAAAGACCTTTATTTTTTATCATTTACGAAAACGCCGCACTATTTTGAATCCCCGACGCAATAAAAGATTGTTATAAGTTTTAAGCGTGCGTCTGTGTAGCAATCTGTGCGTATGTGCGTGTGGTGTCCGACATAGTAGAATAGCACCGACCCCTTACTGTGTCGGGTGTGTACGGGTGTCGTACAAGGCGACTAATGTTGTCAAGAAAAAAAATCGAAGCATCCGTAGGCTGGAAAATGGGCAGTAACTTTTTCCATTGTTATATCTTAACACTGCGATCCAACCCGCCTGCCAAAAGAATATCTATATCAGAATACCTGCGCGACAGAATATCTATATTAACGTAAAATTATGGTCAAGGACCCCGGACCCCCGCGCGCGAGAGCACAACCGAGATATTGACACCAGATGATGAGATGATTAACTATTTTTTTTCTACATCTATAATCTACATCTGTCAATATCACCTGTACCTATTCTAATTGTGTTCCATTTTGGTTTCAAGTCGATCTCCATATGGGCCGGCGATGTGAAAACTGTGCAGTCTTGGATACGCACGTTTAGGCATAAGTATAGTGACTAACGATATGTGACTCGCTTTACTACTAGTCTCGTAGTACTCGTGGCGTAGCGGTACGGTATGTAGGTACCTATGGGCAATGAAACAGAATTACTATCTATAGAAAATATCCAAGTGAATCGTAAAGTCTCAAAAACACACTTGTGGCAAACAGAAGTACCAATAAAATGTAAATTGCCTACTTAAGGGTATCAAAAGCAAATACTTTATGGTTGAATTTATTATTTAGTGGCAGTCATAAAATATTAATTATTCGATTTGGCGTAGGTACTGCAAACATTTACTTACTTGATCTGCTACCTGTGCAAGACCGTGTTGTATTTCCCTGCATCATTCCTAATATAAAACTTGTATTAAAATTTATTTCAGTTGTAACTATTTTTATCGTAGATGTTATGGGCGACAGTTACCGCTTACCATAAGGTGGGCTGTCTACACATTTGTCACTACGTAGTGTAAATAAAACATTTAAAAATTCGAATTTCTATACATTTTTGAGTTTAAATTCCTCGAAATTATTTGAAAGCCTTTGTTTTCCGACCGTATGGTGTCCGGCAACTAATTTCGAAACCTTATTGCACGGCCAGACTTATACTTGACCGTACCCATTATCCAGGCCTTGACCATGATCCAGGATTTGGCAGATCAGGTAATTACAGTAAAGCGACTGTCACCTGGCCTCCGTAACCCTGTTAACAGGAGAACCTGATCAGATTGGATCACAGTCACACATTCAGTCGCCTGAGTGTACAGATTTCCCCACGATGTTTTCCCTCACTGTAAGAGCATAGCTTCATGGCGGCACAGGGGATCGAACCCCGTGCCCACGAGGCCGCCCTGCTAGCCCTTACGCGACCGATGCTCTTTTACTTTCCTTAACCTTTCATACTTAAATAGGTATGTCGAATAATTGAAAATATTTACGAAAATCCTGGGTCGTTTGCAAAATACCGGATAGTTGGATTACAAAATAAATTTCGCAATCAGCCTAGCTACTCGTATTTTTATTCATTATTTCAGGATAATTGCGAATAACGAGCTCACTTTTAGGATACCATTCGACTCCCGAGACTGTTCAACAAGTTTTAGAGTCCCAAGTGACCTTGGAACTCTGAAGCGAAGTTGACCTTGGTCAACTTCGCTTCGCCAACGGTATTTGAAGGCACGCGTATAACGAGTAGCGAACTCAGTGCGATGTACTTAAGTTCAACTAGTTTCAAAGTACGAAACGGTCACCATTCCAGTTTCGTGACACTGCGTGCATTGCTTAACTTTGGTTATCGGTATAGCAAGCACGCTGCCACTAGACCAGAGGCGCATATTTTCACCTTTCATACTTAACCGTTCTATATACATACATACATTTGATGGTTTTACAACGCAGTTAACGGCTTTATTGTATATGTTTATAGATCAGAGCTAACTCTCGAAAGAAAAATTCAGTATAAATAAAACTATACTTCGGCAATAAATAACTTCGAAGAGTAAAAGTGTGATCCGAAAATAAAATAAAGTGGAACTGGTGTCATTCAATCAGCAGAAAAGCTGTGACACCATCCGGGCTATGTTTGCGTCTGAAAACTTTCGCGGACACTGCCTCTAGCGCGAGGGATTTGAAGGGATAAACATACGTCCAGCATTGAGACAAAAAGAATATTTACCATTTAAAGAAGAGAATAAACGAGCTCTTGGCACATACAAAAAGTACCACAGTTCTTTTTTATCTGATTAAAGTGGCAAAAAACTAAAACCAACCAACAAAATTATGGTAGCAAATAGTAGCAATTTCGACAGCATGCATTATTTTGAACATTTATTTATTAGAACAGTTAGGCGGTTATGAGGTCTCCTATTGGTCTGGCGACATCCGTCGTACAACCATGGTCGCTCGACCGTCGCTAATTAGGACAGCGACTTAAGCTATACAACAATCACTGAAGTTGTTGCAATAACCTGAAAAATATAGCTTTTCTATTACCTATTGTTTAATAGTAGCATAGCGTAGCTGACTAATAAAAAATTGTCAAAATAAGGCGTTCTATCAATCTACACTAGGTACTCTTCGGTATTTGTCCGGCAATTTCCACATTATTAATACTTTTCGGATAATGTATACAGAAGGAAGAAATCAAGCAAGCAGGTCACCAATGGTAAGTGCTGACCATCGTCCATTGACATCTCATATTATGATTTGGGAAGCTACTGCCTAACTTTTTACGATAGCTTTTGCAACAGCTTTATGACTACATCTCGCTCGAGGAGAGCAAGCAAGATGAAGTATGAAAGCTGTCGCTATCCGAATTAGATGGAGCCTCCTAGATCCCACCCTAAGCCAATCAGGTGTATCCACTGGCTCGTAATGACCGTCCATGGGGTCGTCCTACGCTGCGCTTTTTCGTACGTAGTCGCCCCTCGAGAATATTTTAGGCCTATCAACCATCGATTCTACGTTAACTATATGAAGTACATTTCAAACAATTTTTCTTTATTAATGTATTGTATTGCCACGCGTATTAACAAAGCACGCATCTTACATCTATGTTCTTATTCATAGTTTTACCCTCTAAAACTACCATCACCAAACACCGGAATTATGGAAATCACATCGAATAGGTATCTAACGAATACATCGTTGTATGGATAAGGCCTTACCCGAATAATCCCGAAAAAAGGCGAATACGAAAAAAGTTTTTCGCGTAGCAATCGTGGTGCGCACATAAAATAAAATCGGATAGCTATTGCCAATGTCTCGGTTCAGTCTGTGAAGTTTCAACGGCCGCCGTAAACGTGCGGTGAGTAAGTGAAAGAGACTATGCGTAAACATATTTATCATTTTCCCGTTGTTGCGTCGCTTGTTTCGGTCGCAATTATTGTACACCAGGATTAGCTGTAAGATTCCTACAAGTTTATGAAATTTTAATTGAAGTTTAAATATTTCGTTATGCACTTTATATTATAACATGCTTTTCTCAGCGGCTTTCTGTGCGCGCGGTTCGGATATCTGTAAACATCCAACCATGATGGCGCCAGTTCACGCGTGTACTGTGCGCGCGCAAGTTCATGTCCATCGGGAACATAATAATGATCAATAATTAACATTAATCTGTTGAGTTTTTTCAACTCTACGATTTTAAACCCGCCCTGCTAATCTGACATTCTTCTTATTTGACATTCTGTCAATCTGACGTAGAACGTCAAAGTTTCCCCAATATCGTGGAGGAGGCTGAACTCGAGCAGTGAACTGTTATGGGCTATGTAATGCTAAAAAAGAATATTGTATTTTTATTTATTACAAGTTTTTATTTAGTTTCATCTGTCCCGTTGTGTGTTTGTAATAAAATATTGCAAGTTAAATTTAAACCTGTTCCTGCTTTCCGATTGAGCTGAAATACAATACAATAATAAAATATATTTATTAACGAAAGCTTGCTATAATTTTTTTATATGTTTAGATTTTCCAGGTATTTGGATTTGATGGAGCATCAATAGCCGACCGGTTGAGTATCTGATTCGTAAGCGAGAGGTACCACGTTCGAATCCCGCTGCGGCCATGTACCAATGACTCTTGTCTGAGTTATGTGCATTAGTTAAATTTTAACTGATGCTCTTACGGTGAGGGAAAAAACATCGTGATGAAAACTGCAAATTCAGGCTACAGAATTTGTAACCATGATCCAACCTGGTCGGGTCACCCTGGTAGAGATATTTCAACTCAGCGTTGTGTAAACCTTAATACCTTGTATTAAGGTTTACACAACACGTTTACGCGCGCACAACTGAGTTGAAATATCTATAGCAGGGTCGCGGAGGTCAGATGGTAGTACACCTGTACACTGTAATTACCAACTTTTTTCGAATCAGTCCATTACAGTCCTGAAAATTACGGACAGAAATTAGGTAAGCATAACAATAATGAAAAACAGACATATTTTCGCATTACAGGCTAAATGAGCCGAAGACCGCCCCCATCCAGTAAAATAGAACACTACATAAAACCGTCCAGGCCACAACGACACACCCAATTGAGCATTGATTCCTTACGACGGTTCTGGATGATTCTGGCACAGTATAGTAATACCAGTAGATCAATCGCCTCTCGAATTCTCAGCATATTATATCGACAGTATTTCTAATGTCACTGAACTAGAAGAACTTACATAAAACTAAAATGTTGTAGATAAACATAATGGCCACAATCACTCGAAGCTGTAATCATGAAAGCACCCTGAACATTAGTTAGTCTTAAAGTTATTTCCTAAAGATTGCTTTAAGTTGCCACCAAAATTACAGACATATACGTCACTTAATCATATTAAAAACTACAACAAATTAAACGTTAATCTAGCTCCAATATCAATTTCAGTCAGACCTCTATGGCTACGATAGCGCGGCTTATGTAGCACGTTAGGTGACCGAGCGCGGCTAGGTATATTACAAGGGAACGATGGTGGAGAGGGCCCTCTGGATCTTCATATACTGTGGTCCTGGACGCTCTGGACGGCATTATGCAATCCGCACAGTCGTAATGAAGCCATATGGCGGCTGTGATAACGAGGAGCCTCGGTATGGCGTGACTCAGTCCGATACAGACTGTTACGTGTCGCATATCAGACCGCAGACTCGTAAAAACAATTTCAGTTATGGGTGTCTGGCTTGTATGGGCGAGCGTGACTAAGTATTAGTTAGTTTTGTAGTCAAATAGCTGGGGTATAGCGTGTCGAAATGACCTACCATCAATGTTTAAGTTCACTTCTGTTTGGATTTTATTTGCCATTTTTCGCATCGAAAGGTAGCAGTTTTTCGTAGGGCCACCTCAAGGAACTATTCTTGGACCATTAGCCTAAGCCACTTCCTAATACACCACACTTCATCTATCCATATCTAAACTAAGCAAAGCTTGTACTATGGGTGACAAACTCAGGATTTTTAGGAAAATTTAGGATTGTTATTAAATATACTGACTCGAATACGTAACGAGTACATCCGTGGCAGCCTTGGCGTAAGGGATATCACAGATATAATCGAGGAGGCTCGTCTGCGCTGGTTTGGTCACGTGTTGCTTAAGCATCAGGGATACGTGGGAAATAGATGCCTGAACCTGCCGGTATCAGGCCCCGTGGGCGACCCAAGAAGCGATGAATTGACATCGCTGAGTCGAATGCGAGAGCCAACGGTTTACGACGAGAGGATGCCGAAGACCGGGCGAAGTGGAGATGAATGAGTAGAAAAGCGGACCCTGGCAGAGGCCGGGATAAGCGCTAAGAAGATGATGTTGATGATTAAATATACTGATTAATTTTACTACTAGGCACTACCTACTGACGGGTGTCGTACAAAGCGCCTTATATCTTAAAGAGCCCACCACCACATCTGAAAATTGGCAGCAGCGTCTTCTGTTCATTATTTTGCACACTGCGATCTGCAACCCTCATAAAAACCCAAGTACAGCGTGAACTGCTTAAGAGCTGTTGATATGACACGCTTTACATATACATGTCAAATAAAACGTGGTAAAAAAAAAAAGGGCCAATAGGGACAATTTGAAGGCTCAAATCAGTGCGTTTCAATTCTACCCATAATTTATCAATGCTAACAAAAGCGTTTGTCGGCTCGTCGACAACAGCTAGTACCCAGAAGTACTTGGAGCTCGTGGGATGCGCTTGCGCAAACAAATTAGCGACATCAAAACCGGCGCCAGTGACACAGAGCCTGTTGTCTTCCGCATGGTCCGAAGCTTTTTGCGGCATACCGTGACTAATATAGCACTAAATAGCACACTATTTATAATAATTAGTCAGTTAGTCATCTCTTAGAAAGCATGTGGAATTATGACACAGAATAATAAAGTGTAGTAAATTGTAATGTTGATCCACCGTTTTCCGTGGAAATGATGGCATTAATTATGTCCAGACAGTGTCACATACCATTGCGTGAGCCATGAGTCATGTCATCATACTTTGCTATACCAGATCAGATCATACACTGTAAAATATAATTAATTCGTAGAATAGAATATAATTATTTTGAAGTAGAATTATGCAAATCATACTTAGAAAAGAATCATACAAGACATTACGTATTGACTGTTAAGTCAGACGAAACTGTTATGGTTGTTAAAAAGTCAATGTTTAGCTTTGTCCCTCTTGCCAATATATCACTACACTACACCACTACCACCACCACTACGACCATCACTTCCACCACCACTACCACTACCACTACCTCCACCACACCACCACCACTAGGTACACTATCACCATCAACCACACCACCCACCCTATCACTGTTAAACCTCGACACGTGCTTCGCGGAGCATCCTCAGGAAACAGTTGACTTAGTAACCGACACCGAAAACAAGGGTTATATTCAAACGTTAGTTGCTTTAATGTTGTAGTTTTGTTAATTTTGTAGTTCCTTTTCTCCTAAATAAATAAAATCTTTTGCCCGCGAGTTCGTCTGCGTGGAAATAGTTTTTATGACACTTTATCTTTTGCCCGCGTTACCATTTTAAACCTCGGTATTTTATAAATGCTAGTACTACGAGGAGGTCAAGCTGTATATCTATTTATATTTACTCGATTTAGATGAAACATGGCTTAGGTTGTTGTAGCCTGGATCGAATAAAAATCCGTTTATAGTTTTTGCGTGAGCGCGAACAGGTAGTCAAACAAACAGACAGACAAAATTCTTTTTTTTTTTTTTTTTTTTTTTTTTCTATTATATACAAGGTAGGCATTTGACCGCCATCTCACCTGTTGGTAAGTGACGATGCGGCCGAAGATGGAGACGTTGGTTGGTTCCTTAAAAAAGTTTTTGGGCATTGGGATAGGATTCTGTTACGTCCACAGAATCCTATCCCGACTATATTTTCTAAAATATCTTCAATGTACAGACACGTCTTTTTTACAGTTTCATAATAGTACATATAAATAGAAATATTCATTCCCGTTTTCCTCGATTCAAACAATTATCGGGAATTCCGTCCTATGAACCAATAAATGGCCCTTAATTGTTGCCTAACACTTTTCCTACCACAGTCACGTTTTACCGTACCAATTTTTTTATTACAAAACTACCGCAACCCAAGTCCACACAGAACAAGTTTTCATTACTCGCAGCGACAAACTAATAATTACTTGTTCGTATGTATGTATGTATGCTGTAGGTATCGAATGGGAACACCGCCTAATCAAATCATGT
This sequence comes from Blastobasis adustella, assembly GCA_907269095.1. Lineage (NCBI taxonomy): Eukaryota > Metazoa > Arthropoda > Insecta > Lepidoptera > Blastobasidae > Blastobasis > Blastobasis adustella. The sequence goes on from OU026130.1 coordinate 11,847,134, forward strand.
ATTTGAGGCCTTTCGTAACTGCATTCAATTAAGTCAGATAGTCCCAATTTCGAAAGTAACCCACACTGAAATAAGTAGAAGGCGCAATAATGACAGTACTAAACTGTAACAATTTCATTACAATGTCTCTATTATGGAGCTTGTGTGGTCCGGCAAGCCAATTATTGCCTGATTATAATGTAATGTAACCGAACTACACGTTGTCAGCCATTACGCTGGCCATTCGTGGCCTAAAACGCTGTAACAACTTGTAATGTATATGAATTAGTTGTAATATTACAGCTCATGGTAAATGTATACTCTCAAGTTGGATTGGTTTATTACGTACAGGGTCGAACGGCCGGAAACTGAGCGAATATTTTATAAATACCATAATCGTATCCTGTCTAAGCCGAGCTTTATTATTGAACATAATCTAAATAACAATACATGTATAATATCTCTCCCTCTCTATCTTTAGGTGCTAATACCTACCGTCTAAAAATAAGCACCTGGCTTACAGATGTTGGCGGTAAATAACTAACATCGACTTATTTAGCTTCGTAGAACGTTGTCTCTACAACGGGCGTGTGAGTAAATACGAATATGAAACTCGATGATCTGCATTACTTACCGCAGATTAGTGAAATACCCATTCCATGTTTTTGAAAAAGAATAGTTACGGGCGACAGTTACCGCTTGCCATCAGGTGGGCTGTCAATTCGTTTGTCAAAAGAAGTATGGATTCTAGTACCTACCAACATAATAATAGTAGGTATACTAGTGTAATAGTGGTAGGAGTTATAGTAGGCACTTATCTAGTAGTGGTAGCAGGACAATGTGTATGATGATGATGAAAATCTGACTGCTACGTACTTTGTGCGGAAGAGAGTTCCGTAGTCTTGCAGCATGAACTTCGGTGGCGTAGGAGTTAAAATTGGGGATGAAAATGATAGATGGGTATCATCAATACATTCTTTCGCTGGAACTCGTCCACTGAAAATTCGATCTAAAGTTCTGCTTCGTTAAGTATCTATCATCCCAACGGCTAATCCCGGTTTCTGCCAGGGTCCGCTTTTTCAGTAGGATAATACTTACTTACTTACTGAAGCAAGAGCTTGCGAGCAGGTAAGATTGGATTGGAGATGGCAGAAAGTGCCCCCAACCCTATCTAAAGCCCTACTTAATATTGTTACAAAAGCGAAATTTCGTAAAATTTTACCTTTGTATCACGCAAAAACTACTGAACTGATTCGAGAGAAGTCGGGAGCCAATCTAATTGACTATGAACTCAAATACATCACAACTGAAGTAAAACCAAATTACTACCGGTGAAAGTAGGTACTCCCAGCTAAAAATAACCCAAAAATAAGACCACATTAATAGAAAGGCAGTAAATCTGGACAATGGGTGGCGGTGGCCATATTTATGTGTTTGTTATCACACTCGGAAGTCCTCTATCGAACGCTGATTTACAATAGCTCTCGGACAAACAGTCAACACTGTAACAGTAACACCTTTTTAGTGATAAAGTTTCTAAATGGTGCTTTACCAAAGCACCTTAGCACTGCTTACCTGTGCAACTTGCGTCAGTGGGGGGAAATCACAGTTTTATTGAAGACATTACAGTGTTATTGTGAAGAAGTATCGGTCTTACCTAAATCAATATTTTATGTTAATAATTTATTGTTGACTTCTATTTCATTGTCTCATGTTCTTGTATGGTATATTATGGGTACCAATAAAGCTAATAATCACACGTTATTTACATAACATGCGAAATCTGTTAATGGTCAAAAGTTTCCAGCAACCGATAAACACCGATAAACAACGGTGTTCAGACGGCGAGCGTCACAATCACTTTGATCGGTTTTCCCAGTCTTCTCAAACAATAGTGACTGAACCGCCTAAAAATAAGCAACTGACTTAATACGGTGTCAAATTGTGATAACTCTCAATCACGCGCTAATTGAGCCGCAAACAAAAAATAATCAGAAAAAGTCGATATACGGATTTGGCGTGTGTACACGATACGGAATCTAACATATCAATATTAGGTCAGGCAGAACTTTAGCCGGCGCTTCTTTATGTATACATACGTAAAGGTATATGGTCATCTACCTATGTCCCGTAGAGATATGAAGAGGCCACATTGTTCCACTTTACGTAATGCACTCTCGTAATCGTAAGCGAGAATTCCAGAGAAGTTCAATCCACCACGGCGCCGGAGGTTCGCAAGAAACATTATTTTCTTTCAACGCTGACGCCCGACATTCGATTTAACGATGGAATCAGTGCGCCGTACATGGAATTACACTGACGCAAATTGTGAGCCACGACACATCATAAAGGTACAAAAAAGCGATACACAGATACACAAACAAACACGCGTCGTCACCACAATAAAACGTCAAGGACTCGAATCGGGCCATAAAAATCTGTTAACCGAACAATCAGTGCCAACGACGGTGGTCACAATTTATTGACGGGGTGCCTGTAGGCGGCTCGACACGGCCCGACATCGACAGCTATTGGGAACGAGCGACTTGCACTGCGATCAACAAATTGATAGGCAAATCCCTACATCCAAACATGGACGGTTCATATTTTGGTACAGTCACACAGGTTACGAAAATCTTTTTCGTCTCTTCCCTTCGGCCATATTCAACTTCTAGAGTATAAGCATCCCTCAATTGATTTCCTATCTCGATCCTCTGTATTCACCCCCTTCAGACCAGCAATTCTTCTGATGTCGTAGCCGATGTCGAGATGGTATACGAATATCAAAGAAACGAAAATCATTTTACATTCCTAAAAATACACTATGGATACACAGATGGACTAAAATCTGATACAGAGGAGAGATCCATATAGGGACTGGCACATACGGAAATAAAAAATCAGCCGATTCCAAACAATCGACCACGAATTTCGAGTAACCGCTTAATATAAATGGCTTTCATACCGTCCACACAGTAATGACAAGGGGGATGTCGGCGCGACGTGGAATCGACAAGTCGACAGCGAAAGAGTAAAACGGTGATAAATGATGAAGGGGCACCGACGTGCCATCATTACCTCGCGAGCGTGCCTCTGATGATCTGAAGCTTGTTTACGAAAGGTCGTGATTATGGTCTTTTGTAATTTGTCCCGCATAAAAACTAACATAAGCTTGACGTATGTGTATAAATTAAAGACTCTTAAGCACACAATATTTTTGTAAACCAACAAACATTAGCGAGTAACCAAAAACACAAGTAGGCGCTGCGTAAACAAGTGATCCGAAGGTAAGAAACAAACCGAAGACGTAAACATTAAACACTGCAAACCTTGTCAAATCTAACAAAGTTAGTGTGTCATAAAACAAAATATGCCTATTCGAAACACATTCCACAGTCATCTTAAGTATTTGTAAAATAGCAAATTTATGATTATAGACACGCGACCTATAATTAGTTTGGAACAATGCGAAGATGATACTGGGACAAAGGCGCAATATTTACTTGATGGTCAGACGCAATCTACATCATGTTTAAAATGGACCTGCGATGTCAAGCGCCCTAAGCTCTGGTTGACTCCAAGGTCCATTCCACGAACAGATGCAAGCTCGTCCGATAACAGAAGAGGAATGCCGAAGGTAATTTACGAGGCAGACGTCCCCCGCCGCTGCAACAAAGAAACGGACAAATGACCGAGATAATCGTTTAGTCAAAGCCCTCTGTCTACAGAGATTATAAATAACTAACAAACAGATACGGGGGAACGTGATAATTTGTCGTGCTCATCTCTCAATGCGCAATTATCGGCGCAACTAAGAACGCTATTAACTAGGCTCAACATGTCGCATACATAAAACTGAAAATGTCTCGTGGGAACGCTGATTTGTAGGTACAAAATTGACTGAAATCGATTACTGGTTCTGAATGTTTATGATTAGATGGCTATGGTTGTCAAAATTGGTCCATCCTGTGGTACGGGTAAATTGGAAGAGAGAGATATCTTGTGCCGACCCCACCTAGCAAGATAAAAGCAGAGGGATGATGTCATTTTCAGTCTTTGGTGATTATCTAGTCTCAATTTCTGTAAGGGTTGCCTGGAAGAGATCGCTCGTAGCGATAAGGCCGCCTTTGCTCATATGTATTCAATTATAAGCAATAAAGTGTTTATATATCTATATATCTAGTATTATCGTTACAGGCAGGTTTCGTGTATCTAATAAACAAATTAGTTGCCGAATCTGAAACTTTCAAGTTGTTGTAAATACGCTCACAAGTTAATATTTAAATACTGGGCACAATAATAAGAAGGTACAGTGGAACAAATAAAACACAGGGGCTCTATGTTGAACGTCGCGTTTTGTTAGAGCCTCTGTATTGTGGCCTATGTTTGTTCGACTTACTTCCCGGTACCTAAGGAAAATATGACTGAAATAGGTAAATTTTGTAGGTACAAATAAAACCACAAACACTTATGCATCATCAAAAAACGTCTCAATAAAGGTGATATTCGGGACACGTGTCGCGGTGGGCACAAACGGCGCGCCGGCGCACGGCAAATGCCTTTCAAATTCCGAAAGCGCCGCGTGGGAGGCAGACGCAGCCGTGACCGCGCGGCGCCTGCGCCGGCGACGCGACGGCCGGCCGCACTATGTTCCTCACTACTCGTACGAGCGGCTAAGTGATTTGTGTAGGTATTATCCTTAAGCGCGTCGCGTAATCTATGTGTCTGTACCACCTGTGTTTGGTCCTTCGAGTTGGGTGGATCTACCGTCAACCACGGAATTGGAACTTTATTCATTTTCGTTATTTACAAATCAAAATATGGCAATTACCGGACTTAAAACCATTTAAGCTGTGTCAACTAGTATGTGTGGCATTTTACCGCCTTGGAAATCGTATAGTCTATATTACAAATAGCTTGGTCCATTTTTGGAGGCTTTGTTATTTTTGCTAATCATCTCGTGTCACATTATCATGGTCCCAACGCTCCGCTTCCGAAGGACAGCGCTCGCGGCCCTCGGCGCCCACGCACGCGCGAGATTTACAACATTACCCATATTCGGCGCGCGCGGCGCCAAATCGACGCTTCAAATTAAAACGCGGCGAATGCAAAACGAGAACGCCCGCCTTGATAGATCTCCGAGCCCCACCTGATTTATATATCGCAGTAAAAGGGCGTAAATTCAACTCTTATACTGCACATGTCGTCACACGCGCCCGTATCAATCATGCCTTAACTACGGTTTTCGCCTTAATGTTTTCTCCTGTCTTGTCTTTTACATTATTCTGCTCATCCCTCGCATCGCTGTGTCCATTTATTAAAAGCAGAACCACTCAAAAATGATAGAAACGAAATCAATAAACATCCAAATTACGCTTAAGTAAGCTTACGAAATCAATACTGCCGAGTCTCGGAAGATAAATCTACAAATAAACTTGTCTACTAAAGCGTCAATTAACCTGAATGGTGGATGAATATTCAAGATCATAATATTATCTCGTCAGATCTTCCACTCGGGCGAACTAAGATGGTTGAGGGGCTCATGTGAAAGAGATTTGCAGATGGATGCGGGTGATGGGGCGCATTCAGACAATGTACGAGGGAAATATGATTTGGGGTCCCTATCTTTAACAAACGCTTTCTTTTGATGCTTCGGACGTGCATTGAAATATAGCTCGATAAAATTGCTAATAGGCTGCTCATTTTATCAGAACAGATCTTGAAAGTATATACAGATGTGGGTATGTTACAACCAGGATTTATAACCTCGACGTAGTTATCATTGTGTTTTTATGTGAGAGACAAATAAGGGCATAATTTTAACGATAATCAAATAAATGAAAATTCAATGAACTAATTAATAAATAACCATATCTACGAATTGAGACGTGATGCAAGCGACTTTACATAAACAGGTACCAAGTAAGTACAAAACAAAAAGAGAGATGTCACTTAAATCGTGCGATGAAATAATCAAATTAATTCAATATACAGATATCAGAACTAGTTTGGAATGATTAAGCTGTACTATTTGGTTGAGATTATGAGCATCAAGTAGAGCGTGAAGACAGAGTGTCGGTGGAGTTGAGTACTCATCGACAGCCGTTGACGTATCAAAAGAAACGGCATCAGACCACCTTAAGTTTCAATTGATAATAGATTATTATTTAATTACCTTATTGCCTAGTCAGCGAATTAATATGCGTAAATCAGTTTTGTTTCCCTGTTCAATTTCCATAAAATCCTTTTGAATATTTTTTTGGGTAAGATTTAAGAAACCTTACCTTTGGACTCGGGGCACATGTGGTCTATGGACCAGCTACATTCTTGTACAAGAAGGCAACAAAGTCGATTACGGCAGTTTCGAGAAAAAAACATTCATTTGTCTAATATATTTGTGTGTCAAGTGCTGTATTCTTTGAACCAACAGCAACATGGCAGGCAGTTTCGAGAAAAAATGCATTTATTTTGCACACTTGTATGTAATATTTATACTTTTTTACTTGAAATTGCCGGGACCGATTTTAATGTCGCGCGGCATCAGAGTATACATAATAATGCTCAACCTATACTCCGTAACCATGTCGCTGTTGCATCAAAAAATACGGAATATGTCATAAAAATGTGCAAAAGACATAAAATTTTCCCGAAACTGTCTGCCTACTGTAAGTACACCGCCATATACTATAATGCACTTCCCATACAAAAGCGACGAAGCGTCTTTGTTATATACTATGTAAAGATATTTCAGTTAGCTCTGGCCACTGGCTACCCTCGGAGGCCGGCCGCATTGCGCAGGTGCCGCCGCGCGTGCGTCGCCCGCGGCTGCTATCCGCCATTTTAACACCACCAACAGCTGAGATTGACAGGCGATGACAAGCCAAGTCGCTTGGCAAACCAGGCAAGGTGGCCTTTTTGACAGTTGTCCGATAAGAGAAGTCGAGTTTTTGTTGAATTTTTAATTACTTCTACTTATTAAGTTTTTGTGTGTTTTATGTTCTTCTTCTGAACGTTTCTAATTAATGCGGTTTTTTTGTCGTGTAAATTGTGCTTATTAAACTTGTAACAAAAATGCAAATTGCAGATGCATTCGATGGTCTCAGTGAGAGTTTGCTATAGCTATTACATTAATTTGTAAGCAATAAAGAAATTATAAACAGAATAGCACATATGCCACTTATTACCGAGGTAAAGTTTACTTACTACGAACAAAAGTTACTTTTAAAAATAAATAAACCGAAAACCTGGAGAAGTTATTGTCTCTGTTGAAATACTCCAACCCCTAAATCTTTCTAAAATATATTATTATCAAATACTTACTGCTTTACTGTAAAACGAATTAACAAATCGAAGGATTTTCCTTACAACTTGGGATAATCTCTTTTCAATATAGCACCCCGAGAACATCGGTTTACGATCGGATTATGCCCGGCGAATATTCATCTCCATTTAATAATTAAGTACGGACAAAGCAAGGAAATATGTATCTCAATGGTAAATGTGAATATCATTTTATTGCTTCCAGTACTGTAAATGCAGCAATATCTTATACAATATTAGCACTAGTAGTATCTAACGCTTGCTCTTAAGATGGACGAAAGACTTTTAAAATACCCACCGTACTAAGTTTATGTGTACACTTTTAATATCTGCATTTAAGTTAAACCTGTTCCTATGACTCCAAGGTTTGCTGGTAGAAAACTCAATTAATGAGTTAAGCTCGCCTTTCTACATTTGTGTCACTGTACTGTATCATTATGTCATGTTTTTGTGCAATAAAGAATAAGAATAAGGAATACCTGCCTTACCAACGTAATAATATGCTCATATTATTTAGGACAAAAATACTACTTTCATGAATTGAAAGATAAAACGATGATTCAGCGGCTGAAGTATGCTAAGGATGGTTTTATTTACGTAAAATATAGGTAATCAAATATACGAAGTAAGCAAAGTTTGTGTTATGGCTTATGGGTGCTAGATAACTGATAAAGTACTTGATTGTTTTTGAAACCATGCTTATTTTAGTTACATACTACACCCAGACTCGTAACAAAAATTAAAATTCATCATTTCAATTTCTGCTCGGCCGGGAATCGAACCCAAGACATGTTAACCAAGTGAACCACTCAAGGGCCTAATTCTCGAGCTGTGACATCTCGTATTTGACATTTTTCCTAGCCACATATCTGTATTAATAATGACATTAAAATGTCAATTGCAGCCAAAAAATCTTTTCTCAACTATCTTTGACAGTCGTGTATTGTCGAAGATCAATTTCAGTGCCGTTTGAATCCAGTTTGTTGGCTGGAGAAAATGTCGAATTTGAGATGTCACAGCCCAAGAATCGTTCCGAGGCCGTCAATTACATAATTTATTACATTTTAGTCACATTCCACCCATTGCAAACTTATACTGGAAAGGAAGCAAAACAATGCGTTCCCAGTACTACGTTAGCGTAATTTCCATTACGTGAAATGAACCTCACTGGAGCCCAAAGGTATTTTTATGGGGCACCTATGGCTATATCATTAAGAACCACAGCGATATAAGTCTTGGACAAGTCAGTCGTAAAGTTTTAAAGAATATTGCAGAAACCATGTAGGTACTATACCTACCTTACCAATTCTGATAAAATTTACTTATCCCGAACACTTGTTTTCTTAGGTGTTAAAAGTAATAATAATATACAGTTACGTGGTGTGCCACGTGTAGACTGCAGAAACTTTGGACGGTTATTCAAACCCATTATTGTCCTAAAAGTGAGTGTGTATATTAAATGTAAGTATGCATGAATTTATTTTAGTATTCCCACAAATATATGTAAAATAAAACTCATTTACTTTTCCACTTTCGAATGATATTTCCAACATATTCAGTCAAATTGTAGCTATGTGAAGTGTAAGAAATAAGATACAACACTTCACACACATTATGATAACTTTACAATATTTAAATCATTTATGTTATGAATCGCTATGGCTGTTTTGCATAACAGTATAAGTTCAACGCATATAAAATATTGATTGATGGACATGTAGGAGGGACAAGCTTTAGAATTATACTTATTATTTATGCATTAAGAAAACGGTTTACCCCATAAAGAATTGATAACTTCAATATCAGTGTCAATTTACAGAATAAAAACAATAACTTTGGTGCTTTAGTTAAAACGTCGCGTGATACCTAATTTGAACGGTTCCGTTAATAAATTATACGTTTATAAATTAATGAATAGTATTTGACAAACTTTTATTTTCTTATTCAAAGTAGTATTCCTACCGCTCGGTTATAATGTGAAAAAGTTATTGATCCTAATCATCACGTTTTCTTAGAATAGCTGCCTGATTTTTTTTTCTTTCTTTTCTTCCTTTTTCCACTTTTTTCTTTTAGTCCTTCAGATGACTGGACTTGTGCTCGCACAAAACAATGACTCCCAACGAAAGTGTCAAAGCAAAATCTCAATCAGAAATCTCACTCAAATTGATTTTCTCTTGTTTTCTTTTCTCTAAGTTCTATAATCATATTTAACCTGCTAATGATTAACAAATGCAGAAAAATATGGGATTGTTTCTAGACCCCCGAAACTAAGTAATCACTCTGCCCACAAAAATTTATAACTTTAAGTCTAATATTAATTTAATTTTTTTATATTCTAATCCGTGACAACAACAAGGACGATGAACTGAAGATATCTACGTGTAAACTTGATCACATCTCAGAATTTGCCACTCACGAAACTCCTATGAGAATGTCAAACGAATGATCACATCAAGGAAGGTCATCATGCTAATAATGATAATATCTGTCAGTATTATCATTGCCTTATTTGCATGATGACATGATGAGTTATACTAGCTAGCTAGCATTAAGAACTATACTAGCTACCCGCGACTTCTTCCTCACAAATTTTGGTTGTGATTAAATTTCGGGAATAATAAAAAAGAATGACAGTGAAATCATACAGCAAAACATCCATCTATACGTCAAACATTACATAATTTCGCATGTATAATAATGAAATATTGCAAAATTTTCCATTTAATTGTAGCTTAGGAACCGCGAAATATACCGTACACTTGCAGCAGAATAGTGGCGCTATATAGTTTGCCGCCAAAAGTGCACAGTTCTTCCCCTTCATCGAGATTACATTCTTTCAGATTGACTTTCTTCTCCAAATCTGTTAGTGATCTAAAGAACACGATCCCGCTACGACAACTTAATTCAATACTACAGAAGACTCTTGGTATTCCGTAATCCTATTCAATTGCTATCGACCAGCGTTGTGGTTCCAGTGTTGTGGCTGGGTCCCATTAGGCTGTTTAGGAGCGTGTGCGGTCAGAGACAATGCGTGTTTGAGAAAGCCGCTTGTAGGCGCTTGCGCATGGTACTGATAAGGACGCAGATCAATCATCGGGGCAGCGGTGTCAATGACCCCGGCGGGCCACCTGACTAGATCAAGTTTGGGCTTGGGCGGCGTGTCACCTTCGAATTAGAATAGAAAAAAATGGGTGGTGTCCTCGTAACGCAAAAGATGTTTCGAAGGGGTTATTGGTCTTCCCACGGGGTTTATTATTAGCTGGATTTGTAATGGGATTCAAATAGAGGACTTGAAGGGTACTTGATAAATCTAGTCAGTAAAGACTGAGTGAATGCATTTTTTTACAACAGTGATTAATGGGCGTATACAATGGAAAGCTGTAACAGTCGCACATAACATCTATAATTCATATAAATTTTACCATGTACCATACTGTTTCTGGCTCTAAATAATACATTTGCAGTATTGTGTTAGTACCTACAAAGAATTAAACGATTATCATGCCTTTCCCAAGAAAATTGCAGCCTTAAAAGCAAACGAGCATTTGAATTTAAAATAAGCAAAGTTAACAAAATAACCCAACATAAATCTCAAAACCCATCTCTTGTTCTCCGCAGGGCAAAATTTTTGGGGAAAAAATTTTCAATTTCGCCCAAAATTATATTAAATAAAATGTCAGGATCCATAATAATAGGTTGTTAGAGTGGTCATAATTTATCGACGGTGTTGACATGATGTAAAAAGAGGATGTAGAAAAAGCACGAGAGCGCCAGGAGGTGTGTCTGAGAGGGGGTTAATTTTCAATTTGAATTCGCCGGTGGCCTTTGTAAATTAAGAGAAGCCGTTTTAAATTCATGCGAGTAAGTAGCAGCATAAATATTGGGCCTTATGCTGGATCTTGGTTTTGATTAACATTTTTATTATGATCGATTAAAATTAAGCGGACGAGTGAAAGTCGGTGTATCCATGTCAGATGACACGACAGTGTCTTTTGCGTGGTTATTACTAAGAAGCAATCCGAAGTATAATTAATTGCCAGTTGAACTGACAAACGTAACGAAGTGGCCGGCTCGATTGCGATCCAAGACCACTCAGAACTCCATTATGTAAATTAAGAATCAATTGAAGAGAATTACGATGTTTTATTTCAACACTACGCTTTTCAAGGAATCCGGCCGCCAAAAGAATGCCAAAACAATCAACATTTTTTAACTGAATTTAAGTCTTGGTTGCAACATTTTTTAGTTTTAATGGTTATTGCCAACGGGAATGGCATTAATGCTACAAAATAACTGTGAAAGGGGCGAAAACCATCACCATAATCACTACACGATTATTTTTCTGAGTTTATTCACTATAAAAGGGGAAATAACAATAAAGTTAATTTAATTTTTCGACACCATTTAAAATTAAAGTAAGTAAATGGCTGCGGCGGAATTTTTTCCAACTGAATCATCAACTTTTAACCAATGACAATTTTGAATAACCCTAAAAATATATGAATAGTTCATATGAACCAACAAACAGTACATGATCACGCACTTATTGACGACCATGATTAGTCATGATGAAGCGGGAACGGAAAATGACGGTGAGCCACCTGGTGGAGAGTTTAGTGGTGGGGCGCTGGACAAAGTTCTGACGTTACACCTTGACGCTCCCGTCGAGGTGTAACAGTTTCTGTCAGACTGCCTAAGAGTGAGCGCATGTTGAAACTATCATCACATTTCATTAAAAATTGTGTAAACACTTACATAAATTATGAAGATCTAGAAAAAGTAACAATTGTAAAAAAATATAATAAGAATGTGTGTAGTTTGATTATAAAGTTGTTTTCGTTGTTCGCGCGATTTAGAAGAATACCGTTGCATTACATTAATATTGTTTCATTTCAACGAAATCTTGACAAACTCTACTGATGTCCGTCTCAGCCAGATGAGACCGCCTCCTGGCTGACAATGAGAAGCTAACAGAATCCCATTCAATTTATAAGGCAACTTTTAATTACGATTACAAAGAAAGCGTCAGTAGACCACAAATTAATTACAGTGGGTAATGCAAACAATAAAAAATCTATGGCATCGCAAACGAGTCGTAGTTACAAATTGGCATTCGATTCGATATTAACAAAACATCCAGAGCGAACACTGGTACGAGTTAAGCAATAAGATAGAAGAGATGATCCAAGTACATAAATCGATTTCATTACGATATTAATGGTAATCGTAACTCTCAATCACGTTGGTACTGCGAGCGATGATATGCATTACCTCGCGACTACTTTCCAGTAGGGTCGACAGATAAGACAGAATATGAAACTATGTAGTTACTGTGGTATCTAGATGAGACGTTGTATGATATACTTAGTATAGATTAGGTTAGAGAATAGGGAAATTTGTTTTGCAACTCTTTGTTGGATATTTTAAGGTCAGGAATTGAAAACAATTGCTGATACAGCAGGTAGATAGAGGTTCTTTAGAATCCAACATAAAACTAAGATTTGAATTAACTTTGTCTGAAATTTCAAATCTTTGGAAAAATGTCCTACTGTAACTACCTATTACAGTTTTACAGTAACTAAAAATCAATCTAATACTTTTTAAGAATATGAACAGCTTTTAGTTTCGAAAGTCATATACGTTGCCTAGTACCCAACTAAAGTACTGGCATCACGAGCATTTTACCGCGCACTTGCAAGATGTGAAATAAGCTCCCTCCCAAAGTCTTTCCTTTAGACAGTCTTCTTCAAAAAGCATAGCAACACATAGATCATAGGCCGGCACCGCATCCGCTCCTCGAAACATAGAAAACTTTCTATATATACTGAAACCCAAGATTACAGATGTCCTGGACAACTGGGGCCGCTTTCCATCGGGTGGACCTTCTGACAGTCTGCTTCCCTAGGCAATAAAAACATCGAAAACAGTTTGTTTCTAATATGCTATCACTACATTAGTGATGTGCATTGCGGTAGGTGAAATAAATAATGACAAACAAGAATAATGCCGACTCTCAGTACTGATCTTTCATGCAACTACAGCCACGACTAATTGTTGACGATTACTATTAGATGAACACGTTGCAGGTATCTATTGGTTTATGGTCTAATAGAGCAGCGTACGAGTATCTAATAGAATATAGCGTATTAGGTCTAAACATAAATTAAATAGAGTTTGCAAAGATTATTAGGTATTCATTAGGATAGCATGGAAGAATATAATTATGTATTTTGCATTAGTTCCTAACTATGTTAACATGCTAATGTTTTGTACCTACAGTGCCAATATGTAATCAATAACTTACAAACGTGCTAAGAGTAGCTACTGTTTCGCTTAGGATCATCAACAAAAAACTTGAAGACCGAAAAGAACCTTCGCAAAGAACCGTCGACTCACAAGAAACTAAATTCAATTAATAAATAAATTACATTTCAAATATTTAAATCACTCGATTATATCAAATTGAATCATTGAATTAAACCCGAGGAAGGACCTCCCATCAAATTACAAGTGGCAAATTCTGTGTTTATCGTATCATGCGATCTCATGTCGACAAAACGAATAACACCTTCGCTCCGCGCATGACAAATGCCGGGGTCCAATAATCGCATTTACACACAGCACTGGATCTTGCAACATCCAACTTTAAAACAGGACCACAAGGATGAGAATCCTTTGAAGATACTCCTGCACGGACACTCGATAATGATCGAAATAAGTTAAATAATGATGTACTCCAGCCAGTAAATAGCGAAGCAGTGAATTTATAAGCGCAAGGAAGGAAAGCAGAGGTTGTAGGCTCAGTCTGACCTAAAACGCTAGCGACAAAATCGTAGATTCTTACGCAAAATTGAAATGTTTCGGTGAGTCAACGTTATGTACCAGTATTAGATTTCGATTTGAACATTGTGCGGATAAGGGAGATTTACGGAGAGACAAGACTGTGCGTGTTTGTATCTTTGGTGGTCTGACTAAACGTACCGAAACTGAATATAATGTTATAGGCTTTACTTTCACTTGAATTTAGTGACTTAAATCCCATATGAAGCATTTTAGTAATGTAGTATTTTATAAATTAGTTAAAATTAAACGTCTAAAGGATATTCCTTTTGAAGAAGCGAGAGAGATCTGTCAGGCAGGAGCGTAGCCAATGGAACAATATGGTATCTGCCTACGGGAATCAGGTGTGATGTATCCCGGTAAATTGGAAAATTTGGGAAAAACTGAAATTGAATTTTTTTCTTTGCCTTTCTTGTTTAGGTAAATTGAACCGGATAACCTCTGTCAGGTCAACTATCTTCGAAATAAAAACATTGTCTTTCAGATCATTAACACTAACGATTTTCTTTAGCAAGTACGTGCCCTCAAAAGAGATTCTTTGTATCTACACTACATATTTACATTAAAGTTGGGAACAAGTTTAACGAGTTCGGCCTTGAGCTGAGCGCATTTCGTAATCCACTAATCACTTTTGATAATATTCAAAGATATTCATAACGAACATTGTAATAGGCGTGTAGCGTTTTAATTATTCAGATTCATTGTACATTGTTAAGTGACAAAAATTTCATTGGCGCCGCAGTTCGGGCCTGAGGTATAAATGATTTATAGGGTAACTGTTTCGACATTTCGAAAATGCCGAATCACTGTCCTCAACTTCGACAGAAATCAGGTCGTATTGGTAAGTGATAAGGTCCGTTTTGCATTCTTCTACACTCCTGTAGTTGCATCCAGCACCGCGTTGTCATCTTGTTGTTTTTGACAATCATCTGATCCGTTAGCTCGTTTATTCCAATGCTAATGATGGTATAATTGACAGAGGGCAAACTATTGTTCCTATTGTGTTCTATTGATATTTGGGTATTGTCGCCTTGTAATGGGACTATTTCGGTGTTGTTTGAAGGCTTGACATCGGATTTATTTTGCCCTATCTAAACTTATTTAGTTGTATAAGGATGAAATTGAAATTTGCTGATCGTAGGTACCTACTACCAATATTCATTGATACGTTTTCTTTATAAATAAAATAGTAAATTAGTAACTATTAAATATAAAAATAATGTTTCAGATTAAGACATGAATCTTCGTTTGAGTAATTTCAAATTACAATAACGCTTAATAATAAAGCTGTCAATTTAACGCATATATGTGGCGTCCTACGCGTTAAATGCGGGTTTTAAGTGATGTTCAGTTAACCCTTTTTTGTATGTTACGGCTTACCAATTCAAAGTTCAATAGCTGATTGCATGATCGTTATACGGGTTAGTGTGTAAAATAAAACTTTTTTTCTACAAATACCCAAAAACAATTGTTAGTAAAAAAATGTACACCATGTTTCCGAAAATAAGTAGTTGAAACCACTATATACTTAATCGAAAAGACATAAACAATCTTAAAACATACACGCAAATGTTCATATCATAAATTATCCAACATCGTAAATACAAAATAAATCAACATTACCGTAATCCTGAAATAAAAAAAAACGTTTAAAGTGCAAAACACTTGTATCAAGTCGCGAACATTTACCGGGATCGTTTATTATATCCACTTATGGTCACAATCGAAATGTACATTCGGATTCAGATCGTTGTCGCCTCTCGTTATATCTTAATTGTTATTTACAGTACAATAAATATCTGTATGGAGTTCCAAAACGCTTTTTGTATTATGCTACTTGCCTTTCTTAACAATTTTTTGGGCCAATACCATAATACATGCAGGCGATTTAGACATTTCAATGCCACGAATTCGGATAACAGTCTATTACGTCTTTTTATATGGTTGTATTCCGGATTCATCGTCAACAAAGGAACTCCGTCTGATGGGAACTTGCTGGTGCAATATTCCGATATTATTACAAATAAGTATTGAAAGTAACATATGGAATCTTGAAATTACAACACAAATTATAATGCTTAGATATAAATTAAAGCGGCCGTTATTCATAAACTGTACCCCATTGTTTATAAATAATTGTTATAGTATTCATCCATCCATCCATGTGAGGGTAGGAAGTCGATCCGCACATCAGCGCAACTGTCACCTCTCCACTGCAGTCTCCCCGTGACCACGGTGGATGTAACCCTACTGAAACGTCGAGAAAACAAATCGAAAAGGCACGTCGCCTGTGAATCCCGTCTAATATGTGTTACAATATATCCTAATATAATTAATGTTCCTTACATCCTATTTTTTATTTTCTTTCCTTGTTTTCACCAGCCAGAGTATAAATGAAAAAAAAACTCTAAGCAAGCGAAGTCGGGCACGAAAGCTCAGTCAGTCAGCCGAAGAAAGTGACTTAAATAGCTCGTACGGCCACCCGGTGATCTTTCGGGTGTTGCGAAATTAAGATTTAATTGTGTTCCTTTTGCGCGTGCGCAAATCCCTGCCGAGATCCGAGATTGCATTTTACAACAATTAAGAGGGTGGACAACCGGACAACAAGTTGTATAATTCAAGTATATGTACGGAGTTACTTTAATGCCGGGGCAGTGCTTTACTTGAATTAATAAAGCTGTAATTATGCAGCCCCGCAAGAGGTATTAATGATGAACAATTTTAATTGGATCTAGTGCTTGGTTTTGTTTGCACAGAATTAGCTGCCAGGCGCTGCCAGGCCTTTCAGTGCAGCTATTTTTAATAAGTAGGCAGGTACCTTACGTTGATTGAGTCCAATATGGCATGGGTCATTTTTTATATCCACGTTATTTGCGTCGCGTACATTCTTAAGCATGTCGTAACTGAATGTGTTAAATTTAATACAGCCAATGCGCAGTCTTTTGTAAGGCAGACAGTTTTTAAAGGGAAGTATTTCACATAAATGAACGCAATAAAGTATCATTACGAACACAATGTCACAATACGCGGGGCACCGCGAGGGTCACGAGTGAGATCCCGAATCAGAAATATGACCTGAAAAATTGCGACTCTACGGCGCCAGTGGAATTATTTATTGGATATGCTCGCTTCGGAGATTTTGTAGCGATGCAACTCTCCAAGTTACCGACTCCAGAGCTTTATTCATAAGTCATGATCCTTGTTTTATCAAAATATTGAAGAGTGGGCGGAGAGTTTAATAATATTGAAGACAATGTCTGTCTTCACGTCACATCAGTTGACCGTAACCGTCTACTGCTGGGCGTGTCTGACTTGTTAAGAATATATTAGGTCCTTCCTTATGAAATTTTGTATGGCGAAAATTACGAAACTGTAATTTTCATACAGGCAAATTTTTCTATTTCTTGGAAATGGCAAATCCGATTACAATGACGGTATAGTAGATATAATTTTAACTGGTACATATCATTATATGATGATAATTACCCTTCATGAAATTACAGTTGGTTAAAGAGGCCAAATTGACGACAACTGAAAAGGGGTGTTTTCAAACCCTTATCTGAAGAAAATATCTTTTATTTAATTTTAGGGACTTTTCGGCAGTAAAACATAAGTATTCAAGTATTAATTTTGAAATGTAAACTTAAAAATACTGCAAAAGCCCCCAATTACATAAGTAAGGACCCAATATAATGCAAACCAGTTACCTTGAAGTACCTAGCACTTTAAAAGTAATCGGTTCAACATATAATATGTCAGCCACTATGTCGACCACAAGTAAAGCTGTCATACAATAGCCAGATATAAATCAAAGTTGCACTGTTAATCGGAATCTGATCAATACTTCGGCTGATTCCAAGAAATCCGTCTCAATCAAAGGCTTCCGCGGCCCGAATATTAACGGTCCCATTTGCCACTGATTTGTCGCGATGCCGTGATTTATTTCTGATTTATCTTTTGGTAATTTATCGCTCAATCAACGTCGAGACGGCGCGTTGCTGCGCGCTGATTGGATCCGCGCATAATTATATATTTTGACATGAACGTGGCAACTTTCGTGGCAGTCGGTAAGGGCAGGGATCGTGAGACCGGGTTCCCATTCACCAGACCGCTAAATAGAAGAGGTACGAAGCCGTATGGAGTTCGGCGGAGCAATGTCATCATATTAATTCGGATTGCGGTGATATGTGAAGTCTGTAGAGTTCCAGAGGCACTGTTCTCACGAGGGATGAGGTGTGAACGTCGATGTGAAGTGTGATGTGATTAGTCATCAATAGGTATAGCGCGACATTTTAGAAGTAGCCACTTCTTATTTATTCGCGCAACCGGGATATAACGCCAAGATGATGATGATGACTTCTTATTTAACTATCTTGCTTCTATGATATCATTGCACCTTGCACCTAGGTGCAATGATATCCCCTAGGGGCTACCCTATTTTATTTTATTATTATTATTATTTTTTATTTGGCAACAGATTTAAACTTTTTGTTACATTTAAATATCACATGAAACATTTCAAACACTTAAATGTAAATCCAATAACAGGCAAACTTACGTTCACAATATAATAAGTAAGGAATGGTAATAAGTAAGGAAGGGAAGTTTACCGACATTGACAAACTTGAAATGATATCACAAGCTGACTTTAGTTTCAATCATGTGGCGTTCACAAGGCGTAGTTAATTTGGGCCCGCGGCTGTTCGCTAAATTGTCCGACACGCCACTTTCACATTTTGACTTAATCACTTCTTATAAATTCAATCGAATTCCACCAAGGGCACCAAAAGAAGGAAGGAGATATGTGCAAATATTTTAAATTGTTCTATGTTCTCCTCATGTTAGGTCTCGCTATGTGTAATAACTAAGACTTTTAGATGGCACATGAACAGCGTTTGCGATTGTTTTATTTCTCCGAATAGGTACTTGTTTAGTAGAGTGTCCCAACATAAACTTTAATTTAAAAAAATTTAAGTAAATGTGTCATGTTAATATTTTATTTACATTGTATTGTAAATAAATAAATAGATTGACCGTTTTCTTGATATATACTGAATAGGGATTGTAGTCATGATACAAAATTTTACTTTAATAGCCACTTGCTTTTGCAAGTGCTTTTCTAACCGGATGTGCATTTGTGACGAAATTTTGCAGTACAATTCGATGTCTGGGCTGCTGGATGTCACGAATTTGGTGTGCAATAATTTTTTTGTGTTCTTCTGTTGTCTGCTAGATATTTTTGAACAGTAAGCATTCCAGTTAATCATACATGGCTTAAGAACTATCTTCACCATCAGATGTACATCTGTACAATCGGAGTTCCCGAGTCATTGTCAATGGCGACACGTATGACGAGGAAATCTGCACTTCTTTTTATTCTTGTCTACCAATCCCTGGTGCTATACTGGTAAAAGTAAAAGTGGCCCTCCTTGTCTGGTTCCTCCACTGGTGCAGATACTGGTGAAGGTAAAATATCTCCTAGTCTGCTTCCTTCACTGGTGCCTGCACTGGTGAAGGAAATATTAAAATAAAGTTGCAAACTGCATCGTGTGACATGTTATTATTGAATTCATTTCTTTGGAGTGTGTGGGAGAAATACTATATTATAGAATTAATATCTTTGTAGTTACTACACTAAAAGTGCGCAAACAATGACCGCTGGTAGCTGTCCACCTGATCAAGTTAGTAGGTATCTACCAATTAAAATAAGTAAGTACCTACTTTATACACGAAAGTACATCCACCCAAAAGAATGCGCCTCACTTTCCGTCACCAAAGTAACACACATATGAGTCGTTTAACCTAGCCTATGTGGCCTGCGTCTGCGCCGATGGCGTCCCTTGATAGGCCGCCTACGCACGGCGCCGCGGCCCGTGAGAACGCACGCCGACAAACAATAATGCGAATAAAACGCATTTAATATCACCACAAATAACATTTTATCCTGACACAATGTTGCGTGCAACAGTTTTGTTACGGCACGTCAAGATTAAAGGCTTGAGCGCTCCTAACTTGACGGGAGAAGAGAAAAGCCCAGTGTCGAAATTCGTGTTCGGGGTTGGTGACTTTTGTTGCACACTTGTTTGTAGTGTTCAATGACCCAAAGAAACGATATCAAAACAATTTTTGTTCAGTTTTAGATGCGAAAGTGTGTTGGTTTATTCGTCTTTTTTTCCAGCGAAAAAAAGTATGGGTTGAAAAATGGATTTTCTTTAAATAATAAATACTTGGACAAGTTCACACAGCGCCATCTAGCCCCAATGTAGGCAAAGCTTGTGTTACGGGTGTTAGATAACTGATTTACACTATTTATACTTTATTTTTAATATACTTATACTTATTATCATACTACACCTAGATCCATCATAGAAATTAAAATTCATCATTTCATTTCTGCTTGGCCGAGAATCGAACCGGCATGTTAACCAACTGAACAATTTAGTTAGTATGTACCGAAGGATAAATGCCACTTTACATCCCAAATCTAGTAGGTACGCGTTACTTATCTACCCACAACACAACGCGTATCTTTTATCTACAACATCGTCATCTTAGCGGCCTATCCCGGCTTCTGCCAGGATCTGCTTCCCTAGCTCTTCCTCCTGCTTATACTTCACTGAGTCTTCGGCGTCATGTAACGACGGCCATCTTTAGATGCTTTCAAGCATTCTAACCTAACCTAACCTAACCAGGCCTTTTCATTGTTATATTGTGGTGTTTTGCCTTTTTAGGTACTGGAGACTATCGCCTAAAAAGCACCACAGTTAGGGAAAAGCTGATTCGAAAGAGCCTTGTCCGTCACTAGAAGGACTACAAGTACGTCAGGTTTGGGCCCATAAGGTGGAAGGCCCTTTGGAATGAATGAACGGTGGAAGGAATCTTACTAAAATGTTGAGTCTCACGCCTTTTCTATACGTACCTTCACAGCAATCAAGGGGATTTACATTGCCTGTACCTAATTAAAACCATTTAAGGAAAATTTTATTCGATTTCCGGGTAAATATTTATGCCATTCTTTCAATCTATTTAAAATGTTTACCTACTAGTATTGTTTTCCGTAACTTCAAAGCTATGAGGAAAATTAATATTTACACATTTGCTAAGCTTATTTAATAAACTAAAACGGTTCGCAGGTAGAATTGGAGACCTCTAGCGCTTTACAAACGCTCACCTGATGGTAAGCGGTAACTGTCGCTCATGACATCTACGATGAGTTTTTATGTAGGTGTCCTACAAATTGCTACGAAGTAGTTTGTTACTCCTTCACGCAAACATTACTGAATGGATTTTGATGACTGACATTTGGCAGTAATATAGGTTATAGCCCAAAATATCACATAGGCTATAACTAGGGCTAAGGTATGTCTCGTGTTTGTAATTGTGCTGGCTACCTTGTCCTTCAAACCGAAACATAACGAGGCAAACGATAGCCAGCAATCCTTGTCTGGAGAAATTGATAAGGCGGTAGCTTGACAGAATCCTACTAACGTACATACAACGTTATATTATATGTAGAGGATAAGAAACAAAGAAAGAAACTTTCGGACGTGTCATGAAATAAAACGTCGGGTCAACCTTTGACTGCGGAGTATCAGATTGCGACCCGCATACGAGTCTTCGATGTGACCTATAACTGTGACCCTAACTGATCAATGTAGTAAAAACATGACACCCGACTAAGTGGATACATATACCTAGCGCGGGACGACAAACAAGTTTCGAGAAATTTGTATTGTTATCGTTACTTTAGTAATACGTCCAAATAATTACCTACCTTGTATTAAATATTACTGCTTAGAGACGTTTTCCCTGGAGAGTACAACATGGAGTTCTTCAAGAAAGGGGTGAAAAGGTTTTTACGGGGCCGACAACGCGAGGGGGATGCCCCTGGTACTGTAAACGTCCATAGGCTGTGGTGACTGCTTATCGTCAGGCAGGGCGTAAGCTTGTTTGCCAACTTAGTGATATAAAAAATACAAAAGTGGTACAAAATAACCCACCAATAATTCACCACCTACATAATTCCGGGACTAAGGAGGCGCTTAGGTGTTTCACAGAAAGAATTTAAGTTGGCAACTTTAGATCCACTCAGTTGATCGAGGGTAGGTACATTATACCACAACGCCGAGTTGTTTCACAAAATGAATTATGGCAGGAAACGTATTGGTGTCACCCCTGGTGTTACTTCTGTCCACAGACAGCAGTGACCACTTTCCATCACGCTTAGCTACCGATTGACATAAAAAAAAAATGGTTTCCCCAGTTTTCACATCATGCGCCTACGCCGGTGCGGGCAAGCTGTCGTCGCGACGGGGCGTAGAGCCACACCCCCCTATTAAGGAGGGCGGGTGCCGCAGCTGCGAACAGGAAGTTTCATTAAAATTGTTGCGCGCGACCAAGACTGCGCACGAGTTGAGTGGCGTTTGTTTGCGGCTTGGAAAAAATGGTCGAGGTGGTTTCGTTTTTATCTGATGCTCGTAGTAATAGTAAAAATAATCGTCTTGGCTTAAATGTCCTGATTGTGCTCTTGCGCAAAAGGTCCGTGGTCCACCTTGACCGCGATCAAGAATTTGGCAGAACTATTAATTACAGTGGTGCGACTGACCTCTGTGACCCTGCTCCCAGGGGAACCTGACCAGATTGGATCATGGTTACACATTAAGTCGTTTGAATGTGCAGATTTCATCTCGATGTTTTCCCTCACAGTAAGCCTTATGGTATCCGGCGCAGTAGAATGTTACAGTACCCCTTCCACTTAGGCCAACTGTTAGATATTAACCAGCTAGGACCTACGTAGGCCAGAAAATGGACAACAGTGTTTTCTATTCTCCAATCCGCCTTCCAAGTGTGTAGATTGCGGCAAACCCTCCACTGATATGGAGGAGACTCAACTCGAGAAGAAGCCGTTAAGAGCTGTTGACGTGCGTTCTTTTTGGAGTATTTTGAAAAAACTACCCACGCTCATACTCGTACAGAGCCCCAAAGTTTCCTTACTCACTGTGTATTCACACAAGTATCTGCGGTGGCCTAAACCTAAATGTGGTCTAATGACCGATTTCACGATCACCCCAGTTTTGAGGAGCTTGCGTGATATTTTTTAATTAACCCCTAAACCGTTGGGGAGGCCTTTACGCTGCAGCGGAACAGCTACTGAAAAAAAACCTCAGGGGGTGATTGTGAAATCGTAAGACAAGCTGATAAGGATCTGATAACCAAGAGGTCAAGTTCTTTGGAAATGTAACAACTCCACTGCTAGCTTTAACGAATTACATATTCACTCACCTCTAAAGTTTTTTTATCCTAAAAAGATGTTAAAGTAATGACCTCGAATTAGGTTAATATAGGAATTGAGATTAGGTGATACACTCTCCGATTATAGAAAGATAAATTTACCGACATACATGCAACTTATGTGTAAAGTGAATTACATTAAAAGATAAGCTCCAAATCTGAGGCATAGCAGAACGATTAATATGGCCGCTTGACCCCGGAGCCGCGAAGGGATTATTCTGTGTTCGAAACCAATGATTTAAAAAACATTTGAAATTATTTCGTTTAAAAAATAATAATACTTTACTATTTTCACAAAAAGCAAAGATACCGATAAATATAGCATAAAGAAAGCATAAGATAAAGATATTTCTATAAAAGTTTGTATTATTTTGGTGAGAGTTTTAATATTTAAGTTGAAGGAGGTTCCAAAATAAACATCTTATTAATGCTACCTTACAGGAGAGGATGTACCTATCTCATAACGGAAACATAAACGGCTGATATAGGTAAATTACATAACTAAATGATATTATCTGCAGCGCTTGGTCTTACATTAAAGACCTTCGCCTTATCTATGAAAATTGTAATAGAAATCGATAATATAAAAATTGAACATTGACTCTACAAAACCAAAATCCATTCCAAAAACGATTACGATATACCTACGTAATAAAAGAATCACACACATTTTCAAAGTGAAAACGAGACATTCCCTCATAAAGATAACATAACAAGAAACAACGCTTTATAATTATATCACATAGATTATAAAGTGCCCATATCATGTCTTGTAATGTAAATTAATGTAACAGAACATAAAACACGCGAGTTTCTAAAACATGTAAATATAGAAAGCAATACTTCATTAGCCCAATTTAAATGATTAAGCAATAACGTGTTATGAAGCCCACGTGAATTATAATTATTGATAGGTACCTATGTTTTACATGTACCCGGGAATAATTATTATTCTTACTGAACAACCAATCAACTCAAACAAAAAAAAACTGATATGATTTGCATTATAGATAACGAATTCGTGTAAACTGTAGTTAGTACCTACTTAGCATAGTAAAGTTAAATCACAGAATCATCATCATCATCATATCAGCCGAAAGACGCCAACTGCTCAGCATAGGCCTCCTCCAGATATCTCCACAAACGCCGGTCCTGTACCTTCCGCATCCAGCTGGTACCTGCGATCTTTACCAGGTCGTCGGTCCAACTTGTGGGAGTCCTACCCACGCTGCGTCAATGATCACAGAATTAATACGCAAATTCGACACAAAATAAATTTCAAATTCTGACATGCCGATGTCTAGAAACTATAAATAAGTCAGCACTGCAATAAAAAAGCTTGTTGCATAAACGCCAATTAATTAGCAACATAATAAGCGAGCTTAATAAATATACAATACACGAATGTCATAATTATGTATACGTTAATTAATTTAGTGCGAGACAACCGTGTTTAATGAACGCGAAGGTTAAAAATTGGACTGGCAAAGTAATTATGAATATGCATACGTAGAAATTTCCGGTTACAATCATATGTTTCGATGAGAATAATACAAATGTTTACGATTTGGTGGCAATAAAAACTATGTAGTCCATAAATCAGGTAGATAATAAAATATTTGAAAGAGTGATCGGTTTTGAGCAATCCGCGCGGGTTAGCCTTGTTCTGATCGTAAAAGAGGATTACGTATTAGATCCGCTTGTTAAAAATGCCAGACGCCAAATAACAATCCATAGCCAATGTCCACAACATCAGCATACACGATTTAATGAAACAATATCACGAGATTCAGCTGAACAAATTTTGATTAAAGCTATTGCTGTAAATCTCTACAATTTTGTATGAGTGGCATGTGATGTGACACGGCACGGACACCAGAACAAAAAATTTTCTTTCAATGAAAATTCACATGATGGGAAAGCCAGAAAATGGGTTTTATTAATAATTATAGGTGTAATTATAAGTTGACTTATATATGAAAATCTACTTTAAACTAATTACAAAAAATAATGAGACGATGAAACAAAATCATGTTAATACGAAATGATCAATGTAATGGCTATTTTATTCAAAATCTCAACTAATAAATATGACAGAAGCCTTAATTTATTGCAATTGGCGATATCTAAAAACACAACACCCAACAAGAGAAACAGAATACGACTAATCACTTCATTAGTATTGACACCGGAAGCATTCTTTCAAAGTCAAAGTCGAAAAACAAGAGTAGAAAAGAATTCACAATGCTTCTAATGCAAATGAGTATATTCCGACGGAGAGCCGAGGTGAAAGAATTCACAGTGGCCTGTTAACAATATAAAACCGTAAACCGTTAAAAGATCCATTAAAATATGCCCGTATATTACCGTTCTACTATAAAGCTTAAAATGGATACGTTTAATAGATAGTTGGTTAATAACTGTGGAATGCAATAATGTCAACGTGGCCAGTTAATCACGTGATGATATCTTATTTAGGGGGAACTAATGAGGAGCGTAGATCAACTCGTGGTAATGATGACACGAGTGAATTTATCAAACACTTTCGATCCACAACTTACATGCCTCTGTTGGAGTATTTATGTTGGCAACACACGACTAACGGAGTTTAAACGCTTCCATTTTTCATCGGGTCCATTGCCGAAAATTGGTTGCCTAAGTGAGGATTTACTGTTTCCGGCGGTCATCTAAATCAATAGGCTGGTTATTAGTCTTGTTGCGTGAAATGAGTTTCGATATGCTGCACTTGGAAAATGGACTATAACCTAATAGCGCAGAGGTGACTGGACACAGAGAACTAAGTGACAGAACATTGATAAAAATGCAGCCATGAGAAATAGGCTACCTAAATATTTTCAAGAATTCGACATCTACAAGTACCTACGCACCTACCATACGCGAAATATATACCGTACAATTCTAACGAGAACTTTCCCATACATGTCAAACTCGCACTAACTCGACACTGACAGCATCAAACGGGCGTTCTGTGAATATCGTGCGTAGCAAACGTTACTGGAAGAGATCGCATCCTCGCGCAGCCGTAATGAGCCACTCGCCACATTGTGTTAAATGTGCGCCCATTAGGGACGCTTAATAAACACATTACAGGGCCGTGTTAGCGCGCTCAACTAATGTTATTGAGATAGAACAACGTGGGAAAATGTATGGATCAGCGTAGTCCTATAATAATCCTAATTTGGTTTCGGTAATTTCGTAGGCGCGTGGTAGTAGAAAATTATAGATGACGCTGGTTCGTGATTACTTCGAACATTAATTTATGCTTAGACTATGCAACCGGTGGTGGTCCAGTTTACTCGATATTGTGTGAAATTATGACGATTTCGACGTAAATAGTCAAATAAAATAGCGACACAATGACGGCACTTTAGCCTCAAACTATCATTACGACAAAATATTGCCTACTGTAACAACAAACAATCCAACAATGCAGGAAGTCCCGACATTCATTGACCAAATCAAAGTGTACAAAAGCAATAAACTTTGGAAGCAATTCTCGTAACGAAGGAAACTGGTATAGAATATCAAATAGTGGACCGTCGGCGCGCGCGCAGTAAAACTGGACCCGTCATAGCGAGTGGTCATGCTACAATGGAGTCGCCTGTTATGAAAATATCAATAATAGTATCCGATGTTGTTTAGTAGGCTATTAATACCGGGCGCTCGCAGACAAATTCAATTGGCAGGAGCCTCCTGGAGCCCCGGGGTGTCCCTCGTTTACATCCACCCGCCTATCTACTTACGCCGGTATTGGATATAAAATTGAGCGGTGAGATTGCATAGGAACTATCAAAGGGTGCGATCCAAGTTTATGATCCGATTTTATTGTCGTCGAAGAGCGGAGTGGCTACAGCGCGGTGGTAGGCGCAGTCCGTTCGCTGCAAAATTGCACACTTAACTGATATTCCGCTTAGCATTTACGTACGCTAAACGGCTGGCCGGGGTCATTAATATCTGGGGTGATAGTTGTACCCACGGGGATTTAACAGGACTGTAACGGCAGTTTTAGTTCCGAATGGGATCGTCGGGTGTACAATGGACATGTTGAGTTCAACGAGTCTATTGGTGGTCTCGATGATTTTTAGACTGCAATTACGTTAGGTTAGCTTGACATTTTTTAGACCTATGTCTGATGGTCTAGTAAACCGCTAGCAAGAGATAGAGCCAAGTCCCTGTCGCTTTGCCAGTTTTAGATGTAGTTAGGATTCGCAATTACTAGAGTAAGCTGTGAACTCCTGGTAAAGTAACCTCCCAAATGCTCTGTACTAGTTCCACATTATTGATGACGACACGACTATGATTGCAGCACCTTAGCGACCCAGTAAAAAAGTCCAATAGGATAGTTCGCTTTCACTTCAGCCAAATGGGTCAAAAATGACATTACCGACCCAATTTCCACGCAAACGACTCACGCAACACAAAACGACTACTGACCGTTAATTGTCTCACAGCCTACAAGGTTGTCCAAATAAAGGGCCGGTACTTCCAGTGGCCCGCAAGCGTCGCCGGAATCCCTTGGCCTAGCACGGGACGCGCCCCGGTGGCGTTATCACAAAATATGATAGATCGACAGCGCCGGCGCACGCTCTCCCACGCAGCCCCGTGATTAATTATAATTCGAATTTTATTCAAAGCGAACAGCGGACAAACTACGATACTAATCAATAAACGGTTCCATACCGACGACGCAACCGACATGATACCACAATTTACAGGTCACTACGGCGTATGAAGACGTCACGGATAACTCGGACGGATAGAGAGCCATGGACAATAGTAGCAACATTTTCATTGTGATATGACGCTCTTGTATTACAATGTAAAGTGGACGGTGGACCATCTATCAAGTGCGGCTGCGGCTGTGACTGCGAGACCACATCAGAGATGTTGCGTTTCTTCTTTTGGAATGATGAAATCGAGATAGTTTAAAATATGTTGCAATGCAAATATTGTCTCTATTTTGAAATGTTTATCGCCTTTCTAGTGCGTTGGAAATGTAGTGGCGTGTATAAAGTTGAACTATGTAAATGACTACAATGAGGTCTGGAAAAAAAACATAATATGACAAAATAGCAGTAGTAATTAAATTCTCTACAATCGGTTCAACTCTGCCATCCCACACATGACATTCTTTCGCCAAGCGAGAACCTATTTGAGATTCGATTTCAAACAAGCTAGATCTTTCACAAAATACTCGTTGACATAAACTTTCAGTGAATCTCTCGCCACCACAACTTTACAACCACCAAGGTTTGTGTATCAAAGAACTACCAAGTGGCGTAATCTCCAATGCTCTATCGCTTTAAATTGCGCAACAGATTCCAATATACACATTTCTATACGGATTCTTATGAGCAGTGTGATTTGGTCATTAGCCGTGCTTATTAGACCGTAAGTAAGGCTCATACAGCGTGAGAAATAGCCAGCTATTTGACAATATCGGCGCTCCGAGAATGTGTAA
Organism: Blastobasis adustella; assembly: GCA_907269095.1. Taxonomy (NCBI): domain Eukaryota; kingdom Metazoa; phylum Arthropoda; class Insecta; order Lepidoptera; family Blastobasidae; genus Blastobasis; species Blastobasis adustella. The sequence continues at coordinate 11,876,046 of OU026130.1, forward strand.
ATTGGAAATAGTGGATTCGTACAAGGTAAATGAAGATATTTTAACTAAAAATTTTCCTTGTGGTCGAATTGATTAAGTACTTACATTTGCTTCATTAATGTTATCCGTGATCTCGTTGAGATAGAGAATATGAGGGTGCAACATTGTGGTTTTTAATTGGTAGGAAGGACTGTCAATTTAAATGATAGGCGAATCCCACGTAATCTTCTGGACATCCTCAGGTGGCGAGTAGGTACCCGTAATTGGGTTTTTCACATGAAAAAAGTTAGAGTTCTGGAAGTTGCATTTTAGAAAGTACCGAACCCCAGTGCCGCCACGTACCAATGACTTTTTCTGAGTTATGTACATTAGTTGAACTCATTTTTTTTATTATTAATCTATACCTATGGTGAAAACGTCGTAAGGAAACCTGGACATTCAGGCAACTGTATGTGTAACCAAAAACCGATCTGGTCAGGATCCCCTGCTAACAGGGTCACGTAGGTCAGAAGGCAGTCGCTCTAAGCTGATTTGCCAAATTCTGGTTATGAGCGTGAGGTTATGATGTACAACCGGGATATTTACATCATCATCATAAATAATTTAAGAGTTGGACCCTTGTCGATGGAGCAATCGCCATTCTTCTCTCCTATCTGCTAACAATATTCAAACCTTGGCCTTCCTCTTAGGTTAAGATGATTTTTATAATTTATAATGTGACCTGATTTTCAGAGATATTATTGCGTATTCATGGGCGATTCGATAGCACATCACAGTAATTGTTGGTTCTTTTATCTTGTACGAACTACCAGTAAATAGAAGCCGCGCTTTAATTTTTTACACTTGTAAATAATTTATCTCTCGAAAATATTTGAAAGAAGAATAAACTGTTAAGGTACAGGTAACATACGATAATTTAAGTATTGGTCGTCCCAAACCAGAGGGTCCCCGAGTCCACCGCTGCAAGAGACACGGCCAACACACAAAAATGCCGAAGGGGTAATCTGGCTTGGTCCCCGTCTGACCCCTAGTTTCCGTCCTAGTTGAGAGAAGCAAGACAATATTCCCTTGTCCTTGAGCAATCTTACTTCATCACAGGAGTTGCAGCGTTGGGAATAGATGGCGGGCTTTGCATTAAATAAAGGCACTGTTATGCCTAGGAACGCATGCGGACAGCAGACGGTCCATCTGATGGAAAATCGGTCACCGTCGTTAAGGACATCTGCGACGTAAGGGAAACTGATGCCGCACCAGCCTTTGAGATACCTGTGGACATGCCTTTTCAAGAACCCTAAATAATGAGGCTCGCGATGTTAGATGCCAGGCATCTAGAATTCTACATCATGTGAATGAAATGGATCTCATCCACATAATGTAAAAGTCGCAGGGTGCCATAGCGAAAAAGTAACGGTGACATCAAACTGAACCGTTCCTCGGAACATTGGTGTGATCATGCGTTGTATGTAGGTAATAGTGTAAGGACCGTCTGCGCTGTACCTCGTCCGTCTCCAAAATAAATCATAGAGCCGCGTCTCGCCACAAAGGTACGCGACACGCATCCCCGTCCCGTAATAAATAACCTCCAGTTCTCGCTTTCAAAGAGCGGCCGGGGAGCAATAAGTCGCGCGCGGGTCAGAGGTGATCCGTATAAAAAACGGCCGACAATTAAATAGCGTTCTTGAAGGTTAATGAGCACAATAAATATGTTGTCGGCGCCGCAGCTGCGGACAAACAAATGCGTGAGGCACACGTGAGGACGGCCTCCTTAGGCGAGCGCGGAGGGCAACTATACTACAGACAACCTGACTGGCAAGTTCATTGTCACTCCTGCGGCGGTCGAGACAACCCCGACACGTTCAAACGCACGCCGATTGAACAGGCACAAATATTATGTCACCCATAAAAATTAGATTAACAATTTAATGCGTGGAGTCACACTTGATTGAAATAGATGGCTTTCATGTAAATAGGTCTCCGTTTCGGAATTCCATAATCGCGTTATTTACGAGTATATGGTAACTATAGGGATTAGAACTAACCCAGTTGTTTATTACTTGTTTATGAAAACAAATATTGTTGAATCGGTCACGGTGACTCGCGTTAATGGTATGGAAATTAAATCTTTATTGCGTTTAATCTGTGTATTTATTTTGGTTATAAATTCCGTGATTCTACAGACGTCGTCAATGGATACTAATCGCACAGTAAAAACAGAATCCCACTAGCAACACTTTGAACCCTATACAAATCCATAATCCTAAATTCACAAAATCTGGAAACCTCAAGTATAAATCGCGAATTCCTTAATACAAGTCTCTTGCCACTGCCTATGCTACGTATTTAGGTACATGTGTGTATGTTGTTATTGCAATAATTAACCGTATGCAAGTAAACAATGGGCGGCTGGGTCTGCGCAGAACGCTATCCGCCCCCGGCAGCGTTCACACACGACTGCCTTGGACGGAGCCGTACCTGCAGTTGATTTATAATGAGGGGGACAGCCGCGGGTGTGAATTCAATCGGCGAACTCAATATCCTGGGGCACAACCACCAGCCAGCCAGACCTCCCGAATACTTCCAAATACACGCGCCACACAGCTCAAGATACACCGGCTGCTGGCCCGATCACAGCGGGAAGCAAACGCTGGCGCCTCAGCCAACCACCCGGGCTATCTTCGTGACCACCGACTATTATACACGGCCTTTATAGATTTTTTATTCGTTGTAACCATTATTATCGAACGTGACTCTACTGTTCGAACGCCGACAGCTCAATATAAATTTGTGCATACATTATTGGATACAACGACTAGTGTGGACCATAAATTCTTTGCGGGCAAAGACACTATTTTTAACAGCATCGGATGGAACCAGTTCCCAATAATAACGAGGAAGTCTGCACTGTTGGTAATGTGATTATCGCCCGCATTGCGGCGACCGTCTTTAAGCACACAAAAAAATGCATTACCGCAGTCATCATTACATCTTTGTTGTGTTTCACGAAGTTCAGCTAAATACGTTGTGTGAATTGGGCTTGGCCTGCGGCTTTGCAACGATCGCTAGTAACCGCATAGACCTTTATTTCGATAGGCGTAAGTTGTATTATTCCATAAAAGGGTCGCATAAAACATAATTGTGGATGTACAGAATTAACAGGGACGTATTAGCACCAGCCGGAAGGTAGAAACCCGTGGGTGTTCCTAACCAGTATTTTTGTACACAATGACTACTGCAAGCATGTTTGGTAATAGAGTGGAAAAAGATGGGGGCACGTGCTTGTATTACTGAGCATTCTATATAGGCTCGATTCTTCCTAATGTTCTATAGGGAATTTCTTTGTGGGTAAGGAAGCGATGAATCAATGGACTCAAATAGAAAAAAGACAATAGAAAGGGCGTTCAATAAAATATGTGTTCTGGTTTTAGTACACGGCGCGTGAGAGCCGGCCGCACCTGTGTCGCACGCCTAACGGTGTATTCACTCCTCTTTTTATTCCGATACACGTATCTCACACCAAGATTTATGGAAGAAATAAAAAATTGTAACATTAATAAAAGCGTGTAGCCGGTAATTATTAGCTAACAAGCCGGCTTAAATCACGGCGGGGGAATAAAACGGAAACAAATAATTGATCGTCGTGAGCAAGTTTCAACAATAAAGTTTGATAGTTAAAACAGAATAGCCATGATATCTCGACAAAAAATATTGACTCATAAAGCAATAAAGCATTAATGGCAGCCAGTAATTTATTATTATGAATTAAATTGTACGATACCCATGTCTATAATTCACGCGAGCAAAAACAAAGCAGTACACGAAAACCAGGAAAAACGTGGAGGGGCGAAGCGCCCTTGACGACAGCCGTCTCGATTCTTGATCTTGAAGTGGCAGCTAAGACAATAGGGAGGCGATCGAAAAAAACGTCGCAAGCGCATCGGTTGACAAAAGCCGCCCCGTGCTTTAGAGAAAGACAAACAGCGAGATGGTGGGCAAACGGGCAAACAAATGTAAATGAACGAAATGTGAGCGTCATGTTTGGCATTCCCATAAAGCGAGGTTAACACGTCATTAGAGGTAATGATGGCGTGATTACGGAGTGGCAGCGGTGAACGATGCGGTGATTGCTAGCTTACTGTGTGGTCCGCGGCCGCCCCTTGACAAACAGACTGCATTTGGAGCACGTGGCCGAGATCCCGGGGTCCACTCTCTTTTTATACGTCTCATACCATTGTAAATGCTTATTGGGAGGACCAAATCTTGCGTAGTTAGGGGGCTTCTAACGTGTTTGTTGGGAATTGTGTTCTGTTTAGTATTTTGTAATTTGTTTCACTTTCGGTTTTCGGTTAGTTGAGTGAGTAGTATGTAGGTACTTACCTCAAAGGACGGCTTCGCATCCACTCGCCTTAGATTGCAGTTGTCCAGAAAGACAGTGACTACTTTCCACCAAGTTTACCGCCTCCCCATGTACCTAAATAATAATCATCTTGGCATAGTCGCGGTTGTACTCTCGCGCACGAGGACCCGGGGTCTGCCTTGATCCAGGATTTGGCAGATCAGTAGAGCGATTGCCATCTGATCTCCGTGACCCTGCTACCAAGGAAACCTGACCAGATTGGATCATGGTTACACATTCAGTCGCCTGAATGTACAGGTTTCATCACAATGTCTTCCCTCACCGTAAGAACATCGGTTAGTATTTTAATAATATACATAACTCAGAAAATAATCATTGGTACATGGCCGCAGTGGGATTCGAACCCGGTACCTCTCGCTTATGAGTTGGATACTTAACTAGGCCACCAACGCTCCCTAACCTACCAAGCCAATAAAAAAAATTAAAATCGCAATTTGAAATGCAATAACTTTTTTATTTATTATCGTAAGCTTACTTCAATTGAAATAGTAATAGAAACAGTGAACCTACCCATGAGAATTTAAACAATAATCTACTTTTACTACCTAGCCAAGCTTTATAGGAGAAAGTTACGAAATGAACACAATTGTAACACCTCGGTGGTCCTATAAAACCAGGGCCTATAAGGATATCAATGTAACGCTTCTGGGATACACTGTGCAATTGCAATTGTAGAGATACGGTGTGCCGGGGTAAGGGGGGTCCAGTCCACTTCGCCTTTTACGCTTATGAAATATGTGAGAGAAAAGCTAACAACTTCAGGTACTCGTAAGTTGATAAAAGTTTACCCAAAATTCCGCAATTATGTATGTAGGTCAGATATTTATTTGATAAAGCTCGGATTTGTTGCACGATCTTTTCTTGGTACATGTTTTGCGGTGTAGCTCCTCTAGTCATTATTTCATGGGTGTGATTATTCCTGTTTACAATTCGAAATGTTTAAAAAATATAATGTAGAGCCTGTCTAAAGTCAAGTGACTTGGGTAATTATGACGCTAAACAGCAAATCATGTACCTATGCACAGATTCGTGAATGTGTTAAGACACTACAGACCTTCTCAGGACTTATGGTATACCTGCAATCCCCTCAACGCCATTACTTACTGGTAACATTTTATTTAGTTCTAAAAAAAATTGACAGGTGAACAAAATCAATAAAAATCCCAAAAATGACCACCGAAGCCCCCTGTGTCCCATCCCTACTAGAGCCCCTTAATTCCGCTCAATAGAGCGGCAACAATAACAAATATTGTAAAAGTCCGTGCGCGTGCGTCTAACGGCCGTGGCTGATTGAAGACGGCAAGCGCCACCCACTAGCAATGGTGGCAATAGTGGCAATAGTGGCAATAGTGGCAATAGTGGCAAATGGCAACCGCGTCGTGGAATAGTGGAACAGAATAGGCAGTTCGAAACTGACCTCTTCATAGGGATGGGAACGACGTTATCGATATTTTTTGCGGAGTCGTGATTTGTCGATAGATTCTCGTTACCTAATATTTTTAACAGTCTAGAGCCACAAATAACCTAATCCTAAAACAAAATAGGTATACTTACTATTCTATTTTACTAGCATTATGAAAATATTATTAAAATATATTTGAACAGTTGACGCGCTTTCACAGCGAAAGCGCTTCATCGATCTTAATGGATTTGGGAAAGGAAAAGGATTGGACCACGGACAGTGATATAGGACATTTTGTCGAATTTTGCACGGAGAAAAGTAGGTATACAATACTTGTGCACAATGAGCATAGCATTGAATATTACTTTATTACATTATGTTACCTACCCTAATTGAAATCATCAACGACTAACTGCAACTAACTGCATAATCCGTTGTCCCAACCGATAAATTCTAATAAAACCTAATTGGGGCCGGCAGTAAGTTCAAACAATTATCGTATATTGATTTACGATCGTCCAAATTATCATTATGAATAAAGAAATAGAAAGAACCCCGATAAATGCTTAACAAAGCGTCGACGTTAATTGGAGTTGAGAGCAATGAATTGTTATTCTGTTTAAGCGTGTCAATAAATACTGCGGTTTGGTATATGGCTGGTGACATTGGTGTCGTGGTTGTGTACGCCGGGGGCGGTTAAGCGCAGCGTCGGGCGATATATCAGCGTGCAAATTGGCAATCAGCAGCCATTGATCAGCCGCGGACCCCCGCTGCCGCGGCGCAATGGCAGACCAACCAGCCTACCGCCAGGCGCCACTCCAATAATCCCTTTAATGAACCGCCGACTCCAATAATCATATATTAATCAAACAAACACCAACCGCACAACAATGACTAATAATCGACCAAAACCCGCAAAATAAATGAGCTCATAACTTAACGCGGCAATATATCTGACAGGGCGTTACCATCACGATTATCGTGTCCAGAAATTGTTGGTGATATCACCCGTAATGATTCCATTGTAGATGAAAAAAAATATATATTAAATAATGTAACAACAGAAACGAAGCGATGACAACACTACATCAACAATCGTTTGACGCAATGTATGCGTCACTGGCGGGAGCGAGGGCCCGGTGTTTGTCGTTGGTATTAGCGCGCCAAAAATGCATTTATCACAAAAACAAAGTGTTCCCAAATAGAATGGCTATTATAAGATCAAACAGTTCGCTAAATGGGCGGCCATTAACACTGCCCACCGGCATAGGCGACGCAATCAATGCGATGCTAATCGACTCGCCGGCTATCTCGATTTTAGCACATCGATACTAATTACCAATTACCACGCGCCACTACAGATAGGACGGCCGCCTTCCCTATTCACGACGCTGTTATTGCTTTGCTCGTATGTCTTCTCAGGAATTTGAAATTATAAAATAAATCTGGAACACAACAAAAAGTTCTGTCCACTATAGGTATATCTATTACATTATGGTTAACCCCTATAATATTGAAACATTTAGTGGTGAACGACCTAAACGGACCTAATATCGATGCAGTAACTGTATAGGGTTGTGAACTGTAGCGGTACATTTCTTTCGGGCTGCAACGCCACCGTCCCTGCAACGGAGCCGTTTGACGCCACGCCACGCGGAAACCAGACAACGGATAAATTATTGCTCTCCCTTCGCCGGGACACAAAGGAGGAGACTGGGATTTTTTTTCACGTTTCTGCGTATAATTGTGGTGTAATTTTGCGTACAATGGGCGCTGCGGCCGAACCGCCGGCGTGACCTCCCGACGCACGCGCACAATGGGAATAAAACTATTAGAAAGTCCCTTTGTCCGCGACGCCTTGTGATCAGCGGTGATTTACAGCAATCTAAGCCGTCCACATAAATTAAGTCATAACAGATACCATACGCTTTTACTTAGCGGCTTTGACGCCTGTAAATTAACAAAGGCGAGCGCATGGATTGATGAGGTACGTCATAACGTTTCAAAGGACGTCTTTATGCGCGCCGATGCCGTGTGAGGAACGCCGGAATGAGTCGGCTCGAATCTGGGTTATTATGACGCTCGGACGGGTTCTTTATTAATTACGGGGTCCTTTACGCCCTGATGAATATTCAACGGGAAGCAACACCCAGTCCTCCCTCGGCGCCGTACCGCGCCCGGCCAGTTTTCGACTCCGATTTTTACGAGCGTGTAATGTTATATCATTAGGCTCATGCCGATAGCCGATAAGTGCAACACTGGAGCGGCGGCCAATAAAAAAAGTCGGCGATATAGAACACATTACAAGCGTTCCCAAGCCTGTCAACGGTTTATGACTTTTTTATTCATCCCGATATGTCCAGAGGAAACGCAACACCACTCCCGATTCGAATTTCCTAGTGGACACTGGAGTGTGCCATAAAAATGTGTAAACAAACTCTTTAGTTAAAACCACTGGCCGAGCAATAAATTGGGCTTATCAAGTACGCGAGTAAGTAGTTTTATGCGAGTGTAGACAAAAATAAACAAATTGTTTTAAACAACGCAGATACGCTTATGGAAACGTCCTGCATTAAGACACTCGCATTACAAATAAACGATATCTTATAACACGCACGCGCACGACATTCCTTGTTGATCATAAAAGGACAAAATTCGAACGTGTAACCGATACTTTCACAATAATCATCTCTTGTTATGGCAACTTGTCAAAATAACAAAAATAACGCGTAAAACAATACGCGGCTTACCTGGGAACGGCGTCCGTCCGAGTGCGGACTCCCACATTATTCCCTCACACGCCCCTTGGACCACACTAAGTCTGCGCGGACCACACATTCAAGGAAAAGGATCGATATCGATAACAGTCGATAACTATTGCTTTTAGCTGCAACGGTCACGTAGTTATCCGCTATCCGTAACCGATTAACGGTGTGAGATATCGAACAGTCACATTAAGATGCCGATTATATTACTGAACGTCACCTGTTTAGGTGAAATCGGAACGGTTTCCTACACACAATTCTGGTGATTGTCCATGAATATTAAACGAAATAGTTACTTATATCAAGTTTTACTATCTGTAGCTGAGCGCCTATGTTTGGAGATTGTTTGGGTTTGTTTCACGCTCATACTAATATTGTTGTTACCAAAGCTGTAGGTAATAAACGCTACCAAATTAGCAGATCTGCTCAAAAGTTTAAGTACCTAGTCGTTAAATATTTGAAAAACGTTTCAGTATCGGCTGTTAATGAGTAACTGTACCTAATATGCATTGAACTCTGCCTAGGTACATTATAATATTTAAAATTTTGAAATATTTGTACGTAGTATTTTTTTCTCTGTGGTAATATAATAAGTACCTAACTATTCAAAATATTTATGTAAAGCTTCCAAAAACACGACTGACAACCAGGGGCTCTATTTTTGAACCGGCCGCCTCAATTCGAACGATTTTTGGTGTGAAAAATTCATTATTTTGATGCATTGCGCAGTTTTCCCCTATCTTTGAACCGTTCGCTTTCGTTGTGGTCAATGTAATTTAAAAAATATCAAACTTTTCATACCGAAAATCAAATTGAAATACGTTCGAATTGAGGCGAGTGGTTCAAAAATAGGGCCCAAGCCCATCCGTCCATAACAGCTGCAGAAGGCGAAAACTTAACCTTAATTATTCAGCCGTGCCTACTCCGGCCGGCTTGTAATACCTACCTAAATAAAAATTTCACAAGCGCAGTAAGTAATGTGCGTCGTTAATATCTTCATAAGAAGCGTCCGTGAGTGCGCATAATGAAAACATGAGCGTTTGTCAAAGTCGTTGGTCCAATTGTATGCTCTGAAGCTGGAGGTAATAACATAAAATTGTATTGCGAATAATGAAAATATTATTTTTGTGTGCTCACGAGCTTTGCGTTGGCTTTGTCGAGTGTTTCTGTTTGTTTGATTGATATATAAATGTCACAACGCATATGGCGCCTGCAGAACGCATCGGGTCGGACGATGAAAGTCAAAACATGTCGTAAAAATTGTTTATCTGTTTGATTGAATCGTTGAAACGAAGCTTGTCGACGCCTCGGGCGGTGGGAGACGAATATCTTACTGAAGTACTGAGCTAACGAGAAGGGATTTTATCGGGTACGGTCTTTGCCAGCTCAAAGTACTCGAAATTACATCGATTCTTCTGAGTAGCACATACCTTCTAAAATTGTATTTTAATTCTGTACGTGCCTAAGTGCCATCTGCCAACTGTAATAGTTGAATGGAAGAAAACGCCCTCGTAACTGTCACCATTCATCATAATTACAACAAAAACCGGCAAAAACTGCGACTAATCGTCTACGTGACGGCAAAACTGACGCACCTTTACAGTCGCCGAAAGCGTAATCGCCATTATTTATAATTTCAAAGTCGCTACTTTGCTATTGAAGTAAAGTAATTTAAAGAATGAAACGTGACAGACAATTTAAAAAATAAAATATACGGACCCATGGGAAAACTAATCTTCGGCTATGAATCATACACAAGCGCAACAGTTGGGTCAAGAGTTGTATCAAATTACACCTACCGATTGCCATTAAGGTAATATCCCTTTATAATTCAAACTGAACAAAACTATCCAAATTTATGGGCAGATCCCGTTGAGTTTAGAAACGGAATCAAAGCGCCACGTACGGGAGATAGAAATAAAGGATTTATAAAAAAAAACTCGAAAGATGCAGAGATAAAAGGCATCTACTATTCATAGGGCCGCACGAGCACCCGCTGTTTTATCAAATACGGGATTAGTCCTTTGGAAGCCGGCCTTTCTTTTGTACGAGGCAGCAAATATTATGACACCCGGCTGTGTAAACATAGGGTGGAAGTATAAAGGATTAAGGTCATATCTTCTATCCCTAATAATATACCTAAAGTGGGAATGAATCGCGAGCTTGTGGTAGTAATTCTTGTGGTACCAAACATGAAAAAGCTCGTTCGGATGGCCAGACAGCTAGCCGTTTTGGAGGATCCAACTGTGATGGATTGACGCACAATTATAGCGCCAATTACTATTACGGGTGTTTAGAAGACAACCCTGTCAGAGGAACTAGCTAGTACCTACCTCCGTAGACTAGAAAATGGGCAGCACCGTTTTCTTTTGTTTTGAATGCGATCTCTCCAACCATTTGAGACTGAGAACAGCGATCTCCAACCCGTCTTGAGTTTGCGTGAAATTAATCACAATGACGTTCTGTAACGTCGAGAAACTCAAGTCCGGACTGTTATAATACGTATTGATATTAATATGACTGAGATTGGTTAAGAAACCTTACCTAATACCTAAGTAACACTCAGTGCCATTATTCGTTGGTAGGTAATCTACAAGCAAAGTAACCTAGCTAAAGGAAAACAATATGAACTGGCCACTCACCACTGCTCATCCCAGCACATTCTGCGGAACAATCAGGCACAGATCAAGATTGTTTGCTGTTTGGCGAAGCATCTCTCGGTCAAGTGAACGCTCGCGTAGGCCCAAGCGGAGACAGTTAGACAAACACGCATTGTGTGTTATGCAGGCGAAGTGAACTCGTCGCAGTGTGTAGACCAATAACGAGCTACGTACGCGGTACGTCGGGCCTTTGAAGGCAGAAAGCACGTGCTAATAAGTGAACGTCTGTAGACAAACCTATGCTCCTATGTGACTAGGTTTCCATTTTAGCCGTAGAAATGGCGCTGAGAATCATGCATAGAACCACACAGTGACTAAATTCAAAAGTTTATAAAAATAAAATCTGCTACTTTTATTAATTTTTTAACTGTAACTTGACCAAAATATCACCTGGTGGTAAAGGCTGATGCGGGGTAAAATGAAACCTAAGCAACATCATCGGCGTGCGATGGCCCAGAGTCCGGTCCTCCTTTCTACTTCTCCTTGTCTACTTCGCTCGATCATCCTTAAAGGCGACGTCAAATCATCGCTCCATGGGTATACCTCTCCTTCCCGTGCCTGCCTGGGGTTGGCATGATTGCATGATTTGTTACTTTTATAATCTGGAATCTGCTTGGTTTACTAATCTGCAAATAAGCGTCGGTATTGTGATTCCCGCCACCACTTTGCGGGGTATTTACATTTTACAGATTATGTTAAAGTAACGACATCTCGCGGACAACTGCGAAAGTTTATACATCTCTCGTTTACGTAGTCTAGTAACTACCGGGAAGCAAGGTAGATGGCGCTTTTTGTATTAACTGTTACATTAAAAACTTAACAGAGGGCGCTGGAAACCTGAAAAATTTAGGTAAATAATAATAATGTAATTCATAATAATAGTATGTAATTTATTTGAATAAACTAAAAACACAAGAGCAAACAGACCAGTCAACTAAATAAACGTTCATAGCTTACAACAGGTAACGGTTTACAATGGTAACCTCGAATTGGTACAAAATATCATATCATTGCATTGCAGTTGGTTTGAACAAATTATTATTATAAATAGCTCTTAACTATATAGGAAATCAAACAGCGCATCATGCGTAATATACGATATAAAATCATTTTAACAAGGTAACACCTATTGAAATATCATACAATATCATTGACTTGTCCATTTCGCCTAAAGCATCAATATGTACTGACACGATTTTTAGGTTCGCTTTCTATTAGACCTTCCGGATAGGGTAGGGTGGCCAAGACTGCGTACAATCGGTACAATAGATTTCTCGAAACAAGAGTAACCACCTTGTACGCATTATTAAAATTTGCGTATTTGACAATGCGTCTGAAAAGGTCTAAAATTCTGTATGAACTCAGCGAGTACATCTATCAAATAATCTATCAAACCTTACTCCTTACAGGAGTTTCTTTTATTATTGATTATTTACTAAGTAGCGAAGGCAGTACATAAGCCTACCCTGTTTACACTTTGAGCTGTCTCCGATTTGTACTCGCATCCATACCGATTCCAGCTCATTTTATACTGGTGGAGGGTAGGTTATGTGCTTTGCCTTCTGTGCACGAACCCGTGATTATATAAATATCTTGTCATTATGTTGCCTTACATAAAAAATTTAAACAAATTTGGTCACTTTGGTGTAACTATTTTAATTTTAGGCAGCTATATTTCAAGGGCCATGCGTCAGTCAACAAAATATACTTCCGAAACATGGCTACTTATGAAAAATAAACTTTTGTTAATCGCCAGGAACATACTTATCAAACAAATGAAGGAACATTGACATACTTTTTTTACACAATCTATTTAAGAAACATTCTAATTGTTAATATAGATACGTACGTTAAGAGTACTTCAGTAAAGTGTGTGCTTACATTTATGATAGATCTTTATGGCTATTTATTTATATCACATTTACAAGAAATTATCTTTACACATGAACCAAGACAAATCTTCGCTCTTGATATCGATAGGGCTAAGATTCAAGCTAATAATTTAGCTGAGATTTTTTATTTCACTAACATCTTATTTACAACCAACTGGTGTTGTTTATAAATGAGATATGATAGCCTCACCGAAGCTGCATCATTAATTATATCGACTAGTTTTATTTCTATAAATACTAATAGAAGTTTATATTCGCTATGTTTGAGTCGTTCAGCGTTACATATTTGGCAAATTTTGGCTAAAACTATATAGCAAATAAAAATCACATTAGTGCTAAGTTAAAAAGAGTAACAGCATAGCGTCGTAATTCAGTAAATTTTATTAAAATGAGCGCTGTATGGCGTAATAGGTCAAGATACACATACATAATTACAAATTTTTTTACGCAATATATGCCTTTCATTTCATTCCATTTTAGTTTTCAAACATTATAAACTGCTGAATTCCCTAAATAACAAAAATTACGCCAATAAAAGACGCCATTACGCGCTCTTAGACATAACCCAATCATAAGACATCGTTCCAATAAATATTCAAACGTCCGAGATATGAGATCCCTATGACTAAAAATGTTATTTTTTGAGAATAATGTTCTCATAAACATTTGCTTTAATATTTGTGCATCTTATGCTTTAAAATAATGACGGATAACATTCGATATCTTTCTCCAGCTTCGCTTGCCAGCATTGGCGGCTATTATCCATTCATCGCCAGAAGCTTCTCCATTATTTAGAGATAACAAGTGACAGTTAAGTATATGATTTTAAGAAATAAATTGTAATAAATTAACAGTTTCTGAAGATCATATCTCCTACCGTAGTTTTAATCAAATTTTTTCTAGTCATCGTTAAAACTTGGAAGTACATGTATGAGCTAAGTTGTTGCATTTCCTAAAAAGTTTCAACCGTCATCATCAACAACCTTCTTACAAGATGTACTTAGGGAACATTTAACACCTACATATTATTATCTCGTGTACATTTTTAATTTGTTTGCTAGATTATTGCGTTTTCCTTTTAGTGGATTTTTTTGCGCGAGGTATTGTAGCCGAGGCTGACAGCATTGCCTGGAAATAAGATAAAAACAATGAAAACAAATATAAAAGAAGCACAAGCCAGTAAATCTCTATTTTATTTAGTGACAACGGTTTTGTGAGTATTTCAAAATACTTTGGTCATTTAAAGGTGAAATACACTAGTAATTTACAAACCATTATATTATGGGGTCGACAACTTCTTGTGTTTTACTTAAGTAGGTAATCGACTTCATTTGAAATGTCGCCGTGACACAAAATAACTTCTGATCAAGTTAGAGATAAGTTTATGGTGATGTTACAATGGCGCCAGTTCAAATTTCATCCAAATATAAAGAAGAGAACCCAAAAAAATAACTCAAAACACATAAACATCTACAAATCACTCATTTTTCATATAACACATTTAAATCAATATCAGTCTAAAAAACAACAAAATACAACACAATAAATATTTATGAAAAAGAACTCCACACTGACGTCAAATAAATAAATAAATACAAGTAAAATACAAACAAATTAAAATATAATAAAATACAAATAACAGCAGTCTAGATTAATCAGGCAATTCAAGTGTAAGAAATGTTGGGCGCTTGAGAATGGTTTTTACTCTACGCTTCGAGCACTACTTACGCAAGCAGCACATGCAATACAAACAACATGCACGTACGCATACCGAATAAAAAATAAACATACTGTTTTCCCTAAATCTTGAATGATATGAAAAAGGTCTAGGATTTGGGAAGACCTCAAACATCGGTAGATTTTGATGCAGTCGGAATTTCCTCATGTAAAGAAACAAATTTATACTCAGGGTGGGTCTCTAACTTCTCTTCTATGACTTTTAGTAATGCGTTACTCTTGTCTATTATCTCTTGCGATACAGATTCTGTATCAAAATCGTTTGCATCTCTAAAAGTGAAGTTATCTTCATTCACTTTGACATCATCAGTTCCCATGTCAACATTTAAACAACTTTGAAAATCTTCAATGGGTTTTTCCGCGGTTGAAGACCGTCTGCTATTATCGCTAGATGATACTGACTCTTTACTTTTGTCGTCTGATTTATTCCAAAATGCTAATTTTCCAGGAATTTGCAACAATTTTCCAATACCTGAAGTACTTCCTTTTGGAATTTTAGCTGGTGATTTCGATTTATGGCGTCTTTTCTTTTCGGCGATAGGATTAACCACGTGTAGCCCTTTGAAATTACCACTCTCTCTGATAGTTTCGTTGGGCATCCTATTGACGATATCTACTAGACTTTCTTGGGAAGTAGTGCTTACTGCATCTGAGATAGTTGAAGTATTCTCTTTCGTTTCCTTTACTTCAATATTTTCAATTTTAGGCGGTGGTGGAGCCTTACCTTTACCATATCTACCTTTAGGAGATTTTCTTTTTGACTTTGGAGAGTTATCAGGAGTACCAAAAGAAGCTTCATCATCGCTGTCAGCAGAATCGTTTTCATTTGGCGACATTTCTAAACTAGCACAATCCTGGCGATCATCAGTATCAGTAGCGATTTCTGCTTCTTCTTTGGATTTCTCTGCTCTTGCTTGTACATTCGTGTCATGTACACTACTAACATCAACCGTGTTCGTAGTATCGATTTCACTGTTATTTTTAGTTTTACTATCGTTCTCTCCATTTTTATCATCAGGAATCGACATATTTACATTATCTTGGTCATTAATTACATCAATAGCATTTTCAAATGTATTTTCATCGATAGATGTACTTGCAATATTCATGCTTTCACTCTTTAGTATCTGTTCTGTATCAGAATATTCATTCACTGCGCTATCCTGTTGTTGATCTTGGTTTACTTTGTCAGATTTGTTTAAATCTTGTTTCTTTATTAAATTGTCTTTGGTTACCGTTTCTGTTTGGTCCCTTTGCATGAAATTTGGTTTGCTATTATTTGGTACTTGGTCACCTAATATTTGAATGATTTTTATTTGGTCTCCTACATATTGATATAAGAAGGGCGGGTCTGATTGGGATATAAATAGTGGGGATGGCGATAGGTTTAAAAGAGGGGGCATATTCGCATAATCAAAAGTATCGTCGTCGTGTAGCTCCTCGATGATTACTTCATTATCCTTTAAATAAAAAGTACTTAAGTCTATATCTAAAAGAAATATAAAAAGGAATAATGTATAAATGCATAAACAGACTTATAGAATAATAAGATATATATTACTATTATGATTGAAGACACATGCAATGAAATAATTTTATCTAAAAACCCAGTAAAACGTAGAATAAAATAATAAAACTTAATGGAGTGAAATATTATCATTCTAATAGCGAGCACATAAATCAAACACACAGTAAATACCTCTATTATTTTTTACCTAAATAATAAAATATCTATACCATAAAACATTTTATTATTAAATATTGATATTTTGTTATATTATGAAGCTAAAGGCCACTAATTCGGGTATATAATAATAATATTTATATTGAGCGCGGAATATATCCTACATATTCAATATTAATCATGTGATTAAATATATTTTCAAACATTATTATTTAACCAACTCCAAGCACCATTCCTACCCTGACATTATTCCATCGAATTTCAAAGCCCACAAGATAAATTTTGAAAATTAAAATGATTTAAACTGACGGTAAATCTCATAAAGATTATTGCTATCCATACAATAAAAAATTATTTAAATTAATTATTAATTTCTCCTAAGCAGTTGTTATCTTCCATAACTTTCAACCACACTTTGTGAAGTTGTAGAAAACATTGTTCCACAATCAAACTCCTAAATCTAGATCGCAGTTCTGTCTTCTCACAGGAACTAAAAGACCAAGAAAAGAAAATGTAATAATACACTATCTTCGTTAGAATATTTTCAGAATAAATGCGTATCTCTTTTAAATGCGTAGCAGTGTTTGTTGTAATGGAATATTGTAATACAAATTTACAAATTACTTATTATTTGCGTTAAGAGAATAGTGAGTCATCAACAACTGCGCCATAAAGGTTTTTCAAAAGCGGAGTAAAATAAAAATTCAATAAATTATTATTTTGTTTTGAAAAAAACACGCGTACTTAATTAAGTACGAATAGACGAGGCATAAATTTTTAAATGTAATGTAGATAACGCGGAAACGACACAACCGTAGTACTTATAGTGACTTGACTTTTCAAATTTTTGCCACCTGATTGGTCGAGGGACTCGGGGGGCTTGGATAAGCTGGTGGTCAACGATGACGTCACTATTTTCTTAATACAAATAAACTTTAGAATACTATTGCTATAATAGGCTAGGCACGACGTTACAATAATCCGGTCAAGCATCAGTCATGTCGATACAACTCCTCGTATGCACAGTGTAAAGTAAAAAAATAATAAATCGCTTGTACATTTAAGGAACTGTATTAACTTGAAAATATATACTCACTGATAACCGTAATTTTAAAAATAATAACGTTTTAATAAACCAAATACGTTATGTAATAAATCGAAAGATTTATTTTACTCCTAAATATTCAACAAACTCTTAAGACATTTTTCAGTAAGTAACTAATAATTTACTTCGTCAGATCGTTCTCTAAAGCCTATTTTAGCATGTGCATAATAAATAGCATGGTGTGTATGACTATTTACAGATTTGTTAAAAATGACGTTCTTAGCTTCCCCTGATTTTTGTTTTGTTTTGAGGACTTTATTTCTTTATGCTAAGTGTGATATTCAAACAATGCGATATAGAATCGCGAACCAAAACAGACTGCCCTCAAAACTTCGGTAAAGTTAAAGGTATAAGATTATGCCACGGTCTACTAAGATATAAAATACAGACACAGCGATCACATGTTCTATACAGTACCAATATATGGTGAAGATATTCGACTCTTAAAAGCCACGTGATGTGACAAAAAATAGTTGACATATCTTTTCTTCTGGTTCCCCCTTTATTGGTGTCAACCATTTTGACCAAATTTCGTTTCGCATAAACACGTTTAGCCGTAATTAGATATAGGTATAGGATAAACAAAGTTTATGCCAAATGAACTTCTACCATTTGGCCAAAAAAGTTTATGCCAAATAAAAGGATGATATTCTACTCATTCTACCCTAATTCCACCCAATGGGAATTAGTCGCGCATTCTAGCGAATTACATTTTCTCACCGTGTTCTAACCGTGACCGATAGTTCTAAGTTAGTTCTAACAGTGACCGCTGCATGTCTGTATCGTTAGAGCTCTTTCACACATTGACCCATTGTAATATTCAACGGAATTATAATTTATCGAGACTTGTTGTTATTATCCCAACGGCACATTTACTCTAATGGCCATGTTTACACGTACATAACCAAAATGACTAAACGCTTTTCTTAAAAAACATCAATAACTGTCGTGAGATTTAAATGTTGAGCCACCTGTAATCTTGTATCTATAGAACATAAATCAATTTGTAACAGTTTATTTTAACAAACTGAAACAAAAGCGTTTTACACCACCAAATTAAATAATATGTGGACAGGCTTAATATAAATGTCAAAACTCAGTAGCTCTTTTGGGTTGCCATTATAAATCCTGGATTAAAAGGTGGCTTAACATACAAACATCCTGACTGTACAGTCTTCGACCGGTAAAATCGGATTCTTGTGAACGTGTGAATAGGCCCATATCGTACCGTACCGCTTGAAACCGAACCTTATACCTATTACAAATAAGATACAAAATAGATTAGCAGACCTCAGCGGCTGCGGGGCGCTTGATCGTGGTGACAGCTGTGCGGGGCCGCGGCCGCCGGGACAGCGAGCCTGCGCGGGACAATGATGCCGAGTTGTCCGCACTAGAGTAGCCCGAACTTATGTCGTCGGAGGACTTTATGTGGCTGTGGGAACAGAGAGAGAGTAGTACAGTAATTGACAAATACGTAATGATCTTAGGTGTAACGGAAACAGAGATATATCAGAGGTGGGAACAGAGGGAGAAAGAGTGGTAAAGAAATAGACAAATATGTAATGACCTAAACTGTAACGGAAACAGTGATATGTCAGAGGTAGGGGAATAAAGGAGCGATATAACATCGGCATCCAGCAATGCAAAGGCGTTATGCTTCTGGACGCTAAAGAAGGATAGGTTATGTGAAAGACTGGCACGGGGGACGGAAGGGCCCCAGATCTCCCCGCAGGTGTCTGCGAGATCCACTCCGATCTCCTACCCCGACACGACAGATACCCCTAGGATTTTTCGTGCAGTTAACGTAGTCTCCCGGGCCGGAGATTAAAACTGATGCCCCGGTTCGGGTCCCTACTAACTGACGGGCGACCAGCGACGAGCCGTTTCATCGGGTGTCCCTGGCCCCCGCGCCAACCTGTTACGCCCAACCCAATACCGCGTTTAGTGGTTTAGTGCAATCCAACGGCCTAAGTGTAACCCTATCTCACGGTGTGTTTACCTGAGATCAGGCTCGTCGGTGCGTCTCGCGGCGCGCACGTCGACGTCAACCTCCGGGAAGTACATCCCGCGGTTGTTGGACTCGGACGCGCTACGCCGTGTGTTGTACGCACTGGAGGGCAGAATATTCATTTAAGAAAATATTCTTCATCATCGTTAGCCCAGCCGCACGGTTACTACTGAAAATATGCTTTCCGCCATGCCTTTCAAACCGACCGACTCCGGTACCTCTTGCAGCCTTTGGCGGATCCCAACGATCTTTACGATCCCTATGATCTTTACGAGGTGCGGGATTAGACGAAGTAGAGGAGGAAGAAGCCTGGATGATTTAAGATTAAGGTAAGGAGAAGTGTTAGCAATTTCTAGCACTCTATAGCCCCTGCCTACATGGTAAATTGACGTGAGGAGTGCCTTGACATAACCCGCCTCGCCGTTGCCATTTTGCGCACATCGTCCCTTTATCTATTGGTAAGCTGCAGTCCGTCGAGTAAAAGTTAGCGTTCTAATAGGGCGACTTCTTGATACAAAACAGATGAAATACATAACTATCAAAATTAGTTCCATTTCTTGCCTCTCGGACAGTGTCGGTGCTATCCTAATTGGCAATGGCATTGGTCAGTCGACGTCTGTCGTACGACCATGGTCTCACGACCGTTGGTAATTAGGACAGCACCTCTGACTGGCAGTAACAGGATGTGCATAACTGCGGACGCGCCTTGGGAGAGTCAAAGTTGGCAAACTACACACCAAAAACACGTCAGTCACTACTCACTGACGACGACCAGCCCCAGCCTAATAAGTACTCACGTCTTAGCAGTCCGCCGTATCAGTCTCGGTTCAGGCAAGACGTCGTCTGCCTCGTCATGTCGCGTCTCGTCGCGCGCGTCGCACTCGCTCAGGTCGGACAGGCTGTAGCTCTTGCGCAGCTGCTGCACTAGGCCACCGCCGCCCTGCGGTCATTGTGCTGTTTATCAGGTGGTAGGACTCTGCAAAGCCTAAGGAGTCCGCCTAGGTGAGTACCACCGCCTTATATATTTCTGCCGTCAAGCAACAATGCTTACATTGTTGTGTTCCGGTTTGAAAGATAAGGTAACCAGCGAAATTACAGGCATAAGGCATTTAATCTCAGTCCTACAGTGACAACGCACCTGCGTTTCTGTATTTTTGTTACCTGAAACCTAAATGTATGAAGTGTAAATGTAATGGGCCACAAATACCACTTGCCATCAGGTGGGCTGTCTGTTCGTTTGTCACTGAGTAGTATAAAAAATCCATCAGATGGCACTACTGTGACGCGATATCTACAAAGTAAAGCCGATGTCCCTTTACAGGTGTTTCTGTCCAATAGCACGGCAGTACTTTGACAGCACTTCTCAGTAGCGCTATGTGGTAGGTTTTGGAATCGCGAAATCCCTCATTGTATTATTAGTATAGTTAAGTCCTAACCTCCCAGCTTCGCGAGGCGGCAAATGCTCGGTCAGAAAAGGCAGTGCCACGGACGTTTGCTCGCTCTGGCAAACTAAGGAAGGCTGCTCGGTAAATCAGTACGCAGCTATTCGCATAGGTCCGTCTGACTAAAGTATCTCTCTCAAACCCGGTGATTAGACCCTGCCTGTACACACTGTGTGGTGACCGTCAGAGCAGAATCGGTAAATTGCCAGCAGCGTTCTCTGTTGTATGTTTTCAAGTTTTCGACATTGCTACCTCCAACCCGCCTACCAAGCGATGAGATTCAAAACCTTCCACTACCATGAAGGAGGCTCAAGTCAATCAGTGGCAGTCCACTTATTGTAACAGTTTATGGGCTGTTGATGATATATTGTTTTTATATTTATGGCATATGTTCCTTAGAATATTCTGGGTAGGTTAGGACTTAGCCATCCAGTTATACATCTTTACCATCAGGGGCTCGTTTGTCGCCGCAGAGTACGTTATTACATTTTAGACCTTATCCTTCTGTAATTTTCTATTTAGTAATTTAGTTATAAAAAAAATTATACTTACATGATAATTGTCGTTAAACAAATGAATCCAACTTGGCCATGCACCTATTAATTATTATGTAAAGCAGTAGCTAAGCGCTGCTTCGTTGTGAGATGACAATGAAATAAACATTTACAAATCATTACGTTTTATTTTAAAAATTGTATCAATCACACTAACCTAACAAAATCAGTCCTATATTTTAAAACTATTGCCACGGGGACTCGGGTCACGAACGCTTCTTTGAGAATCCAAACAGACATTCTGATTCTAGAATTATTCTATTTCACAGTAAATTACCCTAGTATCAAGTCTTAATAAACTGTTTGCATTAAAATCTTACTAAATGACAGCTACAATGTCCAGCATTTGCTGTTTACTCAGAAGCTGTCGTGAATTCTCAAAGAAGCGCCTGAGTATCCAAAAATATACGACATCTAGTCTTTCAGTCGTAAGAAGTCTCACTCAACTCATGCGCACATAAAGCTAAAGTACCTAAATAAATGTTCCATTACAAAGTCGGGCTAATAAAACAATTATAAAATGCTGAGATTATACAGTGCGTTTTAGGAACCATTATTATGACAAAAGAAAACAGTAAATAAATAAATAAAAAAATGACCAACTCAAAATCGACGGAATATCTGAATTGTAAATATTTGCCTAAAAGATCGCCTGAAAATCACAGTGATGGTTTGTTATATTTATCGACGTAATAAAATAAGATTGCCTGCATTTAATTAGACGCATCACATTATTAAAACGAAAGGAACAATTACATTGGGAATCATCAGCAAATACATAATAAAAATAAAATCCTACAAGTCACCATCATCCTCTTTAGAACGTCGTCGTGCAATAAAAAATAACACGTCCTAAATCGATAAATATAACAGCGTAAACGTTTTTCAATTCGGTGCAAATGAAAAATAATAGCATATTTATATGTTTAATTGACGACAGGGGATCGTAAACCTTCTTCTAGTATTGCTAATTATCAATATACGTAAGGGTCTTATCATTTTAAAATTAAATTAAAATTCGAACGGATTCGGGACTGAGTTGCCCTAATTTGTTGACAATAAAGACTAATTTACATTAAGTACAATAGCGTATTTAGTAATCGGATAGAAAGTAGGTAATGCTCAAATGTCGGCAAGCGATTTAAGTAAAAATTGTCGAGACGGGAGAGTAGGGCTAGAAAGACAGTACCCATATTCAACAAAATTTCACGGACGACTTATTAACCCGCCTGTGACGCAAATAAAATGGCCAAAGACGCATATTAACTCGTAACTCATTTGTTGTTCAATCGACATACTCGACATACAGGAAGGAAACCAACTGTATAACATTAAACTTTTTTCGATATACATAGAAAAATAAAATACAAGTGCGGTAGTGCGTAAATAGAAGGAAAAGAAAGTGCAACTGTGCTGTGAAAATGGTTCAAGCAGCAGATCGCACACATAACAACCACACGTTATTTATAGGATTGTAAAGAAACATGACGATAGGTTGGAAAAAGAAAAAAAAAATCTGGAACTCGAAGAACAGTTCCAGCAAAAACAACTGGTTGGCCTAGGTGCCTGCCTTGTCGTGAGTTTGTGATGCGAAACCCCCCAATTTAATGCCAAGATTAAACTATATTTTATATCTTTGGAAACGATACAATATTTGGTTTACAGTCTCACAATAAAAAAATACTTCGTCAAGATGGCGTAAGTATACCTATTTGACAATGACCATACCTATTTTCCAATTCGCACCGAACCAAAAAACATCCTAAACGTAAAATCTAAGTAAACATTCAATCCACTGCCACTTGCTCTGCCGCCGCGGTCTGACTCCTAGTTCTTCTGCCTCGCGATTTGCTCCTAGACTTAGCCTCTTTACCCTTTCGTTTGCGGACAACGTTGCCCCTACTACGGGCCGCACTAGGCTGGTAATCCACATCTACAGGCTCTCCTAACCCACCCGGATAGTCGTCCGGGAAATCACTGTCTGACCTATCCAGTTCGACTATCTCGACTATCCCTGGTAAGTCATGCTCGCTCGTAGACTGGTCAAGGTGCCCGTCAGTCACGTCGTTGCTGCGTATGGCGCGTCTAGCAGGCCCATCACCGCTTTGCTCCAGATTCGGCAAATTCAGGTTCTGTATACGCGAGGATGGGATTGTGGGGTGGTGGGACAAATTAAAGAAGCATGTTAATAAAATCAAAACGAAAAAAAAAACATTAGGCCGCAAATCAGTTGTGGTGAGGATAAAAATTAAATGCCGCGGTGAAAAGGAAGGGTCTGTGACACGGTTGATGACGCTGCTTGTGCTCTTGCCGGACAAATGGTAAGCGAGTTGTGCAATGAACTGTATTAGCAAATAATTGGGGAAGTTCCATCTCTCGTTGTTCTTTTTACATCGACACTGAATAGCTTATGCAAACGTACAATGACTACTACAAATATTATAATATATACAAATGCTCTTTACCTAAACCACTTCATTACCAACTATCATAATAAATTCTATAAATACAGTCATTGAAATGTTTGTATGCTTGCGGTTTTGTTTTTCGCATAATGTAACGGACCAAGATGTCAACACAAAAGTGATAAGTACTAAACAAATATAATGGGACAAGAGACAGAATTTGCACCAACACTACTTTAAATTTTGTTTGTGCTATTAATGTACAAGTTGGTAATCAAACATGCCACAACCGAGACTGACTAGTATGCGAGGTCAAATTATCAAATGATTAGCAAACAACATCGATTTAAATCAATTTAAGTAGTCTATTTGTTTTTACTGTTAAGGGTTAATGTCCACCGTGACCCTTTCTGACCTCTAATAAGATTCTATTAAGGTTTTAGTTAGAATAACGTGCTACTGCCCTTGAGCAAACCTTACTTTAAGCTAATCGATTATCAATAAATTGGTTGATCAGCCTAATGAGACCTAACAAAAAATTAATATCTTTTCTTACATGAATCAGAAGCTATGAATCTTATTAGAGATTAGATATTTTTACAGTAAATCAAATAACCATGCCAATTTAGGGTCGTGTAATTAATAAGTATTACTGAATTTTATACTGTTGTGCATGAACTTACCTTAATGGCTGTCTGCATAATAACTGTAGTGGCATAGTTGACTCCCTTGGTACCCAAGTTTAGTACGGTGTGATATCCTTGATCTTTGGCTTTTGCTATGTACTCATCTATTTCCTGGAATTACACATAACAATCATTGAGAAAAGATCGCTTTGAATTCCTGAAAAATTCGTAATACAACAACCGAAAGCTATCACCTAATGAGGACCTCGAATAAAATAAAAATCAAACCATTAAACCGATATTAGTGTCTGGGCAGACCTTTGCCCTTTTATTTGACCCAACATTTACAATACATATGTAGGTTCTTACTATGACCATTGACCATAAATATCAAGATGCCTAGATCGAGTTATTAATATCGTATACTATTCGACTGAGTATCGTAAAAGAATACTGACATCTTACGAGGCATCCTAACTAGCTAGTTACGACCTTCGTATTTTAAACACTGCGATGTTCAACTCGCCTGTTAAGCGTTGATATTATGGCAAATCGATCGACTGACGTGCAGATGGTCCAAATCTAGGAGTGGACTTGTTTTTGGGATGTTGATGTGATCTAACGATGAAAGTTATCAAATCAACTTCTTGTTCATAAAAAATCACTTTAATAAACAAAGGAATAGGCTGACCTAAAACTCTCCAATCGATTTTGCAATTACAACAATTCCACGAAAACTGAGCCTAGGTATACAAATGATGTGTGGGATGGGATGGGATGTCTTTCGTCTGCAAATCAAGCGCTTAATTTCATTTATTAAGTATTGTTTCGAGTAAGCGAGCCAAGGGCGGTGTATGATTCATGAATAACCGATTTGCGATGGGCCGAAGGTTGAACGTTGTACTAAATCCTGTGTTTTTAGTATTTTCAAAGTAAATAAAGACTTATTACTTGATGTAAATCGCAGTACAACCGAGATTTAACACTAAGATGGTGATGATGCTTGATGTAAATCTTTAGAAGGTTCGAAAGAACGTTTCTCACTCGTAATATTCGGATGTCGAATGAGCGACAATGTTTCTTTTGGACTATGACATAGCATCGTTCAAGAGGCATATTAAAGGTCTCTTTAGAGGCGGGCAACATATTATTGGAGCCCCTGGTGTTGTCGATATCAATAGGACAACCTGACGGGGGGCACTTTCCATCAGATAGTCCGCTTGATTCTCTACAACCAGTGTATGAACTCTAGACCTCTATCCATACTCTAGATTTGCATAATCAGATTGCACCTAGAAAAATACCAGGCAGATATCCAAGATCTCCAAATTGTCTCGATTGTATGAAAATGGCCCATGTGCCCGTTTTTTTTTGCAACAGCGTTTATATGCAAGCAAACAGATTAACTTTTTTAAATTTATAGACAGTATTTATCATTTTAAATACGTATTTATCTTAATAGTACAAACAAGATCCGATATTCATGCCTACATAAAAATATCAATAAAATGTATTTGCGATCATTCTGCTCGTAAAAAAACTGTTTGCCAAACTCAATAAATCATTACAAACAACTGTCGATCATCTGTTTTTTGTTCTTCGTGCCCTCTATTTTATTGTAGAATAGTGGACTCGGCGCGACTTCGTTCGCGTATACCTACTTTACCATTGCCTACTCTCTTTTTCTTGCTTATAAACCTTCCTCTTGAATCACTCTATCTTATGTTGAAAATCGCATTAACATGCGTTGTGTAGTTTAAAAGACCTAAGCGTACATAGATACAGAGGGCGGGAAGCGACTTTGTTTTATACAATGCATAGATAGTGCATGTAAGATTTCGTTAATAGCAAATCTGCTGCGATCCAAATAAGGTAGATACTGATCCCGGTAAACGACTTGTGTAATTTTTAACACAAATTACTGCGTAAACCTGACTGTACCGGACAGCTAGATGCATATCCTTTCTACCGTCTGTAAGCACCGTTACGTTCAGGTTTAAAGGATAAGGTAGCCAGCACAATACAGACATAAGACAAACAAGTTTAGTCTTCACAGTCAGTGTCTGTGGTTATGCATTTTCGATACATGAAACCAAAGCGCATTAATCTTGGACGTCATCAGGCATCAGTTATCGCTTTCCATCAGGTTGGCTGTCTGCCCATTCGGTGTATAACAAAAGAAGACAAATTACCTGTTCTCGCCTGCAGAGAGCTGGATGTACGAACTTCCTGTACAGGATTGACGATCCCTTGGTGGCTGGTGACAGCAGCCATAGCACGAGGACTATCTTCACCTCGTAATAGAATGGGAACCACGACAGGAACACATCCGTGAAGGTCTCCGTGCAGGTGAACAGAGCGAACACTATCCAGTACATCATCCATTTTACCTGAAACCGGGGAAGATAGTTTAGTGGCAACGACAACGAATTTCTAGTTGCAGTGGTCTAATCGGCAATGAAAGCGATGCATTGGCAGGTTGACGTGTCTTTATTATTCATACTTGGTATTGTTAAAACTAAAGAGAGAGACAGAGATAATGAACCGAAAGATACGCACTTTAAATATGAAAGACAAAAATACCACGGACTAACTCGTATCAATAATAAGGTCTCAGTTCTACATTTGGGGCTATTACACACAAATCTTAATGGGGTGGAAGGATAGTACAATCTCACCTAATACAATATTAAAATAAAAAAGACAAATTTGAATGCAAGAGTCACATTTTGTCAGTAAAGCTAAAAAACATAGACAAAGACAGGCTTGAAAGCATAAATAACCGCGGAGTATAAGGCAAAATTGCGCTGAGTCGTCGACCCTAGATAATCTGCCCGACTAAGGGGAATAATGATGATGAGTAATCTTGCCGCTCGAAGACATGCTTCCCACCGCGCATTATGTCGTACATTGATTGCTTTTTTTCTTTAAAATACTTCGATTCGAGGTAATATTAAAACATTGGGACTTAAACAATTTGTATGTGACTGAAAAAATACTAACTCAACATCGAACGCTCAAGGTAAATGGGAAAATATGAATATCGAATTATTTCTTTTTTACAGTGTTACTGTAGAGATTCCTGAACTTTTCAGGCAAAAAGAAAACAATATTTTTAGGATTCATTCAACTTTCACTTAGCTACAACACTCGACACCGGGCACAAAATTCACACTTCCTGGAACCAGAATGTGGCGAAAACTGGCCCGAATTGCACCTAAATATAGCTTCAGATGCTGTCACCGGCATCCCTGTACGCTATGAACTAAACATGATTATTCGGAGGATATGCACGAATTCCGAGCGGAGTAAATTCCTGGAATCCTAATAATACGATATTCTCGTTCGTAACAAAACCAATGAAACAGTAGACACTACGTAAAACAAGGGAGAGTAAGCGGCGTGATAGCACTACAAAGGGACGGATGGACAGACGGATGTGACGAAATAGCCTAATGACTACAAAAATGTAAACGCAACAGACCAACTGTAACTCTTTAGCTGTGGCCTTGGTTTAGGCGGTAACTTTCGATGGCAAAATGTTTGGCAACCTAATTTTTTAGACTGGTACAACTGCGCTAGTGTGCACGCAAATGGGCATACAAATCTCGTTGAATTGTTAGTCATATAAAATTCAAAAAAAAGTTATATAAAGTTGATTCGACATCTAGTACTAAAAGTACTAAAGATGAACTCAAATATTTATATGCTGATCGAAAGTGTAAAAATGTGCACAGCAAAAATAATATAGTTTGTTAGCTTATGTAACTGGTAAGGTAGCGAGACAAGTGGATAAATGAACCAATTGACTACTTGAACAATGATTGCAACAAAACATTGAACATAAAAAGTGCGACTTCTATTGGGGACAAAGAGTTCTATCTATTTCAAAAATAACTAACAAAAAATAACTATGTATTTCAAAAACAAACAAAAAAATTTGGACATATACCTAAGCATAATTACTATTGTTCAGAAACAATAGAGTAAATCACGAATACAGTGATTGCGGTTTAATTGTAACGTACTTAGGATGTAGGAAGCTTGGAACAATGTAAAGGACACAAAGATAACTGAAGCGTTTCAAACAACTTGAGCATGCACTCGTACAAGGCCACTATTGTACATTTTAATCAAACCGTCTGTGCGCAGTAAAGCACCAACTGACAAAGCGATAATTGCATACAGCCCATTGTAATCTGTTTATCGATTATGACAATTAGACGCATACTGGTAATAAAAGGTGGATGTGTGATCAATTAGTACTCACGTATTCTTTCAAGTTCTTCGTCCGCACAGCCTTGTATGACGCGTAGGCCGGGTAGAGGGTCCCGAAAACCAATCTGCAAAACGGATATATGAGCAGATATGAAAACATTTTCGGTGCAACGAATCCCGCTGTTACGGCTAGCACTGCGAAGTTTCCGAACGAGACGCTAGGGATGCATTTTCTGAGGGCCAACGCCAAGTTCGCGACGAATCGATTCAAGACCCCGGCTCTCGATGCATCGAGAGGAGGGTCATAATAATCGTCGTCGTCTATGTTTGGATCGTATTTGACGAGTTCACGGCCGTGCGCGTCTGGAGCCACGGCACGAGCGTATTCCGCCTCGATCTTGTTGACAATGAGTCGGACGCTGGATAGACCGAGACTCAACGTCGGCAAGCGAGGGTTGTCACGGTTACCGCGCGCGTGACCCGCCTCCATGGATACGCGAGCACTGACATTGAGGCACAACTAATAGCGTCTCCGCTATGAATTCATTTTTCTGTCTGTGCCGAGTGGGTACTCCGAGATGAGAATAGACACGCACTGGTTAGTTACGAAGATACGGAAAGACTGACTGATTTGGGTACGAAATCTAAACTAAATATGAATCGGTACTACAACATCGATAAATGAGAACATTTGCACGCAACCGTTAACTGATGGTTTGTTTGTTTACATTTAGAATTGCTGTGAACACATTCTTATGATATGACTTTCTTGCCGTATTTAGAACCGATAGCAAACTGGTAGGGAGGGATACGTGTATTTCATTTAAATAAATAATTTAACCGCATAGGTAATGTTTAAAGGGCAAAATGATGAAAGATCGGAAAACGCCCAATGTAATATCGAGAAATCAGTTATGGAATTTTTAAGAATTTTTGAGGGACCTGTGTTAGTATGTAGATAGGTAGGTAACATATACGCATCATAACGTGCAAACAAAACTGTTTTCAAATGGTTGCGGAACCTTACAGTCGGTCGATCAAAGGCATTAATTCCACGCTATTTTAACTCACTATTTTTATCCTACATGTTCATGTGCCAGTGAAAAGCACGGATGCGTGACAATCTAACGAGTTAACATTAATACTGAAAAAGAGAAACGTTGCTGAAAAGTGTTTCTACTGAACTGGACTAGACATACTGTATAAGTATAGATGTGTATTGTTTGGCCATTCCTATGGAGCGGTATCGAAATAAATTTTAACTTTAGTTAGAAAAGAGGACAACCATTCTAGACCACGTACAATTTCAGCGTCTCTTACAGCACTTAGGGGAACCTCCTGATGAATAATAAAACCAAGACAGGGCTGTTATTGCATCACCAGCATAAAATGAACCCCTTCACAAGCATCGCTGTAAGAATAACCGATGTACTGAAGGGGGTTTCCATACATCGGTCCAGTTGGAATTACTAGTGCAATCGTAATGCCAGGGATTGTTATTGCCGGTCTAAAAATACTTGTCGCCGTAGACAATACTCGTAGTGCAGTAGTTATATCACACACACAGCACAGGAATGTTACAGCGATCCTTTTGAAAACAAATAACGAAATATTTATACCCATCATTTATCATACACACGTAATCAAGATGTCTACGAACGAATGAAATACCAAAAGTTGGTATAAATATGCAATTCAATAGAATATCATTCAAAGTTTGTAAAGGACAGCATCAAAACAATACGATGCAGTTGAAAGTAAAACAATTAAAGTCAAGACCGTGTCTTACTAAAACAGCGTTCAAGGTTTCGCTTCATTTTTTGGAATTTCACTGCTTCTTGAGCAGTACGTTTGTGGGTCAGCCGTTTTACGATATGGAAGTTGATACCTGTTTCACATCACCGCATGTGGGGCAAAACTAAACATAGAACTGGCGCACCGAAAGAGGGCATGCAACGGGAATGGTTTGCTATGGTTTCACAACTGCCTAAAATAACGCTGGGTGAGCTGTCTAAGGAAATACCTCTTCAGAGATATTACGAAAGTGGTCAGATTTGCAAGTGTCAACTCTTTCAACTTTCTCCACGAATATGGACAAAACGTTATTAATTTGAAATTAGAGAAGTGTTGCTTTGCTGCCTATGTTAGTTTTTGGTTACTCTAAACCGCTCTTGACGATTATGGAGTAAGTTGGGTTTCCTTGTACAGTTTATGACTTTCCTCCAAGTTGTATGAATGAACGAACGAAAGCTTTATTATTAACAAGACACCACATCACAACAACACAAAGCATTTTTATTGAAAATGTCCCCATGTTTTTCATAATAAAATCTTCCAATTTAAATTTGAACCATTTCCCGGTTTCCGATTGAACTGAAATTTTGCATACTTATGCATGATCAGTGACAATGCAATGTTATGATAGCATCAAACGGATCTAGTGATGGAGACGGAAGGTGGCCATAGGAATTAAAGAATAGGAAGTAAACTAGACATAAGAAACAGATCGAGTTTGAGCTCGTTTGATTAGTCTTGACAAGTACTCCGACTGATCACAGAGAACGCGCGATAAAAGCTTGCTATGAAAGAATATTTTTCATTTTAGAACTTGTTTACACATTTGCCTCTATTTCACGTTGTTTAACGCTAAGTTACGTCACAGCCATGGTTGCATTTATAAACAATACATTAGGTACCCAGCGGACCGATGAACCGTTAACTACGTTCACACACCTTATTGCATTCGTATCGGCTTCATAGCTGATACATTCAATAGTAAACGGATTCGATTATTATGGACCACATACTACACTTACTACAGAGCATTTTTCCATTTTCAAATTAGGCTAATCTAGCTAGTTAGACAAAAATATGACTTAGGGCCGATTTTTCAATCCTTAGATAAAATTTATCTGCTCGATAAAGTTATATACTGCCAAATTAAAACGAGCTATAGTTCTTCACCTTCATATGAACTAATGATACGATTTTATTTTAGTCGCATAATTACTTATTAGACCGGCCCTTACTGACACACAAAAATAAACTCTACGTTAATTGAATTTTAATGGAGACATCAAAGTTGAGTCATTATTGGTTCTTTCTAAGAATTAAGCGTACCTTAAATTTGTAGGTTTTAATCATTTTAACAGTATACCTACATCGTATCTAATCTAAATCTATCGTTCCAGATAGATTTCATAGGATTTTTACAGTAGAAAAAGGTAACGAGCAAGCGGGCCACACACGCATCAACCGTGGATATCCCAGTATTCACAGTAGGTAAATAACAACACCCGGGATATGCCACTAATAAAAAGCGTAAGTTTGTGAGAATACTCATAAATGTTTGGTTGGCTGGACGTTTGTCACACTTTTACGCTAAACCCACCGGCCGAATAGATTTAGAAGAAACTTTACAGTATTGTAGCTTACATGTATTATTATATGCAGAATAATCAATCTTGAAAAGAATACATATAAATAAGGTAAGTGGCGTAGGCGCGGGCTGAAGCTGTAAGTCCTACTCCGGCATCAAAACAAAACAAAGAGAGTCTCGACCAATCTGTACCAAAAACCACTCGATATGACAACTTAATAGTCATTGAGTGAGAAGGAATATTATTTACAGTGCGCCGCTACAGTACTTGAACAGGAACACTGAACAACCACGATATAATAGAGGCCTAGTATTACATCGTGCTCAGATACTACGTTGCTAACTGTACGTGCGTCACCTACCAGTTCGCCTTCGTTCTGCGTCGTGGTTATTTATGTGATCTAACCTACTTATTGGCACCTCATGAAAGGATTTTAAAACATTAACGCTCCCTTGGCTTCTACCAAAAAAACATTTAAATTAAACAAACAAATGCTCTTCACTCTTTTTATTGTTTACAAATTATCTAGTAACATCGAGGTGCTAAAATTAAATGTAAATCACAACTACGTGGTCCTCGTAATAAATCGTGATCCTTATTTCTAACTTAGGCCGCGAAGACATTTTGGGCGAGAGATGCAAAAGGCGACCACGTCACCCTCGAAACTGGGTAAAGGTACGCGTATTTTGTCGAGGCTGAACCTAAAAAGGCAAGACAAGTGTTCTCAATGAGAACATAATATCTCGGAGTCAAGGCGTACGACCTCGGCGGGGCCGACGCGAGTCCACTCGGAACAGACACCTCGAATCGGATGCGAATGCGATGGTACGATCGGGGAAATGATTCACGGGCCGTGGTACAGTTAGATGTCAACGCACTTCACTATAACATAGGTTGCAAGAGCGATGCGCGGCCGCAAGCGGTTGCGGCGTGCACCGAAGACTAAACCGCGTTGCACCCTAGAGGCGAATGGCCGGGCCGCACCCAAAATAGCACCCGGCAGCACCAGGGATGCCCCGATGACTCCGCGACGAACCAAATGGCGAACAGCTTAAATCGGCAGTTAACAAAACGTCTTCTGTCTTCGGACAGTTAGAACGCAATGCGCTCCCCAGACGCCCCGAAGGTGAAAACAAAAATAGTGGGATATTGTAATGATGCCAAACTTTATGCTCGCCAGCGTATTTAAGAAAACGAAAACGGTTGGACCATCGCCAGCAATAGGTTACACGTTTAGATCCTAAACTAGGTAAATGATATTGCATTGTGTGCGTTGAGACATTGTTTGTAAAAGTAAACAAAAACTATGTTAAATTATAATTTTATAAAGGATTAATTTTCTTCTCAGAAGTTCTTTTAACATGAAATACCTACATTCAATTAACTTTTATTTTGCTTGTTTTTTAAAAACAAAGGGTTGATTTCAATGAAGTTTAATGTGTTCATCTATCCATGGCATCAAGCTCTCGAACAGATGGACCGCATCGAAATTTGATGCGGCTTTGTTTCATTAAGATCAGTTCACCTATCTTAGGGGAGGCCTACACCTAGCAGTCAGTGTTTTCCAGCTAATATCAGCCGGCTCCATCATATGATGGAGGTGGCAAATATGTACATAAAGACAGATTTACACATGGTCAGTAACAGTCATCAGTACTTGAGCCGACAACTGACTCACACATGCAGTCAATAGACGTGATGATTTCTTCACAGTGCTTGGTTCACACAGTGCCAGCACCTGACCAAGTAGTGACGAGATCTGTAGCACTGGAATTGGTGTTGGGGGAGTGGACTGACTTCGAAATATTCAAGCGGGAATAATCAAGTCTGCACTATACTGTATTAATCAGGTCAGAACTGACTTGCCTGAAATTAGAAGTCAGTGACCGACTCAATACACCATTTAGACACAACATTTTTAAAGGATACCCTGAATAATCTAATAACTAAAACTACCCTCAATTTCAATCTGAACATAGAAATTTTCTGGATCAAATCAGTAACAATCTACCTAAGCCTAAACATTGTTGAAGCTTATGGGCCCTACAAGTAGTATTTATTACAAAAGACCATCTTTGGTTACTCGTGGGCAAATTTCAAAGATGCAAAATCATTGTAACTGAATCAGTAATAATCTTTTGTTCTGTTTCAATTATCTTTGTGTGTAAATATACATTTTGCTAACATTCACTCACTCTTTATAGTTTAGATTTTATTTTCTAAACATATTTAAAACTCTAAGATAAAACACTCAAACTAGATTCAAAATCGACATTAACTGAATATACAAAAATTGCTGGGATATCTATTACTGTATTAAAAACACAATTTCGCCTAGTAATATGTATGACCCATACTATCAAATACCATCATGGGTGCCAATGGGCTCCCGTGTTACCTAAACTATGGTACCTACATATAAACCTACCCAGTTTAGTTCCTGTATACTGTGGGCATAGATTTCATATTATGGTGCCCAATGATCATAAATATAAATGATGTAATAATTTCTCAACATTGCTTTTTTCTGCCCTGCTGCTGCATTGCTTCTTTATCCTTTTTGACTGCCCTCATATAGATTGAAAACAAGATAATTTATTCTCTGGCGGTTGTGAGATGTGGTAGTTTCCTATCAAAACCTACCTTAATAAAACACATCAGTTACCTATCCTATGAACGGGAACCTAACCTACCTACGAGAACTAAAAACAAAGAGTTGGAGAAATGTACCTAGGTAATCTTTTGACCTTTTGGGGGAATTCACTAGAAGGTTCCAAATTCTAAAATTTAATATAAATAGCTTCATGCAACATTGAAATTATATGAAATATTCCCCCATATCAAACAAAGGGGAACAAAAACGTTACGTATGTATGAATAAACAAAGTGTATTTATGCGTAACATTGTGTGCCCATAAATCTAAGGAAAAAAATTATTACTTACATGACCAATCGTGAAATTATTGCTGATATCATATTAGCTGATCACATGGACACCAACTTAAATATTCACCAAATTAAACATGACAAAAATACCAAACAAAAGACAACACAACAGCACAGCCGCTCAGATAAAATGTCTATCCGCCATGATGAATTTTCTGTCAATTTTGGTCACGTGACCCAGAACAATCAATATTTTGCTACACACTGCACGATTTGAATTAAGCGCCGATTACACCACCCTATATGTAGGACCCTAACTCATTCAAGAGCTTGATCAAAATGGAATGATTTTAATTTCTTCGTAAAAATAATTCACTGTACTCACCTTAGGTTAAGGATGTAATGTGGAACGGAATAAAGTGCTGTCTATGTCTATGTCTATGAATGTATTGCTCAAAGAATAAGATCTATAGCTACTAGGTAAGCTTAAGGTTCGTGTGACGAGTTGTGAAAATGACGAATTGCTACTAATCCCACGATTTGAATCGGATTGGGCGGCCAGCCAATCTACCGCTCGAATGCATCGCATTTATTTTTAAAGGGGTACCACGACTTCAGGTTACTTTGACAAATTGCGGAAAAATGAGTACCTATACTAACTTTTTCCGGGTAATAATAAACTATATAGAGGAAATAATACCCGACGCTTTTGAGTATTTTATAACCATAATAAGCCGCCTTAGTTATTGAACATAATTTAAAATTTGTCGGTTTATACTGTCTAACTTTGGTGTCAACGTCTACTACGTCAAATGTTGACACATTTGACAAGAATCGCAATTTCATGAAGGAGGGCGCTATGTCTTTTTCTTTAGGAAGCTGAAGGGACAAGTCTACAAGACCATTATTAGATCTGTTCTCTTATACGGCAGCGAGACTTGGCCTCTACTAGAGCGATACAAGCAGGAGTTGCGAGTCACGGAAATGAAGATGCTGCGGTGGATGTGTGGGGTTTCCCGCAAAGATCGCGTGCGGAATGCCCATATCCGCGGTAGTCTTCGAGTATGTGACATCGCAGATAAGCTACAAGAGTGTCGCTTTCGATGGTACGGCCACGACTTGCGCAGACCGGCAAACTATCGGGGAAACAAATGTCTGGCCATGCTGTCCCCGCCAAGCACGGGAAGGAGAGGCTGGCCCGAGAAGCGATGGCTGGACGTCGTTAAGAGTGACATGCGTGCCAACGGACTCACCAATAAGAGTGCCAAAGACTTTTTTTTCTTTTTTTTTTATATTATACAAGGCAAGCATTTGACCGCCATCTCACCTGTTGGTAAGTGACGATGCGGTCGAAGATGGAGCATGCCCGTTTTGGAACAGCCTATTCACTCCAGCCTTGAAGGCATCCAGATTATATTGATCAGGAAACACACTCGCAGGCAACGCGTTCCACTCCTTAGCCGTACGCATTATAAAGGTCGAGCTAAAGCGGCTCGTGCGGATAGCTGGAATATCCACGACATAAGGATGAAGCGCTCGCCCGGATCGTGTCTCCTGATGCCGGAAAGGGGCCGGCGGAATGAGGTCGTGCAGCTGCTTCGCACACTCTCCGAAATGTAACCTGTAGAAGACCGACAGACGCGCAACCCTACGCCGATGTTCGAGGCTATGCAGCCTAGCCTCAACCAACTGCGGGTCACAAATTATCTTCTTTGCACGTTTTTCAACCGAATCCAAAGCCGCTAGTTGATATTTGGCTGATCCATCCCAGAGGTGGCAGCAGTACTCCATGCAGGATCGGACTTGTGCTTGATATAACTGAAGCAACTGCTTTGATGTAAAGCACCGCCTAACCTTCGAGAGGACACGAAGCTTTTTTGCTGCAGTCTTAGCCTTGGATTCGATGTACGGACCGAAGTTGAGATTTGCAGATAGCTCAACGCCAAGAAGCTGTAGGTTGTCGGTAATTTCCACAGGAACGTCCCGAAAAGTTGGAGTTAAATGGAATGGACTCCTTTTGGCGAAAAACAAACACGCCTAAGCAAACCGACCGAGCAAAGACTAGGAAAAGCAGGAAGGCGGACCCCGGGCTCCCGCGTGTAGCGCGGGAGCGCAACCGGGATTTAAAGCCAAGATGATGATGATGAGGGCGCTAGGTCTTTTTCTGAAACGTCATTATTCGAATTTCACAATAGTGTCATGTTAGTCTATTTTCACGTCACGTTAATTATTATCCATGTCGTATTGTTCGTGGCATTCGAATTCTGTCATAGAATACTACATGCTTCCGGTGTTGCTACATAAAACGCAGACCTAGCGCCACCATTGACAGGTCACCTCTGTCGCTGGTCAAGCTATACCTTACTGCGTCAGAACGAGAGTTATATTTTTCGCATTAGGTTTTAGTTTATCAAAGTTATTATTTCATACCTTATGAGCTGTTTTCAAAACTTGCTACCTAACAATTCTTATGGATGGCGTGCTCTAACGACCAAAACATTATATAGTCTGGCAAGAAAGTCGTGAAAAAAATTAAGGGCGCCACCATCGTTTATATGGTATCATTGTTCTGTATCAGTCTGTTAACTTAAAATATTACAAAATAGTATCTTCACGTCTGTGCTTTGCCTCTATGTCCAATTTCTTTGTGTCTGTGTCTCGTATACTACGACTAAAAAATTTGATACTTGTTAATATTTAAATCATACGCACGACTGCAACGCGTCCACTTACCTACGACAATCCAATGCTGGGCTTAAACGACATCAGCAGAAAGTGCTAGTTTAGTATAGTTAGTATAGACAAAGTGATTGGTAATATATAATCTTGGCGTTAATGTACCGTTTGTGCTCTCGCGCACGAGGGCCCGAGGTCCGCTTTGACCATGAACCAGGATTTGGCAGATCAGATAATTACAGTGAAGCGACCGCCATTTGACGTCCGTGACCCTGCTACCAGGTTACCTATACACTCACAAAATTACACCATGGTTACCCATTCAGTCAGTTTCACGATGTTTTCACTCACTGATGGGTAATATATAGTGAAATCAAGATTAATAAGGCCAGCTCCAAGTGAGATGGCCAGATGGGAAAAATTTAAGGTTTATTACAAGACTGTTTTAATCAGACCCTAAATAATCCGAAAATGTCAACAGATCTCGTAACAAAGCCATTGTAATTTAGAGTATCATGATAAAGAGTAGGTAATATTAAATAATATAGTTTTTGCATTCTGGGAACTACTACCCTTGCAACAATAAGTTACCTACTGTCAAACTGAAAACCCACTTCAACTGTCATCTTATGGTGGAAGGTTGAGAATAAAGGGAAGTATTGAAAATTGAAATAAGAGTCTGGTATTAATTTATTAATAGGAACAGGATGCATAGAACGATGTAATGTCAAACTGTTTACATATCTTCTGATTCTCTCTCTGTTCGACCAGCGAGCTTAATAATCTTAATAATATAATAATATTATATATTTTTTAATTCCTTGATCCAGGGTTTCATTTCTTAGCCCGAATAGTCCGTTACATTGGGTAATGTGCCTGGATAATATAGCTCTCTGCTACAATACATGCGCCGCACTGCTTTTAGACACACCTGAACGCAAAAATATCAATGAATATTATATTTACGAAAAAGGACCAAAACCATAACAGTACACTATAATTTGACGGTTGGGTTTGTAACCTTAAATAAATGTATAACCAATACTACAAAACACATTAATTTTACGGAAATTCAAATGATTTCCAAAAGATTACATTTCATTCAATATTTTCAAATTTGAGGTACATTTTACGTACCGATAATCTTTGTTATTCGGCCCTAAACATCTTTCAAATGGTACAGCAACTTATCTGCTCTAAATTCGGCCATACATTTATGAACAACTCTAAATATTACATTTCTCATGCCGCTTTTATTCGTTTTTGCATTCATTGCGAAAATAAATGTCCAACACAGTAAAAATCTAGTAATATACACATATAAACATAGATATAACAACAAAAAAACAACGACAATGTCCATATGATGTGACAGCTTAAGTCTGTTTGACCACAGATAGGTATAGAATATTTGAGTTTGACAGTAATTTAGTGTGGCTAATTTACGCGAGAGCAGTAGTTCCCAAAACATTCTTTTCACGACTTTCTTGCCAAACTGTACATATCATTATAGACGACCTGAGTGGTTCAGTTGGTTAACATGCCGGTCTCCACGCAGGTTCGTTTCCCGGCCGAGCAGATGAAATTGATAAATTTAATTACTGTTACGGATCTGGGTGTAGTATGTATAATGGTGATGTGTAAATTTGCCCTAGCATATTTATACATTTATTATTATTATTATATTCTCTT
Organism: Blastobasis adustella; assembly: GCA_907269095.1. Taxonomy (NCBI): domain Eukaryota; kingdom Metazoa; phylum Arthropoda; class Insecta; order Lepidoptera; family Blastobasidae; genus Blastobasis; species Blastobasis adustella. The sequence goes on from OU026130.1 coordinate 11,915,571, forward strand.
GACTATAGCGGGCTATATTGTAGTTGTTGTATGGCAAACTATATGTGTGACCGTCGTCATTCATTGTCTCAACACAAATGAAACAGCATTAGAATGCTAGTTATTATTTGTTAAAGTGATATCGTACTAACCTCAAGTTAAGCCCATGGTTCAGCCCTGAGGAGCAGTAATGTCTCAAAATTCATCGTTGAATTAACAGATCTAAATTACATTGCATCGAAATAAAAATAAATCTCAATACCACTTTCCATCAGGTTGCCAACTGTACGGCATAAAAAAAAATATACAGCTAAGAGATTAAATAATAATGTTTCAGTCGTTAGGGCGCGCCATCTAAGGGAATTATTAGGAAGCTCCTCTTGAAAACTCTCGCTTCGCTAAATCGGAAATACAGTTGACGACGAGTTGACGAAAAAGAAATATCGACATCGATTATGTACCCGTGTATGACTTGTCGCGGACAATAGACCAGCCGCGTTGGGATTTGGGATAGGAAGTCAGAAATGTAATAAATCGTTCCGTGTATCTCATTGCTACTTATTTAAGCGCCATCTCTGTTAACATCCGTGAACGTGCTAGTTAGGAAGACGAACTGTAGAATTATGGATGTACAGTGCCATCTGTTGTTGAGTAAAACAACTACCAGCTAACTCCTGTGCTTCAACCGTATAAACCGAGGTAATGGAAAAGCTGTATATCAGCTTCTAAAGGCTGGTTATGCTGAGCATCTCAAAGTGAACGGAGTATAATATCGTTAATTATTATACGGCAAAATTATAGAGTCTTCGCTATAGGTGATAGTGTACGTGTGGTAGAATGCATTTGTTTCGGTCGCGTTGCGTACGTATCGGGACCGCCTTCGCGATTTCCCGTAACGTAGCTGAGCGTAGCCCGTAGTTTTAGTTTCCTTTCGCTCAACGAAGAGTATGGCGCGTTGTGCGTTTAGAGTGTTACTTGACGATTGTGTAGTTTTTTTATGTGAATAATGTGATTGTGTTGTTCGTTATGGCCTATAAATACCGTGAAGATTTAGTTGGCAAACGATTTCTCTCTGTGAGTGGTGTTACGAAAATTAACGTGAATAAAGTTTCCGAATGGGGTTGGAAAGCTGGTGTTATCAGGGCAGCTTCGCTCAAAGATAACAAGAATAAAGAGCTTCAGGTAAAGCTTTATTATTTAAACTTGAATTGTCATAGAATTTTATGTGTACTTTCATTCATGATATCCGTCAAAATTAAGTACTAATCCTTGATCGATTTCGTCACTCTAATTTGTCTACGTAAGTATCTACGTACCTACGTTACAGATATAGCGAAGGTACCCTTATATATTTTATTATTTTAAATTTAGAATTTATTTTGTATGAGTTAAACGGCTTTATTTTGTATGACTTAACAAAGTGTTAAGTAGTGAGATAATGCTAAGTTGTATAAGTACCTACCTACGTAACTTTGCGGGTAGGTAGGTACTAGCTATCTATAGTAAGTTACAGTAGCGAGGGAGGAACGTTATATTTATTTATCTACCTATCTATAGGCAAAGTACTAACCTAGGAACTAGATAGGTGGCTATTGCAGAATAAAGATAGCATTACTACCTACCTAATATGTAAGTATGCACCTACCTTACCATAATCAGTTGTGAGCATTCCCATTTAAAAATATATCTAAGTAGGTAGGTGCCTACCTAAATCCCTCGTTAAACCAACTTAAACCTAGACGGTTTTACCTGTCTTGGTAGGTAAAAACAGCTAAGCCATGATATTATGTATAGGTATAATTACCTACCGTCTACCGTCTGTTTAATACTTACATACAATATTCTGTGGTACCTACAGGTAGGTACTCAGGTATCTATATATTTATCCGTTCACATGATTGATAACTGACTATTTTTTAACTCCTGACGCAAGAAGACGCAAGTTCAAAGTATTTGGAAGTCCAAAATCCTAGCGTAGACGTTAATTTTATAAGTTTACGTGTGCAGGTATCTGTGTATCTGCTGTGGCATCGTAGGTGTCCTACCTGCTTTCGAAAGAATGGGCCGATTTCGATAAGGTTCTCTTTATTGAAAATCAATTAAAACTATCATTTTTTTTTTCTATATAATGAAGTATTTGAGAATAAGCCTTGGCCTGTGAGAATACGTAGGTAGGTAGGTTTTTTCGGGGATTTTAACCGACCGACATTTGTCAATTAAAACTTCGTCTCTGCTAATGAGGTACCCTTTGTTACAACAACCACTACTTTCATGTCTTCTGTGCAATTACCCAAGTAGGTAGGTAGATATACCTATAATAATAAGTACCTACATATTAGACATGGAAATATGCAGGTACCTTACATATTAGGGAATAGGGAAGTAAGTAGGTACCTGTGAGAATTATTCGTAACTATGTACCTCATCATCACATCATCATCATCACATCATCATCATCACATCATCATCATCATATCAGCCAGAAGACGCCCACTGCTGGGCATAGGCCTCCCGCAGAGATCTCCACAAAGGCCGGTCCTGTGCTTTCCGCATCCAGCTGGTACGCGATCCTTACCAGGTCGTCGGTCCACCTTGTGGGAGGCCTACCCACGCTGCGTCTTCCGGCAGGTGGTCGCCACTTGAGAACTTTACTGCCGCATCGGCCATCTGTTCTTCGAGCTATGTGCCCTGCCTACTGGCACTTCAGTCTGGCAATCCTTAGAGCTATGTTGGTGACTTTAGTTCGCTTGCGGATCTCCTCATTTCTGATTCGATCGCGCAAAAAGACTCCGAGCATAGCTCTTTCCATTGCCCTTTGGGTATCAGTAAGCTTTCTTATAAGGCCCACAGTGAGCGGCCACGTTTCAGTTCCGTAAGCCATCACTGGCAACACACATTGGTCAACGACCTTCGTCTTGAGACACTGCGGTAGTTGGGACGAAAATATATGGCGTAGCTTCCCGAATGCTGCCCAACCGAGTTGGTATCGTCGATTGACCTCTTTCTCAAAATTGGACCTACCTAGCTGGACTATTTGTCTTAGGTATGTATAGACGTCAACAACTTCAAGTGGAATGCCTCCAACTGTCACTGGAGTAGGCACAACATGGACATTCTACATAATTTTCGTCTTATCCATATATTCATTTTAAGACCTACTTGTTTAGAGGCACTACAGAGGTCATCGAGCATTTTGCCCAAGTCTTCCAGGGTTTCAGCCATGACTACGATATCGTCAGCAAATCTGAGGTGAGTGAGGTACTCGCCGTTAATATTGATGCCAAGTCCGTCCCAGTCTAGAAGCCTAAAGATATCCTCCAGTGCAGCGGTGAACAACTTCGGTGATATGACATCACCTTGTCTAACACCTCGCTGCAGCTGAATAGGATCTGTGGTTTTATCCTAGAGACGAACTGACATAGTGGCGTTTTCGTACAAACACTTCAGTGCTTCGATATATCGATAGACAATTTGGCACCGCTGTAGAGACTGGAGCACCGCCCAAGTTTCGATCGAATCGAAGACTTTCTCATAGTCCACAAACGCCCAGCATAATGGCCGGTTATACTCTTCTGTCTTCTGAATAACCTGCCGCAGCGTATGTATATGGTCTATGGTACAAAAACCTTTTCGAAATCCGGCTTGTTCGGGAGGCTAGAAGTCATCAAACCTGCGTGCGAGACGATTCGTAATTACTCTCGAAAACAGCTTATACATATTGGTCTGAAGTTCTTCAAGAGAGCCTTGTCACCGTTCTTGAAGAACAATATCACTATACTTCTGTGCCATGCTTCCGACGTTTTTCCCTTGAAGATGACGGAATTGAACAGCTTCTGAAGGGTCTTAAGCACAGGTTCGCCACCAACTTTCAGAAGCTCAGCCGTACTACCGTACGTACTATGTACCTACCTACCTATAAAACGCAACACACTGCCTTGATTAGTGCTTAAGGTTGATTACGGTATTTTATTTATAATCTCAGCATATGTAGGTACGTAGGTATGTATATACTTATACGTACGTATTATAGTATGAAACAAGTAGGATAGATATTCTGTGATGCAAGGTAAACGAGGTACCTTGGCGATGGCTACTTATACTTATCTACCTTTATAAGGTACAGTAGCTACGGAAGGTAGCTAGGTTAGGTACCTACCTTATTTTATGTACCGCAGCGCAGTTATGCCTAATGCTTATGATGCCGAATAATTTCGTTGCTCGGACTAGCTAATTAGATCACCTGTAGGTACCTACCTATCTATAATAGAGATACCTACTTAATATTGATTGACATGAGTCATGACCATAACCAAAAAATATGTGAAAAAACATAGTAATACCTAGGCATAACTTGATTCTCATTCTTAACTTATAATTAACAACCGCTCCTCCAAGCCCTCAAACACTCATAGTTAACATAACAAAGTTTGTACAAAATTGGGTGAACCAAAAGCCAAAACCGATCCGAACTAGACCGAACCAGACCGAACCAGATACCTACATAATCGTGCGATTAGGCGCCGAAGAAGTTCACCCGTGCCCGAAGAGTGCAAGCACATGGCACGGGGCCGTCGACCCCGCTCTCTCCACGTTCGATGCACCGCAACGCACCGCACCCGCGGACGTTCCGAATGCTATATAAACTCTACAGATTATATAGCACCTATTTGGCTGTACGCATTCACAAACACCGAAAACACTGGCCGGTTCGGAGGCTCCTTGATAATTTTGTTTTCTTCTAAATTTAAATCGGGGACGCGGTTTCGAAGTTTATTCTTTTTTACTTTGGCGCGCTTTTTCGTGATTTTTTGTTCTATAAAATAAAAGTCAGATGATACGATTAAACGTAACCTGACAGAACAATAATTAAAAATTTAACACATTTTAACTAGAAACAAAGCTGATCATGTTCATAAGGAAGACGCCTCTCCACAACGTTATCGACCGAGTTTTCTGCCGGGCACTGCAACATTTCCCCTTCTGTTTTATCTACCTAAATCTCTAACGTTCACATTTTTACTTCATGTGCAACTTGCGTTGTTGGCTACGGGCTGACCTCTGTGTTTTCTTCGACAAAGGCGCAGCCCGATGGTCATGCGATGGTAGAACAAGAAATGGCGACTGCACGTACTGGTTTTACTGGTACCCTTTCTAGAAATAACGGTACCGCCGACACAGAGCACTCTCACTCACCTGTCGCTCTCAAGGTCTATTGATCCACCTCGATAGGGACACAAATATGTATACATAGTTTAATAATGTACTGTAACAAAACTTCAACCTTTTTAGTTCGTTGGTCGAAAATTTGATACCTATAAATTCGACGCAGTATTTTTTCAAATTGCGGCTTAAATTATCATAGGACCTACATTACGTTGTGGCATTAACTGACACATCATTATCGTTCGTTCACATCTTAAATAGGTATCTTACTCAACTCAAGTTATCAAATACCTAAGTCAGAGTAAGTAGGCTCTTTACCTGTGGTGGATAGATGGGTACGTAATAAAATTATGCGGTACAATAACCATGTCTTAGCAATATCGTGCGAATACATGTCATTGTTCGTTGATAATGATAATGTATCAACTCAAGGAGCAACGTGGTGTCGTGTTATATTGTATGGCGAATGAACGGATACGAAAACAAAATCCCGCCGACAGTATGGCTGATACAAAACGTTCAAAATGAGGCGACAACATAGCTACAAAGGCAACTCGCTCTGTGCGTCGGCAATGCATGCATCCGTTTATAAATAGACCACATATCTTTGAGCGCCGCATCTCTCCCACTGAGCAACACCAGCGAACCACGCCAGAACAACTTCTGTGTAGGACACAACAAAACAGTACAGCAACGATTGCATTACATTACAAGCCTTATCGGCTCCAACATAAAGTGCAGATTCGTGAATTGTAGCCGGTGACATTGTCGTGGAACTTATGAAATCGCAGTCGGAGCTGGCTGAGAAAAGCAGATGGTGTATTTCGGGATCTTACCTAGCTATAACAAATTTGCGTTTTTAACGAGATGTCTTACAACAGTCGGGCCTTGTGAAGACTCTTAAAGCTTATTTAACAGCTGCGTAAATTGGCAAAAGATTGCTATGTTAGTGCCATGGCATTTACTAAAGTAGGTACCTAGAGTGAAACGCGATTCGGTCAAAACGTGACGTCCGCTCAGGTGATGGCTGCCCTCGGTCGTCCAGGAAGCATTATGCATGTCACACTGGTTACTAGTAGGTCGCTATATCTCCTACTCGTTTTTACAAGTAGATACCTCTATTACCGAACATTACTCCAGAATACCTTGTGATGACTAAAAGCTCTTGTAACATCAGAATTACGAAGTTTCTTTTTAGTCTCCCAACTTCCCAAGTTACCTGTCTCGAAACTCTCAACAAAACATAATTGAAATGGTTGAATTGTTTGATGAATATTTTTTAGAACTCGGTTAACCGGATACAAAAAGCCATCCGACCTTGACAAGGTCAGGGTTTTATATTGAGTTTGTAACTTTGTACCAAGAGAATCGAGAAGCGGATCAGTTGTACCAGCATTTGTCTCTAAACACGCGGCTGCCGGAATTTTATGTTTACAAAACACGCACTATATCGTATTGCGGGTACCTAGAGCGCGGTATAGAAGAACTACCCACGTACGAGTCCGGGTCGCTTGACAAATGATTCACGTAACATTTTTTACGAGCCGATAGTAATTTAAGAACGCCCCGCCCCCGCCATACTACGGCGTGGATTACGTAACGTCGTAAACAATCTATAAACATGCGGAAATTCGGAGTAAAGTGAAAACTCATCAAGGAGATACGAAACAGGCGCCTAGAGCTGTCTTCCTGGTGGATAAAGATTAAAGCGTTATTATAAAATGCTCCACAAAACTGTTGAAAAATCTATATATATACAAAATAATTTGGAATCTAAAGACTTACACATGATTATCACAAACACAGTTACTGATATGTGCAAATCTGATGATCATAACTCATTACTACAATCACTCACCGAGAGATGTCGAAAAACTAACGACAAAGTTTATAAATTCAAATATTTCCATAACTAATGAACTGATTTCAAATTAATTAAATTGGCTTCCAAATAATAAGACAACTGAGAAAAGGTCAGACAGGAATATGTAAGACTAGGAGGACTACCGAGAAACGCGATATATCTTGACAACGCTTGACAAAATAAGAAACGCAAGAACACGATCACCCTTCTACAACTTTAACCCGGACATCAAGAATAATTGGGAAATGTTCTGTAATATAAGAATCCTTTAGCGGGTTACTGCATCCGAGTCCCTGGCTGTGCGATCTGTGTTTACCTTCGGCTTCGATATTATTTTACTATGTTTTTTTCCTTTTTCTGTCTTAGCTAAGCCTACTGTTATCATTATAGGTCGCATTTAGAAAGTTACCCCAGAATCAATTGGTAGGCATGGTTAAATATTCATCTCGTATGGTTGTACCGAGTATGAAACGCGCAATATAATTAACCGCACCAACCCACGTACGTCATAAACTCCCAACATTCGCTTCGACAGTCCCAAACACTCATACATGCGGCGGTGTAGAACATAGATAATTGCGCTATCTTCAACTCCAGCTGATACGGAGCCAGTTGTGCAAGTGTCGGCGTGCAGCTCAAAGATCGCGAGAGCACGGGGGGATGTAGGTCAGCGGGGAGGCGAGGGGGGAGCCCTTAGGCCACTTATCAACGAGCGGGCTCGCCGGGGCCGCTACTAACTCGGGGAAAGCGTGTCTCGCTTTTTTGGTACCACTGTTTTTATGTCCAATCCTATGGATGGATGCATAGATAGAACTATCAATGTACCGCGCTACTCGTGTGCCAGAGTCCCGTTGAACGGGATCGATTCCGCTCCAGAGCTGTAGATGACTGCGAGGTTATTTGTGGATATGTGCAATCGATTTACGATAAGAGTGTTTATTTGATGGGTTTTGGTGCATCATCCATCCATACTAAGTTTTATGAGACTGTTCGTAAACCACTTCTGGGTTGCAAGGCTCTGTCTGCCACTCCTTTTAATCCAATGGTTACACCGTCCGTCAATTACAATTTCCGCTTTCTAATAAAACTCGAGTCAATCTTCGTTTTTGTATAGCAACGCTTTTATCGCCATTCCGTCTTCTAATGATGGGCGCAACTTTCACAAAAATTAAGATAAATTAAAGTTCTATAACGTAACTGGAAGTGAAAACGCACTTTGCGTAGGACGCTTTCCATCTTCCCTCCCAGTTTCGTGTGGGCGGCTACGACTGACTGACGGACGTGCGAGTAATTTGCGGTGTACGTATTAAATCAGCCGAGCAGGTGTTTAGTTGAATATGTAGGAACTCTAACTAGCTAACCTACTCAAGTAGTTAGGAAAGTAATCAGCTAGCTCATTATCTAATCTAGCTCACTCAATGCATTTACACTGCTACTGATGATATGCAACGTCAGTTGTGTTGTGATGCATAAACCACGATGATTTGTTAACTCATTCGTTCATTGTTATGTAGATAGCAATCCTCTCTCCACGTGGAGACGTAGCGTGGGTAGGCTTTCCACAAAGTGGACCGACGACCTGCTAAAGATAACAGGTACCAGGTGGATGCGGAAGGCACCGAACCGGCCTTTGTAGAGATCTCTGGGGGAGGCCTATGCGTAGCAGTGGGCGTCTTTCGGCTGATATGATGACGATGATAATGACTCTCTCTCCTGTCTGCCAACCTCTTCATGTCTTTATAATCCCCGGCGCTCACTTTTTCCTTCACGTTCTTCCAATATTCAAATGTAGACCTTCCTCTTTCTCTGCTTCCCTCAATTTTCCCTTCTATAATCACTCTTAAAAAGTTGTTATGGCTTATTACATGTCCTAGCGATTTCCCCCTTCTGTTCTTAATCACTTAAAGTAAATTTCGCTTCTTCTTTGATATAACACTTTTTCCTTTCCTTTTCATTCTTCTCCAGCACCACATTTCAATTGCCTCCAACCTCTTCTTATCCTCCAGTCAGCGTCCACGTCTCACTGCCGTACAGTGCAATACTCCGGATATATTTAATCAACTTTAATCAATTGTTTTTTAGATAATATATTATTTACAACTACTTTTTATTTTAATAGGTTTTAGGAAGGCTTTTTCTATACATATAAGATAAATTGGTGCTTGGGTTAATTTACGAGTCTATATATAGACATACAACCCTGGCTACAGCCGGGACTGACTGCTCGAATGACGATGATGACATAGAAATACAACATGGCTATCTAGATGAATATTAGAACATATTAATGGCAGTTGTTATAAGGTTGATGATATATAGTTATAGTTTCGGTGCCTGTAATATCTTGTGCTTGTAAAATCTTTAAATACTTACAGATACTGGACTACCTACTATAATAAACACAAAAACCCTCTGAATCGAATGGTAGTACAGCAGGTTGTGATTGCGACGTAGGTAATGGCACCTACTACATCAGTTCCAAACAAAGATACGTGAGGTTTGACTCATTGTGAAGTGCCCTTCGTCACTCGAGTGGCCTCCAACGACTATATGGGTAACATAAAATTAGTTCCATCGTGATATTACTCGTTTGTGTATTTTTAAATCGTAAGTTCGAACGCTGGTACAACTCAGGCACGTTTATGTATCGTGTACTTCGTTTTATAACTTGGATTGCTTTTAGTTAAGGTTCGTTTCGAATATAATTATTGCATAAATATAAAACATTATTACATAAAATATATTATTTAATTTGCCTATAGTTTACCTATATACACTTAAAACTAATTAGATATGGTGCACAAATAAAAAAATAAAAATTTCGAATTAAGTAAGTACCTACATCGTTAATTGCTGACCGCAGCAAGTGGGCCAATGTGGTATTTGCCTGACATTAATGTCTTAGATAATATATTGAAATTTTTTTGCATATAATTACAATATAAACCAAGAGCCCTTAAGAAATTTTAAAATACGTTTGATACAAATAAAATACTTACCAACATTTCTAGCCATTGCTTAGCAGACGGTTTTGCGCAAGAAATGAACAAAGACGATCAATAATGTGGTACGGAATCATACAAAGTGACAAACAATGCTCTTTGTGCTTGTGCTGCGTCGCAATCAACATTATTAGGTACTTGGAGAACCGAGTTTTCTTCTTGAAAGCCAGCTAGCTAGCATTAGCTAATGTTACTAATAGGCTAGCCTTTATAATCAGATTTATTATTCTGAGGATATCCGGGTTGGATTAGGTCAGAGTTCTTGATTTACCAGATACGGTGGTACGGATTTCCTAGAGATTCCCACATGTATAAATTGTAAACAATATAAAGACGATGAAAATGTAAAAAAGGAAAGTAAAAGTGTTCTTCTAATTTGACAGAGTAACTATGATGAAACGATAATATTTCGCTCCTCATGATACGTTCTTTCGATCAACCTTTCGAACATTCGCGCATCGATTCTAGTGAGATCATTCTAGTACTTGCTATATTATGTAGTTACTAAGTATGAATTGATTTTGTACTACTGTGCTAAGGAAGATTAATTAGTTGCCTTGAATTACCTTAAACGCACAGATGTAGCTACCTACCTTCTGCAGGTATACTATTCAAGCATTTTAGCGGAATTCCGGTTACGATATGTTGCTACCTATCTTTCTATACCTAAGGTCGAGAACTCGTCACATCGTACAGCCGAAACTTCACAAGAATTCATACAATAACGGGTCGATGCGCTAAGAATTTCTTTCCTGCGATTATATAAACAAGGAATTTCGGTTTCGGGTGGCACCACCACACGTGGATGATTAGAAATAGCTTGCCCACCTCCCAAAGCTCGCCGACCCAAATACTCGACGCGCCTTCACGACTGATTCTCATGTAATGCTACTGCTACCAGTCCAAAAATACCTGTAAGTACATACATTAGTTAGCGTATTCGGTAGTCACTAGAGTTTACTTCCAGTTTAGCAGAGTTACGAGGTATATCTAGTGCTAAGTTCTTCTGTAAAATAAAGCGTCTAACAGCCTCTTGTCCACGATGTTCAACTATCTGTTCAGCTAGCAAGCCAAAAGGCAAATTCTTTAACGTCACAGCTAAATTTAACTTGACCGTTATTGAAACATAATCTCCTTGCTTGAAATTAATCGGAACAAAAAGCCAGACGCGTACGGATTAACTTCTTATATCTACATACTATGAAGAGAGAATTGTATGCAGCTGATAAGATATTGCCTACAAAGTGCGTTGGCTTGCCATCCTGAGGACGTTTGCCTTTATACCTACATGTGACCTTGCTGCCTACCTAATTTAGTTTGTTTAGGTATAAGTTTAGAAGTTTTAGAACCCATCCAGGGTTCAGTGCCGGAGTTCAAAACTGTCGTTTATCATAACTTGCCAGCTTCTAGCTAATGTTATAATTATTATAATGCGAAAGTTTGTCTGTTACGCAATATCACAACGCGGAACGAACGGATTGGTCACACTATTCCATTACTTACAGGGCTTATGTAATACGTACTTACTTATAGTAGTTTGAAGATAGTTAAATTGCTTTATCGCTGTTTAAACTATTTTTGTTATCTCTGAGTACTTATTATTTATTTAGAGTAGATAAATGTTGTGATTTACTAATATTTTATCAAAATATCAACCAGTTCATATGGATCACCAGCTTGGCGTCAAGCCTGGAGTCCGCCTTCATACGTTCTTACTTTCTTACATACCCTTGTTCAATCCGCTCAATTTTCGGCATATTTAGGAGACGGCACTCTTGCAGCTTATCTGCGATATCAATATTACGGACGTGCAGGCTATCGCGAACTCAACTGGATGGAAATTGGATATATCATAGGTACCCCATAATTACCGCAGTGTCTCAAGACGAAGGTCTTTGACCAATGTGTGTTGCCAGTGATGACTTACGGATCAGAGACGTGGCCGCTCCCTGTGGGGTTAATAAGAGAGCTCACTGTCACCCGAAGGGCAATGGAAAGGGCTATGCTAGGAGACTCGTTGCGCGATGGAATCAAAAAAGGAGGATATCCGCAAGCGACCCAAGGTCACCGACAAGGCCCTAAGGATTGCCAAGCTAAAGTGGCAGTTGGCAAGGCACATAGCTCGAACAACAGATGGCCGATGGGGCAGAAAAGTTCTCGAGTGGCGATCACGTACCGGAAGCCGCAGCGTGGGTAGGTGTCCCACAAGGACAATGGACCGACGACCTAAAGATCGCAGATACCAGCTGGATGCAGAATTTAATTTTGTCAACTGTAACCATAGGAGACAACAGCGCGCAGTTTGCTGATTTTCGTGCGTATTATTCAACCAACTTCTCTTTCACCGCAAGATTTATTGGTGGATTGTAATCGGAAAAATATACCTCGTTTTGACGCCCTTCCCATGGGTCAACTGGTTATTTGCATACCAATTTGTATGATAATCTGTCCAACGGTGAGTACTACAGTACCACAGCATGTTGGCCCAGTAAAAACAGCAAGGCAGTCTTGACATAACAGCCCATCTTTATGTTCCTGCTTCTGTTGTTTTTCATGTTTTGTTCATTTGCAAAATGTTTACCACCAAGTGAGACCATTAAAGAATTGCTTATGCCTATTTCGTGCATATTTCTCCATACTGTCTACACTACTCAATGGATTTTAATACAGTTTTCACGAAGTACCTATATTCATCCACATTACAGCCATTCACCTAGGTCTTAGTATGTTTTTGAAGTGCGAAATCAGGTCTACAATATAAATAAGAATATAATATACCTTGCACCACAAAGTGACACACCACCAGCACGAACAAGCCTGCGACTTCTGTCCGCAGCGTCTGCCCGTGAGTAATCGTCATCTAATTCCCACTTCCGCATACCGCTAGCCTTGGTGTCTATCGATTTACTCGTTTGGAATACGGCGTCAAGCGCTCTTCACTGCCATTGGTCACCTCGCGTACCTTTAATGACGAACTTTGGACGTTTCAAATCGGTTTTTTCGAGTACCAGCTCGATGTTTTGCTATCAATCGGAAACCCCAATCAATGGGCTTGAGCACGATGATTTTCTTGCAAATGTACATCATAAGCGCATCGTTTTGGTCTGACTTACACTATAATAAGTACCTATCCATTACGTATTATGGATTGTGCACAATCCGGCAGATTGCATTCCTATAGTTCGTGGGCTAACTATTTTCAAGCGCGAAGATTTTATCAAAACCCGCCACATATTTTAGGCTTAAATCCAGCAGAGGATTGATTGATGCGGATGATGCAAATTCACGAAATAAATGTTGTAAGAATTTTAAACATTGATGTTTTCTCCGAGTAAAAACATGAGCTTTCTAGTCACATCTCATCATATCTAAACGCACGCCTTACAGACCAAACCCTTCGCAGTTGAACACTATGCAATTAAAGTGGAAGCAAAAACACGGACGCTGGCAGCAATAATAATAATAAAACGCATGAGCCGCCTTGCGCACACGCAGGGATCCACGAAGCTGAACTAGGAAGAGTGGTGCGATCACGCGACGCGGGCCACCGACGCGCATCGAGGTAATTAACTGGCCAGTGCAGCGAACGCGATGGTAGTACTAGTGTCCAAGGTATTATCGCGATAATAGCAAGGTATGAAGTATTAGTGATAGGTATGAAGTAATGGGATTGGGCGCCTTGTTACAGCAAGTAGTAGGTACAGTCGTTCAACGAATAGTTGACCACTTGATCGTAAGGTATTGAAAGGGCGGAAGTAAGTAGGAAGATGAACAGCATACCTTGAATAAGGCTAGCTCTCCCAGCTAAAGCAATCTGGGCCACCCTACTAAGGGCTAGTCTAAGAACAATATTACGTTTTATCGCGTCAAGTACTAGCTAGCTGATACTAAACGGTTATCTGATAGCAGAATCTCATCACAGAATGTACCTATTATGATTACCATTGTTGTACATGTGATACTTGGCCCTCCGTTTGCGTTCGTGATTTGCAGTCTTTCGATTGCCTTTGGTTAGGTTTAAGTTTATCTTAATGAGATGGCTGTATCCTCAAGTGAGTACTTTCACTTCAATTGAAGCCATCTTTGTCGATCGTATCCCACAGGGGTAAGCAGAGACGTTCGAATGCCATAAACTAAGATCCTGGCACATCTCTGTCTAATTTATCACAATATTTTTGTACTGGGTAATACCCTACAACGTACTATATGCTGACGTCTTGGATCTTTCCCAGCAACAAACTACTTTATCTTCACAAACAACTAAACTGAAAACAAAATCACGGTGCATACTAAAATAATAATAAAAAACATTCTCATTCTTCGTCTATTGGAATCATTGTGGTTGGATAAAAAAATATTGTTTTCTGGCACCATGACCAACCGTGACCGGCGGCCTTGGTCGGTGAGCGGCGTCTGAGGTTTCGCTCTGCAGCCTGCGCGAGTTTCGCAACCGCCGTCTGGATCTGCGCAGTTGGGTCTCCGTCTTGTCTTAAATTAATTTGTAGAATTTTGTATGCAGTATTTTATAGTTCAGTATTTTTGTTCTGTTGTAATAGGTACCTTATCAATGATATTATGAACCTCTCACACAAGTCAAATCAATTTTCTCCGTACCAGTACTTTTTTTAGCTAAATTTAAAAAATTACATATTTTGGTGTGGTTCCAAATACTTCAACAGGAACTTTCACTCACGCATACTAAAGTTGTGGAATGAGCTCCCTGGAGAGTAACTACAACAAGGAGTTCTGCAAAGGGGTGGAACGTTTTTACAGGGTTGGACACAAACTTTCACAGGTTTGCTGTAACTGTATTGTTTACCATTAGGCAGGCAGGCCGTAAACTTGTTTAGCATTGCCATCTTAGTAATATAATAATTAAAAACACTGAGACTAACTAAACATGAGTGTAACGATTTATAAATTTTGAATAAATGAAAACCAATCACAAAAAACCCGTGTCTTGTTACTATAAAGTTTTTGAACAATAATTTATCAATGATAACTTTGTGCCGATTATTATTTCTCTGAATATCAGAGAGTATTTTGTATCGTTGCGAATAAAATATCAATTTACTATTTCTAGGGCAGAACAAATAAGTATTTCAATATCCATTTACCTAGTTAGTTTTTTATTTACTCGATTCGACTATCACAGAAATCCAATAACACAATGAGCCAGCTAAGAAGACCTTGTACCTGCTTGCTATTCTAGACAGATAATTTATTGAACTAGTGATCCGAGTCCGTTATGAACCGTTGTCTTGAAAATTACTAGGTATTGCGTTCATGCAGCACGAATTCGTTGCAACAACTAGTTCTAGATCCTATGTCCTATTACAAGCGTGACTAAAAGTTGTGTTAGCATAACGTATATTATTATGTAATATGTTAGAAGTTCGCTCCTTCCTTATAAATAATTAGCCCTTATCGAATCTTTCTTCGGTGCTCAGATTCGAACCTCGATTCGAGGCTAGAGTAAATAAGGTGAAAATTAATAAATAGGCTGTTCCTAGACAGGCATACTGCATCATCGGCCGCATTGTCAATTTCCACCTGATGAGATAGTGGTCAAATGCCTGGCTAGTCTAACTACGACTACTAAAAATAACCTTTCGAGCTAGGTGAAATCTCTTAAAGCATAATTTCTAACCCTATTCTTCTGTTTCAAAATTCTGTTACTCCTTACTATTCTTATGGTAAGCTGACTACCTCGCTTCGAGTCGAGTTCTAGATTTGAGACAGTAACATCCGTATTCAAACTATTATCACATCACCACATTATGCCAGTTATAAACCCAGGCGGATCTTAGGAAAGAATTCTTCTACTTAGTTGACACTTTGTGTTGTGCATTTTTAATGGAACACTCTTATAAATACTAGTTCCACTAAATATAATATATTTATAAACTTTTAATTAATTGCGACCGGTTTCGGACACCATCTTGCAGCAGTTAAAATGTATTAGGTACCTATGTGTTTAAATAAGTTTATACATTCAGTACAACTAGTGTATAAAAGTGTTTTAATCTATAATACTTCTACAACTTAATATTATAAAAATCAAATAGTAGTATTTAGTAAAGCTTACATCCAATCTTTCTAGGCGCTTTCGGGTGCTGGCTCTCGACATGTTTACATAACTTTTCAGACTCCTTAAGTTCCGACATTATCATCCATTACTCAACGTCAACTACATCAACCCTTATCTACCTGGCCAACATCACATGGTGCAAGTTACAATGTCTAATAAGGGTAGCGATAAGGCACCGCATGTGGATGACGACCACCATTACGCGAGTCCAGCTAGCGCCCTAATGAAAGCCCGGACTAATTAAATTTCCCGAGGTAGGTAGGTAGAACACTTCCCTCCCCCTTTGGTTCACAAAGGAAACTTTGGAAGGCTTGCAAGTACCAAAAAGTGTTGGTTGAGGTATGCTACGCGCCCATGCTATTTTTGATACTTGCTGATTGTTTTTAATAGCTCTATATAAACACCTCGTAATAGGGTATATGCGTGTTAAATAAATTCGTTTTTTTAAACGGGCCAAGTCACATAAGAACTATGTCGGAAGAACAATGGACCGGAGTGAAATATAACTCTTTTTTGTATTATTCAAAAATTATTCTAATTATTACATTCTCGTAAATCTAGCTTAATACCATTTTTTTAATTTAATACATTAAAAAAATAGTATTTACGCAACAACCAATGGGGTATCGGTCACGATAATGCCGATACAGTGTTATTAGGTAAATGATAGATAGAGGAACACATTATCCAATTATGTAATTCAATAGGCTTCATTTATTAATTTATTAGTTCATTACACAGTTTAACAGTAATTGCAAAGAATTACATTGTTTCGTTTGGATAAATAAGTATCTTCTATCTATCTATCTTACATTAAGTGAAATTAAAACTGTTCTTTTAAATTCTCATAAATTTCAAAATCTTTTACGTACCAGGTAGAGTAAATAAATAACTTTATTTTTACTTATATTTGAAAGCCCTTGAGCAAGAGCACACTTCTCTCAACGATGAACTCAGATTTTCTAGTAAAAAGTAGCGCATATTAACATGTTTGTTTTAAAAGCTTAGAATCAGCAACACAGTCTATGACGCTATCCACTATATTTATTTTGTTTTGTTTGATAATGATAAGACACGCCCACCACTTCGTACCTGCATACTTAGGTGGAATATTACAAATATTACGTCACATTATTAGCTGTTTTCCGTAGTTCCTTTCCTATCCAAGTAGAATTTCAGTCATGTGGTCTAGCAACTTTCCAGTGGGTCTTTTTATGTTCCTAGCATCTAAGTAAACTGGTGTTCTATCAATGCAAATATTTTTGAAATCGATTCTGTCATCGTTCCAATAATTATTAAAAAAAAATCCGAAAGCCATGTTATGGCAAGCTCATCATGGCCTTACCCCACCAAAAGTAATTTCTATCCAAAGTCTATGTTACGATGTAGGCCAAATGAATGTTTCATTTTGGATCAGACCACTATACTCGTATGGCCCTTATGGGACCAAAAACATGAAATGTTTGCATCTTTCGTTTCAAATTTAGATGTCTGCTAACACACACTAACCAAAGCTACTAAGATAAACACATCCACCACTCAGAACAATGTTGTCACTCAGTGGTTGTCACAATATTATAAAACACATACAACATTGTATGTTTATGTTATGTAAATTCTTGTTTGTAAATGATAACAACGGGTACTATCACAACGACTTACTATAAATACACTTGATGGAAACATTCCAAGTGGCTGTTTGTTGTACGTAACAGTTCTTTACTTACACACATACTTGATATCGTATCCTGTTGTAAGTACATTAGATATCTTTAAAAGATATACAAAGATAACCAGCCAAACGAGAAGGGTTTAATTAATTAATTAATTATAATAACCGCGCTACATACATACACATCAATGCATACCTTAGCCTTTGTAAAGCATTCATTACATGAATAATAACATACTATCTCATTTTAAAAGAAGCGTTGTTAAATTAATAATATATTATATTAATTAGGCTATGACTAGCAATGGATATAAGTTATGAATAGTCGCCAAGTAATAGGTAATCTAGTATTAATCAATAAAACCAATGTACTTAAGTATGTAAATAAGTTTACTAGGAACCTTGAAATCTTGTTTGGAAGATTTCAAGGTTCCTAGTAAATCCTTCTTTATGAAACGCAATTTGACTCCGCAATCCAAGACATGGTGCTGCTATGACCTTATCATCACTTACCATCAGGTGACCTGCTTGCTCGTTTGGCCCCCCTCTATCTTGTAGGTATATAAAATATATGAAAAAAATTTCGATGCAGTTTATTCTGCGACAATATATATCAAAGCCAGATTTGCCAAGATTTCAATTCTCCCCAAAACTTATAACTTGATCCCCAGGGCGGTGTACCTGTGTGTGACCTCGATCAGTGGTCGCACCGCATTTGCAGTGTTGTATTATTGTGCAACGGCAACACGTTGATAGAATGCGCACGCGCCTCTCCAGTCCACCTTACTCGTGCAGAACCGGTCGGGTGAGTCCGGCTCACTTCGGCTGTACTCGGGTCGGGTCGGGCCCTCAGCGCGATTTACTTTCACAAGTCTTCGATCTATTATACCTACTATAGCTGGACAATGTAAAATTGTTGCAATGGCTGATAGGACGTACAAGCAGACTGTGACAGTTAGGTATTTAATACTTGCTTCGATCAACAACTACCAAATTATAGGTTGATCGAAGCTGCCTGCGATGTTGTGTTTCTGTTTGAAGCGTTGGCCGGAGTAATTATAGACATGAGGTCAGTTCGTCTTCACAGTGACAGCACACCTGCAGTTCAGCATTTTTGTTACACATTGATGGAACCTAATAGTAGGTTCTGTTGTAAATGTTAGGAGCGATTATTTTATTACCACACTGTACATCACACACTGCTCCTTTAATACTATGATAAGACTCACAACATCTATCGATGTATTTTATATCTTTAAAACTACGGAAACGATTGTGAGTCGTGTTGTAAATTGGGCAAAACCTAAAATAAACGCAATAATAAACAATATACTGCGTGACTGCTTTCCATCAAGCAGGCCGTAAGCTTGTTTGCCACCTTAGCGGAAAAAAGGTTGAAAGAAATCAACTTCTTTATCTAAAAAAGCAGAATAGGGACAACAGCTGTGAAGTTAAACTATTATTTATATCCAATTCTTTCTACCCTATTATTTCTATGCGAAGAACAATGTGTTGAAGTTACAAAACCTGAAAGTTGGTCCGCAAATTCTATAATGTGTTTCTTTTACGAAGTTGAGACTAAGATATACAGGTGGTACCGCGTTATGTTGAGCGAGCGTATTTTCCCCGTTAGTTTAATTCCTTGGCCTCATTTTCAAGGAAAGCGTGGTGTATTCGAGAGTCTTGAGACTGTATTTTTACCTAACTGGCTTTGTTGTCTGTATTTTACGAGTTATAAAGTGCCAGGCGGTGGAACTACCGCGGTTTAGTTTTGCTATTTTGATCGATACTTGCTTGTAAAGGCTAATAAATTACACGTAGATAATTACGAAACCAAACCTTTGAAATATATGGCAATTAAAAAGAACTTAATATGTTTGAAGACTCATATCACAATCAAAAACTTTTCAAAAAAATATTTAACCAATACCTTATTTTTTATATACCGCGCACATTCATTCTTGATCCTGCAACAATGTCAGCCAATAACAACGTCGCATTTAATGACGTGACGTGCCCGACCTTTGCATTGTACATGCGTGCAATGAAACCTAACGGCATATTGGAAACAAAGAATAAAAGGCAAGGATCTGTTCCATATTCATGTCATTGGAGGCCTTTTGAGGAAATTAAGTACCTACCTAATTGCTTTGTATACATTAGTGGCAACATGTTTTAGTCTTTTTTCTCAAGGTAAATGTAAAAGCGAGAGCAAATTATAAGCGTTAATAAACAAACATTATGAGAATTTAATTTAAAATACATAATAAGTAGGTATGTGCCTACAAGCAAGCATGTCTTATCGCATAGCGATAAATCTAACTTATTGTGCATATTTGTAACGCGTGAAAGGATATTATTTATTTAAAAGTAGGTACCTACCCGTAGTAGACTAATAAAATAAAATGAAAAAAGTCAATGTGCCTAATGTGGGTCATTTTCATTCGGAGTAAAATACGACACATATTTTTTCTGTTCGATACATGTTTTTCAAAGAGAACATTATAGTATATTCTTTCGTGTATGTATGTGGTCAAGCTTAACACCGTGTGGATTATGAAATAAATGTCCTGAATGAACAATCATACTTAATTTTATTTTATGTAGATATTTCTGTTCTACATCATAATAATATGCAAGAAGTCGAAACTGCAAACATTCAATAATAGCAGGCTATAGCCTCTCCAGCTCCACTAACTGATATGAATTTGAGTGTTTGGGAGCATTATGGAAGGTCGAAAGCGCAGAATGTCAAAATTGCAAGAAACAAGGCGAAAAGCCGCAACAATTAAAAACATAGCAACCACCGAAAATGGTCAATCAGTGCCTATTTCCAGGAGTGTTCTTTGACGTGCTATCTTCGGTAGTAGATAGGTACTTAGTTGACAAAAACTCGACACTCGACTTTGTGGAATCGGAACTCGACCTAGTCCCCTGGGAGCCTTACATATTCCGCTATTAAAAGTTATTTCTTTTTTTGCTTGCTGCCCTGCTTCCTGTTAGGGAAAAAACTTGTCACATTGACTTCGATAGTTCCAGAGAGTTTCCCCCAAATACTCAGTTTTGTGATAGTAATAGACAATTTATACTGCACCTGTAAATGAAATGAAATTGATATCATTTTCAAATAATGAACACAAAGCAAAAGCAAAGAAGTATTATTTGAAATCAAACAAAGAACACATAGAAAGATAAAAAACAATAATTTTTATATTTGAAATGGAATGCAATGTTAACGCGAAATTATTCTAAAATGCTTTTGAATGCAAAAAACCGCATCGAAATCGGTTTAGTAGTTTTTTAGAACTTATCAAATACCGACTTATCAGGCTGCTGCAGCGCCCCCTGATGGTGTACTACCTACCACAAAACATGTCTAAAATCCTGTCCCGAAATATTACCTTTTGATTGCAAAAAATTGCATCGAAATCCAGTCAGTAGTTTTCGAAAAAAATTGCAACAGACATAAGTAGATAAAAACACGCAAGCTGATAAACACAGAAACAACCTCTAACCCCAAACGCATTATACCGCCCCCGTTCCGTTCCGTCCGTAAAAAACAAAATTTGAAAAATAAAAAAGAAATTAACCAGCGAAGATGGCCAGCATCATTTAACGGGCGTGTTCCTCCGCGTTATTTCGGTGGTCGATGACGAAACCTCGACACTCGGCCTTGTTGCGTTACGAAACTACATTCGGCGATTCGGCGCTGGCGCGGTCGTCGACCCCGCGTCTGAGAGGACCTTGCAGTCTTGTCACTTTCGAGCAACATAACTCGCGAATTCCAAACGATAACGAGTGTGATGTTGTAAAGTATTAGCATAACATGCGGTTTTTTTTGCAAATATGTAGGTACATGCTTAGATATATTTTTCTGTGATAGTGATAGGTTATGGTGACGGTAAATTGTTTAAACCTGTTTGTTGGAATGTGATTGTGAAAGTACGGAATTTTCAGGTTAGGTTAGGTTTGATGGAATGTGATTGTAAAGGTACGGAATTTTCAGGTATTCAGCAAGACAAGGATATTGGTAGGATTTAGACAGAAAATAGGCAATATATTAGGTCCTTACTCAAAAATTGTCGTTTTGTATGATACTGGAATTTTCATACAAACAAATTTTTCTATTTCTTGGAAATGGCCAATCCGATTACGATGAAACTTTGTAGGTATAATCAGGCAACATTAAGCTAACTGGTGCATACCATTTCATTTTGATAACTACCCTTTTTTTATAAAATTGTATCTGGTTAAAGAGGCAAATCTGAAAGCCAAAACAAACACTTATAAAAACTTAAGAAAATCTTTATTATTTGATTGTAGTTTACTGGACTCTATTTTCGAAATAAAGTATGAATTTTGTTATGTTACGTACAATAAAAAAGAATTATGTAAATGTAACCCATTGATATATATATTAGCAGGAACAGAAACCTGAAATTGATATTATTATCAAACACAGGTGATCCAATCCAAGTTGTATAAATATCATGCGAGAAAATCATGAAATTTGTTAAAAAGTACAAGGTCTCTCATAAAGCAAAAATCCTATTTACCTTGGCGCTTTCATTGTGTTTGTATGTTAAATTGGTATGGGATATTAATGTTTTTGTATTATTGAAAAATATGCATACCCAAGGCACGAAACGTTTAAAAAAGACAAACCCAATCGAACGCATCTGATGAAATAAATAACAATATTTCATGGAAACCAATCTGATTTCCCACATAACAATCCGCGTTGCTTTCCGCTCGTCTTTCACTTTCATTTAATCATCTCTATCTGAGTCGATTTTACCTGCGATATGTGCTATTTCGCTTCATTGTTAATTATGCAAGTGAAATGCAATTGCTTCAATGTCAGTCTGTTTAGAAAACTATGAAGTAGAATAACTTGACATCATCATACTAGCTGAAACCTCTAATAAACGTGTACTTCTGAATACATTACTCGCAGACACGTCAATGAAAAACCCTTTAGGAATCCAGCACACATCAGCTGACAACCCGGAGGGTGATATGTGGGTCGTAGCTCCCGGCTCCGTGCGACTGAGCCGGATTTCAATTTTCTGAGCCGAGTTTCGGGCGTGGACCGATTATTCGCAACCCCGTTTTAAACCTACGGCAAATGAGGGGACCCCAGAAATAGGTCAAAACGAGGGATGGAATTGGGGCGAGCCCTAGGGAGAGAATGCCGCCGTGCCAGCCTACCCTCCGCGCTTACGAATATATACGTAACTATCTATACTATACACAGGGCCGCGTTGGCAACCACGCCAAAAACAGAACGAGGAAATGTGTCGACGTTTGCGCGCTGACTCGGCGGATTGTCGCTCCACCGTCTACTATTAAATAAACAAATGCTGACCATTGAGCTATACTAGTTTACTGCTGGAATTTTATTGTAAAAGCACTTTCGTCGCTCTGATGCTCACCGTCCCCATTTCTCAAAATATGAGGGATATATGTAAATATCTACACTCAAGCATTAAAAGTTTAAAACGAAACTGCAAGCTATGAAAATTTAACGACACATCTTTATTCTTAGCAAGTCGTATTCTTTTTCCCTTTCCCACGGTTCTGTATTCAGCACGGAGTCGTAAATAATGGTAATTCCCTTGAATTCATCAAGATGTGAGGTGACAATACTGTACGATACCGAGACGTACCTGATTGCTTGTACAAAAATCAATGCACGTACTACAATAGTAGAAGTGGCTCTTAAATTTGAGGCCAAGCAATGTTGTAATCACCACGTTATTGTTTCGCAAGCGCTAATTTTATTGCTGTTAGAACGTGATCGGAGTTTTAATAAGCTGATTGTAACGCTATCACATTGTGTTCTACTTGTAAACAACGTTCCCATTTACCTCACAGTTCTCCTTGATTATATTTCTACTCTACTACGTCATAATAATTATCATCATCTAAGCCCACACCTTCCACACCGGTCGACTCTGTGCCTCTGTCATCCATTGGGTCGCTACAACTGTCATGTCGGCAATCCCATTGCTGGTACGTGGTCGCCATTCGAGAATGTTTCTTTATTTTGCGACTCTGGATCCTATGAGTTCTGGTACGGATTTCTGCTACATGTTTTTATCTACGAAATAATTATTTGCTAAAATATTTAATAAAAAATACTTCTGTATCAGTAAATGTAGATGTTTTTTGTAATTAACATAGATTAATCATAAGTAATACTCGTAATTAGCAACAAATTTATAGGGCTTACAGACTTAAAAGCCCTTGGATTTAAAAGGAATTCAACTTGAAATGGATTTAGAAACCTTTACTGCTGTTGCACTGCTCGTGTTCTATATTAGCTCGTGTTATGTGTGCTGTTGGAATGTTAACCAAGGTCATCAAAATAGTGTTCCGGCGTACGTCAGCGTAAAAATCAGTCAATCGGATAATCCTTAAGTCTAGGTCGTAAAGTTCAATGTTTCTGAGCTCACTAATCTGTAATCAATCTTTTTTGCCACACCTACTTTTATTGTCAATAAAAGTATGACACAGAATATTAATAGGTACTATACCTATGATAATCGTAAATAGATATTAATATGTACTGCCATAATATCTGCGGAGACGGCGGCTGGGCGATCGTAGGATTCCGTTTGACCAGTGGAGTGACAATTTACAATTACTCTTTGCGAAAAGATGCAGATGGAATAAGCTAGATATCCTAATTTCGCCAAACACAACGCTGAACCAAACATTTCTAGCCCCATGATATGGTTGATGAATTAATTTCCTACACTTCGAGTTGAAAGAAAACTCGTTGCGTATTCGTATCATTATTCATTCCAATGGCTTGTAATGAATTATTCATAGGAACCGAGCACGTTGACGTAACATCAACACTTGTTTGAATTTCGCGTGCTACACGGCATAGATTTATAGTTTTACAACTTGTCTATGGTTGTGTATTAAATTAAACTTGATAGTGTTTTCGTTAATGTTAAAGATAGATTACGTTAATCGATTAATCTTGAGGATATGGTTAATTATGCCACTTGAGCTTTGAGATAATCGATATTTATTAGATGCGTTTTTTATTAAATGTTGTGTAGCTGTTTTTCATGTTCAGCAAGTGGTGAAGCAAGCCATAAACAGGCAAATATGTCCGATATGTTCGGACATGTCAGTGGATATATCGGAAAATATGTGAAGAGAGGTGCAGGTACAAGACGCTTCGCGAACAGGCCTATTGTATGAACCTCAACTTAGGACAGATTCATATATCGGTCTGCATTAAGTATGAGCTGCCCGATATGAATTGTTTCTGAATTGAGAAATCTAACAGCTGAGAAATGCTCACTTACCCGATTAGTATTTAAGCTTTTTAACTCGAAAAAAAAATTCATTTTTACAAAGCACTTTTAGCTAGATATTCCTCAAACTGCACCTAAATTTGATTTTTCACGTTCCAATGTAACTACAAGGAACCGGTTCTCCTCTAGTACCTATTCTTTTTAAGTACCCAATAAATCTACATCTAATAATCATAAAATTTTTTGACATTCATAAGTGTCATGTAAACCTGAATTGAATAAAACATTTCTGATTCTGATTCATCCAATCGCAAATTATTAATTAATGTAGACTGTCTCTCATTGTTTCGCATATTGTATCTATACTTTTGCAAAATATACACCTATATTTTTTTATAGTTATTGTTAAGACGTTAGACTGTATACATTTGATTCCCAACTGATTGAGACAAAAAACTGACGCCTACACCAAAATGTAATGGAATAATTTTAATCAAGCACCAGCTGAGGCGTGGTAGAATAATAAATGGGTAATCAAAATCCTAAACAATACTCGAATTTCGAAATCGCCCCCAGCGCTTCTGTTCGCACAATATTTTAGAAATACAAAATTTGCTCTGAGGCTAGGGACTTGTATTTAAGTTTTTGCAGAAATATTATCTTAAATAAAGATGAAAGGGATCTTCGTAATATATGTTTTCACGCTAACCGTTTAATCCTCTAAAGACTCACATTGTATGAGTTAATTATGTTAATTTTACCAATAGGCAGGTGTGATCTAACACATAAAATCAATTATGACACCATCCAGAAGACAAGTATTAGCCTCTTCTCGGGTATCATGCATGAGCAGTAGTAAAAGCAGCTAAATAATATATTAAAACAAACCATCAAGAACTTCCGTTGACCATAGGATGACTACTTGTTTCACTTCTCTCTTTTTGGGTTCTTATTAAAGTACTTCTGGTCTTAACCTATGAAATTGTTGTGAATGGCGAAGAAAACGGAAACACTGATTTTATTACCAGCATTTTTTTAAATATAACATATCGTATTAATATTATGTCGATACATTTTTTTGTCGTAAACTACATAAATAACGAAAAATAAAAAGTGATATTTTCAAACATGTGTAAAGCATTTTTTAATTAATTAATTATTAATTTATATCTTAGCAGCATATATTTTTGGAATCAACTAAGTATTAGTTTTGGATTGTTATGTAAAATAAAATATATAAATAGGTATATGGTCTAAAATACCTATTACTTAGGTACCTATAAGAGCGACTAGACCTATAAGATTTGATCGATTTCATGGATATTTCGTGTTAATTTGTAATTTGAATTTGACACGCAAAGAAGGAGTCACTGGCCTCCGATGTCTGTTAAATCTATAAAAAGAAGTCATTGAGCCACAGTTTACTTCAGTCGTTTGGAGGAAGAAAATGGAGGAACAAATAAATTTAGCTGTTGCATATTTTACTTTTGTTAAATACAGCGTCGTTATCTCTAATAAATAAATCAATGAATATATATGTGATTCTAAGCAATCCTTAATTGTGATTTCCTGGATAATTTAGGGATCGCCGTTTCCTTTTCATGCAGGACAACATTCATTTGCAATGTTATGAATTTATTCGACGTACAAATTCGCCTAACAAAATTGATCCGACTAACAGACTTGATTCCTATAATTGATACCTATCAATAACGCATTTGTGCATAACAATATCATCATCATCATATCAGACCATAGTGTGTTCGTCTTTGAACGTAGACCTCCAAATAAACAAAGCATATAACAATATACAAAGTCGAATAGAGAGCGCAGACGATCTGCAGACGACAAAGGCAAGGAGAGACAGTCTTACTAATATCAAAACAATATAATCTACATACAGTAAACAGATCTATAAAAATTTATTATAAGTGTGATAATAACTTTTTTCCTTAAATTCACCCATATACCTATTTCCTTACCATTATGTTTACTATTACTAAATAAATAATCAAATGTCTGATATCTAAAATAGATAGTATTTAATGCTACTAAGTAATTTTTTTTCTATTTTATTTAAGTACTGCATTACATCGCCCTTCTTTTTTCTTTTTTTATTATTTAAAAGTACCGTTCCCATCACCGCCCCGGCTGCGTGCGTTGACCGCTAGGAATGCGTCGCACGCAGCCAGGGCACAGCTGTTCTGTTTGACTCCTGTCCAGCCGCGTAGCATGTTTGTCGCGCGAGATATTAAGTCTCGCTCTTTTCAACACATATCGAAAGGGATATCTCACTCTCTCGCCCGCGACATAGCCTAGCCTAATGCAGTTCTCAGTTCCGGTGTGGTTGGTGACTGGAAATGACAGCGCACGATTGCACTGTGCGTAGTATAGAGGTATGGTTTAACAAAAGCCTTTTGTACGTGACATAGTTTGAAGGTTTTGTTCTTTGTTGTTTGGCAAGAGTTGTTTTGTTTATGCCTTATTGGTTGAATGGTTAGTTTTGTAATTATTACGTTAACAACAGACAAATATAGAGCATGACTAGCATGAGTATTCGCTCGTGTTCTTTGTTAATTAATATTGCGATTACAATACCGAGCGAAAATTTTAGATTCGTATCAGGCGTTAATTCGCTTGAGTCTATGTTTCATTATATCTCAAGTAAAGCTGCTCTTGTTCTATATTAGTATGTATGTATGTAATATCTTTATTGCATCAATTTATAACATTACAGGAAATAAAAATACAGTTTATAATGCAAAGGCGAGCTTATCCCACAAAGGGATTTCTTCCAGCTAACCTTTGATAAGCCAAGAAGACCTTTGATGAGCGGTGAAGGCAATCAAGATTAGTCAATTAGTCTGGTAAAGATGCACTGTAACATAAATAAAGCTAACTAAAATGAGGTACAGCGAATAAACAAGAGTCCTAAACGTCTACAACGCTCCAAACTGGATTTTTTCTTGTATTCGATGATGTAGGATAACCTACGGCGCCCTCACAGTCTTACTGCCTGTCATCTGCCCTCTGCACTCAACTGACAATGCATTTGAGTCATAACCACTCGTCTCTACAGAAGATCGATTCTACACTATCAAAGCATTATGAACAAAGATGCATTGTGTTATTTTATTGTAGGTCGATAATTGTAATCGTTCGGCACAATAACTGCAATATTGGACTAGACAAAGAATAGTTACAAGTTTTCTCTGTCTGGTCTGTCCGTGCTCTGTATCTATGTCACCATTTCAGTAAACTTTTCCGTCAGTTTTTGCGTGAAAGATCGTCCAATCGTCGATATACTTACAGCATTTATTTATTAATTTTTAAGTACCCATTATATTCTTTTAAATCTGCAATAAAGTATCATTCATTTATAATATGAAAAAATAGGATATAATTGCTGGGATATTATCCTATTCCTACGAAAGGAAAGCGATTTGCTTTTTGTCTTTGGGGTTAGAAAAATAGAATAAACTATACCAACAAAATACGCTCTTAAAAATAATTTGTCGAGCACTACAACATTTTATGAAATCCAACTTGAACCCAACTCAATTCTCTTTATTTATTTATTGCACTGAGGCGAAACAGCTACACAGCACACAATTACGCGAAAGGGAAGGTATGTCTGTACATACCAGCAATTATACTGTAGAATCGTATGGCACGTACTACATAGCAAGGTAGGGTAGAAAGAGGTAGGGTAGAAAGGGGTATAATAAGCAGTAAGGAAGCTACCACGGAAGGGCCGGGACTAGGGACGACCGACGTTCCGTATACCTAGTATACGTAATAGTATGGGTATGGCGTATGCTAGTATTATGTCGATATGCGTTAGAGCGTTGATGTACTGAATATTTTGGAAGCGCGATTTATACATAGAACAGTAATTATCTAGTTAATTTGCCTATTTAGTGCTTCAGAAGTAAATATAATAAAAAAGTGGTATCTATGAGGTCCTGTGGTGTTCAATAAAAAGCGGCTGGGGATACACAGAGGGGTTTTAGTGGGTTTTGCCCTTTTCGGGCAATCCCACATATTCACTTCTCTCCCCCAGATGTAGTGGGAAGATTCTGAAGATTTTCCCTCTAAGAAAAAGGTGCTAAACTTATATAAGTGTCGCACCATCCATATGGATAACCGAATGTGTGAATAAAATATTGTGATACTTTATATTATATTACGATTTTGTGTCTCAATACCACTGTATAATATAAATTTAAGTTTTCTCATCAATATCAATCATATCCATAGATGGTAATCTCTGATGCTGTAGTCATTAGGCCTAATAAGGCATCATGGCCGTACATATGTTTGCTTGTCGGCTTAGTATAGAAAAAATCATGGAGGAAAAAATATATACAAGCAATCTATGTACCTGTAACCAACTCGTAGGTAGGGACTACGACGGATCGGAAATTGTCTTTTATATTTACCTAAGGTAATGCGTATTACGCTGGGACTAATTTATTCTATACATAGTATAAAACAAAGTCGCTTCCCGCCGTCTGTCCCTATGTATCTATGTACGCTTACGTCTTTAAAAATACGCCACTCAACGGATTTAAAAGGTAGATATATAAGAAAGAAAAAAAGGGTAGGTAGGGGTAAAGTAGGTGTACGCGAACGAAGTCTCGCCGGGTTCACTAGTAATAAATAAAATAATCATCTTGACGTTGAATGTTTAATTGTTACAATAATATATATATATATATATATATATATTTATTTATTTATTTAACAGTTTATTGCACACAGTAAAATACATAGAGAAACATCATACATATAGACGACACAACAGGCACTGCATATTTCTAAAAGAAATTTCTTCCAGCAAGCCTACAGAAGAGATTATTTATTTCTATAAGCTTGAATATTTCTGAAACTCGCAGATGTCAACGTATTGTAAAGTCGATCGTATACGCGGAATTTGATCACTTAAAGGTAACTTACTCAAAAAGTGCTTCAAGTGTCGGGTTTGACTTTACAAAAACTTGCTTTACCATAAACAGGTGACTTGTTAAACTAGAATTGTACCAGCAATAACCAGCTTATTGGAAAAATATGTGGTTTAGGTACATTGAGACGTCATTAAACTTATATGACAGTCATAAAAGAACGTTTTTATTTAATTTTTAGTGACTTTTGAGGGGTCTTATTTAATTTAACTGGAGGTACAAGAAAGTTGGCTTATCAACCATATAAAGAACTAGCGACCCGTCCCGGTTTCGGGTAGTAACCTTTACAAATTATACACCTAGGTATACCTTCCCCGTGAATCACTCTATTTATTGGTGAAAACCGCATGAAAATCCGTTCAGTAGTTTTTGAGTTTATCGCGAACAGACAGACAGACGCGGCGTGGGACTTCGTTTTATAATATGTAGTGATAATTACCTTTATGCGAACAACGTCAGAACAGTAGGACGTACGTATCCCACTATATCATCAATGCAAAAGTTATTACCCCCTATTTATTTCCCTGCCAAGCAAAGCCAGCCGAATTACAAGCCTGAGGTATTCGTCGTCCTCACAGTGATAACGCGATTCTGCATTTTTGTTACTTGAGGACTAAGGAGATGTTATGGGCGACAGTTACGTTTCCATCGGGGTTGTCTGTTCGTTTTAGGTTGGATTTGACCATATTTAATTCTGGGGTCACTTATTCTCAGATTAAAACGACAATTTTCTATAGCGGTTTGAAATTTTAATCTCAGCGTAGATGTTAAACCTGGAATAAATAAGTCGAAATCCAGCCTAAGAAACACAAAAACATACTCACCCGACTCCATACCGACAAGGTTATACCTAAGCGTCCTAAACTGAAAGTAGGTAGACTGAAGGTCCTAGGCTGTAGGTATTTAGGTGGTTCAACCGATATGCGATGTTCATTGAGTCTCCGATCGGTCACTGGCAAGGTCACGTGCTCATTAGGCGTTCACGTCGAATCTAACAGCTTTCAAAGGCTTGGTCTACAAAATTAGACCACCTACAGGGTTCAGAAATTATTGCCCATAATTTTTATTTTGAATTAGCGCCGGTGACAACATTAGGTACTACAGTCTTACGATTATATAGATATACATAGATATTGATGTGAAGATTTGTTTGAACATAACCAGATTTATGGAAAGTTCTCAAATATAAAAATATTTTTTCATAAAAAGCTTTTATCGCGCGATATAGTACTCATTGGCCGTGTGGTGTCCGGCAGAGTAGAATAGCACCAACCCCTTACACTCGTGGGTGTCGTACAAGGCGACTAATGTTATCGAGGCAAAAGATAAAGAGTCTCCGTAGTCTGGAAAATGGGCAGCAGCATTTTCCATTATTATATTTAAACACTGCGATCTCCAACCCGCCTGCCAAGCGTGGAGATTATGGCAATAACCTCCCCTTTCATGGGAGAGGCCCTTAGTCCTGCAGTGGACTGTTACGGGCTGTGATGATGATGTGAAGATTTGTTTGAACAACCAGATTTATAGAAAATTCTCAAATGAAAAAGATTTTTTCATAAAAAGCTTTTATCGCGCGGTATAGTACTCATCAAGACCATTTCAAAGAGCCCAAACACGATGGTGTTATCTTATTGTGTTCATGACCACCTTCATACTCCATCATCAAACAGCTCCATGGTACCATATTAATGCATTGTCATCCAAGTTACATGGGTATACCAAATTTCAGCTCAATCGAACACCGGAAAGTAGGTCAAATTAGGCTTGCAAGATTTGCCCTGAACATACATAATTACATACAAATATTGCAACTTAAATAAAAGCTTGTAAAATCAGCCAAACTACTGTTTAGCAGTAAAAAAACAGACACACACTTTCGCATTTTAATCAAGATTATTCTTATCGAGAATTTAGCTACCTATCTCGTTTTATCCTTGTTCTGAAAGCCCCGGAAATTGTTTGTTGTCCTTCCTCAAGAAGGCTTTTACGTTTTATGCCTCCATAACTGTCCCAGCCAAGTGTTTTTTAATATTTAGCTTTGTTTTCCCGTGTGCTCCATGTACTTGAATTTACTGTTTGGAAGACAAATTATAAGGCGACTATTATTACGCATAGTAAGGAAGCAAGTAGGAAGGCGGACCCTGGCACAGGCCGGGATAAACGCTAGGACGATGATGATGATGATACATCATAATAATATGTGCAAACATTGTCCAAGCGCTATTTTTTTACGATAGTAACTTAAAAATTCCACTTGGATTACTCAGATTCCACTGGAAAACTAGGAATTGCACTGTAATATTGACGTCACAGAATGTAAAGATTTGATCTATGGAGTTAGGGAGGTATGCTAGGTGTATAGCTAGCTAGGTGCACCTACCTTACTTCCCCCTTAACATTCAGAGTGCATATTTCCTCAAAAATATAGAATTGTAGAGTCACTGTAATGTAAATGAACTCTCCGGTGCACTCTACATTTTTAATGGCGACGCTCCCCTAGCCCCATCTCGCAGCATTCACCTCTTACAAGGCGATGGTAGAGCTCCAACTGTAGTGTAGAGCCTATATGAATAGCAAATGTGCTGGGGTGCCGTTTACGGCGTGTTTCAAACTCTCCTTTTGGTAGAGCTGTTTTAAAATGGCTCCTTTTGTCTGTGTCCTGGTTAAAAATAAGTGAATCTGATAGAAATTATATAAGTTTGAAATTTTTTTCCTTAGGTAGGATAAAAACTTATTTCATTACCACAAAATTGATTATAAAGGATTCTACACAAATTCCTTTTACGTCCCTTAAAGCACGTCCTGACAATTTTTATCCTTCAATGCTTATTGTACGTACAAAATTGTTTCCTTAGGTAGGATGAAATAGTCACAAAAAGTGTTTGTAAAGAACGACCCTTAAAGCACGTCACGTCAGTCCATTGATACTTATTGAAGGTAATTATAGCCACAATATAATACCACTAAGTGACTGAAGAATAAGATTCGTTAATTTGTAGATTCTTCTCTTAAAGTCTGTCTAGATACCACAAGTCCCTTTTCTTGGAATTATTTATCCAAGTGATTAATTATGAATCATAGTAAGCTGTACTATTAGAGCGAGAGTTGATTGGCACACACTAATTAAAAAATATTCCAGATGGAAAAATATTATTTCATAGTAACTGTGGTACTCCTCTGTGGATTCTATTGGATTAATTTGGATTATATGGTGAGCAATAATTCATCTTAAGATTAAATATGATGATATTATCACCACACGCACTTAAACTACCGTAAAATTAGGTTACATATATCACTCACTTTTCTCTAATAAGTTATCAGGGTTGTCACATATATGGCGTGCTTTATGAAAATAACACTTGAATATTAGAGAAAAGCGAGTGATCAATATAGCCCTAGCCAAGTAACCCCACTTAATCAGTATACGAAAACCTCATACTATTAGATTTTTACTAAGATTCGTGGGTGAAATTATTACTCTTTCTGCATAAGACCTGGTTGACTGGTAGATAAGGCTATTTTAGCTTTAAGTCCGCCACTGTACTATTTTGTGCATGAAGATTTAATAAATAAATAAATAAATAATAGGACGCATTTTTAAATTGTTATCTAAATGCGTAAGTATCATAAAAGTGGTTACATTATTTACGTAGGTGAATAACCTTTCCCAGATAACAAAGTATATTAACTTAAGATTCCGTACAGAATTTGCGGCGCTCGTATCTTGGCATGCCATAATCATTTCCTAAAGTCCGCGTGAACAGCTGTTAATGGAAAAAAACTTCATGAAGCTTGAACAAAACCCAGGGTCCGCCTTCCTAACATGGCCCACTTCGCTCGGTCTTCCGTCTCCTTGGTGGCGAGCTTATTGGCACGCATATCATTCGTGACGACGTCAAGCCATCGCTTCTTGAGCCGACCTCTCCCTCCCTTGCTTAAGATTGCGTTTGGCCTCACTGACCTTATAGAAAGTGATAATGGGACAGAAGATGTGGAATGATCTACTTTCCTTTTCTTTCCTTTGCACTGGAATGGGGTACCTCAAAGGCCGGCACTGCATCCACTTTGCAGATAAACTGGACGAGTGACCATTTTCCATCGGTGGACTTCCTTAGGCAACAAAAAAAGATATTTACTCAATTCTTGAACCACCTGGGCGACTTAGGCCCTGAAAATAGCTGACTGACCAGGAGCAAATGGACGCATTTCAAATGTGGTGCTGGAGGAAGATGCTACAAATATGATATATACCTTGTGAATGAATGAATTCTGCTCGAAATTCCTCCGTCCGAAAGATCTTACAATTCCTTGGCCTCATCGTAACTGGCAAGATTGAGGGTAAACGAGGCTGCAGCCCTACATACCTAGGTATAGGGTTGTCTGACTAATTCATCACAACGCGCAAACATGTCTATAATGCGTTCCACTTTGCCGAGGACACTGGAGTCAAGTTGTGAGGAGCAAATTATGAACAAGAGGCTTCACTACTCTCAGCTATGAACATACCGACCCAAGGAGGATTCACGTCTAGGTGATTATCGTTAATAAAATAAAATAATCATCTTGGCGTTAATGTCCCGGTTGTGCTCTCGAGAACGAGGGCCCGGGGTCCGCCTTGACCATGATCCAGGATTTGGCAGGTCAGGTAATTACAGTGGAGCGACTGCCATCTGACCTCCATGACCCTGCTACCAGGGGAACCTGACCAGATTGGATCATGGTTACACATCCAGTCGCCTGAATGTGCAGGTTTCATCACGATGTTTTCCCTCACCGTAAGAGCATCGGTTAGTATTCAACTAATGTACATAACTCAGAAAACAGTCATTGGTACATGGCCGGAGCGGGATTCGAACCCGGGACCTCTGGCTTACGAGTCGGATACTGTCACCGCTCGGCCACCGACGCTCTCAAGTCTAGGTGATTATCGTTACCTTCTCTAAAAAATATTATACCTACAGTTGCGTCGCAGTAGCTATCGTAAATTCGAGGCCACAACCCCTAAACGTTTGTGTAAATATTTACTGAAAATTCAGTTATCTAAAGTCCCTGTCCAGCTATTATCTATTATGTTTTTTTTTGAGGTTACCTATAGTAGGTAGAAGAATAAGAAAGAATTATCAAAGTAAAAAATGAATTGATATTGAAAGATACCTACTATTGTCAATGTTGCGACTTGCGATATATTTGTCGATAGTTGCAATAAATCGAGTCTAAATACGTTATCGATGTTGCGATGTCCGTCAAGTGTCTTTTCATGAACGCAGGCGTCGGTTCATAGACCCCTGTGATAAGCGAATGGGGTCACGAGGTCAAATTACATTGTTAGTTTGTGCACCTTTGTCTTTATTTTTGTTAGCAAGTACAGCTTATTTAGGTATTTAGAGGCTTAATGCTCAGCCTTGCTATAAATTACTGTCTAGATATGTTTATTTATTAACCGGTTAAAACCCTTTTTTTTCTATCGCGTATCTTCGACCCTATTGTAGGAATGGAAAGAACAAGCCTACCATAAATGGAAGTATGTTTACATGAAGTGGTAAATTTTTATACTTAAAAATAAATATGTATGTATGTAAAGTAATTAAGTACTGAATACCTGACCTAGGTAATATTTCGTCATACGCAAACGTACAAACAATACTTAATTGTAATTCAACTAAACTGAGAACCTATGCTTACTGTGATGTACGTTTTTAGGTATTATACATAACTAGCTTATGTAATGTTACCTGCCAAACCCGATTTCAACCGGTTTATCCTACGCGTATCAGGCGAGATACCTAAACTAGGACGAACATGTGTTTTCTAGATAAGGTGGCGCTTCAATTCGGGGGTTTGAGTCGTCCGTAGTCTTTTTTTTTTATGTTATTCGGCAGACAAACAGGCATGCGGGCCACTTGATGGAAAGTGGTCACCGCTGCCTATGGACATCAGCATCACCAGGGGTGTTAACAATGCGTTGCCCGCCTCTAATGAAACCTCTAATATACCACTTGAACGATCCCATGTCATAGTCCAAAGGAAACACCGTGGCTGGGAGCTCATTCCCATAGTATCGAATATTTTGCGGTTTCTTAATTTAGGTACTTTTCACCCAATCATTCCTGCTGCTTACTCATATTCAGTACCATGAGCTCTATTCTTAGATCGCTCGCCTCGATACGAACGATTTTCAATTATGATTTTCGGCATGAAAAATACAATAATTTTTACAGCACATTGGCGACACCAAAACAGTACGGTTCATAAACAGGGGAAATCAGCATCATGCATCAAAATGTCGAATTTTTCATGCCGAAAATCAATTTGAAAACCGGTCGAATCGAGGCGATCGATTCAAAAATAGGGCCCCTGAACTTCCTACTCACCCTTGTTTAGAAAGTTGTATTTATAGAAGAATTGCATATGTATGCAATTCTTCTATAAATACAACTATAGTATATGTATACTTGCCTCGCTAAAATTACACTTCACGTGCATTTTGTAGTCGTTTTGGAGCCCATCACACCCCCTTGAAAGTTCTGTACAAGCTCCCTAAAGGTTGTGAAAAGGTTTTACGAAGTCTACAAGCGAGTGAAGTTATACAGTGAGTGAAGTATAAAATTGTAAATGTCCACAACATCATACTCACGGTATACCTGCATACTAGGCATCGGGCGTAACGTCCGCCTATTTACCACCTTATCTCTATTAATATAAATCGTAAATATTATTGTAAATATTACGAAATCGAAAGCCAACGACGTCACCGGCAACACATTTTTCCATGGCATGAATGTCACCTTGAATATTAAACTTGACCAGGCCAAGGGCCATGCTCTGGCAAACTGACAAGTTGCTCAGCCCAGATAAGCATGCACCAGAATAGCGATGACTCTGCTAGTACAGGCTTGTTCTATATGGACACCTTATCTTATCTCGCTGATGTTGTAATGCGAAAGTGTGGTGGTTGGTGGTTATATTCTCGTTACTATGACTTGAGGCATTTCATCTCAGTCCTCACAGTGACAACGCATCTGAGGTTCTGCATTTTTGTTGCCTGCAACTTAAATGTATTTATCGTAGATGTTATGGCGACAGTTACCGCTTACCATCAGGTGGGCTCTGCTCGTTTGTCACTGAGTAGAATAAAAAAAGCTAGCTGTGTCTCGCGGTTTCACCCGCCTTTTGCGGCCTACCGAGTCGCATGACCCATCCGTGTTTTCTTTCTGACTTTATATGGTGTATTGCTCAGCTTCTAAAGGTCGTAGCGTCGTGTAAGATAGCCTATAATATTTCTCAATAATTAGGCAATAAATGGAAAAACAATTTTTCAAATCCGACTGGTAGTTCCAGAGATGAGCGTGTTCAAACAAAAAAGAAACTGGTCAGCTTGATATAGATATTGATATCTCGTGTAAAGGGTTATGTAAATATTGATGAAGTAAAACAAACAGATTATTGTCTTCGATTGTATTATCATCAGAGGTCGGACTCTCTGTTAACATATCAATATTTTATAAAAGGGTTAATGACTGGCAGAATGAGAAAGAGGAAGTTTGTGCACTTGGTATACCAGTATCATCACAGAAAACAGAGAATAAATGTTTATAACATTTCTACATAAATGATAGTAGTGTAAGAAACGGAAAATACAATCATTTAGCTTCAAAGTAGATTGAATTATTTCACACTAGCGACCCTCCCCGGTTTCAAAGTATAACCTTAACAAATTATAAACCTAAACCTTCCTCATTAATCACTCTGTCTATTGGCGTAAACCGCATGAAAATCTGTACAGTTGTTTTAGGGAATCTGAAAATCTGTTGAGTTTATCGCGAATAGACAGACAGACAAACGCGGCGTGGAACTTTGTTATATAATATTATATATTCTTTATTGTAAACATAGGTATGGCGAACTTATCTCTATGTGAGATTTCTACCAGCTAACCACAAATGATGTGAAGCAAATTGTATAGCGGGACAAGCAAAGCATACAAAGCTAGAACATACTTATACTGGTAGGTAGACAACTAAAAACTTATTATCTACAACAAAATACCCCCCTAAAACATAATAAAATAATAATACTAATAATATATAGGCTACTAAATGATTTAATAATACATAAATAAATATTTTATACCTATAATGATACTATTACAAAGTCATGGAGAGATAGTGATCTGTTAAGCTTTTTTTAAATGTATGAAGTGATGGACACTCTTGGACGTGCTTTGGAAGTTTGTTTCATAACTGAGCAGCTCTGACTGTGAAGGAGTTGACTAAAAATCTAATACGTAGTGAAGTAATTTTTACTATTACATTACATACCTATTCTTAAAGTTGTTTACGAAAATAACACCTTCAACTACCTATTAAACTCGATAATCCATCGCACATTCCAAAACAAGATGCAATAACAATCTTAGCTCCAATACCTTTAAGAAATAACATGCAAAATACAATTTTATTCTACTTCTGAAATACCAATCCATACAGTCTTCATATTTTTATTTTACATCTCTTGTCACATCATCGAACGTCACAGCATCCCTTGAGGGCCAGCTATCGCATCATGCATGTACTTTGTACCGCGTGTTTGAGTTGAATGGTTATCTCTCATACACACTCATAACATTGTGTTTGTTATCGACTGGCTCTGTAGATTGTTATGTAAGGTCAGGTCACTTACTGTTGCACCGATCTCATCATCTCATTATAATGGCGGGGTTTTGCCACATCCTTCACACTGGACAGGCGGGTTGGAGATCGCGGTGTTAAAAACACAATCGGAAAACCTTGCTGACTTAATTTTTTATATTAAACTGGCCAGGCATTTGACTGCCATCTCACCTGGTGATAACATTCTGCTCTACGGAGGTTTTAGTTTGGATATTCTTCCCAATACGTGATACGTGATTTTAGATTCCTTTTAAAAATAGATTGTAGATATAGACATAGACGTATCTTTATTTGGTCCAATAACACATTTAAAAAAAAACTTAAAACTAACATAATAAGGAAGCAGGGCGATGCATCATCGGACCAAATTGGACCAGCCTCAGCTTAATGCTATGAATGGCAGCAGCCAAACACAGCGCTGGTTTTCAGACTGACCCATAATAGAGCTCGATGCGCGCACGACGCTTATAGATGTTTCGAAGCCTTCATAGCCGTATATTACATCACTTATACAAACCTACATCACGCCTTTACGTTAGGCAGACCAGAGACCGTATTTATCCACTTGCTTCAGTCCTGACAAACTCTCAGTTTTTCTGTAGCACGTTGGTATAGGGTAGGTACTCTTGGCATGACCTTTGTTTTAAAAATATTATCGATTTGATGTCATCATATAAATGATATCATTATCATTTATTTATTTATTTAACAGTTTATTGTACACAAGATAACAAATATAGAAAGTACAGATTAGTTACGACACAACAGGCACTACTTATCTCTAAAAGAAATCTCTTCCAGTAGGCCTAGGCCTAGGCCTAGGATATTCGTATGTACGTCTCGGTCTTTCCAACAATTCTACTCACTTTTAAAAATTAAAATTTGTTTTTTATATTCCTTTCATTCAATCTCTCTACATGATCAAACCAACTAAGCATTCCATTCTCTATCCTAGTATATTTTTCACTCCAGCACGTACCTCTCTTATACTATTTCGTAATTTGCGTTTTACTCATGTTCCTTCCATTGTTACTTCTTAACGAGGTTATTTCTGGTTCTTTTACAGTACATATCAATAGAAAATAGCAAAAGTAGAGCGCCGATAAGCATTATCCACGGAAATCTAAATATACTGACTTGTTTAAATAAATACAGATTCTTCTTTAATACATAAATTTCTTTATTTATTTCCATATCTGTGAATAATACTTATCGATAACGTGCTCTACATTTGCTATACCCATCTTTCTTCCTTCCATGGAACAAGAACTATGCACATCACTATCACCCATCATTGCTTGACAAACTGCTCCTATTAGAAATATTTCAAAAGTTCATTAGAAAGCATTGTAAAAAAGCGTTGAAAATACGTTATAAGAAGCTGCCCGTTATGCTCTCGGGTTATGGGAGCCCTAGAGACTAGTCCTTCTCTTATACATTTGTCGTCTTGTACTGCATTCTTACTACGAGGAAAAGACTTGTGCTATCCTACCAGGATTGATGTCCACCGGTATATATTTACAATTTCATCATCATCATATCAGCTAGAAGACGCCCACTGCTGGGCATAGGCCTCCCCCAGAGATCTCCACAAAGGCCGGTCCTGTGCTTTTTGCATCCAGCTGGTACCTGCGATCCTTACCAGGTCGTCAGTCCACCTTGTGGAAGGCCTACCTACGCTGCGTCTTCCGGCACGTGGTCGCCACTCGAGAACTTTACTGCCCCATCGGCCATCTGTTCTTCGAGCTATGTGCCCTGCCCACTGCAACTTCAGTCTGGCAATCCTTAGAGCTATGTCGGTGACCTTGGTTCGCTTGCGGATCTCCTCATTTCTGATTCGATCGCGCAAAGAGACTCCGAGCATAGCTCTTTCCATTGCCCTTTGGGTAATAGTGAGTTTTCTGATAAGGCCCACAGTGAGCGGCCACGTTTCAGTTCCGTAAGTCATCACTGGCAACACACATTGGTCATAGACCTTCGTCTTGAGACATTGCGGTAATTGGGACGAATATATATAATTACAATTTCATAATAACTCATATTATCTTTATTACATTTCTCTCTTTCATCGTTATCATGAGCTTTGACCAACCACAACACGCAAACATGTACGACTCGCTATACTTTTTTCCATATACCTACTTAAAGTACGATAATAATGTTTAGTCAATTATGTACATCTGTAAAGCGAAGCGGGATTTAAGTCAAGGTTGTCTTAATCAAGTGGTTTTCTAACAAAATGAGTAACCAGCATGTGCCCGCAGTCTCCGCTTGAACCAATGCGGCACGACCTTTTTCCGCCGGCCCCTTTCCGCCATCGGGAAATGCAACCTGGCCAAGCGCTTCATCCTTATGTCGGGGATCTTCCAGCTATACGCACGAGCCGCTTTGGTTCAACTTTTCTTTATTCTTTATTGTACACAGACTAATAAATACAAATTAACAGAAGGTAACTTAAGTACAAAGGCGAGCTTAACTCAACAGTTGAGTTTTCTACCAGCAAACCTTGGAGTCAAAGAAACCGTAAGTCAGCATTTAGGCATAGGAAGTGCACACAAGTAAACTAAAACTATAATTAATAATACACAAATACTATAAATAATAATGAATACAATAAATATATACGTACTATAACTGTATATTAGAAAGAGAGAGATAATGCTCTTTTAATTTCCTTTTAAATGTAGTCAGAGAAGGACTAGCACGGATGTTAGGAAGTATGGAGTTCCACAAACGCGCAGAGTGTACAGTGAAGGAGCCGCCGTAGCGACTTGAGGTGTGGGACGGGATCTTTAGGAGAAAGGATCTGATGGAACGACTTTTATAATGCATACGGCTAAGGAACTAAGGACCGAGGTCGGTGCATCCGAATTAATCCAAAAGCTACTTTATTTTGTACTTCCTACGGATTAGTATCAACTGCAACTGACGGTTGGTCGGCTCCAGAAAAACGGAACGTTTGTTACTAGTAAAACTCCCGATACTTAGTACTATACTTAAATGTAGATACCTATGTGGATTCGTCGAAATTCGCCTCTCCTCTAGCAAACATTTGTAGTACCACCTGGAATCCGATTTCCCTGCAAGCGCTTGTACACTGTTTCCTGACCCTATGAGGACCTTCGACATACGAGTAAATGCCCATAATACAGATAATTGAGGCAGCTGACGGAGGTGAGAGAGCTGACCGCAAGATAAGCAATTTATGCTAAGGTCTACGTCAGATTTATTATCATCGCGTAGCATCATATTATATAGTTGCATGTTTATGCCGTTATTTAGCTAGAAGATCCCAAAGGCACATCAGGCTATGTTGGATTCTGAAGCATGGTTCTGGGAATGATGCTCGCCATAAACCTAACAGTAAAGTAAATCATCTCTTTACAGCTGCAGCTCAATATAAAATAAAATAAAGAGTCATGAGTGTGAGTAATAATAGTGAATAAAAACCAGCCACTTTCTCAATAACCAATATATACAATTAATATTTACAACTCAGAACTTGTAAATGATTAGGTAAACAATATTTAAAAGAAATGAGATGAAGCAGCCCAAGTAAAAATAACATTTTAAAGGCAAATCAGCGGATACATTATACGAACCTATTTCGAAACCACCTTTTATAAGTCTCACAGGGCAGAATGACCTGAGGTCGTTGATCCCAGACGGACTTGAGTTCAAACAAGTCCTAGGTCTTTTTATTTCGTCTTTTGTTAGGTCAGACCGTAAATTCTAGGCAGACATAAAACACTTTGAGTTAGATTGAGCGCAGTAACGACCTACGACGAATTTCAATCTTAGATTGAGGAATAGGTACAAATTATATAGCTTAATTAAGTTTTGGATTGTGAGAAATACGATAAGCGAAAAAACCTACCCACTTTGTAATTGATTGAGACAAGCAATGGCGAACTTACTTGAAGCAAGTTCTCCATTGCTTGATTGCACCTAGTAATACCATATTGCAATATAACATTATCCTTTATATATCGCAATACGGTAACTATTATAGCGCAGTTACAGACATTGCATTTAGACCGTAAGCTGATGCAGCAAAAAATACCTTCATAGAAAACGATTCTTTCATCCATTATACCTCAGTCTAAAATTGTTTTCTTGGCATGCAATCAATAAAATTACCCCAATGCCGTGACTTTACGTAATAATGAATAATAATTAGGTCATGTTTACAATACAAGGGTCTAACAGCTGTATAATTAGTTCTAGCAACCAAGTGTCCTAAACCTGCCTAGTTATTGTAATACGCGGTCGGGTGAATTGCAGAAAATGTTACTTTACTAGGTAGCTTAGCTACCAGCATAGCTCACTGGCCTAGTTCCATAACCTTGACTGGGCTTTGTTTGTCTACGATACGGTCGCTTGTAATAATAATGAGACTGGTTTCCAACGCTGGAGCGGCTTGAGGAGCATCACGATTCAATGAGCAGCTAAAATAGATATGACGTTTCTTATTTTGTTATGCCCTCATTGATTCTAAT
This sequence comes from Blastobasis adustella, assembly GCA_907269095.1. Taxonomy (NCBI): domain Eukaryota; kingdom Metazoa; phylum Arthropoda; class Insecta; order Lepidoptera; family Blastobasidae; genus Blastobasis; species Blastobasis adustella. Next base: position 11,958,754 of record OU026130.1, read on the forward strand.
GGCTGTTTTGCGATGCGGTACGACCTGTGCGCTGATCGGGCTCCAGAGATGCATGCACAGACGTCTTTCTGATTTCGAAGGTTTGAGGAATTCGTTTTATTTTCAATTTTCATGGGTACACGTTCTGTTCTGTCTAATAATCTATAATATTTGATAGTTAAAATATGCATTTGCTGAACACTAGCCGATGCTCTTACGGTGAGGGAAAACATCGACTGAATGTGTAACCATTATCCAATCAGGTCAGATACCAGTGGTTCCACTGTAATTACCTGACCTGCCAAATCCTGGCTCATAGTCAGGGCAGACCCAGGGCCCTCGCGCGAGTGAGCACAACCGAAATATTGTCGCCAAGTGAAAGTCAGTATATCTTAGCTTTCAAAAACCTCGAGGAAATATTTTGAGTATCTATACTTAATATTATGTAGAATTTTCAGGGATTTTTTCGACGCATCTCTCGGCTAGCTTATTAAATTGAATGTTTTCTCTCTTGAATGAAAGGGATCAAAGGTTAGTTCGAGGCTGTTACGTTTTAGATATTTTTAATTGGTCAAAAACAGTATTAGACAATATTTTAAAACTATTTTTTTTGCCTTCCATCTATACCGGGACTTTATTAATTTTCAACATGGCAAAAAGGTTTGACATTTGTAAAAAAAACTACATTAATTACTCCGACTTCATTATCACCATCCATTGATGATAAGTACCTGACTGCTTCAATAGTCGGCACTACAGTTTATTAGATTATTGCGTCCAGCCAGACTACAGACAGACAGACGGCGGAAACTTCGTTTTATGCTATGTATATCGCAGACGTATTGTAGTTTCGCTGCGCGTTTACACAATGACAACGTTTAATAAAACAATGTGTGCGATCACTGTAGGATATATTATAGTCACAACAAATCTTGACATACGTATATGACATTGATTTCGCGATTCATAATCATAATCATAATATCTTTATTGTTTCTACTGTGTGTTATGTAGGTGGAAAAATATGTACTTGACATTCGTTCTGCAGTCAATTTCTGTCTCATATTGGTGTACAATAGGTATATTACACTGATAACTAAAAAAACAGTAACAATGAATTTGTAACAATGACTTATTTAAATTACAATTATAAAATTCTGGAAGTGAATAAAAGGTTTTAGTCATTAGCTTAGTTGCATACTTGGCTAATGACTAAAGTCCATTATGAATAAATGTAATGTATTAAATGTAAAGCCTTTTAAGCAGGTCACGTGGCAGTTATTTATACATTTTGAGACATATACAAATACAGTGTTATTGGATGTATATTATTTGTCTCTCACTAAGTATATGTATGTCGAAAGCCCTAGAGTAATATTCGTCTATGCATCTCTAACACTATCACACCACAAATAGTATTCAACGCTCATATTTCAATAACATTACCTTCACTTTCATGCCTCATCTAGTCACCGTACCTGACTTTCACTACCATACACCAAATCGGTAGCAGCCAGCAAACTGCATTTCGCATTACACAGGAGCACTGCTCATCAGGCAATTTCAGTATTCTCAATCTATCTGTCTGACTTAAATACCAAACACCAAGCTTCTCAAATCCTATCAATTTTTGTTACACTTTCCGTTTTATCTTCTTGTCTTTCAAACATAAAACATACTGCTGAACATAGGCTTCCCCCCACATTTTTCACACCGGTCGACTCTGTGCCTCTTGCATGCATCGACTCCCCACGACCTTCACGATATCATCCGTCCATCTCATAGGGGGGCTGTCCCACGCTGCGTTTTCCTGTACGTGGTCACCACTCGAGAACATTTTCGCCATATCAGCCACACCAGTTTTGCAACTCTGGAACGTATAGCGGTGATTTTAGTTCTGCTACGGATATCTTAATTTCTGATCCTATCAAGTTAGTATTCGTATTATGATATTTATCAATTTTCACCAATTCCTCACGCATTTTCTCTTGCATTTTTTTCGTCAATGGGTGGGTCAATAATTTATTTGATCATTGGCACACTACATCAATTTTACAAAATCTCAAAATTGATAGCATTATGTAGCCGTCATTATTCTGACACCACAAACCCACACAGATATTTGAATCACATGAGAATCAGTCAAATTTTCTTCTCATTCTGTGATGTCTTTTCCAAATCGGAAATCGTGGGCACTGAACTACTGAAGACCGTCTGACTGATGCTTTGCCAGAAACATATCACAATGTATACAATATTTATGTTTGTTGCCCACTGATATGTCGGCAGTGTCGGCACTTGTCTTGGAACTGCACCAAACGATTTTGGCCGCCAGACTGACAGGGTTTTCGAGTGTTGATCATGTGTACGTAGTCGCCATCCGCCATACTCATCGTCCAATATAGCTGGCGTGAATCTGTGTTTCTGTGTTTCCATTTCAAATTACAGCACCTACCTACCCACTGATAACACCAGTATTACCTGTACAACCTTGCTTTTATCGACAAACACAATTGAATGTTAGGTTGTAAAAATTCCCAGTAAATAGGCATTGTAATTGGTAATTAACATTACGTCCGATATAGTACCTAGATTGTAGGTCTAGGATCTGCCTCCCAAGTATACAGAGAACGGATTAAGACTTGCATACTTGAAGGCAGTAGTGTGTAGATAAATAATTCATAGTCGACGATACTATGTGTTATTAGCGTGCGCGAATAGCTTGGGTATCGCCGCGTTGCGTTGTTTAGTAAACACCACATTCCAGCAGTAAATACCTACCGAGGCGCGAGTGGTAAATGAAATGAACGAGCGCACAATTACGTATAATACGATACGCAACCGGCTAGGTCGCGCTCGTGAGTAGGTGTACCGGGGACAAGGTCAAAACGGTAGGGCTTCCAAATGTAGGACAAGCGATCTAGCGCAGTTGTTGCCGTTTCTAGTTTACCTGCTAGATGTTAGGTACCTATGAGCGAGGCGCTAAGTGAACGTTTTCATGAATCTTCCTACCTGTCTATAGGTAGATACTATTGTTGGTCATTATGTCGGCCAGCGCAAGTTGACTGCTGTTGATTCGGTCTTGTTTGGAGTAGGTATTTAATGTAGATGCCGACCTTCCTAACTAATAACCATAAAAAGATCTCCTATCTCCAAAAGTCGGCCTACCTCTGTCATACCTACTCCAAAGTCACTATGTACCTATTTACAAGGAATGAAAATAGAGAATGCGTGCCTGTGTGGTGTGATAGGTAGCTCAATATCTACCTCCTTCAGAGTATTCTGGTTGAGCTCGGTACGAACAATAGTCAGTGTACCCAACCACACTGTAATTACAGTAGATTTACTGTATTTTTAGGATATCTGCTGTAAATAATTTTGTGAGTTTCTATATCTATGAACGGATTTCACGCGACACTGTATTTTTGATAATTCTTATTGAGTTTCAAATGAAACACTGTTAATTTTACTTTTGAATCAGAATCAGAAAATTTTATTGTTAAGACTGTGCTAACAAATAAATGTTTACATGTTTACATCAGGTACCCCTTTCGGGTGTACAATAATTATTAAAAATTACAAAAATAACAATAATTAAATTCTAAAAACTAAAACCGAGAAACAAATAATTTATAAATGAAAACAACAACAAGAGAAACTAAGTTAATATTTAACATAGGTACTATTATCATTATAATATTCCTGTAAGTTGTAGAAAACTTTATTTAAATTAATTCATATTTTTTAAATTATGTTTAAATTTATTAGTTTCAAGTACTTTTATTTCTTGAGGTAAGTTTATATATATTTGGATCTAGTATTTGATCTTAATGTAGCTTTTTTATTAAAGTATGATTCGTTAGTTTTTATGAAAGACACTGTACCTTCCATTTTGGGGCATGAGGACATAAAAACACTACTTAGGCTGCTGCCATGAATAGCAGTGGAATGGTATGGTCGGAAGGGGAAGACCGAGACATAGGGTAGGACGTGACATGATCAAATCAACACTAAATATTTTAAAGAAGAGTCGAGAGTATCTACTTTAAAACGACTGTATGAATGTGGAAGAAGCGAGAGGGATGTGTCAGAACCGTAGAAAATGGAACAGCGAACGATTCCTATGTGATCTAGGCCTATCTACCCCCTACGGGAAAAAGGGTGACGTAGGTACGTTTTTGTTTTTGTTTTTTTTTTTGTTTAATAGGTAGTGCCATTGGATACATGCACCCGATGTGCACAGGTTTCAGGTATGTAGCTTAGGTAGGTACTTAATAAGTTATGATTCCAAGAATATGCCCATCTTTTGATCCAACCCTTATCGTCTTACGTGCCTTACTAGGATTTGAAATTGCACAGTTCGCCTTGCAACGCCACTACTACCGTATGATAGACCCTACTACTACGTGCCACGCCACTACAACCGGTAGTTTCACATAACCTGCCGCGCCAAGTACGTACCCAACGCAATATTTCCACAGATAAAAGTAGATTTGTTATTGTTGTCGTCTCTTTTTAGCAGTCTCACTCACACTTCCGCCTACAGAAACTCTTGGGCGGGGTTTTGCAGGCGAACTCCGCGTGGGGCGGCCACCGATGTCTGCGCCGCGTACAGCTAACGCCACCTGTTTCGCTTTTTTGGTACTAATTTTATTTTGTCGCAGTTTCGCTACTCGATCACAGGTGGCGCTGAACTGTGGAGTAAAGTTCATGGCTAGTAATATAGATGGCGTTAAAAATTTTCAAGCTAGAAAATCATTCTAATTTGTAGTTAAATTTGATCATCGTAATATTAAATAAACTCTTTCTTTGTTGCAGGTGTTAGTGGAATATGACGGTGTGGATTGGCAGCGCCGCGAGTGGGTAGCGGTTTATTCCCGACGGACGTTTCGTGTATTTTTAGTGGAACGAACTTTGGTGTGGGCTCCTAAGACTGTTGACGGGAAAGATGTAAAATGGCCTGCCTTGGTAAGTAAAGTGCAAAATTACAAATTTTTAAGTATGTAGATAAGGTACTAAATACGTCTTATTCGGTGAGGAGGCGCACCACGTAGTTCGTGGATATCACGCTAGATGGCGTTACTAGGTTCGAATACGTGTATGTATTCGTGGTATATTCCGAGTTCCAAGCTTGCTGATTACGATCTAAAATAGGTACTCTGAGGTTGATCGATGGTCCAATCCAAACACCTATTATTGGACACTAGGTACCTACATGTAGAGCTCGTCTAAGCTGAAATGACGCGCCCCACTATCGCATTAACGCACACAAGCAAATTTAAAATATGGACGCAATACACATACAAATGCCGTTGTAATTGGTCATTCAGTTGCCGGTGAGACTCAAACGTAGGAGCACGCGTCGTTCGATTGTAAAAGTACCGTCAGCATGTCGACCAAAAAACATTTACGGAGTCAAGTAAGTAAAATAATGCGTTATTGCTTAAAATCTTTTTTAATCATACATTGTGTTTATGGTGGTTTACATGCATGTACATATTACCTACTTGTGTATTATTTTACAGGCAAAAGAAATTACCGCGAAAGTGTACCACAGAATGAAATATGAAGCGGAAAATGGAGTGGAAAAACTAACTGATGCTAGATGGCGAACTGCCCAAGCCGTTGGTGTTAGTGAATCTACGATTACGCGAATCTTGAAAGAAGAGAGACAAGCTAGTACATCAAATGATACGTCACAAAAAATGTTTAGATCGCCCTCAATACCAAAAAGGAAGCGTACCAAGTCTAACCTGGATGATTTTGATATTGGTGTACTTCGCAGAACGATAGCGACATTTCATACAGAATTCAATGAATTACCAACGTTAAGAAAGCTGAAACAAGTATTAACAGAAAGAATTGGTTTTAACGGTTGTATAGAAACTCTGCGTACCATATTGAAGGAATTGGGCTACGAGTGGTCCAAAATAGATGACAACCGTACAGCTTTAGTAGAAAAGCATGATATCCAAATGTTACGCTTTCAATATTTGAGGCAATTAAAAAAATATCGTGACGAGGGCCGCTATATCGTATACACAGATGAAAGTTATGTTCATACAACACATCTGCAAAACATGTGCTCAAAACCAGTTAAAGAAGTATCAGCAGTGCAAAAAAAATTTTCTAAAGGTACTCGGGTCATAATTGTTCACGCTGGTGGATGTGAAGGATTTGTTCCAAATGCTAGCTTGGTGTATAAAGCAAACTCCACAAGTGGAGAATATCACGACAACATGAATCTGGATAATTATAAGAAATGGCTCACCACACAATTACTGCCAAATCTCCCGGAAAAGGCTGTCATCGTTGTGGATAACGCTTCTTACCACAACGCTTTATTAGAAAAAGCTCCCAACTCCAACTCAAATAAGCAAGCCATGCAAACGTGGCTTGCAGAAAAAAATATTCAGTTTGACGAATCAATGAAAAAAATTGAACTGTACGATCTTATTTTAAAAAATAAGGACAGATTCCAGAGGTTCGTTATTGACGAACTGATTCAATCAAAAGGGTTTGAAATTTTACGACTACCACCTTACCACCCGGAACTAAATCCAATTGAAAAGATATGGGGGATATTAAAAAACTACGTGGCTAATAAAAATGTTTCACAAAATTTAACATCCATTATGTCACTTATAAAAGAACGACTCGAAATGATTGATCGTACGATGTGGGCAAATACATGTCGGCATGTTGAAGACACAGAAAAACAGTATTTGCAATATTTTGACATGGACATTGAATCTATTTTTTGTGTTAATGACTCTGATTCAGATGAAAGTGAATCTATGGAGATGAGTGAATAGTGATACTTTACATAATTTTTGAATTTTTAATCATAGTAGTTGTAGTAATTATAGATACTAATTTGTAAAATAAATATTTCGAAAGAATATCAATCTGTGTATCAAGCGGTTCTTTAGACAAAGGTTGCCTGGTAGAGATCGCTTGCAGCGATAAGGCCGCCTTTGCCCACAACTAGTTATTGTTTTTGTCGGAACTCTTTAATGTAGTGTTTCTTGTGTGAGCAATAAAGAATTTATCTATCTATCTATCTATCTTGTTTAATTAATCTACTTAATTACAAAATAAAAACACAATCTACTAAACCAATAATTAACAAATAGAAGAAATACCATCATAATTAAATAATTTAACTTCAATTTCTTTGTAGACCGTATTTGCTACGAAGCGGCTTTTCTTGGATTTGTCATAATTGCCTGAACGCGCGAGAGCGGACGTTTTGTTTCATACAATGCGTCAGCGCTGCTCCCTAAGGAGAGCGTTGTCGGATTTATCACGCGACTAGTCGACCGTGACGTAGGCATACAGATCATAGTTCGCGGAGCAGTCGACGCTCCCACACAGATGAAGTGTCGTTATTAATATTTGCACTCACACATCGAAATCAACTAATTAAGTAGTGGGGCGCGTCATTTCAGCTTAGACAAGCTCTGCCTACCTAGTATTTTAGCTAGCAGACATTTTTGACCGCCATGCAATTTTGTACCGTTATTCAACTATTTTTTAAAGGTACCTACTAATTAGAACTGACGGGGAAACATTTTATTTGTCATAGGTAGTCTAGTAAATGATAAGATCTAGATAAGACCAAAGATGGAGCAGTATTAGTACAAAATGATCATCACCATAGCCATATAGCCACTTAGGTTTTCGTACATCGATGAAAAAGTCTTCGATCGAAACCAGTTACGAAACCGCGGCTTCGTACGCGTCCGAAGGGCATGGGACATCACCCATAGTCAGCTGCTCACCGTTCCATAAAGTTATCTTGCATCCATCCTCATCGGGTGCTAGAAGTACAGAAAATACGTGTAGGTACGTGATTAATGTAAAGAATTAATTGAGTTTTATGGCGGAGCCTTTTATAGAATTGACGTCAATGCTTCGTCTAGTCATTTACGTGACCTATTACGAACCTACTATACATACCACAATCAATACTCGAAAACAAAAGGTTTCAATCCTACCGCCGAGACATGGACACTGGACAGTGCGGCTGGTCCAACTGTTCAAGCATCATGTTTTCTATAAGTTCAAGTTTGCTCAGCGTGATATGAAACGCACTATGCTCGGAGTTTCTCTGAAGAATCTGCAACGAGGTAATCCGACAGAGAACCAAAGTTGACCAAAGTTACTAGAGCTGAAGTGTCTTAAGACGAGTGCTTGTGGCGGAAATGAGAATGAAAACATGGATGAGTGGAGTGACGAGAATGGACAACAGCAAAAATGAGTTTATGACACATTTATGGAGATAGTTACTTGTAGGCTTAGTGTTCATTACTAATAGATTATAATTAGCGACTCGGCTATTAATGCTATCATCATCACAACCCACAGTCCACTGCAGGACTTAGGGCCTCTCCCACAAAAGGGGAGGTTATTGCCATAATCTCCACGCTTGGCAGGCGGGTTGGAGATTGCAGTGTTATTAATATAACAATGAAAAACGCTGCTGCCCATTTTCCAGCCTATGGAGACCCTAGATCTTTTGCCTCGAAAACACTAGTCGCCTTGTACGACACCCACAAGTGTAAAAGGTTAGTGCTATTCTACTCTGCCGGACACCACACGGCTATTAATGCTATACGAATAAACAAATGTATGGGGAAGTTTGAAAGTGGCGCCAGTGACGAAAAAGATGAGGAGTAATAGCCTAGCTTGCTATGGGTATCTTATACGGAGGGATGAAAGTCATGTGACAAGGAAGGTCATTAGATGAATAAGAATGTGGATGGCTTCTTCAGTAGAGGCCTGCAAGAGGGATGGACTGTGAAAATGACGACGAAAGGAGTCAGTGTAGGTAAAGATTACGAGTTATAGATTGCAATAAACTTAGAAGACTCCTAAGCATAATCGACCTATTTATTCATTAATGTCACTCGGTCATCATAATTTTTTACTATAGACTGTGGTGACACCGTACGTCGAGTACAAGAAAAACTCCACTTTGTCGCGATAGTAGAGATCTTTGCCTTACATCCTCTTGGCAGGTTTTACTTCTAGAACACACACAAGATGATAACTATGTGAATACTAACGATAAGCAATATCGAGCTAGGTTGTGCGCAGGCACACTAACGTTTTGTGGATCTCCTAAACCTCTTATATCGCTACAAAACCCATGTTTTCTTGTACTCGATGACGTAGGATTACCTACGACGTCCTCACAGTCTATAGGATAAAGATGACGATGACCGAGTGACACTTAAGAATAACCCTCGCTTTGGGTCATTCCTGTTACAGAGGCTGTCCATCGCCATACACATGGCAATGCCGCTAGTGTCATGGGCACCTTTGGACCTAGAATGGCAAAGAGTGGGGCCTCTAGTTTAAGTTAAGACGATGTGATGCAATTACAGATACCCATTTAGTTTTAGTTTTAATTTTGACATGTATTTTATAGAATTGAAATTGTATTTTATGTAATCTTAAAGAATAAATAGGTTATCCAGTAATAACTAGTATATATTTGATAGTACCAAAGATAGATAATAATAATAATAAATCTTCGTGGACAAATTTACACAGCGCCATCTAGCCCCAAACTAAGCAAAGCTTGTGCTATGAGTGCTAGATAACTGATAAACTACTTAAATACTTTTAAATACATACTTTTTATACATAGAACACCCAGACCCGTAACAGAAATTGAAATTTATCATTTCAATTTGTGCCCGGCCGGGAATCGAACTCGGGACCTCTTGCGTGGCAGACCGGCATGTTGACCACTGAACCACTCAGGTCGTCAGATAAAAGACAAATACATACCTGATGACGGGTATCCTCGTCATCGTGACACATACGGTGTTCTACGGTCCCCGGGTCAGGCACATGTGCCGCGCTCTATTTTGCATTTGGCTCACGTTTCTGGACACATTCCCTTCAGGGGACCGAATCTAGAATTCCATAACATGCGGAGGTTAGGTTAGATACGTGTCTATCATAATAAATAGATTAGGTTTAGGTGCCTGTCTTCACTACTTGTCTACTCGTAACGTAGCTTCATAAGTAGCCAGATGCCACTTTTTATCAATAAGTAAATAAGTTTTAAAGTTAGTTCAGAGCTTAATTTACCGTAACGTGATAAGAACTGATTGAGCATCTTCTGTCAATAGGTGGTGTCATATTGTGTAGGTATTGTTTGTGTAATTGACGGATACAGCAATAAATAATTGTGTATCCTCCTATCCTATCATAACTTACGGGGTACTTACATACAAACATGAAATTTGTATGTATCGCGGCACCTTATATTGGCCTAATCCCAAATAAAGCCTACGCCTAACGATCAAACCTGCTCAACCTACTAAAGCCCCGTCCCAGCACACTTTCGGAACGACTTCCCGTCCTAAAAGCCTACCTATCCTAGAGCCTGACCTAACCTAAGATCTGTCAGAGCACACATGCTACAGTATCTATGGCGCTTAGGTCTTTTAAACTTCGCAACGGATTTTAATGCTGTTTTTAACAATAGATAGAGTGATTCAAGAGGAAGGTTTATAGGTGGGAAAAAAAGGGGTAGGGGTAAAGTAGGTAGGCGCGCCAAGTCCACTAGTAACTTATATATGGAGCATATCTGTATAGAAGTTTAAAATGAGCGAGAAACCACAAAGAGTCGTAAAATTTCGAGGTTTATTACGACCTTGAACATGGGTTTTTACAACATCGCTTGGACAAATATAAAAATAAAGTAAAAAGTTTACGGCACTCATTACGTGCGAAATTGTATGTTCTTTAATTAGTTAATGAGTAACTTTTCGCTAGGATGTACCGTATAGAAGTTATGAGCGAAAAACCACAAAATTTCGAGATTATATTGCTGTCAATATTTGTCCCGAGATATGTCGTATTACCATTTTTTATTTACTCAGTTGCAAAAATATAATGATAAAAATACTTAACCACCTTTTGCAACACAAACGATTTCCTGAAATTCGTTCGCTAAACGTCGCAAGTTCGATAATGGTTTCACTCTGAAAAAGTTATCCAGGGTTCGCATGCGAACGCTCGCGTGCGCGACCTATCTCTGTCCTACTTATAGGACCCCTATTTTTGAAACCGCTTGCATCCACGCGAGTGCTCGCTGTTTAAGAATATCCCCATTGCATTGACCCTTTACTGATTGGCACATTTCAAAATAACAGGTTCTTGGTCTTCACGGATGAGACCAAAAGACGTTTTGAATGACAGGGATGTATCCCGGGCCCCGGGCATTTATAATTATATACTGATCTGTGATTGCACGCACACACAAGAGATTCATTTCACTAACCACCACCACACACGCAAGACAAGAGGTACCTCAGTTCACTGCAGGACTTAGGTTAGGGCCTCTCCCACGAAAGGGGAGGTTATTACCATAATCTCCACGCTTGGCAGGCGAATTGGAGATCGCAAAATTATAAATATAAAAATGGAAGAAGCTGCTGCCCGTTTTCCGGTCTATGGAGACCCTGATCAGTTGTTTTGAAAGCATGCCTTATACGACACCCACTAGTGTAAAGGATTGGTGCTTTTCTACTCTGCCGGACACCACACGGCCATGTGATGTGAATTGTCTTCATTATAATTATATTATAACTATTGGATCGGCGGCGGCGCGATTTCGCACGCTTATACCTACTTTACCCCGATCTACCCTTTTTTCTTGTTTACAAAAACCTTCCTTTTGAATCACTCTATCTATTCTCAAAAACCGCATTAAAATCCGTTGCGTAGTTCAAAAGATATAAGCGTATTAGCCTACGTACAACATAGATTAGATACATAGGGACAAACGACGGGAAACATCGTAATATACGAAACGTACAGATTTCATAAATTGTGAACACAATTAACGCACTGAGCGTAATCGTGTTATTCAAAAATTCCTCCTTTGAAGGAGGCCTATGTCAAATGTTCGTGGTACACGGCGCGAACGTCTATCTTTGCCGGGTCCGCATCGATAGCGCGTTTTAAAATACCTGCAGAGCCATCTAGCGGACGGCAAGGCAACTAAGCACGGCCATCCGTCTGTCCTTACATAACCTTGCCACGAGTTGTTAGTTTTCACTTCTAAGATTTTTAAAGAATAAATTCGTTTTATATTTTCGTATTTCTTGCACTTACATAATTATTTTTCCTGTAGAAGGAACGGAAATTGGCAGAAATAGGCCAATAATAAACTGTAAAGAAATGTAAAGTTTTCGTTTATCCCTAAACATGGATGGAAACGTTTACATTTTTAATGGTAAAAACAATACGTAAAATAGATAGATAATTAAATTCGTTACTAAATTAAGTAAATGAACCTGCCTATGAGATGTATGAATGTGGAAGAATGTAGTGTCTAGTTAGAGTATACTGACATTGCATACAAATATATTTTTTTAATGTTTGTAATTGTTTTATTTTATGTTTTTTGTGTCGTAATTTTTAAGTACCTAGTTTGAAAAGGTTTTTGCTATATTTCTCTTGTGTAAGGAAAATAAATTATTATTATTATGATTATGAAGATGCAAAACAGTTGTATTAGGATCGTAGCTTGTAGCTCCAATCTCTAACCTCATCCGTAATCCATCCGAAGAATAACCACCACCACCACCATCACAGCCCGTAACAGTCCACTGCAGGACTTAGGGCCTCTCCCACGAAAGGGGAGGTTTCTACCATTATCTCCACGCTTGGCAGGTGGGTTGGAGATCGCAGTGTTTAAATATAATAATGGAAAATGCTGCTGCCCATTTTCCAGACTACGGAGACTCTTGATCTTTTGCCTCGAAAAACATTAGTCGCCTTGTACGACACCCATGAATGTAAGGGGTTGGTGCTATTCTACTCTGCCGGACACCACACGGCCAATAATAACGGAAGAATAACAATAAAAATAATTTATTGCGTTAAATGAGAGCGAAGCGAATTAAATTATTGAAAGTTAACATCCTTATTTGAATAACATGCTTAAATGGTAGCTCCTTTGAGTCTGAATGTTTATGATGTGTTATTATCATCTCAGACACAGGAAGCCCACTGGTAGGCAAAGGCCTCCCCTACGATTACAAGGTCATCCGTCCATCTCCTGGGTGGCCTTCCTACGCTGCTACACCGTACCTCTGCTACGGACCTTTTCTTCCCTGTCGTATCCACTGGGTGCGACTGGGAATAAAATGTACTGGAAACGAAATTCCCATTCGTACCCCGTTGTAGGTGTAGCGTAGCTGTAGGGTAGGTGTAGGGAAGATGTAGCTTAGGTGTAGGGGAGGTGTAGGGGAGGTGTAGAATATATATTAAGATATATTATCATTCATTCCTGATCCTATCTCTTACTTTATACTCTAACTTTACAATGATTTGTTCTCCACAGACCTTCACGGCACTGGCAGCGGACCTGACGCTGCCGACGGACAGTCAACCCCTGGAGTACCTCCACGACCGTCAGCTCCATTTCGAGGACATCACCAACCTGCAGCATTACCAGGTAAGCCGCCTGCGGGATGACACTAGCGTAGCGCTGCTACGTTTTCTTATGGATATAACTGGACCTACAGAAAAATTTACTTTTATTCAAATATTTTCAAAACTACTAAACCGATTTCAATGAAACACAGCTAGGAACCATCTCGATTAAACTGGCTAACAAATAGAGAAAATCGCATCTACATCGGTCCATCCGTTCGGGAGCTACGATTCCACAGACAGATACACAGTATACAGATACACAATGCTACAGATATACACGTCAAACTTAAAATTCTCCTCTTTTCGTCGGGGGTTAATAATGAGTTATTTTTATTGACTTATGTTTGGTCATTGTCGCCGAATCATCAATGATTCATTTACGTGTTGTGTAACATGCATAGGGTGCAAATTCATCGCTTATGAATGTAATTTGTTATGTTTTGAGACAAATCTCCGGATTTACAACGGCGAGCCCAAAGCGACTTTTGACACTCAGCCAGCCCCAAACAAGACTAGCTATTACACTGTCTTGCAACTGGCAACAACTTTAATTGAGATGTAAGAGAGAAAACTTGATTCCAACTTCCAACTGGGGGTGTAATTGAGGGACAACTTAACGGAACCGATAGACTTTGGTGGACATTACTCTTCGTCGAAAATGTGTTTATAAATACGTTCGCATGAGCACGTTCGAATAATCACCTTGTTGTAATTTTAACGTTTTTGTGTATCTTAGATTTTTGTGTCATATTTTTGTAACATAAAAACATAAAGAATGGAGATCTGAAGTACGAATGCCATCGTACCATAACATTCAACACAATAGTTAAATATTGTGCAAAGCTCTTGTGTGATAGTCCTACTCTAGAAATCTCTGCCATGGCTTGTAGATAATCCTCAACGTATTATTAGTATATATTAAAAATATCAATTTAATTATGAAATTTTTTCAAATATCTATTTCATTAGATATTAAACAAATATGAAACCTGAAACTGTATCTACAATGTAAACATTTAAAACAAACTATTAATCTTTCAAGTAAAAAGACAGTGGACAATACGTTGATTGAGTTTCTTGTAAACAATCCACCTTTTACTAGAACGGGCGCGGCGTTCGCTGCAGTGAATCACGAGCGTTCGACGCAATGACTCAGCGGATAGCCGGAGTGCCATTATGTAATAACTTTGTTATGACTTATTATGACTTATTTACGACTCGGAGTAGACACGTGACATTCACGCCCACGGAGAACGCTGTTGGGGAATGCTCCGTTGATGATACAACAAGAGAAAGTAATACAATCTATGTTACAAAAATGCAAAAGCTTTTGTTGTCACGCCTGTATTGGTGAGAAAATTTGGCAGGAAGATAGATAGGACCTGGGAAAGGGCGATGGCAGCTCTTGGTAACGAAATCGCTTAAAATAAAAAAGTAAGCATAAAAATGGGGTAGGTAGGGGGAGTCCGGGAGAGTGTACCCGCCGAATGTACTGCCCATCTTATTTTCAATACTTATATTTACAAATTTCCTAAAGATAATGTTGGTTGATATCACCCGCCTGGGCGGGAGACTTTACCCTCCAACTAGGGAGATATTACCCAGGTTAAAAATGTATTATTAAACAGACAGATTTATAAAAAAAAATATTCATGATAAGGTACTTTAGTGTTACAAAATACAAAGTGAAAATTAGGAACTGAATATCTTTGAGGTATGAATTTAAATAAAAGGAGTCACACATATTTTGAGTTAGGTCATAGTAACTGTAAACCTAATAAGTAATCATAAGTAAACCTAATAAGTAATGACCTTGTAATTATAAGTCTGTTTCATGTTGAATCTTCCTTTTTTATATTTGATAAGCATTTTGGGGGTGTGAAATTGCAAGACAGATTACTTGGGTAAAGTCTCCATATAATTTAGAAACTCAGTTGTGGGCTCAGGTTTTTTCTTTGTTCTCGGAGAAAAATATTTTATATGTTGCCTTGCCATCACCGATGACCAACTTACTCACCCCTTAATCAAATGTAAAAGTGGACAGTACGTATTCAGATCCCAATTCTTGATCCCCTCACGCCGTTAATAGAAGTTATGACTCGAAATTAAAGACAAAGACATACGTCGCAAACGAACGCGTGGCCCAATTCTGCGCGAGCCTTTGCTGGTGTTTATTCGAAGTTGCGCCCGGGCAAAGTGGGTAGATCAAGGACGGTGTCTGCCAAACATGGGGAGGGTTTCCCCGGAGACCGAGGGAGGTGGGGGGAGGCTGGGGGAGGCAGGAGTGGTATGTTTTGATGCCCGCCACCCGCTTTATTGATTTTCCGTTCCGCCGACGTTCCGAGCCTCCCCCTATATTATATACATATTCGGTATTCCGCTGCCAGGTGGTTGCGGCGAGCGCTATTTTCGGTGCGCGGGTAAGCTCTATGATTGATTGGAGTATTGGAACACGTTTTCAGGCGGTTTTATTACCTTTTAGCTAGCTTTTAACTTGTGGGTACTCTTACTTCTTATTGATCGGTATTAGAACCTCGTTCCGGGATTTGGGAGCCAATTAATTCGTAATTTAATCCGCACAGGCAATCCTGATGAATGTTGCTTCCAAGTTCCAAGTAATTCTGACTGTCTAAGTCTTTAAGCCCCCAAATTCTAATAAGTGTTAATTTTGTTTGGGCGAGTCTTATGCTGCCTACTTGCGTTGTAGGTTTTCGCTATTTGTTAATGTTGCCTATTAGATCGTATCTTATAAGAGTCTGGTAGTATCTCGATTTTACCTTCAAATTGACATTGTAATTAATGTACTCTTAGGTCTATATCTAGCTAATGATACAACGTAGCTGTGGGCTGTGATGAATTCAGGGTCCCAATTATCTAGGTAGTAATCAAATAATATGATTGCAGTGCTTGTATGATTGGGCCGTAATTACAATTTTCGATGGAAGTTCATACACGTGTAAGGATTATCTTCAAAGTAAACATTCAATAATGTCTCTAATCTTCAATAATCTTATCAGGTTATATTTTCGGCGGCATATTTGGCTGATACGTAGTTACCTAATAATTAGGGGAGAGTCGGATGTATGGGGGGACCTACGTAGTTTTCAGTTTTTATCTCTTTTCTAAATAAACTTACAAAGCTACAGTTTTATGTAATAGGTAAGTAGGTATCTCCTTAATCATAATCAGTGGGATTTATTTTCCTGTACATATCTATACATAGCATAAAACAAAGTCACTTCCCGCCCTCTGTACCCATATATCGATGTACGCTTAAATCTTTTAAACTACGCAACGTATTTTAATGCGATTTTAACAATAGATAGAGTGATTCAAGATAGGTTTATAGGGCAGGACAACACGCAAACGAAGTCGCGACGGGCCAGCTAGTATAGTACCTACCTATAAAATAAAGTCGCTTGTCACATCTGCCTGTCTGTATTTCCGATAACTCCTCCAAAACTACGCAACCGATTTTGTCGCGGTTTTCACCATAAGTTAGAGAATTTCTTTCGGAAGGTATATATGGAGCGGGTTGCTAATTTATGTCCAAAACATAGTTGGATTTAAGTGTCTTACGCTACGATATCAGCATACTACAATATACAAGGGTACTGGAGAGACAAAAACCGCTACAAATTCGAGAACCTCACCGAAATTACTTATTACGTCTGAAAAACTCAATTAACCACTCGACATTGGAAGTTGATCGAGGTTTCCTTAACTTGGCCGTCTGCACACGCGCACAGCCCAACTCGGAAACTGCTCCCGCAAAATTTAAACGAGTAAAGTTTGTTTCAGTTAGCTTACTCCACTGTCCGGTTTGCCCCATTCCACCCGCCCCCTCCCAGCCGGGGAGACCGGGGCGGCGTGTGCTAGACACGAGACATTGTTTGATCACGCTCCTTGCTTTATAATAGACATCAATCGCTTTACCGCTTTGTCGAGTCGTAATTATCTGAAGGCGTATTTTCATTTATTTACGAGTGTGAGTTGTATTTGGTTTGGTTTGTTTTTAGGTAAGACGGGGTGCGATTGTTGGGGCAGGTCTTTTTAATTCTCGACGGAAAAGAGTGGTACATGGCATTTTGAGTAGGTTCGAAGTCGCTTGATGTTTAGATTATGTTTAGAAATCTATAGGTAAGTGGATTTCATGTTTTTTTTTTATTTTGCGGGTTGCATACGAGTATGCAGTTCACCTGATGGTAAGTGATAATCACCGCCCAAGGTCATCCGCAGCATCGCACTCCTTATTTCCTTATTTTTTGCTAGACGACACCTATTACCTGTGCCTAACAGGCTTGAGAGCTAATTGTTACGAAATGGTAGGTATCTACGTAAGACGAATCATCGCAATATAGAATGGTTTGGTTCGAGTTTGACTGTGGTCCTCTTTTATCGAGTTTATCAAAGTTTCCACGATAGATTAAAACGTATACCTTGGCGATTCGTCTAACAATTGTAAGCGATCGTTGGCCACTAACTTTGGCCGCAAATGTAGAGGTTCTGAGAGAAACTGTTTCGCCGACAAAGGCTGGATGAGAATTCAATTTTTCCCCGGTCCGTTTACATATTTGCTTTTAGCTCGGGGCCGTGCAAATACAGTATGTTCCCTAATTTGTATCACCAGGCATATCTATTGGTAGTTTTATATGCACTTTGACTGCTTACCATCAGGCAGGACGTACGCTTGTTTGCCACATTAGTGGTAAAAAAGTATTTAAAAAATAACATTATAGGCTTGAATTGGGAATTTAAAAAGGGCAACAATAATTATTTTGCGATCAAGCAAAATATGGGAAAATAGACCCAAGCCTAAAAATGTGTATGGTTACTAATAGAGTATCTGAGAACGAATAATTTTTATAACTATCTCTTTTTCTTTTACACTTATGCTAAATTCTTACATAGGTATTAAAAATAAAGTCTATCTTAAGGTCTCGATATACGTGACGAGCTTTTTTCCCGTGCTGGACGGAACGTATCGATTTCTTAACATCGTTGCACATAAAAACTATAGAATAAAATACACATGGCGAGATTAACGTACCGGACAAGACGGCACAATAATCTCGTCCAGCACGGGAAAGATACCGAGACTTGATGCAATCTATAATGTGCATACAAAACCACCAATATGCCTCGTGATACAAGTTAGGCAGCAGACTGTACCAAGCCAGACGTTTCTCAATGGATGCAGTTAAAGTGCACCTGGGGATTGAGTGTTCCCGGTTATGACTGGAGCATGGCAGCACTGCTACTTTCCCAACTTGTGAATACTTCGCGACTTTTACGGCTCCTTATATCCTTTGTACCCATATTGCGCTTTGAAGTTTCGTTCTGAAAATTTTATTATCCGAGACGGCAGAGATTTTCTGACGCTATATTTTATTTGTGAAGTAATATTTAGTTACTGTGTTGTTTATGTTTAGACTATAGCGTTGATAGGATTATGATCAAGTCTGTCAAGTCTGATGTCTTATGAATACCGTCACGAGATGCCATCTCAGGGGCCCCAGTGAAACACCTGGGATTGTATATCATCCATTCAACCAATATCAGGATCCCCTGCAGACCTGGGATGGAGATAGAATAGGTAGTATGTACTACGGTTATCAATCTGCAAGATAGGTAACTATTACTATTACTACTTTTAACCATTTCTGTCCCACTACAGGGCAAAGGCCTCCCTTTCAATCTTCCGAGATAGGTAACGCTATAAAAAAATCGTGCACAAATTCACACTGCACTATCTAGCCACAAACTCAAAAGGCCGGCATCGCGTCCGCTCCCTTTAGATGTCTTGGACGACGGTGGCCGCTTTTCTTCAGGTGGACCGACCATCCGTTCGCCACCCTAGACAAAAAAAAAACTAAGCAAAGCTTGTACTATTGGTTCTAGATAACTGACATACTTACATATTTATTATACACAGATACACAAACTTATAATACCATGTATTAAGACCAACAAAACATCCCAACGATTATTTCTATCACTACAGTATATACGTCGGCGACACCCATTATCATTAGTGCGGTGTACCCACCGTACCCCGGCTCCCTACATCAAACGTGCTGTTATCAGTTCTATCAGTGCAGAGTGGGACAGGAAATTGGATGAAGACCGCGAGTTGCCGTAATGGCTTCCCGAGTTTGTCGCTGGGTGGAACCACTCATATCTTGCATAATAGGGCTCGTCTCTTTGGCGGTGGGTCGGTGACGTGTGTTTTGTGATATACAGTGAGTTAAAGATTGTTTATTACAAATATAAGCAGTAGTTTGTAATATACAGTCTTCATTTTAAAGTTCGGTTTCAAACTCCGACGCGGTATACGTAATTTCAGTGCATTTTGTCCTGTAGATTAGATGTTAGGCGAGGTAAGCTTTGTTAGTAATCATTGCGATAATTCTATTCATTTTATCTATTTGAGGAAACGAAATAAGTACGTATCATGTCCTAAAACTTTGACCGACTATTTACAGATGTAGGAGGTCATAAACTAGTGTCCGACCTAAGGTCAATTTCTGGCCGAAACCAAAGCCGATTGATCGGCTATCGCCACAACCTTTGGCCGAAGCCGAAGCCGAAGGGCAAAAGCTCTAAGAAATTTTGTTCAACACTAGCTACAATTAATAATATAAATGATTTTCAAATTTTTAATTGATGGATTTTTATTGACTATGTACCTAATATTGAAAGGTATTTTAAATAATCTGTAGACAAATATCTAGAGATGATAAAAAAAAATTACCTTGCTCTAACCGATGTGCATTATTTACCGACAGCCGCTATCTATAATTAAGTAGGCACATAACACCCACAAACTAATATAGTAAAGGTAAACATATCCATAAAGATAGCGAGTCTCATGACACAGAGGATTGCGTAACCACCGAGAATGCTGACTCAGGATCATCAGAGCGTGACTGTTACACAAACAAGCTATAACCATAGACCAGTAAGAGGTCAGAGAAAACGGGCCGACCGTGAAAAGTCTATTGAAGTGCATACTGGCTGGTTTATTCGATTTGTTTCTTTTTCTTTTTTTGTTTTCGATAATGGAATGGAAACGGAATGTTGAAATTGGGTACGTACAATGTTTGTAACGTGTATGTCAACATATTTGAACGTGGTAGAAAAGTTAGCTCTAGGTAATACATTACTACTATTGAGGACTAGACTAGACTATTTAATAAAGGTCAAACGGGGTTTGAAGTTTAACCTCAAAGAATTTTCCCACAAAAAATCCCAAGTTTTGTTTTTACTATTTAGCGATCTAGATGCCAGAACATGGCACGGGATCGACTCAGGTCCTATTGAAAAAATTATGAAACATTCCACTGGCCCTTCGAGTAGGCTGCATTTCACACCTACCTCCTCCCCCGTTAAATGGACTATTTAGTTGAGTTGTGAGTGAACTTAGCCCTGCCTACCCAATACTGATACGTACTGTAATATAGCCCTATGTACTGACTGTATATAAGTAGCAAAGGGGAGGTTGGGGTGAGTTCATCGCACCGGATACGCCTGTCGCCGCCACACCGTGTGCAGCGAATCACACACACACATATATATACAAACACACATATGTATACACACACCAACACACACATGCAGGTGCTACTTACATATGATGTAACAGCAATAACTAGGCAGCACTTTAGAACTTAATAAACGTAATAGTTTCAAAGCAGTAATTCCATAGTAATATTGCGGTGTATGGAATTGGTATGTAAACAATTTTGGTTCTGCTGTTATTGCTTTCGACTTTGCAGGACGGGGGATCAATAGGTAGTGGGTTTTCTATCATTTAATAAGCACACATAGAATTAATAAAATTGAAAATTTAATTAATAAAAATTATTAATTTTACTGTTCAACTTGGTGCTACCGTCACCGCATCCGCTCCCCTTAGATTGCAGAGGTCCTGGACAACCGTGGCCATTTTCCTTCAGGTGGCCGCTTTCCCCTCCTGAGGAAATAAGAAAAAGCTATTTCTGTTCCACTGCAAGACAGTGGCGTATCCATCTTCCATCCATTAATTTAGTAAATAAATTTACTTAATGAATTATAAACCTCATCCGAGACACTCTGAACGATACTTCAGGAGCCATTCATGTGCCGGTAAACCTAGTAACTGTAATGGTGATAAAGAAAAAAGTATCTAATGTCGGAACAATTAATAAAAATATAATATTTTTACTTATTTTGTTGGCAAAAGACACTTTTACTTATTCATTTTTAATTACGTCCGTGTTATTTTCAAACTTTATGAAGGTGGTTAGAACGTTTTACCTCGTCGTATATAAGCGTTGAGTTATTACCTCACTTAGGCGGTAGCTGGACGAGACTAATGTTGATCTATGCTGAGCCCTGGGAGCTGGGTTGGCAAGGTAACGGTTATTTTCACTGAATTATAATGTCCGCGGAGTACCAGCCACTGTGAAAACGCTCTATTTAGCTATGAAATACTGACCAGGTTAACCTAGTAGCACTCACTTAAGAATTTCTGATTTCGATTGACGTATTTATTGACAGAATTACGTCAAACTCACGTAAGCAATAAGATCTCAAACTCGTGGGCCCACCTTGCAGAACAAATTAGTTACTCACGCCGAAGACAGAGCGAAGTCCGCCCAAGAGGAGTAGGAAGGACCCCAGGTCCTCGCGGGACGCTTGAGAGCAAAATCGGGACTTAACTCCAGGATGATGATGATGACGCATCTTACTTACTCACTGCGCTGGCTTAGCGACCCAAAGACGATCTTGGCGTCCGACACCAAAACACGCTACTCTTGGTGATCCTGAAAGGATTCTTTCTATCCTAGCGATATCTATAGGATGATCCACTGGACGTTTCCTATTCGGACGCGCAATGTAGTATCTCTTCACAGTTTAAGAACATTTTCTACCAAATTAGTACAACCCACCCAATTTTAAACAGCTACCGATACCACTCGCATGTTGCCGACCCCGCAACATCAGCTTTATCCTTTCCACACCATCATCTTCCTAACCGAGAACTTGCTATAGAAATAAACCAAGAACTCCGCACGAACCGTAAGTTACCTTCTGTTAAATTGTATTACAATTTTGTGTACAATAAAGAATAAAGAAAAAAAGAACCGCTTTGGTTCGACCTATCTGGCTAATTTCAACGCTTTACCTCTCGATGTCTTTCGCGAATAGTACAATCTGGACTCGTATAAGACCAGAGTGAATAGACTGTTTCTAGTACTTCCCTTGCTAACTCAAATACTAGAAAGGCTACAGCAGTGCTAAGTATCGTAGCGTGCGTATTAAATGGACCGGGCTCCGATTTCGACCTAATTGTTGAGTCGGCCGCAGCGGAAGTACTAGACAGGCATGTTTCATCCTCGGCATCGACACTTACCATCAGGTCATGAAGGCAGCACATCAACGTACCCACCACCAGTATTAAATAATCTAGCATCACTATTTACTATGAACACGTTTGTGGAGCGTCGGTGGCCGAGCAGTTACAGTATCCAACTCGTAAGCCAGAGGTCCCGGGTTCGAATTCCGCTCCGGCCATGTACCAATGACTGTTCTCTGAGTTATGTACATTAGTTAAATACTAACCGATGCTCTTACGGTAAGAGAAAACATCGTGATGAAACCTGCACATTCAGGTGACTGGATCACCATGGTAACCATGATCTAATCTGGTCAGGTTCCCCTGGTAGCAGGGTCATGGAGGTCATATGGCAGTCGCTCCACTGTAATTACCTGACCTGCCAAATCCTGGATCATGGTCAAGGCGGACCCCGGGCCCTCGTTCTCGAGAGCACAACCGGGACATTAACGCCAAGATGATTATTTTTTTTATTACTATTTACTATGAACACAAAGTAAAGACGGCCCACTCCAAGCTATGGAAGCGCGTGTGTATAAGCCGGAGACTGTCCAAAGTTTAAACATTACCCAGATTGAGGTGATGTCTGTGTTGAGGTCTTTACGACTAGGTATAATGTAAAAAAAACACTTTTTGACCAGATCGTGTACCATTACTTCTAACGCC
This sequence comes from Blastobasis adustella, assembly GCA_907269095.1. Taxonomy (NCBI): domain Eukaryota; kingdom Metazoa; phylum Arthropoda; class Insecta; order Lepidoptera; family Blastobasidae; genus Blastobasis; species Blastobasis adustella. Next base: position 11,982,248 of record OU026130.1, read on the forward strand.
GCTTATCTTTCCAACAGGACTGGGAGCCCCATCTAGCCGGGTCTGAGAGTGGCGTGGACGCTAGCACTCTTGCTGCTTTAGCTGCGGAGGCAGGCGAATGGCGGAGCTCTCAAGACGGCCAGCGGATCCTCACGACCACCCCTTCAGTGCTGGGAGGGTGCCGGGCCCAAGTCTATAGGGTCGCCGGCGCCACGCAGTGGTATACTGCTGTCATCGTCGGCGTCAATGAACATACTGGGGTGAGTTTCTGCCTTGATTCCTTTCTTGACCATATAGATTAGTACGATACCTAGCCTCGTAAACATAGAGGAACATGGAAATTATAGAGTTCAACATGTACTTACCTCCCAGCAACATAAAAACGTATCTGTCAGAATAGAAGTAGAACTAAACACAGCCGATGTAAACTATGTGATATTCAGGAAATTAATAAAAAAAACGTGTGGTTCATGCCACATAATTAATTGGTATCTACAACACAGTTAATTGGTGTGTAATAATTAAGGGCAATAAAACTGCCTTCCTTACTAGTTAGTAGTTAAATGTACTTACTTCCTCTGCCCTGCTATAACAAGCCCATGAAATACTGCCCGGCAAAGTTGAAGAGTATCTGATAGGAATCTATTTCCTTTAGAACCTGTTCTTAATAGAGGATGTGGTATGAGACACTAAAACGAAGTAAATCGTGTCAAACGCCATTAAACGCGAGAACTGTGATCGCTATTCATGAGCCCACCCATCGAAGGCGGCATATTAAGTTGCTTAACATCCAACTGTACCTATTTCGTTTGTCATAGGAGTGAGAATCTAACGCTGTAAAACCTTAGTCTCGAAGCCACATCCGCTACACGGAATTAATCTACATAGCTTGTATTTAATCGCTTCTTGTGCATTCGAGCTGGCCATCCATGTCCTGCCCTCGCAATATCGATCGTTTAATAACTGGAAGGCGTGTGAGTAACTGTACACACATTCTACAAGATAACTCCGATGCAGGAGTCTCGCAGCGGAACCAGTTTACTATATGAACGCGAAGGCATCCACGATATGGCGTCGGATTTATAAGGGCTATAACTATCCGCGCCTGTATGCCCTTATGGCAACGTATGTTCTCGTACAAGGCAACTTGTTAGTAAAACAAGCCGTGTCGGGCCATAAACGCGTAGTTCTAAAAGGAAATGGACTTTCCACCTGTCTTGTATTATATTAATTGCGCCGTATCGGGAGCTGCGATAATGTAACCGCTGGACTAGTTCGACTGGCCCCAACCGGTTTTTAATGCCTGATTATTATACTTTGCTAGTTAATTTATTATTTATACGGGGCAGTATTTTGTTTGGAACGGAGTCGGTTTTTATTGGTGAAAGTATTGAGGGGTTATGTAAGTTTGTTATTGTTGCAGTTGTAAGTCTTGTTTGATTCCTGATATTTAACGCGAATAAGTTCTGTTTAGTTAATATTCATTATACAGAGGTATTCACTGGAAAATTCCTTTCACCGGGCGGGAACTCCGTACTAAATTAATGTTAAACACAACAATGTATCAATAATGAGAGACTCCCCCTCGCAGGTGTCAGGTCCCTACGCCCCCTCACCTCCTCACCCCTTCTAACTTCGCTAAACAAACTTTGTTGTTTCTGCTTTATTGAAACACTTTATTGTTTTTCTTTCATCTCAGTCGGGAATAGATCGAAACCTAAAACAATGTTTGTGGCAAACTTGTGGAGGAGCTCCGCGACGGCATTTCGTCTTCTAACGCTTTCTGTGTTTCGTATAACAACCAATTTATATTTAAACCAAACGGCATTATGATGTTGGTACAGTGAAATTACAAATTACTGGTACATCATCGACATCGTGTGCCGTCCACATTGAGCTGGTAGTTACGTCCTTCTTTACCAGGTCGTCGATCCTCCTTGCGGTAGCCCTGACTGCTATTGTACTTCATACCTATTACTTATGTAGATGATAAGACCTTTAACAGTAAGATTCTTTTTATTTAATAATCTACGCTAGAACTTCTAGATAGACCTTGATACTGAGCTTAATAATTGAATCGCTCATAAAATTCTTTAGTGCCCACGCCAAGCCCGGGCCGGCACTCCAATCTATCTCGAACTTACTGAGTAATTACAGTTAAAAAGTTGGGACGTTAAACAAATTTATACTTGGAATTAGCGAGTAAAAGTTTGGCCGGTTTCGTATTACCATCGTTCGAGACGTCAGAGTTTTGAGTAACCCCCCATTTTCCCCCCAGTTCACGAAGTAACTTTCCAGAGTTCCTCTTTGTTTCTGACGAGTTTGTTTGCAACTTCCTCTGCGCCGCGACATGTTTATCGGCGGTCTTACAGCTGTCTATGCTTATATTACAGGCAGTTTAACAGTTTTATGCTTACTCATTAAATATACTCGTAGTATCTACCCGTACATATTTAAAAGTATATCCTGCTTTGCTGTAGCTTACATACGTTCATAATGTGATGCCTTTTGAACACAAAACCTGCGATTCTGCATTTTTGATCTCTGCAACCTAAATGTATGAATTGTAGATGTTTTGGCGACAGTTACCACTTACCATCAGGTGGGCTGTGTGCTCGTTTGTCACTGAGTAGCAGAAAAAAATCTCATGTCGACACGAGTCGAGTGAACTACGCACGTCGGTCAACAGTACAACAGTACTTTGTCGTATAAGATTCTAATGTTAAGTTTAGGCTTGTAAATATTTTTGTTTTAATGAGTGGGTACTTTTTAGGTAATAAATTATCAGTGCTTGCAAGTCTTCTTTACCTACCTTAGTGATAGAGAGTGACTGACCACATTGATCCTATACCTTTTTCGCTTACCTAACTATAGCTTTAAGAACTATTGCAGTTATTACGTACGTACTACAGGTTCAAGTCTCAAGGGTACGAAGTATTATATATTTGGATTTTGTAATATAGTACCCATTATATTACAAAATCCATTAAGAGTGGAGTGGTATCTACACCGCTGGCATTGCAACAGATCCCATCAAATCTTCATCGATTACAGAATCTTTACCGATATAGTAAACAGTACGTAAATAAACCCAGCGATGGAGAGGCGATATATTAAACTGTGCTACTTTTCCGTTGGAATCTGTAAATATTTAGCTGGTGTCTGTAACGAGAAACAGATGTCCAATTTTCACTGAGGCGTTTACGCGATGGTTGGGCGTGAGAAACTTTGCTTCCAAAATTGTGTCTACTCTGCCTACTCGCTTACGAATATAAAACACCTGCTAACATGTTTCCCTTCACGCGGACTTCCGGAGAATTGGCTTTGTTTATTTCAGCGATACAATGCGTTTACAATGCGTTCTTGTAGTGTCACTAGGCTATCACAATCAGGCATTGAATCTGTTATCATCGTAATATATATTCGCACATACGTTAATATGTGAAATTGTAATACATTTTTCTTTGGATCCAACAGAGCGTTTTCGGTGTTATTATTATGTTTTTCAATTCTTCATTGGTTTATAATTTTACTTTATGATGAAGTTTCCGGGAAGTTAACTTCCCTTTCTTCTTGGAATTTCTTAGCTTAATCAATATTTGTATTGGAAAATGCCAAAATCAAAGATTTTGAGATATTTGTAGTATTTTCTTGTTGAACGTTGTTGAAACTAGTTGTTGTATTTCAGGAGCTGACGGTGACTGACGACACAGTGCTGGAGGAGCACAGTGAGGATCCGTCTCTCGTGCAGATGCGGCTTCTTGGCGATGGAGGTCAGTATATTTACTTTAGTTAATTACGAGGCATGTAAAATAGGCCCAGGATTTTCGAACTTTTTTTCCCATTGCCATTCAACGACAAACATGCTTAACGAACAGACAGCCCACCTGATGGCAAGCGATAACTGTCGCCCACAACATTGCTCTTGCACTTATGTTACAGACAGGTAACAAAAATGTAAAACTGCCAGTGCGTGAGTTGTGACTGTGAGGATTAAGATGAAATGCCTCATACCTGTAACACAGAATATTAATACTATCCTGCTGTAAATGAGTTACAAAACTTGCGCCGGTATTTCTAATCTACTAGGCATTTTACCGCCATCTCATTGGTTATAAGTGACGACGCAGCCGAAGATGGAATATGATCCCAGAAACTGCTTATTCACTCTGGAATAGGTTAGCTACCACTTGATACCGCTTGGTAGAAAATATACGAAACTGGTAGGTTGGCACGTCCCGGGATGGAGTAGGGAAACGTGACAAATATGTAAAGCTTTAATTTGATTATACTTCTGTTTATAAAATTAAATATGGGATCTAAAAAGACACTAGTCTAGCTTGAAGATGGGATAATATCAAGCTTATCGGTCAAGTATAAGTAAAAAAAATTACTGCGCCTTAAAAATAAACAAGCAAAAACTTCACACGATGCCTTTGACCTAGTGGTTCATACACTAGCTGATGGATTAAAATTCTTTACAAAACTGTAATCCATACAAAAACTGCAATAAACTTCACACCGTAGTCCAACCGGTTACGAGCATTAAACTTTTAATTTAATACGCTGGAGGAATACGAAACAATAGTTGTTTAAATGTTAATGACCAGCTCAGAAGCTAATAAATTGCTGTATATTCACGTGGGATAACTTTAAATCGTGGCCATAGACGTATCTTTATGAAATATAGTCACTAAGCTATAACGTTTTGAAAATAAATCATGTTGGTAATTATAAAAATGTGTAAACAACGATGAAGTAGTTTTTTTTTTTTTTTTTTTTTTTTTTTTTTGCGCCCAACGCAAAGGAAATGGGCACCCTCCGGTATAGCGGTTGGGAGGGAGGAGGTGAACTCTCATGAGTACCAGCCGGCCGGCCAGCTGGTTATGCACGACTCGCCAAAAAAGAGACCTAGGCGCATACGTGCTAAACACCCCCTGGGAGCACCTGTAGCCGGAAGGGCCTTTCAGGTTTCATCGGATGCGACACCCCGTAGGGACGGGGTGCGCAATGAAGTAGTTTTGTGTACGCTCATTTTATAGAAGACTAGTAGACCTGGCACGACTTCATTCGGTACCTTTTTTTTCTTGTTTATAAACCTTCCTCTTGAATCACTCGATCTATGGTTGAAAACCGCGTTAATACCCGTTGCGTAGTTAAAAAGATTTAAGCCTACATAGGGATACATAGGGACAGACGGCGGGAAGCGACTTTGTTTTATCGTACCCATAAAACAAACCTATAGATTCAAGAATTGCATGCATACCTGGTATTATTCCGTTACCACTACTTACGTCGGTTGCGAATATAGACAATGAGAATAACTAATTGGATGCTCGAAGCCTTACAAGACTTGAACGCTGTTTGTAGGGAAACATGCCTACCCATTCTCTTTTGTACCTATTTTATGCAGAGTATTAACAATGGCAATACGATACATTGTTAAGCGGCTAATTATTATGTCATATGCAGCGGTAAGGTCGAACAAATGCACTATAAATGGAATTGTAATTGTAAACTGAGATATTAATAGTATTTAATAGTTAGCCGTGTGGTGTCGGGCAGAGTAGAACCTTAGCACCCTTACACTCGTGGGTGTCTTACAAAGCGACTAATGTTTTCGAAGCAAAAGATCTAGAGTCTCCGTAGGCTGTAAAATGGGCAGCAGCGTTTTCCATTGTTACATTTATAACACTGCGATCTCCAACCCGCCTGCCAAGCTGGAGATTATGGCATTCACCTCCCCTTTCATGGGAGAGGCCGTAAGCCCTTGCAGTGGACTGTTGTGGGCTTTGATGATATTTCGACACATAATACTATATTTTTGATGTATTTTCAAGAGTGTATTACACAGAGATCTTTTATAGTAAAGTTGGAAAGCCAAGTCGTAGGAAAAGCTAGTTGAACAAACATAGGTTTATACCTATGTTAAAGAGTTAGGGCTCTATCGGTCGAAACCTATAATTGACTCTGTGCTACCAGTATTTTTTTATCCTTCTATTTTATTTTATTAACTTGATAATATGAGTATGAATGAGACAGAATTATCGTGGTAAATTAAGACTGTGAAGTTTTCACTGCATACTTGTAAGTAAAGATCATCCAAATATATGTTGTCCTCATGTAAAGTATTTTCTGTCGACAGTTATCGAATCCATCATGCGAGGAGAGGTGGTAGGCGTCATGCCGAGGCGTTCCAGGTCCAGTCTACAGGTAACATGTCTACCTAATACCTACGTTTTACATATTAATACATAACCGATAAAATTATAGGTATATGTGGCAGAAAGATTGCCAAAAATGTGATATGTTGTAAATTCACTCGTGAAAATATAACTTTACACATTTTTATCAAAAGTGACATACAAGCGCCTCTCTTCTTCATCATCTTGGCGTTAATGTCCCGGTTGTGATATCGCGCACGAGGGACCCCGGCCCCTTTTTGGCAGGTCAGGTAATTACAGTGGAGCGACTGCCATCTGACCTCCGTGACCCTACTAACAGGGGAACCTAACCAGATTGGATCATGGTTACACATCCAGTCGCCTGAATGTGCAGGTTTCATCACAATGTTTTCCCGCACCGTAAGAGCATCGGTTAGTATTACACTAATGTACATAACTCAGAAAACAGTCATTGGTACATGGCCGGAGCGGGATTCAAACCCGGGACCTCTGGCTTACGAGTCGGATACTGTAACCGCTCGGCCACCGACGCTCCTATATGATATACATACAAGCGCCTCTAATAGTATAAAACATGAACATATGGTGAGGTGGGCACCACAGCACAATTCCGCCATCGCTGTTTCTGGTGTTGGTATGGCATTGGTGTTGCTGATGTCCATAGACGGCGGTGACCACTTTCCATCAGGTGGCCCGCATGCCTGTTTGTCTGCCGTATTACATATAGTTGCTCACTGGGGCAGATTGAACCTGGTGGAATTCAACCCCTCTAAGACGCAGGTCTGCGCATTTTCCGCCAAAAAGGATCCTTTTGTCATGGTGCCGCAGTTCCAAGGAACATCCCTCTCCATCTCAAAAAGTATCGGGATCCTTGGTGTCGACATATCAGACGACGTACGGTTCCGAAGTCACCTGGAGTGTAAGGCTAAACTAGCCTCGAAAAAACTTGGTGTGCTTAACCGGTCTAAGCGATACTTCACCCCAGAACAGCGTCTGTTGCTGTATAAGGCACAGGTGCGGCCACATATGGAGTATTGTTCCCATCTTTGGGCCGGGGAAACCGCCGACCTGCTTAATCACTTGGATTCTATACAGAGGCGCGCCGTACGAATTGTCGACGATACCGTACTGACAGGCAAGTTGGAACCACTGGCTGATCGAAGGGACTTTGGCTCCCTGTGTGTGTTCTACCGGCTGTACAATGGGGAGTGTTCTGAGGAATTATTTGATCTGGTGCCCACAGCACAATTCCGCAATCGCACCACCCGCCGTGGGCTGGGTACTCATCCCCATTACGTGGACCCTCTAGTGGTGTCCACGCGAAGATTCGAAAGAACGTTTCTCGCTCGTACGATTCGGATGTGGAATGAGCTCCCAGCAACGGTGTTTCCTTTGGTCTATGACATGGGATCGTTCAAGAGGTATATTAGAGGTCTCCTTAGAGGCGGGCAACGCATTGGTAGCACCCCTGGTGATGCTGATGTCCATAGGCGGCGGTAACCACTTTCCATCAGGTAGCCCGCATGCCTGTTTGTCTGCCGGATAACATAAAAAAAAAAAAAAAAAAAAATATAGGTTCAACGTCAACTAATTTCGAGTTGATCACGAGGAATGGAGGTTGACAAAGACTGTAGATTGTATTACTAATTATTCATTACTAATTATGTTAACGGTCTCACAATATCCTTGCGGCTTGTAGGTACCTATAAGACTTGCTGCGGAATATAAATATGTAAAGATAAAACTATATTTATTCCAAGGACTCATCGAAAAGTCAATAATATGCTGGATAGCGTAGTGGGTTGATGCGATGTCTGGCCAGACTAGATCGCCCAAAATGTAGGTACGAGGATAAATCAGAAAGTTCTTAGCTTACATTATGTATAATCATGTCAATAATGAAACATACATGTTTGGCGTATGTTAATGAGTGACAAACAAGTTACTTGAACACATCCATCATCCAGTCCATTGTAATATTGAAGAACAGGTGTTGAATTAATTTTTAAGCAACCGGTCATAATCATAGCTGTAACTGTATCGCTTTAAATATTCGTATTCGTTACAATTTAATCCAATATTAAAGTTGATATTATTTGTCATGTATTTTTTATGAAATAATGCCAGAAGTTGACCAAGAGATCAAGGCACAGGTTATCACCAATCCATTTGGCACGGACTAAAGCTCGGATTCGTAATTTCGTACCTGCAGCGCTGTCTCTATCGCAAGCATATGAATAAATAAGAAGCCGAAGATTATTTACCGTCGATATCAGCTGTATGACGTGCGTATTTTTATAAATTTATGAGTTTTTCCTAACCAGGATATATTTAGACATCATAAAGGCACCACAAACGTGACGGACCACCTACTCGTAGTAGGTATACGTACTAAAAAAGCTTAAATTGCTATTAATAAATGTGAGTATCAAAACAAGTACATATTATGATATGAAAAAAGAAATTAATTAAAGTGTTATTGCTGCCTCAAAAATTGCGACTAGATAAATCATGGAAACATTGTGTGGACATAATGTAAGCTGGAATATGATTATGATAATTTCGAATGAAACCGGCACCTACAAAATAACAAGAATTGTCTATAAATAGCATCAAATTGCTCACACACACGACTTCAATACTAGTACAATGGCTAGACAATCTAAAAATAATAACACACATCCTTATGACGCACCTACACTTATTAGTTATTCCTGGTCCTTGGTCGCGAGGCGAATGACGCATGCGCCATGTTTATCCTGGCTATCCTGCGCCTGAGTGGAATTAGATGCAGATGACTAATGCACCTCATTAACTCCGAGCGAAATGATATGTTCGAAATAGGTGCGATAGCGTGTCGTAATAATAATTTTATTATTATTAGTTTCCCCAATTACTGAGGTGATTCATATTATTGTGAACTGTTCACCAAACAACGTAATTTGAGCACGTATTGATTATCTATTATAATCAATACGTGCTAAATGCTAATGTATAATCAATATTGATTATATATTATTATTGCCTTGGTAACTAGCCAAGCTGTGCCCATGAGATTTTATCGCATTGTATTACGGCTGCAATCTAATCTGTTAGCGCCGTTAGTAACATCTTCTGATAGACGTTATCAAGACTACTAGGTTACATTGGTAGTTACCATTGGCTACCTTATTCTTAACATGAAAAGAAACAATTCAAGATTTGTAAAAAACGGCAGATTTGAATAAATTGTGGAACCTATCCAGACCAACTTCTAAGGCTGGAAAGAGTCCCACCACAAGTATTTCACAGGTACCTGCTCAAATATAAAGATAGAAAATATTTATTATTCCGTAAATCACTTTTTGTCCTCCCCTTTCGCCATTTCTCGTGATCCCAATAGCAAATATATCCTTGTACAACCCTCGATAATCCAACATATAAATTCGCAATATATCACAGAGCTCTAGGTTCATTCATTCTAAAAATAAATAGCCGCAGATGTTTTGCTTTGCCGCCTTGGGGGCTGAGTAACCAAGAGCAATGTTTATTCTAACATTATATGGGTGGAAACTGGACGAGCAAATACGTTGGAATAACGAATAACCTTCCTTTTCATGTAGCTAAGTAACTAATACAGGTTATAAATTAGTATCTAGACACAACAGCGTCTAAAATTAAGATCTATCCTTAACAAATTGTTTATTTAGACATATATATATTGATATAATGTTTATTAGGCGATTTCTACAATATATATTAACTAAATATTTCTTACTAACTTAAGTAATGTTAAATATTGTAATGTCATGCCAAACTAGAACTCAGCTCAGTATATGCTTTAGGCAGTGAGACCACAGCTGATTTTCAGCTAAGCCCTAAAGTTAAAGATCTCGATTTTGATTCGGTTCGAACAATTTGGTTCAAGGACTAGAGATGTAACCCCTTAAATCTGTGCACAATTATTTAGGGCGCTGCTAAAAGTTAATAATTGCATGGTACTTCCAAACTTCGGCTGAACCTAATTAGTTTTTGAACAAAAGTTTTAAACACACATCGGGTGTCCAAGAGAAACATGCCACGATTACCACCAGTTTTAAACAATGCGGGTGGCTTGGGGGTTACCCAGGGAGGCAACTTGGGCCCACCACTTCTATTCCCATATTCAAATGAGTTCGCCAGTGCAGAAACTAGACGTTATGTTACCAAACTTGCAGCGGAACAACCGAGCAAGCAACTATGCTAACCGGTTTAACGTTTTTAATTGAATTCCATTAGCGTACTGTTACTGGGAAACTTTATAAGTTAACCGCGTTTATTGTTTAATAGGAAGTAATGGGAACAAAGAGATAATCATTTACCACGAAAGTATTAATTATTCTTCGATTTATCGCTTAACCTAAGTACAATTTAATAATAATTAGTAAGTTAATGTTTTAAATTATCGCGGCTTTTATCACACATTTTAAACAACCATGACCATGATGCGTCGAAATATCGGGCTACTCGTAAACAAAGGTAAGCGGTAGGAAACCCGGAACGTCTTTAAAATGTGTAATTAGTAACTATCACAAACAAACTGATAAAAATGACCTACATGACGATTTATGACCGACTCAAAAGAAAAACCCTTTACGTACCATCGGGATATTTTGAATTAACGTCCAAACTTCAAAGATGTGTCGGAGTAGAAAATAATTTGAAGGTCGGCGCTTTATATTGGGTCTTACTTGTTACGTCGTAGTCGTCCAAGGTCCCAAAGACCGTTTGGTCCAAGGTCCTGCCCTTTTGCGAGGTCGCTGGGAGAAAATATCCTTGAATAACTTACCTGCAAATGTTTGCTTTCACGTGTAATGTTGGCTGTTGGAGCTGTTATTTTATTACCTTAGTCTAAACAGTACTTATTATATTGAAATTTCAGTTCCGAAACACGTTCGGCCATTAGTATTAATTTACATGAAAATATGTTTACGAGAGGTTACCATTGCTTTTAGTAAAGGAAGACCATGATGTACTGGAGTTAAATATATTAGTAATATCTATCTGTCCCATTAAAAAATTGTTATGTAAAAACTAGGTAGTTCCTTTCGTCCGCGTATTTCGGCAGTTTTTTCCTGCGAACCATTTTAAATGACCTCCCTAATGTATGAAAGCTAGTACTAAGGAGAGGTGAAGCTGTAGCTCTAGTTCTAATTAGATGAAACATGGCTTAGATTTTAAGTTGGAGTCTCATCCCCTATACTCTACCATGTCTCTCTTCTATAGGCCTGCTGGAAGAGATTTCTTCTTAGATATAAGTAGTGCCTGTTGTGTCGTCTTTCATTTTTGTAATTTCTGTTTACTATATATTGTGTGCAATCAATTGTTAAATAAATATATAAATTGGACCCAAACTACCAATCTGTGAAAACCTCATCAAAATCCGTTCAGGGGTTTTTGCGCGATGCGCGAACAACCAAACGAACAAACAGACAAAAATTTCAAAAAGTAATTTTTTGGCCATAGTTACGTTACAGAATCATTTTCCCGCCCATATTTTTTTTAATATCTTTAGTGTACAGACACGGCTTTTTTATAGTTTTATAATAGTATAGATTCGCCAAGTCACGTTCACGTAAAAATATATGAGACGTTGCAATATTGATAAACAATGCAATATTTTAAACTTCGATACAAACAAACGATATAAAAGAAAAAAACTCTAAAACTCGTTGAGTTGCTTCGAGGAAAGGGTACGGCCATGCTTGTCTGCTGGACTTGGCGGGGGGCACTTCCGTACCCCCTGATACTCATAAACTGATATCAAAGAGTCTCAGTTCCTTCCGATTTATGCAGTTGAAGCGCGAATTTCTTTAAAGCGATTGAGATCTCCCTGAACCAAATCGCTAAAACTTCAAGATCATATCTGCGAGTAAATTATATCAGTCTCCATACCCCACCCCACTCTCCTACGTAATTGAATATTAACTAGGTCAGCCAGTTAGATAAAGGATATATAGAGGAACGGCAACAAAAGACGCAGATTAACATAAAGCGAAGACAAAGAAAGTCCCCGGTTACTACGCAGTGACCCGTTGCCGCCTGAGGGTGACACGTGAATGTATCATGCTGTGTCCAGTTCCTGTAGACCGCGTGTGTGTCATCCGCGCCATTTGATCCTCAGAGTAACAAGAGAGGGAACACGGCTCTCAGTTAACTGGTCCCCGTTTAATGGGTCTCGCTTTCCATGGTGGTTAATGTATGCTTTTACATCTTAGAATTATAATGCGCAACTTTTTTGTCTGATAAATTATTCTTTTGTCTGTTTATTGCAACTATTAAATAATAATAAAACTAGTGAGCATCAAGAGGTCTGCTTTGCAAATCAATAATGAAAAAGCCATAAAGAAACTAGCTAGACATACATATATATGACTGTAATTCTGTAGCCAGAAACCAGAAATTAACTTGCCCGAATCCATGTCATCGCCTATAAATTATTCCAGACAAGGCTAGCTTGGGTCTGGCCATTGTGTATGGGAGTCACGTAACGGCGTGCAATGGCCGATAGTACGCATTTCGTATGCTGCCGATACACTCCTCTATAATTTAGATATCCCCGTGTTTGCGGCACCGGCGCGCGGCGTACTAATATGCATACACTAAATCACTTCAATGTGAAAATAATCTGTTTTAGAAAATATGCGAACTAGATGTTCGTTTGGAATTTAATCAACTGTGAGTTTAGTGTTCGTCTTCTTTCTAATTACCGTCTGTCTGAAAATGTAATGTGCCGTAAATCCTACAAATAACTCGGTTAATCCGACAGCGCGTCAGTCCCGTGGAGGGGCCGCTCATGCGCGCCAATTTGTCTGGTTCACCGACCCCATTCTGCATGGGACTCGACTCGATAACCCCATAAACAATTCATCTTGCAAAATGTACCGGCGGCACGAGGATACCGCGCGTTATGAATGCCCTTTAAAATATCGATTCAAAAATTTACCCGACACCGTCTTCACATTCCTTTCCCGCTGGCAGTGCTCTAATAACACCATCTCTTTCCTTTCGTGAGTTGAATGCTAAACTGTAATCCTAAACCAAGTTGCTCCGACACGTTCCCCTGGCGCGGCAAATAGGACTTTAGTAACTGCTGTTAAAATTGTTTTCCGATCGCATCCTTGCGACTGCGCTGCAGGTGTTCCGCGATCGTGAAACTTCTATTACAGAGCTCCTTTTTCTATTGACTTTCCCAAATCGAACGGTCAAAGCACTTCATCGCGTATTACTTTTTCAAGTGGGTGCATTTTAAAAGTCTTGGCACAGGTTTGAACTTCTGGTTATTTTGCTTTTCCCATTGCCAAAAATATCGCAAGTTGAAGTGACGCATCTTGATCGTCTGGAATAAACTCATCTAATAGTTAAATCAAGCGCACACACAAACACTTTTATGTTGATAATAAATTACAATAACATATAATCATAGATCAGTGGAAGGTGGTCTGATAGAACTATCGTAATTCAATCTACAGGTCTCAATGCTTATCTGGATGACCTATATTCGTCCGTCCTTTTCGAGACCATTTTATCCATTCAGTGCCAGACCCAGCCCTCATACCCACTCGGCCGACCCCCGGGACTTGCCGAATTCTCGTGTGTGTTCGGAGATCAGAGATTAAATTTTAATTATCCTCGTTTCCGCCATCTCCTTTTGATGTTAACCTCGGAGGGATTAGATGGGCGAACATGTTTCGATTAATTATGTATGCTCAAGCTTATGACTTATAGTATAGCTGCTTTATAGATGCTTCGGGATTTGTGCGTTGTATTTATTAGAGAGTATATTCCGCATGCTATTTATATCTGCTTGTTTAATTAACAGATGCTTGTATACAGCAATATCTGCAGTCACACGCTAAAATACTTAAACAAGAGATAAATGGAACAAAACCATTTAATATCAGAAATAAGACAAACAAACAGTTGAGATTGTAGCAGTCACGATGCATTAACAGATTTTACAGTTATCAAGTCATAGTTTCAAAGAATATTGCTTGGAGCTGAGCCAAAAACAGCTCTCCGGTCGAGACTTGATACTCATTCTGAATAAATTATCGTAAACAGACACAACGGTACATCGATCGATTTAAAAATAACACGGCGATGCATAAGTGACTTGCAAATCTTACATAAAGGTAAAGGTGCTTCATATATTGTTGTAGTAATAGATACTCAATGTGATATGGAAATATTCACAAGACGAGTATTATACAACTCTGGAAAATATAGGGGAATTTGAGGAACAAAGAACAGATAAAATCGATTTGCATTATTATTATCTATGCATATGGAATTCAGAGACGACTCCCACAGTCTAAATAGTGTATGACTGGTTAGACAGTCCTTATGGTCAGCCGTTTTTTGCTACCATAAGTATTTCAAGGAATTTATTATCGTCATAACAGAGGATCAGATTTAATCTATCTCTCAATTCTCATTAATCAACTTTAAGGCTTCATTTGGATTGCAAATTAAAATCAGTGAACGACTTCGACTTAAAAGTTCCAGTATTGGTTGAACTCTGTATTTCTGGATCATATAAAGCGTCCTTTACTATTTTTTATAGGCAACTTCCAGTATCGTTCACTGTCCATTACGCGTCCCCTTTTGCCTGTAACAACATTCGCGATCCCCCTACGGAGCGAAATTCCATGTCACCAAAACAAAACAGCAGCGCTTTGTTATGACATGACAACACGGACGCTGGGAGCGTCAATATCGTTACTTTCGCAGTTGTTGATTCATTTACAAAGCGGGGGAGAGTTGTAATCGGTAAAGTTTGTAACAACACCGACCGACTTCCCACCTCCGCGGAGTTAGTTAGTTAATGCGAGTTGTCTCGCTTCCCGTGCAGTGTATATCGATCGAGACAAGTGCGGGATGCCGGGATTCGTCTGGCACGCCCCCCACCCCCCTCCCGAGCCAAAAGGGTCCGCCGTCCGCACCAACGTGCCACTCACTACTTTGTTCTTGTTTTGTTTGAAGGTTAATATTCGTTCTGACCCGGTTGACGACGAGCCCCATTTATTTGACTACGGTTTTGTTAATTTGATCGAGCCCGTTGCCAAGTTCTTGGGGAGTTTTGGAGGGAAATTGGACGCTTTCTTGTCATTTTAATAATGTTGAAGCACTTGAGAGATTTAATTTTAAATTTGCAATGAGTTGTGCTATTTTGGCCAGAATACTATTATTTTTTCTGTATACCGCGAAATTAATATACCTCACTGGCTGTGAGACTCTAGAGCTTTCCGCATAAGTTCACATTCCTGTACATTAGTGCATGTACTTACGTCCTTTGAGCATTCATTTCAAGCATATCTCAGCCAACCCAACCCAAATACCGATGAATCCTTTGACCAAAATGCGCTGGAATACTCGTATCAGTGGATGAGATATACTACAGTACAGACTACACGGAAACTTCTAACGCTCTTGGATTTTAGTAACATTTTACGATCTTAACGTCTTTACGATAATATTATGGTTTGTTGACTAGGGTCACACAAAACACACTATGGCCGCCTCATTATCATTATGTCACGCCATTGTTCCGGCCCTATCAGCATTCCGAGTGGCGGTCACTACCCTAATTTACAATCAAAGACTCGACCCGAAACGTCGAACTGCAAAATATTTGCAAAAACAATGACCTTGCATGTGCGGAAGGCGCAACGTGTGTGAAGTCCAATTAATTATGCAAGCTCGTGTCTGGTGGGTGAGCGGGGCAGGCTGGGCGGCGAGAGGGGGGAGGGGGAGGCGCGGGCGGGGGGCCCCCCTCGCGGCAGTGTGCGCCATTCGCCCGGACCGGCATCACAGCTCGGGTACTCGTTACCTCCACCCGTTTACGGAACGCATCTTCGCCTTTCACCGCATAAACATCACATGTTCTATCGGTGCCGAATGTCGGTTGTGACGTCGTGAAGTGATTTTGGTGATTAGTGGCCATTTTGGAGTGCCGCAGGGCGACGGACGCGCCGACACCGGTACTTACGACTGCCATGATTCATTGTTAGCATTTGATTGTTGGCTTCTATTATGTAGCGTAGCACTTGTTCACTTCCTCTCTTATGTAATTATTACGTAATTTATCTATTTATTTTGTTGTACTACGTTTGTTTTCTTTCTTGTTGAGCTTAGGTTGAGTTGAGTTGATGTGGGTCTTTCGGTGCTTTAACTGTTTGGCTTAGGTTGAGTTGAGTTTATGTGGGTCTTTCGGTGCTTTATAATTAGATTTACATTTAATGCTTTTACAAGATATGAACTCCTGTTCATTATTATCTTTTATCGCACTTTTTTAACTCCCTTTCGTAGCTATTTTAGAAGAATACATACCAATTTAGTTTTGGCAATGTAGTTTCCTTAATCTTCATTACATTTGGCGTTTCCTGTACGATAACATCTTACGTTTTCAAAAATACAGAGTTCTTTTTCATACTACGGTACTTTAGCTCGTTAATTACGTGGGCGTTTCGTACCCTTTGTCTCCTTGGAGCGTGCTTCGTTTTAATCCGCAACAGTGGGCACGTATCGGAAAGCTAATTAGCATATAATGGCAAGAGCACGACTACCCGATATATGCGCACTCGTATATTATGCATTCGCGTGCAACTATGTACCACTAGGCGCATACAGGGAGATAGCCACACCCGATAGCGGCGTCTCGCTCCCCCCCGCGCGGCCGGCACCGCCGTCTTCCTCCATAGATGCACCTCCGTTAATGCGAGTTTATTATACTTTCGGATATGAAAACATGTTCGCGAGAGTGCGGAATTAGATCAGTTGCGCATCGCCAGTCGGCGCACGCACGCTGCGGCCGCCATGTTGTTATTGTTATTACATCGCCTCCGAAGGAAAGAGCTCGTTTGACTCGCTCCGGTGTTTGCTTTTGTTCTTTTCTAACTTCTTTGTTGATCGTTATTGTTCCTTTGTTCGGTATGATAAAGCGGCCGCGGCGCGACTCGCTATTTATAAACACTCGCCCGTTGATTGCTGTGTATTGTATTGCGTTGTTCTCATAATATGTATACGTACGCTACAAATTTCTTAAAGGTCATAAAGTTACTTCCTACGTAAAGAGTTTATCGTCTATCCTATCTTGAAGAAATGTGTGTCGTTCTTATTGTTGCAGTCCGGTTTTGGTTTAGTCTACACCCGTAATAGTCGATAAAAGTCCTTATAAGTAGATGGCTAGATAGACTGGTTAGGCAGGCGGTACAGCGCAAAGGCGGCCGTGCATGATTCGCCGGCCCACGCCCGCCTACGCCGGAATGTCGGAAAACTGTCGGCGCACACAGGGCCCACTCCGCCTCGCCACGCCAGCTCCCCATAAACAGCTCGGATATCGCCCTCCAGTTAAACCAGAAAGGGCAAATAATTCCGAATACCAGCCAGCGACGAGCACAGAAACGAGCAATATAGAACTTACACAGAAGTAGCGAGCTCGGAAATTCCATTCCGCTGGCAAAGCGAAACTTTCAGTTGTAAAGTGAGATTTAAACTTGGCAAACTTGGACGTAAATTATGTTTGAAACTTAACTGTATTGTGCTTGTGTCGAGGTTCGTGTTCTCGCTTTTAAAACTGCCGATTGTATTACGATTTTTTTGCCGTTTCATTAAGCTAATGGGGTCATGGCGCCTGCATATTAACCAATTATCTCGTATTAGAAATCGTTTGTGTACACGCCGCAGTTCGCAAACCGCAAGTCGTATTCGACAGAAACGAGTCACGAATAATCCGAGTCGGTGCGGTCACGACACTATTACGTTCCGATTTACGATAATAGCCGGCTGCATTAGAGATGCGCTATTATGCAAATACTGGTTTTGATTTAATAAGCCGGCTGACGTCACCTGGGCCTGCAATTTGCAGACTGAACTGTACCCATGGCTTGTTACGCTCTTAGTTCGCATGTTATTTATAGCGGCCATTTGTAAGGACTGGCTGCGCTGCGTTCCAATTACTTAGGGAGACCCTGCGGCTTGACTACGAGTTTCTATGGGCCCTGAAATTCATTAGATGGCAAAGCTAAAGTCAGGTGTGCTGTGTGCCGTAAAATGGAACCTTGCTAGGGAGTGGTTCCGTTGAATTTGAACATGCGCGCTTTGACCAATAAAACATACCTACTAACTCTATATTAGCACAGCAGACTATCCACAGTAAAGCCATACGGATTTCGAACTTAAACAGTGCCCGTTCTCACAAGTATTCAGAGGCTTGCAACGGCATCCTTACTACCAAACGTAGTCATTTTAATCTCCTCTTTATTACTTTGACCCAGATTTCACTACGATCACGTAGATTAATTTACCTCCTCCTTTCAGCCAAGTTGTCTATATAGCGGCTGCGCAAGACATTAATAAAGTAGACTTGGGCCGGATCCAAGTTTCGCCAGTTTTATGTATCGCTTTATACGAGTCTGTCTGTATGCCGTTTATAGCCCGCCAACCTATTTTATTTTACTTTTGCTCTTTACAGTTATTTTTGCCTCGATGTATACGAGTGCATTTAATTCCGTTTGAGAGATCTACGATGGCGACGCCCACTCTGCGAGCGCTCGCTATAAATTTTGCTTACTAATCTCACTACTAATTAATCAGTCTGATAGTATGGTGGCTAAGCTGTCGTGTTGCTCAGCGGTACATTTATTTAGGAAATTTTGATTAAGGTTATTTTTAATTTCATTTATTTTGCCTTTTTGTGCTAGATAAATTCTTTTAAAAATCGTTAAGGCTCAGTGATTCGTGGAGTCGGTTAAAATACAATAGCCTGGTAATATGAGATAGGGAAGCTTTCCCTTTATATTTTAAAATAAGATCTGCAACCTGTGATAGAGTAAGGAATCATATAAGTAGGTAGGCCTGAATATCAAAATATCTTTCCCCCATAAAAATTTAAATTATTATTATAAGTACCTGATGATTATATAATTCTGGCTTGCGCCCTGGACTCGACTATCACAGGCTACTTCAATTTGAAGAACATACGTTAGTCACAGCAATAGTAAAAGAGGATAAATCAGGTAGGTACCTGCTGTACCAAAATTACGTCTCCACCTATCTAAGACGCTTGCAAAAGCACTTTCTTAGACGTAGATAACATTGGTATAAATTACAATCAGACATAGTTTTGATATCAACCGACGCAATAGTAAACAAACAATGTTATAATCATAACAAAACACACGTAACAGCGAATCACATTGCAATTCTGCGTTCTCGAATGAATCATTCAGTAACATACGAGATATGACTAGTATGACTAGTTACAGATTGACCGCAGCGCCAGCCTGTACTGTAATCTAGTTAGTATACCGGATAGTACTGGTTTGTAGGACCGGCTTAGGGGGAGAGGCGTCGGATCCAACAGGTAGGTACTCGGTACGGTCTGCGTCGTATGTTGTTCATTTAAAGCTATGCCTTATTATTTGTAGACAGATGTTATGACGTTATTTGACTGCAGTACAGATATTATGACCCTAGCTAGTTTTAAAGCGTTGTATAGACAACGTCTTCCTAGCTAGGCAGTCCGCAGTGTCCTAAATAGGCAGAGAATATGGTTAACAATTTGTTTTTATTATTCATCTTCTTGCCTTGCATTCAACAATCATTTTTTTTTAATACCTCTCAATTCATCCATTAAGAACGACTTAGTGTCATCATCGGTTTCAACGTCGCTAAGCTAAAAATTTGGTTAGATAATAATATAGAAGGGTTGGCCGGTTGGCCGACTTGATATGGCGCCAGCTTAGGTTTCCCCTGTCATGCTTACCACAAGGGTCAAATACTGGCTTTTTATAGAATTTTATGGCCTGGATGCTAGCCCTTAAAGACAAATCCCTTACAACATAACTAGAAACAGGGGATACCTATGCTGGCGCCATAAATAAAAGCTTTGACAGTTGCTTTCCCCATTATTCCACAGCAAACCTGCATACATCTCGTTTATTTTGTTACTTCAGATCGTAGCTCTTTTGAGAAAGAACATTACTGAGTAGTTCAGCTATAAGTAGGTACTATACTTGATGCTGACTGTAGTTACCTGTACCGGTCTGACGACTCCAGCCCCCTGGCTAAGAGATTGAGAGATAATTGCACAGCACAGCCATGTGTATACATTGTTCGCCGTTGCCTCGCGGCGATCTAGTATTGTACACCTTTCAGATGATTATGAGATACCAACGAATTAGAGGTCGTTAACCTTTGGCATGGGAGCTGGATTAATTACTTTCAGCCTCATTTCGCTATATTATTTGCAGCATTGAAAATGGGACTAATTTGGAGGTAGCGCGAGAAGAAGAGTAGTAATCTTCAGCTAGTATTTTCAACCTAATCTTTGTTGGTTGTCGTTAGCTCTATTATTGACGTAGCCTTTGTCAACCTGAGTTTTTATTTTATAATACAGCATAGTACCAGTATAGTATAGTATAATATACTTTTATTAGATACCTATCTATTTAAACACAAAGGTTGAAACGCCTATTCCCAAAATAGCTTAACATTTTACTTTGTTCAGAATTTTCCGATTCGGTAAATTACTTCTGTATCAAGGTTCACATTACAATAGTGTCCCCTTTATATTACACGTCAATCCATACGAATAAATCACATATACAAGCAGGTATTAACATAGATATGATTACCTATGTGGGCGCGTAGCAGACAAAGGTCAGACCGACTTGCGTAAGTTATGCGTGCGATAATGCATCTGCATTATGCAACTGTTTACTCGGCTATGCCACCTTAGCCATGCGTGCTTTGTGAATACGGTAGTTGGTAATATAGGCGCACTGTTTGCACTTTGCTCACATGTTTGCATAGATTCTATAGAAATTCAAAAAATGAATGTCTATTTCTGTTACGGGTGTTACTATGTATTTAAAAATATGTAAGTGGTATATTAGCTATCTAGCAGCCGTAGTTTGAGGCTAGATGGCGTTGTGTGATTTGGTATGTATTTATTTATTTTGGTGGTGTTCATTTTAATAGATTACGCTTCTTGCCACGTTTGGCTAAGACAATCATGTACCTACCTATGACATTTGAAAGAACTGGTTAGGAATGGGGCAAAGAAGTGTTTGTATTTACAGAGAAAAGGAATTCGATATATGGATGGTAAACCTAGAATTTATTTTCAAGCGTTATGAGTTATTTCGTTACTCTATTATACCTACAAACCTGCAGTCTCTTTGGGCTGGTGAGCTACATTGCTTTTGCTGAATAAGACAATTTATAAATTTAGGTAGGTATTTGAGCAACTAGAATAAGCCCGTTTAATATTAACGTAACTACTACAATGGGTGTGGGTGAGTAGTACGAAAATAACAATAGCCGCTCAACAAAGAGCTAAATCTATTCTATTTCAAAATCTATATTTGCCTAAGCACATTTCAATAACAATAGTAAATTCATGAAATTATGTTTTCGTGTTACACAAAGCCCGGAGTTCACTTCGAATACTTAACAAGCCTATTTGGCATATCTTTCCTACTAAAACAGCTGTAATATTCCCAAATTAAATTTCCAAGTCCACAATGGCATTTTCCTAACGACGTCAAATACTTAGAATCGGCCGACCGTTAACCTCCTGTTTGCAAATTGTCCAGTTTAACTTGATCTCTGGGTTTCAATAGGGCTCTTGCCTTTAGCTGGTTGTCGGTGAGGCTTGTGAGGGCCAGGGTGGTTGGTCTTGTCGAAGGGAAGGGAGCGGCGGGCGACAACCCTGTGTATGCCTACTAGAGACGAATAAATCACCCTGTGGGCACTCAATGGGCCGTTCACCTGCTTTCGCGCATCCTGTATAGTGTATGATATTGAACGCTCCGAGAATTGATGAGGCCTTTATGAATTGAGAGGCTTATTTATTGCAACGTGCAAACTATTAGGCGTTTTGGGCTATTACTTGGAGGTAGGGATGGGAAGATACATGTGAATGTTTATGTGATTTTACATGTTCAAAACCGTCTCTTACCACCAGGTGCGATGGCGATCAAATGCTTAGCTTGTCTAATTAAAAAAAAACAGTAGAGTCTAACTGCAAGATTTTATGAACAAATCATGTATGTTACTGTGTGCAATAAACTGTTAAATAAATAAATAAATAATAAAAAATAAATCACTATTCTAAGGTTAATCATAAAGGTCATCATAAGAAATGTAAAATGATCCCTATTATTAAACTAATATATAAATAATAGTACTTACCGTACTGCGATTAATAAGAAATCTAAAAATAAGTCACCTTTAACGACCTCAATTTCCTTGTTGACGCACCTACTCATTTCTTATAATAAGGTTTCAGGAAAAAGTTTTCCATTGATGTTAGGCAACGGAAGCTAAAAAGCGATGCGGACCGGACTTCCTGGAAGTTACTCCCTTCGATATGAAAGCTTTCAAAAAGATTTTCCAAAGGTTGAACCTTGTTTCGTCATATTTTCTGGTTTTAGACTGAAATATACTTATTGTTCTGCAGCTCTCTGTTAAATTATGGACGTAGATTTTTAACGATATTGGAAAATATTAAGAAAATAAAGGATCGTTGGTGTGTCTTGGGAACACGACGAGAAAGGTTTTCTCTAAGACTTGAAATCCCTTTACGTAAGTATAACGTATTAATTTTCGAAATCAGTCTAATTAGAATATTTCAATAGGTATAGGCAATATCACGTTTTTCTACCTTTAACTCACTATAATGGAGCTACTTATTTTTTACTAAGAAGTATATGGAGACACCGCTAGGATGTAGTTTTTTTTATGATTAAACTAGCCAGGCAAATGCTTGCCATCTCATCTGGTGGCAAGTAAGGATGTGGCCGATGATGGAGCATGTCTGTTTAGGAACAGTCTATACACTCTAGCCTTGAAAGCTTGTAGATTATAATGATCAGGGAACACACTCGCAGGTAACGAACGCGTTCCATTTCTTAACAGACTGATGACCTTATGACAGTCATCATCAGTTTCGGCTAAAACCTAATATGGGTTAGGCGCAAGACAAGATCATCGGTGTTTCTGACTCTGCTCCTTGCGACAAGCCATTCCTCATATATATTTATTTATTTATTTATTAAAACTTTATGCACTAAAGGTACATTGGCGGACTTAAAGCTAAAGTAGCCTTATCTACCAGTCAACCGTGAAAACAAAAAAAGATCGAAAACGGTAGGCAGTGCGGGAGAAACAATAAGAAAAGGTGAAGGAAGGGATACTTTACATCAATAAATGCTAAATTTATACAATTTATACAATTTATACAATATATCGTTGTTTATCCAGCAAATTCTAATATAGTGATTCTGAAACACAATTAATCCGTCATGTTACCACTGGCGCATCTGGCCCACTAGTGCACGGGGTCTTAGAACCGTGATCAATCCAATCAGTCATGGAGCGCTCCAATTATTCGGTTACAAACTGGATAATACGGTTCTTCGTATCATTATGTCCTGGTCGTTGTTGGTGAGAACTTTGTTTACAATGACGCTGTGTGATTTGAGAACTTTTTTTTGTTGTAGAGAACAATTGAGGGCTTTGAACCATAGGGCTACGCTTTTTTGTTTTTTGTTTTCACCGCAAAAAAATGGCTAAAACCTTGAATTGTACGCAATCTGGGAAACTTGTTTCATGAGCACTAGGTCGTTTGAAATTCGTCTGTTTTGGTATCACCCATGTTAGGTACTGAGTATCACCATAAAAAGGTAGAATACTCTTATATACCTACGTATTTTTTCCTCTTGGGAGTCAAATCTGTTTACTTATTTAATATTTTCCCTTGTGCCTATTCTGATTTTAGAGTCACCGCCCACGGTTAGGTGGGCCATAAGTTCCGGAAGTAGATACAGGGTTTTCATAAGGGCGAGTCTTGTTGAAATGGAATTAAACAAATTGTGCATGAGGTAATCATAAATTTCTTTTGATCCGGCTGAATTTGAGCGATGGCCTGGGATTACTGCTTACTTCAAAAAGTCCTACAAAAAAAATCTCGTGCACTCATTCCGTTCTCATTCTCATGAATAATTTGCACGTGCTGCTCAGTCGTGTAACTTGCCATGACGATTTGGCATCAGTGACTGAATATTAAACAACAGATTTGACAGATCCCGCTAAAACAAAATGGCCACCACAGACTGTCAACATTGAACCGTCCCTATTGGTAAACCCTTTAGTAAGTTGCCCGAAATCAAACAAATACCTATTAATATACTCTCAAAATGCTCCACATTGTGGCATTGACCCTAAATGACACATATTGCAATGAGACAGTCATTAAAACACTCCCGCGCAACTGCGCGCGGCCAGTTGCGTAGGTCAGTCATGACTCCGCTTTCTCTAACTTCACTTTCCCTTGCACTACACGCAGACAAACACTTTGTTTACAGTTTTTTGTGTACCTAAGAATGGGCGTGATGACGGAAAAGGGTATTACATAACCTTTGGCGGGATAGGCTTTGTTTATGGCAGTTCTTGCGGCTTTTTATTACTTAGTCTTAATAAATTGGTTAAACAATATTTTTTTTCTTTATTAAACTTATTTTTGTAGGTATTCTTAATTTCGGTTGTATTTATTTTTTGTCAGTTTTATTTAAACGATTTCGCTTAGTCTTTAACAAAAAGTTTTTTTGTATGCTCCTTGCCTTGACATCTACGAAAGAATAATTGGATATTGGCCAATAATGCTTTTGTATCATAAATATTGCCAAATTTATTCTATCTCGTAAAGGCAAATCAAATAAAGCCCGAAGAAACACGATAGCTATTGTACCAATTTCAATTAAAATTTAACCACACCTGACAAATAAGGTGTAAATATTTACAAAACATCAATTAGTACACAATGGTTGTATAATTAAAACCAGTCTTACCTTTTAGGTATAGCGTAGTCGAAAGCAAAATCGATTCGATATTTACAATGCTAATAAAGATAACCTACACGATATAGACCTCATAAACTCTAACAACGACAGAAACATAGAAATCGATATCAAATGCCAGCTCAATCATAGATTCGATACACTAAGAGACTCTAATACCACAATCATGCCGAATGACGTAACTTACAATACAAATTACACACACGAACCAAAAGCCAACAACAAACCAACATAAACTGACTCATAGCTTTCGCTGGCTCGTGCAATATGAATTCAAAGTTATAATTAACGTTTTGAAACTTTCTATTGAAATAAAAAGTTAGAGCGAACATGGAGCGAACGCGTTGTTTCTGTGCGAGCAATTTAATTGATGCCTTATTTTGTAATTAAGACTCGTATATACTTGGTCGTAGTTTTTCTATTTGGGGCTACTATTGCTTTACGTCGTAGGATTTTTAATATTGCATTTGTGTTTGTTAAGTCTTTTATATAGATATGCTTAAGTATTTTTTAATCCGTCAGTGACAAACAGGCAGACAGCCGTCTGATGGAAAGTGGTAACTGTCACCCATAACATCTACGATTCATGGACTTAGTTTTCAAGTAACAAATATGCAGAACCGCAGATGCGTTGTCGCTGTGAGATATGCCTCATGCCTGTAATTGTGCTGCCTTATCCTTCAAACCGACACACAACAGTGCGAACATATTTGTTTACTGGGAGAAATATGAATGGGGGTGGTTCCCATTGCCACCCAGACGGTCTTGTTTGACAGAGCCCTACCACCGTTGTATCCCATTGTTCCCCGTACATAACCAAGTTACATTACCAGAACAGATATAGAGAAACCTATATAAAATACAACATTAATAATGTGGAAGGAATGTCTCCTTACATAACCATAAATACTAAAGCTACTTCAAATTATTACTCACCGCTGTTTATCTACTGATTCGTATCAATCATACAAGTTTATTAATTAATTAGTATTTAAAAGATTATGTTTTAAAATATGTCAAGTGCCTACAGATATGAATTAAAACCAAGATATGAGACATAATAAAGTAATCAAGAAAAGATTATAAGTCTGTAATCACCACAATGATGAGGTTTATCCTTTCAATACTTTCTGGGCTTATTCCTTAGTTCGCTAAACTGTCTTGGCCATGTGGTGCCTAGCAGAGTCGAATATAGTACCAGCCCCTTCTATTAGGGCTGATAGGCCTTTCTTTCAGCTAATGGTGGACATGCACCAAATACCCTGTCAGTTGTTGCAGCTGCAAAGGAGTATTTTTAAAAGTGGTAATGCACTTATGCTCTCGAACTGTTCGGCGAGTAACATCCTAGAGGCAGACCAGCTAGACGTCTGTACACAAGGAAATATATAGCTCGTTTTTTATGCAATACTGTTAACACTGCGATGTCCAGCCCGCCTGCCAAGCATGGAGATTATGGTGAAGAGCTCTACTAATGTGAAGAATGCACAAGTCATTGAGGCTCATCCTCTTAAAAGTTGCCACCCTTAATCCAATTAGGCCTTAAACCAATACTCTTCAAGAGCATATACTCGAGCTCTTCCACAAATATTTTCCTTACATAATTTTGTGACAAAGCATAGACAGGTATAAAAAATTATATTTCAATGTCGTCGGATTCTACTTACATAGTTTCTTTGTAATCGGACGAGCCTTTCCAAAATTTTGAAAATTCTGTTCGTAGGTTTTTCCGTCATTTTCTCCGGCACAAAACGGCAAATAGTATTTATCTGGTTATACGTCGTGTTACACACGAACTTGTTTGTCAATTTCCCGATGACGCAGCGCGATGTCGGAGCACGCTCGGCCGTGCACATAAACAGTTCAGTCCGTTACCCCCTCGGGCCCCCACCCCTATTCCCCACCCCAAACGTTGCCCCCATTTTTCACAACTCCTCGGGCTCCCGTGTCGGAGCCCTCGGCAAGTTTCTTCCCAGTTTCGCCCGTAAATCGTGTTATAACTGCACTCGGTCAGCTGAGCTCGTTTTCTGGAGCTTTCATATTATATTGTTATTTATAGTTTTTAATATGGCTTCACTTATTTCAATTTTAAGTACTCTGTAGTTAAAGTCTGTTTAAGTTCAAATAGAAAATGTGCTCATTATCTTTACAAGATAGTTAATTAAACATAACTGCTCTAAAACATGACTATAATTGCTAACTGCAGTGAAATTGAACTTTTGTCTAAATTTGTGTGTGATAGTATATCTGTTAGCA
Organism: Blastobasis adustella; assembly: GCA_907269095.1. Taxonomy (NCBI): domain Eukaryota; kingdom Metazoa; phylum Arthropoda; class Insecta; order Lepidoptera; family Blastobasidae; genus Blastobasis; species Blastobasis adustella. The sequence goes on from OU026130.1 coordinate 12,009,549, forward strand.
ATATAACTCCATTGAAACTCATTACTCTATCATCATCATCATTCCCCTACCCTTTATCCACAATAGGTCGAGTCAGCGCAACACGCTCATGATATTACTTACAAAGAAAATATTTCAATTAAGCTCTAGGTTTATCGTAATCGCTTATCAATCAGTATTAGTGCATTAGTCGGCGTAGCGATGTGCCGAGTCAGCGCCGGCGTTGGCTACGGGGCGAGACGCTCAGCTGACTCTGCAGTCTCAGCGCTGCGGGCCGGACCGGCGTGAGTCAGCGAGTCGCAGCCGTGACTCGGCCGCCCCTCCCCTCTCACCCCGCAAATAAGTGGATTGCTCCTTCACGGCTCAATGATTCCATTTTAAACAGCGCCCTCCATCGCCATTACACCGTTTGCTCACGTCCGATTAATTCCCTACAATACAGTTCCATTCAAGACGCCTTCAAGTAATATCGTTATTTTTTAATACGCCAAAGCGCTACAAGCTTAGCAGATTACCGGCGTCAGATTACACAGGCCCAAATTGCTTTTTAATGGGAGTGCGTAACCTTACAAAGATAAAGGATGATGAACTTTTGCCTGTAATCCGCCCTTTAATGAGCAAGCTTAATTCGCTTTGGCTGAAAGCAATCTTTGTTTATTTCTAGCGTTCTCGTTAGGGAGGATAACTGTTTAGTCTGGGTTGTTCTAAAACAACACAGTCTCAATTAACTTGCAAATCCTAACTCATATTACAATAGCAAAACACAATTTATTGGTTCTTCTTTCACGTCGCGTCGTAACGCAGCAACCTATTGGTCTTATTTTTGCTGCAGATAAAGAGTGAACGAAGGAACGGAGAAACACAATTAGATAATCTCCCCTTTGTATCAGCAAGCCGCAAGCAATAGCCTGTATATACAAGTTGTAATCTGAGTTTCTGACATTCTGTTAGAAGACCGTAGAAACAACATGGTCCGTGCTCGGAATATCATGTTTCATAATAACAAAAACACTGTTATTGGTCTGACTGTCGGACCGACTCAGCATTTACTCATAGTCATCTCTCATCCCAGACATTTTGCAGAAGAAATACTAACGCTTCGATTCTCCTTTGCCACAGAGGGTGGAACGCGAGAGCACGAAGAGTCCGGCCACCACCGGGGGCAGGAAGAAAGCAGGCGTGAGGAACAACGGCCAGATCGCACCCGCGGAGCCACCGCCACCACCATCAGGTATGTGACAGACCCCTCAATCCACTAGGATCCACTGCCAGACTCCACCAGTGGATCGAACAGCTCTGGAGTGTATTGGGAACAACATTTGGTGTGAGTGGATCCAGACACTCTTGTGTTATTTGTACAGATGTCGGCGGTACATAATGGACTTCGGCAAGTTTGGCTCCGTAGAGCGTCGTCTCTGTTGCTCGCGTTTGAGTCGTGAGACGAGACTAGGCGATGTGCATTATTTGAAGTGACAGACGTTAATTAAACAAACTTTAATGTTTGTTCCATCGACGACTTGTGCGTTCTTCTTACAAGTATCGCCAACAACAATGGTATTATTCACTACTCCTCCTCAGGCTTTTTGTGTCACAATCACAAGTTTCGTGCCAGAAAATAGACCTGGTAGGTAGGACCTTGAGAAAAAAATTATCTAGGTATTATATTATGTAGGCAATAGCGTTGTTGAAGTGATCCGTCGGTAGCGATTTAGATATGTCAGTCAAGTCATTCATGTTTTGAAATGTAAACGGTGCGACATTTTAGCATTATAGAAAACAACAAATGAGATTTTTCATTTCGTACGATAAGTAAGTATAGTCAATAGAAGTGTCAATCCTTATACCGACCTTGCGAACGGTATACCTATGCGACGTTGACGAAAAATGTCTTCAAGCAAACAAAGAGAACGAGACACGTGTTACGTCTTTAGAGTCTCTCCCAGGTATTTTCTTCATAGTATGATATGTAGCATCTGTCTAGCATAAAGGTAACGGGACACTTACAAAGAGCTCCCTCGGGCTACCCTCGCTCTGAGCGTAATAGGATGGGATTCAAAGCGTTCACGTGCCAGAGTGTGCCGAAGGGCTCTTCTGTAGCAACACGCTTTGAATACGCAGATGCGATTAAACACGCTAAGTCTCAGACCAAACTATGGATGTTTGACAATACAGATATTCCTGAACAAAAGTGTAAAAGACGTATTCGGATAACATTGTATAAGTTCTTTTTTTCGAATGTTTCTTAAAACTATTTTGTCTCTAAGCCCTATAAATATTTTGCCAAAAAAGTATTACAAATATCGAATATAAATCTATCCTGGACCATTTTTCTCTCACACAAAGTAAAGCGAAAATAACGATATTATTACTTCGTCTGGTAAAAGAAAAACACAGCTAAAACAAAATGTTTTCTATCTCAACGAGAAAATACAGGCGATACTGGTTCCTCTTAACGATGTTTCTCAGAAAACCCATCTCATAGAAATATAGACACGCGAAGTAATTTATGAATCAGACTTTTGCGTTATCACTAACAATATTACCCACTAGTCGTTTCAGAACAATACAGTTCGTATACATATGAGTACATATAGTGAGTGATGTAATACTTTAGTCCCCTAATGGATGACCCTATTTCAGATTCTGTGCTCAGCAAAGACGGATGGCGTACATATTTGCAATTGAAAACCTGTTTTCTCGGCTTTTTTCTGTATTATTCCATACCATTATACCAAGATGTCAATATTTGAAATTTAAATAGTGTCACAGAATCCTGTTTGTGATATTTTTTGTTTGGCGTGTTCGTAGATGGTTTCTTTACGCTTTTTTTCTGCTTTCGATTTTTCTGAGCTTACCTTACCAAATCCAGTACCAAAATTATAAAAACTTATAAATGTACAAGTTATTATCAACAAAGCCAACTGTATCGCACAAAGCACCGCGCATGTTTCTAAAGCCACACAATTAAACTGTGGAATGGTAACATGAACCTTGTAATGGCTAATAAAACGTGCTTCCATATTGCGCCTAGTGCGTGTGACAGCTCCGTGACGTCACGAAGCTATGGGGTGGCAGAGGGGGGCAGGGTGTCACGTATGTGAATGTGTCGCACAAATCACCAGCTAGACGGCTGGCTAGCCATGACGCACTCGTCTTGCCTGCTTCCGACGTATACAATTCACCCAAACATTTTTGTTTGTTTTCCTTGTTTTTCTGTCAGCCTTTGAGAGTATTATACTGATAACGGAATGTGTAACTGCCTTGCTATGCTGTTTATTCATGTATTTAAAACGGATGGTCCAAACTCGGCCCCATATATTTGAATCGCCACCTCCTTGCGTCAGCTCTTTCGCAATTTTGCGCATAAAGATTTAACATCTAATTTTTATGAATGGGCTCGCCGTTGTTGCTCTGAATAATTCAAATGTATTAAATTTCGTGGCCATGGGGCATACCCATTTACATAATAAAGAGCTGAAATTTCGCATCTCATATTGTAAGCAGCGACTCGTCCGTTTGCATAAATTCTGAAACGCTTCTTTCCTTTAAAAAATGTAACGTGTTGCATTCACTAGGTTCTTTGCTATTGTTAAAATAAGTCCAATATCAATATTTACTTAGCCTTGTGTTATAGCCGTAACCATAAAGACAAGGTTTAATAGTTCTTTTATCCTCAAATATTACATCAAAGTAAAATAACCGAAACATTATTGAGGAACTCAGAAAATTACCTAAGATCAACTCAAGGAGAATGTTATTATTCGCAGTTGCTAACTTTATATTGGCTTCGAACTTGTTATTCAAAAGTTCAGAGCGTGGGTTTCGCGCAAATATTGTTCGGATCGTTGTTACTTTGTTGGAGTTGTTGTTCATCGGTGAAGTTTGGTCACTTTCGTCGGGCAACCTGGACCGTAGCGAGCAACTTTTGAATACGAAACTATATTCCAAGTTCCAAGGTTGACACAACTTCGCCCATACCGTTCGGAGATCGGCACGGTTGTCAAAAACAAAGTATTATGTAACTTTCCTTGGTTGTTTCTCTCCATATTTAAAGGTATTAATTCAGCTTGTGGTCGGAAAGGTCAAACAAGCCATCCGATGTTGGTTCCCATTAATTTCTCAGCTTAATACTTTCTGCCTCTATCCCAAATGGGTCAAAGATATCCTCCTCTTGCACGTCGACCGTATTTGACAAACGTTAGCTTTCAATTGAGTGGTCTGTGTTCACAATATCAACAAAGACGTTGCATTGTATGCCGTCGAATTGCGTACATAAACGGTAGCTATATGTGTTGTAGGAGTATGTATGCTTAGAAGGTACATACTACATAGGCGAAGCACACACGAGGTGGCAACGACAGTCCTTTGTAGCGACGCCCTCGGCTGAACGGAATTCGGATATTGGATAAGCTTGTCGGCGACACTGCTTGTTTACCAAACTATTTGATTTTAATTACTTCCCGGCTGCCGGCGACGTGTTTGTTGAAGCCGAAGCAATTTCCATTATGGTGGTTGTTATTCATTCGTTACGTGGTATGGTACGCACGCAATATACATATTCGTTGGTATTCCACTCATTTGACGGCTCAAATTGGTATCGATTTATTATTTAAACGGTCGTGAAATATTTTTTATGTATATTTGAAATGCAGTCTGCAATACTTGTTTATCAAGACGTACCAACAGACTTAAATCCAAACAAAAAACTAACTACTTGTAAAGATTTGCCCTTGATTCTGCACACGGTTATTTATTGTGTATTTTTTATTATACGAGAAATACTTATTACTTTAAAACCGTGACGCATCGTAATGCAATTCCGGTTTAAGCCTCTAATGAGGTCTTAACGTGCTTCAAATTCATCGATAGGAGTATTACGTCGCTTCTCTCTGTGGGTTTATTTTTTCTTCTTCTTATTTTTCTTTTTCTTATAAGTTCGTTTTTATAGGCTACGTAGGAATTTGAATAATTGTAAGGAGTGTTTCATAAATATTTGATATTTAATTAGTGAGATTGACCAAGGAGTTCCGCTTTAGACCTGGAGACTTGTTGTAAACTTTAGGACCCGGGACGGTATTTAAAAAATGTAAATTATGCTGATCGGCATTGTATTAGTTTAATTTTTTTGTTATAAGCTTTTGGGCATAAATCCTCAAGGTTATAATAAACGCTTCAACTCGAAATAAAATTTACGAGACTTTTATAAAGTTCACTATTTTACTTTGTCGTTTATCATTAATTTGGTTATCATTAGCTATAAAAAATATGCAAAGTCACCGTAGCTCTACCTAGAGTTTAGGTTATAAAATACAACTGAGTTAGTATCTTGTATCTCTTTATTCTGTACTTGTTACCTACGTAGCGAATTCGTGGCAGTGGTATCTACATATTTACATGCAGTACGCTTGCATATACTGGCAATCTAAATTCTAGCCGGGAAGTCTGTTGAGGTACCTCTGCGCTAGTTCACTTTGCATATCTTTACGTTTGACGATGAATATGTTATGCGCCTGTTAGGTAAGGCCTTCCAAACGTCTAATGCGCGCTAAGTGACGTCACAAATGCTGTATAGCAAATAGTGTAGGGACGTAGGGAGTGTAGGGACACAACCACAATTTGTAACCAATGAAGTTGTTTATAAAATTCCCTCAGATGTAGCAAACAAAGACGTCATCGTAATTTAGATTATTTGAGTGGATTACAGACGAATAAATAATAATCGCAAGCTTTAGACATATAAATCTAAACAAACTTATACGCTAGCAGAAGGAGACAAATTCAGACAACACAAATAAGTAATGTATGTACACGTTCAGGAAACGGTCGCCCATTTATTCCCATTATGCCCCTTTATCATACTTTACTTCCCCCAATGCCCTTGTAAAGTCAGAATAAAAATAACAACATTAAATTTGCATGCCGACGAAACGGTGGCACGCAACCCCTGAGGGGTGGTTGAGGGTGTGAGGGTGTCACCCCCGGGGTGGCAGCTAATGCAGGAATGCAGCCACCCCCTCACCCCGATCTCTGTTTCGGCAATAAACATCACCTGACGCCGGAATTACTACGGTTAACTTGACACCGGTCGTAAATCTTCATACAGAAATAGACACTGGCCGGTTCTTCGTAATCGTTGAGTTTGACATGAAAGAACAAACTGCGACAACGGTAGACGCAGATAAAATTCCAAGCAGGAGAGAGCGCTTGTCTGTAAAATACATAAAAAATGGTAAACAACAGAAATTATTTTGTTTTAAATCAATATAGTGTACAAAACAAAAGGAGCCAAAAACATAAACTGTCTCTAAGCAGACTGTCTTGTGACATTAGCATTGTGACAAAAGATATTATTATTCATTGTCTCACAAAAAGGCTGTGTGAAACGGAACGGTGCCAACCTGCCATGTTGATAATGCGCGAGCGACGCATCCGGCTACACCCGAAGGTCAGTGACATAGGAGCGTGTGATGGAATTAAGAAAACGTCTTATATTATGTTATGTACCTACTCGTATGTTGCCAAGTGCCATTGTGTCAGCGATTCTAAAACGTTTTTGTGGTTTGTTTGCACGCGAACAAATGCGAGGACTACTCCACGAAATATTGACATGAATTCCGAACATTTGTAGGAGTATCGTATATGTTCATACAACATGACAATGTTTGACGCAAACTACGAGTAGAATAAGGGACCCAAACAAAAGAATAACGACGCAACGAGGAGGATTCAGGAACGACCTATACAAAAAGTTATTGCGACTAAAAATACAAACTTTCCCTCTTTTTATTGAGTTTGTGTAAGGCAATAAAGCGCTTCAAAGCCACGTCTGATCCGACTCGCAAAGGGCCTGCGAGGGTCACCGTAATATTCTGCCGGGCCGATCCATCAATAATTGGCTGCAGACAATGCCTTTTTCTTATCGAATAGACCGTTATGGGAGATTTACGTTTATGACGCAGAAGTTTCTTGTGACCTTCCTTTATTTTTTGCTAAGATTTTTTGTTAATATTCCCATCCCCTTGCGTAAAAAGATTGAACAGGCGAACAGCTGAGCGCAGGTAAAGTGATCCGTTCTGTTTTGTTTATTTTTTGTAACGCAATGTGGTTTCGTTTTTTGTTAATGTTTTTGCTCCTTTAAAATATGTCGATAAATTAATATTTAATTTCGAAATGGTAGGTAATAGATGCTGGAGAGCAAAGGAAATGGCTCATAAGATACACGCGTTTTCTGCAAATGATGGCTAATAAAATGTAAACAGACATTGATTATAACATTGTAGGAATTACTACCATAAACTATAAAAATTAAAAAAAAAGACTACGACGGTATTTGAAAGATTATAAAGCAGCATTGTAGAGAATGAATAACTATGATACCTAGGTATGTTCTAAACAGGTTATGTACAGTACATAATCTACATTAAAAGAACCTTAACACAACAACCAAGTCAATTAATTAATTAGCCTTGAAACTAGTTCATGTCTAGTTACTGTTGTGTAGTTAAGATAAAAGAACACAATACCGCTAATAACTCTTCTGTCTACATTTTAATCTAAGTAGGCTAAGCATGCGAAGCCTCATGACTGCGAACATGCGAGTTACGTGAACAATGATAGAAATGTGAGAACACGGCAGTGAATGCATAGAATTTATATTACACCTGCAACGGTGTTGTTGAAGTGTGAAGTGGATGATTCTTTGTCTCTGGCTTTGGAAAATTGGAACGTGTCATTTCGTTGTGTGCAGGAAAATTGTTCTGTCTAGATGGTTGGTTGACTAGCGGATGATTAGGTAATGACTATTTGTATTTGCAAAATTAGGAACTTGCGTCATTTTTTGTGGTCAAGACTAAGCCCGAACATAGACTTATCTCATCTTTCATTCTGAAAGATTTAAGAATTCGTAATTTATCATATTCAAGCAAATAAGTAAGCTCAAGCGCATTGGCTAGCCAGTGAGTTATGCAACAGTCATAGCCCAGGCGACGGCCTGGAAATGAGAATGCTCGAGGAAATCCGAGCGAAGGACAGCCCAGCGCACGATCCATTCTATTTATTTATTCATAGCGGCGTCTCCGTTTTATACAATATCGCGGTGGAATTGCAAATGGCCGGCGGTACCGTTTCCGTCGGGTCTCTGCATAAACACGAATTTGCATATTTTCGAGCGGCCCTCGGCGCCCGACGCATACGAATCGCCGTGGCTACCTGTACGACCGAGGTGTGACCAACGCGGCCCAAAGGCTACTCGAGTGACCAGTAATGGCAAAACAAGCTCACAAAGAACTAAGCTACGCCGACTGCAGGTGCTCCTTTCCTTTTTTCCAACACAGCAAAGTAAAACAAGAGTGAAAAGGCTGCTTTGTTTTTATGTTGATTCGATTGTGTGTAGCCTTTTGTGTGTAAAACATCAGCTACCGTCAAAAGCACGAAATCGTGCTCGTTACGGTGAACGTTATTAGCGTTATCGCTGTATCAATTATGTATATCACATCAACCGAAGTAATTACCCCTTTGAGGTATAATAAACCGGCAAAACTGTAAAAACGCCATAAAATACAAGTAATAAAACGTTACACACTTGACTCAACATTACATGTACTTTCACCCCGGTTTACCGTTATAATGAGCTACTGTGTGCTGTGCTGTCTGTCTCTTTCGTGCACCGCCAACTCAATCTCGATTACCTCAATCGTTCGTAATCGCCTCTCTCCTCTCGGTGAGGTATATTTCTGTATTTATCTTGTCGCTCTTTTGAAACTTATTGAACGGTTACTTGGGGCTTGATTTATCAAATTATTGTAAAGGGACTCGGTTCTTTTTCTTGAAAAGGAACAGTCTTTGGGAGATGTATATACGAGTCTTTTATCTCCTACGTTTAAATTATATTCTTTGTGTGAAAAAGAAATTCTTTGTTATTCTACCCCAGATCACAAGAATTTCAAGTCCATCTCTAGAAAGTAATGTAGATACCATTTCAGTTCTTTCAGACAAGTAAGAAAATATAGACCTTAACCTAGTTTTTACAAAATCACAATTCATTTGGTTATAGTACCTATTTGCTACTTCCTCGTTACAACGGCAATGCGAGAAACGAGCTAGGATTACGTAATGTGGATGATCCGCATTCCTGTTTAGCGCTAACACCCGCACACGAGGCCCGGTCACGACCCACCATCTCACAGGCTCATGCAAATGCATTCCTCACACAATTATCACTCGACTACTCCCGCCCCACGCCGTTACGTATGACTTTTATTTGCCCTCAGTATATGGCCGGTTCGTACTGCCCCAAACCGGTTAGAGAACCAGCTCCATAAATACTAGTAGGGCGAGCTCGGCTCCTATCAGGATAATCTCTCACATACATTCGTCTCCCCGTAATCGCTGTAAAGGGGAAGATTCATGGTGTCCATAAAGGGAATTTTGCTGTCGAATCTTAATCGGTTCCTAGAAGAATTTATCACAAGCCCCCAAGGAACCTGTTTTGATGCGACCGCTTTTATATTTTTAAGCGCAGGTTGTGTTTTGTGTTTTCTTTTGAATAACTATTGAATTGGTCGCCGGACCGAATGGAATGAGGCCTTTTAAAGCCGTTTCGGAGGATCGCAGAAAGGAATTTAAATTAACAGTTAAGTTTTGAGATAAAGCGCCGAGATGCTTTGAAGTTTTTAACATGGAACCGCCAATTAAGATACACGTGTATAAAGATATGGGCTGATATATGAAAGTGTGAGGACTACAGTTCAAATGGTGTTATTTCTTTTAATGGTGTTATTGGGTTGAGTCATCATAAACGTGCCTACAATAAAACAACCATTAAATGTGAAAACTAAGCGTTTAACGATGTAACGCAATTACATTAGAAGAAGAAGAAGCTCGTAGAAAGACATTAATAGGGACCACACAGCATTGCCCCCACCTATGAATGAAACTCGTATAAAAATCAAAGCTTAAGACAGTCAAATAAATGAAGCTGATAAACGTAAATAAATTAACAGATCGCATTGAACTACAAAGCATAATCTGCCTATTAAAAGCAACAAGATGGCCGCCGGTGAGGTAACTAGCGGCGCGGGCGCATCTAAATTGATCACTCCGCTGATTGACGCTCATGGCCTTTGTGAACTGGAGATAAATACGCTCGTTGTATGAGTGCGCCTCGCGATTGCACTGTTACATAATACGTCTGCCATTATACTCCGCTATTATACTACCGCTGCATTTGTTAAGCCTTGAAACGATTCCATACACGGATGCTTATGTAATCAGCAGTTGGTTGATCTTTATGCATTGTCTTTATCACTATGTATCGAGTTACTAAGTCGTTATCTATGTAAGTGACGTCATTAGTGTCTCAATTATCATTACAATGCTCACCTCTACGCTTAATGCAATGTTTTAGGTATGTGCCTTTGTGTACGACACAATAGACGCCTTTATATTCCGTTGACCTTCTTCTATTTCGGGGAGTATTGTCAAATAAATTGAGTAAATTATTCAGCAACCGCGGCAATTTACATGCCCTATTGGACTCGGAAGAGTCAACAGAATGATATTGTTCCCTAACGCTTGGCAACAGAGTAGTATTGGATAAAAAATACTCGTGTTTATAACAGCAAGCCCACCGAATCAGAAGGATACAAAGTCACCTCCTATTACGGCGTTACTTTCGAAAGTACCTATCAAGAAAAAGCCTAAGCACTTACGGACACGAAATAGCAATCAAAGCGGCAAAATAAGTCGTGTAGGAGGACATCGGCCTTGCAACGGAAACTGAGCTCTCCACGGGTCGACTTGCGATTTTCCACCACGATAAACAATAAACGATTGTGGACGTTGTTGTGAGCACGACACGCGAGCGAGTCACGAGATAATACCCACTTCTATTAGGAGGAGACACTCCAAGAGGGATTATTGTGTAGAAAAATTAAGCTGTGATTCCAGCCCGCACAATTTTATGCCAATGACTTATTGTGTATTGTTGTATCTAAGTAAAATGTCATTGATTTTACAATATCTTGCCTTCATGTTTTAGGTAATTAAAGAATCTACCATTTGCAGTGTTAATATTGATTGCTAGGTTATTAATTTTAATCGTTACCAGACTAAAATAGTAACGTCCTCATTTTAAATGTCAACCCACGCTCTATAATTGCTATTGCAATCGCATGTCGAGCATCTGACAATTAAATCTTTGAACAGACAATGTTACGTAATAAAATATTAATGGAGGAACCTACTAAGCCAGAGATAGACAAGTAATTGATGTAATTCATTATCTGAATAGCTGTACCATTCTAATGGTAGTATCTTTATTAAAACGTGAATTACCTACCGCTGTTCGCTGTTTTAATGACCCTATTTACATTGTTTGTTATCGATTGCAATAGGAACGAATTGCGATAGCATACTTTAGCAAAGGAATTTTTAGTTATATTTTTAAATTGTCATTTAAATTCGGTCTTTTTGCATTGTTAATGTGATAACTACGTAGTATGATAAAACGTACGTATACTTGGCCACTCTTGAACTTTCGGTACTACGTTCTTTATTTAAATTTTCAGGAAACATACTTACTAGTAGGTGCCTACGATTTTAATGGTCCGCATTGCATCATGTGGTGCGCAAAATGGCCGCCGCACGGCGCGCGCGGAATGGCGGCTGGCCTTGACGGCTCGCAATCAGTTTATTATTCAATCTCATGTCGCGAATTGGTCCGAGGTCCCGGGGCCGATGACCGCGCGTTCCACAGTTCCACTCCAATCGACAACGTTCAGGCCTGGTGCTCCGCCATATTAAATTACGGCAGACGTTTAGGTATTTGTTTGGCTCAGTTTCTGTACTTATTGCTTTGTTAAATAACTGGGTTCCGTCTTATTTGTTGCGAATGTTCAATTTGCCTGTGTTGGTAAGTCATATGCTACCTACAATTATTGGTTAAGCTGACTTGTATTGCAGTGAATCACTCGTTTCGTTACTCATCGAAGTTCGGCTATTTATGTTTAACTTATTATTTGACCAAGTGCGTGGCTCTTAATTGGTGCCTCTTCGTAATTGGTCTTATTAAAAACTTCTCTGTCACTTTCAGCAAAAACAAGTAACGTAGGTATCTGCTACCACATCTCTCTAAAACTAATCAGAATGAGGTCATTAAACATGTTAAACACCACTAATAAATCATTCAGGTATGTAGCTATGTAACGCAACTTAAAATGTCGAATTAAGCAATTGAACATCTTCAAAGTTCTACATTTAGTATTCACGCTGAGAGTGGGTTGGGGTCGTCGGTCGTTGACGTAAATCCGACAGACACGGCCCGTTATGTCCTCCTGAGAACAATGGTGGTTAGAGCTGCTCGCCTAATGAGAAATGTTTGTTTTTCACTCGCACACAATAGCTGCTGCTTATTTTACTGCTTTCGTTATTACCTCCTGCACCGTTTTTACTTTAGAACCGATAATAATCTTCGTGGTCTTCCTACGAGTTTATCGCGAGCCTTTGTTTACTAATAGGAATATTAATGAGCATAGACGGTAATGCGTTCGCATATCGGTGTTAACTAGTATCGCTAATGATAAGCAAGTCTTTAATACATTTTAAACGAAATCGATGTGTGCTCCAAAATTCCGAGAACCACGTCGTTTGTAGACGAAAATAGCACGGTCTTCCAAGTGTAATTTGATAGGCAATTTGATAGGCATAAAGCCTTATAAATAAAAACGTCTGACTGTAATTTAGAGGCAGCGCAGCGACGTTCCACCGTCGACCTTGATTGAAGGCTCATTAGGCGAGTCGAGTCGGCGACGGACGCAGGCGCACCGAACCGGTCTCTCAGTCCGCATGATTTACGCCCTTCCTTCACAAAGAGCTTTTTTACCACAAGACCAGTTTGCCCGCGCTCCCCCTTTTTGCCTCGCTACCTGGATGCCATTGAAGAAAAAAATATGGCATCATGTTTTTTTTTTCGAGTAATAATAATAGTGAGCATTCCTCGTTGGCGCACGCGGACATGGGGCCCGCCAGAACGTGATACGTGATGCGCCGCCGCTGTGGCTTCATTATATTAATGGACCCGACCGGATGAATACAAAGACGGTGCGTTTAAACTTTATTGCGTGTAGGATACGTGTACACGGCATACGTGGCGTGAAATTGGATTTATGAACGAGCCAGATAGTGGCGGCGGGCTTAATTGACTCGGATAATTTCGCTGCTCTAGGCTTGGGAGGTTCCTCGGCTCTTCTTGGATAGTGGCTCGGAATCGTATTTTTATATGATAACATACTTACCAGTTGGATTGAGATCGCCGAGTCGGATGCAACGTGAGAGTGCTGAAGACCGGGCGAAGTGGAGAAAGAAAAGTAGGCATAAGCCAGGCTAGACGCAGGATAACGATGATGAATAACAACCTTACTAGTGTTTGAATAAAATATGACGTAGGCATCTGTACTATGCCTAAGTATAAATAAGCAGCAACAACAAATAATAAAAACAATGTTCCTTATTAAATACCCAAGTATTCACCTCTAATAAAATATGAAGTGAGTAAAAACAACCCAGTGCTGGCATTTAAACCTAACATTTCCTTCTCAGAATACAAATGAGTCCATTGTCGTTAATTAACTCGCCATTCGTTTTCCTTGACCGTATCAGAATATTCAGAGGCTATTTTTAAATAACTTAAGTCGATCCTCCGCTACGGACAAGTGTGATGTTCTTATGACCTTTATTTGACATTGGTTGCTCGCCGCGCCGCCCGGCTGGTTTTTGTTGCATATTTTTTGCCCAAAGATATAAATTTATCTTTGGAATTATATACCACCTGCCGCGGTCGTTACCCGCTTAGAAAAAACTCCCCTTCTCCCAACAAAAGAAGTTCCCAAAATTATTATTACAATAACGACTCACAAAAGCATTTCGGAGCAGAGAGAAAGAATCGCTTTTTGCCGTACAACAAAAAATTGCCCTTTTAATTCTTTGGGAACGGGCATTCTTCTGTTTAAATATGGCCCGTAACATAACGTGCACCATATTGGTAGGGAAGATACCTGTTTTTTTATAGAAAACAGGAAAAAAATGTAAACAACGATCCATCGATCTCAGATCTTGTATCGTGCGTTGGGGATTTGGCTCTTTGTCAGATTCCAGTTCAATGTCAACAATAGCTTATGCGAAATTGGGTGCACAGGCTTCTAAGGAATGAAGTTATTGTGTTGATGTATTGTGTAGGCAAAGCAATTACGCTTAAAGGTCAGAGTTGCGTTAGATACCGGCCGACAGACAGCGCAGTGACGTGTGCGCCTACGCGGGGCTTTCTGTTGCCAAACATTGCTATGTTTACGCTATATATTCACACCTAATATTTACATTCCGTCGACGCGTAGGCCATTAGCAACACGCAATTTACTTTACTAAATATAGCGGTGACTGAGTGGCGTTTACGCGACCGCTTCTAGGATGTAACAGCGACGATAGCGTCGCAATCCGCCGATAACACCTTATTGTAATTATTACCTACCTATTTATAATCACGTCTGTCATTGCTAATGTACTTTGATAAAATTAATTATACATCAGATTTAAATACTCGTAAATTGTTAATGATCGATGATTAAGTTTCATTGCTATCGTTGAGATGTCCTTCAGGGTGCAGAAAACAGTTCAAAGTTTTTTGATTAAATATAGATAGAGGTTAGAGATACGTGAGGATCTGCACTGGAAATTAAGTGGCATTATGTTTGTTATTGGAAGAGAAAAAAGTGTGGATTGGTGTAAATGAACCTAGTTTCGCACTCAGTGGAGTATTAACAGATGTGCTTCCAGACGATCAGTTGAAGCCGCAAAACAATATCCAGCACAACAACAATATAGAAATAGCTTCCTCAATCAAGCGTGGCATTCCAGAAAGTTGTAAAAGTTGTGAGCGGGCATAAATCTCGGTTTACTTTGCTCCCGATATTGCCCGCGGAGGGTGCGGATTCGAGAAAGAATCGTGCAACTTTTAATGCTATTTCCAAGGCTTATTGTAATAAGAGGGGAGCGAACTTCGTCTTCTGACTCGTTCATACTTACGTCTTCTACGTCACCGCGGGTAAGATAAATAGTACCTACTATAATATTACGCGGCGTAATAAATGTGATAAGTCCTTTCTCTTTAGATTCCAGTAAATATTTGCTCAAATAACATTTTGCGTGTTGAATATCCACAGAGAGTAGATTATTGTCTATTGTGTCTCTACTGTTGTTATTCCGATTAAGTACAAGGTACACTTATTCTAGTAAGTATAACATTACACTGTATTGAGATCAGAAGCATTACAAACTATTCTTAGCAATGTAATAATAGTAGGTAATTGACACTGATGACCACGAGGCACTCTGACTTGTAACATTACGCTCCAATTACAAGCTACGTTTTTGTAACGCAAACACGCTTGACAAATTTAATAATAATATGACCCCTATAGATACCTTCAGGAATGTTATTATGTAGAACTTAGCATCACATGGCCGAGTACTGGGAAAGATGATAACCCTTATTGTGACTAGCTCTGTGACCTTTGTTTTAATAAGAATTTTGACATTTGATCCGTACACAGCTGGAATATCTTTGTCTATGAGAGTACTGAGAATGTTTGTAGCGAGTACTTTCTAATACGGTGGGTATGTTTGCATTATGTTTTTGTGTTCTTAAAATTGTTTACATGTCATACATGGTTCTATCTATTAAGTCGGTTATGTTAATGTATGCTGGTATTTAATACTTTTGTTGATTTAACCGACGCATTTTCCATCCAAACGTGACATAGCTGGCGATGAATCTTCAATTTTACAAGAAACATTATTTGATAAATCGTTAGTTCTTTGGTTAATAAATTAGCAGGCATTTTCGTTCATCGTCCCACAATAATATAATAAGAGGATTGCCCAAAGTAATTTTGGACAAAGGCAATTTGTCATGCAACTAAATCCGTTGAATTAAAGTTGGGAATCTGGCGCAATAACCGGATGGGAGTCACTCGACCAATTATTTGATAAATTCGGTGCAATAAATTAATTTACAGTTACACTTGCGGGTCAACGCCGGATGATAAACGATCTCTGCGTTTTACTTGATACATGTAATTACCTAATTATGGAAGTATTACAGTTAAATGAATTATTCAGTTTTACGCTTCGTTTCAATTAGCGATGTTTCCTTTAAACTATTAGAAACACCTTATTATGAAATGTACCTAAAGTTAGTTTAACTTGAAATTGGCTTACATGTTACCAAGGTCAACAAATAAAGTATTTTGGCTACAGTTGCTATACAACATGATAAGTTTAACATTGACATTATTGCAATAGATAATACTGCTTTTGAATGGAGTAATCCTCACAAAGTTGACTTTATTGGATGAACTTATTAGGAAGATTATCGTTGGTGGTTTTGGCACTAAAAATTATTAAGTGTCATTTTTAGATTTAGAAGCGATAAAATCACACCCGAAAAGAGATTGTCTTTTATTAATTTTGTCTAGTAGATTCGTATTCGTTATGCGACGTTTTGAACTCATAAACCAGTTTACCAAACACGTTATGGAAATTTCCTTTTCATTTGACTCAATCTACATTTTTGTGATCAGAACTGAGGCCATTAAAATTGGATAACATTATAAATATTAATCGTGGCCGTGTGAAAATGGCCGAACGCACTGAATACTAACTTATTAGTTAGTTAGTATACTACTCAGTACCCGTTAGTACCCGTGGCGTCCAGCGAACTACTTTGAATAGATATCTGGATAAATTATAGTTCATGTGTTGCTATAATGAACTATAAGCTACAATATCTTAAAATTTCTTCAAAATTCGTACAGTAGTTTTTGCGAAGAGTGACAAACATCCATACAGTAACCCTGAGATACTTTCGCGTTTAGTTTATACGTAACTAGTGGACCCGGCGCGACTTCGTTCGCGTACACCTACTTTACCCCTACCCACCCTTTTTTTCTTGTTTATAAACCTTCCTCTTGAATCAATCTATCTATTGTTAAAAACCGCATACATAGCGTGTGCAAGGGTACATATATACATAGGGACAGACGGCGACTTTGTTTTATACTATGTATATAGAGTAAAATAAATAAATATATAGCAAATAATGGTTAGACGAGCCTACGTGTGACGTCACTTTTTCATTCGTCCAGTCGGCGGTAACGGCCTGTGACACAATGCTCAGGCGCAGGTAGGTATATACATTAACTTTCGCTAATTTGAATGCGAATGGCGCCGTAAATCTTTCCGCGACTGTCGCCGCCGCCAATGGGAACGTGCGAATATCAATCCGGATAATTCCGGATACTAAAACCGGTTTGTTTCGGTTTTGGTTGCTCGCTTGGTGTCGTCGTATGCCAAATGCGGTATGGTGATTGATAACGTCGTTTTATCAAGTATTAGCTCGATTTTCTCGAGGGTCGAGGGTTATCTGGTTTCCTTAAATGCGTGTTATGTGGATATATATAAGCCATATAAACGAGATAGCTCTATTTAGGAAAAAAAAACGCTGATGGTATGGAACAAGCAATCCTCTTTTGTGCGCAGCTTCTTTCGGGTGAAAGATAGTAAAATGTAGGTTCTCTGTCCTTTGAACTAAATCTGGACAAATAAGCGTCAAACTCAAACGAAGCAACGAGATTTTCGCTCTTATCCTTATTCTTACATAGTATATAAACATCGCTGTCCGCGTCTGTCTGTTTGTATATCCGCTAACTTCTAAACCACGCAACAGATTTTGATGCTGTTTTCGCCAAATGTTTCAAGAAAGGTTTATATAAATATTTTCACCTCTCTTTAACACGCGGGGCGCGTCGCCAGTTCTTACATTTGTTAGAACTTTCCACACTCCACCAAACAATCGAGAGCATCCCGGCAAGTAGGTAGAAAGTGGTTGAGTGCACTGCATATCGCTATCCATCTCCTGCTCAGCACAATGGTTAGTATACTGTGACAATGGGCCATCGATCACACTCAATTGAGCGTGGTGGGGTCCGCGGACTCGTACGCACAGGCGGGCCCGTCTAATAAGGAAGGAAGGATTGATTGTTCCTCAGTTGCATGCCAGACGCGATTCACAGCGTCATAAGTAGGTTAACTGGCAGTCTGCTACAGTTGTCGAGGAGGCGTTAATCGCCTGAATGATGCCATCCTCCGGCCGCACTGCGGTATCTAGCAACATTGTTGCTTAGGATAGCTGAGGGCTGGCACTATCGTTTTGGTTGGTACAGTTTAAACGATTGATGATTTTACATTATTTATAACCTTGTAATATGGCCGTGTGGCGTCCGGCAGAGTAGAAAGAATAGCACCAACCCTTCACACTCGCGGGTGTACCCGCCGCGCAAGGCGACTATAGTTTTCGAGGCAAAAAATCTAAGAGCCTCCGTAGGCTGGAAAATGGGCAGCAGCGTTTTCCATGGTTATATTTAATTTTATAACACTGCGATCTCTAACCCGCCTGCCAAGCGTGGAGATTATGGCAATATTCTCCCCTTCAGTGGAAGAGTCTCAAAGTCCTGCAGTGGCCCGTTATGGGCTGTGATGATGATTACTTAATAATGGTGCTTAGTCTTTTAATTTTTAATATTGTTCACCTCGTGCAGCGCAAAATCTGAAATCATGTGATCAGTAGGTTAAAACAGCATGCAACGGTACCGAGGTTAAAATTGAAGTAGGTTTATGAAAACACTATTAATATCGAACTTGTTACTAAAGATAATACAAATGTCTACACATGGAACGTTGTATAAAAGAGACATTCGAGAATTTATCACGCACGTCGATAAAACGCCTATAAATCATGCACTCATAATAGATATCGGATGATAAAGTACGAAATTCACCCATTGCAAAACTGATAGGTAATCTGTCCGATACGCAATGTTCACATGTCATTTATCCACTCCGGCTTGATAGGAATTTCCGTTGATTTATTTATGTAGGTATCAGCGCGATGCGGCGTATGTTAGCACTCAATTGCGAACATAGCAATTTGAACTGAAATGGTTCGTAGTGCAGCTTCGGCATCGAATATTGTCCCGCTCGGCAGAAAGCATGAAATTTTGCATGCATGTAGCTTGTTGTTGTACATACATAATGCAATGTAGAAGTAGAAACACCTCGAGAAGTTATTTTTTCCTTCTCTCCCTCCCTTTTTGTATCCCCATCGTCAGCTTTTTTCATTTATTTAAGAAAACTGTTACAGTTGCAATATGAGTACGTATGAGGCATTTATTATCCACTAAACTTTCTAAAATATTGTCTTCGGAAGTATGTAGTTAAGACTTAAAGTTTTCCAGTTATACTTATAGCAAGCAAATCGATTCACCCCTTATTTTTCCATTTTAGCTCATACATTTCTGACGTTACAAATCAGTCTACAACTTCATAAATACCCAATCGATTTTGAATCGGTTTTCGCAGTTTGAAATCCAATAAGACAATGAAAATAGCCCGTCCCACTAGTCCGGTTACGTGACGGAACTAGGGCGAAAGCGGGAGGAGGGGCACGGGCGGTCAATAAGATTACTGACAGGAACAGAAACTACCGGGGCGGGTGTTCGCCACGCGGCGCGGGGCGAGGCGAGGCGGGGCGGAGCGAGGCGGCGCGGTTTTCAGCTCTCGCTCGCTCCCACGGTAGTCGCCCCGCACCCGTTGCCGTGAGCGTTGTGGCGCGAATCGCCAGATCATCCTTACATCTCAACTCTCAAGCTGCAGACTTCTAGCCATTGCACGATGAACACAGAGAAACTCATAAAGCTGGTGAAAATCCACCCGTGCTTGTACAAGCCGAATGACAAGGACTATCGCAATACCTGCTGCAAAGAAAAAGCATGGGAGATAATAGCGACGGAATTGGGTCAAACCCGTAAGTGTTTTCACCCCGTATTTACAGTATTTTGCAATTAAAGTTTTCACCTTTCGGCTTCGCCCGCAAAACAAAAGCCACACGACGAGAACAGGCGTTATTTTTACCTCTACCTTCATTTAAAATTCAGAACCGATTTTGTGCCAGCGCGTGAAACTAGACCAACTCGCCATTCAGTATATTATGGTATTCATATTCTGTGATTTTAGCCAATCTGATGGAAAGTTGTAACTGTCGCCCGAAAATATCGACGATTCATGCACTTAGGTCAACTTAGCTCAGTAGCTCATGCCTGTAATTGCCACGGATGTGAAGTAATTACTGAGTAGGTACTTTGACTACCCCTAATATTTCAAACCGGAACACAACAATTGCGGTAATGTAATAGTAAATAAACAATAGAAAATACTTCATAACTTTGTCTGTTTCAGCTGACGTGACTAAAAGTAAATGGAAAAATTTAAAAGATGGCTACACGAAGTACAAAAAACACCAAGGAGTAGTAGGGAAAAGAAATACCTACGCCAATTGGATTTGGGGACCCCATATGGACTTCCTGGAGTCCGTAACCCGATACTGGGAGTCCAAAATAAATCAGCTAGACTGTGCATCTTATAACATGGAGATACATGACGTTTGCTCAATGAATGATTCACCGTCTACTGCCAACAATGATGATGTTAACCAGTACTTACAAGATGATTCACATGACGCAATGTCTTCATCATCAGATCCTTTTTTATCAACCTTGAAAAAGGAATATTGTGACGAAGAAAATAAAGACGCAATTGCAGTATCGCCTTTGAAGAGGCCATATAATGACGACAATAACGTGATTGCGGCGCCTTCTATGATTGCAGCGCCTTCTATAAATGCAGCGTCTTCTATGATTGCAGCGCCTTCTATGAAAAGGCCTTGTATTGAAGATAGCAGTACAATGGCTAAAATTCTGAAATATTTAGTACAACAAGAAAGCAAAGATGGCACTGATCACTTATTCGCTAGCTACGCGGATACCTTCAAAAAGTTAAAACCGAGAACTCAAGCCACAATTAAACTGAAACTGGCACAAATTTTCACGGACGCCGAACTCTCTGATCTCGACTGCTTAGAAGTAAAAGAAGAAGTGACATAGTTCTGCTACGAATTGACAGAGAGTTATTAGGAATAAATCCCTGTCCTACTTAGTTACTTAGTACCTACATTAGGATAGTATATGAGATCTCAAACTACATACTTGTAATTTATAATTAAACAGTTGTAAGTAATGTTATGTTTTACTATTTTGGTCTTTATATACAACTCATTTACAAACGAGCAGACAGACTCTTTGCTACATAAGTATGCAGAACAATAATCTAGATTTGGAAAATTTTACATGACACAATATCCATGTTTATAATTTCACTAATATTAAATTATTGAAATTCATAACATAATAACAAAAGTAAAATTACAGTTTATCTTGCTTAACTTGTAATGGGAATACTATTCATTGTTTTGCATTGATCTAAAACTAACAAGATTTCAAGAATACCTCTTCAAACAATGGGGATATAGGTTTGTAATAATTAGGTATGTTATTGTATATCCGTGTACCAATATCCGTCGATGCACGTATTCAGACCTAATAATGTTTCCTTTAGGTAATATTGACAATGATATTGTGGTTATTATTAGACTTTTGTGCCACATAAGGAATAATATAAGGAAATTTCTACGACGAAATAATGGCGACGACATATGTGAAAATGGGTATATAAGGGGGAGGAGAAATGGGTGTCTATGGTGTCTTGAATGATTACATAAACATTACACGATCGATACAACATTAGGTATAAGTCCTTAAAATACTTATATTTTCGTTCCTAAATCTTAACCTCCAAGTGCTCCATGCGATATATCAGAAAAGTATTCAATAATATGTAGGTAAGTTACATTAGCTCCGAGCCGACTCGGTTTGTGCGATAATCTCACGCAAAGTGAATAATGAAATTAAGAATAATACATCACTGTTTTATAATAAATGAATAGTGTACCTACTTATAATGGTAACGAGAGAACGTGACAACGATAAACCTGGCCTCGTTGATAACCTCTGGATGAAATATTCCGTTGCGATTTGCGAACCATTTAATTACCCGAGAGCTACGCTTTACAATAAGAAAATATTGTGACTAACTTTTTTAAATGATAAACAGTCCTCGTTCGAGACACGATAGCTCAGGATACTAATATATTAGCGTACGATAGCTGAATTCCGTAGTCGTTTTTTTTTTTGGCGCTAAGGTGGCAAACAAGCTTACGGCTTGCCTGGTGGTAAGCAGTCAGCGCAGCTTATGGACGTTTGCAATACCAAACGTCCATAGGTTGCATAGGGGCATCACCCACGCGTTGCGGACCCCGTAAAAACGTATTCACCACTTTCTTGAAGTACTCCACCTACTCTGTGGACTTGATTTGAAGTAGTTACAATATCTGGAGCTCTGATTTTAATTTCAGTTTGTAATTTTTTAGCCTGATTTTCGAACTACATATTCGGTATTCTGGCTTGACAGGCCAGACTTATGACAGATGAGTTATTTTTTGGCATATGCTACATATTCAGCAGCATTGTTACTTACATCTGATAACAGTCAAATTTCTGGATAACAATGCAGTAAAAAACCAGAATATTTGACCTGAACCTGAGTGAATATACCTACACAAATACACAATACATCGTAAAACTATTTATATACTTACGAACAATGACAAGCTGTTTCAAACAGATAGGAGATAACAGCAATGGGACTACCTGAGAAGAAAGGACTAAATAGGTAGGAGGATAAACCCCAAAGAAAAAGGGTATATCAGCATGGAATAACTAGAAATGTAGTCTAAATAGTCTAAATCTACGTACCATACAAAAAACTACCTACTTACTAAATAAATATGTAACTATAAGTACAAGAAGATAAATAAACTCCGAGACATTACAACTGTATTATTACCCACTCATTAGATTATGGTATTGACAACTGTATCTTCTCTATACAACGGTGTCTTGAAAATAAAATAATACTTAAGTACAACAATTATCGCCTATTAAATATTGACTTAACGTGTTATTCATATTTTATAAGTGACGCGGACACATTGCTATCGTTTGTAGTATTTATATCTATATCTTGTTATTGAATTACATATTTACATACTTATCTCCATTGTTGCAGGTAAATACATACTTACTCATTATACATGGACACAGTATGGTGATAAGGTAAATTTTAAATATAATTTTGTATATTGCGTTTAAGTTTTATTGCCCTAATCAAAGATTCCAGTCTATTTTTTATTACGGCAATAAAATCCCTAGCGTAACCTATTAATATTTCTACTCTGGTATAGTCCATCGAAGTCGCTAACTTCGTAGTTATGGCTACACTTATGGGTATCAATATTTTCTACATTCTTTAAAGGTTTCGCTGTATGTAAAAACTTCTAAACACCACGCTAGATGCCAATTATAAAACAACACATTCATTGTAGTAAATAAGTAGGGGATATCGAAAATAATGCACTCGAAATTATTGTTATTAAATTAACCTATTATTAAATTAATTTCAATTGTGGTTGTATTAAATAAATAGTTCATTATCCTCAAAATGGTTTACCGACAATTCCATGGAATTTATTCGCCAGTAGGCATTTTATGTTATGTTTCACGTGGTTTCACACCAAGCAACTGTAGAATATGGGAAATGCTGACGTGCGATGAACTCACATAATAATGTAGGTCACAACATAAACCCTGCCAACAAAATACAACAAACAATACAAAAAAACAAGCACTGATTGATTTCAAAGTAATAATAGATCGAATGTTATTAGTTAATATTGGATATTCGTTTATAGTTTATTTAGCCAAAGACGATTATCGTCATTATAAGTAAATATAATGTAGAAAATGGAAGATGGGAAGAAACTGGTACTTGCTATTAGCTGGATGATAGATAACGATAAAAGGAACAAATGCAAACAATTAATAAAACCCGTGGATGCCACAGACAGACACACTGCCACACAGACAGATGCAAAGACACACTTCAAACATATCACCCTCGCGTCCAGGGTTCCAACAGAATCGTATAAGCGTTTCAGTATTTACTCAAGAAACAATAATTATTACTAATGTTAGAATTAGAACATACGTAGTCATTTCCTTTGGTGAAGTTGCTCGAATTATAAATGTATTGAGGATAAAAATAGCCCGAATGACGTCCGTGGCGATGGCGCCAAACAGAATCAATAATCGTTATAGGGTGATTCAGCCAATTTGATTTACCCAGGTAAACCTGATAATTTGGTACGATAAATAAATAAAAAAAATAATCATCTTGGCGTTAATGTCCCGGTTGTGCTCTCGAGAACGAGGGCCCGGGGTCCGCCTTGACCATGATCCAGGATTTGGCAGGTCAGGTAATTACAGTGGAGCGACTGCCATCTGACCTCCATGACCCTGCTATCAGGGGAACCTGACCAGATTGGATCATGGTTACACATCCAGTCGCCTGAATGTGCAGGTTTCATCACGATGTTTTCCCTCACCGTAAGAGCATCGGTTAGTATTCAACTAATGTACATAACTCAGAAAACAGTCATTGGTACATGGCCGGAGCGGGATTCGAACCCGGGACCTCTGGCTTACGAGTCGGATACTGTCACCGCTCGGCCACCGACGAATTTGGTACGATAAATACCTAATCTTATTTGCTACGACATGAAATAATCTTATTTGCATTTTGTTTCGTAATCGTATAGGTAATTGAATTGCCTTCTTAAAGAAAAATAGAATGATAGACCTCGCATAGAACGAACAAGAAACAAATCTTAAAATTCATTCGACGAACACAAGATATACAACCTCTAAACGTTATTGCCTTTATCTACACGTGTTGTGACTACATTTTTTCAAAACTCGTCAAGATTCAAGTTTTATTTACGAGGTAGTCAGACTCGTTTAGCGAGTAGTCTCGTGGTCTTTTGAGGCACGAAGGTCACGTAACGCCATTTATCATAGAATCGTCCGTTACAGGTAATCAAGCGTCAAACGTCGGGGCACTCGATACGATCTATCCATTACCATTCATTAATTATCTGATTATACACGATTTCGCTTACCTCGCTCGGGCAAGCAAGAAACATGTTTTTTGTGTGCTCATACAACAAAAATCCTGTCTGTCTAAAATAAATGTAAGTATGCAAGTAAAAAAAAAAAAAAAAAAAAATTGCCGTGTGGTGTCCGGCAGAGTAGAATAGCACCAACCCCTTACACTCGTGGGTGTCGTACAAGGCGACTAACGTTTTTGAGGCTAAAGATCAAGAGTCTCCGTAGGCCGGAAAATGGGCAGCAGCATTTTCCATTATTATATTAACAGCACTGCGATCTCCAACCCGCCTGCCAAGCGTGGAGATTATGGCAATCAACCTCCCCTTTCGTGGGAGAGGCCCTAAGTCCTGCAGTGGACTGTTATGGGCTGTGATGATGATGATGATGAACTAAAAAAAATAATGTTTGATTAGGTAGATAATAAAACCAATTCCTATAATCATCCAATCAAAATATTATGTAAACGATCATCGTCATCTTGTCGTCAGTCCCGGTTGTGCTCTCGCGCACGAGGGCAAATAATTATTTATGTAAATCAAAAGCTGTGTAGTATTTTTTATGATTTGGTCTATGTTTGTAAGGATGAAACATATTTCAGTAAACAATACGTTAAAATTAATATTAAAATTCGTGTAATACACGTCCGAAGCTGACGGCAAAAGTAGCTACGTCGCGTAAATATGTCTGGTGTACGCGTGTAATAAATCGTTGGATGTCAGTTTTCTTACGGAATTGCTCGGAGGCGAGCAGAATTACGTCGCGACGCCGACGTCCAAACGGATGATGTAGTGCAGTATTGTTGGGCGATGTGCCAACCAAATACATACTACAATCGTAAGCAAGTGACCCACGGTACGACCCGTACCAATATTATGATGTGTATTCCCGATATTCAAATGTATATTTGTTATTGATAGGTACTTGATCGCCTCGTAAAAGCTGATTTCACGTCTGTTTTGGGATGACTCAATGCGTTTGATTGTTAGAAAAGTTGGAGTTTGGAGTAGGACTCATTGACAGAATGTTATGCACTGCAAATTGGCATTCTTTTTAATTTGGAATAGCAAATATGCAAACCTTATTTATTATATTATTTTATATTAGGTATGTCGTCGTTTGTCTAACTCTAACTAAACAAGTAGTACCTAGTAGAGGCGGATAATTGCAGCCGGTACAAACCCGAATGATTGTAAAAGTCCATGGGGATGCCTAATCCGTCGACGGACGTCTGGCTGAAATAACGGTAATGTTTTTTATACAACAACAATAATTCATCACAGATCGTAATCGGAAACATCCGTCAGTTACACCACACCGAAGCGCCACCGCAGGCGGCGCGTGGCGGCGATAGCTACGTCACCGACGATCACCGCGTGTAGCGACAAGCGAGCGTCGCGTTGCGCGTCGATCGATCGCATCGCACACGAGAAAAGACAGGAAGCGTCGGCCGTGGTGAAGGCGGAGGCGTGGCGACAAGGATAAACAGACACGGCCGACTGCGTGGGGAAAGCGGGACCGACGACTCCGATAAAGACAGAAGGACACGGCCGGCGGCCGCGCGGGGCGGGGGCGGCGCGGGAGCAACAAGGATAGACAGACACGGCCGACTGCGTGGCGAAAGCGGGACGTACGCGTCCGACAAGGACAGAATGACACGGCCGGCGGCCGCGCGGGACGGGGGCGACGCGGGTGCGCGCCGTAGTTGGTCCGCGACCGTCTACGAGTGACGTCGAGAGCGGTGTGGCGCGAACGACGGAACGCAACCGTGCCGGGGCCGGTTACTTCTCACTTGTAAACAACCGACAAGCTTGTAGCGCACTGGAATAGTACTTATTATGAATTTCACGGAGAAACTGATTATGTTGGTGCAAGCGCACCCGTGCCTTTACAACCCGAACCACGCGGACTATCGGAATAACTGCAGAAAGGAGGTGGCGTGGGAGAAGATAGCGACGGAGTTGAACGAAACTGGTGAGTATTGTTTTGCCATGTGCTTACCGTAAGTTGTTTTTGAGGGCGTGTCTGTTGTTTGTTGAGGTCAATTCGTAGACAGATCGTAGCGTGTTTCTGGATAAGTAGTATCCTTCGTGGGTACTCATCGAGTTTTATGAATTGTCGGCCATTATGTCGGAAAATATAATTTAGTATTCTATGCCGTTGTCTCGGCCACTGGCCAGCCCTACCTTGCTGTAGAACCTATATTTTTATTATAATAGTGGGGGGCAAACGAGCAAACAGGTTTACTGATGGTAAGTGATCACCGCCGCCCATGGATATCTGCAACATTTGGGGAGACGCGAATGCGTTGCAGGCCTTTGAGTAAGTGTAGGCTAGTGTCTTGATAAAAACCTTGACCACTGTTTTATAGGCACAATTACCATAACATAATGTACACAAATTATGTTATCTTTCATATTAGGTTGCGATATGATATACCGTTAATGAGATTAATTACCTATTAATTAATTAATTCAAATAACTTTAATTGTTTCAGCTCACGTAACTAAAAGTAAATGGAAAAATCTAAAAGATGGGTATACGAAGTACAGAAAACACCAAGGGCTTGTGGGGAAGAGAAATTCGTACGCCAAATGGGTTTGGGGCCCGTACATGGAATTTTTGGAGGTAGCAGCAGTAGAGCCGCAAGAACCTGCATCTTACGAAATTGAGATTCTCAATCATAATAATTCAATGCAACCTTTAAAAACCAAAGAAGAGGTGAGTCAATACCTACCAGATGACTCACAAGACACAATGTCGTCAAATTCAGACCCTCTACAAGTGTCTTCTAGGAAAAGGGCGTATAGTGATGAAGAAAGTAGAGACGGCATTGCTAAAATTTTGAAATACTTAACACAAAAAGAGAACAAGAGCAGAGACAAAGATGCCACAGACCACTTGTTCGCAAGCTATGCAGAGACCTTCAAAAGATTGAAACCTAGAACACAAGCGTTTATAAAACTACGACTGGCAAAAATTTTCGCAGAGGCCGAACTCTCTGACCTAGAAAACCTAGACCTAGACCCCGTAGAAGTGAAAGAAGAAGTGACGTAGTTATACTTACGACCTAATTATTGTAGACTAAAACAAATCATAGGTATAAGGTTAAACAAAGTTAAAGTGTCATTTAAGCATTATAAACATTACAACTGGTCATTACAATTTATGATTGCCTTGACTATGCCTTGTTTTATTATATTATTTTGTCTAACGACCTTTTACAATTTAAATAGCTTCAAATTTCGCTTCTGTTGACTGACATAGACATAAAAAATATCGAGTAGAATTTGCTTGCGAATTTGTTGCAATAATCCAAAATAAAAATGTTTATGTTCGTTCTTCATTTGTAAATATTTTTAACCATTGATGACTAACCTAACCTAACAAACTCATTTTTGTAAGCGACTCACGACGAAAGCTAGAGGTCAAAGCTATGATTATTGATAGAATAGTGTGTTGTTTCCCGACTTGTCAGTTGACTACACTGTACGAAAAGCTTTACGTCGACTGTTTCAATTTCGCTCGATTTCTAAGCTAAATAGTTGACGCGATTTATCTTACGTGTAGGCAATCAATCTCTGGGTAGAGACAATGTTCCAAAGTTACGTCAGAGTCATATGATATTATTGTGTTTAATTAAACACTCCAAGCATGTACAGATAAGTGGCTGCCCACGCTGTTTTTACATGTTATCAAAACTTGATAAGGCAAATCCCAACAGCTGTGTTATCACGTGTTATCTGAATACGTTATCGTGTCATCGCGAATTAGGTCATTGTATTTGAAATAAAACGGCAGCCATTTGCAATTTGCATATTTTTTTGTCTTGTTGGAAATTATTTTTAGGTGATTAGTTTTGTTACATTAGCTACAGCGTAGGGTTGCGAAAATTGCGTACTGCGAACTGAATGACGAATCATAGCCCTAAATCTACCTAAACTTTACGTTAGGTTTATGTAGAAGCAATACCTTTAGTGTCGCTGCAAGTGTAAAGTATAATTGTGTGATATAAGAAGTTGAAGTGATTAATCTTATATACGTAAGTAGGTACTGTGCTTCTTACGAAAGCAATACAATGCCTGCGAATGTCTTCCGGAAACAAGACACAGAAAATATGTCGGTTTTTGGAAGGCATAGGTTCTCCACATTCGACCGCATGGTCATTCTAGGTGAGATGACTATTAAATGCCTAAATAATCTTATTAAGTAACTACCTATTACGTAGCACACCTAATAACCTTCCTTCAGACGCAGTCGCGTAAAACGTGCAACATGAATAATTTAAAACATGGCATGTTTTACGAAAATATTTTTAAATGAACTACTGGCACTCTTTTACATATGTATGCATATTATGGATATGCATAATTAATTATACTCGAACAGTGAGTTTTTGTGTGTCTTACTAAGAGAAATATTGGTCAAGGCTAGGTGAGTTATGGCGGATAGCCAAGCTTACTCATGTCACTTTTTTCTCTTAACAACTACTAAGTAATATCCACAATTATTTTTCTTTGTTTTTAAATTCAAGTTTGTAGAGCAAGACATACAATAAATAATTGTACTAAATGTAGAGCCGTTTGCTTACACGAATTTAAATTTAAAAGGCATCCACGAAGACCCTCTAGAATTTAAGTTTACCGGTCGACTAATTATTAATAGGTATTCCATTTCTGCATAAACATTGGTAATTAAAGTGCACAGGTAGGTATATTAAAACGAAGCAAATATCGCACATTATTCAAGGAAATTGCGATTTTATTACTTGTTATTAGTCATGGTGACACCGTCGTAAACAAATCCGTAATGTAGGCATTCAGAGCATAACATCAACAGGAATTCTGCTGAATTGTTGCGTAAGCATTGTTATTTATTTTACCGCGTTCAATCGATTCGCGTCCGCCATTTTGCGTGGGATTACAATGCGATGCTAACAACTTTTGTTTAATGCACGTGTAAATGGCACGAGAGGGCTTGGACTGCACCTCGTCTTTGCGGATCACGGTTGCTTTTAGGTTAAGTGTTGGTATTTTGTACTGGATCCTACTATTGTAAATGTAACAACATAGAATCGTAACTTTTATTTGTACTGGATCTCGGTCATGTCATGTCTAACGGAGAATCCGATTAACTCTGTTACAATGATTAGAGTTCGCCTGTTGTTATGTTAGGTTATCAATTACACTAGATATGAAATGGACTGGACAAAGTACAGTGAGACATATTATTTTTTGTGTATTCTAATTATCACTCTAACTGTGGAGCGTCGGTGGCCGAGTGGGGTGATCATAAACCAATCTGGTGAGGTTCCCGTGGCAGCAGAGTCACGGAGGTAGCAGTCGCTCCACTTTAATAATCTAATCTGCCAAATCCTGGATCATGATCAAGGCGGAACCCGGGCCCTTGTGCGCGAGAGCACAACCGGGACATTGACGCCAAGACGATGATGATAATCACTCTTACTTCTTCAGAAAAAAATTGTAAACGCGCGTGATTGCGATGGCGACTCCCCCACCACACTTCTCCAGCAATACTTTAGTTTTACAACACTCGGTATAGCAACGAAACCGAGTAATTAATAATTCTTATTTCCATCCGTAACACGTATTCATTCGTAAGTAAGTACGAAACGACCGGTGCGATTAATACGGCCCAGGCGATCCGTTGGCTCGGCTCCAACGACTGCGTTCAAGGGCACTTAGATTTACTGCTCTAATGTTTGTGTTGGCTGATTGGGGCTTGTCTTTCCTTTTGACGCTCCGAGTGCTGTGCACTCGATGGCGCTTTTGGCAGGCTTCGCTTGCTAATTCCCTATAGTTCAGTTTGGATTGTAGGACCTCTGTCAGCGTAGTGGAGCATAGTTGGCAGTCACGTGTTCAAAGTAAACGTGATAGAATTTAGATAAGCCAATGAGACAATACAATGCGTCTGACGTCAATGGTAACTTTTGATCATGTGCGTCAGGTGTCAGCGCTCTGTGTCATAGTATAAGGAAACTTATCAAATGAAATGCTCCCCGAAGCTTCGGCGCCACCATGTTTACCAACAGGCAATTGGCTTATCAAGCAGGCATTATATTGTTATAATGAATTGTTGGAACTGTAGGTATGTTGACTTATATATGTAACGATCCTTTATTGCTATTTATTTAGTTTATTAATTTTTATTTTATATTATTAGACATTGAAATGAATTAATTTTAGCTATTACGTTATTTTGAAACCTGACATCTACTGTAATATTTATTTGGAATTCTGTGAATACAATGAGTAATTTAATAGTTACCAATAAATGAATATGAATATGAAATGTGGTTTTAAACAGCGAGCGTTAGTGTTGACGTAAAAGTACCTACGTATAGGTTTAACGTAGTATGCCTGTATTAAACACAATTTTATTCAATTAAAAAACAGTACTCAAAAACGCGTAGGTATGGCGAGAGCGTTACTATCAGGAATTATGAAATAGGTAAGTACTCAGCTACTTATGTAGTCCTAAACGTATTAGGCGTTATTCTCGCTCGTAAAACTGGGCAGTGCATGCACTGAATTCCAATTTCACGGTAAACTACAAAAGAAACATATCGTAAAACCGTGACTTTCCTCTGAACACCCATTCGTAATTAGAAGGCAATCAAAACATTGCACTTGATTTGTGTTTATCGTAGATGAATGAATGCGTCAACGTTGAGTTCACTAATACCTATACATACCTATACATCGTGACTTTGTACATAGTATAAAACAAAGTAGCTTCCCGCGGATTGTCCCTATGTATCTATGTACACTTAGATCCTTTAAACTACGCAACGGATTTTCAAGCGGTTTTCAACAATAGATAGAGTGATTCAAGAGGAAGGTTTATTAGCAAGAATAAAAAGGTAGATAGGGGTAAAGTAGGTGTATGTAGGAGTAGGACGCTACGCGAACGAAGTCGCGCCGGTTTCACAAGTATTATATAAGGTACTTACATAGGTGCCATGCCCGCCCAAGAATTAAAGGCGATTATGTTAGCGATAAGTACGTACCAGGTGGGATAGAGTTCTTCTATGAGAATATTTGGTTTAAGACATGCACCTCTAATGTAGAGCCTGGTCTAGCCAGAATTACGGACACCTAAAATACAACACAATTATACCCGATATCCTAAACAATTCTGGCAAAAGCCACCAAAGACATCTCATTCAGTTCTACACGCTGAGAACTTTGGCGACTTGCCAATTTAGCAGTTCTAAGAGGCTTTCTGCTGTTAGCAATAGCCACTTACTGGCACTAGTATATTAACTTGTAAATGAACTTTTGTCACCCATACGAGGGCTAAAATTACAGATACAATACATAGATGCCATATAAATTACCCTATATAGGTACATAATAGATTACCTACCTACCTATT
This sequence comes from Blastobasis adustella, assembly GCA_907269095.1. Taxonomy (NCBI): domain Eukaryota; kingdom Metazoa; phylum Arthropoda; class Insecta; order Lepidoptera; family Blastobasidae; genus Blastobasis; species Blastobasis adustella. The sequence continues at coordinate 12,041,987 of OU026130.1, forward strand.
TATGATAATTGAAATTTATTTTAAGCGGTTGAATAATGAAATAAGCAATATAAGTAGTCGTTTCATTTTATTACCAGCGATTTACGAGGAGCTAGGTAATCTAGGTATAGATACAATTAGCTTCATTAAATTTTTTAAATTGATGATGATTATAGTAGTTCATTATAATTAATAGTGTTTTGTAGTATTTTCGGTGAGGTAGGTCCATAATATAATAGGATTTATTACTCATCTATACCTACGCAGTAACCAACGAACACACCTCATGGCAGGTGTAATAAGTATTTGTCACTTGTCTATTTGAGTACCTAGTACCTACCCAATAATTATACTTGCGTCATTCACCAAACCTCCGGTTATTTCCATTTAATTTTCGTCGCCTACGAGAAACAGCCATCGACGCGTACGAATCACAATTTTCTGCTCCACGGAGACAATAAAAAGTTATCAAACTGGACAGAGAGTTCATAAATATTTACCATTGCCGAACTTCCGTTGCTCCAACTAAAGTTCGATCTCGTAAAGTACACAGGGCGCCCCAAAGCCCTCCCCCCGCCTCTTCGACCCCCGGATCTTTTAATGAGTTCCCGGCTTAATTTACAGTTATTGTTTTGGCCCCTTGGCTGTTTCGCATTCAGTTTACGTGGTCAGCGATGCGTGAACAAGCACTTTCCAAGTTCGAACCAATATGTTGTGGTTACTGATTTTTTGGTTAGCTTGTACTGCTTGCTAGTTAGGTACTGTCCGATGATGTGGTAAAAAGAAATATCGACATTAATTAGGTACGTGGTAGGTGCGGCACTAAGCGGGGGGCTGTGTGGGTGTGCGGGGCGTCCCCCCTTCCGCGCGTACCTCTTACCGCGATTGCCACGTCGACTTGTCGTCAACAGTAAGTACGTATCATTAGCCAAATATTAGTTTCTAGCCTATTTTAATCGGATTTGTGCCGCTTTGATTATTTCTTACGAAATAAATACGATACCGACTTTATGTTAAGCATGTTGTTCTTTTCTTTTCGTAAGCATTTACAAATAGAATTACTTTAGGTAAATTTGATACCTGTCGCTTGTAGTACGGATTCTGGGAAAAGTATTTTTATATTTCTAAGAGCATCGCGTACGCCGAAATACTGGACTCTCCATTTATCGTCAGTAATAATTTTCGTTTTTGATGTTTCTAAGAGCAAAATAACTTGTTGAAAGAGGCATCCTCCTTTTCGAACCTATATATTTGGTTCACACAACAATAATGATCGAAAATATTTTCATTATTATTTATAAATTCAAGTTCTAACGGTTTAGAAATACATTTAACTTAGTTTTGTAGGTACTTTGGGCGTTTCGTAATTCAGTGAGTTAATTGATTGATTGTTTTAAACGTAGATATTCTGAATAATAATTTACTTGGGTACCTACTTTAACTGAGGTATTTTATTACTTACCTACTTTTTGACCTGCTGCAATTGTTAAAAGAGACTCATCAGAATATGACATTACGGTATAGTACCTAGCCGTCATACGTACTCTACACCCAAGGACTTTTATTTCTATAGAATATATATAATTTATTTGCCTACCCTACCCTTGCGTCAGATACAAATAAAGTAATTAGCATTACTACACGCTGCTTAGGGGTAAGGTAACTAACTATAGAATTTCTTAATTAAAGTCATTAACGCAGACATATAGCAATGTAACCAATTTAATATCTAAACTGTATTCTAAACACATAAAACCACAAGCTTGAGACCCCCGGAGCCAAGATAATTCTGGCAACTCAATTACAGAAACAAACTTGTTTACGGCTAAATTCAACCCAGTAACTTATTCATCAATCTGTGGTTCCGAACCAACTTAATTGCACTTGTTGTTCGAACCAAGTTAGGATTTAACTTGTTCCAACTGTAATAGTTCTGACAATTATGAAATATTGACCAGTCGGTGGCTTTTGTTTACTTTGTACTTGTACGCAGAGATCCCTATCGTTAAAACGAAACTAACATTCAATACAGGTACTCATTTGTACACAAATAAAATTAAACACAAACAACACAACATTTACAGGCTAAAATACACTTGAGAACCTAAAGTACAAACAAACATTTCGAAATAAACTTTATGAAACTGCTGAAACACATTTAGAAATAACATTAACTTTTTCTGCGCAAAGTTCAAGAGTTGAAACCGGTAAAACATTTTTGAAATGCCGTATATTTCTCAAGAGGACACTTGAGGGCTTTCCGGGGACTACTGTTTCTGGGGCAGTATTGTTTTCGGTCACAATTGTTGACCTGGCTATTTATAGCAAAATCTATTGATTTACTTTTATTCTTCCTCCTGCTTTTGTTTTCGTTTGATTTACTTTTTCATTTCCGTATTTACGTTATTCAATTATCGAATTACGTAATTATTCGTTTTGATTATAGCTTTAGGTACTCGTATCTGCCCTACAGAAATCCTCAGTTCCTAAAACGTTTGCTCTCTTACCGATATTAATTAAGATTTCAGATTATCAAGATTTCGTTGAGAAAAGTAATTACGAATCGCATTACCAAAGTTTGCCTACAGTGACAAACTTCTAGATTATCTGCTCTCAGTCATTACAGTTTTGAAGGAGCCAAGTTCCGAGGAGAAACTTCGGGCGGTGCCAACTTCGGCTAAGTAGCCGGGAACTTTGTCTCACGATCCACCACTTCTGGCAGGGATAACCTCTTTATTTGCAACTAATTTTACGTTAGTACTATATTTGTTCGAAGCAGGTTTTATTTAGACCAGTGCGACATTTTTTTGTCGTTCGTTAATAGCGTCTCTTTCAGAAGACAAGCGTAGACAGAAACTACATTTTCCATTACCTGCTACCACTAACAACTCTTAACAAACCGGATAATATTTGTAGTGAAAGTGTAGTGAATAAGCACGAAAGTCTTAAAACCTATATTAGCTTCTATCACATTCAAATTAAAGTTGCATATCGGCATGGGATGCTTCAGATATTACTTTCAATAGCTCGCTCAACACTGCTTTAAATTGTAACCTCAATACCTCTAAAACCTTTCGGCCGCGTATCAACAGAACTTGAAGATTTCAAAATAATCGGACAGGCTGGTGAGAGGGCATAACTTTGTCAATTTCACCCCTGCGGCTAGGCTGAGCCGTTTCAAAGGGGTGACTGCCGTGGGAGGGCCACCCTCCTCTCTGTTCGTGAATACCGCTTAAAGTTCCAACGTAATTGCTGTCTGGCTGCGAGTAAACTTTGTATTACATTACCCGAGTTAATTTATAGTATCTTCTTATTCATTGCTTCAAGTTTTGTTGTCCTAACGACCGGAGTTATTGCTGCGCTAGTTTTGTTTAACTAACAGCTAATATGGGTGGCGGTATCCAGATTGTGTCTAGTTTCCGTATCTTGGAAACTTTGAAGACATGGAACGGTTGTGTTTAGGTATATCTTGGCGTTAATGTCCCGGGTAGTGCTCTTGAACAGATCATTGTACATTGATCATGATCGCTCAGGTATTTACAGGGGAGCGACTGCCATCTGACCTCTACCAGGGGAACCTGACCAGATTGGACCATGGTTACACATTCAGTCGCCAAGAAAGAGTCATTGGTACCTCTCGCTTACGAGTCTGGATACCATTTTAAATACCCTATCCATTAATAATTGATGGATCTGATGGATGTGCAGCTGTTGCACTTTACCACGATTACCTACCTACATTAATCACAGTTTCTATAACGCATAAAGGAGCGAATACTTTATCTTTGACTTCTACATCCGAGAAATTATATATATATTTCAATAAAATATGTTTATTAGTTAAATAAACATCAACTTTTTATAAACCTTCGTAACTCTACAATAATTATAGAGGTACCTACTCGTTGAAGATAATACGCCTCGAGTTTGTTTGATGCATGACTGGCGAGTCGTGATCGCAAACTATTGTTACAGTTCGATCGTGCTACGGCATGTAACCTTCACTGGCCTCAGGAAATATCCTTCAACCAGATACCCGTCAAACATTCTTCGCAAACAATTTTGTTATTAGTAAGAAAGATTACACTTTTACATAGTGGAGTAATATGAATGTCACGTAAATCACGATGTTATTAACATGTAACAGCTGAATAGGTAGATAGTCTGTCACGAAATGTCGTGTGAGTAAGTTTAAAACGTCTGTATCGAGACTGGGAGGCTTGAACAGCGACCAATTGTCTCTCGTTTGCACACAGCTGTTGAAAGTTCAAAACCATTGGCGTGCTAATTGAGTGTGAACTTTACTATTAACGAGGTTAAGTGGACCGTACTTTATCAAATGCATAAATGCCGTCACAACAATCTTGCTTGACTATCTCATTCATATTCGGTATGAATCTATCGGAATAGATAACAACAACACTCTTGTTACACGCAAACAGATGCTCGTACACTCAACCGAATTTCCCGAACGCCACGCAAATAATGTTGAACCAGAAACGAAGGTTATCAGTTCAAATGTTTGCGATGTTGTGCCAATGCGCATTCCACGAACGAATCCATTTATTATTAGCAGCGCATATGATAACGATAAACCAACGAGGTCAGCCCGGAGTGCGCAAAAAATAGAAACGCTGGTTTACCGCGCGTGACTAAAGAGCCGATGCAGGCAAGATGGCGTCCACATCCATCTCTTTCCGACGGATGCACATCGCTGTCGCTATCCTTTTCTACAGATTTGGTTGCCGTTAATTTTTTTGCACACTGGCTAGGTTTTTATGTCTTTTTTGCCGTTGAATTTCACAAATTACGTGATGGTAGCGAGAGCTCTGTTTGCGGTTGCTTTTATCACGGCACTGCTATCTTTTTAGGTTATGTAATGGCGGAGAATTTCCAAAGATTCAGTGTCTGAAATTCTGTATTTGAATGCAAAATACTTGGCTGTTAAATTTATTTTGGTCTCCTTTACAAAGTCTTGTCGTGGCAATTTATTTGCTGTTTATTTATCATCTGTTCTTTGTAATGATTTATGTACGCTTGAAAGGCAGGTTAAGTTGGTATGTGGCGGCACCGAAAAAAGAGTCGAGATAAAAGCTGTTTTCCATGTATGCGGACTGCGTCTGCGCAGGCGGGAACGGGTTACATAACGGTGACACCTTTTAGGGCCCGAGATTGATGCTCGCATCAACCTCGCCCTATTAACTGCTACCACGCCACTCGCATATTAATGGCCTCGTTCAAGATTGCTGACTCTAAGTGGTGGGTTACATTTCCCAAAAGCTTAATCAATTTGTGCTTATCTGAATAACAATGCCTTATAATATCTTTTGCATTAGTTCCAGTAATAATAATAGCTATTGTTGTGAACAGCAAAAGATTTGCCTTGTTAGAAAAAATTGTAACGCAGATTATAACAGGTAAAAACGCTATTCTTTTCGAAGATAAAACTAAAAAAACGCGTCTTAACCACACTGGAGCTGGAGTAGAGCTGGCAACATCGCAGACAGACGTAATAATAACAAAACAGTATAATAGTGAGTCACGCATGGCGTGATGGGCCTGCGAGGAAACGTTTGTCACGAAAAACGTTAATGTATGGCTGGACTGTAGCTCACCTACACGCAACCACATTGTGAAGTATTATTACTTGATCTAATACGGCCAGACCATCCACACGATCAGAACATGTTTTTATAAAGTAATTAAGGTCGATTATTATTATTTTGATCGATTCAAATGGTGTTAAGTAATGTTTAATTGCTTGCGTGTTTTGACTATGTCAGAAATGGGTTGTAATATTGATGCTGTGATGAGTATGTGTATTGTATACCTACTTACTTTGCCGAGGTATAAGTACTAACAGTTTTCAATTCGATGCCATTATTCTTAATCAGTATAGGTAGATCTGTATTTCAAGACAGCTGTTTGTAAAGTGGTCTACTTTGGTTGTTGTTTAGTTGGTAACTTCGAAGAAATGCCTGAGGTGTAAATGAGCAATAGTATGAACTTTCAACGTGGTCATCATTATTTGCGGTTCTCATGTTACAAAACGAACTAAAATATAGTGAAATAGCTCCAGAACTGACGTTGAAAGTTCACGATGGAAGCCAACAATAGAAATACAGATAATAGATAGGTGTTTGTTAAAACGAAAGTGGGGAGGTCAAATAGAATTCGTAATATCTTATTCAACGGACATTATGTAAATTGTTCTGACATGGACGTGGGTATCGAAATTGATGATACTGCTACAGCTAAAGGCGCTTTATGCAAGTCCCGTTGTATCCCGTATAATTGCTTTTTATTGCTTTCAAAAGTATCCAGCACACATACATAATATGTGTGAGGGACAGTTATTAAACACGAATTGGTTATTCAGTAATCATGTAATGTCGGTTAAGAGCAAAACGATGCAAAGCGAAGACAAAGTATGATCGTGCGTTGATCAATAGCTAGCGGGGTGGTTGTTGCACAAATAAAAAAGCACGTGGCATGCATGATTGTTCCGCTCCGGTTGGCGGGCGTACGCTGTTGCCGTGCGGACGCGGCGCGCAATGTTTTCGAACGAGCCCACAGCAAGATGGCCGCCGCAGTTTGCCGCCATTCGCTTTCCCACGTCGCGCCCGCCGCATGCGCAGCGCTCGTTTCTTTTCTATTGTACTCGTACACCACTTCAATTTGCAATATTGCATTTTTGTGCTAAGTAAGTTTTGACGATCGCATCGCAATTCGCATCTCTACCGGATTTTCTACCGTTACGTTTTCGACTCAAGTTACAGGGGGAATGTTCCCATTTCTTTCATCATTCGATTAGCGTATGGTTTTAACATTGATATGTTAAGCGATTACGTATGCTATATTTTGAGTTGTCCTTATTTTTTTAGCGCTTAGCCTGCTTAGCAGGCGTTAACATAACACACACGTGGCCCCGTTGGGTCGCGGCCATTAGCTGGCATGTGTTAACAGCAAGGCGAGCGCGACAGATGCCAGCGACGAGGTTTACGAGCCAATCAGTGGCCGGACGAAATGTGTCTCCACTAACACTCACTGAATGACTCCTTGTATTTTTTACACAGCTGACTCAATCGTCACCCATAAATGAACATTAATTGGGCCACCATTCATATCCATTTGGCATTATGATTTCACATGCCTGTGTACGTGGCACAGCCTTTTAATGATATTGTTATCTATTCCGTCCCGCATTTCATTTACATTCTTTATTAGGTGCGCATTGTTCCGAGCGCCGTTAATACGGGGCTGTTCACATTGTTCGCCATTCGCACGGCATGATGTCATACTCATCATTCTTGGAACACCATTTTAGCTTACAATTTACTCTTTTCGTCGTTTGTACAAACACCAGCCAGTTTTTCGTGAGGCGCATTCCGCGCTTAATCAAATATTGACGGTGCTCCGAAATGAGGCCATTGCCTCGGCGTCGAGCAATCATTACTGTCGGAGGACAATGCTAAGCGGAAATTACAAAAATGGCCCCGCTAACGACCGGCAATAATAGCTTCGAGCGTTTACGTCTGTGTCATCAGCATCTAAGTTGTTACAATGGCTAGATTTAAAGGTTACCTAGTGAGACAATGCCGCGCCGTAATCGCTGCCAAGAGGAGCGTTGTGCATTGTGTTCTGTCTGCATCCGATAACTTATGTAAATCATCAATCGCGTTTGACAGCGCTGATTTATTGCCGCCACGGGCTTGTATCAGTGTACAATTTACGCAGTATGTAGTGGATGTGAACTGGATGTGTGTCACGGCTAAAACGCGCGTGTGTGGTTTTCAATCGCTCGGTCATACATATTCAGGAGGCGGGCTCCGATAGCCGCTCGCCATTGCCACGCTGTACTAGCTGAATACTAAACCGACGATTTTGCAAGATCTGAATTCGATTTCGTTCGCCATTTTATGGACTAGGAAATTGCATGCATTAGCTGCGTCTTTGTAAGCGTTATCTAAGTGACGGATCGCTATCACAACAACAGCCGTTATCTGCGTTACATACCAGCTTCTATCAGTCCGTATATCATTGCCCATATTCGCTTTAATAATATCAATTCATTTAGTCTGACCCACTTGCCGTAGATAAGTCTTATCAACGCTTAACGAGTGCTAGGTATGATGTATTAGTTGTGCAATTTGTTATCGTCTGTAATAGAGATTATGTGTTGAGTCTTGAGGTTTATCAACGCGCTTTTGTTCTCTATGCTGATCTGTAAACATCGGTTACTGTTTCAACTCTAATATTCATTCAATATTGTTTGCATTAAACGTGCTGACGCAAATCACCTTTTGTGTAGAGCGTGTGTAATTGTAGAATCATATTATATTATCTTCAATAATGTTTGTTTTTATACAATAATGTAGGTAGGTAGGTTTCTACGTGAACTCACCTGCGAGTTACGAAACGAATCTTTGTATTCATTTATTGTCATTGTGTTTGTTGTAATAATATAAGAAGGCATTCTTTTTACCTCACTTACTTACCTATAGAACGTAGTACTCAAACGTATTTACTACTAGGTGCTATCGCTATCGCGAAAGACTATAAATATATATGATCCTATCGACTTTATTGATTCGATTGTTATTACACCGATAAAGTACATTTTCAATAAACCTATGTAATAAAAGTTAATATGAAGTATGTAAACGTTTACTTGGTTATCGAAGCTGTTTAACTACTCAATGAGCTATACATGTAAGGTCAAAACGTTCAATGTACAATTTAATTTCAACTCCATCTACCTACAAGATAAACCGCTCTGGTCAAGGTGACCTTCCTCGATCGTAGTCATATTGCGGCCCGCGTCTTCCATTCAATGTAAATCGCCGGCAAGACGCCGACGATTTGTTACGTCCAAAGCCAAACACTTGACTGAAAATTTAATTTATGGCGAGCCGCATTCTTTTCACATACAGCGGGGAGTAACAAAAGAAAGAGCAACACGTGGTGCGCTGTCGGCCATTTTGCAACATAAATAGCAAAATGGCGGCGGGCCGTTGCGCCGGCGAAAGTACTCGGTAATTATAAGCGCGGCGGGAAGGCGCAGGCGCAGCCACCAGAACCGAGGATCTACCAACGGCCGGTGCACGCAATGCTTAGCTTGATTTATATCGGCCTCTTGTTTCCATTCGCGCGATTGTTCTCCGCTTTATGCGACGGGGCCGGCGACTGTTATTGTTTTATACGGTACGAGCTGCGTGGGTCAGAATTGCTTTTATTGGTTCCACTTCGGAGAGTTTTATTCTCTCGAAATAGAACGCCAACGTGAAGTTAATATGCGTGGCAACATTGTTTGACGCGTGATGGGATTGGACGCTGGACAGATATTCGACGACATACAGTACAGTGTTTTACATATATACCTAGCTGCCACATCACACAAACATAAATGATAATGAAAACAGCATTTATGAAACTCAAACACTCAAATGACGCAAACAGATTGTTTTATTCAGTCAACACCCGAAGTGATAAGATATTCAAAGATTTCCTGCACCTTGATCTGTTTTCATGTTATCTTTTCTATTTATATTGTGCCGTCACTGCTTGCTTATTGAGAGCACAAACGTACCTACTTCAACTGTGAAAAATACACTGTGGATCGAATTTAATGTGAGCGCGACTAAAATAACATAAACAGACGATAAAACGATAAATACACATTAATGTTTCTGTCGGAGTAAAGTACAAGGTACAACGAGGCATGCTATCTTCGTTCTCTCCACGTGGATGTTTTTGTCTACAACTGCCAACATGTGGTATCCAAATATTCGACATGGTGTACATTGTTAAATTTCACGATAATCTGAATTTACTTTTTTCTTTGCGAACCTCTATTTCGTTATCATATTACCATAACAGGTACGCATGTTGCGGTCGCCTGAGTCAGTGCCCAGTGGCATGATTCGGTTCTAAAACAGCTATGAAGTAATTTTAATTCAACGAGTCGTGACAGATTTTTCATTTAATCAATATATAACGCCTCATTGCCGTTTCTAATAACTATCTATCAAGTTGAATCCGGATGTCGGCACATAAATAGCATCGTTCGTACCTACACACACATGGAAATAATAGACAGAGTTAGTATTTTTATGATCGTACACTAATCACGATTATATTCTTGGTACTGACAAAACTAATGTCCGTCCGCAATGCAGCATTATTGGCTCCATTACCAGTCTACGTAAGGCTGTAAAAAACTAGTTGGTCTCATAACAGCTGCTTGAAATTTATTGCCATAGTGCGATAGCGACTGTGTTGTGTGCTAATTTATTGGGTTTCATGGCCAACTGGTTGTTATCGATGTACGAATAATGTGTACCTACTGCCTACGTGTATGGGTGTAGAGTGCGCAGGCGCTGCATGTGACGGCCCGGCGGGCACATCGCATGACATCGCTATTCGCAATGTAACCTGACCTCGTTGCGAACATTTTTTATTCATCTCGCGTCGTACACTTGTTCGAGCGCGTTTTTATTCCACTCGACTAGGAGACTGTCGACACGGCCGCTGTGCAATCGATTAATTGTGCTGCTCTCTTTTTGCGTCCACTAACCAAAATCAAACGGAATTCGTCACGGTTGCAATCCGTTTCCTTCTCCGTTCGCCCGTGAAGGTTTTGAGGTCAACCCGGAAAAATTCTGTTGGCACAACGCAGATAGAATCACTCTGCGTCGTTGTTGTCCTTTTTGTTCTTGCCGAGACATTTATTTCTCGGAACCGCCGCTCGGTACGGCCACATAATTTTTCCGTTGTCAGGTCTATGATAGCTCGTACACGGTACGTGATCTTAGTGATTTATAAACACGTTCCATTCAGCTAATTGCATTACGGGCGGTGATAAAACGGGCAGTGAACGTTGGCGGGGCGCGGCGCGGGCGCAGCTGATAATGCCAATGCTTATTCCGACACGTAACCAGATTGCATTTCAATCGCCATTGTTATCGGCGTGTTTGCGTTTACTACTTTGATTTTTTCATAAACACTCCCCGTGACCCATTTACGGCGTTTGCGCAACACAAATAGACTTTCTCGCCGGAAAGCAAATATGTGGTCCTCGGATTTGCGTCGTTGGAGTTCGTTTGCATTGCATAAATTGCGCGGTAAGACAGTGTGGTGTTGCTTCGGAATTTCGTCAGCTGTTTTGTTAGTTCAATCATCTAGTCCCTCGTTGATAGGAAGGCATCTTTGAAGTGGCGCTCTCAGTAAACAAGCATGCCAAGGCATTGTTTATAGCGCGGCAGACACCCGCGGCGAGCGCCAGCTGGTTTGACCTCATTCCCGGGTTGCTCTGTGTAAACTCTCATATCGCCTTTACGAATACGCGTACACAGTATTTATTTTTAAACGGCGTAGTATCTAGACACGCTTATTTATCACAAACTTTACCAACAATCCGCAACACTTTATCGCTTTATTTACACGAATTGCGATTACAGTGCCTTTGCGCAATGTCAACTTTTGTCGTTTGTAGTGAATGGAAAGTTAGGCCGCGTAAAATATAATCTATGTGAGACTCAAGCAGGAAACTAGCAGTATGTTATTAAATGAATGATTTATGGTAGATGGTCTTATGAAATATGCAAATCAATTTGCTTATCGTTATGTCCAACTCCTGTTCCGCCGGCTACTTTTAATAATCTCATTTGTCTGCTTGCGTTTTACTTAATTGCTTCAATAAATTTAACATGTTACGACCGGTTATTGGTATGGTGCTAGCCCGACCGGTCGGGCGACATCCGTTATTGGCTTAGCCTTCGTGCTGCTCTGGTTCCAGTCCGTTTATCTCAATTAGAAAGCCAAAAGAGAGTTTGACAATACAGTCGTTGATCGATGAAGACAAATGATTTCGGACTTATACTTACCGGCAGCGCGTCGGTGGCTATCGAAACTAATTATGCAGATAAGACGCTATCTAATCGACAGACGTCTTGGTAACAAACCGTGATCGGTTTGTCATGCTCGTACTTCTTATCTAATTAAAGTAAATAGCTGTTTTATCAATTGGCAATTTCCATTGAAATTTGTAACATGATTTTCTTAGAAGTTTTGTATTAGTAATTTTTATTAGACTTAGATTAGACCAGTTAGCTAAGCTATTATCCTATTGAAGGTTACACACAGCGTGAATGGTCATGCCAGTCAGTTACATTGTAGACGCTGTCACGGTCACCATCATCACGGTCATCATCATCATCCGAGCTGTCAGTTCCGACTTCGGCCAGGGTCCGCTTTCCAACTCACTCTCCTCCATTGCGCCCGGTCTTGGGCATCATCGCATGGTGAGCCATTGGCTCTTGCATCTTACTATATTACTCATCTATGTCACTTCGCTTCTTGGGCCTTCCGCGGGACCTCTTTCCTGATACCGAAAGGTTTAGGCAGCTATTTCCCACGTATCCCAAAAAAATTACATAGACGCTAAACACGTTATCAAAAAAAAAATAGCACTAAAGCCAAAACCCGTCATGTAAGAGCACCCCAAGAAATGAATACGCAGAAACATTTGCACCGTTAAAAGGCAGACGATTTAGCAAAAAGCGTGAGCCAATTTTGTTCGTTTCTCGCTACCCGGTTATCATCCCGATCTGCTCGCGGCTCGATTCCAGTGAAATTGGTTCGCAAATCACCCGCGAGGTATATACCCCGCGCACGCGCGCCAGGGTTGCCAGAAGTAGCAGTTTGAGAGTTGAGCGCCAATTCCTCGAAAATATCACAAAAGCCCTAAATTTAGCGGTATATTTTAGAAAAATCTACCTTAAACTAAGAAAAATAAAGTTATTAAATTCCTTTTTAGGCCATATGGTCTACTGTATCATAACGTCCACTATATAACAGAACTCATCAACTATATCAGTACAGACATTTATTCAGATAGAATGTCCACTGTATCAGAACGTCCACTGCATCAGAATGTCCTCTGGATCAGAACATAACGTCAAGTATATCAAAACTGAACGTCAACTGTATTAGTACGTTTACTGTATCAGAATGTTCACCGTATCAGACCATTATGAACGTTACTTGTGTTGTAACATGTTCTTCAAATACGAAAATTTAAAACATTGGTTTTCATTCTGTAGTTTTGATGTCTATAAATTTATTTTCCGACTATAAAAACGGTCCACTTTCTAGTCTAGAAGTTAAAAAGTAACAGCTACTTTTTATTGCCTGCGAGGCACCCGGTTACCTAAATGGTAGAACGCTAGGTAACCCAAAAGTGCGCTGGTTACGGCGCCGAGGTGTCAGCGCTGGCGAGCCCTCATTTCTCACGTTCGGACCAGTTCCGTCGACCAGTCGGGCCGCATGCCAATCAAGAAAGGCGCCTGCGGCTCCTTAAAGGGTACGCCATGTGTTTTTCTGCGCAAACTTGCCAAGTATGCGTCCGCCTATTAAATCCAGTTAAAAGCGGTGGTGTCCGGAGATTGTGGCATATTGTTTCAGGCCGGTTCGTATCTATAGCGTCTATTATTAACGGACTTCAAAAAGCTTAAAAAAGGAGGTCCTCAATTAGACTGTATGTTTATAGACTGTGCGTAGGTGGTTAAATCTAGGCAAAAATAGCTCTAAAAAGGCTCTTATAATGGTTAAATCTGTTCCCGTGGGCGGTCGGTAGATATTGTAACAATCTGAAGTATTTAAGTATCTTATCGGAAAATATCTTTACGAAAACCTGTACAAAGCACCCTACTTAATAAGTTCCACTTCACGTCCCTATACATCTGACAATTTGTCTTGCGAATATAATTGCTGTGTTTATGATAAATTCATTAATCTCTCTCTGAAGCGCACCTGCGCCACCGGCTTAAAAGCCGAGTTAGCCCCATCTGGTACCGCAACCTGTTAAGCCAACTATCATACAGCCGACATACATACAGGTACCTACTATACGCTGTGTCTATCGATCAAATAAAACCGTTTATCTACATCATTTCCATAATTTAACATACGCTCGGTTTATTATTTCGTCGAAACCTGTGCAAATAACTGAGTTTATCTTTATTTACATATCGTATATCGATGTTTATGTAAGCGTCGTCATCGGTGAAACAAACAAATGTTAACTTCTCTTTCAATACGTACCTACCAGCAAAATGGGAATAACACTGCCATATTGCCTACATCTGTTAGATGTAATGAAGATAATAGTGTAAAAACGCGAATGTATCCGAACGCAAGATCGTTGAATATCTCACCGCATTGACAGGCCATTAAAATAAGTAGCCAGCAGCATTCTGTTGCATAAGTAATAAACGGGTTTAATAAATGTCAGTCTCGCCCGGTTCGGCCCAAGTTGCTGGAATTAACAGCTGTTACATGCAGTCTTACTGCAATTATAATGTGCACGACTATGTTGCCCACCGCGGGTACCGCCATTGTTTTACCAAGAACTGATATATTTTAATTGCCAGTGATAATGACTAACACCCTGTTACAATAATACCGTCTTAATTTACACATTACGTACGTATTGAGAAACTATAATTAATTGAGTTTGCTTGTCTTGTTTTTAGTTCTCTGCCGAGAGGACGATAATTGGAGGTTACACAACAAACACTATTTATTGCTAGGAATGTTCCATTAAATGTTTTACCTACAGATAATTGTGTTGCGAAATAGCTTACAGGTGTTAAATTATCACCATTCGACACGTTTCTTATTTATTGTGCTACAGTAGCCATTAGTGGTTGAAAAATATATTACGCCATTATTTACTCTAGAGGTGACACGAAGGTCGTGATTGCTTGGCTTTATCCTGGTTGCCTATTAATCCAATAGGTTGGTACTAAACTACAAAGCGAAATGAAGCTAGTACCTCGTAGTATCTACCTCGACGTTTATTTGAGGCCAGTGAACTGATGGGGCCAGGTGTAGGCATGCCGGTAGCCGCAATGCGGGTGTCGGTTCGATGCCACCTGCCGCTGCCCATACGAGGCTTGGACATGTGCATTAAACGTTGAAAAGTAGAGGGATACGAGGTTATTTTATTCGCTTAATGGACTATAGGGGCTTGCAGTTATGGATGGAACAGAAATTGAGATTAAACACAACAACACGCGAAATGTTGTCCATATTTGATGATTTAAAGCTTTATAAGGAATTATAGCTTTGAGTAATGATGATGACTTGCAAATACAAACGGACGAGAAGAATTCGATTCAATAGAATATATTCGTGCAACACCAGTACCTAATTTGAATAGAAACGAGATATAATACCAGAACTGGGACAATAAAACGTTCTATAACCGCCATTAAAGACGTATGGACATAAATAGCCAACGAGTTCTTAATAATAAATAATGTTGTTTGTTTCGCAAAAATTCAACTCGACGCAAACTGGCTTGGGTAACCGGTCCCCGTCAGCCATTCTTAGCGAGTTTAAAAATATTCACCAATAAACAATTTGTCTTTTAAATAACCATTTTTTGTCAATGTTGAATTTAAGCAAATGTTTATCCTTTAACCTCATGCTAGCAACGACTTAAAAGCCAATGATCATATTTTTTTTTTTTTTTTTTTTTTTATTGATAATGATCATATTAGTGTTTTGTCCTTGTAGGTAGATTTGGTTAGATTAGAGATCAAAATACGTGGGACACAGGCGTGAGCTTTATACATATATATGTATGTAAAATCGTGTGTGTGAACGATGTTAAAGGCAATGAACAAATTAAAATTACCATTTTAATCTTGTATGGTAAAGGCAAGCATAAAATGAAATTAAAATATCGTGAGAGCTATATTTAATAAGCATATTTTCCTTGTTGCAGGTTCATCACCAGAACGTGACTCTAGCGAGATTAACAAAAAAGGTAACTACTTATACAAGTTTTCTCAATTTCGTATTATACAAGTACGGGTCTTCACTGATTCTATTTAGGTATGACAATGTGGTGTCACATAATCACAATTACAAATCACTGGACATTGTCACCATTGAGAATCAACTGTTCAATTTTCAATTCAACATTTGACCTAAAGATACTGATACATTGTTATCGAATGGTATTGCGATAGCGTAGAAGGTATTACATGAAATAGCTCTCTATAAACAGGATATACTAAATTTAAAAGAGAATTATCACCAAAATAGTACAAAACATTTAATGATAACCCATGAATAGCGTAATGCTAGTAACCAAATAGTTAGATAGAGCAATTTAATTTTTTTACTACACGGATACGATCGTTGATATAAACGTTTCTTCAAAAATGAGTCAGTTTTATAGAAAAAGGAAATTGTGTGGATATTAGCTATCAAAATAATTTCACTACAGCCCTGTTAATAACTTTACCCTAACACCTCTTGTTTTGTATGGCGGTTTTAAAATAACTACCGGTCAGTCAGCAAGAGCCTTCATGAGCGTCAGCGACGCAGTGTTTGCGTTGATAAAACCAGATCCACATTTTACATTCAAATTCTGTTTGTCCAGCCCTCATCTGTATGGATGACCACTTATACGTTACACCTTTTGAATTCTGAGGTCACGCCGGACGATAAATACATTTGTTATTATCATTCCCGAATTTAAATTTCAATTCGGGAGCCAAGTAACGGGGTCATGTCGTTTTCAATAGATATTTTCTGCATAATTCTACATCCGATCGCTTTTTCCCAACATGTTTAAGGTATATTCGGTAACGTTCCGTGCTATTTGCATCTAGGTTGGTGTGGAAGTGTTTGGCTATTTTGAAGTTAGTGCTGAGACCCGGCTTTGTTTCCAATGGGTGTAAAAACACGTGCGGGCCACTCGGTCGGCAGTTAAAGCCGCCACACACGGAATGCCCGCCACCCTCTGCGTTATGACTTTATTTTCTTTCCCAACTCCCCTTCACCTTTCCCGCTCCGGGTATTAAAATACTCGCAGCGCTATTTGAAACCGCGCAGAGACTTTTGTTTGCCCTATTTCAAAGCCTGCCTTTAATGGTTCGAGTAGAAAGGACTATAGGCAGTATTCATTTTTATAACTACACTCTCCTTTGTAATAACCAGTACAAGCGACTTCTATTAATAAAGTAATAATACAACTCGGAACGCTATCAAAACGTTTCTGATACTGACGTGTCTTTTCTCCGAATCCGTAATCTATTGGCCTCGCTATAAATAAAGAAAAAGGAAATCGTTACAAACCAGTAACAAGTCTTTATGTGTGCGTCATCTCGAAACTCATGTAGATGTAAAATTAAATGAATATTCATGGCGTGGAACGGCCCGAAACCATTTTTGTGCCAGCGCTCTCGGGAACCGGTCTTTGGATTTTTTGTCGGTGTTGTTTAACTTGGGATCGTGCTCCGACGCGATTACAGACTGTTATGGCCGCCGAGTGTACGTATAATGTGTATTTATAAACACCTGCTTATGCGTGAGTGTAGGCGCGCTCGCCTCAACGGATATGATTAATTCAGAACACTATTTTATTGCCCCGGGCACGTTCGATATCGTAGCTCGATTATTTTAATGGCGCTTTGTGGACTGTACCGGTGAAATTGTAGTCATTACCGTGAATAATAATAAGATAGCGTGCTGTAACGGAGGAGAGTAAACGGAAGGCCGATAGCGGGAGTTAATTAGCGCCGGTGATGTTAATAGGTAGTGTTTAATTGTTTATTGCGGCTCTCTCTTATCTTAAATCTCGTAGGTGCGCGCCGCGTACAACAATGCTACTTTCTCAGCATTGACATTGGCGTGTAATATTATTAGCGCGGATTGACAGCACAAAGAGTCGTGAACAATGCCGGTACAGCCGCCGGCAGAGGTCAGCCGAACGGGTCCGACCAGATATTCGTGTCTCCCGCCAAGAAAGTCCCCGGTGAAAGTACCGCGTCTAATCTGACTCCGGCCATAATGTTAAACGCGTTTCATAACATGCTCCGTGAACTCGTAACCGAACCGGTTTCTTAGAGCACGATCTTCGCGTTCGGCTCGACTAGAGATGGAATTGGTGCTATTATTGTAATTAAAACAGGTATAAAAATAAAAACGTAGACGCCAACCTCGTTGTGTCCTTGGACCCTTGTCGGTCGACTGAAATAGATTTTCACATCCTTCCAAAGCATCCTTTTAAACGAATATAATTTATTAATACTAATGTTTATCTTTGTGCTCGATCTTTATTTAACCATAAAAGTTGACTCATCGGAATTAAAGCCATAAAATATGCCGAATGACGCCCACATTTACCGAATATGAGTTGACAAAACACGGAACAAAAAGCCGTAATTTGTCACCAAGATAAAGCGTACATCGGCAGTCAGCACCGTTATAATTGACTGAGCGTACATTTTAGCGCTCTGGCTCGGCGCTAGCGTTTGATTGCATCGAGCTCTAGGCAACGCATACACCCGCATTATGAGTTCATCGCCCTTATTTTCAATCACATTGCTATTTGAAAGCCTTGAAATATTAGGCCAACTCGTTTAGCTCAGGTAACTGTCGCCTCGACCCTCGTATTGTTTATTACCTTATCTATTATTAGTGTCAGTCCTTTTACTTTGTATACATATAATGGAAGTAGAGTCGTTATATTCACCTACGTTCCTAGGTAACTAACGCAGCAAAGACTTCGTGGATATTTAATCGTCGCCGTCTGTCGTCGGTAAGAATATGGATTTGCCATTATATTATGCGTAATGCCGATATGTGTATCATTATGGCATGTTGGCTAATGCTCAAGTTTCTCGTGCGGCCGGCGCGACCGGTTTCCACTGCAACGTGCAATTTTGCTCGACTTTCTACCTGACATGCGGCTGCGCGGTCGCCCTTGCATTTACTAACTCGCAATTATGCCATTCGTATACACACCCGCCATGTATACACAGATGTTATCAACACACACATTAATTAAACATAAGCCAATTACTTTGGCACAAATATTAATAAGCGCAAAGTGAGAAACGAGCGCGTACTCAACTATGTCAATAGTTTCAAATTACTGTCTGCCAATTCTCACTGTTTGTTACCGACGCTATGCTACGCGAAGTTGCTTGGTGCGGTATCTATATTCCAACATGAATAAGCAATCGGAAACAAAGAACAAAAAATATATGATATCGAACATGTGCTTGAATAATGATTGTATGATAATACCTTGTTACATGATGTGAGTGGAATGGAATATTTAAATGAACACGAGGGGAAAACATGAGCCGGCTTGTTCGTTGCCTACGCATGAAAATTGTGTCTTTCATATTCACTTAACTTTCATGATAATCAATCGCGTAAGTACCAAAAAAGACAAGTGCCAATTAGGCATTGAACCTTTCGAGTTTCGTGCGTGTGTATTATTCGCGAATTGCAAAATTTTGGGCCGCCACGTAACATTTTAAGCTCGTTCCGTTCGGGGACTTGTTTGCAAATAATTTGTGTGACCTTTGCAAGAACGAAAGCGACATTTCAATTATAATAAGCAGATATGTGAGATTGGTCGCTGTCGCTAGTATTTCTGAGCTTTGGAACGGTGGTTGCAGCAGCCCAGGGTCGAGACCCGAGCGGGAGCCGCCACCTGCGGACCGGTCCGGCGGGTTCCGCCGTCTACAGTCTCGTGCCGTGCAGTTATGAAACGTAATTTATCGTCGCCATGATTTTGTTTTACACCACTTGCGCAATGGCTGCCAAGACCGCCGCTCCTCCGCACCCCGCCCCATCGTTATCATAATACAGTGTCTACTTTTGTAACTGCAGTTTCATATAGCGATAAACGCTAGCCACAATACCGTAATAACATGTTGCCGGCGGCGGTTGCTTAACGCGGCGAGACAACATTTGGGCACTTCTCTTTTAAAATTGTTCATGGACGCCATAAAAACCCCCTAGGTTACCATGTCAATCGACATGGCTACAGTAATGTATTGTGCTTAATCGACAGTGACATTTCACCCGCTGAATATTCGAGCGGGCGAAATTATTTTATCGCACCGCCCCGAGGACAATAGGAGATGATTGACATGTTTTTTGCACAGTCACAGCCCGGTGATTTTTCAAGATTCTCGCCCGTTTGCGATAGAAGAGAAAGTGATTTCGTCGAATAAGTATGAAATTGACGAATGTCGTTAAATTGTTGATGGAGGAGTACGTGAACTCGCGGGCTTTACGAAAATAGATATGAGTAATAGCTAATGACGAGCACCGTGAATAAATCAGCGCCGCTCCCAAATGTCGCTCTTGATCTTGGAGATAAGTCGTGATGCCAAAAACGAGGCGTCTGTCCGTATTGTGTCAGCAGTGTGTGATGGGTTGTTGTGATTGCGCGGCCCGGCGAGCCAAGTGCCTAATCAAGATGGCCGCGCAGCGCTCTGTCACGATCGTGCGCCGGAGTGTAGGCAGCTACTTTCTCCTAACGGTACAGCCTCGCCGCCCGCGCCCCTTTCCCCCTCGCCCGTCTGCCTCCTCGCGTTCTTCCATTACGATTACAACATCTATTTTGAATTTTATTGGGTACCTATCTATAATCTGCGAAATTACGATGCCGATAAGGCCTAAGCCGATAAGCGATGCAATTAAATCTTTACAGAGGGAATAAGGCAATATGATGGTGTCCGATGCGAAATCTCGTTTATATTTCATTGACGTTCCTGGGACAGGATTGACACTATTCTCTTGGCTTATCAGATTATTGGCAAAACATGTTTGTATAATTAAGTAACGTTAGACTGTCTAACTAATCGGATTTTAAAAGACATACAAGTTATTGTCAATAGTTTACCAAACACAAAAGCCCGAGTGAATGAAAAGCGAATCATGTCAAGAGAATTAACGTCAACATGCCGTATACCTTATCTGGCTGAGCTAATGATACAGTTTGCTAACTAAAACTAATCCATCATGATTTACGTTATGATTATGATGGATTGAGATACGGCGTGCTCCATACCACATATTCGGTTTCCATTTGTCTATAGGTACTTGTTTGGGTTGCTTTGTTCGGGGCTACTTCATCATCATCTTTAACAAAACTCCGTATTATAAGTGCCATCGAAAACCTGCTCACAGAAGCAAATAATAGGGGCACTTCACGTCCGCCTAAACGAAGAAAGTCGTTGGCGTCGATCCAAATACATAGCTAGCCGTGGTCTTCCAAGAACTGCATCGATCGACCCCGAGTCGGCGCCAACTCACTAATTATCCACCTCGCAGATCCATGTCTACGTCACCTCCGCCTATGACTAATGACCAATATTAGAACCGGGTTTATTCGCTGTCGCGTCCATAAATTATTCCTTCAACGTTGGAAATGGGATTGCTCGTCGAGAACGCAACAAATGTATTGATTCCCTTTCTAATAAAAAGGCATTGTTCGTTTGAAAGCTCGCGAGCACAAAGCGTGAAGACAACAAAAAGCTACTGCACAAAAACGCTCGGTGCGGTTGCGCGTACGACTTGCATTGTGCTGCACGGAGCGGACGCACATGTGAAGCAGATGTTTAGGTTTTTTTCCCAAATGTATTATTGCTGCCCCCGCCCGCCGGAGCCACCCCACCGCGCAGTCACTGACCCCTTTTTGTCCTTCCCGAACACCCACCGCTAGTTTTGGACCTGTTTCCTCTGGCTCTTGTTTCAATATCGCACGGCTATTCTTTCCTGAATCTCGTTCAATAGAGTTTTATTAAGGGAGTATGAGTGGGGTGCCGATTATTCTGACATTACTCTTTTGAGTGGTTACGTGACGACCGGTGATTTGTGAGAGTGTACCGCACCGGGGCTATAAATAGCGCTTTGCGTGAGCGAACACGTGTGCCGCCTGCCGCCCCGTGGTGCCATGGGAGGGTTGACCCGCCTCGAAGACAGGTCCCAAGGTTACGCCGAACAGCTGTTGTGTAATCATGTTACTTTTTTAATAGCTCTGCTTTTAATTACTAGCGTGTGTTAATATAGTTCAAAATAGTCCGCGGTAGTTATTTAAGAATGTATTTATGTATTCGTTCCGACTTCGTATATTTTTATTTCGTTTTTAACGTATTAATAATTGATTAGGTTGACATGAATAAATATGTAATAGTTTCAATTTATGTAGAGTTTTACCCAATTCCGATGAAAGGATTCCGGTTCCAAGAAAACTCCTTGCAATTTCAAGCTGAAGTTAATCAAAATCAAGCTTGTTACTGAGAAATCGCTGCGAGGGCATTATGTAGGGAATTTTATTAACAGAGACGACATTCCGGGAACCTGTTAAAACGATTGGATCTCGACTCGAAGGGTCGCTGAGAGGCAGGTAGATGGGCGCTTCCATGTTTTTGCTTCTCCGTCTTTTTGCGAAGCTGCTCGTGTATTTGTACCATTCTCCCTTCGCTTAAATACCGCCTAGTCTCTGGGAGGCCGTTCGGAAGGGTTACTTTATTTAGTTTCAGCCCTTCCCACGAGTATAGTGATGTGCCTACAGGACCGGTTGCTGCGGCGGGACTGCCGTCTCGCTCGATTTGTTCTTCCGCTACATCGCGCGGCCATCGGCCGATACATCAATTATTGAAACTAGTTTGGTCCGGACTAGCTGGCTTATCCTCATGAATAGCATTTTTATCCCATAGTGGCCAAACGCCGGCGGATATACAACAGTCGGTTCAACTAAATCGTTAGTGATGGATTTTTGGGACAGCTCGACTAATGTTCGCACGAAACAAAATAAAATACGATCACGTTCTTAATTAAGATTCTGGCGGACGCAATATTGAATTATTAATTAGGTAGTTGAACGTACAGACTGCAAGAATGCTCAGCGAGCGTAATAGAACTCGCGTTGCGGGCGACAGCACGGCTAGGTACAAAATCGTGCACAACGCAGCCCGGGGACGTATTAGCCAATCTCTTTTGGCGGTGTGTTTACCAATTCCAGTGGAATTGAATCGAGTGCGCGCTAGTATTTGTAAACAGGGCGGCGCGACGTGAGCGCCTCCCGAAATACTTCAAACAGGAATTGAAACAGAGCCAACTGGAGTGCGCAGACGGCGGCTCGCGCGTCCCCTCGTAAACTTCTCACTATACGACACATCTCATTTTATTCTCGTTCATACTGTCTTTTATGTTCGTTTAATTTATGTATCGCGCCATCGGCGGGTACCGGTGACCGTCTATCGTCATTATCTTCTTTGAGATTCTCCTTTTCTGATTATATCTCGTCGTAATTGAGGAACGATTGTTCGCAGTCTGACCTCCTGTAATTGAGCATCGGATCTCGGATATTGTACGGCCCTGAGCAAACACGGTAGGACATGGCCTTTTATCGCAGTCTAAAAATAAGCCAGTGCTCTCTGACAGCCGTCTCGCGGTTATATGGTTTGTTTATTGTCACCGAGGTCCAATACGACTTGGTCGAACATTGTGCATATTACAATGACCTTGTGAGTATTGGCCTGTATTGGCCAACCAGCAATAAAGTCGATGATTGGTTGCGCAACTCTTATTTGCCCATTCGCACAATTGGCTGTGACACACGGTATTTTAAAGTTCCAATTCGACTGTCTCACCCTGTTTCCCTCGTTTACAGAGGTGATTTACTAGAGGTGGCTACTACCATGATTGGTTTACTAAATTGGTCCTCACTTTGATTTATTGAAGCGAATGTTTTTGTCCACGGTCGTAAAGTCTTGCCCCTAGGTCAAACAGATTGAACGTCAATGACAAAAATCATCGTTTCCTTGGTCGTTACCATGCCAGACAGTCACGCGTACGACAATGACAGACTGAACAATGTCAGCGGCGTGTCAACGTTATTATTTCCCACGTTTTCTCGTTCACCTTCAAATGCCCTTCAGCATTTCTTGCTCAAAGCTAAAGTAGGATAAAATGTTCCATCAACTTTGTTTAACGTTTAGGCTGGCGAATAAAATAAAGAAATTATCACGGTTATTTATAAATAGGTTTTGCCCACCTTTTTATGACTTTGAAACAGGTAAAATATTGAAGTAGGTGGCAGTGACAACTCGCCTGCGGTTCTACATTTTTGTTATGTTCTTATGTAGGTAGGTACTTACATACATTTTTTGTTGTGATTTATTATAATAATGAATCGTAGATGTTATGGGCTACAGTTACCTCTTTCAGGTGAGCTGTCCGCTCGTTTGTCGCTGAGTAGCATATCTTTGCGGTTTTCCGTACAATTTTTATACGTACTGAATTTATGAAGGATGGACTAGTTGTATATTCAGTTACAGTTAGTGTGCACTGGTAAGCCACTTACTGATGGCTTCGTGACCTACATAGCTCGGTTCACAGTTCGTTCGACACCGCATGCAGCGCACTTTAAATAAATGAACCAGCCGACTCGTCAGTGGAAAGTGTCACATCCGTGGACGCGAAACCGAATTTAAAATTACTCAACCGCAGAGGATGAATTAACGCTGATAAAGAATGGAGGCGCGTTGCCGCTGACAAAAAAACACGCGTTGACGTAAGTAATAATGTAGGTAGTTTGTTTCTTTTTCGTGTGCTCGCAGACGCATTGTGCGAGCCGTCGAGCACTTGTGCACACACCGGCTTTGTCAGGCGACCGTCGCGGTTCTCAGACGTTATTGCAAGGTTTTATAAACAAAAACCGCGTCGTGTGGCACTAAAATTAATGAAAAGCATTGCCGATGCATTGTTTCTGTGCGGTGTCGTGTAACCGGTTCTCGGTTCGTCACGCGTGTCGCTTCGAGGAAACCGACTCAACTGTTGTTTCCAGGCCGCCCCCCGCCGCGCGCTGACACAAACATCCCGTGGCCGCTAGCCGCGAACGTGTTGCCAAGCGCTAGTTAGTGGAGCGCAAATCGCTCGCCAGGTGCGACGCGGACCACCTAATTTACCCAAACGGTCGCTTTCATCCGGCAACAACGCCCCCGAAACGGTGTACGCCGCGGATGCGTCACACATACGTTTATTTATCTCCGGAGCGGATGTAGCCCACCTCGCTCCGTCATAAAACGCCCCGAGAGGCATTCCTCAATCCCGTTTGCGTTTACACGGCCGGCTTCACAGAGAAAGAGTTAAACGAACTCCGCAGACATTAATCAACGTTGGTAACCGTAACCGTCTCGGGGGGGATTAGCCGCCGAGATATTCTATTCTCCGTCGGTTAATTAATAGCTTTTGGCAAGTGAGCGCCGCGGACGGCCACGAATAGGCTCGGCTGCAGTTGCGTAATAGCGTAATTAATGCAGGCGACAGACGGTTGATGAATGTATGTTCGGTAGAAAGCATCGCTATTGACGCGTGTGTATTGACGGCCCACGTTGACCGGGCCGACGGCCTCTGGCTCTCGCTGCGAACAGCCTGTAGATACAACAAAGCGGCCCAGTTATCGCGTGGGCCGCCGTCGAATCCCATTGAACGCATTGAAGCATTCAACGCGGCCAACATAAACGTGTACCGAACACGAAGCTCCGCACAAAGTGCTAAGCCATTGTGGGCTTGCGGGCTCCGAGTCAAGAACCTCGGCATTTAATTAGGAATGAGTTATGAACGCCCACGGCCGGCGAGCCAACGACTCCTGGCTTTTGATTCATTAGCATGCACTTACGGAGTCTTGATGCTGTTTACGAGTGAATAAACGAGCGGTTTTGCAACGCGAAGCCTGCAAACACTAGCTCGAGAGGCGAGACTCCTTTATTAGCGCACAATGAATGAGCAGGCGATCATACTTTCCATCCTCGCACTGGCCTACATGTAAATGAACCCGTGAAATGTTATCACGGCAATCTTCCGCGGATTATCCGGATGCAGTCTAATTAAAAGCGGTCCAAACCAGCCTCCGACCGAACGCTATCGCCTCAACCGTAAATTGAACCACTAATGACCCAAACCCGTTAAACAGGCTTCGCTCCACGCCGCCAATATAAATGAAATAACCGCTTAATTTATGATGTATTTTCTTAATAGCTTTGTCATATAATATTGAAATTAACCTTAATAGCATTCTCGTTTTATTTTCTCACGAAGCCGTATTAGGTTTTAATTTGTTTTTATTTCCTGTTATTGATTTCGTCAGGTCGGTAGGTACGTAAGTAGTTTAATTTTCCCTGAAATATATACGAGTATATTGTAAATGTCGTAAATTATTTGACCAAAGAATATTGTTTGGTTATAATATTAATAGGAGTATTGCAAGTCATTATGCCAACAAGCAACAGACGACAAGAATTTGTATTTATGGTGCTATTTTAGTCTGGTTCAAAATTCAAAACAATTCAATGTCGGGTGTAATGTAAGTGTAATCTAATTTAGTCGACACACTCATGATTTTATTAATCAGATTGTCTGCTTACAAGGAGGAAATCAGCTAAAACACATTATCTTTAATCTAACGTCTCCTTGGGCGCTCAGCGAGCACATGTAATTTCAAATCAGTTTGCACTCTCATAGTACGTACATTACTAAATATGGCGCGTCAACATTTGATCAGTGGTACCGCGAATGAAACTTGGTATTTCTAACGCGTGAAGGTTGACGAATTTAGTTGATTGTCTCAGCGTTTATCGGGTCGCTGTGATATTGCAGATCCATTATGTATGCTGTGTTTATGGTAATGGAAATTTTACACGCATGAGTAGCGATTGTACGCTGATTGATTTTACTCTTCCACTAGTTCCCTTGACTTGCGCTGTATCACCGACGGCCGCGTGTTTATACACTGGCTGTGTTCGATTCGAGCCTCATATCACATTCCAACCTTATTATAATCACATGAGATACCATTGTGCGCCGTTATTTTCATAAGACTCATCTGACATTATAAATATTTATTACCTAATCATTGTTGTTATTAAAACAAACGCGCACGTGCTCCGGGCCGACGCGGCCTCGTAAACACAGAAAGTTTCACAAAGGTGGCACCAAAGGCGGGTTTATATGGAAATCGAGAAAGTAAATGTCGGATGCTCGGTGCGTCTGGGGAATAATAAGGCGCGTTAGTCGCGTTCTGTGCGTTGCGTAACCGCCGGTCGGTCGGCAGGTAATTACGTTGCGGGGACGTCACGCGGTCACGCGGCGCCCCCCGTGCCCCCGTCCCCCGTGCCCGCAGACACGAAATGCCCCCCATTCGTCAGACAACGAAATTGGCCACGCAACGGGCCCATTGAATCGTGAAAATGAAACTATCACGATCGCGAACCGAGGAATGCTACCGCGCTCGCCGCTCTGGCCTACATAAAACGTGTCGATTTTCGCCAGATAACGTTGGCCTTGCTTCGTTTTAACTGGCATTTAAATTGCATACACTCGTACCGTATTCAACCCGTGCAATTATTCGACGTAACCGGTCCGTAATTTAATTCAACAGTCGTTAAGGCGCATAATGAGTCACGGCTCCACGAGCGACCGTATGTGTTCAATAGGTTAGGTATCAATTTCACTATGCTGCATGTGTCAAGTGGTAATGATGTCACAGTAAATACCACAGCGCCCATTTGGTAAATGAACTCAGACTGTATACAAATATAGCTCGCAATAGAAGAGTAGTTGATTTCAGAGGCTAATAAACTTCCCGGGGCGAGAGAGACAATTTTATGGTACCATGGCAAGATGGCGGACATTTTAATGAAATTATTAACGGCGTCTAAACATAAAAGACATCCTTGTCGCTTACAAGGCTGCAGCAAAGGAGTAAATATGGCTGCAGGCTGATAATGCTGGGTAATTGGACCACAAAGTCAAATGTCAATATTCAGTGTTTTCCCAAGAATAGTTACAAGTTCACATCCGAGTTCTCAGACTTATAAACTCGGCTATCATATGTCTCCTAACAATTTATCTAAAGGAATCGCACAGATCACACACACGATCATTGTTATTACTGGTGAACAGTAGCATTGTGTAATTATGACTTGCCAAACAAAGGAAACTCCACGGGAGTGGCCGAGTAGGTAATAATTCCTTTTCACCCTCGGAGCGCTCATATCTTTTACATCAATGTTTTTCTTTTATACGTGGATAAAAGCTAGGGAGGGCAGGACAGGAGAGGGTCGCCGAGGGCTCTTTGTGGTCCCCAGCCACAAAAGGGTTGACGCGCGCGCCACCGGCGTCTTTTGAATTTGGAATATTTTCCGCGGCGCAATTCCCGTTTAATTGGGACATGATTCATTATAATGAAATGTGCGCACACGTCGCCACAGCTTTAACTTCATTTTTATACGTAACCTTACAGATGTCTGCCTAACACCTACTTCAATTTAGTAAAGAATAGGTACTCAATCACCAGACAATTTGTGCCCAAAAAAGTGGTCCGTTCCCAAAGCCGGTAATGCGATTACAATTACTTATTTCGCTTTTTTTATTTATGTAGCCAAGTACTTAGAAAAACATTCACAAAGGGCACCCCGAGGAGTATATAAATACAATCAGCTGGCTCCCGGGCGGGAGGGTGCTCAGGCTCGAGTGAAATGGGGATGTTTTGCCGGTCGTGCGCTTCTACGGTTACCATGGCAACCGCCCGGGGGATGTCTGCTCCGTTATTAGACCGTCAACAATATAAAACATATATTTAGTTCAGTTAACAAAGGGAATCTATCTACCTTAGCTATTGTTTTGTTCGGCTTATCGTAATTATTTTAATACAACATAGATAAACGTAGGTAAATAGATTGTTTATAATATACATTTTCTTTGCTGGATTAGCGTTGTCGTGTAACGTTGATAAGGCGTGTCTTAATTGATATGGTACCAGCCAAGATAACCGACTATCAACTAAAAACATTCTTGGTAGAAGTTTTTATCAGGCCTCGGGAATGTGGGCGTGTATACTTTATTTATGTAACAAGTGAAACGGTCACTTGTCGCCGTAAATAAAGGAGGGCCACTAATCAAACTTTTGTTCCTGGATTTACTCGATTCATGGGCGACAACGTAAACACCAAGGGAGGCCACCCGTCCCCCGCCGACCACCCTCCGCCTAGGGGGACACCTAAATTGTGACATTTTCCTTTCATCGCCGCTTTGCAGTTCAATAATCTTTGAACAATATGAAATTGAAAAATTAAACGTCCATTCTATTTCTTTGCGACTCTGTTTCAGACAATGGCAATTGTAACTCAATGGTGTTTCTCCGATAATAAGTATTTGTCTCGAAACATTGATGCCCCGGTGAAGGTTAAGAAT
This sequence comes from Blastobasis adustella, assembly GCA_907269095.1. Lineage (NCBI taxonomy): Eukaryota > Metazoa > Arthropoda > Insecta > Lepidoptera > Blastobasidae > Blastobasis > Blastobasis adustella. The sequence continues at coordinate 12,071,048 of OU026130.1, forward strand.
ATCATACAATTAGGTAGGTAACTTGATCTTACAATAACATCTTCAGACAAAGCGTTATTGATGTCTGAGTACATTGTATTTATGTATTGGGATATTATGTTATTATGATCTGTTTCTAGGCCAAGAAATCTTACTAACAAGCTCTCAATTATTCTGGCTACACGATAAGAACTTCGAAGGTCAAATAGGCCTCTTGGAAACTAGAGGTGTTGAGTTTATAGTTTGCTGTTTCTACAAGATAAACAGCAAACTTAGGAACCTGCTAGTATACTTTACCTAATACCTACATACATAGCCTTACATAGAACCTGTCCTCAAGTAGGTAATCTGGATCAGGACGAGCGAAATGTCGGTCGTCGGTGTTGGCTTGGCCCAAGCGGCACTGAATAGCGGCTGCACCTCCTCAAAGGGAAGTCTGATAACCTGCAGCCAGTCGTTAATGGCCGAGGGCTTAATGCGGCAGTTTTGAATAAGCGCGGGGGTGGGGTTGACCCAGCTGGAGGGCTATACATCACCGGGGATTTCGGCCCGCCTGATATACGGCCTGTCTCGGCCGCACCGCACCACGCCATTGCGTTTTGTTTGATATTGATATATTATTGGATCGTGATGTAGTGACGACCGCTCGCACATCTATTCTTGGCTCCTTATCAGCGCTAATGGTGAAAGAAAACATGCTAGTTATCACCTATTCGGCTGTGGAGACACTCTATGTTGCGCAAACTGAATACTTGTTTTCTATTGTGACAAAAACATTTTAGTCGAAGCAATTTGTTTGGTTTGTTGTATCGAGGAAGTCGGGCAGGTAGCGACCGAGTCGCAACGAGAATAGCTCGGCAACAATGGAGTCATTGTGCACTTTGATTAGTGAAGTAAGGAGCGAGGGTCGTGGCGGCCGATCACGACTTTCTGATCTCACGCCGGTTCCCAGGCGCTGCCAGCATCTTGATATGTGGAAAAAGTAGGGAAACGTTACAATACTGAACGATCCTACAGTTTAAGTTGTGTTCGATGAAAAAAAAAGCGAAACTGAGAATAATAGCGCGCAGACTGCTAGTGAAAAGGGGGAACATCCGAGACAGGATTATTCTTAGCTCCGCTGTACAGTACTGCCGTAGAAACGATAATGAATTGTCCCGTTAGCAGCGAGCGAGCATTGGAAACAAGACGCAACAGTGTAACGAAACTCGTTGCACTACTCTGTGTGTACTTCTGTAGCCCTAAATAATTTAACCGCTTAGCAGATGCCATTGCGAATAGCCGCTCGTTTCCGCGAAAAACACTAGTTCCCATAAGCGCGTTAACATGAAGACATGTGAACAACATCGCCAGCTATTCTTACTGGCTGACGTAAAAAGCGTGTGTATACGTGTATTCATGCGCTGTGACAATGGCTCGTATGTGACAGGAAGCGCCGGCGCAGATGTTCCTCTGCGCGCGCATAAGCTGTTTGTAAATCGAGCGTTTTGAATTTGGAATTGTCACTGACCAGTTTCACGTGTCGATAACACACCATGTGTTTGTAATTTTTAATGTGACGTTGTACTTTTATTTTTCATAAATTGTAGAGTTTTATCGTCAGTTATAATTATTTATAAATGGAACTTTGTTATTGAGTCAGAAGACTTGTAGAGTGAAGGACTTCGTCGCTACTGGCCAAAACATCTGTGTAAACTCAAATAATTCTTTATTTAATCGCCACATGTTGGAAACAAAGTTTGTTAATGTAAGCTTAAGCGTACCACGACACGAATTATATATTTTTATGTAGCAATGTTACATAATTACGTGGTTCAAATATTTCCTTTTCCAGAGGATACCTTGCACAAGTGTTGAGCAAATTGGAAAAGCACCTCTAGCTAGAGTTAATGAAAACGTGTGTGTTCCAGCGTTGCGGTCGACTCGAGGCCAGACCTCGGTGCGTCCGTCCGTATTCAATTTCGTATTACACAAGTCGGCTCTTCTCATCTCATCAGAGTAATACCTAACCTCAGACATAAACATCGTGTGTGAGATATGCAGTGATCCGCTTTGGCGGCTTCGCTCGTAGCACTCTCTTACTACGACTACAGATAATTCCCGACCGCAGAATGTGCCAGACTGGTCTAAAATTAACGCAGCGCAATAACTCGCTCCCCGCACACAAGAATCGAACGATTGAAAGTAGATTGCCTCTTCGTATCGAATGTGTGAAACGAAAGGCGTAGTATTTAGACATAGGAAACAATGGGGTCGCCAACAAGACCATTGTAGTCGCTAATTGTTGTGAAATGCCTCTAATAAGCGATGAGCTGCTAGCATATCCGAGTGAAAAGACTTTTGATTACGATTACACAGTACAATGGACGCGCGTGAGAGCCAGTCTTTGTGTCGTGCAATTAAAATTATTATTACACGCTCGCGTGTGCTCTATTTACTGAGGCGGCAACAATAGAAACTAATAAAGATCATTCCATATTTAAATGTGTAGCGTGCCGCGGCGAAGAGCAACGCTAACGTATCATGATCGTTACGAGCGACTGATCGAGCACAGCGGAAGCGAAACACGAGGAAAAAACGAATACTTACCTGCATTTTTATTCACGGTTGTTATTATCGTGCTCAGACAAGACAGATGCGTTATTGGTTGTTAAAGGTCGTTCACGGTGCGATGGCCTTTGAAACGTAACATACTTATCGAATGCTGCTATAAAACATGTCGATGGCGGTGTTCAACACCGGTGTATCAACGATGAAATTTCCAAAATTACATAACTGATAACAGTAATAAAACCGAATGATCAGTCAGTAAATTTGTGTGTCATACAGAGTTTGTAGTAGAGCATGATAAGGCGCTATTAATATTCACGTGGCGGACGCGCGCAGGCTCCACAAAATGGCTGCCGGAGGCGGGCGCGCGAGTCGTGACCGGCAGGAATCCACGCGCGCTCGGAACCCTCATCAATTATGCATGAATGCGGCCGAACGCCAATGTTTACTCTCCATGAGACAAACAATTTATTACGTCGTGCGGTTTTTGACATTCGATCTGCGAACGTATCTCGGCCCGCTCACACGACACCGCCCAAGTGTTCGCGTGCTCGTTCCGCCCGTAAATAAAGCGACAACATCCGTCGCCGTTTATTATTAAAACACAGTTTCTCGTACGCGTGCGTTCGTCGCCAATAAAATATCATAATGACTCAACGCGATTGCATCAGGAGCTCGAATCGATTTGATCGGAATAGGTATGAACTGTCGTTTACGACTTTACTTCTGCGGAGCGTTATCGGCGTGTTGTGTAACTCATTGTTATTCAACATTTATAGGTAGTTAAGCTCATTGTTCCTTAGTAATTGCGTATTCTAAATGCTGGAGACGTACGTACAGACGTATGTCTTGGTGTATTTATGTCGCATTTTATCCCACGCGGCTGAGTCATGGGCGGAAATCGCGAGAGCACTCTCTTTATACACGCTGAGCAAATACCGTTCCGTCCGTAATCTACAGTGACAATAGCTCTCTTTGAGGGAAAGATAACAACACTTACGGTCCCAGGTTAGATAAGTGCCGCTTATCTTAACATAAATATTATACTCTTGTTTTGGACGAGCCCTGACAATAGCCCACATAGGCCGCGAAGGTTACGTTCAAGTATTTTTATAACGTATGATTTATATTCATTGTTCAATGTTTCAAACGCACTTGTAAAACACCACGTAAACTTATATCAATGCTTAAATAAATGATTTCGTAACCAACAAAAGCAAATATCCGTTAGTACCTAATACGTACAATCACCTAGGTGTTATTGAGTACCTGAATTATCTCCGACCGTACGTCATTCAAGTAAAACACGCCAGGTATCGCGTCCGACCTTTACCGTAGCAATAAAATGGAGGATATAACGCGTTAATTCCACACGTTATTAATGTATCTGGAACGCTATCTAGTTTATAAAACCTGTGTCAATAAGCGGGCAGTGTTATCAGTGTTGCAACCAGGTTATCGACTGCTGTGTTTGCGTTCGTTATCACATTACGAATTCCCCTCTCACTACGCGCCTGCTTTGTAAACCTCCGATCTACCGTTTACGATAAACGATAAGACAGATAGCTTACCGACGCTAAGTATCATCGTATCACGTAGTTACCTGGAACCAATAAAAACTCAATCGCGCCTAATTGGCATCGTGTCTGTATCGAAACAATTTTATCGCAAATATTTAGAACAATACCATTAAAGAGCCATTAAGGAATCATGACTCATTTAACGTTACCCGGGCGTGTTGAAACGGTGCGAGGTGCGTTTTTTTTTTCGCTACAAAATGTGCAAATTACACTGGCATTAGTTATTCGCGGGCAACCGCTAACTCGATTAGCAAGGCCAAAACAGATAGACGACCTCTTTGCTTGTTTTTGCGAATTATTCGCGAAACCGGTTCCACGTAGGTACGCGCATATCCGTGTGTGCATGACGAAACTAGGCGGGCATAAACAGGCAAAACATACGCGATAAGTACAAATGTAAATGAGCAAGTTAACAAAAAAGTAAGTAATTGTCTTTTTACTACACTTCTCCACAGTTACTTATTTACTCAGCTACACAGAATGTTAACTTTTAATTAATCAACCTTTGCACAAATTAATTATGTAACGGCCTACAAGTGTTATCGTTAAAACGGTAACGATAAATAAAGGAGTTGCCTACTTCAATTGTTTACTTGTTCGTTTGACATTGTTTTTGTAGTTATTAGATAAATAATTTATACTGAGTAACTTGTTGTCTTGTTTTGGAGGTAAAGTTTATTGTAATCATAATATATACAGTTGATTGTAATTATAGGTAATATGACTGTATGTAGAGCTACATAATACTAATGTAGAGCGTAATCTGAAGCTGTTTTATCGATTTGTGGAATTTCCCTTGTGTAGTGCCTAATTGAAAAGAGGAAAATACCTAGAAATTAATTAAAATTATCGTGTGAACTGCGCAGTCGAAATATCTTTTGTTTCTATCAACGATGATACTATGAACTTCCACACATGTATATATTACATTATTTGACCCGCAAACTGATCCGACATCGATTTCGCGTCTTTGTGTGTACGCTATTTATAACTGGACTGGGAACGAATAGCTTGTCACGGAATACTTGGTGGCTTGCCAAATTGTTGGCGCGTTGTAAAATGCTTTGGGAATGTTGGTCAACGATCGGCATTTGTTTATAATGTTCGGTTGACGGCGTTCAAAAACGCGTTAGGTATAATACCAAAGTCCTAAGTTAGTTTTCCTTCCTGCTTTAGTTACCTATTGTCCTGTTGGCTTAGCCTCGGTAGGTAGTGGGTTTGTCATTGCACCGAATTGCAATTCAAATAACGACCTGCCCTGCTTTGCCTGCGTTTTTCGGTTTCTCCGTCAGTGTTTAATTTCATTTGGACTTTATCGTCGATGAGGTATTTACGTACTGTAAAAAACATACTCAGTGATGATCATTCTACCTAATAGTTTTAATGATAGCGTCAACAAAGTAGTTTTGTCGGGTCATGGGGGCGTCCGTGCCGTGATTATCGCCATCTGCCCTTCCTGCTTCCTGCGTTGGTGTGTGGATGGATTGTTTGCGCCGGGAGACGGGCGGGTGCGGGGTGCATGCACATCAGTCAGGTGCTCTTTGTGCATTGGGGTTGGGAGGGTGCTTCCCTCGCCCCGCACCCTCCGCGCCTGCTCACTTGTTGCTACGTCCGTCGTCGCTGCGAGACGAGACTGCCGCGCGGCCGCCCCGCGAGCCACCCCGCCCCGCGACCCTTCCCCCTCGCCGCCCGCGCCTGCCTTCCCTTCCCCGCCCGCGTTCAGTTCTTTGTGCGCCATCGAGGCTTTCACACGTCTGTGCCGCGCAACGAACGAACGGCCCCAACTTACTCGTGAATTACACTCCATACATAGCATAGCCAACTGGATTGGTGTGAGTGTGTGCAGGTGAACGCCTGACTGCCTCGATTTCCTGACCGCATTCAAGGACGACCAAGGATTTATTTCGGAAACGGAATTCTACAAGGATCCTCCAACACTGTGATTGATTGTGACTCGGTGTTTCGGTGTTCAGCTAGTCGGAAGAATTTGAGCAGCGGTTGCAATTTGTGATAATTTTAATTTTAGTCAACCAGTGAAAAGTGCTACGAGACTGTTACCAGCGTATAAATTACATTGCATCGGCAATTATTTGAAGAGTAAGTACTTACCTATCTTGTGAATTCATAGTTAGCGTAGGTTTTTATTCATTGTGTCTTTGTGGAAGTGACTAAACGGTATAACAAGGAAAATTCATAATTTTACCTCTTTGTGAGAGACCCTTTACTAGGTCTAGGTATTCTTAGCGCGTAGGTAGCCTATATAATTTGAGACAAGAATTATTATGTAGGTTGCCTAATGTATATGTACGACAGTTGCCGCTTTTCAGTCATAGGTGGATGGCATAAAAAATCGTCCTATCGATTTGAAATATTTTGGTAGTGAGACAAAAAAGTACCTAATAATAGGTACCTATGTATTTTTTAATGTATTCGGGTTAAATGTACGAATGTGTTATTTAATTTCGGGTTGATTGAGTAGGCAGTAGTGGCTCCTACTAGGTAGTTTGTTAGCCCTAATGAAATTAGTATTACAGAGTGAACCAATTATCACCGACATACCTTATAGCTTCGCCTACTATTTGCCCTCAATCGCAAAATGTTCTTTGTAGCATACCTACTCTACCAAAGAAAATAATAGAGCTATGAACTTACCTATTAATTTGCCAACCTTTGTATCGACCTATCTAGTTATCTATATCTATAATTGTAGCGTAGATTAAAGATATAGATTGTATCTATGTTGTTACCTACCTGCCTACGTACAAATCAAATTGTCCCCTTTCATGCCTATTCTCTACACAAAGGTTTGATCTTTCGTACTACTACTACTTACGACTGTTCTAAAATGCATCACTTTGAGAAATTTGACATTTTAAGTCTTATTGCGCATCACGGACAGTCACGGATTACATCAATTCATCGACGGCTCATGACAGCCCACTGCTGGAGTTTAGCCTTTTACATATCAGTGGAGTGTTTTGCCATAATCTCTACTCTTAGTTACGTTAGTATATATGTTTTGTGCTCTTGGCGTAAGACTGGGTTTGGAGATCGCAGGCTACTTCGGTCCATTTTGAAGGAGTCAAGTCAAATCCTCAAGTAATTTACTAATGGCTCGATTGAATTATAATTGGACCGCAACCGCAGCTCAATGGCAGTTTTACGCGTTTTTGGTATTCTGCTACAATTGAAACTGCCGTTAAGCGTCTATCGCGATCCAATTACAATCGAGCTAAGTAAATTAGCGGACTAATAGCCCAGGGTCTACAGAGGTCATAGCTGGCTAATTGACCGCACGGATGCCGATCTTTACTCCAGCACACCCGTGCATTGCTCAGTTATTACGTCTGACCTTTATATCGCAGATGTTATCACAGTAGCGAGGGCGCATTGTTGCCGTAAACAGCGTTACGTTATCGTCTCGCGGCGTTATCGCTGAGCGTTCCATTGTTATGCCAGCGATTCGATTGAGCTACGTCGCGTTCCAATTTCACCACATTGTTTTGTGTGAGCCGCGCGCAATATGAATTAGTGACGCCACGTAGGCGGATTAGTTTTTAATGCCTACCTGGGTTAGCGACGTGGTTATGTAAAGGATCGTCTTGCACGTCTTCGTCGCTGAAAGTGGCGCCTCCCATTTCTGTCCTCAACTGTTCTAACGACATCTGTTACGTAGGTAGGTCACAGCTTGCTTGAATTCCAATTTGCCATACGAAAACATCGCTAACTGCTCTACCAGTAAACTTAAAACTCTGTCAACGCAAGCCCTTAAATCGACCCTATACAGTCGTAAAGGCAAATAAACGCAGACGCTTGTCCATCGGGAATCGAGGATTCCAGTCACGACGGGTGTCGTGAGATGCGAGAGATTAGCCTCCCCCCGCCCCCCGCCGCACTTTCAATAGCATTGCCTGCATACCGCATTACATTGCGCAATTTACGGCACGAACCAGCGATGTAACGATACACGGATACACACCGTCTATCTTCAAGGTGGTAACGCTCCACTCACGATTTGTGCATGTGCTAAGGTTTTACTTCCTTTTACAACGAACATTAGATAGGTAGAAAGGGTTCTTTTAGAGTTTAGAATAGTAGGTATAGAATATATACGTATGACGACTATTCGGTAGCTGAGAATAACTTTGCGGTTGTAGGTCATCATCAAATTAACTAGACACAAAAGAAAGATCTCGTCTTAACGATTTTGAAACGCTGACTCGTTATGTGGAACTGTTGGTGTGTGCATTAGCGAATTTGCTATAAACGCTTTAAAGGTCGTGACAGGTTAGTGCAATTACTGGTCACTCCACTCACTGCTCGCCGTAGCTAATGAGCCGGAATCTGGGTTGACATTTCAAAAGCGAACGTGCCTGTAATACCGGCCACCGTCCGTCCAGTAATGCGATTAATTTAGAAAGCGAGACCACTCGCCGCTCGCGGTAGACGTAACCCGACCATCGATCTTAAACGAATATTCATTCTTATCTCACACCTCGTAGCCGCGTTATGCAATGTGAGTCTTAATCTGTGCATACAGAGAAAGCTTGTCAGTGCTATGTGTCGTATTAACGGTTATTGTCCGAGTGGAAGTGTTTCATTTCACGCTTGGCGGGCCGTCGCGCTCTACTGGCCCTAACGAGATGGCAGTGGATACTACTACACTCTAAAAACACGCTCCGCTAACGAACTGGTTGTGTGAGAATGCAGCCCCAGACCGTCTAGCTTGTTTAAACTTCGAATCGAATATCAATAAGCTAGGTCTGTTCCTATTAGAAACCCGGCTCTCAAAGGCACTGGTATGATTGCCTAAAGAAACGAGACGCGTTCTATTTCCACAAAAGGCGGTTGTGAGTGGCCGTAAATGGGCTTGATGATTTCGACCTCGTGACCCCCGCTGCTACGAGCATTCGTTGATAGTAAACTCGCCTTTTGACACAGGCACACTGCTAAAGTCTACCTACTATTGATTATGGTTCTCGGAATAGCCAGTCATAATTTGCACTGTTTGTTTTATTATTGTAAATCCACAATGGTTTACGTCTATGCGGTTAATGGTAACAATAAATTCACAAGAAGTCGACTTTTGTTCTTGGTAAATAAACGAAACTACTTATAGTTGTTTTTGTTCAGGAATTTAGTCATATCATACCCTAGTTTTGGTTTGGCATAAGTTTCTTTGCGTGCAGAATTTCAATTGGGTTTTTTGTCATGCACTCTTGTAATAATAGGCCGTTTGGTCGTGTTGCCGCAATAGTTGCGCCGCGGCCGGCGAGCCCACTCATGCATAATGCATGCAGGAGTCGCGGTCAGGATTTACTGCCGAGGTGGCTCGCAACTCGCAATCTCAGCTCTTCTCGTCGGCAACTCCGTCTATCTGTTGCTTGCAAAGAAATGCTCTCGCGCAGTTCCGTGCACGTTTGTGCTGTCAATCTCCAAAGGCCCGACGGGACGCTGCCCCAACGTTATTTGTTGCCCCATTGTCAGCGCCGGCTGATCAATGTCGCATTGTCTCACACACAACACGTACTTTTGTTTACATTACACGCTCAATAGTCTTTTGTTTGTAAAGAGACAGGTTTGTTTTCCCCCGACCGCCATTTAATGTTGTAAACAACTGGGAGTTTGTAATCGAATATTGTTAGTTGCAGCGGACAATCTCGTTTCTCTCCGAATATTCGTTATCTGTTTGGATTCCGGCATGAGACGTGTCTTTTGTTTTGCTTGGCACGATAAGATAAAGACAAGTTATCACACGTTCTCATTAGATAGGGCTGAAGTGTTTAGGAGTAGGTATTTGCAGTTGCCTTGTTCCGATAGTCAGGTATCCGTGTAATGAGGGCCCAGGTTGTATTGACACGCTTATCGGGCAGTTTAATGGCGATAAAATGGCGGTCAGCGCGTGATATTTGCCCGCGGCGCGCGGGGAAATTCCTTGGCATTCCGTTTTTACGGCTATTAATCGGTCACGACTCACGCCCATAGCAGGAAAGAATGCCGACCCCGTCATTGTGCGTCGATTTCCCCCGCGGCCGGCCAACAGTTATAGTATTAAAGATGGCCGCGTTTAATTGCACCCATGCCTGCGATATTGCCCGTATGGGCACCACCTTGACGCCTGTCTGCGGTCGGCTGTGTGTTTGTTATGAATAATTATCTGTGCGATTATGTAAATGCGGATCCTCGTTAACAGTCGCTCATTAAAATTCCATTGTTGCCGCCCAACACGCAGACTCGCGCCTCTATTGTTAACGTGTCCTAACAATTCGTTACCTACTACCGGCGGCTGTAATTATTTCGGTTATGATTTAATTTGCTTCGGATGCTTTGTTTTGTGAATGTGGTCAAATAGTGCCGACTAATTTATTTTAATATGAAAGGGAAATTAATGACTGTCCGATCGCGTGCAGCGTTAAGTCTTTTTTGCTTCGATTATACTGTTTAATATACAACGATTTAATTATGCTAAGAATAGTGATTTCGCAATTTATGCGTTTTTTTGTTGTGAAGCGCGCTGTATATTGATTAGGTGTAGAAATTTGTAATAAATTGTCTTCGTGCTTCAGTTAATTTGATAGCAAATTGTGTCCTCTTTTAAAACTGACATGGAATCGGAATTTACCTAGAAATATCCCACCTAGTTTAAGACGAAACCTATTGCGGTCAGAGTTATTGGTTACGGGCTGCGCTTGCGCTGATAGTTGGCTGTGCGCCAACGCATTCACGTGCGTCGCGCCACGCTCGGCGTGCCAACGCGCGGGTAACGCCGCGAATCTCTCCGCACTCATATCTTCCTGTTCCGGTTCGCGACACTCCAAATAAACAGTGCCAACGAGCTCGCCGAGTAATCCCGAGGCCACCGTAATCTCTCCTCGTGCCGTGAGAGCGGCTGCAATAAAGCGCCAAGGTTTAAAAAAACTGCACCCTTGTTTAATTACAATGAATGCCACCGATAACAATTGATCGGCCACGGCTGCGGCGACACGACACTCGCTAATTCGATTTACAGCAAGAAATATTTCAAGGTTATTGACAAATAACTCCGCTATTATGCTTACACCGAAATCGTAACTATAAAACATTGCCAAGTATTTACAATGTGAAGACGAATACATTAGCCGCGTGATGGCATCCGCAAACAATGCATTATTTTTCGGCATCGCGGCGTGGGCGTAGTGTGAATGAGCCGATATTGGCTTCAGCCCAAACGTGTCGGCAATTTGGACTGTCTGCACGCGTTGACGTCAAGCATTTGATATAAGCAATGTGAGCTTGAAAAACAGATTATAGGAGACAGTAACTAATAGCGTCGGCTTACACCTACTTCTCGTTCAAGGTTCGACGGTTCTCAAGGCACCTTTTACAAACGTGACTTTACAACTTCTTTTAAAATTAACTAACCAGGCATTTGACCAGCATCTTACCTGGACCATAACCGTAATAGGGAACACACTCTCAGGCTTCAGACTCTCAGGTTCCATTCCTAATCCACACGCAACTATCAAACTTCTGACTTACAACTTCGTTATTAACGGCCATCTCAATTGTTACAGGTGTCGCGGAAAGTGTCAGTGCCGGTGATGTGTCCTCGCCGAGTGCGGAGTGCGTGAAAGAGGACCCGAAGCCCTCGCGCCCTAGCCCGAGCCCGTGCCCAGTGAGTGAGAGTAGTGCCGTCAGTGCTGCCAGCGGCCCCGTGGGCGGTGCGTCGGTTGCGGATGGTGCGGCCGGTGCCGGCACCAGCGCGGTGGCCTCCGAGGAGGACGACTGTGTGATAGTGTGCGCGCGGGATGCGGACGAGCGGTCCGACTCGGGCGTGAGCGGAGTGCGCTCGGGCGGCTCCGCCAGCTCGGTGGAGGAGCGCGAGTGGCGCGGCATGGCGCACGGCTACGGCGGTGGCCCTCCGCCGCCCCTGCTCCATCTGCCGACGCCGGCGAGCTCGCTCTACGCCTCGGAGCTCATCTGGAAGCACCAGTACCGGCCGCCACTGCAGCCGCCGCTCCACCACGCGATCGCGGACGACTACCTCGCGGCGGCTACATACGACAGAGAGAGACATGAAAGACTGCTACGGTGAGACTCTTTTATATTTATAAATTTTATTGTTGTTTGTTGTTCTTTGTAGGTGTGTTCGTAGGAACTGTATGAGTAAGCAACCCGCGGTTTATGTAGCCTATGTCAATACATAAATGGCGTAGGTTAGTAGCGTGACGAATGATACATACGTATATATAGGTACATGTTACAGACAGTGATTAGGATTTGTACAGTGGTTGAAGAGATTATCCCTTACAAGCATACATTTACTTCATGCCCATTTCCAATGCGTAAAATTTGTATAAGACTTGCATTTTCCTGAAATCGTTAAATTGTACCAACGTTAAAAAGCTACGTACGTACGAGCCAGCCGTCGAATAGGCACTTGCGTACTTTAGGTTAAAACCAAAGCATTACATTGTGTATGACAATATTTTGCGGTTAAGCTTTACCCTAATTGACGTAAATTGAAGCTTGAACTCATGTCATTTACGGTCGCTACAATCTAACGTAGACTGTACTTCGTTCTTAATCTTAAATACCTACAGGTTAAAGGTTGTTTGTTTAACCGCCCGACCGACTTACTCATTAAATAGTTGTCCCACAACTACCTTAGCGTATGTACTTGACATTTATAATTAGAAAATACCATAGGGTACTTAGGCAAACAGGAAAAACAGTAGATAAATAAATAGCAACACGAGCTCACCTACCCAATCTTGCATCATTTCGCTGAAAAGACCAAGAATTCAGCAATAGGAATGCCAAATAACGCTCTGGATATTTATGTCTTCAGGAAATAAACAGAGAGAACTGTATCTTTCCTGTAAATATTTTCAACTATTCCTTGGGTGCGGGCCAAAAATCTTTGTTGGCAGTCCAGATTTATTCATACGCTTTTACTTTATTACTTTTATCAAAGAGGGGACGCCGTAAATCTATTATTGGATACAACGGAACAGTTTTCCGTAATACTGCATTACATGTATTAAATAAAATGTCTGAATAAATAATTTTAATTTGATACATGGCAAAGATAAAACGTGTAGGCACACCGAACATACCATAGATAGAAAACCGGCACAAACTGGTTCAAGATGAATCACTATTGGTTATTCCTAAAAGACAATAGATTTAATGAGCCCATAGATTTATCTAGAGAGGTTAAAGAAAGTTCTAGAGTTGCATAACTTAGTCTTTCTCTTCCGAGTGGTCAATCAAGTCTGATGGTGATGGTAGACTGCATAGTCAGTAGGAACTGCGTATTTTTATAGTATGTATGTATTTCTTTTCATTGTAGTTACTCATAGTGAAAACGGCCTGCGGTTCTGCATTTTTGTTACATGCCAGCTAAATGCGTCGTTGATGTTATAGGCGACATTTACCGCTTACCATCAGGTGGGCTACCATTGCTAAGCATAAAAAAGGTGTTGTGAACGTAGCTATACCTATACACACGGCAAAATTCTTTATGGCTACTTTATTACTACAGGTATGAATATCTTAATGCGCTATGTGGCCACGTAACACAGCCATTACGGGGCGTCAGTTGTTATTTTTAAATTACCTGTTATTTACACTTACATAATTGCTTTTGAGGCTTGTTATCTCGATCTCACGTCACTCTTCAGAGATTGTTCAGGTAGCCAGTTGGAGTAGGGAAGAGGGGCACTTAGATATCGCTTTGGGTTTTTATAATAGGTATTATTTATAATAGTGGGTACTAGGGGCTCGACCCAGCTTCGCACATGTAATAGGTACATTGTTATGTACAAACTTTACTCTTACCACAAACAAACAACGTAGTAAAATCCGTCACATACTACAACGTACATTACGTCACGCTTTTATCAAGTAGGGGTAGGCCGAGACCACATTGTTCCACAAGTGGAACCGTGACTGTAGCTAGCGAGTTTGCTCGGTCATCTATCGCTTCTTTCACGTTCACTTGCTCTTTGGTTTAGGGTAGGTAGTTTTAGGATCTGACCTTTCCTTAAAATATCATAACATCATAAAATTTGGTCGTGACACGTACAAACGTCTCCTTCCCCTTCCAACCCTATCATTCACTCCTGACATACCTAGATCTTTTTCGTTAATCTCATTTCTTTCTCAATTAATTCTATGTTAATTTAGATTAGATAATTATATTATATTTCGTCAATTTAGATTAGATAATTATAAATGCTCTTTTTCTGGAGTAATACTTCAGGTGTGTTAAGTCTTAAGAATGTCATGTTTAGACACTATTCACAAAATGAAAGTTGTCTCTCTGTTCGTATCCATTGACAAAATATAATCCTTAACACGAATTTATAATCTGGTGCTCCGAACAGAATCATGCCTATTATGGCGCCTTCCAACATGTATAAACATATTTATTTACCTATAGGCAGATGACCGGCATTTGACCTCTGTTTGTCATTGACGAAGTACAGAATACCTACAGAAACGGACTGAATAAATTGCTTTATCTTTACATAATACTTCCATTAATTTTATTTATCAAGATAAGATCTGTTGTATTATTTATAAACGAGTATTTAAATTCGGTTGGTATCCTTGGAAACAGCTGTAGGTAACACAGCCTACTGCATACTTTATCGACAATTTCCACTAATAAAAATGCTGCTTATTTTTACCTGCAACCTTTACATTTACGAGGCAACAATAAAACGAATTGAATACTTAATATTTAAGTATTGTAACCGAATTTTCAAATATGGAAACTTGTTCTGGACCATTAAATTGAAGTTTTTATAGATTGTGGATTAAATAGATTATGAATAGATAATGTTGAAATAGGTATTGTTTTCCTTGCAATAATAATGGGCCTTCCTCTTCTAGGGTCACATTAATAATAAAAAAATCATCTTGGCGTTAATGTCCCGGTTGTGCTCTCGAGAACGAGGGCCCGGGGTCCGCCTTGACCATGATCCAGAATTTGGCAGGTCAGGTAATTACAGGGTTCTTCTAGGGTCACATTGAATTACAGGTAAAACTAAAATGTTTGTTACAAAATTGTTTTACCCCATGTCAATGGATTCTTGTCCATTTTTCTTGCTTTTACTTAATTGTTTTTAAGACTTATAAATAAGGCTTTAATGCTATAACTAAAACGGAGTTAGACAGGCAGGTCTATATGTGCACTAGGTATATATACTTGCGTTTATTTTGACGTAGAAAAAAGAATACAATTTAGTTACACGTGTTTCTTTGCAAAATATTAATATCTTATATAGGTTCAGTGCGAAAAGTTCACGGACAGGGCAACGAGTTTCTTTTCTTACTACTCAATGACGTCCTTTCTGAAATTAGCACTTAAATTATTCAAGTAGGTACAGGCGCCACAATAGATCTCAGTTTTGTTAAGGTATTTGTGGATTGTTTTGTGACAAGCTTCCTCCTCCTTGTGTCGTGTGTCCTCAATGCTTTTCGTAGACTGTTCGGCGTCATCTAGTCTTATCCTCGGCAATGTGGATAGCAACACCGACAGTGAGCTTGTTTAGTATAACAAGCTTAAGTTGATCCTAGCAGCAGCGAAGTAATTTAATATCAACCTTTGACATCAAGAAGCTTTTACAAAGTTAGTTTTAACAGAGTCATGATATAGTTTATAAGTATAACCAGTAATTCCGAATGTCGTCAATAAAAACTTCCATTGATAGTAACGAGCTACATATGTACCTACGCAGTTAAATACTTAAAGATGTATAAGCACTTGTTTGTTTAAGCACCTATTCATAGATCAAAGGTTGTTGTTACAGATAATAGTTCGAATAAACACCAGTATGGGTATAATTGTATATCTAAGTAGTCTTTATTACAGACCATATAGGATACACGTCAAGTGGAGCTATTTTTATAGAATGTCATAATATATTCATGTAATAAATGGTTCCAATTTCATGACGTGCTACTCTATTAGCTAATGATTTTTTAAACGCTTAAAGAATTAGATCTAATAATAAATATCAATGGCTTATTACTTTTCAAATAAACAAAAATACCGGAAATATTCTCACTCATTGGTCTAAATATTGTTCTTTTTCGTCTTAATTAATTTCTGTCAATCGCATTCGCGTTGATTTAGCCAACGTCAAGTAAATTGTGGGTAATTATTACTCTTATTATATTTTACAAATTCAGGCAACTTGGTACGGTTCCCACAGTACTGCGATTGTAGGTAATGATAGTGCAGGGTAAGTAGATATTTTTGGGGCAGCCCGAAAGGCCATTCTTCAATTACTGCACACTTATCTGCACAGATATTTGTTACGCATTAATTAAACGATTCAAATCAAAACTTCAAATGGTAATTGTAAAAGTAATTGCCGAATTTTACAAAAACTACGTGCGCACTCGGCCTAACCAAAGAAGTCCTTAAAATTATATTTGGTGATTTGTATGATGTGAATGTTTCACATTTGTTGTATAAGCCGAATCGCCAATTGAAGTCAACAAGAACAATTCCCTACAAAAACAATGGCAGGAAAAATACCTAAGCGCAGACTTATATTTATGACGACGCGAGCTAAGGTTCTTTGCGCTAAGCTGAGTAAAATGTTCTGGTATTTTATAGTCGATCTAAGGTCTTCGTGTAAGGTCCAGTAAGAAAAGCTTTCATGGATTTCTTTGTTTCTTTTGTCCATTTATCTCATGTTCCTGTCCATCGCTTTCGCGCTAATTTAGCCAATGTCAAGTGAGCGAATATTTGTTATATGAGTAATCCTAGTTTAATTTATAACAAATTCAAGCATCGTGGTTCGGATTCCACAGTATCATGAAACCGGTTTAGTGCGTCTTCTTGGAACAGCCCGAATCCTCAGACAGGTGCTTTTTATAGCATTCTTTCACAAATGTGTATCAAAATCCGAAATATATAATATATAAATAATTTTACAAATAACACGTCTGCACTTATCAGCCTTCCACGAAGCCCTGGTTGTTCTAAATACCGTTTAATAGACAAATATGCAATAATGAGATAGGTAAGTACATGCTAATTATAACATAGAAGAATTCGTAGTTATGTTAACTATCTACTCTGTCTTGTAAATTAATGTTCAGGGATTTGATGTTTACAAATATTTTCTCCGACAAATATGCTGTGATATCCGACTATTTTCCGACACCAAAAGTACCTAGGCCTTCTCTTTGGCGTACTCTTGATGCAACATCAAACCTTCCTCTAAATATAGAGCATATTTTATTTAAATACCTATTAGTCATTCACCCTTGATTTGCCACATCACAACATTTTAGTCTGGGCACTATCACCACATATCACCCGCCACAGTGACATGACTAGTTCGAACTGAGATGCCGTTCTCTTGTTGTCAGACTATAACTCAAACACCTCACAGTGTCATGGGTGACTGTTTCCAGTGAAGATATAAAACAGTCACGTGGTGCTTTGCTAAAGTACATTTATTTACGATCTGATAGGATCGGAAATGAAAATATCCGCAGAAACAAGGCCATCACTGTATAAGGCTAGGCTATGACCTTGTAAAGTTTGTAGTTATCCGATGAATTAGATTTACCTACCAAGTAGCAGGTAACGCAATGTACTAAAACGGGAAATTATAGATTCGTTAAAACACCCATAATGTGTCAAACGTCCTGGTTAAACAGATGTTGCAATGGTGGGAATGAGTTATAACCTGAATCTATCTAACTATTACGTTACATGCTAGATCGTTAAAAAATACCCATAATTACTACTTACTTATCAATTGTTTAGACGTGCCATGATAATTGTACATGTTTAAATTAGGTTAATCATCATAACCTTTTTGTAATTTAGATTTATTTCTCTTTTCAAATAACTCCTAGTGGTGATAATGGTAGGTAAACACGTAAAAAAAAAGAAATGTCTAGGTTTACTACGAAATTGTTAGTATTTGTTTGCTGAGTACTGAAATTCTACGATTGGTACACAGTTTATTGCCAAAATATACTTTACATTACAATATACCTACTATTTACTTAGGTACTACAGCTTGAATATTAACGAAAAGCCTGTTATAAAAGGTTTTCATTTGATAAAAGTTATAACTTTTCTACCGTTTTATAAAAATATTGCTGGTTTAAAAATATCACACGTTTTATCTATAGATAATACATACAAAACTGAAATATTAGCCGTACTTACATTTCTAATTGTTGTAATCTCATTATCTATGATTGCGTAGACTTACCGACGCCATGTAGGTACCTACTTGGTATTACACGTTACGCTAGTTCCAATTAAAAGTTACTCATTAAGACATTATACGATTACAGAGTGTTTACTTAATTTTAAATTGTAATACATACTCAATAGTCATGTTATGTAAACATTTTTATACAAGTTTTTATTATCTTTGGTAAGAATTTGTTGACTGTTAATTCGATGCTAATCAAGATTAATAACCTTTGCACTTTATTTACTGATCAAATATAGTGACGGATTAATATGGGGGTTGAAACTCGCTTCTGTGGGTTTCAAGATTCAACTTTTATTCAATGTAGGTACATTCAAGATACATTTATTGTAAGTAATAATGAGTGAATAAGTATGCGCCGCATCATCGAGCCGGCCCATATGAACTTAAATCCAGAGCCGTAAAACATTATATTTAAAAAAAATATGCCATGCAAACCACCGTTTAACGCTCGCGAGGGTGATGTCAGAGGAAGTTATTTCTCGGTGGCTGATCAGGTCACAGCCCTCCAGAAGTCCAGACTAGGCACCGCTAAATGGCTTGCACCTGGCACCGTGTGCTGAAGCGAAGTCTGGCGAACCCATTTACGCCAACACACTGCAATAATTAATTTAAGATTTCAGTTAAATCTTAATTTATTGTAATTTTTGACATCTATTTGAGGTTGGCATGAAAAAGATAGCCATGTTTCTACCACATGTACCTAATACCCGTAGCTACGCATAATAAATAATGAGACAGTCTAATGGAATCGTAATCTCAAATTATCAAGGCAAATGCCTTGTTTATCTATATTACTTTGTCTTGTTTATCTATATGACTCCACTGTTTGTTGTGGTCCGTATCGTAGCATAACATATTTGTCATAGTTGCGTCATTGCGTGAAAGTGGGCCACCGGCCGACTGAGGTTTGTCTTGGTCATGGTTGACGCACTGATCCAATTATGTAGGTTAGGTGCAAGGTTATAGCTTTGTCTCCATGTTTGATTTAAATGAGTTTGGAATTTTTCTTGCAGTTCTGTTTGTTATATTTTTTGTGCGTTGGTTTATAACTGCGTATTATATAAGCCTTCTGCTTTTATATCGCGCCTCGCCAGGTAGCGTAAGTATCCCCCCTGCAAATTAGACTTGAAAACCTATATTGCGTTTATTTTTATTGGAAAACAAGTTAATCATTGAAATCCTCATCATTATATTAAATGCAAGATAGCCCACAAAGGGCCAACCTATACTGTTCGTAATCCAAATTCAATCACCATATTTTATTCCTTGTGACCGAAATATTATGAAGCGTGCTATATTATATTATTTATAAGTTACTCTTTTAGTAATTAGTATGATCGGGGAGAATTTATGAGGACATAGATAAATACTTAAGCAGTTTTTCTTAGTGTCATATCGAGGTAGACTGTAATTAAACTGCCGTAAGACCTTATAGTCAAGAATTTGATAACCATTTAAATGTTAATGTACATACATAAATGTTTGTCCGTAAATAAGTTGTAGATATCCATCGAAATTGTTGGCCGAACTGAACTTTCATTGCATGTTTGGCTTTCTCTGTCCCGGGGAGGACTTACTGGCGAAGTTTACCTACACTCTAAACTATCTTAACTCAGTATTAAGCTTGTCTTTAGTTAGGCTTTTTGAGTCAAAACTGGGTCACTGTGTAATGCTGTAGATCAAGACAAGACGTCCCAAAAGGTCTTTTTTAGAAATATTCACCGTTTGCGATCAAAAACGACATATCTTAGATTAGCTAAATAAATATCCCACCGCTGATGCTTAAAGCTGGAGTGAATAGGCTGTTTCTAGTAGATAAGCACACTCCATTTTCTACCGCATCGTCACTTCACATCAGGTGAAATGACGGTCAATGCCTGCCTAGTAACTAGTAAAAAACTGTATTTAAACCTCTCATTCACATCTCGGTTCGTATTCCTACATAGATGAATTATCATATCCAGAGGCTTTACAGCTTAACTTAAATACAGCTTATCTCAACCTATACGGATAGGGACCAATCGCAGCAAGGCAGCTCAGGCTCTGCCTTCGATTCAATTCGAATTTGGCGGTAAGGCGGCTGTCTAGTTTCCGCGACCTGTATAAAGGACATTTGTCCATCTTGTTGTATCTAGTTGGTTTTCCCACCGCTAAGAATAGCTTGAGAATGTTAGTGACCTTGGTTCGCCTTTGGATTACGTTTATTTATTTATATTATCTTGTAGATAAATACTCAGCAGTAAAGAAATTAGTGATCTGGTGGCCACTAAGCACCATGGACTTAATAATAAGTCCATGCTTCCTAAGCCCAAAAGGCACTAAATTTTGAAATGTATTTGAACCGTAGATGGAGAATAATATCTAGATTGGAAGTCAGATAAGGTTGTGGCATTATTCTAAGAACTATATGGAATAAGATCTCTTTTAGATAGAAATAAGTTTGTATATAAATATCCTATGCAAACTTTTTATTGTTTACTTTTACATTCATTATAGAAATGGTGGTTGCTTTCAATCAACGCCAAAAAGCCAAAATATTTGTTGATGAAATTTTATTAAATAGGTACTTAGGATTAATACAATAATTATTGACTAACCAATAAATAGAAAATATTTTGGATGTTGTGCATTAGGTAAGAGATTGTTCTGTTTTCAGTTGACGAATTTATCTTATGACGTAAGTTTGATACTATCCTTATATTTTTACGAACCACAAGAACCAAAACATAACACGCGAGATGTCTGCTATATCTATTCAATAATTATTTAGCTCAACCTTTATAGTGATACCAAATATTATTTCATATTTGATACTCGCAGAGCGACTTCAGATATCGTTGCGTAGTTAAAATACATGAATACGCGGATAGATACCGGCTTACAGCTAATAAAGATACGAAGTATTTAGATAGAGAAATGAAAAATACCAAGTACCAGTTACTCTTTATTTCATGCAATATCCGTAGGTCTATATCCATTAATAGGTAGGCAACAAGCTCATGGAACAATGGTTTGTCAACATCGTTACTCTCTATGATACTCACATATCTACGTAAAAATGTAACGGAACTAATAATGGTAGACTTCAAGTATAATGGGTAAATTCAGGGTTCTTTTGAGACAGGTAGGGCATAGCGGGGTATCTTATCATCATATCGGCGTTTTGATCCAATCCTGGATGTAGGCCCGTCCCGACTTTTGTGTTGTCGGATGTCTGCGGCGCCCCCAGGTATCTGCCCTGGGTTTCCATCCTAGGACCCTTCTAATCCATTGACTCCTTCCAAAATATCGTACAGTTTTAAATAGTGTTGTGGTTCCTACCGGTGAGTAAGGTTTCCAGTGCACAATGGACAATTGCTGCCAAAGCAACGTGTCATGGAGTTTTTGTTTAGAGGAAGGCAACGCATTGGTGATACCCGCAGTAAATGTCTACTGGCAGTGACACAGTACACAGAGGCACATTAAATCAGGTGGCCCGCTTCCCTGTTTGTCTGCCATATGACATAAAAATAAATTAATATGCATTTGTTGACCTTGTATGACCTTGACCTACTTTCGATCTGTCGCTCGTGTGTTTACCGGTTCACATTCTTCATTACCATTAGGTAATCCTTCCAATGAATAATATTTTGCATATATTTATTAACTCGGAGAAGGTCTTTCTTAAATATTTTTAAGTACTCATCTATTGAAAATCTTGAGTAGCGTCGGTGGCCTAGTGGTAAGGGTATCCAACTCGTAAGCGAGAGGTACCGATCCCGAATCCCACTGCCGCTATGTACCAATGACTCTTTTCTGAGTTACGTACATTAGTTGAATACTAACCGATACGACGCCCTTACGACGAGGGAAAACATCCTTGATCAAACCTGCTCATTCAGACGGCTGAATGTGTAACTATGTTCCAATCTGGTCAGCTTACCCTGGTAGCAGTGTCACGGAGGTCAGACTGCAGGCACTCCGCTGTAATTACCTGATCTGAAAAATCATGGTCAAGGTAGACCCCGGGCCCTCTTATAAAAATCTTGTTGTTTTGTGACCTCCTGCTGGGCTGGTTATTAGCGGTTACATACCTATCTACATAAATAGTAGGTATACTGGTGGACTTGTGTATCTGACTATGAATCTGGCATTGTAGCTTCCGAACGGCTGGAGCAATTTCGATAAGCTTTTTAGTAAGCCAGTTCAATCGAGATGTTCTTTGTTTCCTTTCAGTTTAGTAGTATGGGAAATATTTGAGTATCTGTGGACTATGCCTGGGGGTTTACGACTTTTGTCTGATAGGTTATTTGTTTTTTGCTTAATTTAATGACTTAAGTAGAGTACATACCTACTTATTGTAATAATTTGACCTTGACCTACATTTATTTATCGGTTACTATAGACTTATATATACAGTTTCGGTCTGGTTTTAAACGTCGTACGATATTATTATAAATGGACATTTAGATGGACAATAGTGTGTCGCAATCCTTTGAAAGTATGTATGTATGTATGTAATCTCTTTATTGCATCAATTTATAACATAGTAACAAGTATAGTTTTCTTAACGGTCTCTGCAGCAACACATAAAGCTTATGGTCATATAAAGGTCGTTTGTAACAATTGTAACTGCGGCCGATATATTATATTGACACTTAAGTACTACTTTATTCCCTAGGGTCATGGTTGAAAATAAATTAGTTACCGGCCCCTGCTTCGCATGGATTTTCTCGGGGTTTCTCAAGACATATATACTGTTTTATAGATATAAACCATCTGGAATCGATTATCTAAATGATAGGGAAAACTGGAAACGGAATCAAAATCCATTGCGTGGTTTAGGAGTTAGCGGAAATACATACATACAGACAGAGGCAGAGGCAAGCGACTTAAATTTATACTGTGTATTTATTTATTTATTTTGGTTCACCAACAGTTTGTACTCAAAATACATAGGTATAATCTATATAATATATAAAATACATTTTGTAGTCTAGATGTAGAAGACGCAGTAAGCGACAGTTTATACTATGTACATTGTAGGCGTCGGCTTGGCAAGATATATTATGGCTCTATACTGTTTCTTTTAATATTAACGTCTATCTTACATATGTTGTATTCGTCACGTTGCTCACGTACCACCGTTCTCTACTTTCATCGTTCGATTAAACAATATGATGATAGTATTTGTTGGACCTGTAATAATTAATTTTTCATTTTATTTACAGTGACCGAAGAGATCAGGAGCAACGGGAGATGCTGGAAAAGCAGCAGAAAGAAAAAGAAAGAGAACGGATAGAGAGAGAACGGGAGAGGGAACGGGAAAGAGAGAAGGAACGAGAAGAGAAGGAGAGGAGAGAACTAGAAAACGCAGCTTCGAAACTCGTACAGAGGCATTTCGAGGAATCGCTTAGGCTTGCAAACCAAAAGGTAATTGTTTCAGTAACTTATAGATCTAATGGCAATAGTTTGTGTTCAAGCTTTAATTTCCTACCATAGTTTGACATTGAACAAAAATGACACAGTGTGAATTTTGTCCACAGAGGGAGCGAATGTCATGGTCGGTGGTGAATACGTTGTCGGCGCCTGCGCGCGCCGACAGGTACTACACGGCGGGCGCGCACCCATCGCATCCTGCGCATCCCGCGCACCCTGCACACCCGTCGCACCAGACGCACCCCGCGCATCCCGCGCACCCCGCGCTGCCCCGCGCGCCTGCCGACTACATGCACGCGCGGCTCCCTCCCCCCAAGCCGGACAAGGGTCACCCCTCCTTACCGAAGGGCGAGCCGAACTTCGGGCCCTACTCCTACCCGCCGTACCGGGCCGCGTACGACAAGCACAAGGACCCCCACCTGCCGGCGCCGCCGCCGCTCGTGCCCGAGAAGAACTCGGTCATAGTGAAGCACGACGCCAAGCAGATCCACCTCGAGCAGAAGCACCCCTACCCCGGCCCCGGCAAGGCGCGCGGCGAGCCCGCGCCGCACTACCTGCAGCCCATGCCGCACCGGCACCGCGCCGCCGCGCCGCACCCCGCGCCGCACCCCGCCACGCTCGCCGCCGCGCCGCAGCCGCCGCAGGACAAGCGGCGTCTCTACCAGCCGCCCGCGCCGCGCTCGCCGCACTACTACCAGCCCGCGCCCTCGCCCGGGAAGCCCAAGGTCTCCAGCCCCGCGCCGCCGCACATCTACGGCAAGCCCAGCAACTCCTCCAGCCCCGGGCCCGGGCCCGTGCACTACGCGCCCGCCGCCGAGCCTCCCATGCAGCACAAGGCGGAGCCGCCGCCGGTGCCCTACCCGCCGCCCTCGCCGTACTCGCCCGCGGGCCGGCAGCGGCCCCCGCCCGCCGCGCACGCGCGCCCGCCGCCGCGGCCCGGCGCGCCGGCCCCCGGTTCTGGTCCCGGCCCCGGCCCCGCCGCCGGGCCCGCGCCTACGCCTATGCAGACGCAGCCGCTCGACCTCGGCGTGGCGCGCGACGACCCCGAGCGCCGCAGCCCGCGCTCGCCACCGCGCCGCCGGCCCGTCGGCCCCGTCGGCCCCGAGCCCGGCCCCGACGACGCCAAGCGGCGCCGCGTCGACTCGCCCGCGCCCGCGCCCGAGCCGCTCATCGCCGCGGCGGCGGGCGCGGGCCGCGCGCCGGGCGGCTCCGAGCCCGCGCCGCAGCCGCCGGGGCCCGCGTGCGACGTGCGCGTGCCCTCCGCCGACGGCAGCGTCGAGACCCCCGAGAAGGCGGCCGGCGCGTCGCCCGGCCCGCCGCCGGTCACGCCGGCCGCGTCGCCGGCGCCGGCCACCCCGCTGCCCGCCGCGTCCCCTGCGCCCGCACCGTCCCCCGCCCCCGCGGCCGCGTCCCCCGCCGCGCCGCCCGCCGCGCCCGCCACGCCGCCCGCCGAGCCCGACGCGCCCGGCACGCCCGGCAAGGACGCGGCGCCGGTGCGCCACCTCGGCAAGAAGGCGTGGCTGCAGCGGCACGAGACGGCGCCCATCGGCGAGGGCGACTGCTCCGGCGGCGGCGGCACCTGCATCACGCTGCCGATGGCCATCGCGCGCTCCTCCGAGCCGGACGACTCGGGGCCCAACGTGGTGGTGCCGGTGGCGACCAAGTCGCTGCCGCGCGGCGCGCGCAAGGCCGCCAAGCCGCGCAAGCCCAAGGAGAACGGCCGCGTCGACGACGCCGAGGAGGACACCTCGAGCTCGGACCGCGAGGCGCCCGCGCCGCCGAAGCGGAAGCCGCCGAAGGCGAAGCGGAAAAAGGCGGCCGCGCGCAAGGTCGGTGACGAGCCGAAGAAGAAGAAGGCGTCCGAGAGCGGCAGCGAGAGCGACAAGGAGAGCGACGACAAGGACTCGGACTCGGGCTCCGGTTCGGGCTCTGGCGGGTCGGGCGCGTCGCGGCCCCGTGGCGGCGCGCGGCGCGGGCGTCGCGGGCCGCGGGGCGGGGCCGGCGGCGGCCCGGGCGGGCCGGGCGCAGCAGGCGGGCCGGGTGGGCGCGGCGGGCGCCGACGGGACCCCGCCAAGGGCCCGGCCGAGCCCGCGCGGCGCGCGCCTGACTCGTTCCTGCAGAACGGGCCGTGCTTCGAGGTGGCGCCGCGGCTGGCCAAATGCCGCGAGTGCCGCTGGTCGCCCGCGCAGCGCGACAAGGACACGCCCAACATATTCTGCCGCTTCTACGCTTTCCGAAGACTGAAATACGCCAAGAACAGGCAATTAGCTATAGCCGGATTCTCGGATCCATACAAGGACGCGGACGAGGTAATTTCACCGAAGTTTACTATTTCCTTTAATAAATAAATAAATAAATTTCCTTCTTACATAGCTTCACTGAAAAGTTATAGTCTTGCCTTGTGTCTATTGCAGTGAGACACAAACATTAAAAATGAACCTCCTGTATATTAGATTTTAGCTAAGAGAGTGTACCGACACGCTAACCCTGTTTTCTTTTGTACCCTAGGAGGACAAGAAGCTTTGGCTGTCTTCCTCGGCCGGCGCTGCCGAGCTTGACATCGAGATGAGTTGCTTTCTGCTGCGAGAGATCGGAGATCAGTTCTGTGAACTGCTGCAGCAAGAAAAGGACGCAGAGTCGCACCATCTCAATGACGGTTGGTAGTCATTTTTCAGCTATTTATTTCAATTTACAGGATCTCAAACACTCGCAATTCCGACAACTGATAAAGCTTTGTAAACAATTTTCTTGGAACCGATATGCTTACAAAAATTGCTACGAAAAGGGGCATATCTTAAAGGACAATGACGCCAACATTCTTACGAATTGCGTCACAAGTGTTGTTGTTTTTCTGTCACCATAATCTATTTATCTTATAATTTATCAATGCAAAATATTAATTATCTAATTCAATGTCCTTTGCCTCCACAGATAAGACGATAGCGTGGAAACGTGTTGTGCAAGGCGTGCGTGAGATGTGTGACGTGTGCGAGACCACGCTGTTCAACTTCCACTGGACATGCGGGAAATGCGGCTTCGTGGTGTGCCTCGACTGCTATAAGGTGAGCAACCACCCAATTGTTTATTTTATTTATTTATTGAGGAAAACAAACAGTCTAACATAAGTATTACACATAATCAAAACATATAAACAGTCATTTCCATAATTCTGATACCATGTTTTTACTTTTATCGAGCTTACAGAAGTTAAAATAGCGCAAGAAATAGTTTTTGATAAAATGATTATCAATAAACATATAAATCTGCGTAATAGTACCCAATAAGATCATATTTACCCGCCTGGGTAAAGTGCCATAACACTTTTCCTGAGCTGAGCCTATGGGCTGTTTTGTTCTCTTGACTGATCCAGTAATGAAAACACTAATTTAAGAATTGCTATGATTCAATATCGAATTACTGTAAGTATTAACTATTGCTTTTTGATCACGACTACGCTTCGATTGATCAAAGGTAGATTTTCTTCCCCAGAATTTCACCTGATTCAGTGTATCAGTCAGATAAAGAGCTATTTTCACATTCATAATGTCAAGTATGGATTACTGCCACAAAACATTCATAATTGACGATGTGGCTTAAAATTGTCTGTGTTTACGAAACTGCAAAGCTACGTCCTACAACGCATTTAAATGTTTATCGAAATCTTTAAAGTATTTGCGATAACGTTCTTGTCTTATCACTCAATTATTATTTTATCTAATCGCATCACATTTCTTTTAATGCTCTTTTCCTTATTTATTTTTACTAGCGAAATCTTTCTTAGAAGAGATGTACAGTCAGGCCATGAAACTGATAGCTATATCAGTTTTGACAACTTCCCGTGTAACTAAAATATCATTAAGGTCGAAACTGATAACCTAACCTTTCAGAATATCATGGCAAGGAAAAATCGACCTTGTTGTTTTAAGCATAACTAGCTTTTACCGCGACTATGCCCGCGTAAAATTCGGTTACATCGTTCCCAACCCGTTGCCGCGGGAACCACATTAAATATTACTGCCGAATTTCATCAAAATCCGTGCAATAGTTTTTGCATTAGTAACAAACAGCCATCCATCCATCCTTACAAACATTCGCATTTATAATATTAGAATTAAACAAGGATTATATAGTAAGATAGAATAAGTAGGACTAAGCAATTTCCTAGTCGAGTTTTTTTAAGCTGTACCTCATAGTAATTATTTTTTATTTTTTATAATATAATATGTTTATTTATAATATGTTCTGTTTGCTTGCAGTCGCGGACGTCAGGTGAAGCAACCAACACAAACAGCGAGACAAGTAATTCTTCCAACTCAAGTGCGAACAGCGAGAGAGATTCCTTTGGGTGAGTCACTGTTTACTTCATTGTGTTTTTATTCGTGACGTGGCTACTGTTGACCTTTTAAGGTCAATGTGTTTTAGTTTGGCCCGGTTCGATTGTGGCTGTTAATTGTTTGCCGAGTGATTGGAATGTTGTATGTGATTATGAATAGGAAGTTCGTTGTTGAAATGGAAAGCGTAAATGACATTTGGTCTATGATGATTTGGTCGATGAAAAATGAACTGACAGGTCTTCAGTACTGCATCTGTTCTCGTGTTTATATTGCATTACTTTTGCCCGCGACTTTGGTAGTTTTTAGAAAAAAAAGAGCATACATGGACATGCCTGCTCGCCTGCTCTAGGTTGCCATCTATCTCCTTGCCAATTTTTTCTAATCATTCAGCAGTTTGTGCGTGGAAACGCAATATTCAGACAATCAGATACTTTCTCTTATATGTGGTATAACCAGACTCACATTTGACCCCGTCCGACATATACCTGTGAAAAAGCCCCCACTAACCCTCTCACCTTCATTACAGCTGGCTGACCTGCACATCAGGTGGAGCGCACCCCCTTAGAAGACTGCTATTAACGCAAATAGCGGCCGGCGGAGCCCTAGCTGCGGCTGCGTCTAAAGCTCACAAAGCCAGAGCGTTGTGGGGACTCCCACCTTGCGCGTGTGGGGGGGACTCCTCACCTCCAAGTGCGACCGAGCGACAGAGGGCTAAGGCGCTGCTGCAGAAGGCTTTGCAAAAGGTAAGAGGTTTTTTAATTTGAATATTGTAAAGTGTGTCACTCGATAGGGGCGTGTTCGTGTGTATGTTTATGTATGTAAAGTGCGGAGTGCTGACTGGTGAAATAACGATGATGAAATATATATATTTTTAATCTTCTTGGTGACAAACAAGCATATAGCCCATCTGATGGTAAGCGGTATCTATCGCCCATAGCAACTACGATTGATGCATTTTAAGATAATGTAACAAAAGTTAAGAACCGCGGTTGTATTGTCGCTGTAAGGACCAAGATGAAAAATGCCTCATGTCTGTAATTGCGCTGGCTACCTTATCCTTCAGACCGAATTCAACAATGTACATTGTTGTTAGGCGCACGCACCCGGGCCAACTCTTGACGAGCGACCCGGGGCGAGTCTACCACATGTTAAACAACTGTACTGTTAACCTTTCCCACATGGTAGCCGAACGACGCTCTTTTAGTAGAACACTAATTTGCACACAGAATAATGTTTCAATACAAACAAACTGAATCCTCATTGAGTACTTAACGTCTATAAATAAATTACAATACAATACAATGTCCAAAACAACAATACGGCCACTGTATAATTTAACGAAGTCGTGTCATTAGAGTCGCATTTCGTTTTAATTGCGCAAACGGATTCGTAATTTTATTCTAAAAAGTAGGATACGATTGTTTGGTGACCTATATAAATAAGAGGTAAAGAATCCCGGTTACAAAACTCACTAACGCACCAAATCTCTCTACAGAACATCAAGAAGGAGGACGTCAAGGAGGAGGAGACGGCTACGAACGGCTCGTCGCCCACTAAAAGCGAGAATGGCAAGACCCCCAGTTCAGTCGTCAGCTGGCTAGATATGCCACTAAAGAGCGAAACCAAAGACGAGAAGTCAGATTCCAGCTCCTCAGACTCAGAAGACCCGGGAAGCTTCTCCACGCTCAGGGAGCTGCTGATCCGCCCAGCGCCCGAGGGAGACACCCAACCCAAGAAGAAGCAGAAGAAAAACAAGAGCGATATTCTAGACGATGTCATATCCAGCGTCGTGGACGATAAGAAGGACGAAGACGGAGATGCTAAGCCTTTCGCGCAGTCCAATGTGAAGCGATACGACCGTGGACGTGGCAGAGAACAACTGCCGATACGTATAATGACGCTGACGGAGTCGAAAGTCTTGTATCCGGACGTGCCGCACGCCTGGCTCTGCGATGGGAAGCTCCTGCATCTGACTGACCCCGTGCACCCGGGCAATTACAGGCCGTTCCAGGTAAATATAGCTGCGATCAGTTCGATATGGATGCTTTATTTGTGCGCTGCGATATACTGTAATAAACAGAGCAGTATATTTTGACGCTGCACGCACAAATGAATTGAAATATACGTATCACTTTGTACCTATAATCTGATTATCCACTTCTACATTTAATGTATAGTCGCTGTAACAATGATTTCTTTTTGCCACAGGACCAATGGAAACGCGGCCAACCGGTTCTAGTCTCTGACGTGTCGAGCCTGCTCGACAAAGACCTGTGGAGTCCGGAGTCGTTCTCGCGGGACTTCGGCGAGACGCGCGTGGACCTCGTGAACTGCGCTTCCGGGCTCGTGGTGCCCAACCAGCCCGCGCGCAAGTTCTGGGACGGGTTCGAGCTGGCGGCCAAGCGGCTGCGCGACGAGCGCGGCGCGCCCATGGTGCTGAAGCTAAAGGACTGGCCGCCCGGCGAGGACTTCGCGGAGCTGCTGCCCGCGCGCTTCGACGACCTGATGCGCGCGCTGCCGCTCGCGGAGTACACCGCGCGCTCCGGCAAGCTGAACCTGGCCGCGCGGCTGCCCGAGTGCTTCGTGCGGCCCGACCTCGGCCCCAAGATGTACACGGCGTACGGCGGCGCGGGCGGCACCACCAACCTGCACCTGGACGTGTCGGACGCGGTGAACGTGATGGTGCACGCGAGCGCGCCGGCGGACGCGGGCGAGCGCGCGCGCGAGGCGGCCCGGGCGGCCGACGAGGCGGGCGTGGACGTGCTGGCGCGGCGCCGCGCGCGCGTGCGCCCGCCCGCCGCGCTGTGGCACATCTACGCGGCGCGCGACGCCGACAAGATCCGCGACCTGCTCACGCGCGCCGGGCTGGAGCGCGGCGCCCGCCCGCGCGCCTCGCACGACCCCGTGCACGACCAGACCTGGTACCTGGACGCGGCGCTGCGCGAGCGGCTGTACCGCGAGTACGGCGTGGAGGGGTACGCCATCCTGCAGTGCCCCGGCGACGCGGTGTTCGTGCCCGCCGGCGCGCCGCACCAGGTGCGCAACCTGCTCGACTGCGTCAAGGTGGCCGAGGACTTCGTCTCGCCCGAGAACGTGTCGCGCTGCTTCGAGCTCGCGCAGCAGTTCCGCCGGCTGTCGCGGCAGCACTCCAACAAGGAGGACAAGCTGCAGATCAAGAACATCGTGTACCACGCCGTCAAGGACTCGCTGTGCTGCCTCGAGGAGGCGCTGGCCGCGCCCGAGTAGGCCGCGGCCGACTCGTGATTTG
This sequence comes from Blastobasis adustella, assembly GCA_907269095.1. Classification (NCBI taxonomy): domain Eukaryota; kingdom Metazoa; phylum Arthropoda; class Insecta; order Lepidoptera; family Blastobasidae; genus Blastobasis; species Blastobasis adustella. The sequence continues at coordinate 12,102,423 of OU026130.1, forward strand.
ATCTCAACCTCGAACGTAACATTATCGCTAAGTTCCGCATTTAACGTAAGATTGGAGCGAGTGTGTCGCGGTGCGCCGGCGCCGCGGTCGCGGTATCCCGGGCGCGGCGCACTCCGGATGTGATCGGTCCGACCCGGTTCGGAGAATGTGCAATGTAAATTAGTCTGAATATGGTGATATCGTCGAGATGTGGATATGTTTTATGTTCCTTAATCGAAATACAAATAAACACTTCAGGTTATTTACAGCTTAATGTAGTGATGTATGTATTGTGTAAATTTTAATTCAAATTCCATCGAGTACATAGTATAAAGTATACTTTTAAGTTATTGTATTGAAGTAAACGTATTCGCTCGAAGCATTGTACATTAAACACGGCGAGTAGATAAGTTTCTCCTATAATATTAGATTTCTCAATTTGGTTAGTATGTTACAAATGATAGTTAACGAATGTGACAATTTAATTTTGTCCTCATTGCTGTATTAGGCGAAAGCAAATTTTTTTTGTACTGTGTATATTATGTATGGTTATAAGTTGGAATAAAAAAAGATGTTTATATTAAAGTGTTTTCTTATTATTTTGTAACCTCAATAACTTCAGATTGGTGGATGCCTCAAATTATTCTTGTCTGCTGAAGGAATTAGCTCTCGCCTACGAATGCGAAAGTGCGGTCTGTTTCAACTCCACATACAAAAAAAAGAAACTGTTTTCTATAATTGTTACCTACACCCAAATCTACACCAGTCCCCATTTCTCTCAAATGAGTTTGCTTGGGCAAAAATAAATACTATGCTGTCGTAACAACTGTTGTAGGCGAATAATTGGAGCTGTGACAGCGCCGCTGCAAGCAACAGTCCACTACTGTACTTAAGCCTCCTCTACATTAGTGGAGGGTTTTGTGCACTCAGCAATCACCACTCTTGGCAGCCGGGTTCGAAATAAGTTTGTGATCAAGCGAACAATAAAAAACATCGATAAAATGTTATAGTCGTTTTTCTATACCTAGTTCTGTATTATCTTTTCGGATAATTCTATGCACAACAGCATACACCCCCCTAATATAAAATATCCACAAATTGGAAACTCCAAACTCGTTTTCGTCTCAACCAAAGAAAAAATACTAGTTACATACCACTATACAAACTCCACCGCCATCTATAACTTGTTCATTGAACCACTTGTAATACAACTTACCTGGCCAGTGTGCTAGTTCTCTGTTCAGCAGCTGAACTTCAGCTACTTCACACTAGATGGCGGTTTTTACTGACATAAATAAGCTTGCGAAGCATGTGCGAAGTATGGAATTAGCGAGTCTGACCAAACTATTCTAAAAAGCTCAGACAGGGACCATAAAAATCCCTACATGCTAGCTTTTACCCACGACTTTGCCCGCGATTTTATATCTCTAAAATCTAAATTGAAAGTTATTATTTGAATTAAGGATTTTTTTTCTTTATTTAGAAACAAACAGTAGTTTACACAAATAGTACATAGCACTATATAATTAATTAGACCTAAAGTTTCCTATTTCATTTACAAACTTTAATAGTTAATAAGCTAAACTGTTACGACTGACATAGACATAGGAGGGGGGGAGGGGGCGGCATCCCAGGATGTACTGTTACGAAATTATAGTATGGATACATGGAACTTCACACAAAAACAATACGGAAAAACACGAAATACAACCGAGAAATCTACAAACTTACTTTTACCTACTTTTGCAATCACAAAAATAATTTTATTAAGCTGGGGCTGCGAAAAATCTGCGATATAGACCACGCTACCACAAACGACGACCCCTGGCTACGAAAAGCGACGAAAAGCTGTATCAATGTAGCTAGTGGAACTGGAGAAAGTGGTGAGCAGATTACGTGGGGATGTCATAGCCTATCTGAAGTTCAAAGGAATCCTGAAATCCGGAAATCTGTTCTATTTCCGTGAGGGACAACTGTACCAACTGTCCCGATTCGGGTTCGGGTATCGGGTTCCTTATCCACAAATCCCTCTTAATAATAAACACCTTCTTCAGGAAGCCGGAACATTGCAGATGGACGTGGGTTAGTCCCAATGGTATCACAAAAAATGAGATTGACTTCATCTTATCTACGAAACGGCATATATTCAGTGGTGTCTCGGTAGTCGAAAGCGTAAGAATTGGCAGTGAATAGATGGCCGATAGGACTGTAAAGTTCTCTAGTTGCGACCACGTACCAGAAGACGCAGCGTGGGTTGCCCCACACAAGGTGGACAGACGACTTGGTAAAGATCGCAGACCAGCTGAATGCGGAAGGCACAGGACCGCTTTTTGTGGAGATATCTGAGGGAGGCCTATGCCCAGCAAGTGGGCGTCTTCCGGCTGATATGAAGATCATGACATCGCGATACGTATCTATCAGGTTGTTAACGGCGATACAAAGCTATAAAGTATATACCTAGTGGTTATAAAGCTTTTGATACATTCATATGAGAGTTTAAGTACTGCAGTTTTCTATTTAAACATGTGAACTATGACATTATGTTACCGCGACAAGATAAAGCTTTTATGATAATGACGCTAATCGTACTAACTAACTGTACATTGAGGGTCCACCTGACTACATCGGCTACAACTGGGGGCCAGGCCCCCCCTTGAAAATAGCCCTTGATACGCCAATGGCGACTGATAACAACGTTAAGTACTACAATTTTGCTAATAAATGTTACACTACAATTTGTTTTTGTACTGTAACAGATCGTTTGCAAAGATGTCGATATCATTCAGCGAAACATTATAACACCGTGCGGTTCTTCAGATAAACGAATTTTTTGCATAGTTTGTGGTACAGTGATCAAAAAAAAATGTGTCTTTAGAACTTGAGGAGATACGTGGTATCTTAAAGTTAGAGGAGAAGAATCTATGTCACTATTAACTATTTTGAATAAAAATATCGATTCGACATAAGGTATGTAACACAGACGATAGATGGCGCTGCTGGGTAGTTAAAAAGGGTTAAAACGGATGGCCACCGAGCCAAGTTTCCCAAAGGTACAAACTTTCGTCTCACGGTGACCCTTTGATGTTATTCTGCAGGGGACTGTTGTAATAAGGGAATGCAATTCCGCAAGATAATTTCAATCCAGGTATCTGCGGGGCTGAACCATCTTAGTCCCGCTGGATTAAGGTATTCGCGGGATTCAGCAGGTTAGACTTCATCATATCAGCCAGAAGACGCCCACTGCTGGGCATAGGCCTCCCCCAGAGATCTCCACAAAGGTCCTGTGCTTTTCGCATCCAGCTGGTACCTGCGATCCTTACCAGGTCGTCAGTCCACCTTGTGGAAGGCCTACCCACGCTGCGTCTTCCGGCACGTGGCCGCCACTCGAGAACTTTACTGCCCCATCGGCCATCTGTTCTTCGAGCTATGTGCCCTGCCCACTGCCACTTCAGTCTGGCAATCCTTAGAGCTATGTCGGTGACCTTGGTTCGCTTGCGGATCTCCTCATTTCTGATTCGATCGCGCAAAGAGACTCCAAACATAGCTCTTTCCATTGCCCTTTGGGTAACAGTGAGCTTTCTTATAAGGCCCACAGTGAGCGGCCACGTTTCGATTCCGTATGTCATCACTGGCAACACACATTGGTCAAAGACCTTCGTTTTGAGACACTGCGGTAATTGGGACGAAAATATATGGCGTAGCTTCCCGAATGCTGCCCAACCGAGTCGGATTCGTCGATTGACCTCTTTCTCGAAGTTGGACCTACCTAACTGAACTATTTGTCCTAGGTATGAATAGGCGTCAACAACTTCAAGTGGAATGCCTCCAACGGTCACTGGAGTAGGCACAACATGGACATTCGACATTATTTTCGTCTTGTCCATGTTCATTTTAAGACCTACTTGTTGAGAGGCACTACAGAGGTCATCGAGCATTTTGCCCAAGTCTTCCAGGGTTTCAGCCATGACTACGATATCGTCAGCAAATCTGAGGTGAGTAAGGTACTCGCCGTTAATATTGATGCCAAGTCCGTCCCAGTCCATAAGCCCAAAGATATCCTCCAGTGCAGCAGTGAACAACTTCGGTGATATGACATCACCTTGTCTAACACCCGGCTGCAGCTGGATAGGTTCTGTGGTCTTATCCTGGAGACGAACTGACATAGTGGCGTTTTCGTACAAACCCTTCAGTGCTTCGATATATCGATAGTCAATTTGGCACCGCTGTAGAGACTGGAGCACCGAGGAGCGATATTGGTCTGAAGTTCTTCAAGAGAGCCTTATCACCTTTCTTGAAGAACAATATCACTATACTTCTGTGCCATGTTTCCGGCGTTTTTCCCTCGAGGATGACGGAATTGAACAGCTTCTGAAGGGTCTTAAGCACAGGTTTGCCACCAGCTTTCAGAAGCTCAGCCGTAATTCCATCATCACCCGGCGCCTTGTTGTTCTTGAGCTGTTTGAGAGCCATACTAATCTCATACAGGCTGATGTCCGGGATATCTTCGGTGTAGTGTCGGGTCAACTTGGCTCTGGGGTCTTTTGCCATACTGGTAACAGGTGCCCGTGTTGTCGTGTATAACTGTCCATAGAACCTCTCGACTTCCCTCAAAACCTCGGACTTGGTCGAAACAACTCTGCCGTCATCCGTTTTCAGTCTTGTCAACTGGCTCTGTCCAATCGACAGATCTCTCGCAAAGACTTTAGAGCCTTTATTCCGCTCGATCGCCGCCTCAATGTTGATAGTATTGAATCGGCGTATATCGCGAGTCAGAGACTTGGAGATCTGTCGATTAAGTCGCCTAAATTGAGAGACATCATCAGGGGATTGCAGAGTCATTGCGCGTCTTTCTTCCATGAGTTTGAGGGTATTGTCAGAGATTTTGCTTGTTCTTTTTGTACGGCAGGTTTTGTAAAACTTTGACCCAACCGTATAGACAGTTTCCACGAACCTGTTATTGTAGTCGTCCACGTCGACGCAATCTCCTAGGCACTCGAAGCGATTTTGTAATTCGAGTTGAAAGCTCTCGGGGTTTTGGATTTGGGTGGGTACAGGCCGGAGCGTGGACCTCATCAATCTCGATCTTTCCAGCTGTGAATTAATATTCAATCTGCCTCTTACCAAGCGGTGATCACTGCCAATTTTTACGCTATTGATCACCGAGACATCATTGAATATATGCCGTTTCGTAGATAGGATGAAGTCGATCTCATTTTTTGTGACACCATCGGGACTAACCCACGTCCATCTGCGATGATCCGGCTTCCCGAAAAATGAGTTCATCATAAAGAGTCCCTCTTTCTCCAGAAAGCCGGCCAGCATCTGGCCACGGGCGTTCCGACTTCCAACTCCAAATTGCCCTACTCTCAACTCGTCTCCGCTTCGTTTGCCCAGTTTCGCGTTAAAATCCCCCATGACAACGGTGTAATGTGTCTTGGAGGTATGTATGGCTGTAGTTATATCCTCATACATAGCCTCCACTTCATCGTCGGAGTGAGTCGAAGTCGGTGCGTAGACCTGTATGACCTTCAACGAATACCGCTTGGTAATTCTGAGTATAAGGTACGCAACCCTAGACGGCACACTCTCGATCTTGACGATGTTGTTCACAAGGGATTTGTGGACGAGAAACCCGACACCACCTAGGGACAGTTGGTCGCCCAAGCAGCAAGCCAAGCAGGTTGGACTTAGACCTCAGAAATGGATCGCAATAAAGACCATATAGACCTCGTTTACATGGTTTTAGTTTTAACCCAAATTAAACAAACTTTTCGGTACATTTTACATAGTTGACTAATACTTTTAGAAATAAAGACTAAGGCACAAATTGACATTGAATAAGATAAGAAGACTATCTTAAAGTTGTAAATAATCTATATTCAATTAATAAACCACTGCAATGAGCAAAATATGGGGTTCGGAAGGGGAATAGGGTTGACGACTGAAAACAATTTTTAGTCCGTCAGGTAGATTATCAAAAAATATTGGACACTATAATCTTGGATTTTATAATCTAACTGACAGACCAATTAGAATTTTAAAATGTCGACCCACTCATCCCTATTCTTTCTCCCGCGCCCTCGCATCGTTTAGCCAGAGTCCAGCCAGCCAGGCTACTCAACAACACTTCTCGTAAATTACCTTGTACTCGTATAGTAGGTATATTAGTGTATTGTGGTTCTGCTATGTGGAATCAACAAGCAATGCAATGCAACTATTCACAGCTTCTATACGTGGAAGTGATCGACCGCGTGACCGCTCCATTGTGATCCAAGTTAAATAGGTATAGGTACTTTATTTCAATGTTATTAAACGCGGGAAAGTGGATCAAATTAGGATTGCAAGATTTCAGGACATGCAAGTGAAGTTAAATACACCTTCCGACTCCATTATAAGACCAGCTCAATAGTACCACATTAATGCATTGTCATCCAAGTTACATGGGTAAGCCAAACAACTGAATTGAACAACGGGAAGTGGGTTAAATTAGGCTTTCAAGATTCCAGGACATACAAGTGAAGTTAAGTACAAACTTGTAATAAAAAAGTGTTAAGTGGGTCAATAAAAGAGTTGGTATAAAAATATTGGAAAAATGAAGAGCAAGTGAGCTGTGCGAGCATCGCACTCACGGTATCACATCTGAATCCGACTTTTCGGGATAGTCCTGTAGAAATTACCGACAACTTACAGCTCCTTTGTGTTGTGCTATCTGCCAATCTCAACTTCGGTCAGTACATCGAATCCAAAGCTAAGACTGCAGCTTAAAACTTGGTATCCTCTCGAAGGTTAGGCGGTACTTCACTTCAAAGCAATTGCTTCAGTTATATCAAGCGTACGAGCGAGTACTGCTGCCACCTCTGGGATGGATCAGCCAAATACCAACTGGCCGCTTTGAATTTGTCGAAAAAACGTGCAAAGAAGATAATTTGTTTCATGCAGCATTTGATTGATGATGAGCTGTATAACCTCGAGTATCAGCATGGGGTTACGCGTTTGTCGGTCTTCTACAGGCTATATTTCGGAGACCTCATTCCGCCGACGCCTCTCCACTATCGGGAGACGTGATCCGGGCGAGCGCTCCGTCCCTATGTCATGGATCATCCGCACTAGCAGCTTTGGTTCAACCTTTATAATGCGTACGGCTAAGCAATAGAACACGTTGCCAGCGAGTGTATTCCCTGATCATTATAATTTTGACGCCTTCGAGGCTAGAGTGAATAGGCTGTTCCTAGACAGGCATGCTCCCTCTTCAGCCGCATGGTCACTCACCACCAGGTGAGAAACACTACTTAAAAATTTTATGAAATTGGCAAATTTTTAATTAAACAACTGCTTAAAAAGCTAGTCATTTAATTAACCGGCTCATTTATAACTATATGAAAGGTATCAAAGGGGTTGTCGCACGCGTTGTTACTCTTTTATATGTACAGTCAACATTTTCTTAAATTACATTCATGATGGTTGTTAAATTGGCAGATGTTATCTGAAAGTCTGTAACTAAAGGCTGAATAAAAGTCGCGAAAAAATTGATGGCGCCACTTGACAGCAGAAGTCAGAAGTACTCAGTTTGACAGAAATTTATTATTGCGAGAGCTGTAGTTATTTTCCACGATTTCTTGCTAGACTGTATGATTGTTAAAATGTTGAAGTTCTTTCAATGATGCGTCACACAGCTCTATATAGATTTTTTTAAATGATGCGACTTTTTATACTATTTTCATTTCTCTGTCTTATAATTATATGACGCTAGGCTATTGGCGTTGACGCTGAATTGATCGTTACCTTGACCGCTGACCTAACTCCACAGGCATCTACCCCCAGCGATCCTCAAAGCATCCAACCCTGGTGCTGGTGGTCCAGACGGCGCGCTCGCTGTAGACGATGGGACGGGACCGCACAAGACCTCAAAGTGTTTTTGAGGGTCGTTTTTATGTGGGGTTTAGTTGTATTACTTTTATTTCAGACAAACATTACATAAATTAATTTTCATAATGGGTATGACCCTATTTTGACAGTAAGTCTTAATCTAATATGGGTTAGTAAAGTATGTTAAAATTTATTTAATTTCCCCGCATTATAATCCCAGCAATAACCTAAGGTTATTCTGGAACCACAATGTCGGTAAAACCTAAGGTTATTCTGGAACCACAAAGTCAAGTGGTTAAGGTATCGTATCCGCCTCGTAAGCAAGTGGTACCGTGTTCGAATCCTACTGCGGCCATGTACCAATGACTCTTTTCTGAGTTATGTACATTAGTTGAACGCTAACCGATGCTCTTACGGTGAGGGAAAACATCGTGATGAAACCTGCACATTCAGGTGACTGAATGTGTAACCATGATCCAATCTGGTCAGGTTGCCCTTGTAGCAGGGTCGCGGAGGTCAGATGGCAGTCTCTCCAAATCCATCCAAGATTTGGCAGAAATGTTTGTTTCAGCTGTCACCTCTCCACTGCAGTCTACAAGTGACTACAGTGAGTGTAACCCTACCGAAACGCCGGAAACAACAAATCGAAAAGGTACGTCGCGTGTGGGTCCTGTTTAACACAATGATGTCCTGGTTTATGGTCAAGGCCCTCGTGCGCGAGAGCACAACTTGGACATAGAGATAATTTTTTACTCAAGATGATAATTTGTTTTTGGAATCTGTGGAGTCGGCTTAGGGGCGACGCGTGCTTGATCCTGGTCTATTTCTTCGGATACACTATTATAGGTTTATAGGCTATAGATTTTACTTAGTGGACAGTTCGGTACAGGGAACAATATAATTAGTAATTTCGATAGAATGGACGTGAAGAGTCACGAAAATTACAAAAATCTCGGCCCACGCTTGGCAGGTAGGTTGAAGATCATAGTGTTTATAAATGCAACAAGGAAAAAGCTGCTGCATATTTTCCAGCCTACGGAGGTCGGTCGGTGCTATTCTACTCTGCCGGACACCACACAGCCAAAATATTTTTTAACGAGCAATTTAATAAATCTATTCATAAAAGCAAACAACTTCACACGTGGCACCCAGTGTTTTCACACACGCAGCACAAGCGACATTTCCTATTGCGTTGAAATAGTCTATTCGTACAAACAAATGCAGTAACGGGGGAGCACCTTAAAATAATTATCCGTTTATTTTTTTTCTTAGCGCTTTTCCTGTGTCAATGTGAATACGCTTAACTATGATCCAGGATTTGGCAGGTCAGGTAATTAATTATCGTTATTATACTCTCATTGAACAAAACACATATAGAAACATAATCACACTATAATGTACAAAGGCGAGCTTATATTATGATCTAAACGAGATCTCTCCCAGCCAACCTTACTTTTTGTGAAGAGATCACACTGTCAGGGTGAAATACGTGCAATCGAAATTTTAATTCAAGTAATACGTGTAATGTATATATTTCTACAAACATTTAAATACATATAATACAAAATAAAATAACTTATACATTCATATTATTATAAAAGCAAAATTGCGGATATATTCTGATTCTGACGAAAATAAAGCATGATTTTCATCTCATCTCATTCAACAGTAGAACTACTTTTCAGATTTTTATTCGAAGCAGATTTTTGTGTAGAAGGACTAAGCTACAGAAATATTTATTACGTTGTCTAAACTCGTGCCAAGTCGGGGTAGGAGGCTAGTATGATAAAGCACAAACAGATCCATCAAATTATTAAATAGAAGGAAGAATGTGAGTGGTGTGTTTGTAGCTAGGCAGGCACTAAATCAACGCCAAATACGCGTACTTAAAGTATTATTTAACATTAAAGCACAGATTCACAAGCTTGTCGCGAACAATTCAAGTTACATTGCCGTTTCTATATGGTCTTAAATAAGTGATACTCAAACTAAGCCGGCAATGAATGAAGTGACGGTTGTATTTACCGTCGCATTGACGGACCCTAACCCGGCTCTCGGCCAGGTTATAAAGAAGATTAAACTGAGCCAGTGAACAGTGTTAACAGAGGTACAGACGTAACAGGTTGTGTGCGAAACTGTAAAGCTAAAAGAAAAAACAACATGAAGGCATCAACTCTTCTTATCTTCGGTGAGTTTATATTTATTATTCTAGCCGATTAAAAGGTTAAATATGGGTTAAATAAGCGAGGTCATGAGTGCAGTTTTTTTATTGCCGTTTGCTGGGGATAACCACTATTATAATCATTTAGGTATATGCGGAAAGTTTTCCTCGTTGGAATTATCTTTTTAAGTACATAAGGTAAAATTTTAATGCAATGTTTTGTTTTCCTGTTTATGGAATATTGTCTGGATAAATATCGACGTTTATATGAACCCTATGGACTCCGAAATGGCTGGACTAATTTTGGTGAAATTTTGTGAATCCCATGAAGTTTGGTAAAAATATAAATGTTGCAGTTTTAACGTTCTTCTTCAATTTAATATTTGCATACTCTAGAGAGTTGACTGTACGATAGACATTTCTCATGTTTAAGTTATTCCTACGTTCTCCGAGCAGCCAAAGTCGAAGCTGTCTCTATTGTGTAATAAACGCGATTAGTCGTTTTAGGATCTGGCCATGATAATGTACAAATATACAGACACATATCTCAATTATTAAATTAAGAGCCTTACTCTTGTCAGTGGAATAATCGCCATTTTACTTCTATCGTCCACTTTTGATTTTATTTCTTAACTAGTGAACCCGGCGCGACTTCGTTCGCCTACATCTACTCTATCTGTACCTCCCCTTATTTTATCTTGCTTATAAATCTTCCTCTTGAATTACTCTATTTATTGTTGAAAACAACATTAAAATCCATGGCGTAGTGTAAAAGCGTAAATAGAGACAGACGGTGGGATCGACTTTGTTTCATACCATGTATAATATAATAGAAAATATAAAGAAGATATGATATCTACGGCTCCCACTTACTTTACTTGTTGCATATAACTTTTTCTAAGTCGTCGTAGATCCCCTTCCTTTAAATTTCCCTTCCAGTATTGTTCCCCTCAGAAACCTTAATCACTCGGAAATAGTACAGCCTTGTATATTAAAAGAATTTATCGTATTCAGTACCTACTTCGTGTAAAATTCGGTTAGATGCTACTTCATCTACGTTTCGGACCTGTTCCCGCGGGAACCACATCAAATTTTAGGAAAAACGATAACTCGATAGTTATGTTACTCGCTCATAAAGTAGCTTTCTCTCAGTGAAATGATTTTTAACATCAGTTATGTATTTTTTGAATTTATCCATTACAAACAAACAATCAAATCTTTTTTCTTAATAAAATTAGTAAGTACAGAAAATAAATTCTAAAATATAATCCGTAGTTTTAATAAAGTTGGCGAACAGGCTTGAGGCGCGCCAGATGATTATAGTAGTCACTAGGTGGCGTAACGGTGGCGAACGTTTGCAATTTAATAGAACTATCAAACAATGTAATCCCTTTGTATCTATCACGGGCGGAGGGATGTCGAAGTGGTCGTGGGCATCAAGTCAAACAACTTCTCGGAACAGACACTGTCCTTGGTGGTGAGATTGTTGGCACGCATTTCATGACGGACGTCAAGCTCTTTTGCTCGTGCCTGGCGGAGGTTGTATGGCCAGACATTTGATCTTTACGTTATTTGCTTGTCTGCACGAGATGAGGCTATAGTATCAAAGACGGTACTCTTGCGGCTTAGCTTCTATGACATAATTGCAGGTCCGTTGCTGCTTCTTGCGCATAAATCTGTTTTAATTTAAAATTTGTTATAATAAGCCTTTATAATAATGGTATATCTATTAGCTACCTGTCTAGAGTCATAGATATTCTACGTTTCTAAATAATATGTCTACTACATTTCCGCGTGATTCTCCGCTACCGTCGAATTTGTCAACTTCAGAAACATGAAGGTATTCGTAGGTAGTTGCTAGAGAGTTCCAGCAGCAATATCGAAGAAACTTACTTAATTATATACAATACAGAAAATCAGTTAGTTAAATTGTAAATTTTTCAAGAAACTGTCCTTTTTATTGCACAGTCAGGCATTTGACCGCCATCTTACCTAGTGGTAAGTGACGATGCGGCCGAAGTTGGATGATGCCAGCCTAGGAACAGCCTATTCACTCTAGTCTTGAAGGGGTCCAGATTATAATGATCAGGGAACCCACACGCAAGCAACGTGTTCTATTTCTTCGTCGTACGCATTATAAAGGTTGAATCGAAGCTGCTCGTGTAAATAGCTGGACGATCCACGACAATTACTCTACTCATCATCAAATCAGCCGTAAGAATCTTCACAAAGGCCGGTCCTGTGCCTTCCGCATCCAGCTGGTACCTGCGATATTCACCACTCTGTATCACTCTATTATAAATGCCATAATTCGATTACGAAATTCAATATGGTATCCAATGGCATACGGCATTTACAGCTGAATTTTTCGCAGAATAACTCGCGGACTAAAACTAGTCTCACGTAGTAGTACGTGACTCTAGGTACCTGTAGGTAAATTCAAAGTATGTTCAATAAGTAGTCATATTTTCCAATTGCCAAGTAGTATCTTATTCCAGTACAAAGCAGATAGTTTTCCTGCCTTATTTATCTGATGACCGGTTTATGACCTCCACGCCAATTCGGAGTCACAATTGTAGCTCACTTATCCTCGTTCCCTTTATTGCTTAATGAGGTCCTAACAGCTGAATGATGTGATGTTGTTCAGGCTCCTGCTCGTACTTGGCATGAGTAACTAGAAATCGGGGTTCTAGTACTATCTGGAACAATTTTCTCATTGGTACCTAGTATGATTATAATTTGTTAAGGACTGTTAAGCTACTTACAGGCAACATGTTAGTTTACAGGCAAAATGACTATTACCAATTCAAATGTGTTTATGAGGATTTTGAAGAACAAACAGAACTGCGAACTGCAGTACTAGCTACTTAGTTATGTCCGTGATGTCCACGATTCGGGCATTTTAAGGCTGCACGCTCTGCACTACTAGCACCTATTTCACAAGCTGGGGAACCATACCTAGGGAATGTAATTCCGGAAGATAATTTCAATCCAGGTATTTGCGGGACTGAACCATCTTAGTCCCTGTGGATCCAGGTATTCGTGGGATCTAGCTGGGTGTACTTAGACCCCAAAAATCAATCGTAATAAAGACGCTCATTTTAACCATTAAAAAAATACACAACATTTTTGATACATTTAAAATGGTTTAAAATTATTTTTAGACAAAGATTAAGATTTAAATTGACATATTGACGTCAACATCAACATAAATAGAAATAATTACGTACTTACCACAATCAACGTCGTAAGTAAATTAAACATTATGTTGGCAAACACTTGCAAGTTACAAGCATAAATATCCAACAACCATATTTTTCCATTTACGCTTATACATTTCTGGCGTTACATATCAGTCTTAAACTTTATAAATACCTAATCGATTTTTATTTGGTACCTTTGTATTTAACAAATATCTGTAAGAGGTAATGATTATCTTATTGGCTATCAAGCTGCGAAAACTTAAATCTACGAAATAGTTAAGCTCGCAAGTTTAGCTTTGTATCGCTTTACCAGCGCCCAACCAGCCTGTCCACGGCCTGTATAAACCACGCTTAAACACGTATAAACCACGCTTCTCTGTAATCCCGCCAGTCCAGCGGGATTCCGTACAATTTTTGCCCGAGATTAGTCCCGCAAAATGTATGCGGGATCCCGGTATCCAGGTATTACATTCCCTAGTCATACCATTAAGTAAATAAAACACTCCTCTCCCATTTCCAGCCATGGTCCTGGTAGCAGTGTCCTGTCGTCCAGACAAGCCTGACCTGAAGCAGTTAAAGGCTGAGGCTGCCCGCAAGAAGGCCTGCATGCATGACTGCACTAGCGTGAACCTGGACCCCGTATGCGCAGGCAAACAAGGAACCAAACCCAAATCCTTTGGCAACGAGTGCGTCATGAACAACTACAACTGCGAGAACCATGAGAGTGAGTTATCTTACTTCCTTCTTCTGTTATTTCCTTAAGCGCATACGGCTAATGCGCCCGCAGCAATAGGACAACCTTATGGGTTCGGAGTAAACAGACCACACATGGCCAGATACACATGAGTTTAGGATTTGATTTTTCAAAGCCCTGTGGCTCTATTTTTGTTTCGCTCGCCTCGATTCGAACGGTTTTCAGTTTTAATTTTCCATGAAATATTCAATATTTTTTAAAACACATTCGCAACACCGAAAGAATACGGTTGTAAAATAGACATAATGCATCAAGGTATCGAATTTTTCAGGCCGAAAATCAAAATTGACAACTGTTTGAATCGAGGCGATCTAGTTTTTAGCCCTACATACTTTAGCCGTATGGCCTGCGACGCAGTAGAATCCCTGATCTATATATCCCTACATACTTTAGCCGTATGGTTTGCGACGCAGTAGAATCCCTGATCTATATATCCCTACATACTATAGCCGTATGGCCTGCGACGCAGTAGAATCCCTGATCTATATATCCCTACATACTTTAGCCGTATGGCCTGCGACGCAGTAGAATCCCTGATCTATATATCCCTACATACTTTAGCCATATGGCCTGCGACGCAGTGGAATCCCTGATCTATATATCCCTACATACTTTAGCCGTATGGCCTGCGACGCAGTAGAATCCCTGATCTATATATCCCTACATACTTTAGCCGTATGGCCTGCGACGCAGTGGAATCCCTGATCTATATATCCCTACATACTTTAGCCGTATGGCTTGCGACGCAGTAGAATCCCTGATCTATATATCCCTACATACTTTAGCCGTATGGCCTGCGACGCAGTGGAATCCCTGATCTATATATCCCTACATACTTTAGCCGTATGGCCTGCGACGCAGTGGAATCCCTGATCTATATATCCCTACATACTTTAGCCGTATGGCCTGCGACGCAGTGGAATCCCTGATCTATATATCCCTACATACTTTAGCCGTATGGCTTGCGACGCAGTAGAATCCCTGATCTATATATCCCTACATACTTTAGCCGTATGATGTGCGACGCAGTAGAATGTAGCACCAACCCCGTCCGTTGACTGGTCTTCTAAAAGGCAACTAATGCTTATTATATAGATAATATTTCGTGACCAAAATATATGAAATTCAAACAAAATTATATCTAGATGCAAAAATAGACCATGTTGTCAAAAGTAGAATCAGTTAAATGTAGACTAAACGATTTATTTATTTGTCGTTCGCAGTTCGCAGAACGCTTTAAAAATTGCTTGGAATTTCCTGTCAGACAGGTAGAAACTACTAGAGTCGTATAATATTTACTCCATATATCAGTATCAATTTCGTGACAAACCTATTGTACAATTAACATTTGATACTGTAGTTTTCATTGTTATTGCTACTTTTCATCCGATCCGGGCCCCCAAACTCCGAAACTACACAACGAACACGATTTCGCATAGTATTGTGTATGGGCAAGCTATTTGTCACGCTTTGGACCCGTATAGCTGTAACCAGAATTGAGTCATGGCGTTATAGTCCGCCACCTCTATAGAAAACCAACCGACCGTATCTGCTGATGTAAATGCCTATAATATAATACAAAACTAGCATTACGATTACGTTGTCAGACCATGACAATGAGTGCGCGATTCCTGATTCACATCAGACCTTACTGCATTGTGTTAAGACTGAAATGTAAAGCCGATGAGTCAGATGTGCTAACAGTTTTTATTCACAATGTTCTTTCCTCATGTTTTTATACAACATGTTAAAATTAGCATTGTTTGAGGCTAGCTAGATTATAAAGATATGATATGGTGAACATGTTAATTTTCTAGGAACTCACATGAAAGGTTTTTTTTAGTAACGTCAACAGTGTTGTCTGCATTCTGAGTGCTTCGTTTAGATACTTTTAAAACACGTATTATATCCATAACACTTTAGTTCTTCTACTACGAGATGGTTAAATTCCGGGCACGCACAGGACAAAGTCTCTATTGGTGGTTCTTATGGATACTCTTCCGAAGTATTCGGAAGGATATCTTTATCCAGAATAATCTAAAATGACGAACGAAACAGTACTTGAAAATAGCTGATAAGCGATGTTTGTAACAAACAAAGATTAAAGATCATCACTCGTGTCAGAAGTTCAAAACACTATAGCTACAGTCGCAGAAAACAAGAAAATGTCGCTTTATTTTTAAGAAACAAATTAAGAACTTTTTTATAGATAAAAGGCCAAAAAGTTAATACAAATAGTATAAAGTATATTTATTTATAGATCATGTATGTATGTATAGTATTTATTATATAATCTAATATATGTTTATTCTATCTTGATGTAGTTAGTATTGTATTTAGGTTAATTACAATCTATCATCACGCTTTATAAAGCACCTACTACTCACTTTCTGCATGGTCTACTGGTTGACTGGAAGATAAAGCCTTAATGGCTTTAAGTCCGCCAATTGTATTATTGTGCAATAAAGTTGTAAATAAATAATAAATGTACTCATTACCTCCGAGGGTTTTCACAATATCAAGTAACATTAGTATGAGTCATAAGGTCTGTAGTCAAAATACTGTCCTTCTATTGGACAGAAACGACTGCTTTAAAATTACGAATCTATTCCAGTCAATGACAGGGCTATATTTTGACAGCAGGCCTTACGTCGCAGTAACGCCATCTCGTGGATTAGCGATTCCAGTTTTATCTAGTCAGGCACACAAGCCAGCGGGTCACCTGATATCCTGATGGAAAGTGATCACGGACACCCCGCAACACCCGGGGAATCGCGAATGCGTTGCCAGCCTTTATGTAGACTCGTGTCTTGAAGGTTTCAATGTCGTGACGGTTTAATAACCTAACCAACAGAAAAAGTCAAAAAACCCCTGACCAAGTTTACTTAAAACTCAAATATTTTCTAAACTACAAAACCGACATTAATTAAACTTAGCTTGAAACCATCTTGATTAACTTTCAAATAGAGAAAACCGCACCCAAATCGGTCTATTCCTTCGGGAGCTACGATGTCACAGACAGATACTCAAAGTCACAGATACACACGTCAAACTTTTAACACCCCTCTCTTTTCGTCGGGGGTTAAAAATACCGGTGCAATAAGTTGCAAAGCGTAATGCTGTAATTTAATTATTTATTACTTTTCCATTCCAGCTCTCCAGAAGATCAGCAAAGGCGAATGCCCCGGCTCCGAAGGTATCCGCCTGTCCTAAGTCTATTTGACCTATCTACTTATACTTGTATACTCTACCGTTAGTAATAATTTCTTGTACGAATCTCTTAATAATTGCAATATCTCAACATAACTTTTATGTCTAATTTACGAGTTATCTTTTTAAAGCAGCTGTGATTTATTGAGTTTAATATAATATTGTAATTTGCATTTCATAATTTGTATATGAAAATAAATATTTTGTTTTTACACAATAATATACCTACCTATAATATGCATAGTTTTATCATTCTGATCAATCGTTATATTTTAATTTTAAGTAGATTTTAAGTTTACCGATTCAAGAGAAAATCCTTTTTCAGCTACAGTCTGGCTAAAGAGTTCAGTATTCCGTGATACAGGGTAATAGTCGTGTATAGTTTTTTATATAATAGGACGGAAGTCCGTATTGACTGACAGTACAGTAGTAGAAATTATAAAGTGCGGATATGGCAATAATCTGGGGATAATCTGTCCTTGTCAGTCCTTCTTGTAAACATTCAGTTATTTCGTCACTATTAGCTTGAACTTTTGTCTAAATTATTAATCATGCTGAAAATTATCTATCACACTTCCTTTTTAATTGCTTTGTCCATTATTTAATAATATTTTTCATAACTCACGAAAATAAACAATCCTACAGAAATCAAAATGTTCGTTATGACTTTTATGAATGACGTTCTATGACGTTCAAATAGTTGCCATACAGATTTTTTTTTATTTTAATATATTTTTTATTATAGCGATTCGGACATAGCGTGGTCTTATTATAACAGCCTGTTCAATCTGGCCTTAAAGGAGTCGTTACAACAAACTACATTTTTTGAAGGAAAAGGGCCCTTTTGCCCCAAAAACTCATCCTAAACCTCCTGGGTTTTAATTTCAATGAATTTCCAAAGTTTCCGTTATAAATTTTAATAAAAAAGTATTTGGTGATACAGCCTGCAAATTTTATTTAATAAATCGATAAGAAGGCATATATTATTGCATGGTTCTATAGTAAAAGTAGTATGTAGATACTAGAACTATCCAGATACTATCCTAGTCATTACTTTTAAAAGGAAAAATAGAACAAAATCGACTGTGATCTTCTTTTATTTTATTATCTTTCTACTTTATTAACGCTACTACCCTTTTGTAACTGCTATAACTAAATCTTTTTTATAACAACTGCATGGAATCATTATTGTTATGGTAGTAATGCACTTACGCTCTCTCTACATACCTAAAATTACTGTCTTCTTCTTAGCGTGTCTATGACAAACATGACGTTGTTGTGGCCCAAAACTTAGCCACATTTACAGCGCCATCGGCGGCTGTCATGAGGTCCTCCTGCGTGCAAATGTTTGGATTGTTACCGTTTAGTGGTGGTAAGACTTTCAGACATCTAGTATCGTTATTGCGTTCACTTCGTAGAAAACTTACGAAATATAAATCGTAGAGATTTGCAAGGCTTGTTGTAGACTTATTAAAATCCCACCTGCCCATTCATCTTCTTAACTGTCTATTTGATCGCCAACTCAGGAAGTATCTATTGTACCTGGACCGGAGGCATGGTAATCGACGATGTGGCTGGTAGAAGTGGTGGTTGTCTGCCCGCCGAAAATCACTTGAGAACGGTTGGCAAAATTTTTGGGTCGGTACTAAGCGCAACGGTAATATCAGTGACAGCTGTAATTTGTGACCACAAGACCTATGAAGCTGAAGGTCCAGATTTACAAGACTATTATTAGACCTGTATTCTTATACGGCAGCAAGACTTGGCCTCTACCAGAGCGGTAGAGCAGGAGCTGTGAGTCAGGGAAATAAAGATGCTGCGGTGGATGTGTGGGGTTTCTCGCAAGGACCACGTGCAGAACGCCCTCATCCACGGTAGCCTTCACGTCCGTGATATCGCAGATAAGCTACAAGAGTGCCGCTTTCGATGGTATGGCCACGTCTGGTGCAGACCGGCAAATTCCGTAGGGAACAGATGTGTGGCATATCACCCCCGCTAGATACGGGATAAAGACTGCCCAAGAAGCGATGGCTGGACGTCGTTATGAGTGACCGAGCAAAATTGACTAAGAAGAGCAGGAAGGCGGACCCTGAGCCCCCGCGTCGCAAGGGAGCGCAACCGGGATGTAACGCTAAGATGATGATGATAACAATCCAAATACGATTAAGGCACGGATTATATCAAACGTCGGCGAGGCAGGTTGCGACGCTATCAAATTAGTATGAATTTCTAATGTTTTTTCCTTGGAATTGGTGTATGAAGTAGCAGTAACACGTTGTCGGGTACAGTAGGTAAGTATTTCGTTTATAAAAAAATAAACACTTGCGTGCTTTGTGTAGGAGCACAAAAAATCCTAGTGTGACCAGCAGTTACCACCGGCCATAGTACTACTTGTTATTTGTATGTAAAAATAAAATAATCATCTGGGCATTAATATCCTGGTTATGCTCTCGCGCACGAGGGCCCGGGGTCCGCGTTGACAGATCAGATAATTACAGTGGAGCGACTGCCATCGGACCTCCGTGACCCTGCTACCAGGGAAACCAACTAACCTGACCAGATTGGGTCATAGTTACACCTTCAGTCGCCTGAATGCACAGGTTTCATCACGATGTTTTCCATCACTGTAAGAGCATCAGTAAGCATTAAACTAATGTACATAACTCAGAAAATATTTATTGGTACATGGCGCCAGTGGGATTCGACCTTAGAAGTCGGATACCTTAACACCTCGGCTACCGAAACTCTTGTCAATTCTATGTACCTAGCTGATTAGAACGGCGCAGTGCGACTGTAGGTTAAATATTATCCTACAAATTAAATAATACCTACTTAGGTAAGTATAATTAGTTGAAACTTCGTACGAAATCGGAGGCAAAGTCGAAATGTTATCAGGGGGCGCGCCGGCTCTATTTTGAGAACTATCTGGAGTAATAAATAAGTCAACATTTGATTTGCAGTTCCTAGAAATGGAAACAATGGAATAGATTCTATTTGTGGACCCACTTTGATATGCAACCGGACCGTAACTGGATCATGTACACGATGTTATATTATGTATCCGAATTTCCTCTTGGTACCCAAGCGGATTAAAGCGAGTCCGCGACTGTAGGATTTAGTGTAGTCTAACTATCGATAGTTCAAAAATCTATTATTGAGTTAGAAAAGAATTTATAATATCAATATTATCGATACCACACATTTTAGCT
Source organism: Blastobasis adustella (assembly GCA_907269095.1). Lineage (NCBI taxonomy): Eukaryota > Metazoa > Arthropoda > Insecta > Lepidoptera > Blastobasidae > Blastobasis > Blastobasis adustella. The sequence goes on from OU026130.1 coordinate 12,122,805, forward strand.
GTAACGCTCTAACCCAATACTTTTGACTATTAACCACAGAGAAAAAAAAGTTGCCACTCAACCATAAAGATAGCTAACTTTCCAATGTTTAATTTAATTCAATGTTTGTAATTTTAATGCTTTTGGTATTTACTATCGACACTAGGTATTGCCTCTGGCTATCGCATAAACTACAGATAGCAGACTGTGATTCAATTATAACTGATCTTAGTGATGTTTCACAGTCAAAAATTAAATGTTCAAACTCGTAAATATTCCACTATTCACTATTAAATCTGCACATAACGCTGTTGGTGGTGTGTCGATAGTCTCTGCCTACCACCATGGGATACGGGCGTGAGTGTATGTATAAATATGTAAGTATTGATACTGTACATCAATACTTTCTATTGATATAAAGATCTATCCTCCCAATACATTTTATGTCAAATTGGTTGGTCAATCCTCGTAAGCTTTTAACGGTTCCACTGTGGAAAAGCTATCAGATCTCATGACGAGTTTAGCTCATAACAATACAAAGCCTAACTCTACAAATACCTACATTTTGGTCAGAAAGTATAACTTGGCCGTTTCATTCATGACAATGATGAACTGATAGTAGCCACGACGACATCAGCCCTGACCGTTGCGTTGGTCGAGCACTGAATCCAGCCTAAATGCAATAGTTCTATGAAATGGCCAAGCCATACGAGTAATGGCTCTTCATGAGATATAACTTTTTCACAGTGAAACCGTTAAAACCTTACGAGAATTGGCAACAAATTTCATATGATATGGTTGCCGGTTTTTAAAAGATTTCATAATTTTCCTGTTATTTGTGTGCAAATCCTAGCCCGCGTACCAAATTTCAGCTTCCTAGGACATCGGGAAGTGCCCTAGAGGTTTTGATGAGAACTCAGTCAGTGTCGAAATCACTCTATTTTAGGTTCTAGTATAAATCGAAAGTATAAAAGGTAGACAATTGAAACTGATGCGTTGTGACATAAAATTTGAAAGTGGGTTATCGATTGGCAACTCTAGTAGGATATAAGATAAATTGCAGTGATTGAGTTGTGTTTCTCGGACTGACAGGTAACAGACAAAGCAGACGAAGCTTGCTTGCGAGAGCGATAACGGAAGTGAAGCAACGCACGCCGACGCCTGCAACTGGATGGATAACCACCAAGAAACCCAGAGGCATTAAATTTCAGCCCTGCAACGAGCTCGCCAGTCGTTAGGTATCCTATGCCCAATTGCATAAAACTTTAAGCGACGTCTAAGTTGATTTCAGATGTTCCTAATAAAATAAAGCATTGCACCTACACCAACATTTAGTGAAAACTAAACTCTTAAATATAGGACACCGATTTTGTGACGCCTAAAAGCTTAGGAAAATCTTAAGGCGTCTACTTAAGCGTCGCCTGATATTAGTGCAATCGGGAAGTATTAACGTTGAGGAACCGAGGTCGACTAAGGTTTTCCGCCGGGATCCCTTGAGACTACAGTCTCGAGAGCCGATTGACACCTAGTGCCTGTATTACGAAGAACATATAACTCAACATATACTGTGAGGGCGTTGTAGGTTGTCCTACTCATCGAGTACAAGAAACATTCCTTTTCCAAGAAACATTTGACATGCAATTAATACATTTTTTTTTACTAATAAACGAATTGTATTGAATTTAATTGTGATAATAATAATAATATGTTTATGACATCTGAATTTGCAATTAACTCCCTTGGACAAAATACGTTATTCGGTGTACTGACCTTATGACATTAAGATAGTGATTTTTTTTTTCTGTTGTAACATTATTTTAAGAATAATGACTACTGAAGAATTTAATAACATTTGACGTGTAAATTTATGTTTATCAAAATAAATGAATTGAATTGAATTGAATTCCTCTATGTAGCGTCAGTGGAGGTTTATTAGACCCACAAACGTTGGTCTGGCCTCCTAAACTTCTACTATCGCAGCAAAGTAGAATTTTAATTGTACTTGTTGATGTAGGATTACCTACGGCGCCCTTACAGTGCATATTCGTGCATATTACAGATTTATTTCAAAACCTATTTCCCTTTCAGATGATTGATGAGTACTTTAATTAGTTAGAGCCAAGGAAATAAAATATTAATATAATTAAACTTTATTGATGTATTATGTCAAAAATATATTGACAACAACTGAATTTTCCTCACATTTCTTTACAATTTTCCATGATCAAAAAAATATTAAATAGAAAAGTATAATTTTTAGGTACTCTGTACAATAAATAAAGCTAAATAACATTACATTCTATTGCTTAACTTAATACTAGGTACTTATTCACATCTTCGTCTAGGCTTAAAAATAATAATTACGTAAACAAGGCAATATAAAACACAATTTTGAATTCTAGGAACATTTTAGCGAAATACATTTAATTTACGAAGGTACCTACGCTACGTATAGGTAGTGAATCCGAAACAAAGAGGTAAATAATGATAGTGATAGAAACTTAACAGGTAGGTACTGTTATCAGTGTTTACCTTTCGATTTCATATTGCCCTCGGCAGAATATTCGCTTGTCAACACTCTCCCAGGCTTGCGATGGCGTAGTCTGAAACAGACAAATTGCTTTTGGAATATTCCAGTAGGTAGGAGTTTTTGGAATAGGAACATTAATATTTTAAAGAGAATATACTTGGGCGTGGAACTTTGTTTTATAATAGATATGTAGTGAAAACCGCTCGCCATCGCCATCTAGTGCATTCTCAGGAACCAAATTGGTCGCAAACTGTGCGGTTGCAAAGGAACTTTCTCCCACTTACGCTAGGGTTGTGAAATGAGCTCTCTAAGAGTACAAGATGGAGTTCTTCAAAGAGGAGTTATAAAACTTTTACAGACTCGACAATACGGGAGTAATACCACTAGTATACAATAGCTGCGGTAACTGCTTACTATCAGGCAGGCCGTAAGCTTGTTTGCCACCTTATTGGTAAAAAAGTTACCACCTTAATTATTGTCAGCCAGATCAGGTAATTACAGTGGAGCGACAGCCACCTGGCCTCCGTGACCCTGTTACAAGATGAGCCTGACCGAATAATAGTTTAACATTCAGTCGCCTGAATGTGCAAATTTCATCCTGATGTAAGAGCATCTATAATATCCTTTCATCGCACATATTAACGGGTTTATAACCACGGTATTACCTCGATATTTCGACGCAGTTGCACGAGTCATGGTGACGAGCAGGTAAATATCAAGATAAAAATAATACTAACCATGGTAAAAAACCCGATAACTTGTGCGATGAAACTGGAGTGAAAGGCTTAAAACCTATGTCTATAAGATCCTTACAAAAACACTACTCACAAGTGCTCTCGCGGCACGAGACCGCCTCCAGCTCGCATAGCGTGGCGAAGGTGCGCGCTGTGCCGGCTGCGTCGAAGGCACACACTGGGCCGGCGGGAGGACTCGCGCAGCGGCCCGCACACAGCGGCGGCGGGACGCCCTCCCGAACCTTGGGCCATGCCAGGCCGAGCTCTGCCGTGGCCCTGGGTCCCGCGGGAGCGGCCCGGGGTATAGAGTCCCCGGCTACATGGAGAGGGACGAATGGCACGCTAGCTAACTCCGCGTCGGGCCACACTGGAAATGAATACGGTCAACATCATCAACTGTTTGTGACAATCACAAGTATTTTATAAGAACTATCCATCCCATTTGGTAGTTAATGACGATGCGGCCGAAGATGGCCCATGCCTGTCTCGGAATAACCTATTCACTATAACCATGAAGGCGCCCAGATGATCATGGGACACACTTGCAGGTAACGAGTTACATTCCTTAGCCGCACGGAAGGACATAAGGATGTCGTTTGCACACTAGTGGAGGGTTTTACCATAAACTCCAGAACAATTGACGCCTCCTCACGGTCATCGTTACGTTGTTTCAATTGTTTTGGTCTATTATTTATCTAGAAACTTTGTGAACCAGAAAATGATTCAATGCGGTTTTCAACCATTTATTTATTTATTTATTATCCAAATGCTTCCAGACTTACGAGTACAGTTGAATTGAACCAAAACGTCTGGAGAGCCATTACACTATTACATTTAGGTACTTATCTCAATATACATTTAATAACAGTATAACTTATATAATATTACAGTAACTTAACCAATAAGTGCATATCTTTATAAATTTTTGATAACTAGTGCCAAAGGGACAATATATAGAGTGATTCATGAGGAAGGTTTATAAGCAAGAATAAAAGGGCAGGTAGTCCAACGCTGGGGTCCGAAGTGGTAAGAATAATAGGAGATGTATGAAAAGAGTTGTGGATATATGCGAGGCTAGGGAGTTGTGTCAGGACAGAGCAAAGTGGCGGTCTATAGTCTCTGCCTACCCCACCAGTGGGACACAGGCGTGAGCTTTATGTATGTATGTATGTATGTAGTCGAACGAAGTCGCCCCGGGTCCACTAGAAGTAACTCCTGTCTATGTCTGTGCTACGTTTTCACACCTCAACTACTGAACAGATTTGGATGGGCGGCAAGGCGACAGCAATTTTAGCAACCCTGAAGCCTTACATAGGCTAATTTACCTACCTATACCTACCCTAAAATTCACTGAAGTTCGAGAACGAAGTTTGTGTTAAGTTTATTCGCTTTTCCAATCATCGCTAACGTGGTTTAGGAAATATCTTTTTAAATTGATTTGTTAATTGTAACTTAATCTCTATTCTTAACTTATCATACACTCGCTCTCACACTGGTCACAGTTGGTACCATATACAATCTACACATCCTAAATATTTCGCCAAAAGGTATGTCAACTTTGCATTTATTTACTTGAGTAACAAATAACCCAAAATTGAGTTTGTCCTAGGGCAAACCAACATAAACAGTTGCTTTTTGTCGTCGCGCAACGACCTGCGTGATTGAATTAGTTAATATCCACGCCGGTCTGCCACGCAGAGGTCCCGGATTCGATCTCCGGCGAAACAGAAATGGAAATTAAAATCTGTTTCGGGCCTAAGAGTTGTATTTAAAAAATTTACTTATAAGTAGCATATCAGTTTTCGGGCACCCATAACACAAGCTTTCCTTACTTTGGGGCTAGGTGGCGCTGTGTGAATTGTCCAAGCATAATATTATTATTATTAATTTATTAATATTTATGTGAATCCACTTAGAAGCAGTAGGCCACAAAGACAAATCTTCAAACGAACAACAAGGAGCAAAGCGTGCGATAACCGGCTATCTGGACTCCGTGCAATAAATTATTGGGGACATTCTACGTTGCTTAATTGTTTCTCGTTTTATTCCATTATTGTTTTGACGAGACCGCGATTGTATGACATCCAGCGCGACCCGTTAATCAGTGTTGTTTATATTCCTAAACTTTTCCTGTGATCTCATACAAACTACGCATTAAAAGGCTTGCAACAACAATATGTCGCTATGTACTTGCATGCAAGTTGATAGAGGCGTGTTATTAGTAAACAGAGATATTGTGCACGCCCCTTTTCATTGAGCTAGTATGTCTCTAGTCTCTTCTGCAGTAGTGATAGGGGTCTAATTTGTCTATACAAACCGACGGTACAGTATGAACTCATCTATATGAGTACATACTATACCGTCGGTTCTTTTAACAGGCACGAATGAATAGAATAATCTACATTCAGCATAATCATTATCGTCATTAACAGCCTTTCAGTTTAGGGCTACGGTGGAGATAGAGGTTTTTTTATTAAATTTTGTTTTGTGTTCATTATTTTGATTTCATTACACAATGTACCGGGCCAATATTTGAAGTCGATGAACCAAAAAACTGAAGGTAGTTGCATAAAGTTATGCAATAACTCCTGCTTGACGTATTCAGTCGACATTAATGCCTGTTGTATCGAATTCCTTATTGACGAAGATAAAATTATAATTGAAGTGAACTTTTAACATTCGCGCGTCAATCGTGTCCTCATTTCCAGTCCAGTAGCAGACTCGGAAATGGTCGCTGCGTGTGAGTCATCAGGATACTGATATCTGTAGGTTCTCACGGTCGAATTGGCGATGCTTGCCTATCATTCGAATATACCTATATTGTAGGATTTTCCGGTTGCGTTGTAGTAGGCCCCAGGTTTTTAGGGCTGCAAAATCAAGGTATCCTTATAGTTTCGCCAGTCAGTCGATCCGTATCTTTGTCCGCATGTAAACTTAAAAGCCATTGGTACTAGAGAGCTGAAGTTTGGTGATTTTTAAAGTGGATTTAAGCGTTAAAAAAGTAAAAGTTTTAACTTAACAAGCCTTTTAAGGTTCGAAAGGATCGTTCAAGAGGTATATTACAGGTCTCTTCAGAGGAGGGCAACGCATTGGTAACTCTCCTGGTGTTGCTGATGTCCATAGGCGGCGGTGATCAGTTTCCATCAAGTGGCCTGCTTGCCTGTTTGTCTGACGTATACCTAACATAAAAAATCATTTTTGTTACAAATACGTGTCACATGAGTCACCTCTGCTAACTAAACCGTAACGTAATGTGTAAAGTTTTCAAGATACATGTACTTTACATACACAAGCAAGGTAAAAGGCACAAAAACATCACGGCTCTTTAAGTGAATACTTAATAGTCCATCAACTTTTAAAGTGAACCTGTTTAAGCAAATATTGTAGGTATAGAAATAAGTTGGATGTAGGTGTATTTGCAACTTTGGTATAATATGTTTATTATACCTAGATATCAAAATGCCGTCTTTTATGCACGCATAACAGGGAACTACTTCTTGGCCGGCATCTAAAGTTAAGAACGAATGTCAAACGAGTCGATACGACGATGGAAAAGATTATAACTAAGTCCCTTCTGAAGTCCATATAGCACATAATCATAAATACTAACGGTTAATAAGTAAGCGGTTACCTCAGCTTATGGACGTTTACAACATCAGGGGTGTCACCACAGTGGAGTGATGCCGACCCTGTAAAAATTCACCCCTTTCTTGAAGAACTCCATGTTGTACTCTCAAGGGAAACCACTCCGGAAGGTCATTCCACAACCTTAGTTTGCGTGAGAGAAAGTTCCCTTAGAACCGCACAGTTCGTGACCAATTGGGTTCCAAACGCAATGTGAGAGGATGAACTCCCTGTGAAACCCTAGGGTGAGCGGTGCGATGATAGAACGTAGCTGTAGGTATGCCAAACAGTTCCTCAGAACAAAGATATGCTATTACTTTTACTACCTATTATTAATTTTAGATAAAAGTTATAATCGTTATTGACATACAAATAATAAAATATTCGTAAACTTACAAATACGTGCATACACCTACGTACTGATAAGAATAAAGAAATCAATGGCATAACTGTTTCTTCCTCACATCCTCAGATACTTGTAACTGGTTGTGTAAGGTCAATTAAAATAAATGTTTAAATTGTAGTCAGTCTTTACTTGTTAAAAGTGAAGGCATGTCAGTATTGAATTAATATACCAAACTCTTTGGTTTAACCGGATTGGAAACAAAACTGAGTAGATAATCTCCTATTTTTTTCTTTTTGTACAAGCCTATTACTGCCATTTCAAATTTGTATGAAGCCGTTTCCACACAATGAAAATAATGTATACCTAGTAGGTATACATTTCTCAACTTTCTCACTTTTTTAATTATATTTTTGAGGCAATCTTTCTACATCTAATACACAAATCTTTAACCGACACCTAACCACACCGTCATCTGACATCGTTTAAACACTCTACAAAGATATTCATTCGTTAATGTCACTCTAATCGAGATGTTTGCTGCACATGCATCGCCGTCAGCGAGTCTGCTTGATAATTGATTGTTCATGTCATACCTAATAATAACCGTTCCGACGATAGGTCAGCCTCCGATAACTCTTAGAAGACGCCAAACGGTCTAAACAACTGCATGGGTGCGGCGCATCGCAGTAGGTATGATTATTTTGCTGCACATTGTACAACAGAAGTTATGCACAAAGGAATTAATCATCTTTTAGTGTTGGATTTTGGGTAAACAATAAGTGGATTGATTCAATTAGAAAGATTTGTGGGCTGGTTTAGCAACATATGCTTTATTTCCGCGGGTATCATGGGGTATAGGGCCCTACCGCAATTTTCTGGGCCTGAGGCCCAACCCAATTTCAACTGCACACGGTCCCCCTGCTGACAGACGTACGATGCTCTGTCGCCTTATGTAAACAGCCAAACATCACAAATTCCAGGATTCTGGTAGGAAACCAAAGTAAATCTGAAAGCGCTTTCCTGGTAGAACACGGGACCCTGGCCGGCAGATTTACCACTAGCCTCTAAGCAGGAATATATCATTCAGATAAAGAAAAATATAGGTTTATTTCCGATAAGTTGGTAGGTATATCGTGTTCGTGATTCGTAAAACTCACATGCAATAACGCATTATTTACAGAGCTTGGTTAGATATACGTAGATTAAAGATAGAATACCATAGTATAGGTCATCGTAATCATCTAATAAGCATGAAATTCTCATAAGTGATGTATGGTAAGGGATGGTAATGGTTTTTACGGAGAAAGCAATTTGACAGGGAGAATTTGTAGTTTCAGTGTGTGAGTTGCGCGTAATTACCTATTTGCAGAGATCATGTAGAATAAGTATCTATTTGATTTTAAATGTCAAGAATATTAATAAACCCTTCTTTTGGGGTTCGCGGCTGTCGAGGAAATAATCATTTTTGCTTTTTGCACTGACACATTGGCACTTTTATTTAAAATTTGCAAGTAATATTTATGTCTTGTTTTGAATTTGGAAATGAGCAAATCCAGCTGTGGACTGTTGTGGGCTCTTGATTTAATCTGTGATGTGTAGGTATTCATATTAATGCGTTTTATAATTAAAATTAACGTAACTCATCCTATGTCATACATAACTACTTTATATTAAGTTTCATAAAACAACAAAGTACCTAGTATCAAAAGATATACTGTAGGTAATGTCTTGTGTGATTCTTTTAAGGAGCTTATTACTCTATGACTATAAGATTCTTATTAAATATCTAAAAAACATATTTTACAAAGTTGTTTATCTAACGAAGAATACGTATTTAATATACTTACGAATACGAGTATAAATGTATAGTATTATATTTAAAAAAAAAACTTAAGTCAGATGCGTTAGGGATACATAATTCTTTTGCTTGGTCTAGCTGTCTACCTGTTTTTTACCACCTGTTTTTCTTAGGGTTATTGACTTTTACAGGAATTATTGCAAAAAGTAAATACCCGTCCTTCATAAATAAATGACTCATGCCTATGGCGTAATTCATAGACAAATAAGGATAGAAAACCCTCTTAATACACACTTTGCAAAGTCGCAAGTCCCATCACACGCACGTGCGCACACGCACGTGCGCACGCGCACATGCGAATTCCAGCACTTACCAGCAATTAAAACCGCGCACAGCAGTAGCTTTCCGCTTAACATTTCCACCTGCTTGGATAACTGAACTTGTTGCACCGGCCACCAAACCCACAGAATTCGCAAAGGTCCGCAGTCTCTGTTCCTGGAAGTAGGGTCCCCACACGCTGTTGTCTCCCTGGGAGTTATCGGCGCACTGGTGCATCAGTGGATACAACGGCGCGGGCTCGTGGGCGGGGCGAGGCGGTGGTGATTATTTCCCGATAACCTCTCCCGGTCCGCCGGCCGATAACGGCACCCGACTTTCAAATGAGAGCGACCATTCTTTTACAAAGATAAAGGCTACATCGATGATTATTGTGCTTGAGTTATTGACATTAATCAATTTGCCGCTCTATGTCTACTTGCCACGTAGGCGATCGCGGACAAAGATGGCTTTGTTCGATGACGCTCGGGTTGTCCGCTATAGAAAGTAAACACAGACTTTGGAGTGGCCTGTTTACGCGGTGCCATACTAGCTAGTATGGTGATAGTAGTTAGTAGTAGTGACCTGTGTTGTCTGTCATGTCATGTACATACACAAATACAATATCTAATAATATTTATCTTGGCGTCAATATCCCAGTAGTGCTCTTGCACGCCCGCGGTCCGCCGTGATCATGATCCAGGATATGGCAGATCAGGTAATCACTGCCGTGTGGCCTCTATGACAATGTTAACGGGCCAACCTAACCGGACTGGGTCATGGTTACACGGATCAAGACATTGGTAAATGGATGCACCGGGGATTGAACTCAATGCCTCGCTTATACCTACAAGTCAGACCAGGTAACCATTAGTCCACCGACAGCCTTTATATACTTAAGTATGTAAGTACTAAATGCAAAAGTGAAGAAAACATTATATTAAGCAATTTCAAAATGTAAGTTTAAGCGGTAATGTTATAATTATATAGGTACAAGACCTTACTTATTATTTTTGCACACAGCTCTGACTGAACCTAATAAAACACGCAGCGATTGGTGAGTCCAAACTAAATTATTATCTTGATCAGAGTGCCATTTCAAGATGTTAAAAAACCAATTCAAGTTATCAGAGTACATTTTAAAGGACTTTGTAAACATGAATTTTATAAAACCAGTAATAAGCTGGATTGGATTATCTAAATACACATTAATAACACTTATCTCAGGACAGGCAACCAAGAAATTTAAAAGACCAGTTTTGAGCAGATGTTTTGATTATGATAACATTTTCAATAACATCAACATCGACGACCACGTCTGTATACCTACAAAATAGGTTTTTACGAATTTTATTTTTAATACACCAGAGATTGTGCGAATAGGTCACTAAATATTTGTCAAACATGCATCAAAGCTCATACGTCGACAGTCACATAACTTAATTATTAAAAATGATCTTTTGATGACATTTGTTGGTACGTGGTTGACAGACAGTATGGGGATATAGGATTCCGCTAGGTAAGTACTTATACATAACCTACTCTATGATGGTGATGCTAACGTCGTGTCGTAAATATTCCTTGGTGTTCCTTGAAGTTCAACTTAAGGCCGATTTGTGTAGGTAACATATTCGGAGCATCAATGGCGAGTATCTTTCGCACTTCCTATCTGCAAACGATATTATCGTCATGGCAGCAATGAATAATAATCGTAACATTGATTAGAATGCGTGAGGCAACTTACCACGCGAGCATAAGGAAGACCAAGCGAAATGGAGCAGAAAGAATTTGATCACCTAAACAGTGCGACGCGGATGACCCACGCGCATGTCCGCAGCAGAAATTTACAAAACTAAAACTTGCATAGTGAGTTTACTGCGACGCTATCCGCTCACGGACGGTAGATGTCAAATTTTTGTTCATTATTGTACCAGAGTCGACCAAGATCCGCTACGAAGAATGCAATTCTTCCATCAGGAAAGATTCTCCAGTGGCGACCATATATCGAGACTCGCAGCTAAGGACTGTGGTTAGGACGACCTCCATGAGATGGATGGATGACCTTTAAGTTGTAGGGAAAACCGAAAGATGCACGAGGCACAAAGTCGATCGGCATGGAAGCTGTGGGGGAGGGCTATGTCCAGCAGTGGGAGTCCTATGGCTTAGACGATGATAATTGTAAATTTGTAAGTATTAACTCTTCAGGCATGCCTTTGAGATTTAACAGTATTGGATTCTAGAACAGCCTTTCCGTGTCAAAACAAACTAATAAACGAAAACAATGTGGTAAATATAAATATTCCATATTTGTCTATTTCTGTACTGCATATCAGTAAATACATTCAATAACCCCTATGATTAAGTGATACTGTTTCTTGGAAACTGCACTTAAATAGGGCAAATTGCGTGATTGTCGCAGGACTCTGCGTAGGTATATAGGAAAACGTTTAAGGTCGCTGTGCGGCAGTTGACGTTAAATTGCATAGTACTTGTGTACTAACGTACCTCACGTATGCGCACACTCCTATTTCTTACGTATGAACTAATGACCACAAAGGATGCTTCGAGGATGATAGACCTCTTGCTAATGTGTCATTAATTTTACAATCTTCAAGTATCGTACGCATTTAAATGTATAAGCTTATCGATCTTTCTCTTTCTTGGTTTACAGTAGTAAATAATTTTTATGTATAAACAATGCATGCAATTAACCGCCATCTCACCTCTTCATCATCCTTATCCTAGCGGTAAATCCCAGCTCAGCAGCTAGCGGTAAATCTGCCCGCCAGGGTCCGCTCTTTAACTTTGGCTTTCCCAAAAAGGAAAACTTAACTAGGAAAGCGCTTTAAGATCTACTGAATGCGGTTTTCTACCATGACGTTTGAGCTTTTTACGTACGGGGACCGCCATCTGACTTGCACAACTACGATTCGCCAGAGCCTCGTCCGCCTGTCAGCAGGGTGGCCGCGAGAAGGTCAGGAGATGGTGTTGGGGTACCTATCATAATCCCCTAATCGCCATTTCACCTGATGATAAGTAACGATAACGCCAAAGATGAAACAAACCTGCCTAGAAACAGCCTTATTCACTATACAATCAATTGAGAAGTTCAGTTACCCTGCTGCGGCTATGTAAATCTTGAGTTCTGACATGGAATTTTTACAAAACTACCGTTGGAGAGTACTGTTCATTTATTTTATATTGTACATTGATCGACCACCTCCTCTAAAAAGTCTAAAGCTCAGCTTTTCTAAAATTCGTTACAAGGACTAAGGCAGCTATAGGTATATCTTTCTTCAAGTATTTTGTGCCTTCCAACTAAAGCTTCCCTTGTTTATATCTAAAAATGAATCAAGCTCCAATTTCTCAGAAAATTATGACTCAAAGCAGCTTTATTAACTCCACTAGGAAAAGTTCTTGCTACCTAAAAAAACCAAACTACCTTAATTACTAATTAATTACTAAGGTAGGCTAGTATCCGTGTGTTATTGGGAATTTACCACCTAATTTATTTGAACAGTGCCGTGTTCTGGGAACTTCTCCGATGACGTGTTTAAATATTTAAACGTCGATAATTGTTTAACTGACCCGATGGATGTTGTCCATATTGGTCATGGTCTTGAGTTCACTCACACGAAAATATAAAGAGAAAAATTACTACTAGATTTTTTCGAATTTTGTGATTTACCGAATAACACTAATGTTGTGGAATGAGCTTCCTGGAGAGTATAAAGTTCTCAAGAAATAGGTGAACAGATTTTTACAAGTTTTAAAATAATAGCTGGTATTGTCAGTTAAAATGGTAATTTTTTATTAGAACGTGCATCGTTTTATTACTGTCATATGTAATGCGATCCAATATTTGCGTACCGCGACGGAACTCTCTACCTGACTTCCTGTCTTTTGATAAAATACAACCTGGAAGTTTTCAAATCCTAAGTAAAGCTTCTTTTTTGATAAGAGTTTTTCACCAGACCACAGTGTTGCTTAATAAATAATCATCTTGGCGTTAATGTCCCGCTTGTGCTCTCGAGAAGGAGGGCCCGGGGTCCGCCTTGACCATGATCCAGGATTTGGCAGGTCAGGTAATGACAGTGGAGCGACTGCCATCTAACCTCCATGACCCTGCTACCAGGGGAACCTGACCAGATTGGATCATGGTCGCCTAAATGTGCAGGTTTCATCACGATGTTTTCCCTCACTGTAAGAGCATCGGTTAGTATTCAACCAATGTACATGACTCAGAAAACAGTCATTGGTACATGGCCGGAGCGGGATTCGAACCCAGGACCTCTGGCTTACAAGTCGGATCTGTAACCGCTCAGCCACCGACGCTCCTCAGTAAAGCTTCTTTTTTGATAAGAGTTTTTCAGCCACCAGACCACAGTGTTGCTTAATAATATAAGACATACTAACCTAATATAAGACAACTAAGACATACTAAACAACCTGTAGTCCACGCGAATGAAGTCGCGGGCACAGCTAGTAAACAAAAATAAGCTTGAATTCTATACTTTAATTCTGAAGTCATTGTATAATGCTGAAGATACAACAGATTAGCGCAATATTTTTGCTGGATATATTAATTTAAAAAAATACCGTCACGGGCTAAACTAACCCTCCTCCATCCAGGATTATATAGACCTCTTGGTCATACAAACCGCCTCAGACTAAAATGAACGTCAAATTAAAATAATCTTACATCAACAAGTTGAAAACTTTGTTGCCCCTGGATTCCTCATGAACTCACCCCAGGACAAAAACGGGCTCAAGTCGATTGTTTTAGAAACATGTTGTTAAAGTACGATCACGGAAATATGGATAGGTATATTGTTACATGCCGGAAAAAAGCAACGGTCTTCTGTATGGGTGTTCGAAGGCGACAGCAAACAACCATAATTGAGGCAGGCGAGAAGTGTTGGCAAAAAACTCGGCCCTGTCTGCACGATCTCACTTGCAAAACGAAAGACAGTTAATGCTTAGTGAAATAACACAATTTATTTGCCTAGTGTCTTTTAAAAAGTTAGGGAAAAACTACCAACAAGTCGCATCCCATTGCACCATGACAATGCTTCGACGCACACCGCGAACAAGACAGTCATTATTGGCTTCTGAAAAGTAGATCAAGTGACCCATCCCGCACATAGTCCAGACCATACGATTCCCGACCACGATACGAGACCATATTTTCCCAAAAATCAAAGTTTTCATTAGTGGTTTGACATTTACGGGGCTGGAAGAGGCCGTGATCGCTTTTAACCAGCATGCGAAAAACATGGCCACAGACCATAGGTCCTCGTGTTTTCAAAAATGGTTTCACCGAATGAAAAAGTGTTTATCTACACTCATAGCGTAATGTTCCAATTACATATTCTAAAACAGTTGTTTAAGGATACACTTTTTTCACGCCAGTCTATATAATATTAAAAAATTACTTTTCGATACAGCATTTCCCATACTAATTTCATTACAGCTGTATCGTAAAATAACTTTTTAATCATTATGCAACACTTCTCTTTTTTAAATTTTTGTCGGGCGCCGGAACACGGCTAAATGTAGGCTGAATACCTAAATGTCTTCAACAAATTCAAAATTCAAATTTTCCTGTTTATATTTGTGATCAGTTCATAGTCTGTGGTTGTCATTATGTACATTTGGAATTATTTTCCCGCTAAACAGAATATTTTTTCTAATTGTTGTAATTTGTGTGTTGTCAATGTTTTTTCTTGTTTGAAGCAAATAAATAGATAAATGTGAAAATAGTTAAGTGAATTTCCCGCCGCTTGATATCCTCGACGCGTAGATACAACAGAACTGACTCGCAGTTACATCCAGCAAAGTTGAAAAAATTATAGGTACGAAATTTAACATGAAAATATGAGTGTAGATAAAGTAGTGTATGCAACTGCATATAATTAGGTATTAAAACACTTTTAATACCTCCTTTTATATGACAGTTGCATAAACTACTATTATCTACACTCATAGCGTAATGTTACAATTACACATTCGAAAACATTAAACGAGAAACTTTTTCACACCAGTCTTTTATATTAAAAAAATACTTTATAATAGTATTTTATGCAACTCGCATATACGCAATTATATGCAGTTGCACACACTATTTTATCTACACTCATATTTTCATGTTCGTACCTATAATTTTCTTAACTTTGCAGGAAGTAAGCTGTGAGTCAGTTCTGTAGTGCCTACTCGTCGAGGATATCAAGCGGCGGGAAATTCACTTTATTCCTTCACATTTTTATCTATTTATTTGCGTCAAACAAGAAAAACATTCACAAACACAAATTACAACAATTACAAAATATATTCTGTTTAGCGGGAAAATTATACCACAAATTAATTAAATCCACAGACAAACAGGAAAATTTGAAATTTTATTTTAATTTTGAATTTGATAATGACAAATTTGGGTAAACAGCCTACATTTCGCCGCTCACGCACGGGACAAAAATTTAAAAAAGGAAAGTGTTGCGTTATGTTTAAAAAGTTATTTTATGTTACAGCTGTAATGAAAATAGTATGGGAAATGCTGTATCATAAAGTAATTTTTAACAATATTATAAACTGGCGTAAAAAAAGTTATTCAAACATTACGCTGTGAGTGCAGATAAAATAACTTTTTAATCAGTATGCAACACTTTTATTTATTTATTTTGTTGGGCACCCTGGGCGCTGCAAAATGTAGGCTGAATTAGGTATTCGTCGTGTCATTATTAAATTCAAAATTTCAAAATTATTAAATATTTTGTCTTACGTTTGTAACTGATTTAGATGTGGGTTTCTCCCACGTACTTATAGCCACGTAGAATCCAGGCAATATACGTCCTCGGTCACCGTCCATTACGGATCTTGGTCTCTCTTGGTTGATCCAACGCCGTGCCTTTAATTACCAAAAAAAAAATTTCTTTTTAACAACGTCATTGAGGTACAGTCGCGTTCATAAGTGCATGGCCATTTGCAGGAAAGCTATTTTCTAGCTACTGCCACATACAGGATATTAGGTGCATAGTAAAATAAATAGAATTGGCCAAAAAAAGGGCCCAATTAGGCATCAATAACTCATTCTTAACCTGCAGTTTTTAACACCATTGTGACTTTTTAAAGAAAAACTCACAAAGTGACTTTGAATTGTAATAAAAAGAAACTACAAGCGATTTTGATATTATTATTGTATATTTTTTAATATTTTCTACTTTATTCCCTTTCGAACAGTATGCTACATGCTATAAAACCTTTTAACAGCTGCACAGAAATATTAATTTGAAAGTGATCAAGCACTTTTGGACGCGACCGTACATAAAAATAAATAATAATTTTAACGTTAATGTCCCGATTGTACTCTCGCATGCGAGGGCTTGGGGTAAGCTTTGACCAAGATCCAGGATTTCAGTGGAGCAACTGCCGTCTGACCACCGTGATCCTGTTAACAGGGGAACCTGAAAAGATTGGATCAATGGTTACATATTCAATCCCCTGACTGGACAGGTTTCATCACGATGTTTTCCCTCAAAAAGTCATTGGTACATGGTGGCAGCGGGATTCGAACCCGGGACCTTTTGCTTATAAGTCGGATCTCTTTCGTCTCGGATCTCGTCGGGACCCGACGATCTTTCAGGTACATATTCTGTTTAATTTTATAAATTGTTCAGGTTTTATAACAGTGTAGCTTAATAAATAATAATAAATATTCGGGGACAAATTCACACAGCGCCATCTAGCCCCAAACTAAGCAAAGCTTGTGCTATGGGTGCTAGATAACTGATAAACTACTAAAATACTTTTAAATGCATACTTATCATACATAGAACACCCAGATCAGTAACAGAAATGCCTAAACCTTATTGTAAACTGGCTTTTGCGCGGAACTTTCTTTGCGTGAATAAGTTTTTGCTCATTCCTGTGCATTATGAAGTTATCTTTTCAACATCAAATTTCATAAGACTATACCTCTATTTATTAAGAAATATGGCATAGGAACATAGCAAGTACTTACATCAAAATCAGTGCCAGAAAAAGCGCGGGCAAAAGCTAGTTATTTTATGAGTTTTTTATATACTTACTTGTGTATTTATCCACAATAATTAAAAAACTGTAAGACATAAAGTCGAAACCCATTGATGTGATTTAATAAATTCCATAGTTTGGTGGTGTTGTGTGATATTGGAGGTTGGAAGACTCTGGTCAGGAATCCGTGCAATGCAATACGTAAATCTCATTAAAAAAACAATATGTCAAAAAATTGATGCAAAAATGGCAGTATTAAGAGCAGGTGAGTTGAAAATAACTTCGCCGTGCGTGATACAGTTGAAGTATGACGACAGCAATGCGTGAAAATGATAATTTCCAAGAGATGCTTTATTATTAAGAGGAAGCTGGTTCACCCCCGTGATCTCGAGTAAGGAAAAAACAAACTGGAATTTTGCAGTTATTGAATAACTTGTATTACCATGCAATAGTGTTGGGCTGCTTTGACAACATGTCGATAAATGAAAACAAAAGACCATGTCGGTCAGCTTTGTCCGTCTTACTTAGATTTCTAATATCTAGTCAGATTGGCCTAATAAATTCATCATACCCACTTCATTACATCAGGTACCTAGTGAACCAACTCTAAAAAACTTTCAGTAATAGAAAGCTACATTTTCCCGAGTATTTTATGCTCGTAAAAGTAACAGGATCGGGAAAGTAGAATGAGTGACGCGGGGGGACTGCTATAATTTAGGAAGTATATGTTTTTGTTTCCATGTTCATTGGCTAAGTTGTGTCGCACACAGACAATTTAACGCACGTCAAACTTATAACATTTATATCTATATTTGAGTACAAAAGAAAGAAATATCGCCAAAACAAAACATCGATAGCTGCTTATCCTGCGCACAACACTACGAGAAGTGCGCTACCAAGTTGTGTGTCACCCAGCTTCGCCCTGAGATGCGCACGAGTTTATAAACGTAAACGCTCACCGACAGCGATCAGTGACTCCCACACGTCCGACCGAGCATCTACGCCGTTTACTTTACCAAACAACTCTTCTATATATCAAACAATAACATGGGGAAGTTCTACATTTACTTCGTACTCGGTAAGTCTTATTGCTAATTGTAAATGGAAACCGTCGTAAATGTTACTGTAACGAAATATGATATTATCATTGCACTGTGGTTCAAAGTTGATTAGTTAATCTACAAAATGTTATCAATGTAATTGTAAAACATTTTGATCGTGTTTTCGACACATTTAAAGTCGATTATAGTAAACTATGAAGGTATGATCACAAAATACTAAAGCAGCAAGATATAAGACGCATAATGGTAGTTAATGATGTGGGTTTTCCCAACATTTCGGTCATCAACATACTTAACAACTACTTCTAAGCTACTAATGTATGCTTCTAATATGCAATTTTGCTAGGCTATTTACATGTGGGAATGTGTGATGTGGTACATAAATGTTAGAACACATGAGATATAACAGAATGGTTTAAATTAGCGTTAAGTAATGACAAATTGAATGCCATTTAATTGGTCGAGATCTAAGTTTAACTATTTCACGCAGTCCATCAGAAGTACAATTCTTCTCTTCAAGCAGTACCAACTACAAACCAACAAAAACAACAATATTCCCATAAGGAAATAAAACGGTTAAATTTACATATTCACAGCTATCGTTATCAGCGAAGCGGTTGGGATGGCCTTTAGGCATAAGCGACAATCAGACACTGATGACGAGAACAATTTGGACAACCGCTACGGATACGAGAGGCCCTGGGAGAACCAGTGGCAACAGCCGGACGAGGGTCGCGACTGGCAGCGACCGAGGCCCAGGCCGAACACCAACCAGCAATGGCCACAACCGAACCCCGATCAGCAATGGCCACAACCTAACCAAAACCAAAATCAAAATCAAAACCAAAACCAAAACCAGAATCAGGGACAAACCAGTACCACTCCGAGGCCTAGCAACGGGTAAGGTTATTTCAAATACTTTAGACATTTATTACTTAGGCTTCAGGTGGGTTGTAAGCTCGTTCACTTTTAACGGATTTATGGCAGTTTTGAGTGTCTGGGCATCGCGTACACAGAAGAGAATAGTATTAAAGGAAGGCCCTCAGAAAGGCTGATTTGCATATCTAACTAAAGGCTATCATTTTAAAAACTACTTTGGTGGTTTCACCAAGGCATTAATTTATTCGTGAGTGACCGAGATATTTGTTTGCTTTACCTATAGTTTTCGAGGCAGCTTCACACAACAAGAAACATATGTATAATTTTCTAAGTTCCGGTCTAATATTATAATTTGGAGAAAGTCTTACTTTGATTTTCACTGAGTATGTAGGTACCTATAAAAAGTCATGACGAAATGATTAAAATAAAATCTATTACTGTAAATAAAATAATCATCTTGACGTAATGTCCCGGTTGTGCTGTCGAGAATGAGGACCCGAGGTCCGCCTTTACCATGATCCAGGATTTGGCGATCAGGTAACTACAGTGGAGCGACTACCATCTGACCTCCGTGACTCTGCGACCAGGGGAACCTGACCAGATTGGATAATGGTTACAAATTCAGTTGCCTGAACAGGCTTCATCACGATGGTTTTTCTCACCGTAAGAGCATCGGTTAGTATTCAACTAATGTACATAACTCAGAAAAGAGGCTTACGAGTTGGATACACAACCGCGCGGCTACCAACGCTCCATCAATAAACTCTATTACTGTACTAATATATAATTCGATCATTATGCTGCTTTCCAGGAGTACCACGCAGTCCCCTGCGCTAGCGCAGTGCATGCGGAACTGTCCCGTGACTGCCGAGTACAACCCGGTTTGTGGATCTGACGCCGTCACGTACAACAATCCTGGCCTGCTTACTTGCGCCCAAGGCTGTGGAGTCAGTAAGTATCCTTATTGTACCTGCGGTATTAAAAGGCTATTAAAAATTCCTTCTTTAACTTCGAATCGGGTCATGCTATTGGTTGGTCAGGGAGCTAAAATGTTTGCCTCCCTCGGTCTATTATAAAAAAATCCACTTCACTCTCTGAGAGCAATCATGCGCAGTGTGGATTTCAATTCATAAGTAAACCATTCGGATTGGTTGACAGTTGAAAATTGAAATGCTAAAGACATATATTATATGCTATCATAACACGAATGGCTAAAGGACGAATCGCAAGAGGGACGATTTGCGAACGAACGGGACGATCCAAACACGCAAAAAGTAACGTCAGTAAGGAAAACTGTCAAAATATAGGAATTGCTTTTCGAAATTTTAGTTCGTATTCCGAAAGGATTACATTGTGGATTTAAGTGTGCAGTCTGCAGCTGTGCAGATGTAATTCTAAGGACGGAGGAGAAGACAGAATACTATAACCCGATTCCAAACAAACGAAGGTTGACTTAAAGCTACTTAAAATGACAGTATTCTTAAATGTCGCCTTACAAAATATGGAAACAATATTGTAAATAAAAACTAAGTAACATTGTCATTTAATCAAGAGTATACAAAGTAGAAATATAAGAAATATAAATAAAGGAACAAGGTAAAGGTTAAAGGCACAGGACCGGCCTTTGTGGGGATCCATGTGGGGCCTATGCCCAGCAGTGGGTGTCCTTCGGGTGATATGATGATGATGTATAAAGAATGATAAATATGGAAGAAGCGGAAAAGATTTGTCAGAGTCATAGCAAGTGTAATAATAATATGACAGAGGCAGACAATAGTGATACTGTAGTGTAACACAAAGAAAAGATAGTACCGCGATCTAGTAACTTTTAAGTTTTCTGAGTAAAATTTCAGGCAGAATGAATCAACAAAATACTGTGCACTATGTAAATGAATACTAACCGATGCTCTTACGGTGAGGGAAAACATCGTGATGAAACCTGCATATTTAGGCGACTGTATGTGTAACCATGATCCAATCTGGTCAGGTTACCCTGGTAGCAGGGTCATGGAGGTCAGATGGCAGTCGCTCCACTGTAATTATCTGGCCTGCCAAATCCTGGATCATGGTCAAGGCGGACCCGGGATTAACGCCAAGATGATTTTTTTTGTTTACTGTGCACTATGTAAGATGTCATGCCAAAAAGCCAGAAATACCGATGATTCTTACTGTTTTTGTGTGTTTAGTATAGCGTAGTACTTTTTCTGTAGGTAATATAAAAACCGTGATGTCTTCAATATCAAATAGGTGACCAAAGTTCAAGACTTTTTATTTGGATTGGTATTCAATATTTGCCTTTTTTATTTTTCCAGGCGTCAACTTGGCAAGAATATCGAGATGTCCGACCACTACTACTCCTGCACCTGCAAATTAAACTTCATTCTACCTAATTATTGATTAATTAAAAATTTATGTAAGAGTCCCACTTTACCTCCTTGTTGATCTAAGTACTTAAATGGTTTTCTTACTCTTTTTCTTTCTACCTCCATAATATATAATAAATACCAAAGTCGCTTTACGTATGTAAATAATTTTATAAATAATTTTTTAGCTGATGCTGACAATTTATGTATTTTTACAAGCTTTTATTTAAGTTTCACTGTTCGTGTGTAAGTTGTCCGTCAAAATTTGCAAACCCATTTTTCGACTATTTGTTGGTATCCGATTGACCTTAAATTTGGTATATAATGCATTAATATGGTACCATGGAGCTGGTCTGTTGATGGAGTCTGAAGGTGGTCATAGGAACTAATGAACGCAATAAGATAACCTATGAGTAGGTAGGTACTATACCGCGCAATAAAAGCTGGTTATGGTTTCATTTTCTTTTGAGAACTTCTTTATTGTAGTAATGCGCTTATACGAGTATAGTAAGTGTACAAAGTACAGAAAAACTTTTTCACCTGTAAAAATTTAATAGTCCAAGCCCTATTTATTTTTTTTTTAGTTTAAGGTTTCGAAAATCTGATGTACTTACCTAGTTAGTCGGAATAATGACGATAAAATGCCAGTTTGAATAAAGTTTTATCATTGGTTATACAACAATTTTTTTTTTCTTTGTGGGTATTCTACTTCTGTAACAATTTTATGTAAATACCTTTGGCCATAATGTTCTAAGTATATTACGTATATGATCATAATAATAATGATTATGTATATGGAGCTATTGTGATATCATTAATTCTATTTGAGAGGAACTAGAAATTTTAAAGCTGATCTGAATTCGAGAAAATGCAGTCCGAAGTTGCAAGGCTGTCCATACTTTTTATATACCTGCTTACGCACAAAACATCCGAGATCGACTTTTGCATAAGCTTTTTGACTTGCAGTCATTGATAGTATATAGAAGTCTTTGCTTGCAATGTTTGTAAGTTCAGGTCAAATCTTGCACACCTAATTTGAGACACTTCCCTGCATTCAATCGAAATTTTGCATAGCTATATATTTGACAATGCATTAATAAAGAACTATGTCGGAAGTGGTCATAGGAGCAAAACAAGATAACCCCTCTCTTTGGAATAGTCTTGATGAGAATTCATCATCACAGCCCGTAACAGTCCACT
This sequence comes from Blastobasis adustella, assembly GCA_907269095.1. Classification (NCBI taxonomy): domain Eukaryota; kingdom Metazoa; phylum Arthropoda; class Insecta; order Lepidoptera; family Blastobasidae; genus Blastobasis; species Blastobasis adustella. The sequence goes on from OU026130.1 coordinate 12,145,662, forward strand.
GCAGGACTTAGGGCCTCTCCCACGAAAGGGGAGGTTATTGCCATAATCTCTACGCTTGGCAGGCTGGTTGGAGATCGCAGTGTTTAGGTATAATAATGGAAAATGCTGCTGCCCATTTTCCAGGCTACGGAGACTCTTGATCTTTTGCATCGAAAACATAAGTAGCCTTTTTTTTTTTTTTTGTGTTTTCCGGCAGACAAACAGGCATGCGGGCCACCTGATGGAAAGTGGTCACCGCCGCCTATGGACATCAGCATCACCAGGGGTGCTACCAATGCGTTGCCCGCCTCTAAGGAAACCTCTAATATACCTCTTGAACGATCCCATGTCATAGACCAAAGGAAACACCGTGGCTGGGAGCTCATTCCACATCCGAATCGTACGAGCGAGAAACGTTCTTTCGAATCTACGCGTGGACACCACTAGAGGGTCCACGTAATGGGGTTGAGTACCCAGCCCACGGCGGGTGGTGCGATGGCGGAATTGTGCTGTGGGCACCAGATCAAATAATTCCTTAGAACACTCCCCATTGTACAGCCGGTAGAACACACACAGGAAGCCAAAGTCCCTTCGATCAGCCAGTGGTTCTAACTTGCCTGTCAGTATGGTATCGTCGACAATTCGTACGGCGCGCCTCTGTATGGAATCCAAGTGATCAAACAGGTCGGGGGTTTCCTCGGCCCAAAGATGGGAACAATACTCCATATGTGGCCGCACCTGTGCCTTATACAGCAACAGGCGCTGTTATGGGGTGAAGTATCGCTTAGACCGGTTAAGCACACCAAGTTTTTTCGAGGCTAGTTTAGCCTTACACTCCAGGTGACTTCGGAACCGTACGTCGTCTGATATGTCGACACCAAGGATCCCGATACTTTCTGAGATGAAGAGAGATGTTCCTTGGAACTGCGGCACCATGACAAAAGGATCCTTTTTGGCGGAAAATGCGCAGGCCTGCGTCTTAGAGGGGTTGAATTCCACCAGGTTCAATCTGCCCCAGTGAGCAACTTGCACCAAGGAGTGTTCAATCTCTGACACAAGTCTAATTCGGCTTTCCGACACCACGGAACGAGGGATATTCGCACGGCCGATTCGATACTGTCATCTGCATAGCAATGAATACTGGGAATATTCAGCATATCATTGATATGCAGAAGAAACAGCGTGGGAGACAGCACTGAACCTTGGGCTACTCCAGCATTAATACTCTTGGTATCGGAGCTGCATCCATCGACAACGACTTGGATGCTCCGTCCAGACAGAAAGCTGGATACCCAATTGCAGAGTCCCTCGGGGATACCGTAATTCGGGAGTTTTGTTAGCAGTGTCCTGTGCCAGACCCGACCAAATGCCTTGGCTATATCAAGACTGACAGCCAGAGCCTCCCCCTTGCTCTCGACAGCCTCAGCCCACCGGTGTGTTAGGTACACAAGAAGGTCACCAGCTGAGCGACCATGACGGAAGCCATATTGACGGTCACTGATCAGCTGATGATCGTCGAGGTATCCAAGGAGCTGGATATTTATGACCCGCTCCATCACCTTAGAGAGCAAGGAGGTTACCGCTATAGGCCTGTAATTTGATGGGTCTGAATTGTCACCCTTCTTGGGTATCGGATGCACATGGGCTAACTTCCGCAAAGACGGCACCGTTCCTGAGGTGTAGGAAAGCTTAAATAGGCGCATTAACACGGGAGACAACTCGGGAGCACACTTTTTAAGAACGATAGCCGGAATACCATCAGGTCCACTGGACTTCAGAAGAGAGAGAGAAGAGAGAGAAGCACACGTCTTATGATTTTTTAGGTGAAACGAACCTCGGGCATGATGCCCTCACACCGTGAGATGCTAGGCGGTGCAGCTCCCCCATCATCCAGAGTTGAGTTATGAGCAAAGAGATTACCCAAGAGATCGGCTTTCTCCTTTGCTGTGTGGGCCAATTGGTCATCCGGCTTGCGCAAAGGTGGAAAGGTGGTCCGACAAAAGTTCTCCTCGACAGCTTTGGAGAGAGACCAAAAAGCACGGCTCCCAGAGGGGTAGCTGATTAGTTTCTCTCCAATTCCACCGATGAATTTGAATTTTGCTCTGGCCAATGCCCTCTTTGTAGACCTCGATACAGCATTGTACTTTTTCCTTAAATGTGGGTATTAGGGTCCTTTTGGGCCCGAGCCACTGTCCAGGCACGAAAAGCATCGTGCTTGAGGCGAGTTGCCTCAGCACTAGGCCTGTCGTACCAGGGCTGACTCTTGCCGCCGAGACGGACTACAGAGGACAGATAAGGATAAAACACTCCATTCCCTGCAGTATGACATCAGCTACAGCGGCAGCACAGATGTTGGTGTCATTTGAGGAGAAGCAAAGCCGTATCCACGGGTACGACGCGAAGAATTCTCGCAATCCATCCCAATCTGCTGAACCATAATTGAATTGAGAAAACCTTGCGTGACCCACTGGGGCGAGCCCGTTCGAGTATAGAAAGAGGCGCCTCGGAACGGACTAGGCAGTGGTCTGATGTACCAAGAGGAGCATCAACGGACACCTGATAACCGTCTGGGTGGGTAGTAAGCAGAAGGTCTAACAAAGAAGGATCAGGGCCCACAACATCCGGTAAGTAGGTGAGTTCTGATACCAGTTGCGTGAGACCATGGGCCAGAGAATATTCATGGGCGGACCTCCCGGCTGGTTTGGTAGGACAGCTTGACCCTAGCCACTCAGTGTGGTGACCGTTAAAATCTCCTAGGACCACCAACTCGGAAGGAAGGATACCGCTCAAAGACTTTGTCGTTAGCGCATTGTATGTGCTCGAAAAACCGATTTGTCTCACCTACGCCGTGACGGTTGTTGTATAGGCATGCGTAGACACGGGATAGACCCCCCTTTTCTACGCACACCCACACCACAGATTCGTCACATAGTTCTATGGCATTAAGACGTCGACAGCAGATATCACCTCTGACGAATAGGCACACACCAGCGCGAGGTAAAAACCTATGTTCCAGCTTGTATCCAGGATAGTGAAGATACGAAGTGTCAGCCGGAGGTGATATCTGCGTTTCCGTCAGGAAAAGTAAGGCGGGCTTCGCCGTCTCTAGGTGGTGATGTACGGCGTTCAGATTGGAGTGTAGACCCCTGATATTACAAAAGTCCACTCGAAGTGTGGAAAGGGGTGCCGCTGAGAGAACCTTACCTTTATTTTTCCTTGCCATTTGTGATAATATTATAGGTGGGTATGTAAAAGAGTGCTGTAACATCGGCATCCAGTAGGGCAAGGAAGTTTTGCTACTGAACGCTGCAGAGGGATGGGTTGTGTGAAAAGCTGGCACGGGGGACGGAAGGGCCCCCGATCCCCCCCGAATATGCCTGCCGGGTCCACTCCGGTCTCCTACCCCGGCACGACAGACATCTTCGGGATTTTTCGCACAGTTAGCGGGACAGCCTCCCGGGCCGGAGATTAAAAGTGATGCCCTGGTTCGAGTCCCCTACTAACTGGCGGGCGGCCAGCGACAAGCCGTTTCATCGGGTCTCCCTGGCCCCCGCGCCAACCTGTCACGCCCAACCCTCTAACATGTCCAATACAAAACTGGGACCCACAGGATACCAATATTACAGCACTCGGACGAGGGGGAATGGCTCACGGAGTACTCTGACGGAACACAGCCCAGAGGCTGCTTAGCGCCATGCAGACTCATCTCCGTGGGTGGTCGCTAACCATTCGGGCCGAGGCCCTACCACCAAGCAATTTCGGCTGCACTCTTCGCACCACCCGGGAGGCACGTGTAGGGTCTCTAGGGTATAGCCTACGGACGTGGTGCAGCCAGACCCCTAAAACGCCTTGTACGACACCCATGAATGTAAGGGGTTGGTGCTATTATACTCTGCCGGACACCACACGGCCAATGGGCCATGAGAATTATATTCCTAAAAACATTCTTGGTCTGATGATGATTACGGAAGGTAGCTATAAGAACTACCGAACGCAACAAGATAACCCGATGGTGTTTGGGCTCTTTGGAATGGTCTTGATGAGTAGGTACTATATTCAAAAGATTCGCGATAAACGCTTGTTGTGTGTTTCATATAGTTGCGTGCATCATAGCATTTCGTATTCAGAAAAGTTTTTCGTATGTTATCGCTGTCCACCAGGAGAGCTGGTCGCTTATCACTGACACAGTCCGAACCCCCCCCCCCGATGTTTTCCCTCATCGTAAAAGGAAAGGTGCGACTTTAAATACAAATTAATATTACAAGTCATGACATGCCGCGACCAAATTTATGTCAAATAATAGATATTGATGTCCTCTACAGGAAAGTATAGGTAAGTCAGCCAACGATTAATTATAGTGGAAGCTTTTAGTGAGAATATTCGGCATTTGATATTAGAATTGTGGTACTTCGTTCACTTGTTCTGTAGACCTATTAGAGATATTTGAGTCGCATGAGCTGAATTTTGGTTATTGCGGAGAAAAGTTACAACCTAAGTACCTAATGATATTTTTGTAAGAAGAAAACAATTTTTTTCGGAATACTGTCGTGTACGTTATCAATGAAAGGGTTTCAGAGCCGGTTTCAAAAGTATGTTCAACTATTACCTTTCATCCACTTATTTTCTAATAATCCAATTAGTATTTTCAAAACATACCTTGTTTGGATTCCTCCAGGTAGGAGTATACTAGTGTAAAAAGTACATGGTACCATAGTAGGTACCTCTTACGCTCGTGGATATCGTACAAGGCGACTAATGTTTTTGAGGCAAAGCTTCTAGAGTCTGGAAAACGGGCAGCAGCGTTTGTTTGTTATATTTATAACATTGCGATCTCCAACCCGCCTGCTAAGCGTTTCAATAACCTTCCCTTTCGTGGAAGAGGCCTTAGGTCCTGCAGTGGACTGTTATGAGCTGTGATGATGACCTATAATGAATAATATAAAATTTATTTATAGATATCCAGTTATTTATGACCCGTTAGAATTTTGTCTGGTGGCCGGGTTTTATGGCCATGCGATACCTAAAAGTGCGAAGCACAATGTGTAAAATTACAAAATTTAAAAACCTGTCAACTAAAAAAGACGGAAAAGTATCTACGAAACAATAATTCCTCGATAAGTATCGTTTAATCTCAATAATTCCTCAATAAGCCATGCCATCTTGCCCTAAGTTTTCTATATCCTCATAGCCATTCATAGGCATTGATGTTTGCGGTTCCAGACCATGGGATATTATTAGGCCCAACGCTCATTGGCGGGACGGCACTGCAAGGGATTTTTTTGGACGAGTAGTTTCGACTAGCTTTTGCCCGCAACGAAATCTATACTAAAGATGAAACGGATATCCGGTTACTATCCGGTATCCGGCCTATCCGGCGTTAATTTACTATCCGGCCGGATGCAGGATAGCAAAAAATGGATGAAAAGTAAAAAAAAGATTTCATTCATAGGAAAAAGTAATCCCAAAAATTATAAATATTCCTTTATCGAAGCACTGCTGATTAGGTACCTACCCGTTGTTCATTTAGTAGGTAGGTAGGCAAAAAAATATTTTTTGCAAAGTTAATCTAAGGTAAATAAAGAAAAATTGTATTGTAATATTGTTGTAAATTGGGTTAAAATACGAATTGCTCATTGAGAGGTAGTATGCGGTTTCGTTTTTCTTCTTATACGCGCTTAAGAGAATCTTTCACTACACTCTGGTCGATGCTGGGGCTAATTACCCGTATTTCGAATCGAGGGTTCCGCCCGAGGTCGGAAGAATTGTTCAGAATAAAGTTCAAATTATTTGTATTGAACGAAGACTTGAAATCACATAAACACATGCAGTTGTCTAATTTCCCACCCACGCTCATAACTTGCACAGACTTGTTCAGAGACTATGTCCTGCAAAATATCCGGCCGCCGGAGATCCGGCCATCGGGCTTATGGCGTGGCCGCTTATCCGGTATCCGGTATCCGGCCAGAAAACGATCCGTGTCATCTCTAATCTATACATAGTATTATATAATGTCTGTCTCTCTGAATTTATGTACGAGTAGGTATGTATGTTTGCTTAGATTTTTTAAACTACGCAACGGATTTTAATGCGGTTGTAAACAATAGATAAAGGAAGGAAGGTTTATAGTATGGGTCAACTTCAATGGAACTTCTGGGAATATACGCACATTCAGGCGACTGAAAGATCCAATCTGGTCAGGTTCCCTTCTTAATAGAGTCACTGAACTCAGGTGGCAGTCGTTCCACTATAATTACCAATGATCCAATCTGGTCTGGTTCCCCTGTGATCAGATTCCCTGAGGTCAGATAGCTCGCTCCATTGTAATTACCTGATCTACCAACTCGTAGAGCACAATCGGACAATTAACGCTAAGATGACCATTGCTGTAAAGGATGTTTGTTACTCCTTTAAGGAAAAACTACTAAACGGATTTTGATGAAATTTGGCAATAATATAGCTTACAGCCCAGGATAGCAGTGAAGGATGAACTAATCTTCATTAGGTACCGGGTCTTACGCTTACAACAACGCTTAAAATTCATAATGAAAACAATCTCGATCGAACAAATAAGATATACGAGGGGATAAGCCCCAGCGTCTGGGCCCTGGGTGGCCATTGGGTTGAACATGTTGATTAGACACCTAATGAAAAAAGAAACATAAAGAACACGTTTAATATTGATAAGGAAAAAACCTGCAAAAACTTTAGGTGCCTAACGATTTTTGGATTGAAGCGAACAATGAATTTGAATTTGAGGATCGTTGCCCCCAAAGCGTATATAATTATACCTAGCTCTATAAAACTCGTCTCGCTTGTTTTCTGGTTTGTCCGGACACAACTACACTGCATGATAGGTCATTCTTTGTAGGACTAACGGACGAAACTTGTAAACCTAGATTCTTAGGTTATTTTATGTATTTAAATACACAATAAACTGTTAAATAAATAATTATTTACAATATTGACATAATGAAAAACAACACAACAGCTACAGCTTATTTCATAAGAAATATCTTACGGCAGATCTACGGAAGAGGCAGAGCAAAATCAGAATGGCAGACGGCGTGCACCTTAAAATACTAACTACCTAATACTAAAAAAAGAAATATATACTACAAATGAACTTAAAATACGTAATTAAATATATAATGCATACATACATACTTAAATACATACATACATATTTATTATGGATAACAAATGGAAAGATAATACTCTTTAACTCGCTTTTTAAACATATCAAGTGAAGTACTAATGAGTACAGTAAAGTAGGTTAGACCCACAGCTTAGAGTAGTATATACCAGTTTCATTAACTTGATGGGTAAATACTGACATTGAGTCACTCGCCCTTCAGTTACTGTTGTGGACTGTGGCTATTGTTTTGTTGTGGTTTGTTTAATATAGGAATTCATTTAGATAACGAGTAGGTACATTATCGTTATAGGTAGGGCTCAAAACAAAATGTAACTTTTAGTTTAAATTTATAAGTAATGTAGAACTACAATACTATTAATTATACTACTACATAGTTCGTCCGCGTCGCTATACGGACTTCGTCCGCGTCGCTTCGCTTCGTCTTCGACTCATTTCGTGATAGCATGCTGGAGATACCTGCCAATGCAATGGACTTCTACCATAAATCGTTTGCGTTGCAGGCGGCTAGACTCTGGAACGCGTTGCCCCGCGATATTAGATGTGTGGAATCACTGAACACATTTAAAACTAAAGTAAAGCAGCATTATTTAATATCTATAGTGGGGTAATTGTGGCTGCTGTGGTTCTGGGTTTTTCTTTGGGTTTTTATCCTTTATTTATGGATTTGTGGGTATTTGATTGTAGAAGTGTAGGTGTTTTATTATAATTATTGATTTGTGTGCACTACCTGTCTGCTGCTATAATTCTGTTTTTTTCCATACCGAGGTTGTCTGGAAGAAATCACATTAATGATAAGACCGCCCTTTGTACTACTTACCATATATTTTGTATCTGTATTTGTGTTCTTTGGTGAGCAAATAAAGAGTTTGTATTGTATTTTTGCCACTTCGGACTCCAGCTTTTTAGAGTACATTACTGAACTGATCATTGAATGTTTTTCTTGGTCGTCCTTTAAGGGCTGGTTTTCCAATTTCGCGCTATATACCTCTTTCGTCAATCTTCTTATTCATTCGCTCTACGTGAATGAACCATATCAACATTCCTCTTTCTATTTTTGCCACTAATATCATCATAGCAAATAGCAAGGTAGCAAATACATTACATCTTCTCGTACGCGCCTATTAGCACGTGGGCTATAATTTATCCTGTAATGTGGTTCCTGCGGGAACGATTCTGGAACGTTGTGGCCGTATTTTACGCGTACGAAGTCGCAGCAAAAGGATGGATGTTTGGATGTTTGTTACTTCTTCAAGCAAAAACTACTAAACATATTTTTGATGGAATTTAGTAATAATATAGCTTATAGCCCAGAATAGCCCATAGGCTATAATTTATCCAAAAATTCGACGTGGTCCCCGCGGTAATGGCTCTGGAACGAATTTTACGCAAATAGAGGCGTGGGCAAAACCTAGTAATTATGTAAATCTTGAGTTTTCCTGCTAAGAATGGAATTTTGCAAATTGTTTCTTATTCGTTTTTAGATAAGAAGACAGGACATGTCGAATTAATTTTAGCCAACCTTTATCCATTTGTCATAATAAAACCCTCATTGGACACTATATCCTCTTAGAAAATTACAACCGATTAAGAACATATCTACCATATCAATGAAGGGTTCTTTGCAACGAGTTGACACCTCCTATTTCTACCTTCTGAACTTAACGTAAGTACATTTTGAAATTTAGTGTACGGATTTATATCCGGTTTATCAAGCTGACTACTTGCTTGTTTGCTTGCCTCAAAAAGACATTGGCAGTAAATTCTACTTGTCATAGCAAAAGACATGTCACAACTACTGTTAGTATTAGTAGATTAGTAACATTCATGGATACTTTTCACCGGTATAGCTTAGAATCACTTACCTTTTCGCGGGTGTTTAATGAATTTAGAATTTAGTAAGGAGTTTTTATTGCATCTCAATTCCATAGCAAAATTTTATCCTTACCTATTTGGAACTTAAACAAATGATTACGCGACAAAAACTTTTCCATAATGGTCTACTAAATAAAGAGCGTCGGTGGCCGAGCGGGTTACAGTATCCTACTCGTAAGCCAGAGGTCCCGGGTTCGAATCCCGCTGCGGTCATGTACCAATGACTGTTTTCTGAGTTATGTAGGAACATTAGTTGAATACTAACCGATGCTCGTACGGTGAGGGAAAACATCGCGATGAAACCTGCATATTCAGACGACTGGATGTGTATCCATGATCCAATCTGGTCAGGTTCGCCTGGCAGCAGGGTCATGAGGTCAGATGGCAGTCGCTCCACTGTAATTATCTGACCTGCCATATCCTGAATCATGGTCAAGGCGGACCCCGGGCCCTCGTGCGCGAGAGCACAACCGATGATGATGGTGATAATGAAATTGTCCATACAAGCAACCGAAGCCGGGCTTTGTGGCAGGTCGCTTAGATGGACACCTGCAAAGGAGCCCGTCGTATACGCCGGCGCTGGGCTCCCGCAGTCTGACCGCTATCTAGCGTAGGCATTAAAAAACTACTACCTATCTGTGGTTCGTGACACTCCGCTTAGGCCTAACATCCCCCGCGCAATTGAGCTCTTGCGTGGAGCAATCAGCCGTGTACAACCATCAACGTTTTTTGCCCCATTTACGTTGGATGAGGTGATAAGAATCTTACGCAAGACAAGTCCAAAAAGTACCAAGGACATTCACGATTTCCCCACATCAATATAGCCTACCCCCAAACTTTCTGCTCGTGTGAAGGGATGAACAATTCTATTGTTACCGGCCAGTATCACGACAGCCTTAAGAAAATAAAAGTGGTAGGTATATAAAGGTAAGGGCAGCAAATTGGACTTAAAAAGTTATAGGGCAATCTATTGTTACTACAGGATAAACCTGTGGGGGATGGCTGCTGACAGGGACCAGCCCTTCATAACACAGAAGAAAGTGGTTCGTATGATGTGCAGAGTCCCACCTGACGAGCCCGCACGCGAGTTGTTTGTTAGGTTGGGAGTACTGACCGTTCCTTCACTATTCATACTTGAAATTGCCAAATACGTATGGAAGAACCCAGCCGAGTTCCCTGTCGCTGAACGGGTCTCTGCAAACTCTTGCGTGTAGATTGCAGAAATCTGAGAACTCCGTTAGAGCTATCCATGTATTTTCATTAAAGTCCCTGATGAAATAAAACATTCAAAATCATAATGTGGATTCAAACACAAGCTCAAGTTATTTTTGGCTGGGAAGGCCATTATTCAGTGAGGGAATTCCTTGACGGATGAACTTTATTCATTGTTCTAATGAATGTTAATATTTTCTATATTGAAATTAACAAAATGTGTTAATTTTATTATTTTGATAACAGAAATTACGATGTATAGTTAATACTAAATAGTAATACTTAATAATAAATATGAATATAGCATAAAAAAATTACCGTGATAGTTTGAAACACCCGCCATCGAGATACGCGAACCGGGCGAAAGCTTCAACCTTATATTGAGGATCTTTCAGCTATCCGCACGAGCCCTTTAGATAGATGTATCCGGGCCGTTTCCTCAGCCTGACGAACTCGCGCCTATTCTTTGTGGAACACGAGCCGCTTTAGTTCAACCTTTATTATGCGTACGGCTAAGGAATAGAACACGTTACCTACGAGTGTCAAGGCTAGAGTGAATAGGTTGTTCCTAGACAGACATGCTCCACCATCGGCTGCATCGTCACTTACCACCAGGTGAGATAGAGGTCAAAGGCCTGGCTAGACTCACTATATAATGAAAAGTTTAAAACAAAACGCTAGCGGAAGAAGACTCAAGTAGGATCGACCAAGGTCTCGGTTTCTAAGGAATGTTTGATTGGGTAGCTTCTGTATAGGTACAACTTTTTACCGACAGTTGCAAGATAAGATATATGTAAGACGCGTTTAGTCTACATTTTACCGATCCTACTTTTGACATCATAGTCTATTATTGACCGATTCTGCAACGACGTGAATTAAGTAGTCGACGGAGGCACCTATCAGAAACGTAAAATAATGTGGACTTAACAACCTGTTTACCTAGTCTTCATTACCTATTTACCGCCTTGTACTGTACTTTCTGTATGAATCAAACCCGATGTCTGAAGCGAATATTATTCAAACACGAATGACGACTTTGTGTATTGAAGTTGTTCAGTATCAGGCAGGCGTAACAATGTTCAACTACGTCAATTAAGTCATCTTTATAATAGGTAGAATAAGACAGTGATAAGTTGACATCGCTTTAAAAAAAACCAAGTATTTTGTTGTGTTGGCAACTTATGCCAACAGACATATGATAAACAAAAATTTTAAAAATTCTTATTCTGCTACTATTTTTTCATCGCCCTAAATAATTTTTTGTAAATATATTCAATGCACAGACACAATTTTTGACTGTTTTATTAGTCAATGCCAACTAATCGTGGTTCTATTCTAGCACCCATCAGAAACCTTAAATAATCTAGACTTAACAATCTGTTCAAAAACGGCAGACCTCTCACCCAGTCAGCAACGGAACCCTAAAATCTAAAAATTAAAATTCAAAAATTTTCAAAGCCATTGGGAATGCCCAACAAGGAAATTCTTGATGGTCAGAAATGGAAGTTCCATTTTGTAAGTAAAACCCATAAGAATGAGGTCATTCGATAGTCTGCGTGTGAAACTTTACCATACGTGTACTTTCAACATTGGTAATGTTTCAAATGAAATTTCCAAAGACTTATTAAATTTCCATACTTTCCGACGTCATATTTATCGTGACGTCACTTTATTAGTGGTCAAACCAGAGTGTAGTGTAGGTACAGGAGGCTCTGCTTGTTGGACCTATGATGACATCAAAGGGAAGTGAAAAATAGTACGTCATACTAAGCGAACGTCATGTAGATTAAGCGCTGACTGTTTTTATGTACCTATACGTCATAAGATACCGAAATAGGAAATAGCATAGGTCCATGACTTTGTTACGTAACAAATTTAGTGTTTCTGATGAACTGAAACTGGTCGGAGGCGAGAAAAAAATGCTACATCCAGTCTTGACAATATCGCTAACAAAACGAGATGATAATAGTTACTCAGAACAGGCCCAAACGCATTTGCACTGCGGTGCACTGTGTGACGAGGTGCTACAATGGATTTTGTATGGTTGGAGTGCGTCTAGCTTAGGGTTGCCAAAAATTTCAAGAAGAGTAGTTATATGAGATTTCCATTTAGGATGTCAAAAATAGTATTCATGTAAAAAATACAGTACGTATCCTTTATTTTTTATTTATAAGCAGATTTTTGACAGTTAGTATGACACCCTTGTCGAAGATTCTTTTGCTATTTTACCGGAAACACCTAAGAAAGTCGTTCTATTTTTCCAAGGCAATTAAGTAAGTGTCACGAGAGCGGCTCTATAGCTAACTAAATGGAACCCATCCAAATGGATAGTGCTTCGTTTTTCGAAGAATAAATCCTTCCATAAGCCTTAAACCTTTTTTAAATAGCACTTCGCTATAGCTGAAGGGAATGATATCAATCGCCGTATTTAGTGGCTACCCGTAAGCTAATTACGTAACTCTGTTGCCAACAGTTATCTGATTTCAAATTCAAATTTATTTCAAATTCAAATTCAAATTTATTTTATTTGTGGTAACACAGGTAAAAAAGATGTTACATTAGATATATATGTGCTCATCTGTGACCTGCCATTCGGCGTACAAATTTAATATAAACATTTAATTATGATTTTAAAACAATGTCAAACTGTAATTAATTAGGTAAATAATAATTGAATATAATATAAACGTGTAATGCCTAATACAGTTAAAATAATAATATAAACCTTCATGTCATACACTTAATACAACTGTGTCTAAAATAAATAATTATTAAAATAATAACAATATTAAAAACAAACACAAATCTAGATGTCAGGTATGTATAAAATAATAAAAAAAAATAAAAAGCTATCATTTCAAATAATAAAAGATGGGCGAAAGTGTAAGTGTTTTTTTATAAAAAGTTATTTTACCGTGTACAATTGCATTTGATCTATTTAATAGTTTCAGTTTATTGCAATGGAATTTTGTTAGCTACTGAACCGATGAAATCGATGATACGCCATCGCAAAAGTAACAATTTCAATTATTGAAATCAGACAATTGTTGGCAACAGCGTGACGTAATTAGCCTACTAAAATTACAGGTTCAAACAATTTAGAGAATCTGGTATTTTGGTCAAGGCTATTTCTGTATTGTGGTGGTGGCCTTTGCATTGGACATAATATTTATAAATATGAACAACTGTGTTGTCATCAGTAGATTCCAAGAAAATAACAATAACCTAGACAACTTTTGTATGAGATAACGTTAGTTCCGCCAATCTATAGTGTTTTTTTTTATATAGACAAGACAGGCATTTGACCGCCATCTCACCTGTTGGTAAGTGACGATGCGGTCAAAGATGAAGAATGCCCGTCTTGGAACAGCTTATTCACTTTAGTCTTGAAGGCATCCAGATTATATTGATCAGGGAATACACTCGCAGGCAACGCGTTCCATTCCTTAGCCGTACACATTATAAAGGCCGAGCCAAAGCGGCTCGTGCGGATAAACCTTGTTTTAGCCGTGTAGTCTATTTCTGTGACTAATTCGAAAAATAATTTAAAAAATCTCTCCACATGCTTTATTAGAATAAAGTGGGAAAGTTCCAAGCGGCGATTCTTTTGACACCGCACGGCCCTGATTTATCGTGCAAGGAATCTTTAAAGTAACATTTTGGAGATTGTGTAAAATGGTATTTCCGTTTACAAATATTGGTATTATTTGATTTATTGTCATGCTATTTTTTATTTGATTTTATTTGGTTATGTTAGTCAGGTGTAACCCACACTCTGTAAATAACAAGTTAACGGTTTTCTGGAAAGGTCGTTATTAGCGTTAATACAATAAAAGTTAGTATACAAGGAAACTGGATGGATATGAATGTAGACGAACACAACAGTAGAGGTTGATGTCGACCAAAGAAAATTGACTGGGTGATATGCGTTTGAAACGAGAGATAGACGAGACACATACCGACCCCACTAAGTTCAAAGTGATTTATTTGTTACATAGATGTGTTTACATAACTTAGTTGTTTTAAAGTTAAATGTCTCTCCTAGCCCTATTTTGAGTAATAGGGCGGTACAATATACGTATTGTAGGTTCAATATGCTGTTTCGTTTGCACGAAATATCATAATCATCCATCATCAACAATTCAGCTGCAAGAAGTCCCCAGAAATAAAAAGAAGAAGAAGATTTGCCTTAGACTTAGCATGCTGAATCCATTGGAATCTATTAACGTAAAATATAGAGTTAAATAAAGACTTTAAACTTCTCAAATTGAGTGCCAGTTCCGTAGGAAGGTAAGTCAGTTCCGACGTTCTATAAAACTCAGTTATATCGGTAGTAGCATTGTGCAATATGACTAAGAAAGAAGGGATAAGTCACCACATTAACCTTGCTTTAAGCATTACGACTCAAGTTTTAAAAATGCAATTACTTTGACCAAAATCAAAAAAATTTGACTTAATTCAAAGCCAGCAAGTCATAGGACAAACATCATGGAACAAACAAAAGTTACCACCAAACAAAAATTACCTCAAACAATTGTGTCAATCAATTTGATGTAAGTAAATAGTGAATCATCGGGGCTATACAAGATGAAACGAGTTTAATACGAGGAAAGAAGTGGGGTCTTTATAAACATTGGTATAACATATAACAGTCATAGTAGCGAACCTTCGTATTAATTCAGAAGTGGTTGTGTTAACTCGTGTTGGGTGAAGAAAAGTTTGAAGTTCGGTTCTTTTTATTGAAATACTCGGTTCATTTCGCCACAAGAATGGATACGATATTTAAAATATTCGGTGAGTTTAGTGTTCTTAAAATTTTATTTAAAATTCAGTTACAATTTTATTTTTAAATTCATCAAAATATAACAAAATATAGTGTAGTTTATTAAATGTAGGTGTCATCGATTAGTGGGATATGTAACACATGTGAATAATTATCGTTGAAACAATGATCGTTAGTTATGGGTGATTAGATATTCATAAAACTAACATTAGTTATGTAGAACACATTTTGTATAATATATTGTGATTACTTATATTAATGACACAAAAGTATGTGTATTTTTTTATTAATTAATGTATCTTGTACTAGTATTTTTATCGGGATGGGTGGCATCTGTTATTTTGATGATTTAGCCATGGGAGTTTCCACTTAATATAATTAGTTGTGCGTAATTAAAGTTAAATAAGCACAATAGTAGAATAAAAGCAGTAAGTAGTTTTCAGTACATGTGGTCGGTATAATGCTAACCTCCACTTTAGATCTAATCTCCTACCTATTGGTATCATGAAAATTCGAACGGGGAAATTTATTTTCTAATTTTAAGATTATAAATTGTTGAATGTCCTAAATATAAACTCATACGATGTCAAAATTTAATGTCAAAACGATAGCAACTAAACATTCAATAATTAAATAAATGTCAAAATAATGGTCTAGTCAAATAATCAACCCACAGTCGCCCCCGGCGCAAAGGTACCCATCACGTAGGATTGGGTAGGGACAGGGTATCCCTACCCTCTAGGATATGTATTTTGGAAGTTATTGTGTTAATAGGTTGATCTTAACTAGCATTTGAGCGATGTCGCAAGCTTTTAACTCGTTTGGTGTGTCTCCTAATATTGTTGACGAAGCGAGGTTTGAGGTCTCTAAATCTGGTTGAACAGTCTCGGGAGCCGAATTACACCCCGTGACGGTATAATATTAAATAGGGTTGAACTAATATCTTCATTTTCTTGCATAACGATTTTTTTCCTTGCATAAGTATTTCATAATAGCAAGTTCTCAGCTGTTTTCACCCGATCGCAGTTCGGATCTTAGTAAACAACCAACTTGCCCGCGGGATCCTATTATTTTAACGGAATAAAAGTTGCCTATGTTACGCAGTGATAATGTAACATTTTATTAGTAAAAGAATTTTTAAAATCTATCTAGTGGTTTCTGTGTTTATTCATTAGAAACAAACAAAAATACAAACATATGAAAATACAACTCTTTTCTCTTCATAATATTGGTAGAGATAAATAATGAGAATAGATTTTTTCTTTAAATTATTTTTATTAAGCATTTTCAATAACCTTCTTGTCTTTATTTGCAGCACTGTTCGCAATCCAAGCGGTCGCGACGTCGGCCCGCAGTCAAGGCGCATTCAACCAAAGGTTCGACAGTTACCCTACCTTCCAGTCCTTTGACCAAGGCCCCGATTGCTCCTCTGAGGAATCCGAGGAGTCCAACGCTGGCTACCCAAACTATGAGGACCACGACTCTGGCAAAGCACCAAACGCGTTCATGGACAAAATGGACAAAAATTCCAATCACAAACACTATGGGCATGAGCAACACGAATCCGATCACCATGAATTTGGCCACGATTACCACCATTTCGGTCACGGTAATCCACACACTACTCACGAAAGCTCCTCTCACGAATCCACTCATTCTTTCGATGTCTTTGGTCCAAATCACCATCCTCATGACCACGCACCGGGCAAGCCCAAGTACCCCCACCATGACCATAATAAAGGTCAATATGACTTCCATAGACCTTCCGCACACGATACCAAGCAGACCACAAAGTATCCACACCATGACTATAATAATGGTCAATATGATTTCCATGGACCTTCCGCACACGATACCAAGCAGACCACAAAGTATCCCCACCATGACTATAATAATGGTCAATATGACCACCACGGACCTTCCGCACACGATACCAAGCAGACCACAAAATATCCCCACCATGACTATAATAATGGTCAATATGTCCACCACGGACCTTCCGCACACGATACCAAGCAGACCACAAAGTATCCCTACCATGACTATAATAATGGTCAATATGACCACCACGGACCTTCCGCACACGATACCAAGCAGACCACAAAATATCCTCACAATGACTATAATAATGGTCAATATGAACACCACGGACCTTCCGCACACGATACCAAGCAGACCACAAAGTATCCCCACCATGACTATAATAATGGTCAATATGACCACCGCGGACCTTCCGCACACGATACCAAGCAGACCACAAAATATCCCCACCATGACTATAATAATGGTCAATATGACCACCACGGACCTTCCGCACACGATACCAAGCAGACCACAAAATATCCTCACCATGACTATAATAATGGTCAATATGACCACCACGGACCTTCCGTACACGATACCAAGCAGACCACAAAATATCCCCACCATGACTATAATAATGGTCAATATGTCCACCACGGACCTTCCGCACACGATACCAAGCAGACCACAAAATATCCTCACCATGACTATAATAATGGTCAATATGACCACCACGGACCTTCCGCACACGATACCAAGCAGTCCACAAAATATCCTCACCATGACTATAATAATGGTCAATATGACTTCCACGGAGCTTCCGAACATGACCCCAAGCAGACCACAAATGATGATTCATACGGCAACCAGAATTGGAACGATTTGGCCTGGATGAATTGGCAATCGACAAATAACGGAAATAATAGACCATCGTAAGTAACAATCATTAGCGATTATTCCAAATTTCCGGGTGAATTGGCATGCTCATCTCGTTCGTCAGAATGAATTGTCTCTGATATCTAATTCTTTCGTTTACTTACTTCCTTTTTTCTACAATCTTTCCTTTTATAAAAACCGCGTTCATAATTAATAGCAACAGTATAGGCATCACCGTGAATTGGTTTGGGAACGCATGTTCGTCATATTAATTTTCTACAAATTGCATGGATCTCTTCCTCTCTTTTCTAAGGTGGCAAGCAAGCTTACAATTTAACTGATAATATTTAGTTACCGCAGTATCACTCCCGTGCCGCCGAGTCTATGAAAAACACCCTTCTTAAAGAACTCTTTCTCTCTCTGCTATCTCCTCCTTTTCATTTCCTTCTTCAATATTTCCTTTTCTGAACAACACACAAAATAAAACAAACTTGTCAACCTGATATCAATTCAGGAGATATTTTCTCGCTAGAATAATGAAAGACTTCTCTTCCTCTGTTTAGACCGTAACATAAGCGTGGACCGAAACGAAGATATGAAAAACACACTGTTTTTTACCTTACCCTATAATCACCAGCTGTGGTTGGGAAACACTTCACTCACCTACGTATAAGTAGGTTTAGAACCTATTTAGAACACAAAATAGCGCGCTAGCAATTGCCTGAAACTTTATAAAACCGCAACTATAGAAATGATGTGACCGCAATACAAAATTCTAAGTACTTAGCAGTAGTACCGCAGTAGGTAACACCTACAAGGCTGAATTTCCGCTTTTATCCAGTGTACAGGTCGTACTCATAGTGCTGTGTCATCACTGTCATCCGCTACCTGTATTGTGATCTATATTGTTAAATGCAATGTTTCAACTGACTACACAGGCATGAATGTTTCTTCTTCTCTATTCTTTTCTTGCTGACTTTGTTCTCCGCCTTACAGCTAGTATATCAAACTTTTATTAAGTTAGTTTATAATACCATTTCACTATTTATGAACCCACCGTACTTTGATGTAGAGGAGGCTTAAATTTATTAGCGCCGATAATATTAAAAATGTTAATAAGTCAGCAGTCACTGGTTTCCCATCAGCCGGCGGCTGATGCTGTTTTTGGGATACGCGGGTAATGAAATCCATACGGAAGAGGGTAGTAAAGCGATACACCCCGTGTCGACTTTGCCCAAACACCTATTTCTCCAGCGGGTCATGATTGAAGTACCTAGAGTAGATAGAGTGACTCTTTTTACGACCATAACACAATCAAGTATAATGTCATTCAATTCACAAATATAGAGAGTAGTCACCTAAAGTTTATCAATACAGTTATCATTGTTGAAATTTGAATCATAACTTATATTGTTTGGCCGAAGACATCGAGGGCATATGCCGAAGATCAACGGCACAGTGTAGCACAGCATAACATGTACCTACCTAGCTTTTGTAGTAGAATTAGGCTGGTATTAATAAGTACTTGCGTAACTGAGTGTGTTGACTAAAGGCATACCTAGTGTTGTAAAATATTGTACGAACGGGGTCAAAAAATTTCTAGTCTAGAGCTATTTACACTTTACTTTTTGGTTACTTTTCAAAGTTAAACCATTCTGAGCTTGCAAGGCTTGGCAAACCAATTTTACATAAAATGTTGTTGGTGGGATATGTTATAATCATATTAAATGCCAATTTATGGCTTTAAATTTTGGCCAAAATGGATAACAAAAAAACTGGAATGGTCATCGAACTGAGACTGACTGCCCTTAAAAATCAAGGTACCTAGTAAAAGGTAGCAAACTTGACTTGTCTGTCTGTCGACATTGAATTATTACACGATTCTTTATATTTAAACTACACGATGATATTAGTTACCATACAAATGCGCAGAAGCATATGAAATATGGCAATTGTGTTAGTGTCTAACTAATTGTTGTCCTTTAAAGACGTCGATGTTTCTTCTGCAAACCGGTTCTACTTGTCTGCCTTTGTTTTGATATGCGGGTTTAATCTATATAACTGTGCTTGTACATTGAATATATTTACAAAAAATTATTTATGGCGATGAAGAAATAGTATAAGAATAAGAATTTTTTAAATATATGTTTGTATTTATCTGTTTGTACACGCTAGCCTCCGGAACTACTAGACGGATTTGAATGAAACTTTTTTTGTTGTGTAGCTATTAAGCCTGGGCAACATATATAGCATAACTGGAACACCTGATGTAGAATCATAAATATCAGCTAAACTATAAGAAATATGGAAATGGCGCTGAATGGATTTTGATGGGCTTTTCACAGTTTGGTAGTTTGGGGTCCAACTTAAAATCTAGGCCATGTTTCATCTAATTCGGTTGGGTAGAACCAGAGATACAGCAGGACCTTTCCGTAATACTAGCTCTACTAGAGGTCATGTAAAATGGTCGCTCGGGAAAAAGATAAACTGCTCTAAAAGCGATTTCCGGACGTATTTAATAAGATATTATTGTTCCAGAACTTCACCTACCCCTGTGAAACTGAACCCCTTGCAGAGGGCTCCCGCAACAGTTGCCCAACCCCTAATCCAGCTCTGCCTCCGAAACTGTCCTGTGACGCCAGAGTACAATCCTGTATGCGGGTCTAATAATGTCACCTACACTAATCCGGGAAGATTCGAATGTGCCGTCAACTGTGGTGTTGGTAAGTCTATCTTTTTTGTTACATGCAGCTGTTGAGGCAGGTTTTCATTCCATAATTTTTTTTGGTCAAACACATTGAGTTTGGATTAGAAAGAAGCTTTTAAATTTATTGTATCTGTACTTAGAAACAGTTGATAAGGAGTTACAAACAGTGGCACAAACAATGGAAAAACCACAACTTCTTGTGTAGAGAAGGGGAAAAATTGTTGTATTTAATAAATGAAGATTCTTGCTTCAGACACGACACAAGATAGTAGTTGCGAATGAACAATTTTACTTTACTTTCAGCCGTCACATTGAGGTTCAAGTCGGCGTGTTCGCAACCTCCCACATCACCAGCTCCACCCACCACCACAACTACCACACGACCCACCATCCCAAGTGTACCAGCTACGGTCAGCCCAATCAAACCCACCAGGTTCACAACAATAGACGTCGCGACTCGACCTACCCCAGCTACTACCACTAAAGTCACCATCTCGAGTGACGTACTGGCCAGTATCTTCACCAACAACCCAGCTGGTACAACCACCACCACAGAGGAGAATTTCGAAGTTGACATCAGATACGAAGACTTGAGATTCGATGATGCGATGGCGGGTGACAATTTGTAACTCTAATAATGGCACCTACATCAAGTTTGGTCAGTATTCCATAACTAAGCGTGGAATTTTGCCTTGTGAACTTCTGTAGGTATTACCCATGTACTTATAATTTAAATTTAAAAACCACAAAAAATTTGATCACAATAAATTTTTGTGTAGACACATTTAGGAGTAAGCTCGTCTTAAGACTTACCACATGAAAGTCATAGACGGTTTGTGGTATTTAAAAAACCCAGTGATACTGCCATATAACTTATTACCATTCTACCTATGTACTTAACATACTAATATTTTAACTGTTAATATATTTTATTGTAAATTAACACTACTATTAACAAGATATATCTTAAAATGATGACATAATTATATCCTTCGTACTACAAGGTTTTTGTGATATTTATTGTAATGTAATTTGAATTATTAAATTGAATGCGTGTATGTTAGAGATGTAACAGCATGTTACAGTTAGGGATGGATAAACAAAAGTTTGTCTGTTTTTATGTATTTATTTCCACTCATTAGTCTTGTAAGTTTATGTATGTTTCATGCCGAGAATAATGTAATTCTAAAATGTGGACTGACTTTATGTAATCTATCGAATATTTTAAGCATCTAATAAAATTAATGCTATTTTATGTAAATGCGTGTTTATTTGTTGGTATTAATTCAATTATAAATACTGACAGACGGGTTTGGCGCATATAAATCTGTACAGAAGTTGGATTTTTAAGATTCACGAGGCATATTGTGATACAAGTGTGCTATATTGGTCCCTCATTACAGTCGAGGCGGTATTTGGCGCGCAAACCGCAGGCGAGCCGCAGATGCTTAATTGTCTCAGACCAAATAAGAAATAAAGACAGATTCCTGCGAACAACATACTGACGCAGCAAAACTAAAGTGAATAGGCTGTTCCTAGACAGGCATGGTCTATCATCGGCCGCATCGTTACTAACTACACCAGGTGAGATGGTGGTCAAATGCCTGGCTAGTCTAAATGATGATAAAAACTACGCCATGCTCTGTGTACATACACGGTCACATACATATTGACAACCAAAACTATATACACTCGATTGACAACCAAACTACGCCATGCACACCTGTTTACGAAACCAGCCTCATGTCACTGTTAACAGCGCGCCATCTTGTATAGAATCACAGAAACAGAAGTCCGGTTATTTAATACTTACCTCATTGCAAGATAATATTTTACGAAAGCTGTGAAAATTTTGTTCAAACTAACGCCATCTGTTGCATTTATTTAAAAGTAGCCAAGAATAAATTGTGGGTAGATGATATTGTGATAACTGCGAGTAGGCAAAATGCCATGAACTCATCTGAGCCGGTGACGGTGTCGCTGTTGTTAACAACAAAATGACATTTCCGGACTGAGATACTAGTTTCGATTTTGGCCACCGGGTCGGATAAGTTTGTGGCACTTTAGCATTTTTAAAATAAATCAAAAAGAAGGCAAAATCAAAATTATTTGTCCGTTCCATATAGTCCTCTGTGATTCTGTCGATTGATTCCGTGTCTGTCGCCAATTTGCTTTCACCCACCGCGCTCGTATCTGCCGATTAATTTCAATTTACCCTAAATACCACAAGCAATCTCCTTTTTCTAGTCTTTCCTATTTTTTCTTCTAAATTCCAATAAAGCTTTGTGCTGCAATAAAAATAAGTGTATATCTAGGCAGTTAAATAGATAAGCGCAAAATGTATTTCGAAAGGTGTCTAACCTCCGCAGTAGTGGTGATGGCAACGGTATCGCTGTTCGTGTGTCACACTGACAGTCGGACTACAGGTATTATATTTTCTATTTCCCTAGTGCATAAAATGTAGTACCTACCCATTTTGTAGAAAACGCCCGTCTGCCATTAGAGGGTCCCGAGTTCGTTTCTCAACCGAATGTAGATAATTGTAAGAAACCAATATTTCCTGGTTTCGGCTAGGTTTTGTTTCCTACATTCAGTTTTCACCCGCGCGCAGTTCGAATCTCTGTAATTAATCATGTATCCTGGGGGTCTATTATTTTTCCGGGGTCAAAAATACCCTAAGACACTCGGGATTCGGTGCATTCGGTTCGGTGGTTTCCGAGATTTTTACAAACTTTTCCTCTTTTCTTTTCCTCAATCCCTCAGTACCCAGCTTTCTGTTAATGAAAGAATTGTCGAAATCAGTTCAGTGCTTTCGGAGACTACCCTCAACATCCAAACTGAAAAAATGAAAAAATGTAGGTGCCTATCTCAACACTGGTGCCTATCTTAACCTTTGAGGTGTTGATCGCCGAAAATACTCAATATTGCTGCTGTCCATTTTCTGATTTAAAAGAATTGGTAGGTATGCGTCCATGACAATAGTCGCCTTGGTCTCTCGTCAGTGGATGGCGCTGGTATGGGTAGGTACTACATTCTGAGTTCCTACCCTCAAGCCTGAGACTAGCAATTTTTTTCCGATCTACCCTACTAGAGCTTCGACTAGACCCTAGAGATTTCGATCTACCCTGCTAGATCTTCGACTAGACTAGAGATTTCGATGAAGAACTACGGTCTACTCTGTCGGTCACTATTCTTATTCTCATCTATAATACTACTTACAATTCTTATCTTCACTTCATAGGCTTCTCATCACCTTGTACTCAATCCCCGAACTGCTTGCGGGATGTCATCCAGTCAGCATTGCCAGGCTTCATACTGGGAAGCGAAAAGATTGGAACTGAGCGCTTGGATCCCTTCTTGGTAGACAAACTCGACTTGGAACTGCCCGGGGACTTAAAACTGATGTTCTACAAAGGCCATGTTAAAGGTCTTAGCAAGTGCAAAGTGGAAACGGCAAGGTATGAACTTCATTTATGTTTCCAATTAACTTTCATGTGATTGGAGGACGATTCGTAATCGAATGGCCTGTGTTCGAACTGATTAAGGGCCTTGCAAGGGTTTCCTAATTTCTTTTCTGAATCTATGCGAGTCACTCCTTCTGGATCTGTGCTTCGGAGGACACACGCGGCAAGGTGACGATTGGTTTCCCCTGCTCTCCATTAAGGCCAATGGTTATAGTCAAAGTGCTTATCAAATAAATTAAATGCCGTATAAATACCAGAGACGGTCGCATACGATAACCAACATGACGAAATTTAATACAAGTATATAGTAGTTCTAATATTTATAGTAGGTAAATGTGTTTTGAAAATATCGCGCCTAATAATAATTCTTTATTTTAGCTACAAGGAGGAGACCCTCCAAATTCAGTACCGGTGCAATCTGACCATCGCAGGGAAATACAAGGCGACTGGAAATCTCCTCCTGTTCAAGATCAATGGTGACGGCGATACTACAATCAAGTGCAGTGAGTATTGATTCTTTCTCACAATGTTCATTTTCAAGAGGTTTTTGAAAGGATTTTGTCTATGTTCAGTAGCCCACATGGACGAAGTCAAAGATTAAAACAATCATACCTACCTGTCAGTATGTGAAAAGTGTCCCTAAAGAGTCTACACTAAAATATACCTTGTTACAATTACTTAACTCGGAAATCTCAATGTCTTTACAGAAGACATACATTTAAGAACCGTAGCAAAACTCGGTTTGACGCCAGGCGCTGACGGACGCGAATTGTACTTTCAAATCTTGAAAGCCAACACGACTCACAGCTTCGACGGGCGCGTGCAGTATACCATGAGTAACATCTTCCAGGGAAACCCCGCCCTAAGTGAGTATCTAATGTAACTCGTCTTCCAAATGAATAGTCACTGTAATAGCAGGCTCTTTTTCGTTTAAGTAAATTGGCCCCTACGAAGTATTTCCTCACATTTTGTTGCCATGACTTACTACACAAGGTCAAGACACAATATGAGTTGTTGTGGTACCCACATTTTGTATTTCATTTTGTCTTACTTAACCAGAGTGGAATTGCACGTTTTTAACGAAACAAGTAAGTAGCCGGTTTGGCAAATTACAAGTTTAATGCCAGGCCGAGCCTCATGCGGCGTGCGACGAATTCTTGAGTGGGAATTATGCGTCATTTGATGATTTTCATTTAATTTACTTATTCTTGTCTCTGTAACATTATAATCTATTGCTTGTTAAATATGATACTATAGTCTATCTAGTTGTTTTTTCCTTAGCAAGCAAGCATCCACCCTGTCCACCTAGTCAAAGCTCTCTTGTGGAGAATATGCTCTAAGGGTCAATTTTGTTGTACGTTATTATCCTTTATATTTCTAGGTAACGCGATCGTGTCGTTCATGAACCGACACTGGAAGACGGTCGCTGATGAATTCGGGCAGCCCATCGTCGATTTTGGAATAAAGTCAGTTATGAAGAACTTGTACAGATTAGTCAGCGTTGTACCTGCGAAACAAATAATTGGAGGCACATTTTTAAAATAAAAATGTATTAGGTATTACCTATCATGTAAAGATATCGAGTGACTGTTGTGTAAATGTATTGACTGTGATAAGTTTAGGTAAATACCTAATTGGACGACATTATTTGTATAAAATAATGTATTATAGACAGAAATTTCTATTTCAATTTGATGTGTCCTGGAGATACAACATATTTTAATTAAGAATGTATTAGGTAAATTATTAATGTAAAGAAATTCCGAGACTGTTGTAGAAGTTTAAGTACCTATTACTACAAGTAATTGGACAAGATTATTTGAATAAAATAATACGACAAAGTTATTTTTCAATTTGGCTTATGTCCGACTTCCGTCCCGTACCAGCAGGGAAAAGTGGGCCTGGGTAAGCCAACTATTAGCACTAAATAGTGGCGGTATTTAAAGTACCGCCATATTAGAGTAATGTGATATTACACGACGTTACGTTAGACACTGTACGAAGCGAACTATTCAATGTGCATTAAATTACTGCCGACATCCTGTACCTATATCCCGCTATTCGTTGGGTGGTCCTGTTCCACCTATCATTGACCTTCGTGTAGCTTAGTCCACGCATCAATACGGAGTAGAACCCAGCGTAGCGATCGATAGGTACCTATTTTAAATTCGATCTAGGTATTCAGTATGGAGAAACCACTACAGAATCTTAA
Source organism: Blastobasis adustella (assembly GCA_907269095.1). Taxonomy (NCBI): domain Eukaryota; kingdom Metazoa; phylum Arthropoda; class Insecta; order Lepidoptera; family Blastobasidae; genus Blastobasis; species Blastobasis adustella. The sequence continues at coordinate 12,171,726 of OU026130.1, forward strand.
TCAGTTACAGTCAAACATAAGGATTAAATTGAATCATTTCGTACAGGAAAATACTTTAATTCACACAGACATCAAGCTATTAGTATCTACTATTATTATTATTATTATTTCCTTACAATCTTCCTACATCAATAATCTGCAATGTTAGGTATCTACCTCTACATAAATAATCAGCAATGTTAGGTATCTACCTAACATTGCAGATTATTTATGTAGGAAAATTGTAAAGAAATATTAATACATGCAATGTGTCATCACTAGCAAGGCTAGTCATTTAAAAACTTACAAATCATATGTTACACTAACATCACTGTTAAAACATGGCAAATTGCAAACCAACACGTAAGTAATTAAAAAGGGGTTAGACAAAGTGGTCTACTTGTACGACAACGATCAAAAATGTAGTAGCAACACTGATAAACTTCAACATTAGTGTGATATCGACGGAGAACATGTCATAGACGAAAATACGCAACGGCCAAGCCTCGATCAGCTCCATAAACACTTTGGCTTGTACCCTCATGCTCCTCGGTAGATCATAATCCATTATAATTTCGTTCACAAGAATCTTGGTGTTCCGGCGAGTGGACTGAAGATACTCGCATGTGAACGACATCACGGCTACGCTCAGCACTGTCAGTACAGACCAGATGACGACGGTTATCAACTGCCCCGATATATCGTCAGGGGTCTTTATGTAGTGGAGGGTGGTCCATATAGAAACGACAATGTAGATGAAAGTAGACAAGAGATTCGCGAAGATTTGGAAGTTGAACACATCGTTCACTCCGGCGCAGGTTTCGCCTATAGTGTCGTACATGATTGCCAAGTCCCGGATCTTAGTGTTGTCCGGTGAAACACGGCCTATGAAGTTGAACTTCTTCTCAGAAACCATCTCTTTCTTGCTGACCGTGAAGACGGAGCTGATACTCTTCTGTTCGAGATCGAACTTAGCCAAATAGTCGTTAATGACTCCCAGCCTGGTCTTCAACATGTACACCATTTTGCAGAAGACGAATATTTCTAAATCTTGCTCAGTGTAAAGCACCAGGACTAGTATTTTGAAGGCATCGAATTTTTTATCGGTTAATATATCGACTATGCCAATGATCACGTGCGATAAATACAGTATTATTAAAAAAATTATAGTTTGCCGGCGAGATTCTTTGTAAAAGTCCTCGTTCATATTGATTCGTAGCATGTTGTCCAGGTTAGCCATGGAAGAAAAGATCCGGATAGTCGAGTTACTGATAAAAAACATTGTAGTTATTACCGAAGTGACATACTGAATGAGCACAACGATGGAGGGTATTTCATACACCGCATCCACGATGTTTCCCGTGCCGTTGATAGCTGTAGGGAAGTTGATGTACACGCAAAACAGAGCAATGAAAGCCAAGGATATAGTGATCCCGCTGAACTTCATCAACCAACTAGGTTTCACCAGATCATTGTCCACCACTCTAAATCTGAATATGCCAAATATATACTCGCAAATGATGGCTGGTTTAATTGTGTAAATTAGGTCCACGAATTTTGTTCCCTCATTCTCTTCTTTGACATCCTTTACTGGTTCCTCTTTCACTTGTTCCTCTTTTACTTGTTTCTCTTTTTCTGCTGTCATTTTGAGTTTTATCAGGGACGATTGGTGGTGAAATGAATAAAAAGCTAGCTTCAGGTACAAGGCTATGAACATGAAAGTTATCGATTTATTTGTATAAGGTACACAAACACAATTACGACATGTTTCTAAGTAGAAAGAGAATTAATTCAATTCCATTATAGTAATTAAGTACATTGGAACATGACTGTAATCCCATTAAACGTGTAAGGTGTTGTAATTACTTAGTTCGTCTTCGTAAGTGCCATATACCTACCTACTAAATAGGTACTAACTTATTGTGAGAGTGCCATGTAAGTTTAAGCTAATTTCGTAAAAGAGACAATAACTTTTGTCGAACACTTATGTACCAATGCAATTAGCCAAGAGCATTTGCTTAGTTCTTATCAACCCGTAGATAGATTCATGGATCTTGGAGAATCTAAAGGGAACGAAGCTACTGTGAATATAGAACACATACATTCAAGTAACTACATCGGATCAACAAAACCGGCTGTTTTTTTGCAAAAATTAAAGTTTTAGCTCTTCCGAGACGACGGTCGCATGGTTATTCTGGCGCTTTCGACATTCGAATTCGATTCGACATTTTGTCTTGCACTAATCTCCATTAAAAAGACACTGAACAAAAAACTTATTCTCGACGACGAATTTGGGATGTCACAGTGCGAGAATAGGCCCCCAGAAAAAAGCTAGTTCTTGATAATCACAATAATTATCGAAAATCAGCCTAGAAATAGTAGTAAACTATTTATAGATAACAACGTTTTTACAATAGGCCGGGCGGATATGACAGTTGGAGATGTCCAATTTTTAACAGTATGCAGCTAGAACGTCTTAGTCGTAGACAACGAGATTAGTACCTAAGCAATATAAAAATTAGAATGTGAATAAGTGCCTACGCGTGCGAAAAGTATCTAATACAAACGCATATTTATCATTTAGGTACACTAGAAACGTAATCGATAGCAACAACAATTTGCATACAAAAATGGTTTTCATTTTAACTTTTAAATTTAATTGTAGATGGGATGAAAGTTCTAATTTTGATATTGCTTACTAATCTCGTTGCCTAAGATGTTCTCGCAGTAGGTATAGTGTAAAACATGGGACACTTCCAACTGTCATATCCGTCTGGTCATTTATTTTATTTTTTTTGTTCAGTTATGGGAAAGGCAAAATAATCTAGCCCATATAATGTAAAATGTCATGTTTATTTCAAGGCCGCAGCCTTGTTTTCAGTGGTGCTTACTTCCCCACAATACAGTAATGAATGATATTGCTTCCGTGCTTTTTATAGCATTTCTCCATCACTACACACTTTCACAGGTATTTGCCACTCATTACACTATCACTAATGAGAATAAAACCCCGAAATATACAATAAAAAGAGAAATTCTATAAGAACCACAACTTCACCTCACAAATTCCCGCCAAAAACTTCCAAAAACAAGAAGAATCGTCCAGTCTACAATAGTTACATTTATAATTCATTTTAAGTTTAATTTTCTACTTAATAAATAGGTAGGGATGTGACAATTGCGATTTTGCTAAAAATGCACTTTGCCTTTTGAAACGTTTTTCGTATAAACGTATTACGAGCTTGCAGTGCCCTCTGTCTAAAATTACGTGTATTAACATAGAAGAATAAAACATTAAAAAAATGAACGAGTACAATTACAGAAAATACCAGATGAAATACTGACTAGTATTGTAATTGAAGTTGAAGCAATTATTTAGCTCTGTTAATTATGCAAAAAATATTCGATTGAGCGAAGTGCCGCTATTCGGCGCTAGATGACGCTACCATACACGTGTTTCACTCTTCTTTCGTCAAGTTTGCGTAGACAACTACCATTCATATTTTTTTAAATAAAATTATAAATTATGTATAAACTGAGTAGGTATATATAAAACGACATTATGACCAGCTTTATCGCAATTATTAATTGACGTACCTACCTTCTACCACTTATAGTGAAACGAAGCGTAAAAATCATACGAAAGGCCTGGAACTGAAACTATTGACATTAATTACCTACTACATAGATTGATCATCAGCTTGCCGTCAATCCCTATTGTTGTGCTCTCGTGTGCGGTGGCCCAGGGTAGGTTAGGTACGCCTTCATTATTATAAATAGGTAGATAGAGATAGGTAAGACGTTACTTATTATAATTTATCCACAATCAAGCCTAAATAATGTACTTTATAAACTATGAAATTCTTAATACAATAGGCACGTAACTTTCCCTCATGATAAGGCTTTGGCAAACGAAAGTTCCAGCTGTAGCGGCGATTGTCCCAGCTGACTGCACGGAGCGAGCCTGCGCCTCGGCTCCCGAGTATCGACCGTCAGTTTAAGCTTGGATGGATTGTCGATGTTCACTTGTCGATATAGGGAAACTTCTATGGGAATCTTAATACTGACGACGGAAAATTTTGATTTTGATTTTGAAGCCTAATATAGCGATCTACGACTTCTACGAGCAAGCCAATGTCGAAGAAAATGTAAAATAAAATCTTGTTAATTTAACAATAAATTATCAACATTATTACAAGTTTTAAATTTTAACTTCCAAAATCATAGACCGGTTACACTGAAGATTTAAATCTGCCAGTGTAGTACCTTCATAAACTTAACACGAAGTTTAATAAATGAGAACAAAAACAAAAACGAGGCATTAGTTTTTTTTTAATCTAAAGTATTCGTAAATTCAAAGCTTGGCTAACCCACATATGACAGTAACCGGACACAAGTATCGATATCTCCTCCCTCGACACCACCCTAGCGTCCTGAAAGCTGACAGCAGCGCGGCACGGCGGCAGTCACCGGCAGTGGACGCGCGAACGACGCGCGGGCGGTCCACGCGGCCTCCGCCGCATCTCAGCAGCGGCAGGGTTAGATAACCACGCGTCATGGGTCAGACGGCAGGGGCCGAGTGTACTCCAGACGATGACGATGAACCCCGTATCCATGTTAATCCGACGGATACCTCACTGGTAAGTATATAGTGAGGTCGATTTACGATACAGGTTGATTCCAGCCAGTAGAGAAAAGTACAGTTTCGGTTACGTTTGAAAGTTATAGATATGGAGTTTTAAATTGGGTTATGACGTATTTAAAATATAGCTGGGTTGGGTTGGATGTCATAATCATCAATGAGTTACCCAACCTACCACTACCAAATATCAAGCCAATCACATAGGGTTCACTACACGAGTGTGAACGCCAATGCCGAATTATTAAAGAGTACATGTAAATAGATCGACAAATATAAATAATCTGACTAAAACATTTAATGTCCCCTCGGTGGTCCGTTCTTTCTGCAGTTGACAGTACCTATAATAATAATAATAAATCTTTATTTTCTTAACAATAATCATCTTACAATATTAGGATCCAACAAATCACGACATTAATTATGGTATTGTGGGAGACTGGAGCTTACGGTAGGCTTAGCTTACCTTCTAATAGATTTCCATTTAGATATTACTTAGTTGATTTTATAACATAAATAATTCCGAAATTCTTATCCAGCCTCCAAGAACTCCAGAAACAAATAACTAAAATGCCTACGTATTGTACCTTTAGTTGGTATTCTGTTTACCGAGGCGAGGTTACCTACTAACTTTTCGTAGTATTAATTTAATTAGGTACATGAAATTGTGTCATATTTGTCGCTAACGTATAGTTAATTAATAATTAGGTAGTGATGCTAGCAAAAGTAGGTATTTAGGTAGTAGGTAGCTCATCCATTTTGAACGATGAGTTCGCGGTTATTTTTCCGTGTTGCGTTTAGTTCATGTTCGCATTTCGCGCGCCGCTGTCAGTCGTGTTTCCCGCGGCATGCGAAAAGGTGCGCCTGCGCGCTAACGCAAACGAAACGTCAATTTGCGTTCGTTCGCAATGTACGTTCGCGTATAACGTGCGTAAACTGTCAACAGTTATTTGATTATTTGTTTTAATTACTTTATTTTTATTTGTAAAATTTCTAAATTTACACAAGAAACGGACTTGATTCGCAAGACTTATCAATTAACTGTAGCTAATTCGACTGTGAACGTTGACAAACATGGGGTTGTGCAATTACTGTCAAAATTAGACTTTGTTTTTGTTACGAACTCAAATTTCTAGTGTGATTTTATTGTAATTTGCCGTGATTTGACAATCTGGTAATTAAGATAATAACGTTGTTTTGTTGTTTTTCTGTGTGCAGCGTCCTAAAACAGCAATTATGTCTAAAGTGTCACTGAACAATGTGCCTTCAAATCCTCGTATAAATCGACTGAGAACATTTTCTAGGGTAAGTGATACATTCATAGCTATTTATAACACAAATTGGTATAGGTTTGATTCTACAGCACAGATAAATAGCAACAATTATGGTCTTAGTGAGGTTAGTTTCTGCAAAGTAGTTTCAGTCATTTTTGCTGTATCAGCTGACCAGACTAGTCATTTGTTTTTACAATAATAAAGAAATGTTACTTTTGCTGCTGCTGCAATTTGCTAAGGCTAAAAGGCTAGTTATAGGTATTTGACTTATTATTATTGAAATAGAAATTAAGCAATACTAGAAATATTTTACATTTATAATACATACATAACGGCACATATTTAAATTTGTTTGGTACTCATCTATAAAATTAATATTAAATTTTTATTTACATATTAATGTATGCTACAAAAAATTTTACTTTTGTGATAAATTTAATTATAACATTGTTAATTACCGATACTAGTATGGGCCTTAGGTGGTTGTTGCATTTGGGCTGTACAAGATACCAGTATTTTGGAATTATTTAGGGCATGTATTTGTCCAGCAGTTGATGTATTCAAGCTGATAATGATGATCTAAATTGAAACTCTTCCTTCAAATTAATTGTCATCATCCTATCATGAACCATGAGCAAAAAAGGATGTCGTGGATAACAGGCATGAACTGCCATTTACTAGTATACACCAACACTATCCAATTGATCCAATTATGTGTAAATTTAGTACCTACTGTATGGAAATTTTATCCCATATCGCAAAAGTTCCAGTGAGGTTTGGTAATTACATCTTGCAATATAATTACAATCTGGCAATATATACAACGTGATAATTCCTTTAAATGTACAATAATGCCCCTGCTTGGCGCCAGCTTGGAAAAATGTTAGTTATCGTTAAACCCAGCAAATACAACAAGAATTAAAAGTTTAGTGAAAAAGTAATATAATTTTACGTATCTCACTTCGGCACATTTGGGTTTTGGGCTCCTAATTTGCTATTTATTTTCTCAATCTGTCTTTTATGTACCAGTTGTATTATGCAGGCTGGTTAAAGATGTCCATGGTGAAACATCATGAGAGCACAACGGGGACATATAACATTAATTTTCATTATTAATTACCGAATACTAAAGGAAAATGTTCCCTAAATAAACTATACATAGGCTGACTGCTCAAGTTCTTTGTTCAAAATAATACTAGAAGCATAACAATGGGAACATAATGCTCTATTAATGTTGGCAATACACTGAATTAGTGGGTGGGTAGGTACATTTTCATGCCTGTGTCACACGCAACCCGAGTGATGACAAATGGTTACACAATAATCGTCTCTAGTGGGATACGTAATTGGCGCAAACTATTTTGCGGGCCACAGTTTTATCAATGACTGTATATTATGATGTCAACGTAGTGGAGAGTAAAACAGAATATGGGCAGCAACATTTTCTTTTGAATAGAATAGAATAGAATAGAATAACTTTATTGTTGAACTGTGTAGGTACAATCAGGTATTACAAATGATATTTGTGAGTTTCAACAGTTTGCCCATTTCGGACATACAATATTTGTGTATTTTGTTACCTCTACCCCATTTTCCAAGTATGTGGTTGTGTATAAATCATATGTAAAACCCTCTAGGCATGGCATAGCATCCAACATTGGAGATAATTAATAGGCAAATATGTCATAGGTACATAAAAAATGCATTTTGTACACATACCTAAATGACAGTAATTTCCATAAAATTCAACTAATTTTCAAGTATGATACATCAAACACATAGCACAGTGTGTATCACCTTGTAAGTCTTTCACTTACTTATAATTTAAAATTATCGCTTCTGCTCTGACCGTCTGACCGTGTGTCTCTCTAGGCAGAAAAAAAATAAAAACAATTGCTTATATAATAATTCTGATATTTATACCTAATGAAGTATGTAAGATTATTCTTCATAGTATCAATGTTATAGTTATTGCTTAAAAATAAAAAAAATTGTATTGCTTATAATTAGGTGAAAGGCTTGTTATCAATAGAAGAAATATCAGACACATGGTTATAATTGACACCTTTAATGGGTATTGCAATGGGTAGCAATAAATTGCATCTACTTGTGTCTTAATAAAATATAGGTACTGATTTATTATACTACCTACAACTACATGCTACTATAATATGCGATGAGGAAGTTGGGACTAGAATGCTAATAAACATGTAATTCAAGTTGTAAGCAAAGATTATACCTGCTTGAGTAAAAAGAGAACATATGGCCAAAGTATCTGGGCGTCACATTAGACCGTTCGCTAACTTACAGAACAAACTGTGAGACCATACGCCACAAACAAACTGCCCGAAACAACTTGCTCTTACGCCTCACTTCTTCACATTGGGGTGCTACGCCACAGGTTTTACACTTTACTGGTTTAGCATTACGTTTCTCTGCGGGCGAACACCCGTGTGCCGTATGGCACCGATCAGCTCACGCTAAGATATATACAGTTCAAAACGACACTGTCCTAAACCGACTTTGGTGAGTAAGCTGTATCCACGAGATGGCATTACTACACTAGCTGTTGAAAAACGCAAACAGGAAACGAACCACCGTTGCCCTCTCTATGGTCAGGAACCTACTGTGAAGAGGTTGAGAAGCCGATCCAGTTTTCTGGCGACCACAACTGCTTGCGAGAACGACGCACCTATAGCCAGAAAAAACCTGTGAAGCAATACATTTCTTGTCCCTTCTTTATCCCTCCTACTGAAAAGATCTCTACTCGGAACAAATTGCCTTAACTGCGAATCCAAATGTAAAGAGAGTCTCTCCCTGATGGGGATATACAAATGACAGTTCTCAGTGTGACTATGGCGTATCTCCGCAAACCATGGACCACCTCGTTTTTGGCTCGGCGTGTCCTAAAACTTGCATATGGTGAGACTTCTATCTCAGTCTTAGGATCCCTAGCGAAAAATCTTGATCAACCTCGCTTCACGAACGTTGAGTATTAGGCATTAACAGGCACACCTATCGAGTGCTGGTGTGTGGTGATGAAGTTCTACTAGCCACAAAGTACGAGACGGTCACCCATCCAATAGATTCAAACGTAGCTCTATCAGTTACAATAGTCAAGTATAGTGCAGAGCTAATCTTAGTTACGAGCTAGCATGGTTCGACCGACGACGACATCAGTCCTGACTGTCGCGTCGGGCACTGAATCCAGCCCAATGTGTCGTCGTACAATAGTTCTATGAAACGGCCAAGCCATACTTTCTGACCAAAATGTAGAGTTTGTAGAGTTACAGGCTTGGCTCTTCATGAGATCTGAGAACCTCTTTACAGTGATACCATCACGAGCTTGGGAGGCTTGACGAACCAAGAGCATTTTTAGTGGGATTAGTTATTGCGCTAACTATGCACACAAGTGTCCTTTCTAGCGGAAATAAAAAACATCAACATCTAAATTATATAACGGACTTGTTAAGGAAGATCATAAAATATTTATGTAAATAAAGCCAGCGCGTACCTGTGTTTGACAATGGCCGTCCGATACAAGGCTATGGAAACCTTCGTTTAAGGACAACCTATTCAAGGTTTTGCCCTTAGTAGAGCAGTATCAATAGGTTGTATGAGAATACGATATCTCTATTACAACAATAATGTTATGAACATCGTAAATGCTGATTAATCTACTCGTAGGTGTTAGTATAGTGTTGTGGCAGTCACGTTATTATATTGAATTATTAAGTAGAATCGACATCGGATACGTCATTGACTTTGGTGGAAGGCAAAGGTTCTGAGAGTAATTAGAAGTCCGCGGTCAATTTCTAAAACACAACCTTGGCATTCACGGTTGGAATCGTAAAAACTGCTGCATTTATGTTCGCATTAAAGAGCGAAGAAAGTACTTTTATAGCCAGTGCGTTGCTGTTCGTTTCGGCAACAAGTAATTTCCTTAGTGCCGCTGTCGTCATCTTTCAACCGACAGGCGCCATCAAAGAAAATTAAAACGACCCACTTGTTGGCGACCTACTGAAACGCTCCAGATTCGAGCCCATTTAAGGACAGAATCACTTAATGTAGGACTGAGTGTTTTGTTTATTTGAAAGTCATTTGGTACTTTCAAACGTTCCCTAGTAAATAGGTCACATACATTAAGCAATTAAGAAGACTGAACCATTCGAGTAAATGATTTCAAAACACATTCGGCTGTTCAATTCAAATAATCAGCAGCAAATCGTGTTAGGAACAAGATTGCTTTTATCTTATTTGTCATAAAAGTAGTTTGGAAAATCCATTGTTAGCGTTTATCTTTCGCGCGTAAATCCGCGTGTTTGCGACGGGAAACTGATTCAGTGCGATTACGACCTTACGCCCACCGTTTTCGGCGTGTTTCGGTTGTTATAAGCTTGGTTAAAATTAAACTAGCAATAAATTTACGACACGGTCGATCACGGGAATAGCTACCAATAAAATAGCAGTGACAAGGTTGGAGGTGTGACGGACTTCTAGCGGCTAGAATCTAGCATCTATTGATGGTTTCTTGACATACATAGTCTGGATTACTCATATTAGGGAGTCGCCTGAATACCAATGACCGCGTCTATTTAAGTTTGGTGCCTATTGCAAAATGGTGTTTTCAACTTTACTAACTTTTGTCTCTTAGTTTTTCTTATGGTTACCTTTTAGGTACTTATGTAGTAACTTTCCGTTTTATTATTTACTAGCTTTTGCTCGCGACTTTATCCGCGTGGAAATCGTTTTAGGGCAGTTTATTTTTTCCCGATCGACCATTTAAAATGACCTCCGTAATGTATATAAGCTAGTACTAAATAGCCAATTGCTGTAATTTGTGCAATAAAGTTTTTAAATAAATAAATACTACGGGCAGGTCAAGCTGTATGTCAGATTCTACCCAACCGTATTAGATGAAGCATGGCCTAGTTCCAGTTTCCAAAATCAATAACACCCTTATTTTGCCCAGGGTAATAGCTACACAACAAAAAAAGTTTCATTCTAATCCGTCCAGTAGTTCCGGAGATTTGCGTGTACAAACAGGGAGACAATTTTTTTTTTTAATTCTTACTCTGTTACTATTTTTTCATCGCCCTAAATCGCTATAAATATTCAATGTACAGGCACACTTTTTTACTGTTTTATTATAATGTATAGACGTGACTCCAGCGTGGTTATAAACAAACATTGTTATTGTAGCTGTAAAAGGATACCTAAGCCATTTCATAAACGTCAAACAAAAATATTTATTCTATGCTTCGAAGAGAGCATTTCGCGTACCGCTCATGGATTAGGTACCTACTGTCTAAGGCGCCTAAAGTTGTCAGTAAGTGTTTTTCCACAAGACAACATTAAGTTGGACATGTTATTTTTGAAAATGTTTTCTTTTGGCTACAAGGTGGATTTTCTTTTCATTTGTCGGCATGGGCATCATCAGCTTTACAGTCGACCTATGTACATAAATTGCACGTATGAGCTTCAATGTAAGCAAGAACGATTTATCAAAACATGTGTCAAGACACCACGGTTAGTTAGATGGATGATGAAGCGAAAATTACAAGGCGTATCTTGAAAGGGACCAAATTATAGTAGTTACATTTTGACGAATATTAGGTACATATTCATACGGTCGCTTTTTTATAATACAGGGAGGCAAACGAGCAAGCGTGTCAGTCACCTGATGGTGGCTAAGTGATCAGCCCATGGACATCCGCAATACCAGCGGCGTCGCGAAAGACTTTGAGAAATCTTGTAGAAAATAGAACCCCTCTAGCATACAAAACAAAAAGTGTACTTAAGTATTTTATCAGTTATGTAATAGGCTGCGAACTCAGGTAGGTCGATGCAAAGAGAACTTTTTCAAGTAAAGGAAAATTCGACCTGTGACTGTTGCGTCTCTCCGCAAACCATGGACCACCTCGTCTCATGCTCGGCGTGTCCTAAAACTTGCACAATGGAGGACTTGTTCGAGACCAGTCCAAATGCTGTATGCGTCGCCGAATTCTGGGCGAACAAAGTGTAAGTGGGAGTTAAGACTATCGACTCGATAAGAAGTTATCGAATACCCATAACACAAAATTTGCTTATTTTGGGGCTAGATTAGCTTTGCTTACTTTGCTTATTTTGAGGCTGTGTGAAATTATCTAAGCTAATATATATGTATATATACTAGTATACACGTACACACAGTGGTTTCGATTTTTGATGGCCTAGCGAGGCACACCGTCAGACGGTTCTCAACATGGTCGAAACGACTCTCAACACCGGTGTGGGAGCACTTTGGCTTATGTAATCCGATTGACCCTTGTCTTATCTTGTCACTTTGAATATATAAGTTTAGATTTAATGGTTTTCCTTTTCCTTTAATTTACCATGTTTGTATGAGATATTTGATCCTTATTGTTGACCCTATCGATTGATGCCATAAAAGTACAAGGTATTATTTTTTGTATTTTATCTGGTTCGATTCCCGGGTGTGGCAAGCGCATTTACAAAAATCTTTGAACGCCGCCGTTCTAATTATTTTTAAAATTAAAATGGAAGTCTTCTTTCCTTATAATTTCCTATATAAAATATTTAAAGTACTTTCCCTTCGTTTGGCATAGCCGTGGGACGCCCTGTATATTATTCAACATCATAAAACAATATTATACAAATTAAAATTTCATAATGATAATTTTGTAAAAAAATGTAACCAACTGAGCGAGACGATGATGATGATGGATTTCTATGTGACAGTTATGAGAAACCAGCCTTGATTGATTGATTGAAAATCGGTTGCTAACGTTTTGGTGAGACGGTTTTCGACAGGCAAAGTTGCAGGGTTGAATTGACTGGATAGTAAGGAGTAGTAGTTAGAGAAGTGGAGGGGGATATTAAGAAGAAGGTTGTCGAGGAATATATAAGAGAAAGGCAATGAGAGAATGATAAGAATTGGAAACGCTCTTTTAGAAAAGAAAGGTAGAGGGTTTGAACAGTATACCATGTATAGGAATTAGGAGTGTCAGAAAGTGGTTGAATTTACGTAGTCCTGAAATTAATTTTATGCACATATTCTGGAGTCGCTCTGCTGAATTGAACTGCACTGATATCAAAACATCTCTATCAATAACTATTTCCATTGTTTGAAGGACCACAATTTCCGCGTCTGTCATACATATAGGAAATTTTATGAAAATGATGCGATTTGTGCGAAATGTTCTTAGTCTTATTAAAGAAAATGCGTACCTGGTGTACCTAACGTACTACCTAAATAAACCGCCACACCACTGAGGCGCCAACCCGATTGCAGGGCCTAATAAACGCCGAGTATTGTAAGTTAGCCTATTAATTTCACATTAAGATAAACACTAAACGGGTGATTATATTATCGAGGATTGTATTATCAATTACTGTATTTGCCCGAATGGAGGACTCGTTCTTATCATTGATAGACTGTTTCGCAACACAAGTGCTCGTGTTGGTGTCTCCGCCTCTGTCTACTAATAAGTGTTGTGTTTCTTGTGTGCAATGGCGGTGAGTGGCCTATATGAACTATTTTATTATTATTATTATTATATTCGAGATATTCCCTGGCGATTTTATGACCTATAACGCGAGTTTACGCGATCTTGGTGCGCTATGACGATTCTTCCCGATATTGTGTCTGCGGACGGATAGGAATTTCTTGGGTGTAATAAATTTTTGAGTGTTTATTTATTGGCGGATATTTTCTCTGTGTATCGGTCTCCTGTAAGTTGTTTGATTCCGAATTATGTAGGTACATGTTCTTATTGTAACTGAATTTGAGGTATGAGTGCCTAAAGGTATTAAGTAAGTAAGTAACATTTATTTCTATAAAAATTTGAGAAATACAGGGTTACTGTGGGCTCTGCACTAAGATAAAATTGTTTCGCAGGCGTAGTTCTATGTTTATTGACAGCCATCTTCTGAGCGTGTCAGTGACAATCTGTGTAATACAGTAGCGAGGCAATGGCCCAAAATTTAGCTGTTCATCACAATTTATATAATTGGTGAATTGGAACTATCTGTATAGAGGCAAATAAATAAGAAATCGGCACGGCGATAAAAACTGAGTTATAAATATCTCGCGGACAACTTGGAGGACGTACGGAGCAAAAACCCACCTATATTTTTGCGAAACGTGTCATAACCCACGCGAGTTATAAGTTTAACGTGTGTATCTGTGTGTCTGTCTATGGCAAAGTAAATCCCGAACGGATGCACCGATTTCGATGTGGTTTTCTTTACCTATGTATTTGAAAACCAGTTTAATGGCGCCTTGTCTCTTTTTCCTGATAAAAAATAAAAGAATCTGTTGTTTAGGTCATTTAGCAATTCATTATATATGGTAATTCTATACTGACCTCGTAAAATCCGTGCTGGTCCTTCTCTGCATAAGCATTATCTCTCTCTCTCTAATGGACTATTATTATAGTATGTATATATTTATTGTATTTCTTAACAGTATTTATTTAGTTTAAAGAGGTACTGATAAGCTTGTGTACACTTCTTATGCCTACATGCTGACTATCGATTTCTTTGACTCCCAAGGTTTGTTGGTAGAAAACTGTTAAGTTACACTCGCCTTTGTACTTAAGTTACATTCTGATCATTTCAATTATTGTTTTGTGTACAATAAAGAATAAAGTAAAGATAAACAAAATGCTTGACGACGTCTGTCCCTATGTATCTATGGACGCTTTGATCTTTTAAACTACGGAACGGATTTTAATGCGGTTTTCAATAATAGATAGAGTGATTCAAGAGGAAGGTTTATAAGCAAGATAAAAAATGGGGAGGTACGGGTGAAGTAGGTGTAGTGTACTGTAACGTGGGTAGGACATCACGCAAACGAAGTCGCTTCGGGTCCACGAGTTAGGTTATATAGCAACAGTATTACCATTAGGTTATACATATAGTAACAGCTTCACGCCCTCCCTACCCACAGCGAGTCTGAGGCACCAGCCGTGCGGCGCTAATCAATTGCCGGCAAATAGCCGTCACGTGCGGCCGGCGCACACGCTGCGCACGCGCTGGCAGTACCACTTGATTGTGGGCAGTTGGTACGGTTGGTACTTTAGTACCATATTCATTGTAGGGGTCACTCTCTTTGTCGATGCTTCGTAATACTAAGTACATTTTTTTTGCTATGGTATAAGTACTTACCAGAGGATTTATTTCTATTGTCTTTTGATGGCCGTTAGTGGACTCATGCACTCATGCGCCCTCGAGTTGTAATAGTAAAATTTATTTATTTACTTATACCAATAACTATCATGATTACAGTTAATCACCCAAAAATACACAATACAATACCTATATTACAAATTATGGGTACATAACTATTTACGTAAAATGTCCAGGGTGGATAAGTCCCGAAGGTTCCCGGAATTCCAGAATCCCGCGTAGCCAATAATAAGGCCACCGACGAAGCTCTAAATTATACACGAGTAATGAGTTGAATTTTATATCACCTCTGTTATTGAGTTATCTTGTATGAATTTTGAAAATCCAAACCGTTTCGTTCTATTCCAACTGACAACTGAAAGCACTACGAAGTCCTTTTGTAGGTACCATAATGAGAATGAAATTGCACTTTGAGCCCATCACGCGTGTTTCACGCGATGCGACGTCCCTTCCTTGTGTTATTTGTAATTTGGTACAAACATTGTGAGTCACAGGTTCGTTCAACTGTTCCTTTGTCTCGCTTGTGGATTTCGAAATTGACTTTCTTTCATACTGCTTGCGTTATTGGGGGCGTTTACTTCAAGCGTTGATGATGACTTGCCTATACAGTATACAATAGACACCTAAGTACATGTAACTGATATGTAACACAATACTGTAGATAAGTGATTGCTGCTAGCGACGAAGTCTATTCCAATCTGTCCTGCGCCATCACCTGCCAGAGCCCGAAGGATATTGGGTTCGTACCTATACGACGTCCTCCGGAAACTTGGATCTTCAGGACCCTTCAACTCTGCAAGACAATGTCTGTTCTCTGTTCAGCTGCTGTTCAGGGCTGTTGTCAGTGGAGTGCATGTCACGTATTGATGATATCTTCCCGCGAACCTCAGATGCCTGTTCTCCTAACCCGATCAGGGCTGCTTCTCCCTGTTGCCAAGGGCCTTGTGTAGTTAGTCAGCAAGGTATTTTTGCGTAGTCAAAATTCTATCGATGATCCGTTATTTTTGAGGACGGGAAAGAAGGAGGAGGAAAAGCAGACCCTGGCAGAAGCTGGGATTGACCGCTAGAATGATTATGACTTAACAGGTATTTTTTATAATAAAAATAGTTGCATTCAGCATGATGCCGTCGACGTTCGTTATGTAATTACTGTTCTCGACATTTTTTCCTGGAAAATTATTTCGCTCTAGTTCTAATTAGTCGTTGATTCATTCAATTTAATGGATTATTTACTGAAATGCGGAACAATAGTTTACAATACTTATTAAATGCACATAGCCTAGCAGTAAGTAGGTACATACGAGTAAGTTAAGGGTCACTTACTGGAATGAGGAATTGTTTTGATACTTTATACCGCTGTTTACTTCCTGTGCAAGTGTGCACAGTGGGTACTAGGTACATGTTTATTTACCTCGTCGTTGTTAGTGGTCACGAGACGTTGACAAGCAGCGGCCTCTACAAGAACTACAGAACGAGAATGCTCAGGCCTATCAGAGTAGGAGTTGTGTCGTGGTTCATACTGTTTCCAGTTCGGACCTACTTTTGAATGTCCTTGTCCTGGTTTGCTTTAATGGTAAACCGATTTGATTACCCCACGTACCGTGAAACGTATACGTCAGCTGATTAAGTCATGTGTGAGATGGCTCGCTGCGCCCGCGTCGCGCCGGCACCACATGAACTCACCCATACGCAGTTTGATTTTAACTCTTGGCAAAAGGTCTAAAGTACCAACAGGGCTACTCTATGTTTTGTCGATGCCGTCGTGCGTACTGCCATGTCCTTGCGGCAAACAATGGTTGCCAACGCGGTCGCGATGTGGGAAACTGGTTGAGGCCAGATGTGGCAGTGTCTGCAGCTACAGTCCAGACAGACACATGGGACAGACCAGGTTATTGTTATAGCAGTTTTTACGTAGTATAATGACAATTCGCGAAGGTAAGGCAATTTTCCCCATTCCCTTAGAAAATGCACGGTGTTAATAGAAGTCTCTTCCTTTATGAAACTTCGCAGAAGCGGATGAGTGATTGAGTAATTTGTGCTTCTCTTCGTTTCAAACTTCGTTTCCTCCCAACCCCAACTCAACACCCGCCGAATCAACTCACTCACTCTTCGAATCACTTCTTCGCTCTTTGAAAACTTATGATGTTACAGTACTTCTTCATCTAAATCTGTCCATGTTTAGTATCCGTATATCCATAATTGCGCTTGTAAAGAGTGGACACCCTGCACGCAATACCTGTATTCACTCACACATACCACATCCATCCACAGTGATATTTCGTGGATCTCATCTAATCTGTAATTATGTACCTACAGTTTCCTGACGCAAACTTTCCGCGTTAGCGAATGATTCATTGGGTAACTAGGCTGATATAGGGTCTCTTTGTTTACAATTCAAAAATCGTGCCAGCCGCAACGCATTTGTGCGTTGTTTTTTTTTTTTTTTTGCTTTATTTCATGGTATAAATTTAATTGAATGACATGCTACTGCGTGAATAAATCGGAATTGTGTACCTATTCTTATTTATAGTAAACACTTTTTGTCCGTGACTGTGTCAGCGCGAATCATTATGTACCTACCTATTTTGTAGGTATACCTACCGATATAACTTCATAACATAATTACTAATCATTTTGGAATTATTATTTTAATGAAAAAGTTAATAACGTATGTTAGGCAGAGCATTTTTTCAGAATCACTTCCTCAATTCCGAACTTAGCTTAGGACAAAAACAAGATGAAGGTAAACATTATATTGTAGATTGCATGCAGATAGAATTAAAATGGAGATAAACCTACTCACTCACTTTACGCATGGCCTACTGGTTGATTGGTAGATAAAGCCTGATGGCTTTAAGTCCGCCAATTGTAATAATTTTAGTGCAATAAAGTTTTTAAATAAATATAATAAAAATAAATAAACCAAGCAAACAGAACAATTATACCGATTACATACTCTTTAAAACTCATGAATACATATAATAATAATTGTGCAGTTATGCAGTTCTTTGTTCCTACGTTGCTATGGCCATAGTGTAGTAAGCATCATAGTTTATTGTGTTTAACAAGTTGGCAGATAACCTACCAATGCTGGGGTAATTGACATTGCGGCGGGGCACAAAGGCGTGTGATAATGTTAAATGTTATGTTTAGTAGCGACGTGTAACAATGATGTTTGTTATCGCACGTCATAATGTGCATCTCACTTGTCCTTTGCCTAGACCAGGGGTGGGCAAACTTTTTCCTTTGCGTGCCAATTTTTTCTAATAAACAATGTTTCAAGCTATCGCGGTTATTATCACACAGTCGAAATGTCGGGCTACACGTCAACAAAGGTACGCGGTAGGAAACCATACATTTAAAATGTGTTTTCTAATAAATACTAGGCGGGCCAGGTTTTTTAATATTTGGCTACCTGTAGATATGTGTTTCGTTATTGAAATGAAAACTTATAATTAAGTGTTTTTTGAAACACATGAATGTGACTTGTATGGAACTGTTGTTACTGCTTATTTTCGTAAAAATTTAGTCACCCAAAAGCTATTGTACTTTTATGGTCGCAGGCCGGATTTCAACCATTCGCGGGCCGGAGATGGCCCTCTAGCCGTAGTTTGCCCATCCCTGGCCTAGACGCTAAATTAGTAGAATTTACGTTGTTCTACCTATTGGTATCATATTTCGTCGACGATGTTTTTAGGCTGAACAACTAGCGCTAATTGTATGGTCTTAGAGACTTGTGTCTAAACTCTATAGCAAATTTGATGGGCAAGCAAGCTAGTATGTTGGTTATGAAATAGGTATTACAAAACTGTGGTCGCTTGTCATGCTGTTCTTTCACACATACTTGTCTTTTTGTCCTTTTCATTATTCATCAGGAATGAACAGCAATACCACGAAATTTAGATTTACTTACAAACACATTAGTCTAACGATATTCATATAGATCTACCAATAATCACTATATTTGCTTTGATAATTATCATAACATAAGATATAAACTAGGTACCTACTCAAACTTGGGCCGCTGCTATAGTTCACATTGCTAACAGTTTGTAGTATCATTAATTTTTTAAATTAGATAAAATTTTTATGTCAAAGTTTACCTTGAACTTAAAAAACAAAAGTATCAATATTGAATAGGTATACCAATATTACAAATCTGTCTGTATCAGTTGTCTAATAGCTTAACTTGTTAACAATACCACGAATTTTAGATTTATTTTAAAAACTCATTTATTTAACGATATTCTAATGGAACGTTTGTATTACAAATTTAGAATCCATATTGATAGCCACAGTATATGCTTTAATAATTACCGTAAGAGATAAATATTATAAACCAATCAAACTCAGTCAGGTGCGAAGGTTTATTTGTCTGTAAACTTTTCTTTCCAGTGTCTATAATATATATAGTATATAATCGTATATTATTTATAGTGATATGGAGTTAAAGGAAGTGTTCAGAGATGTTGTGCCGATCCCACCTAAATACCTAACCTGTGGACCCGGCGCGACTTCGTTCGCGTACACCTACTTTACCCGTACTTACCCTTACTTACCCTTACTTTTTATTGTTGAACACCGCATTAAAATCCGTTGCGTAGTTTAAAAGATCTAAGCGTACTTAGACGGGGAGAAGCGACTTTGTTTAATACTATGTATAGATAATTAAGGACTGTCGTAAGCCACAATCAAAAGAATGGAAACCAATAAGCAGCTATCAAAGAAGTGCACGTAGCTTTGAACAATACAAGACACGTAGCGACTCATAAAACAAACTTCTGAATATTGTATTCCACAATGTTAATTGCGCTGTGAATTGAAAAATATTATTAAATTGTGTTCAACGTGATACAACGAAATGACTTATTTATCGTCGAACATGATGATGAACTGATGAACATGATGAACTGATTGCTTATATCGCACTCCTTAGCAACTGTGCACGTGGACACACTGGAGACATTGAACATGTTAATTTTATCTCAGATCGCACGCTCATGATAAAAAGTTAATATTGTTGGCTAGATAATACCACAAAATTGCTATAAGCCTATCGAGTACACGATTAATCGCGAAGTTTCGGAAGCGTTATTTTTATTGCAGGGAATCGATGTTACGTTGTGCGGCTTTTCGGAAAATACCAATTCAATTTTTTCACCAAGGTCTTTAACTCACAAATCAAGGAAAAGCAGTAGATTAAGGTTACTGGCTCTATAATTTAATAGATACTCTCGACTGAGAGGTTTGACAAGTCCCCACAGAGCAGAAAAAGAAATTGCCAGAAAATAGCTACTTTCCAATATTTTTGCACGTCCCCATCTATACCAGCGCCTCAATGAGATTGGCGGAATAATTTAGCAAATATCAGCAACGAAGACTAAAATGGTTCATCATTTGTACCGAGAAGTTTGACAAGTGTAGACTTGCAACCAGCAACTTGGGGGCAAGTGGCATTCATTTTCTGTCAAATCTCTAGTCTTGGAAGATTCATGACCAGTTGATGATTGATATTGATATATATTGTCATGTGAGAATGACGATGATGATTCCATCCATCTGTATTTGAATTAATCACATGAATATATATTTCATATATGTTATCATACATAATTAGGGTAAATAATGAACAAATGCAAATTAATTACAATGCTTGCTCTTATGACAACTCACATTCCGACATCATTACTATCGTTGAGTGCATTATATCAACTATTACATTAATAATGTTTGTAAGTCGTACAGCGGTCATTTTGACACATAACGACAAGAATGCCATTGTCCATCTCGTCACAGTTAAATTTGCTGTGACGTGACTGTCAAACACGATTCAGTTTCTTAAGGATAAAATGCGGGTCAGTCGCAGTTCGGAAATATTCGAGAATCTGAATGAAAATGCCCATTCTAATAAAAAGTTGTAGTATTGGGACTGAGCGATGGATTTCCAAAAAATAGCATGAACTCTGTCAACGCGCACTAGGCCGGCGTCGAGGCAGAGTCGGGACTTCTGTAATCAACTCTGACAACATCGGAGATCACAGTGTTTGAAAATAGTCACTAGAAACTTTACGATACCTGTCGATAGGATGGGTTTGTTGGTGCTATATTCCACTCCACTGGATATCACACTGCCAAAGTAAATCACATCATCCATAGTCCACTGCTGGACTTGCGCCTCCTTCATATCTGTGAAGGGCATTGCCACAATCTCCACGCTTTGCACACGGGTTGGAAACCGCAGTGTTGGCAGCAGTAGTCCATTTCCTAGTTCATAAAGACAATGGTCTGTCTTTGTCATTGTCTCATGACATTAGTCGCCTTTTACGACAATTATTGGGTTTGTGCTTGGTACTCTGCCGAAACATAACAGTCCAAACAAATAAGAAAACATGACATTACTCACCGCGTGTAACCCACGTGTTATTGTTATTGTATTAAGACCGCGGTCTTGTTTTTTGTTTCGGAACTACACTGAGACAGAACCGGTTGTACAGCGAGCTTCTAGCTGAGGTCGCGTACTGACTTTGGCAATGGCTGACCGTGAAAACCAAAAGCGTGACGAATTGATACCTCTGTTCCTGTAATAGTCATGCCTTGTTACGCATGATGGTTTCCTCTCGGAGGAGTGGAAATGTTTACTGACTTGCTGCTGGCTCGCAGTTTTACCCGGATTTTAAATCCAGCATCAGGAAAAACATCCACGGCACAATAGGCAGCTGAAAGCGCTGCTAGCTATTTTTTGGTATCGGAGATCCAAGCTGGTTGCCGTTTACGATACGTGCTAGTGCAATATTCTTCGCCGGACACCAAACAGACATATCAATTAAAACAGTATTTGTTTATGTAGGATAATAGCCATTCTCAAATAACACATTAACAACAGCGTGTTATTCCGTCCATAATAGCCCTAGATAAACTTCCGTTTATGGTAATTCGGCACAGCCGTAAACGCCCAAGTGCGCAATTCGTCGCAAGAATATTTTATTAGAAACATCGGAGGACTTTGATGGATGACAATAAAAACTGTTCCTGTAATAGGTCGTAATGCGCTATGTGACGTCATTTATGCTTTTAATTTACGATACGTTAATTTTAATAGTGTCTTTGTTTTGATTCGGTGACGGTACTTTGCTGTGGCCATGAGGTGGCAGTGAAAGATTATTTATGTGGTAAATTTGAATTCTGTTTCTATGTTGTATTCAGATTATGTGACTGTTGTTGGCCGCGGGTAAATACCAGCAATAATAGTATTTGGTCACGTATAAATTAATAAATAAAATAAAATGATAGATAAGCGTTATAATAATTGAATTGTTCCAATGAATTTTCCCTGGCCGTGTACTTTATTTATAGAGAAGGCCGATGTCGGTATAAGTTGTACTATACTTGAATTTATTGTGTTACAAAGTACCTACTTAGTCGCCACTTTTTAGCTTTTGGTAGGATACCCTACAAGAAAGTGACCACCGCGTTGTTAGTGTTAGTCTAGTTGGTTGTCCTAAATAAATAAAAATTAGCAATTATAACACATTGCTCTGGCAGCAAAAACGCAAATGCCCCTCTACTATCAAAGCCACAATTCCCCAAATTCCCCAACCCATGGAGCACTGGAAACCTTATTCACCGGCAGGAACACAATACTATTTAGCTGCGAAATTCTGTAAGGTGGGAGATACTTCACCAGCCAGGCGGCTCCAATTCGAACGGTATACCCTAAGCCCTACCTCTCTTAACGATATTGATGAAGATAGAGGTTAGCAACCATTTTATTCTGTAAATTATCTGTTGTAACGCCCCCTTCTCTTCCCCCAGACGGAAAGCGAGACATCGTGTGAAGAGGCGGCTCGACTCACGGCCGAGGGCGCCGAAGCCGACGACGATGACGCCTACGACTACAACACGATCCCAGCGCCCCCCGACGGCGGCTACGGCTGGGTCGTGGTCTTCGCGTCGTTCATGTGCAACCTGGTCGTGGACGGGATCGCGTACACGTTCGGCATATTCCTGCCGGAGCTGGTGACCTACTTCGGAGAGGGGCAAGGCACTGTGGCGTGGATCGGCAGCTTGCTCTCCGGAGTCTATTTGGCCGCTGGTGAGTTGGAGGTTACGATTGGCTGTTATAGAAGCTGGTACTACATACACATCCACAGTTACAGCGCTCGAAAATGAAATCATTAATATACTACAAATCATTAATATAAAAAAACTTACAAAACGTGTCAGTGTCAACAATAGCTTTAAATTGAGATGACGATTTTAAAGATATGAAAAAGGCTGCTATACGTATGTGAACTATCCTCCTACTTTAGGACAAACGGCTACAGATTTTGTAGAGTTCCATGGATGAAATAATTGGGTTGAACAGAATACCTACTGGCGGAAAACATTATCTTGTACAAATGTCGTATTCGTTACAATGACACTTGTGATCTAGATACACACGTGTGAATACCAACTAGTTAAACACCTGATAGCTCTGGTACTGTATCGAACTATCTTACCGGGTCAGGTCATACAGCCGTCTAGAACTAGGCTACATTTTGACGGTAATTAGTGTCTCCTACATATCCCACGTATTTGGCTGGTCCGGCGGTCCAATTCCGACGGCCGATTACAACGGAATCGGTTATTTCCTATTAATTCGGGTCACGTTGTCCGCTGCACGAATCCATTATTCATATGACAAATGCAGCCACTTCCACGCGAGTGGATGTTTGTTTACCCAACAGCGAACGTACCGTGTATGCGTATACATACAATGATTATACACGCGCCATATAAATATTCTAGCGTGTGGATGATAGGTACGTACGTAATATAATCAATGCTACTAGCGGTTATTATAATACGCGGATCCAGACTTCGGTACAAACAACTTTGCTCTAATATAAATTCCAAACATAGGTAGGATACGATTATTTGATAACGCTGCTAAGGGTATATACCTACGCGTTCATCTATGAGTTGTGTTACTAAGTCAAGGTTATCTTTTGAATTATTGCCGGCTAAAAGATACAAAAGTGTACAAAATATTCTTGTTATCGCAGGTTTTTATATCTGTTAAGTTAGTAATTGACCTGATTAAAGGCGAATTAATGTCCCAATTATCAATATTCTGATAGATTGTCAGTAACGGCGACTTAGATCCTGTCAGTGCCTTTTCCTTATGACAACGGCGTCTTAGTTTCTAGGAGTACCTAGAAATAAAGACGATTTTAAAAATTACTTGCTACGTATCTTCCATTTTCAATGTAGAATTATGTTTGGTGGTTTCTCTTTCTTTGGACAAGAGAGAGCTCGCTTTTCTTAAAATTGTACCTGAATTAAACGAAGGTTGCTCGGCCGAAAACTTACTTTTTCTTTAGATAATACGGCAGTCAAACAGGCACCCGGGCCACCTGATGGAAAGTGGTCACCGCCGCCTATGGACATCAGCAACACCGGGGGCGCTACTAACGCGTTGCCCGCCACTAAGGAGACCTCCTGAAGATCCCATGTCATAGTCCAAAGCAAACTCGGTGGCTGGAAGCTCGTTCCACATCCGAATCGTATATCGAGAAACGTTCTTTCAAATCTTCGCATGGACACTACTAGAGGGTCTAAGTAATGGGGATGAGTACCCAGCCCGCGGCGGGTAGTGCGATCGTGGAATAGTACTGTGGGCACCAGAATCTCACCAGATCAAATAGTTCCTCAGAACACTCCCCATTATACAGCCTGTAGAACACATACAGGGAGCCAAAGTCCCTTCGGTTAGTGACAACATTTTGTGAAATAACAAAAGTAAGAGCATTATTAAACGTGTAGAGATGAACTGTTAATAAAGGTCTATTAATAAATTACTATTATGGGCCAAATTCGGTCGACCGTCTCGCCCATTTAATTTAGATAAAGGTCAAAATAGTGTGCCACTTTACTATCGGTAGAGCATCTTCTAGCTTGACAAATTATGTTCAAGGCTGAGAATTATACTATGTCGCACAAATTCGTTGTTGCTAACGTGGTACAAAAAGTGTCCTTTTTGTCATCGTAAACACGATTCTATAAATTGATAAAACAGGCACAAGGCAAGGTCAAATATTGTGTACATATATGTCGCTTGTCCTTGCTTTCCTAACGCTTATATAGGTATTTGTTCTAGGTTTTATTATCACATCAATATTAATGAAATGTTGCGAAAATTCGCGTTTAAATGCGTCACAAGAATATTTTGCCCAAAATTGTTATTCCTAATCTAGTTTGCTGCTGTAAATCACTCAATAGCTTTCATGAGAATATTTATGGAGGTTTAATTCTGAGGCTGCTAATTTAATGAATACCTATTCAGACTCGCTGGCTGTGCTGGCTTTGGTTTGGCTGAGGCTGCTCTAGCATTTGGCGCGATGAACTCTTCTTCTTTCGAGGAAGATTTTCCAACTAGAAGGCCCGGCGCGATTTCGCCCGCGTGGCGTTCTACCCCTACCCTACCATAACCGGCCCTACCCTTCCACTACTCTACAGCTATTCTACACCTGCCCTACAGCTACCTTACACCTACACCTACCCTACACCTACTTCACCCCTACCTACTCTTTTTTTTCTTGCCTGTAAACCTTCCTCTAAAATCACTATCTATTGTTGAAAACTGAATTAAAATCCGTTGCTTAGTTTAAAAAATCTAAACGTACTTGCATACATACATAGGACCAGACGACGGGAGAAGATGAAAAATATAGCAGATAGATGAAACATTGCTATCAGTAAATGTCCTGACACGTTGACCCTTGCAATGCACACCAAGCACTATCAAAATTAGGTTATTTCACTTTAGCGCGATAGATATGCGTCTGCTATGTAACACTTAACAGGATCAATGTACTACTATTGGTTACAATAACTCATTACAATACATAATATAATAGTAGTTTATGCAACTGACATATAAAAGGGGGTATTAAAACATGAGTGTCTGTTTATCATACGAGGCGAAGCCGAGTATGATAATAGGGTGACACGAGTGTTTTAATACCTAATTATATGCAGCTGCATACACTACTTTATCTACACTCATATTTTC
Organism: Blastobasis adustella; assembly: GCA_907269095.1. NCBI lineage: Eukaryota > Metazoa > Arthropoda > Insecta > Lepidoptera > Blastobasidae > Blastobasis > Blastobasis adustella. The sequence continues at coordinate 12,197,866 of OU026130.1, forward strand.
ATGTTAAAATTTCGTACCTAGAATGTTTTTAACTTTGCGGGAAGTAACTGCGAGTCAGTTCTGTTGTATCTACGCGGCTAGGATATCAATCGAAATTCACTTTACTACTTTCACATTTATCTATTTATTTGCTTCAAACAAGAAAAAACATTTACAAACACAAATTACAACAATTAGAAAAAATATTCTGTTTAGCGGGAAAATAATTCCTAATGTACACAATCATAACCACAGACTATGAACTGATCACAAATATAAACAGGAATTTTGAATTTGTTGAAGACATTTAGGTATTCAGTCTACATTTAGCCATATCCCGGCGCCCGACAAAAATTTAAAAAAGAAAAGTGTTGCATAATGATTAAAAAGTTATTTTTCGATACAGCTGTAATAAAAATAGTATGGAAAATGCTGTAACGAAAAGTAATTTTTTAATTTTGTATAGACTGGCGTGAAAAAAGTGTATCCTTAAACATCTGTTTTCGAATATGTTATTGGAACATTACGCTATGAGTGTAGATAAAAGAAATAAGAGTAGGTAATACTTTTAATGATGATTATATGGTTGGTTCTAGGAGTAAGGAATTAATACGGTCCGCAGATTAGATTAATTCTATTTAACAACTATGGACTGTTGTGAGCTATAGAAGAGGAAGAAATATTACGATCATGAAAGTTTATTGGATGTTTGTCCGTTATTCATGCCCAAAGTATTGCACGTTCATTCAAATGCATGTACTAATTGTTTTTTATGAATGGAGTTTTGACCATGACCGTGACCTAATAGAGGATGTAGGTATGTAGGTTACATTTTATAGACGTCCGCAAATGAAGTCACCGCTAAAAGCTAATAAAATGGTAATGTTTAGAAGATGTTTGCTTCGAGGGGACTGGGGGACGTTTGCTTAGGATATTTAGGACCTTCATATTAAAATAGTGAAGCTTGAAGGTCGTGAGAAGACGTTGTGCAGGCGGCGCGTCTATGCCCAATAATCTACTAGCGCTCGATGTCTTTTAATAATCATCTTTGTGTAAATGTCCCGTTTGTGCTCTTACGTACGTGGAACCGGGGTCCGCATTGTACATGATCCAGGATTTGACAGATTAGGTAATTACAGTGGAACGCCTGCCATCTGATCTCCATGACCCTGCTACCAGGGGAACTTGATCATATTAGCTTTAGCGTTCGATGTTTTCATATTTTATAATATGTGCAGTATGGTTCATCAGCGCCTCTGAACGATACTGAGTTTTGAAAGTCAGGCAGTCCTAGAGGGTTCGCTGTTCCCATCTGCCCCGGTATGTTGACGAAATTTGATCGGTGCCATCCGCCTGGTCAAACAACAGAGCGGGCCACAGATTAGAATTTTCCCATTTATCTCAAAGCCACAGCAGCAAGTGAATCAAAACAGGTGGGAGCGAATTTCCAAGATGATTGTGATGAATGATGATGTATTGACTTACAAAGAAGATAATTTACGTAGATACAAGAAACAGGAAAAGAATACCTAAACTGAGAATTACAGTAACACGGTCATTGATGAATTGAGTATATATTTATAACAGCTTCGACTTCATTTAATGCGACTGAACACTACGTACACATTACACTTAATAACGCAAAAAAACTAGAATAATTATTACACGCAACAGGTATCCAGGTAACAGGTAAAAGACGATGTTCCTTGAACTGGTTAGCAAGTATTCAAATGCTAGTACAGACCTAGCTATTTAGGTTTAGCACAAGGTGATACAAGACTCATTAGATGTTAAGATTGAGTTATCTAATAGATTATTCGATTGTAATTCTACTTGTTGTAAATAATCTGTTGTTTTAATTATTTGTCCCGTACGAGTAATAAAGGTACAAGGTCACACAATAAATTATCTCAATCGTCCTTTATCATAACCTAGATTTTTGCCGGCGATTTAAAGCCTGACCAGGAATATACCAGCATATTGCGGATGATTTTAGAACTTATTGCTTACACTTGCAACAGCAATTAACTGCGACAGTAGCTCCCTTCTTGCCATTCTTAACAGACCTCATATACCTATTCCAGCTTGCCCGGCTTTAAGTGTAGCTATTGTACCTATGCCGTATTTCCGCTGGAACAGCAATGAATTGCGGGATAAATTGTAGCATTTTATTCTGGGATATAAGATACATCAATGCCAAATTTCAAAATACACATTGAAAGTAGAGAGGTTGAGGGTAAATCCAAAAGAAGATCTTTTATTACCATGTTAAGGTGAACGCGACTATTGTGGACGCTCAAGTTCAACAGTGAAGGTGAGCGTTCTCTTAAATATTTAAATACTAGAAGTTGTTTCCAATATACCTACCAGTATTCTAATCTCATTGTGTAACACGCTAGATATGTCACAATGGTCGCTCGTTGATATAAGACTGTATTTTGTAATCCCCACGACATTGTTACAATGTGCCGAGTGGGTGATAAAAACCTTATTTGTTTTTTCTATATCGAGACCAACGATCGCTTGTTTCTCTGTATCGAGACTAATCGAGGGCGATCCTCGTTTGTTTTTCTGTATCGAGGCGAATCGAACACATTTGCATCGGCCGATATTGGCATTAGCCTTTGTACGCGTGACGGGCATTGACATTTTACGACCGCCGAAAATATACTCGAAACGCGTACAAAGGATCTGCGGGGAAATGCGCTCTGAAACTTTGCGCGGTAACAAATGATCGTCGGTATTCACACGGTTGGACGTCGTGTTTTCCTTAAGTATCGAAAGCAAATGCTTGTTTTTGGTACCCATATTTAAAAAAATAATGTGGCTACTATCACTTTGATCACATAATAGACTAGGTAGGAGTAAAATGGAAAAATATTTGTTTTTATGGGTTGTAGAGTTGTTCCAATGATCTGATTTATGTTGGTCTACCTGCTATCGGCGGTTGCATCTTCGAGCACTTGAAAGAAGAGGCTCAAGTTTTATTCCACATAACTTGTATGATATCATCGACAATCATCGAGTAATAGTTGACCAACATTTCTTAAGTTGGTCAACTATTACTCGTTAACTTGAAAAGTCCACTAGGCTGTGATAGTTTTCCTTTTAACTTAATACGATGATGTTGAATACATTAGACGTATCTAAATATTATTGTTTGGCATTTTTAACAAAAAGTCCACTTTGAAGCAAAATAAATCGAAAAGTAAAAACGTTCTTTCGATACCCTAAATAATTTCAAAACACATATCCAACGATACAGGCAGGTAGGTACTAATTATCTTTGTATAACCTACCTACTTTATCTCAAAAACAGTTGGTACTAAAGAGCTGAAATTTGATATAGTAATGCATATTATTCATGCCGACAAAGTTGTTAAACTACCTAACTGTAAACCTTAGAATAATTTTCCTGTGCAGTTATTAAAAGGATTAGCTTCTCGTTAGAAATGGGATAAAGTAGAAGAAATTGCAAAATCTCTCAAATGAAATAATTGCATTTGCTTCATCATCATCATCATCACAGCCCGTAACAGTCCACTGCAGGACTTTGGGCCTCTCCCACGAAAGGGGAGGTTATTGCCATAATATCCACTCTTAGCAGGCGGGTTGGAGATCGCAGTGTTTAAATATAACAATGGAAAATGCTGCTGCCCAATTTCCAGACTACGGAGATTCTTGATTTTTGGCCTCGAAAACATTAGTCGCCTTGTACGACACCCATGAGTGTAAAGGGTTGGTGCTATTCTACTCTGCCGAAAACCACACGGCTAATTACACGGCTAGTTGCAGTTGCTTGCAACAAGTAATTTTTAATTAAGTAACGGAACGATGCAGTAATACCTACTGACAATATGAAAATTTTGATTAAGATGATTTCATATATTTTGATTAAAATTTATATCAAAATAAGTTCTTGGGGCAGCTAAGCCTATTTAATTTCTCTGACATCACATCAAATACTCAGTAGGTATGTGGCAGTAGGGGTAAATTGGTAATACTCTTATGCTTTTGTACGTACTTTTAACCGGCTTCAAAGAAGGCATTGTCCTTGGTTTGTACCGACTACAAAAATACACACACATATTACTGGCATGAGGCATTTCATGTTAGTCCTCATAGTGACAACGCACCTGCGGTTCTTTATTTTTGTTACCAGCAACCTATATGTAGGAATTGTACATGTTATGGGCGACAGGTACCATTTATCAACAGATGGGCTGTCTTCTTGTTTGTCACAGAGTAACATAAAGAATAAGTTTTCTCGCAAGAAAAAAATATGCAAATTTTCAATTTAAGGTTATTGTTTTTTTTCACTTTTCAAGGACCTTTTTCTTTGTCTGAATTTTTCATTCATATGAACGCACATTGTCTCCAGGGCCGGTGGTATCGGCGCTATGCAACAAGTTCGGATGTCGAGCGGTGTGCGTGGCCGGCTCGCTGGTGGCTGCCACCGCTTTCGTGCTGTCCACCTTCAGCAAGAGCGTTACGGTGATGATGATCACGTACGGACTGCTTGGAGGTAAGAAATAAAGGTTATTTTTGGAAATATTTGGAATGAAAATTTACAAATCCATAAAATAATTAAGTTAAATACATGTCACGGTAAATTAATGTCAATATCATTAAATAATAATACAACTGTCAACACAATGTAATACACAATAATGCTTCCTCTAAAATCTGGGTAGTTAATGCAGGTAGTAAATAATTTAACGTCAAAGAAATGGGAAAAGAAAAACCAGCAACATAACCAAAATAAGGACTGGAGGTAAGTACTGTTCTAATCTTCAAGGCTTCTAACGTAATCCTAATTCAAAACTTTTCATCATCACTGAAAAATATAAAAAATTGCCTAAACGTGCCCTACTAAACGCGATAACAGACGTGTAATAAACCCGAGTAACACGCCATATTCTCTAATCAATTACCTATGAACAGAACAAATGAAAGAGATAAACCGTAAATCAGTGCCCAGTCGTATAGAGATGATAAATAATGATATATTACTGTTATCGCTTAGAAACGCAAAAACGGAAATCAATTACATCTTGTCAGCTCAAGATATTTACGAACCTACGAGCATACAAGGTAGTATTTCTAGTAAAAGAATTTGTAGAGACTGAGAATTTAATTTGAATCAATAGCGGAGCTTAATTTATAAGGTAAAAATTAATATCGAGTTTAATTGCTAGAAGGTCTCACGATAAGCAAAAGAATTACTGATATTACTTATCTTATTTACCTAATTAGTTGATAAAATGAAGTATTTTTCTTTTGATGTAATGATATGAGATTAGTTGGAGTTGCATTGTAAGGATTGTAGAGATATCGCAACCGACTTTACTTACATATTACAAATCAATTAATCATTTAAAAAATGGAGCGATTTATATGATTTTATGAGTAATAATAATTAATTATATAATATTTTGATAATTGAAGTTCGTATTATGAATATACGAGCATTTATAGAGCTCATGCGGAAACGTAAGCTTCGTAAGAGCTTCACATAATTATTAATGGGAAAGTCGGCGGTACCGGAATTTTGGTAATCTTATCAGAGCATCCCTATAAAGACGAGTCCTTGTACGAGACGTTTAGAAACGTCACAAAAGCCTACCCTTAAGAACTCTACCAGAGTCTCAACCTACCTGTCTCTACTAAATACCTATTCTACCTAGCTTCGGCCGTATTTTTTCTCGACTTTCGAATCCCTTTATTTCTCAACTACGTTTCCTTGAGAAATGCCATATCCATAATTAAGCATTCTAACAATCCCAATCCAGTGGACCCGAAATCTGTGACTGACAGATTACAGCGGTGGCGCCAGACTATGTTATATTATGATGCATTGATGTTTGATCCGATAAAATTTATCTCCTATTCTTCCATTGTCAAGCTCGAGTAACATATCGTAAACATTCTACCCACCGATATAGGAGGAATCAAATACGTAACTATCCGAATGAGTACAAAATTTGTCACTTGGCCAATCGCCCGGTTGTCCATAATTAGTTCAGGTGAGCCCGCAGGATCAAATTAGACACTTCATAAACAAAACTGGCTTGTATCCATATAAAAATTGCATAATTGATGATATTATACGTCATAGTATCTTGCTATTAATTGTTTCATTGCCAATAAAAGTGAGTTTCTGACACTGAGCATGATAAGTTGTGTTTACGTTAGGTACAAATTACTAATTAATTGTTATGATAATGTTTATGTGTTATGCGTTTCTGCATCAGATTCTGTTTATACACAAAGATGTGTGTTTATCGATGTTCAGATGTTTCCTGCAGTAAAATAGAAATATATGTTTTTTTTCTTTATTGTTCTCTAAATAAGTTAAGTTTCATTCAGCCAATTCAATGGCAAATTAGTAAATCGACTTTGTCCTACATTTCAGTGAACGTAGTGTACGTGATAGTTGCGTAACCTTTGTTTATATCACACACATGAACACATTCGTACACAAGCCGTTTATCTATGATACTATGAGATTATGCAACGTTATTGATCACATTAGCTTGGCATCATTTGGCATCATCATTGTTATGCAGATCGGCGTACGTACCAGCGAGCCGACCAAATATCTTAACTCCGTGGCCTATGTCACGTATGTGTATATGATGGCGAGGAGAGTTTTCTGGCTTGATGATGAAACCTGCTGTACTCTGTGTTAGCGGGAGAAGGTTGTTTGTAGTAATATGACTTATCAGTGTTCGTTTAAAATTACATTAACGAAATTATTTTCAAATAGCAATGATTTAGTTTGCACACGGTTTACCTATTCTACTCTAGCTTTTCCCGATTTTCTTGTAATTGTGGATTCCCTTTACGTTTCGACCGAGCATATTTTAGAGCGGTTTTTACCATAGTGGATCTCGTAAGTACAGCAACACCAAAGAGAGAACGTAGCTCAAAAATTTGAGCTATGTTACTCATACTGTTATGTTAATCAGAGTACTCTGATTGTCAGTAAAATGATAATTAAAATTGTCAGTTATGAGTCATCAGGTTATTACTCTACCAGTTTTTTGCTGACACGAATAGTTCAGAGTATTATTGATTTTATAGGAGGCCTCCAATCCCTTTCGTAAACTACAAGAATAGACATCGTAGTATCTATTCAAACATGCTAATGTGTATTGTATACACACTCGTTGAATGTGTTCAAACCCGATAGTACGCAAGTCGCGTGTTGCTATGAGAGTCGTGTTGTGGCCTTGGCCCCCTGACTTCGTAGTAGCACGGAACAGGGGCGCAGATCTCCTTGGCGACAGTCGGACGGCTCACCCCGTAACGGTTTCGATGGTACACCACTTTAAAATGCTTGACCTAATACAGCTACGAGTATCTGCTTTGCATTATAAATGCGAGACTGACTTTCTGTTTTACATTTTCACGCGTTAACATCAATTTTGCTAGGAGATAGATCGGGGGCAACCCGGGAACAGTCACACACGAATACTTTTTTCAAAATACTTCTATCCCAATTTCATTGCCACTACGCTGGTCTATCAATGTACACTCACACGTACCATGCTACTCGTAAATGGTGAACTGACGCAGAAAGAGAGGTAAGTAGGCATGTATAGGTATAAGGTGAGTTTGAAGTGTATAATTGTCTGTGTATAATACCTATGTGGATTTGTGTGTCTGTCAGCATCGGAGCATCGTAGCTCCCGAACGGATAGATAGATTTCAATGCGGTATTTTTAATATTAGTAGTTCGATAAAATCGATGCAGCAGTTTTTGAGTAATTTTGTTGAGTTGAGAATATTTGGTTTTACCTCAAAGGTATACGCTCTAAAAGCATACCCTTAGGTTGCACATGTCTTAGATCACTGTGATAACTTTTCATCAGCGTGATCATCGATCCGCATGACTCCTTCTAAAAGAAGCACTTACGTAAATATCTTCAGAAACATCTGTCACCGTTTTCATTCACAATTTCGCGCGAACGCCACTTTTATTCAATGAACAAAGAAGTTTTCCGTTCCGCGGTAAGCCATTGATTTGTAGAACAAAGCGTGCACGAGTAGTATTCGATTATTTGCAATACGACGTGAAGTCTTTTGAAGTGCTCGCTCACACAATGTTGACTGCATTGCGGTGTTTTAGAATTTCTAATTGAAATAACCTTCATAATTGAGGTTATCTGCCTATTTCATGTCGGAATATATGATAGGCATAATTGTATCCTATTCTCAGTACTCAAATGTTACGAAATTGTATGAATAATGAAGTACAAGCTTTTTACCCGTTCAATTCGATATTTTTTACGGCTAAGGAAGGGGAATTTTCGTTACCTTTTTACGTAAAATCAATCCTAATCCTTCAAACCGTAACACAACAATGCAAACATTGTTGATTGGCGGCAGAAATAGATAAGGCAGTGGTACTCACCCAGGCGGACTCCTCAGGTTTGACAGAGTCCTACCACCTGATAGTCCATTGCTGGACTTGTGCCTCCACATTAGTAGTTGAGGAGGCACGTAAACGTTATATGAAACGTCACAAATATGTACATTTTCATCCATCAACTGACCGGAAAAGAACGTGTTCAGTTAACTGTTTCATTAAAGCAATTACTGAATGTAATTTTTTTGTCGGTCGCCGGTAGACCGTGTAACCTTTTATTAGTTTAATTGATTTTTATTTACGGCTTCTGAATTGTATTAGGTAATAACTTTGTATATTTTTGAAGATGACGCAACTATTTGTCTTATGTGGTTAATTGCCGTTTTCACTAAACTTATGAATCGGCTAAGCGTTTCTTATCTAAATTTTTACGTTGGCTAAAAACTAGTTAAGACGGAACTTAGGCGATTCCTAAGTTTAGTGAAAACGGCCATGATTTAATATTTTCTTTACATTTTGTTAGTGGTCTTAAGGTTACCTAATGTAATGCTTTTACCTCCCTCCATAGAAACTCTGCTAGTACTATGTATCAAATATGCGCCATAGCATGTAACATGTTACGCAGTAAGGCTTTTAATGACGCCATGCTAATGAGTACAGCGCTTTAACAAATAGATATAAGATAAGACTGCACGTGTATATCGATCTGATAGTCTATACTCTATATGATAAGATCTCTATAGATATTATGGTTCAAATCAATTCAAAATTTCTTCTTTGCTTAGTGCATAATATCTCTTTCAATTGTCAAAGAGAAGGGAGTAAGAAAGTAGGAAGGAAACGCATCTTGACGTGTTCTTTCTACTCTACATGGTTTTTCGGACACCATATGGGTGTTAGCTGTCACCTACAGCAGTGCGGCGCTCGACCTGTAGTTATACATATTACATAGGTATAAAAATAGAATAAAAGAATGGCCTTAGCCTTTGGAGTTGCATGATAAAGGTTGAATAATAACCACATTGTGTAGAGAACCATTAACGTGCTAGTCGGTAATGATAACAATCGCCAGTAGCACTAGGTGTGCCTTAAGCGTAGTATCTGTTGTCATGCTATAACTGATAGTAAACTTGACATCATCCACTAACTACCGCTTCAGAGATATTCTCATCTGTTTACGTGATGCCCAGACAATAATAAAGTGAAAATTACAATAAACCGCGATTAATCCGTTATCAAGTTTTTTATTTGAAATGCAGAGATATTGGCTGTTTTTATTAAATATCCATCTATTATACATACATACTTACGCTCGAATCCCATGCGGGTAGGCAGACTACTAACTTTAATTCTAACTTCAAATTCACGACGTCAAGTATTGTAGACAGAAATCAAGATAATATAAATTTTATTTAGATTCTATGGTATGGATCTGTGGTGTCGATACGAAATGATCAAATAAAATATTACGGTGTTATAGATACTGAATTTAACACGAACGAAGTTGCGGGAAAATGCCAATCAATAATAAATGAACCTTGCAGTAAATTGCACCCTTCAAGCGATCGCTTTCTGTTGCATATAATGATTCAGAACTTGCAGGGCTTTCCCAGGTCGCTAGTACGGTGGTGTATAATTTAGTTGCCTTCGGTCAGACAAAGGGTGGAACAACTCGTATGTTTTCAGAAGGCAATTAGATCCAGAAATTATTCGCATTGCGACATTCGTGTAAGAATATGCAGTCGATTCATTTATTTGCATAACAAAACACATTGTGTTGGAAATAGTATTAAATAAGAATTATAGGTATTACAATAATTGCAGCACATGTCATTAGTAAAAAAATTCGCAGTACCTATTAAAAAATCGTTGGAATTCTTGCATGTTAATTGATTATGATGTTGACAGATAACAGTAAAATATCCTCTTATGCAATGACTTAAGACTCTTAACGACCTTTATTTTGATAAGATATGGTTATGACATTCTTTCTACATTTTCGATTTCTCCAATCGTTCGGAAATATTTTATCTTTTTTAATATGACACCGCAATATTGGCCACACAAGGTCTTGTAATAAAACAGATGCATTTACTACATGTCACGTGTCTCAGACGTATAAGCATCGTGTAATGAGTCATTAAAGTCGTTTTCAAAGACTTATGATACTGGTTTATAAGGCTGTTAATACTACCTTTATCTCTAAAACGAGTGTTTGTGTAAGATTCTATGGATCTCTAGTAAACACGATAAAAGTAAATATTTTATTTTTCCTACTATATTTGCAATTTAAATTTCTGTTTCTAAGTTGAATTTTATAGTTGCAAAGTGCGAGGATATTTTAGTAACATATTATTTCCTGGATTCATATCGGTCGTAAGGTCTTCCATTCTGCTCTGGGTTAAAATGTCATAGTATACGTACTATGATACTAAAATAGAAGTAAACCATCATGTCAATTCCGTCCGTAGACTACAAAATCACCTTCAGAAAACTTTATTTTTAAACCATTGAGGTGGTAAACAAGCTTACGGCCTGCCTGACGGTATTACCAGATGGATTGCAATACAAGGGGCACCCACACGTTGCCGACCCCGTAAAATTATTTTCACCCCTTTCTTGAAGAACTCCATGTGAGAATAGAATAGAATATATGTTTATTTGGCACTTGATACAAGAAAATAACAAAGTATCAAATAGCATTGATTCCTCAACTGCAACAGCAATCAATATTTCCTATATTAACCGCATGTGTATGCTGCAGTAACACAAAAAGCTCAAGGCTCAGCACTGTGTTGCCTAGGAGAGTAACACACTGATATTCTGCCAAGACCCGTAAAGAAAGGTGCACGGTAATCGAAATAAGTTATTGCACTCTCCAGGGAAAACCTCTCCAGGTAGTACATTCCGCAATCTTAGTGTGCGTGGGAGAAAGTTCCTTTGGAACCGCACAGTTCGCGACCAATTTGGCCCCAAGGTGCGATGATAGAACTGTTGGGAAACATCGTGATGAGATTATCACGATGTTGTCCAACTCGCGTGCCAAGTGTGGAGGTTATGGCAATACGCTTGTCGTGGATAAGACTCAATCGAACTGTTACAGACTGTTTATGATAATCTTATTTACATTCTTATGTGTAAAATCTTCCGTTAAGCGTGCTTCTGACATTTGTGATGTTTGTTATGTTATTTACGTTGACTCACGTTTTCCTTTGCCAATTTAGTCGTAGTCGTACTAGCACGGAATGTCCACTACGTTGTCCATTAATTACGTCATATGTTTAGGGGGAAGCAGGAAAAATAAATAAAATCAATTTTTCTATTTTTTATTAGTCTGGTAACTCCCCTGGTGTTGTTGATGTCCATAGGCAGCGGTGTGACCACTTTCGATCAGGGCCCGCTTGCCTTTTTGTCGTATAGCATTAAAAAATATATGCTCTGTATAGTACAAATTAAAACTTCTACTTTACCCTTTATCGGACAACTTTATAATGTTACCAACTCTATCTTTATGTATTGCCACTATTGACAAATTATTAGGGGGTGGTACATTGGGAGAGAAGGTTGCTCCAATGTAACGGCCTATGACAAGAAGCATTTAACCCCCGTTAAATACATAAATAGCCGTTGATAGCATGAAATACCTGCAATGAAATTATCTTTACTCAAATATTGTATACGTCCGACATAGAGATAGTTTAAAACATATCTCCTGTCTAGGGTTATTTTCTTATTCGAAGGTCACAGACTGCGCTGGCGAGGGGCCAGCTCTTGTAGACGTAACGGCGCCGCGACGGACACTCATAGCTACAACATTAATTTATTTACTTACCTATTTGCGAAACCTTTGCACGATTATGCGGATGACATGCTGTAATGGCGAATCCACTCTAACTCGTTATGTAATATTGAACTAGTTTTCACACGCGTGGTCTTGTAGACTACATTTGTGAGTTAAAAAGGGCTTTGGTACCTTCAAATATTGGGCCTGGGTGCCTTTACCGCACGCGCGCGCTCTTACGTATGCGTGCGCATCTTTCCTGTTGTGGTTCTTCACGCACAAGTTTTACATCTTTAAAATATTCGTACAGATAAACAACAAAGGATTCCGTTACGAGCCTTGGGAAGATGGGTATGGGCAGGAATAGAAATTAAATTTCGTTCTGCGCGACTCTATCTCATCACATCGGCTCTATAAAAACTGTCAATCACTCGCCTAACTTTTGTTCATACTGCTGTATATTCGGGTTTTATCTTGATTTACATTTATAGTGTAAATTTATGACGAGCCTTTGTTTGTTTGAGCTGAGTCTAGACATTAGCTAAACGATAACAGTGATATATCACCGTTAAATACTTACATGGAGTGTACATAAACCTTGTATCGTTATATTTGACACATTTACCCAGTCGAAAGGAAGCGGACATCAGTGCGTATATACTGAGTATATAATGCATAATTTACACCAGTAGGTACTAACGCTTGCGCGCCGACTCATTCGCACGTATCCTGTTGGTGTTTAAAATTGAATTGAGATGATTAGCGAGCATTTAGCGGTGGCGACAGACCGACAGATATAAATGTTAGTGATATCACCGAAGACCAATGGCCATCAATTGAGGAAAAGTGCCCATTGTAATTATTAGTACCTACGTTTAGGTTAGGTAATATATATTGTTTACTTGTTAAGTAACCTTCTAAGATTCTATAACGGAATAAAGATCGAAGAAGCATAAAAATGATGTTGCCATTTCCATTTTGGTAGGTACTTACAATGATTTTCGACAACATTGGGCCTGTTTTTGGAATAAGATTATTTTATGTTTTTTTCCTTAGAATCTGCATTTACGAGCGGTGGTGAAGATAAGGCAAAATATTGCTTTAATAACAAGTTTATGAGTCCCTTTTAAAATTTATAATGTCATGGCATGGGCATGGGTGGGTAAATTACTTTTGCATTATTGTTTGCCTGCCTCTACTTAAAAAAAAAATACAAACAATTTATAAGCCATTTTCGCCAGAATAACGTTGTTACCAACCGTGAATTCCTAGATTCGTCTCGACTTTGCGGTCTTCACTCATTCGTGTGATAAATACATGGTAAATAGCTGTCGTTTTGCCAACACTGTGTTTACAAATATGTCGCGGTGACTTAAGCTTGATGAGAGAAGTTTGTGTTTGGGTAGGTATGGTGTGTAAACACTCTAAAATAATGAAAATGTATTTATTTTATTAGGATTATGTTAATTAATCTCTTTTTAAACGTCAAAAATCTAACGGAAAGTTAAGCAAGCTCATCTAGATAGGAGGCCCAATAATAATTTTACCTATTTATCCATGATAAAAAGGGGTATTTTTACCCATGATAATGTTCGAGGTTTATATTAAATCTGCTCGAAACTCTGCTCACATTCGACTATCCTGCGGGATGGGGGGGCCCTAATATTTATTCGAGACCAAAAGTACCCTGACAGTGATGATGAAGTTTCCTATCGATGAAAGAATTTTTTGAAATCGGTTCAGTAATTTCGGAGGTTACCTCTGGCATAGATTCAAGCGACTATCACTTAATATTACGTTAATAAAGAGTGAAAGTTTATCATGAAATTGTAATAAAAATACATGTAGTACAAATATTCGCCATCCTTACTCACCGTAAAGCAATCTAAACAATATTTCGCTCTTTTAAAGTCCACATAATTTGATTGATACGTTTTTAAAATGAAAGCTAAGTAGGAATGAACTATGAATCGTCGATTAATGAACTTACCCATTCAACCATGATGATGATCGTTTTCTACGTCATCTAACATCTGAGTAATGTACTCTGACTCTATAGAGATATGAGCACGTCAACACATAGAGTAAGCATCTAGTAGGACATGTATGTGACATGATGATATGCTCTATACTACACAGTCATACACCAATTGAATCACCAAATGGACAAAGGTTGTATGTGGTGAGAAAATAATCTTTGATTTGTTTTATGTTTGTTATTTTCTCGCTGAAGCTGAGTCAAACAATCCTGTTGTTCATATAAATACTTAACTTCTGAACTTCCTTTTAAATTCTGAATCAATGTTATTTTGTTTGACGTTTTAAATGAAATGACTGAGGGATTAATCGACATACTTTAAAATGTCTGAACATGGCGTAAACAGAAGGAAACACTTTATTTTACGTTATGAGTATTTATACTAACCTCCCACGGTACAATTCCGCTTCTTGATGTCATTTAACGTGGATCTAAGGAAAACAATTTAATTTAGAAACCAAGCAATATGCAAGAATAACTCTCTGTTTATGTTGTCTACAATCATTAATTGCTTGACTGTAGGTGATGATTATAGGTACGTTATCTGGATAGTTGCCAAGTATTAACGTTGTTCCAGAGGTATAAATATTGTGGATTACCGATTACACTCTTATCATCCATGAACTATAGCAGTAAAGTTGTAAGACTACGCAAGGAAATTGCTGTTTCGTCGCTTATTTCCTTGCACCTGTTATATGTAAAATATTTAATTAAACAGCTGTTGAAAAAAGCGGAATAGTGGAGTACAGGAAAATGACGCATAGAAGCCATCGAACCCAACACATGTTCCTTTGTCGTTCGAAATATGTACAGATTTGTGGGCTGCCAGGGGTTGACTCACTCGATATCATATTCCAAATAATCTTTATGTACTTCGCACATACCAGTTCATGCTTGTACATGGAATGCGATATTGGTGTCATTGTATTCATCAGTAAAAGGACACCGAATCTAGATGCAAGCACTTTGTCTCATGCCTGTTTGCTATTCAATTTGTGCTAAACTAGCGTCTTCATGATTTAATTTACTTACGTTTATTTAAATGATTGTATCCAGTTGAAAGTGCGAATTTGGTTTTTTATTATGAAAACGTGACCGCATACTAGATAACAGACTCAATCATGTTCATAACCTATTGTTTATATTGTAATGTTTAGATTTTTCCCGTATATACTTCCCTTCTACTAATGAACTGCAAGACTATTATTTCATTAGTTGAGAGGAGTTTTGAGCATTCGCTCCGCTCACACTCCCTTCACCGCGATGGAAATAGGAATGCGAGTGCCTCTGTTTATCTATTCATTTGATAGCATCAATAAATTCCAGAAGATTTCTACATAGCGCGCTGATTGATGTCGAGGTCACCATCTGACATGGGACACCAAATTGGTGCGCATCGTTCGCCATGTGTTGTGTTACGAAGACCGAATAGTGTCATGACATTGTTTTTGGAAATTAAAAAGCCTACGCCCTGTCTGACCAAGTTTCAGCGGTTGGCCGAGATTGTATCTCAGAAACACAACATACGCGCCTGCATCCCACAGAGTAGACATTTTGTATAGGATTGGACTTCACACGCTTGTAGATACATCTTAATTCACGACTCTTTAGGAACAGGAGTGCCTACCTACGTGCTGGCAACGTGCCTATGTGGAAATCCGTCCGCTGCACACCCGGCCGCTTCGATTACTCATACAGCACACTCATTCCATTGCCGTAAACATTGTTTTCTCCCGCCGTATTACAGGCGGGATACAGCGGCGTATCGTTTACATAGCAACAAGACCGCTTTATTTATCGACCCCTTGTATTGTTTGAGCATAGATGAGTAATGTGTAGCGATGATTTGTGCAAGTAGCGGTGTAAGTTTTTGATGGCCGAAGGTGGGATCGATAATGACATAGTGAAGAGCGCCTGTGGTCTCTGTCTACCCCTACGGGAAAAAGGCGTGACGGTATAGTGAGCGCCTTTAATAATATCCTACATACCTTATCTAACCTTATATACCTTTTTACAAATGGAGGGATATATTACAAGAAATAAGAAGGCAGGTCTACACGACATACCTTACTGTGGAAAATTTTTACATACAACGAATATATTTCGTAAGATGGTGTTTACAGAATGGAAAGATATTTCGACGGTTATAGACGAGACGACAGATTGATGACATGTCTTTGGCATTCGTTGTGCTATATGTTTTTCTCACACTTCGAAACATGTATAGTGTAGCTAGTTGTGAAATTCCATTGTGATTGTCCCATTCGCTCCATTACCGGCGAAAATACGTTGTCAAGCTTGAGGAGTCAGTCCGTCTGGATGGGTTGTCCATTGATGGCCACTGACTTATCTATTTCTAATATTACGAGTATATTCATATTCATATAAGTAAGTATTGTTAAGCAGCAATACTTACTTTGTTGTGTTCTGGTTGTAAGGACAAGGTGAGAATCATGATGATGTCTCCTTAGTTCTCCGTGACAACGCATTGCGATTCTAATATAATGATTAATCAATCATCAAATGATATATACTTATGTGTTAGGCCGATCGTTGTATTGGGGAATGGAGATCTGCCTGGAGATATCGTTTTGCCCCAAATTGAAGGAGCCACGCGTCCCTGGGCCCCTCGGCGCTTTGGCTCAACATAAACCTAACCTAACCGAATTGAAACTATGGAAGTTTCATACTAACGATCGGCCCAATTCGAGGATTTGCCCACGACATGTAGATGATGATGATAATGATGACAGATATTACTTAAGGGCTAGCGTTACCGCTTTTCATCAAGCGGACTCGTCCAGTAACACAACACAAAACTCAACAAATCTCTTCTCATTTTTCCAGGTATAGGCTTCGGCATGATCTACCTTCCTTCCGTGGTGGCTGTGGGCTACTACTTCGAGAGCCGGCGGTCTCTCGCGACCGGCATCGCTGTGTGTGGCTCCGGAGTGGGCACCTTCAGCTTTGCGCCACTGGCCACCATCCTGCTCAACTATTTCGGATCCTGGCAGAGCGCTAACTTGCTGCTTGCGGGACTTATATTGAACTGCGCTGTCTTCGGCGCGCTGATGAGGCCACTGGTCTATCCTAAGGTTTGTTTACAAGTTGTGCTTTTATAAGTAGTAGAAGTTCAGCTGGTTTCCAAGCTATGCTATAATTGTGGAAGTTTGGCTTAAAACGGAGATAGGATGCCTTTGCGTTTAGGGTGACAGTTTCTGTGTTTATATGTTAATTTGTTTATGCAATTCAATGTCAACGTTGATCTCCAGAACGGCTTGACCGATTTAGTAGATAAGGTTTTTCGATAACGGATTTGTGATTAATCAGGGATGGTTCTTAGGTAGGTGTTATGGTTTTAACTCGTCAGGGGGCGCGGTAATTACCTTTTCCAGTGAAAAAAAAAACGTTATCTCGAAAACGATTGATTGATTTAGATACGGTTTTCTATAATGGATTTGTGATTCATGGGCGATGGTTCTTAAGTAGGTGTCATAGTGTTAACTAGACAGATGGCGCTGCAATCAATATTTTCGATGGAAACAAATGTTTCTCGTCGCCAAATGCAAAGGTCGCTGCAATAGTAAAAACTTTCTTCGACTTCTTAGATTTGAGAGCTGCGCAAAGTGCTTCTCAATCGCGCTGACTCTTCCAACGCTAATGTATTGTCAGGACTGTCGAAGTTTTCTTTGATTTAAATTTGTTATTACGACGCCTTCGAAAGAGCGTACTCTACTTTTGAGCCGCATAACTTTGCCCTTTGGCGAATGTCTTGGAGCCTATATACACATTCATGGGAAATCGTGAACCCCATTTTTTTCCATATACGCTCATACGTTTTTGGCGTTATAAATCAGTCTTTAACGTCTTAAATTCACGGTTTTATAGCTAATGAGACAATGATTAGGGACCTCTGTAATTACTTAATTTGTTCAACACAACGATAACACAGTTATATTGAAATACAACTCTAGCAAAGACCCGATCTGAGTGGCGTGCCTTGAGTTGATGATGAAATTCCTTTACGAGCACACAAAATTGCAATAGATCTACGAAGCTGAAATTTGGCAGATAAGTATTTAATAGGTGTAGGAAACGTCAGATAGAAACCTAAGAACGTTCTAATGTTCTCACGAAAAAGGCATTTAATGGGGGTGAGAATATTGTATGGAAAATGAACAGGTTTCCATAAAACTGGCATACAGAGGCGACATGTAAACATTGTAGTCGAAAGAAGGTAAAATAAGAACCAAAATTAAAAATATTGAAAAAACCCACGTCGGCTGAAATTATTGTAAGTATTAAATAAAAGGATTAAGTAAAAGGATTAAATCATTTGTTTAGTCGGGGACTAGCAGATTGCTCAAAAAATCTGTCGGGAGCTGCCCGATTTGTTCCCAATTTCAGATACGTAGATATGCTATTATAATGATTCGTGTAAATTATTCCAAAATAATTCCAGAGCCAATTGTATACACAGGACTGTTAATGGCAGCGACGGATTTTTTGAGCTAATAGGTCTCCACCAACTCAATAAGTAGGTACCACAGAGTTTTGTACCTTATTGCCTCCGTAACAAAGTCTTATTTATGCCGTTCCAGTCATCGGGCGAGAAACCACTTCTACAACGTATGGCCGAGGAGAAAAGGCTGCAAATGGAACGGGGATCAATTGGCGGGTCATACTTCGTTGTGCAACTGCCTGATGGCACTATGGAGAAGAGAATGAAGGTCAATCATAGAAATACATAATTAAAGTAAAGAAATAAACGTTCCGTAGTCATATTAAATGGTGCGGACATACTTACAAAGATTCAAATATCAGAAGCGGTACGGTTTTGCATGACAAAATTTTTCTCATTTACAATTCAGCTCAGCTATGTTATTCTCTAAGACAACATCCGTGAGCGTGGCGATGAAACGTGACAGTTCGTGGCCAGGATGCCAAGCACAAATTTCTATTGAAATATTATAATCATACGACAGAACATCCTGCATTGAATTTTCGTCGTTGTTATCAGGGTGTTTCTTTGAGATGATGTTACATAGCATAGCATACCATAAATTGATGGTAACCGTGATTACCCTGATATAAATTTAGCTGCATTAAAAAAATACTGTATGAGGTAGCTACAATACTATTTCTATTGTTATTTTTTTTCTATATCTGTCAAAATACTATTTTTATCGCAGAGGGAGAATTCCTGATCCTAGATTTCTATTCATGAATTTATTCTATATCCGGTGAAAATTAACCTTTTTACCACGTTTTTATTAGGTCGCTTTCTTGTCTGTTTGCTTATTTGTTTGTTCGGTACAAATTTTGCAATTGATTTTGTGCTGACTTCCCGTTAAGCTTGAAACACATGAAACTTCAAACATAGCCTAGAACTGGATAATGCAACCGGAAGGTGACGACGCACCATCAGGCCCGCTAGCCTATTTATCTACCGAATGAAATAATAAAGCAAATGCGGCATTGGAAATGGAACACCAATTCAAACAAGTCGGACTATAGATCTATATTTTGTTGGATTCAGTGACCATACAGAACCATACAATGTCCACAGGCGCCCCTCAATATCGACCCCGGTGTGCACTCGTCTTTGAACCTTGAAGCGTTGGCGCGCGTGCCCACCGCCGCCAACCTGCCGTCCACACTGCCCACCATAACCGAAGCGAAGCCCGTCGAGACAAACGCTACTAAGAAGGTGAGCTACACCATAGATAGTAATAATAATTGAGGAGGTAAGGATAAAAACCGCAACCGAAATAATTATTTTTTCTATTTAGCAAAGACCGTTTAGTTCAAAACATTATATATTCCATTGTATGATGTGTCTAATGATTTAAGAGATATTTTTGCCGAATTGAACAAAGTAGATATGTTAAGGTATTGATCTTTACCTCCTCAAATCTCTATTAATACAATTATTGTGTGCAATAAAGCATTATTATCTTGGCGCCAATGTCCCGGTTATGCTCCCGCGCGAGAGTACTAGGTGGGCCTTGCCCAACTAAGATTTCGCAGATAACTAAAATAACGTGATGACAGAAGGGCGACTGCCACCTAACCTCAGTGGCCCTCATCATCATCACAGCCCATAACAGTCCACTGCAGGACTTAGGGCTTCTCTCACATAGCCATAATCTCCGCCTTGTACGGTACCCACGAGTGTAAGGAGTTGGTGCTATTCTACTCTGCCGGACACCACACGGCCAGCCAGTGACCCTGTTGCCCCACAATTCCTCAGTGACCAAAATGGATGCCTTCGTTAAAAAAAAATCCCGAAATCTACCCCCAGAACACCCCACAATTACTCAGTGACCAAATTGAATGCCTTTGTTCAAAAAACCCGTGCAACCCTCACAGAACGAAAACGGCTCGGCCCACGGCACCACTGGGCCCGCGTCTGGGCCCACATCCGGTCCCGGCGCGATGTCCCGCATCGTGTCGTCCCCCGCCTTCAGCGCGGCCGCGCCCGGCCTGCCCAAGAACGGCTCGGTGCCGAACTTCGACAGGCAACGGAAGCATTCCACGGGAGAGAGGTCAGCTGATAGGTATAGATGTTTTTTTTTTCTTATTTGGAGCTGAGAGGTGGCGGGTGGTGGTGGATTGGAAGCTTTCGACTTGTGCTGGTGGGTGCTGGATGGTGGGTGACGGTTCAGTTTTCGATACATATTTTAATGGTAGCTGGTGGTAGGTGCTTGATAGTGAGTGAGGCTTCGATTTTCGAGACGTGTGTCAAGTAAAACCAGCACGACTGGCACAAGTGTACTCTTGCGCGCGAAAAGCGAAAGAAGGCGCGACATGGATACTGCTCTTTCATCTTAGTATACATCGTTAAATTAATCTCAATGATACAACTGTCAACACAAAGAAATTCCCAATCATGCTTAGTCCAAAATAGAGTAATCAGTGAACGTCAAAGAAATGAAAAAAAACCCGCAATATAATTATAATCTGCTGTCATCGTTAACTAAAGACGAGTCTTAGTATTGAAAGAAGGAAACAAATGCTCTCTCGCAGCGCGAGATATGTCATGGGCACATTTGTGCTAGTCGTGCTGGGGGCTTATTTAGCTTAATCGCCGTGTTCCCGAATCCCGACAAATTTGGCGTACTCACACTTCAACCTTTATGACTCACACACACGAATGAGTGAACTAAATCCTTTATACATACATGACTTCGACATGGCAAACTCGTGATCGAAATTCACCTTTAACCTCACGGAAACGAGCGCTCAAGATCAATTCGGGAAAACGGCTGTAATAAGAAAATAAGCCCCCTGACCAAGAATATGAGAGGTGAAGTGTCGCCGTGTTGCGGATGTCTTTAGAACTTATTTCTTGCACCGGTAACAGCAAGTAATAGCAACAGTAGCTCCCCCTGGACACTCTTGACAGGCCTCATATATGCCTGGTCAGGCTGTAAATTTAGTTTAGAGCTATGTCTGTGACGATATACTACATGTAGCATTGTTAGTACAGTAGGTACTGTAGCGTGTGTGCTCGGG
Source organism: Blastobasis adustella (assembly GCA_907269095.1). NCBI lineage: Eukaryota > Metazoa > Arthropoda > Insecta > Lepidoptera > Blastobasidae > Blastobasis > Blastobasis adustella. The sequence goes on from OU026130.1 coordinate 12,219,556, forward strand.
CAGGCCCTAGGTTAGGACGGATCCCAAGACAGGAAGGCGGTTGGAGGCCTCATGTCTGGAGGGGCTTTAGGTTAGGTAGGCTTCCAGGTGCGGTTGCTGCTCCCATAGGAAGGCGTTCGGAGGGTTCATGCCTGGAGGGGCTTTAGGTTAAGTAGGCTTCCGGGTAAGGTTGCTGCTCCCATAGGGCAGCCGGGGCTTTAATTAGTTAAGTAGGTTAGGTTAGGTTCGAACAGGTAGGAAGGAGGTCGGTTAGCTTGGACGGTTCGGAGCAAGCAGAACTTGGGTCTTTGGCCTGTCTCTATGAGCACACATCGCACTGGCTAGGCAGGAATTCAAATGGGTTCCATTTGAATTAGACGTAAGATGTCTTATGTATTTTTATATCATTCTTCATTATTGATTCTTGAGTTGACTTTCATAAATATAACTATAATAACTTCTATCTCGAGCTACGAGTATTTATTTAAACGCCCCCACGATCCCGAGTGTTACAGTACTAACAATGCTAGCGGGGTCTAAACCGCTTTGGCTAAGGAGTAGAACGCTTTGCCTGCTAGTATACAATGTAATAAACACGACAATGTTATTCAAAGCAATTCAATTGCAATTCTAATAGGGATCGACTTAACGGTCTATAAAGTCTAAATAAGATAACATTATCTGTTGCCTTTCTGTATCTGCTTAGACGGACTAGAATAAAGAACACTTCTATTTACTAGTGTCACCAACCGATAGTGGTAGATGAAGCTTTGTGGGCTTCAAGACATATTAAATTTACGGATTGTGAAAAGACCTCTGACGGTGTACAGTATCTGAACTGCAGAGAGAACGGGCAGCATACATAAAATGAGGATCCATTTAGTCTACAGTTCACTGTACGTACTCGTAATTGTGCAATTAGATTTTAGTTCTTGTAGTGAGTGATCTACATAAAAACATTCATCATCACAGCCCGTAACAGTCCACTGCAAGACTTAGGGCCTCTCCCACGAAAGGGGAGGTTAATCTCCACGCTTGGTAGGCAGGTTGGAGATCGCAGTGTTTAAATATAACAATGGAAAATGCTGCTGCCCATTTTCCAGACTACGGAGACGCTTGATCTATTCCTTCGAAAACATTAGTCGCCTTGTACGACACCCACGAGTGTAAGGGGTTGGTGCTATTCTACTCTGCCGGACACCACACGGCCATAAAAACATTACCAACATGGTAATTGATGTGCTTTGGTCTGTGTATTGTGATTTTTGTCTTTGTGTGTGAAGTTGTACCCATACTTAAATATAAAAATACTGTAAATGATTAAATACGTAATATGTATAACATAAGATGGCAGAAATATCTAGTTGTCTAGAATAGGCTTATTCGTTGGCCAATATTGAAACAAACGGTTTAATATTATTTACTACGCTTTGACAGTAGCTCATAACATTTATAATTTTACACATTCCAGATTCAAACCGTCCCTAGCTGCAATTAAAGCCACCTCCAAAACTTCAATGGCGAGTAGAAATGTACCTGATGTAAGTATATTAGGAACACAACTGTTAGTAACTGTAATATAATCCAGTAGAAGTATTTGTATACATACTAATAGTATAAAGACAGGGTGCTTGAGTTCGGCGGGCAATCACCGGATCTATTGAACCAATTTCGATAAGTCTTTCACTAGGAAGCTACCAAGCGCTACTATTTAGTCTGCTTTATTCAGTAACTAGCTACGGTGCGCGCGCAAGTTCATGTCCATTGGGCACGACAAGCCAATAGCAATTATTGAAGGCTCGATACATAGCCATCTCACTCGGTTGCGGTTTGAGCTAGTGAGATGGCGATGTAAAATTCTATCGTAAATGTAAGTCCGGACATGCTTGATGGACAAGAACTCGCTTGCGCTCTGTAGCTAGTAGCTTTAGTTAGTATTATGACAACTAAAACGGTAAATTTTAAGTGATAAATTGTAATTTTAGTGAGTCAGAGTAGATATTACTACCTAGATAGATATGATATAAAAATTTGATAAAGTAAATATTGGAATAATTCAAATTATGGCCAGAACAAAACTAGGGGAAGCCTTGAACTTTCCCGCATCTGCCAAATGGTTCGCGATTGGCTCGCTACCAAATGCATCGCTTGTCTTCAGTACGGTCCCTTGTCTCCCGAAAAATGACCGGTTATTTCCACTGTAAACACGGATGCAGTAAAAATAAAAGTTAACAAAACACATGGTACGCCTGATACGCATGTATTTAGACGTTCAAAATAAAACTGGCCGACAATAGCAGCAACGGAACGAAACCGTACTACAAATTATAATATATATTTTTATTGTAACGGCGATCTATCGCCTTTCTCATAAAAATAAAAAGCTTTTAAAGTTCTGAAGTATACGTTACGCCGATGTACATTGCCACAAAGTTAGCCGACCCGGTGGCCAAAGCTGGAATTAAGTGTCGCCATTTTGAAATGTGTTGTCAATTCTAACTACAGCGACGCTATCATCGGGTCAGATGAGTTTGTTGCACTAAAACCAATTGAAACAATTGTAGTAATAGTAATGGCTCATTTATTGTATCCAAAACAGTTCCTTATGTATATTTAATACTGCCAAATTACATATGACAACAAATACCTTAACATAAAAATCTTACGACTGCATGAAGAAAGAAATCGTTAAAAAAGCCCTTCCCATTTATTCGTAGGGCGACGGCGAGAGCATAATGTACACATCGAAGCTCTCAGTGGCCGGCGGCAAGGAGCCTTCCCGGATGGTGCGACCGATGTCCAGGAAAGACATATTCTATTCCGGTTCAGTGCTGAACCTGCCCCAGTACCAGAGCCAGAAGTCTCTGCAAGGGTATAGGAACTCGGTGCTAAGCTTGCCACAGAGCAGACAGACCGGGGATCTGGAGAGACAGGAACGTAAGTTAAAAGCGATTAACTTTAGTTATTTATCATCTAATCATGGCCAAGGCGGACCATTAATGCCAAGATGATGATGATGAATTATCTAATGATTAAAAATGAATAAAAAGTGCTTTATCCTTAAAGGATTCCATCGAAGCTTACGTGATTGAAGCTTCGTGCAGAATCTACTTTTTTACCACGTTTTTATTAGGTCGCTTTCTTGCCTGTTTTTTTTGTCTGTTCGGTATAAATTTTTGTACCATAAGAGAGCATTCGCTTTATGTTCTGTCCCTTTTTCAACCATAGATAAAAGCATAGACACAACAAAGAGTGAATGCCTCTACCTTTGCTTACACTAATCGGAGAAATCCAATACAATTCAATTTATTTATTCAATAATGTACAATGTAATCGTACCATAAGGTTGCACTTTTAAACTATTATAGTTTATTTACGAGTAGCGCTATATTTTGACATAGTTGTATGCATTATTCACGGGATACCTAAATAGAACTGCATCAAAATATCGGGCTACTCGTAATACTTGTAAATTCAAAGTCACTGTAATAAAACTTCCTCAATCCCTTCACAACCATTGCCATCGATTCCAGAATACGACCTCTGCCCATGCCTACACCTGCCGGAATCCTTCAAGTCTGCACTAAGCTCTATGCTGGACGTATCCTTGCTCCGGGACCCCGCATTCATGCTGATTGGCGTGTCCAACGTGTTTGGCATGGCCGGCCTCTACGTGCCATTCGTGTATATCGTGGATGCTGCAAAGCAGCACGTGAGTATTATTAACATCATAGAAGACGTTCGATCAATGTAATTTTCATTCCCAGCCGTACACAGTGGGGCCGTGTGGTGTCCGGCAGAGTAGAATTACACTCGTGGGTGTCTCGTAGAAGGCGAGTAATGATTTCGAGGCAAAATATCTAAGAGCCTCATTGTCTTTTGGCTCAAGAGAGCCATTGTCTTATTGGCTATCAAACCGCGAATACCTAATTAAAACTGATTAAGTAGCGGCCGTGTGGTGTCCGGCAGAGTAGAATAGCACCAACCCCTTACACTCGTAGGTGTCGTATAAGGCGACTAATGTTTTCGAAACAAAAGATCTAAGAATCGCCGTAGGCTGGAAAATGGGTAGCAGCGTTTTCCATTGATATATGTTTATAACACTGCGATCTTCAACCCACCTGCCAAGTGTGAAAGTTATGGCAACGCTCTTTCGTGGGAGAGGCCCTAAGTGGACTGTTATGGGCTGTGATGATGTGGGTACGACCGGGAATAAAAGGCCACAAGACGTTCACTACTATAACAAAAAAAATGTGGGTGGTAAAATTAACAGTGTGTCATTAGACTCCCGATACTGCTCAACCGGTCTCAGAGGATCCTGAGACCCAGGAGATACCACTTGGGGTGGAACACTTATTCCACTGTGTTACGGTTGTAGTCATGTGTTACTTTGCCTGAAACAAACCTTATTTATTTTATTTTACTATACCTTTTACGTTATATATTTCTATTCCCAGGGCGTGGAACCTGGCGACGCGGCGTTCCTGGTGTCCATAGTGGGTATCACCAATACAGTGGGTCGTATCGCGTGTGGATGGGTGGCCGACTTCCCTTGGATGGACTCGCTGCTACTGAACAATGTGTGCCTCATTATTGCCACGGTGGGTACGCTTTGTGAACCTCCATCGCAGAGAGAGGGGTGTTATGACTTTGACTTTTAGTGAAGCTTGTTGAACCTCACCCACATTTATAAATTCTAAAGCGTTCTGTCTTTTAAGACAGGTTTAACAGTTGCTTTGATTCGCTGTAGATTTTTTTTACCATTTTTATGAGATTAATTTATCCAATTATACGATCGAAGATTATTAATCATACGTCGACAGATGGATTAATTTATTATTGTAATCATGATTGATTAATTACGATTAATATTTGTCATTTACAGATAGCGGTAGCGGTGACGCCCTTCTGCTATTCGTACGCCGCTTACGTCGCGGTGGCCATCGCCTTTGGAATTGCCATTTGTAAGTAAGCTAGATACACAGTTGCCATACGCGACGAAATCGCATATTGTAAAAAAACTAAAGTGTGGTCGCGCGTGTGAAGAGAGTTCGTACAGCTTATTACATATGACTAAATTCAGTAGCCTAATTTCGGAAGCAAAAAGCGTGAGAGTAAATCTAAAGTGGAATGCATTGCTCATAGAATAAGGTCCATTGTTGTATCACTTATTTTAAGGGACGCGTCGGTTTGCTTTTCAAAAGCCGTGATACAAAAATGGACCTTATTTTATTAGTAATGGAATTGACTTTGATTTGCTCTCACGCATTTTGCTTCTGAATTTAGGCTACCGAATTTAGTCAAATGTAATAAGCGCCTAAGGGTCAATTCAAGATAACGCAGAGTTGAAACGCATCGAAGCGTCAAATTCTTCACTAGTTGCACGAATGCGCGCGAATTCACTTGAATTCGCACGCTTTCATTTAGTAGTGACATTTACTATGTCATTTTCCGGCTGACGACGCGTTGGTTCGCGTCGCATTCCGAGTGTACGCGCGAATTTGCGTGTCTTTTTCTATCAGAAGAAACCATCTATGCTCTATGGTCCAATATATTTGTACCAAACTAAATGTATATATTATTAATTCTGCCATTTGTTCCCCCAGCTGGCTACATATCGCTGACCTCCATCATCCTAGTAGACCTTCTCGGGCTGGACAAACTGACGAACGCATTCGGTCTGCTGATCCTGTTCCGTGGCGCGGCCGCCATTGTGGGGTCACCTTTGGCCGGCGCGGTGTATGAAGCGACGCAGAATTATGATGCGTCCTTTTATATGGCCGCGGCATTCTTCCTGGCGGCAACGCTTACGTCGTTTGCCGCGCCCATGTTCCGCAGGTTGGTATGGTTTCACATCTATAAATAGTATAAAACAAAGTCGCTTACCGCCGTCTGTCCCTACGTATCTATGTCCGCTTAGATCTTTTAAACTACGCAACGGATTTCAACAATAGATAGAGTGGTTCAAGAGCAAGGTTTATAAGCAAGAAAAAAAGGGTATGTGGGGGTAAAGTAGGTGTACACGAAGTCTCGCCGGGGCCACTAATAATTTCATGAAAGAAAGTTTTATTTTCGTTTATCGCACTCCGTTCTAAGGGTTTTCACGACTTCAAAACCCACCAGATGGCACTACTGAGAAGTAAGCTCATTCCGTCCGTTGTCAAAATATTGCCGTACCATGAGATAGAAACAACTGCTTTACAGTGTCGGATCTATTCCAGCCAATGATAGGGTCCCAGGGTTGCATGAATAATGAGAACCGAACATTACTTCACAACACATAAAATCCGCTCACATCTATATTTAACTTCGAAACCAACCCCACAGAAAACAAGAGGAGATCCACCCAGCACCTGTCTTGACCCCCATCGACGAGGATCTAGAAGAGGGAGACGAAGAAGACCCCGATGACACCCCCATCACTATGGGGGCTCATCTCCAGTCCAGAGCCCCCCCTGCCATCACGGAGACAGCTGCTTCCCCCTCCGACCCCCCCTCTTATGACGAAGTCTCGCAGAGGGAAAGTGTGCTCTAAATAGGGGGAAGATAGGTCCAGTATCGCTTGGACTTTCGATGTAAGCAAGGTCGATTTTACAGCAACACGTGTTGAACAGAGTTTTTGTGGAGGCGTAAGGGTTAAAATTGTGTTGGCGTTTAGTGATTCGAAGGTCGTGTGGAATATTGATTTGAGTTACACGATCTATCGATGTTGGTAGACGAAACGTAACTGATAGAATTGTAACTGGAAGTATTCATTGTTCACTCTTCTGCCAATTATAATATTTGTAGCAGAATTTGGTGAAAATGTGCCTCTCATTCCATACTTCTCACTTCTCACTAATTGTAGTCCACTCCATTTTAAGCCTTATGCCTTCTAAGCCTGTTTTATTGTTATGGTGGGCATTTGCCACCGAATGCTACAGCGAGATGTGAATCTGCTACTCGCCGCTAGAGGCGCCACTAGCGTTTTTGCTCAACAATGTATACACCAGTATTTGTATGAAATAAATAATAATTTGGTTTTACACTTTTCGTTCAAACCAGTGGCGCTTTGACGCGATGGGGAAGGGATTTGAAAGCAGTGCAAATAGTGCTATAAAAAGAACGATAGTTCTATAGATTTCATTTGTGTACTTGTTGGTACTTGGTACTAAACGCGTCCAGTCTTTTGCAGTTGTCTGTACTTTGAAGGAATGAAAAGTTTACTTGTATGTTTTGTCTCAGAAGTTGATAAGAGAATTCAAAAGTTCGGGATTTTGAAAGTGTTTATTTCGTATGCACTCTGGTAATTTGACATTTTATTTCATATAATCTTTAATCGTTTCGTTATACAAATTAGGTAAGTTAGGTATCTATTAATAAATTATTATGAAACACCTTCAACATCCCGAAATCACTAACAGTATATGACACTGTTTCATCTGCAATGACTTTGATAAATCTTTTTCTAAAACGTCACTATATGTATAGAATAATAAATCCACGATCTCAACGAGATGTTTTAAAAGATTTATTGAATTCACAAGACAGGTTTACTTTTCAATAGTTAATTTACTTATACAGAATAAAAAAACGACTGTAGCTCATTTGCAAAAAAAGCTTGTTGCAAACTAAAGTATTAACGAAATGTGAATTGCAATATTTCTGCTTGAATTGACTGCAGGCAATACATCGTATACGCCTTGAAGAAGCACAATTACGTGCATTTGTCTTGTGTCCGTTTCGAAATAAAATTGTTGGACAGATTTTGCATGTTGGGAGAAAACACGCTGACTATATGCGATTGAACGCGCATGACAGCTAAATAAGGTACGAATTATATTCCCATGTGCCATTACACTGTGGTGCTATCGTCATATATGATCAATGTGACAATTTGCTACAAAATACTCAAATCATGAACTGAAGATAATATAATGCATACAGTCCAAGAATCCGACAGCAATAAATAGTACTTATGTGATCGTACTTAGGGCCAAAGTATTTGTAAAAGATGATAAGGTTAAATTTTAAAATGTCCACTTGCCCTTTGTACATAAATCTGTATGTTATGTGTTTGTTTCGCTTAAATTGACAATAATTGAAGTGTTAGGTAATGTGAAATAAATATATGTCTCTAGGTTTATCTGTGAATCTATAATCTCCTGAAAAATGTTGATGATATGGATGATACTTACCTATATTTATTTCATATTATCCCGTAATATAGTTTCGTTCTTTTTTGTATGTAGGTACCAAAACCAATCAACGGGTGTAAATAATTTTTAGACATAAATAATAGTGTGCACATTTGTAAATATACACCGAAAATAGTTAGGTGGTTTCAAATTCTCTCAGCTCCTACTATTCCTTACTTCCTTGTTATTCTTACGGCTTAAAGATTGCGAAGGGAATGAAGGCATAAAGTGACTTACTCGTGTATGCGAAAGGGACCCCGGTAATAAAAATGAATAGGCTGATGTTTGTTAAAAATGACGTATCTTGGAGTTCGTGTTTGCGTGTAGCTTGCGCCTTCAAATCGCTAGAATTAAGATTTTTGAGCTTGGCTTTTTTCCTAACCTTACTCGAGAGAGAATGATCGCGAACTGATTACCAGTTTTGTAACACTCGCTTGAGATTTTTTGTCTCTTCGTGGAGTTTTTAGAGATACTAAGTACAATAAACACCGCTACGCTACAATACTATGAGAAGCGACCACCAACACGTCGGTATGCCTAGTAGTTCCAATGTAATATGTGCCATTTCAATGAACAACATCTGTAAATAAGTGACTGTAATTGTTAAGGATACTTGTAGTGATGATTTAAGTAACGCAGTCAATTTCCTGTTAACATTCTAATATCAAAAAACTGATATTTCAATGTTATATAGCGAGAAAGAATTACTTATATACGCTCTATTTACTTGCCATTCTGGTAGGCTGTACATAATTACTAAACTGAAAATTTACTATTTTTTATTGAGAAAGAAAACATATTTTTCTGTCAATGAATTGCATAATTTACTTGGTAAGCGTATTTTAAAGTAATTAATTAATGTATAGGATAGTGAAATGTTAGGGACTAGGAATAGAAAGTGGTATAATGTGATAAAAGATAACAAAAATGTTTTATAAAAATATTATTTTTGTGTATTAATCTGTATCATCGATGTGTATGTCGTAGGCATAAATACTGGATAGATTTCAAAATCAAGTCTGTTAGCTGTACTTATTCAGTGTGTACAATGAGAATAGGTATTTTAAATGTTTTGGAGTGTATTTATTCTGTGTACGACGTACATTATTGCCTATAATGGATAAATTACGTTAATTTATGAATATTATGTTTATAAGGCATAGTGTATATCCATAATTACATTGTATAAAATGTATTATTATTACCTATGTATTGTAATGTTACTGTTGTTAAAGCTTTATGTAAAAAACCAAAAGTGTTATTATGTTTTTAAGATTGAAAATTATTTAGTTTAATAATGAAATACAGATGATATTTTAACTGATAAAACTAAAATCGTTAGAACTTTTTATCATTGTATAGTCAGAAAGAGCTTAGTGTCAGGTAGCAGAGATATGTATACCAATATCGTATACTCAATTACAAATACTTATACGGTAGGGATCATAAATCATCTTATTTACTCTTATATATCTTGTTCAGTATTGGCTCAATAAGTATTTTCTTTTCTTACTTCTACAAAAGTGTGAGTTGCTTTCTATATTTCTTTTTATTTCTAGCTATTATTATTCTACCCTTATATTTAATTTATAGAAAATTGGCATGAAGTTTAATTTCATGGGATGAAAAAATACTGTCATCCAAATAAAACGTGTATGAAAATTTAAATTAATGTACTTATTTTATTATACACCAATTAACAGCTGTTAGGTAGGTACAGTACTTGAAGTCAATGGCGGCTGAAAATTAAACTAATAATTGATTTTTTGGCTATTCTTTTTATGAAAATCAACCTTAACGGTTTATAAAAATGCTCATGACAATACAAGGCAAGGTATAACTTGGTATCAGGACATGGCTCAATCATGAGAAATTTATATTTGAAATACATTGTAAACTTATGATCTGAATTTTCATTTTTCGAAAATTTCGAAATTTCGTCATTTTAATTATTTGTAATCCACGTCGATTAGTTTTAATTAATATATACTGCTGCTGCTCAGTCCAATGCCACGCTTTCTACAAAATACCTAAAAGCAACCAAGCTTATTGTTGAAAATGTCCACCGAAACTTTTTTGTAAATAAATGAAATTCATTAAACGAAATGATGAGAAATTTGATTTTTATTTCTTGCTTGTATCCTTAATATCCTTAAGTAACTTTGGCCTATTCCTTCCGCTGATGGGTGTTATTCGGACAGCCAAAGTTCAAGACAAAGCCTACCTTCCGTGGGAACTAAATATCCTACAAATTCTCTGGTTATACTACCTCCCGACCATGCCGACGTAGAAATAATCATTATGAACCTACGTAGTGATTGCGCAGCGGGATGGGATGACATCCCTGTGGTTGTATTGAAAGCAGCACGGAAGGTGCTTGTACCACCTATCACGCACATATGCAACATCTCAATAATCTCAGGGACATTTCCTGATTTCTTTAAAATTGCAATTGTTCACCCCATATACAAGTCTGGTGATAAAAGTCAAATTACTTACTACAGACCTATATCGGCCCTGTCTGTAATATCTAAAATTTTAGAACGCATTCTAAACAATGCATTAATGGAGTTTTTAGAAAGGAATTCCCTATTATCTAAAAATCAATTTGGATTCAGACGGGGTATATCAACTGAGGATGCTGTTCTCGGTTTCACCAGCTCAGTGGTTGGTAAACTTGATAAAAAACTTAAATGCTATGGTATATTTCTCGATCTTTGTAAAGCATTCGACACTATTTCCATTCCTATCCTCGTGGCAAAACTGGAAGACATGGGGGTGCGTGGTGTTGCCTTAGATATTTTCTCCGACTATCTACGGGGTCGTACGCAACGCACTAAGGTTGGCACAGTGTTGAGTGATGAGGAAAGTGTGAATTTTGGGGTGCCCCAAGGCAGTATTCTTGGACCTACACTCTTCCTTATCAATATCAATGACATGTGTAAACTAGCTCTCCAAAATTGTGAGATCTATGCCTATGCTGATGACACAGTAATGCTGGTTTATGGTCCAGACTGGAATGCTGTAAATAGGTCGGCTGAGTCATCGCTACGCGCCGTTCTGCAATTTCTTGGAGACAATCTACTTAATTTAAAAAAAACGAAATAAATACAATTTTCGTTAAATAAAGGTAAAAATAAATTACCCCAAAACTTAGCTCCCATTATAGCTCACAGTTGTAGGAACTCAACCAGTCACTGTAACTGTCAGCCACTTGCCATGGTTAGCCATATTAAGTATCTGGGAGTTATCATAGACCAGCGGCTGGATTGGAGCCACCAAGTTGAAAGTCTTGCCGGGCGGGTACGAAAACTAATTTTTACTTTTAAAAACCTAAGATGTTCTGCAAACAGGGAGACTCTCCTTATGGTATATTCTGCCCTGTGTCAATCAATCTTATCTTACTGCATTCCCGCCTGGGGTGGAGCTGCTAAGACTCGATTCCTCCATCTTGAACGTGCCCAACGTGCTGTTCTTAAAGTCTTAACATCGAAACCTCGATTATATCCCACGACCTCACTATACTTGGAATGTCAGGTTCTCACAGTCAGAAAACTTTTTATCTTGCGTACAATATTGAAAAAACATTTGAAACTGCCTTTTAATGATAAAGTCGCAAGTAAAAGGCGGGGCATGCCCGTATGTGACATTAGCACATGTCGTACTGCCTTTGCTCGGAAACAATTTGAAATCTTAAGTTCAATACTATATAATAAATTAAACAAAAAAATAAATCTCTACACTCTGACTAGCTATCAAGTTAAGTCTAAGCTAAATTCCTGGCTATTAACCATAAGTTATAATGATACGAAGACCCTAATAGAGTAGGCAATATCAAATGTGGTCAATAAATAACTTATGTGTATGAAAATATAACATACATACGCACACACACACGCACACGAACACGCACACACACACACACACTCACACTCACACACATCCACACACACACACGCACACACAAACACACACAAAAATTTATATATATACAATAGATGTACTTAACCTAATAAGTAAGAAGTTCTGTGTATATCCGCTCATGGCTAGAAACAAAAACTAAATCCTAAATTGAGGAATTACTGTCTCCTGCAATACAGGTCATCCTAGTGCAGGAGTCAGGATATCCGCCCTAATGTGAACACAACTGCATTGTATTTTAATATATCGGAACTTTAAGACTGTATAATTGTACCTTAATACTCTGTAAGGTTGTAATTTTGGTAAATAAATTATTATTATTATAATTATTCTAAGCCATATACATAATACCATTTACCGTTACCGGACTCGTTTGTTTTGTTCCTAAACCAGTGAAAACACATAACTGTGTTTTCACTGGTTTAGGAACCAGTGTGTGCGCCCACCGCAATGGGCAATGGGCACCCTCCGGAATAGCGGGGGAGGGAGGCGGAGAACTCTCATGAGTACCAGCGCGGCCGGCCGGCTAGTTATTTAGGACTCGCTACAAAATCTAAGCGCTTAGCTGTTAAACTCCGCCTAGGGACTCTCTAGCCGCGAAGGCTTTTCAGTCTTCATCGGATACGACACCCCATTAGGATGCGCGCAGCGTCTATGAAATTGCAGCGGTGGCCCCAGAGGGGGGTACTACTACTGTGGGTTGGGGAGCGGGGACGCTGAAACAGCATGGGGGGCTTCGTCGAGTCGGCTGGGCCTTCAGTAGCAGGTTCAGACCGCTTCACAGTTCGTCGCGGGGGTAGGTGAGGACGTGTGTCTCCGCACCATGTGGCGATGCGGGCAAGTCGTGTAGGCTGCTGCTTCTCGCACGAGCGGGTTGAGATGCTCTTTCGAGAACTTAACGATCTCGGAAAGTGTTTTAAGAAACTACTGTATGGTCAGCAGCCCCATATCACGGTGCAGAAAATATTCTGCAGTGTTAGTAGTTTCTTAATGATCTGGAAGCTCGCATGAGCTCGCGGGAGAGACGATTCGTACGGAAACACCTCGTCCAACTGTAGCATGAGAACCATTTTACACACACCTATGAATTAGATGTCATTTTTTAGGGAAATTCATAAGCTAGGTTAAAAAATGGTAACACTATTTATTTGAAAGCACTTTTTCATACAATGTGTAAGGCTGTATTTTAAAAACTACTTATCACGTCGATATAAGTTTAGCATTGATGTTTAAGAAATTTAATGTAGAATAATTATTTCTTTGACAATTTGCTCCTATCCGTAACCATTTCACTGTAAAATGAAAAGAAACACGGGGACGACACTTCGAAGTGGAAAATGGGTTGAACGGGGAGGGGAGGGGATGGTAACCGGCATTTTTGGATTGAGAGGGTTCGAATTAGGAAGAAAAAAATCGTTCATAAAAGACTCGAAAGACTGAAAACGGAACCCTTCATTTTCAAGTTTTTGTCCAGTCTACTTATTTTATACTTCCTAGGATCATCAACTGTTCCTAGGATCGTATGTAGCCGCCTTTAAACTTCTGCGACAATCCGTGCGTCGGCCAATTAACCGCTCCCCAACCACATATCGGTAACAAGTCTGAGACAAGTGTTTAGAACAAAAACATTATTATTATGGATAAAATGTGCCTCAACAATTAAATGTAATTACGTAAATTGCGTAGTACCTATTGCTTGTAAACAGTCTGCTGCGTATAATGTGCGTAGCAGACTGTATGGTAAACAAATTATTTAACTACGCTGCACCCAAACAAAATAATAATGGTCAATTGTAAAAAATACTAAAGTAATACAGATGCGTCGCACGCTACAAACAACAATTTCCCCCGGAGGTAGGTAATCCATCAGCTACCAGACACCTTCCATTTTGTTACCTGTTTTTATAATCATAGTTACTTGCACTTAAAAATAAAATTGTATCTAGCACATACATATCTTAGCTACTAATCAGATCATTCACTCTAAGATCATCACTATCATACATCAAAATCCCACAGCCCATATGTCTGTCTGTCTGTTCACGATGAACTCAAAAATTACTGAACGAATCCTCATGCGGTTTTCACCAATAGACAGCGATTTATGAGGAAGGTTTAGGTGTATAATTTGTTAAGGCGACTACCCGTGCGAAGCCGCGGCGGGTCGCTAGTTACACCTACATGAATGGTCGTACACGACTGGAAGTTTGTTGAATAGCGTACGGCAACGGTATGGTTTCACACGATTTTGAATTTATACAGATTACTAGTGGACCTGACGCGACTTCGTTCGCGTATAGCTGTTTTACCCCTACCTACCCTTTTTTCTTACTTCTAAACCTTCCTCTTAAATCACTATCTATTGTAGAAAACTGCATTAAAATCCGTTGCGTAGTATAAAAGACCTAAGCGTACATAGATACATAGGGACAGACGGCGGGAAAACAAATGAACACAACTAGAAAACAAAACAATTGTATGTAATGGAATTAGGTAATCGGACCACGTTAGAATGAAGGATGACCAATAAACGTTAGATGTGGTCTCAAATGTTAATGTGATAAGGTCAAATTGAAATCAATGACAACTGGTTAATGGGCAACTAAGTACCTAAATTGTTTTGTACTTTTATTTACAAAAGACGAACGTTAGTTTGATTTACTGTCACGAACGTTAGTGCCGATTCACATTGAAGAGGTGCGCCGCGCGGCGCACTGCAAGATAGGGGCAAAACCCGCAATCCAAGCCCGAAATGTTAGCTCTGATGTACCTATGAACTTTTTCAACATTTTTTTAAAATTTGCCCCCATCGTGCAGCGTGCTGCGCGATGTCAGTAGATGTCAACATGAAACGTCAAATTTGACTCTTTCTTTTTACCAACAATTTGATTCTTTCCTCCTTATGTGACATAGTTCACTCACATATATCGGTCTACTTTTTTGTGAATGAAATAGGAAGTCGACCTAGTCAAAAGAATTTTGACCGCTGATGTGTAAGACCCTCCCCTTTTCTGATTCTGTACCAATATCGTATTCGTTTCGTTTTCGTCTTTCTTTCGTCA
Source organism: Blastobasis adustella (assembly GCA_907269095.1). Lineage (NCBI taxonomy): Eukaryota > Metazoa > Arthropoda > Insecta > Lepidoptera > Blastobasidae > Blastobasis > Blastobasis adustella. The sequence goes on from OU026130.1 coordinate 12,234,695, forward strand.
TCCCGAATTATAAATGATAGTGCTAGTCAAAATCTACATTTCGAATGACAGCTGTCAAACTAAAAACTGTAATAACTCTAAAACTATTTGTCCTACAACACTAGTTCCTAAATAGAAATGATAGTGTTTGTCGAGATCTACATTTCGGTTGACTGCTGTCAAACCTAAAACTGTAATAACTCTGAAACGATCGCTCCTAGAACACTAGTTCCTGAAGATAAATGATAGTACTCGTCAAGATCTACATTTCGGATGACAGCTGTCAAACTTAAAATGGTAATGACTCTAAAAGTAATGGTCCTACAACACTACTTCCTAGAGAGAAATTACAGTGTTTGTCAAGATCAACATTATTTTAAATAAATTCTTTTAATGACACACATTCATTCGGTCACGCCTTTCTCCCGTGGGGGTAGGCAGAGACCACATTTTTCCACTTGCTACGGTCCTGACAAATCTCTGTGGCTTCTTCATACATATATACATATACTATTAACTTAGGCTTCCTCGTAGTCGGGTAAAAAGTATCAGTTATCATAGTATTTGGGGAAGACCAATCGAGGTGGTCCAATTTCTTTACATATTTATGATGTTATACTTTTTAATTAAAAAAAAGCAACATTCGCGTTTTATACATTTTTAGATAAACAATCTAAGTGTAGGCCAGAACAAAATTATTAATTTCCAATAGAGAAAACAGTTCTTAACATTGTTTACTATGACGTCAAATCTGCATGTCCGACGGTTCGATTGTTATAGGCTTTTAGAATAGCGATACTTAGTACCTACTGTACGCCCAGTGGTACATAGTGGTGGTGGTGGGCGTACAGGTTTGGCACCATAGTAAAAAATACCATAGTAAACTAAACTGTATGCTGTATCTGAAAATTGCATAATATTTTCCGGGCCGGCACTTTCAGTGTTTTAATCCAAACTTAATGATATCCTTTTCGTACGTTTCTCTTGGTTGCATTTGAATCGTCAGATTTAAAAAATCTCCATTCACTTTTTACGCCTGCGTGTGAACACGCAGTCGAGAAGACATATGGTCAATAATTATGCGAGTCGTTTAAAATAACGCGCGTAAAAGGATCGAAAAAGCTCTCGTGCAAACGTAGCCAAACTTAAAATCTCTCGTGCGAACATTGCCTAATTTGAAAAACCAGAATAACACCACCGTTTCTTTGGTTGTCACCGTGACGTGGCACCGCGCAGCGCGCCGCGCAGTGCACAGCACCGCGCGAGTGGACATCAAGCCTTAGTTTAAAACGAATCCGAGATGCAATTTTTCTATTTTTCAAGTTTACATCGCCGATTCGTTCACGTAAGTAGAGACTATGGTTGAAAAGTTGGTCGCCAATGTGGGTATGTGAAAGAAAAGGCAGAGATCTCCAAATGTTACTTAGATGTTATACAAGTTTTTTTAAATCGTGGTAATTATAGAAGGCAGCACATCAATCTACCCACCATAAAACGTGGTTCTTTGTAGGTAGTCAGGTGGTCAACTGATTCGTTGAATGACTGTACAAGTTAATTTTGTATATTCATAAGTTATTAGATAAAAGTCCACTGTTTTGCCTTGCCAGGAATCTAAGAAGTCTTGGATAATAGCTTCGTTAATATGCAATATCGTTTTACATATATTTGCTTTTTAATTCTATCAGGCGCTAGTACCATGAGATCCAAAGTCAAGTGCCTTAGGAGGCATTGCTCACCCCGCCCTAATTGCTGAGGTTACCAACACTTTTAAAAGTCGAAAATAAAACTGAAGTATGCAGGTAGTTAATGTGTTGTTAGGTATTTAAAATTTAGTGTGACCGTCAAAATGTGAGTAAAGTTTAGTTTGTGTATTGCCTTTGTCCTTAAATACATACGACAGCACCTCTGCTACCTCATTTCATATTAGTAACCTACCCGGTTGATGCTGCCTTCCGTACCTACGTGCACCCTACGGCTGTACGTTCACCACGCTTTCCTGCGATCAGCGGACTGCGGCCACGAGGTCAGTGACCGGCCGCGGCGCCGGCGCACGCAATCCGGCGCACTGTTACATCAGCCGCCCTTGCTCGCGCGGAACAATGCCAAACTGCGCGCATGCACGCTTGACGTCACAAAACACTATACGTTTGCAGCAACCAGGTAGACTCTTAATTTCAAGTTTCCTGAAAAACATTCCAGTATTTCTTAATTAAGAAGCTATTGATAATTAACCAAACGTTGCTGATTGGTATTCTGCGATGGAATGCTGCAATTATTGAGACTGAACTGAAGGCAAAATTGGTAATGTAATTATTTCCTGTAAACTAAAGCGAAACTTACAAACAGAGAAGGAATTTGTTGAATTATTTATTTTTTAACTGAGTTCTGACTCTGTCTGTAAGTACTTACTTAATTCACTCAATAACCAAGTGAGATTATTCTAAATGCCGTTCGAATCCAGGTGGGAACTCCATCCAGCTTGGCGTTAATGTCCCGGTTGTGCTCTCGCGTACGAGGGCCCGGGGTCCGCCTTGACCATGATCCAGGATTTAACAGATCAGATAATTACAGTGGAGCGAGTGCCATCTGACCTCCATGACTCTGCTACCAGGTGGGAACTATTTTGACGAAATAACTTTCTACAATTGTTTAGTTGTTTTTAATGTAGGTATTATTGGGACACCACAACAGACGGTACAATACGTACCTACTTACCCAATAACTGCAAAGCCTGTCAAAGGTCGTTTATAAAAATCCAGGGCAATACAGTCGAGGAAACTGAATGTTTAGTAAATTCGAGGTGTTACTATTTTCCGACGTGTGGTTTGACATTATGCAATGTAATACTACGAACAAATTAAAAATGCGATTAAACTGTTAAACATTCTGTTTCCTCCACCGAATTTTACATAACAGTCCATTGCTGGACTTCTTCCACATAAGTGGAAGGGTATCGCCATAATCTCCACGCTTAGATTGGCGGAAAAATCGGTGTTGTAAATACTCAGTAGAGGATGCTGCTGCTTATTTCTGGTTTACGGAGGTAATAAATGGTTTGCCTCTATGACATTAGTCGCCTTTTACCTAAACGTACACGGGTTGGTTAACCACTTCTTCCATATTGTCATATGGATTATCCATGTTGTAGGAAAAATGTTCGTATACAGAAGACATTATCGTACGGTCAGGTGGTCAACTAATCCGTTAAAACACTATACCCACTTATTCATCAATATTCTCGTTCAGTTATTTACGTTTAAAATGCCACCCTATGGTCACCCTATTGGTTGCGCATGCTCTTGACATTTCCTACTCCGAAATTCCCAACTTACAGGCATGAAGACAGTATTTCTTTCTGGGTAGAGCCTCTGTTCAGCCTCTGAACAGTGGATGCAAAAACCTACTGGATGATAGAAATACACATAGGATACTCGTATATAAGAATAGCACTATTTTCTCTTAGAGGCTAGGTGAAATAAAATTACATTTTTTGACTAATACTAGGTACGTTTTTGATAGAGTAAAAGTCGAACAAATTATAATTAAGTACTTATGTAAGCTTATGAACCTATATGTATAGCTTCAATTGATACCATCTATATTGTTAGTTAAATGCATTGTAAATATTTAATTTATTAAGTACCTAGATGGGTTTATTTACAGAACCAATTTGCAGTACCTACTTCCCACATTTCCTGTTAACTCAACTTTAGATAGTAGGTTTGTAGGTACCTACTTACATAAGTACGTCGTTATTTTAGAGAATATAGAGGAGAATCAAACATTTGACTGACGCAATTTCTTAAGAAAATTGCAGTTTGTTCCCCGATCTATAATTTTCTGGCTTGAAATTGTTAGTTTTTGTAGTACCTGCAGCGTCAAGGAAAAAGGCATAGTCACGGTCGGGGAATTACCAAAGGTTAACTCGGCAAGCAATCATTACATCTACTGATTTACTAAAGAGGAGACTACTATACATAAACTGTTAGTAACTTAAACGTTCTTACAAAGTTGTAGGTATCTAATTCCGAAGGCATAACCAAGACCACCGTTCCTCACTGATACCTGCAAATGCAATCATCATCATCATCATCATCACAGCCCGTAACAGTCCACTGCAGGTCTTAGGGCCTCTTCAATGAAAGGGGAGGTTATTGCCATAATCTCCACGCTTGGCAGGCGTATTGGAGATCGCAGTGTTTAAATATAATAATGCAAAATGCTGCTGCCCATTTTCCAGACTAAGGAGACTCTTGATCTTTTGCCTCGAAAACATTAGTCGCCTTGTACGACACCCGTGAATGTAACCTATGGTTAAGAATTTAAATCATGTCTTTGAATTCTCTTCCTTAACATAAATATTACTAAGTGGGTACCTAGATAGGTACTTATTTGTTTTGTGATCGTTTTTTGTTTCAAGATTTTCATAGGTAGGTAAGTTTTTAGTCTTGTCGTTATACGTAGCTATGGAGCGGGGAAAAACTGTTTCACAAGTAGCTTCTGCTAACATAAAATACTTTTTTAATTAAATGAATCATTTTCAAGTTTACTTTTCATATGGATACCCATATGGACACGGTCTAATTTGTCTTATCCACATTGCGTCGCTCACACAGTCATTTTGGACACAAAGAGAAGAGGAAACTCAGATTGCAAGAAAAGCTAATAACACTGTTGGAGGCTCAACTCCTCCACATCAGTGGTGGTTTCTGTCACACTCTTCACTTTAGCTATGCGGAGATAGCTGTGTTCACAACACAAAACGCTGTTGACCATTTTTATTAGTCTTAAAATATGACATTACTCCGCCTTAAACCACACGGCACGGGATCGCGTATGTACTCTAATACTGTACATAAGAGGTACCAATCTGTACTGTAGGTAGGTACTGTTTCTGATCTGTATTTGATCGATGATCACCATTCCAATCTCCGACACTCGATCAAAATCAAAACAAAACATCGATTTACACGTAAGTATTCATAGCCTTAAGCGACAAATGCAGCGTCAGCGGCGCAAACAGCACATCTAAAATAGCTCAGACACAGCGCACAGTGCAAGTTAAACACGAAGATGCATTCCATGGTACGTTCAACCGTGAGGAAATATGCGAACGGGAGAATCCGAGCCTAACGCCTAGTATTCAGAACGTATGGTGGCCCCTACGCACCGACAACACACCACTGCGCGACATTCATTGCAACTTAACAACTGAAGACTAAGAAACGCCAACACACAATCCGGTAATGTACGGTGCATTGCATCCGAAAAGAACTGCACGTGTTTAACGCAGCGTTATAAAGAATGATGTAACATAATGGCAGACTTACACCAGACGGATTCCTGTGAAAGAAACATTTTTACGACTGTAATGTGAAAAAGTGTGATAAAAACCGTAGCGATCAGCTTGTTACGTCTGGAGGTTGCGGTGTTTGTTTACCCATTAATATAGCATTGTATTGCATTACCTATGCAACTATGCATATAATAGAAAGAAATAACATTATTCAGAAAAACTTAAAGGCTTCAGTTACATTATAAATAGCTGGAGAGATCCTTCTCACGAGTTAAATAATTTTCTAAAATCTAAATAATACAAAGCATTGCAAAAATGATAAGAAGAAAGTTTGCGTAAGTTTTGATAAACCTATGGAAAGGTTGGGCGAGGTGGAGCACTAACAAATTAGATAAAGTAATAGACAATGTTTTGTGATTTTGTCCTCCTATTGGTTCATAAAGGCAGCCTACGTACACTAAGGTGTCTCTAAATAAAATGTTATCGATATCGATTCAGTAGAATACATATCGTCTTATACCGAAAATCATAAATGAAAACCGTTCGAATCGATGCGAGCAATTGAAAAATAGAGCCCCAGGGGCTCATAGCCATGAGGTTATACATTCAGTCGATTGAATGTGCCGGTTTTCTCACAATGTTTCCCTCACCGTAAGAGAAACGGGTAGTGTTCAATTAATGTACATAACCCAGAAAAAGTCATTGATGCAGTGTCTTGATGCATGGTGGCACTGGAAATCGAATCGGGTACCTCTCGCTTACGAGTTCAAGCCACTAGCCATTATGACACCGACGCCCTTCTACGACGAAAAATACTAAGTATAAACTGGGTTTTTTCTTTAATTCAATTAAATAGTCGCCACCACCACAAGGTGTTGATCTTTCAACTATAGATAATTAATTTTTCCCGAACGGGCGACATCATAGCACTTTTTTAAACTCGTAATTGATCCAAATGGTTAATTACATAAATACAACAAAGAAGTTTTCCAATGGCTGACTGAATAGGTCAAGGTGTTTGAGTTAATTTTGACCGAGAACGTTTAATCACTAGGCATTCCTCGATGATTTATTCGTTTCATCACTTTTAATTATGTATTAAAGCGAGTATCGTGACGCGGCTTTGCAGATACCCTTTTTTGCGATCGCCATTCTACCAACGACTCTTTTCTGAGTTATGTGCATTAACGTTTAACGCTAACCGATTCTCTTACGGTGAGAGAAAACGTCATCGCGATGAAACCTGAACATTAAAGCGAATGATCCAATCTGATCAGGCACCCCTGTTAACAGGGGCACGGAAGTCAGATGGCAGTCACTCCAATGTCATTATCTGATCTGCCAAATCCTGGATCGCAGTGCGAAAGTAGAACCGGGAAATTAATGCCAAGATTATATTTATACCCTAGGACCTAGTGTAACTAAAAATATGGTACAAACAAAATTTTTACAGAGAACATTTAACTAGACAAAGTATAAAATAAAGTCGCGTTCCGCCGTCTGTCCCTTTGGATCTATGTATGTATCCATGTACGCTTAGATCTTATAAACTAGGCAACGGATTTTAATGCGGTTTGCAACAATAGCTAGAGTGATTCAAGAGGAAGTTTTGTAAGCAAAAAAGAAAACTGTAGGTAGGGGTAAAGTAGGTGCACACGAACGAAGTCGCACCGAGTCCGCTAGTAAGAAATAAACTAATAGTCATCATCACAGCTCGTAACAGTCCACTGCAGGACTTAGGGCCTCTCCCACGAAAGGAGAGGTTATTGCCATAATCTCTGGCATGGAGATTGCAGTGTTTAAATATAACAATAGAAAATGCAACTGCCCATTTTCCAGATTACGAAGACTCTTGATCTTTTGCCTCGAAATCATTAGTCGCCTTGTACGACACCCATGAGTGTAAAGGGTTGGTGCTGTTCTACTCTGCCGGACACCACACGGCCAATAGTAATAGCAAACTAATAGTAAAGCATAAAAAATAAAAATGTCATCCTCATTTCATGACAAATATCTGCATACACATATGGACACATGGCGGTATCAATGATCCGGAACACATGTTTCCGCATGTTGCCGACGCGCCAGATACAAAACCGGAACTATGCGTTATTCCATGAAGTTGTGCTACAATTTATTCAATCGAACTGTTGCGAGAAGTGCATACGAAACTGACAGTTTATATTTAGCCTACTTTAGAACAAATGGCAAAGTGGGATATACGAGTATAACACGCTCTAGTTCGCAAAGCTGGTTTAAGTATGTGAATGTTATTATGTTATTAGAAGTTCTGCCTGTTAATTTTTTGTTCTAACGACTTTATTATCTACCTTGCGGTCTAACTTAAAGCTGCACAGGGGATGAAATATTGCGTGTAGTTATTGATCACTAGTGGGCCCGCCGCGACTTCGTTCGTGTGGCGCCCTACCACTACCCTACTCTACCATACCCTACCGTTTTTTATAATGATAAAAAAGCCTATGTTACTGATAATGTTGCTTTCAATAGATGACAATTTGGTTTTTAGTTTTTGAGTTTATCCATTACAACACACACAAATATACAATCCGACAAATAATCAAATCTTTCCTCTTATTTAATATTAATAAAGATAAAAAATTATTATCTTAGCGTTGATGTCCCGGTTGTGCTCTAGAGCACGAGGGCCCGGGGTCTGCCTTGACCATGATCCATGATTTGGGGATTAGGTAATTACAGTGGAGCGACTGCCATCTGACCTTTGTGACCCTTTTACCAGGGAAACCTGCTACCAGATTGAATCATGGTTACAAATTCAGTTGCCTGAATTTGCAGGTTCCATCACGAAGTATTCACGAAGTATTGCCCTCGAGTACTTATTAAAATTTCGGATGATGGTTCGATGTTGGTTTTGCCAGAAATAAAGAGAAAATGAGCAAATTCAAATAGGTATAGCTTTTGATGTGAATGTAGATTTCGTCATTCAAAAATATAAGTATGGGCTTCCCCACAATCTTTGCCTAGAATTTCGTGATGACCTACGTAGCCTTTCAAGGTAAGCGTTAAATAATGGGCACGTCAGTCGAATTCCTGAGCTATGATTTCATAAAGAATTCAGGTTTTTGTTAGGTTAAATGTTTGTGAAATAAGTTAATTTGAACTTAACTAAAATATTAGTAAAGATATATGGCGATAATTCGCGAGACTCCATAATTCGTTAGTTGTTAATAAATTAATATTTAGCTTGGTCTCACCTGGCTCACCACCACCACCACCACCACCACCACCACCACCACCACCACCACCACCACCACCACCACCACCACCACCACCACCACCACCACCACTCGACACGTGTTTCGCTCCTCCACAGTGGCGACCGTTACTGCTATCATCATCATCGTCCTATCGCTTATCCCGGCCTCTGCCAGGGTTCGCTTTCCTACCCATTCTTCTCCACTTCGCCCGGTCTTCGGCATCCTCGCGTCGTAAGCCCTTAGCCGACTCAGCGATGTCAATCCATCGCTTCTTGGGTCGCCCCTTTCCTGATACCAGCAGGTTCAGGCGCCTATTTCCCTGAGGCTTACGCAACACGTGAACAAACCAGCGCAGGCGAGCCTCCTCAATCTTGTCTGCGATATCCCTCACGCCAAGACTGCCCCGTTACTGCTATATATTCATTATTATTTATTATTTTATTTTATTAAAAAAGTTATCACAGCTGAGAGCAATAAATGTTGTAGCTCAAGCCTTTTGAATCAAAGAAGAATGCCACGACTATGTTGCAGACCCCGTGTAGCCTTATGTTTGTTCGACTGTAAGTACATATTCATAGCTTTGAACGATTTCCGTATACTATAAAACAGATAGAAGGTATTTATATGCCTATGTTAAACGATTGTTAGGAAGTGGTTCATTTTAAATGGTCTTGTGACAGACAAAGGCAAATTATATGATATCTCAAGAGTAGGAACTGATTTGCGATAAAGATTAGAATGAGTTTATTAAATTTATATTTTTTAATATCCGTCGTCTTGATACGAGATATAGGTATCCAAATGAACTAAGCTTTTATGGTGGATATAATATATTTTCGTACGAATGTCATTTGCATCCCGGTCTTTTGAATTCGTTTCAAATTCCGACTCTTTGAGGTATATCACTTAGCCTATACAGCAATAAGCGCCAATGAATCCTCCTGTCTTCACCTTGTCATATCCAGCCAGTATCTACCTTTTCTTTGCCTTTTCCAAATTATCACTCCACCTAAACGGTCGCGGTCTCCGCTTAAGAACTCGTTTACTCTAGCCTGCGTAGTGCGTACTAGTCGTATGCCACTCCATAACATTGTAAAATTCCGTACGAACCGAACGAATGACATTCGTTCGTTTTCTATGTAAAGTCAGCTGGCCTAAATTGCAACTTATTCACGCCTTCCCGGGTATCAGTATCTATTGTCAGAGATTATCACTACGTTGATACGTTCAGGTGATTCTTACTTGTTTGCCTCCTTCTAGCTAGTATTATCTTTTGTAAAAAAATTGGATTTGTTGATCCAGATGCAGCAAGCGTCTCGTTTACGCAAGAAAGCGTCCATATAAATGAAATTCACAGATAGCATAATTCAAATGCTTTACATTGCGTTTACGCACTGTATCTGATCAAGGAAAATGCACATCCTACTTATAACACAATTCGTCTGACTACGAAATATGGTACCCGGTCAGAACTTGGACGTCTAGTGCTTAGCTGTCATAGAAATAGTAATGTGGTTATCTCGGACAGCATTTTCTCGGATTCCGTTGGGGCGCAGTTAGTAAACCTTTTACTTTAGTTCGGCTTTAGTTCCCGTTTATACGTCGCCGCTTACAAATCGAACAGAAAACACGTACGCGTCATGCCTGCATAGTCATCGCGTAGCAACCGAACAGAAAACCTGCAGTCTACCCTATTATCGCGCCCGGTCCCGACGCGGTGACTACGCGGTATAGACACCAAAATTGCATAAACATTTGGGACAAATCGTGCAGAATTCGTGTACGTCTGTCTGGGCTCTTATCCTTTTAGACAGATTACAAACAACTACTCACATCACGCATACTCCGAGAACACTGTGCCCAAAAAATAAACTGCCAAACTAGTTCAAGCCAAACCAATCTGCAAGTGTACCCGTTTCTTTTCTGTGACAAACTTTAGTTTATCTGTTATTAAAACTAATGAGTGTTAATTAGTATTTTTAGGGCACACGGATTCTGATACTGACATAAGAATCCGTGTCAAAGACTACTTGCAGAATACTAAGATGAATCATTCAGTACTTAATATTGCATTAAAAATGTATGCCATATTTCCATTAAGGTCACCAGCAAGATGATACAGAGCTTCATACAGGCAATGTTAGCTCAATTTTTTGGGTAAATGAAGGACTACTATCTGCAGATACTAGCCTTGTCAACAAAGCTGCCTATACGATTATATCGCACATCAGCGCGCTAACTCGGCATTAATTTTATTATTTAAGTAACAGCTTACCGTTAGTTAGTAGGAGTTCTAGTTCATACCTATTTAGTGCGTACACATTGTATCAAGAAATGTCACAGCTCAGTGTTCTGAGCAGACAAGTGACAGTTTTTATCAGAATAAGAAATCTGGATTTCGACTATAGATTCTGATTAAACATGATTGTCGCGGTGGGTTTGCCCGGTAAAGTATCTGTCAATGTAGGTAAGTTATTTGTTCCCTTGCTTCAAATGTCCTTCAAGTCTCACATTATAAATAGTCCCTAAAGGCTACATTGTTCGGAAGGAAAACAAAGACGCACAAGTATGAATACTGATTAATAAAAGTTAAACGAGTAAACCTTGACATGTTTTATTGCCAAACGCTGTCCATTTCCGCAAACAAATTTCGCTATAGGATAACTGCAACATTGTCCTTTTCTGGATAAACAAGGAAAATATCGTTTATTAAGGTACACATTAATATCTACATCTAAAATTCTACATACTGTATACAAAATACTGCAGTAGGCCTGCTGGATAAAATTGCTTTATAGAAATAAAGCAATACCGCCTACCGTTTTCGATTTTTTTTTTTCACGGTTGACTTTTAGATTAGGCTGCTTTAGCTTTAAGTCCGCCAATGTACCTTTAGTGCATAAAGTTTTAATAAATAAATAAATAAGAAATAAGCTGGCCTGTTGTGTCTGATATATTCTGTCATATAGTTTTGTAACAATCTTGTATACAATAAATGGTTAAAATATACACAAATACACATAAATAAAACTTGCTCATTCAAGCGTCTGAATGATCACGGCGCGGAGGTCAGATGGCAGTCGCTGATCAGCCAAATCTTGGATCATGGTCAAGGTGGACCCTGGGGCGCAAGAGCACAACCGAATCATTGGTAACAAGATGATTATTTTTTATTATTATCGGCGTTCACAATATCCTTCACATCTTTCTAATATTAAATCCTTGGCCTCTCTCTTCCTTCTCCTCTTTCCTTCAACTTTATCTTCCACTATAATTATAATCATCTTAGGTCCGCCTTGACCATGATCCTGGATTTGGCAGATCAGGCAATTACAGGGGAGCGACTGCCATCTGACCTCCCTACCTGGCCAGATTCGATCATATTCACACATTCAGTCGCCTGAATAATTGTTTACGTTTCATCACGATGTTTTCCCTCACCGAAAGAGCATCGGCTAGTATTCAATTAATGTAAATAACTCAGAAAAGGGTCATTGGTACATACCGGCAGTGTGATTCGAACCCGGTACCTAACCTAACCTAACCTAACCTTAACCACTAGGCCACCGAAGTCTCAACTTTGTCTTCCACTAGCACCGTTCACAAGGTGTTATGTCTCATTAGATGCCTAATCATTTTCCTAATAAATATTACTTACATATTAAAAAAAACATTTTGTTACTATATCTACACTCAACGGCACACATAGACAGTTATGCAGTATTATTAAAGTTCTAATTGCAAACATCTAATACAGGGCTACTAGCGACCACTACTGGTCGTGCATTACTCGTAAACCAGTTCAGTGAAAATGTATTTTACAAGGAAAATGATTGGAAAACTCAGCGTGCACAGCTACTTTCCTTATCTACGATCGCGTAAAATACAGTGTACTTTCATATGTTGCTATTATTAGATTGATAATTGAGCTTATTAGCTTTAGCGTCGGTGGTCTAATGGCTAGTGGGTCCAACTCGTAAGCGAGAGATATCGAGTTCGATCCCCAGTCCCGCTATACCAATGAATTTGAGTGATGTTTACTTGAACAGTAACCGATGTTCTTACGGTGGGGGAAACCTCTTATGTGAGGGTGAGGGAAAGGCATGTATCGAAATTGTAAGGCTGCCCCGCGACGCAGCCAGCGGGCCACGGTATGGAGACGTGTTTGCCTCGCGAGCTTTGCTTTGCCTCGCGAGCAGCCTCGCGATGTCGGTACACGCCTTCACAGTGTTTCGTCGTGATGAAACCTGCACATTCAGGCGACTGAATGTGTAACCGTGATCCAATCAGATAGCAGTCGCTCTACTGTAATTACCTGATCAGCCAAGTCAAAGCGGATCTCGGAGCCTCGCGAGCGAGAGCACAACCAGGATTTTTACGCCATGATGATTATAATTGAGCATACTAGCTTTAACATAATATTTTGTCCGCGTAGAATATGAGCGTAGGAGGAGCGAAAGCCAAAAAGGGTTTCAACAGCGGGCCATCGACTTTTGCTGTACAAAGCACAGGTTCGTCCCCATATATAGTACCTACTGTTCCCACCTTTGTGCTGGTGCACCCCAATACCAGCTACTTTCACTTGATTCTATCCAACGCCAGGTTAAACGTATTATCGATGATCCCCTACTCACTGATAGTTTATGATCTGTCAAGATTAACTTGTCTTATTTGTAAACAAACAATACCCAAAATCACGACTTGCCAAGTCAGTCTGGACAGATTTTAGTTCCGGCGATGGGATAGATTTCATCGACGCCATCGAGATGCCTGGCATTCACCTAACGTACGGGCATTGCTAGGCTTTTTTCCGCGCACGTGCTAGTTATAGAACGAACTCCCGCCCGAAGTCTTTCCCTTGCATTATAACATGGTGTTCTTCAAAAAGCATGTCTACAGGTACCTCAAAGACCGGCACCGTATCTACTCCCTTGAAATTGCAGATGTCCTGGAGAACAGTGGCAACTTTCCATCAGGTGGGCAATCCGTCCGTGTGCCTCTCTAGGCAATAAAAGAAAAAGAAAAGGAATACGCTGTGTTCCCGCGGGAACCATATTCTAATTGTTAACATATTACTTACAGGTGGTTTGGTGCATCGTTTGCCAAATTGAAAATGCAAATATATATTAAGTACCTACGTAATAATGGCCGAAGAAAGCCAATAATACTTGCGAAATTCAAGCACGTCTCATTTCATACATTTCAAGTCGGTTACATGTGTTTGTCCATTGAATACAATGGTTCCCTACACATTGTCAGAATAGAACATCGATTGAATACTGAGTATAGAATAGTCACGAGCTTAGGGACCTTAGCGAATAGACTACGCGTCTCACATGACAAGACCCTTCTAAGTAAGTAGAATATACGGCGAGGAAGTATAATGTTTAACAAGTACACATAAGTCCGAAATTGGCCGTGTTTCTATTTTGCAGTTAGGGAGAGGCAATTTTGAGAAATAGGCCAAGGCTAGGCGGCATTCAGAAAAATTCGTCGTGTCTTCCCATCATCATACCGCAATGCTTAAAAATAAAGGTCTTCAACCAGTGCGTACTGCCTGTCGTGACGTACGGTGGTTGGCAGGTCTCGACGTTGGACAGTTCAAAGTCGCTCAACGTGCTATGGAACGTGCTATGCTCGGAGTCTCTCTGAAGGACAAAATTCGCAACGAAGTAATCCTACTGAGAACCAAAGTTACTGTTAAGTTACAAAGCGCACAGGATTAGTGGGCTGAAATGATAGTGGGCTGGCTATATCTGCCGACGATCCGACAACCACTGGGGTAAACGAGTTCTTGAGTTTAGACAGCGATTCCGCAAACGTAGTATGGGACATCTTCCGGCCAGATGGAGGGACAGTTTGCGGTCGGCTGCGGGTGGATGCTGAATGCGGCAAGCCGAGGACAGTCATTGTCATTGGGGGAGTCCTATGTCCAGAATAGGTTGATGTCGATGATTATGATAACTATTGTCTGTCGATACGAGTAAATGAAGAAGACGAATAAACAGCTAAACATTTAATTTCATCGACTGCACTTTTTGAGACTGCTTATACCAAACTCCCGAAAATACGTGACTGTTAATTAAGTAACCTTTTGAAGGCATAGTTTCTTAGGACAGCGGAGCCATCACATCATCATAATCTTAGCGTTCTATCCCGGAATATGCCAGGATCCACTCCCCTACTGTTCTTTCTCCACTTCACCGGGTCTTCAGTCTTCAATCACGCCGTAGGCCATTGGCTCTCGCATCAAACCAGGCGATGTTAATTCATCGCTTTCTGGGCCTCCCGCGGGATCTGTTTCCTGGATACCAGCAGGTATAGACACCTGTTTCCATTTACGCAGCGCGTGACCAAACCAGCGCAGGCGAGGCCTTTTCAATCTTATCCGTAATGTATCTCATGACTGCCACGGATGTATTCGTTAAGGACTCGGTCCGGTCGTGAAACGCTGCACATTCACCGCAACATTTAAAATTTGACGAAATTCACGGATCCTGTGGCATCAGCGCCGGCCGAGCCTCGAGCAATTGAACACCACAGGCCTATTCACGTCACATAGTTGCGGTAATTTAGCGATAAATGACGTCACTGAAACGTTCACTACGATAACAATATTATGTCGGAGTTTCCTAGAGAGCGGTGTCAAAAAGCGACGCCCCGTATAGTTTCCTTGAGTAAACCGACGCCTAAGTTGATTTCAGATATTCCTAACAATCAAAAGCATTACTTTACACCAAGCTTTAGTGAAAATTATAAACTCGCTAAGCCACTCTAAACTATAAGACACCCATTTTGTGACGCCTAAATGCTTAGGAATATCTTATAGCGTCTATTTATGAGTCGCCTTAGTATAGTGCAAGTGCAAAAGGGCATAAGACTTACAGCCATCCTGATGTTAAGCAGTTACCGGATATTTGGTTCTTAAATCCGTCACAATGCCAAACGATTAGGCCTATTTTTTATACTTAATTAATTTTAGTAGTTGCGTATAGTTTGCAAAAGCTTCAATGGGTCGAAAACTCGAGTCCTGTAGGAATGAAAAACCTAAAAAATTATAACACTGTACATATTATTCTCTGAATAAAAAAAACCGGTTACGAAAGAATGGCCTAAGTCGATTTTCTAAAGATAAAAATTAGAAGAATACTTATAGCGCGTTGATGTCTTTTCTTCAACCATATGGCGCGGAACAAGAGAGATCAACGAGCTTGCCTTGCGTTTTTGCAGCTGCTGTCTTAGAATACTAGTAAAAACATGCTTACGGCCTGGCTGAATAATTGTGCTTACAAGAATATTATTCGTGGAAGAACCTCTCTGGCTGAATTGCAGCCGGATGATAATGCAGATTGAATCACGAATATTACTTACGAATACACTTAGGCACATATACTTAAGACCATATGTTTATTGGTTAAATTAAAACAGATTTAACTATTATAATATTTAAATATTGTTTGAGTTCGAACGGTAAATAACTTAAAAATTAAGGTGACAAATTAGTTTCCGTCCGAATGAAAGATCAGTGTCCTCTATAACCGAATCATTATCAAGGCCAACTTAGAAATTAATAAATATTGATGTTAAATCATGGCCATGATAGTGAAAGCGTATTACGTCAAAGTTTTTGCTGTTTATTCGAACTACTTTGCTTCAATGTTTTGCAGTTAATTGATTTTTGCTTCAAGGTGCTACAGCCTAGGCCACGTCCAAGTACGAGTACATTATAATTGTTACGTTTTCTTGTGCATAACACAAATCATAATTTTATTATGATACAGGCGTGCATATTTACAGGGCGTAGCTATTTATGCGGGTATAATTAATTTTGAATTATCGTAGATGCACATCACGAGGCACGACAAAGTAGCAGTGAAACAAGCTCTGAGTAGAGATAGATTTAACTAACGCAACGTGGGTAGGCCCCCGCTAGGTGGACCGACGATCTGGTAAAGATAGTAGGTACCAGCTGGATGTGGAGGGTACAGAATCGGTCTTTGTTTAGATCTCTTGGGGGAGGCCTATGCCCAGCAGTGGGCGTTTTTCGGCTGATATGATGATGATGATTATTTAACCAAAGGACAGATATAGTGCCATGTAATTTTTGTTTATTTATTACTACATTTCACTATTGATAATATCAATTTTTCGCGATACAAAGGCGAACAAATTTAATATTGGATTCTAACTGACAATACACGCGGTTAAACCTAAATTTGTATTATCTGTAATAGTTACAAAAGACACTAATCGATCACAAGGAAAATTGAGTTCGTAGGCCTTCTAATATAAAAAGAATTGTGCGTTAGTATTACACAGGTTGTTCCTGATTCTTGGCTGCAAAACATAAGGCTAATCAAGTCGTCGTCTCGCGCACGAGGGTCCGGGGTCCGCCTTGACCATGCTCCAGGATTTTGCAGATCAAGTAATTACAGTGGAGCGACTACCATCTCTGCTACCAAGGAAACCTGACCAGTTTGGATCACACATTTGGTCGCCTGAATGTGCAGGTTTCATCACGATGTTTTCCCTCACCGTAAGGGCATCGGTTAATGTTCAACTAATGTACATAACTCAGAAAAGAGTCAAAGAGGCGCAGCGGGATTCGAACCCGGTAAATCTCGCTTACGAGTCGGGTACCCTAACCGCTCGGCCACCGACGCTCTCATAAGGCTAACCAAATATTTTATTTCATTCTATTCTTTACAAGGGGCTCGATTTTTGAATCGCTTGAACTGATTTTTGAATGGATATCAATTTTGATTTTCCGCCTAAAAATTTCGACATGAATACATGATGCTGATTTTGCCTATTTTAGAACTGTACTCTTACGGTATTGGTGATGTGATTTAAAATATATAGAATTTTACATGCCGAAAATAAAAATTTAAAACCATTCGAATCGCGAGGCGAGCGATTCAAAAGTAGAGCCCCTGGTTGGTTCCCGCTTGATTTCTGGGAAAGCCGAGGCCACATTTAAAACAGACTCAACCACGCTATTTTAAGTCAGAAGCTTTTACAAAAAAAGAACATATTTTGTCCAACCCTAAACACTGCATGCGCAGACATGATCATAATTTTCCCGGGCCTGCATGTCATTCACGCTCTAAATACCAGTGACACAGGTATCACACGTGAGACCCGACCCGCCTCTCGATAATGTATTCAATGACGTCGGTGACTCGGCGACTCGTCAAGCTAATATCAATATGCATAGAAATTAGAAACAAACCGAATTCTCGGTAGGTGACGACGGAAGTTTGGGTTTTTTGGAACCTCACGCCTGGAGTCGAACGGTTTTCCACTTTTATTTTCGAAAATTTAATACTATTTTAATCTAGGTGTTTTAATCTCGTTCTGATATACTATCTCTTTCTGTTAAAAATTTAAAGTTATTTTTCAAAATCCTAAATTCAAACATTTAAACCTCGACTATCAGGAAGTGGTTAGATTTATGTTGTATTCGACCTTCACATTTGTTATTTAAAGCAAGAATCGCCCCTCACGGATGAGGGAAGCCTCTGCCCCAGGGCTCTGCCTTAGTTGTATTTACTAAAAGTTGATCATCATCATATATTTAAGAGTATGACTCGTGTCGGTGAAGCAATCGCCATTCTTTTCTCCTGTCTGCCAACCTCTTCGTCTTTCTATAATCCCCGGCGCTCACAACCAAGTCTACAATGGAAGCAGTTTTATTTTTAATTTATTATGTAACGGCAGTGCCTTTTACAGCTTTTCAACGTTTAATTTCTCACCCAAGGCTTTACAGCTTCACTACCAGCTTCCATTCACTGTGTATTTCCAACTGCAACACCCAAGTCGCTGACCTGGTGTAGCGCGATACTGGTGAACAGGTACATTCGTTAGGTGCTAATTAGGTACATAAGTAACACCGAAAGGAGCCGGTTAAAAAATAGGGAAAATCGACATTTATATAAGGAAAATTTAAAGAATTAAAAAAATTTTTAAACCTTTCCCACTCGAGGCGAGCGGTTGAAAAATGGAGCACTGGGACTAAAATTGAACTTTGTAGATGTAAATGTAGCCAATTTTGTCAGGATTTCTTATGGGTGATGTCAGGTGTTGTGTTGGGAGATAAAGTCATAAAAATCTTGTAAAACTAGATATTGCAAAAATGATAGAGTCGTTATGTGGTATCTAGAAATTCGAGAACACAATGTTTTCAAGAAAGAAACTTGCGTTGGATGATAAACCTTTTAGTGCTGGATTGTATACTAAGACAACCGTATATCAGCAAATTAACAGAAAGGCTTTCTGTATATTCTAAACTGCGATTAATACTCAGCCTGGCAAGTGTGGAGACTGTAATAAAATCCTTTTAATTTTGCTGAGACTGAGAAAGAATATTGAGTTCCAGCACTGTACTGTTACGAGCTGCTGATGTGTTTATGATAATGTTGATGGCAGCTTTTGTCAGCATTAATGCTGGTATCGAGTATTTTCCTAACCGAATTGGTTCTGCTTTTGTTAGGCAGGCGTTACATCACAAACTGCTAAGGTAGTCTACTTCTGCTTATTTCTATTTCTGTAACTGCTTTTCTTAAGTGTCGTCCATCAGTGGAGGGTTTTGCCATAATCACCACGCTTGGCAGGGGCTTGGCAGGTCTACGGAGGTCTTAGCTGCTTAGCTTCTGTAACATTAGTCGCCTTTTTCGACGATTTCTAAGGAATTGAACACGTTGCATGCTGGTCCTTCCAGAACTGTATATACAGAAGAAACCTAACTTCAAGGTTATAGTGAAAAGGCATCTCACTCCATCTTCGGCACCAAATTACCAATAGAGAGATGGCGTTAAAATGTTTGACTATGAATTCGTACAAAAAGTATGGCCTATATGAATTTCGTCTGATATATTTTATGTCGCAGCCGGATAGTTAAATGAGCCGGTTAATTAAACGGCTAATTTTAAAACAATTTTTTAATTGTAATTTGCCAAATTCATGAACTTCGAAAGTAACGTCTAATGAACGACATTGCCCCGAGTTTACGGAGCTCCTCCATGCATTGTCACAACACTAACGTAACTTAACCGAATTATAACTTAATGAAAATTAATATTTGTTTGAGGTTATTGTGGTGAGGTTAGCGTTGTTACAATGTGTGGAGGAGCTCCGTCAACTCGGGGCAATATCGGGCTTTCAACATTACTTTCAAATTTCATGAAATTTTCAAATTAACTATTAACAAATTCTTCAAAATCTAGCCGTTTAATTAACCGGCTAACTCCACCATCCGCCTGCGACATATACATGAGGAAATAAATGAACGGGCATTCCTCCCTTCGGATTCGCTTCTATTCCAATTGAAAGCGTTGAACTTCTGATGTAATCTGTTAACCTGTTGCGGGAGACGTCTTCAGTCGCAGGTCAATTGTTGTGTATGGGATATTATTTAGGCCTCAAGCAACAAACGTAATGATATGGGTGTGTCCCTCTTTATTAGCAATCAATTGGCGTGATTTTTTAGTTGACGCCGTCTTAAAACACACTATGTATATGAAGCGATATATTTTATGTCCGTATGATAAAACGGTTGATAAGTAGATAATTATGGATGATCCAATCAGGGCTATTGTCTAACTCTGTTGGCAACTGAATTTGACATTAGATAATTCTACACTACGTCATCTACGTTGGCCACTGGCTTTACCGTCTACGAAATTAGAGTAGTGTAAGATTATTTTACGTCGAACTGATATTGAATTCAGTTGTCCGTTGAGATAGCTAATAGCCCTCCCCCTCCTTCTTTCCAGGTTCTCCTGTTAGCGGACGTCAGATGGCAGTCGCTCCACTGTACCAAATTACCTGATCTGCAGAATCCTGGATCATAGTCAAGGCGAACCCCGGGCCCTCGTGCATACTCGAAATACTATGATTGTGAATGTAGTTTTTTTAAATTGATTACGATTGTAAATGAAATAAATATGATTGATTAGAGTATTACAGCTTATCGTCCCGAAAACTAAAATGATTGATTGATTGAAATAATCTTTATTGTACCAAAAGAAAATATACATTTCCCGTAAATGTTACAGAGGTAATAACAAAGGCGGACTTATCCCGCAGAGGGATTTCTTCCAGTCAACCAATGAGAGATTGAAAGGAAAAAATGTGAGGCAGGTGGTAAGCAAATCCGCAGGGCAAAGTCATTGCAATTTCTTCAGCATTTACTTTGAGTGTGTCTAATAACAGTAATACAGGCTGGAGGACTTTAAATACGTCATCAGCTAATCATTTTTCATTGCCTGTAGGCACCTATTCGTCTGAAATTGAATTACGATGTTGTTTGTAGTAAACATTACGTACGTGGGCATAATTTGTGAATGAAAATATTATGTTCTTGTTGCGTGGTAAAGACGCTGTACGGCGCACAAAAAAAGTGCTATTAGTTTTCAAAAAAAGAAATCCTGTGTTACCTAAAAGTCAAGGATGAGCCTAGAATGTTATTGCTAGGGGAAAATCAACCTCTTGTCTTATGAACTTCAATGTTGGGGTGGTAGACGACTGAAACCTATTTTAGTTATTCGGCATCAAAGATGGCAAATAATCACTTATCATGGTAGTTAACACAAGCGAATATGATATCTACTAGTCTCATGGCGTGTGTGTGGGTGGTATTTCCATTGACGTCGATTTTTTTTATTTAGTAGTTTTTGTCACGTACTGTTTTGAAGAACTCGTCAGCAACTTGTCATGAAGCCTAAATTGTAATGAAGTATTATTCGTTAGTTGTAGCGGTACTGAGGTGGTAGTAACCTTTATGATGCGTACTATAACGTATAATGCAGCTAAGGAGTGGAACACGTTGCCTGTGAGTGTGTTCCCTGATCATTATAATCTAAACGCCTTTAAGGTTAGAGCGAACAGGCTGTTCCTAGACAGGCATGCTCCATCTTCGGCCGCATCGACACTTACCATCAGGTGAGGCGGTCAAATTCTAGGCTTGTCTAACTATAAAAAGAAAAGGAGGAGTAGGAGAGTCTCCTCCTAGTCACAGGAGTTTAGTCACACCATGTGAACATATTTAAAAAGAGGATAAGTACGTTATTGTTAATGTAACAACAAACATTTGTGGCATTCAATAGGGATAAATTCCTATTTAACTTAATGTGTATTTCCTCTCAATTGTGATTGTGAGCATCATAGGCGCCTTTGGTAACTTTTTACAATGATCATACAATGTCCATAGTGCACTTTTTCTCACCAGAATAATGGCTTTTTGGATTGTCATTGTTCAGTTGTAATTATTCACGATTGAACACAAAACGAGTAAATCTAAATACGTGAGTCTGTGTTTTGTTTAAATAAAACTAAAATAAAATTTTAACGGCCTTTTTTGTAAAGGAGCCATTATTTAACCGATTTTATTCTCATTATGTAGACACTTGCGTGCTTTTTGATTACGTTGCCGCACTCGTGCGGCAGTAGCCATCGACTTGCAATTATTGCGCCTTGTGAAATGTAGCATACTTGCAAGATAATGTAGGTACATAATGATATATTTTTGAAATTATGCGCTTATTACATTTGGCTAATTTCAGTCGTCTAAATTCAGAAGCAAAATGCGTGACTGCATATCAAAGTGAAATGTATTGGTAATATAATAAGGTCCATTTTCGTATCACGCCTTTTGAAAAGCGGAGCGACGCGTAACATAAAAAAAATTACCTTTTTCTATGAGCAATACATTCCACTTTGATTTGCTCTCACGCTTTTTGCTTCTGAATTTAGTCAACTGAATTTTATCCAGGTGTAATAAGCGCATTATTAGTGTTCAGTCATATTATAGAAATATAGGTAATTGACGCTGATATCACAATACTTCTCTTATTTACTAGAACTCGACAGAAATAGATATAATTATCGGCTCATTTCTGTTTGAAACTAAAGTGCAGATATTTTTGACATCACCTTGAGAATCGTTAAAGTGTGTCGGGGTAAAACTTCCTAACAAACCTAATAATAACAGTTAAAGATAATTATAGACGGAAGTTAGTGTCAGTAAGTAGGATACAGTTGAAAAAATTGTACCTATTTGTAATTACTTTTCTGTTCTATCTAAATAGATAAACAAATACAAATAAATATTTGTATTAAATCTGAGCGGGTATTATGTATATACTATTCTGCCAGGATCCGCTTTCTTGCTTTTTCTTCGTCATTTCGCCCGGTCTTCGGCATCCTCATGTCGTAAGCTGTTCGTTCTCTATCCGAGTCGGCGATGTTAATTCATCGGGTCTTGGGTCTCCTGCGGGACTTTTTTCTATACCGGCAAGTTTAAGGCACCCTATTTCCTTACTTTTTCTGTTCCTTTATGCTTCCTTATACGTTAACTATACCTATGTAGTTTTATTTGCTGATGAGAGAGATTTACGACCCTAACAGATGTTTGACCACGGGATCTGTCACCGAGTCACTACCCTGTTTTACAACTTAATTCATTAGCAACAGAGAGCGATTAGGTAATGTAAGCTTTGTTTCAATAATGGTCTTCATAAAATAATTTTGTAAAAAAATATGTCTTTATCCGTAGTCCTTTATCACATTATAGTCGCGTTCACAACACGCTTCTGCATCGATGCAGATGCGAGACCATGTCTATGACAACGCGCAAATGTGTCGATGTCGATGCAGGTGCTTAACTGTACCTACCTCCCGCAATATTCTTTAACATTTTTTAAACTTCGGATGTTTCCGTTGAAGTAACAGCAAGATAATTAATTCAACAACATACAAACCTAACCGAATTTAAACCTAATGTCTATGTAGTTCTTCGAAAAATAATAAGTTACATTGTAAATGGTTGGTCCCTCAATGTTGAATAAGCCATTCTCTAACATTTTCCTAACATCGGATTGACAATAAACTTACCTAATTCAACAAATCCATACTTATTTATTTACTAGCTTTTTTGGCCGCGACATCGTTCGTGTAAAATTCGGTTACTACGTTCCAGGTCCGTTCCTGTGGGACCACGATGTTACTCGTTACTTTTTTTTTATACCACTAATGTGGCAAAGAAGCTTACGGCCTGCTTGCTGATATATAGCTTTAAACTAAAAGCGCAATGTATATCCACCAAATAACAGTAGTTGTAAAGTAAGTGAAACTATTTTGTAGGTAGTTAAATTTCATTTTGCACCTATTATCATTTCCATCTAATCTCATAACTACTGCTGTAAATGCAGAACTTAAATGGTAGCTTTAGGTGGCTATCATTAGCCAGTGCAATTACAAAATCACAAGGTCTTACGTTGATATCTAGCATAGTTAGTAAGCTTAAATGCCTCTTCACACCAAAGCGAGGATAGGCGCAGTCGCAATGAGCCTGATTTTTAGTGTCAGTCACAACAGTATCTAACCTAACCTATCATGAGCCCCCTTGATCGCTTCTTGCTCAGCCATTTTCCCCCCATACGGCATACGGTGGGAACTTATTTTGTAATTATAGGTTTAATACTTTATTATTTTGAGGATTTTCTAATATTTTTTTCTAAAGCTTTATTGGCAGGCTTTAGACTGGCTGCTTTCTTATTTATTTTTTAATGTTACTGCACATATTAATAAATAATCTGTAGATAACCAGTTTTTAATAGTACTGACATATGTATTATGATTAAGTTAGCTGTTGTTATTCCATTAAATAAATAAAATCATAGGGTTTAATTTCTTTTATCACTACTACAATTTTGTTAAATAGGGGCCCGGTGTGAGCTCCGACACACCAACAAACGGTAATAACGATTATGTTCACGTAATATTAATGCTAATGTGTCTTGCTTTTAATGTGGTTAGCCCTTAACGTGTCTAATTAAACGTCAGTGCTTTCTCTACTGCAAGCATGTGAAAATAAGAACCATGTAGCATGGGGTACGCTGTACGGTTCGCACACAACAATTTAAGTTAAATAAAGTTTCAGGAATTAGATACACTGGCCCTACTACCGTTAGGGATACACAAAGACTTACTACCATTTTATTAGATTCACGCTTATTTCTCGTAATATTCTTTTTAACCTCCGACGAAAAAAGAGAGGTGTTACAAGTTTGACGTGTGTATCTCTCTGTGGCATCGTAGTTACCGAATTGATGATCCGATTTGGATGCGGTTTTCTCTATTGGAAGCCAGTTTAATCGCAACAGTTCTTTGTTTAATTAAAATCGGTTCTGTAGTTTAGATCAATTATTTATTTGAGTTTAAGTAAAGTTGGTCGGGGATTGTCCGACTTTTTCTGTCCGTTAGATTATTTGTTATTGTAATCATTGACTGTGTCTAATTTCACTTATCAAACTATAAGTACTAAACAAGGCCAACCAGCTAGGCAATTATGTAAGGTTCACAATTGACCGTTATTTTATCGAAACTTAGGCGTTTGGTATAGGTAAATACGAACATCAACTTTTAACGAAAAGAGAATCATAGAGTTGGATTCGTAATCACCCCTTCGCAACCCTAATCGACCCTTGCGAACTGACATCCTCCCCTGCACCACCCTGCACGAAGTTATGAAAGCGCTGCGCGAAATCTGCACCGATACTTATTTAATTGGGAATTGATATGGGACGGCGCGCCACAACTAGTTGAGTTGATATTTTTTATCGCTATAGCGAACGTGCTTTAAACATGATCGTAACGCCGTTTGGGCGCCAGTCGCACCGCGCAACTTGCACTGAACGCACGCAAACAGATCACCAACTTCCATCGAACCATACGTTAACTGAAATAAAGTAACAACAAAAAACAGTGGACTATTGTGCGACAGGATTTGCGCTTCAGTTCCGAAACCTTGGACTGTGTTTAATTCATTTTTTTTCTCTCATAAAAATAAATAACCGCGCAGCTAGTGTTCCGAACGCGTGGATGTTAAAGCCGGCGGCATTCGTAATTCGAATTGGTCAAGGTCCCGGTTACAGGATTGTTGTAGCAGTTTTCATCTGCAGGTGAGTGACATGGCCCACTGACGTAATTTATGAACGAAATTGGCGCCAAAATGCACTAAAGTTAACCATGTCGATTACTTCAAGCGCGAGCAACAGGTGGTGTGTATGCGAAATTCTGAATGAAACTGCTGGCGTTTCTGTTGTAGGTAGCCGGCAAGTATCAAGTAGCGTTTACTTATCGCTCACTGTGGTTGTGGTGCATCGTATAGCGCCACTAACTCGCTGCAAAGCCACGGTCTATCCAGCCTAGCTGTATTTTTAAACGAATGCGCGCGCGATGCGACGCCGGCGGCCGCACGCAACTATTTTGGTACACGGACAGTTCACACCTTCTAAACCTACATTCCCGTCTCACGTTACAGACTGGGCCGTGTCTAAAAAGCTGAATCCAGCGGCTGCAAAACGTTACGCGTAAGCATATTTACTATAGCGCTTGTAGCCGGCACTGTAAACTTAAAAATATTTACGTCAGATACAGAAACGCTGCCCACCTAAAGAATTTACATAACTCGCTCGCAACCACAATAAACAACACAGAGACATTCGTTTTTTCTCCCCTGTGATATGATATTTTTACGGTAACTAACATGTCAAGAAAACAAAGTGTATAGAGGAAAACAAAAAAGCGTAGACATAAAATTCCGAGCGTTAGGCGAACGCAACGAATTATAGGTCGGATAAAATATCGATAAAAATATCAAAAGGAGTATAATTACGACTTCTCTTTACATTTGGCTACGGTCGGCGTATAATTTTCCATTTCAAGGCAAAAGTAATATTGCAAACGAGTTCATTGACTCTAGATAATTTTGAATTCACAACGAATGTGTAAATTTACATTCGTTCCAATTATAAATGGAATTTTACGGAAGACGACAAGCAATTGATTAGAACAAACTACGTCCTTGGTAGGTCCAATAATTATAAAAATACCTAGAAATATACTAAACATTTAGTACTTCAATTAAATATTAACTATTAATCATTCCCAATAAAATAGTCACGCCTATTAATGAATCTGACGAAACAATTAACAGTAATTGACGGATAATGTTATCAGGGTTCGCGAAAATTTTTCCTGACACGCATTAGATCGATCATTTTTACAAATATAGTGTCTAAACATAACCACTTTAGTTTATTAATATACCTTCTATTAAAAACTCGTGGTTTTACTCATTATACGCAATGAACGGTCAAATACTGATCACTACAACTGCTGTACCCACAACATATAAAATTAAAAATTATTTAATTTACAAGTATATTTTACACTAAAATGGCAATAGTGACAAAGCAAATATATATATGATACAAAAGGCACTACTTATTTATTTGAAGAATATTCTTCTAGCAGGCCTACAGCAAAGAGAACGTGATGACTAGAAGCAGTTAGGACAAATTTCTTTTCAACGCTCATAATTTTTTTTTGAGTTTTCAATACATCAAACTAATTGAAAATGCTTATGAGTAGTACCGTGCCTGAACCTACAATGATAACTAGGTATAGTAACGTATAGAATTAATAATTAAATTTACTGTTAATAAAATATTAAATATTAGCATACCTAGGTCTCTAGTATATAGGCACGCCAGACGGTGAACGGAACGTCTCTCATTCACTTCCGTGTCGCACGTGACTACTAGAACGGGTGCGAGAAACGTAATTCGGTTACGGAAGATCAATGACTTGAGAATTTCCGAAAATATAACGGCAATACTGACTCACTGTCAATCTGATTCCTATAGCCTAGGAATTCTTTTTAAACTAGGTAGTTTATTTGTGTGAAAATAAAATTAGTTACAAAATCATTATTTGAAAAAAAAATAGGTTATTTATATGCATATTACAAGGAGTTTAAAAATTAAAGCCGAGAACTAAGAGCTAAATTTATCAGACGATTTTCCTAGAAAACGTGATATCTAAGTGTAATGATTTAGCAATACGCTTCATGTTGAGGCCCAACACGTAATTTTAATTTAGTCATCACACACTAGCTGTTTCTTTCTTGAAACTATGTACTTTTTTCTTAACCCAAAAGGCTTAGAAATTTGGTACGGAACTGAAAGAAACGGGATCGGCGTGGTAGAGCTACAAAAACAAGAGACAAAAGCACATATTTCCATTGTACACCAATCCATCGTAATCTACGTAATGACCTACTATTACGTATCATAAAAACTGTACAACTGAAACCCGAAACAGATATTGAAAAGCAATTTCGTAAATAACGACTCAATGTCAGTTAGATAAATGTATCAAGAAAATGATTCATTGATACAGCGCATTTAAATCAGACTCGATGAGAGGCAAAGGTTATCAGTCACGCTACCAAACTGTCTTAAGGTCGACTTCTCGACATGTGCACGCTTGGTTCACATAAAACCACTGGGCTGAGACATGGTAGCATTAGGCTGTGAATAAGAAAGTCTAAAAACAATATAGTCGTCCCTTACAACCAACTGAGATGGCGGTCAAGTTATACTTTATGCTCTATACGAAGCTTAGAAATAAATCCAATAAAATATAATCTTCATATGTTTTCAGTTAACTAAAAAACATTTTAAAATGTTATATTCAATCGAGCATTAGTTAGTCTCCCATAATTGTTACGTAACACACTTTGATAAAAATCTAACCAATCTACTAATGTAAATAATACAATATGATAATAATAATCATCTTAGCGTTAATGTCCCGGTTGTGCTCTCAAGAACGAGGGCCCGGGGTCCGCCTTGACCATGGTCTGGGATTTGGCGATCAGGTAAATACAGTGGAGCGACTACTATCTGACCTCCGTGACCCTGCTACCAGGGGAACCTGACCAGATTGGATTATGGTTACAAATTCAGTTGCCTGAATTTGCAGGTATGTATGCAATGTAAATAACAATATTTATTTTACATCAGAGATTATTTATCTCAACATTACATGTCGAATTATTCGAGCCTTCAATAGGTACTAAACATAACTTACTGAACATAGGTTTTACTTTCGTGTTATCTATGCACTACACAATCATCGCACATATCTGGTTTGTTAACACGGTCAAAACAGTAATATCGTGGTTATAAACCCGATATGTGTGATGATTTATTACCTGAGTACGAAGGAACGAAGGAACGAAGTACGCGACACTTCTATAAACTTTATCATTGATTTCGCTTTAACACTCAGACTTTAATCTTTTGATTAAACTCTCAACCCGTAACGGAAGAGTTACCCAGCTATCAATTTCTTTAATTTCTTCACTTACAATTTAAACGTTTTTTATACTACATAGTGACAAACGAACAGATCGCTCATGTGATGGCAAGCGGTGACTGTCGCTCACAACATCTAATATTCATGTACTTAGAAATGGCATGGTGATTTTGATTTATTGGATTTGGATTTTCACCAATTACACTAAAAACAAAAGAATACAAACTTGCAGCTAGACTTGCCGTCAAAAAGTTAAATGAAACAAAATAGATGTGCGAATGGGCTTTTTAAATTCTAAAAAGGCAGTGAAAGTTACTAGTTGTATTGTTTCGAATTATTATTTTCCCTGAAATAATATTTACTGGTACTTTAGCTTACATTCAGCCGTTAATTACTGAACAGTTGAAAGTTGTCGCTATGACGCATACATGTACAGGATATGTTATTGTTTTCTGTTATTATTTCAGCTGTTATAATAGCAGAAATAGTGGGAGTAGACATAATTTGGCATTGAATACTAGCTTTTTCCGCGGCCTACGGATGTTATCTCTGCGTGTTTATAAGAGGTATATTAGAGGTCTCTTCAAAAATCGTCGAGACCTATTCATATTCGCAGAGATAATTATCGCAACGCATTCTTAACTCCCTTGGTGTTGGTGATATCCATAGGCGGCGGTGACCTCTTTCCACCACGCTTGCATGTTTGTCTGCCGTATAACATAAAAAATACCTTTCAAATACGTCATGATACATTTATTTTATTTTTTAGCTAAATGGCGAAAATAATTGAAAGTTAGTAGTACCTAATACTAATACTGAAACTGCTGTGCTAAACAGTGTTACAGACTGAGGGTGGTATTTAAAACTGCTAGTAATAGCTATTGTTAGTGAGTTTTGGTACGCAAGACTGTGAACGATAAGTGAAATGCTGGTCTAATTAAAGTGACTTTAGTCCGTGTCGCATGAAAATAATTTCCATTTGTTTCTTGAGAGACTGCAACAATAAATCTTTCGTACAGTAAGCTGCAGAGTAAGAACCCATTTCCATGCGAGGGGCCATTTAATGATACCCCGTTCCCTCTTTAGCTGACAGCTTAAACTCAACATCTACAGCACAACTTCATTCCATATCCTCAATTCGTTAAGTTAACATGAGTTTAAATTAGGGCTGATTTTTGAATCATCAGATAAAACATATCAGTCTGATAAGTTATTACACGACTAAAATAAAATCGTTAAATTACTTTATATATAAGTGAAGGATTATAGTTTGTTTTAATTTGGCAGTATATTACTTTATCGGGCAGATAATTTGTATCTAAGGATTGAAAAATTGGCCCTTAGAGATACAAAAAACATCACGGGGAAGAACAAATTATTGATACAATGATTCCACACAAACAAGCCACAAACCATACAAACTGCGTTACATAATATGGAAGGTCGTTTTTAACAATGAGGTATGCCTTATTATGATTAACTACAGACTACTTTTTTTTATTAAAATACCCACATAAGTGACCCGAGTCTTCTTCGAAAAGGGACCCCTGATGTGCCATATATTATAAATGCAAAGTTTTTATTATTTGTTTTATTTAAATTCGCAATAAGTTTGTAGAAAGGTGAGCCCCTTGGTAGTAATTTTCAATTTCACCTTCCTCTGTGTCTGACTGTACAATGAACTGCAAAGTAAATAAAGAAATTCTTACGCAAATTTAAAATACACGACACCATACATCATGCACATCAGTTTCAAACAATGAGGCCTTGAGACATAATTAAAAACTAGTTTGAATGGACTTTCAGATCAATATTAACGTTCTGGTTGATGTAACATTTTTAAAATGAACGTAATATCACTTCTTAATACGCATTTGGTATTAAATGACGCAGCTCTTTTGTAATTAAAAATGCAAACATTTGGTTTGATGAAAATCTACTAATATACAATTCAAAATCGATTTTCTTAGGCATATATCCTAGACAGGTGGTCTAACCCCCGATTACACTAAACTTTAGACGACGCTTTTAAGTTGATATAAAATATTCTTATCAAGAAAAAAACATTGCACCAACACTAACCTTAAGTGAAAATTAAACTCGCTAAGTCATTGCACTCTTAACTTTATGACACAGATTTTCCAATCGCGCAAAAGACATTGGGTTTCTGGTGCCACACGAGGCCAAATCGTTTATTTATTCGTATAGATCATGTAAGTATAGCATGTTCTAGATTAATTTCTTCTACAAGTTATCGTACACCAGAATTTGCTTTGCTATATACATACATAATTATGTGGCCATCGTTTACCGAGACGCAAGATAAATACACTTTAGTTACCGTCATCTGTTCACATGTTCTCCACTTGGGTAGGCACACTTTTTTTTGCAAATACGATTGGCATGCTAATTCCAGAATGGCTACGGCCACATGGCGAGTTCGCGCTGTTGTAACGGGCAAATGACATGTCAATTTAATTCGCCAACTTGCCAACTGTCTTGTGTTCCTTCAACTGTTAAGAATTGGTAAATTATATTATAAAAACCTCAAACTAGAAGAAAATAATTCAAATACAATAAAAATAGACTAAAGTAGATCACGACCAGAGTCCCTAAGGTGATGATGATGACGACTGTCATCTGAACTCCGTGAAATAATTATTTATCCAACGTAAACTGACATTGACTTATTTCAATAAGCAATATAATATATTTAGATTTCTATAGAAAAACGTACTTTAATACATTTCTAAACTCTCAGCAATCTCTACATACCAGAATAATTATCTCTGCGAATATGAATAGGTCTCGACGATTTTTGAAGGGGCCTAAAATGTAGCCTTTAATATTCTCTGTTCCTTGAAGTAAAGCAATACACACACGCTCCGTTTCGACATAACAATGGGAGAAACTAACAAACTAATATTATAGAGGCATTGTTGTATTTCATAACATTTCTCTGTGTTTCTCTTACGACTCGGCTTCTCAGTTAGATGGCTAGGTGACTTTATTAAAATGTACCGCTGACCGATAAAGCACGGTGCGGTTTAACTGACCCAAATAGATAACTCACATTTTAAACTCCGAAATCGTGACTAGCCTATTCAGTTTTTGCATGCTGTTTTCCGTAAATATACGAGGTAGGTGTAGATAAAAAAATTCAAAAAAATATATTATTTCAGAAAAATATTCCATAGGTAGTTAAATTAAAGTAGTGGAAAGTGTTAAAGTATAATGTCATGTTTGACCTTCTTCTAGCTGAAACTCGACTGAACTACTAGCAGTTTCAGTATTGTATTTTGTAACCAACTTCTGATAATAACGCCGTCAGTGGGCTATGATTGGCTAGTCATGACGTTTCTCACCGTACTTATTCTAAATTATGCCTTATTATTGTTAACCGCAAGGCATGTGTTATATAAATTACATCATTGTTGTTGCAGTACATTACTTTTTGCTAAAGTTCGCTTATCGTCGTTCGTATTCGGCTACATCCGTGCAAGTTGTTGCTGCAAGTTGTGAACTGTTTTACTTCTTGTATTCGAAATGAATTACAATAAATATAGGTACATTTTACGTTTTAAGGGGTATGTTCCAGATTTCCTACCGCGTACCTTTGTTGACGAGTAACCGCGATTGTTTAAAACATTGTATTTCTACTTAGTTATTGAATTACATTATTTATATCCAGGACAATATTGTATATCCAGGACAATAAAAGGTTGATTAATGTGAAAGAAAAGAGTAAGGTTTGTGAGGCAGGGCCGTAGCAAGGGGAACAATGTGGTCTTACCTACTCCCACAGGAACAGGTGTGACCTTATGTCAATACCAATTTAACACATGACGTGAAAACACGTTTAGAATGAAACTTGTACTGTCCTTTCAATTATTATTCATAAAAATTCGAGTACCTATTTATAAAAATTTCGGTAGATGATTCGTAATCTAGTTTGCCACCTAAATGGTATAAAAAATATGTTTGCCTGAAATAAATAGAAAATTGAACTATGGGCGTTGATGACTATGTTGATTTCATCATACAAAAATATAGATATGGACTTCCTCATAATCTTTACCCAGAATTTCGCGACGCCGTACGTTACCTTTTTAGATAAGTGTTCAATCGTGGGCATTCCCGAGCTATGATCTCATAATCAGTTTTAAATCTAAAGAATAAAGAAAAGAAAATAAAGGTTCTTGTTTGGTAAAATGTTTGTGAAATTACTAAATTTTATCTAAATTAAATTTAACAGATACTGTTCCTATAAAATTTCACATTTCACATTAGGCACACAAACAATACCTAAACAAGAATCATGTTTTTAGGGTTATCAACAATCTACTCATTTACTTACCACATTTTGTCACATCTAGGGTCATGTCGATACGCAGTGTTTAAATAATAATTGGATAGGTATGTACTGGAAACGGAAAAAATGTTTTTGTAGCGTCCGGGTATCGTAATGTCGGTGCAAAGTTTTAAAAGTACAATTACTACCTACAGCTACTGCGTTTAATGAGACAGACCTACATACTTCTGTATAAGATATGGAAATCTTATTAGTATCAACAAATATATTGATGCAATAATTTTGGTACAAAAATGTTGAATGGAAATATTGTGTGGAAACGAAAACGCTATCTACTTTACGGTTAAGAGACGCTCCGTTATAAAAAAAACGTCTATTATACAATCCGAAAAGGTTCACCCCAGTCCTTCCCTGTTAACTTATACAAAAAAAAACATCTCCGTTCACAAAACCAAGCGCCACCTCATTCACAACTTTTGAAATATTACTGCATGGAAAAATCCAGAACAGAAACAAACAAAAAAGGGACATCACAGGGACTGCGCTGCAACGATCGAGCTATTTCCTGGAACTGCTGACCCTTTGCACCGTGAGATTGGGAAAAAAAATATTTGGGTATCGACAACAAACCTTATAGGGACCTTTTGTAAAAAGGGTCTCGTGCACCGTGCGGTTCTGTATTGGACACATGCGTTTTAAGCCAGATTTTAAAATAATTTTACGTTATTCAAGTTTGACAAACTGGCAAATAACCTACTGGATCGAAACTGGTAACTGGATGTTCATCTTTAAATTCGTAAAGACTCATTAGTACCGCTATCCTAAGTAACACTGCAAACAATCTATGTAGGTATCTCCGAAAAATTTGTACGCAAACAATAGGCATACAGCACATTACGGCGTGCGAAAATCAGCAGACTAAATAATCACCAATTCGTGTCTCTGTGTTAAGGAGTAACTAACTACAAATATCTAAGCAAAGACTTCAATAGACTAGCGTGCGTTAATTTGAATCACGTGTGATAAATTGCACTAAAGGCTTTAGTTAAACTTATGTTAATCCTTAAAAAATGTATTAGTTTGGGCAGGATGTCGTCATTAATTACGAAGTGGATTTACATTCATCAACATTATTTTCAATACAGTTATTGGATGGCTTCAGCACCACGGACTACCAAGTACCAACCCCCTTTGTTTGTTATATTCTCCATTACAACCTCGAGAAATCATAAGTTGTGTTATTAGATATTTTTAAGTGGATACGTTTTGGTGAACATTATATGAGTTTTTAATTACATTTATTATGAATGGGCTTTCAAAGTAACCGGATAACCAAACCCAAGTAGGTACTTCTCAAGTAAGTCGAAGTAAGTTCCATCACCATTTGTAGTCCATTAAAGTCGTGATTTCAACACCCTGTATAGTGTACACACTATAATGTAAACATGTACGAGATTATTTTACCAAATATTTGATTTTACACATTTATCCAGCCAAATCCGGCATCTATGTTTTACGACTGTTTTTTTTTCGTTAAACTAGCATTAGTTTGACCATCTCATGAAGATGGAGCTGGTCTAGTGTTTCGTATAAAAATAGTTTTGACATAGCCATTGGCAACGATGTAAGTACGTATAAGTTAAGTTCATAAAACTGCAGCGAACTCTCTTACGGATATAACTTAACCGACATAAAAAGTCGGATATACCCCGACCAAGATTATTAATATTATATACTTTATTGCACATGAAACAAGTTAAAACATATATTACAAGAGTTTGTTTACATAGGTGGGCTTATCTCTGTAAGAGATCTCTTCCAGCCAACCCTACTGGGTGTGGGGAAAAGCAATAAACGGGGAAGCAGCAGAAAATGTGCGCTACATTTCTAAATAAACTACGTTAAATATGTACTTACCAATTATACATAAATACCTATAATAATATATAAAATACTATATAAATATATATTATAAATATTCTATAAAGCTTATCAAGAGAAGATAAAAGATGCTCTTTTAGTCTTGACTTGAAAGTAGTTACTGTTTGACTGTCCCTAATATTAGCTTACTGAAAATAGAATAGTTTACTGAAACTCAAATATTTTCTAAACTACAGATCCGATTTTAATTAAACAAACCGCATCCAAATCGGTCGATCTGTTCGGGAGCTACGATGCCACAGACAGATACACAAAGCCACGACAGACAAAGATACACACGACAAACTTATAACACTCCTATTTTTTCGTCAAGTTCTAAAAACTGCAGCGAACTCTCTTGCGGATAAAAGAAGGTTTCCTCGCAATGGCCGCGTCAAATAGACACAGCTTAGTGCTTTCTGCGAAACACGTCGATGTAGGAAATGAATTATTACCTAGTTAGTTCACATGATCCGCTAGGATCAGTTGCAAGACAAGCACAGACTATGTGCTCTTACGCAACGATTAGAACACGAGACTTTGGGTGATAAATCTAGTCATTCACTTATACTGCCCTTAGGTAGTTAATAATGCTAAGAACAAGTATGAAAATACAAGATTTTCTACAGTTGTCCGTCGTAAAGTCAATTTAATAGACTTAGGCTTACGCATTAGAGATTTGTTGAAAACATTATAAAAATATTTTGTGGATCAGAGCACATTTAATTAGTTCTTTTGTGTATGTAGTTCTTACAACTTGTTAAAGAGTTGTATTTCTCGCCATATCGACTGACTTTCTGAATTAAAGCCTTAAAACTGATAATAATTTTGCCACAGTTCAGAAAATAATCTTCTCTAGAGTAGATTCCTTCAGACTTCTGTACCGCTGTCTATAACAATAACCTTCTAAAAATATTAAGATCCTTGTAAAAAAATATGTTGTGTATGTGCCCACATAAATGTATCTATCTACTATAGGTTGCAATTAATCGCTTAGGAAATACCTAAGTCTCTAATCTTGGTTGACCCGTACGCATCGACGTTTTAATCCAATCCCTGATATGTTTTCTGCTCATTTGATTTGTTGTTTTCATAAAACTTCATTTCCTGTTATTACAATAGTTTTATCGATTATTAACCAGCTAGTTATATGAACTGCGTACATCGGAAACATAGATAAATTACGCAGATACGCAATACGTGCCCACCCATGTTAGGTCTTCGCAGCGTAGGTTCATATTAACGCGTAAAGTAAGTCCACTTTTAGTTATGGTGTTTCTATTAATATACAGTCACGGCTGCTTCCATATAAGCGTCGGTACAGCAAATACGACCTTAGGACTTCATCGAAGGAAAGTAGCCTCAACTACATTCCTCGCAAAGCGATAGACTTGATTTGTAGTGGAATCAGCCATTTGCCGTCTAATTATAGGTGCTGTACTTAATGTTAAGTTCAGGCACG
Source organism: Blastobasis adustella (assembly GCA_907269095.1). Lineage (NCBI taxonomy): Eukaryota > Metazoa > Arthropoda > Insecta > Lepidoptera > Blastobasidae > Blastobasis > Blastobasis adustella. The sequence goes on from OU026130.1 coordinate 12,271,066, forward strand.
TTGCAGACACTTTACCTTACTTACATTGTTGGTGTTGGTTAATTATTATATGCCGTCATTATGACTGCAAAGATTAATGTTGTAACTTTCATGATGTAGGTACTCGTATCTAAAGAAAACGTGATCCTGCTTATTCAGAATTGCGTTTGCTGAATTTCTTTTTCTCCTTCTGATACGGCGAAATTAAGCATGCTAGCCATGTTTTGTTTTTTACTTAAGTACCTATCTATATAGCTCTAGGAACTATAAGCAACATAAGTCTACTTTTTATCACCTGTCCATGTAAGAAAAAAAGCTTATTATTAATATACAAAATTATTATTAATTGGTATCTAGTAGACAGGCTTTTGTATAAACAAAACAACTGATTAATTGGTAATTGCCACTCAATACCAATTTGTCAAATTAGAAGACACTTGAGGATGTGCGTCACATTGTCCCAACTTCCCAACACAAATCTAATTTTACTATAAACCCATTAAATTCGAAATGTCACTTGGTAAGTCACGTTTTGCAACAGGTGGGATGTGTTTTTCAATTACTTAACACGACCGGCAGCCTTGATAATCCACGAATTCCTGCACGAGACACAGAAAACAGTGGACAAACCGGTACACCAACTGAGAACTTGAAAATTATCATACGACTACCGGATAACCGCAGCTACCTGCGCCATTTTGGATGGCTAGGCTAGTGCTCGCCCGCGACTACTTCCGCGTTTATACACAATTTTACTTTTATCTAATTTCGTTTAGAAGGCTAATCATGGCTACTTTCTAAATTGTTGAACTGTAATGCCATAATTTTATCGTCAATATCGAAGAAAATGTATAAATCGCGTTTTCGTCTACCAGGTTAACTAGAAAAGCTAAGACTATTTTTATTTATTTATTTAAAACGACATGCACTGTTACGTACAATGGCGAACTTAAAGCTTCATAGCTTTCTCTACCAGTCAACTAGAGTGATGGTAGTATGTAAAATTACAGGGCGGTGCGAGATTATGTGTTCAAACACTATTTTGGGAGTGACCTCTTTCAGTGAGAAGATCGATAGTTACTCGATAAAAAGTTTGAAGAATAGCGCCCAGGTTTATATGGAATATGACTCGGATGAATTAAGAACTCCATGTTTATACTAAAACTTTCTCTTAGTATTAATTTCCAATGTAGGTTATTTGAGGAAGACATTACAATTCAATATTTCTATGAGCTGTTTTCTATTTGTATGGGTAAGGTCTTGTCGCAAGGTATTGGCTTGGTAAAATAACCATGGGGCCAATTTTTTTTTAATCTGTGTGACTACAAATATTCGATTTTGTTAACTAAATAAACTCGTTAACCTGTAACATTTTGCGAGATGACATTCCAAAGAAACAGGTTTGAGTTTTATGTGTTCTGTTTGGAATAATTATTTCAATTGAGACATAAAATGGGGAAAATGATTGTTAGATGTCATTTTGTCAGACTCATATGAAATTTTCCTGACCGTCTTATAATATAATAAATTCACATAAATATTAAGTCTAGCCATTCAAGGAGGTAAAGCCACCAGCATACTGATTGGTACACTATTGCAAAGCAGCAATTTGGATTCTTCTTTTTTTTATACTTTTGCATATCTTCGACCTCATCGTCGCTTTCCATCAGGTGAGTTGAGGTCAAATGCAAGCCTATTGATAATATAAAAAAAAATTTCATTAGGTAATTAGGTTTATTTTTTAACATGTTTTAGTTAAGTTATATTTTGAAAACGAAACCTTCCGTTAAAAAAATTATATAGTAAGTACCTATAATATAATAATTTTAAAACGAATGTAGAGAATCGATTATTAGGTATTCAAAACAATACAAAAATGTAGAAAAAGTAGAAGTCAACGAGAAAGTTAGCTTCTTTATTTTACTCCAAAGGATTTCGGACCAGTGAGCGACCATTAAATACACATCTCCATTTAAATAATATTGACTTTGCAAACGCATAAATCTTATGACTTTGTTGTGAATTATAAGAAATCGTAAATATTGTACGTACATTGATACGAAATGGCGTCAGATTGTGTTTACTCCGAGGTTCATTTGTTATCTGAACTTTTGCGATGAATATTTTTAAGGGCAGTGACACAGAATTTGCAAAAGCGATACCGGCGATATTTAAAACTTCGTAAGAAAAGGCTTACTTATAACTTAATACTCTCAAATTATTTATTTATTCGAATGGCATATAAATATGAAAAAAAAGAACTATATTAGGTACAATCAAGTCTACGGATCGATTTTAAAAGACTTGAGCCACTTAATGGCTACGGCACTTAGGCTAATACTCTCAATAACGCAGATAAACACCCAATACGTGCAAGATAATAACCATACCATAGCATTACCATACAATTTTATTACTATACTCTCGTTTACCAGGTATGAACCGATTGACCGAACTGATTTGTGTTCCGAAATCTGAAATATGTGTATCAATGAACGGTTTCATTGTCGGATATCCGTTGTAACCTCTCGTTTCACAGCTTGTCATGTAACAAGCATATGCTAAACGATTTCCAATGATAATATTAGGGTCAGGATGAAACTTGCACGATTCTTATTGCCGTTTTAAAAATGTTTGCCACATCAATGTCCAAATTGAGATATATGAAAGAATTTAGGCTCATTGAAACGCACACATTTTCAAACGTCGAACCAATTTAATTCAGTCTTTGCATAAAAGAAAAGCAAAACGAATCGAATGGTTAAAATTAAATCAACCAGATAGTGTCAAAGCCTAAAAGAAATGTACCAATAGGTTAGTTCTCCAATGTCAAAAATATGAAGCTATATCGTTCATCAATCCCAAAATTGTACGAAATCGCTAACCGCTCCGTCCATCGCTTGCGCTCATGAGTGGTGTGAGCCATTTCTCGTTGTAAATAGGGCTCACATGACTGCACATCGGTTATATTTAACATTTCATCAGGCTGTCATTGTAGATATCTACTGTAAGTAAACAATATGACTATATTAATAATATTTGTTTATCAGTTATTAATTTTAACTACATACTTTACTTTGTATGAATCGCGTTAAGGAAAACACCTAGGAATAAATTTGATTCAGATAGCGATTTTGACTATGACGAATGAGTGACCTCCTGAAAGTGTAAAGCGATTTGACTATTAGAACTGTACATTTTCCTCAGTGAAAAGCAATCTATAAATTAAATTATTACTCTATTACTACTTGCAACCTAAGTAATTTATTTCACACGTATTTGTCACAAATTACGTAGGTAAAAGTGTTCCAATAGAAAAAGACAAACAATTGAGCGTGTAATCGGTAATAAAAACACACTTTTCAATTGACAATCAATAAAACTTTTGAATAAATATTATTATTATTGTTTCATCCCTACATAAACGTTGTTTTTTAACTCATACGGTATGCAAACAGACAAGCGTTTCATTGATAGCTAACAAAAACATGAACAATTAAAGCAAGTTTTTGTTTAAATGTCTTTGTAATATCATGGAGAAGTTCAACAGACTTTTACTTGGAAAGGTAGAGTTACTAAAATCCTCAGCAATTTTGAGTTTGATGTATGTTTTTATATTTGTTACTGTGTGGTGGACTGGCTTACTCTTGCTGTAGTTTTAGTTGGTTTTCCTAATTATACTAGACATACCTATATAATATATTGAGCGCGGTCCGGCTCTGCCTGGCATTGTCGGGCACGGTCCGGTCGTGTGCTTCCTTCCTACTTTCCTACCCTCCTCCTTTTTGACGATTGAAAGAGATATTTAATGTCCTAATCAAAAAAGAAATTTTAAATTTTAAATTTTATTAGTCCTTCACGCAAAACCTACTGAACGGATTTTTATCGAATTTGGTAACAAGATAGCTTATAGCTCAGAATAGCACATATGCAATAATTTACCCCGAAATTCAATGTGGTCCCCGCAGGCCGGGTCTGGAACGTTTTAACCGAATTTTACGCTGATGAAGTCGCGAATAAAATCTAGTTATTAATACACACATTAAAGTCATGCATATGAATTAATATACAAAAACATGTTAGTGGCAATGGCAAATATTGTTAGTAAGCAGTTCGATAAATGGCAACCGTTATCGTATACTCGACGGGTATTATCGACATCTTATCGCTTAACAAACACGATGAAAGCTCTAGTTATTTTCCCTGTGATTTTGGCGATTTTTTTTATTGCTATCTGGCCACCCGACCTCGTTTCGTACTAAAAATATTGCCATCGTGTCGGTACCAAACTAGAGAAGGGGTATAATTACGGTTCTGTATTTAATAGCAATCCCACCCTCCCAATGATTCCATGAAGGTGATTCCTATGGTGTAGTCTTTCCCATAACACAGGTGTGTACCTAGCTCAGGAAACAAACAATTGTTGTTGTTTGAATTCATCATCATCATCATCACAGCCTATAACAGTCCACTGCAGGACTTAAGGTCTCTCCCACGAAAGGGGAGGTTATTGCCATAATCCACGCTTGGCAGGCGGGTTAAAGGTCGCAGTATTATAAATATAACAGTGAAAAACGCTGCTGCCCATTTTTTTGCCTCGATAACATTAGTCGCCTTGTACGACACCCACAAGTGTAAGGGGTTGGTGCTATTCTACTCTGTCGGACACCACACGGCCAGTAATTATCTGAAAAATATGATGGAAATAATGTAAGTTTAATATACAATACAATAACACTTTATTGCATTCCAAAGAATACATACATAAGGAAAATACAAGACACACTATAAGGGGTGGTTTTATCACGAACGTGATCTCCAGACAACCTATTACTATAATATACCTTTTTTATATTATTATTAATGTTGAAACAAACCGTCGGCCTCCGTAGGGAAAATAAGCAGCAGCATTTCACACTGGACTGTTTTTGAACCGCTCGCCTCAAGTCGAACAGCTTTAATTTTTAATTTTCGGCATGTACAATTTTCAATATTTTTTTTTAAATTACACTGGCTATACCAAAAGCGAATGGTACAAAAATAGGAAAGTGTTTCAAACCGAAAATTAAAACTAAAAACCGTTCGGCCCGAGGCGAGCGATTCAAAAATAGAACCCCGGATCTCCAATTGTTCAGCATTGGAACTTTTCTAGTCCAGATTAACACTTACAGGTTTACTTGCGAACTCAAATCAGGCAACGCAACGCAACGCAACGTGTGCCCCTCAATACCGGCGAAGCTAATTTGACCAAGGTCTTCCGCTAGGGACCCAGGTCCTGATGAAGTTTTCAGTTTAGGGCCCCGTAACGATATATTTTTTAATCAGGCTCCAACAATGGTGCCAACTGCATCATGCAACTAGCTATAGTTACACTATTTTACTGCGTAATTTTCACATCTCACCTGAATGAGTTGGCGCAGCAAACGATACCTTTGCTCATTGATATGCAGATTTGTAAACTATGCGTATAAGCGTTCGGCACGTAGTTTAAAATAATCAGTTATAATTATGAAGGAAGCGAGATGACAAGGTCAACCTATTAAATTATAAATACGTGGTAAACAGTGTATAAAAACGTATATTAATAACAAATAATCCAGTCTTAATATTATGTCAAAAAAGTCTGTTGCATGCTATGTGTATGAAACTTCAGTAAATGATTTGCCATCAATTTGCCATTCAATTGTGTACCATAGTCGAGTCACATGGAATTTTTGATGCAAATAAAGTCTAATTATTTCAATCATGGTTCACTTTGTGCTCTATCAATTAATCAATTTTCGATCATCACGAAATTACTTTTATGCGATTAACCAGACGTTTTAAATTTAAACCTTACTTAGCGAATATAAGCAGGTAAGCATATGAGCAGATACTCCCTTTCTCAAATAACATTGTGAATTTATGTACTATTCATATAATATCTATCTGATTTTCGTTGACAAATAAAATAAACGAACATTATAACGAAGCAGTAGATAAAGTTAAAAGTACCTTGTGCTTTATACGAAAATACACCACCGCTATCTAAGTAGTTCTTTAAGTGGAATCTTCGAGCCCGTAAGCACTAAGGTCGCATATGAATAACCATTATCAGTTCATAATATTGTGATTTATACTCGTCTATAATGTGTCGGTTAGGTCGCGGGGTCGTTGGTACATCTGTTTGTTACTAGAGGAATATTATTGAACAGGGATTTTCCGCTGGACCTCAGAAATGGGAACAAACGTGCAATCTTAGGGCGTACACTTGCAACTAATCAACAAAATTGATATCTTGATGAATTATCATTCATATTCAAATATATCATATTAATACTAGATGAGAACAACAAGACGAGAATTAATAAAGAAATATAATATGAGATTCCAAACATGTTTCATATGCAAATACCTACTTGAAAATTTTACGAAAATATAAAAACGGTAGGTAAAGATTAATCAGTGAGCTGTTGATGATGGTGCAGCTGAAAGAATTACTAAGCCACAAAATTAATATTCACAAATCAATATGCTATTCGCCTGAGCACACAATAACAAAACAAACGATATAGGTACATAAAATAAATGTTGTACTATGCTTGTTTTAACAGATTTTAACTTGAAAATATCGCTGAGGACGCTACAAATTGCGTCATACTGAATGTAAGCGGTGTATTGTTTCTTCCAGCATTGTTTGGTCAGGTGGGTGGTGTCTTGCCGATGTCGGATTCTGAGCGCCCATACCTACTGAAATTGAAAAATGTAACCATTGTTATGATTCATTTTGACGGTGCGGTGTTCGAAAGAGTTGAATATATCACAAATCCATTCTGTAGATGGGTGTGGTACATGGCGATAGAGTAGACTAGGCAGGCAACTGCCCTATATATAGGACGTCCCGTAATTCAGTTCTCATTTTGGGGATATTCATGCATGGGGATATTCGAATTGACCGTTCGCTCGCGCTCTCCTACTCATGCTACTCTACTTATTGTAGGTAACGCATAAAAAGCAACAAATTCAAATGTTAACTTTTCTATTTTACAACGAGAAACCCGCTTTGTACCGTATATTAACCTTAAATCCTGTAAAAACTGGAAATCTAGGTTTTTCTGTTGATCATATTTCCAACAGTAAACTGTTGTAGGAAGCTAATTTGATACCCCATATTATTGTCCCTTCTGTGCTAAGGCCCGCGATTGGTTGCGCATCTGATGGTAGAACCCTAACCCTTACCCTCTAATTTCTTCCGTAAAACCTGCCTATAGCTATGTGCTAAGTCCAGTGTTTGGTTGCAGAATCCAAGATGGTGGTTCGCGTGGCGACTGACGAGCGGCCTTTCGAGACGCCCTCCTCCGACGAGAGCGGGCTGGGCCGCGACTCGCCTAGCGAGGACTCCGAGCCGGAGGCAGCTTTGGTAAGATATCATCAAATTCTTAATAGACTTAACTTGATAGAGCCGTGGTGTTCTGGTAGCGGCAGCGTATACTGTGCTATTAAAGTCATATTATAGCGGTGGTACGTAGGAGTAGTAGGAGCATCAGCGGCTAGCGGGTCGGACGCGTATGCGGAAGGCACTGAGTTCGATCCCTAGTACCGCCAAACTACTAACCGATGAACTTGAATTGCTCTTACGGTGAGAACATCGAGGAAACCTACACATTCAAGCGACTAAATGTCTAACTCTGATTCACTCCGGCTTCCCTGTTAACAATGGTCACAGACGTCGCCATGAACTGCATGGATCCCGGGCTCTCGCGCGCGAGAACACGACCAAGATATTGACGCCATAATGTTCGTTATTTATTTTTTACGGGTAATACATATAACAGACTTTCATTACACAACTTATAAGAATAGGGTATTCATAATACCACCTTATTCGTTGCATACCTTATTTTATAAATGAGTTCAGAAATGATAAGGTTTTGCTTAGACAATCACAAACTTCACGACACTGTAATAAAAATATGACTAGACTGACACTTGACAACTGAATCCACTCTAATCAATCAGCCATGGCCAACTGTGAGTAACTGATTTCAAAAAATACTAGCTTAGGGGCGAAGCGAGATGTCTCCATTTATGATTCGTAACGGCTATGAATTGTACGACTATTCTTGACGCGATTGTAGTATTGATAGTCGGTGGTCACGTGCTGTTGACGGCGTTGGCGTTCCTGAAAAAAAGGCGGTACAGTGGTATTGATTCAAGACCAGTGCATGGATTCGGGCAGACAAAAACAGCATTAGGTGTCGCGCAAACTGGGAAGCGCCACACAGCGACGAAGTGCATGGAGGCATGTGACTGTAATGACCCTCAATACTCAGGCGTAAAGAGTCGCTGATGTGACGAGAAGAAAGCACAGTAAAAAAAATACACGCAATATAGAATATAAATTGACGAGTGGAAGTGGTCTACGAAGCTAAATTTTACAGATATGACTGCATTTGAGAAGAAGCTGAAGAGACGTCGTATGATTCGCAAGATAGCCGAGAAATTGGTGAACGCCTGCCTTTTGACCACAATTTCTTTTGCAATCGCCGAGATTGCTGTGGTCACAATATTGCTGTTGATTTAAAAATTTGAAATAACTGTTTTAAAATCGACATATTTATATTTACGACCCAACTTTCAGGAGTATTTCTCTATAAGTTGACAGATTTTCTAAAAGCATGGCTCTCAAACGACTTTGGGCTCGAAAACATGTGATCTTTAACAAAACTATGACGATGATGGTGGACGTTTTAACCTGGACTGTTCTATTTATCGGTTCTTATATGGTAATAGTATTACTTTGAAGAACCAGTGGATTATATTATGGTATATCTCACTTTGCCCCTGAGACTTGAATAAAAATATACATTATTACTTATAAATCTTTTAAGTATAATAAATTGTATAAAATTTGTAATTATCTAGTTATTTTGTACCAGAACCTAGTACGTATTATTTTATGATAACTACTTCTCTAAAAGAGATAAGTAGGTATGTTTGAATTTAATATAGTTCTGTTACTTTCTTGCCTTCGTGAAAATATGAAAGAAATATACATGAATTATTAAAGCCTTTTATTAAAAAAGGCGACAATGTTATCCACGATGCCATAAGTTCACTTCGCGTAGGAACCGATGAGCAATTACTTAATTGGCCGACTTATATTCTGATGGTCACCTATCGTATGTCGTACACGGCGGCCTTCGGTCGCCAAAGGCAAGGTTATAAGGTGCGAGCTCATTTAATGAATGAGTTACTATGGCGCCACCCACATAGCTAACTTGGAGAAATTAAGTAGCTACGATTTGCCGCTTCTTGGTAGATCAAAATCAAAGTCGATGTATGAATGTGTATGGAGCTTGTATCTACAAAAATAAGTAGGTTGATGTTGACATGAGCCTTCACCATGAAGGCAATGCTCTTAGCAAGGCTCTACTGTAAGCAAAGCGATTGCACATAGCAGAGTTGAAAGAACGCAACAGAGAACAATCTTCTTCTTTTTCAACAATTGTCATGTCCTGCCGCAGTAGTCGTTCAGACGCTCTGCTCTTCTTGAATTTCGATGTGTATCCACAAGTCGCAGAGGGAAATGTCCATATACTTTGTGAGCGTCCACATCCCGGCATCATATTATTATAACGAGAGAACTATGTTGCCCGTCTATCAGTAAGGTATTGGTAGACATGCCAACCGGGAGTAGAAGAGTAGCTCCTCTACCCTGTCGGACACCGCACAAGGCCAAGGTGGTGTAACTTAACCTTATGTAATTATGTAGACTTTGACCAAAGTCATTGCCAAGGCGCCGTTTGGTCACGGTCGTTGAGGTCGTTGAGGTAGAAAACGCTATTCAAATTAAGACACAAGTAGACACACCCAACGTTGTAAACCAGAAACGAAAACCTTAAATGACATTAATATTATAATGCTATATGTTTTGCATATTATTTGATTAATTTATTCTGTCTGTGACTTACCTACTTACTTTGAGGTAACATGATAAGTATAAAGATCGATCGCTGTTACGTAATATCAAGTTTTCGATTTTACATTGTACGTACATACCTATTGTAAGCACCAATATGAAAACAAGCAGAGCTAGGGATCTAGCGACCTGCCTCGGCGTCGCATGGGTATCTAACTTCATAAGGTCACCCGCTGGGCTAATCTGAAGATTGCCTGAAAATATATCGATCCAGTGTCTCTATCGATCGAGCATATACAAAACTGTACTTACAGTACTTGTCTTACAAAAAAATCAATACAGCTCAGCAGAAAAAACTAGCTCGCGCGCAGGTACTTATAAAAACTCTATGACTGTTTAATGTTTATCTTCTCTAAAAATGACAGAACAATACTCTTTTGTCAATTCTAAAAAAACTGAGATGAAAGGAAATCTCTATGTTTGTAAATATCATATGGATTTGATTGACTCAAGATGAATATTTATCAGCAAAAGTAAACTAAAGCAATAGTTTTGTACACAACTGTTTAGTTCATGAATGAAATACCCATTTCACGTATAAAATGAATAAGTGTATGAATTACTTCATTATTTCCGACACGGTGACTCAAGGAAGTGGTGAGGGCGATGGCAAGACGCCCAAGATAGAAGAGGATTGCGTACGTTTACGCTTCTTTTACCAAAATGTCGTGCGAACTAATCTGACTTTCGTTTTAAATTATAGCATTGTTATTATCTAATGCCGTGTGGTGTCCGGCAGAGTGGAATGTAGCACCATCCTTAATCCATTGCCGGATTGAAGGTGACTAATGTCGTAGAGGGAGACAATAGATGGACTTAAAGCTTAAAGCTCTGTAAAGCGAAAGACAAGCAGTAGCAGTTTCTGTTGAGTATTTTATAGTGCCAAGACGACTAAGGCGGACCCTGAGCCCTCGTGTGCCGCGCGGGTGCGCAACCGGGATATAACGCCAAGATGATGATGATGATGATGATTTACGACTGCTAAGCGCCGCGTGGAGGTTATGATGAAATCCTCTACTAATGTTGTTAAAGTACAGCAGTGAACTGTTACGGGTCGTTAATTTGAAGATACATGCTCAAATCTTAATTTTAGAAATTCGATTCGAATCTGTCATGATCTTCCAACGCCCACAAGCTAGAGTGTTGGATTAAGGCATGCCTTATGCCTTCCTCCTTGTTGTGTAAGGAGGCATGTACCTCAACAGATAAGAGTTCGCTAGTAAATAGTAAATTTTCCTTAGGACGCCCCATGCCATATTCTGCTTTGTGTGATATTGTAACGTTGTATACGTATTTTCGAGCGACCCATACAAATGTATTTTTATATAATGATATGATAATACTATTTAATGTCTTTTTATATAGAGCTATATAAACGAGGTTAAAGCAGAACGTTAAACTCTATCAAAGACTTATCAAAATAATTCAATAAATCATATTTTTAGTTCAATGATGACTAGTTCATAAAAAATGTACAAGTGTGAAGCATGTAACTGGCTCAAAATATGTTCAAAAACTATCGGGAGCGACCGCAGGAAAAAGTAGTGACGTTACAATACTGGCCTTCAAATATTGATCTAGCCTTTTGAGAACAGTGTACATGATCTACTTACTTCGTGATTCATACATGTCTAAGTAGGTACCGTACCGTACTACCTATGCAGCATAAATTACCCTCGTCATGTCTGTATGCCTTTACGGTTCTTCACAAAGTACCTAGGATTTTGTTGTCGGAAGTATTTTACGTAGCTGTAAACATAATAAATTTAAAGCTTAAAATTTCACAAACTACAGCAGCCGTATGAAGCATATTATAGTAATAAAACACCAACGTTCTATATAATAGGTAAGCCGTAATCAGAAATATGTGAACAGATAGGTATTGTTCATCTTTATACGCGTGTTAAGGTGGCAAATAAGCTTTACAGTTAGCTGCACCTCTGCTATATTTACATTTAGGATACAATAGATTTAAACATATTGATAAATGTAATCAACCACAATGCAACCGTTTGTTTCTGAATAAATGAAATAAAATAAGTGGCGGCAAGATCTCTTACTTGCTTTTTTGTTAATATTTTTCATTTTAATCAATGAACTTACTGTATAGGGTATTGATGCCAATTTTTTGTTGTATGAAAATTACAGTTTCCGCCATTTTTGCCATGCAAAACGACAATTTCACAGGTAAATCTATTATTTTTTCACTGCCAGCCAAGCGTGGAGATTACGACATGATCAGCCGTATCTAATTTGGAGGAGGCTTCTAAAACGCTGTTAATGACGATGAATTTTTCTTGTGCTTATTTTTTGTTTGAATGCTTCAATCTCCGAAATTACTGACTCGACAAACTCACCACCAAGAATGCCGAAGACCGAGCGAAGTAGACAATGAGAAGTAGGGAAGCAGATCCCATACCCTTGTGTGTGTGAGCCCAACCGGGATTGACGCGAAGATGATGATGAATCTCCGAAACTACTAAACCGATTTCGAAAATTCTTTCACTCAAAGAAAGCTACATTCTTCCCGAATGTCCTTTTAAAATAAAATAAATCTGCAGAATAGTCTAATGTGTGCAGTTTCGAAATGCATGCGGCCTCATGCGGGTGAAAACCGCGGGGCCTACTACTAATTTATAAAATCGAAACAATGTCTTTAGATTGAAGGTTATTTGGTACAATTAAGCCCATTGTTATGAAACAGTACCGCACGCCATCGTTTCTGGGTAATCCGCCAGACCGTTCAGATAAAAGTATTCAAAATAAAAAATACTAACAACCAAGTTATTTAGCGACAAGAGAAGCATGCGAATGTTTTCCATGTCTAATTATGTCCCGTGTACGTTATCTCACTACTATCAACCGGATATGTGGTAAAAATCGTGCCACATAAATACCAGTTACCACATCCTAAGTTTACATTTTACAAAACGCCCTCGATGTGAAATTCCTGAAAACTTAATAGGTAGGTAAGTATTTCAGTCAGCTTGAACTCCCGTTTTTGGTTTGGCTTAAACATACTTTATTCTACCTACACTTCACCAACCCCGAGTAGACAGAAAAGATACATTTCATGACTTTAGAATTATAAAGTCGCCCAATTTCTTTGATGAAATGTACATTGGACATATTAATATATTTGAGGATGGTATATTGTATATAGGTGATATATTTGATAAGTAAAATACCACCCTTAGACATGCCAGAGAGTTAAAATGTGATTTTAACTACTCGCCGCCAGGTGTCGCTTTCGTCAGTAGCCGAATTTGTGAAGTTCTACGCACATTATACCTGCATATTTTTTTACGCGTAGTCAAAATCAAAAATTAAATTTAAAAAGTAAATTAAATAAGAGACTGCCGAATTTCAACTAACGACACAAAAACAATACGCTAGCACCGTCGCAGCAGCGTCGTGTGTTTGTATTATTTATTTATTTCACATAAATTAGCAGTTTTACAGTACTTATAAATTACTAACACACTGCAAATATCAAAAAGTATGTAAATTGTATTTTGTGTAATGTGTACTGACCTGACCACTGTTTTCCCCGCAGGTGGTACCCCCGGACGGCGGTTGGGGCTGGGTGGTGGTGATGGCATCATTCATGTGCAACGTGCTCATCGACGGCATCATATTCTCTGGCGGCATGCTGCTTAAACCCATACGGGTGGAATTCAAGGTAAGTTTATATCCAGCAGATGTTACCATACCTATATAGGTACTAGGTTTGGCCGCGACTTAGCGAGGAATTCGGTCTCTTTCGGTCAAAGAAAACTCGTAGGTACTCTTTGATATTAACTAAAGAGCCCTGTGTGCCGTTGTCGTGAGGGTTTTAAAAATACGCAGTTCATTCAGTAATTCTCTTGAAGATATTTTTATGGTAAACTGTGGTGGTAATTATAGGTATACATACATTTCAAAATAACTTTCGAAAACTTTATTTCAAGAATCTACCTCTATATTAATTCGACGGAATTTTTTTGTTAACTTAATTCACGAATAAGTATTCCTTACTTTTACATAATTGCTGATCACTATTACGATAACAACTTCAATCAATATTTTTTCAACGCAGGAAGTATTATTACTTTATTAAAAAAAATATGTTGAAAATCATTATTTAAATTGGCAAAAGATAAAATCTCCTATAGGTTATCGAAGGGTCAACTATATTGCAACAGATTTTATTAAAATGTGGACAATAACATTTTTTTGTACGCATAAAGTGAGTAAACAAATGTCCAAAAGTTTACATAATTCGTTTGCAAACTACGAGATTTTATCGCAAAGCTTCGCGCGTCGCGTACGCATTCTAATTTTAAACTAAAACCACGCCCGCAGTTGCGTCAGAGCCGAGCCTCCACGTGTCTCCGACGATACTATAGCTACCTACAATTTGAAAAGACAATACCTTCCTTTTTAAAAATTTATCCAGAAATATATAATGCTTATGGGTTCATTCATTAATACTGCAAACATTCTAAACCGTTTCGAAAGACGATTTCAGTCTTTCGAATTTTAAGTACTCACAGGTTAAATTCACAACCTACTGAATAAAATCTACGAAATCATAAATAGACCAAGGACTTTATTCTTTAATCGCTCGCCTCGATTTGATTTTTAATTTTGATTGTCGCCAGGAAGTTTTCAATATTTTAAAAGTAACATTGGCAACACTGTAAGAGTTTAATCAAAAATAGGGAAAATCTATGCATGAATATATCGAATTTTTCAGGACGAAAATCATTATTATAACCTTCGAGCGTTTCAAAAACAGAGCCTCAGGTACTTTACATAATGTTGCTAGTATTTTACTTGGCTAGCTACTCCATTTTTATGGTAAAGCAAGGAATTCAGCATGACGATACGGCCCAGTTGATATGTAAATAATTGCCATACTAGGTTTAAATACGATAAGGACAAATGCCTTATCACATTTTTTTCGATGAAGCTAAATATGGAGGTATTTACGTTCATAAACGATGCTTCCACGGCTTCCACCAACCAAAAGAGTCAAGCCACAGGAAGGCCGTATTGGTAATTGGTATGGAGGAAGTTCTAGGAATCTGGACGATTATTTTTCTTTATTTAGCACAGTACAAGGTAATATTGAAGTGGGTCACTAGGAAAATAATTATACTTACTTAGGAATTCAGTGTCAATGGCGACACGATTAATTCGTTGCGAGAATGAATACAATCAATTATACATGATTAAATGTAATGTTTAATATAAAACTTGATTTTGTAGTAAACCTAAGACATGTAGCAGAAAAAAGAAAATCACAATATAACAAATAATAAGTAGGTAGTGATCAGTTTTTTATTTTTGTCCATAATTTGATTCATCATCTTCACAGCCCGTAACAGTCCACTGCAGGACTTAGGGCCTCTCCCACGAAAGGGGAGGTTATTGCCATAATCTCCACGCTTGGCAGGCGGGTTGGAGATCGCAGTGTTTAAATATAATATTGGAAAATGCTGCTGCCCGTTTTCCAGACTACGGAGACTCTTGATCTTTTACCTCGAAAACATTAGTCGCCTTGTACGACACCCATGAATGTAAGGGGTTGGTGCTATTCTACTCTGCCGGACACCACACGGCCATAATTTGATTATGGCTATGTAATTCTTAATCTTTCATTAAGTATTTAATTTATTACAGCCTGTAAGGAAACCAGCATAATGGATCGTGGGACGCAATACATATACAAATGCCGTTGTAATTGGTCATTCAGTTGCCGGTGAGACTCAAACGTAGGAGCACGCGTCGTTCGATTGAGCAGTCGACGCTCCCACACAGATGAAGTGTCGTTATTAATATTTGCACTCACACATCGAAATCAACTAATTAAGTAGTGGGGCGCGTCATATCAGCTTAGACAAGCTTCACAGCCGCGCCGGGTCGATTGCTGGAAAATACATTTTGGAAAATCAGCTTTATACCCACCGTCCGTAGCGTACTACTAATGCCATTATACCACTGATTAGAAAAAATAATTACGTACCAAAATACATAAGTTAGAAGCTATAGATACATAGTATAAATTAAAGTCGCTTTCCGCGTCTGTCTGTATCTATTTCCGCGAACTCCTCCGCTAAAACCACGCAACGAATTATGATGCGGTTTTCACCATCTGCAGTTACAGAATTTCTTCCGAAAGATTTAAATGTATAATATTTTCCTTACAAGCGATCTCTTCCTGGCAACCTTCACAAGATTCGAAAGAGAGATCGAACAGCAGGTAGAGTTGACTCGAATTAAACATCAAAGTTTAGTTCTATTAGATAGGTATGCTGTAACATGCCTATAAGCCACTGGCACTATGGTAGCGGCCTGCGCGCGCTGCACCAGACTCCCACCAATGTCGGTTCAATCCATTCAACGATTACCATAATGTTAAGGCCAAGGCCGCAGACGGCGGTACACTGCTCCATTCATTGGCGTCGGCCGAGTCGCCACAATCTGTGGCTATTTAGTATTTGCTCGTAAGTGACCATTGCGGGCCAATAAATTGGTGTCTGGCTGGTTTTTCATCGGCGAGTCACGTGGCAAATTACTTATGTACAGTACGACAGTTGTGGGAGTATTGCACATCTTTATCTGTACTTATGTGTAATTATAAGTACAATGGAAGAGCATAAGTGCATGGCCGTCTTAAGAATCGTTTTCCTTTGCACTACTGTGCAGTCGTTTAATTATTTATTTATTTATTTTTATAGGATATCCAACAGCAATTTTATTCTAAGCCATAACTACATACATGTTTACAATAGATGCCATTAACAGGATAACACAATTACAGTAATTTGGTAAACAAACGACTCCAGGAAAGTATCAAATAATACAGTAAAGTTGAATCTGGGTAATACATCTTATAATATTAGGTAGTAAAACGTAAGAAAAAAAAAAGACATATTAAATTGCAATAACAATATTTAATATGCAATATTTGATATAGCATTCATGAATTCTTATTTTATTTATTATATAAAAAATACCCTGGGGGTAAAAGAGGGGTCCTTTGGGTATAAGGTACCGCTAATTCTTACTTCTTTTAGAACTGGTTTTGGCTAAAGATGCACCAAATACCGTGAATGTTGTTGTAGCGGCAAAGTAAAATTTTCTAGAAGTGGTAATGCACTTATGCTCTTGGACTGTACATTTACCCAATTAATTAGTACTCATAGCCGTCGGTAGGGGAATGTATGGGGTCATGAGTAAAGGTTAAGAAGTATTTTACAAAGTACCGAATAGTGTGGTCACTAATACTAAAGTGTGTGCACCTCCCTTAAAATAGTCCTGGTGGCGCAGGTTTTACGCGGACAAAGTTGCCAGCAAAAGCTTTTAAGTACAATATAACAACACTCAAACACTGTTATTACCTGTTGCCACTTCGATGCACGTCTATTTGATTCGCGTAGTTAAGGCCTTTCATATCGCCTCAAACAACCCGTGACCGCCTACTGTCGGCAATTAGCCTCCTCTGTGATATTCTTAGGATATTTTTAGTAGTTTCTTGCTCTATAATCTTTTCCATAAGGCACGCGAAGCGGGTTGGAGACCCCAGTGTTCATAACCGAACCGATTGCTAGACGTCGGTAAACCCCTGTCAAATATTTATTAATCTAAATCTATACTAAACCGATGATGATAAAGCACAACAAAGCCAACAACCATCTCGAAAAAACTGGTTTTCAAAAAAAGATAACCACTGATACACAGACAGCTATATACACTTCAACCTTATAAGCCTTCTTTACAATATTTATATTTCACTATTAAAACTTCTGCCCATTTTCCTTGCCTAAATAGGTTCTAGCACCTTTTTTTTGACAATTTGCAAGACATTACCTTTACCTATTATTCCTACATGTGGATTCTGTTCCTTGCATTTGATACATAAAGTTAATATAAAAAATGGTTTGAAATGGATCTGATAATCTTCATCGAAATTAAATTGTTATGAATGATAAACACTGCATTAATTTCCCTTGGAATGATCAGGTTGCGCTCGTTAGCCTCCCTGTAACTAGCTAGTATAAAAAAATTGAATAATAATTATTTATGTATGGATCTAGATATCATTAACCTTGAAAAGACAATAAACCACCTCGTGATAACTAACTTCAAGCGAAAAGAAAAAACAATTCTGCTGCGGCGCCCATACAAAGCGGTATGTAATTCACAATTCAACAATGTGTGGATTGGAATCCAACACGAAACCAGTTGTTCAAACTTTATTGCCTTTTGGCGCGGTGGTCGTTCGAAAATTTTCCACGACTCCCTTACGCTGATTGGTGGGTGGCTGCGATGACGTCATCGAAGCCTGGGGGTGCCAATTAATTACTTGTGTCTCGAGTACTGAATGCAACGCAGACGTCATGCGTCGACAATCTGCAACGCGGTCATGCGATTAACAGAGTTTTATTGAAGCGTTACCGTTTAATTTAATGTTCATTATTGCTTAGCACGCTTTCGAATTTTTTCTTGTCTTAATAACAATAAGCATACACGTGTATCTATTTATTTGGTGTGTTCGGTAAATTGAGCGCGATATTTTTCACGATTTTGTGTTTTTTTGTTGTTTTGTAAATACGTTCTGCCTGTACGTGCGTAATATTGTTGAAGTACCTACTTCAGTTTAGTTTTTTTCATTTAGGGCTATTTTCTAGCTATCTTTCTATCATGTAGATACTCAAACGTAGGCGCACATGTCGTTCTGTGCGTTTTATTTTAATTCGCATGGGTTTGGAGACTCTTAGAACATTTCTTACAGACCTTCAATTTCCTGAGACGAAAAGTAACCAAAAATTTTTGAAAACTACAAGCTCTCCTACAAAAACAACCTAAGTAAAATTTTATGTTACCTAGGTATTCTCGTAGATATAAAAAAATACCTAAGCAAGTTAACGTATCATCGTGCGTTCAGACTGCAGCCGTATATTAGAGGTCGATACCAGTAACGTATCATACGTTCAATGAACCTACGGCCTTTGGAAGTTCAACGCCGATTCCATATGACTTAGTACAATTATGCGAAGATTTGTAGGTCATCTGGGTACTGCTGCACTGCTGCATAACCTAACCGAATAAATTGTTGTGTCGGAAAATTTCCGACAAATCTATACTAACGATGTGTATTTTTGTTTGTAATGAATAAACTCGAAAACTCCAGTAGTTTTAAAAAATTCTTTCACTAATGCCAGAATGCCACATTATCACTGAGTAACATAGGCTACTTTTTGTGCCAGGAAAGTTGATTGTTTACAGATCTCCGACCTCCGCACGTGTGAAAGCCGCTGGGAACGGCTAGTTCTGTATATATATTTAAATATTTCCCAAACTACAGAATTGATTTTAATGAAATAAAGCTAAGAACAATCTCGATGAAACTGGTCCTCAACTAAAGGAACCGATCAAAATTGCTCTAAGAAATATTCCTATTGGAGCCGTCAACCGCGGTTTTCACCCGCGCGCAGTTCGGATATCTTTAAATATTCAACTACCTCTATACATTTTCGGGATCAAAACAACAGGACTCTCGGTCGCTAATTATGCATATCTTATATTAGTAAAAGAATTTTCTAAATCAGTTCAGTTACCCCAACTTCCAAACTACAGACACACAAACTTTTCCTAGCTATTAAATTAATCATTCTACTTTATTGGAGTAAACACCTATCGATAGTAAATATAATGAAACTGTCTAGATAAGTGGGCCCCTTGCCAAGTCGTAGAAAGAATCGGACGCCACCACGCTACAACGAGTTCGGTCTACGAGTGCGTTTCGTAATCATCACAGACGCAGTCAACAGTGTATAGAAATACACCAACCTACAGAAAACTTTAAATAGGCCGTCACAACACAACCGAGGTATTCAATAATCATCTTGGCGTTAATGTCCCGGTTGTGCTCTCGAGAACGAGGGCCCTGGGTCCGCCTTGACATGATCCAGGATTTGGTGATCAGGTAATTACAGTGGAGCGACTACCATCTGACCTCCGTGACACTGCTATCAGGGGAACCTGACCAGATTGGATTATGGTTACAAATTCAGTTGCCTGAATTTGCAGGTTTCATCCCGATGTTTTCCCTCAGCGTAAGAACATCGGTTAGTATTGTAAACAACACAACCGAGGTATTATTGTATACTAATTGGTGTGTTGCAAGTTACGGTAAATGATACGCTATAATTAAAGCCAATTTTATTATTATAACCTCTTAATTTAAAAGGAAAAACGTTCAAGGATAAAATATTGGACGCACGTTATTACTACAAACTAAGGCACGGATAACTTTACAATTGTTACTACAAACAAAGTTGTACTAATTTTGCGACTTCGTCCGCTTGGGCCGCTGTTGGTATTTTCCCGTCCATGTCCCATACAATGTCATTCATTTCTGGTAGAATTGGATTGTCAACAATCCATTAGCGGTGCTCCCTTGGCCTCTTTAAGGAACCTCTGTGCAAATTAATAATTGTAATAATAATAGATACCGTCTTGTCTGTTGAGTAATCAGTCAGTCACATAGTTACTTCTTATTTTTATCTAGTTACTTCTATTATGGACGCTCCAGAAGACATCGTCATTTTCTTAAACTTGTCCTTTTTCAAACTTGACAATTTCCTAGATCGTCTCATTTTTATTTTTTCTTAGTTTTAAATCGTCATTTTTTTTAAGCTTTTTCCTAGTTAGTGTCTTCTTCAAACTTGACGCTTTCCCAACTCGTCTCATTTTAACTTGTTATAGGTATATACAAGCAGGAAAGCTGAATTCTACTCATTAGTCTTTAATCTATGAGTTAGTGTACCTAACTGTTGGTTTATCCAAAATCTCTGTTGACTTGAACCATAGTTGTAACTACTACACCACTACCTAGCTATAAACAAACAAATATCTACGATTTGTCATTTGTGAACAATTGTTTGTTTTGTACTATTTCATAATGTCTGTTATTCTCTTCATGGATAGCAACTACAAAGCTACAATACTCGTATATGAGACATTCATGAAATGTTTAGAAATAATGCTTATTCCGTCGATGTTAGGAGAGGCGTCTTCTTTAGGCGACGTTTACCTACTCTGCTCTACTTTCTACCGAAATAGAGTAGTACCGAAATCCCTGGTAAAAAAAATTGGAGTGCCATTACAATTTTCGACAGCATATCATTGGTAAATGTCGACGAACTTTTCGAAAAGTACTTTTTAAAATTTCGTCGATATTTGCCAATGATAGCCATCAATGACACGGACACCTTCATTATTATGGATTTCTTTTTACGTTATGGGCAGATAATAAATAAAGAAATACTACATGGGGTCTATTCTCACGCTGTGTGTGACATTCTGAACTCGACAGTTTTATAGCCACAAATGTTTATTGCAGCCAAAAAATTGTTTTTAAACTATTTTCGACAGTCGTATAATATTAAATAACTATTTCGAAAACGACATTTCTTCTTGAAATCTGTATTCGTGGCTAGAAAAATGTCGAATTTGCGATGTCCTACCGCGAGAATAGGTCCTCTGGACTCAAATACACTACCTAGACTAGATCTAGGTTTACCAGCCACATGCAATGCACTGTGCACGCGTAGTCACAAACAAGTTGATTACCGTTATACCAATACCTACTTGCGGACTTGCCGTCCGCAATTGCACTTGCCATCTAGCATTTACCAGTTACCATCAGCGCACTTTACCGCTAAACTACAAAGTAAACTGGCCACACACACTGTATCTACATCAGCTACGTGGTGGATTTAAACAGACATCTATACAGAATTATTGTGATTCAATGTCGAAATATGTCACACAACATGATTTATGAATAGAGCGGATTGTCGACTAAAAGTCAAATACTTATTTAATTTTTAATAAATTTTGAGCTATTATAATCACTGTAGAGGTTTTGTTGTGAAAGCGTAGCTAACGGACATACAGACAGATACACTTTAGTATTTATAATATTACCTATTAATAAAATTAGTGGCATCATTGTCAAGCCAGTGCGATATGTTTTTCATGTCTACTCGCTTTTTAAATGTGGAACAAACGTCACCAACAGACATGTGACCACAGGACTGGCTCAGTCCTCGGCTAACGTATAGATATTGTCATTCAGCGAGGAAATGCACCCAGCCTTATGAACACTCGCCCCAGTGGTAGCGATATTGCGGACACATATAGATTTCGGTTCAAGATTAAGATAGATAGATAGATAAACACTTTATTGCTCATAAAATATTACAATACCAATCACTTATAATACGGTTTTACTTTCAGGTCTCATGACGTAATGTTTCTTTGTTATACCTACTTAAAACAAATAAATAGTGAATTCTTTGTTTAATGCATTCTTGATGGAAATCCTTTGTATGACAAAATAAAAAACACTTTTTACCCTTGTTCCATTATTACAAGATTTTACTTAAAATATGGCGTCCGGTTTCTATAAGCTAAGTTAAACTAAATTATAGTGGAACTAGCGCAAAAAATGCTTTTTAGTTTAAAACCAATAAAGTATTCTTACACAAACTGGTAAATTGTGACAAATTGACAATGCAATAATTTTGCGAGCGTCGCCGACATCGTCAAAACAATGTTTGCAATCCTCAACGCTTTTTACGTACGTCTTCTGATTAATGTTAATCTCATCCCGGTCGAAACTTTCATTTGTCTGTCTGTCTGTGTACACGCGACACAGTTACGTCTCAGTGGCGCCTGGGTCTCTTCAGAAATGCAACGGTTTAAAATGTCCATTAAAATAATCCATGTGCAACGAGCAACCTCAATGAGACAAACTCGTTGGTCGCCGAAGCTTAAAGTACTGTTTGAGGAAGAACTTGGTTTAAAATGTACCTGAGTAGGTATTTGAAAAGTGTAGGTAATTCCAATCACGTGTTAATGTTTTATAAACGTGTTATCACAACATTTAAATTACGCATTCGCACAAATGTTTTATTTATTTCTTCATTTTACTGCTACGAGTATGTTAAGTAGTTTAGGTAAACTAGATTTTTTATAGGTAACACGTTTTAAATTGTGTACGGGTAATATTTGAATTACAAACGAAGTTAGCTTCATTTAAAAACGATTCCTGTTAAATATGTATGGTAGACCTACAGCGTTAATTAGTTACACCCGGAAAACCACCGCTTTTGTTTATCGTCGTCACAGTCCATATCAGTCAACTGCAGGACTTAAAGCGCCTCCCACGAAAGGGCAGGTTATTGCCATAATCTCCACGCTTTAGCAGGCGGGTTGAAGATCGCAGTATTATAAATAATGACAATGGAAAAAGCTGCTTCCCATTTTCCAGCGTACGGAGACTAGATCTTTTATCTCGAAAATATTAATCGCCTTGTAAGTACAACACCCATGAGTATAAGGGGTTGGTTCTATTCTACTCTGCCGGACACCACACGGCCGTTTTTATTTATAATAATTTAAAATTATTTCTCGCTAACTATGTGTACCCTCCAATTGATCGTTATAGCTCCATGTGTTTACGCTATGAAGGTTAGTGTGCTAGTGAGAGCATCGCCCATACGGAAACATTTCGGATGAAGGAAGTCAGTGGACACTTCCACATCGCAAACCTTGGACAGTTGATACATATTTTTTGCTGTCGTTTTTATATCCGATTTGGTAATTGGACCACATTTTCAAATTGATGTGTGCCAACTAGAACGGTAGGTGTCTAAATTAAGAAAGTGCGTACAAACAATATTTATATATAGTATAATACAAAATCGCTTTCCGCCGTCTGTCCTGTATGTCTCTATGTACGCTTAGATTTTAATGCGGTTTTCAACAATAGATAAAGATCAAGGGGAATTTTTGTAAGCAAGAAAAAGAGGGTAGGTAGGGGTAAAGTAGGTGTACGCGAACGAATTCGCGCCGGGTCCACTACTTTATTAATAAATTAGTATCTAAAATAAGTGGAATCATTGATGTGGGTACTAAAACAAGCTTGATTAAACAATTACAATCTTTTCGAACTGCAAAATTCTAAAGTTTATTTTCTTTAATGTTTTTTCTTTCTTTAGATCATAATATTGCGGCCAATCTCGGATTCTGCCAGGGTCAGCTTTCCTACTTAGCCTGGTCTTCAGCAATCCTTCGCCGTATGCCGTTGGCTCTCGTATCCGTAATACCAACATTACTCTCGCGGAATCTATTCCCCACCCTGGTATCCCTGGGGCTTAGGTACAATGTTATGTAATGAATGGTGTGTGAAAATCAGCGCTGCAACACTTGGTGTAGCTAATGCTGAGCTGGGGTCTTTTTTGAGATTCCATTGGTCCATGATTTATTGTATTTGTGTGTTTGTAATTACTTCGTTTTTTGTTTAGTATTGAATGTTCTAACATTTTCTTAATATGTAAATGCTTATGAATTTTTGTATTGTAAAATAAATCATGTCTATTTCTAATATCCCTTATTCACTTCATGAATGAGATAGTAGAACTGTAAGTTTTGTTTCATGACTGGAGGCTCTGGGCTCTAGTAAACATGTGTGGTCAGATTCGATTTTTTTAAAAGATTGTTTTGGTGAAATCTGACTACGCAATCAGATTCTACTTATGTTGAATTTATTTTAAGTCCTGATATCGCGATCAGAGTGGAAAGCTTTGAAGGTTTTGTTTGTAGTGGAAACCGATAACGTGATCAGATTCCCCGAACGGATGTAGATACCTATCCTTTTCGTTGTAGATATATACCCTATCGCAAGTGCTCATAGACAATTTTTTTTGTTACAGTCCACCGAAGGGCAGACAGCGCTGATCAACTCACTACTGGCTGGTTTCTATCTGCTGGCTGGCCCATTTGTCTCCGCTTTGGCGAATAAGTAAGCTTCTTTTTAAGTTTATATTTTACACTCGCAAGACACGTATGTACTTACTAAGCTCGGCAGTGTCTCGGCCAAGTTGAGAATCATATTCGGTGTTTACCACCTTAGTCGATCGACTGACGATCTGAGTGGTTCAGTTGGTTAACATGCCGCACCCACGCAGAGGTTCCGGGTTTGATTCCCGGCCGAGCAGAAATTGACATAATTAATTTTAATTTCTGTTACGGGTCTGGGTGTAGTATGTATACGAAGTATGTATTTAAAAAAGTATAAAAGTAGTTTATCAGTTATCTAACACCCATAATTCAAGCTTTGCTAACTTTGGGGCTAGATGGCGCTGTGTGAATTTGTCCAAGCATATTTATTATTTATTTAGTGGTATATAATAAAGGTGCCGATTCGCGAATACTTACTTACGCATGTGTCCGTTGCAGATACGGCTTTCGCGTGGTGACCATCATTGGCAGTATAATCGGCAGCGCGGCGTTCGCCCTCTCCTACTTCGCTAACAGCGTCGAGTACCTCTACCTCGTCTATGGAATCATTGGAGGTAAAAACGTCATCTATACAAAATCGTGTTATGTGTTATTCATTCAGGACATTTTTTAAACATTACCTTTGAAAATCATGAATGAGAAGGAAGAGAGCACACAGAAGAGCACCTACCCCACGGCCATAACAGAAACGGAAATTAGTACCCGGGCAATATTACATACGAATTTTTATGAATCTTATTATTGGTTCGTCCATGATCATCTCAATCGCAGGCGGAACGTTGAGTGCTGCAGATAAGTCTCCAGAAGTCCTCTCCTTTCGGCCAATATTTACAGAAATTCAAAAACATTTTAACATGTGCTTGTGGCAGGTTAGTCAACAATGTCTAAATACTAATTAGAGCGTTCTTCACAGGCATAGGATTCTGCATGGTATACATGCCGGCGGTGCTGACAGTGGGCTTCTACTTCGAGCGGTGGCGCGCGCTGGCCACCGGGCTCGCGCTCTGCGGCTCCGGCGTGGGCACCTTCGCGTTTGCACCCCTCACCCTGTGGCTGTCTGACAAGTACGGGTGGCGGGTCACCCTGCTGGTACTTTCAGGTATGGCTAGTTGAAAATTGGGAACCACCTTTTACTTTCCCTCATGAACTATCTTTAATCGGTCCCTTCTATTCCAGCACTCGTCCTGCTATGTGCGGTATTCGGTTCATTGTTCCGCCCGATCAAACCGGTGCGCGTGACGCTAGCGGACCAGCCGGACGACGCCGCGCGCCGACGCGAGGAGGCCGTCGAGAAACTCAACTCCATGCTCAAGCTCCACGGCAAACTCGACTCCGGCATCTCGATGCCTCACGACGCCCGATTCGCCAACAAGGTCAGCCCGCACACCTGGATGGGAGTGTCGAACAACACGCGCTACCCCACCGCCGAGGAGGTGTTCCGCGGAAGCAACTCCCACCTCAGCCGCCGCTCCTCGGCCACCGCCGGCACCGTCAAGATGCACGGCAACAAGCCGCTGTTCATCGCTGTGCCGGTCGCCGAGAAGGACGAGCAGGAGGACTCCAACAGCCACGTGGACAACATGGAGCCGCTGCTGGTGGACAACGGCATCACGATCACGCCGCGGGAGGCGCGCCCGCGCCGCTCGCACGCCGACCTGGTGGCGCGCCCGCTCTACAGGGACGACATCTTCTTCGGCGCCAGCCTCACTCGCCTCCCGCAATATACGTCCCGGACCTCGCTCGGCTACCATCTCGCCGTGACGCACGTGCCCACGAAGGAGGACGCGCAGGAGGAGGAATCTGGGAAATGCCGGCTTTGCCCCGAAGCGGTCAGGAGGACCTTGGCCACCATGCTGGACGTCAGCCTGTTCCGATCTCCGACCTTCGTCATACTGGCTGTGAGCGGCTTCTTCACGATGTTGGGATTCTTCGTGCCGTATATGTACGTTATGAAGAGGGCCGAGGACAAGGGAGGGATGGACCACGACCTGGCCGTATATCTGGTATCGGCGATTGGGATTGCGAACATAATCGGCCGTATCGCCGTCGGGCTGGTGTCGTCGATGCCGAAGTTATCGCCTCTGTGGCTGAATAACATCGCGTTGTCTATGGGCGGGATCGCCACCATGATGAGCGGCCTGTGCTACCACGAGGCCTACCAGTTCACGTATTGCATCATATTCGGACTTGCCATTGGTGAGTTATTTTATCACTGCACTTTTTTGTAGATTTATAGAGTTGTCATATTGACCTAAGAACAGTGTTGTAGCAATAGACTGGGGCAAAATTAGAGTGGTCTTCTATTACACCCTAATATGGTATGTCATCATGATTAGTAACTAGTAATGAAATATTAATAAAAACTAACTTTATTTGCAGCATGCTTCGCGTCACTCCGGTCGATCCTCGTGGTAGAATACATCGGGCTCGAGCAACTGACCAATTGCTTCGGACTTTTCCTCTTGTTCCAAGGCTTCGGCGCACTATTGGGTGCTCCTATTGCCGGTGAGTTGTGCCTTTTAGTTACAATTTGACAAAAACAATTTAATAATATCAATGGATTAACCAGGGCCCCGGGGCGGACTAGGTAATGTGGCTTTTTATTGCTACTTAGACGTCTCCGAATTTCTACTATTTTTTACAGCGTTGTACTTTAGTTGTCTAGATACACTTGCAATTTTAACATATAAGTAGGTATATGTCTATCCTCGTTCGTTTCCGTCAGTTATTTCCGGTTTGTAATCATTATTTTAGCTATATTAGTACAAGCGCGTACTTGGTTGCCATTTAAGCGATATCATTGCGAAGGTACGCGAGCACCTCGCATTTCCCACCAGAGTCGTCTAGCGCGTCAACCGAGGGATGAATGTATTACCATGGCAATTAGTACATTCTTGCATAATAGCGGCCGGCGTCGTCTATTTCTGTACCTTGCACTGACGCGGGCGCAGTGCCAACGGTGCTGTTATGCTGTATCTTGGCGATGCCCAGTGAGCAATGACCTAGTGCGATGACTTTACACGCAATCTACGCATGATGGTTTGCTGGTGCATACGCGGTCTAAAAATAGAATCGCATAACTTTTGTAGTTTATTACGGTCGTAGTATGAGGGCTTCGAGATTAGACTGCCGTGGGCGAGGATGAATTATAATCGTTATGAGCTTGAATTTATGCGTGAAATGTTGTAACCCGATGAAAGGTGAAACTTGACTTGTATTTATTTTAAATACTATACGGGCTAATGGCTACATATTTGCAAATTGTGGTTGTGTTGAGTAGAGAGTACAACAATAAAAATACTTTCTCTTATATTATTTCGTGCACAACTCAAAAATTAAATGAAATGGATGCATATGCACCTATGTGCTCGTCTATGGTGGTGACCATATATTATGGTGGCGGTATAAGTTTTATAGATGACGGTATAAATACCACGAGCATACCATTGTCCAATACAACCGTCCATACCTTACAATTGTAGGATTGATTGCCTACCTAGTTCTACGGACTCTGTCCAATTTTCTGATCTACAATGCTAGAGGAATAAATCGTTATTAGGTAGGTAGGTACTTATTTATGTATGTGCTGATGCATGTCACTAAAACGATTTTACATTGTAATGTTTTCTCACAGGCGCTTTAATGGATCTGACGCACAACTACGACTTGTCGTTCTACGTGTCCGGCGGGTTCATGCTGTTCTCTGCCCTGATGTGCTACCCTGTGGACTACATCAGTCGATGGGAGAAGACTCGCAGCAAACTGAGCTCCCAACCCAAAGTATGAACCGCAGTGCAAGGACACGAGGCCAACAGAAAATAGGGCCGAAAACTGGTGCTATTTTTGTAACCGGGGTTGGTCAGGCAATGTGGTCCGGACGGTGGTGACGAAGACTCCACGCGGCTGAACCCGGTTGAAAGACAGACAATGATGTGAATGATGATTAGCTCGTAAAGATCTACAAAGTACATTACATTGTGTTAGTCTCTCTAGATTATTCGATTTATTGCTCTTGTAACGAAAGACATAGCTATGAATAGAACGGTACAAAATATTTTAGATAGTACCTACGGCCTTTTACTGAGCCTTGGTTAAGTTGTTATCGAATTTATGCCACTCGAATATATTGGTTTTTAGTAGACATTCCCAATCAGATTCACTGACAAAACTGCCATGGACTTCTTGCAGAATGGATATAAGTGTGAGATAATAACATTTTTTATTGTTCATACTGTTGGGACGATACCTACATACTTACTATGTAGGTATCGTCTTACAGACATCGTTAATATAATGGTGCCTTAATGTTGAATGTGCAAATACACCCATACAACATTTTTAACTAGGTCTTCAGAATACATTAATAATACCTTCTACTCCTAGGCAAATATGACTTTCTACTGTTACTAATACTTTTTTCAAAACTTGACCCTCGCACTGCCGTGCGCCTAGTGTAATTTGATATTCCTGTAAGTGTGTCCAAAGGCTAGAATGTGTAACGTGGAGTCATACAATGCATTTAAATTAGGTATAGTATAACATAAAATAGTTTAAAGTACAAAGAGTCGAAATATCTATAAGTGCCTAGATAGATATTTAATATTCAGTGCAGTTTTGTCATTTTACCTATAATCTGCCCCAGATCTTAGTAAAAATGACCTGAAGCCAAAATATTACCTATTAACTTTAGAAATGTAATGTAACATGCAAGTGTTTAGTGTGCCTTACTTTTGTAAAAGCGGTGCATAATTTATAAGACTATATTAATATTAATTGAATATTGTTATATTAGTTAGGTAGGTAGGTACTTACTTAGCATATCAATGCCGTAAATACAGAGTGATTTTAATAGACTTAATTAAATATGCATGGGCCATTTCGAAAGTGCAAAATAACTAAGTAGGTATATTGTATGCAGAATATATATTTAAAACGGTCCCTCAAAATTATTTATATTGTAGGTGTCTAACGTAGTAAGATCATGGCTGAACGTCAAATTATTTTACGACGAAAATAGGTAGGTAGCGGGCTACCTATTGAACTAACTGGTTATATATTTGCACTGTGTTAGGTCTAAGATTTTAGATTAAGCACTAAAACTGTGGCTGTGGTCTTTATATAGCGCTATACATTGTTTGTAAATAAGAAATCATAGTCATTTCTCGATTTTTATAACATTCTCTACATTGTAAAGCAACCTATTCATAGTATCGCAATGCAAAACCCTAACAGTGACTGTAAAATTTCTTACTTTAATTTCCCAATTACCGCAATATATCAAGACGAAGGTCATAGACCAGTGTGTATTGCCAGTGATGACCTGCGAAACAGAAACGTGGCCGCTCGCTGTGGAGCTTATAAGAAAACAGACTGTCACATAAACGATGAAAAGGCTATGCTCGGAGTCTGCAGTGGGCGTCTTCCGGCTGATACGATGATGATGATAATTTGGTCATCATACTTAGATACTTTCCAATTATTAAACTCTGTTTTTTAAGGGCTGGGCGCCGGAAAAATTTAGGCAACCATCCTATTTCAAGTGTTTTGCAACAAACCGTGAGATTTCCATCTTCAAACCCTCCGTATAGGGTACCAAGCTGTCAATAGAACAGATAAATCTAAATACCTATCTCGGATCCGTTCTATACGGCGCTGATGTGAAAGACCGGCACCACATCCGCTCCCCTCAGGTTGCTCATGCCCTGGACGATGGTGACCACTTGCCATGAGGTGGACTGTGCGACCGTGTGTGTGCAAAGGGCTTAATTAGGCTTACCTATACCAGAGTTACTATAGACTAGTAGACTGTACAGTTAACGACAGTGCAGTTAAAACGGAAGGTTACAGCTCTCTCTCAGGTCTACAGCTTATTATCGACGGATTGGCGGCGTCGGTGCGTAAAGCCATGTAGAACCCCATTGAAATATAATTTTTTCTTGACATTCGCTCTTGAGTCATACAATCAATTAATTATTGTAACCTACATAATGTAACCTACATGAATGGGTTGGCTTAATATTTACGAACGATTCTGGTCAATACTTGTCAAATTTGTTGAACTTTATATATTTAAGTATCTAAGTACTTAAAAAGAATTTGGTTTTTAGATCCGTGTTGATATAGAGATTTTTTTTATATTACCTACTAGTAAGTAGGTACTCGTACACTGTCGTTTGACGTTGTTTTTATATGTATGGTTGCTGTTATTTATCTTAGTGACTATGATTTTTTTTTGTATTGAAATGATTTAATATGTGTATGCCACAGTGCCATAAAGTGGGAAGATTATTTACTTAAATATATTAATATTGAATGTTTGAAGCAGTTTGTCGATTGTCTTGAGTGGTTTTGTCAAAATCTCTCTAATAGATATGGACGTAATTGTGTGTTGTACTGCCCAACTAAGTCAAGTGTAGGTAGGTACAATCGGTAGATACAGTGTCGTCCTTGTGCCGTAACAACTTACATATCCATAGCACAGTAGGTACTCTTTTGTTCTTGATTGTATCTACCTAGTAAAGAAAGCAGCGCCTCAACCTACCCTATTCAGACTTTGGACCGTCACCTATTTTTACGCGCATCCATACTGCTAGCTCATTTTGTACTGGTTATGGATAGGTTGATCTGCTGCCTTCTGTACATGTTAAAACTTAGCTTTAACTTGCTAGGCACTCCAGCAAAGTTGTATGCACAATGGTCAGTGGATGTATGCAACGGTATTGTAGTCGCCTTTATTGGGTCCTTACCAAAGAAATTGGCATTTTTTATGCAAGTATATATATTTGCTCGAATATTTTTAATTATAAACAAAATATTAAAATTAATACTTGATTTCAGAAATAGAGTATATTTAGATGCCGATAAATTACTAAAATCAAATGAAAACAGTTTTCTTAAGTTTTTATAAGGGCTTAAAAATACCCCTTTTAAGTTGTCAATTTTTAACCAGATACAATTTTATGAACTATGGGTAGTTATCACAATAAAATATTATGCACCAGTTAGCGTTATGTTGTCTGATTATACCAACAAAGCTTCATTGTAATCGGATATGCCATTTCCAAGAAATTTATAATTTTCTTGTTTGAAAATTGCGGTTTCCGTAATTTCCGCCATAGAAAACGCCAATTTCATAGGTCAGGACCTAATAAATAAAAGTTCCTGACGCGTAAGACATAAAGGTGTATCTAATAGTTCAAGTTTGTTCGTAATAACTGTGCGTGTTAAGCGATAATAATCAACGTCTTCCCTAGAGTGTGTGACTGTATCATGATTAATTTTACACAACAAATTTGTATAAAATAAAAAGTACTTTTGTTGAAATGTTTTCGTTGTTTCTTTTTAAATAAGATTTATGTCACATTTTAAAGGTATGCTCTCCGGGTCTCTACCGCGTACCTTTGTCGACGAGTAGCACGATATTTCAACGCAGTTGCATGCGTAATGGACACGGGACAACTGCTCTCTGTGTGTCTTGTCAACAAAGGTACCTACGCGATAGGAAACCCCGAACATACCTTTAAAATGTGTGTTAAAAACCGCGATAGTTTAAAACATTATAAGACTTATGTGATGTAATTATCACCATCGAGGCCTTAATGTCCCGGCTGTGCTCTCGCGCGCGAGGGCCGGGATCCGCCTTGACCATGATCCAGGATTGGGCAGATCAGATAATTACAGTGGCGCGACTGCCGTCTGACCTCTGTGACCCTGTTATCAGGGGAACCTGACCAGATTGGATCATAGTTACACATTTAGTGGCCTGAAATTGTACGTATTGATTGCGCCAAAGACTTAATAATAAATACTCGTGGACAAATTCACACAGCGCCATCTAAGCTTGTGCTATGGGTGCTAGCATAGCCTTCTTCACCTGACGAAGGAGGCTATGATGCTAGATAACTGATATAGGTACTACTTAAATACTTTTTAAATACATACTTATTACACATAGAACACCCAGATCCGTAACATACTTCTGGGTATTTACTACCGCCTGTCCACACTTAGCGGGACCACGTGCCCTAGAACGATGCGAGTATGTTGGGATGATTGAGTTACACCCTTTAGGTTATGGTCCACTATATCAAAATGTCCACAGTACCGCCTTCGAGTTCGCTAATCTACTTGTGGCGATTGAATTGTAATTGGATTGCAATAGCAGCTCAACTACGGCAGTTTTATTTGTAGCAAAACACCAAAGACACGTAAAAATGCCATTGAACCCCGATTGCGGTTAAATTACAATTCAATCCAGCCATCAGTAACAGTAGCAGAATACCAAAAACGTGTCAAATTAATCAATTAGCGGACTTGAGGCCCAGAACGTCCACAGCATCAGAACTTTAGAAGAATGTCCCCTGTATCAGAACTGCCTGACTCACTGTTCCCCGATAAGTATAACCTTGGGGTCTTCCAATCAAGAGTGAATAGGTATATTCTAGACACGTATGCTACATCTTCGACCACATAGTCGCTATTCATCAGGTGAGTTGAGGTCAAGTGCAAACCTAGACCATAAAAAGAAACTTCCACCGTACCAGAATGTCAACTGCATCAGAAAATCAGGGTAGGGTAGTAAAGGGTAAATAGGATATAAGTTCATTAAATTGAAACACGCGAACGTAGTCGCGCCGGGAAGTCTTAAGCCAGCCAAAAATATTTTATGTGTAATTGGTTGGCTAAGGCTCGTAAGTTCTTATCGGTTTTTCAAAATACTTTTTAATACATACTTATTATACATAGAACACCCAGACCTGTAACAGAAATTAAAATTCATCATTTCAATTTCTGCCCGACCGGGAATCGAACCCGGGATCTCTTGCGTGGCAGACCGGCTGGACCGACCGGAGGATGTTGACCACTGAACCACTCAGGTCGTCAATTAAGGGGTCCCACTCGTAATCGTGGGGTGTCTGACGACTCTTTTCCGAGTTATGTACATTACTCGATCACTAACCTATGCTCTTACAGAGGTAAAAAATCGTGATGAAACCTGAATAATCCTGGATCATGGTCAAGCCGGACCCCGCGCTCTCGTGCTCGATAGCACAACCGGGACATTACGCCTAGATGATGATGATGATCTCTCGCTTACGAGTCGGATACTCAACCACTTGGCTACCGACGCTGTTTTGTTACAGCTTACTGAGGCTTTGAATAGGATTTTTAAAAATGAAACTCTCAATCTACATGTTTTACCTAAGTATGCCTCAACAACAGATTGTTTCATACTTCACAATTCTTTTTGAGTTTCAAAATGAGAAAGGTCTAAAAATGTTCTGAAGTAAAATAAAAAACGATTGTGCAAACAGAATGTTATATTTGCATTTTATTTACAAGGTCTAGGTCTACGAGTTAGAGTTGGGTCCGCGGCGGCGACCGAAGGTTTGTACAACGTTGACGAATCTGAAACACAAATAATTAAAATTTGAAATCAGTCACATAGAAAACATGAACAGGTCAGTCAAGGTACTGCGTTTTTTTTATACTAGTGCAGGGACCTGAGGGAGGCAAACAAGCAAGCCACTTGTGGGAAAGTGATCACCGCCACCCGCATCACTCGGGAACCCCTGAATGCAGAAATAAACCTCCAAATTTTCCAAAGCAGTACAATCTTATACATTTAAGAACAAGACAGCCTTTTGTCTACAAAAATAATGTATCTAGAAAATTGGGCAGATATTCCTTAATTTATTTTAATGGGTTCGCCATTACAAGTTTCAAACACAACTTTCTCAATTTTCCAACTTGTCATATTCGCAACTCATGCCATTCTTCGCTCTGGGCTACAAGTGTGAAAAAGAAAGAAAAGGATAATCCCCACAATGGATAATCGAAACATTTTCCAAAGGCTTTCCATAACCAGTATCTGGTGACATGAATATGAAGGTGTGATGACATAAATCATCTTGACTTTAAGTCCCTGTTGTCCGGGGTCCACATACCGCCAAGATAATCATAATAATGATGATGTCCAGGGTCCACCTAGACTAGGATCCAGGATTTGTCAGATCAGGTAATTACATTAGAACCATCTGACCTTCGTGACCTTGTTAACAGGGGAACCCGACTAGGTTAGAACTTAAATAAAAAGTAAGCAAAAAAAAAGGTTACACACCGTCTGTTGTACTGGATCCTACGCTTGGCACGACCAGTCTTCTTCTTCTTCTTTTGTTGCTTCTCAACCTTAGGGGTCTGACCCTTGACCTTACCTAAAAATTTAACAGAAAACATATAAGCAAAAGAAAACACAACAAATGAACTGTTCCTTTGTGGGTAATTAGGCTAGTCAAAACTTATTATTTTGGTTTTGCTAGACTAAGAATTATAGCGTGTTTGTTCCATGATTTATTTGTAACTAATTAAATTCATGACACCAATATTTACTAAAGTAATCAATTTGAGTTCAGGACTAACAGTTTGAACAAGGCACAATATTAAATCAGCCTAGTTCCGAGATGCTCATAGCCCTGATTAATTCTTGACCAAAATTCCTGATACTACACAAACACAACATCAACCTAGCTACACAATGCAAACCCTTTCCATTGGTACGAGACACCCTAGAAACTTAATTCAAATGTAAGTCCTAAACTCATACTTGATCAAACTTCACGACACATTGCACAACATAACGTCATCAAACAGCTAAACAAATGATGTTCATAGCACTGCTTAATAAAATATGGTGTTTATGTAATTTTGTGTTGTTTACCCATTTTAATTTAAAATGATAAAATTAAAATAAATAGAACAAAACATTGAATCATTTTTAGTCATCATCTTAATGGTAAATCCCTGCTGAAAAATGCTTTCAGTTTTACTGAGAGTGGTTTCCTACCAAAATAATCAGAAATTTCAGAAAGGTTAAATGTAAATGATAATATTTAGATTTCACTCACCAGCACGAGCTAAGGATCCGTGCACTTTACCACCAAGCAGTGGCACTGTCAGGTCTAGCTCAGAAGAGCTGAGATCGGACACCAAGCACTCATCCTCCAAGAGGACTCCACTCAGAGATAAAGTCAGCTCTTCATCTCCTACACCAGTCAGAGCACGTACTCTGTCCTGAAGTTAAAAGTATAAAAATAAATAAACATTCATAGCCTAAGAAACAAACACTGATACTGACTTAGAAAGAAAAATCTTTATTTTCTTAACCCGGAATTAAACCACAGTTTAAACGACATGTCAAACCAAACGTGAGGGGTTGACAAAATAAAATAAGTGAAGCAGACTACTGAATAAATAAGGAGGGTTATTTTTAAGGTTTACACTAATTTATCGATTTATTTTTGCACAGCAAAATAACACGAGGGTACAAAACCTATGAAAAACCGCACTGAACATCTATCATACAATATAACCTATATGAATAATACAAATTTGAAAAGCTGATTTGAATACCTTGATTTGGGCGATGCATTCCTCGCCATTGACGTCTAGAACATGCGTCGACTGTCCTCTAATGTGCAGCTGCATTTTGAGGCTTCTGGAATCATGAAACGCAATTACCATCAGCGTGGTCGTGTGCAAGTGATGTAGTTGCTGATAAAATACACAAGTTGCAGTTACAGAAGATTTGTTATGGTAACCCACATCTTCAGTGCTTTATTTATGCAACCAATGCTTTTTTATACAAGAATTTAGTATAAAATGCCAGCAAAAAACAATAATTTTGTAATAAAACTAACCTTATCAGCCAAGTCTGACAAGCAAAAGAAACAAAGATGGCGTCTCGGTCTGTCTAAACGTCACGGAAACGGATGTTGAAAATTATTCGGATACATAAAAATTTTGAAGGCAGTAAATGTTGAATGTCGCAAAAATTACTAATGTCAGACCGTGAATGGGGGACTTAACCAGTTAATTCCCGTCTGAGGGAATTTATTTTCTTTGAGCGATTTAAAGGGTAGAGACATACTTTTCCCACCCCGTGTTACACTGTGTTGGAATCATATAAAATATAATCACAAAAAATAATATCCATTATACTACAATCTCCTTTGTTTACGACTCAATATTCATAAATCCATAGAGAAAAAAATTTATATACAGAAGCAGAGAGTACAATCCGAGTTGAAATACGAGACAAAATGTCACACATCTCTATATCACACACACTAATGCAAATGCAGGGACGGAACAAGGCAGCTCATCTGCAGATGTTATATTTTGCTACGACTTTCTACTAGTAACGTACACACAAAATCTGACTTGTTAGCGTATTTCGCTCCTGACGACTTCGTCATTTTTTTAAACTTGTACTTTTAATTTAATGTTGTCATTATAATAAAAGGTAAGGTGTCTAGTGAATCAAACCCACGCCCTGATACCTACCACCGTTTTTTCGATCTCTCGATTCTACATACCGTGAATCGGCAGTGCTTGCTTTTGCAAAAAGGAGGGTTATAATTTTGACCAGTATGAATGCTTATTTGTTGCCTCATAACTTCTAAACTAAGTAGGTACCTACTTACTTACTTATCGTTAGAAGCGTCTTCATTGTCCACTATGTGACCTCACAATAAATTGAAAATGATGTCCTCTAGAGGACATAGTAATGAAAAAAAGAATAATAATGAAAAGGATAGGTACATTAATATATTAAACAGGCAGCATATTCTTTATTTTCAGTAAAAAATCATATAATGATGGTACTCCAGGACAAAAGAGACTTGCATCTAATTATTATCTTGTTCTTCAAACAACGCAGCACTTCCAATTCGCAACCCAGACATCACCATGTCTGGTCTTTAGGAAACCTAATAAATGTAAATAAACGTAAATACGCGATTAATCCGTTGTTTCATAAAATGTCTGAACATTTAATATGTCATTTAGGAATATTTTGTGTATGAAACCCTAATCCAAATAAAATTGT
Organism: Blastobasis adustella; assembly: GCA_907269095.1. NCBI lineage: Eukaryota > Metazoa > Arthropoda > Insecta > Lepidoptera > Blastobasidae > Blastobasis > Blastobasis adustella. The sequence continues at coordinate 12,308,754 of OU026130.1, forward strand.
GGACCGCTATTTACAAGATTTGAGTATTAAAATTCTTTACAATAAATACTAAGTTCGACCCGGTTAGCATGAAAATATTTTCGTACCTATTTAGACACCGAAATATTGCTTAATAAGGCAATAATTTAATATCTATCTTTAATGGCATATTGTTTTAAGGTAAAGCATTTCAATTATTGCAAATTCACAATTTCTAAAATTGATTCCTGATCGCCGCGACCACGAATGAAATTACTTACCGATGAAAAGATAATCCATTTGTATTTCCATACTGTGCGCTTTCTCATAAATGTGCACTAAATTATACCGTCTTTTAAATGGTTTGATTTAAATTTTATTAGAAAATTATAAAATTTACACCGATGTTTTAAAAGAAATGTCAGGTCGTTAGGCCCTCGAGCAATATGTCGAACGTTCAAAACATTGCGCGCGTCATTTTCCGTGAACTTATTCCAATGGATAAAAAAAACGGGATAGCAAGATTCATGATCGTTGTAGAGCGAGCGAACAGGGAATATTTGTGATTTGTGTTTAGTCTGTTATGCCTGTGCATAAATCGCACGCTCACCACAATATAATACTAATATATAACAATTATTGTCAGTGTTTTTTACAATAAAGATTATTCTATTCATCTCTATTCTATTTTATTCTATTCTACCACGTGCCGGCCGCTTTCTCGCGAATTTTAATTCACAAAAAGTAAAATGAGTCGCTTGCAAGAATAGCTTACTAACAATTCCTATAGATGGCACGCTCTAAAGTTATGCCAGTGGTTGAGTCCCAAGGAGCACCAACATCTAAAAACCATTGAATTGATGCAAATCTCAAGTAAATTGCATAGAAAACGACTCATTCACCAAAGTAGCTTCCTATATTTAAGGCTAAAGAGCTTTAGGTTAAATTATTTCTTTTGTTATTATAAAACTTTGTGAAAATACACTTCTTTTTTAAACCTACTCTACCACCTATAATGCAATGAATAGCATTCAGTATTGTTACTTTTATAAAATATACGAAAAGCCCAATAATATAGCGATAGAAGTTATTATACAGGGTCTTACGTAATACATGTATAAAGCCGAAAGGGTGTTAAAGTATAGCTTGCAAAGAGTACACTGGCGACTTCATATTATCCGGACATTCAATTTTAATTTTCATTAAAAAATCTTCGTTTTAAAAGAAAAATAACCAACCTTCTTAAGCCTACTACCAGGAGCCTAATGCTACGTACACACGCACCGGTTTTGGTCAACGATTGTCTGTTGGCGCGTGCCGGCCGGCGATCCGCAGCGCAGCGTGGCGGTAACATCAAACGGATAGAAGCAATCGACCAAACGCAGTTTGGGCGGACACCGAAGGCCAACGAACAAACGTGCGAATACGAGCCCGAATCGGTCAAAACTCCCAAATCTTGCAAAGCAACTTGTTTGACCACAAAATGCAAGTATTGGACCTTAGAAGTCCAAAGAACGTGCTGTAGCCAACGGCGAATTCGCCCGACAGCACTTTGTTGGCGTACGTTGAGTCTGTACGCACCATAAGGAGAAGTTTAATGACCTCATGCCATCCATATCAAAACAAACGAACCTCCTACATCTTACTACCAGGCGTCGAACTAAATGTTACCTACTTATCTACATGAATAATGTGCTTATTACACCTGACTAAATTCAGTCGATTAAATTTTTTTGAAAAACAGAGCGTTGCGTAACATAATACGAGTGATACAAAAATGAACCTTATTCTATGAGCAATACATTTTACTTTGATATGTTCTCACGCTTTTTGCTTCTGAATTAAGACGACTGAATTTAGCCAAATGTAATAAGCGCATAAGATCTACTAAATTAACTAGGCACTTACCTACACAAATTAATTTCAATAAGTATGACTCGTACGCGAGAGGTACCGGGCTCGAATAACACTGCCGCCATGTACCAGTGACTCTTTTCTGACTTATGTACTTACATTAGTTAAATACTAACCGATGCTTTAACGGTGACGGAAAACATCGTGATGAAACCTGCACATTTAGGCGACTGAATGTCTAACCATGATCCAATCTGGTCAGGCAATCAAGTTCCTCTGGTAGCAGGGTCAGGCAGAACTCAGGACTGTCAGATGGCAGTCGCTCCACTGTAAGTACCTGAAATGCGAAATCCTGGATCATGGTCAAGACCCTAGGCCCTCGTGCGCGAGAGCAAAACCAGGTCATCAACACCGAGATGATTTGTACTAGGTACCTAACAGGGCAAACCACCCCAGCACAACAAAGGTAAAATAGGAATTAAATTCATAATACTTAGTTGGTTAGTTGTTAATACGAAACTTTTGCCGGAACTTGGTCAACCCTGTACATTCTCGCCTATTAGGGATGTGGTGGGTGTCAAAACGCGTCGAAATTATATCGATTCATCGGTGTAATATCGCTATCTGCTGTAAACAGGATCACAAATAATGTCGACGCGTTTTGACACCCACCACATCCCTAATAGGCGAGCATGTAGAGGGTCGACCAAAGTCCCGGCAAAAGTTTCGCCAATAGTTTCGGCGGACATGTGGAGTACGCTTTGCTCTTCTCTTTGACACTTGACACGCCACAGCTAACTTGTTTATAGCTGCGATTACACACGCCCTAATTTAGGTTCCTACATAAAGGAGGCTCCACATGTTGGCATGCCCGTTACGGGCAGTGTTACCGATATTGAACAGTAACTTTCAAATTCATTTTCAGTAGAAAAGAAATATTATCTTATTTTATATTTTTATGGTTACTGTTCTCGTGAAAATGTTACTTTTTGAGCTGTCTTGTGTTACTTTTAAATAGCATGGCAACACTGATCATAACGGACATGCCAACATGTGGAGCCTCCTGTATGTACGTCTACGATGCGTCCATTTACAGCTGTGAGGTTAATGTCAACTAATCGTAAGTGCTACGAAAAATTAATGTTTCTTTTCTAATTAATGTATTGTATCCCCATTTTTTTTTTTTTTTTTAATTTTACATGGCAAGCATTTGACCGCCATCTCACCTGTTGGTAAGTGACGATGCGGTCGAAGATGGAGCATGCCCGTCTTGGAACAGCCTATTCACTCCAGCCTTGAAGGCATCCAGATTATATTGATCAGGAAACACACACGCAGGCAACGCGTTCCACTCCTTAGCCGTACGCATTATAAAGGTCGAGCCAAAGCGGCTCGTGCGGATAGCTGGAACATTCACGACATAAGGATGAAGCGCTCGCCCGGATGGCGTCTCCCGATGGTGGAAAGGAGCCGGCGGAATGAGGTCGTGCAGCTGCTTCGCACACTCTCCGAAATGTAACCTGTAGAAGACCGACAGACGCGCAACCCTACGCCGATGTTCGAGGCTCTGCAGCCTAGCCTCAACCAACTGCGGGTCACAAATTATCTTCTTAGCACGTTTTTCAACCGAATCCAAAGCCGCTAGTTGATATTTGGCTGATCCATCCCAGAGGTGGCAGCAGTACTCCATGCAGGATCGGACTTGTGCTTGATATAACTGAAGCAACTGCTTTGATGTAAAGTACCGCCTAACCCTCGAGAGGACACCAAGCTTTTTTGCTGCAGTCTTAGCCTTGGATTCGATGTACGGACCGAAGTTGAGATTTGCAGATAGCTCAACGCCAAGAAGCTGTAGGTTGTCGGTAATTTCCACAGGAACATCCCGAAAAGTTGGAGTTAAATGGAATGGACTCCTTTTGGCAGAAAACAAACACGCCTGTGTTTTGGTTGCGTTGAACGCCACCAGATTAGCTTCACCCCAATCAGAGACTGCCTTGAGAGCTTTGTCCAAACGATCAACCATAGCCTCTCGACAAGACTGAATATCGTCTATGTTGGCTTTTGCTTCTGACAGATATCTATCCGTTACTGTGCTGTCGTCTGCGTACCCAAAGGTACCTGGTACAAGCAGATTGTTAATATGCAGCAAGAATAAAGTCGCGGACAGTACTGATCCCTGAGGAACCCCCGCGTCGATAGCCTGAAGATTAGACGAGTAGCCATCGATAACTACACGGATAGAACGTCCACTCAGAAAATCCGATATCCAGGTGCAAAAGCCAGCAGGAATACTAAATGAAGGAAGCCTGCTTAAAAGGCCCGCATGCCAAACTCTGTCAAAGGCCTTTGAGATATCAAGAGACACAGCAAGGGCCTCGCCATGTCTCTCAATGGCCTCACTCCATAATTATGTGGCATACACCAGAAGGTCCCCAGTAGACCGACCACGGCGGAATCCGTACTGGTAATCGCTGAGGAGATCGTTACCTTCAAGATGCGCAAGGAGTTTGTTATTCAGTGCACGTTCCATAATCTTACAGAGTATGGAAGTGACCGAAATAGGGCGGTAGTTGGCAGGGTCGGCGCGGCTGCCTTTTTTGGGCACGGGCTGCACATTGGCAAGCTTCCACGACTTGGGTAGAATACCAGTGTCAAGTGAGAGGCGATACAGGCGCGTAAGTACAGGAGACAACTCAGGGGCACAACTACGCAGGACTATTGCCGGTATACCATCAGGTTCACTAGCCTTGTTCACGTCCAGACACCGCAGGATTTTTAAAATTTCTCTCTGATGTATTCGTACCTCTGCCATAACGCAGTCAGCACGGGGTGAGGTAGGTGGTGTTTTTCCTGCAGTATCCAAACGCGAATTCGCCGCGAAAAGAGAAACCATAAACTATAACGTGTGAGAGTGATTTAAAACGTTTTTGTAAACTACCAGTGAAAATCATGGACGCAAGCTTGCTCGCAGACATTTGTAACATATATTTCTCGTCTGAGAAATATCAGTCAAGTCATGGCTGTATGATGTATTAACCCTTCTGAATTAGCTTTGTTCACCTCGTCATTACGTTAATTGTTGACTTTTAACTTTAAACACTAAAGAATATAATTTTATTTCAAAATGTACAATGACATGGATATAATAAAAAATACACTAATACCTATATCTAAAATACCAAATATATACACTAATACATATAAAATTTACTAAACTAAAACCTTATAGTTATAAATATTTTAACTTTATAACTAAATTAAAAAATATTTATAATACCAGGGCCCCGCGGTAAGGTGCCCATCATGGCGGCGGCATTCCCGCTCTGGATGGCGATACTTATTCGCTGCGCGAGAAAGCCGCCGGTACGTGGGTCACCCGTCGCCTCCCTGAGCCGCTTACTAAGCTCCCTGAAGAGCGAGTGTGCGCCCGGGCCCCACGGACCCAGTGTCTCGACACCAAATGCGACAAAGTCGTATTGGGCGCCGATACAACTGTACTTGCCCACCTTCGAGCGCTCACGCACGGCTCCCAGCCGGAGACCGATGGCGAGACGGAGAGTGGTCGGGTCGATGAAAGTGCCGGTGTTGGGGGATGGGTAGGCGTTGAGCCAGTGCCCGGATTCTTCTCTGGCAACTGCTTCCAGCCTGGCGCAGTCTTTTAAAGATATTAAGTTATTGATGAGAGTATCGTATATGACTTGAGATGAAATGTTATCCCAGGCCTTTTGAATTTTGGGTGTGGGAGGAAAATTTGGGCTCGGTCCAGCTAGCCAGGCAGTTTCAGCCTCCGCCAAGCACGCGACCTCACAGTTTGTAGCCACGGGGGCTTTAAGAATATTTCCTGTGAGGTCAGATGAGCTATAGATAGAGGACAGAAACGCCGGCAGTGCTACACTACAGATTTTACGGGTTCCCAGGCCACCATATCTAATTGGCAGGGAGGCCTGGGTCCATGCCTGCTCGCTGAGTCTGATGTTTGTGATTGATTCAATTTGGAATTTTATTACATTATCTAGGTCATGGATTAGATCAGGAAATTTCCACACTGGGCAGCAGCGGAGCAGGTAAGTAAATTTTGGAACGAAAAGACAAAACTTCAGTATGAAAAGGGCAGAATGGCTGCTAATTTTAAGGAGGCGGTCCGAAAATTCATTAAATTTAGAAGTCGAACAGGAGCGGTGAAATGGCCTCGTCAAAAATAGGGGAGCTAAGGAGGCTCAGACTGTCTTTTGTAAGTATTCTAATATTTGGGGCTACGCTATTAAAATTTTGGACTATGGATTGTGCCAAGGTTGTGTCTATTTTCTCAGAAATGTTGAGTTTACATTTGTTAAAATTTAGTTCCAAACCAATGAGTTCAAAATGGTGTATTATCATTTCTAAATCAGTTAGGACAGTCTGAGCGTCCCCAGCTATGGTACCGTCGTCCAGGTACCATACGTTTAATTTTGAAATGACACTGTGGATTATCGAATTTATGGCCAAACTGAAGATCGCTGGACCGAGGGGATCCTGCTGACACCCCACAGCCTAAAGAATTTCATTATTTTTGTGCAATCATTTTGAAGGACAGTGATAACACTGTAGCATGAAATTATAAATCTCGGAACGTGTAGTTAAATTTTATTCAGGAGGGTGTCCCTGTTTACCGAATTAAAAGCATTTTTAACATCTAGTTTAAGGATAACCTCGCACAGATCGTCTTGCGTGAAGGTACGTAAGGCATGTACAGTTGCCTCGCAGCCTCCGCGGGTTCCGAAGCCAACCTGTACGGGTTCAAAAAGAGACTGAAATTTAGAACGAGTTAGCCGAACACCAATTTTGGCAGCCAATCGCCTCAGGGTGGAACCTACAGCGATCGGTCGTACGCCACCGTCTTTTTTAGTCAGGGCTATTAAATTAGCCCCGTATAGGATCGGTGTCACTTCCTGGCACACATTCCCCTGTAGCATGACATTCACCAGCCCGGTTAGGGCTGAGATGACGTGGTCGCCGGCCATGCCCACACCGTGGCTGGTAAGGTCCTTGAGGTGTTGAGGGGAGATGCCATCCAAACCCGACGCCGAACCTGCCGGGAAGGTAGCGATGGCGGCAACAACATCTTCCTCTTTGACGCGGAGACATGTTGCGATGTCAGATGGGGGGTCTACAAAATGGGGGCAGGAAGGGCCTGGGGGGTGTTTGGATTGTAGTGCGGCGGCGGTCTCCGGTGAGTCGGGTGCAATGGTATCGTTTGAGAATAGTAATCGAGCGGCGCCCTTTAAACCTCCGTCTTGCACTTTCTCTTCGACTTTAGGAAATATGTTATTATTATGTCTGTTATACGGAGGCCTTCGGGGCGCCGCTTGGGGTAATTGTGTGTGAGGAGCAGTGTTGTTTTTAATTTGCTGTGTGAGGATAACACTAAAGATGTATCGTCAGCGAACAAGACAATTTCATAGGTATCTTTTACAAAGTACGTTTTATAGGGGTACCACGATTTCAGGTTACGAGGAAATATAACTTGATGCTATTCTATAACTTACGAAGACGGCTTGTCTTCGTTATTATACACTATTTAAAATTAATCCGTTTATACCTACTATCTAAGTTTGGTACCAATGTCTAATACATCAAATGTTGACAAGAATCATAATTCGATAAAGGAGTTCGGTAGGTCTTCTTCCGAAACATCATTATTCTACACAGACATAACAGACTAAACACAAATCACAAATATTCCCTGTTAGCTCGCTCTACAATGATTATGAATCTTGCTATCCCGTTTTTTCATCCATTGGAATAAGTTCACGAAAAATGACGCGCGCAATGTTTTGAACGTTCGACATATTGCTCGAGGGCCTAACTACCTGACGTTTTTTTTGAAACATCGGTGTAAATTTTATAATTTCCTAATAAAATTTAAATTAAACCATTTAAAAGATTGTAATTTTGTGTGTAATTTTGTGCACATTTATGTGAAAGCGCAAAGTATGGAAATACACCTGGATTATCCTTTCACCGGTAAGTAAACATTCGTGGTCGCGGCGATCCGAAATAAATTTTAGAAATTGTGACAAAAATATGCATCTATGTATATATAATATAATAGTGTGAATTTGCAATAATTGAAATGCTTTACCTTAAAACAACATGCCATTAGAGATAGATTTAAAATTATTGGCAAATTGAGCAATATTTCGATGTCTAAATAGGTACGAAAATATTTTGATGCCAACAGGGTCGGACTTAGTATTTATTGTATAGTATTTTATTACTCAAATCTTGTGAATAGCGGTCCACAATTTTATATGTATCAAGGTTCCATATCAAAAATGTACCTAGATGACATTTTAAATGTTCATACATTATATGAAACAACGGATTAATCGCGTATTTACGTTTATTTACATAAATATTTGTTTTTCTAGGTTTCCTAAAGACCAGACATGGTTATGTCTGGGTTGCAAATTGGAAGTGCTGCGTTGTAAACATTTTGAAGAACAAGATAATAATTAGATGCAAGTCCCTTCTGTCCTGCTGCACCAGCATTATATGAATTTTTACTGAAAATAAAGAATATGCTGCTTGTTTAATATATTTATGTATCTATCCTTTTAATTTTTCTTTTTTTCATGACTATGTCCTCTAGAGGGCATCATATTAAATTTGTGAAGTCACATAGGCCAACCTGTGAACAACGAAGACGCTTCTAAATATAAGTAAGTAGGTTTTTTTTTTTTTTTTTTTTTAGTTTTCTGTTTTTCCTACAATCTGTCAATTCTATTAACATTTAGCGAGGATGTTATGATGTATGTGTCAAGGTGGCCTGAATGGTATGAGCCCACTGACTCATCCACTTAATCACTTCTTGTAAGCAAGTCCTGTGGAGTCCTTCTCTTCAACATTTTGAAGGTCGGATTTTGCATTAGTTTTGACGCCAATTTATTTCGATGATTCTTAATTCGTTTCCTGTACCCCTCCAGGCAGCGACTGATTTCTTCGTGTACCGTTGGTACATTCAGTTCTTTGTGTAGTTGGTCATTCGTCACATACCATGGCGCATTTGCAATTAGGCGTAATGTTTTGGACTGAAATCTTTGCAGAATATTTAGGTTGGAGTTCGATGCAGTTCCCCACAGCTGAATTCCATAGGTCCACATAGGTTTAATTATAGACTTATATACAAGTAATTTGTTTTCTAGTGAAAGTTTCGACTTTCGATTTATCAGCCAGAACATCGATCTAAGCTGCTGCCCGAGCGCTTTTCGTTTTGTAAAGATGTGTTTCAACCAAGTAAGGCGACGGTCCAAGTGGAGTCCCAGGTATCGTACGTTGTCCGTTTGTGGAATTTCTATCGTGTTCAGGAACACCGGTGGGCATGTCTGAGTTTTTGTTGTAAATGTGATATGCGCAGACTTAGTTTCATTGGCTTTGATGCGCCAGTCTTTCAGCCATGTCGATATTTTATAGAGACCTGCTTGGAGCAAGGCGGAGGCGGTTAGCGAATCTTCATGGGACGCCAGAATCGCCGTGTCATCGGCAAATGTTCCTACTAGTGTTTCTCCAGAGGAAGGTAGGTCTGAGGTATATATCAAGTAAAGGGTTGGACCCAATACACTGCCCTGTGGCACACCGGCCCTAATTTTCCTAAGCTCGCTTCGGTTATCTCCTACCTTAACATAGAAGTGTCTGATGCTGAGGTACGACTCAATAAAAAGATAATAATTTACTGGGAGCGTTTCTTTTATCTTACAAAGAAGCCCTTCATGCGACACTCGATCAAAGACCTGAGAAATATCCAAAAATGCCGCGGAGCAGTATTCCTTATTGTCGTATGTTGTGTTTATTTTTTCCACCAAGCGGTGGACTTGTTCAATAGTCCCATGGCCTTTTCTAAATCCGAATTGGTGTTCGGGTATGATTGCGGATTTGGTGACAGGTTTCATCAGTCTTTTTAGAAACAAAAGCTCTAATACTTTTGATGCAATTGGGAGGAGACTTATTGGACGATATGATGTCACATCCTCTGGGCTTTTGCCTGGCTTAGGTATCATAATGATTTCTGCCACCTTCCATTGTGGCGGGACAAAATTTTGCAAAAGTATCGCGTTGTAGATTTGGGTAAGGTAGATTATTCCCACGTCTGGTAATTCTCTCAAAACCTTGGCTGTAACAAGGTCATAGCCGGGTGCCTTATTGACGTCCAGTTTTTTAAAACAGCTTTCACCTCATCCTTGGTAAATCCCGTCATTGGAAGATCAAGTTGGTGAACCTGTCCTAAGACTTTAGCAACATGATCCATCTTGGATATCCCATATCAGGATTTGGAGTAAAGACCTCCTCCAAGTGTTGGGCAAACAGTTTCGCCTTTTCCGAGTCGTCTTTGGCCCATTCATTGTGGTTTTTGCGAATGGGGGGTTGGTAAATTGTTGGTCTTTTTATATTACTTGTAGCTTTCCACAGTGAATAGTTTGATGCTGCTGTAGCATCTAGATTAGCAAGGTAATTTTGAATGCCGTGGTCCCTATATAAATTTAAGTAGTTTTTCAGATTTGAGGCTAGTCTGTTAAAGGTTTTCTTATCCTCGGGGTGTCTTGTCTGTTGCCATATTTTCCTTGCTTTCCTTTTCTCTGATACCATGTCTGTGATTTTTTTTGGGCACGCAGTTACACCAGTGGTTGTTGGGATTGGGGTTGAGTCCCATGCTGCTTGCTGGATTACAGTGTTGGAATGTTCGACTGCTAAAGTAATATCTTCTTGGGATTTTAGTGATATTTTAACATTTATGAATCTCTCGACTAGTTCGCGGAATTGGTCCCAATCTGTTTTGCGCGAGTTCAGTTTACATGGTATTTCCTTTTCTATAACTTTGTAATCTAGTTCATCAAATACCGGTGTATGGTCAGAAGAAAGATCGTAGCTAGACTCACATTTCATATTTGAAAGCGGTACTCCTTTGGTGACACAAAAGTCCAACAATCCGGATTTTTCTTGGTGCTTGTGGGCCAATAAGTTGCTTTGCCCGTTGAGATTGTCTCAAGTCGCAGTTTGTTGATAGCAGCTAGTAGCTCCCGCCCTTTTGTAGTAGTAACTCGCGATCCCCATTCGGTGTTCTTAGCGTTGTAGTCTCCTCCAGCTAGGAATCTCTGGCCAATTGTGCCAAAGAATTATTCATAATCATTTCTTTTAATTTTATGTTTAGGGGGACTGTAAAGGGCTGAAAGTGTCAAATTTCCATTGCTGCCTTCCAATACAACGCTTGTGGCTTGTATGTGATATTTACAGTAAGGATTAGCCACATAATGTTTGATATTATCCCTTATTAAGATTGTTGAACCACCATGGGCATTTCCGTCTGCATGATTTGTTTGGTAAAGTATATACTTTGGGATTTTAAAGCAGCTTTTGTTCGTGAAATGTGTTTCAGCAATTAGTAGTATGCCTATTTTGTTATTATTCAGGAAGTGCTTGACTTCTTGAGTGTGATTTGATAGCCCATTGGCGTTCCATAGGCATATGTTTAGGGGACAGAATTTTGTACAAGTTTAGTCGTGAGATTCACAAGGAGATTTGTAATATATGCCATTTGATTCATCATTTGTTTGAACATTTGTATTAGCTGTGCCATTTCGCTGGTATTATCAGTTTTATTTGATGTGTTTGGGATATTAATTAATGGCATCTCCAAATTGACTTTTGTGGGACATTCTTTGTCGTTTTTTCCAGTTTTAACGACTGAGCTATATATACAAGGCATTTGTGTTGTTTGTGTGCGCAGTTGCTTGGGGTTTGTTTGGTTGGGTTTGCATTAAGGATGGCTTAGCATAATTTTCTCGTTTTCGCGTAGAGGGGTACTTTACCTTCTGTAGTTCTTTATATACCACACAGCCCTTGTAATAAGCTGGATGGTTTCCTTCACACAAAATACATTTTACTTTATCTGATCGCTCTTTACGTTCGCAGTTTGCTGAGTTATGTGGCCCTGCACATTTTATGCATCTTGATTGGCGATGGCAAAATGTTTTTGTATGGCCATACTGTTGGCAGTTAGCACACTGAGGAATGCTTCTTTTCTGTCTAGGTGGTTCAAATGTAACATGGCAGTTTAATAGACTTTTAATGTTATAGACTGATTTGTTGTTGCTGTTTTGTTTTAACTCTGTAATAAACATTGGAATAGGATTTTTGGATACTCTTTGTTTTATATTCCAAATGTTGGATACTTTGTGATTTAAGTCATGGAGAGCGCTTTTTATTTCTTCAGTATCAGTAGAGTAGTGCGTGTTTTTCAAAACAGTCTTAAATGACCTTTCCTGTTTAGGTTTATAGGTGTAGAATTCTGTATGCTTTAGTTCTAACTGCTTTACTATTATTCTGTATGCGTCTGATGTTTTTGGTTGGATTTTAACTTGATTGTTGTATAGTACTTTTACTTCGTAACTTTCCCTAGCAACCATGTTGAGCAGTTCAAGTAGAGGTTTTATATTTGTAACTTTGTCGACAAAAATTGGTGGTGGCTTTGGTTCTCTCTTAGGATCTGGAATTTGGGTATCTGTCACAACTCCATATTTTCTTCTAACCCATCGAAAGAGTTTGATGTTTCTATTGGTTGGCTTAACCAATAAGTGTCTAGTTTAGTTTGTTTTTGACTTATAGTGTTTTCTGGGCTGTCACGGTTTCGTTTTCTTCCTCCAACTTCAGTCCATGTTTCCGGCCCACTTCCAGAATTTACCGGAGACGAATTGTCCATTATATTACTCAAGTTTTCGTTTCCGTCTGCCCTTACCGAAACCCCTGTCAGAGGTTTTGCCAAGGGCGAGGCATTTGGTCGTATTGTTAGCAAACTTGGATGAAAAATCTGTTGGACCATGTTTTTACAATTGCGAGTTTATTTTATTTGTCTGTTATCGTCATTGTTTTTGCCCCCCCCCAGAATAAGTGGGGCAGCTAGATAAATCGGGAAGGGATTCTCCAGCCATGATGGTGCCCTACTGGGGTAGTGTATACATTTGTTTATTATTATTGTTATTCGACATCATAATTATTCCCACGAGTAGGGTCGATTTAAAGGTCACTCTTGGGGTGACGCCCATTCCCAAAGAGAAGGCAAAAATTTAAAACAGCGGGTCGCCTGGTACGCTGAGTTTAGTCGCTTAGGGCTGATCCACCTAAAGTTGCCCCAAAGTTGCACCAAAAGCCATGCATCCTCTAGGCACGCACCTCACCATAGGATTTAGGGGAATTTTTATAGAGGTTACCTACCTCGCAATCCAAGTGGCGAAGCTCATATCCCCGGGCCAGTAAGAAATCCCACTGGCTTACGGTATGGGGGGACCCTTTCAGACCCCACACTGGGTTTCTGTCGGGGTTGTCTCCCTTAGCTAGTAAGTCGGATTTGAGGCGCCGACGGCTCGCCTTTGCCCTTCATACTTTGCTATTGCAGTCACAAGGTAGGAGGTAGTGTGCAAAGCTTGTTTGACATGCAACATTGCCCAGGAGGTACGGCCCATATTACTATGGGCCTCTCGCCAGTCCGTGTCGGCAGGCTAACGAGGACGAGGACGTGTATGATAGGACTTTATGGTGCGCGCCGATAGTTCACCTTTGCATACATGAACGTACGCTACTGGCTCTAACATGGCATTTAATAACCTATATCCTAGCAAATACAGATAACCAAGGCCTATCACCATTTCCACCCCCCAAGTAAGTAGGTAGATACCTACTTAGTTTAGAAGTTATGAGGGAACAAATAAACATTAATACCGGTCAAAATCATAACCCTCCTTTTGCAAAAGCAAGCACTGCCGATTCACGGTATGTAGGATCGATAGATCGAAAAGACGGTGGTAGGTATTAGGGCATAGCTTTGATTTACTAGACACCTTACCTTTTATTATGATGTCAATATTAAAATATATAAGGACAAGGTTAAAAAAATTGCATAGTCATCTGGAGCGAACAACAAGTCAGATTTGTTTGTGTTCGTTACGAGTAGAAAGTCGTAGCAAAATATAACTCATGATGTATATTACAAGTTATATTTTGCTGCAGATGGGCTGCCTTGTTCCGTCCCTGCATTTGCATTAGTGTGTGTGTTATAGAGATGTGTGACATTTTGTCTCGTATTGAAACTCTAAATGTACTCTCTGCTTCTGTATATAAAATTTTTTCTCTATGTTATTCTATCTTATGCACAGACATAACAGACTAAACACAAATCACAAATATTCCCTGTTCGCTCGCTCTACAATGATTATAAATCTTGCTATCCCGTTTTTTCATCCATTGGAATAAGTTCACGAAAAATGACGTGCGCAATGTTTTGAACGTTCGACATATTGCTCGAGGGCCTAACGACCTGAAGTTTCTTTTGAAACATCGGTGTAAATTGTATAATTTCCTAATAAAATTTAAATCAAACCATTTAAAAGATTGTAATTTTGTGTGTAATTTAGTGCACATTTATATGAAAGCGCAAAGTATGGAAATACACCTGGATTAACCTTGCACCGGTAAGTAAACATTTGTGGTCGCGGCGATCGGGAATCAATTTTAGAAATTGTGACAAAAATATGCATCGTAATAGTGTGAATTTGCAATAATTGAAATGCTTTACTTTAAAACAACATGCATTTAGAGATAAATTTAAGATTATTGGCAAATTAATCAATATTTCGGTGTCTAAATATGTACGAAAATATTTTGATGCTAACAGGGTCGGACTTAGTATTTATTGTATAGAATTTGAATACTCAAATCTTGTAAATAGCGGTCCACAATTTTATATGTATTAGGGTTTCATACCAAAAACAAACCTAGATGACATTTTAAATGTTCAGACTTTTTGAGACAGTTTTATGAAACAACGGATTAATCGCGTATCAACGTTAATTTACATAAATATTTGTTTTTCTAGGTTTCCTAAAGACCATACACGGTGATGTCTCTTCTGGGTGATGGTTGCAAATTGGAAGTGCTGCGTTGTAAACATTTTGAAGAACAAGATAATAATTAGATGCAAGTCCCTTCTGTCCTGGTGCACCAGCATTATATGAATTTTTACTGATAACAAAGACTGTGCTGCCTGTTTAATATATTAATGTACCTATCCTTTTCATTATTATTCTTTTTTTCCTGACTATGTCCTCTAGAGGACATCATATTCAATTTATTGTGTAGTCACACATGTGGACAATGAAGACGCCTCTAACGATAAGTAAGCAGATACCTACTTAGTTCAGAAGTTATGAGGCAACAAATTAACATTAATACCGGTCAAATCATAACCCTACTTTTTGCAAAAGCAAGCACTGCCGATTCACGGTATGTAGGATCGAGAGATCGAAAAGACGGTGGTAGGTATCAGGGCGTGTTTATTATAATGACAATATTAAATTATAAGGACAAATTTAAAAAAAATTAATAATCTGGAGCGAAATACAAGTCAGATTTGTTTGTGTTCGTTATGAGTAGAAAGTCTAGTAGAAATAGGGTATAAAATCAAAATATAACTAATCTGCAGATGAGCTGCCTTGTTCCGTCTCTGCATTTGCATTAGTGTGTGTGTTATAGAGATGTGTGACATTTTGTCTCGTATTTAAACTCGAAATGTACTCTCTGCTTCTGTATATAAGAATTTTTCTCTATGATCTTATGCATGTCCCGTTGTTGGCGACATTTGAATTCTGTCACAGAATACTACATCCTTCCGGTGTTGCTACATAAAAATTATAAACTATGCCGAAGAGCGGGCGAAGTGGAGAAGAATGTGCTGGTAAGCGAACCCCGACAGAAGCCGGGATAAGCGCTAGGACGATGGCGTGTGAGTAGACATATCCATAAAGATAACAGGTGTCCGATAGGCGAAATAGGTATACCTACGGCCGTGATTTTTCACAGTGTGAAAATTGTGCGTCCAGATTTGACCAGTCGCGGCGGCCACTTGGCCGAAATCATATTAAAACATAAATGGCATTCCACTAGCTTTCCAATAAAGCTAGTTTCACTGATATTCAATATATTTTTCTTTGTATATTTTCCAGATTGAAAACAAAAGGTTTAAAAGAAACACCCTTTAAAATTTAAATTGGACCCGTCTTGAAATTACGTACCTATTTACATTTTGAAGATACCTCCGGTGGTAGGACTGTCCAGTCTGACCTTATCTATTTCTCCCACCGAATACTGTTTATATTGTTGTATTACGGTTTGAAGGATAAAGTATCCAGCGCAATTACAGGTATGGGGCATATCATCTAAGTTCTCAGTAACAACACATCTGTAGTTCGACGTTTTGTAAAATTTAACAAATATGCCAAGAATGAAGCAATCTATGCTAACAATGAGTTTCAGAATGATATGGGTCTAATAGTCCTTCTGGAGTAAAATTTATTTATTTATTTATTTTATTTTTTTAACAGATATAAAATTTATCTTAAAAATACATATTAAAATACAAGGTCTAGATCTACGAGTTAGAGTTAGGTCCGCGGCGACGACCGTAGGTTGGAACGTTGACGAATCTGAAACACAAATAATTTAGTTTGAAATGAGTCACATAGAAAACATGAATGGGCCCGTCAAGGTACTGCGTTTTTTATACTAGTGCAGGGACCTGAGGGAGGCAAATAGGCAAGCCACCTGTAGGAAAGTGATAACCGCCATAACAAGATTCAAACAAAACTTTCTCATTTTCGCAACTTGTCATATTCGCAACTCATCCCATTCTTGGCTCTGGACCACAAGTGAAAAAGAAAGAAAAGGATAAATCTCCACAATGGATAGTCGTAACATTTTCCAAAGGCTTTCCATAACCAGCATCTGGTGACACATAATCATCTTGACTTAACGTCCCTGTTGTCCGGGGTCCACACAACGCTAAGATGATGATAATGTCCAGGGTCCATCTAGACTTGGATTCAGGATTTGACAGATCAGGTGATTGCAGTAGAGCAACTGCCATCTGACCTCCGTGACCTTGTTAACAGGGAAACCTGACTGGATTGGAGTTTAATAAAAAGCAAGCAAGTAAACAGGTAACACACCGTTTGTTGTACTGCATCCTACGCTTGGCGCGACCAGTCTTCTTCTTCTTTTTTTGTTGCTTCTCAACCTTAGGGGTCTGACTTCTGACCTTACCTAAAAATTAAATGGAAAACATATTAGCAAAAAGGTAATTAGGCTAGTCATAACTTATTATTTTGGTTTAGCTTGTTTGTTCCATAATTCATTTGTATCTTATTATATATCCATTTGATTAAATAATAATACTAAAGTAAATCAATTTAAGTTTAGGACAGCAATTTGACAGGCACAATAGTAAATTAGTCTAGTTCCGAATGTGAATCCTAAACTCAAAACCTTCTGACGCTACACGCAACACAACATCATCCTACCTACACAATGCAAACCCATTAGTACAAGGCACCATAGAAACTCAGACTGGTTTAAAATGTAACTCCAATATTCATACGTGATCAAACTTCTTGACACATTAAATTTATAATTATAAAATAAGAATACCTAAATAGAAAGAAAAATCTAAATATTTTCAGTCATCTTCTTAGTATTAGATCCCTATTTCGGACCTTGAGTCTGTTGTTCTACTAGAAAAATGCCTTTAGTTTTACGAAGAGCGGTTTCCTACCAAAATAATTAGAAAGTTCATGGAGGTTAAATGTAAATGATAATATTTAGATTTCACTCACCAGCACGAGCCAAGGATCCGTGCACTTTACCACCAAGCAATGGCACTGTCAGGCCTAGCTCAGAAGAGCTCAGCTCAGCCACCAAGCACTCATCCTCCAAGGGGACTCCACTCAGAGATAGAGTCAGCTCTTCATCTCCGACACCGGTCAGAGCACGGAATCTGTCCTGAAATTAAAGGTATAAAAATCAATAAAAATTCATAGCTCAAAAAAAGAAACATCAGACCCAGAAAATAATCTAAATTAATGACAAAATTTTCTTAACCTGGAATTAATTAAACCTTGGTTTAAACGACATGGAAAACAAACATCCTCATGTTGTCAAAATGAAATTTAAAAGAAGCAGACTACTGAATAAACAGGGTTAGGGTGATTTTTAGGCCTACAATAATATATCGATTTATTTTTGTACAGAAAAATAACACGATTGTGCAAAAGCTATGAAAACCGCAATGAATATAGATATTCAAATCATACAATATAACTTATAATATGAAAAACAAATATGAATACCTTGATTTGGGCAATGGATTCCTCACCAATAACGTCTAGAACATGTGTCGACTGTCCTCTAATGTGCAGCTGCATTTTGAGGCTTCTGGAATCATGAAACGCAGGTGATGTAGTTGCTGATAAAATAATATTAACAAAAACTAAAAACTAAGTAACAGAAATACCTACTCACATAACAAAAATAACCACAAAATGAAAACACTTACCTACTTATTCAGCGGCAGTAGTTCAATAAACAAAACAAGCACTTAGGGAGGTATTAAATACGATATAAAGCCGTGGCACAAAAAAGATTCGGCATTTAGTATCACACGACACAACACAACACACCACAACCGCACGCGCAGACTTTCGATTTAGAACTGACCGACTAGAGCCCGAACACACTACTTTTATTGCTAGAATATTTTTTTCTACTGGCTAGCTTGTCTATAGCTGCGATTACTTTTTGTTACTTTTAAATATCGGCCACTGGCAACACTGCCCATAACGGACATGCCAACATGTGGAGCCTCCTGTATGTACGTCTACGATGCGTCCAATGCTACGAAATTCATTCTTTTCTAATTAATGTATTGTATCACCATATAATATAACGTGTGAGAGTGATTTTAAACGTTTTTGTGAACTACCAGTGAAAATCATGGACGCAAGCTTGCTCGCAGACATTTTAACCAAGTAAGCATGTTAATTTTTGGAGAAACGTGTTGTTTTTTGGAGATGCGTGTTAATTTTTGAGTAACGTGTTATTATTTGGAGCTGCGTGTTATTTTTTTGATTACTCCAAATAAGTTCAACCCTAATTGTAAAATATAGAAATATATTGTTTTAGAAGAAAACAGATAGTGTAAGCACCGAACAAAACAAGAATGCGTAAAGTATGATCCACTGTGAATTTAACGTTCTCGGAGATACTTCTCGCACATTAAAACAACTAAAATTTTTGTGTGCACTACCAGTCTGCTGTCATAATCCTGTGCTTCACTCCATACTAAGGTTGTCTGTAAGAGATCACATTAGTGATAAGACCGCCCTTTGTACTATCTAGCATATTTTTTGTATCTGTACTTGTGTCCTCTGGTGTGCAATAAAGAGTTTTGTATTGTATTGTATTGTAAAATATAAGTTCGAAAATTTGAAAAGATCTCCGAAGAAGGTTTTTATATATTTGTAGCTTTATACAGGGTGTTTCATAATATATGTATAAAGCCGTGAACTGGGTGGAGTGCTACACGTATTAAAACGATAGGTACAATCATTTTTTCTTGCGTGGAATAGTTAGCGAGAAAATGACTATGGAACTTTTTCTTTCTCAATGTCGATAATGACATTTTAAAAACGAAAGACCGCATCTCTAGAAATCAGTTGTAATAGGTTAATCAACCGCCGACAAACGCCCCGCCCCGCCACGGGCCGAGGCGAGCCGGCCTGTGGCGGTGCCTTTGATCTACGGCGCGGCTTCCATTGACGAAATTTACCTACTTTCGTGTCGTGTTCGTTCATTCGATTTAGTTGTTCACTTGAAATAGAGCTGCGCTTCAACGTAGTCGATATGATTATTTTTCTTTAAAAACGAAGATTTTTAATGAAAATTAAAATTCAATGTCCGGATAATTTGAAGTCGCTAGTGTACTCTTTGCAAGCTATACTTTAACACCCTTTCGGCTTTATACATGTATTACGTAACACTCTGTATTGTATCTGATGACATGTCACTTTAAATTAATTTTCAGGAGAAAAGAAACATTATCTTATTTTATATTTTTATGGTTACTCTTCTCGTCAAAATGTTACTTTTTGAGCTGCCTTGTGTTACTTTTAAATATCTATCACTGGCAACAATGCCCACGACGGACATGCCAACATGTGGAGCCGTGAGCTTAATGTCAACTAATCGTAAGTGCTACGAAATTTTTTCTTTTCTGAAGCTCTACATGTTCGTCATTCCGCGGGATCACGAGAATGTACTGGGAGTATTCGCCTATATTCGTGTAGTCCCGTGCATATTTGGCATGTCTCGCTTATTTCGTAGACTATGTAGAGATGTATTAATTTTATATTTGTCTTCCTAGCGCTTTTTCCTGTAATTCGTTTGGGGTACACTTGACCATGATCCAGGATATTAGTATTTTAGGTAATTACATTAGAGCAGCTGCCATCACCTCTGTGACCCTGTTTACAGCAAAAGGTACCAGATTAGCGATATTACACCGATGAATCGATATAATATCGACGCATTTCACACCTACCACATCCTTAATATGCGAGAATGTAAAGCGTCTACGAAAGTCCCGGCAAAAGTTTCACCGGAAGTTTCGGCGAACATGTGGAGTACGCTTTTAAGTAGAGCCTAATTATATTTTATTGGAGTAGAGTCTATTCGAATTTCGTATTTTGACCACATTCTACATGATGGGGTCAAGATAGCGGCGTACTATCAGAGATCGGCGTTACCGCAGCAGTTCTATTTAAGTCCTACAGACGTACCGCCGATCTCCGATAGTACGCCGCCATTTTGATGCAATTGAGTTTAAAACAATTGCAACAAGACAGTTCTGACTCTGACTTGCTGCGATTGGTCCTTACTCCATTGCATCAAGATGGTGGACTCGGCGTACTATAGGAGATAGGCGGTACCACTCCTACTATTGGAGCTCATGGTAAGCCCTTAACTGTTTCCTGTTGCACCACACCCCGAATTCGGTTTGACAAGTGACATACTTTAATCAAATGTATCCGAACGTATTAGTTTTATATGGTTGGTAGCATGTCGTTCCACCTCGAAGCTCGTGATAGGCTGGCTGGAAAAAGCGGCTGACTCGCGGTGTGATCTGTCGTGTTGTGTCTGAAATGTTTGAGAATAATGTTGAAATAGTAATTTATTGAATTTTAGGATACACCTAGTAATAACATAATTATTAAGTATCATGTTATCACGGCTCTTGCGACAATTGCTCTTTGTATTGATCCACATAGTGGTGGGCATACTTGTTGCTGGTCAAAATGTTTATCACCGATTTTGGAATAAATTGAGAGTTTCCTCAAGGGACGAGGTGACTAAAAGTGATATACGAATGTTGCTACAATGTGTGCCAAGATTTTCCAAAAAGTTGAAGCATTTAGTGGTGATAGCTGACACTGATCTCCACCCTCTATGCGAATTGGCTCGCGTTGTTATCTGGAGTCTCATAGCCGGGATTCCTTATGTCAGCTTCCACGATATTACCGGTATGTAAACCCAACGTTACAGTCCAAAAAATTTTGGGCTATAAGTATGTTGCAAGGCTACATGGGCTACTCCGGGTCTAATCAATTATTGTCATGATAAGAGCATAGAAGTACTGTTCTGGCCAATTATTGACGAAAACTCGCCTCTTAAAGTAATACTTCTGTTGTACAATATTACTTTTTTATTTTTTTATTTACAGGGTCATTGAAAGAAAATGAAGAAAAATTTTTCCTTGAAGTTGAAAGAAAAAAGAAAGGGATACCGGGGTGCATTAAATGGTCAAATAAGCCAGATTTGAATGGATATTCTAACGGGACTCGAGCACATACTGTGATTGTCCACATACTAACAGCTGATGATGGTCGGCCTAAAATTGTGCAATGCATACAAGATATTGTTCAGGAAAAAATTCAGTGCAATAGAGAGTCTACTGAATTTACAGTCCAAGAATTCCAGGATGCCCTTGATATGGTATATCCTACAATGCCAGATCCAGAGATAGCTATGTATACTGGACGTTTATGTAGTACTTATGGTTTGTTGCCTTGGCAAATAAGGTTAACAGAATTTATACAGCTGTCCCTAGACCATAGTATACATATTAATGATTTTGTAGGTGCTTTGCATAAGTATAATAAATGTGATCAGAGATATGGTAAATAAAATTAATCAATGTTTAGTGAATATACCTGCTACAAGAGAAATTCAAAAGGTATCAAGAACAGTCAGTCGCTAACATATAACATCAAACTTAACTTTTTTGAGTTTTTCGTAAGTTTATTCACAACAAAAACTCGTACAGTGGACTGTCTACTGCTGGACTTGAGCCCACTCCACATCAGTGAATAGTTTTGCCATAGTCTCTACACTTGGCAGGCAAGTTGGAGATTCCAACGGTTGTTGTGTAAGTGATCCTAACTTTATAACCACCACTTTTTAAATATCTCTTGTAATGGATGTGTTAGGCCTAAGTTATTGAATGATAGTCAATAGCAATTATTTATTAATTGAGTTGTAGACTATTTAGCAATTTATTTTCCATTTTTAATGTAAATATGTACAAAGTAAATAATTTTGTAGTACTAAAAATCTTTTGTTAATGCTTTAGGATGCTGTGATAGCACAATGATGTTACAATATGTATCCTAAAAATTATTGTGCCTATGGCCCCTTACCAATGGTTATATTTTTTAATTAAAAAATCCATTTCATTTATGTATTATTATTTTTTATCAGTTCAAAAATATTACTTGCTAACTAAACTTGCTTTTGGAGGTTTAGACTTTAGTCACAGAATTATTTTACCAACACAACATTATTATACCAACTGGCCTCTTTGGATTCGGTGCAAAAACGTGCACAGAAGATAATTTGTGACCCGCAATTGATTGAGGCTAAGCTGCAGAGCCTCGAGCATTGGTGTAGGGTTGCGTGTCTGTCGGTCTTCTACAGAGTGTGCGAAACAGTTGCACGATTTTCTTGGTGCCACTAGGCATTGTTTTCCCAAAGTTACCTGACCAAGTACAATATTAATATACATTTCTACCTATGTCAATATTAATAACTATACCTAGCTTATGTTTTTTACCATTAATCAATCATGACATTTAGAGGTTCCAATCCAACCAATATCTAATTCCTACTTCCTCTCCTTACTAATATAAAAACGTGAAACTTATGTGACGATACAACATCATACCCATACACAGTTGACATCCCACCATCTCGTGTGTGCTCATCAGTTTGCATGCTGGTCGGTATTAAGTAAATTATCTTCGGCGCAGCTTAGGACTGAAATTCTGCCTGCGTCAAGCCACATAAGTCCGCCTGGTGAGTACCACCGCCTTATCTGTTTCTGCCACCAAGCAACACTGTTGCTTACGTACAGTGGTGTAGCTTGCCTTACAGGGGCATTAATGATACTAGACATACCTATACAGGGTGTCCCGTAAGGTTACGATAAGTTGGGATAGGGTGATCGAGGAAGTCACTAGGGTCACTAGAAAAATATAAAAAAAAATCGCTCTTGGATATTTTTAAAATTATGACAATTTTTGTTTTTTATCAAAAATTGAACGCCCGTTGAGCCTATTTCATTAACTGTGACTACAAATATTGCTTCAGAAAAAATAAAAATCTGTTATGTAAACGTAAATAACCTTTCTACAATCTGAAATAAAAAAAACAATACATATCTGACCAATATCATAAAGAAAATCATGTTTTTCCCTTGCCAAGGACTTAACAATTACGATTTCACTCAACTTTATCAGATTGTCCTGAAAAAAAAATGTACTATGCAACTCTGGCAAGTTTCTTCAAAAGTTAGCTTATTTTATCAGCATTCTAAAATGGTATAACACTTATTTGGTTAATACGACAGCTAAAATAAATTTTCAGGAACAGTACCCTAATCTTGAATGAAAAAAAAAAGAAGACGCTAAAACTTAGTCCCAAATTCGTATGGATTTTTATGTCTATGTAGTCTACAGTCTAGACTCTAGGCCAAATGACATACGATTTACCCTGTGACAAGAAAAATAACCAATACTACATTGACATAACACGTTCAATATCAAAGCTTGACATGGCCTAGACTGTAATTTTGTAAAGAAAATTATGATTGAGTGAATTTGAATTGGTAATCTAGTTGTGTTTTAGGACGATGCCATATTAATTCATTATATCAGTGAATCCATAATCAAGTGTGATAATATTCATCATCATTTCAGTCCATAGACGATTACAACGATTTTTTTACAGTTAACGTTTTAAATGAAACTGAATAAATAAGACAAAAACTTAATTATTTATTCAAATACCTAATACAAATTTAGTCGTTTTCATTTAAATTAGATGCTCAAAGTGTTTTCCACCAACATAAATACACGCCCTACATCTTTTTAAGAATGATCTAGAGATATGACGTGCAAATCTTCTATTGTTAATAGTATCCGCGGCCTCTGTTATCCTCATTCTCAGCTCCGTCATATACTGCACAGGTTTTCCATAAACTATTTCTTTAATTGTTCCCCAGTAAAAAAATTTTTAACGGGTTTAAGTCTGGTGAACGAGCCGGCCACGGTATAGGACCGGATCGTCCCATCCACCTATCAGTGTATTCGTTATCTAGGAACTGCCTTACAGGGCGTGCGTAGTGTGCCGGACACCCATCATGTTGTAGCCACATACTTCTTAATGTGTTCAGCGGCACATCTTCTAACTGATTTTGTAAGAAGTCTAAATAGGCCTCGCCAGTGAGTGCCTCTGGTAACTCGAACGGTCCGATCACTTTCCCGTTCAGTATGCCAGTCCACATATTAACTTTAAAACGGTATTGACTTCGATCTTCTCTCATCAGATGAGGATTCTCGACATCCACTCATGTAAATTATGTAGGTTCATGTACCCGACCTTTTTAAACGTAGACTCGTGAGACCACAATATTTTATTAAAGAATTGTGGGTCTTCGCTGTGCATTTTTAACATTGTTCGACAGAATGCGAGTCTCGCGGGATAGTCACGTGGTAAGAGACCTTGTACTCGTTGCACATGGAACGGGTGTAACTGATTCCTTTTTAATATTCTATGGGCTATAGTTTTTGGTATTCCTGTACTGGCCTCAATTGCTCGGACTGAAATACTCGGGTCTTCCTCGATGGCTTGAAGCACTTCTTCTTCATACGGTAACGAAGGTCTTCCTTCAACATTGGTTTGATGAGGAAATTGACCCTCGGATAATAATCGGTGCACATTTTGGAAGACACGGTAATCCGGGTAACGTGCAGCATTCAGGTATCTCTCTCGATAGAGTCTAGCTGCGGCACTAGCACAACCTACATCTGCATTCACCATAAATTAGATGCATGTCAGCATATTCCTGCGTAGTGTAAGTATTTGGCATGGCGGTAAAGTATCTTCACTATCACACACGATTAAACCCAGTCCTTGAGAAAGCCGGGTCGTTAGATAGTACGAGTAGAAATCAAGTCCAGTAAGCGAAGCAAAGTAGTTAGTACGAAATAAACAGAGACGAATACGAAACGGTGCGCAGTAAACAAAAGAGCTTAACGTACTGATGAGTGGTTTGAATTGATTGAACTGCTTAAGTATTGCAAATAACTTATTACCTGTCTCACTACCTCTATTAACAATGTATTGTCCTTAAAACCGGTTTCGTCAAACTAGCTTTTCTCTTGATTTTGGGGTGCATTTCTCGGAATTTATTTTTTCTGTCGTATTATGAATTAACTAAATAAGTGTTATACTATTTTAGAATGGTGATAAAACAAGCTAACTTTTGAAGAAACTTGCCAGAGTTGCATAGTACATTTTTTTTTTCAGGACACTGATAAAGTTGAGTGAAATCGTAATTGTTAAGTCCTTGGCAAGGGAAAAATATGATTTTCTTTATGATCTTGGTCAGATATGTATTGTTTTTTTTTTTTTTTTTTTTCAGATTGTAGAAAGATTATTTACGTTTACATAGCAGTTTTTTATTTTTTTCTAAAGCAATATTTGTAGTCACAGTTAATGAAATAGGCTCAACGGGTGTTCAATTTTTGATATAAAACAAAAATTGGCATAATTTTAAAAATATTTAAGAGCGATTTTTTTTTATATTTTTCTGGTGACCCTAGTGACTTTCTCGATCATCCTATCCCAACTTATCGTAACCTTACGGGACACCCTGTATAATATATCGAGCGCGGTCCGGCTCTGTCTGGCATTGTCGGGCACGGTCCGGTCGTGGTTGGCTTGGGGTGGCTTTGCTGTGGCCATGGGGCGGCCAGCGTGTCACTGTGTGCTTCCTTCCTACTTTCCTACCCCCCTCCTTTTTGAAGATTGAAAGAGATATTTAATGTCCTAATCAATAAATAAATTTTGAGTTTGAGGGCCCCCCCCCGTATCAATAGCTGTCTAGGTTGTAGGGTTGACCTAGTTGCTAACTTAAGTCATGATTTTAGCGTAGCGAGCACTACGTTTTTGTTCGAACAATAGACTCTTTAAAAACTAGGCGTACTCGAAATTTCTGATATATTGGTCATTGACTTGGCTATATTAAAACCTTGCGTGGTTATTATGGAAATCATGTTATTGAATGAGCGAGCGCAGCGAGCTCCAAATTTTTGTTATTTTCCCTATAAAACACAGCGATTTTAATAAAAATAACACAAAATCAATAAATGGACGATAGCGGAGATCTAACATTTTTTACATTCTGGTTCGGAGAGAAAGATATTGTATAATTCAATGAAATTCGCGAACAATTAACTCGATATTTCTGGCAATGTGGCTATCAAAACCTTCCATCATTAACTTGAAAACACACAAATTCGAAGGTCGTGAGTTTGTGGACCAAGACGAAGTTATTATGAGCCAGGTCCACTTAACCCACCAATGAGGAAAGAACGGAGTAAGGAGTTTCTAAGTCTGGACCCCACCGATAGTGGTGAAATAGGAGATTTTCAATATGAGACCAACATTTTTGTCATATATGCCATCATAAAGGCGTGGAATAAAATGGAAGGAATAAAAACGGATTGTATCACTTGTTACATAGTTAAGTTCCGGTTTAAAGGATGAGGTAGCCTGCGCAATCCTTACAGTGACAACGCACCTGCGGGATTGCGTTTTTGTTGCCTACAACCTACCTAATTGCAGATATGGGCGACAACCGACAGTTGCTGCTTACCGGGGTGGTGGGCTGTCAGGTCGGGTTCGTAGCAACTCGTCCCATTAGTAGCTCATCACATTCTTGCCAAATCCTGGATCATGGTCAAGGACCCCACTCCCTCGCGCGCGAGACCTTTTGACAGAGCACAACCGGGACAACGCCAAGATGACTCAGTTGTCAGTGGATGGGACGAGTTGCTACAAACCCGTCAGCTCGTTTATAACTGAGTCATCATCATCGTGGCGTTATGTCCCGGTTGCCCCCCGCACGGCACGCGAGGGCCCAGGGTCCGTCTTCCTGCTACTCTTGGCCCAGCTCGCTCGGTCTTCGGCTCGTTTATAACCGAGTGACTAGCTTAAAAAACTGATAAAATAATCGGATTTGGGCGCACAATGCCACATCGGAAAGTATATTCTCAAAATGTCCTACTATTCTCAGAATGTGTCGTCAAAGACCTTGTCCAGACGGGGCGAATTCACCCCGAATCGTTTTGTACTAATTCTCCAACACGCGTTGGCGTGGTATGGGTACCAATATATCGCGTCCAGAAGCAACGTGCAAATTATAATAGACAATCGCCGCGAATTCGCCTCGTGTGGATAAGGTCTACGCGCGAAATACACACGAGAGACTCGCCACTAATTCGCCCGAAAAGGTCACTTTCGCAAAACATCACATTACATTAAGAAAAGCACAAAATAAAAAAAAGACCTTCCAAAACGTTATATGTAATTTAGTGGTAAGTAGATGTGATATGAGAGTTCGCGGCCGAAGGGGGCTTATATCAATTACAGGATCAATTCTGGAATGAGGAATTTGGGTAGCTAAACCTAATCTGTGGGTAGAGTGGACAAAATCGTAACTAAAATGACAGATTGAACACCCTCCATCTGAACAAATGTAGTCGGTCGTACTAATAAATGACACAATAATTCAATTGTATAATAAAGTTTATTGGAATAATGCATGGGATGCTAAATGCATTAATATATTTATGTACATAATCACTAAGATTTATTTACACCGAAGCAAGCACACTACAGCAACACCTGCAAGGAAAAATTAAAATAATATATCACAGCCTCTGTTTAGCTTATATTCAAAGTAGATTTAACAATGATTCGTTAGAAATAGAATCAGCTAACATTACATAAGTACAAATTAAGTCAGAGAAATTATTCTTAACTAATGGGTTTTGGAGCATTTCAAAGACATAAAAAACACAATGGGAAGAAATTAGCAAAAAATCTTGTAATGGACATTTGGTTATGGTGGACTCGTGGTTTAAGGTGGACTAGCTCGCTGGTTTCTCTTTTGTCTATATGTGAGACATGAGGGCGCACGCGCGGTAGAAAGAGGTGCCATAATTAGATGCGCAAATTTTTGGAATTCATCATGTTAGTCATAGTTTTGTGTTCAGTTCAATAACTTTGTTATTCGGTGACTGCACCGACTCGAGCAAGGGTTAAGACGTGAAGCAGCAATGCGTGCGCCTCATGTCTCGTGAAATATAGCCGCGACCACAGTACGGTACGGCCCACCCTAAACCATGGTTTTACTGGTACTGTAAGTAACATCTATAAACTAATGTATGGTGCATCATATGCGTGTATGGGGAGGTCGTGTGTCACACAGTCTAGAGTAAATAAAGTAGTACAACCTTGCGCCGTGTACCCACGTTCACCGGCGGTAGCGGTGGCGGCTGCCGCTGCGCGAGCGCCGCCGCTCGTCCCTACTGCGCTCATACCTCTCGTGGCGCTCGGAGCGCTCGGATCGCTCGGAGCGGTCACGGTCGCGTTCGGACCGCTCGGAGCGGTCGCGGTCGCGCTCGGACCGCTCGGAGCGGTCGGGGCGCTCGGAGCGGTCGCGTTCGGAGCGGTCGCGCTTGCGCCCCGACCGGGACTCGTAGCTCACGGACCGCGAGCGTTTCGAACGCTTCCGCGGCCGGTCGTCGTCGTACTCCTCCCTATATTTACTATCCTTATGCGACCTCTCGTAATCCTTGCGAGAGGACTTGTGTCTATCGTAGTGGTCGTCCTTCTTCGATTTCGTCCGCTCGGATCGCTCGTACTCGTCGTGCTTCGATCTCGAGTGGCTCTTATCGTCCTTGTGCGATTTCTCCTTTTTGTGTTTCTCCTTTTTCGATTTCCGAATCGAATCGCTGGAGCTAGAGGTGCGGCGTTTGCGCTTCTTCGCATGTTTATGGGATGGCTTGTGCTCCGGTTCGGTGGACGCGGTCTCGCTAGAGCTGGAAGAGGAGTCTTCCTCCGAGTCGCTGGTTGTGGAAGACGAACTCCCCTTCGTGGCTTTTTCGTTGCTCTTGGCGGGACTGGGCGTGCGGTCACGCTTGCTCGACTTCTTTGTCTTCTCCTCGTATATAACGTCCAGCCTTCTAGCCGTGTCGTTGGATTTATGGTTGTTTCTCTTGTCTTTAGACGGACGACGCTCTGGTAGTTTTTCCGGAGTTTCGCTCTCTATAGGCGGGGGTGTTGCCGAAGACCCTAGAATAGAAAAGCCATTTGAGACGTCCTATTCTTTAAATCTAGTTAGGTGATGGCGAACTGTAATTTCCTAATCAAATGCTTGGATCATGGTCAAAGCAGACACCGGGGCCTCGCGGGGGCGCGCGAGATCACATGATCAACACACAAGATCGCACGGACGGATTAGGCACAAGGCAAAGAGCCACATTCGCAAAATGTCTGCTCTCAACAAATCATATCCCATTACCGACTAGCTTCCTTTGGCTAAAGTATAGATGGGACATTCCGAGAATGCGACATTTTGCGAAAGTGGCACTTTGCTAATGTGGCGTTTTGCGTTGCGATATGACGTTTTGAGAATAGGGTCATTTTGAGACTATGATATTTTGCGAAATTATAATGGGGTCGTCTTGTGAATGTGGCAGTGTGCGCCTAATCCAAACGGAGGATCACCTGCAAGGCCTGAGTGAATATGTGAGTTGAGGTGGAGTGAAAGAGGATCGCGCGTCGATCAGTTACCAGGTGTGACGTCTGTCAAAGACTTAACCATCACCTACAGAGTAGAGGAGCAGTCTGGTGTCCGGCAGAGTAGAATAGTACTAACCCCTTACACATGTAGGTGACGTAGAAGGCGACTAATGTTTTCGAGGCAAAAAATCTAAGAGTCTCCATAAGCTGGAAGCTCACTCGCTCTTTCATAGTTTTCTTTAATAAGTTCGCTCCAGTTCTTTTTAGACTAAATTCAACGAATAGTACGAATCGAAATTTATGCACATTTATTTTGAACCGGCCAACGTATCACTCTGTGTTTCCTTCCTACTTTTCTACCCCTCTCCATTTTGACAATTAAAAGAGAAATGTCTGGAGAGTTTGAGTGGAGTGTTATGGGGTGTGATGAAGAGAGCAGTGTGTACTCACTATGGTGCGCGTGATGCGTCGCATGTGCGGTTTCCCGCGGCGGCGTGTCGGCGTCGGGCTGCTCCTCGCGCTCGGCGCGACGAACTTCCGCTTCGATGTCGCGCGCGGTTCGCTCGAACTCGTTCTTCTTGCGCTTTATTAGCTCCTACGACGAGACTGGGTTACTGTACGGCTTAAAACTAGTTACAGAAGCTTCGATTTGGCTGGAGCGGACCAATCGTCAGTTGCAGTCGATACCAATCTTTACAGCACGGCTATCACAAGTGTGCCCGCGACACAATTCGCGTCGCGAGCGAGCGTTTGTTTTCTTCTCTCAATACTATGATTAAATAGAGATAGCAATATCTATGTAGCGCCTTTTCTCGCTTATCGCGCTCGAGAGTTATTTGTGCTAGCCGTAACGAGCATAAAATAACGTCGCTTTTGGGTGCGGGAGACGTGGTCGGACCAATGTCGGCTCGCCCGCGTATCCGAATTAATCCAAAAGCGAATTTATTTTGTACAATGTAAGGATTTGTATCGACTGCATCTGGCGGTTGGTCGGCTCCAGCCAAATCGGAGCGTCTGTTACTAGTCTAAGGGACCGCTTATACAGGGCTAAGTGCTGGGAGAAGCCACAAGACATTGAGCTGCTCGAAAGAACAATGCGAATGTCATAAAAAGCAATCTAACGAAATTATACAGTTCCAATATTGGAGTGGTTTAGTAGGGTATCGCAGCAATTCGCCCCGTGTAATGGCCCTCACTGTAGGGCCCTGCGGTTGATGTGAAAAAGCTTAATTTTGTGAGTCGTGAGAGGATTTCGATCGCCCAATCTAAATTGTAAATTGTTTAATTTTTGACTAAAATTCTGCGACACGCAACTCGCACAGTTACGCTCTTGTGGCGGCAGCACGGATTTAACATAATATGAAATGAAATGGGGTATCTCCGTGGGCCAGCCAGGGGATTTGCAAAAATATAGCACCGGTGCCTCTGACGTGCGCACCAAGAACCTATTGTACTAAGTATTATTACCACAATTAAAGCACCCCCAGCGTTAGCAGTAATATTCCCGTAAAAAACAGAAACCTTAATGTCAAATGTTGATGTTCTGCTATAATGTTCATGGAGACGGTTCGCTAAACTGAGCTAGCGCACTTTCGC
Source organism: Blastobasis adustella (assembly GCA_907269095.1). NCBI lineage: Eukaryota > Metazoa > Arthropoda > Insecta > Lepidoptera > Blastobasidae > Blastobasis > Blastobasis adustella. The sequence goes on from OU026130.1 coordinate 12,340,224, forward strand.
ACAAGGTACAGAAATATGTATTTTTCTACAAATTATAGGTACACATAGTTGGTACATTTTAACAGTTACGTACAAAAAACTTATTTGAAACGATAATGTGTCTGCAATGCAAAACGAAGTTTAATTTTTTAAACTCAAATTAACCTCCAAATGTTTATTAAATCGTAGCTTTCCTGCAGTTAATTTTGGTAAGTTTACAAACTAATGAACCTTAGAAATAATAAAATGAACAAAAAAATGTTTTTTGTCTGATTACAAATTTGGCTAATTTCAAGAATTTTCCACCTTGCAGTCTTGGAAGGCAGATTTTAGCCAAAGTAGCCCATCAAGTGCTACTTTAAAATGATTATGAAATCTGAGAGTCTGGAAAATTCTTGAGACATACTTAGGAACCTTGATACATACTTAGGAAATCACGTGTTTAAATTTTTAATTTCAAGTTGAAAATTTAGATTAGGTATAATTCATCAACCGTAAATTTTTCACTTTAAACCAATATTTTTATGATTTCCTTCAAAGTTATGAAGCTGATTATTTTAAGCATAAAAGAACAATTCAGTTGCAAAAAGAAATATTTTGAAAGATTCTCCAAAATTCAGAAAAAACGTAACTCGAAAAGTATGAAAAATCGCGGAACATACATGGGGGTGATTCGGATACCTCAAGGGGTGCTCTATCTCTGGACTTGATGGACGCTATTTTTTGGGACACCTGTATAATATCTAATAATATAGATAAATAATTTATTTCAGTAAATTAGTTACGGATAGTACTCATTATCATTTTCCAAAACATAAGTTTGGCCGAAAATGCAATTGGACAGCTGACCCTGAAACTAGATAACTGTGATATCAAGGTCAGAAAATTAAAATACTTTATTTCTCGTTTTTCCGTGTCGCATGAGTACCATCATTAAAAAAACTATGGGTGATAGGGAGTGCCACAATCGATACTACATTTTGAACTATTAACCAAACCAATCAGTTAAGTTGTAAATATTTAGTAAATGACACAAAAAATTAATGTATTATATTTACTTCGTTGCCACTCAGCGCAGGCACGACGAACATTCTAGTACCTATGTGTATGATGTTTAACGTTTTTATTTGCACAATCTAGTTGAAAAAAGCTTAAATAGACCTAGGCATGCACCGGAAGTAGCTGGGTAACGTACACACGATATTTAACTTAATAACTTTATACATAAAGCTATATCTAGCCTGGAACGTCATGCGTAAAAAAAAACAATTTCTAAGAGTGACACTCTTAAGCGGTAGACGGATAACCTTGGAAGTCATTGCTGACATTTACCTGTAACTGGTAATCATTGAGCTCGTCCACTTCCTCTTCTGGCGCGCTGTCCTCGCTGCTGCTCTCGTAAGCTCCCAGTCCTGCGACACAGCGGCGTCATAGAAAAATGGGTCAGAGACACGCCACGTTAAGCTTGGTCACTTATAACTACAGAATAGAGAGATTCCTCCGTGATCTAAAAGGATCCTAAAGAATAAGCTTTAAGTACCTATCACGAGACATGGCATGGATTGATACGAATGTTCGAAGGAATGCTATATTATTAGTACAGCAGGCAATTATTAATTAAATTAAAAATGCAATATAATTTGTTGTCCTCGGACTGCTAAAGCTTGGAAACAAAAACAAACAATGGCTAAACAGGTGCTGAGGGGTATATTACTTAATTACATTACTGCCAAATATGGTATGCTATAATGTACAAAAAGTGCAGGAAAATGTCTTGATTATATCAAGGTTTCCCTTTTTAGCATTATTTTAGAGAGGTGCCAGACTTTCGTAGAGACACAAAGGGTCACCTGATAGAACTAATCGTCAATTTGAAAATCTACCCTTTGGTTACTGACGTACTGATTTTAATGGTATGTCTTTGACTAATGAGTGACTGAGTCCTTTTTGTATCGGAAAAGAAACAATTTGTTTTTGTCAATTTTTAAATACATTGAATGGGAGTTCATTAGCTAATTAGATTCAATACAATTGTAATTGTTGTTTTCATTCCTTAATGACCTATATTGCGTTTAATTTGATTCACGAAAGAGTACTTAACTAAACACGGATGATTATTTAAATTAAATTCTTGTAATAAAAATGACTTTTTAAAAACAATCTCACAGTTACACCAAGAGAAGTATGAGAAAATATAACTGAACACATTTACACGTGACATTCAAGAAACATACAATGCAATATAATTCTGGGCGTTTCTTACCAATTACTCGCACAACACACAGTTTACTTTTTCTAACACTCTTTTTTATTCATTATTGTAAAGTTACCAACTTGTTTAATCTTTTACTTTGAGCTGAAATAAAAGGGTGTAGTGGCATAAATTGTAGCTTGCTTCGTATGATAAACTGTTAAATTTTGATATTTTCTATACAAACGTTGTAACAAAAGGACAGAAAGCCCACTCTGTGACATACCGAATTTGTAATTTTTCCTAGCCACATATCTCCATTAGTAATGACATTGAAATGTCTATTGCAGTCAAAGAATATTTTCTCAACTATCTTCAACAGTCGGATATTGACGAAACACAATTTCAGTGACGTTTTAATACTGTTTTTTAGCTAGAGAAAACGTTGAATTTGAGATGTCACAGAGCAAGAATCGCCCTTATGAAGGAAAGCGGCAACAATGTTACGATTCATACATTCAGGTTTCATGCAACGAAAATGCAGAACCGTAGTTGCAATCGCCGATTAGATATCACATAATGTCGAATATAATGAGAGCATAGATATTAAGCTACAATTTACGTTGCAAATGGAAATATTATGCAGCCACTTCAACGTTTCAAATCACACTACGCGCTATAATTCAGAAGCCACATTTGACGTTTTAGAATGCAAACCCTTTTAGATTGAAACTTCAAATGTTACTCAAAGTCAACTCTGGTGCCTATGTAGTTCGAATGGTAGTAGTACGCGTGCTGCAGTATATTCCAGTGTAGGGAGGTGTTTAGGAGCGGTAGGGGCGTTACTTACCAAGCCCTGAGGCGATGGCGGCCAGAGCTTTTGACTTGCTTGCCTTGATCGCGTTGAGTCGCGACGCTTTTACCATATAAATAAAACCAACATTAATCACACACACATGTATTCACTTCTCTGGCAACATCTGAAATAAGACTTTGTTAGGGATGAGTTTTGGGTGACACAGTTCGTTCTTCGCCTGCATTGGGCCGGTTGGACAATATTAAAAACACAGTTTGTAGTTGTAGTTGTACACAGTCTTAGCGCGGTTAACGTTCGTATATAATGTCTTGATATGGGCCGGTGTTTCGGGCGGCCTAAGCCTATATGTGTGGAAATACCTTGTGCGGTGGTATATCGGGCCAACTCTTCCTGGCTCACCATATGAATCTCCTGGTCGGTCACCTCCAGGAGGATCTCAGTGAGCGACCGCCGGACGGTCAGCATCTGTCGAACGGTGCCAACATTGTTACGGGTTAATACTCAGTACTCTAATGTTTATTGGTTCAAAATTACATTACATATCAATACATATAGATATTTTTACAATTATATTGAGCACTGAATATTTCACTAATACAGTGCCCAACAAGCACTGAAATATTGAAAACCTTAAAGAACTAGGTTATGTTGGTACTTCTAACTAATTGTTCCATTTGATAAGTCTTATAATTTAAAATATAAATAGATTGTATGGCTCGTTCAGGTATTAAGATCAGATCTGTGTGTGGAGGACTGAACTCTTAATTGTTTTTAATTTACAAAATTAACTCCATTTAAGACACCCCAAACATAGTTGTCAAGAAGCCCATTTCGATAGATGCCATACTTTCTTGTGCCAACGACATAAAGCTCATTTAAGTCGTGCATACTCTCTAACACAAAATGACCTTTACATCGTGGCCAAAACGAAATGACACCTGTCAAAATGGGCTTGCGCACACAATCCCCCCTCACCACTTCCTGCAATATCTCCTCCTTGGTCTTCCTGGGGAGCGGCGGGGGCGCACGGCGCGGGGAGCCCTCCGCCGAGCGCTCCCTGGGAGGGGGGGAGGGCTCTACGGCCGCCCCCGGGGGTGACGGGGGGGCCTCCTCCTTCTCGGATTCTTGTTCCGAGTCTGTATCCTGGAATCGAGACGGTGTTTTAACCCTAGATGCAAAGAGATATTATAAGTTTAACTGGTATGCCTATGGGATAATAGTACATAGCTACCAAAAAGATGGACAATTATGTATAATCTAGAGAGGCATAAACATGAATTTTTAAATATTTACCGTATCACACGACCTAATAAGCATATTTCCAATAGGTATTTAAAGCATTCCTAAGCACTCGCTAGATGGCGCCGCGATAAATTTGGTAATTGAAGATCGCTTGAAATAGGTACTTAGCAAAAAGGATGTAAACACGGAGTACGTTGTACTGGATAATATTGTATTTATCAATTGTTTTATACAATTTAAGTTTTAAGTTAATTATTGCAAAGAAAACAAACATCAATTTGATTGAGTCAGTTCGTTTCATGGACGCTGGGATCTAGAATGGACGTAATTAAATATGAAATGTTTGTATTAAGATGGAACATAGTGCCGACTTATTTCGGTACCTATTAGTTGGCTGCATAATTGCCACAATCATACAGATTAAAAAAATAAGGTACTAAAATTATGAGAGCGCCATCTATTGATGCTTTTGAAACCAACTGACAGTACCTGCTGGAAAACTGCTCATTGAACAAAATTCATCATAATTTTAAATAGGCATAACGGTTTACAACAGCAGGATTAGAGCTCGCAGTGTTTAATTGCTGGTTTACATTGGTCAGGGACAGCGGCGTGTGACAGTGATAGTGATAGTGATATGACGCTCTACAGACTCACTACTGTTCGTTCGGTTTACACCGGTGTAGTTTCTCACTTGTTAAATATGCTAAACATTTAACCAATGTTAATCAGCCGTAAAATACACAATATAACTTTAAAAAGACGCTGTTGTAAATTTTTTGGCCTACAGAGGTCCTCGATGGTTGATAGCCTTATAAGTTGATGGGAATTGGTGTAATATTCTACTCCACAAACAAACATACAGACTAAATGAGTCCCAAATTCTACACAGACGAATATTGCAGGGAGACAGCTACTAAAATATATGTTATAATTTAGATACATACAAATTTGCTTTTGGCAGGCATCACTGGTTGCCCACCAGCCTCTGCCTTCAACCTTTCTAATTCTTCCTCCTCCAACCTTTTCTGTTCTTTCTCGGCTTCCTCTCTAGCTTTGTTTTCTTCCTCGCGTTCTATCGCCCGCTGTTTTTCACGTTCCATTTTCTCTAGACCTGTGTAGAGTATGATATAAACATTAAATTCGGATATTAGAATGCCTAACTTATATAAGGATGAATCTCTGTCAAGCCTGAGGAGTCCATCTGGATGGATGGGTACCAGCACCTGACCTTCTCCATGCGACTAGTCAGTGCTTGCCAGACGAGTATAGTTTGCCTTGTTGTCTCAAGCTTTGCTTACTTTGGGGCTATAACAGAGTATACTCGTCAGCAGTACGGGAGCACACTTAATTTCATTGAGCTAGTACGGGATAGCCATATTCAGTTCTTAGAGCTCGCATTGAAAAAGGTTATCATTAGATTGTATTTCTTTACCAAGTATTAAGCTTGAGCGTAATCACAGGCATAACGCGTACCAGCTCGATCCTTACTGTCTGCATCTAAGTAGTGGTGACCACTTTCCATCAGGTGCCTCACTAGCCTGGGCCTCGAGTCCGCTAATTTACTTGGCTCGGTTGAATTGTAATTGGATTGCATTAGCAGCTCGATGGCAGTTTTAACTGTAGCAGAATACCAAAAACGGGCCAAACTGCCTTCAGATCATTTCTAAATTAGTGGACTTGACACCCTGTTTACCATATAACATAGGCAAAAGGTATTCAATACAAAATACATTTAACATTGATTGATTATAATTTTTAACGTATACATTATACATGCAATTCATTGAAAAAATTAATAAACACAAAACATAACAACGATTTCACTGTTTGTCATATTTTTCTTTTTTTTATTAAGACTGGAAGTGTCAATCAAGTTTTAATTTTTTAATGGGTACCATTAAGAATTATTACACATCATTCCACCATTATTAGAGAAAAATAGTAACTTTTTTTTTTCTACAATAATAAAATGAATATATATTAACCCAAAAACCCTCATGCAGTTTTCTTTGGTAATAGAACCAAAAACGTAATTCTACCTATGAAATTATTTTCATAGGTAGAATACCTATACTTTTTCCAAATTTCAGCGTTACTTCTTTCGCAAAGGCAAAGCATTGATTAGGCACTTTGACTGTGGGTTGATAGCCAGTCAGGGCAAAGATTTGTAACCACATAAAGATATAGATATCAGACCTTCACGTATCCAAGCCGGCAGTTGCCTGCGTTTCGCGGCATCAATGGTGGGTAGAGGCATGGGCGTCGGCATCACTGCAGGGTGGACCACAGGCGGGATCAAAGGCGGCTTCTCCCTGTATAATGGGTAAAGGTGATGAAAATTTGGTTATGTAGTCATCTTTAAATATTATAGTAAATATTTAGGTTTGGAATTATGTTTTTTGTTAAAATTAGACCAAGATTTTACAATAGTGTGACTGCGTTTGCATGTTTTCAATTAATGAACTCTACCCCTTCCCTATTCCTATCCTTATTTTCATCTATACAAACCTTATCCTGACATACAAACATCAAAATAGAATTAGTCAAATAGGTGTAGCCATTCTGATTTTATGCTCGAATGTACATTTGGCAAATTGATTTGTATCAATAGAGATACTGCTACTAAAATGGTTTCTTCTCTGTGTGATAAAAATTATTTCTCAGCATTAGTTGCCACATAATTTTAATTACTCATAAGTTTGATGACTTATTAGTAGGTTGAGACCTCACAAGATCAAGAAGATTAATTTAGTTACATACCATACAATTTTCAACCTGGCAAAAGTAATTAAATGAATATTTGCATTCATATTTTGCATTGCCTTATTCAGATTTATTTGACAGGACAAAATACCAACATTTGGGAAATGAAAAATGACATTGTCTACTTTAAAAGTATGATATGAACATTTTGAAACCCTTTATTTTGTTAAGCCAGTATTCAAACAAAGCTATAACTTTATTTACCTTGGTGCCCGAATTCTATTGCTCTTGTTTTCTCTGTTCTTGCTTTTTGAGCGCCGATCTCTAGTTTCACGGTTCGAGCGGTTTGATGAGTCGACCTGTGGCTGTGCTGTCCAGTATCCATGCTGGAATGTGGGGGTTGGTCCTGATGTGTACCTGTAAGGAAAGCAGTGACTAAGTTGTAGTTAAACAACATCACTTTACTCATGCCATGCCACTTTACTCGTGCCAATTTGATTTATCTACATTGAAAAATCCATAAAGACAAGAAATTGAGGTTAGTGTTTTTTCATACAGTTTCTGAAAAATATTTTAACCTGTACAATAGACCGAGCGCCGTTTTGTGATGTGACAGCTCTTTCCGTATTGTATCCAATTAGATACACTCTATCTAAGAAAAATACTCTAAGAGTTTAACCTTGGGAAGTCAAATGTTGGTGTTTCAAATATATATTTTAACGTTTTCGACTAGTAACAGAAAGAGTTAAACAACTTAACAACATCTTAATCTAACCTTATTCATAATTTTATAAATATATTTTTTATTGTTAAACAATATCATTAATTTAACCTTAATTACATATTTTAAAGTCTAAACTATCATGAATGTTATTGGTGTCAAGAATATCCACGACAGTTTAAAGTATGTAATGTATGTCACAATGTAACTTACCCTGAAATGGGAGGTGGTCCATCTGGAGGCACAGAATAGCCATCCATCATCGGAGGCATATTCATGGAGGGATCTGGAGCCATTTTGGGATCAACACCTGGACCTTGCCATCCCCAACCTTAGGATTATGAAAGTGTAAATTTGTTAACAAATTCTCAGAGGAAGTGGTTTCAGCTAGCTATGAGTGAGAATCATGTTTAAAATAATTGGGACTACAGTGAGGAGTTATTGTAAGAGCAACATGATACAAGAACAATTACTTGCTCAACTGGATGCCTGATCAAAAATTACCAAATTATCATTGCATGGCAGGTGGCAGCCATGTCCAGCTCACCCTCATGACTACCACATCAATGGACATCAACTGGCTAAACGAAAAATTCATTGAGTTTCTGCATAGATGGTAATTTATTGAACTTTTTGTATTAGCCGCAAATATTAGGTATCTGACTCTAACATTCAGAAGACAACTTTCTACTTTTGTTGCCAGCATCATGTCAAACAATAACACAGCAATGTTATTGCTATGGGGGATTGAGTTGGCTTATGTCTCTGATATATTGGTAACTGTATCCTGAAATTTTAAATGAGTAATACAATTGATAAAAAGTGAAATCTCACACTAGTTAACTCATTCATAGCGGCCACCTCAACAATTGAGTTGTGAGTCTGGCTAGTCCATACAAAATGGGTCCTACGTGAGTGCACGCCGACTCATCTGGCTGGTCCATAAAATCAGACTTGATTGGCATTGGTCCATGCACATGCATAGCACCGACATTGACTCAGCTGACTGGTTGTCCACACATGCGTATGATATATTTTGGCAGCCTTACAGCTATACACACAACTTATCTGGCGGTGCTTGTTAGACCGCGCCTGTCTTTGATATTTGGAGTAGCAACGAGTATTAAAAATAAAGATGTGGTGGCATCATAGTTTATTTACAAGACCTAACCTCTGATAAATTAGAACATAAGCACTGTTAGTTAAAACATAAGGGTGTGGTCCTATCCATATGGAGGAACTGCTTACATTCTCACCAATAAATAATAATAGAGTTAACTCAGACTAGGGTTGCCACCTTGTTTTTGGAGAAAAACAGTATTTTTCTTTTTTAATAGCAAAAATATATAGTACTTTAGGGGCCAACCATTCGTAAAGAAACAGAACATTACCACAGAATCTACAGGGAGAGTCTACCATTACATCCAAATCCTTTGGCAAACATGCTTTTGACGGCCAACACTGCGTAACGTCTCAAACGGAGTGACGCTACGCTACGCTCTTGGCTGAGTTCTCTATAGAATTTGTGGGCAATGGCCCAGTGATTCAAAAAAGTCAGAAGATTCCTCAGATTTGATTATAGTCTAGTGACTGATGGCAAATATAAAATTAGAAAAAAAGGGAAATATGGTAAAAATATAGTACTTACACATTTTTATATTAATTAGGAAATTTATTTTTTGGTAACTTTTGGTTTAGACCAACAATCTACTATTATCTTTGAAGGTATTTATGAATAGCTATAATTAAGATTAATGCTGAAGTATTATATCTGACAAATCTTTATTTATGTCGCAGGAGTGAATAGAAGCATTGGAAGGGAAAGATCAAGACATACCGACCTTACATATTGGGATCAAATCGGAGAAATTTTAAAGGAAGGTCAGGTGAAGAGTTCCTTAAACCAATCATGTATGAAAAGGTTGATGTATGTGGAATAAGCAAGAGACTCAGGACCGTAGCATATGGAACAATGTAGTCTATTCCTACATCTATGGTAAAAAGGCTTGACAATGAATGTTTCATTCTAAAACTCTCTATGGTACGCTGGGGATGCGTTCCTGTTAAATCTTAATATAATAAAGCTTGACAGTTGTATATATAGAATTTTTTAATGAAAATATAGTATTTTCGTAATATAGTATTTTTCAAACTATATTATTTTTCTATAATCTATAGTACAATTGTCTAAAATATAGTACGATACTATAAATCATAGTACGGGTGGCAACCCTAACTCAGACCGAACCTACATAACCAAAAACGGTTAAATGACGCTCTCGAAAACTGATTAGAAATTAATTTAAATAAGGACTAGTTTACCCCACTGGTTCCAGTTGCCCCCCCAGGAGTTGGTGGTTGAATTCCATTCCGAGCCGGCTGGAGGGCCTGAGTTGTCGGCGTGAGTGTCAGGTGCTTCAACTTCCATCGGCGCTTCGCCCTCCTCGGCATCGGGTTTCATAGACGGCGGCGGCGGCGCTATTATCGCCGCCGCCTCCTTCATAGCGATCCATTGCTGCGCTAAAGCTGCCCAGTCAACTGTACTAGAGTCTACATTTTGATAAGCATTCGGGTTCAGAGCCCATTGCGTAGGATATGACGGGTTTGCCGCATCCTTGCCAGAGAACATGATGTACGGTAAAAAGTTTAACTAATGTAACAATTCTTCGTCAACAACGTTCTAACTTTATTTGCACACATTCGAACACTTCTATCTAGGTAATTACAAAGAAACCGATAGAAAAATATGCTAAAATACAGCTGCAATTTCGCTAACCATGATGTTTTTAGGTATTTTGCCATAGACTAGTTGACAGACAGACACAATAGACTAGGAGCATTTTTTTTTTAAATACATTTTTTATCTTTATTTTACTTTTCATTTGCTGTTATTATGACTTTATAAAAACGAAACTTTGCAATGTTTTAGCAAAAATAGGCAAAATCTTGTTTCCTTTATTTTTATTTCATAAAATATGAGTCGCTATGAACATAAGACCTGACATCTGTTGACTCTCTAAAGAAATATAGCTTTTAATTATAATCATAGATAGCGCTTTGAAACGTGTTGCAAAGTTAAATCTACTCCCCGATAGATGGCAGTAAAAGTACACTGTAGGTTCATTCTACTGACTACTTTTAAATTGTGTATGAAATAATTTTCTTACATTACAATACAATATTAAACAAGAAAATTGCTTTCTGCGTCTGTCTGTCTTTCAGTATGTATTCTGATATATCGAACTCTTTCGTATTTTTGCGAACTCTTAAACCGCACAAAGGATTTTGATGCGGTTTTTATCAATGGAGAATTTTGTTCGGAACGTTAAAATTACCCATGTTTTGTATGGCGAAGACTACGAAATTTGGAATTTTCAAAACTTGGCCATTTCCAAGAAAAATTGGTATATTTAGTAGAGATATGCTGACTAGTCGGGAATGCCGACTACTCTTACCATACTTCCATCCATACTTACCATCATCTCATCGCCGCCCATAGACACCCGCAACGCCCGGGGAGTCACAAATGTGTTGTTTATTGAAAGATATGAATGTCATTACGGTCTTCAAACACTGCTGCTGCTCGATCCAAACGTTGTCGAACGAGGCAGGAAGCTTCGTGAAAATCGTACGGTGCTTGAGTGGCATTCATCCAGGTGGCACGGATGGAATATCAGTTTGAGACGGGTTGTATGGTTGTGGGATTTTGAAGCTGGAATCAACCCAAACAATTTCACAGAGTATTACAATACAACCCAATTAACTCCCAGAGCACAGGTGCGCAAAAAAGGTTGTGGGCACGATCACCTGAAACTTATCTTACCCAGTTTCCAAAACTGGAACTAAGTGTCGCTATTTAGAAAAGTCATTTTGTTGTCAACAACAACGACGCTTTTACGGGTCACATAAATTTCTGGCACTGTACAGGTTTTTATACTTTAACTTTTCTATACAACATTAGCCTTGGACATCAATTAGGGTTGTAGGCATGCCCATCGTGCCCATAACGCTGGATCCGCGCTTGCCAGAGCACACATGGGTAGTAATAGTAGATAGACGGTAGAAGACTCTCCGCAAAGCCAGGGGCCTAATTCTTGCGTTTTGACATCTCGAACTCAAAATTTTTTTTAGACACATATCTCCATTAATAATGACATTAAAATGTCTATTGCAGCTATCAAATATTTTCTCAATTATCTTCGACAGTCGTATATTGTCGAAGATCAATTTCAGTGAGTTTTTATACCGTTTTTGGCTAGAGAAAATGTCGAATTTGAGATGTCTGGTAAGACTCGTCATCAATACGGGCCACCCGACTTTGATCGCAATCAAATAGAAGAAGCTGATACTTAGGTGCCCCAAGAGATAGGAACAGTTCTTCATATACAGACTCGACAAACATTTGAATACAGATTAATAATGAGTAGAGAAGAGAGAGATACAGGCATCTATCAGTTGTTTTGACAACTGCTTGCCTGCTTAATGATAATAATAATAATAATATAGGCCTAACTTGCGCTTCATAGAGACGTGAGCGATGTGCTAGGGTGAAATACCGCCTGGCGTCGGCCCATCTTTATTTACAAGTAGTGGACATACATCTAGACTTCGCCTACCCTACACCTACTTTACCCCTACCTACCCTTTTTTTTCTAGGACACCCAACTTTAAAGGAGCTAACTTGATTGGTGACCACAAAATTGGACGTCGTAAGTTAGAAATGTTAACGCCCAGATTCCCGATATTGGGCTTGGCTTTTAGGGGAGTGCCCATAAATATGATAAAGGGGTACTTTTTCAACTGTGTGGAGTATAGACTAGGATATGAACTAGTCATTAGTGCCGACTATTCGGCCAGTCTTTGCCTACTTTACTTTTTTCTTTATCTACTTTTATTTACTAAAGGGTTAATCCATAATTAGGTTTGTTTTCATGAAATAATTTCTCTATAAATCTATCTTTTCTTTTGATTTTGTTTAAAAATTGCGATATTTTGCGATGAATGTCGAGACTCAAAACTGACTAAATTCGACGAACATGTTTGTTTTCTACCAAACGGAAACCATGCCATCTTCTATTGACTATTATCCTCCTTACAGTTTCTTGGTGTTGAGAAATCTCTACTTATCTCATAATCACAGCCCATAACAGTCCACTGCAGGACTTAGGGCCTCTCCCAAGAAAAGGGAGGTGTTGTAAATACAAATGGAAAACGCTGCTGCCCATTGTCCAGTTTACGGAGCCTCTAGGTGTTTTGCCTCGAAAACATTAGTCGCCTTGTAAACACCCACGAGAGTAAAGGGTTGGTACTATTCTGCCACTTCTGCTATTCTTATCTACTTATGCCGATATAAGTATCAAGGCCAAATCAAAAACTGCAGTACTTAAAGTAATCGGCATCCTAACAAAGATTAAGCGGTAGCTTACTAAGTACAAGTTTGGTCTTGTATGGAGTACGGCTGTCTCCTTTGAGATAGAGCAGCCAAATGTCAACTGCCTGTTTTGGATTCCGTGGAGACGAGTGCTAGTAAGATTCGTAATCCAGATTATAGTATATTGGCGGTAAGTTAAATCGGCCTATAGGTCTTGAGTACTTGCCGTTGGTACTCTAGACCGTAGGTGCTACCGTTTACCCTTTGCGAGGATGCCGATTATTTTGATGCAATTTGTGCTTTGGTTTGACATACAGATTGGACGTTAGCTCAAGTGGAAGGGGAAGACCTGGACGATATTCCAAGATCTAATCGATGACATTTAAGTGAAAAACTTTAGGTCACGAGCTGATATCTTAAACCGATGAACTTGTAAGTCAAGTTGATGAAAGTGGAAATGCGATAGAAATTTGTCAGGACTGTATCAGGTGGAACTATGTAACGGGATTACTGATTACATCCGAACTTAGCTTAGACTAGTCGGCCAATACTATAGTCAGCTCATCTTTATTTATAACAAGTGGACCCAGCGCGACTTCGTTCGCGTGGCGTTCTACCCCTACCCCCACCCTATACCTATCCTAAATCTACTCTTCGCCTACCTTACACCTACTAACCTAACCTACCCTTTTTTTTCTTGATCTTAATCTTGAATCAGTCTATATATTATTTGTATTATTCTTGAAAACCGCATTTAAAAAACGATGCGTAGTTTAAAAGATCTAAGCGATATACGCTACATACATAGATACATATGTAGTATGGACGGACGGCGGGAAACGACTTTGTTTTACTTATACTGTTTTTGGTGTTTACTGTTTGGTGCTGTGTTTTGTCGCCCGATAAAACATGGCATGGTTTACACACCAATTTCTCGTACTCTGAACTGTGCCTTAAGTACTTAAGTATAAGGTACACGTTTAGTAAACTCAAAGAAAGTCATCTACCTGCGGGTTGGGAGGCATTTTTAAATACTAACACATTACATGCACCAACTCACATAAATGTGCGAATAAAACATTTGAGACGGTGATTATTTCTTAACGTTTTAATTTAATACAAAATCACTTTTTTTAAAAAGTTTATAATATTTGCAAAATTTACAAATTTCAAATACATTTTCAATCATCCTATACAGTTCACACACAATCTTACTAAACTACCTAGATACGTGATTGCTTTACACATACTTAGGTCGGCTTGCACCAAATTCTTAAACGAATTTAAGCTGATACTTAAACATAAATCTTCATACAAAAAAAGTTAAACCTCATTCTTAAACGTGTTTAATTTTGGTGCAAGACGGGCTTAAAGTAGGTACTTAGGGGTAGGTACTTATTTAATTATTTTAAATAGAAAAAAACTGGTAGGATAGTGAGCTTTTGTTGGCTTCGAGAGAATTTTTGAATTGGACGTGTAATACATCGTATCTACAGGAATAGATGAGTAGCACACTATAGGAATTGATGAGTAGCGTACCACTAATACTACTAATAGTTCACGCACAATAAACCTACTTTTACCTACCTACACGGTAGTTTTCCTACAAAACGAAGGTTTATTGATATATCTTGCAATCATTGTCTGTTTACATTTTACTATTTCAACATTATGTATTTGATATCGTAGGTTCGTTTTATTACATTAAATATTTTACAACTGCAGCTTGTAGACAATAAAGTAGTTATATTAGTAGAGCTATTGCAAGGAACGTTACGACGGTTACGACGGTAGCTCTATTTGTAAACGATAATCTAGAGTTACCTAATTCACGACAAAACAACCGATAAAGGTTATTATTAAGTGCCTGCGCAATTTATATTTTTTGTCATGTTATTGTTTTCACATCGTAGGTGCTTAGTTGTCTCAACTATGCGCAGGGGCGTTGTCTGCGTGTGTTATATCATAATTTGTCGAAAGCTACACTTGGCATGCGTTCCTTTAAGCAGCTCCGTCGACATTCATGTCACACACAACTCGACTGGTACATTTCTAAATCCACTTACGCAACTCAAGTCTTTTATTTTCTTATTTACACTAACTGGATTGGTCACTGCTTTAACTTAACGCTAGTAACGGTTCTTCTGAGTCGTGCTTTTGGTTCGATTTCGTGTTGGCCTTCTTCCATTGCTCTTTTTTGCTCAGGACCTTTTGTTTCGTCAGCTCCAACTTCGCTTTGGACTTCGAAACCTTTGACGGAGCCTTTTTCTCTAGACGTTCTAAGGTCTCTATGATATTCTTGGGTTCGGAAGCGACGCTTCTGGTTTCTTCGCTGACTTCGTCTAGGGTGGCGTTCTTGTTTGCGTACACGACTACAAAATGAGAGTACGCCGAATTGGACGGTGTGTTGATATCGGCGAAGTCTCTGAAATTGGCGAACTGATCTTGATTGTAATTCGGCCTTGGGTTGGCTATGTAACCAGACCCGAGTGAAGGTCTTCCGTGTCCGTTGTTGTAGTAGCTGAAATCGCCGAAGTCGTCTTCCTCATTGTGTGCATTGAAGGTGCCTCCCCGAATGATTCCGAAGTTGCCCGAACCGAGGACGCTAGCGCTGGCATCTACCAACGCAGCCGGTGCGGACTCCTGCTGCTTCCCGAACCCGTCTAGATTTCTGAAGCCACCGAACAAAGGATAGTTGAGGAGCGATCTGTATGAGCTGGGACGTTGGCTGTAGGCTGTTTCTTGGTTGTTAAATCCGAGTCGGAAGTTGTTGTTGTGTCGGGGCTCGAACAAGTTCGCAAATGAGGGGAAGAAGGTCTGTGAGCCTCCCACCAGCTCGATTGAGTGGTCGGACTCGTCTGCGGCGGCTTGGGCGTCCGCGTGGGCCACCCGCCTCCGAAGGCTGCTCGGCGCCGCCACTGCTTCTGCTACGATTTCCGATGACTCCGCTGTCAAGTCTCGGGTATCTGGAATGCGAGAAATTTGACAGTTATCGGCAGCCGTAACTCAACTTACTTATAAGGGGATTTAGATACATTACAAAACCTATTAGATGCGACTATCTCATATGAGGGGATCGTTATATAGCAGGGTAACGTTATCGCCATTCATAGAGCGGAACCGTCCATTGCAGCAAAAAATTCTCCAAGACATAATATTCTAAGACTTTAATGCTTCAATATGGTTGAAATACGTTTTTAATCGTTGTTTAATAGAGAATGGATAATTGTGTCTGACATTTTTAGCTGGGAGGTCACTAAGGACCTACAGATCTTAAACTGGCAGTAACGACATTGACAGTCTGTAA
This sequence comes from Blastobasis adustella, assembly GCA_907269095.1. NCBI lineage: Eukaryota > Metazoa > Arthropoda > Insecta > Lepidoptera > Blastobasidae > Blastobasis > Blastobasis adustella. The sequence goes on from OU026130.1 coordinate 12,356,558, forward strand.
GACCGATTTCAAGGACCACCTGATGGTCATTATCATCAAGAGCCCGTAACAAATCACTGTTGTACGTGATCCTCTTCCACATTAGTGGAATGTAGTGTAGGGCCTTACCCTGATTTCCACGCTTGGCAATCAAGTTGGCGATCGCAGTGTAGAAAATACTCAACCAAAATACAGCTGTCAATTTATTTGTATTCGGCGGTAACATTATGGTCTATTCCGCCATTGACATTGATGGGGTTGGTGCTATATTCTACTCTGGCTGTCACACCATACGGCTAAATAACCTAACCTAATCGAAAGTAAAACGTCGGAAAACTTAGAATGCTCAATTTACATTTACTCTATTCACAGTTTATATACTTAAATATTTTCTAAACGACAGAACAGATTTTAATGAAACAAAGCCAGAACCATCTCGATTAAACTGGCTTACGAATAAAGAAAACCGCATCGAAATTGGGCCATTCTATCGGGAGCTGAGATGCCACAGACTGACACACACTTCCATACATGTACTGAGCCATAGATACATACGTGATACTTGTAATACCCCTCTTTTTTTGCCGGGGGTTAAAAACGTCAAGGTTTCAAGGGTTCAAGGTGTCAATTGATAGCCTTCTACTCTACTGGACTTCGTTTTGCAAACATAATGAGAGCTGTTTACAAGCAAACCTATAATGAAAGTAACATAGTTACACATTGCAGTCATGACATTTAGCGTAGGCAAGAGTATTTAGCAATAGTGAAGACAATAAGTACTATTTAAGACCTTGATCAATACATGATACTGCGCTCCATTCAAGACATGCATTTTCATACAAGCGGCAACACAAAGATAAACGCTCAGACTTTTAGTTCCATATACATGAATTATTCATAACCTATTGTTTCAGTTATAATGTAGATTGAGCTTTATGAACCGTAGGTGTTGATTGAGGTTTGACATAAAATTCCATGTACATGACATGTATAGGCATCTAACCGTAATAATTTAAGTAGGTATGACGTCAATGAACGTCCTTAGACTGGCTGCCGTGTGTCGAAACTTCCTATTCCTAGTCGACAATCATAAGTAACTATTAAATAATGTAATCAGCCAGTTTTTATACCACTACGGTGGCAATCAAGCTTACAGAGTGCAATTTTTATTAGACGTTTGCAAGACCCGGGTTATCATTCTCGGATCCTGGAGTTTTTTTTTAAAACGATATAAAAAATTAAGTTGGCTTACAATAAGTTAGTTAATATAAAAATTTGTTATCACTTGGTAGTTTTCTTTTTCGATTCTATTTTTGTCGGGCAAAAGCCACTGCGCGTCTTTACAACTGCATCTTCTATTTAGCCTAGGTCTAGAGAGAAGACCCAAAGACCTGTGACTTTTGACATTCCGCCCAGATTAATTTTTAAAACTTAATATCTCGAATTAACTTGTGTCTACATTCTAGTAACTATTATAAAGATTGAAATATTATTTTATATTGTTGATATTTCATTACCTAATTATTTTATTAAGGTAATCATAGTACTATTACGATGTAAAATTTATATTACATTGTAAATGTATTCAATAAGTAAAATAATGCCTGGACTTGTAACGAATGTTATAAATAAATTATGATTATGAGGATCAGCATTTCCGGAGGAGGATCAGCAATTATTCTTGGAACCCGCAATTTTAAATAAGTAGTACATACTTAAAAGTAATGTTACGGTAGAAATAATAGTACAAAGGGGACTTATCTCTAAAAGAGATCTCTTCCAGTCAACCCTGCCATGTGTTACGAGAGTAAAAAAACATGCGTATAATCAACAATAATTATCGTTAAGATTGAAATGCTTACGACGACGATTTTCCCCATCTAACTGTTGAAATGAAATGTTTTTATTCGTGTCCTTACAAACTAATACAGTAATGAGGAAATTCATCCGTCCAATTATAGAGTTAATTGGTCACCATCGTTGAAAGCACGTAGGTAGTTACTTATGTTACGTTGGACATGGTATGACGTAAAATTACGCCATACTCGGTCTGCGATGGATATGACTTTGTCGCAGTTATCGCTTGACCGGTTCACTCGCTCAATGACCATGTTACTAGTACATACTGGGTGCACGAGAGAACGACCCTATTATGTCACATGTGGAGCTACTTGGTACTGGCAGTTTGCGGTTTGCGGTTCTGAACGTTTCCTTTAAAAAAAGTCGACCGCGGTTTGAATCAAGAACAAAACGACACGCCGCGTTCTACATTTGAAACGAGTTTCGTATGCGTTGCATTTTTGTTTATGTTTACAAACAAAATCAACATAACAGAATGGATTAGCCGGCGTTTAAGAAAGTTACGTAACGTATGATTTTTGTTCGTGAACGTTGCGTTATATAAATAATAAAGTCCATGATGTATGCCCGACACATTTCACCTTTGACCTGAAGTTGCAGGTTGACGTAAAATCTACATTTTTCGTATGAAAATTACTACTAGAGTCACCCACATATTTCTTAACTATGTCATAGGTCAGTAGAAAGCAGGGGTGATGTTGGGTTAAGCTCTTGGAACAAGGCTGAATTTGTACTGTTCTTTATGACTCTATGGCTGCAATGGGGATTGTCCTGAATACGCTATCGCAGAATGCTATCTATTTATCGCTATTCTAAATGCCCAATCTTAAAACCCCGATCAATAGGGGTTAGGTATTTTTATTTAGGTAAATAGTGCGTAATTCGGAGTTTAGTATGTTCGTTTGCGTACCTAGATGTTAACTTTTTTCCAACAACGCGAATGCAAACCGAAGGCGCAACCGCAATGTACAGTACAAGACAGCCTCGGCTTCGCACGGATGTAATTTAAAACAAAAATGACCGACAAAAAACATAAATCTTTGGAGAAAATGCGCTTGAGTTAGCGGACATACAGACAGACGCGGAAAGCGACTTTGTTTTATACCATGTAAGGATAAGGGTGACGATAATGAGCTCAAGTTTGAAAGTCATCACTTTCGGTTAACTACGGTGCCTTTGTCACTCGGACTCTTTCTCTCCCTTTTGGATACTCATGAAGCACTCACTATAGAAATATGCAAAAATGTTGTTAGTTGGAAAGTTTATGAGGTGACCAAACACGCAGACAAATTGACCTAGTTCTACAATAAGCTAGCTTATAAAGATTCCTATCTGGCTGTTGCACAAGTTTCGGCGTCAGTGCCTAGGTATTGTTGGAACAACTTTATAATGGACAATCTAATTGTTAATAATGAAAACAATGCGTTTGTGAGAACCTGGGGCGCTGTAATGAAAAACTGGCTGGATTTTACCTCGTGACTTTTGCTGTTGAAGCTAGCGGATTTGACAAACAATTCTGTTACAGCTAGATTGACGCTGGAATATTGATCGCAAGAGGTATGGTTAGCAATTTCACAATTATAATAGGTACTATGCACTAGGTAAGGTACAAATCTTGGTCGATACAAATCTACGTGGTTTTTTAGTCGATTTAAATAAGTATTAGTCGATCTTGTACCTATATTTAATAAATTGCATTATAAATTACAAACTTTGAGCTTTGAACAAAAAAGGGACATGATCAGGAAACAAAACGACGAGTCCAACTTAGGTGGGGAGGTTATAGTAAGTCTGACGTGCTTAAAAAGTTCTAAGTAGAAACTGATCGCGCGATCCGTTGCGGGTAGAAACGGATCACACTCTCTTAGTATGTTCTGATCGCGATATCAGTTTCACCTAAAAATAATATTCCATACCCAAAAGTGTTCGGCGAATCTGATAACGCGATCCGCTTCCACTATATGTTACATACATGTGTCCTGCCCGTTGTGGAGATCACTCCAGCAATATGCACAGGCGCAAGGCGCTGGAATATAGGAAGAAAGAAGGCTAGGTGGACCGTCGACGATCTGACCAGATTCCCTGCAGGACTGGGGTATGATTGTCTAAGAAACATTCTTGATCGCAATGATGTTCTGTTGGATTCAAATTCAATAGAAATTTGCGCGTTGCTTGGCAACCTGGCCGCTCTGGCAAGCCCAGGATACTTTGTTGTGGAAAATTATGGAGGCGATCTATACTCTGCATTGGCTATAAAAAGGTTGAATAAGATTTGAATTTAACTAATGGCGAAACTGCAGTCGTAAATACAATGAAGTAAAGCAATAATTATACGTAAGATTTATATCCTAGACACTCCAATTAACGTATTTAAGATTTATTTCCGCATGATATGAAAGATTTTAGTGAACAATATGCTGTGCGTTACCATTATTATAACAATGGTAACAATTTGCTTTATTTAAGTAAGTAAGTGAGTGAGGTAATCACTTCCTTCTATTTATGGAAACAGTCCGTGTTTTCCTGTCAGCCTTAAGGCAATAGATAACTTAAATTATTATCTTGCAATTTCCTATTATGAGGGAAATCATAGATGGTTATTATCATAAACGATACCTTATTATAGTAAATACCATGTTTTCACGTTATAAACGTAATTTATGTCAACTGTGTGTTTGTATTTGTAAATGTCGCAGTATCATTATTGTGATCAGCTTGGTTTATAACTTTGCTAGATTATAAATTACTTGTAGAAAACAGAAAACTGCAACTAAATTCACCAAAAATTTTATCGATGATATATAAAGTTTAAATTCGGTCCATTATCATCATCATATCAGCCGAAAGACGCTCGCTGCTTGGCATAGGCCTCCCCTAGAGATCTCTACAAAGGCCGGTCCTCTGGCTTCCGCATCCAGCTGGAACCTGCGATCTTTACCAGGTCGTCGGTCCACCTGCCCCATCGGCCATCTGTTCTTCGAGTTATGTGCCCTGCACACTACCACTTTTGCCTGGCAATCCTTAAGGCTATGTAGGAAGGTTACATTTTTAAGTTAAATTCGGTTAGGTTCGTATTATTATGAGTTATGACAAAGCGCACGCAGTATTTCGTCAATTCGGGCTAGTGACAAAAAGCGACAATAAATGTAACAGTCAAACATTTGTCGACAGATAAACTAACGGTTTTCACACAAAGCAAAAACAAACCGTACAAGTTAGTTGTACAATTACTACCAACTAGTGGCAAAGGAAGTATGCTTGATAAAACTTGTGTAAGCCAAAGTTATGGCGAAAAAATGTTGAAAGAGCTCTATGTAAATAAAGTGGTAATATGTAACAAACTTGTGTTCGACTCGTTAAAATAAATACTGCATGTTCTACAACTATAATATTACTAGGCTTTTTGCACGCAACTTCGTACGCTTAAAATTTGATTACTACGTTCAGGGCCTGTACCCGTAGGAACCATATTGAATTTCAGGAAAAACTTACTTATGTTGCTCGGTGATGAAATATTTTTCAAACACAAGAATTTTTAAAATCGGTTAAGCCGTTTCTTAGTTTATCCCTTACAAACAAACAAACAAACATTTTCTCTTTATAATATTAGTATAGAAGACATATAATAGATATTAATAATTATTCTTGCAGCCTGGTTCTCCAGAACCCAGAAAACCTCTTGTTCTATGCCTGGTTCCATAGAAAACATAAAAGTTCATGTTTTCTATGCTTGGTTCTATTATGTATAAGACAGGCTATTTTTATCGTAGTCGGCACGCATGTCACGTCGTTATCGGTCACGTAGAATGATGACATTATGGTCGTAACATCACCTTACGACACACCCCACTAATAATGTCTGTATTACAGAGATGTGTCATTCACAACACTGTGACACATGACCCGGTGTCATTATCCTCACGTATAAACATTATTGTAGCATAGAAAAGTGTCACTACGGCCGCGATTGCGCACGAGTCGATCACGATCCGTTCTGAGAACAAGAAGTTGCGAAATACGCTATTGGATGTTACAATTTTGGAATAGGTTTTGATCTCTATAACGGTGTGAACTCTTTTGCCAGTGATTTCGTCCAAGAAAAGTTAGGTTATTTTTGAAGATAAACAGTAGTCTAGGACCTTCACCACACGATGATGATGATATACGTAATATGGTACAAATATTACGGAAGTAGAAGTTTGTTATGAAATATTGCAATCCTCAAATAAAGATGAGTTTATTTGAATAAATTCACAGCCTAAAATAAAGATAAATTTAGTAATTTTTAACGACACCATAGGTGATCGCAGAGTGCTGCACAGGTGGCTCGTTCCTCAGGCAACGGATTAGCATCACTATAGGCAGTGGTGTAGATGTCATTTTAACATTTTTTGTCTTTTAATCGAGATGGTTCTTAGCGTTGTTTCATTAAAATCAGTTCAGTAGTTTGGAAAATATTAGAGTATATGTAAACTTGGCGGGGGTTACTTCCATTTTTCTATCGGTTAGGTTATTCATTAGTATTATTTCATAATGTTGTCGTTTTAATCATTTACTCCACATTACTTGTTGTACGATAAATAACAATTGAAATTCAGATACAAAATAAAGTTCTTGTCTGAAAAATAAAACCTTTAGACTCTTTCATTAGCGGCAGCATTTCAGCAAAGACGTATAAAAGTCATCTTGGCATCAATATCCCGGTTGTGCTCTCGAACGCAAGGGTCCGGGATCTGCCTTGACCGCTCAGATCAGGTAATTACCTACAGTAGGGCGACTGTACCTGACCTTCGTGAACCTATCAACAGGGAACCTTCACGAAATTTGACTATTATTTTGAATGTGTAGATTTCTACACGATGTTTTCCCTAACCGTAAACAAGCGCATCGGTTAGTGGTTCCATCTAATAACTTAGAAATCATTGGTATATGGCGATACTGGGGATGGAATTCGGTACCTCTCGCTGACCAGTACGTCCCGCTAGCCATTAGGCTACCGACGTAGCAAAAAAAAAAAGATATGAATTAAAAATATTAGATGGCTTTCAAACAGAGAAAACCACAACTAAATAGGTCCATCCGTTCGGAAGCTACGATGTAATCTCTAGTAAGCGTAGAAGCTTCTTGTTCACACCATACGCGTTACGCAACAAGTGTCAGCTTAAAAAAAACAATTTATGTGAATCGTCCATAATTTAATAACATCTCGAACTGTGAACTCTGAATATTGATTACCTCCACTTTTATTCTGTGCTCAAAATAGAAATTGACATTATAATTTTTTATTCAATTCACAAAATGTTTTAGAAGTTTTTATTGACTATGAACTTAATGGCGAACATGAAATGACTAGAACGTAGACAAGTTAATGAATGCGTTTTAAATGTACCACATAAAGGCATTAATCTTTGCTGCTTTAAATGTCAGTAGGTAACTCTGAATAAACGTGGCGTTTATTTAGAATTAAACTAATATACGTCTTCATTAAAATAAAAACATACATTCCAACTAGTATTACGCAAATATTCACTGTTTATTTTTACTTTTTTACTCACTTTTTTAACAACGATTTTAAATTTTGATTTTCGGCATGAAAAATTCAATCTTTTCAATTCACCGTTTTAGGGCAAAAAGGCATTCTCGGATGTTTCGAAGCCACGACTTCTTTCTTCGTCCACCGCGTCGGGTCCTTTCGAATTTGGCCATCAAGACAAATTGTAGAAGCTTGTATCTTTCTTGACGTAAAACGTGGCCAAGTTTCCCAACTTTCTTCTGTTCGTGAGTCTGCAACAATTCGCGGCTCTTGCTGGAGAACTTCCCGTTGGAAACCTTCAACGTCCAGCTAAGTTTCCATTTCTAGATAGGTAGATGGTATTACTTTGTGGTATCTCTTTCTATCATACGAGGTCTCAGAGGATGTTTCGCCATGCCACATCTCGCCAGTTGTGACAAGACTGCTTGACGAAATCTGGAGCGTGACATCGATTTTACGTCTGTTCTGAACCAGTGTTGGCTCAAAAACCACGTAATATGATATTTCCACTGTTCTAAATCGTTAATTTGGCTGTGAATTTGACTTACTTGTTTAAGTGTTGTAATCATGTTGGTTTAGATATTAGGTAGCTAATTGGGTGCTATGTGCGAATTTGAGTTATTTTTCTGATCTATGTATTTACAGGAACAACTACTAGGTACGAGTGTAGTTACAGAAATCTAAATAAAGTGGTAGGTAGAAGCATTTCGTATCACTAATAGTTTCGATATTGAGCTTTCTTGTCATTAAAATAGGTATTATTTTACTTAATACTATGGGCAAAGCCAATATTTACTATGAAGTATGAATACATGCTACAATCTTATATAAAAATATGCTACGTGATGAATTACCGTTTAAGATCAATGACATTAGATATTTAAATACCTACCTTATCCGTTAAATAATCAATGACTCATTCATAACATACCTATTCATGTATCAACTTCTTTAGTCAAGCAAATAACTGTGTCTATTTGTCATTTGTAAGGCATAATTTTGTCACGACTTTCGTAAGCTAGTTAATAAGTACCCGGAACATTTGCCCGTGTTAACTGGTTGCACTCATGCGTACGCGCACAATAACTGCCGATGATGTCAAACTATTAATCTTGCTAGAGAAAACAAGCCTTCCTGCTTTGAACAAAGAAATTGAAGCCGATTTTTCCATGGTCGAGGACAGTGCATAAACAAAGCGTGTGTGAGCTAGGTTATTTATTCAAATGTCTGTCTTAGAATGTTGGCAGGTTAAACTGGTAATACTTTTTACAATGTGAATAAAACACACATATGTAAAAAGTGGAAATAGCTTAGTTAACCCTTCACATCAGAATTCATCAAACACCAAAAATTTATATCAGTAATAATTAGTATGCAGAGTAAAATACAGTACCAAATACCAAATAGAGCACCATAAGACATGTATTGGTACGTTACAACACATAGATGTAAAAAGTAATGTTTGAACATACTTAATGGACCATTTTGCAAGAAAAAAGGCATACGCAAAGCCATTGGATGTACGAGTAAGGTTTATGACGAGCGAGAAAACCTTTTTATGGACACCTTTATATCGTCGAAATGTTATTTTAAAGTTGCTCAAGGGAGTACCACACGACACAATCTGATTGTTCATTCAGATTGCCAATGGAATTGGCTAGAGCTTGACACGAGATAATTTGATTGCCAATTTAGTCAGATTGTACGTAAAGTTGTGTAGTATGGAAGCCCCTTTAGAGGCGTGGTAGAGAAGTTTATTTTCTTTAGACACCGACTTACATAATGGTAACTAAAGCATAGCAGAGTAACGTTCAAGAGTAACTGTCGTTATTTGCGTGTGTAATAGGAGTATCTACCTGCTGATATTTTAGAGTTCCGTAGATGAGCGTTTAAAATGTGACACACACTGTGCATCGTTAGACTATATTCTGCAAGCTAAGGAGAATTTTAAAGGTATGTTCCGGGTTTTCCACCGCGTATCCAACCCGGTATATACGGCGTTAGTTACAATATTATGCTAATGGGGACTGTACAGCACGGCTCTACCACTAAAACCATTCTCTTGGCCCAAGAAACCTCACCTGCACGTGGTCCCCATGCTGACAGACGGACAGTCGAATCGGCTTTTCACTAACGGATCGAATGCTGCACGGTTAAAAGCCAAAATGCCACAAATTCATAATGAAAGGTTCAACTTATTTTTAGTAGGCGAGAGCTTTCAGTAAACACGAAAGCGGTTTCTAACTAGAAGAGCGAACCGGGATTGCCCGCTACGGTGAGAATGATGATGATGTTCTGCAAGCCAAGGACAGCCAAGGCAGAATACTGCTCATTGGGGGAGGCGTACGTCTAAGAATGTCCTATGGCTTAGTACTCAGTTTCGGCCACCGATAGGCTTACCTTCTAATGGATCTGACCCGCACAATCCTTTAGAGAAAAGTCAGTTCGGCAGAGCTTTTCCCGTAGTATTGCTGTTTTATTCTTCAGCATAGGTAAGTATTAGGTACATCTCTTTTCCACATGAAGCTTAATAAAATAACTTTTGGGTAAGTGCACCTATAATACTTAATGCTGTGAGGATATCAATTATTATTAAATATTTATACTAAAAATGAATATATTCTCCCATTAAAAAAAATATCGTCTTGGCTTTAACGTCCCGTTTATGCTCTCACCCACTAGGGCCCGGGGTCCGCCTTGATCATGATCCAGGATTTGGCAGATTAGATAATTACAATGGAGCGACTGTCATCACAACGTGGTTACACATTCAGTCGCCTGAATATGAAGGTTTCATCACGATGTTTTCCCTCACCGTTAAGGCATCGGTTAGTGTTTAACCAATGTACTTACCTCAGATCAGAGTCATTGGTACATGGCGGCAGTGGGATTCGAACCCGGTACCTCTTGCTTGCGAGTCGGATACCTATACCACAAGGCCACCGACGCTCCTAAAAAAAATATTATATTCTATGATATAAATATATTATGTGATAATACGAAATACAATGTGACCGCATAGTCAGCTAGCAAACATTACACGGAAGGCATTGTCGACTCGCTCTTGCCACTTTCGATTAAGGACGCATTCGAATTTCAAATCACGGATGTTGTTTTATTTTTATTGTTGTTTTTTTATGGCGCTAATGCCTATTCTTGATGGCCAGTTTTAGGTTAAGTTGCGGCAGTAAGATAAAGAATAAGAAGGTAATTTATGTAATGCCCGAATAACGATAACATTATTTTTATGGATTCATCCGTTGTGTTGAATAATATTATGTACTAGCTTTTACCCGCGACTTCGTCTGCGTGGAGAATTTTTTACGTTTACCGTTTATTTCAAATGCAATACCTATTCAAACCCTTAGGGATGAATGTCCAAAAAAATCTTTGACATTACTCTGTTATCTATAAAATAAACATATATTTAAAAGTTCAAGCTAATAAAGTAAAAGCGCTCTATACCTACTTCTATACTAATATTATAAATAGGAAAAAGCTTGTATGTTGGGGGTAATCACTGCTACTACTAAAACGATTTTGAAAATTCCGTGTCTGTTATTAAACATTGCTCGGTAGGAGATATAGATAAAGCGGTCCTACCACAATCACCTAATCTGTGATTCTAAAGCAACCTCTTTAAACTATCTCGCTGTGATTGAAACTCACAATTTAAATCACAAGTAAAACATGGAACATTTACGATCGCACAACTACATCAAATACACAAATAGGTGTACACTGCTTGTCATAGCACAATCGAGAACACTGATTTATGATCGAGGGACAGACAGACAAACAAAGGATGCTAACGATGCCCACTGACAGCCCATTACGATCCCAACTGTGGAATCAGAGAGTGGGCTTCAAGGTCCTCACGGTGCTGACAAACACAAATACTTGAATATAACTTTATGATTAGAACAAATAGTAGTTTGTCAAACGTTTCATAGTATTATCATAATATTTATTGTATGCTGAGGTTATTTGTTTGTCTATTATGCTGAGAATAACAGAGAAACCTATAAACAGTATAGGTTATCTGGAGATCTGAAGCCAAAAGTGCATAGGTTATTTCTAGACTACTTAGCATGTCTGCTATACATCTTCGGCTTGATCATTTACCTTGACTTGCTAAGTGAGGATGGTGGTCGAATGTAAAAATGGAAAGTAACGAAAGAAAGAAAATGGTGGAATTTTATTTTCCAACAAAGTTTTTCTTTTATTGCCTATTGGGAGGCACACAGACGGACGGTCCACCACTTGGAAAGCGGCCATCATCGTCCAGGACATCATCAGCAACCTAAGAGGGATGAAGCGGTGGCGGTGTTTGAGGTATCTGTAGACATGCCTTTGAATAACTAAATGATATAGTGCGAAAAATAAACTTCGGGAGGAAGCCCACATCTTGCACGTGCGCGGTAAAAAGGCTCGCGATGCCTGTACGTTATTTGGATGCCAGGCATTCAGACCAGATGGTGTGGATAAAATCCATCACATCGTCGAAGTATCCGGGAAACCAAATATTGTAATAAGAATAGCTAGGCCGACGACTTCGTTCGCGTAAAATTCGGATAATTTTGGCGACAAAAAATTAGCTACTCATACTCCTTACCCAGGTTTTAATTTTTATTTTATTTTATTGGTTTATTTCACAGATTGCATCTCCCTCTGGCCAATATTTTATACAAATCTGCTCAGAGGTTTGGGTGTGAAAACAGACAGACAGAGTTACTTCAGGCAGGTATTTGCGGCATTAATAACATTGGTTTGGATTGCTCAATTCGTAGTACACTAACGTAAACATTCACGCCCGTATCCCACAGACGTAGTTAGGTCTATCGAGTGCAACACTGATAAGCCTCGTCTCCTCCACATTCAACAACACTTCTCCTACATTTACACCGGTTAGTACTTACCTTGAAGAAAGACCGTAAAATCGATTAATCTCTTACCTGCAACAAATAAAACATAATTATAAAAATTAAGTATCGATGTAAAAATTAAATCATATAAAATATTATTTATTTATTTTCAAGTTTATTATAAATTGTATAACAAATCTAAATGCTGTGTTGTGTGTGTGTAAAAGTGCTGACATTCATAACAAACACAGTCTTTGACTAACACGGCCAACGTAACCGATTTATCCAAAATAAAGTCCTGTATTTGTATTGTAATTATAACTACAAACGATAGAATCTCTGTAATGAAATTTATAAGCAATAGAAGAGTACTCGTTATATTTAATTATAGTCGTAAACCTTTCATTAAACAAGTTATGGAATACATTTCATTTCGAACCATAAAACATGAGTTTCATCACAGTTTGAATCGAGTGAGTATAAAATTTTACGTTTTTGAAGCGATGGATTGACATCGCTGGGTCGGATGCGAGAGCGAACGGCTAATGAATAAAATACATAAATAAACAATAATTTATTGTGTCAGAGGAGTCAAACAATTTGTTAGTAGGTAGATGCAATAACTTAATCTAATATTAGTAATATAGCCACTGCTGTGACGTGCAAGTTACAGCAGTGCCTTATATACGGGCAGTCTAGCCTGTCGGCAATGGCTTGAGGGAGGATGCCGAAGATTTGGTAAAGTGGAGGAAGAAGAACAGACAAGTAGGCCCTGCCAGAAATCGAGATTGACCGCTCGGAGGATGATTCTTGTAAAAGTAGCTTAAACTTGCTACTAGCTGACATATTTGTTAATCAGAGAGACCATCGTCGATCGGGAAAGATTATACGCATCTATACGCAAGTAGGTACCTACTTTTATGTTATATAAGAACTAGCTGGCTCGCCGCGGCTTCGTTCGCGTGTTGTCCTACCATATAAACCATCCTCTTGAATCACTTTATCTATTATTGAACACGCATTAAAATCCGTTGCGTAGTTTATAGTTCGAAGCGTACATACATACATACGAGTACTTACGAGGGACAGACGGCAGGAAGCGACTTCTAAACTATGTACAGATAGAAGATAACTTAACCCACAGATAAACGACTTAGCCCGGCTTGCACCAAATTCTTAAACGCGTTTAAGAATGAGCTTAACGTTTTTTTAATGAAATATTTTGTTTAAGTCTCAACTTAAATACGTTTCAGAATTTTGTACAAGCCGCTCCAAGCCTCGCTTGCACTAAATTCTTAAACACGGTTAAGATGACGTTTAACGTTTTTTTATATGAAGTTTTTTGTTTAAGTAACAACTTAAATGCATTTAAGCCGGTGTAAGTCTACATAAATGTGTACTTAAATATTTCCCATAGGTAACGGCTAGTATAAAATCTGTTCAACGCTTCCGAGATACTTGCGTCACCGTAAAATGAGCCATTAGGATGACATAAAACCGTAGAGGGAGAATCATAAAACTGATTTCCTAAGGGCATACCCACACCGATAACATGTCAGGCAAAAGCTGGTTATAACAGATATTGGAAATCCTCCGACAAAATAAGTAAAACCTCTTTGGTGCACACAATTAAAATAAAATACAACAATTTAAAGTTTACATTCACTAGGTACTGAACCAAATTTAATGAAACGAAGCTAAAGGCCATATTGATTAAAATGGCTTTCAAATGAAAAAAAAAACATGTCGAAATCTGTCCAGCCTTCAGGGAGTTACACAGATACAAGCATCAAACTAAATACACCCCTCTTTTTGTGTCGGGGGTTATAACCGTACAGAGTGGACTTCACTGCATCAACTTATTGCCGCTTTTCTGATTACCGAAACCATTTAATCTTATGATTACGATGGTGTTATCTATCTATACATGCTATAAATAAAACAAAGCCGCTTCCCGTCGTAAGTCCCTACTTATCTATGTATGCTTAGATCTTTTAAACTACACAACGGATTATAATGCGGTTTTCAACAATAGATAGTGATTCAAGAGGTGGATGATATGAATAGAAGAAAACACTTTTGTCAATTTTTTTTTATGTAACATTTGTTTTTAACAACGTTACTTACCACCAGGGAAGTTTGCGGTCAAATGCTGGCTAGTCTACTTATAAAAAAAGTAATGAAAATGTATTTACTTAGATAATACTCGATTATCTATGTTGTTGTGGCTCAGTATTGTTTCTCATATATTCCAACTCTCCACCACACAACTATTATATTGCACCTGACCTGCATTTGCTACGGCCAAGCCTTAAGAACACACACGAGGTCTACTTCCCTGTTACATAACCTCTGACGTTGAATAATTGATCTAATTTGTCAAATCATTAAGCTTTACTCTCGTAATATGGAGCGAATGACTCGCGTATAACGTTCGTGGATTACGATGAAGCCGCCATTAGGCTGATGGCTCTATTCATCGAACATTACGTGCGATCGCCTTTTACGTTTGCATTTGGAGCGTCTCGTGTGCTCGATTTCCGGTGACTTTGTGACCTACATATGGTACTTTTTGGGAAATATGTGTTTTTTGGAACAAATAAGAGTACTTCGAACTTTGTGTAACTTTTTCAAATGTTTTATTATTCAGATGTGTAGTTTGTATAGCTAACTCTGATTGTGGCTATATAAATATGCGATAACATTAGAAAAGGGGTCGTAATTTAATATTAATCTCAGCTGAAAAGGAAGACTAATTATTCAAGTAACACTTTGACATTCTGACATAAAATTTAGTATATTTGTAAAACGTTTAGATCTCCCGAACGGCCTCTGCGCAGGGCTTTCGCGAGTACTCTCGAAGAGTTTTCTTTAAAAAAAATTAATAACTTTAAAAGCTATACATTGTTTAAATCATAGTCGTTTCCGCCATATGTTCTTATGTATATGTGTACGCTTAGATTTTTTGAAAATAAACAACGGATTTTAATGCGGTTTTCAATAATAGATATACCCCTATTGGGCAGGTGTACGCGAACGAAGTCGCGCCGGGTCCACTAGTACCATAATAAATGATAGATGTACCTCAATGTAAAAAGACTATTGCAAAGTTTTATGAACAATCAAGAAATAATAACAACACAAATGATATTGTGTCGCTATTATTTCTTATTCCTACTACGGCACTTGTTACGAAACACAGACAATAAAATGGCTGTCGGGATTGTGTATTAGCAACAGCTCTCGATTTACCATTTATTGAGGTACTGTGAGGTCAGTGTAGGGTCGGCAGTGATATCCATAAACCTAATTCCTTTTCACATATGGAATCTCATAAGGAACCGTCCAGCAGCGGTGTAATGCAACTGATGACTCAATACCGACCCACAGTCCAACTTGGTGGGGAGACTGTTATATTAACAGCTTGACAATAGACAATAGAATTACTCGGTACATTGGGAAGCGATGAAGGGGTATAGTGGTTTTGAAATGACAGTTTTGAAACCTACACTATAATACAAGAGCACTTAGTAAGTACCTATCTGAATCCACTTACTAATTAATTTCAACCTTCTCTTTTTTTTTTTTTTGTTTTTTTTTTTTTGCGCCCAACGCAAAGTAAATGGGCACCCTCCGGTATAGCGGTTGGGAGGGAGGAGGTGAACTCTCATGAGTACCAGCCGGCCGGCCAGCTGGTTATGCACGACTCGCCAAAAAAGAGACCTAGGCGCATACGTGCTAAACACCCCCTGGGAGCACCTGTAGCCGGAAGGGCCTTTCAGGTTTCATCGGATGCGACACCCCGTAGGGACGGGGTGCGCTCAACCTTCTCTTCCTTGTCTTTCCTTAAATACGTCTATTGTTTAAAGTATTCGAGTAAGCGAATTCGGCCAAACAGAACTAATATACGTGGTCTAGGTACAGGTGGCCCATTTAGATCGGTCAGTATAGGCAAGTCTGGAACTATAAGACATACAAAGATTTGTTCTTGGGAACCATGTTATCGATTTTAGTGACAAGAAAAACTGGATACACGTACAAAAAACATGTGCTTCTGAAAACTGTAATATGTTATCAGCACTTACAGCCTCCAAGCCTTAACAATCAGAGCAATATCAGCCTAATTGTAGGGCTTGATTAGTCATTGCTTCATATTGATTGGGGCTTGGATGATTGTTCCATTTTGTTTATTTTATTTATTTATTTAACAGTTTATTGCACACAGTAAAATACATGGAGAAACATCATACATATAGATGACACAACAGGCACTACTTATTTCTAAAAGATTTTTCTTCCAGCAGGCCTACAGAAGAGAGATGCGATAAGTAAAGCAGATCGACGTGCGCGATATAGACGAACATATGGAACAATCACTCAGCTTTCTCCAAATTTCATCATGATCCGTTCAGTAGTTTTTGCTTGAAGGATTAACAAACATCCAAAAATCCATTCATCCTTACAAACATTCGCATTCATAACATTAGTAGGACAAATAAGCCATCGGGCTTATTTGACAAAATCTCCAATTGATATCAAGTTGCACTCCGATCGAAGATAACATTGGTAACCACTAACCACTAAGCAACTCTCTCTTCGTGCGATGTCGTTTAGGAAACCACAAACCAACATAATACGATGCGAAGATCGGATATGCAGCGGTCTATTGTTGACGAGCCTACGCTTGTACATGACCAACTTATCTGTACAGTTGACGGCGTCGCTACTGGTACACATGACTAAAATCCTAAGGGCGATTCAGTACAATAATGCCTTAGTTCCAATTTTGCCCGTTGTCCCGTATAAGTTGGAGGCACTGTACTCGTATATCTTATCGGTTATGTCATACCCTTATCCAATGTCACGACTTTGATTTCCCTTGCGCAAGTTGTTTGAAAACACGCCGCCCCGGTTACACACGCTGTCCAACATTTATGCAATTCCGATATGGAATGGTGATGATTTCAAATGGTTATCGTGACAGTTTTCGCAAACAAGCGCTTTTGCCACCATTTTGTAATTAATATGCGAACTTTGACCGGTATAATTGAATTTTATAAGTATGTGTCCTAAGTTAGACGTCTAGTCCAAATTTTTTGGATATTTGCATTCTAATATAAATAATCCTAGTAATCCTTCCTACTAATATAATAAATGCGAAATTTCGTAATAGTCCATGTTTAAATGAATACATATTTTTTACCTTTCATAGATAATTTTTGGAGTTTTTTTAGTAATGCGGCAGACAATTAGGCAAGCGTGCCACCTGATGAAAAGTGGTCACCGCCGCCTATCCCCCTATCCTGTATTTCAATATAATATGTAGGTTATTATTAAATTTGATTCCGAAATACAAAATCAACACGGCATAACATAACCGAATCTTACGCGGACGAAATCGCGGGCTAAAACCCATCTAATTGGTATACTAATATTATGAAGAGGAAAAGTTTATATGTTTTTAAGTTTGTGAGTTTATATCTTGGAAATTATCTCCGAAACTTATGAACTAATTTAAAAAATTCTTTTTATAATAGGAAACTACGTTATTCCGCAGTACCATAGGATACTTTTAATCTCGGAAAAATAAAACCCGAACGTTGAATGTTTACAAAGATCCGAACTGGACGTGGGTGAAAGCCGCAGGGAACGGCTAGTATCTAATAAAGAATGAATGGAATAATGGAAAACGATCAGTTTACACAAGCATTAAGAAAAAAATAAACAACTATATAAAAGTTTAGACGGTTACAGACATAGGACGACCTACTCCCAAACTCAACCTACCACTAACTAGACTCGTAATTTAACATTTACAACGAGTGTGAGAACAGCAACACGCTAACAACAAACCTGTTGAAATTGGGTTCTAACCTCTCAATTTATGGCGTAAAGTTGAACGCCTATAAATTACATAAAACACAAGAAGAGAGTGCCCCCAGTCAAGTAAACGACCTTTACTCTACCTCTGTGTCAGTTCACACGGATCAAAACAGAAATTTATTGATAGGAGGCGTGTCAAAACAATAATAACAACTAATTGTCAAATTACGTAATCTTATGTACGTGCGCTGACATTCTACGGGTTATATAAGTTAATTAAGCAAGTATACGGTGACGGGGAATGCAGGGGGCACGATGGGTCCTATTGTAATTGGCAGTTGCATCATTTTGTCTACAAAGCGAATTCACTGTAACTATAGAGAAAGAAAATGAATCTAATAAATAAAGGGGGCCCTATCGCCGAAGGCTCGAACGTTTTTCTAGTCGAACGGTTTTCTATTTTTGTTTTCGTCAAGAAGAATTTGCACTCGGCGTTGCCAATGTAATTTAAAAATTTTAAATATTTCATGCCATAAATCAAAATTCAAAACCGTTCGCATTGTTCGACACCCATAGTCGAGGGTGTTGGTGCAATTCTATTCGGCAAAGTGCAACTTGTTGGGCGGGTTTCCCACAAATCATTGGAGCTTGCTCGCTTGCACTGGTCTATGATACTTGTGAGTGGAAAGAGTTGTAAGTCACGGTACAAATTGCAAGCCGAATGCATCAAGGCGACTGGAGACATGTCTAACATTATAATATCTATTAAACTATTTGGAAACAACCACATATTCATGATATTCACGCGGTTTCCTTGCTTTGCGGTCTCATTGTAGACAATTTACGGTGCCGTAAGATATAAGATTGAATGATATTGGCAAAGCCTTTCGTAATGAGTTGCTGTAATGTTAAAGGCGGTACAATGTGACAAATTATATTAAAACTTTATGAGTAAGAAAAGTTTACGCAGCTTTTATTTTTTTATTGCACGCCCCAGCTATACCGTTGATACTGACCAGAATTTGATTTAAAAATCTTATCTTACTATCTAACTAATATTATAAATGAGAAAGTTTATAGGATGTTTGGATGTTTCTTACTCCTTCATACAAAAAATACTGAATGGATTTATAAGAAAGGCAGTAATGTATCTTTTAGCTTAGAATAGCACAAAGGCTATAATTGATCCCAAAATTCAAGTTATTCCAGCGGGAACGGGACCCAGAACGCAAAAACTGAATTTTACGCGGACGAAGTCGTGGGCGAAAGTTTTATAAACGCCTATAGGATAGGTAGCCAACAAAATCAAATCACTATTGAACTACAGATAGGTACCAGCTTATATCTGCATTTTTTATACGCGAAACCTCAGTGAATATACGTAGTAGATGTTATTCTTTCGATCAGATGGGCGCAGGAAGCCGCCTGCTGAGCGTGTAAATTCCAACATAAAGATGGAACAAAGTTATAGAGTACTACACAAAATTTAACAACATGTGCACACAAACAAGCTACTACATAATGGCACTGTAACATAACATTGGCATGTAATACATGCGTGGAACAACAATACTGTAACAGTTCTATTTTGTCTACGTGTGATTTCCTTTATCGCATGAGCTGCGGAAGTCTGCATAGGAAGGTGTCCCACGTTTTTACTGTGGAACACTTATTGTGTTTCTTAAGGAAGTACCTAACATACATTATTTTTATTGTTACTCGTTTTACCTTTGTTACATTGAAGAGTAAATTATTTGTGTTCCTTTGTAGGCTAGGCAGGAGTTTAAGTTTCTTCGCTCGGTTTGTACTTTGTATATATATTTATACTATTGTGTGTATTTAGTATTTTATTTATAATTTATGTAGTTTATAATTATTTTTTATTACAATTGCGCACGTCTCATCCCCTATACTCTACCATGTCTTTCTTCTATAGGCCTGCTGGAAGAGATTTATTCTTAGAAATAAGTAGTGCCTGTTGTGTCGTCTTTCATTTTTGTAATTTCTGTTTATATATTGTGTGCAATAAACTGTTAAATAAATAAAAAATAAAAAAATAAATAATTGTACGGTTGTGTCGACTTTGTAACCCCCGATGTAAAAGAGGGGTGTTGTAAGGTTGACGTGTGTATCTGTTTTATTTTTGTTTGTGTGGCTTTGTGCCTTACTGTGGCATCGTAGTTCCCGAACGGATGGACCGATTTGGATGAGATTTTCTCTATTTGAAAGCCAGTTAAATTGAGGTTGTTCTTAGAATTGTTTGATTAGAATCGGTTCTGTAGTTTAGATAAAAATTGAGTTTAAGTAAACTTGGGCGGGGGTTGTTCGAATTTTTCTGTCTCTTAGGTTAAGTGTATGAGTCTCTGAAGATTATCAGGTGGTGAGACTGAGCCTAAAGAGTCCGCCTGGTGAGGACCACCGCCTTATCTACTCCTGCCGACGAGCAACAATGCTCCATTGTTGTGTTCGGTTTAAAGGATAAGGTAGCCAGCGCAATTATCGGCAAGAGGCATTTCATCTTATTCTGCGGTTCTGCAGGTTTGTTGACTGCATGAATCGTAGATGTACTGGGCGACAGTTACCGCTTACCATCAAGTGGGCTGTCTGTACCTTTATCAGTGTGTAGCAATAAAAATAAAATTATGTACATGCCCTTTATTTTCCTTCGTTTTCGAAAGAGTTTTTTTAACCGTAGTTATAGCATCAACTCGTATAATTACGGGAGTCATACAAGGCATTTAATGATTTAGTTAAGAAGCGGGCCACCTAAGACCTCTGTAAACCAGAAAATTGACAGCAGCAAATTGCTAATCCCTCCACCAATCATGAATTCATTATATAACTTTGAACAAGTGAGTATCATTGTCCATTTCATATACAATGGCTTAATATTGACATACAAGACGGAATCCCATTATGGGCCTGCACATGTAATCAACGTCGATTGTCAAAAGGTCAACTCGTTCGCCGTTTTGGACAATATCTTCATTTTATTGTGTGGAAACGGACTTCCTGTGCCGATCGGCTGTCATGCAGTGAATTGTTGAAGAAAATATTGCGCAAGTACAGTGCTGGCATCCGAATAGGACCGCAGGGCACCAATCATAGTCACCTTCAGATATATATGGGTATACAACAATACTTTAAATGAGATATGAGAAGATTGACAGGTGTCATGTCACGAATTATGCCACGGTTGTGCTTTCGCGCATGAAGGCCCAGGGTCCGCCTTGACCATGATCCAGGATCTGGCAGATTAGGTAAGTACAGTGAAGCGACCTCTGCGACCCTGCTACCAGGGCAACCTGGCCAGATTGGATCATGGTTACACATTCAGTGGCCTAAATGTGCAGGTTTCATCACGACGTTTTCCCTCACCGTAAGAACATCGGTTAGCATTCAACTAATGTACTATTATGCCACGGGATATACGCATGCAAATGGATGGACGTGAAAATGTTTTGCGATCCTTCAGTTAATTACAACTATAATTACGTACACAATACTTCGCTATTACGGAGATAGCTCAAATCCAACAGTGGGCTATAGCGTGATGTTAGAGATTGTTATTCATGATTAATTATACCATAACAATACATTGGAGCATCGGTGGTGTAATAGTAAAGGTAACTGCCTCGCAAGCGGGAGGTACCGGGTTCGAATCTAGCACGAAATGGTCGGACTATCTTGTAAAGGTCTTAAGGAAGCCAATGAATGCAAGAGGCATGCAAGAAAGTCACTAGGCGTGGAACTATACTTCCTCAGCCTACTATAAATTTATTCCATTACCACCCTACATTTACATCAACAGAGGTAAATATATAAGGGGCAGAGAGATACATTTTCACATATTATATCACTAAGAGGTATGGTTAACACATAGCATTATGCACATAGCATTATGAGAACAATCAATAAGGGAAAGTGGCGGGCACAGCTTCGCTGGTTTTAAGCGCATCCATAGTCAAAAGAGAGAGTTAGGTACTATGCCACTAGTATAGACTAGACTATATTGTAGATATATCTGAATCATCTTCGAATACCTGGTTTCTGTAGAGCACCGATGTAAGCGATAAATATTACTCAGCTAGTTCGTCGTCTCTCTCGCACGCGTCTGAATAGATACGAATCCGAAACTAGCTGATGTGTATTATTTACCTCCGACTTATGTAGACTCATGTTATCTTAAACTTAAAAAAAATGTAAGCATAGTCAGCTGTAGTCGTATTCATTTAAGCCCAATGTCACCACAATGCAAAAATAAATAATCATCTTTAAATTTTCATCGTGGCGTTAATGTCCCGGTTAAATGGTCATCGTGGCGTTAATGTCCCGGTTATGCTCTCGCGCACGAAGGCTCGGAGTCCGCCTTGACCATAATGCAGGATTTCGCAGATCAGACAATTACAGTGGAGCGACTGCCATCTGACCTCCGTGACCTTGCTTCCAGAGGAACCTGACTTGATGGGATCATGGTTACAAATTCAATCGCCTGAATGTGCAGGTTTTATCACGATGTTTTCCGTATGTATTTTCGTTAAAATAAAGCAGCAATAAACATTCAAAGAAAAGTTATTGTGTAGACACATACTAACCGACCGACCAACAGTTTCTCTTCTGCAAACCCAACCGGACGCAGTTTGAATAACAATGTTAAGTGACTGGACACTGCAATCATTTTATTATTATGTGCAATTAATGCAATATCTCACACACAAGTTACTAGAGCAATTAGACATAAGGTTGCTGAGATGAGAGATATTTAAATCGGTTCAAATGGCCGGGAATTACGATGACATCACGTACAAATAGTGAATAGCGGTTGCATTCTAAGTTCGTAAAGCCGCGTTGACACGTTCGACTATACTACAAGAAACTTTGCCAAGAGAGTATTCTAGCTATAAGGATGATTTGTTTTCTATGTGCGCGTATGTTTTAAGAATATTTATTTATTTATTTAAACTTCATGCACATTACAGTACAATGGCTGACTAAAAACTATGTAGTTTTTTACAAGAAAGAAGAGAAAAGAACAGAAAATAGACTAAAAGTAACAACAAATTTAAATTAACAATATCAAACATTCTCAGACTGAAATTTATAGGAGAGCGAGAGAGAACAAGAAACTAAAAAGGACGAGAAACACAACATAAAAAGCTACTGGCAAAGACAACACTGACAGTAACGACAATATTGAGCATCACCTAAACAGATGTACTGGATTTGATTATAACGTACCATGGGCAATAAAAAAATAATAAATTAGATCTCCTGAATGGGAGATTAGGACACTCCTGTATGTAACATGAAAAGCTAGATACTGCAAGTAATTGATTAATGATTGATTATTGCGGAAGGGGTAAAATATGCCGAGTAATACGGACGTGATTTAATCAATCAATCAATCAAAATTTCTTTATTGAGTAAGAATATCTCTTTCCATCGTTAACCCCTCCTGGGTTAGGAAAGTAGGATGATAATGATTTGGATGATTCTAGAAGGCTTAAAAATAAAGAATCTCGTCTCTTATCCAATAGCGGCGCATGCAACCGAGTTAGTTCAGATGCTTTTGTAACAACTATAATTCATACTTTAAAGTAAGTCACTTTATATTGACCTACCAACCAAAACGTATGAACTATAGATATCCTACGTACATGAACCTTAATCCTGATGGATTAAGCTGACTATTCATTGACTATAGCAAGAGCAAGAGGCAAGAGCCTGTAGCTATTCTGGCTCGCCTGGCTGCCTCATTCTTCGAAATGAAACTCAATAGTAAGCACCACCCGTCGCGGACTGTGTACTCATCCCCATTACGTGGACCCTCTACTGGTGTCCACGCGATGATTCAAAAGAACGTGTCTCGCTCGTACGATTCGAATGTGGAATGAGCTTCCAGCCACAGTGTTTTTTTGGACTATGACATGGGATCCTTCAAGAGGTATGTTAGAGGTCTCCTTAGAGGCGGGCAACGCATTGGTAGCGCCCCTGGTGTTGCTAATATCCATAGGCCGCGGTGACTACTTACCATCAGGTGGTGAGCTTGCCTGTTTGTCTGCCGTATTGCATAAAAAGTGTGAACTTGCTTCGAGACAACATTAATCGTGTCAACACGGCCTAAGGCTAAAATGTATTCAGTAGCTGCTTGTGTTACTATTCTGTTATTTAGTAATTGTCCCCAGCAGGTCACGGGTGCCCTTCGATCCTAAGGTTCTTATGAAGCTTAAGATTACCGGTTCTTATCTCAGTAAGATCGTGGAAATTGTTAGTTGATAGTGTAACGTGGTTTGGCATAATCGGAAAATTGGAAACTGCAATTAAATTATTTGATTATTTTTAAGCAATTCTTTATTTTATATAGGTATTTATTTTATATACCGTTACTGATTTTTTTGCCCTCGACTTCGTCCGCGTAAAATTCGGTTGCTACGTTTCGGACCCATTTCCGTGGGAACTACATTGAATTTCGGAAAAATGTATAGGCTGTTATGGTATGTACTCGCTGATAATGTAGCTTTATAAGGTGATTTTTTTTTATCGGTTTAAATTTTTGAGATTATCCATTACAAAAAAACAATCAAATCTTGTCTCTTTATAATATTAGCATAGACATAGAGAAAAAAAACTGCGTACATGTAAAGATTATTTATTACCAATTGTAATTTTTTAATTTAAATTCGTATTGATTTGACTGAATATTTATTTTTTATAGGTGAACACTTCAAATATTCTAATTTCTTAAAATCAATTTAATGTATAACATTTACCCGCTATTAATTATGACATTACCACCTATATGTTACCTATGATGACGAAATAAATGATTTGATATTTACATTTGATATTTATGCAATAAAGTTCAACAAACTATTTATAATTTAATGTATTATTTTCAGGAAACACGTACTCGTAAACACTAGGTATATATTCGGATAGGTTAGAATTGTGACGTGGCAAAGTGGCGAATCTCAATGTCGCTCTATTGTAATTACCTGACCTGCCAAATCCTGGATCATGGTCAAGGCGGACCCCGGGCCCTCGTGCGCAAGAGCATAACCGGGACAATAACGCCAAGATGATGATGATGATGATGTTGAAAGTGGCGAGTATCAATGTATCTGTTCACAATTTTTCGCCAGTTCACGAATACGTTACGTTCCCAGTGAATACGTTAGATCATAAACTAACGGTTTTTACAATTTTACAGTGACTTTGACAGTGAATTTGACAGTGACTTTTTGACAGTTATTATAAAGGATCTATAGGGAACGGTTGCTGATAACATACTAGGTGTGGCCATACTCTCCACTGATGTCTGGCTTATGTCCAGCAGTGGACTGATATGGGCTGTTGATGATCGTCAACATAGTTATTCTTATTTGTATAAAAAAGTTCAAAGTATTTTCTCTTAAAGTAAGTCCACAAAAGTACCTACTAAGTCGACTCCGTAAATCTTTTAAGTTTTTAATAACATCGACTTTCCCAATTGCCACAAGTATCTATGGCTTAAACATACCACATCGTATAATTCGCACTAAGAAGCATATATGCTACTTTTATCATCGTTCAAGTAGCACGAACTGAGCACAAACTAAGCACGAACTATTGGTGAACAATATAACAACTCATTTTCACACGCCATCTGGAGAGAAAAGAGTTATATTTCAGCACCAATTTAACCTTTTCACGGCAAATATGGCTAAAGTATATCAGCGCGGTTAACCCTTCAACCTCAAATAACGTTTTAATATCATCAAGTCAAGGTGGCCGCGCCCCTCTCCCATAGTTCTCGTGGACTAGTTGGGACGTACTGCCGTGAAGGATGGCCAACAACCAAGCCAACGTAATTATTTTTATATAGATAAGCGATTTTATTGATCAGAAGAAACGTGGAACGTGGACGAAGCAAAGGAGGTGTGAGAGGGTCGTAGTTTCTAGCAATAGATATTGCCTGCTTACTCCTGTGAGATGTGGGTGTTTATAATACAAACAAATAGTTAAACAAAAGGGAAGGCTATGCATTCTGTTTTGATTTTAACAGGCGTATGTCCCACAATTTTAGAATCTCTTTACAAAAGTATACCCGAGATCCACAGTAGACCACAACGATTTTCCTGGACGTAGAAACCTCCAGGAAAATCTATTGAATTAGATTGCTTTCCTTACTATAACAGATCAATTAACAAATAACTTAATCAAAATATTTACTTAATCTGTAGGCTGACGTAAAATTAAGTAAAACTCCGACACAAAAATAATAAAGCTAAGGAGTAAAGCTTACTCCGACTTCATTATCTTTATGTAAACAACAAAATTACCATGTGTCTTGAATATCACGGCCATGTGTAATATCCTATTACCATAATGTGATCGTGCTCCATTGAGTTCGATTAAGTACTATTCTGTTTATGTTTCACTAACCTACACAATACTCGGGCTATATTGAATGAATATTCATGGATTTGTACATTGTGTTACAGATAATCTTTGTTTTTTTTTATTTATATACCTTATGTTACCTATATATAGCTTGACGTTAACGAATAAAATACGCAGTTACAAGTTTTAAACAAAATATATTGGTTTGACAGATTTTTTTTTTGTGCACAATAATTTAATTTATTCTTAAAACTTATTCGTCATCTACAGTAACTGTACTATAGAGCACGTTACGTTTCACATTAGGCTATTAAAATACGTAGTTACAAGATTCTAATAAAATATTTTAGAATTACTCTACATTTTTTTTCTTTACATTAATTTAATTTATTCATAAAAACATATTCGCCACTCTACAAGGCTATAGAGCACGTTCCGTTTCACCTTAGATTAATTTACAAAACCATTGTTATAATCGTGATGCTCCGAAGTCATTGTACCAAGGCTGCTGGTTAGCAACTGTTTTTTTTTCGACACAGTAGGTCACAGTTTACGCCACGAGTCATGCTTTGATGGGTTGACACGCGACGCAGAGACGGACTAAGGAGAGCATTTTAGTTTTTGTTTGTTTAAGTAAATTCGAGAAGGTAATGGAGTGTATTCTTTTCTGGTTGTGTATACAGTCAACTCTTTTTTTACATACATAAAAGAAGTTAAATGAGCCTATTTACTTCGATATTTGTAAATTGTTCGCGTATGGTTGTTGACCTATCACAAACTTCTTGATTTAAAAAAATATGGTTCACGAACTCAATTGCGTAACCTAAACGTGAAACGCCTATTTGCCTAGCTTGCATACCTGTACACTTTTAATTAAATTTGATTTGTAAGGATTATTATGGTATTCTAGAAAAATAATAAATGCGTATGCGTAAAATCTTATGGTTTTCATGTTAAAGAAATGTATGTACAAATTAAGATTATTTATCACGATGATAAATTCGTACTGAATTCGGCACTGGCGGCAATATTATCGTTTAGTTCCGATGGTTAACTTAACTAGAGCATTGTAATAGGAATCGGTATGTACGATGTTATGAAAAACAGATGATTAAAATTTATCGCCAATTACAGGTTTTCGTACGCTATTAAAATAGAAAATCACAAAAAAAATCATCTTGGCGTTAATGTCCCGGTTATGCTCTCGCATACGTGGGCCCGGGGTCCGCCTTGACCATGATCCAGGATTTGGCAGATCAGGTAATTACAGTGGAGCGACTGCCATCTGACCTCCGTGACCCTGCTACCAGGAGAACCTGACCGGATTGGATCATGGTAAGAGCATCGGTTAGTATTCAAATGTACATAAGTCAGAAAATAATCATTGGTACATGGCCGAAGTAGGATTCGAACCCGGTACCTCTCACTTACGAGTCTGATACCGTAACCACGCGGCCACCGACGCCCCTAATAACTACACTAATAAACAAAATAAATCAGGTAATTAAATAAACATCTACTTTCTACAGGTCTCTACAATCTTGCAACCGAATTGTAGAGCAAGCTCTACAAACAGCAATTTAGTTTCAAAATGTCATGAGAACAAAAATATCTAGGTGGCGCAAGGCTTCACCGAGATTGTTTAATCAAAGTTTTATTAAAATAATAACAATGGTATTATTATTCAATAGAAAAGTTCAAACTCCCAAGGTCTGTGAACATTTGCAACAGTTTCTTAAAGCTTAGAATAGAAACGCACCGTTTTGTTTTTAAAATTTATAATATTTGCGTATGCTTTAGTTCTTCTTATATTGTTAGCACACCGGCTAATGGTTCGTCTTTCTTTAATGTTTTACATACAAGTCTATGAATCAGAACTATTTGTCGTTGAGAACGATATTTTTTTTTATTGTCATTTGACCGCCATTTCACACTTTACGTCAGTCAGCTAATTTAATAATGGCTCGTTTGAATTTTAATTGGATCGCAATCGCAGCTCAATGGCAGTTTTACGCGTTTTTAGACATAGACATTAACATAATAAGTTAAAACTAACATAATAAGTACATAATAAGGAAGCAGGGCGATGCATCATCGGACCAAATTGGACCAGCCAGCCAGCCAGCCAGATTTGGTATTCTGCTACAATTAAAACTACCTCTAACCTAACCTAACCTGCCAATGCGATCCAATTACAACTAAATCACACCAAGTAAACTCGCACACTCCAGGCCTTGGTGGTAAATAACGATGCGACCGAAGATGGAGCACCCCTGTCTAGGAACAGCCTAGATTTTATTATTATTAGGCCATTAAGACCACATAATAATTATAAGAAAGACCTACATTATTTTCCATGAAGAAAGTATCTGTTATTGCAAGTTATGAGTACCATAAACTACACCGTGCCCTTTTGTGGATGGTAGGACTGCGTTGCAATTGAGGAATCGTCTCATTGGTTACTTGGTGTGCAGCCATGAATTCCGGCTTGAAGGATATGATATTCAGTGTTATTAAAGTTGAAAACATGAAAATATTATGAACGTTGTTAAGTTATGAATTTGAGGTATGTCGACTTAGTGAAAAAACAATTGTAGTTCTGTATTTTATTAAGGCTAGCCATAATCTGATAATAGTTAAGGCTTTCTCTTTCTTTTTTATTTCAACGTCCCGCCCGGCACTTCAGACGCTTGTGCTGGTTTCCTTTGATGTAAATACCTTCCACCATCCTTCGCCTTATCGTCCATTAACTGACACGTGCCAGCTCAGATGAGCACCCAGATCAGGAAGCGGTTTCTCTATCTTAGGGCATGCGCTGCGTTGAATAGGGCCCGGTCGCGGGCGTCACGCTCAACGCTGCTCACGCCCGTAGAAGTACACTTTGTTCACCCACTAAGCCTCTCGAATTCTGTATTATTTTATAAAATTTTAAACTAGATTCTCCGCAACTCGGCCGGATACATGCGCCTGCGCCGCTCGCCGTCGGACGCGCCTAATTGCCACGATTCCCTCACCTCGAATTTCATACCTCTGTTAACACAAAGGAGGTTACCTAATTATTCTAATTAAACGCGTCAGGTGCAGCAAAGTGAGGTTTCTACACAGTTACGATCAAGGACTGGTGAATAGCTAATAACCCTGATTTGTATCGGTTTCTAAAAAGGCTGAATGTTTTGTTTCAGTATTGTCAGTAAATATCTGTTTCACAACCTACTGTCATGTTCCAGATATATTATTTGACAGGTAATTGTGACGTCTCCCTCTTGTTAATACAAAACGAAAGATGCGACATCACAGATACCTGTAAGATAAAATATCGGGAACTTATCAGTAGGTGGTAAAACAGTTAGTACCAGAATTATAAAGAAAAAAAATAAGAATACATTCTTCTAGTTACGGTTTAACAAACATTTTTTTCTCAAAAAAGACTCGATGATCACTTACAGGGAAAACACTTATTAATTAAAACATGGCGATTGGCGTTACGAATCTGTTTACAAAAATTGAGTTCACATTCATATCTACAATAGTCGACCACGATTTTATTTACCTGAATCGCCATAATTTCGAAAATTTCATTGGATTTATAGTAAATTCAAAGTAATTCGGCAGAAAATAGGGCACTTGCATACCGGACCTGGTGCACAAGTGAAAACTGCATAATAGATAAGTAAGCAGTTAATAAATACTTGCTGACAAGTAAATCAGCCGCAACCAATCGAGCGAAATAGCGGCACGACATTCAACCCGACCTATTGCAACCATCCATTGTAGACTTGCAATACAATTCTGGCACTACGTTAGACATCAACGCGCTATGGTGCTATAATATTTTGAAGTACGATTTTGCTAGTAATTATGGCAAGTAGCGTCTGTAAGTTTGAAATATTTGCGTACACAAGCAAATTATAATTAGAATTATGATTGTTGTATGTCATCAGAAACTTCGTACTTTGGCCGGTTGACGATGCGGTCCGCCTTCCGTAGTGTGTGATGTTTTTTTTTATAATTGGGCTAGCCAGGCATGACCGCCATCTCACATGGTAGTAAGTGAGCATGCCTCTCTAGGAGCAGCCTATTCACTGTAGCCTTGAAGGCGTCTAGATCATAATCATCAGGGCACACACTCGTAGCCAACGCGTTCCATTCCTTAGCCGTACGCATTATAAAGGTTGAACTAAAGCGGCTCCTATTTCGTACTTTGGGCGGTAAAAGATGATGCGGTCCGCCTTCCATGCTGTATGATGATGATGATATTTATGAAACTATACTGTACTGACCTACTAAAAACCTACTACCCACCCATCTCAGGGAAAGCGGTAAGGTTTAATTCCTATTGGCGATCAATTCAGCCATTCAGTGCAGAGTACTTAAAATATTTGTAGAAAGTCTTGCAGCAATTAGTCCAAGGTAAGGAAAGTAAATCGCGTGACTAATCCCTGGCACGAGACATTCCGCAATAGCACTGTAATTGGTACCTACCCGGTTAAACTTCACCGTAAAACGTAAAATCATAAAGTCATAGACGGAAATTTGTACTTGAAACGCTGTATCGTAAAAAAATAATTGCAAAGATCAGAGATATACTTGACTGCATACGTATGCATGGTTTATGATCGTAGTTTTGATTCTACACACGGAACCGACATAATCATATATCTTCCAAGTCGATAAATTATTATGTAAATTCCTTAGCCACATAAAACCATTACAGATTATTAACTGAATTAAAACCCTACAGAGAAGAATTAAATATATAACGTAATACACATTTACGCTTATAGTTATCCCTAAAAATTTAAATAACAATTAAATCGTCGTCTAATAAGACAAATAAGTGGTTATATAATTAACCTAACTATTATTTACAGCAAACAATAATTGGAAGTAATTGTAAATTAATTTGTGATTGATGCCGGAAATCATTAAACATTTTCTAACCAATTAAAAGCGATTTATTAGGAGATATTATTTTAACAACGCCAGTAAATATGTCTACAAGGTAAGGAAATATGTACAATCAATTTATTATGGAGACCACAGGAAATATGTTTAATCAATTCATTATGGTCAACCTACCTACTCTTTGCTAATTATCGAATAGTTATAAAAGTAGGTACCTGTATGAAATTTAAAATCTCTAAACTAATATTTTGGTAAAAATTAAAAAACGAATACCATTACGGGGTACCAATGGGCTCCCAAGACTGTACCGACAACCAGTCTCAGGGTCCAAAACCTTGGTCAACGTCGCACAGCACCACTTCAGTCCAAACTTCAGCACCGCAACAAGCTCGCCACTAGTTAGGTTTGACCTTGTACCGTTAGCGAAGTGAGGTTGATCATAGTCTTAAAAAAGTACATAGTTTCACTTTGATATTTGTCGATCATCTCTCACTAAGGAACTGAGGACGTCTCCCACGAAAGGGGAGGTTTTTGCCATAATCTCTATGCTTGGCCGGCGGGTTGGAGATCGCAGTGTTATAAATATAACAATGGAAAACGCTGCTGCCCATTTTCCAGCCTACGGGGACTAGACCTTTTGCTTCGAAAACATTAGTCGCCTTGTTCGACACCCACGACTGTATGGGGTTGGTACTATTCTACTCTGCCGGACACTACACGGCCATATTTGTTGTTAACGTCATAAAAGTAGTAAAGTCCATGCTGCGTCGGGCGGGAGAGGTGCATGTTCGATCGTTTGATATCCACTGCTAGTATTTTAGGCCAACCGTCACACGCGCTGCGTACTAAATCCATAATGGACTAGAAACAGATACACCATGCGAATAACCGCTTAACATTTTCTGCTCAGGTAAATTTGGAGTCTGGTTTTATGGTAACCATGACCAGAACCTTCATGATAGGGATCTTTAGAAGCAATAAAAATTACATCCTATCTTTATCTACATTGACGGTCGTTACTTCCGTTGATGATTGGTTTAAACTCTAGTATAATGAAAGAGCATAAGTGCATGACCACCTTAAGAATCATATTCCTTTGCACTACTGTGTAGTTTTTTAATGGTTATTATACCTTGGGGGTAAAGGACGAGTCCTTTGGGCATAAGGGGCAGCTAATTCTCCCTTCTTTTACCAAACTGATTTTAACTAAAGATACACCATAGCCGTGAATATTGCTGTAGTGGCAAAGGCAAATTTTCTTGAAGTGGTAATACTGTATGAATCTGTAAAAGGTATCTTCAGCCATAAGTTTAAAGCAAGCAAGTACGGTAACCGTAACCAATCAAAGTGCATTTTCAATTTTCATTAGTGTACAAATAGCTCAAAAATGATAGTCGTTCATGCACATCGTGAATGAATGACTGTACAATTTACTTGTCATCACAAATTACAAACAACATCTACACGTACAAGCCAATCTTTGTGAACCTGCTGAGCGGAAAATTATAACCTGCCGAATATAGCTATTTACAAGAACTTCTTTTATTGTTGATAGTGCAGTTATTCTTCTACATTTGATGAATTTTAATTTCTGTTACGGGTCTGGGTGTTCTATGTATAATAAGTATGTATTTAAAAAAGTATTTAAGTAATATATCAGTAATCTAGTACCCATATTACAAGCTTTGCTTAGTTTGAGGCTAGATGGCGCTGTGTGAATTTGTCCACGAATATTTATTTTATTTATTTATTTATTTAAATTGGTCGATTATTTTTACAATTTCAGTTTTGAGTTTGTTTTTGTAGCCGTGGTGGAATTACAATACGTATGTAGATATGTTAGTGTATGTAGTATCTATGAACAGTTTCGCTTACCACAAGCCAATTGTCAATTACAAATATCTAACTTAACATTTTCGAAAGTGCTAATTTACGTCTTGACATTATTCTTATTTAGGAAAAACTGGAAAACTTCGTATTCCACTTTGTTTATTAAGGTACACATAAAATATTTACAGTTATAGTAGAAATATACACTAATACCTAATAATAAAGTGGAGAAGAATGAGTTAGAAAGCGGACCCTGGCAGAGGCCGGGATAAGCGCTAGCACGACGACGACGGCGACTTACATCTAAAATACTAAAAATATACACTTCCTAATTAAATTTAACTCTAAATACGACTACGCTATTCAACGTTATTTTTGAAATTTTAATACAAGAAGTGCGTAACACTAAAACAACGTAACTCCCCACAATAGAATCTATGGGAAGTTTTATTTTGGAAGCATTCCGATTATTTTGGTAGCGCCAATTCTCAACGAAGTGAATGAAAGTGTTACTCCGTGAGCGCATCCTTGAGATGTACAAGTAAGCCACTGTTTGTAAATTACTATTTCGTGGGTACGCTGTACCTTTTGCTCGACAGTCTACGATTCCTAGCAAATGCCAGCAAGAACGCTAGGGAAACGTAAAAGTTAACCTACATTTATCTAAATTTAGCTGGTGTCGAAACTTAAAATGCGTCGCGTAATATTAAAATTGCACTGGGAATATCATACAGCTACAAATTGGTATAATTTATGCAGTGTGGAGAAATCTACATAGTTTATACCGTGTCAATGAAATTTATATCGATTTATTTATAGCACAACCACAACGGTGCTTGCTTTGTGACATGGGTCATCTATCAGCGTTTTCGTTTACTGCGATTTTATTTTACGAAATTAAACGTCGTTAAAATCTAAAATGTCTTTTTAATCCCCAACGAAAAAGAGTGGTGTTATAAGTTTGACGTGTGTAGCTGTGTGTAGCTGTGGCTTTGTGTGTCTGTTTGTCGCATTGTGGCTCCCGGACTGTTGGACCGATTTAGATGCGGTTTCCTCTATTTGAAAGTTTACTTAAAATCGGTTTTGCAGATTAGAAGATATTTTGTTTAAGTAAACTGTTGTAGTTCGTCTTGTTGTAGAAGGTAATCGTCTTGGTAGCAAGGACGTAGAGTCACAACACTTGCACGTGTACACAAAGGTACGTTTCCATCTCCATAATATTTAATTAAATGTTCGGCATATAAAATAAATTTTCCTATTATATTTGTCACCGAAAAGTCCTTTTCATTCCTTTATGAAGCTTCTACTTAAATCTTCCGAGCGCAAAGAGCATAAGCCTATTTTGTCATATGGATATAAATTAAACATGTGTGAAGGTTTTGCGTGTTTACGACTTCCTGCAAAAGGAAGAGAACGTATGAGTAATTATATGAAGATTTATGTTAAATTTATGGAAAGTTTGCGAAGTAATTATGTTTTTGCATCGAGGCGAGGCATCTTTGTGCTAGTGACATATTTTAAGTCGGTTTGTGATGACGGATATATATGAATATACGGAACACTGCATTTTAATGACTAAACAAAAAGCATAGTGAAAAACTTACTCTTGCTGTTTATTTTTAGAACATTATATTTTTTCTATATTTTTTAAGATAAATAAGGCAGCATACTCAATTTCGCCCCTGCAGTACTAGCTACATTCCAGGACTGAATGTAGCTAGTACTGCAGGGCTGACAGAATGTCAGGACATAAGCTCCTTTGCCCCTTCCACATTCATACATCTTTTCATATATTTGTGTCTTATATAGTCTTACTTAATCATGGCAGGCAGAGACTATCGAGTGCCACAAGCTTCGTTCCTGAATCGACACAAGCTTGTTGGCCTTTCACATTCACAGGTACATCTTCTCATATATATGTGTCGATTGAGGATAATCTTTGCTTTGTTTCTGGGTTTTTTAAAATTAATCACCGTTAATCTTAGACTATCGAATGCCACAAGCTACGATCTTGATATAAATCTTTTTCCTCTCCCTTTTTTTCTTCTGTCTATCCATGTGGGATGCTGGCAAGAAAGTGTTTGCATATTATAATATGCATGTACAGCCATTCAACAACTCAGGTGGCCAATTAGTTCATATTATCATCGCCATCAGGTGCTAATGCGTCGACGTACTTAATCAAAACGTGGAAATATAATGGGTCATGCGCCTTCGTCTATTACAAAAGTGGGTAAAATCTGTGCGCATACGCCGAAACCTTGACCGCGGGGAGACAATGGCTGCGTGCAGCGGAGACGATACTTAGGTATGCCTCCTCTTGGCTGTGGGAACTCCATCATGTACATAGACGGTTCAGTATAGACTGGCATTTTATGAGACACGTTAAAACTCAAATGAAACCATTAAAACCAGGACGATTTATGAGATTTGACCATTTATATATAGAGTGGAACTTTTAAATAATTACAAATCATTCAAAGGAATTTAGGGTATTTAGGTCTACTTGAGACTGCGTAGAATTCGAATACAGCGATTTTTTAAGTTTATTATCATTTAAGAATATAGTATGGTGGTTCCAAAGCGCACAATGTTATTAGATTTATGACTTATGTAATAATTTTTGACACCTTTCAATCAATCTCCTAATGCACTTTACTTTGTTTCCAAATTGATAATACTTAATTGTTGCCGACAGTTATAAAGAGAGGAGAGAGTAGAGTATTTTTATATAGAGTAAAAATTATTGCGTTGTCTTCGATATACTCAGTCTGTAATCCATGGAGTAGGGGTAGAATTCGTGCTACCGGTCAACAATTAAAGGTTTTATATACTTTTTTACATGTTAGGAATGTGGGATAAATAGTATGTCAAATTAAAATGCATTTTTAGGGTAATTCTATAATTGAACAGTTGAAAGGCTAACGAAGAACTTCGATTTGTTACTGTTCCTATACCGACGAACCTTTTTGATGATTTATCTCTGTTACTCATTTGCACAAAAACTAAGCAGTACGATTGAAGTTCATTGTCGATCATCTTGAAATAGACCGCCGAGTATCCGAAACTGTTTTATCGCTTTTAGGCGTCCGAATACGGGAAAACAAGCTAAGGTTTAAATTCTCTTTCCGCGTCTGTCTGTATTTCCGCTAAGTCCTCCTAAACCACGCAACAGATAGTGATGCAGTTGTCACCATCATTAAGAGAATTTCTTCCAGAAGGGTTATATGTATGTATAATGCATAATATAGTAAAGGAAAACCGAAATTCCATGCGAAGCCGGGGCATAAAATAATGGCGTTTTCGCGTCTATCTGACCTCCTATAGACTGAACCTTGTTTGGTTTTAGAATTAAAGAATAGATATTTTTTCCAGAATGTTTATGTAAATATATATATGCTTGGACAATTCAAACAGCGGCATTTAACCCTAAAGCAAGCAAAGCTTGTGTTATAGGTGCCAGAAAAAATTCCCCTTACGTAAAAGGCAACCAAATGGGAATATTATTTACGCTATAATGTGTCTTGTAATATTTGCGTGTTTCTCATAGTAATCGATCGGTATTATTGTAAAACAGAAAGCGCCTCGAAGTAATATTTTCGCGAGATTCACAACATTATAACTGTTAATTCACTGTAACCATTGCGATCATTGAAGAATTCTATTAATATTATTAGATTGGTACTCCATACAAATAAGATGACGCAGTGATAGCGGTATTTACTGTTTCTCTATAACGGTAGGTAGGCTATATAGGCCAATAGGTAATGTCCATTAGCCGTAACTAAGTAAGATATATGGCTATTTTTGGTTGGAGTACTTGAAAAACGTATTGTATTGTAACTGTTGTTGGGTCTCGATACATGTTTAACGGTCTGTTTGAATGACGAATTCGTATGAATTTCGATAATCTGTTTTTTAATGCAGAGGAAAGAAATATTAGCTTATTTTAATTATTTATTGCTAGCAAGATTTCAAGGGCCCAAGCTTTTTTATTGCCTAGAGAGGCACACAGACGGGCGGTTCACCTGATGGAAAGCGGCTACCGTTGTTCAGGACATCTTCTATCTAGGCTATCTTTCATCAAAATTTCATTGGCTGTGGTGATATATTATGTTGAAATAATAAATTAAACTAAATTATCGAACCATTTCATTAAGCTAAGCTTTGCACATAATAAACAAATAAAAAATAGTGGTTCCATTAATTTAAAATTCACTTTGCATGAATTATAACATATTTAAACGACTTTTATTACGCAATTAAACTAAGACGATATCGTGAAAATCTGATATTTTGAAACGTCTGCGTCTACTAAATACGATAGATATGTGTCACGATATCCTAAATCAAATGCTTCTCCATTACGCGAAGAACACAATGTACTTATACGATCGAATTGATGTGATGAAATTAGATTGGCCAAACAATTCGATTTCAGTTGTCTCTAAATTAAATTTCAGCGGCGAGTAGCCAGCCAGAGTGAACAGGCTGTTTCTAGACAGGTATGCCTTTTCTTCGGCCGAGTAAACGTCACGTATCGTAGTGATCCCGACAAAGTTCATAATCGTTCATATAAAAATGTACGTACGTCAACTTTCCCACATTACGTCTCTCTATGCTTAAAAAGCTTGCCTGCAACTATACTTCGATTACAAGACATATTTCATACAATTTCTTTTGCAACGGTTTTAATAACAGTTACTCGTATATTCGTTAGACTAGCGTTGCAAGTAACACAGTATCAAAGGAACACGAATATCTTCGCCAAACAATGAGTCAGATCATCTTCGATCATTGACATTGCGGTTTCAAGTTTATTGCACCCGTAGGTAGCACGACATCTTTTTCCGCCTTATTATGTACGATAATAGAATTTTTTCCTTAAACACGGTTCTATCGGATTTTTAAAGAAATTATTAAAAAGAAAGTGGCTAAATAGTTTTTGATCGTACAACATTCAGCAGTGTCCTTCGAGGACTGATAAAAAAATGCCCGGAATATTTGAATTACGAATTTAAATACGTCGTTGTAAGAACCCATTTATTTTTCTTAGGTTGGCACACATCTTAATAAGTAATATGTAAATTTTCATTTTGGATGCGCAGTTAATTGATGATATGTACCAACTTTATAAAAAAAATCGGCTATTACAACGACGTATATAAATTCGTAATTCAAATATTCGGGGCATTTTTTTGTGAGTCGGTGTAAGTAGTGTTACGAGATCGTTCTACTCGTATAAACTTTTTTACAACGTAAAAGTTCAAGGCAGTTTCTGCACAAATTGCAGCAAGGCAATTTAAGATAAAAATATAAATACACGAAATGTAACACACATTATCTATACATTACTTTATAAAAACAGTTTTAGCTTGATATGACCCAATAATAAATCCTTTAAATATTAATAACACGTATTGTAAGACTAGTAAGATAATAATTTTCTAAAGATAACGACGATCTGAGTGGTACAATGGTTAACATGCTGGTCTGCCACGTAAGAGGTCCCAGATTCGATTCCTCGGTCTGGGTGTTATGTGTATAATAAGTATGTATTTAAAAGTTAATATGTAGTTTATCAGTTGTCTAGCACACATAACACAAGCTTTGCTTACTTTGTTGAGTTGAGAGTTGTCCAAGCGTATTTATTTATTTATTTAACTTAAGCGCCACGTGTTCTATTTGGTTCCTACACGAAAATTGGATTAATTGATTTTGAATATTAAATTATACAAGAATACCAACAAAACTCGTACAAATCGAACCAGTTATGTTAAAATACTGCATAAATAAAGTTAGTCGACTTCCTTACTAATCAGACCTTTATATTAAATTTTACACTTAACATTTACACGGAGTAAATTGTTAGGCTTATTTTTAGCAATGGCAAAAATAAATATTTTAGACGCTCAAAATTTGGTCAAACACAGCATTTAAAGAAAGACAAAAAGGCTTAGCTTCAAACATTCCAGAAGATTAGTCAATACAATACATTGATACGATTCTTGGCGCGGCAGAAAATTTGGGCCTAGGATATGTAATAAATACTTTACGAAAACTCATTGTGTCTAAATATACCACTACACATACACAGTCTAGTCATACATCTAAAATATATCTGCGTTTAGGTCTACATTACTACTAATTACAATTTCGCGTATCATAGAATATGTCCTTCATCTTTGTGGCTTCAATATACCAACCAGACCTGTCACAGGAGTCAGCCCTCACATTATTGCTGATATGGTACCTTTTTAGTCCGAGTTGCATCCTAGGCTCGTCATTTCCATTTTCAGAGCACAATAACAAAAAAATACATAAACATTATGATATAGAGAAAAACAATATAACCGGTACCTACAGCTTATTACTCACAAATATATGTTCCAGCATACCTACGGAAGCGAGAGAGAGAAAGAGGGGGCAAAAAAATGCAACATTACCTATTATATATCAAATACGACACCATTGCACCTTAACATATTTCCAGAACACAGGATAGGGCAGGCGGCGGAATTGGCTGAAGCCCTCAAAAGCCTTTTGAGGGCTTTTAGGACCGGGAGCCCATAGTAAGTTTAAAGAAATATCAGCGCTTCTCGTCGAGGCAACTTGTGACCAAAATGCTGGCCGTTATTTGGCACAGGCAGCGTCTAAGCATTCCTATTCAACGTGGCGTCAGCATTTTGGGCACGTTGCCTAATGGCAGCGGTTTATTAAATTAGTTTCTTTTATAGTTTTATTTTCAATCAAGTTTTCGGTATTGTTAATCTTTTATTTTGTTGTGTTGTTGAGTAAATTTAAAGATAAATCCCATTATTTTGGAACACTACCACCATCCTCTGGGATCAAGTCAATGTCACCAAATCGCGGTCGCCCTGCTGACAGATGAACAAGACTCTGAAGAATTGGCTTTTCCCTAACGGGTTGAGGGTCAGACGGTCAGAGTCGCTGCACGTAAAGCGCCAAAACGCCATACATTTTTATGTAAAGTTCTGCTAGGTAGCGCTTTCAGTAAACCTGCAAGCTGATAGTGATTTCCTACTAGAAATGTCTAGAAGAGCGGA
The DNA here is from genome assembly GCA_907269095.1 of Blastobasis adustella. NCBI lineage: Eukaryota > Metazoa > Arthropoda > Insecta > Lepidoptera > Blastobasidae > Blastobasis > Blastobasis adustella. The sequence continues at coordinate 12,396,802 of OU026130.1, forward strand.
ACCTGGTAGAAGCCGAGATTGGCCGATGGGATGATAACTTTTATGATACTACTTTAATTTTTTAGCTCGTATTTTGTACCATGTAGAAATTGCTATTACGGTATGTTTTTCTATATTGTTTCCAACTTTTCTGTTTCTTTCTTTATTCTCAATTTTTCTTCTGGACTCTTCTTTTACTGTCGATCCCGATGTGTAAAATTTGTAAATTACTGTTTAAGCTGCATGGATCGTTTTTAGAGTACCCTCCAACTTACTTAATTACATTTGTGTTTTTTTTTTAAATTAGTTTTTTGCTTCCTTGCACCGCTCTGTCATTTTTATTTTACTAGCTCTGTGGTTGATAGCTAAAGCTAAGAGGCTTTAAGTCCTCCATTGAACCTAAATGATCATTAGGTTAAAAATACCAAATAAATGATAGTACTTTTTAAATCCGATAATATTTCCATTTTATTCCTGATTCCTCTAAGTTACGAACAAGTAAGTAAAGGATGTAAATGGATTTTAATTAGATACTATCGATGTCTGCATCTAGTGCCACTATATTTAGAAAGACGGGTTTGTCCGACCTAAGGCTCTAGACGCCACCGGCCTACGCGATTCCGCTTCCTGGTGCTGGTAACAGCTGGTTAGTCATTTAGCATCGCGTCTAGCTGACACTGCATAATGAGCTTGCCCCTTACGTGCTTAGCCGTCGAGTGATTGATTAATAGTTTTTTGATCTGGTAATTACAGTTAAGCGACTGCCATCTGACCTACGTGACCCAGCTACCAGGGGAACCTGACCAAATTGAATATACAGTCGCCTGAATGTGCAGGTTTCATCACAGTATTTCCCTCACCGTAAAAGCATCAGTTAGCATTCAACTAATGTACATAACTCAGAAAAGAGTCATTGATACATGGCTGCAATGGGATTAGAACCCGATAGGTTTCGCTTACGAGTCGGATACTTTAACCACTCGGCCACCGACGCTCCTAAAGTAAAATCTTTGGTAAAGGATGTAAATGGATTTTAATTAGATACTATCGATGTCTGCATCTAGTGCCACTATATTTAGAAGGACGGGTTTGTCCGACCTAAGGCTCTAGACGCCACCGGCCTACGCGATTCCGCTTCCTGGTGCTGGTAACAGCTGGTAAGTCATTTAGCATCGCGTCTAGCTGACACTGCATAATGAGCTTGCCCCTTACGTGCTTAGTTGCCGAGTGATTGATTAATATGTTTTGTAATTAGCATCCGCCTGCCTGGTTTTATGTTTACATTAAATTTATGCTTTAACTAGACTAGACGAGAGTTTAACTCCTGTTTAATAGGTTTTCTATTTTTTGTTATTACTCGCTGTTTCGCGAAGTCTGTCGTTTGTGTATTTTGATGGTGGTGTGTTTTGCCGATCCCAATAAAAGCAGGGAGATGGTGATGAAGTTTGAGGTTGACACCTTCCTTATATTTTTAACGTATCCCAAATGAAATCGAGACGCTAGGAGTATAGTAAAGATGTGTAAATGAAAAGATTTCCGAATTCCGTAACCTTTTCAGTAGTTTCAGAGAGTTGCAAAGTGCCATTACGCATTGCACATCACCTCGTAAACGGCAAACATAGTGTAGGACGCCCTCCGGCCAGCACGTCTAGCATAAGTGAACAGGCGACATAGCTCGCGCCACGAGAGAGTCTTTGTTTCCTTCTCTCAAAACTAAGATGAAAGATATAGCAGGATCTATGTCGCGTTTTTCTCGCTTATCACGCGCAAAATCACACTTGTGCTAGCCGTGCAGTTGGAGTGACGTTTTGCGAAAGGCTGCAGGTGGATGCTTGATACGACAGCCGAGGATAGGGCGCCAGCTTATTTGGGGGAGTCCTATGACCAGTAGAGGGTTAGTATAGGCTGATAATGATTATTATAACGATTCTACTCTGCCGAATACCATACATATAATACTTCGTTACATAATTAAAATAATATTCGCGAAGATAACTAGCGGGCCATTACGGCTTTCCACGGGTATTACTAAATAAATACAGTACAATGTTACACGCAAAACGTTTTGTCCAATATGTACTTATTATTTAATCTGTAGTTTATTAAATTAGGGTACACAGTGTACACTTTTTTATATGATATACTTGTATGTCGGTAACTTGTACACTGTTGTGGCCAGTAGTATTCGTAAAAATTACCTTAAGGGTTTTGCATTGAGGACCAAACAGTTTTCGAAGTCCGTATCTATTTAATACGGTTTGGTTTTGGAACGATGTCTCTGGAGAGGTTTGGTTCAGTTTTGCTCCAGTTTGACTCCGGTTTGGTTTGCCTGCTTTAAGAGTGCATGTGGGATCAAAACCAAACACTGAAAATTATTTACGGGGTCGCCAACACGTGAATTATTTTAGTATTGCCCCTAAAGTGCTACAACAATAGCACTCGTTTACCTCCATCGATTATAGCAATAGTTTCCATTTCAAACCCATACATCATCAACAGTCATTACCTCTCAACCCTTGCATGTATATTTTTACCTTGACGTCTCAATGTTAATGGCTAATAATGGACTCATTGTCCAGTCCATGGCTTTATCGACATCAGTGTACTATCCGGAAGCAAAGATAAACGATCGCAAAGCACCATTGCTCAAACTAAACATTACGTGGCGTATCTTCATTCTCACGAGTGTTAGATAACGCAGAACAGTAGGTCAGATCCAAGCTTTGGTTTAGAACCGATGTGTTGCACACGACATTAACGCACTTTCCGTATTTGAGTGCGTACAAACTTAGAACTTTTGCATGGATGAATACATTTGAAATTGTAATCCAACAGGAGCCCTGGCGTAATCGTGCAAGAATCAGCTATTCAATCATTGCATCATGCCGTAAGCGAATCTCTGATGTTTTATGGAAATCAAAAGAAATCTGTCGGTACGCAATGAATTAGGTACCTCCTCCTTTTTGGAAGTCCGTAAAAAATGACACTAACTATTCTAGTAATCACCTTTACTATGGTCTTACACCCGCAATTGGCACAAAGGCATTGCCACCGACTGACTGACTTTGGAGCTGCGGTCTGCGGTTGGCGTCGTGACAAAACCCTTGCGAAATCCAGATTTACCCGAATTACGCGCCTAATTAAAATTTCAAACTACCGCCTGTCGAAATTCTTTTCGCTTATTCGTTTGCCTCCCTCTGTTATAATAAAAAAAAATCTTGCGACGAAAACTTTGGGTAACGTTTTTCAGGCGTTTTTGTCGACTCGTCGCTATTTTGGTTTATTGGTTTGCCTTTGCTGCACTTTAACCGATACCAATCAGCGTGAAGATAAGTGTTGTGAAGCACTCCATAAGGTGTTAGTGTCAACGCTGATAAGCAGGACAACCAAGATTTGGAACATTATGGGGCCAACAAAAGGAGAGGATGGCATGTGGAAGAGGAGGAAGAATGAGGGGATAGAACAGCTTGTTTCCGAACCCAATATTGTAGGAGAAATAACGTCCGCAGGACTGCGTTGGCTTGTCTACGTGGAGAGAATTGGAGAGGATCACGCCGTAAGGAGAGCATATGTGGGTCGGCCGAGCGGACGTCGACCGGTCGGGCGACCCAGATATCGCTGGATGGATAAAGTCACGAAAGACCATCGCGCACTAGATATCCTCGATTGGCAGAAGATGGTGCAGGAAGAGGTGGCGATCTCTGGTCTTGGAGGCCAAGATCCACTTTGGGTCGCTGAGTCAGCGCAGTAAGCAAGTAAACAAAAGCCTCGATATTAAGAGTTTAACTTAGTTCGAGACTAGATAGAATAGGCGGCGGTACCCACTTTCCATCAGGTGGCCCGCTTGCCTGTTTATCTGCCGTATAATAAAAAAAAGATGCCGTTGAGTGAATGATCATTAGATCATACGTAATATTGCTTACATGATATTTATTAATACTATTGTAAGGTGAAGCGCCTGACAAGATAGTCAAGATGCTATCGTTATGCATCTCTGATTTTCTGGAGCTTTATAATTACCGTGATTAATTATAGACAAATTCTAATTGATGGTCCGTAAAATTGAATTAATCTTTAATTATTCTGTAACGTAACGATTCTATTTCAATCTAACAGTGTATTAGTCAATATCATTATTATCAATGTAAAGCATTGATGTTATGTAACTTGAATTATAAAATAAATGCTTAAAATGTTTGCAAATGAGATACTATTGGTACTTAAACATAAATTAAACAATATTTTATAAGAATCACCAATTACGATTTATATGCACATATGATGTCCTGTACCAATCTTGCAAAATAATTCTTGCAATGTTGCAAAATAATTCCTTGCTCTTCTAATCAAAATCGTCTTAACTGAATCGGATTTATGAAGCTTTGCAATATTTATCTCTAAACATTGCCAATTATGGCGAAACTTAATCATTGGAACAGCAAACTAGAAATTAAACACAGCTTAAATAAGGTAATAATACATTATTTCGTTTATTATAACTTTTGCAGCTATGGCCCCAGTCTCAACAAAATTAAATAAGATTGTTAAATACATCTTTTACACGAGTACGGTAAGCAGCACATCAACTACACACCACCAGTATAAAATGAGCCTGCATAACTATGGATGGGTGTACATACCAGGAACAGTCAAAAGTCTAAAAAGACTGTGAGGGCACCGTAGGTTATCCTACGTCATCGAGTACAAGAAGAATCCCACTTTATAGCGAGTTTATACGTTTAGGAGACACAAAACGTTGGTCTGCCAGTGCACAACCTGGCACAAAAAATATTTAATATGGAGGTACTGGCGTGTGTACCTATAACCTACAACGTGGACTAAAGACCACGATATGTCAATAATCGTGCCACAGAATAGCCATTAGAATAAACCTTTACAATAAATCTACATCGTAATTGCGATGCAATGAAAACACTACATCTAATGACTTGTATTCGATAGAATCGTCTTTAAATAACTTTTAATTGACACTAGAATTACCTACTGTTAATATTAATTTGCAATTGTGATGAATGACAATGTTTACATACGAACAAGGGCATAGTTGAAAGCCACGATGGGCTTTGATTGAGTTTTAATTAACACACAGCTATGATTAATGACGTGGATCAAATAAATGTAATCGGTGGATCAGCTGTTTGTTTTGTTGTTACAAGTTTCGATAGTGTAGTCGTGGAGCGTCAGTGGTGTAATACGGCTTCGATCCTGTGACTGACTTTTTCTGAGTCGAGAGATACTAACCGTGAGGAAAAACACCGTGACAAAACCGTGCAGGTTCGTCATTCAGGTGGCTGAATGTGTAACCATGATCCCATCTGGCCAAGTTACCCTGTTAACTCGATCTGCTAAATCCTGCAACATGGTCGGCCCCCGGGACCTCGCATGCGAGAGCTCAACCGGGGTATTGTCGCCAAGATGACATGCGTAACTTTTGTTACAGCATGTAATTTATTTTATTTGCGATAAAAGCTTCTTTCTTTTAAAAAATTAAATTCTTTTGTTGGTTGACATCTATAGGTATCGTTTGTTCCGAATATAACAAAACATTGTTGTAACAAAACCAAAAAACGAATTCAAAAGAAACTAGCCCATGAAAGCAATTATGTACTCGTATCGCGTACAACAGGCCCGCAAGTAAATCGAACGAGAACGGAAAATAGACGAGAACAACGAGAGATGCCGTGATAACGAGAAGTGTAACCAACGGAAGTGAACTCTTTTGAATTGAAATCAGCAAACGCACATGCTATGTAGGAAGCCGCCGAAGCCTGCATTATTACGAGGCTGTGCGAAAAAGCAATTACAAATTATATAAGCCAATGAGGGAGATAGTTGCGAGCCTTGAGATACGATCGAACACCTGATTACTAACAACGGACAAACGCTAAATGTAAAAACGAGTCTTACTAAGAAAAAGCGCACTTCTTTACACTATAAACTAGTTGCATTATGTTGTGTAGGTACAACCATTTCATTATTTAATCGATAACTGATGCAAAAAGTAGGCTGGTAGAAAATTGCTTTTATTGTATGCATGCAGTTTACTTTATCATTTTGTGTGCCTAAGTAATGGAGGCGTTAAACTTTGTGGTGTTTTGTTGTCTAGTTTGATTAAACTTTTATTTTTATCGTAATTCGAATTCTTATAGGCTTTCTTATATTCTGAGCTAGTTCAATAATAGATTCGTTCCACTGAAACGATTCAAATTTTAGCTAGAAACCGCACCCTATGCTTAAAATACCGATACCAAATACAGTTCCTGATTTTTTGTGTGCCAGTATCCAATCACGGGTGAAGCAGTGGCTTGTGACCGATCGGATAGCGCTAAATTAAATCGGATTAGTGTAACGAAGCAGAAGGAAGTTCTTTTTTGCAAAAACTTGCCCAGAACGTATATTGTACGAAGGAACGGAATGCGTGTTCCTCGAACAGTACTCTTGACCAGCCATATTCAACCTTTTTATCACAAATACGTGTCAGTTATGGTACCGCGGGCAGCAATATACATTTTTGAGGGTAAGTTCTTGAGCGAGCTGAGCGAGCTTGAAATTTCTGACAATTGAAGTTTGCATAATATAACTTCTGCAGAGATTTTGTGATGAGTTAATTCAGTGACTTGTGACGTGACCTTCAGAGAGCTGCCCGACTGGGGAAGTACCTCCACCTTACAGAATGCCGCAGCTAAACAATACTCTTTTGAATAATATTGTATTTCTGCCGTTGAGTATAAGGTCTCCAGAACTCCATTTGGGGAACCGTGGCTTTGGCAGTTAAGGGGCATTTGCCTTTTTGCTGGCAGAGCAACGTGTTATAGAGATGGGCAACGCATTGGCGATTGGTGTTGCTAATGTCTATAGGCAGTGGTAACCACTTCCCATCAGGTGGCCCGCTTGTCTGTTTGCCTACCGTATGACAAAAAAAAACCAACTTAAATGGTGTCTAGTCCCATTTTGGCTGTCTTCAAAGATTGTAACAAATAAAACCCATCAATGAGTGAGCACGGTGAGCTTCATTTTGTATAAAAAGCTAAACGTAAAGAACGAGTTATTTGCAAGGCATGTGTATCTAATAAGACAATGAACGGGCTTAGAGAGCTCGAAATTTTCGTCATTTTGGATATTCAGGTACAGTGTTGAAATTCAGGTAGATACATTTTTGAATGAGCAATCGCAGTGAGCTTAAAATGTTTGATATTTTTGCATACGTATATAAAAAGCTTGCATGATTTTTATTTCATTTGAGACTTCTATGAAGTGGATTTAAAACTAAAACGTATTTGAGTTTATCCACACATTCTTGGTGGGCGGGTCACTTAAAAATGCCAGTCGGGCTAGATGCGGCCACAGGTTGAGTATAGCTGTTTTAAACGCAAGGCTTAAGTGAATAGGGTGATTTCAATAGTAGTAGGCCGCATCGTCCTTACTAAATGACGTCAAGGGCTTCGCTAGTAAATAGAGACGAAATAATTTCCGGTAACAAAAGTCCTTTTAACATTCAATAGAACCTACATTTGGAATTATTCAATTAAGACATAGACACAGTCTCAGACTACGACCACAGTCGATACTCGTCCCAGCATTAAAGCTTAATTCACAATGCATATGCAGCACAATGCTGCAACAGAAAGTTGTTCAAGGTAAATTATAAAATTGCCGGCACACGCTTCATCCGAAGTGCATCGCAGGCCGGTCGGCGATCGTTTGCCAATACGCCTGCAATGCACTCCAAGTCTTCAACCAAATATTCATGATGCAATACTTTGTCCTTTTCCTTGCATATTGTTTCGGAAAGGACGCCACATTGCGAGGCGAATATTCTCTCCGGTGATGTATGTGTACTATAATGGCGCACGATACGCGAGTAGATGACTAATGTCCCATTCACAGAAAGTACTGGAGATAAATATAAGGTTGATGATTTAAATATTTAGATTGAGTGCTTTTCTTCACTCTTAGTTTGAGCGGATCGCCTTTGCTCATTTGTTTTACTTTCAAGTCTGACTTGCCTTATTTTACATGCTTTTATTTAACTTGAAATGTATGTTCGGGTCATGTCTTTTTTTTATGTTATACGCAACCAAAAAGGCATCCGGCCACCGCCACCTATGGACATCAGAAACACCCTAATTTGACTACCCGGCGTTCAATTGAGCTGAAATTTGGTGGATGTCAACCTATGTTAGTTGAATGATAATACATTAATATGATATCAAGAAGGTGGACTGATGGTGGACTCGGAAGCTTGTCATACGGAACGCAACAAGATAAGTCATCTTTGGAAAAAAGCTTGTTATGAAAAAATATTTTTCTTTTGAGAACTTGTTTATCGACTAAAGTGCAGCCAAGCTGATAAGGTCCAATAGGATATACATAAAAACAATTTAAATCCCGTTTTCATCCCTGCCCTCATAAAAAGTATATATACTGTTAAGAATATCATTCTTCAATGCTTCTCAAAAGAGTGTGCGATTTTATTATCAACAAGTGATTGTTTATCGCCCAGCATGCTGTCTTCGCCGTGGTCATTCGCAGCACGCTCCCGCCGTAATCGAGACATGTGCAACGATTCTCGATGTATTGCGTAAGCGCAGACGTAGTGTTCGACATTATTCCAAGTTTCACTTTGGCGCGAGTTACAGTTTCACCTGAGGACGATATTGTTTGGCTTTGGGAAAAATACACACGTTCGATAGCGATTGTTGTGGTAATTATTTAATACCACGTACCAGTAAAGAATGCAAGTGCATAAACATGTCGGCTTGATATCGGTATGTGTGCAAAAATTGCAACAAAGTCGGTATGTCGATTCGTCGATTCGGAACCGGCAGTCGATCGCTGCGCATCGCATTCAATGTTTTTGTATTTGGAACCCAACATAAGTGCGGACGCACGCATGCGCGCGTTTTTTCAACGAACTTGAAATATGGAAGCTACTTACGAAATGTTTGTATGTGCATAGTTCTCAACTGTGTACGTAAATTATTTAAATGAGTTTAACAGCCGCGCAGTTTGTAATATTTGTTATACAACAGCAAATATGCATTAGCTGTAAGCATTCACTGGATTCGCTTGGTCTTAACTTTACAAGTTACTGTATTATTTAATACCTAATGTCCGTTTTTTAAATTACAACTTGGTAAATATCTATTTATGTTAAATTTAATAGCCTTAATTATCAATAGGAATTATAAATTAAACGTTTATAATTGTTGATAATGAAGGCTACGATTTAACGGTCTAATTTTAAGGTTTTTGTTTTTTCAGGTTTTCCGGTCACTGACATTATATCTATTCACACCTAAATTGATAGTCTGATAGTAAAATTAATTAAATTAAACCTATTAATAGACACAACCGTAAAATCCATACCGTATCTTTTGTTGACACAATTAAAAATAATCCAATTCGACTTCCATACTTACTAGTCTTGACCTACAAACGGTGCAAATGTCAAATGATCATGTTTCCCCTAGGTACATCGCGTCGCGTTGTATCAATTGGTGAAAGCCGAGTGATAGACATGCGCCGGCGCCGACCAGCGATAAATGCTATTGGTCCAAGGTCGACGATATTGTGAACATTGTAATTGCTACATATAACGCCGCCCCTTGGTACAGATTTAAAGTTACAGTCTCGCAGACGATTTTCGCTCCTATTGATAAGTGGATAAGGATGTATGACGCAGCGTGATGATTTTTGGCGACCGACCCCTTAAAGCGCCAGTTGTCTTTATGAAATTCTCTAGATACAATATATCTTAGATTTTGTTCATCGTCATCATCTTGGCGTCAATCACTCCGCCTTACTTCCTTCTTAATCTGAACTAGTCAATTTATAAAATAATGTAATGCATTTCATTTTACATCATCATCATCATCTATATACTTTCATTATTTAGCACACGTATAATATATTACCATACGTTGATGGATTGCCATTTCTGTATAAAATGAAATAATTTATGTAATTATAATATTTCCTTCGGTAGGTGGTCGTTTCTGTGACGACCGAAGACATTTTGATTGCTACTATGAGTGACTTTTATAAATATTTTTGTGCATTTCTCATTAATTTTGTGTTGAAATACCTACATCTCAGATTTTACTTAATTTATTTTATAATCCTTTATTATAGTATGAATGACTAAGTGTTTGCCTCTTGAATTTTCACTGTATTAGTCTTTTTTTTATGCTACTAAGTGACAAGCGAGCAGACAGCCCATCTGATGGTAAGTGGTAACTGTCGCCCATAGCATCTACGATTGTTAGGTACATTTAGGTTGCAGGTAACAAAAAAGCAAAACCACAGGTGCGTTGTCACTGTAAGGACTAACATGAACTGCCTTACGCCTGTGATTTCGCTGGCTACCATATCCTTCAAACCGGAACACAACAATGCAAGCATTGTTGCTTGGTGGCAGAAATAGATAAGGCGGTGGTACTCACCCAGGCGGACTCCTCAGGCTTGACAGATTCCTACCACCTGATAAAAAATTCTGTTAATTGTCTGAAACTATTTTATTATTATTTTTGAAAACTTACAACGTAATAACCAGATAATACCACATTGTGAGCAGATAATGTTCGCATGCTAATAAAGTTTATGCTAAATAGTTTATTATGAGTTTTGAAGGTTACCCTAAATTAAAACGCCATAATCAGTGGCGCCAAAATAAATAGTCAAACAAAAACCTGCTGTAAACAAACTATATTCTTTACTTTAGAGTAAAGACCCTAATAAAGATTAACCTATGTTACCTAATTATCTTAAGTGACCTTCATACAACAATTACAATTTACTTCAGATGGTACTATATTACTGTGATGCATATAAAATGCTATTTAGGTACTCACTACACTACCAACGACTCTACTACTCATATTCAATGGTTTTGTATTAAAAAAATGTAAAAATATTAGAAGTTGATATGTGAAGCGCAAGATCATTTTTTCTTTGATTCCAACTCAAAAATCCTCTCATCTCAAGACACCAAGTCAAAAACCTATACGGAACCATAGGGACCGTTAGCCGAGTCCATCTAACTAGGGGATGACGCATTTAGATACAGCTGTCAGAAAGCACTAATGAATTTAAATGATATGATGAACATGTAATATAACCGAAATATAATGTCCTCTAAGTTGATTACCAAATCGATCAATAAGTACCTATCATCCATTACACCATAATCAACCACCATCATATAATCATTAGATCCTAAATTAGGTAGAAAATAATGATTTATTGGCATCAACAGTACCAAGGTTGGAGGTTACGTCGAATTATATAACATTACCGCAGATTGTATGCATTCAGGTCAACGTGGGCGATGAGCATTTGGGCAAATGACGCGATGCGAAACGCGGCGAGTTGTAAAAATATAAAATGTATATCGTAAAGCGGATTTTTATGTTCTTTTTCTATACGTTACTGGTATAATTGTTAATTCTTATTATTATAGAAAGTAAGAGGTTCTTCTGGATATGATTTTGGTACCTGCATACAAGTTATCAAAACATTTTTTTTTGTATTTCCGGAAAATAGGCTTCTTGTATTTTGTTTAATGCCAAGGGAGGCACTCGGACGAAAAGCGGCTACTGTCGTCCAGAACATAAGCAACCTGATGCGGGGCCGGCCTTTGACCTATAGACATTCCTTTTGAAGAACCCCATGTTATATTAGACCTGATTGCACCTATGGGAAGCGATGATCAGATCGGAAGATGTAAAATGATTATCTACAAGATTCTCTGGACTTAAAGTGTTTCAGGTTATAATTTTCGGACAAAAGGGTGCATCCCTTGGAGACATGGAGTTCCAGTCCTAAGCAGTGCGCAATAGTAGAGTTTGAGTAGAATAGAATGGAGTACGAAATGGTAGACGTACCATGCATGGAAGGCGTACGTAACAACCACTGAGCATGCGATGGAGTAGTTTTTGCAGCTCGCAGTTTTGATAAAATTACAAATGTCACTATCCATAGCAAAATCAAGGCCACCGACATAATTACTATGCGATTTCCTTTACTATTATAGTAAAGGAAATCGCATGGCCTTATGGGTGCCACACCGTAACCGACGGTAAATTGTGCACTTCAAATAGTTTTGGCTTCGTATTTACCTTCTCACTATACGCAGCCGAACTAGATGATGTACCTACCAACATGCTAGATCCTCCTATTATATCCTACATTCTACAAGTGTACCAAACTAAATACTGTACAAATCTTGTGTGAATAAAGAACTATTCTATTCCTATATAACCTGACGGCCCCCCCACAAAAAGCGCGAATCAATAAAGGTCGAAGAGATTCGATAGCCATATCTGTAATATCTACTCTTTTATCCTATGATGATAAATATAATATAGACATTATCCATTGATTGTACGCACCTATTTTATAAGTATGGCAAGTATCTGTTTAACGACCATATTAGAGGAAAAATGTATGTGTTGAATAGTTAATAAAATATTTGCATTAAAGCATAGCATAAAGATATTAGTATTAACGTGTTATAAAGATATTAATACTAATATCATAATCGTTCTGATGTTTGAATTTACTCAGATAAAGATGAAATTGAATTCAACTTGACCTTTTTTATAATGGAGGTAGGCAAACGAGCATACGACGTAAATATACTAAATAATCATGAAACACTAAAAATTGGACAAGTGTTGTAAAAACACTATCAATCAGACAGGTATTCATAATAACTAGTCAAAGGTTTGGGTTCACGACAATTTCATAATCGAATTGTACGATTTACTTCTTATTCGTAGCTCTTCTTAGGGTATCGACCTCGTTTTTTATGAATTCTTTATTCAATTTTAATTAAGCAACATTAAAATTTTGATACGCAATAAATAATTTATTGGGACTACCTACCTGTCGTCATATTAATCATGCATCTTTTATTGAATTTTTGGTAAAGTCATTGATGTCAATACCCTCGCCGATTACTTACAAGACGATGAGACGTATATTAACTTTATTTATGGTACTGAGACCGACACTACACAATGCACATGCGGTTTTTAAAAACGCATTTAGACTTTTTTGCGCATCGTGCCTGATGTAAATTACAATATGGGAGGATTAAATAAAATTCCACTGTATCACATAAACAACATCTAACGAAATTGGTTTTATTTTTGATGTTTTGTTGCTGAAACAAAATGGCAACTTTAGTGCGACAGCCTGCATTGCATAACATGACTGTGCTCTATCATTGTAATTACGATACGAGAACATGACTTCAACCTTTACCTTAAATTACAGTTAAGAAAGTAACTACAAAATATGGTATAGCGGCCAGCCAAATTTAACTAGAGTTACTAGGGGTTAGGGATAGTTCACATTGCTTAAACTCAACCATTACAAATACACATTCTCACGCAAGTCTCACGACATGAGTTAAAACTTTTACACTGAATAACTCTTAGCAAGCAACAATAAGACATAGTAAAGTATCCAAAGTCAACTAAGACAGTGTTTGTCTACGTTACCTAAATGCACTCGTAGTTTACCATTATCGCTCTGCAACCTGAATGCTTGGTTGCATTAAACACCTACAGCCAAACCAAACAGTCAGGTTTCGTAACCTATCGACATAGAATTAGACCAGTTTACAGCTGATTTGTCTACATACAATAAGTAACGATAGCTCATAACAAATTGATATTCATGAAATAATTATTTATTTTTCTGTATCTCTATTTTGATTTAGTCGTATAATTAATATTATAATAGAGTTATGTTTAGTTTAAGAAATCGATTTAACTAGGTACAGAACTAAATGAAAGTCATTTTCGGACACTGCCGAAGACTCAATCGACCAATCGACATCGATAATAATTTTTCGGAACTGAATCAAATGTTGTGGGTTTATATCTTTACAATATTGGTTGGTTGGGTTCTTGGGGTAGATCCATCGCTTACGGCTTTAACTGTCCCTGTCTATACCTGCACGCCAAGATTATGCTTGCCGGGAGAAATAGGTAAGGGCGGTAGGTAGGTGTATTCATCTAGTCGGATTCCTTAAACTTGACAGAATGCTATCACCTGCTCAGATATAAATTACAATTGCATATTGATATCCTAATTTATATAAAACCATAAGACAACAAATTAGGATGACACCACTGACGTCGATACGATGTCTAATCACCACCACTCTCGGATAAGCCGCTGCACCCGAAGGCCGCGGCGCCCGCGCACGAATCGGATTGTTCTTTGCCAATGACGATTTTGAACAATTGAATGGCAGAGCATAATTGCCCATTTTCGATTACACTTCAACCGCCACGGAGTGTTTGGCAAATCTCGGCGATTGTATGCGCCCGAGTCCCCTGTGGTCACGATTTTTCAACGATGCTGCGAAATTATGGCTGACTAACCCAACCATGTTGTAATGACATAAAAGTGTTTTATTCGCAAACGTTGACGGTATTTCGACCGATCGAGGACTCTCGTGAGCCTCTTCGGTGTCGTGATATTTGAGTATTGCCATCAGTATGGATTTTACTTACTTAGGAAGGGAACGCAGCGATCCAAAATGGGTTTCAAGATGGAGTTTGTGTTCGTAATAATATTTTTTTCGGTATTTAAAGGGCTATGTTGATAGTTCATCATATATCTTCATCTTCATCGGCATCTTATATCTATCATATCCATCTTTTGGCAAATGACGATGAATGAATGATGTGAGAATGGAAATAGCCTATCTCTGGCCTCGATGGAGTCCAGATTATAATATTCGGTTCCATTTCTTAGCCGTACGCATATGGATATTGACTATGTGTAACGTCATTGGGTATGCTGTATTACATTAAAAGTAACCTTAAATGGGTATTGAATGAAATTGATTAATTAGAGTTCTGTCATGCCTACATGGACTTGAGCGTCCTCTACTTTGGTGGAGGGTAATATTGCTATAAACTCCACGCATGGCAGGCCGATTTCAGTTCGCAGTGTTGAAAATAGTCAACAGAAATCGTTGCTGCTCATTTTCTGGTCTATGAAGATTCTGACTGGTGTGTCTCTATGACATTAAGTACTTTCTACGACTCCTGTCAATGTAAGAGTTTTCGCTGTAGGCACTCAGCCGGAGATCACATGTTATAAAAACTTGGTTACCTGCAGATACTCTGTAAATTTCGATTACTGTGATTTTATTTTCGAATTTTGTTTATGCTAATGACAAATCTGAAGCTAATGGGCCCTTAATTAAGTTCAAGGAAAATAAGAATTTTGTATCGGAATACGTAATCCAAGGCTGTTTTCGAAAACGCGTAATTTATGAAGGTCGTAGGGCGGCTTTGAAAACCAGTTGTGCATTTTTAGGAGGTGGTTGATCTTTTATTTATATCAAGATTCACATGTGACGATAAAATGCATGCGAATGTTTAAAAGTCTTGACTTCTTTGGAATGTATCGCAATATTTTTTATTATGTTTTAATATGTTTTTTATTATTATTGAGGCATACTCTATGCCTAATAGATACAGTCAGACTCTCGATGTCGGTTGGTATCTACGGTCAAAACGCGGAGAACCGTTACAAAAATTACTTTCCAAAAAGCATTTTACTAAAAGATGGCTAAGTACCCAAAACACCAAGACGATGTAAAGATCACAGTTGTAACGACTTCGGAGGTAAACTAGTACTCTTCAAATCATAAAATAGCTCAATGCTTACGAAAATAGTAAAAATAGATAAAGGTATTTTGCTCCATTGAAATAACCTTCTGTCGTTTAAATTCGAAACCTTAATTAATTTTTAATATTTCTACGAAGGACACAACACATTTTTTTGCGCAAATTAATTGGTAATTTCTGTGACCTTGTCATACTTATCCAACGCAAGTTTTTGTTCTCTAAATTTGTTGTTTTTAGAAACCTTTTCTTTACTGATTCGATTTCAACATTAAGTGCTTAAAAACCTAGTTAGAAACCTGTAGTGCTCTAATTTTCGATGAAAAAAGGAGCAACAATTGGTTGTTCAGTTTTAACAGTTAGTAAATGGCCATAACAAATTGTGATGGCTGACAGCTTCAATTTGATTTACATATTTAGATGCAGAACATGCTGCTGCTTATTTTCTGTACTACGGAGGAATTAGCTGGTCAGTCGATACACGCCGCTAACAAACTATAAGTTCATAAGTACTAAGTATTTCCTAAACTACTGATCGGATTTTATTGAGAATTTTAACCAACGAGCATGTATGAAAATGTTGATGAATGTAAAAGGAGAGGGAGATTTGTCAGAAGCGTAGCAAGTGTGACAATGTGGTATCTGCCTGCCAATATGGGAAAAAGACGTTATCGATTTTAATGAAAACAAAAAACCGCGATTAAACTTGCTTTGAAATAAAGAAAACATAATCGAAATCGGATACCACACGCAGGTAAGCACACTACACAGATATGTTTCGAACTTGTAACATTTCCCGTTTTGCGTCAGGCATATTCACTGAGTATCAAACTATGTGTCAGGGGCTTCATGAAAAATTACCACATAATATTAAAGAGCAGGAAAGCATACCTATTGAAATTGATGAATAAATTATTCTATTCTATTCTATTCATCCACCTATAACCTACAATGCGTAGCTTATCTGCCTGGCTATACACAGCCTACAAGATAAGTGGGAAGTATCCCGGTAAGGCACGGGCATCAATGGCCGGGTCGGTCACCGGCCCTCGCCGCGGTGAAAGTGGAAGAAATCGAAACTCCCACTCTTGTCCGGTAATCGTTACTTTATAGTAAGCGCACAGATGTCCGTGACTTTGTTTCGGTATATTGTGCCTTTGACGCCGCAATTGCGTGGGAGCCTTAGACGCACATTGAACATTTTGCGTATTGATAATATGTCGTGGAGAAATAAGATAGGAGGAATAGTAAAAAATTAAGTAATTATGAGTGTGTGGGTTACATTAGAATAATGATATAGTAACTAATTCGAAAAATATTTGAATGTATCTTCTTAGAACTAGTATTATAGTGTTTCCAATACCGGTGAGTTTGCTTGCCCTAAAATTTACCCTAAGATCTGTTATTTAATTTATTACACCATCATACGAAACAGAAAATGTTCAACATTAACCATTCAATTGCGTACAAAAGTAAAAGGAATAAGTAAGATTTAACTTCAAAGTTAGATGGTACTGTGCAGAAACAAAACCCATCCAACGAACAAAACAAAGGAATTCTTAATCAAGGTTGACATGAAGCTAAAGTTAGTAACCAATAACAATAAATGAAAGAAGGCCTGCATCTATGGCATGTTAGATCTGTGTGCGACTCTCAATTATACGCAGTCAGTGACCAGAGGAATTGTGGACAAGCTCTAACGACTTTTGATGAAAGACAATGATTAAGCATTACAAACAATATGAAAGCATGCAAGAAAAAAGAAATGGAAGATAAAAGTTTTGCTTCGTTTCTAGAATTAATACAAGAAGTGACAATATTGGTATGAAGCTAGCTGTATTTGCACTGTTGCCTGCCCACTCCATATACAAGTAAAGTATTTTTTATTAGGACTTAGGCAGGTATTTCACCGTCTGTTTCACATCTCTGTTTAGGAACAGCTTATTCATTCTGACCTTGGAGGAGTTCAATCGAGACGCGGGGTATATCTAAATACATTACACTATTTTCGATGTGATGGCTACCAACGCGTTATTTATCTCCAGAAGGAATCACATACCCACAGACTATAGTCCATTGCTGGACTTGAGCCACGTTCACATCGGGGCGGAAGTGGAGCGTCGGAGATCGCAGTGTTAGAAAATACTCAATAGACAATGCTTCTGTTCATTGCACTTCCTAGACACGGATGTGCTCATATTAGTCAATTTGTTTCATGGCTACAGATTCCCATATCATCAGATTTCCAATTCTACAGATTCGCAGCCCTACAGATTCCCATGTCTACAGAATCCCATTTCTGCAGATTTTCGTTTCAACAGAATCCCATGTTTACAGTCATTTTGTACGACAATGGAATGAGTTGACACACAATAAACCAGGTGGACGTTATGAGCAAGAGTTTCCGCTTTCCGTCATCGGAGGCACTGTATCGGTGTGTCTGATGGTTTGTCTCCCTTCAATATTGCATAACAAAAAGAAGTTTATGGCCGAAACAAAGGAAATGTACACAAAGAAAATAAATTCTCACTTCTTTATTAATATTATGGACGCGTAAGTGTGCCGGTTTGTCCGTTTCCTCTTCATGGCCCTTCCATGTTTTTTACGAACTAAATAAATACGCAATTGCAGATTCCCATCAAGATAAATGGTATATTTTTCGCTGTTATTATTATAAAAGATCATACTCGCATTTTAAGAATTCAGTCAGCATTTTCTTTTACTTGATTAATTGAATTCGATTATAAATATTTTTTCCGGATCAGCTTTCGCAGTGAAGCCGAAACAAATAATTATTTTGTCATGTATTACTTACATGAAGCGTAAATAGGTAAGGGGTACCTCCTCTTCAGGTTACTTTAACAGATTGCGGAGAATTGAGTACCTATGCTAAACCAATTTTACTGGAAATAATAAACTATATAGAGGAAAAATAACTTGAGTAGTCTATAATCTTAATAAACCGCCTTGGTACGTCATCTAAAATTAGTTGGTTTAAACTGTTGAGCTTTGGCGCCAACGTCTACTAGATGCGGTCGTATAGAATACGTCATACGTCATACGGTCGTATATTGACACATTTGACAAGAATCATAATTCCATGAAGGCTTGGTCTTTTTAGGAAACCAAATCCGAAGCGTCATTATTATAATTTTACAATAGGGACATGTTAGTTTATTTTTCCTCCTTATAATCCATTTTGCATTGTTGGCGGCATTCGAATTCTGTCCCAGAATACCACATGCTTCCGGTGTTGCTACATAAAACGCAGAACTAGCGCCACAATTGGTCACCTCTGTCGCGGTCATACAAATTTTTCTCAAAAATAAAACTTTACGTACCATGTAATTTACATAAGAATAATTAATTTTAACTTTATAGAAAGGTTAACGTTTTGAAGAAAGGTCAGGTCACGAGGACGCTAAACCGACAATGACGCATGTAAGGTATGGATTACAGACGCGTTAAGAAAGTAGAGCCCAGATTACGTTTGCATGTGAATTTGTAATTGTGTATTAACTTCGCAATAATTACATTTACATTACACAGTTTAATGTAATACATTGCATTTGCTTAATTTGACTTCGATAATTTAATTAGTCATTGAAGTAATCAGCACAGATAGTGCTGTCAAGGTACATATGGTAATATTTTTGGTTAGTGCATCGCTTCGATGAAAAGATATTGGCCATAACAATCGACCAATGAAATCGATTCAATATGCATGTATTGCGCAATCCAGCGCGCAATGTAAGCGCAAGAATGCGTGGCCTATAGATAAGAATCGGACGTGATATATCAATGTATGTAATTCATATGCACTTGTTAGTGTTTTAATTTAGTTTAGATAGCAAATCGGGGGTTTTGTTACACAAATAACGTAATTGGCTTAATGAAACAATTCTGGTAATATTTTTTCCAAATATTATGAAAGATTGAATGTATTTTCTAATAATAAATCAATCAATATATGTCTACTGCCTGATGGATAAATGTCCATACATGCGTGCGGTAGTTGATGAAGGGGTCCAATATATTTCTTACGTCGTTTTGGGCTCTTGATATAACCCTTTTAAATCTGTATATTTTTGGTATCTGAGATAAAATCAGAATGACTTAAATGAATTTTAAATGAGTTTCACTGGTAGCATCATAGGGCCATTATTTTTTTAAAGGAACGAATGTACAGTATCTCTGCTAGGAGATAAAATTATGCTATATTGTTTATTTTTGACTTTATCCATTACAAACAAACCGTCAAACAATCACATCTTTCCTCTTTATAATATACATAAGTATAGATTAAGTATAGCTCTACGAAATGCACTTGACAGGACATGCATATGTAGGATAGATTCTCAGGACGATAGTATTAGCTGAGGTAGTCAGTTTCTTATTTAGTCAATTGTCCATTGTTGTATTTAGAAATTTAGTCTAATGTAATAGTTCATCCCTCCAATAGTACAACTACATGATATTTTGAAAAAAGAACAGGTATGTACGCAAACACTTGTAAAGCTGGGTATAGATTGATCTTCTACAAGGTTCAAGGCACGAAGGTAATTTCCGTTTCGGGCCGAGTACCTGTCTTCTCAAGTATGTTAATTCCATTTTACAGGTACAAAGTAACGAAATAAAGTAACCACCAAGAGTAAGTTCTAAAAAAGGGCCACTCGATTTTCCTTAAACTTCCCAAACAATACTGGCACCTTATTAACATAAAGCCATAAATGTAAACTCACGATGTCAAATATTTGAGAACCTAAAAAGAGGTGAGAACGCTTAAGAGCCTAAACCACAAGTTCAACGCACCGAGGTGATGGTAAAGGGATGGTGGACTTGAGAATTGCAAAATGACATTCGTAAAAAGATGCAATCGAATATATGTAGAAAAAGCAGCAGTTGTTTACGTGTCAATGAATAAATCCTCGAGTAGTATGAGGACATGGAAATAACACATGAGGAACTTAACTTAACAATTAACATAAAAACTAAATATGTACAATAAAAAGAAAAAAGAAATTAAATAACCTAAAATATGTAAAAAATTTGGGCCGTGTGGAACTTAACAATTGTTTCGAAGCCACCAGAAATATTTTATTGAAATATTATAAGTATACTGACTTTTATATCTGTGTGCACGAAAGTTAGGTGCACCTGTCTACCTTTTCTCGATCGATCGAAATTCGAACCCGGGGCCCCTATTTTTGAACCGCTCGCCTAGTGTCGAACCGAACGGTTTTCAATTTTGATCAATTATTTGAAGCATGACTCTGATTCTTTTATTTATAAAGCATTCGGTGTTGTCAATCTTATTGAAAAAATATTGAATTTTTCATGCCGAAAATTGACGACAATGCCACGTGGCCCAGTGCATCGCAAACCGTTACCAATGCGCTATAACATCATAGATACAATCCATAATAAATTAAGTTAAAAATAACAGTTTTATTGTATGAACATAAAATGCACTATAAGCTAACAAATAATCACTTCTTCAATACTGCAAACAAATGCTCAACACAATACCAATGCTTCAAAGACGAACGTGTCTATTCGACCCTAGAAGACGTCGAAGCCAAGCAAAGCAACTCTTTCAATGGCCGCGTCCGATTTCAGAGGTCGAAGCAATTAGGCAATATTAACCGAGCAAGGAAATCCTTGGCTGAGGAAACTGACTAAGTCGACTCTGATGACCATTTGGGCTATTGTTTGTTAATAGCAAGGCGTGGAGGCCTACTCTTAAGAGGCGTATCGTTGCTAAAGGAACTGTTATGGCACATCACCTTTTTCGGTACGGCTTAAAATAGCTTTTCTTCGGTTCGGTGGAGAGGTGATAAATGATGTCGTTCTGGTTTTAGCTGGTTTTAAGGTTGGCCCTAGGTATGTGGGTGTTTGGAGTCTTTCGAATGACATCTAGAGAGCTTGTGGCATGCTCTAGTCTCTGCCTATCCTATGGGATACGGATATGTTTGTATTTTAATATAACTATGATCCCGCGTCGGTCTCCTCTTATCATCTTTAATATTGGGTTGGGTAAGTCATCAATATAAATTTAAAAATGGCACATGGGCAGATATATTGCACTGATTCGCAGTCTTGAGCGCTACTCGTGTTTAATTGTCTTCACTAGGACGCTTAGGTATAGCCCCTTTGTATTCAAGATACCCATAATGGAGTACGGGAATCACACGAATGTCTAAAGTTACTTAGCATTACAAACACGAAATATTTACGAAACTACAGTAAGGTATCATAATGTCATCGTCCCATGATCCTAATAGGGTCACTCTTAGCATAATGTCCGACTGTCGTGCCGCCGGTTTTCAGTGTGCCCTCAATGCCCCTACATTAATGATGAAACAGAACAAAACTTTCCATGTCATCAGACTTTTGTGCAGTAAAAATCTAAATCGGATTGCAGAGTGCCTCCAGACAATGCCGAATAGCAATTCCGTCACAAGAGACTTGCAAAAAGCCCTGCGATTACGCACAATGCAATCCACCATTATTTGCCAAATAACTGGGACAAACCAAAACAAAGGAAACTGAAGCTTACCAACTAAGGCTTTGAGTTTCGTTTCATCTGATTCTATTTGGTTTAGGACACGGTGCTACTATTACCCATTTTGGTGGTGATCGACGTCTAGACAAATAAATGTTACGGCTAATAAGAAAATATTACACCTAATTAAGCAAAATAAGACATTCAAGGTGATTTTTTCTATGGCAGAATTTAAAGATTCTGTAAATATATCTGAGGACCCACTCTACCTGTAAACTATTAGAAATAAGATAGGTGGTTAAGGTATTTGTTTGTTTGAATGTTTGTCCGTCAATCACACATAATTTTTCAGTCAGTAGATTTGTAAGAATCGTCTACACCTAGATAGACAGGACAGATGTCTGTAAATTCGCAGGCGGAAACTATTAATTAATAATGCTCGCATAGTTACAAGATGGAATAGAAAGGTTGATATATCAGAAATGTAAAGTAATGTGAGCAGTAAACCTTAAATGTTTAAATATCCAAAAGTATTTACCAGCTTGGTAAATACTTTTGGGTATTCGTTAAACTTTTACGATGCGCGATTAATAGAATTTATAAAACGGATTACCAAGTTTCTCTGGCAATTTTCGGCGTTTTTTTTTCTTTAATGAGGCGCGACTGAGCTAGCTGTTTTCAGTAGGTCATTGTCAGTTCTAAGCGTGCAGTATTTTATTCACCGTGAAATTGTCCGTAAGAGTTCAATTTTGCAACGAGTTTCCGAGCGAATTTACGCAATTTTTTTGTTTTGTAAACCGTTTCCTTAATGTTTGATGAATTAATTTCGTAGCAATTTAATGGTTCTAACAAATGTTTGGTTGGTAAATGTTTAATAGGCATAATTTCCTGTTTAAGTGCCGTTTCAATGCGGTACATTGCTGTGCGAGGGCTGTTTATGTCTAAGTTTACAATGAAATATTAATTACGAAGTATTGAAGACATAGATAAGTTTAGATCGTTAAGTTCTATATTTTATAGTAAATACATACTTAAGTCAGTAGGCAATAGATAATAAACTGACGCACATTTGTTACTAAATGTCAATTATCCTAAAATATAGGCAGTTCGTTAAATTATTAATTACTCATTGAGCCCACGCCTAATTGGTTTTCAATAGAAGTCCTTCAGATCTTACTTATTAATTTATTCTAAGTTTGTGCAATGTTCTGGTACCTACTTTAAGTCAACTAAATCCTATTAGATTTTTGTACAATAAGATATCGTCATTCTTCTGATTGGGAAGAATAAATAAAAATTCTTCATAAAATATTAACGGACTTACCATCTCTTAGAGACTTCCTTGATTCTCCAGCGGGACCAGCTGTTGCAGCGGAAACCATTAGAAGCAAGGCGACAATCCGTGCACTGACACCCATTTCTGTCGTCATATAATCAGCTAGTATACGAAAAAAAAATGTTTTTCTACGCAATTTCTCGTAATTATAGACGCAACTATTTCCCGCGCGATTCCGGTAATATTTGCGTCGGAGGACACGTCCGCACCGCACCGCTGTCAGAGCCCGACTGGCATGGGGCATGCGCACTCGGTACTTTCTAACCACTAAGTATATGCGCTTACGCAGCTAGTTCCCTGCACCCGCAAGCTTTGTTGTATTTTATCAGCTGTGTCGTCATTGATAGGGCCAGGAATGTGTTTGGGCGGTGGAGGCGTCAGATTTATGAAATTATTCAACCGTCTGTTCATGTCTTGGTTGGTATGCCTGTTTTACTTATCCAGGTAGTTCAGTTATAACCAAATCATTTCGTACACTATTCTTGTTTTCCATCTGCAGAATTCTGGAACTTTTGAGACAAGTATCCAATATTTAGGGTAGAAGCGGCTGTGGTCCTGTCCAAACACATAAAATAGTTTCATATCGAGTTTTTCCCCACATCGATATCACGTTACAGTCCCTAACGAGGAAGAGTCTCAAGACTCTTCCTCGTTAGTAGAGGTTTACACCATAATCTCCACTGGTTGGACTGGTTTCTTTTTGCGTCTTCCGCATAGGGTATAATGGCATCTTCGCAGAGAACATTTATGTGTACCAGCGCCGGACTGCCGGCTGGCTGGTTATGCTGGACTCTCAAGAGACCTAGGCTCCTATCAGCTAAACTCTGCTATGGGAGTACCTATAGCCGGAAAGGCTTTTTAGGTTTCGGATAACGATGTTGCTGGCTCGTATAGGCTGTGAGGGCACCGTAGGTTATCCTACGTCATTGAGTAACTGAAAAGTTAAACTGCCAAGAGGATGTGAACCACCCTGTTTATCCGGTTTTTATTTACTTATTGAACCCACACAAGAGGATATGTAAATATTATCGCTACGAAAAGTCGTGTTGAACAAAAGATTGGAAAATTAAAAAAGTTTTTTTTTGTTTCAATCTGTGCTCGGGAGACTAACTGCTTGTGGGTCTCCTGAACGTCTACTATCACTATAAAGTGGAATTTTTCTTGTACTCGATGACGAATGATAACTAACGGCGCCCTCACAGTCAATAAGGTTGGGTGTATGTATTGGCTCTTAGGTCTGCTTGCTGGGGTTCTAGCACTCGTCTGGTGTCTTTTGGTCATAATATGGGATGTCGGAGCGTGCGGCAGCTGCCATGGCTGGTCACCAGTGGTCTCTTAATTTATGCTTCGTACAACATCAATTAATACCTAATTTTGCGTACTCTTCAT
The DNA here is from genome assembly GCA_907269095.1 of Blastobasis adustella. NCBI lineage: Eukaryota > Metazoa > Arthropoda > Insecta > Lepidoptera > Blastobasidae > Blastobasis > Blastobasis adustella. The sequence goes on from OU026130.1 coordinate 12,421,688, forward strand.
GGCTCAAGATCCATTACAAAAAGTAAACCAAAATATTGTTTAACTACCTTAAAAACAAGCAAAGAATGTTCATTCGAAATAATTAGAAATATAGGCCGGTGACTTCACTGCTCGATATCGCCATTTAAAAATGCTCCAATATTGTAACGTCATTGAAATGCGTTTTGAGAAATACAGCCAGTAATCTTTAAAGTTATTACTCCTTTGGTTTTTAAGCTGATTTTAATTTAATTTAACCGATTATTCTGAAAATATGTCTGCTTTCGTATTTAATTAATGACGAATACCGATAGGTATTGAAAATCAGGAAATATCCCATTTAAACTAATCCATATTAATACACTGACAAACAAAAATAAATAGGCCACTTTAGCATCATGGGACAAAAAATATACCTATTAAAATGTGTTTTATTACTGTGACTATGTCTATCATGAGTTATTTAGGAAATATCGTAGTTTATGTAAACGACCTAGTTATTTCTGCTCATCGGTGAATAAATTTTAACCTAACTTTAGCTACTCGTACCACTAATCACTGCTCCAGCTAGGTAAAGGAAGCTCTACATGTTGGTCAAAACTCCACGAGACTTGTCAAATACGAGAATGTAGAGAGAGTACGTAAAGTCTTGAGAATGTGCCATGTCTTGTCTTTTTACCATGGACAAGACGTCCATAATTAATTATCAACCTCAGAAACCTTGTACAATGTTGAATAATAGTCTAAATCTATTGGTGCTAGGTAGAATTTTTGGTTTGCGATGAAGCCCACTTTTGGTTTAAGAAACACGCAGCGACCACCTTCTTTAGGAATATGTCTACACCGATATACCAGGGACGATATAGCATAACATTCGGTGAGATATATTAGCGAAATACGGCCGTTTCCTGCGATAAGTGTGTACGGGCCAGTCGCTGCGGATGACGACCTGAGTGGTTCAGTTGGTTAACATGCCGGTCGCCACGCAGAGATCCTGGGTTCGATGATGACATCAATAATTAAATGACGACCAGAGGGCTGAGTGTAAGTTTTGCTTCGATTTTACTTTACTATCGCGTTTGTGTTTATGTCGAAATTAGTATGAAGAAAAAAACTTCATTAACGTACCACTAGATGGCGTTATCCTTTTTTTTATACTAATTTTCATATAAACGCAAACGCGATAGTAATGTAAAATCGAAGCGAAACTTACACTAAGCCCTCTGATTGGTTCAGTTGGTTAACATGCCGGTCGCCACGCAGAGGTCCTGGGCTCGATTCCCGGCTGAGCAGAAATTTAAATGAAGAATTTTAATTTCTGTTACGGGTCTGGGTGCAGTATGTATTAAAAAAAAATTATCACATATCTAACACCCATAACAGCTATGCTTACTTTGGGGCTAGATGGCGCTGTGTGAATTTGCCTACGCATATTTATTATTTATTTTATTTATTAGCTTTCCTAGCTTTATTTATTAGATATTAAATGTATTATTCTTTGATTTCAGTTTGACAACCAAAGGAATAAAAAAACACGCTATATAAAAAATATCTCTAAGTACTTGTTGATGATTTGTAGATAATGATTCGGACCTGTACGCGACGCAGTGCGTGTATTCCGTCTCCATTACACAGTAATTCAACTTTGTGTAACTAACTGTCTGTGTAACTTGTTTGATGATTTACTTGTAAACTTACTTAGTGCTCAGTTGGTATCTCTACGAACTCGGTACTGCATGAGAATGTTTACGAAAATTGCAGATTTTATTTTGCGAGGAATATCAAGTCAATGCTGATTGCAGTCGCTTGTTCTACTCGACTCTACCAATACGATTTTGTTTTCCACCAAACGGAGCCCATTCCATCATGTTCCGACTTTCCGTCTCCTCCCTCCAGTTGTTGACCTAACGTTCAATCTCAATTTAGGTTCATCAAAACCAAAGCAAAACCTGCAGCAAAAATTCTGGTTCCTCTAACAGAATGTTAAGCGGTAGCATAACGATAGCGTACAAATACGGTCTTGTATGGAGTATTGCTGCCACCTCTAAGATGGAGCAGCAAATAGCAATTGCCTGCTTTGGATTTAATCTTAATCAAAGTCAAAAGTCAAAGTTTAATTTAGTTTAGTTTAATTATATATCATTGAAAAAATTAAATATACATAATTATTTTTTATTAATTGTTATTCAATTCACATTGATATTGTCAACAACAACATATATGAACACGATAAAGGTATAAATATCAATGTCATCATAAATACATGAAAATTAAATTAAGATACCTATACAGGGTGTAAAAAGACCGCTAGCATTAATTGAAACCCCATATTCTACCCATGAAACGGAACAACTTTCCCCAAGAAACATACCCGCGGAAATGACTTCATAATTTCGCTACCTAAAAAAAATAAATAATTGCGACGCGCAATGTACATCGTCCAGCGCACGGCTCTCGCTTGCCCACGTGACCAGTGGCCATTGACCCCGCGCGGCGGCCGCTTTGGCGTATTCTACCTAACAAGTAGGGATACCTAAGCTTGACTATTGAGTACCTACCTATCTTCTTTTTTTTGCTTTAGTCTCCACGGTTCGGTCGTGTGATAGGAATTGGGAATATTCGTAATACAAACATGTTGGTTTGGTTCATCCGTTCATCCTGTCAGCTGATGACAAATGGTTCGCGCGGCGGTAGGTAGTTACTACCACAGGAACTACGTTCAATTCTCATGTTCCTAGTAGGTATTGGACTATCGATCGTGATCTTTACTGCACATATCGACAGTAGGTAGGTAGTAGGTACTGGGCTCGATTCTCGTATGATGTGAATGTCCGTAAGCAAACGTGTACGTAAGTTAGGTAGGTAGACAGCTGATCCTGTGCCTGATCATGCAAGTGCGCGCCGCGGTAAATACCTACTATGTTAAATTTTCATGTAATGTGTATGGTCGTCATACAATCATTTACCTAGGTATGTAGAACTTTCGATCGTGAACTTTACTGCTGATATCGACGATAGGTAGGTGCTGGGTACGATTTTCGTATAATGTGAATGACCGTAAGCAAACGTCTAGGTAATGCATTAAGGTATGCGTACCCCTGTCGTGTTGAACTTTACCGAGTGGGAGCATGGCCGTGTTGCTGTCCCATGGGCATGGGCCCACGGGCGGCCGGTGGCGGTTGGCGCGGGCGCGGCCGCTGTAGGTAGTACCTACCTCCGGGCGCGCGGCAGCGAGTAGATAGGTAGTGAGCGCACGTGGGCGGCGCTTTACATTGCGTTCTTTTACTTACAGTGCATTTATTTCAACTTAAACTTGAACTTTGAGTGTCTAAATTAATTGTGAACGATTTAGTTATCGATACTTGATATTTTTTAGTACAAAAATACAACTTTATTTTTTATTTTTAATCTCGATTTCTGCCGAAACTAAGAGTTTCCGCGGGTGTGTTTCTTGGGGAAAGTTGTTCAGTTTGATGGGTAGAATATGAGGTTTCAATTAATGCTAGCGGTCTTTTTACACCCTGTATAAGGTATGTGATATAAAAAAATTCAAAATTTCATTATTTTTTATTAATTCATTAAATTACTAAACAATGTCCGTAAAAAATGTCAAAAGATGTAACTAATAAGTATGATGTCAGAATGAAATTAACAAAATATATAATAAATGCTTAGGTCAATGTAAAATATTAATGTACTCTTTTACAAAGTCAAAGGAATTTGTCTGTGACACGGGAAGGCATACAGATTCATCAAGATATTATTATGTTAGTATCTCTGTGTCAACCACAATTGTGGGCATACAAATATTATAATTGTACAAATAAAATCATAATAGCTAATACAGGGTGTCCAGTGGCAGATTTCAAAGTTCGAAAAGTTGTAAAAAAAAAACTACACCTCTAATACAAAGTATGTTTATTGTAATTTAAAAACAACAAATGCGGATTTCATTTTTTGAAAACCACGTTCTCCAAATGGCGGCCATCGAGCCTGACACACTCTTCGAGTCTAGCACGCATGTTTTCAAAAACGCGTTTACAGAGAGGCTGGGGGATCCTGCTGATTTCGGCTCGAATATTGTCTTTAAGTTGTGTCGCAGTGCTCGGATTTGTTTTGTGAACAACGGATTTTAAGTATCCCCATAAGAAAAAGTCACATGGGCTTAAATCTGGTGACCTAGGTGGCCACGGTATGGTGCCGTTTCGGGATATGTTTTTTTCTTGAAATAACTGCCGCACTGCATTCATAGACACATTAGCAGTATGAGCTGTGGCCCCGTCCTGCTGGAACCACGTGTTTCGGTTGAAGTATGGACTATTCTGTAGTTCCAGTCTAAAAAAGTCATTTATCATCTCGGTATATCTCTCCGAATTCACAGTTAAAGTTTGGCCACGTTGGTTTTCAAAGAAATAAGGCCCTATGATGGCAGATGCAGACATTGCACACCAGACTGTAACTTTAGGTTTATGTAAAGGTTCTTGATGCATTTGTCTTGGGTTGCGGACATCCCAGTAACGGAAATTTTGCTTATTCACATATCCTCCGATGTGGAAGTGGGCTTCGTCACTAATGAATATGTTACCCATCCGAGTAGCAGTACGAAATCTCAACAACATCTCCTCCGCGTAAGTTTTTCTTAATGCAAAGTCAGAATCGTGTAAATCTTGAACGATTTGAATTTTATACGGATGGAACTTGAGTTTTTTTCGCATTATAACCTGTAAACTTGATTTCGTAATTCCCAATATCGATGAACGTGCACGAAGTGATAAACGGGGATTTTCAGTGACAGAAACCATAACACGTTCAACATTTTCGTCCGTGGCTACCGTTGGTATAGGTCCTGGTCTGGGTCTATTTAATGTTGATCCTGTAGCTCTGAACTTTGCTACCCATGACTGAATGAGGTTGATCGATGGTCCATCACGCAATCGACGAATACCGTAATGATAATTAAATCGACGGCGTGCTTCAGACAGCGAAAAACCACTCGAAATGTACGCCTCGACAGCAAAAGCGCGGTGCTCTCCACTCCACTGTTCCATGGCTACTAAAAAATCCGCAGCGCTTGCGCTTTCAACGACGCCCCCCGCGCCCCTCTCACATGTTGCGTTCAGAAACTACGTTTGTTCAAACTTTGAAATCTGCCACTGGACACCCGGTACTTATAAATTACATTAACTGAGTCATTTTTAACATAACTAAGGGTTTAAAGGTACCATATTTCTAATATGTATGTATTCATTCATATCATAAACAATATTTGATTATGAAACATTATTTCAAAAGCCATTCTATTAACTTATTACTAAACTCTCTTTTCTCTTTATCAAGAGGATATTGACTTCAACTAAGCGTTGTAGGATCTTCCATACGTAGTCGTGTTACTGTTATTAGGACTCCTGTTCAAACAACTGTTCAGCATGTTGACACTTTTATTTTAAATTCTTTACATTATATAAATCATTTTTATGGGTGTATTCTTGGGTTAATATTGACCACTTCGGGAACTGGCTGGTTGACTATGAGTACTGGCCATCAAGACTATATCTTCTTTTGAGCCAAATTGTTCTCGAACGTGTTTAAGTGAAGACCCGAGCCTTCCATAGAGAGTGCAGCTGATGAGTGGGCAGAGTTCTCCCAGCCTTCGAACTAGAAGGTGGATCAGTATCATAGCTAGAATAAGCTATTTTCATAGACTAAATGAATTACAAGTGACCGGTCAAAATATGCACATGGCCGCATCAAATCATTATCTTTGAAATTCTCTAACTAACATAGTGTCGGGTCAATCTGCAATCTGTACTTTTTCGGCCAGCTTAAATAAAATCCAAGTGAACTCAGTGATCCAACCTGGGCAAAGGTTATGTGGAGTAGACCTTCGTAGGAACTTTCGTGCTTAACTTGTAACTTCCTTTTATAAATTTCTTGTTGTTGTAGTTTGTAGTTTCTGGACTGAACGAATATAAACCCATTACCCTGAATCTTTGTGTTTCCTTATTAACTGAATCTGGCACTGTCCGTGGGACAGTGTTACGTTACATCGTTGAATATCGAACGACGTTTAAGGCAAGACTGAATGTGGGAGTTAGAATGGGAAGACCATTCTACGATCTAATTGAGAACATTTGATACATTTTTTTTGTATTTTGTATGACTATCGTAAAGACTCAGGTCTTTAGATATACATACCTTATTTTAATGTTTCTATTTTAGATTTTATAAATTTGTATTTTGTTATTATTGTATTGTATTTTATGGCTCTTTTGCCTGAATAAAGAATTTCATTATATTTTATATTATATTATATTAAAGGTCAGTTCAAGAGAGTAGGTACCCTAAACCAACGAACGTGTATTTGATTAATGTGGAAAAAGCTACAGAAGTTTGTCCTGACTGTAGCAGGTGGCACAATGTGGTCTCTGTTTGCATCTACGAAATTACCGATGCCTTCCGCACTTCGCCTAAAACAATGATCGGCTTGGCTGACTAGTCGGAGGTTGCTACAGGTGACCCGATCTGGCTTGTTCCTCGGACAGATGATAAACATTGCTATTCAACGAGGCAACCTTTAACCATTTCGTGGGGAGGCAGTGTGGACTTTTAAAATTTTTAATGATTCAAAGGTCTCTGTCTTAAAATACAAAAACCGCTACCTACCTTATTTTAGTTTGAGGTACGGAATCCTAAAATCAAGACTCCTTTTCTCAGGAACGCGTAAAAGGGAAATCAAAATCTATAGGGTACTTACTACCCGTTGATTTAGAATCATCACATTTTCAAAGAAACAATGCTATGTAGCACAAGTAAAGGAAAAATCCGAAAACTGTAAATTTGTAGTTACATCATAAAAAAGGCAAATAAGGCAAATATTTCATACTAGTTGTAAAGGAGCTAGGTGCATTTGCAACTAGTTTGTAATAGTATGAAAAAGCCTTCTTTTGTATGTATAACATAATATGATTCGTAACCTGACTATTGACAGGCAACTACGGAACCCTACACTGCACGTGGCCCACACGTCTTGTCCGGTTTTTTAAAGAATTTTTGTTTTTTCTAGGACGTAGCGTAGGTATATTAATTATCATCCATATGAGGTTAAACGTCCGCTGCTGGACATCTCCCCCGAGCCTGCTTCAGAAATATTTAATTTTAATAGATAAAATAGTTTACTTAATTAAATAAGATAATATAACCATTGGTTGTCTATCAAAGGTTGTTTCGTACACCCAGTAGGCAAATAGAGCGTGCGAGCGTTGGAATTTAGAAAAAATATCATTAACCTGCTTTTCATGGACAACTGATCGATGAATAATTTTCTGAAGAAATATCGCTGCGTTGTCAACTTGGCCGTAACGCCGGCACGTGCCTAATTAGGCAGTGTTGCCTTCCTGATACTTCCAACACCTATAAACAGCTGATCGATCTGATATAGTCCCTCGTTGAAAGTATGTTTCAAGTAGGTACTTGATTTCTGATTTTAGTGAGGTAATAAAAATAATAATTACCTTTCCCGGTTGTGCTCTCGAGAACGAGGGCCCGGGGTCTGCCTTGATCATGATCCAGGATTTGACGATCAGGTAATAACGAGTGAGCGACTACCATATGACCTCCGTGGCCCTGCTTCCAGGGGAACCTGACCAGATTGGATCGTGGTTACAAATTCAGTTGCCTGAATTTGCAGATTTCATCATGATGGTTTCCCTCACGCACCGTAAGAGAATCGGTTAGTATTCAACTAATGCACATAACTCAGAAAAGAGTCATTGGTACAAGAAATTGCGACCTTGATAATTTTGTTTCAAATGTACGGAAGGGACGCCCGCGTTGGAACAACGTCCGCCCAGTGAAAAATTGGGCATATATGTAAGCTACAACAATACAACACAATATGTAATTTCGTACAGTAGTACCTACATAAAATAAATTACATATTATTCTCCATATCTTGATAAACAACCTATCACTACGGGTTAGTAAGTACCTAATAATTGGCGTTAATGTCCCGGTTGTGCTCTCGCCAATGCCCGGGGTTCGTCTTGACCATGATCAGGGGGGCCTAAACAGATTGGACCATGGATCATTCAGTCGGCTGAATGTGCGGGTTTCTTCACGATGTTTTTCCTCACCGTAAGAGCAGCGGTTAGTATTCAACTAATGTACTTAACTCAGAAGATAGTCATTGGTACATGGCGGCAGTGGGATTCGAAAGCGATATCTCTAGCTTACGAGTCAGATATGTAGAACTTGTCTAAGCTGAAATGACGCGCCCCACTACTTAATTAGTTGATTTCGATGTGTGAGTGCAAATATTAATAACGACACTCCATCTGTGTGGGAGCGTCGACTGCTCAATCGAACGACGCGTGCTCCTACGTTTGAGTCGCACCGGCAACTGAATGACCAATTACAATGGCATTTGTATATGTATTGCGTCCATATTTTAAATTTACTTGTGTGCGTTAAAGCGATAGTGGGGCACGTCGTTTCAGCTTAGACGAGCTCTACCTTAATATAGGCCATCGACGCTCACTACGGGTTAGTTTTACTTCGTTAACTACGTTAGTTAGTACTTAAAATAATAATCTCAATTTCCCCTTTTTCTAATCCCAGTATCAACCAGGGATTGTTCTGGAACAATGCGGTCGGCGAAGGCTTGGGCCTGTCCTGGCTCTACGGATACGCTGGAAATGATTTTGATTTTTCCCCAGGGACGCTTGTAACGCTGTAACACCAGCCCTTGAGGCCAGAGGAATTTTTACAGACAATAGTTAGTGTTTTCCACCTGTATCCGAATCCGAATCTCAGTATCTTGATAAAATGAGGGCAACTTGTCTAAGAGCAATTCGTCTATTTTGAAAGCTGTCTCCCCCTTAACATAATCAGCAACATTCTGAATCATTGTCTACTTACTGAGCCGGGCGATGTAAATCCAGAACGTAGGGACTGCTGTCTTCAACTTGAACTGTTCCGCAGAAGCTGTGCACATTGCCTATGTTTTTTACGCCTATGCGCCTCTTCCTTTTGACCAGTATGAAGCCATCTCCATCAATATTATCAGGTGGTAAGACTCTGTCAATCCTGAGGAGTCCGCCTGGGTGAGTATCACCGCCTTATCTATTTCTGCCATTAAACAGCAATGCTTGCATTGTTGTGTTCCGGTTTGAAGGGTAAGGTTGCCAGTGAAATGACAGGCATGAGGCATTTCATCATAGTCCTCATAGTGACAACGCACCTGCAGTTTTGCATTTTTGTTACCAGCAACCTAAATGTAAGAATCTAAGATGTTGTTACCACACCACTTACCACTTACCATTGAATCAATCACAAACATCAGACTAAGCGAGCAGGCATGGACCCAGGCCTCCCTGCCAATTAGGTATGGTGGCCTGGGAACCCGTAAAATCTCTAGTGTAGCACTGCCGGCTTTTCTGTCCTCTATCCATAGCTCGTCTGACCTCACAGGAAATATTCTTAAAGCCCCCGTGGCTACAAACTGTGAGGTCGCGTGCTTGGCGGAGGCTGAAACTGCCTGGCTAGCTGGACCGAGCCCAAATTTTCCTCCCACACCCAAAATTCAAAAGGCCTGGGATAACATTTCATCTCAAGTCGTATTAGACACTCTCATAAATAACTCATCATCTTTAAAATACCGCGCCAGGCTGGAAGCAGTTGCCAGACGGGAATCCGGGCACTGGCTCAACGCCTACCCATCCCCCAACACCGGCACTTTTATCGACCCGACCACTCTTCGTCTCGCCATCGGTCTCCGGCTGGGAGCCGAGGTTTGTATCGACCATGGTTGTGCTTCCTGTGGAGCGAGTGTTGACCGCCTCGGTCACCATGGGCTTGCCTGTTCTTCGAGCGCTGGCCGCCTCTCCCGTCACGCCGCGATCAATGACATCCTGCGACGGTCTCTCGTCAGCGCCAACGTCCCCGCAATCCTGGAACCTCAACACATTGCACGGGACGATGGCAAGAGACCTGACGGGATGTCTATGATACCGTGGAGGATGGGTCGCCCGCTGGTGTGGGACGCCACGTGTGCCGACACACTAGCTGCGACCTATCTTCCGGCAACCGCCAAACGGGCTGGCGCGGCGGCTGAGATGCGTGAGCGCTCGAAGATGGGCAAGTACAGCTGTCTCGGCGCCCAATACGACTTTGTTGCATTTGGTGTCGAGACACTGGGTCCGTGGGGCCCGGGCGCACACTCGCTCTTCAGGGAGCTTAGTAAGCGGCTCAGGGAGGCGACGGGTGACCCATGTGCCGGCAGCTTTCTCGCGCAGCGGATAAGTATCGCCATCCAGCGCGGGATGGCCGCCGCCATGATGGGCACCTTACCGCGGGGCCCTGGTTTTTTACATCTTTTTTAACATTGCATATTTTTGGTATTTTAGATGTAGGTATTAGTGTATTTTTTATTATAACTGTAAATAATTTATGTGTACGATTAATTGAATAAATTTATTACTAATAAAATCAGGTGGGCTGTCTGCTCGATGGTCACTGAATAGCATAAAAATAAATTGTCGTCGTCTTTTGGGAATGCGCTCCAGGTTCCCTGGAGATCAGCGGATGGTCACGGCAGTTAGCTGAGTGACCCCCCAACACGTGAGAATGTACATTGGTGTTCTTGCTGGGCTGGGGCATAATTCTCGCGATGTGACATCTCGAATTCGACATTTTTCTAGCCACATATCTTCATTATTATTGACATCGAAATGTCTATTGCAGCCAAAAAATATTTTCTCAACTATCTTAGACAGTCGTATATTCATCATCATCATCATATCAGCCAGAAGACGCCCACTGCTGGGCATAGGCCTCCCCCAGAGATCTCAGCGTATATTGTCGAAGATCAATTCAGTGACGTTTTAATACTGTTTTATGGCAAGAGAAAATGTCGATTTTCAAATGTCACAGTGCGAGAATCGCCCCCCTGGGGGGAAAATATTTTTTTGCTACAATAGACATTTCGATGTCAATAACCATGAAGATATGTGGCTAGAAAAATGTCGAATTCGAGATGTCACAGCGCGAGAATTATGCACATTCTTGGCATAATAATGCCAAGAATGTGAAAAAAAAGTAAAAATATTTTTTGTACGAAAACATTCATAATAACTATTTTCAACGCCACCTGTGAGGTAGTAGGCAAACTCGTAAATGCTGTCATAGGCAAATACATATCCACTATAGCTGAGCAGTGAGAATAAAGCGTCACTTCGAGTTTCGTATTAGTATGTCTACTGCATGATAGATGGCACTACACGATTAAGTTTCCAAACAAAAATGTCAAACTTACAACACCATCTGTGATATAGACATAGAACTTCTAAACGCTGTCATGGACAAACTAGATGGCGCTGGTACGATATGAAACGCCATCTATAGCTGAGTAGTAAGACTAATAACACTTCGAGTTTTATTATGGATGCAACAGAAAATACCAGGTATGACTGCTGCCCGGTAGATGGAAATATACATCATTGTTTTCAGGTCTCTTTAATGCAGTCGAGTTTTCTAATAGTAGTTTATGCAACTGTCATATAATACCTAATTATATGCAGTTGCATACACTACTTTATCTACACTCATATTTTCATGTTAAAATTTCGTACCTAAAATTTTTTCAACTTTGCTGGAAGTAACTGCGAGTCAGTTCTATTGTATCTACGCGTCGAGGATATCAAGCGGCGGGAAATTCACTTCACTACTTTCACATTTATCTATTTATTTGCTTCAAACAAGAAAAAACATTCACAAACACAAATTACAACAATTAGAAAAAATATTCTGCTTAGCGGGAAAATAATTCCAAATGTACACAATCACAACCACAGACTATGCACTGATCACAAATATAAACAGGAATTATGAATTTGTTAAAGACATTTTGGTATTCAGCCTACATTTAGCCGTGTCCCGGCGCCCGACAAAAATTTAAAAAGAAAAGTGTTGCATAATGATTAAAAAGTTATTTTTCGATACAGCTGTAATGAAAATAGTATGGGAAATGCTGTATCGAAAAGTAATTTTTTAAAATTTTATAGACTGGCGTGAAAAAGGTGTATCCTTAAACAACTGTTTTCGAATATGTAATTGGAACATTACGCTATGAGTGTAGATAAATTATTTTATGTTAAGGATACACTTTTTTCACGCCAGACTATAATATTTAAAAAAATTACTATTCGATACAGCATTTCCTATACTATTTTCATTATAGCTGTATCGAAAAATAACTTTTTAATCATTATGCAACACTTTTCTTTTTTAAATTTTTGTCGGACACGGCTAAATGTATGAACGGCTGAATACCTAAATGTCTTCAACAAATTCAAAATTCAAATTTTCCTGTGTATATTTGTTATCAGTTCATAGTCTGTGGTTGTGATTGTGTGCATTTGGAATTATTTTCCCGCTAAACAGAATATTTTTTCTTGTTGTTGTAATTTGTGTTTGTGAATATTTTTTCTTGTTTGAAGCAAATAAATAGATAAATGTGAACGTAGTCAAGTGAATTTCCCGCCGCATGATATCCTCGACGCGTAGATACAACAGAACTGACTCGCAGTTATTTCAAGCAAAATTGAAAAAAATCATAGGTACGAAATTTTAACATGATAATATGAGTGTAGATAAAGTAGTGTATGCAACTGCATATAATTAGGTATTAAAACACTCGTGTCAAACTATTATCATACTTTTATCATATTTTAATACCCCCTTTTATATGACAGTTGCATAAACTACTATTATAGTAAAGACAAACTTTCTGTCTAAGTACTTACAAAAATCTCTTAAGAGTTTTTGTTTTCGGACCCTACCCATAATTATTAAATTTGTAGAACAAACCGACTGTCTAAGGATTAGTAAATGCAACAAAACGAGGTTGCTAGAGGTGGCTCCAGCCGCTCCAACCCCAGTACAGTGCCACAAACCGCGTTCAATCCGAATCTTGTACTTAACATTCGACTATCCCGCCGACTGTTACTTTTCCGTGGCACTAAGGATGTGGAATGAGTTCCGTGGGAGATTTTCCCAGAAGAGTACAACATGCAGCAACATTGGAGTGACCAGGGGCTCTATTTTTAAACCGCTCGCCTCGAGTCGAACGGTTTTTAATTTATATTTTCGGCATAAAACATTCAACATTTTGACGAACATTCAGCATTGAACGGCATGATGCAGATTTTCCCTATTTTTGAACTGTTCGCTTTCGATGTTGCCAATGTAATAGAAAAACTTTTAATTGAAGGAATTTCTAATGCCGAAAGTCATAGTTGTAACTGCTTACCAATAGGCAGGCCGTAAGCTTGTTGCCACCTTAGATAAAAAAACAAGAGTGAAGTTACGTAACCAACTACCTACTTGGTTGGGGTCTAGCCGTCAAGGCATAATACACTATACCTATAGTATGACTGTAGTAATATAGTAGATATTATTGTATTATGGTCTAGGGGTGAAGTCAATGTATATAATTACGTAGGTACCTTTAGTTGGAGAAACCAACGATTTTGCAAACTGTTACATAAAACCGAAGTGCACGATTTAAAGACGTTTTAGGTAATATTTACGAATTTCCATTGTGGATTTTTTCGCACTAAGTATTGACTTCGTTAGCCGGATCTACACCGGTATGTCCAAAAACGCATAGAAATGTAAAAAATATTTAGTTTTAATCGAACGGGATGTTTGTGATACAGACATGTAGGTACCTACCTAGAACTTGGCTTTTTATCCAGGACGACATCATAGATTCGCGAGGGGGCTAGTCATTTAAATTCAGTAAAGATTTATTTGGTCATAGTTATGATCCTCATGTTTATCATTTTCCATCTAGGATTAGACATCGTAAAGAATACCTAAGCCTAGGCGCTTCGGCATACTTACACGAGAAGGTATCGGCATAAAATGTGTGAACACAATGGTTTATTATGCGTGTTTACTTTTTATATGGAAATGTTTAGTTTGGGTTCAGTTAAGAATTTATGGTGGCCCAGGTAGGTACATACCATACATAACATACCTATTCTGTTTTTAGTTTAGTAAAGATGAAATAGCAAAAAAGAAATTTATATTTTAATCTATGTGGAGCGTCGGTGTCCTAAAGCTAGCGGGACGGAGTCGAAAGCGAGAGGTACCGGGTTCGAATCTAACTGTTTCCCTCAAGTTTTTTTGCTTGGACAATTCGCACAGCGCCATCTAGCCCCAAAGTAAGCAAAGCTTTTGTTATAGGTGCCAGAAAATGGATAAACTAATTTATTTTTAAATACATATTATAACGTAACACCCAGACCCGTAACAGAAATTAAAATTCATCACACATTTGTTCAACACTAACCGATGCTCTTACGGTGAGGGAAAATATCACGTAAGGACGTTACACATTCCGCCGACTGCACTCAGGCGACAGTAACCATGATCCAATCTGATCAGGTTTTCCTGTTAAAAGTGTAACGGAGGTCATGGGTAATTAATGATCTGCCATTCTGGATTATGGTCAAGGAGGTCCTTGGGTATACCCGGACCCTAGGGCACCTCAATCTATCCTGTTTAGACTTTGAATCGTCTCCGGTTGTCTGTACGTTGCGTTACCTCTCCCCCATCTTTCGCCCATCATCATCATCATAATATCAGCCGGAAGACACCCACTGCTGGGCTTAGGCCTCCCCTAGATATCTCCACAAAGACCGGTCTTGTGCCTTTAGCATCCAGCTCCCCACCCCTCTATTGTAATATTGGCGGTGCTCATAACCAGACAGTCCTTTGCTGAACATAGCCATGCAACTTAGTCTGGTCCTCAATTTTGCGCATACAGTCGCTGCCGCTTTTGCGCAGATCGTCGCCCCATCTAGCACCAGGATATCCTTCCGTCCAATAATCTTAGTCTCCGCTCGAGCACTCGTCTGCCCCGTCCAACGGTCAAAGTTTCTGCTTTAAATGTGGCTAGCCCAGCGTCTTGAACCAGGCGGCAAGGTCAGAACCAGCCTTGGTCGGATGCCCGACCACGTCACCCGCATCCGGAAAGCGACTTCATTTTAACTACTCAAGGATATAGTATCATTTGTTTTCTTTTCCTTATTTTAATTTTTTTCTACCGCCCTCTCCTCTCCTCCTCGAGGTCTAGCTGCCTCCTAGATCGGCTAGTGGAGTCGTATCTAGATGTCGCATGTATTAGGGGAAGGGTTACGCTCGTATTCAGAACTGTCACAATGAGGTTCTCATACCGCGCGAACGCAGGTTGTAACTGATAATACCTTGAGTGTGAAAAACCGAGAGGTTAACGCAGACTTTCTATCATCTGAAGTGCCTAGGCCTAACGGAAGTGAACGAGAACTGACATTCTCAGACACTCTAAAGCACATAACTGTTAAAATTGAATACACCTTTGCATTCTACGAGTATTAAATCCACACTAAATTGCATAAAATAAAGTGCTTACTGTATCTGTTTACACTCCACTGTTTAGGTATGTCACCTTAGTCCTCACAGTTACCTCACAGTGACAACGCACCTGCAAATGCTTTACAAGCATTTTTTTATATAGCTCTTTACTTACCTAATTTTCATAGGGATCAGTCCACTGCAGGACTTAGGGCCTCTCCCACGGAAGGGGAGGTCATTGCCATAATCTCCACGCTTAGCAAGCGGGTTGGAGATCGCAGTGTTATAAATATAATAATAGAAAACGCTGCTGCCCATTTTCTTTTCTTCAAGATCTTTTACCTCGAAAACATTAGTCGCCTTGTACGACACCCACGAAGGGGTTGGTGCTATTCTACTCTGCTGGACACCACACGGCCAAAATAAGCTCTAACTCGCCGATAATTTAGTTTTCTGTAGGTAGGTGACAGAATTGATGAAATCGGCTTAAAAATAATTAAATCACTTCTCCTCATTAGTTTGGATAAGGCAAAAGTTGGGTTAGATTATATAAATACAAAACTCAAAAATTATATTTGCATTGTTTATTTAATACTTTAACAGCGCTTATGTATACTGCTTGTGCAGCAACAAAATACCTACTTAATTATAAATTATGCAATTTATGGACATACTCGTCTAAATTACATATTTCACTGGTATTGGATCGAAGGGTATCCAGGCAAGATGAAATCAGCTTGTTTGTAATATGGTAATAATATTGAATTTCATATTATACACTAACAAATTAGAAGTCATATTCGTAAGAAACAATTTTGAAAGAATATCGACTAGAAAATAGGTGACTTTGACACATGTTGCGGTCGGTTTGCATGGGATATAAATGCAATTATTTTGCCTAAGGACTACGTACAATGTATCAAGGATCATAATAAACATGAAAGAGGACGATAGGTCCTTTTCCAAGACATCACATCGGTGTTGTTTTCATAATGGTGACATGTTAGTTCCTCCTTTACGACCCTTAGGATCCATGTCGCACTGTAGACGGCATTTGAATTAGGTTACAGAATACTACACGGTGTTGCTACATATAACAGAACAAGCGCACTATTTGTCAGGCCACCTATGTTCCTGGTCGAACTATAACACAGTTATTTGTCCAAAGAAAAGATTAATGGCATAGTTATAACTACATAATTTGTTGAGGTAAATGCAATCGACATCTTTGAATTTCATTTCGCCTGGACCATCCTTCTTCAGTTCATTTATTTACAAACTAAGTAGTCAATATCGATCGGCAATGCATACATTTAAATACTCAATAATACTTATGCGCTATTACAGCTAAAAAGTCTTGTTGGCTACTTGGCTATGTTACAACATCCTACTTAATTACAATAAGTCCTTATACAATACAAGATAATACTTATGCTATTGAGGAAACATATACAAAAGAATAATACGGTTTCAACAGTAATACTTGGACACTAGGGATGCTATTTATTCAATTCGGAAAGGTATACAATCAGGTCAGACACGGAACGAAAGCTGGGTGTGATATTATGGAAGATGGCTTATAAAATTACGAAGATCATATAGCGTGCGGAGGAACTTACAACCTAATCGCTAAGACTTTTAATAAATTAACATTTAACTAAAGAATACTAAATATCACAGAGAAAGTACCCATTTCAGCAACGCACACAACACATATTACAAATTACAATAAATAAGTACAAAATTTTATACGCTACAAGAATAAATAGAACTGACCGATAGATGAAACCGTCATGGTTTCTCGCCTATTATAATATTCATACTTACAAATAAGTATATGGGACCATGTCAATTATTGTCATTTTAATATTATCAGTCGATAAAATTTACTGGGGCCTAATTCTCGCGCTGTGATATCACGAATTCGACATTTTTTCTAGTCACATATCTCCTTTAATAATGGCATTGAAATATCTATTGCAACCAAAAAATATTTTCTCAACTATCATCGACAGTCGTATATTGCGGAAGATCAATTTTAGTGACGCTTTAATATAGTTTTTTGGCAACTGAAAATGTCGAATTTGAGATGTCATAGCGCGGGAATCGCCCCTCTGGACACTACACATCCAATTTTAATGATTTGTTACTTATTCCTAAATAAATACGTGACCTGTTAGAAACTAAGATTAATTCGAGAACTCAATATTCGTTTAAATACCTCTATAGTCCTCTAATAATTTAGAAGAATATTAAGGCTTTTTAAAACCTTGCTCTGGTCATTAAACTCCATACCTGCTCTATTTACATAAGTGCCGTGTCTTAGAATAAAAGTCTAAAAATCACAGACTCGATGTTTCATTTACGCGGAGTACCTAATTGCTTCGAATTAGTTCTTCACAATCATCAAGAACTCACAACGAGAGAGGAATGAGTAACGTGATTGAAATCACATAATATGTCTAATATGGATATTTTCAGTGTCCAACCTTCTGTCTCTTCTCCCGCATTCTCCTTTCAAATTCCTGGCACAGCGGCCTATGCGCATACTTTTTCCTTAGCCACGTGCATTTCAGCTCCAACTGCCAATTTTGTATAGCATTGGAATAGTTTTTGAACGCTATGTAGTCATACTCTGTGCACTCGTTCCTTGATACCTTCGTTTTAAGCGAAGACAGATCCAGCTTCTTTTTGGGGTTCACGTTCGTAATGTTGGCATAGTCTTTGATGTCTTGTATGGTGAGCTGTAACTTGTCTGTGGTGTTTCTGATGGCTCGGAGCCTGTTCATCTTGAAGGTTTGGAACGGGTCGTCGGGGAAGTCCATCTCGAGGTCCAGCAGTCGTTTGAAGATCTCCAAGTATTCTGATGTGAACTTGTACAGCTTTCGGGTCAGGAATTTGAACTGCAACAAAAGAGAATCCGTGTAAGTCATCGTCGCTTAGCCATGTTAATAAAGGGTTCCGAAACGGATATGGCTATTGGCCATCTCAAGACACTTGGACTGACATTAGCTTAGTGAATAACTCGACCTTTGATCGATCAAATTAATTGCCAGCTCAAACATAACAATTAAGTAATGCCATGTTGATAATAAAATAATAATGTAGCGACGCGTCGGTTTGCTAAATGGATGTATGATATAAATGAATGTTTAGAACAGCGTATACTTTACAGAGCCGATTTGTGTCGAGGTTGAGTGTTCTGCAGATTGGTGACTAGGTAGGTACAGACAGGATCATAATATTGTTTGCAATCCCTCCATATTAACTAATATTGTTTAAGAATGTTAGGTATCATTACTTCGTTTACGTTTGACACTCCAGACAAAGTTAGAAAGCGCACATACGAAATTGTGTTTAATGTTTTCAATAACGTTATACGTATGGATATTCGATTTTACCTAAAGTAAAAACGTTTGTAGTACTTAAAACACTTATTAATTCGTATTGAACTCTTATTAGATGTAGGTAACGTAACCATATCTCAGCGAACCCTCTTAGTCTTAGTGTATTTGAAATTGATATCTTATGTCGCTATATGTACTGTGGTAACTGGAATTCTCATCACAAATCGTTTACCTATGATATAATCGGTAGCATTTGAACCTATCCAGCCAGTCGCGTGCCGGATTTAATGTTGCTGTTTCTAACATTTATATGTACATTTAAATCTCAATAATCTACAACAAAGTTGCGTTTTGTATTAAGTCGCTTAGTTCTTTTAAACTATGCGACAGAAAATATTATGGTTTTTAATATTAGTCAGGTTGATTCGTAAGAGTGGCGCGAGTCTAATACAAGTTTCTTTCAATTCTTTAAAATTCCAAACCAATGTTTCGATCGATTTATCGATTTCAATCTAGGACTTCGATTTGATGAGTATTCGCATATACATTTGCTAGATAACTATATTGCTTGTGATAATGTCAGCGCGTTAAATACCAATGTTACACAATCAAGAAGCCCTGTTTGTCGTTATTATGGCTATAAATTAAGGTGACTATGGCGTTTGCTCGCCCGCGCGCGGCAGCAGTTCTGCATTGCCAAGTATTTACCTGATATTTATTTGTTGAAAACTACACTAGTTACATAAAAATTTAAAATAATGTTTCGTAGGTTATCTGAATGAGAGATGAACTTTCTCGGTCTACGAAATACATGATATAGGATATCGATTTTACGATATAATATAGGCACACAGTATTCTTCTACGGAATTTCAAATTGAATTCCTAAATTTATATGAAAATTATCTATCTAAGTAGGTACTTCCCGGCTTTCGATTGATAGTAGGTATAATTGTCACGACTCGGATAAAATTGAACGCGATAAAATTACTGTTTGGATGTCCGATAATATTTTTGCAATGGCGTCAATTCAAGGTAATCGCTACTCTCTCAACTTAGGTCCTAGGACAATGCAAAAGGCTAGATCGTGGACGTACTAATTGGTGTTTCGTAGATGTAATACTAGACTAGCCGGTTAGTCTGGCCGGTCGCTCATTACAATTAAGTTTGTATGTATGGAAGATACTATACTATGAGACTCGGTTTACTCGGTCTGTCCGAACATTGTTTTGACTGAATTTTATTGTATGCAAACTTATCTTAGCAATATTATCATTCACTGTTGAATGTACAATAGATAAGAACTATGTGACAAACTAAAGTTTATTGTGACATCATGAGAACTGAAAACCTTAAGTAATAATACTACAAATAAACCTACGTATTTATAATAATTGTTGAATACTAGTACTAAATAAGGAAAAATATTAATTTAAAAAACATACATGAATGTAAATAATTACTAAAATAAGTCGCAATATACCCACAAATCAACAAAACCACTAGGTAAGTAATTAACTGCGAATCGATTGAAAAGTAACTTGTACCATTCATGAAACATTCGTTGTATTAGTCATTCTTTATTTAATTGCCATAAAGTCATAAATTATAACAACGTAAGGTGAGTCAGGACATTACAGAGAGGAAGCCACGGCGGATGCAGGCTGGTCACTTGACTCCGCATCAATAAAATGTGACAAATTGTCACGTCGGCGTATCTATGGGAACAGGCAGATAGCCAAGATTGTACAACAAAGGTTATAAACTTCGTGTACGAAACTGCAGTTTCTTAACAGTTACGACCGAAGACTTTTTCAACCTTGTACGAAACCAGTTGCGATCAAAGACTTTTTATTTAAGTTATATGTCTTTGGTAGGCAACCAGCGGTGATGGTGGTCTTTGGAGTCTAATAGTTTTGGCAGAGAGAACACAAGTGTGCGTAGTTTTTCTTTTTCTATGGCACAAGTGTATGGTAAGTATGGGATACTCGGTTCCCTCTAGATTGTATATCTTGCCTACCTACAGACCATCGCTTGGTCTCCTATTAGTGAATTACGTTACGCCCAAGAGCGGAGGTTAACACGATTCGCGGAACACTGATTGTCAACGTACACAGGCGGCCACAAAAGTCATGATTAATATAGCGATTGGTCCTAAGCCTTTATTAGACAAGTGGCAACTTCGGTTCGTGGGTGTAAGCCGACGGGATGAGTTCATTAATTGAATACTGCTCCAGCGTTTTCCTGAAACGTTACTCAGTGTCGGCTCATTACAATTACAATAATTATGACTGTGTAATTCTAGAGAAATTGCTTGTTATGAAAGGGCGATGCACTAAATAGGTAAGGCACGAACGTTCGGTCTAGATTTTAGATTTTAATTAACTTTTTTGGGTGTAACAAGATTAAGATAAAGGTCGCAAAGTAAGTGGTTAATGAATTTGTTATCTACTTCGATGTAAGCAAAATGGTAACCTACTTTTGATAAGTTTATTTCATTGATACACGAAGCAGTGTGTTTTGCGTTCGGCAATATCTGTTAAGTAATATTTTTAATAATATTTTGTTAAGTCATATGAAAAAATGGCTTCAATTCTATTCTTTAGCACTTCTCTTATATACCGACGTCATCTATAGGTAATCCAAGGATATAGGAGAGATATAATAAAGAAATATAAAATTGTAAAGTTTGAATGTTACCTAAGAGGTACGTACCTCACCGTTGTAGTATAAATAAAAGGGCACAATGACAAACGCGATGCATTTCCTGCCCACTCGGGGATTGATTGAGAAGTCGCAATAAACCTCGCGTTGCGTCATAAACGCTTATCTCGGTTTTATGCGATGTATTTAGAGGTAATGAATAGATTCTAAAATTAATCGTTAATGTTTTACGGTTCATAAAGTGTAGGTATTTAGTGTTTAGTCGGGCGTCTCTGCGCGGGCGCATTGTACGGCCGCTGCGCCAACAAAGCCCGCCAGCGCCGCCGCCACAATGCCCGCGGCAAACGCGTTAACAGCGCGCGTGTCCCGGACAAACGGCGCACTCGGAATCGTAACTTCACATTCGTCTCACTCGGACAAATAATGTGTTTTTAACATTTCGTGTTGTTTTGTTAAATCGTAAATACTGAGCAAACAACGCCGCGACAAGTGAGCGACCCTCTTGTCAGCGAGAAAGCTGCGACGACGGCGCTGCGAGGAATGCGCCACAATGGCAGCACCACCATGCGCCCGCGCAGCCGCCGCCGCCCGCCGCGCGATTCGCGACACCAAACATGCAAGCACGTAGACTCTAAAATTGCATGCAGACGCCAACTTATTTCAACAAGTAACTTCAAACTCTAAAGTACACCATACTCGCGGCATGTCTAACATACTCTTTCCACACGCCCTTTTGTTTAACACCTCATTTGAGGGGTATTTAATTTTTAAATCGTTCGTAAGTCAACTAAAGCCGGAGCGGAGCTAAGATCACTTGAATTCTAACGCTTTCTTTAGGGCCAATGTCAAATATTTGAATTTCTTAAGTGGCCATACATTGTAGAACTGTCGAAGCGTACATACGAAGTATTTAATATTCATCTCGGTACACATTAGGGGGACTTTGGCGTGCGTTCGGGAGGTTTATTCGGCGGTCGAAGGCGACGCGCGCGGTGCGTACGCGCACCGTCTCCGGCGCACACTCGCGCGTTGCCCGAGTCGCATTAGCTTTTGTTTTGTGTACTAATTAGTGGGTGTCCAATATGAATACATAATGGAAAGTCGCGCTCCAGATGTGTGTTCGGTAAATAATACGAGAGCTTAAGCTGGCGAGACCGTTAGTGCGTTTGGGTGTTCGAGTTCATCAATATTTTTACGATCGCAGGCGGCTGAGAAGAATCGGTGATCTATATCATATGAACGGTGATTATCATAGCCATAATTTGATGGTTAATTATGTAGGTATGCGGGTGGCGTTTGGGCTCGCGTGCCGCTCCGTCTATGCAGATTCTACGAACCGTTTAACCGGCTCCCTGCCTCCGCTCCCACAGGTTGACCGCAGTCGCGGACCGCGCTCATATATCACCCAGCCTTGTTTGACCTCTTCGGCTCCTTTATTTTGCTATCGCGTAACAATACGCGCGGCCTGTCACTCGAGATCATACCTCGCTGGATGTGTTAATGTGGGCGGCGTCTTTTTCTCTCTCCAGATATAATTCATTTGGCTCAAGCGCTGCGTTTTGATTAGCCTAAGTATTGTTTAGTTTAACATTCACTTTTGTACAAGAGCTGGTTAGTGTTGCGTATCGGATTTTGAATGCGGATCTTTGTGTCAAAGCTTTTGAAATAAATACTGTCGCGATTACGGATAAGTGTTTAGAGTACGTATTGACGGTAAAGAAGCGAAAAGGACGTCGGCATGAATAAAAACTATAAAAAGTGAATGAAGCAATATAGACGGGGGTGTAATAACGCCATATAAAACACTTAAAACCGCGATGATTTGTAAACGCTGCGCGGCGTCGGGAAATTAAGGCTTTGCGGATCTAGTTATGGCCCTTAAGTACAAAGTGAAGTAAATACACCGCGTAAAGGCTGGCTGTAATTTGGCCGAGGCTCGGTCCGCGCTGGCTAATGCGCGGGAACCTTTGTCACAAATAAAGCAAAAATAAATTAAAAATAACGTAAAACATCGAAGGGGAAGATGGGCGGGCGCCGCCGCCGAGAGTGATCGACCGCGATAATTACACTGTCAGATGTTA
This sequence comes from Blastobasis adustella, assembly GCA_907269095.1. Lineage (NCBI taxonomy): Eukaryota > Metazoa > Arthropoda > Insecta > Lepidoptera > Blastobasidae > Blastobasis > Blastobasis adustella. The sequence continues at coordinate 12,445,154 of OU026130.1, forward strand.
AAAATTCACTTCAAATATTAAACACAGTTTACAACGAGCCTACCTACGGCGTTGCGTAATTCAATTGGGACGAAAATTGTTTTTAAATTCATTAATAAAAAATTTTGGTGAAGTTCAGTCCGGACCGTGAAATTGCTCATACTTAACTGATATAAGTATTTGATTCTAAACAATTATTGTGAAACTTAAGTCTTAACCACACAAGAGGTTATTCATAGAAAACAATTATCAACATTGTGTTGATATATCTCTTAAGTATATTATACAAGCTTTTTTTGTGAATAATATTATCATTTACAATGAATGAAGGCAAAGTAAGATACGTACTCGTCTGCTGGCCGGGCTGCCTCCGTGCGGGCCGGTCGCGTGCGTCCGGTTGTCAAAGAAGTGTATATCCACGAAGTTGAGCGAAGGCACCCAACTCGGCCTCCTGTTCTTGTAGTACACATCAAACTCCTGCAGCCTTAGCGCTTTCTTGTCTGCGTCCAGGAATCTCTTGTTGTTTTTTAATCGCGCCACGAACTTCTTCATGGCAGTGTTGTATGAAGTCCTGAAGGGCCTCTGCCGTCTCACTTTCTCACCATCTGTTTTCTCTGTCTTCTCCATCCCCATATGTCGGGCGTGCCGGTGTCTGTTTGGCGTGCTTCTACCTTCGGCCGGCATTATGCACATTGTGATTATGACTACTATAGATACAGCTACCAAAAGCCTTTTGGGAAAACCTGCAACAAAATAACACAACTGTTAGAAAACAATGTATTAGTAAATAGCACGCCGATAACGTTCATGATTTATTGATAATATACGTATTATCAATTGCTCATCCTCGGTATCGGTTGATAGCGTTAACAGTCAATTTTATTTCACCACGCAGTGTCTACGTATTTGTATTTCTTTTTAGCGGAATGTATCGAGAGGAACATGAATGGACATGTCCGACTACAAATGACAGATGAGTTACAAGTGCCCATATTGCCGGAACTTTTGCGCCGAGGGATGTGAAACAATGTAAAGTAATGCATGGTTTCACATACTGCTCGTGTCCTGGACTCTGGTTCACATATAAAAAATAATAAGGCCGGTGATTACGGCCGGCGCACGCGTATGCATAAAGAGCAAGATCCCCATCTCGGGACCACTTTCCAGCGCACCATTAGCCGCGGAGCCCGGCGTGCCTCGGCGGCCGGTCGGCGCACGTGATTTTTTTTAATCAATTTCGGACTGTCAAGACCTGAGGACAGCCGCCTACGCAGCCTTGGGCTACGACGCTACCGGCAAGGCAGTCTCGAGTTTTCTGATTGAGTGACAAGAAAATGGTCTTACCATATACTATGGCGTATTAAGCTTGCATTGTAAGGTGCGCAAGATTCGTCAGCCGCCAGCGTCACGCCTATTGTAGCTGGGGCTTGCGCAAAAATGGCATAAATGCCGCGGCAGATTTAACGTTAGTCGCATATTCGAAGGTTTGATGTTCCGCGGCGGGGCCCATAAAATATATTTTATGTCCCCCCGGTCTCGCAATTCTGTGTAGCGACGTTTCCAACTTTTTAAACGGAGACGGACGCACCACCGACAAAGCTTTGTCCGACTTAGGTGCTAAAACGGTGGAAAGTTGCTCTTTCAAACAGCAACTTTATAACTTTTATATACCTACGTGCGCGTTATATTTCGCTACAACAATTGCGCGTCAATCACGCGAAATGTCGTTCCCTATGTAAGTACAATAAAAGAGTGAACCTTAGACTTTTTTTAAGCCTTTTCAAAAGGTATTGAATAAAGTTGCGTCTTTAAACTTAATGCTTGTATTCCTGGTTTATTCTCAGTCCATATTATTACCTATAAGTGTCACAGTGACGTTCGTTACCTCATTTTCCAACGAAATCCTCTTGCTACTAAGAAATGTGTGCTCGACACACAAATAATTCGTTCGGTCAACCGATTCTATTTGTTCACACTTTCAATCTCAGTTACTGTTAAGCGGTTTTCCTTATAAGTGATGTAATGTTAATTTTTTTACAAGTAATCCATACGGGTGAATCTAAATAAGAGGGGTTCAAGAGCCTCATTACAAAACCAAATAGTGCCCTCATCATCATACCTGGTTGCCGCAGAGCAATTGTCGCGCATGGTGTTATGTCATACGAGGATAAATTCAGGTTTATGGTCACTGAATCATTAGGTCAATCCGTGTCGTTGACAATTTGATGATGCTAAGTAAAGCCGGCCGGTACAGGCACAGCCTAAACACACCGCTGCTCGCAATTTGGCTACGGGCCGGCGGCCATAGGGACTTTTCTACTCTGTAACCATTGTTGTCGTATCGCGTTAAATATCTATATCGAATGCATTGTTCGAAAATAGTACTGTAATAGAGCACAAAACGCAATATCCACGCGATGTGATTTGTTTTAACCCGGGGTTTTCCCAAACAACGCTATGTGGAAAACTGCCGTCATTTAGTTTTGTACCAAGAAACAATTAATTGATAAAAAAATATTTTAATTGCCACACTACTGATTCTTGGCTAAGTGAGTTCGTAAGAAATTTGTTGTTTGCTTGACAATCACTAGTTGTAACCACAAAATCGGATACTTCATTCTTTAAATATATTTTACACAAGAAGTTGAGATAATAAGTAAATAACAAGTAATTAACAAAAAATTTCGATCTCGCAAAACGATTGCAGAATTGCATTCGAATGTTCGGAACTCAAAAAACATGCACTCATCAAGTATCGGATGTCACCGGCAGCTAATTTCAGAGAAAACTCTTTTTGATCGACCGACTTCGAGTGTTGAACATTCCCACACGAATCGTAGTATATACTCCTTTCTAAATAAGTACTGGCCACTTCCAAAAACGACGTTGAATTCGCTTGGGTTGTTCTTAAAAAAAGATTGTTGTAATGATTCATAATGGCTGACTGACTTGTGTTGCATAAGAGTAAGTTTTCGATTTGATGTAAATGTTCATTTTAGTTTAAACTTTACTGGCATTAATTAGAATTCTTGATTGCAACCCATAATTGGTTGGCTACCTATATCTTATAAAGATCCTAATCTTTTAACTTGGAAACGGTTAGGAAATAATAAAGAATATTGAAGTGTTAATTATTCTTAGAAGCTTAACATTAATAGGTCAAAGGTAAACAAAAATGTCACCCGGCTAAAGTGAAACAGTAGATACTTATAAATACTGTTTATGCATCTTCATGTAATGTATAATATTTTATCACATGTGACAAATTTATGTTAAAACAAATCGAAACTCGTCGCTTTAAGTTGCAAATTTTGACATCTAAGTTGTAAACAAAATCAAATTTTTCAATTACCGTCAGGAGTAGTTTTGCACTGCAACTAAAGTAAATAAACCATACATACCTCCATAAACACAAAAAAGTAAATTGAAAAAAAATAATTAATTAAATTTAAAGTAAGAAAAAATCTAAACACACCAGTTAAAAAGACATCCATGAACAACGCATTGACGATCCTTCCCGCAAGTCCATATTTATTTGAGCGGAACAATGTCGGTTTACGTATTTTGTAAACGTCGTCGAGTAATAGCACTGGCCGGAGCACTCGGGAGGGGTCGAAAAAATGTATCACTTTTTGAACGTGGAACACTTTTTGAAGATCGAACGAACACTGGTCGGAAATTCGCACGGGTCGGTAGCGGTGCGTGCGGCGCGGACGTGCGCGTGCGAGTGTGAGGCACCGGCGCGATGGCAGTCTCCTCGTTGAATGCCCACCGAAATGCCCCGCCGTATATGAAATAGCCGGTCACAGGCAGACACCACGCCAAAACCCCTTACCCTCCCGCGGCAGACGGCCCGCAGACTTCCTTTGAGGAAAAGCATTTTCCTCTGCCCCCAATGTCATGGTTTTGGCCGATTCATGGCCGCATCGATATGCCTTCAGGAACTTTCTTCACGTATGACTCGGGTTGCGTCATAATTATTGAACAATAGATATTCGATTTGTGCAATGGACTGATGGTTCATTAACATCGTTATCGGGAGATATCGGTTACCTAAATTACTTAGACATGTTGTCACCTGTTGTCTAGGTAGTTTATATTTTTATTGTTTGTTGTATTGTTTGTTAGCTTCTGTTTTCTTAATAATGTTCAGTTAGCTAAAACCAACACACATACTAGTTTTGCCATAAAAGTTTCATTTGTCGTAAATATTGTTTATTGTTTTCTAATACAGGCAGTTTACGACGCGATCTTAACCGCGTGGCGAGTGTCAACCGTTTTATAGGAGCGAAGGCTACGAAGTTCGCTCACACCTGAGCTACCGGAATTACAGCTGCGACTGGCTGCGATTATGGGTCACTGGCCTACTTGGGTGTCGAAAATATTTGTAGTCGCGTGCGTCTTCACAGCATCCACTTTCCACATCTTGTGCAAATGTACGATTATTCGGCCGCGGAGTGAATCATCGATGAGTCTATCCGCGCGAGTTTTTATCGGCGCGAGTGTGGGTACGACACTATTGGGCTTAATCATACGGATATCGATTAGCGACTACTTGCGCGACTACTTACCGTGCTATGCTCAAATTGAGGTGCGATTGATTGTTTTTTGCGCTGCCCAATTACGAGATTTCGACGTAATTAAATCGTAATAAGAATTTGTCTTAGCAATATTGATACAGTACATAAAACATGAAATAAGCTTTAGTCCAGGAGTGGATTTTTATAAGTTGTTGATGTGACCCAATTAATAGTACTCATGAATAATAACATTATGCTAATCTATTAATACGACAAACAGCGAAAATAAACTATGAAACGACTTTCGTTCTCTTTCGAGGTCAGCTCGTTTAATCTCTGTCCAAACAGACGCGACGCGAAAATAACGAAAGGACCAAGCTCGAGTGTAAATAGAAGAAATGTGTCTGGGAAACGAAGCACAGATAGTCGCCGAGATTCACCTACGTACAAACACACTTAAAAAAGAAACTCTGTACTGACTACGGGCTATCCGACACAGGGTAGCGAACTGCTACATCGTCCGGCTGCACTACGGCATTTTGCGTGGCGAAGGAGTATCATGCCTCTCTCTGCTGTGGCACTAGGTGTTTGTATTTGAACTGGCACATCTTATTATTTGCTTTGACACGTTTTTTTGACCCGTGGTTAACAAGGCTGCGCCATTGTACGCCGCTTATAGATAGTGTCAATAAAGGATTATTATGTTTGTGATTAATAATACTTTCCGTTTTGTCGGACGGTTGACTTATTATGGTTTTTTAACTTACTGTTTCTGTATGTGTGGGAAGCGTTTTTTGTATTGTTGATTAACTTAGTAACGCTGCGTGATCTACTACTAACAGCTTGTTGCATTGACGTGCATTTCATGACATAATCACCCACCGTTATCGGCTTATCTTGAACAAATTTATTCAGCATTTTAATGTTGTAATTGAAATTAATTCCGGGAATACCCTACTTGTTATCATCGTATTGGAAAGAGAGTTACATACTTAAGTGAAATATCGAATACGCGGCCTAATTTCTGCAAAACTGTCTGGCTAACACTTTTATGAATTCATCGAGTCGGTTTTGATAAATGTCATGGTTCATACTTATCATACAACATGGTTTGTAATACATGGGACAACCCTTCTCACAGCCATATCGGAGATTCCCATCGCGACAATTAATCGTATCTCATGTAATTAATGCTTTCTTCCATTGATTTGCTGTTACGTGTATTAATTGATGCTGTATTATGTTATTAGCGATTGTCTGTCTTTCTGTAATTGGAGCAGAAGGCTTTTCCGGCGATGCCTCATCGGTGACTCACGGATTTCCCGAATTTTCGCGCGGTGGGCGAAAAGGAAACTTCCTATTTCGACTTGTTTTATTTAAGGTGAAGTAGCATCGGATTAATTAATATTCGTTACCCATAAACTGTTACACGTAAATAATAGCTTTGAAAAATATAAAAACAGTAAGTTAGCTGAAAATGTGAACCACATACACCGATATTTTATTATACAATTTAAACCTGGTATCTGTTACCAATGATCAAATTGAAAGTAGTAAAGTCTACATATTTATTGCAACTAAACTTGTCACTTAATTTAAAGTTAGCACGCCAATTAACTTTAATTTACGTATATTATTAGCGTTTAATGGCGAAAGGGTGTGGACGGGAACACGGAACAGGCCGATTGAAAGCCTACAAAAGCGGTGTCAGGTCACCAATAGGTGCTATTACTCATCAGATGTTAGAAAGTTTAAGCGGTCGAATTCATAATCAAAACTCAGGTATCTAGTGGGTACTCTATGGAATTAAGTTCTCATTGCGATTTTCTAACCAATATTACATATCAGCTGATTAGATTTTGTTGTAGTTGTTTAATTAGTATAAGTGGTACCTATTACAATTTGGGCTTATTTTTGGGTATCGTTTGGGGGGTATATATTGGACCCTGAAAGCTTTTTAGTTTTCCACTTATAATTTATGCCTCCCTTCACCTCTCTCCATATTCCTTATTACTGATGACCACGAAACCTAGAGGGGAACTGTCTTATTCTTTAGAACACTTCTCGACATCGCATCTCCCTCTACCATAATAGTGGAGACCATCATGCGGCTATTCTCTATTATTGCTCATCACATTTGCGAGCTCAAGAATAACTGTCGCGTGTTCAATCGCCAATCGTAAATAACGTGCAACAAATATATTGTAGTGCTCGTAAGCGAGTGTCCCCTAAACAACCGCTCACACTTATCCGGCGGTTTAACCAACAAAGTGGGAGTTAATTTAAGTTTACCGTTTCCCAACTCCCGACCGGCCGTCCGGCATTGTTCGCCGCCGCATATAAATCACGCTACCTGGATATTTGAAAGACGCGTAACCATACGCCTTCGCCTTAACCCCTTTAGACATTGCACTCCGAAATACTCCGAAAGACTATCACCAGTTTCGAGCAAAATGTGGTGGCCAGCGTAGCGGGCAGTAGCAAAGGAGATGGCTCGAGGAGATTGCAGTTCGTGAACTCTATATTAGTGGCATCTACATTGTACATTCTAGATTTTAATTTTAATTTACTGTACACGTTAAAGCCAACTTGATTGAATTCCGCTCTATAATTGCTACAGAAATAGATATAAAACTGAACTTACTATATTTAGGATAATTAGAGAGCTGCCTTGTTGAGGAACATCCGTTGTCACACTTGCACGTGTCGGTCATCTTTGATATAATTAATCACAGTAAGTTATTATAACAATACTAAAATCTTTGGTAAACAGTCACTAATATTAAATGAAAACACAGACGAATAAATTAATTTATCACTGGCACTTAGATCACTTGCATAGAATCTGTATCAGATTTCAAAATTTCGAACGCGCGTATTTCTTTTTTCCTTTTTGGCGCGTCGTAGCGGCTACGGAGTCGGAGCATTCAGCCGCGCGTTCGCGGTTACGTTCAGCCGGTTTAAATGTAGTGTGTGTTGGGTTTCCACCGCTTTTATTGTAGCCGGCCGGCGCTCCAGTGATAAAGGGTTGCAAAAAACTGATTGTTTGCTTTGGAGGGCGGGCCCTCGGTCAGCACGTCACGAGAGCGACGTCGCGCGCGCGCATATCACGTAAACGGAGCATATGCTCCGACTATGACGCCACCGCTTAACCAAATAAATACACGTGTGAATTTCAGCCGGATCTTGGGCTGGGCGCTGTGAAAATGATTACGGGTTAGCAGCGGTTCTTTACCGTATATGGGGCTGGGTGCATTGGAATGCCGGTACGGATTTTGTTTATAGGTATATTTAATTGATGGTTTTGTACACGTTTCATAAAGATTGTCGCGCTACGCCCGATCGACGACCATGGGTGTGACATCGGGTATAGGCGGTTGAAAATAGGAGCTGTGATCTGTGCTGTGTGGAACTGTAACCCTAGAGTGAGGATATTAAACGCGAAAAAGTTGTAAAAGGTTATATTAGCACTGACGTGACTCTATGACATGCTAAATAACACTGCTTGTATAGAACTTTCAAAAGCATAGTGATTAGGCAGAGCCCTAGGGCAGAGGTAATACCTCTCGGTAATTCGTAAGGGATATTACCTGGTTAAAGAATGAAAAGTGTGTCAGTAAAATAAAATAAAATCAAGCCAAAGTCGATAAGTATTCCAATTTTAAATGTTTGAATTGGAGGTGATATTCTATCGGTACAACTCGTTGCAAGGTATTATCTTTTGAATGTTATCACAATGATTCATTAATCAAAACAAATACATAACGGCGATGTTCTACATGAAATATCGTAACTAATTATCGTCAAGTAGGGGGTCTATACCCTATCCCCTATATCTACCGACTAAAGTCTGTTCTTTAGTCGGTAGATAAAAATATTAGATAGAGAAAAATATTATGTACTCATATACCGGTAATAACTTTCTTGTATCGGTATTTAATTAAGTGTTTTTATATCCTTATATAGGAATGATCGCCTCGCAACACTTAGGTAATCTTTATAATGCATATAATAATCAAAGTTAATGAGAGATAAGCAGCAGGGAAAGTGGAATGAACATTGTTGTATTGTATTGCAGAACACCGATGATAGTTTCATAATGCGAATGGAATGTGAAGAGATGACTGAATTGGTGACGAAGTTATATTTCGTATTTATGATATATTTACCTTGAACGGAAAAGTCCATAATAACATAGGACAGGGAAGAATATTTTGTAATAACTTGTGTACGTCACTGTTGTCGTAGTATTCCAGAACTTACGTACCTAAATAGTAATAATAATCATCTTGGGTTAATGTCCCGGTTCTCTCCGCTTCTGTCCGTTGTCCGCCTTGACCATGAACAGGATTTGGCAGATCAGGTAATTACAGTATAGCGACTACCGTCTGACCTCTGTGACCTTGTTAACAGGGGAACCTGACCAGATTGAATCATGGTTACACAGTGAGTCACATGCGAATGTGCTGGTTTCATCACGATGTTTTCCCTCACCGTAAGAGCATTGGTTGGTGATCAACTAGTGTATATAATTCAGAAAAGAGTCATTAGACCTCTCGCTTACGAGTCGCACTCGTTACCCACTAGGGCACTGACGCAGCTACCTATATGTTTGTAATGTCATCTCCTAGCCAGATCAGCGCTCTCTTTTTAGACCTGTGACCAAACCGTCTCAGATTTTCCGGTCATGATGTGCGTCTTGGCCAGATGCTTTCTTCAGACTTTCAGTTATGCTTAAAAAGGTTTACAGGAAGAATTTTAAATAATTATTATTTCCAAATGAGATCATCTCGTAAGTAAATATCTCACACGAGGGACTCCTCATCTCATCTCATCGACTCATCAGGATACTACTGTGCAATGTGAACGTACTGATAATTGGTAGTAATTATTAGATCAACTTGAATTTTTGATCAACAAAAATTACATGTAAAAGGAGAAACTCAAATATGTAATTGAATTACCTGTAATTGTGTTTAAAATAGTTCACTAGTCGGCGGTAAATTTTTTAAAACACAATTACAAAGAGACGCCGCTCGAAGTCGTACTTACCTATGTGCACTATTTATTTTTTATTGACGAGGGACAAAGACCTGATGGAAAGTAGCTACTGTCGACCAGGACATAAGGGGAGCAGATGCGGTGCCGGTCTTTGAAATACCTCTGCCTTTTGAAGAACCTAATGTTGTAGTACAAAGGGAAGACATTCCACATCTTGCACATGCGCGGTAGAAAGGTCGCGTATACCGCACGTTACTTGTGTGCCAGGCATCTAGATGACGTGGATGAAATCTACCCCATCGTCGGAGGGTGCGGTAGCGGAAAAGTGACGGTGTCACCAAGTTAAACAATTCTTCGGAACATTCCCCGTTGTACAACGTTATACATATTTACTGCCGACATCTGTAATTGATTACGCTGAATACTGGTAGCCATTAGCCAGTATATGAGTAGTATTAGTATACCGTCAAGGGGTGCCAGAGACTATTCAATCAGCCTCAGGGTCTCCAACGGAAGACCTTGGTCGACTTCGCTTCGCCAACGGTTTAGGAGACACACTCAACAAGTCACACCATTAATTTGGGACTTGCAATAAAAATGCTGTTCAACTGGTGGTAGTAGGTGTCATGGTCTATAAATACCGTAATCCAGTCCACCATACTTGCTCGTCACTATCTTATCTTAGTGAATGTCTTTGTTTGCCCTTACGTCACCTCGGAAGGACGTATCCTATTGGCAGCTTAGATATTGTTTCCAGACTCAGTAAGATGAGGGTCATATGGGACGGGATATGGGTCAGTAATTTCCCGGTGTTCGCATTGGCCATGTTCCTATTAATGGGGGATGATTATTAAACATTGTATGTTTAATATTTTAATGCAACACAGCTCCATCTCGATTTCATTGGTTTTTAAATAAAGAAGACGGCATAAAAATCGATGTATCCTTTCAGGAGCTTACGTTACGAGTTTTGTACTGGGAATACATTTTTCCTTACCAGTGCTGGTAATTTAACTTAAATTTGATTATGTACAGGGACAATTGACAAAGTCACACTTTTATGTCTTATTTTTAGGTCGGGTTTAAAAAAAAATCCCGTTGTCCCCATTGGCTGTCGCTACGAAACGGGACAACGGTTAAAAACTTCACGCTGTCCCTGTTACTACTATGTTGTTGCTGTGGGTATTTGTTGGTATTCTTTTATATGGCAAATAAAGAAACATGTCTATCTTAAGTACGATACCCTGGCTTTATTTTCTACATTGAGGAATTTTTTTAAAGCCCTGTGCTTCCAATATGGGGACAGATTAAATGTGGACAATGTGATTACACCAAAAAAGTGGGTGTTATAAGTGTTTATCTGTGTCTTTGTCTGTGTATCTATGGAGCTGTATATCTGTGTGTCTATCTGTTCATCGTAGCTCGCTTTGGATGTTTGCTGTACCAGTTGTACTATTCGCTAGCACCCTATGCGTAATGGCCAACATTGCCCACTAGTATCATAATGTACAATTCCAGCCTTGTGACAAACTTTAGGTAGAGAAAGCGGATACTATCCAAGAAAATGACAAGCAAATTACGATTCATACCTATAACCGCAGGAGCTTTGTTATTGTGAGGTCTGAGCTGGCATGTCTCATGCCTGTAATTAGATCGACTAGCCAGAAAAAAAGGTAATTATTTTTTTGTCAGCGCCAAATTTCCTTCTGATGTATTACCTGATAGTGCCATCCGGAGCATGGAGCGCATTGTACCTAATGTAACCATCGAGTGCTCGATACTTACAAACCAATACGGCGAATATTGTAAGTATCGATCACAAAAAAGCCGTTTGTACAGAATCCCGAGTGGAATTCGAACCTGGCTCACCCGCTTGGAAGTATCAATCAAATCAACACGCACATTGTGGCACTTTTGGTTCATTTCCTAAAACTCCTGAAAGGCAGCGAGGTCCACACTGGACGGCTGAGAGATACCCGTTCCAGGATCGTGGACCGCATATCGCTGGATCCTCCGGTGTTGACCAGGCTTGAGTCATCGGTCGCGCAGGATGTGCGGTCGAATCGCACGCGGCACGTCCACACCGACCGCGAATTCGGATATTTTGCTTACATTCCAATAAAGCCCCTCGTAACATATCCATTAGTTCTATTGTTGTACGGGATGTGGCCTCTCTCTGAGCAAAGAATTAAATAGTTACATGGTTATAGGAATACTTATTTGTAAAAAACTTCACTTGTAATTGACTGAAATTAATAATCAGTCAATGCTATTATTACATCTTGCGGGTTTTGTATACCCTTATATAGATTTTTAGGCATACGACTACGGTAGCCGTATAAACATCCGAATCCTTTATCAATATTACATATTATTAATAATAATTAATTAAATATTTTTTTGTTTTGTACATTTAAATTTTTTTTCCTAAACGTGTTTTAGTTTAACATTCTTTATTTAAAAAAAAGGAAAGATAACATTTTTATTAATTTACATATATGATACATGCTCATACACAGACTGGGTATACGTGTTGCGTAGACTTTTCCTGTTGATGTTGGTAGGCAAACGGATTTAACGCAAGTCACTGGATATCCTCTCACACCGGATGCTCGTGGGTTTCACACATACAGCACTTACCGAATTTAGTATTCGTATTACTAGTAGGTGTATTAGGATTTGTGCCGATCCCACCTACTGCAGTAAGGACGAGAGGGTCTTACGCCTTTTTCCCGTAGGGGTAGGCAGCGACAATTTTTTTTTTATTCCTCCAAGGTGCCAAACAAGCTTACTGCCTGCCTGATGGTAAGCAGTCACCGCAGCCTATGGACGTTTGCAATACCAGGGGCATCACCCACGCGTTGCCGACGACCCCGTAAAAACGTTTTAACCCCTTTCTTGAAGAACTCCATGTTGTACTCACCAGGAAAAACCTCTCCAGGTAGTTTAATCCACAACCTTAGTGTGCGTAAATTGTACCATTTACTACGGTCCTGACAGACCTATAATTATTAATACATTTTTCTCTTACGTTTGAGAGTGTGTTAATTATAATTAGACACTAGTTGGCCTACCCGCACTCTATCCTACCCTACCACTACCCTACTTCTACCGTACCCCTACTGTACCGTTCCCTACTCCTACCCTACAGCTACTCTAGACCTACTCTACACCTACCCAAGACCTCCCTCAGCTACCTACCCCAGTTTTCAGACACAATTCAAAATTCAAAATTACTTTATTGAGTAGGATATTACATATCTCTTTCAATCGTCAAAGAGGAGGGGGTAGGAAAGTAGGAAGGAAACACACATGTTGGCCGCCCCATAGCCGCAGCACATCCACCCCCCGCCGACAACGGCCGGACCATGTCCGACAATACCAGACAGATCCGGTCTGCGCCCGACACAATATATAGGTCTATTTACTATACTAAAAAAAAACACCTAAAACTACAGCAAGAGTAAGCCAGTCCACCAAGGCAGCACCCGTTCACGAGTATAACGCAAGGCCCAGCCATCGTCCATTTCAACCATATTTGAGGGAAACAGTCGACCTGGCCCCCATGCCATCACCAGAGAGACCTTTAAGCGACCATGCATCACAGATGCTGCATGTGATAGGTAGCTGCTACCACCCTACCCTTACCCTGCCCGTAGCCTACCCCTATCCTACCCTACCCACTCCTACCCCGGCCTACCCCTTAACCTAACCTAACCCTACCGCTACTTTTCCCCTATCCTATCCTACGCCATCCCCAGAGCAGGAGACGCATTTAATGATTTTGTAGTCGACACTCGAATGCCTGAAAAAATTCATTGAAAGCCTCCGCAACTTCCGAGTTTTTGGTAACAACATTATCATTTATTTTAAATTGTATTTTATAACGCGAGTTTTGACTTTTCCAGTTTCACTATTTATTATCTGCCATGTGGAATTTACTACATCTTTGCTATTTTTTAGTTTGTGTTTAAAGAAATTCGATTTTGCTGTAGCACAAACGCGTTTAAATAACTTCGAGTCATGCTTAACATAGTCAGCAAATTCTACGCTATTATTATACGCCCGTTCTGCATAGAGCTCATATAATTTGTTTCTACTTTTATGTATTCCTGCTGTCACCCAATCGCTAAACATAAGTTTGCTGTTTATTGCCTTTACCGTTGGTTTGAATATACGATTACTTTCAGTTTTTGTCATGTGTAAAACTGAATTATAATATTTATTTGTATCATCACAATACTTTAAATTAGATGATTTCTCTATAATGTTATTTTTAAAACTGTTAAGACGGTTGTTGTTATTTGATACAAATTTAATAGTATTCTTTTTCTCTTTCCTCACATTAACATTTAATTGACCACATTGATCGGATTGTAGTTTGTTTATTACAGACTGGCGACATGCCTGAATATCACAAAACATTTTGTCTAGACAAGTTGATGTAGTACTTGTTACTCTGGTAGGCTCTAAAAATAAGTTGATTAAATTATGACACTTAAATAATGTTATTAGCCTACTAGTATATTTACAGGATACATCTAATAAATCTATATTAAAATCTAATTATTATTCTATAATACCCATGGCATATTTCAGTTTCTGTTTCCCTTACATATTATTGAGTTATTTGTAAAAAGTATTTATGTTCACGTTACCTACGTCGATTACGTACTTAAATTTTTTTGATCGACTTCAATAGAAAGGAGGAGGATTTTTGTCTATCAGTTATTGTTTAGCATTTTGTACCTTATCCAAATAGATTAAGGTACATTTTATCACATTCACACATTGTGCCTCGACGTATGTTGATTCTAATAACATTTGATTTAAGATGCCTTGTTGTATTTTTAGTTATTAACGCAATTGGAAAGAGTTACGAAAGTCGTAGCAGTCAATTAAAACTTTACGTATTTTTACCTACAACAACAAAGAATGATGACAATGGCTACAGGAAAGTAATATTATGACGTGCGACACTACAAAAAGATATCAAGGCATTATCCATGACACTAGTTTATAGTGAAAAGTAAGTCATTCAGATATGATCCAGTACTTGTTTATAATCGAATAATTGAGTAATATTTTTATCTTTGCCTTATAATTAGGTTAGGTATTTTCAAAAGTTAGGTCATAGCTTGCATTTACAATGACGTAACCAATATTTTTATGCTGCTCAGTGACCAGCGATTGAAAGCGGCAACTGCCGCCCATATCATAAACGATTCATGTACTTACTTAGTTTTGTAGTAGACGTGATCATGACGGGGCGCGGGTGGCTCGAATGATGAAAACAACTTGCGAGGAAACTTTTAGATTTTTACTTAAAACAACAATAAAAGCGGCAAGATTGTGGAACGCTCTTGCGCATGAAATACGGGATAGCAATTCTATCTTCATCTTCAAGAAAACGTGTAAAAGAGCACTACCTTTTTATATCTGTCTAATATATGTATGTATATGTATGTGTGTATGTATTTGTATGTATGTATATGTATTTGTTTTTAAAGTAGGTATATATGTATGTATTTATGTATGTATAGTATAGGCTTTTATTAATTGAGCATTATATATATATTTTTATTACTACTGTGCACGTGTTAACTGCATTTAATTGTCACGATCTCTTTGCTGTAGGCCTGCTGGAAGAAATTTCTTTATAGAAATAAGTTGTCCTATTATTTGAGTTCTGCATACTTGATGCATCCCAATCTAGTGACGATGTGCGAATGCATTTAAAATAAATGTACAGATATTGCAAACAGTTATGAATGGGTTCATACCATCCGTAGTAATCGCGTACAATGAAATACATTTATTTTGATACCTAAATGACACGACAAATGTAAATTAAATACTACAATTCTCATTAGTCATTATTATCAAACAATGGTGGAAATTCCCCATCCCTAAATAATATGAAATTGTATGCATATTTATATTCCTTTTGCGGATTTACTTAAAACTTCGTATGAATAGGTATTGTTAAAAACAAGGTATGAAAATAGTAATTCAAGATTTTTATAAATTCTTCCCTTAAAGAGGTGGTGAAATCTTTGCAGTTATGAAAGCCAAAAGTGCAGGATACAGGAGCTTGAATTTTTGCATGCAGGTTTCGTAAATGATGTAAATAAGCACTAAGAAGGGATTATTTGACATTCACCCCTGATAGGGCGAAATAGAGAGTGAAAGTTTTACTCACTTATGGCTTGTTTACATTGGTCAAGTGTTTAGCAGGAGTTGACAAGTAAAGTGACACATAAACATATCTGACAAAGTGACGGTGTCGCTGTTGTTGGCAACGACGTGACATTTCAAAATATCGACATTAAGTTCCAGTTTGGTTTTGGTTTTGGTATTTAATTATTACGCAATAAAGAGTTTACATATATACATACATACATATATAGTTAGATTAAATCACTGGAGACCACTACAGCGCGCGCCGTTGGATACCCGCATTTCCTCACCGCGCCGTTGGACTTAGTAAAAAATACGCCGCATTTATTACTAAGCCCAAAATAAGTGATTGTCTGATGTGTAATAAAACGTGAACAAAATAATATTTTGTAATAAAACATATATTTTGTAAACTTACTTTTCTATTAAATCACATTTTGTATACTTAGGCAAGTCGTTTTTATACTCAGTGTCGAAATGAGCTAGTATGCTCAAATTCGACTTTTTCTCTAGCCAAAAAACTGTACTAAAACGTCACTGAAATCGATCTTTAACAATACACGACAGTGGAAGATAGTTGACAAAATATTGTTTGGTTGCAATAGACATTTCAATGTCCTTATTAATGGAGATATTTTACTAGAAAAAATGACGAAGTCGAGATGTCACATCGCGAGAATTAGACCCCAGAGCTGCGTTGGGCACGCTCAATATCGTTTTCTACCGGCACTGTGTCCTCTAGCGACAAAATTGAGTTCAAACTACAGCACGACTGTCACAAGTGTGTCCGCGATATAGCTCGCGCCGCGAGATAGCGTATGTTTCCTTCTTTTTATTAAGATGAAAGAGATCGCAGTATCTACGTCGCGCCTTTTCTCGTTTATCGTGCGCGAGAGCAACTTGTGGTAGCCGTACAGGATATTATATGTTAGAATAAGCAGTACAAAGGGCGTACTTATCACTAGAATGATCTCTTCCAAACAACCTTACCACAGCCTGAACGGGTAATATTGCTGTCGCTAACCAGTGAGCCCCACGGCCCAAACGGAACAACCACTAAATCGGCGTTTAACGTGTTAAGTGTCTATTTATTTATTTCACAAATATTTCTAGACGTAAAAGCTTTAACTTCAAAAAATATTACACACGAGTGCGGTAATGTAAATTTAAAATTGACACAACACTATATACAACAAAAATCGGTTATAATATGATGCCTTTACGAGCAAGTGTGTCGAAAATGTATTTTTAACCAACGAGGAAAAAAGAAGGATGTTATGAGTTTGACGTCTGGCTTAGTGTATCTGCCTGTAACTGCCCGAACGGATGAACCAATTTGGATGCGGTTTTCTCTATTTGAAAAGCAGTTTGAAGGAGATGGTTCTTAGCTTAGTTCTTTTATTAAAATTGGTTCTGTAGGTTAGGAAATATTTGAGTTTAAGTTAGCTTGGTCGGGAGTTATCCGACTTTTTCAGTCGGTTAGGTTATACTTCACTTACTTACCTTGATCTATTATATTTTTTTATATTACGCAGTCGCAAACCTGCAGATAGCTCACCTAAGCGGTAAGCGCAATTTACTAACATAACTTGAATTAGCCAGATTTATAGTGAATTCTAACTAATATTCTTCTTCTTGTATTTTATTGCGTAGGTACTAATATTTCCGAGAATGCTTAAGCATCCCTGAGAAAAACAAAAATTGTAACAATGGTATAGAACTTAGAAAGCTTCATCACATCCATTTTAAAATAATAAATAAAATAAAAATGTTTAGGCAAATTCACACAGCGCCATCCAGCCCCAAAGTAAGCAAAGCTTGTGTAATGGGTGTCAGACAACTGACAAACTACTTATATACACTTTTTTTTAATTACATTCTTATTATACATACTACACCTGTAACAGAAATTAAAATTTAAAATAATAATAATAATTAAAAAAGATATACCGTCGAACCTCAAAGCTCTCAACTGCTGGTCTCATAATATATTATTTCTTCCAAAAGCTCGAGGTGGGTATAATTTCTCAAACACTGCCGCCCTCTCTCCTCCCAAAAATAAATAGCTTCATCCCATTGGTTGTTTCAAGTTACCCTAACCGCCATCCTCTCGGTTTTGAATTGCAGAATCGCTCCAGCATCTGCTGCCAATGGTGGCGCTGCTATGCTAACTTTACAGCGACGTTCCTTTTTGAAACGTTAGTACCGAATATCGCCACGCGTGTTTGATATGTTTGTGGAGGTACACGTGCGGTCTAGGTGGGGTGCTGGGGCGGGATTCGCAAAAATAGAACATGGCTTCTAAAGTTTACGCTGATTTAGTAATTTAGACGTAATGCCCTTCGGTCCAGGATGTACCCGAAATAGACGAGCCTTGTATTGAAGCTGGATTGTGTATACAATATGTGTTGAATAAGGTAATTTATGTATTCTTACGAGAAATACTGGCTTGGTAAACAATTTTTTTTTTTTTCATAAGACGGTTAAACAATTGTGGGCCTTATTTACTCCGGCTTATTTACTCAAACCATTTTGAGTTTTGTTCATTGGAATCTATTTTATTATCTATAACTATGGGTTTATCATTATTAAGTGTGTTTTTATAACTGGAACAGTATAGGGAAATCCGAAAGCACAGAATGTGGTGGGAAATGCTGTACCTGTAGGAATAATTTTGTATTTTTTTTTAATTTTTGGTCTGTCGCGGTTTGCGATAAACTCATTTAAATAAAGAATAACATCTGAACAAGAGAATAATAAAATCTGGCCAGCGAGGTACAATACTGTTTCATAAAATTTATGAGACATCCAAATGAGTAGACTTGACTATCTATGCTAAATTTATTTAGACAGTTTTCCTGTCTTCTTTAGGTGCGGATTTCCCTGTTTAAAAAACATCTGTATAGGTGAATGAAACGAATATCATTTGTTTTCATTGTCTTAGTTTTTTTTACAGATTCTAGGATTCTAGGATTCTAGGATTCAGGCATAACCAAATTTTTAACGATTTCTGCTTGATTTCACAGTTTTGTATAATAATTCTGAAGAGCGGTACTAATAAGATTCCACTGTTTAGTGTTTATTAAACTGTTAAAGTAAAAGAAAAGAAGGCTCCAACGCTAAAGGGCACGGCTGTTTGGAGTGTACGCGGTCGCGAAGGTTTAATTTGATTTGTGCATTAACAAATGACATACTTATACATGGCGACTAATGTCTTAAACTTGTGGCCGTGTGGTGTCCGGCAGCGTAGAATAGCACCAACCCCTTACACTCATGGGTGTCGTACAAGGCGACTTATGTTTTCAAGGCCAAAGATCGAGAGTCTCTGTAGTCTGGAAAATGGGCAGCAGTATTTTCCATTGTTATATTTAAACACTGCGATCTCCAACCCGCCTTCCAAGCGTGGAGATTATGGTAATAATCCCTTTCGTAACTCCCCTTTCGTGGGAGAGGCCCTAAGTCCTGCAGTGGACTGTTACGGGTTGTGATGATGAGTGTTTATTTACATCATATACGAAACTTTCATTATGCAAAATTCCAAGCTCCTGTATCCTGTACTTTTGGCTGTCACAACTACAAAGTTCCACCCCCTATTTCATCACCTCTCTATGGAAGTAATTTATAAAAATCTTGAATTACTATTTTCATACCTTGTTTTGTACAATACTTATTCGTACGAAGTTTCAAGTAATCCGCATAAAGAATATAACGATGCATACAACTTAATATTATTTAAGGAATAGGGAATTGCCACCATTGTTTAATAAAAATGACTAATGAGAATTTTAGTACTTATTTAATTAACATTTGTCGTGTCATTCAGGTATCAAAATAAATGAATTGAATTGTACGCGAGTAGTACGGATGGTATAAAGTCGGTCATAAAACGTTTGCAATATCTGTACATTTATTTTACATGCATTCGCACATCGTCACTAAACTGGGATCTGGACTTAAACTATCTTAGTCCTTCGTAGCTCAAAAAATGGATAGTAGCATATTTCAAATTCAAATTCAAATTATAAATAATATACAGATCTTAAGTAAATACAAAGAGCTCTGTGGTCTGCCCACGGAGATACAATAATTCAGAGTTTTAGGTCATTCAAATCAAATTAAATATATCTTCGCACATGTCATATTGTAAATATATAATTATTATGTCAAATTTATTTTATTATCTACTAAGCTAATAATACCTATATAAGTCATTAAGTTCAATTATTTATTTCCAATATTTGCAAAGTATAGTTAATAATTATTTTTAAGTTACTTAGTAGTCTCAGGTGTATACTCTATGGTGTGTTTCTACATTGCGTTCTCCAACCCTCCTGCCAAGCGTTAAGTTATGGCAAAACCCATTACAAAATAATTTGGAATGATGATGACAAATTTGACAGATTATAAATATCGCTATTTTTATAATCGGCATTCCACTCGGTTTTAACCCACCTGCTGATGATGCTTCCAATTTTCCGGCTTTAAATACCTATTACAACAATATGATAATAAGTTTCCTAATGAGGCATGTAATAAGCTTTGCCATAAGTGGCTTGAGAGCATCGGTGGCGGGTTCGAATCCCGCTGCGGCCATGTACTAATGACTTTTTTCTGAGTTATGTACATTAGTTGAACTTTAACCGATGCTCTTACGGTAAGAGAAAACATCGTAATGAAACTTGCAAATTCAGGCAACTGAATTTGTAACCATGATCCAATCTGGTCAGGTTCCCCCGGTAGCAGGGCCACGGAGGTCAGATGGTAGTCGCTCCACTGTAATTAATTGATCGCCAAATCCTGGATCATGGCCAAGGCGGACCTCGGGTCCTCGTTCTCGAGAGAACAACCGGGACAAAAACGCCAAGATGATGATGATGATAAATGGCTTGATGCCATAAGTCTGAACTTATAGACAAGAAATGTTTATTGATACTGTAGATAATTGTAGTTAGTGACGGTACAATTGTAAGGTCTATATACAAATGAGAACAAAAGAGCGTAATTAACCCCTACCTATTGGAGTTCATGTCACACCGTATCCAATAAAACAGAACTGTAGATCGATTGTTATAAAGTGGCGGTTCATGCTTTTACAACTAGTTTTTATTAATTTATTATTAATACCTATGCGATTGTAGTATTATCGACAAGTTTTCCTGTCGACCATTAGCGTGTGTGTCTGGGCATGCGAGACATTTGTTTGCAGGTGTGGATATTTTCATGATCAAATTAACCGATAAAATATAATTATCTGCGTGTATTGATTGACACTGATTATGCTTTGGCTCTTTAAGGTAAATTTTTCACGTTGAATTTTTTTTATGAATTTCATTTACGAAAGGAAAAAACGTATCTAAAAAAATTTTAAAAGTTCCCCCCTGGAGTAAAATAAAAAGTATAGTAAAGTAAAAGTTGATCGGAGAGGCGATCACAATAGATCAGTAATGGCCGAAGTGATACAAGAACTGAACTTGCCTTGAAAAGCCCACTTCTCAAATAAAATTAAAATAAAAGTAAAATAAATAAAGTCAATAATATTCCCAATACGAAAAACGTACCTACGTACATGTTTCTACTCCCGTACTACGCGCTACGGTGTAACACTCGGCCCACTTAGGAAGCGATTAGAGCAGAAAAACGCCTACTTTCTTAGGGAATTCACTGTTATAGTGGGTAATATTTTAATTAACACAAAATGCGGGTATTTGAACATCCTGATGCGGACGATTTCAAAGAACACAAATTGCGGGACTGTGGAAAGCCCGAGTGATGTGATGCGAGCTCATTGTTTATGCTAATCTCTGTTATGATGCTGATGTGTTGGTCGATTGTCATGCCTTCACGGTCTATGTAACCTACGTAACATCTCTGGTGACATGGCCATGCTGCAGCTATAGGGGCGCTCTTGCCTAAATTAGTATAACAGTTTGTCAAAGTGCCCAATATGACACGTGTAGTTCTAATTTTAGCCGCCGATATGTACATCTCAGTGTCATTATAATAATCGCTTGTGGTTAACGTATGCTGTACTTATTACTTTTGCTATGTATTATGATGACGTTAAAGTAAAATCCGAGATGTTATCCGAATTATGTATGTCACGAATTTGGTAATAAGGATAACTTAGTCATAATAAAGTAAATACCTATGCTAGAATTGTACTCTGTGCGAGTTAGTATTTATAGTCACCCGTTGCAAAAAGTATAGAAGCACTTAATGCATACACAAGTGTGAATTTTAACTTATTTAATATTGGACTTGCGGTCCTGTCCCGTTTCCTTCTTACGTATGTTTTTGGGAACTCCATGAGCTTTTTGTCGTGCGACTGTTAGCTGATAGTAAAGCTAAGTTTAGACTACGACATAAATGTTAGACAATAATTTCTGTACTGTTCACACTTTGGCGGAATTTTTGTGTCTGAGTAGCGTCTGTTTATAAGTGTACGGAAATTGTATCCGAGCTGTTTACACTGTAAACAACTCGGACACAGCTGTGCTGTGTTATTTACTGTTGTTGAAGGTAACATAAATTTAAAAATCTCAAAATATTCTCAAGTACGGTTAAAATATTCATAGGAAGACCACTCTTTCTTTTTTAATTATTTTACGTGCAGATTTCATCGCGATGTTTTCCCTCACCGTACGAGCAGCGGTTTGGTTTACACTGATGTACAAAACTCAGAAAAGAGTCATTGGTACATGGTATGCTGGGGTTCAAACCACGTATCTCGGGGAACGAGTCGACCCCTTAACTATTAGACCACCCACGCTCTCCTTCGGCTTAGGGTAACATGCTACTAATGTCTGAGGCTAACCAGGTATTTTTAGATTTTTCCAAAATCGCTTAGAACCTCCGTAGACCAAAAGATGGGCAGCAGCTTATCCGATATTTTCAACACTCAACGATCTCCAACCCAAGCCAAATGTAACATAAATTTCGATTTAATAGTTTCAATTTATCGCTATGGAACTTAGCATCAGAACCCATGAAATCGATAATACGGAATCGCAAAAGTAACAATTTCAATCATTGAAATCAGAGAATTGTTAGCAACAGGGTTACGTATTTAGCCTACTGCTACATGTTCCGGTTAAATAAATGATTGGGCTACTTACTCTATCCATACCTCCATTATTACGCATTCAAATAACAAAAAAAGTTGTTCCGTCTATATGATTTCTCGGGAAAGAGACCTTTAATCGAATACATAAGGACTTAAAACATAATACATTGCGGTATTTGTTTGAACAATCACGAAACAAATTATTTACTGACAGCCGCCTATGAGTAACGCCGTTTGAAGAATGAGCTTCCAAGAAAAGGCGCTTACAGGTACCTAATCGACAAGAGGAAATGCCAAAATGTGTCTGCAATAGCTTTGGAAGACCCCGGGTTTTATAAAGAGGAAGTGTAACGGCTTATAAAAGCTATAATGAGTAGGCCTTAATGGGATACTTTGGTTGATATTAGAAAAAGATACCGTTTTACTCCACGCATTCTCATAACAACCAGTCAGGCCAGTGTAGCCGAAAAAATTTCCTAAAATATTTTTTCTTAGTGTCATTTGTTCCATTCCCATATTTTCTAGTACAATTTTTTCCATTATTTTACCAGGGCATGTTATCGCCATCTTACTGGGACGGTGATTGAATGTCGATGTGGCCGAAGATCGAACATGCTTGTCTGAAACCTATTTATTCTAGACTTGAAGGTGTCTAAATTGTAGTGTTAAGGAAACACACACATACGACCCGCAGTCAACATGTTCCATAGTTCAGTCTGACCCAAGTTCTGGTAAACAGCACTGACCTTAAATAATATTAGGCCTACCAGTATTTAAGATAAATATTTGTTTTGAAACCTTTGAGATGATTAAGTAGACACATAAGTTATACGTTAAGGTTTAATTGGATTTTTCCATCAGGTGGGCTGTGAGCCCGTGTGTTACTCTCGGAGTGTCCCTGGTGTCTATGGGCAGCGGTGATTACTTTCCATCAGGTGGGCCAGTGCTCATTCGCATCCTTTGAGTTAAAAAACATGTAGTAAATTCCAATTTAAATTTGATAATTTTGCTTCTTAAAATTTACTTTGTTTCAATTGCACTGAAAATTAAACCATTACAGCGAGGTTATACAACCAAGAAATACTACTTGTTACGTTCTTATAAATACATATTAAAGTGACGGGTAGTGCTCAATGACCCGTGAACGACCCGTATTAATGGTAGTCTACAACAATATAACTAGATAGGCAGAAGTGTTAAGTTTGATTTTGGTGTAGATACCTACAGAAGTACAGTTGGCCGTGTAGTGTCTGGCAGAGAAGAATAGCACAAACCTCTTACATTCATGGGTGTCGTACAAGGCGACTAATGTTTTCGAGGCAAAAGATCAAGAGTCTCTGTTGTCTGGAAAATGGGCAGCAGCATTTTCCATTATTTCATTTAAACACTGCGATCTCCTCCTCTTTCGTGGGAGAGGTCCTAAGTCCTGCAGTGGACTGTTACGGGCTGTGATGATGATGATGACCTACAGAAGTTCTCGATTGGCGAACACGTACTGAAAGACGCAGCGTGGGTAGGCCTCCCACAAGGTGGACTGACGACCTGGTAAAGATCGCAGGTACCTGCTGGATGCGGAAAGCACAGAATCGGCCTTTGTGGAGATATCTGGGGAAGACCTATGCCCAGCAGTGGGCGTCTTCTGACTGATATGATGATGACCTACAGATAGTTTATACGCATCTTGTCAGGAACGCAACATGCCAGAATCACACAAAGCCACAAACGCATAATACAAGGCATTATATAGTTACAAACTACGATTTCTGTCACCTCGTTTGGTTCTTTACCAAATCTACAATTTACCGATACACACATTACAATAAAACAAATAAATTAAGCCCATTTTGGAGCGTTGGTGGCCGAGTGGCTAAAGCGTGCTCCACATGTCCGCCGAAACTTTCGGCGAAACTTTTGCCGGGACTTGGTCGACCCTCTATATTCTCGCCTATTAGGGATGTGCTGGGTGTCAAAACGCGTCGACATTATATCGATTCATCGGTGTAATATCGCTAATCTTCTGTAAACAGGGTCACAGAGGTGATGGCAGCTGCTCTACTATAATTACCTGATCTACTAATATTCTGGATAATGGTCAAGTGTACGGGAAAAAGCGCTAGCAATATAAATATAAAATCGATCGAATCGAGACGACAACAAACTATCTCTACTTAGTCTATGAAATAGGCGAGACATGCCAAACATACACGGGACTACACGAATATAGGCGAATACTCCCTCTACATTCTCGTGTTCCCGCGGAACTGTCCACATGTGTAATGCGCTTTAGGTATCCGACTCGTAAGCGAGAGGTACCGGGTTAAAATCCCACTGCAGCCATGTACCAATAACTCATGTAACATCACGATGTTGTATGTAGAAAACATCGTGATGAAACCTGGTCGATGATCCAATGGTCAGGTTCCCCTGGTAGCAGCATCACGGAGGTCAGGGGGCTTACCATGAGCTCTTATAGCAGGACCTAAACAGAACTGTCCTGCTTAGAACTAGCGCTGTATCGTCCTAAGCAGGGCAGTTCTGTTTACCTGCTTTAAGAGCTCATGGTAAGCCCCCTGATGGCTGTCGCTTCACTGTAATTATCTGATCTGCCAAATCCTGTATCGTGGTCAAGACGGACCCTGGGCCCTAGTGTGCGAGTGCACAACCGGCACATTAACGCCAAGATTATTATGAAATAAATTACGCCCATTGAGAACAGGAGCCTGTGTAATTCAAGCTTCGACTAGAGAGTAAACAAATAGACAAAAGCAGATGGTCCCATAGCCTAGTCGATTATGCATTGAGACAACATTATAACAATAATGACATGACACGAAACAGTGTTCACGTGTCAGACAAAGACTGATTTGAATATAAAAGTAGATGCATCGGTACAAGACAATTATTCTAATCTTGTTCCAACGGAATCATTTAAATCGCCGCAGAATCGCAATAACTCTTACAATACCGGAAAAACTGGAAGAGGTTTTCCATAAAACGTTACTTTTTTATATGAAACCATTTGAATACGGTGCGTAGGTCCCACGCTCGGGAGTGTGCCTCATTTGTTCTATGGCGGTAATCGCTGCCCGATGTTTCCCGTTCTGTACGTATGTCACACTATTTTCTTTGTACTCGTAAGTTTAATTGTTTTTGACGTTTTAGGTACTTATTAGATTTTTTTATTGATCTAATTTTGGATTTATTTTATTGTTTTCACATGCACTAACTTTAGAACTTTGTTTCGTACGTCAAATATTTATTCTCATTTATTTTCATCGACTGTTACTATAAACGTGGCTAGTATATTCGCATTCGGATAATCTGTTTATAGAACCACCATACATACTACCAGTACACAAATAATTTTAAATATGTAACGTATGCGAACATCCGAGCCCGACCGCATTTACGTAAACCTAACCACAATATCTAAAAGAATTTCCTTTTTGCATAATACTTTACTGTGTACTAGGATAAGGAGGAAACTCGCGTGCGAGCCATGTCAACCGCCAGTGCTCAGTACGGTGATAATTGTCACTACCGATTATGTCCGCAAAAAGGCTACAATCTCATTATCAACCTACCACAGTGTTACAGAGAAATGGTCTGCATAACAACCTAGGAATATCCGACGTAGCGTGACTTAGCGAGCGATGGAATTAAACGATCTTAATTAATTTGTTCTCTGTTACTTAGCCGTGACAATGAATTGGAAATGAACTTGGACTTGACTTTATTCCAGTGAATGGAAATGAGTTTCCGCGCTTGCATTGTTATTAGTAAGTACATTGACACACATTCTTGTGTTGCGTAAGCCTCAGGGATACGTGGGAAATAGGTGCCTAAACCTGCCGGTATCAAGAAAGAAGCCCCGTGGGCGACCTAAGGAGCGATGGCTTGACATCGTTGAGTTGGATTCGAGAGCCAACGGACTACGACGCGAGGGTGCCGAAGACCGGGCGAAGTGGAGAAGAATGAGTCGGATAGCGTACCTTGGTAGAAGCTGGGATAAACGCTAGGATTATGATGATGATTGACACACATTCTTTATGGAGACAAAATTAAGCACTAACAATGATCAGGAACACCAATAAAATTATATGCTCTTTTCTTGAATTTGATATTAAAAATAGTAAGTGACGTAAAACACGTAAAATTATTCAATCAAGTAGAATAATATTTCAATCCATTGATTGGTTAAGGCATAACGTAACATAAAGTCTTGTCGTTCGAGTTCTTAAAACTTTTTTGAGCGATTAGTAACAATACAGCAATAACACATACTTATTCCTTATCACTTATTATGCTGTTGATATGCGTATCTGCAGCGCAATCGCATCGCATAAAAAGGCAAATCCTTCGGCGTGTAATGCGATGGCCCATCTCGCCGCCACTGGCCAATCCTGTATTTCCTGTTTCCACGTTGTTAAGCGAAATTACTACCGCCTTTAAATTCCACAACGGCTGAGAAGCACACCGCTATTGTAATGAGAAAATCGGTTCTTAGATTTCCACTTGCTTTGTTTCGACTTGTTACGCAATCGTTAATTTCACGCAGAGAATGAATAATTAGAGCAGACATTTTTATTAGGTCAAACAGCAATGGCAAGGAAAGTGTAAAGATTTGTGACTGATGATGGAGGAACTGTTGCATTTGGGAAACATTGTGACGAGCATCGTTGAGTAAAGCCTTGCGGATGCGCAAATGGCAATGTGCGAGCTGCAGGCGTAGACTTGTGAAGACTTGTGGCAGACTGGTGAAGATGATTTAAAAGCAAGCTTGACAGATTAAGAAGTAATAAGAAGAATCACTGTAATGACAGAAGCGATTTGTCAACTGCTACATACTCTTCAACTTAGCCAAATATCAACTGGCGGCTTTGGATTCGGTAGAAAAACGTGCAAAAAAGATAATTTGTGACACGCAGTTGGTTGAGGCTAGGCTGCAGAGCCTCGAACATCGGCGTAGGGTAGCGCGTCTGTCGGTCTTCTACAGGTATCATGTCGGAGAGTGTGCGAAGCAGCTGCACCGCCTCATTCCGCCGGCCCCTTTCCGCCAACGGGAGACGCGATCTGGGCGAGCACTTCTTCATTATGTCGTAGATATTCCAGCTATCCGCACGAGCCGCTTAGGCTCGACCTTTATAATGCGTACGGTTAAGGAGTGGAACGCGTTACCTACGAGTATGTTTCCTGATCAATATAATCTGGATGCCTTCAAGGCTGGAGTGAATAAGCTGTTCCAAGACGGGCATGCTCCATCTTCGGCCGCATCGTCACTTACCAACAGGTGAGATAGCGGTCAAATGCCTGTCTTATACAATATATAAAAAAAAACTCTCCTTGTAAATGGACCCCTCCATCATACATTTAATCTATGCTACGGGGATCGTTTCACTCTGCAGCTGATTGTACATTAGGGTAATATTGTGGAGACTCATGTCAGAATGTTTGTTAAGTCACTAGTGACGTGACGTGGTGCAATAATCGCTAAAACTACGCGCAGTATAATAACTTCCCATCCTGCTACAAAAGCTTGAACATATTGGCATTCGAGGGGCCCACCTGGAGCTGATGAGCAGTTATTTGCAGGAAAGGATACAAAGGGGAAGGATGGGCGATAAATGTAGTGAGGACACAGAGGTTACCTTTGGCGTCCCTCAGGGAAGCGTGCTAGGACATACTCTGTTCCTCATTTGTATAAATGATTTAACTAACCTCCACATAGACGCTGGTAAAGTCTTCTCATATGCAGATGACACGGCTAGTGTTTACGGGAAAAAGCTAGTACCCGTTATTCGAAAAGGCAGAGTCTAGGCTTGCTATCGTGTCCCAATGGCTTAATCAAAACTTACTAACATTAAATGTGAGTAAAACTAATCATATATGCTATACGAATAAAAAAGACCCAGCCTGAAGAAAATCTAGCACTAAAAATTCATAATTGTAACTTCACAAACACGAAATCCTGCAGATGCATTTTCCCCTTCAACAGGTTACTCCACGAAGTATCTAGGGTTAGTGCTGAATCAGCACCATTCCTGGCATTCACATGTCGACTATCTTACGGATAGAATCAAAACATTAATATCTCAGGCCCCACCACCATCTCAGGGGCCCAAGCCAACCTCACCTGCACGTGGTCCCCCTGCTGGCAGACGGACGAGGCTCTGGCGAATCGGCTTTTCCCTAACGGGTTGTGCGGGTCGGATGGGAGTCGACGCATGTAAAAAGCCAAAACCCCGCAAAAATTTAATGGAAAGTTCAAAGAGAAAACCGGACACGGATAGGGCGTCGCCGCAAAACGACGCGCAGGGGGATCGCCCTACTCCTGTGTCAAGTCGGTTAGGGCTACCGGGTCCAGGGCGGGCCCGGTTAAAGACGCTAGCCCACAGAAAAGTCCGCTTCGCGTCGTGGAACCTTGGCACGCTGACCGAACGGGCGCGTGAGCTGGCCGATGTGCTCGCCAGGCGGAGGGTGGCAGTGGCGTTCGTGCAGCAGACTCGTTGGAGAGGCAACAGGTCCCGCAACATCGGGAACGGCTACAAGCTTATATACACGGGCTCTCCGAGTGAGGAGAACGGCGTGGGGGTAGTGCTCTCTGAGGAGTTTCGGGACAGCGTCTTGGATGTGAAGCGTATAAGCGACCGCCTGATGGTTGTAGGAGTGCTTGTCGAAGGGGTCGTGACCAACTTGATAAGCGCCTACGCTCCACAGGTCGGTTGCGGCGATGCGGATAAGGCGCTGTTCTGGGAGCAAGTCGGGGAAGTGCTACGAAACATTCCGTTGTCACAGGGTATTGATGTGGGTGGCGATCTGAACGGTCTTGTGGGTGAGAAGTGTGAGGAGTTTGGCCGTGTACATGGCGGTTTTGGTTTTGGGAGCCGTAACGCTGAAGGGGAAAAAATTCTTCGGACGTGTGGGGCTGCCGATTTGGCTATCGTAAACACGATTTTTCAAAAGAAATCCGAACATCTGATCACCTATAAGAGTGGGAGGAGCGCCACCCAGATCGACTACTTTCTCACTCGGAGAGACAGTATTGGCAAAGTAGCCACCTGTAAAGCTATACCCGGAGAGAGTCTCACTGCCCAGCATCGGGTCCTTGTGATGTACCTGCGCGTTAAGCCCCGAGGCAAATACCGGGAGCAGTGCCGACGCCAAACCCGGTGGTGGCTGCTTGAAGGAACCAAGTCCCACGAGTTCGCCGCTGCTGTCAGCGACCTTAGAGTTGCGACAGACGGTGAACCCGTCCAACAACTCTAAGACAGAACTCAGGCAGCTATCGCACGGGCAGCGCGGACGGTGCTGGGTGTGTCTAGGGGTGGTCGCAGGCTTGATAAGGAGTGGTGGAACGATACAGTCCAGAGGGAGACCAGGCTGAAGAAAGCCCTCTTTAAAAAGTGGCAAGCGTCCAGATCTGAAGACCACGCTGCGTACAGGGATGCCAAACGTGCCAGCAAACGAGCGGTAGCCAGAGCCAGACGAGACCACTTACGTCCTTTATACAATAAGTTGGAATCGTCTGAGGGGCAGAAACTCATTTACAAGCTAGCACGATCGAGGGTTAAAGCGGCACAGGACATTTCCACGTGCCGCTGTGTTAATGACCCTAGTGGTAACCTGTTATGCGATGGCCGCGCGGTGAAGGAGAGATGGCGCTCGTACTTCCACGAGCTGCTCAACAAGCAGCACAAAGAGGTGGAGCCCCCGATAACGCCTGAGGAAGTCGAGACGGCTCTTCGCCGCATGAAGAATCGGAAAGCTATCGGGTCCGATGGAATCCCTATCGAGGCGTGGAAATCGATGGGCTCTCGTGGTGTGAGCATCCTAACCGACCTTTATAACCGCATTCTCCGCACCGGGAAGATACCGGACCAATGGAGGCTAAGTATTATTACTCCAGTCTATAAGGGCAAGGGCTCGGTGTGGGAGTGCACCAACTACCGCGGCATAAAGGTGATGTCTCACACCATGAAGCTCTTCGAACGCATTGTGGACTCTCGGATCCGACGGGAGTGTACAATCTCGGAGTGTCAGTATGGGTTTCGGCCGAGATGTGGGGCCATGGACCCCGTATTTGCCCTGAGAACTCTCATGGAGGGAGGGACAGATCAAAGAACACACCCCTGCATTTCCTGTTTCTGGATATGCAGAAGGCCTTTGACTGTATCCCTCGGGAGATGATATGGTGGGCGTTGCGGTCCAAGTCGATACCTGAGGCCTATATTAACATTATCCGAGACATGTACCACGATTCCGATTCCATAGTAAGGACTGCCGTTGGTGACACCAATCCGTTCCCGATTACCGTTGGGGTACACCAGGGCTCTGTGCTCAGCCCACTTCTGTTCAACATGATATTAGACGTATTGTCAGACAGCATCCGAGATTATCATGAGGTACCTCCATGGCTGCTCATGTATGCTGACGATATCGCGCTGACAGACTCTGACAAGGGGCGACTAATCCAACGTGTAAAAAAGTGGAAGGAGGCACTTGAGAACGGCGGCCTGAAGATAAATGTGGCGAAGACAGAGTACATGGCCTGCAACAGTGCAGATCCCCTACCCGTGCGCATAGTCGATGAGGAAGTTAAGTGCACGGATCAGATGAGATACCTGGGATCTGTGCTTAGCTCAACCGGGTACATCGAAAACCTGTTTTGTTTGTGACCCCAAAATGCCGATAAAGTTGAAGGGACAGGTTTATAAGACCATCGTTAGACCTGCTCTTCTTTACGGTAGCGAGACTTGGCCCCTGTTAGAGCGACACAAGCAGGAGCTGCGCGTCACGGAAATGAAGATGCTGCGATGGATGTGTGGAGTTTCACGGAAGGATCGGGTTCGAAACGCCCACATTCGGGGTAGCCGGGGGTGCCCCCGCCGGGCACGGGAAGGAGAGGCCGGCCCAAGAAGCGATGGCTTGACGTAGTCAAGAACGATAGGCGTGCCAATAAGCTCACCACGAGAGATGCCGCAGACCGAGCGAGGTGGGCCAAGAATAGCAGGAAGGCAGACCCTGGGCCCTCGCGTGCTGCGCGGGGGCGCAACCGGGACATGACGCCAGGATGATGATGAATTAATAAACAAAATCTATATCTCACTTGGGGAGGTTCAGCCAAAACTAATCATTTAATAATTTGTGGTACACAGGTTATACAGTTGTTAGGTACAGTTTAAGTAGAATGGAGCCTCTGCGACCTGCCATCGGCATACAAATTTTAGAAATAATAATAAATTTACGAATTTAAATAATGTAATTAATCAAAATAGATAATCATTTACACATATTTTAAATTATTCATTTTAAGCATTATAAAAACATCATTATAAAATATGACTTTCACCTATTCAATGTTATTAATAATTTAAAATGTCAACAGTAGAGTGTCAATAATAATTAAAATGTCAAAAAAAAATATAATGTCAATTAATATTAAAAATCGATGAAAAGCCATACTAAAATAAATTATTAAATTTAACCATAAATTTCCCCATTAAAATCCAATTACAAAATATTTCAAAATTAATTCAATAGCATTACAAATTGTCATTTAATCAGGTAAATTTACTTACACGTCAAAAAGAACTCCTCAAACGTGTATAACGCTCTTTCGACAAGAAAACTGTATAGCTGCCTCTTAAAACTACCAAGAGTCTCTGCTTCGCGAATCGTTTTTGGGATAGCATTATATAATTTTGGGGCCATCGCAAAAACGTTCCTGGCTGTGGAAAGAGCATAACGAAGCCTGTTAAAAGTCATGTACTTCAAGCCGTATAGATTCCCCACAGTCGAATTATATCAAACAGCTGACTCTCTTACTGTACACCAATTATATATTATAATAGTATCTTTAAAAGTACACTAACAAATAACCTATGACCCCACATTAACTCAAAAAAGAAGAAATGATAATGTCGCTAAAATACCCACAACAAAAACAACATTCGCAAATAGGCAATTCAACACTAATCTGGATAAATTTATAATAAAAAAAATAAAAAACTTAATATCGATGTGTTGACACTCCATGAAGTAAAAAGAAAACTTACAGCTTGGCTAAAAACAAATAGGTACACTGAAACAGAAAACATCTTAAAATACAACTAACATAATACACACATCGTCCTTATTATTGTGATATACGCACACGCACGCACGCACGCACGCACGCACGCACGCACACACACACACACACACACACACACACACATACACACACACGCACACACGCGCGCGTACACTTAGACTGACTTGTACACAAAATATTGTATTTTTATAAACACATTAAACTTATTGTAAATTTAATAAGTATAATGTAATATTAATTAATTTAATTTTAATTTTTAATTTTTCATGTGTATACATTTTGCATCTCGTAATAGAAATGTAAGACAGCGTTAAGGAGGAGCGGACTATCCCGACACAGACAAATAATACGTACCTACTGGGAGTGTTCAACCTAATGCACCCACTACAAATTAACTGAATATGTTTTGAGAGTGTAGCTACTGTGACTACCATAAGTGTTATCCTGTTGTCTTGTTCGTAACGTCGCAGTATAAAGAAAGCAATAAATTAACTATGCCACAATAGGAGAACGCCCAAGTGTTAAGCGGCCATATAAATAAATACATAATTCAACGCATCGAATGAAAATTAACTTGTATAACTAATGTCTACAATTTGTATTGACACTGTTTATTAAATTAAAGTATTGACATGCGATTAATTTCACTAATCGTTTCTCACCTACGTGTTCCTTTTTAGTTAAGTTTTTGTGTAGGCACGATGATGTCACGTGGAGTGTTAGTGGCGAATAGGGTCATGTTAACGCAATGAACATAGTACACAC
Source organism: Blastobasis adustella (assembly GCA_907269095.1). Taxonomy (NCBI): domain Eukaryota; kingdom Metazoa; phylum Arthropoda; class Insecta; order Lepidoptera; family Blastobasidae; genus Blastobasis; species Blastobasis adustella. The sequence continues at coordinate 12,478,755 of OU026130.1, forward strand.
CTGTTGTTAATGACCTACAACTTTAATTACAAAATACTTTACTTCAGGGCGGCCCTTGTCTAATGGGCAGAGTACTGCTAGTGAGACCGTTAACAAAAGTTAAGCAACGCACTATAATGTCGGTATCTGGATGGGTGACCGCTCCGTAATTTGGACTAGGTAATGGAACTTCAGTACAGCAACGAGCTCGCCACTCGGTGTGCCTCCTAATATCGTTGGCAGAGCGAGGTAGACTAAGGCTTTTTAGACTGCCAATCGACTCCCGCTGTTTACGTCAGCCTTTTTGCCAGAGCCTACCAGCTATATACAGGCAAACCGGGTTAACTATTTTTGTAGGGTTGCTGGTTTGTTTCACCCGTAAAAGTATGGTAACTTCTTGAGCCTGCAATGTAGCCTCGAGATATGCAAAAGGTCTAAGACCATGTGAGCGTTTATGCAATGGTTGCGAAAGAACCACAGAATAGATAGATCCATAGGTTTGAAGATTGTTTGTTTGTTGAGTGCGATTGGAATTGCGTGTCTTCCACGTAGGTGAATTATTGTTTTTGATGGCTTAATGTTTATTTATAAAAAAAACTAACTGAACGAAACGTTTATAAACTGACCGCGATTAATCCGTGGAAAGTATTTAATTTGGATCGCTCCACTTATAGAGTGACCACGGCCCTTCGCCTTTACGATCTAGGGATCGTGGCCCCTCATGAGTGCAGCTGTGGCCATGTAGTATCATAACTTGGACATTACGGGACATGTCGTATTGCAGGAGCGGCGTCAACACCATCATCCATCGGGCTCCTTCCACTGCTGAATTCCCTGCCATCCTGGAGCCTAATGACGTACGACGGGAAAAGGCCCAACGGTATGACACTCGTGACGCAACCTACGTCGCTTGCCCCTTCTCATATTCCATCCAGCCGTCTCGGTAGAAAATGTCAAACAGCTCAAATATGCTGACCTAAGCGGAGATCATCTTTTTGCGTCTAGGGGCCTTGGGGGGAGTTGTCTGAGCGCCTGGTCAAAGCATCGCACGACTAAAAGGCTGACCAATACCTCAGTTAAAGGATCAGTCCGCTATATGCCGAGGCAATACAGGCAGCCTTTTGGGATCAATTTCTTCTACGACTTGAGGCGCGTCTTTTATTTGTAAATATTCTTTCATAATTTACTAGTATATCCTACGCGACTTTGTTCGCGTACTTACTTTACCGCTACCTACCCATTTTTCCTACTTAAAAACCTTCCTCTTTAATCAGTCTATCATTAAAATCCGTTGCGTAGTTTAAAAGATCTAAGCGTACGTACATAGGCACAGACGGCGGGAAGTGACTTTGTTTTATACTATGTATAGATTTACACATTTTTAACATAATTAGAATTAGTATTATTTTATGTAAATATTATTTCAAGTTAAATAAACCCGTTGTTTATTTTGATGGTTTATTTAGGCGCGAACTCCATTAGCGAAGATGTGCAGAGACGTGCGAAACGCAGAGGAAAGGAGATGTTTTACAGCTAAAATGTAACCATCGAAATTGTGTGATTGTATTATCTAAATGATGGTTGTGACACGGTGGTGCCACCCACTGATATATTGAAAGACAGCAAGCTCATGCATTTTGCTTATCTCACAATGGGACATATAAGCTTTAACTATAATATAAACAACATTCACGGTAACAAAAAAATCAATTAATAATTCATTAAAATTTGATTCAATTACAATACGAGACTCCACAATCATCGGCCTCATCCTCAAACTCTCAAAACCGCACGAGCCGATTGCACGCAAATTAGTCGGCATCAAACAATTGAAGATCAAAAGGCTCGCCGCCAGCATGTGTGACATTTGACGGCGTTGAGTGCGTCGTCCGGCGTTGTCAACGTGTAGCGACCCTTGTCACCTGTTGTACGGCAAATCCACGATGGGAAGCAGAGCTGGCCCGGCTGGCCGCCCACGGCCCGTATGGAAATCAGTAGGTCACTGGGGACTTAAGGCTATGCTTCTTGCTCGGTTGCTGTGATTGGGCCATTTGATTTGAGCCTATATGGTACTGACTTCGCAGGCATTTCTCTGACGAGATACAATGCGTTAGTACTAGATTGTCTGGTAATGTCGTATGTATTTTTTTTACTAAATCGTCCTTTTTAGTGCGGTTATTTTGGTATTAGACTCCCTTCATTCAGCTATTTTATTATTGATTCAACGTTTAATTTTGCGATCACGGTACAATTTGAAGTTGTTGAGAAAACATGTCTGTCTTTCCTTGTTTACCAGGGAGGTGGAATCATACGTTGGTTGATATAGTCCCAACTACAGTTTCTTGGTACTTGATACACAATGAGTTCCCACTACATCACTACAATCGGTCGAGAACGGTGCCTTAAGAGTCTCATAGAGCCTCGCTTTGATTCATCGCGGGGCTGTGGGCGATTCAAGTTCGATGTACTCGAATTTGCGGTACCATTATTTGCATATCCTCGGGTCAGACTTAAAAAAAGTGACACGAATAGATAGTTTAATGTGTTCGGTGCGCAAATCGGTATCAAGGCCACAGTCTGCTCTCTCCTCACTTACTGGGTAAGTGTAACGCCTAAAATCAACTTTGCTTATGATAAATTACTTATTGTGAGTGAGATAAGTGTCGTTTATTTGAGTGGTTTCCCGTGTTGGTGGAGTGAAAGCGCGTCAGTTTTGCTGCAAAGGATTTAGGATGGCGGTGACGGTTTTGTGTCGTGTTGACCTCTGAGGCGGGTGATGAGCACGCGTGACATCTTTACATCGTTGTTTAAGTAGATCATTGGTTTATTAAAGCCATTCAATTATTTATTTGTTATGTGAAACATCTCCTTTTATATTTAGCGCCCTTAGCATTACAGTAAGTCTCTGAGAACCCTTATGGCAAAAAGGAATGACTTACTCTTATAATGACCTAATACCAGACGCATGAGTTTAAACCTTTTGAAAGTTTTTTCGTCTCTCTTGTTGAATAAATAACTATTATACTTCCAGAAAATACTTTTCGCATGGCGGCATCACATTCGGGAAACTTAGATCCGGGTCATCAGCCCAAGTATTAAAACAATAGCTTGAGTAAATTTTTTATACTTTAGATAAACTGATGGGCTAATAATAACCTGATAGGTATTAAAAATAACCAGTTACGAGAAATGTGCGTAAACAAATTGTTTGAACCATTTCAAATATCTTATTGGGTTTTAATGAGTTTTACGTAAATACGAATCAATATTATGATGAGTCACCCGCGTTGAAACCACATATTTTGTCAACACTCAGGGCGTAGTGGGTAATAAACGGAGTCGGTTTCAAAACTGGTGCAAAGGCCTCGTTAAGACGAATCTTTGGGTCTGTAGTTTCGCTCCCAATCCCACCTGTGACTGCTAATGAGCCGACACTGCATACCTACCACAATTTATATAATTAAACTTATTACTGGAACGCTAATTGCTTCGAAATTGACAAGTAAGCTCAACTTATGGATTATTTCTCATGCATTTCTGCATACTTGTTTGTATGGGTAATTGTTGGGGTAAACTTTACCATGTCTGGCACTGCATCCGTTGGCTAGCGACGCAATATAATCTGTAAGAATATATTTGTACAAACACAAATATTTTAAGATTTTATTTAATAATTATACAAATCCTCTCTAGTGGAGGGGTTGTGCATGAGGGTTGGGGATATCAGTTGAAAAGAGTAAAAGAGAAAAAATGTTTTTATTAAATTTTTGAACCTTGAACATGCTCAGTTCTTGTATTAGTAAAATCAATTATCAGTACTTATACAACCTCTTTGGATCGCGTTAAGGGCACGCTTCGTACGTTCGATCGGCACGCGCCTTGCCTTGCAATTACATAGAACTTTATAAAATTTTAAAGGGCGCCCAATATGCAGTGCTCTACGTGCATTTCAGTCTCTTGTTCGCTAGTATCGACAACTAGTTTAGTCGCCTTGTACGTTGTTCTGCGCTACCGGACATCACACGCGTCTTCAAAGTTAAAAATAAGACTAATTAAACTGTTTTTCAGGTATACAGTGGTACAATTTACCCTACCTCGGCGCGTTCACAACCGTCGCCTTAATAGGTGCGTGTGACCATCGCAATTTGCATTTTCGAATGGTAATTTGTCGAAAATTATACTGTGAACTCGGAGTCAATGTCGTAATCGACTTTTCCCCAATTGTAATATTTTTAAAGATGCACAAAATATGGCTGGTGCTAACATCATCTCGGCGACAGTTAGGTACCGTTCTCGTATCGGTAACTCGAGACTAATTTGCTCTTTCGTTATATTATATTACTAATTTCGGAATGAATGTTATGATAATCATTATCATGGAAATAAACCAGCCGATATCATAAAAGAGGACTCCGCGAGACCTCACTAACAGGCACTAACTAATGCTAACTCGGATGTAACAGCCAACGGCTTGCCTTGAGGATGCTCAGGGCGAAGTGGTGAAAGAAGAGTAAAAGCGAACCATAGAGGGTGAGTAGATGCTGAGATTGGCCACTAGGATGATTCAGATGATGATGAATGAAAACTATAAGACAGGAACGTTTTTTTTTAATTAAATTTGTCAGGCATCTAACTAGACTTTTAATTTATTGGATCAGACCACATGAACTTGTGATATAAAAGTAGTTATCGATAAAATGAGCTTTGATGATGAGGCTGTGCCTCTTGCATCTATCGGTACTCTACGATTTTTATACGATTTCTGGAACCTGGTCGCCACTCGAGAACTTTTCTGCCATCGGCCATTGGTTCCGCGAGCTGCGTGGCCTGCACATTGTGACTTCAGTTTTGCGACTCTGGACCCTATGTCGGTTCTTCATCTTCACTTCTGATCCTATCCCAATCTGAAAATGGCACAAAACAATATAAAGAGCAAGCAACAAATCAGAACTAATATAAATTTCACTTTTTGCACCAAGGTCACTCAGCCTACACAAGTTAAACCTACGCCAAACCCCGTTACATTAAAAGTGGACTGATATAAATTTTTACTATAGGATTAACTACGATTAATTACATTCGCTATTAAACTTTCCAAATACAATTGAGGCTAGTGTCCCCCGAGCGTACTCCAGCACGCTCCACACAAACGAGTCTTAAATCCCGTGTAACTTTGAAACGAAGATCTGACAAACTACATGCATAGATGTTAGTTTCTGGATCATGTCTACAAAATGTTATTGGATTTGATAGCGTAATATTGAAAATATGAGCGTTCACGGGGGAAACTCCTCTCGAAGATTAGGTATCGTTGAAAAAAGTAACTAGGGTATTGAAACACCTACCACCAGGGTTCTGTTTTCCTTCACCGTAAGAGCATCGGCTAATGTTAGAACTCAGTATCATGAGGGCCATCGATTCTCTTCCTCCATGACGAGATTATTATTAATCCAACTAATCCTACTAATACAATAAATGCGAGAGTTTGTAAGGATGTTTGTTACTCCTTCACGCAAAAACTACTGAACGGTTTTTGATGAAATTTTACAGCCCAGAACAGCATATAAGCTATAATTTATTACGAATTTCAATGTGGTCCCGGTTTCGATAGCAAGTTTCAAAATAGAATCAAAATACTGTTTAGAACGGTTAACTGGAGTAACAAACATTCGTTGCTCTTATTCTTTCGATATGCTGCCATACAGCCTTATATAGTAGGCGAACTTAAATACACTGTCCAAGTCCAACCTATCCCTCACCTTACACAGTGCAAGCGTTGCTTAGTTTAGGGTGGTCCAAATACAAGCATATATTTATTTTATTTATTTATTTATTGGAGTACCAACAGCCATATTCTATACTAATATTATAAAGAGTTTGTATGTTTGTAATGGTAAACTCAAAAACTTGGTAAACGATTTTAAAAATGTTTCACCTACAGAGTGCTACATTATTAGGCTATATATTATTTTCAATAAAATGAGAGATCAAGGCATCAAAATGTTGCATGTTCGCAAAATTTCAGGTTGTACCTATTTAGATAATTATTTTTTGTTGGATTTGTAATTGTCAGGATATTTTAGGTATAAGATAGGGGTAGAGGGTAGGACGCCACGCGGATGAAGTCGCGCCGGGCTACTAATGATTATTAGGATATTTCTACCTCGAAATAAGCACAAGTGAACCGCACAGCCGGCTTGCTGGTCTGTTGCTTGGTACGTTACGTTCCGAATATTCAGTGTTGCCAGGCAATCAGATGGTCCTCGCTTTCTCGCGCCTACGCTACGTCCGAGCTTGCGCACCAATAATTCCTTTGTCAAGAGTGAGATACAGCGTTACTTATAAAGCGTTACTTACGAAAGTTCGGGCTTCAGGAAATTTTGGTAAGATAAAGCGTTTATTACACCTAGCTAAGTTCAGTCCACTAAATTCAGAAGTAAAAATCGTAAAAGCATAACATTTCTCTCTAGTAGGCCTGCTGGAAGAGATTTCTTTTTAGAGATAAGCAGTGCCTGTTGTGTCTTATACTTCTGTAACATGTTTTATCTTGTGAACAATAAACTGTTAAATAAAAATAAAATAAATAAATAATAGTGGAATCTCTAAAGAAAATATTTATCTTAGAATAAGGTCTATTTTTGTATCACACCTTTTGAAAAGCGGAGCGACACGTATTGATACCAAAAAGGACCTTATTCTAGGAACTCCACTTGACTTGTTACCTCGCTTTTTGCTTCTGAATTTAGCCTATTGTATAAAACACTAAGCGGGAGCGCATTGTCTTTTTACGTTTTCTCTCCGGGTGTTTTATGTCCATGGGCGGCGGTGATCACGTACCATCAGGTGACCAGCTGACTCGTTTCCATCCCTCTGTTCTAAAAAAGTGAGAGGCACATAAGGCACTGGTTCTTTTTTAATGATTTTAATGGATGATTATGGGATAGATTTCACCCACACTATCTAGATGCCTGGCATCTAACATACGTACATCACGACCCTTTTTACTACTCATGAGCAAGATGTGAAATGGCTTCCTTCGAAGTCTTTCTTCCGCACTTCAACATGAGGTACTTCAAAAGACGTCTACAGGTACCGCAAAGTACGGCACCGCATCTACTCCCCTTAGGTTACAGATCCTGGACTACCAGTGGACACTTTCCATCAGGTGGACCGTCAATGTGTGGTGCCTACCCAGGTAAAAAATTTACCGGATAACGGGCCACTCCACAAACGCCTCCACTTATATATAATGAGGAAACCAAGTCCAGCAGTAGATTATTATGAGATGTTGATGTGATGATGTTGATGACATTCCATGTAAATACGTTCCGTCCTCGTAAGAAAAATACAGTCTTGATTTGCTAATGCAATTAATTTTCTCATCTAACTGGACCCTACATAAAGGGTCGAGAATGCACCAAAAATGTATAATGAAGGTGTGATTACGTGATCCCAATTTAAGTTCGGTGTCGTTTAAGAACCTAAAAAGCGATCTCATCGCGGAATTTAATTGAACAAGCTTGTCCTGATACCAATTAATGTTCTCAAATACAGTCAAAGTGGTGACTTATTGCGTTTGGTTGTGAAATGTTTGGCGGCTGACCTTTTCTTCATACGCCCTTATTTGGTGCATTGACTCATGAGAAACTGACTCCTACAGAAGTTTTTTTTTATAGATAATTTCCCGCCCCCACAACGAACTGATTAATTAGACGATGATTCTCTCTATTGACCGTATTTGGTCGTAGTGTTTATCATCAAACTACTATATATATACCTGTACGTCGGAGTCTAGTCAAGGACAATGACACCAGAAGGGTCAGCGATATGATTGGATGGCTTTCTCATTCATTCCATTTCCAAATATGATAGATGCGTCCCGTAAACCCAGGCCATGTAGAAACGAAACAAGCTCGGTAAGGCAGGCAACCAAAGCAATCAATGAGCACTCGCAAAACCACACACAAAGAGGAAGGTAACTCAGTCCTTGTACCTGGCCATAATCAGCCCGTGTATCCGTGTACTTTGCATCACCTCACCAATTATTAAGCTAGTTGCATTCAATTTTCTTCTTCTTTTTATGTCAAACAACATGAACCGTGGTCGATCGGCAGGTAGCCATTTCCAACTCTTCTATCGGGTGCTGTCATCACAGAGACAACTGTCATTTAGAACAAAAAACCAAACAACCCTAGATGTTGCCAGCCCTAGTAACTATGTTCAAGTCAATAACATAAATATAATAGGACCACGCTAAGTCCGAATCGACTGACAGTAGTAGAAATGATAAAATGTGGATATGGCAATAATCTGGGGATAATCTGTCCTTGTCAGTCCTTCTTGTGAACATTCAGATATTTGGCTTGAACTTGTACTTTTAGTTTGCCTAAATTTATCACTCTCATTTCCTTTTTAATTGTTTTGCCCATTATTTAATAAAAAAATTCATAACTCACGAAAATAAACAATCCTACAGAAATCAAATTGTTTGTTATGACTTTTACGAATGACGTTCTATTACTTTTAAAAACCTGTCATAAGTTGCCATAAATAGTTTTTTTTTTAATAAGTGATTCGGACTTAGCGTGGTCTTAATATATAAGTCCGTTATACGTCTAATCAATCATAATACCTACGTCAGTGATCCAAATAAGCCCCCTACGTAAGATTTTCGCTTGACTTCGTACTTCCGTAGATAGTTGGAAAGCTATATCTACTCAAGGACAATGAGTTGGTGTTAATCATTCGAACCTCAACAGAGAAACTTATTTGGTGTTGTTATGTAACGGTGTGTTTCCGACAGTAAATTACCGACAGGAGCATTGTCGCTCATTGATGCAGCTACCTACAGGTACCTATACCCAGCAGTATTATGATGTACGTTAATGATGATGATGATAAAGATAACGTCTTTTCTACTAATCGAGAATTGTTTATTCAGTACCATTATATGGATGGGTAATGCGGGTATGGATCACCATATAAGCTGTTTCTTTGAATACAGTATGGTCACTGACAATCTTAGTACCTACAAAGCACTCATTTAACCAATTAATATCCGTCAAAGCAGCAAAACCGCATACAATCAACGCCTACGCCGCACGTGATGGCAGAAATAACTTTTACTAATTTCCATACGGCGTCGAATCTATGTTAGTCACTGCCACAGTCATTATGTAAGACCGCCACTTGACTGAGCACGCCGCGAGGTCGCGAGGCAATGCTTCATTCATGAATCACGTAGCGATATGAAATTTCTGAACGATGATTGGGCGATAGTCGCCGGCGCCTATGGCTAGGGGTGCGACAAAAAACCGTTGTATCGGTTAATCGAATAGGAGTGGATCGCAACCACGCGATTTAGGTGTTTACGGCTATCTGCAATTTTTTTTAAGATTCCACTTTATTTAAATATTAGTGACTAGGTAGTCACAAGAGTGGCTAAAAAATATTCAAACACTCGATACGTGTGTAACCAAATGATTGGTTGTAATTATATGTTTCTTTTTTGTATAAACACATAACATACAAAATAAAATTAATTGATATTATGCATATATTCTGTGTATTCTTCATTTTTTTTTCATTTTACAGTATTTTTATTTTGATCTTGTATAAAGACGTTAGTATGTAGCTACTCATTTATCAGGATAAGGATATAATTTGCCACCGAATACAACTTAATGGATCCACAACATAATCGTATAGCGATTTTTCGATGAAAACTCGGACCACGCTGTTCGGTCTACGATTAAATCGGATCGGATCAGGCCATCCCTACAAACGACTGTGCTGACTGTGTAGTGGTGCCGTCAGGAAGTTCCGAACGACGGCGACGTCATTACGCCGTTGACTGTACCTGCCTGTTCTGTACTTTAGCGTTTGATGACGATATCGGTATTGAAATGGACACTGAAATAAATGACAATACATGTGTGATGCTGGTATTGTAATGACGAGTCGTTGTAATTACAAGAGTCTTGACAATACCTACGTAAACATACAAAGATGACTGGGTTCTATTTTTGAATCGCTCGCCTCTTCGAGTCGAGGTTTTCAATTTTGATTTTCGTCATGAAAAATTCAATCTTTTTTTAAATCATATTGGCCACAGCGTAAGAGTACAGGTTAAAAATAGAGAAAATCAGCATCATACATCGAATTTTTATGCCGAAAATCTAAATTTTAAACCGTTCGAATCGAGGCGAGCGATTTAAAAATAGAGCCCCTGGATGCAGATTTACGTATTCAAAATCTAATATAAAAACAAATTTCATAACATATCATTTTTATATTAAGTATTGTTTACGCATAGAGAAATGACGCCGATATTATTTTTAGAAAATTATAACATCCAAATGTGAAACATTTGTCTTGCACAGTGTTCGAAAAGAGGCCTTGATTTCACGTAGCGCTCAAATTATGCATAATTTAGTATTATCTGTTTCAACATTTTGTACCTCAAATGGGGTTTTTAAGACTTTCGAGGTTTCGTACCTTTCGTACCTTTGAAGAATATAATACTTATAAAATAGCGTTTGTAGTTCCGTTACAAATCACGAGACTTTAAAGATGAAACTGCTGTCTAAGCAGTGCACGCCGGCATCCCTCAGGGATGACGATGTTGTTTGACATTTATAGTTTCTTTTTATTTAATATATTTGCAGGGAACACATGAAAAATGGAAATCTAATTCTAAGGTTAAGCGTAAAGAAAACATTAATATGGTGTTACAGATAGCTTCACGAAGCAAGAAATAAATAAGAATAGTTGCGCAAATTTTCCAACCAAACCTGTAAAGTATTTACTCAACTGTTTGATGGACACAATCAAATATTTTATAGACGTAGTAAGGTTAAAATGTTGTTTGAAACACCGTCAAAATCCATGTTTGGAGATTTTATGGCGCTAAAACATCGACTAAGTTTAATGTTGGAGCGAAGGCTGTTTGCTATAAAACTAGAGAGTGACAAAATAAGATACAGTAATAATGATGTTGTTCGTGCTGATGTATGAGATGCGTAATATATGTGAGCATCATTATTAGTAGACGATGATTTGTAAACCACCTAAAATTTCTCAAAAAACCTACATCAAAATCATAAATTCACAAATGACGCAATAAGTTACTTAGGTATAGAAACTGAATGACTTGCTAACGGATTAACCCCAGTGGACAATCTTGATAATTTATGTAATTTCCTTATTACTTTTATCGAAATTTCGATGGTTTGAATTCTTAGAGACGCACCCTGGGCGACCCCCTCTGCCCAATTACTTGGTCAGTTGGCCAAGTAGCTAATAAATAACCCAAAGACAATTCAATTTCTTTGGTGCTATAGGTGCTGTACGAGTAATGACGATAAAAGTGTCAGAAAAAGTTATTGAAATATTTCCCGAACTCCACAGACATTTAATACTAACTTACCCAAAGTTTGAACAAAACAGTGCCATGAAAATTCTATATGAAATCTGTGACAATATACATAAATGAATTCATTGATTACCTTTTGTAAGTAGATGATAGAAACATAAAAATATATAAAGATTTCCAAAAATTACCTTACCTATTTGTAACATGTACTAATTTAGGATTACATATCTACTGCCAACTAATTTCAGGTACACGTAGTTGGTGGCGCATATGAAATGAGTCGGCTGTTACTAATAACGTCTCGATATTCATTCCGGGATTTCCTACTTAAGAAAAGGAAGGAAACGAGGTAACACGACTGATGTAACCCTTAAAATAAATCTGTAGTAACGGTATTCCGTTCTCCGAGAAAGGAAGTGCTAGTCACCGAACCAACGCCTAATATTACCTCATAGACATACGAGGAAGGCCAAGCCGAATTTAGTGACGTCAACTGACGACGTCACTGTTCTACCCACTTCATATCAGTCACGTATAGTACAGGAACTTGTGTATTATTGTCACGGTCATTTGCAAACAATGATTTCGTTCAACGTTCCGTATCTGGGGCGGTCAATGCGTCACTGTGTTTCCATCCTGCTTTCTTACCCCCTTCCTTTCTTTTTTGATGAATGAAAGAGATATTTAATCTCCTAATCAATAATGTTATGTTGAGTTTGAGTTTGAGAGAGGTTCAATACATACGAGGGTGTCGTTTTTCATCCTTGATTGTAACCTATATCAATAATGACCTCAAAAATCTTCCCAGCACCAGCTATGGATGTGATAATACTACCCATAGGTATTTGGTTCACAATATTAAAATGTTTTTTTTTAATAATCTTTGGAGTAAAAATAACGAGACTACATAGATTTTCCCTTGGAATTCTTAAAGAAGGCGGCGAAAAGGTTTGCGTTGTAGCTAACGTCCATAAAGTACCAGTAACTTTCAGCGTTTATTACCAGTAGGAGCAATGGTAAACGGATGTAAGGTTTACAAAGAATTGTAAACTTGGTAAACAAATTCTTTACTCATTAAAATATCACATTTGAAATTGTTACCTTGCTCTTGGACTGACTGCATACCTATGAATCATTGTAATAATTTGCCAAAAAAGGCTAGGTTATGGCTAATACTGTTGTATCAGGACTGATTAGATAAATTGCGTAAGATTATGCCACTACATATGTGATAAAGCTGACTGTACCGAACTTGGTCATGGCTTGCCAGCTCAGACCACCTGGGACGACCTGGGTGGACCATAGACACATTTTCTTGCCCGTAGTCCGCGCTCGTCCACATAGGTGGGCTATTTATCTAGAGAGTAATAGTAGTAAAACTTAGCAACTCTGCCTCCCTATGTATGTTATACTGCTTGTATAATGTTCGTAAGATTTGCTTGATATGACACTCCCGGCCACGACTTACTATCGCATAGCTTTCGTGCCAAAATATTCGTGTGCTGTGCGGGTCAAGAAGATTTTTGCTTCCGCCTAAATTAAGTCGAAGACGTATGGAAGAGAGGATTTTTGGCTGTTTCGAGTTTAATTTACCATAAAAGTGATCAGCATTCGGTTTAAAAGACCTAAAAAGTAACTATCAGAGCTCGCTGGTATTTAGCGTAACCTTATGAAACTCGTTTACTCACCCACCCACAAAGTATACTACTTTAGACAAAGATAGCGCTGACAAGGTTCCCTGAGAGGGCTGTTCCATCATCAGCCTCCTGCAGTCCACAGCTGGATATAGAGTCGATACTCGCCTCCCTCAAGGTGCGCCCCTTAGACTGGTTTCAGTTTTTCCCAATGAAAGTGTGCTTTATGTAAGCACATTGCGTCGACTCTCGACTACTTCAGGTACCTGTAGCTTCGACTCTTGCTGGCTGCGTAACCGCTGCACTTCCTAACAATAGTTACAATGTCTCAATCTGAGCCAGCAGTACATTAACGATGGTCCTAAATAGCGTTAAATGAGAGGTAATACCTCCGAGTAATGGCTCCTAAACACAGCTCTAAGTTGTAAAATTTTATTTGCTACGAGCTTCAGCCCACACTGCACTCTGGCGTGCTGTAACTTTCGAATGCCTAGGATTATGCGATGGCCGTCGTAAACGTTATTTACTTTGGGCAAAGTGGGGCAGTTGGATTAAATGCTTGGTGGGTACATGGGTACGTCTAGTTAATAGTCGAGTATATGTTCAAAGTCGAGCCGAAACTTGAATGATGTAACAGAGTAGTATGTCAAAGGTAAGCGTTGAAGCAAGCTATTCGTTAACGGGCGTTGTACTCTCGCTGATTGTTGTCAAATTGCAATTTTGTCTGTGCGGGTTTACGGCCCGTATCGGATATTTCGCAAGCAATACAACGACAGGTAACACAATATCTTCGAACTGGGCTTGAACTATAACCATTTGAGATTTACGGCGATAAAGTGGCGCGTAAACCACGATGACGTTTACAACTGCCAGTGACAATTATGAGCGCACCGACGTGTGGGGTGTTGTTTGCCAACCCGGGATTGAGTTACTGGCAGCCTTTCCTTTTCATTCAAAGTGTGAACTTAGGTTGAGGCCTATTTGTTGATAAGCTCTGTGAGCTTGAGTATTCGTGCTTCGTCGGCCACATCGTCGATATTTGTTAGGAATATTGACGTAAATAAAACATAATAGTTATTGTTTGGATTAAAAGCTTTTGTGCTCTTGCGCACGAGGGCCCGGGGTCCGTCTTGACTATGATCCAGGGATTGGCAGATCAGGTAATTACAGTAGAGTGACTGCCATCTTACCGTCCTGATGCCGTTAAAGGGGAACCTGACCAGATTGGATCATGTGGTGGTTAACTAATGTACATAACTTAGAAAAAGGTCATTGGCACATGGCTGTACTGAAGAACTCGGTAAGTTTTGCTTACCAGTCGGACCCGCTTTCCATGAGGCCATCGACGATCTCCTATCCTGTTAAATATGAAAATAAAATTAAATATTTAAATCTACTTATCAAGTGTGGGGCTAGTCTGACAAGCAGCGTCGCTAGGTATTTGTATCGACCGACATATGCTAAAGCTAGTTGCGGCATGTGGCAGTGAAGTAGCATTTGCCTATTTGCTGAGAGAGCTGCGTGTTTCAGGGTTTTAGGGGCAGACAAAGCATTGGTGGTACGCCGGGGTGATACGCCACGTGTTACTAAGCGGCATGTGACCAATTTCCAACAGGTGGTCCGCTTGCCTGTTTGTCAAAGTACAACAGGCATGTATTAATTTTAATATTTTCTACTAATAAATATTTTTTAAATAATGATAATATACCGTTATGGGATGCCAATCAGCTCCCAAGACTGTTCAACCAGTCTCAGGGTCTCCAGCGGATGTCCTTGACCAACCTCGCTTCGCCGATGTTATAAAAAGGACCAATTTATATATTTTACATCGTTCACCATCTTAGCAGTACAGAAAAAAGTTCGATAACTTCAAAGTAATTTAAGTAACTAGTTTAAGTCAGATACCTATCGTTGCCTATTTCTATAAAGCCCCCTATTCAGTCTTAATAAATAAATTACAAGTAGGTACAACATTACATTCAACGTACATTCAAATCTTCCCTACTAAAGGTAACTCTATTTATTTTAACAGCTCTGTCACGTTTGCCGTGGCAGTATGCAAGGTGAATGCAGTCATTTCACGAGTTGTGTGAAGCGAAGGGAAGCCAGTAGCGCTTTCGAATTGTTGCCATCTATTACTCTTATGAATGGACTATTACTTTGGACTGGCCATGAATGGAGTTGGCTGTTCTGCGTTGGGATGAGGTTCCGTGTAAAATTGTACAGCAAACACGGCACTTGACTATGATTGTATGACAATTGTATTGTCCTATGCAATTAGTTACCGTAATGCTTTTTTTTCTGTAAAATATTGACACGGTATAGCTCTGGGTTCCATTGGGAAAGTGTCCCATTGAAATTGTGTCCAGTTGAAACTAAATCCTCGCCTCGGTGCCTCGAATCGGCTTGACTCCAACGTGTTGTACGGGCCAGATGGCAGTTGCATCACGACATAAATTTTTAATTGTGAATTCTAGTAGAAGATTCAGTAAATCTAACAGCGCTTTCCTAGTTGTAAAGCTCCTGCCTTACAGATCCGGTTGCCGCTGTGCTGGGATATTCATATTCATTATTATTTAGTAAGTAATTTATACCGTCATACTTTATCAATTAGTTGCTTAATAATTATCGATATTACTATTTATTAAATAAATTATTCAAAATAAATCACATTAATAGGATGGTAATATAAAATAAATTAAAATTATCACTATTCAATAAAATTAATATGAGTAAGGTATACCGCTAAGATGAAGGCAGTTATATTTGCCTATGTATGATGTTTGTTACGGCCTTTATCCTTGTCTACCGCAAAATAATGATATTTATAATAATTGATCCACTGTGAATATAAGTGTGTCTGATGTTCATAGTAGCTTTTGATGTTCATATTAGCTTTTCAAGGCTAGAGTGAATAGGCTGTTCCTAGACAGGCATGCACCATCTTCGGCCGCATCGACACTTACCACCAGGTGAGATTTAAAGGGATAAATTAGCCATTGTTTATCTAATTTATTTATTCGTATGGCTAAAATACTATTCACGAAAAATATCCAGCTACTAATTTAAATTAAGCGAAGCCAGCCGTTTATTCGCTTCGTCACTAAAGGTGATCAGGTCCTCCGGTGGGCCAGCGTAACTCAGGGTAATTATTATCTAATCATCTAATATTGTTGTACAATTGCAAGATAGCTCGGGGTCACTCTCACCGCCGCACGGCTCCTGTACGACAGTGCCGTGACTGTCAACGTCGCGAATTACCCAACAGCGGTTGATGGATGCGCGGCGCTACCGACCCACGGACACGCCCACTGTATGCGCAGGCGCAACCCGGCGGTCGGATCGGGCGTCTCGAACGCTCGTCTGGACTAGGACCTTAAAAATCTTGAAATAAAAAATATTTTCTAAAATATTTATTACTTTAGAAACTGGCCAAGACGTATCGTGCCACGTGCAGTATAGTGTTTCGTACTTGTCTGGAAAAGAGGGCATTTTGATTCTGATACGTGTTTCTAGCAAAACATTTCACTTTCACACTTAATATACCTATCGGAAATGGAAAACTTAATCCAAAAACGTTCTTAAGGTTCTCTAAATTATTTCTAAAGGCCCATTCAACGACACTCCACACAATATATTAAAAGCGAAAAAATTATGTATACTCCGCTATACTTGTAGGGGACGTACCCAAATAAAGATACTTTGAAAATGTTTTGTTTAACAACTTTGTGGGCGTGATTAATATGTATGTATAACCATACTAAATTTCAGCTTCCTAGTACTAATAATTTTTAAGATATGCCGCGGACGGACATGCGGACATGGCGAAACTCTAAGGGTTTACCACAGAACCCCAAAAAGTAGGTATTTACTCGGGCAACTAGCATTACGTGTCTTCTGTTAGGCTTAGCCATTGTTAAAGGACACCTCTTCTCAATAGCATAAAATTTTGTAGCTCGATATACGCCTGTATAATATACAGATCCTACCCTACCCTACACTACACTACACCTACTTACCCTTTTTTCTTTCATGCAATCTTGTCTTGATACAATAAAAGATTTAGTCACATCAATACATTTGGCAAATTGATTTTTATTTCTATCGGTGATCGATCGTTTGCTTTAATTTTATTATTGATGCTGAATGACTGATAAATAGGCAAAACTTTGATGTATGTCTCTGTGTACATCACTTGCCACCCCATTTTGGTATAGTGGCGTGTGTGATGGAATACTATTATACAAAGTACTACACTGTAGCCTCATTGCTTGCTTGAATTTACTGTATAATTTATTCTAAGTGGAAACGGTTGGTAAACTATTGGCCGGCAAATATGGAGCTTTAACAAGACTACACCATCTCATATACCTTATGTTGGGTGGAAACCAATTTTCTAGGCTTCATTCGTAGTTGAAGATTGTCAATTTTAATACAATTTTACATTAGAACAGAATTTAAGCTAATGGCGTGCATAAAGCCTCACCCAAACCTCCTGGGTTCTTTCAAGCGAATCGAAATGAATTGATTGAAAAGATCGGTGGGACTATAAGGTTATAGAGGAATGCCAGCGCGTGTGAAGGTCTGTGTTAAAAACAAGGAGGTCTTTTTGAATGTGCGATTTTTGCTTTTAATTGTTGGTTTCATTTATTAAAGTGATTAATAAAAAAAAAGCTTTACATTAAAAAAAAAGATTAGTTTTACGTCTTATGAACACACGAGCTTATACCATCTTTTTTCAGTTCTAAAAGGGTGGATGATCTATTGTTTATTTTATTCTAATATGGAAATATACTAATTTCCTGATCTAATTATTTCCATCGATAATTTTCATTATTAAAAACATGGTAATATTTGAACAATATTCAACAAATCCCATCCCAACAATTATAAATCCGTGCTGCGCTGGAGCGACTACTGTAAAATATATGGTATTTGCTATGTAATCACTCAAATAAACTACTTTGCTTTTATCAGGGCCTTCCCCCAGTCCAGTTGACGTTACATGTTCATTGTATTTACTTTTGCTGACGTTATATCCTCTGCGATAAACATTACGATAGGTAAGTAACCTAATTGCCATTCCTTGCCTAGAATTTCTGTTTTTTTCAATTTAATTTCTCAGTGACCTGTAACCGAATTGAAATTAAGTCCTTAATCCAACTAAAATAAATACCACTGAGATGAATATCGTGATTAAAGATGAATTTTATTGACTGTCAAGTCTTTTATATTTGCAATAGCGTAATTTTATGATTGTAACTGTGATACCAGGTACCAGCTGGATGCGAAAAGCACAGGACCGGTCTTTGTGGAGATCTCTGAGGGAGGCCTATGCCCAGCAGTGGGCGTCTTCTGGCTGATATGATGAACTGTGATAGTGTTTCAGTGTGTTAAAAATTCGCAAAAGAAAACACTTCAAAATGTTCTGTCGCCGACTTTGTACGAAACTTGTAAGTGGAAGTTATAGGCGCTCTTTGATTATATAATCTAAGTTGGCGCTATATTCTATTCTACCAGACAATACCTCTAACACACTAGGATCACAAGATTTGAGATAGGTAGATCATATTTTCTTTGTCAACCGAACAAGAATGTTTTTTTAATAACTTATTTTAAAACTAGTTTTGGCCAGCGACTACGTCCCCGTAGAAATTGTTTTAAGGGCAGTTTATCTTTTTCCCGAGCGACAATTTTAAATGACCCTAAAGTATGAAAGGTAGTACTCCGGAGAGGTCAAACTGTACATCTGGTTCTACCCATCATACTTACGAATTATATGAAACATGACCTAGATTTTAAGTTGGACCCCAAACTACCAGACTGTGAAAACCCCATCAAAATCCATTCGGTGCCATTTCCATATTTCTTATAGGGAATTTAGTTTACCTGGTCTATTATGGGTCTTCATCAGGTGTTCCAGTTTCCAAAATCAATTACTTTATTAATTAGTAGTAGCTACATAATAAAAAAGTTTCATAAAAATCCATCCAGTAGTTCTGAAGATTAGCGTGTACAAAAAGACAATCAAATAAACAAACAGAATTTAATAAAATCTTATTCAGTTACTGTTCCCTCATCACACTAAATTTTGTTTTGTAAATAAAATCAATTTACAGTCACCCTTTTTACGGTTTTATTATAATTATGTATGTAGGTGCTACCTTATCTGTAACTGTACAAGCTTCTTCGATTTTCGCCCTAACATTCTGCTTGTTTAAGGTTGCAGATTCATCTCGTATTTATTTAGTTCCCCTCACGATATTTCATAGCTGGTTATGACAGTAAGAGGCGGCACCGCACAGCGTTCGGTGTAAGGCAACCCACATTAGATGCTAATCTGCTGCCACTGAGTGGCGCAATGGTCGTAGGCGCCCCGTCTGGCGCTTGCATTGTCTAGCTCATAGTCTGAATGCTGGCGGCGGGTCATTGTCAACATTTGCATGAAAGTCTTTCACGTGTTTCGTAAGCGAGCTACTTCGCTTCGGTGCTGGGACATAAACACGGTGACAGCGTTGTCGGCTTCGAAAAGGTTACATTCGGCTTTTGGTTGTATAAGAACCAGCCATGTATTCACATACAATCTTACCTCATGTAATCTCACCTACTGGTAAACGAGTCAACGTTAAAACCAAATATGAGGATTTCGAATAATCGGACTGTGTTAAATTGTGTTTTAGCTGTCATCCGTCCAGTGAGCACTAGTAGAGTTTGGTAAGGTCAGTCAGTTAAGGGTGCGCCCAAATCTCGCGAACTCACCGCGAATTCGCGAGCAGCAGCAGCAGCTCAAAGCAGTTGCTGCAATAGTTCACGCGTCGCTGCATCCGAACTGTTGCCGCTGTTCAAGTTGCGCATTTAGGTCGCTTTTGAGAGATTTGGACGCACGGACGCACGAGCGAACCCTAAAGCTACACAAGGACTCTCGAAATTGGCTTTATTCTGAGTACTTTATTCTCACCAAATTTCATTATATTTTTTTTGGACATACGATAGGCTTATCATTTTTGTGTAGAATATCACATATTCTGATACATCCCCGGTATTTACGGACGCTGATAATTAGTGATCACATTGGTATTGTACTTTCAATTCTACTCAATGTATCCTTTTATTTGTAGGTATCATGTCATGTATCCACTTTTATGGTAGCCGCTTAAGTCATAGTTACCAAATCGTCCATCACACAACTATAATTGAACTACAATTACGCCCATACTGTACCGAATCAGTCCACCAAATCGTCAATCCCCGATAAGCCGACCGTCGACCACTTAAAGCCGGATCCTCAGACCCAATAAACCATATCATGTAGGACACAGCAACAACAACCCCACTTTCCAAGAAATGTCTAAGAATGGAGCGCTTGTTGGGCAGATTGTTCGCACCTAACGTCTACGCAGCGCCTGCGTCCGCGCATGCGTCATAACTCGACTATGACGCAATTGGGTGCCCTGGCCAAGTGTGCGCCGCCACAATATTTGACAATCCGCGTGTGGCGACGCCAGCCCAGATAAAGTTGCAAGTACGTGAAACGGTGTTAGATCGGCTATTCACACGCCGGTTCACGTGTCTCCAAATTTGAATTCTCGTGTTCGATACTGGCTGTCAACATATCCTTGTGTCTATTTTTATAACGATTTTACGATGTTGTTATATTGCGGTAATTTATTAATGGATGTACTTAGTAACATTATTAGTATTGGGTTGGTGATATCAATGCTATAACTAGCTTTTGCCTGGGACTTTGTCTGCAAAAATCCGGATTCGTTGCAGCAGGAACCACATTAAAATTCAGGATAAATTGTAGCCCATGTGCTATTCTGGGCTTTAAGCTACATTCATATCAAATTTCATCAAAATCTGTTTAGTGGTTTTTATGTATAGAAGTAATGTGTGCGAGTGTGGAGCGAAGCCGCAAACCATGGCGCATTTGGTTCTTTGACCGGCCTGCCCAGACTCCTGTTCGCTGAAAGATCTATTTGAAGCCTCAGACAGTGCCGTTCGCGTCTCTCACTTTGGACTGGTAAAATATAAAAAGGGACTAACCTATTTTATCATTGACAATATCAAGCAGAGCATCCAAACGTCCTTACAAACTTTCGCTTATTAATATTAGTAGGAAATGGAAACAATCACGTACATGTCAATCCATACTTCTGGCTTAGACCAACACTTGTTGCACATGTTGTACACACCCCTGATATACATTTTATAATGAAGCTACAAATGGTCTAATTGACGTTAGACTTGTGACGTTAGTAGATGGGTTGGTACGTTGGTACTGAGAAACATAGTCACAACAAACAATTTTTTAATAGCCAATATTTTAGGGCATATTTACAGACAAAAGTAGGCTAAACACTCATTGTCTTCGGCACAACACAATGCTAAATGTATTAGTAAATAGCCAGAAGATATTTATTACTACACATATGTATGCAAGTTTGCATAAAACAAACGTGCTAACGTATAACTGTCGGAGGATATGGCGTACTGTTAATCAAAGTTCTATGACTTCATCTGGATGTTTTATTATATTTGCGTGTGGGAGTCAGGACTTCAGGCGATGCCCACACGAAGTATTGGTATATTCGACTGTGCATCTTTGAGAATCTTCCCGATACTACGGTTAGGTGTTTCGGTAAACGATTCGGCCACTTCTCTTTAGAAAAGCAAATACATTCTTGTTAATAGTAGGATAGGTGAAAGTATTATTGGATAAGGAGGTAATGTTTAATCTCAGAAATCCAATTGAATATTTCCCCAGCAATTTATGGATCCTTGATCCTGGAGTTCCGAATGGGAAGGGCATGGAATAGGGGTAGAAGATCGTACAGTCGGCGAGATCGGGGTCTCCCGTCAACTTGCTTAGTTTTTTTCCTTGGTTCGGGGTCTCGCGTCAATATCTTTGGCACAACTCAGTAGAGTTATTTTAATATTTTGATCTTTATTATAACTGATTGACATTCTAAGATACAAATACCTGACTATTAGGGGCATGGTGGTTGGAAGAGGCGCTGAAAGTTATTACGACATCGACAATTATGTAACTGGCGCAACTGCTTAGACCCAGACGGCTTCTCCAAACTTCGCTCCGGAACACAACTCAATACTTTTGGTAGTACAACTTGGTCTGCGAGGTGACTACCTAAAGAGACTACTCCTTTGGCCTCGTCTAGGGGTAGTTTGTGGGGTGACGAGGGTAAACGTACAGAAGTGGATAGTGTCGATCCCCAAACCTCCATGTCGTGGTTATATTACTGTTGCATGTCATTATACCTATGATCTAATCCCAAATAGCTAACCACTTTTTACAGAAACGGACCTTGTGTGTCTTATATGAACTCATGACCCATGATCCGCATGCGATGAGTGAATCAAAGGAGAAACCCAATGGAGCGCTCTGTGGGCGTATATGACATGGCAAGATCTTATCTGGATCATAACAAGCGATATAATCTGTCGGAACTAGTTCACTTGTTAACGAATTTGTAACTTACTGTGGTACTTTGGTTGGATTGTGACGCAAATAGCTAAGCATCCGGAAACGTAGTATCCGGTATTGGGAATAAGGTACTATTTTGAACTTAAATAAAAGGGTACCTAAGGTTTGAGAAATTTGAAAGAGAATATTGTTATTTTTAATATTGGTTGGGGAAAAAGTCTTTTCGCAAATAGTATGTATGAACTTGTAATAAAACCGATTTGGCTATACTATTTGTACCTGGCTGGTTTTGGTATCATTTAAAAGTTTAAATTTTAAAGAAGATCATTCCAAATTCAAATTATGAAAATGCGTGATTTTCATTTGTTTTTCTTACAGTCAAGATGAGTGAATCTAATGAAGAAATAAGATATATTTTAAAATTTTACTACAAAGAAGGTAAAAATGCAACGCAAGCCGCGGAAAAAATTTGCGATGTTTATGAACCTAATGCAGTGTCTGTGAGAGTAGCACAAATTCGGTTTAAGCGTTTTCAATCCGGAAATTTTGATGTCAAAGATGCACGTCGCTCGCAAGGTCGTGGTCAAAGGCCGGTCAGGCTTCACAGACTTTGGCGAAACCCAGGTTAACTCGCAACAAGGTGATGCTGTATTCGTGGTGGGATTGGAAGGGCATTATTCATTATGAGCTGTTACCACCAGGCAGGACCATCGATCAGAACTCTATTTTAAACAATTGATAAGATTAAAGCAAGAAGTTGAGATTAAGCGCCCGGAATTAATGAACAGAATGGTGTGGTTTTTCATCATAATAACGCTAGACCTCACACATCTTTAACCACTCAGCAAAAATTAAGAGAGTTTGGCTAGGAGGTTAATGCATCCGCCGTATAGTTCTGACCTTGTACCTCCAGATTTCCACATGTTTCGGTCTCTTCAGAATTCTTTAGGCAGTGTCAGGTTAACATCACGAGAGGACTGCCAAAACTACTTGACGCAGTTTTTTGATCAGAAGCCCCAAAATTTCTATAGCAATGGGATCATGTCCCTACCTATAAGATGGCAAAAAGTTATCGAACAAAATAGTACCTACATACTTTAGTTAAATGTAAATAATAATTTTCATATAAAATGCGAAGAAAGTTTCTCCCCAACCTATCTTGCATCTACATTTGGCAAGGCATTTCATGAGTTTAACGGTTTTATGTATAAACAGTATTTGATTATTGTTTATATTTCATGTTAAGTTACACTTTAGTATAATTTGGGTTTTACTAAATATCATTTTTTTTATACCACCAGGTTGGCAAACAAGTTTACGACCTGCCTGATGGTAAGCAGTCACCGCAGCCTATGGACGTTTGGCACCACTAACGCGTTGCCGACCCCGTAAAAACCTTTTAACCCCTTTCTTGAAGAACTCCATGTTATACTCTCCAGATAGTTCATTCCACAACCTTAGTGTGCGTGGGAGAAAGTTCCTTTGGAACAGCACAGTTCGCGACCAATTATCGCGGTGGATACCAAGAATATACCAAGGTGGATGAACTCCCTGTTGGTGGCGAGCGGTGCGATGATAGAATGTAGCTGTAGGCATCATGTCAAACAGTTCTTCAGAACAAACACCGTTGTACAAGCGATATCCCTCCGCTGGCTCAGCGGCTCAATACCACTTGTGAGCATTGTATCATTTAAAATTCTTACAGCGCGCTTTTGGATCGAGTCACAAGGACCAAGCTGATATGCTTGCTCCTCCTCCTCCGGTGCTCACGCCCATAGATGGGAGCAATACTCCAAATGGGATATGACTTGAGCCTTGTAAAGGAGAAGTCGTTGTCCCGGCGTGAAGAATTGCTTTGATCTGTTAAGCACACCCAGATTTTTAGATTTGTTTTAACATACAATTAGAGATTTTTTTTCTTTTGGCGCGCTCTAAAATACCTTAATTCGATAATATTGAAATCCACGTTCATTGGACATAGAAATTTGCGGCATAGAAAACTAAATTGATAGATGGCTGATTTTTAAAAGGAAATTAGTTCTCAAAAATAAAGACAAGGAAACTTATGAATAAAAAATTTCATCGAGTGTTTTCCAATTTTATATTGACGCATATTGTTTTAAAGACAACAACCACGAATTACGTTACAACAGACAGAATATAACACGTACACTTTATTGTAGGTTTTGCGTAAGCAATGTATCGGACAGATAATGTGACGGCTATACTAAGGTGTGATTGTTTACTTTAAGTATAAATCGTTGGAATGATCGCCGTATACAGACGGCTATAGATAAATGGCTACAGACGTAATCGAGTGCAAATACTGAGTAACGTTGTGATGTCACCGTAATGTGCGCTTTGCCGAACGTCTTCGCTGTCCGGTTGTTATCTTATCTTCTATAGGAAGTGTGGGAAGTGGTTGACGTCTAATTTCAGAAACTAAGAAGTTTTCTCGAGAAATGTTTTTCTATTGTATTTTAAAGAACTAAGAACCCACGGCGTTTTACTAAAGCTCATCAAACTGTCTCTAAATCTCCAAACTCGCCAACATGTATCTATGACACAATTCTTTCTGATAAGTAAATTTTTTAGCAGCCGGTGGAGCAGTATACTTGACCCGTGTGTGGACAGTTTGGTATAGCCATGAGGAGGTCTTTGGCTGATGATGTGATGATGAATCGCATGTAGACAGAGACATCGACAATTTTCCGCCCAGGTACTAGCAACATGGCTAATTTCAGGCGGTTTCCTTACCTCATACCTTCATGTCGAATTAGCGTTGTAGTAGCCGTCTGCTGGTGGGGACCATAACTTCATACTAGACTTGGCCAACGAGTCGCCGTTAGAGAGATCTAGTATGGAGTTATAGTCCGATCCGGCAGAAAGTATGAAACTTGGCAGGCATGTAACTTCAATGTACATAAAGAAATGTAGAAGTAGAAACACATCTAGCAGTTTTTGTTTAATATTAGAACTTATTCGGTGGTAGAGCTCTTTTAAAGTCTTAAAAGAGGAGTCTGCCTGGGTTAGTACTACCGCCTTATCTATTTCTGCCGCCAAGCAACAATGTTCTATTGTTGTTTTCCAGCTTTCGCCGCTAGCCAGCGCAATTACAGGCACGAGGCATTTCATCTTAGTCCTTACAGTGACAATCTGTGGTCCTGCAATTTTTGTTGCCTGCAAACTAAATGCTTGAATCATAGATGCTATGAGCCACAGTTACCGTTTACCATCAGATGGGCTATCTGCTCGTTATATGAATAAAAATAAAACTTTCAAAACGATGGATGCAAGAGGCATAGTGTCGATCGGTGTGGAGGCCTATTAAGCAGTGAATCTCCAGCTGCCAACGGCTGAGATAATGATGATGATGATCAGAACTTCGCTAAGACTACATTGTATTCTGTACTTTCTGTGGCATTGCATGAGTAGGTAAATAAATGAGCTTGAATGTGGAAGAAGCGAGAGAGGTTTGTCAAAGCAGAGTTTTGTTTCTTGCTGCGGGAAAAGAGCGTGCAATCATGTTATAAATGAAAAAATTCTGAATCTGATATTTCCTCTCAAAAAGTCCTCAATCTAGTTAAAATTAAAGTTACACAATGAAGTTGGTACAAAAGTACTCATATTTGTGTTCGTTATACAGTCAGCATTTATCCAGTTTGATTTATTCAATTTTTTTGCAAATTTTTTAGTAATATTATATAACTGTTATTACAATTAAAACTTATATATAATGTTGTAATAGTATAGAAATGATACCTATTTAAATTTTTTTTATATTAATTTTATTAAAATAATTCCTATTTAGCAGATCACCCCCACCACAGGCGGCAACTAAATTTTAATTTTACTAAAGAAAAATAACATTAGGTTGAGTTTTAACATGTCATCCCAAGTCCAATTGGATCAACACTTTGGATCACCCAAAACAATGGCCAAACCCACGTTGGTCTGAGATTAGTTCCACCTTCAATCATTCCCCAAACTTGACGAGTAACTCATTAGACACGTCAATCAAATTCTGATTTCGTTAGCGCATTACGAATTTATGGCGAAATTAATGGTCTGCTCATCATGTTAAAACTGGGGAGAAGTCACATGACGTCATTGAAATGTTAAAATGGCCAGAACATTCCTTTGATAGAGAACTATCCAAGCGCCTGGTCGACATTAGTAAAGACCCGAAAAGGTGCCTCTACTTGGGTTGGTGGATAAGTCTCTATCCAGCGTGGTAACGCGTCCTGCCTCCTGGAAAATTTTACGCATTCTGGGGATAGTTTTTTTTAGGTAGGTTAGGGTAAGGTTTTTAAGGTTTGCTGTGTGATGTCCGGCAGAGTACAATAGCAACAACCCCTTATATAACCAGTTAGTATCGTACAAGGAGACTAATGTTTTTGAGGCCAAAGATCTAGAGTCTCCGTAGGCTGGAAAATAAGCAGTAGCGATCTCCAACCTGCCTGCAAAGTTTGGAAATTATGGCGATAACTTTCCCTTTCGTAAGAGTGGCCCTATGTCCTGCAGTGGACTGTTATGAGCTGTGAAGATGAAGGTTTTTTTCGGCCGCCAGGGAAGCCACTGCTGGGCATAGACCTTCCCCACGCCTTTCAGTAAGACAGATCAGTGAGAGTACAAATATAGCCCTGGAATATAGGAACATGTTTTTATAATCTAACCGAGAGAAAAAGTCGGGTAACCTCCTACCAAGTTAACATAAACTCTAATATTTTTTAAACTATTAAACTGATTTTATTGAAACAAAGCTAAGAATTCCCATCCCATCAAAAAAGCCCGATGAAACTGGCTTTCAAATAGAAAAACCGCACCCAAATCGGTCCATCCTTTCGGGAGCTAAGATATACAGATAGACAGAGCCACAGAGCAACATATACTACTTACTCAGAGACTACTTAGCCACAGATACGTGCATTAAAAGGCAACGCGCCGCTCGCGAAACGTTGCTGCAACTGCGCAATCGCGGCGCGTTCGCAATATGTTTACGCACCCCATGTACCCATACATGGATTTGAGAAATCCCATAAAGTAAGTAGTTAGTACCAAACTGTCTAAAGTAGAGAACATACAGTTGCAACCTACTACATAAAAGCTCTTCAAAACCGAAACGGTATCTAAAACAGACATACTTAACCGCCATTACTTATTGAATATCATTGATCACCCACTAATACGTGTTTAACAAACCAATTAAGAGATGTCAATGTCAATGAAAACATTTTCGAGAGGACGACGCGGCAAAAAAGTGCTTTGTGAAAAAATTTTGGTCACCCCACGCCGGCACGCGCAAAACAACTTGTCAACTTTTTGTGCCAATTCATTCATGCAAATAAAAACTATAGTGCAAAGGATCGTCTCTTATAACGGGGCGTCCCGGTTGCAATCAATTAGAGGCGAGTACCGAAACCAGAACTCAATCAAAATTGCCGACGCGAGACTGTTTAAACACTTGTTTTTTTTTATATAATAAAGGAAGGTAAACAAGCAAGCGGGACACCTGATGGAGAGTGATCACTACCGCCCATAGACATTCGCAACACCGGGGAGTCGCGAATGCGTGGCCTATGAGATATTTGCTTTGTGCTTTATGTCCTCTTAGCTGAAATTCCGGACGCGATATTTCAACAAGCATTTTGCTTTTAAGTAACTTTCCTTATATAGTCATTATTGTAACCCACTCGCGGGCGGGTATTCATAAATGCATTTCCTGATGTAAAGAAGGTCATTATTCTGGCGTTAACCCCAGTTGTGCTCTCGCGCGGCGCACCTGAGGTCTGCTTTCCTAGTTCCTAGATCCAATTATTTACTTCGCTCGGTCTTCTGCATCCTTGGTAGTGACTTTTTTTATATGCACATCATCTTTAAAGACGTCAGACGTCTTGGGCCGCGGATTCTGGCATTATTTCCTGTGCCTGACGGAGGTGGCATGGCTAGCCAAGTAGATGTAGCTTTTCACACCATCGTAGATGGTGCTGCTTCAGCTTATCTGCGGACGTGAAGGTGAAAAAAAAAAAAAGTGTAAGCTTGGTAAAAAGTGGTGTGAAATTGAATTGTGGTCTATTGTGGTTTGTAAATTGTTTGGCCAATCTGTATGAATTCGATACAGATTGGTCTTGCGCTGTCAGTGTTAAAGAAATTCCTATTATTCTGACGCCAACTTAGCGTCTTATAGTATATGGTCAGTAATGGTATTACCTAGTACTCGATGGTACCATTAAAGTGCCAAAGGTCATGCTAGGTCTTGCACAACTATCGTTTAAATAGTAATACTATTAGGTACCTACCCACCAAAAACTAGCCAGTAACATTTGTTAACAATTTACTCGGAACAAATATGAATAAAATCCATAAAAGTTACCGACAAAATGTCATTCTTCCGCGTTTATTCTGATGCTTTATGTTATATTTGTTTTAGGTAAGTATATCTCTTTAGATATGTTTTTGTATTTACCACCTTACCTACTTACCTCGCATTAGGTTTATCTTCGGACCGTTTATGATTCGAGGCAGTAAAACAGATCCCTTAACTTTAAGTTGGATTTCTACTAGCGGTGCCTCCTACATACGACGCACTTCATCTGAATACGAAATACAGTACTATCAAAATTAGTTTTTTTTATGCCACGAAACAATTTAAACTCGAAAGTATGGAATCCTACCTATAGGCCTATGTCCAGCAGTGGTCTAGTACCTATACTAGACCACTGTTCCCCCAATGAGAGCCAATACACCCTGTCCTCGATTTGCCGCATCCAGCATCTACCAAGAGCCTTTCGCAAATCGTCACTGTACCTGGCCGGAAGGCGTCCCACACTGCGCTTGACGAGTCGTGGTCTCCACTCTATAACTCGTTTACCCCACGTTTTAGTTTTTATGCTCGGAGTCTCCTTGAAGACCAAAATCCGCAACTAAGTGATCCAACAGAGAACCAAAGTTACTAACATAGCGCACTTAATTAGTAGGCAGAAGTGGCAGTGGGCTGGCCATATTTACCGAAGAAAAAACGATATAATACTCGAACGGAACTCAGATATCTGGACCGAAAGCTGTCATAGAAATATAACTGTGGCAACATCGGAGAGCATTATTTCGAAATCGAAACGGATATCCCGCCGTAAGGGATGACTCACACTATACCGTTCCGGATCCGAGCCGAATGTCGGCCGTAGCACGGCCGAACCACGACCACGGCACGGTTAAATAATATCCCATATATTTTAATGGACACGCTATACCGAGGGGCAACCGAATAGCGGCCGAGCAATGATTACTCGGTTGCCCCTCGGTATGCCCCATAAGCGTGTCCATAAACACTATATTGGATTTTCGTTGACCGAGCTACGAACGAGACTCAGCTCGGATCCGGCTCGGTGTAACGTGAGTCATCCCTAAGATTTTGAAAACCGTTAGTTTATAATCTAACGTCAAAAAACGTAAACAACTCACAAACTGTTGAAAAGCTAATAAAAGTTCCAATCTAATGAAAATGGCCACTGGGCGGAATTGATGAGTGGGGTACATCGAGACTTTTTCATAATGCAAACCTTTTACATCAAATAACCACAAATCAACCCAATCGAATTTAAATCTAATATTAATTATGTCCCTCTTCAAAAATAATGTTTTTAATTGTATATGGTTTTTTGAATTTTCACACTTTAATCTAGCGATAGGTCTAGGATATATAATTAGGATATATATAGGATGTTCACCTACATACGACATATACTTGAATAATTATTTGTCACTCTTACTCAACGAGCACTGGATATCTGTGCTTACAAAAGTATCCTAGTATTTTACAAGCTTTTATTTAACTTGCCATGTTTGTTACTATGTATGTTCGGGACAAACCTTGCAAGCGTAATTTGACCCATTTCCCGGTGTTCAATGAGCTGAAATTTGGTACAGTTTTGTAACTTGGATGAAAATGCATTAATATCGTATCATGAAGGCGGTCTGATGATGGAGCCGCAAGATAACTCCATCGTGTTTGGGCTATTTGTATTGGTTTTAATGAGTCCTACCTGTAAAATCAGTCATTTTTTTCAGAATTCATTAAAATCAGGACAATATTAGTACTTAAATTCAGACGCAACACTTTTTGAATTCCTTCCGTGTTAAGAAGTCCAAGAAAATAGACAAAGGTAGCAGTCACTACGCTACCATAATAGCAAAATATTATGTCATTATGAGTAAGAAATTCGAAGGACGGTAAATATGTATAGTGATATTTCCCGTCAAACAATTTTCCAATTCATAACTACCAATGCAATTGGATATTCCCGTGAAAATTGTACATAAGTATCGTATGTTAGCTATTCTATTTAGAATGAAAACTAGAGTGTTGTTGTTTATTAATAGATCAAATATTACTTTAGCAATTTAAGTTATCTAGGTTCCGGTTAGCAACATGTTGTTGACAAATCAATCTTGGCCCAGATGTGGCCTACATTAATAATGTCTTTCGAATTAGTCTTTTAATAATTTAATCGTTTTGGGTATTCATTTCATTTGTTATATGAAGCTGAAGCTTAATGGATGGATGACTGAAGTCAGACACTTTGTTAGCCGAACACTTTACCGCAATAGTGGAGATGTCTACAGTGTGAGAAGGATAATAAAATAATAAATGAGAAGACTTGTTCCAAGATGACAGTGTTTGTTTTCACAAAACAACAGTATTTTATTTATTTATAGTTTTGCATAAGAAATGAAAATGCTGCGGCGGATGTGTGGCGTTATGCAACTTGATCGAGTGCGTAATGAGTACAACCGTGGCAGCCTTGGGGTTGGATATATAGCGGATAAGATCAAAGAGGCACTTCTGCGGTGGTTTGGTCACGTATTGTGTAAGCTCCAGGGATACGAGAGAAATAGTTGCCTAAACCTGCCTGTATCATAAAAGAGGTCCCCTAGGAGATCCAAGAAACGATGGATAGTCATCGCCGAGTCGGACGCAAGAGACAACGGCTTACGACGCGTGGATATCGAAGATCGGGAAAAGTGGAGAAAACAAAGTAGGAAATCAGACCCTGGTAGAAGCCGGGATTGACCGCTCGGATGATCATGATTGTATACGAGTAGTGTTATTTGGACGATGTGAAAATCATTGTATTCCATAGTAATCCCTGTTCCCCGAGGCTCTGTCCTTAGAAAAGGCGTCCAACTCGTCCCGTCATCTCCATCTGGGACTACCGTCCTTCCATGTTACGTTTTGTGGGGTACACAGTCTGTGGATATTTTAGCCCACAATTCGTTTGGCATGGGTATTACACGTCCAATCCCACTTCAGAGTGTCAGCTTTTTGACCCACATCGGCGATTTCAGTTTTGGAGCGCAGTACACTGTTTTTATACGGTCCGACAATTTGCCTCGCAAGATATTGCGCTCCATGGCTCGCTGACAAAACCCCGAGTGCGGACTTCTGATGATCCGTCAAATACCAAGTTGGAGTACCGTAGGCAAGCATGGGGAGAATGCATATGTCTATTAATTTCCTTTTTAACGATAAAGGAAGATTACCTTTCATTAGGTATTTCATGGATAATAACTTTTCTAGGCATTTTCGAGGTGTCGTGCAATCTTCGCACGGAAAGGAACTAATTGGCCCAGACTTCACTACACAATACACAAACAATCACTTGACAATGGCTAAATCAAAGCAAATGCGATGGAGTGACACCAAATAAAGGAAGAAGAAGAGTACTTGAAAGTCGGTAATTTAAAAACAGTGAGGCCTATTAACACAACAGTCATCCACATGTGTAACACATGCTGTGAAGAGTAACTATATTTGTGAGTGGTGACAAATACTTACTAATAAAAGCGTTTGTCTGCCGGCCAGTCTAGACAACACGTGAGTCAGTTTCATTAACAGATTTTTATCATTCTACGTTATGAGTATGATCTTATTTAACGTAGCCTTGAAATACAGGAAAGAGTGAAATTTTGTAACAGCAACTAAATTCAACTTCTCTCCGGAGAGCTGGCTCGTTCCGCGTACAGAGGATAACTTTTGCTATCCAACGAGGCTAGCTTGTCAGCTTTCTGGGAACCATTCCGGGGGGCAGTGATGTAAATGGCTTTTTTCTTTTTTAAAGTTAGTTTCAGTGTCAGTTTTAGTTTTAGTATTAGTGTATTTGTTAAGGTTCTGTAACTATTTCATTTCTATTATATATTATCTTTTGGCGTTGAAGTCCCGGTGTGCTCTTGCGCACGATGGCCCGGGGTCCGCCTGTCCCTTACCGTAAGAGCATTGGTTAGAATTCAACTAATGTACATAACACAGAAAAGTGTCATTGGTACATGGTCGCAGCGGGATTCGAACCCGATACCTCTCGCTTACGAGTCAGATACTCAACCACGGCCACCGACGCTCCTATTTTATTTGTACTTACCTAAATAAATTTTCTCTCATTATAAGTTCAATTCAACAAAATTAATTTCCTTCAGTTAATAATTGCGGTCGGGCAACCCGGATTGATGAAGTCCTTAAAGATCTGCACTGGGCATCTTCGATTGGCAGGAGATGGCGCAGGATAGGAAAAGGTAGCAGTCTCTGGTGTTGGAGGCCAAGGTCCACTTTAAGTCGCTAAGCCAGCGCAGTAATTAAGTCCTTATGTAAGTAATAATTGCTTCCATTAAAAGCAAAATTTCAAAACAAATAACTTTATATACGTAGGTACGCTTCCCGTAATTAAGTATTTATTTATCGCATGCCTTTCAAAAGTTACTGCTGCTACATAAATTGCTTGTAATGACTAAATCTCGTTACTAGAAAAGGTGTCGAATACCTATAACAATTTTCCCTACACATTTCTGGCGAATACCACAACCACAACGCAGTACGCTTCAACAGTGAACCGGTACGCTACGGACACTATCTCATTATGTAAACATATTGTCCTACCACCACATTAAAATCAAAACAGCATCTATAGAAAGCGAAATTATAGCCAATCGGGCTTCCACGCGGTGATACCAAACCGGTACCAGCCCGCATCAGATTCTGGTATATTTTGACAGCAACAAGAATGGTAATTTTGCTCTCGGCTAGACCTAACGGTGAGTCATGGTCACAGCATGCGTCTGCCGCTCGACCGGAAGACAGGAGTTATTTATAAAATTGGCCTACTCATGTTTCTGTGGTTTCTACTTCAATAATTGATAGCGTTACAGGCGAGGACCCGCGGCGATGCTTGCTTGTGTACGGTATTCTAAATGTTGCTACAGTTCGAAATTTGTATTTGACTAGTAGGTAGTAAAAGAAAACTATTAAAGGTGTCACGTGCCTTATAGCGTTCACAATATATTGATTATTATAGTGAGTTCACAACTATCTATTATTGAGTAGGTACGTACCGAGGTATTATTAAATTACATATATAATTTTATTTTTTTTGAATTTTTATTAATTTGGAATCGCTTTCGAAAATACCTTGTTTTATTACCGAAAGTACCTGTTAAACGAAAAATGTTATATCATTATACGAACAAACACATAAACCGATATGTAAAATATAGTTCAGAGCCAAAACTCTGAATCAGCTGATGTTTTTCGCTCCTAGTTAATGGGAACTGATATCAACCGCCATTGTAGCATGACTGTACCGTTAATAGTCACAATTACTATAAAGGGTCATATTCGTGACCGTTATAGATGACTAGACATCAGTTACTAAATAACGAAGAACTTCTGTGTCGATAGCTTGGAATAAAGTATGAAGTAAGCTATCTTTCAAACAAAAACACAAAAAGGTAAACAAACAAAGGACTCGCCGAATTTATCAAATCACATTTATTTATTATTCTATAATCACAGTTTTACGTGAACAACTAAGCACAAAGAAAATGTAGCTATAATATTGGCGCAAG
This sequence comes from Blastobasis adustella, assembly GCA_907269095.1. Lineage (NCBI taxonomy): Eukaryota > Metazoa > Arthropoda > Insecta > Lepidoptera > Blastobasidae > Blastobasis > Blastobasis adustella. Next base: position 12,513,079 of record OU026130.1, read on the forward strand.
TTGATTTTTTTATCTGTAAAGCATATTATGCCAACCATGGAGATTGGCAAAACCCTTTTTCAATTTGTAAGGGACTCAAATCCAATAGTGGTCTGCAGCGGATTCGAGGGCACAACCTACTCTAATTATTAAATCCTCACCTACACACGTGACTATAGACTTCTAAATCTGTCTGCTGTTTTACCAAGTGTGTAATACAAACAATAGACGGGATCTAGAGACGGATATCCTTTTGTGCTGTGCAAAAACAGTGTAACTCAAATAAATAAACAAACGGATAATAAGATTAAATTAAAAGCGTCACAAATTTTTAAATTGGGGGAAAACCGCAGGTTGCGTCGCCGCGGTATGGATTGAGTTGGAATGAATTTTTTGTAACGCAAGTCAATAGACGAGTTTGAGAAAATGTTTATGCCACACGTGTTGATTACGAAAGAAATGCTGGTAAATGGAGTTTGTGAAATGGGGTTTATATTACAATTGGATAGCATAAATAAATTATAATAATAAGGTTTAAACGTTATTTGCAGTCTTATAGCGGTATGATGTACACTGTGCTTTTGTTTGCGTCTGCTTTTATTTGCTTTTTGTTAATTATTGTGTACGTTCTCTTTTATTCTATGTTACAAAATATTGTGTTTTCCTAATTTTTGTGTCATGTAGGCAAAAGGCAAATCATCTTGGCGATAATATCCCGGTTGTTCTCTCGTGCGCTAGAGTCCGGGGTTCGTGTTGCCTATGATACAAGATTTTGCAGATCAGGTAATTATATTGGGGTGAATGTCATCTGACCTCTGTAACCTTGTTAACAGGGGACATGACGAGACTGGATCATCGTTACACATTCAGTCGCCTAAATGTGCAGGTTTCCTCACGATGTTTTACATCTCTGTAAGAGCATCGGTTAGTGTTTAACTAATGTATATAACTCATACAACAGTCATTGGTACATGGCGGCATTGGGTTTTTAAACTCGATACCTACGTCTCGCTTACGAGTCGGACCCCTTAACCACTAGGCCACAGACGCTCTCTAATAGGCAAATAATTATGTAAACTAAAAAGTTTTAGTTGTATTTTTCACCTCCGCCTTCCACCTTATGTTTTCTTTATTTTATTTAATCTCATGGTAATTTTTTTATAAATGGACAATAAATATATCAGTAAGTAAATTATTAAATATATTGATATATGCGACCAAACTTCTAAGCAGCAAAGTATAGCCATCATCATCATCATATATTTCAGTGTATGACTCTTGTCGGTGGAGCAATCGCCACTCTTCTCTCCTATCTGATAACCCCTTCATCTCTTTATCTCTGGCGCTCACTCATTCCTTCACGTCCTTCCAATATTCATATCTTGGCCTTCCTCTTCCTCTCTTTCTTTCAACTTTGCCTTCTATTATTATATAGCAATCGGTGAAATAAATTTTACCTCCCGCCTTATTCTCATCGAACACCATCCAATTCTTGCACCAGTCACGACTGTTACTCCCGGACCTCGGAAATGGTAACAAAATGGTAACATCAATACAATAGCCACAGACACGGTGTGTAGATCTGTTAATTACCCACGATTTTACATTATCGATTCTAGGAAAATAGTACCCCGATATTTTGTTGCGTAAGTAAAAACTATGGAGCTGAGAGTTTTCCACTCATTTCGGCTTCTTATAAATGTTTACGGGCTGGTGACCCCAATTTTTGTATCATCATCTTGGCGTTAATGTCCCGGTTGTGCTCTCGAGAACGAGGGTCCGATGATCCAGGATTTGGCAGGTTAGGTTAGTCGCTCCACTGTAATTACCTGTAATTACAGTGGAGCGACTGCCATCTGACCTCCATGACCCTGCTACCAGGGTAACCTGACCAGACTGGATCATGGTTTCAACATCCAGTCACCTGAATGTGCAGGTTTCATCACGATGTTTTCCCTCACCTTAAGAGCATCGGTTAGTATTCAACTAATGTACGTAACTCAGAAAACAGTCATTGATACATGGCCGGTATACATTTGTATAACCTTTGCTTATTTTATTTGGTAGGTTAACAGTTAGGATACAACAAGACATGGTTGCCATCAGGCAGGCCGACAGCTTGTTTGCCGGATTAGTGCTATAAAAATAAGTTAAAAAAGCAACTCAACAGGAGCCATTTACAAACCGCTATATTATAAAACTGTAAGCACGTTTACCACAGGTTCTGTGGATTTAATTTATTACACAGGTTGACTTTGAATTAATTGTTGATACCAAGGGGTGCATCTCGTGACAACAAACAACTTATACTTATGAACTCTGCACGCTCTGATGTCGCGAAATAAGCATTTGATATTCACGCATAGCCCTTGGTATCAAGCATTTATTTAAAGTCACTCATAATCTTTCCTTCTCTTCAGTACGCGGTAATTTTACTTCCCTTCCCACACACGGTGTCTTTTGGTCGTTCCGGGATTGGGCGCCTGAGAAAAGCTATGAAGGTAGAGATAAAGATCGAGGGAACACTTCGACAAAAATGTTAAGGCAAAAACCTACAAACTAATGTGACCACAGAGAGCGACACAGCGATAAAAATTAATTGCTTGAAGTATGTATTAGTAGGCGTAATATTTCCACCTACAATACGATATTTAACTACAAGTCATAATATCAGCAACTTTTTATGAGCTGTCATAACACAGAATTTGTATGCAGTTTGTATGCAATACAAGCTCATGACGCCATTGTCAAATGTATAGCTTTTTAAAGCTACTGTTGCGGCTTGAAATATATCTCATGGGATTTCCTTTTTTTGACGACCTGGGTGGTTCAGTGGTCAACATGCCGTCTGTCTTAAGGTTTGTCACGCAAGAGGTCCCGGGTTCGATTCCCGGCCGGGCAGAAATTTAAATGATGAATTTTAATTTCTGTTACGGGTCTGGGTGTTCTATGTATAATAAGTATGTATTTAAGTAGTTTATCAGTTATTTAGTACCCATCGCACAAGCTTTGCTTAGTTTGGGGCTAGATGGCGCTGTGTGAATTTGTCCACGAATATTTATATTTATTTATATTTATATTTAATCTCATAGACTGATGCCAAGATTTGATGTAAGTTCTATAATTCCAACATTGTTTCACCTATTTATTTTACACCACCTTTTGAGGACCTGAGTGGTTCAGTTGGTTCACATGCCGGTCTGCCATGCTAAGGTCCCGGGTTCGATTCCCGGCCGAGCAGAAATTAAAAGATGAATTTTAATCTGTAGTATTTTCATACTACAAATATAGTTTATCAGTTATCTAACAACCACAACTTAAGCTTTGCTTACTGTGGGGCTAGATGGCGCTGTGTGAATTTGTCCAAGCATAGTTATATTTATGTGTACCAAGTCAAATACCGTATATCACGAGACTAACATCTCGGAGTACCAATTGCACTTCGGCTGTCAACGGCGTAACCAGCGGTGACAGATACAAATAAGTGCGGCTGCGGACGTGGCCGTAATGAGCGGCTGATTGTGCCGATATCGTAACACAGCTAATAAATGGCAATTTTACACGACAAGTCAATTACTGGTCCGACATAAACACGTATCGGCTTATGGTATTTCGCTTGTAATGCCAGATGCGGGAGCGTTTTGGCCCGTCCACTTTTTAGGGTTCCGTGGTGACGGTGTTATGATAATGACAAGCTTAACACTGAAGAAAGTAATTCATTTTTTTAATGCACACTCAAAAGTGATATATAAAAAAGTAGGTACCTACAAAACAGAAAAAAAACAATAGTTTACATGTGCTCAAAGGCGGCCTCATCGCTTTAAGCGATATCTTTAACCTTTGGGAAGAGGTTAGTTATCACAGTAGCTTAAAATAGTGCAAGAGCAGTTAGGGGAATAATTAAAATATGTACTTACTGACAACATCATAAATAAATATGTAAATAAAATAGACTTTCATCGAATCACTTTTAGTCGGAAATGCTAGGAGTAGGTAGGATTGATTCGACAATTTTAACAACAAAATTGCGGTATTAGATTGTGTATAACAAATAAAATTGAAGCAGTTAAAGCGCTTTATTAATTATTTTCTTTCTTTCATACCTACTTCTTTTATCAATTATAACCTTACAATCTGAAAGTTAAAACTTAATCTGCGTAAGATTCATTCAATCCTTTCGTGGAGCCAATATTATGTTATTACTGTAGCTATAAAAAATTTCAAGTGATTCGTATATTCGTCTACGAGTGCATTACATCTACGTTACCATTTTCCATCAGGCCGTCTGTCTGATGGTTTGTCATTGAATAATATAAAAAATGTAACCTTATATTTGGATATGGGATATTTGGTTTTAAATGGCATACGATCGCATCCCGTAGTCGTCATGTAGGAGATATTTTTGAAGAAGTTTATCTTAGGCTACGGAACCCTTTACGTCACGATTCCCAACGCACGTTTTTTTGTTTTGTGTAATTGAGAGACGACAGATGACGAATGTCTGGAGACAGGATGGATGCGTGCGTTTAGCATTGTTGCGTACGTCTTTAGCTACTGGTTAGTTCTTGTTAATGTTGACCACTTAAATGTATCTAAAGTAACATTTCTATAAATACGTGAGTTACGAGAAGAAGGTACCGAGACTTTTAGGTAATGTATGTGATAATTAAATGTCACACATAATACACAAGATACTTTAAATTTTAACCTATTTTTGGCCCCACCCACACATTCAGCATTTTTCAAGCACAGACAAAAGGCAATATAATTTGTTCATAATTGTAATTGCATAAAAATCATTTTCGAAAATCCAGTAGTGGACTGCGCTGGGTTGAAATGGCTTGATGATTATGATGAAAAATCATATATCACACCTCCATAAAATTACACCCAAGGCTTTTACCTTTTACCTTGTGACAACGGTTAGTCCACCCAATTACGAGAAAACCTTCACTTTCTCCATTTAAAAAGTAAAAACAAAAGTCCGGCATTACCGACCCCACCTCATTAGTCCAATATCGTGTTGATATATCTGTCTTATGGCTTTAATAGATATATAATCATGCATATTATTTAAATTGCTGACAAATTACATGTCGGTACGCGGTTGAACCCGCTCAGTTGTCGGTTATACGTTTCTACTTACATTTCTTGTAGACTGCACGATGACACATTTGGCGGGAGCTGCTAATACCACTTCGGAGAAGGGGTCACACCGCGGTAAGTGCGCGAGAGTCTTGGGAGTCCCATCTCTTCGCTGTGGAAAACTGATATACGCCTGTCAATTGAAATTACATGCATACCCACCCCGGTATGTCCTCGTGTTTTTTTTTAGTGAGATTCTGCGATGTCGATGATGAGTGGTTAGTAACATCATAATATCTCTTTACTGCGTGGTTTTTCTTCACTTGGCCCCGCATTGGGAAAGCAAAGGACACGTGGATTTAGGTTCAGCTGCCACTCCCTCTCCTCAGCTACTGTCTGACATTAAATCTTGTCAGAAGGAGCCTGCGATTCTGGATTTAATTATACTACTAGCTGGCCCGCTACGACTTCGTTTGCATGTTGTACTATCCTACAAATCTTCCTCTTGAATCACTCTATCTATTGTTGGAAATTGCGTGAAGATCCGTTGCAGATCCGTACAAGATCTAAGTGTACATACATAGGGACAGACTGAGGGAAACGACTTGGTTTTATACAATGTAAAGAAGCGCTTTTTTGGAATGCGCTTAACTAAGTTGCCTTCTGCAGTATGGGAGCGGTATGGGTGGAGGTAAAATCTGGCCTAATAACACTTTCCTGCGAGACCGATTAAAGTCATAACCTCTCCACACCCCCTCCCGCGTCTCACCCATAGCGACGTATTCTACGTGTATCTACGAAGGAATCATCTGACATCACCTACACCTAACCTGTTTAAACAAACAGTAGGGTATATGAACAGCTCTATACACATATCCGCGAGGTCCTCACGTAGTCGACACGAGTCTCCAATTAGCGGTGGGTAGTAAAGAAAATGTGGCTGTTGGTCGGCTAAAATTACATACGACGACTGTACAGGGCCCGCGAATACGTACCTTGCAACAGCTGCTGGTATCACTACTGTATTGGCTAGCTACATTGATATTTCTATGGTAGTACAGTATTATATTGATCTACGTCCAACACCGCAAATGGGCATGTATTTACAATTTTCTTATGTGTTGTTATGTCTTTTTAGAGGAGTTTACATCCAAGTTTGTAGCACAGAAACCTGTGCTACTCCCATAGTGCTCGGTAAAACTACGAAATAATGAGACATTTTTCTGTTTTTTGCTTATAATTCGGCGGCCTATAGCAAAAATCTATATAAAATTATCTACAACTTTTGCTTTACCCGATTTTCCAAATTCCCAAATGTTTACGAGCAAAACAGTCTCAGTTGTGGCGGTTAGGTAAAATACCCTTTTCTTAGGGAATTGTATAAAAACATAGTTTAAAAAACAATGTATTTTTATATGATATATATACAAAGAACCTGTTTTTCCCCTTTTACTAGTGCTGTAAGACCTTGATTCTTGCTAAATTTCATTATTATAGGTCTTCGGTAACTTCTTCAGAATTTTCTCATACTTCGTAGTTTTTCCAACACCATGGGAGTAGCACAGGCTTTTCAGTGTTGCAAACTTGGGTGTATACTCTTCTAAAGGGATCTACCAGCATATAAAAATCATAGACACACGCGAGTTTTTAATGTTTGCCCTTTATGAATAAATATACTGTACTTTGCAAACTTGAGTGGAGACTCCTCTAAAGGGACCTAATAGCTTAAAAAAAATCATAGTTACAAGTACCTTTCCGATGTTTCCCTTTTTGTGAAGAAATATAGTGTACTAGGTGTCTATAAAATGGTGTAGATAACTTTAGATTACCTACAAAAGCCAAAGTCTCAGTACTCATCCAAAGGCATTCTTCAATCTTGACAGAGTCCTGCTAAATTTCGAAGCGGTTGCACGCATGGTCACAAGCAAACTGATTCAGAGTTCTCCCACCAGTGACATTTGATAAACTTTCTGCCGCGTACGACTGTAGCCACGAGACGATACGACATTGGGGCCTTTAAGAACTTTTCCGACACCGCACCCTCCGACGATGCGATAGATTTTATCCTCACCATCTAGATGCCTAGCATCCAACTAACGTACAAGCTTCACGAGCTTTTCTATACGTGCACAACATGTGGAATGAGCTCCCTCTCGAAGTCTTTCCTTTGGACTATAATATGAGCTTCTTCAACAGGCATGTCTCCAGGTACCTCAAAGGCCGCTCCTCTTAGGTTGCAGATGTCTTGGACGACAGTGGCGCTTACCATCAGGTGGGCCATCCGTCCGTGTGCCTTCCTAGGCAATACAAAAATTGCTTTTAAGAAACAAGCCTACACCTTTTGCAAAGACCAGCAACGTATTCGCGATGCTCTTGGTCTTGCGGCGATGATCGCTTGCCATCAGATGGGATATAAACGACTCAAACGATCTCTATTCAAAATATTCACACACGAAAGAAGAACGAATCGGCAATAACATTTACGTTTTCATATATAAGCTTTTTCAATAGTTAATAATTAGGCATTTGACTGGTATCACACAATGTGAAGTGTATCAATAAAATGTACCGATTTCGTAGCTCTGATTTACTAATAAATTTTACTAATTTTCTAGCCTTTGACTAAGTATAAAAAGAATGTGGCTCAATTATATCTAAATAAAACATGAGTACATCTATTACTTAACTTGAGGTAAGCCACTCCCACAAAATAAAATTATAAAATTTTAATTTATAATCGGCATCACAGAAGAAGCTCTTCTACGCTTGCTACAACTGTTTCTGGTGGGCTTGTTTAATAAAATACTTACACAATACATTGTTGCACTTTTTCTGTACACCATGTAAGTGTACCCATGCTCCTTACCCACAGTGGTACTTGCGAACTGGGTATGTAATACACGCACGCGCACACACAAGGCTAATGGACAGTCGGACCCGATCTCACTTCTCAATGGCGAATGAAAGTGAAAACACTAATTATATCTGTGCTTTTTGTCATCATAATTTCTTGTTTACTATATGCAACTGTGAATTCGACGCATTAAGGAGCACTGTATCCAACTATCCATACAGTAGAAGATCAGATGAGATAAAATCCAATTTTTAAAATAATTCCATGACAATAGATCTTGCGCTGCAATGTCTTTCTGCAACCCTAATTTTATTTATACGGCAAAGTATAATCCAACCCCTTCGACGTAAACCCATAACAATTGTTTCGAGTCCATATTTATGTCATTTGTATTCGGTTTAAAATATATTACTGACTGTCATATAAAAGACATCAACGAACTCTCTTTTTACCCATGACGGACGGAACAGAACGGAGGCGGAATATGCGTTTGGAGTTCGAGGTTGTTTGTGCGATTGTGTGTTTGTCTGTTACAATTTTTCTTGAAAATTACTGGGTTAATTTTGTTGCGTTTTGTGGCATTCAAAACGTATCATGTCAGGGCAGGTTCTTAGACATGTTTTATATCAGTGAATCAGGGCGCGCTGCAGCAGCCTGAAAAGTCGAGTTTATAGAGTTCTCAGTAACTACTAAACCGATATGATGCGCTTTTTTGCATTTAAATTTACTGTGACATTAGCCGTTGCGGAAATTTTTAAATTTTTAATATTTTATTTTCTTTTAGTACGTGCGGAATAGCAATATATAAAAATATTTTGGTAAAACAAAACAAAATATTATGTTTTTTCAGACTTCAAATCTTACAGTTACGGTTTAAACTCTACGCACACAAGTACTGTTGCTAGGCCGCAGAAATGGATACTCATAATAGCTATACGCAGGTGGTAGCCAACACAAAACTGTTAATTTTCGCACGTTAACCTAAACCAGTTAACATTATTTAAATATTGATGTACTCGCAAGGTTTTTATATCGTCTATTTAATAGTAACTACATTTATTTCTGCAAATAAGGAAACTCCAACATAGAATATTTGTGTTCACTATTTTTATCTGAACCATTTTCTTCGCTCGCCATATAATCAGACATAATAAAGATGGCCATCGCCGCTAAGGTGTGTGATAATTAAATCCGTAATGTTGCACCACGTCGTTCATTACCGCTAACAAATTGAACTTTAAAATTAATAATTTCCCATTAATACCCGTAGCTAAATATACGAGTATGTCCAATTAACTTCTATGTTTTATTGCAATTTATTGGCCATGATGACAAGTTTGTAAATGTCGTGTCATTTTGTACGGCAAGCCCTGTGGTCGTTTTAATAAGTTGTAAATAATTATTTTTACGTTTGTTCAAAATTGTTACTGTTATTTACTTGTCTACATCTTCAGTAGATCGTTTAATAAACGGTTTATCGAAGAGCTTTTTTATGCTATTCAGTGACAAACGAGCAGACAGCCCAGCTGATGATAAGTGGTAACTGTCGGCCATAGCTTCTACAATTCGTACTACATTTAGGTTATAGGTAACAAAAATGCAGAACCGTTGGTGCATTGTCACTATGAGGACTAAGATGAAATGTATCATACCTGTAACTTCGCTGGCTACCTTATCCTTCAAACTGGAACACAACAATGCAAGCATTGTTGCATGGCGGCAGAAATAGACAAGTCGGTGGTACTCACCCAGGCGAACTCCTCAGCCTTGACACAGTCCTAGTACCTAATGAAAGCTGAGGTTCTGTCGGATACAGCATCTACTTCTTACCAAACCAAAGTGACTTCTATCGTGGCCTAATTGCAAGTACACAGCTTATGTATGGTCTCTTTACAATAGCGATGTCTTTATATCTGGAATTAATATAGGATATTGACGATTTTTGCTTAGGACTTGCAAGTTGAGCTGCAATAATTTTGCGTCAATTGACTGTGCAATTAAAAATTATGGTCCTACCAGGTGGCAGTAGCAGCAGTATTGTAGATAAATTGCTTGTGGTTATGAGCTTCTTAATATTCATGTTTTATCATAACAGTAAATCAGATGACCTTTGATTTGATACAGTGGCTATGTATGATCATCCCATGTAATGTTATGTAATCTCTGCGAATAGTGCTTTTGTAGTTTAGGGCAAAATTGTGAGCAAAGCTGTTTGTCCTGACAATTACTATTACAACAAAAAAGAATTAATCTAATAGGAGCAGCCGTTCTGAAGTTATGCACGAACATGCAACCTTGAGTTAAATGATTGTAATTTTCCTAGGAATCTCGAATTTTTTTTAAAGATAAAATATATCCTATGTAGCTGATAATGTAGCTTGCTATGGATGAAATATTTTTATAAATCGGCTAAGTACTTTTCAAATTTATATCTTTATGTAAGTTTGATATTTATTAAATAAAAACATTAGTTATTTATCTACACTAAACAAAGAAGAAAACCTTACTTAACCTTAGTTATATTAAAGCTTGCCCCAAGTCCCTAGATTGCGGAAAAGTGTCCAGAAGGCTAGCATTTATACATTTACAAACAATATATTCCATCACGCTCGATTCGAACGGTTTACAATTTTTATTTTCGACATAAAAAACTCGATATATTTATGCATGATGCTGATTTTCCCAAATATTTAAACCGTACTCTTTTCGTGTTGCTAATGTGATTAAAAAATATATTGAGTTCTGTGCGAGCGTGATGCATCATATTTACGCGGGTGAGACAGAGATTAGTAATAGGTCGAGGTGCGCATTTCCTTCTGCTCCGCGACCACACTTTAGAAGCCGTGATTGACCAAAGGACTATTCTAGAAACAACTTGTCATAAACGAATTGACTACATAATTGATTTCTTGCCGTCAATTACCGTTTAATAGCATACATCTCTAGCCGTAGGCGTTTTGAAACTATTGTTTTTTTTTCTTACAGTTTTTTTTCGCATAATTCAATAAGTATATGAATCATTGTCTCGTTCGATTCTATTGTTGTTATTAGTAACAACGCTACTTTGACAACAATCGATATACCTGCTTAATAATTTGTCTTATGGTGGACGTATTGTATTTCAGCCATTAGTTATGGTTGAGATGCGGTGAGGCGCGATTTTTGTTTTCGGGTATGGTTCCGTAGTATTCTATAAATCTAGATACTTTTACGTGCTGTGACTGCTTTCTGACCCGCACAACCCGTCAGGGAGAAGCCGAAGCACCAGCCTCGTTCATCTGTCAGCCACACAAAGAGGTGGCTTGGGCCCCGAAACCTTCCAAAAATACAGTTTCATCACATGAATGCCGAACACAAATACATAGCTATAATAATAATAATAATAATAATAATATCTTTATTTACGAGACAACAGTGGTCCATTTGTTGTTAGTAAATCTTAATCTATGTTAGCAAAATTTATAATACCTATGTCATAAAATAAAATTAAAATTATCAATAAAATTAAAATCAAAATTAAAATTAAATTAAAATTAAAATTATCAACTTAATTATTTTCTAATACAACATTTTAAGCCTAGATAGCGTCCGCTGTGTGAGTACTCACATGACAGGACTTTCCAATTTGTCAGCTATGCATTTCAGGAGGCTGTTACTGCTGGCGGGCACTCTGCTCACTAGCGACGCAGTTTTCTTGCGCCAGGTGGCATCGAAACCGTCTGTGCGTGCCTCGGCAAACATAGCAGACGCACTGCAGGAACGCGGCAGCCTCAACATACCTCAACAGCTATACCTTTGTAACATTTATCCAAAAATAATTACACTAAGTACGAACAAATATTAGTTAGTTAGTTTATTTTTTTACAATATTTCTAGAGAGGATAGGGAGGCATTTGCCCTGCAGTGAGACAGAAGTGGCTAAAATAAATAAATAATAATTTATATATAGCATTTATTATGTTAACATAGACGCAGCTTTACACAACTTTTTTGCTTCATTGACGTTTGGGCGTTGGGGCATCCTACGACTATGCCACATGAAGGGGAAGTACTTAAATTTTGAAGATGGGAAATTATACTGAAATAAGACTTCATTTTGATTTACAAACTTTATTTCCCCGAGGTACATGGTTCAAACCCCAGTGCCGCCATGTATCATAGACTCTTGTCTGAGTTACACTTAACAGTTACATTGAACACTAACCGACGCTTTTACGGTGAGGGAAAACATCATGATGTAACCTGCACATTCAGGCGACTCCGTAAACTGCGATGTAACCATGATTTAATCTGGTCAGGTTCTTCTGTCTGTAATAGGGTCACGGAGGTCACATTTCAGTCGCTCACTGTAATTGCCTGATCTGCCATATCCTGGTCCAGACGCAACTTAAGACAATAAAACATACACCTAAAAGTTCACGGTTAAAACATTCATTTCAACTATTCAATGGCCTGAACCCAAGTTTGTAAAGTCCATTCACATCAGTGGACACACGTGTCACACATAATACATGTATGGCATGCAAATGTCATACTGGCACCTGTGCGTCTGGTCATTGTATGACGTCATTACACAACGTAAAGATAACGTAGGTGTGGTCTTTTTGGCAATAAAAAAATGTAGGTTACCTTTTTGTTTTAGGTATCTGTAATACTAGTTTTGGAATTATATCATGGTACGTTGAGAGAGGAAAAAAGATAGACAAAGATTGCTGATATGTATGTGAGTTGGATCACGTAGTATAATTTCTTGCGGCTAGACGCAAATGCAAACAAAAAATACATAGAGGTTGGACACAGTACAAGAGGAAAGAGATTTGTTTGGGACTGCGAAATGACGAAGAGGGATGTAAGAGATATTTAGATGATGATGTGATAGAACCAGCATTAAGATAACCTAACCCACTGATCCCACTCCTAATAAAGTTGTAATTTTAACATAATGTCACTATGAAGAGACGATATTTATTGTCCGCTACTGTATTTGAGGCCGATAAAATACTGGAGGTTAGTCTCCAAGCTTGGAGATGTCAGTGATGAAACCACATGTAAGATCGATTACGGAAAGATGGCGGTGTGATCATAAATTCCATAGTTAATGAAATTTTGTAAACCCGAAAAAACCAATATCTATGTCTATGGTTTGTTAGGTTTTTGTTAAAATATATCGTTTTAAAGTTGCAGGGGTTTTAATAACTTAATACAAATCTTAAATCCTTTGAAACGATATATTTTAAAGAAAATCTAAAAAACCACAAACAAATGTAGATATTGGTTTCTATATCGCGTTAACTTTGATTGGTTAATATGGAAATTATGATCACACTTCGTTTGTATTGAGCCTGCCTTCTTTCCGTAAGCGCCCAATACATCGCTTCACGTTCTGTTGGAAGGGAAAGCGCTGCTGCCCATTCTTTAATCGACGGTCTACAGAAGATGCAAATGGCAGTTGCTTTTAACGACACCCATGAAAGTGTGGATGCCTAGAGTATGGTATCCTTGTACTTAACACCTCCAAAAGAGCATAGAAATGGTGAACTGGTGATTTAACATATTTATTTATAACGAAATCTAAAACCTTATACAACTACTCATTTTTAGCTCGCCGCTCCGCCCGCATGGGCTGCACGTTATATCATGCAAGTGGGATAGAGACGGGGGCTTAAATAGTAGCCTATGTGTTATTCCAGAACCTAATCTACTCTACCTAGCCTAACTTTTTGCGCCTACCGCAACGGGTAATGGGCACCCTCCGGGCTAACGGGGGAGGGAAGCGGAGAACATTCACATGTACCAGTTAGACCGGTGGCTGATTAATCAGGACTCTCTGTGAAAGCCTTAAGCGCTTACCTGCTAAACTCCGCCTTGGAACTCTCTGTAGGCTGCCGGGAAGGCTTTTCAGGCTTCATCGGATGCGACACCTCATGGGGATGGGGTGCGCGCAGCATCACTTAGCACGGAGCGTCCGAAATTATTGCGATGGCCCCAGAGTAGTAACGGTGAAGCCTGAAAAGCCTTCCCGGCTACAATCAGTCCCAAGGCGGAGTTAAGCGGGTAGGCGCTTAGGTATTTTATTATCAGCCGCACAAACCAGCGAGTCCTGCATAACCAATCACACAAACTTACGCATTTATAATATTAGTGTCATACTAAACTTATAGGATTGACAGTTATCGCCGGTAAATAAAGCACATCGCCTAATTCAGCTTTGTAGAGCGTCGTCTCTGTTGCACGCCCTGCTTGACCGCCGACTATTGTAAAATCTACAATTATGACGTCACGTTCAGCGCGAAGTGACGTAACTCAAAAATTTTTATTCTTAAGTTTTTGCCAGCGACACGTGTCACATAGGATTAGTTATGTAATATGTCCACTTTACGCACCAAGACCATAATTAATGTTAATCCGCTGATCGACATCTCTTCGCGTGATAATTAATCATTTCTGGTTGGGTTCAAGGTGGCTTTTTATGCATTCGTTTAGCGTAAAAATTCCAATAATTATTTTATTTACAAAAGGATTTGATTTGATTCAGTGCAGAGGGTTAATTTTCTTTGCAATCAGGATCTAGTTAAACGAATATTAAGTAACTATGTACTAATTGACAAAAACCCATAGGTAATTCCAATTCTAATTTTTTTTTACAAGCTTCGATGTATGTTTGTAAGTTGTCCGTCAAAATTTGCTAACCATTTTTCGACCATTTGTTGGTCTCCGTTTGAGCTGAAATTTGGTATACCTATGTAACTTAGCTGACAATACATTAATATGGTACCATGGAGTTAGTCTGATTATGGAGTCGGAAGGTAGTCATAGGAATCAATGAACGCAATAAGATAACGCCATCGTTGTCGGGGTCTTTGTAATGGTCTTGATGAGTACCTCGCGATAAATTATATATTTTTTTCATTTGAGAACTTATTTTTCTCTGGTATCGTAGTTAATTCTATCGGAGGAGCGTCGGTGGCCGAGCGGTTACAGATCCGACTCGTAAGCCAGAGGTCCCGGGTTCGAATCCCGCTCCGGCCATGTACCAATGACTGTTTTCTGAGTTATGTACATTAGTTGAATACTAACCGATGCTCTTACGGTGAGGGAAAACATCGTGATGAAACCTGCACATTCAGGCGACTGGATGTGTAACCATGATCCAATCTGGTCAGGTTCCCCTGGTAGCAGGGTCATGGAGGTCAGATGGCAGTCGCTCCACTGTAATTACCTGATCTGCCAAATCCTGGATCATGGTCAAGGCGGACCCCGGGCCCTCGTTCTCGGGAGCACAACCGGGACATTAACGCCAAGATGATTTTTTATTTATTTATCGTAGTTAATTCTATAGGCAGTGGTGACCACTTCCCATCAGGTGACCCGCTTGCCTGTTTGCCTATCGTATGAAATAAAGTGTCTTAAAGAAAAATTCAAATCTTATTTTTCCTTAACTCTGCATCTCATTAAGATTTACTTCGATCTCATAAACAGTATGATCCGAATTACATCATTGGTGACGTCGTCCCACAGCCATTCCAATTGATTCTTATACCGGCTATGCTAATTCGAATTCAAATGATATCCCGTTCAGTACACTTACTGCTCTGTAATTATTTAGTTAAATTCAATTTGTCGCTTATTTTATTGTTTGAATAAATGTCTGTGATTTCATTATATGTAATGGACAATATTTATGGGATAGTATAAGCATCATGATTAAATTTATATTGTCCTATTGAACTATTAAATGTTTGTATTTGTTAAGCCAGGTGTTGGTCTATAAATTTAATTTCTTAATATAGAATTGCACCATGAGACCATTGTCATAAGGGTGTGTTCTAACCTAATCGGCGAATGTATATTAACCAATTCGGAAAACGAGAAAAAAATTGCTGCGCTAGAAAATTCGCTTCCACAACGAACATTCGTTACGCGAGCACAGCTACTAAAATTTCGATGTTCGTGTCATAGTACTCACCAAAAAGTTTGTTTCTCTCAACTTCATTGCACGAATATTGCAAATTCGTTTCAAATAGTGTCTGGTCTAAAACTATCAGGTACTTTTTAGGGTTTAGTTACTTTTGGGTATTTTTTCTGTGACTTGTTTCTAACATCAGGGGGGCAAATCTCTCGCTGTGACATCTCAAATTTGACATTTTGTCTAGCCAAAAAACTGTATAAAAAGTTACTGAAATTGATCTTCGACCATATACAACTGTTGAAGATTGCTGAGAATATTTTTTGGTAGCAATAGACATTTCAATGTCATTATTAATAAAGATATGTGGCATTAAAAATGTCGAATTCGAGTTGTCACAGCGCGAGAATTAGGCCTCAGCCATATTCAAACGTTGTAATTTAAGCAGCAAATGTTTAAAGCAACTCGACATCTCTGTAAAACTTTGAATGTGAACAGGTACATAAACGCAGTATTTAAGTATGATGATTCGCAATTTACACTTTTTCCTGTTTTGTGGTAAACGTGAGTTACTTTTCTAGGCTATGTTATGGTTTCATTAGCTAATTATTTTTTTAATAAACAGCTAAAGGTGAGTGAGGACAAGAGTAAGTACCACATTTGTCATTTGAACAATAGTTAATACTTAATATTATAATAGTGAGTAATCTAGTATTGAACGCAATAACTTAATGTAGATCAAAGTAATGCAAGTTTGCAATTAAGTAAACTAGTGCAGTGTAATAAACCATTAATTGTGTCGCGGTGATTTATGTCTGTCTGGCTGTCGACTCGTGCGCATGCGGTCATTATTTTACACCAGCGCGGTCCGTACTTGGGTTTAATAAATAAATAAATAATAAAGCATTTATTTTATAATAGGAGGCTGATATCGCAAAAATGAAAATAAATCTCGATTTGTAAAATTTTGTACATATACTCGTTGTCTGTCTACGATAGAGGCAGGCAAACGAGCAGCAGTTCATGTTATAGATTTTAGATTAGATTTAGATTTATTTATTCATCTATAAAGGAACATTTTATTGCGCCGTCATGTATGACATTTATTTATAAAAAAATGTAATGAACATGTGCATATCTCTTGACAAATGTTTTTAAAATGTTAACGAATTATTGGAATTGAATTTATAATGATTTGATGAATGTAGTTTTGAATGATTTTTTATTCATGTTTTTTTTTACTAATTGACATTTTGATATTGACAGAAAATTGCAATTAAATTGACATTAGGAGTTGATTTAACTAATTTTACCACCTGTACATTGTACATTTTAGCCACCATGTATTCTAGCAAATAAATAAATTGATTGATTAATTATACATTTCATAACACAAGCAGCTTACAAGGATATCATTTACCAGTAGGATCAATAATACGTTGCTGGTCTCTAAGAAAGACGTAGACTCGGTGCTTGAAGGCCACAAGGTCGTGCCGGCTCGAATAATCTAATTATATTTCTATCTCAATAAAATATCAATAGGAAAGTAGGATTAGGTATGAAAGATGCGGAGGCATATTGGCCCAAGCTAACTTATCAGTGTCAACTTGGACTATTTAAGCTAACTTATCAATAATTGCAGCTTAAGAGCGTCGGTGGCCGAGCGGTTACAGTATCCGACTCGTAAGCCAGAGGTCCCGGGTTCGAATCCCGCTCCGGCCATGTACCAATGACTGTTTTCGGAGTGATGTACATTAGTTGAATACTAACCGATGCTCTAACGGTGAGGGAAAACATCGTGATGAAACCTGCACATTCAGGCGACTGGATGTGTAACCATGATCCAATCTGGTCAGGTTCCCCTGGTAGCAGGGTCATGGAGGTCAGATGGCAGTCGCTCCACTGTAACTACCTGACCTGCCAAATCCTGGATCATGGTCAAGGCGGACCCCAGGCCCTCGAACGCGAGAGCATTACCGGGACATTAACGCCAAGATGATTATTATTTTTATCAACAGTTGCAGCTTCTCTGAAATGTACATCTCGACGTGAACTGTCATTTCGCACGAGCGATAATAGTTTTAACTATCTTTCTCATCTCGATTATTAGTTAGCGAGCGATTGAATATACTCCAAAACGGCACCAAGATTTTAATGCGATTTTCATTACCATTTAGATAATTTTTTCCAGAAGAGTTATGTGTATTGTAATAGAGAAAACCAAACAATACTCTGCGAAGCCGGGTCGGGTCGCCAGTTATTCATAACATTCAAATTATAGTATTCTTTAAAGCCTACAATTCCTAAATACAGCAATGAAGGGCCTTGTTGATATCACAAGTTTGCATTCACACTAAATTGGTCCCATTCTGTTGGAGGGTCCAATATGGAATGTAGGAGCTTTAACATCGACTATACCGGATCTGTGGAAACTGCAACTGACTGACTGACACTAAGTGACTGATAAAATTACTGGCCAGTGTAACTTAAGTGATTCTACTGGTAATAATTTTTTATTGACTTGCTGCACGACTACGTGTATATTATGTATGTAATTTAGAATTAGCACGCGATTTCATAAAAATTAAAACATTTTGGTGTAAATGTTTCGGTTGTGCGCTCGCGCACGAGGGCCTGGGGTTCGCCTTGACCATGATCCAGGATTTGGCAGATCAGAAAATTATAGTGGAGCGTTTGCTGTCTGAGCTCCGTGTGCCTGCTACTATTGGAACCTGACCAGATTGGATCATGCTTCTTTGTGATTTGATCACGATTTCTTTCTTCACTGTAAGAGCGTCGGGTAGAATTCAACTAATGTATATAACTCAGAAAAGAGTAATTGGTACATGGCCGCAGTGGGAATTGAACCCGGCACCTCCCGCTTACGAGTCGGATACCTTAACCACTCGGCCACTGACGTACCCTTGCACGCGATTTCATATATGCATAATATTCGGTTATGGCGTGTTTATTAGCGTTATTTGGTCATGTAAGAAGCTATATTCTTCACGATTGTCACAGAGTGCACTTTATGCATCGTGAAAATAAAAGGATCCCACGGGAAAGTCGAATGTTAGCAGAGTTTCGAAATGGATTTTGGTGAAAACCGCGTGGGGTACCCCTAAGTGAGGTAGGGTTAGAGTAGGGTAGGGTAGTGGTAGGGTAGAATAGAGTAAAGTATGGTAGTAGTAGGACAACGCGCGAACGAAGTCGCGGTGGGCCAACTAGTACTGTATAATTCTACATACTCCATTATAAAACGAATGAGTTGAATGTACAATAAGCTACACAGTTTGTAAACGCAAAGCGGGCGGTCACCTGACAAATAAAGCCTCTCGAGCCTGCGCAGGCGCAAAACGAAACTAACAATAGCCGTGGTCCCTGGCGATAGCATCTCGCACCGAAATTATAAGGTGCACTTGAAAATGTGGAATTACTAAGGGAATATCTGTATGAGCGAGTGTGGGATGAGGCGTGGAACTAGAGACGACGGTGCTGGATATGACTAAGTGGCTGTTGGAAATGTAAATATGTGGTGTTAATAAGTTAACACGGATAAAGGGCTCCCAATTTATTATTAGTATGAAGAATATCGACGTGATGTATTCTAAATTTCTACCACTGTCATGGCAGTGGCCGCTTTCCTTTTCAGGCGGACCTTTTGATAGTGTGCCTCCCAAAGTAATAAAAAAATATCATCATCATATCAACCGCAGGAAGTTTACTGCTGCACATAGACTTCCACACCGAGCGACGCTATGTCTCTTGCATCGATCGGTTCCTTACGACCGAAAAATAAAAACAACACGACATTATTTATTGTTTACAAGCAATAACCTACGGTGAATATAATATTTCAAAAGGTTTTCAGTTATGTATTCAAATAAAATACCCATGTTATTATGTTGGCAGATCTGATGACAGTGGGCTGCGACTAGTTCTAGTTTGTGGCGCTGTACTGCCAATATAATTACCATAGGTATTTAATCCTGCAAAAAGAATTCTATCTGTCACGGGTAAACTGTGTCTGTCACAAGCTGTTGATGGGGCGCGCTCATCTTGTTGGGTTTTAATTCCGCGTTGCAACCCAGCGTGTCTTTTGTTTTAACATAACGCCAACAAATTAGAATGAACGCCCGCCGCTCTAGTCAACAAACTGGAGATAAACTCTTAAATCGGGCCGGATTCTCGTAACGGGACACATAAAGTGCAATAAGCGATTGTTTGAGTAAGACATTCGAGATGCTCACGTACCAAAGTACTTAAATACTTGTGGGACTCGTTCAGTTTGAATTACCATTCTTTCAAGACGTCAAGTTTCCACAAGCATCGGCTTCCGAAAGCATTTGAATTTTAACAGTTTTGTTACGTAATTCGTATGTAATATTATTTGTATCGTAATTATGATATTCTTTGGGAGAATTTCCGTCGAAGTTAGTCGTCGGGCGGTACTTGAGGCTCTATCAAATAATAGCTCTATCAAACCTTTTGCTAGTGAGGAGATATTTTAAAACTTGACACTTCTTAAATTGTATTTACCAAACGTAACTTGCATATCGCTGGACGGCTTCATCTCATAGCGTGGGAGACTAATGTACAACTTATAAATTATGATCCTGACAGTATGTCTTCCCCGTTCATCAAGTCGTCTCATTTTTTATTGTGATATACTTGATCTGCTCTTTTCTTATTTGAAATCTACTACTATAGTAGAGGCCTATAGAGTTACAATAGCTGCTTTAAAGTTTCATCTTACCACATACTTGAAATCAAAAAGGTAAGAAATAGAGAAAAACTGCAAGATAATAGATAGTTTATGAAAACGTAGCTCCCGAATAATAGACAGCTTACTTGATATTGTAGGTAAGTAACCGTCTCCGTGCACAGTAAACAGTAATTCGGACCACCCATGTCCCAGAGAATGGTATCACACATCAGAACACAGCCCCTGAGAGCTATTTATATAAAGAAATAAACAATTTCATTACTAAACAAAACTACGGCTACGTATGAATGAAGGAGTGTGGGCAGCGTATCCGCCAACGATGCCCTTTCTACAACATGACAGAGGAAAGTACACTCTAAATCCAGCATATAAGATCTATACACAACAGAAAAACCCAGCGGATGTCATGAATGGGATAAAAATGGACCCTAAGAATGAACTGCTAAGGGTCAATTCATATTTGGAGAGATTCGATCAAATGTTATTAATAGTGTGACTTCGGAGACAGGTGGCAAAGCTTTAGGACAAACTGGATGTAATTGGTTACTACTGACATCATTATCGAAGATCTTCTATTGTGCCTAATTGGTACATATATTTTATACGAGGATTACGCAAAAAGAACAATATATTTTTTGGATCTCATAATTATATCATGTTGTCTAGCTTTTTCTCGAGATTTCGTTCATTGCCAAAAATAACATTTAATTATGGTATGCTAGTTTTTGCAACTTGGTCAGAATATAATTCGATAATTTTCGAAGAAAAAAGTACCCTTCCCCCATTGGCGTCTATCTTCTAGCTAAATTGTATTCAAATTGGTTCAGCGAATTATACGTGAAAATGCAACAGACTACAGACGACTAACAGGCAGACAGAAAATCATATGTAACTTACTACAGCAGCACTGCTATGCAGTTTGTCCACACACTGTGTACCAAATCAAATTTTCTAGGAATAGACTTCAACGCGCTTCAAATTTAACTTCATACTAATATTTTCTTTGTTTGTACTATTCTAGAAAAATTTACTATTGACATTATTATCGAAGACCTTCTATTGTGCCAAATTTGTATAATTATTTTATATAAAAAAAGTTTGTACAATACTTTTTTGAGTTTATCTTGTTGGCTAGCTTTTAGAGCACACTATGAAAAGAGTCGGTAATTTTTTTAATCAAGTCCCTGTCCTTCCCGCGGTTGCCGTCTATCTCCATGCTTAATTGTATCTAAATTGGTTCAGCGATTTCTGCGTGAAAACAGACAGAAAATCATATGAATTTTACTACAGCGGACAAACTGTATACTTGTAACTATACAGTTTGCTCACACATTGTGTACCAAAATACATTTTCTAAGTATAGACCTCAACGCGCTTCAAATTTCACTTTATACCCAATATTGTTTAACAAGCTTTTATTTAACTTGCATTGTTTGTAAGTATGTATGTGTATTCGGGACAAATCTTGTAAGCCCTTAATTTGACCCACTTACCGGCGTCCAATTGAGCTGAAATTTGGTACAGCTTTGTAACTTGGATGACAATGCATTAATATGGGACCATGGAGCTGGTCTGATGATGGAGTCGGAAGATGGTCATAGGAATTAATGAACGCAATAAGATAACTCCATCGTGTTTGGGTTATTTGGAATGGTCTTGATAAGTACTATTCTCTTAGGTGACATTCAAGGTGTGATGATGACGACGGAAGGTCGCCATAGAAACTACTGAACGCAACGAGATAAACCTATCGTGTTTAGCCTTTTGGAATGCTCTTGATGAGTACTGTACCCCAAGGATATTCCATCAAAAGCTGCGAGATAAAAGCTTGTCATTATGAAAAAATGTTTTTCATTTGGAACTTGTTATTTGTGCTATCACAAAATAATTTACTACTGACATCATTATCGAAGGTATTGTGCCTAATTAGTATAATAATTTAATAAATACAAATATTTTTCAATATGTACCATATTTTTTTTCTCTCATAGTTTGACTTGTTGAATAGCTTTCGGTCGAGATTTCGTTCGTTGCGTAAAATTATAGTAAATAATGGCTTGCTGGTTTTTGCAACTTTGTCCGAATAAAATTCAGTTATTTTCGGAACTAAAAAGTACCCAATGTCCTTTCCCCAGTTACAGTCTATCTCCTTGCTAAATTGTATTCAAATTGGTTTAGTGATTTATACGTGAGTTTTCACGTTATCATAACAGAACACATACCACTAACAGACAGACCGGGAATCATAAGTAACTTACTACTACTTGCACTACCATGTAGTTTGTCAACACTTTGTGTACCAGAACAGATTTTCTAAGAATAGATTTCAACGCGTTCCAATTTTAACTTCAATCCAATATTTTATTCTTATCATAAAATAAACATAATGTTACTATTAATCTTAGATCAAACCATTTTGGTTTTATCTAGGCTATTATTATTTTAAGCCGTCGCTGTCCCACTGCACTGAATGGCAAAGGCTCCCTACTCATCTTCCATTCCATGCGATCTATGGATTTACAAAAGGATCCTTGTCACTAGTGGGCTGGTCCTACTGCACCTCTATTTCACGTTTTGTGAGAGTCGAGGTATAATTTTGTAAATCTGATATTCGTATAATTCGTAATAAATACCAACATATCTTTGTTAAATAAGATTTGTTATATAAGAACTAGTTAAACTTGTAAGTAAGCAAGTGTGTAGTACAAAAATAAAAGTTGCCACTGCTGATAATAAAAATAAATAGCAAACAATTCTTTTGAGTGTAAGTATAAAATGGAAATATTTCTGAAATCGCCTTTTGAAGCCCTTTATTTTACACTACTCGATTGGTTTTTAGGGAAAAAGAAAGTCGATTTCGAAAGTCATAATATGGCACCTAAGATACGCCATTTTGAATTTTTTTTATATTTTAATTCGCCCTGTGTCCTACCTAACCGAGACGAATCTAACAACACCTCATATGTTAAAATTGAGCTAGAGCTGTAGTCCATGCCAAAGAAATAGACATACATACATACATAAGCTCGAAATACATAATCCTCCTTCTGTCGCAGTCGGGTAAAAATACAACTCATAATCCGCACGCAATAAGGATGGGACAGAACATGAAGTGTGGCCTTGTTGGCCGTATGGTGTCCAGCAGAGTAGAATAGAACCAACCCCTTACACTCATTGGTGTCGTACAAGGCGACTTATATTTTCGAGGCGAAAGATCTAGTCTCCGTGGGTTGGAAAATCGGCAGCAGCATTTTCCATTGTTATATTTATAATACTGCGATGTCCAACCCGCCTGCCAAGCATAGAGATTATGGCAATAGCCTCCCCTTTCGTGGAGAAGGCCCTTAGTCGACTGTTAGTCTTAGTAGATTTAGTGGACTGCTATGAGCTGTGATGATGATGAGAACATGAAGGTGGATTTATTTAGACAAGGTAGGTCCCTCCCATTATGAACGCTAATATTGCCTGCCACTCACCATCATGTAGCTTGATCCAGCCCATTTTACACACCGTCAAGTGACAAGACGTCATTCCAAACTGTCTATTTATGACATACGCTAGGCAAACAGGCAAGCGAGACACCTGATGGGAAGTGGCTGCTTAAAGACATTAGCAACACCAAGAGTATCGCCAATGTGTTGCACACCTCTAAAACATGTTGCTCTGGCAGCAAAAAGGCAAATGCCCCTCCACTGCCAAAGCCACGGTTCCTTACTCATCGGCAGAAACACAATACTATTTAAAAGAGTATTACTTAGCTGCAGTATTCTGTAAGGTGGAGGTACTTCCCCAGTTGGGTGGCTTCAATTCAAACGGGACACCCCGCTATGCCCTACCTCTCTTTTTTGATGAAGTGGCATGAAGGTGAGTTGGCAAAACACTAATTCAGACCTGAGCCGTCAATCGATTTACTACGAAAAGTTATCGTCCCTGTCTGAACTGTAACCCACCCATATACCTTAGCAGAAAGTGTGTTACCCTGGTCATAGTGTCACAAATTTATCCGACCCGGTGGCCAAAACTGAAACTAACTGTCACCATTTTGGAATGTCATGTCAATTTCACCAACAGCGACACTGTCACCGGGTCAGATAAGTTTATTTCCCTATAGAAGGATATTATTATGACCGAACGACGTCACAGAGGTTAGTGTTACCTACGGCTGCAACTGCCCACGCGCTTCCGCAACTTTCTTCAATAATACTGCCAATAAATATCGAGTAGGAAACGTAAGATATGTCTAAGCTTCACTTTACCATGTTATGATGACTGAGAACTACCAGATTAACAGAAATATGGGTTAGTAGATAGATAGATAAAGTCTTTATTGCACACAGAAATAACAAAAACAGATAATTTAACAAGTACATGGGCGGCTTGCACCAAATTCTTAAACGCATTTAAGTTCATACTTAAACAAAAAACTGAATGCTAAAAAACGTTAAGCGTCATTTTTAAACGTGTTTAGGAATTTGGTACAAGCGCGGCCTAAAAAGATACCTTATCCTTAAAAGTGGGAAACAAGAACGCACGTAGATATATTGCAACGCGGCAGAAGCAGAAAAGGCTTTATTACGCATACAGGCGGATCCCTCAGGCTTGACAGAATCCTACCACCTGTATTTCTCTAATGTATTGTAATTGTTATTTCGATTAATTTAGTAATAGTAAAATCAAATAAACTTGATAATGACACCAGGATATCGAAGACCGAGAGAAGTGGGCCAGGAAGAGTAGAAAGGCGGACCCCGGGTCTTCGCGTTCCGCGCGGGAGCGTAACTGGGACCTAGCGCCAAGATGATGAATAAACTTGGTAATGAAAAAAGTGAAGAAAAAGGAATAAAGAAGACAAAAGTGAAAATTATTTGTAATTTACATTTAAACAGCCCACTTTCTATTCATCCTTAACCTGTATCTGTAAATCTCCATCGTCAATAGATGGAATGTATACAAAATTAACATCAGACATTTTAATTAAGTTTCCATAGCCTTCCATGTTACCAACCGATTAGTTGAATATCTAATTAATGTTATTTGTTTTTGTTTAGACATTTCGTGTGTGGTTAATCGAAACGTTAAAGTTGTAATAAAATAACCCTACACATATATTCTTCGCAGCCAATAAAAGTTTTTACTCAATGAATACTTGGACCGCCTGTGGCTTAATATCTGTGATCGCCATTATTGAAACAAAACGTATTTTATAGTCACTTCATATAATAACATATTATAGGAGGAATTCCCGATATGTTCACTATAAATTGTCAGGATAACTCTTTGCACAACGGGTTTCTGTACAACGGAATGTTCCGAAGAACTGTTCCGGCACCGCACTTTTGTGTACTTATATTTTATTTCACATATGGGGTCATACCTCTACACCTACCCTATATCTACCCTACACCTACCCTATACCTACCTACCTTTTTTATTTCTTTCATACAAACCTTATCCTGATATTAACAAACACAAAAAAAAAAGAATAAGTCAAATAGGCGCCGTTCCGTTCAGAAGTTATGAGCCACTCCTTCCACACGCGTGTTGATACTCACACACTCCATATATCTACTGTTAGGTCTATGGTCTCTACTGAATTAAGCATCCACATTCGTATTCATCTCCTTCTTTGTGTGTTAGATGATTTTCATCCCTCCGCATTTTTTATCGCGTAGCGTGGCACGTCAACTTGATGAAAAGCAGCCATTGTCATCCAAGACATCGGCAACCTAAAGGAAGCGGATACCAGTCTTCCGGCCGCATCCGTAGACATGCCTAATGAAGAACCCCAAGTTATAGTACAAGGGAAAGACTTCGGTAGAAAGATAATTCTACATCTTGCATTTTAACCTATATATGGGGTCGTTGTTGACCCGCAACACCAAGTTTTAGAAATGTCCATACCACGCTAGCATATTGCTCCTCATCTTTGCCGTCGCTGGCGCTACTTTCAAACTTCACAACATTGTCATTTCTGTCGCAAAGTACAGTGCAACAACATTAGTGCATGACCACATTTAGAATTATATTCCTTTGCACTGCTGTGCAGTTGTTTAATAGTTTTTATAGCATTTTGTAATTAAATTTATATTTAAAAAATACTTTGGGGCCATAAGGGACAGCGAATGCTCCTTTCTTTTAGCAAACTAATTCTGGCTAAAGATGCACCAAATACCGTGAATGTTGCAGTAG
Source organism: Blastobasis adustella (assembly GCA_907269095.1). Classification (NCBI taxonomy): domain Eukaryota; kingdom Metazoa; phylum Arthropoda; class Insecta; order Lepidoptera; family Blastobasidae; genus Blastobasis; species Blastobasis adustella. The sequence continues at coordinate 12,539,818 of OU026130.1, forward strand.
CGGCAAAGGAAAATTTTCTTGAAGTGGTAAAGCACTTCTTCTCTTGTACTGTATGTCTGTCATTATCGTCATCGTCTTGGCGTTAATGTCCCTGTTGTGCTCTCGCGCACATGGGCGCGGGGTCCACCTTGACCACGATCCAGGATTTGGCAGATCAGGTAATTACAGTGGAGCGACTACCATCTGACCTCTGTGCTTGAATGTGCAGGTTCCATCCCGATGTTTTCCCCCACCGTAAAAACGTCGGTTCTTGTACTGTACGTCTGTACGGGCTTTAATTGTGAAGCTGTCCTCCCGCAGAGCTTTAAGACAAAGCCCTTAAATCTCAGCAATCGCAGCTTGGACGGCGCGCTATCGTCGCACGTGGATCTCCTACATGACGTTGTGAGAGCCTTGGGAAGCGGCTTTTATTAAATTTTGTTTGGAGTGACGTGGTGATACAGTGGTTTGATTCTGTTGGTTTATTTGATGGGTGAGTTTTTTTTAATTTATTCATTTGTATGGTGTCTATATGTATGAAAAAGGGACAGGAATATTCTACACTTCAACTACACTTTTAAATATGTATGCTAATGCTGTTGTTGTAACGACTTAAGTTCTAAAATTAATATAAACAGTTATGGACGTCTTGAAAAAAATGATGTATAGAAATGTGCAAATAAAAAGTGTTATGGGGACTTAAATCATTTTTTCCTACCTATTTTTGAAATTATGACATGTATATAGTAAAAATAATCCTTTTACAAGTAAGATTTCTTTTTAGGTGCGTATTTAATGCTGTTCCATTTTAATAGATTCTATCTAACTCAAGTATGGTGTAACCATGACATTGTGTATGTAATTACATTCCACACGTATTTTGCACCTTAATAAAATATCACATATTTCTTGCCCATTAATAAAATTTCAATCAACGGTTTTAGAACCACCTCACAAGTCCACAATTTCCCTGAGACACAGCAAAACATCTGACAGAACACGACTTTGTATTGATAATGTACCAGTAAACACATCGTAAGTGACCATTTTCGCTATCGTGTCGCATAAAAACTCTGCATTAAACGTAACCTATGGTGCCTATTATTTGCGAGTATTTGGTTTCACACCGCGCCGCCATAGGGGTTTATTTTTATTCGTGCGCTTGCGCATAAAATCGTCTGCAATCCGCGACCGCTTCAATAACAACAGCTACAACAAAGAATCCCTGAGGACATAAAAAATAATAAAACCTCATAAAGAAGTAAAAAGTAGAGTTAAAGAAAGAAAAGTAAAGTTTTACAGCCAGTAACAAAATGTTTTGGTACCATTTCGTAAATGTCTTCAAATTGCAGCGTCCACTGCTGACTGTATTTTAAATTGGTACTGGATTAATCTATTTAAACACTCCGTGAGAAATTATGAGGTTGGGTAGTTTTGCTTAGGACGAATGTGGCAGGGCATAGGTATGGTTTTAGTAGTCAACTCTTGCTTTTTATTGCCTAGGGAGGCACACCGGCCAGGAAACCTGCAATCTCACAATAAATAAGCTGTTTGAAATGCAAATTGTGTTGTTGTGCAATAAAGTGTATAAATCAATCAATGTTTTAAGAAATTTATAAAATCTTAGTTTAGAGAAAAAGTGTTTTTCTAGTGCCAAGTATCAAGTATAGGTAGATCCAGTAATCATTATCATCATCACACTGCTCTAAAATGCGTATTCAAAAGGGCTCCAAATCGGTCGCTCATGTATGGTCTGCTATGAAAGGTCTTTCACTCCCGAACCTTCAGTAGCCTCTTTATTGGCTGACTTCCCATCTATGAGTGTACATCATTTTACATCGTTACCACGTACGGGGAACTTGACAAGTTGACGAGTTAATCCGAGGACACGGCACGGTTGCATACGAAGTAACTAAGACCATTTCATTAACCATTTAGATTATAGATAGACCTATAGATGCACTAACCCCTCAAAATCTTAAATAAAAGTCTTAGATCGGAAATTGGCAGCCTGCGATCTACTGCTTAATATATCAATTGATAATGACTGATGTTGGTGAATGATGAAAGTCTGTATTGCTTAGATTTTTCGGTTGCATTGTTATGATTGACAAGTCTCAATGTTTGCGATTAATCAGTTATGTACCTAATAAAGCAACCATTTAGGTACATATTAGACAAACCGCAGTATTAAAGCAGTAAATACAGAAAGTACTAGTAAACACTACAATACCAACACTTTCTAACGCGTACTCCCTTTCCATTCAGATATCGAAATCCGAACGGGAGGCTCCATCGATAAATCCGAGTTGTGTCGCAAGGCACTGGATGCATACATCAACCGCTAGATTGGGGAGCTTGCATGCGTCACAGGCTAGTTTACCGGCACCCAAAGGCCGGGTTTATGAATGGGCGGCTCAATGCAACCGGGCCCCATAACTTAGCTGCGACGTATCAGCGGGCCCACAGCCATAACTCACGTTGCGAAATCGCAGGTTAAAACGCCGCTAATCCTTTGTGAAACTCGCCTTCGAGGGCCCACCCTGCCTATAGATGCGTAAATTAGTGTATTCTCCACTTCGACGCGATTTCTCTCATAGTATTGGTGATTGAGAAATCGAGGATGAACGGAATATTGTTTAATTGCAAATTGGTCATCCTCTAAGTGCAACAAAGGGATTTCTTGTCAACTCCAGTATCTAACGTCATAGAAATTATTAATCTAGACTCCCTGATATTTATTAAATCTTTAAAAAAATTACAACTACCTATATTTTTTATCAATCATTCGTTGAAACGTCATCATCATAATATAATACATACATAAAGCTCACGCCTGTGTCCCACAGGTGGGGTAGGCAGAGACTATGGACCGCCACTTTGCTTTGTCCTGACATAACTCCCTAATAATATGATCCAAAACCAATATGTACAAAAAGTTTACTTTTGATTATATGTTTACTTAGTCTACGTTATTTACTACTATTTAATTTAACTTACTCCCAAGCGCTGCGTTATGAATCCAACCTCTATAAACAACATTTCCACCCAAAACCTTCACATCCCAGTGCAAATTAATACAAAAAGGAGCCATTGCATGTGCGTAAGTGAACGTTCAAACCCATCTCCTAAACCTGTCGGCTTTGCTCGTCCTTTGGCCTTACGCAAACACTCGAAGGACCACAGTGGGACCCATGTAGCTATAAACAATTTAACAGCGCCAATAGGCATAAAATCGGAAACATTTCTACTGAGTTGTTGGTACAAAATTTTATGAGCCCGCTCCGTAGATAGCGCTTTCTTCAGCCGCAGTGGACAGTTATACTTGTTTACAGCGCTTTGTATTACATCCAGACGCTAATGGTGGCGGCCCAAGGAGTTTGCGAGGGGGTTCAGGGCGTTTTGGTACTTTGATTTTTTAAATGTAGTGGTATGACTATGCTATCATAATTATATTATAAACTAGCGAACCACCCCGGCTTCGCACTAGTGGTTTCGGTTTTTCCCTATTACAATGTGCATGTATTACACAATTATATAAAAATCGCATACGTCTCCTAAATTTTAAGCACTTTACGAAGAGCACTAATCGAAGAACTCAGCAACACCATATCGTCATAGTTGCTAATACCTACATACACCATTATGATTGCAGCTGTACGCTTTTCAATAAACTTCCTGCAACGTTAGATTTCATGGAATTATCGTTCTTCAGCGGTGTTCCACGGCATTGGGCACTTCAAGAATCGAGCCTTTCTTATAGGCTGGCAAAGCACTCGCGCAGTAACCAGCTCGCTAGCCTCTCTACTATGTACTTATATAAAAATGTCCTAACAAACTACCTAAATGAAATAGAATTGTCACCTGTAATTAAAAGAGTCGAAAGAGTTATGGGCTAAAACCGTTACAGTTTGGTCACCCAATTCTTAGGAACGACGTCGCGGCAGACCTAAGATAAGGTGGACAGATGAGCTGTGGACCTTTAAAAGTGACTGCCAGACAATGGTATTTGATCGCGAAGAGTGCAAGAATCGGGGGGAGGCCTTTGCCCAGTAGTAAAATGATTCAGGCTAATAAAATAATAATTTAAAGAAGAATTTTGGCCCCCCCGAACCACCAGAAGTGTTCCTCTACGAGCTCTAGCACTTGAAGAGTCTCGAGCCGAAGCTGCCATTAGGCCGACCAGAACGGGCTCCCATTGTGAGATGTACAAAAGAGGGGGAAATATGTCAGTGTTCCACAGCGCGTAAAGCGCGTTGAGCACTTGATATTATAATCTGGTCGGTTGACCATTCGCGATTGCTGGAGTATTTATCGTAGTCACTTGGAGATAAGTTGTTTTAGTAAAAAGCATTGGCGATTTGCTGATTTTAATTTGTTATTTTATAACGTTGTGCTACACCATTATGTTGTTTTACGCACCAAAAAATTTGGAAATTCAGAAAAATTACGCTGTCGGGAAATTTTGTAGTTGGACCGCAGTACACGTTAGATTCAAAATAATCTGAGGTAGGTACTATTATTGATTTGATTTGAATTTTTCAATGTTCAGTTTTCTACCTATTCGCGATTTTACACAATCTGGATTCCGCACAACTGTTATTTATCATATTCTACATTCCACACAGTCTTTAATTTTACACGAATATTTTTATCTGGAAGTGTGAAGTATAGAATAGTGACGTGGTCAGGGTGAAACGCAAATAATAGTGTAATAATTTTACGTTCTTTAGTGTAATAATTTTAAATACCAGACTTAGACGCAACCTATATCAAGTCTCCCACTGATTCACAAAGGAATGCACCTCAGGATACGTTAATAATCGAAATACTAAACTTTCAAAAACGAACAAGCTGATCGTTTTTGAAAGGAATTGGCCCCATGACGTCATAATTTGAGAGCTCATCATCAGAATTCTTGTTAAATATCTGACTCACTGTTTCGCCCTGAGAAAAGTTTGGAACAACAAAAAAGTAAAAGTACTTTCTTTGTACAGAGGCATGCGAAACTGAAGCGCAGAGCTTTTTCACACACGCCGACGTCGACGATTCGATCGTCGTTATAAGTAGTTAATTGTTAATTATTAGGCAATTTACAAACAAAAATCCAAATAAAAAAATTATAATTATTTTTAAGCTGTTCTCCAAGAAATAAATAAATATGTTTTGGACCCCAAAGCAAAGCTTGTGTTACTTTTTCCCTTCCTTTTCTTATCCTAAATAAACTAAAATATATGTCTCAGCTCTCCAGAAAAGGGATAGGATAGGTAGGTGTCTCGCTGGATGGCCGGTGACTCTACGCCTTCTGTTCATTAGTAATATCGACCTGGTGCTTAATTAGTTCCTGGATCTTGGGTGCGAAAAAGCAAAGACATCGGTTTTCGGATTCATAAATTGTTTTGCAAGAGCACAAGACTACTTGAACATAGTCAAAGCTTTCTTGTCAAGGCAAACAAAATCGTCGCGGAAGTCGTTTTTCAGGCAGAGCACGTCTTCTGAATTAAAAATGAACTTCGTTCAGCTGAACTTCTAGAAGCTCCATCAACCTAGTGGAACTTCCATATTTACAGGGTCTCTATACCCTCTGGACAAAGACGACTACTAGTGGTTGAGTAGGGTATTTAAAATAAAACTGCAAATTGTCAAAACAATCAGCCCAGTATATAGATACCGGAAAATCAACGTTTTTTTATAGTTGTCGAGATATGACAATTCATGTTGTCGATTAAGTGTTAGAAAAAGTAGTTTTCTTGTTTTATGTCTCATTAAAGAATAAGCTATTTTACGACACTGCTGAGTAGCAGTCTTAAACAGGGTTTCGTTATTAGAGGCTTAGGTCAGCCTGTATCATACTAAAATTCAATGGCTTGTACTCTTCACCAAGACCTCAAAAAATGGATGCAGGCGTATCGGAAGGCATAAATTTCAACAGGAGTTAACCCTAAGCTAATTTACTCGAGCAATCGCCACGTATAAAGCCCTCCGGTGCCTTATTTCGGCGCACGCACATGATTCATATCGCGAAAGGCTTGAAATTTAAGATAACACGTTGCGGACTGTCGATTAGCGGGCGTGGTGCAACCGCCGCAACGGTATAGCGCAGTGGTTCCCAACATGTTATCAAGGCATCGCGGCGTTATTCTAAGGGCACGCTTGCTCTTGAATATTCACACTAAGGTCATTAATATATACACTTTTGAAAGGCTGTTGAAAAAATAGTCTAGACTATATAAAGCCTAGTATAGGTACTCAAATATTTCCTAAGCTACTTTTTTTTATGTTGTACGGCAGACAATCAGGCAAGCGGGCCAGCTGATGGAAAGTGGTCATCGTCGCGGAGCGCTATCAATGCGTTTCCACTGAACTGATTTCAATGATAAGCTTTTCGTAATAATCTCGATTAAACTGCTTTTCTGTTAAATAAACTCACATCAAAATTGGTCTATCCTTTCGCGAGCTGTGATGCCTCCGACATACACACCCAACACACGTGAAAATTACATAATTCGTCTTGTTGCGTGGGGTGTTAAAAAAGATTGGGAACCCCTGTTCTAGTGCATTAATGTTTATGAATCTTTCGTTAAAGTGAACACATTAAGTGGCATCGGAATTCGTCCTGCGGCACAGTTTTGTGACGTGACGTGATGCGAGACTCATTATTGGGACAACTCCTTAATGGGGTTTCAGTCTGGGTCACTCTTGCTTGACCTGAATGGCAAATCGGAGCTTTTGTATTTGTTATCAGGAACGGCAAAGTATAAAAATGTGAGGATATTGGACATTTTTTTGCGCCCAAGTCAACCATACCTGTTCATGGTCGCCCTGCTGACAGACGGACGAGGCACCTATGAATCGGCTTTTTAACGAGTATCAGATGGTAGTCTCTGCACGTAAAAATCCAAGAGACGCAACATAAGAAGACTCCGTCTTCTTGTCATACTACTAGAGCAGACCAGGGTTAAGATGGACCACTAGGCTATGATCGATGATTGTTATACACTAGTGGACTCGGTGCCACTTCGTTCTCGTGCACCAGCTTTACTCCTATCTACCCTTTTTTTCTTGCTTATAAACCTTCCTATTGAACCACTCTATCTATTATTGAAAACCGCATTACAATTTGTTGCGTTGTTAATATATAGGTACATAGGAAAAGACAGCGGGAAGCGATTTTGTTTTAAGCTACGTATATATAGATAATATAGCTCAAATCACCAAAGACTAAATTTAATCAAAAATTACTCTTCGGAATCACACGAACTCTCAGTCAGACCATTAGCTGCCGATTGGCACAAAATTAACACTCCAAATGACATCGAGGTCAAAATGATCGACTCATAACTGAAAACAGGGTTAATGTGTTACAATTTAAGACCATTATGCCCCTTATTTGGCGGTACGAATGTCGTCTTTAAGCAAAAGTAATGACACCAATGACGGTAGCGACTGTTGATTGTAAATTAAGGGGACTTAACATTAATTCGGTAAAGTGTAACACGACTTCGAGCCGGTGAATGCAATAGGTATGAAGCTAAGCGATATGAAAGGCAGATAGACAACCTTATAAAAAGTGAGGTATTGAATTGTGGAGTGTTGCTTTCGATGGTTCCCAAAAGATGTGACAGCCGATCTAAATTGTTGACACGTGTAGGAAACCATTCGAGTATGTACATAAAATTGTTGATACTGAGTTATCTAGTTTTGTTAAAAGTACTTCGGATATATAGGGTGACTTCGCAGTTTATTTTGTCCTACATACCCGGAGTGGCAGAGAATGTGTTAAGGACTGTGATTGCCTTCATTAGGTACAAGATTTCGAATGTACTCGATACCGTACGTCGATGCATCGATTCACACCGCTCAGACACTCGGCCGGGATGCGTCACTTTTAATTGTTCCCCAAAAGGTGTGACCGTTACCGAGTTCGATTTAGGTTCTTAATTAACGGTATTCTCATAACGGAGGGTGATCGGGAAGATTTAAGGCCAAGTTAAATTAAATCGGTTCATATGACGTTATTATGCCAGCCGGATGAGATGAAGTGTCTTTGTTCACAAACGAAAGTAATCCACTAACAGATTTCGTTTACTCACATTGTAGTTCCATTTACTTAAGAATAAAGTTACTAAAAACTGTGATTTAAGTTGACAAAAGGAATTAACGCAATACCGTACTATAATAGTATAGTGCAATTGCCAGATCTGCCAAATACTGGATCATGGTCAAGGCGGACCCCAGGCCCTGGCGCGCGAGAGTACAACCGGGACATTAACGCCAAGATGATTATTTACTATGAAAATTACAAGTATAACACAATTTCATCATTATAAGTAAGATGAAGCCAATATTCGCCTATCAACTATTGAAATATTATTATGTGTTTGCCTTGAGCCCCTCTAAACAAAACAATTCGTAACATCACAATAAAAGTAAACCACAAAAAACATATTCTAAAATGGTTAAATAGACTAACAGTACAAAATAGACGATTTTACTGTGCCAACAGTCTAAAAATACATCACCACTTTTTACGTCACTCAAGTAGATACTCGCCCATCAAATCAAGTACCTACACTCGCCCACAAAAAGCTAGTTACGTACAGTAGCCAAGAAAAGTAGTTGAATAGTCAATAAATGGTGAATGTGTGTGGGCGGGGCTACTGCTTCGGGCTTCGGCCATTCACGGCGGAACCACAAACCACTACTGGAGGAACTTCCGACGGCGCCTGCGCAGACGCGCCTCACTGAACAAAAGTCTATACTTCAAATGCAGGAAAATTACATTAGCACGAAGTATTTAGCCACGAAAATAGAGGCCAGATTTTTTAAGACAAGTCTATAGGTATTTCGTCTTTTGCAATGTAAGTACTATGCAGAAAAATTTGATTAGCACGAAGTACTTAGCCACGAAGATTGAGGCGTTGTAATAGCGAACTAATTTTTGTTGTTAGATATGGCAACAAAATGCGCGATATGAGACGCCGTTATTGAATGCTTGATGCTAATAACATTTTGCATTGACAAAGGCTTTAAGACAACTTGTTTTACGGTGGGATTACTCCAAGTGAATTCTGAAACAATGCTCATTCGGTTGGTATAGCGTAAGTATGTGTAATGTATTTTTTGAATTTGTTATTGTAAAGGTTGACACTATCTTTCATAAATTTATATTATTAATATTATACTAATGAATTTAAAAGGCTGCAAAATGAGATAATAAATAAATCATATATACAGGTAAAGCATTTGCTTATTATTCTGTCATTGTTTCAAGCATTCCTAAAATGCTTGCTGGCGTGGTGTAAAAAAAAATAGATAATATCTACGTCTCAATTTGTCTAAGCATATCAAAAGAGCTATGCTCGGAGTATGACGGAGTTTAGAGGCGCGTTTTAGATGACGTTTTCGGCTTAGGGCCTCAGCGTTTACAATAAAAATAATAACCACTAAATAGTGGCAATAGTAGCCTTGTGGTGTCCGGCAGAGTAGAATAGCACCAACCCCTTACACTCGTGGGTATCGTACAAGGCGAGTAACGTTTTCGAGGCACAAGATCTAGAGTCTCTATAGACTGGAGCACTCTCCAGTCAGTTGCCCACTGGCAGTAGTGTTTACCATTGTTATATTTATCACACTGCGATCTCCTACCCGCCTACCGAGCGTGGAGATTATGGCAATATCATCCCCTTTCGTGGGAGAGGCCCTAAATTCTGCAGTGGACTGATATGGGCTGTGATGATGAGTTCCAATATTGCATTTGTTGATCCTGTCTATAGTATGTGCGCAACTAGGTGGCTGCGCGTAACCAGCGCAATTAATGAAAAAATAATGCGGAAAGTGGCTTCGTTATCTTTTGAATTTGTGTATGATTATAATTTCTAATATTTACTCCATACTTGAAGAGGTATATTACGTAAGCGACGTACCTGTGGCTTCAAGTGTAAACTGAATACTAAAGGAAGATTTTGTACCTAAGCAAAGGTTAACAACGCCATGCATGATTCGCTGTTTGATACCAAAACTTATAAGGACACAAATCTAAAACTATGTATTAAGTAAAACAAATTATGTCAGTTTTCCAATCCACAAGACCACGAACGCACGTAAGAGGATTAAGATATTCCGAATCGATAAATATTAGTTCTTTGCATAGTCAAATTGATTATTTAATTAACTTTCACTGTCGATGTTCACTTGATTCCCATACCACTGATGTCATTGAGGCTATATCGCCTCAAAATGATTTGTGTCAAGATTAATTTACGCGGACGTTTTTATGGACACCAATAAAGTTTATGCTTAATGCAGCGATAAAGGACTCTAAACAGCTAGGCTTTAGTGTTAGAGGCGAATTTGATTATGCCTAATAAAATGACCAGTAGTTAAGTGTTGTGGCTGCGGAGTAGGTGAGACTTGGCTGTACTTGGCTTGCTACTTAAGCTTTAATTAGCGAGGCGGTGTCATCGAGATACCGCGCGATTTGAACAATTATATTTCTATGACCGTCGACGTACAAAATATACTGTGGCGATCCCAAATGAATGGGATAAGGGCAGGCAAATGATGACGATGATGACCATCGACGTGTAAATTGCATTACCTATCAGATTTTTTTACTCGAACTTTCGACCATCTCTTTGTGATGGTGTTAATGTTGCTACTGACATACATGAAATATGTTGACTTATATTTTGTCTTCGAGCTAAATGTCGCAAACTGAGAACTACAATAAGTGGGCGTACAAGAAGAGGGAAAATGGGTATATTATAACCAAAGTGGGACTAATTGAAAATTGGGGCTCCTGTCCCGCCATTGACGCGCCAACTATATACTGAGATCAGTAGTAGGCCCTACGTCAAATAGGCGTAAGATTGACGAATTGCGCAAAACGCCCGGCGGCATCGAATCTAGCTCCCACACTGAAACAAACAAATTGGATATGTCAATCCGGTCGAACTAAAATTTTGATAATTCGTAATTTCCCAGTGAATGCAACCGTAATAATAGCAGCATTTGATAGAGGTGCTGCCAATCTAGATTGGGCAACCAACCGGAAGACGCCCACTGCTGGGCATTGGCCTCCTCCAGACACTTACTTGAATTGCCTACAGTATTTCCGTCTTCTGGGTGTTTCTAGCTAAATTGATTGGTATCTTCATATTGGTTCAAAAAGCAAAAGATGGGGTAAGCAACACGATAGTTATTGGTATTGGCTGTTAAAACGTTCAGTAGGCTACGGTAACTGCCTACTATTTTTTAAAATATGACTCGAAAGATCAGAAGCTCGTTATAAGATACTAGTATTATGGCGATTTCTTTCGTGCAGAGATTTCAAGCAGAGGGAAATACACACTCCTTGAATTATTTTTTCATTCGGTACCTAAATTGAGATTTGTTTTTGATTCACTAATAGACTCTACATAATCATTCCAACTGACTGCGATTAAAGAATCCAAAAATAAAGACCAATAAAGTCACGGCTTCCGTGATAACATTCGGTGCAATAACAATTTAAAGAGGCATCAATTTGGCGATCCGCGTGGCGCTCATCGTTTAACACCCGGCTTCATAAGGATAATCCCCGGCAGTTCCGCGGCCGTATTGCTCACAAAACCGGTGGGTCCGTCACAAAGAACATATTTCAAAGCCAAAGTATCCGAAGCTAAATCAGCTCTCAACAATATAAATTTCGCATTGGCACATATCGGCCCAGTCATAAATATCGGACGCCTTTTTGTTTCCACCAAACATTTTTATGTGGACAAGCTCAAAAAAATACTTCCCAAATAACTCCGGGGGTATATAAATAAGGCGGTGTGGTAGTAAATGTCAATAATATGCAAAATAATGAATGGTAATATTCGGTCGGATTTCTTGATTTGTGAGCGGCTCTTCAAAGACTAGCCGCCGGCGACGGAGCGTTGGCGCTTCGCTATGCGCTCTCTATACTGATATCTAGCGGCCCTTACATCATCAGGTATTTTGTAGTAATTCGGGTTGACAAATCGTTATTTTCTTCCATGTTTATTGTTATTAATACTTAAGCTGGTTTATCCAGTTTAAGACAGTACATTGACAGAAATATGTAGGTATTTTTGAAATTGAAATCATTATTCATTGGCGCTTACAGAATTTATCTGGACTAAGTATTATTTTCTGTGAAGAGTACTTAGGTAGTAGTATTTTTATCATGGTATATTATTACTGCGTAATCACTTGATTAGGTAATAATGGCCATGGCAATATTAGAAACACTAGCGGCCAGAGCTAAATTGGACCAATTTATTTTGGGTCGTTTTTTTAAGTAGGCTTTTCAAATGGAAAATAATTCAAAGCAAATAAATAAGTATTTATTTCTCCTTCTAAATTAGTGAAAGTGGTACTTTATTTTTTATTACTTTACTAGTGCACTAAACGGGTCGTCAAACAACCTAAGGAAAGTTGTGTCATTGAAAGGGACATTAGTTGCGTTCTCTATAAATGTCATCATTAATCATGCTAAGCTCGTCTACAGTTTTATTCGTAGGTAAGTATTTGTACGTATCATAAAGTAAGGCTTTGTTTAAAATAATGAGCTAATGTGACGTCCAGGGGCCCTATTTTTGAACCGCTCGCATCCACGCAAGCGCTCGCGTGAGCTACCTATCTTTTTCACACTTGTGCTAAGTTGCTAGATATAGAAAAGACAGACATTAGAAGGCGAGCGCTCCCGTGGATGCGAGCGGTTCAAAAATAGGTCCCCAGATCCGTACGGATAATACATGCAAGCATACAACGCATATGGCGTTGGCACGTTGATAATGTTGCAATCATAGAGTTAGTGTCTAGGTATACTAACTTTATGGTTGCACTCATCTAAGTACCGGTCATCACTGCAATAACAGAATTGTGTATAACAGCTATAGAGTATGGTCGTGCAGACTCTGGGTTTAGACAGGTCCTTATTAGGATTAAAGTTAGGCTTAATGTCTGGTAGGTTGTATGTACCCCGTGACGGTTAATTCTAATATGTAAATTGCTGATAAAATTGGCATCCTTATAATATTATACTTCAAGAAAGTAATTTACCTTGAATAGTAATTTCAAATATGTAAAAGTTTTTACATAATAAATTAAATTTTCGTTAAAATAAACCATATTAAAATTGCACGGAATTTAAAATTAGCATAAAATCTTAAATCCCGTGTAACTTTGAAGCGAATTCTTTAAACGAACATCTTACAAACCACAGCAAGATATAGGTTTCTGGATTATGTCTACAAAATTGTATTACCTATGATAGCGTAAAATTCAAAATATGAACAAACTACGTTTGTATGGAACGCTCACGGGGGATACTCCTTTTAATTGAAAAAGGTTGTCCAATAGTTGACTACACTGGACTGACTGCAGACTCGCGTTAACAAATGACATCACCACACTCTCGAACTAACGCCACTGGAACTTACACTACAAATATTTAGACAGAAATTTTGTTAGATACTTCTGCACTTGCATTTTGCACCTTAGTGTCAAAACACGGTGTCTCTTTTGTTCACGACTGTAGATCCTGGCTGGCCAGTTGATTAAGTTTCAGGTCAGAAACGAGGTTTAGCTTTCAAAAAACTTCGGAGGTACCCCTATTTATACTAAGCCAAGTTCGCATTGGCTTGCGAGACACCAACTCGAACGATTTCGCCGCCTCGTCGACGCATTGATTTGAACAAGGCTTTAGTCTCGCACGGACCAGGCGCGCCCACACGCAGTCGGCCCGACTGACACTGTTTATTATTTTTATTATACCTATCTCTCGTCTAGTTACAGCAAGAGTAGTAAGTAGTAATTAATTCCTACACACTTTCTAGTCTCGGCACACATCACTTGCCTCGGATTCGGTCGGCGGCATATATACCTACTTAGCTCGTGAAGGATTAAGTTTAATAGGGCTGTTGCCTCATTGGTGTTGTTTTTTTTATTTCGCACTCTCGCTGTGAAGCTTTGTAATAGGTCACGAGAGCCATAATGTTTATTGCTCCCTTTTGAAAGTGAAAATTGTTGTTAGCTTCACTTTAGTCATAATCCTTCGGTTATGTAATATTTTATTGAAAGTAGATTTTTGTATTATGACACGACCACACCTAGTAGCAACCTATTTGTGTTCAATATTGATCCATATAAAGAAAAACCGTGTTTATGTGAAAAAATACGTTTTTTTTTTTTTAAAGTAGGTAATACACTACAAGTAGTAGGGACCAATAAACAAGTGACTTACTTAACTTGATTTATTCAAATATTAGTACTGTTGTAGTATTATGTCCTTTCCAAATCGATTGCCTTTAAAAGGCTGCTTTTGTCGATAATGGCACCTCTTGATATTTATAGTATTGATTGTTCTAGATGAAACCAAGTTTGATCTAAGGTGTTACTTATCTCTCCTGCAATCAAAAATGTATATAGCTCATTCTCACTAAATGTGCTTTACCTCTCAGTAAAATTTCGCAATGTCAACGGTGACAAGGACAGCCGGATGCTATAGGAGTGGAGTGCGAAAGGGACGGCGGAGGTGTGAACAGGATGTGGGATCAGGATGTGCGGGGTGACGCCTGTAATCGCCCTAATTGACAGCGATTATTGACTGAAGCAGGGGTGGCGAACTTGCGGCACAGATTTTGGATGAAGTAAAATTGATACCGCATGGTATGGAGGACCTACCGTATCTATGTAAATGTAATAAAGTTTAAATACACATAGTATTCCTTTGTTTGAATTTCGTTAATCACAAAAAAGTGATTAGCGAACGAAGTTGCAAGTGGAAAAGGGATTACTCATAAATAGAATTGAAGAATGTAGAATGAGCGAGTGATATTTGTCAGAACCGTAGCAAGTGGAACAATGTGGTCTTTGCTTACTTTGGATAACCCTCAATAAATAAATAAATAATACCGTCCCGTCCAAACAAATTCCGTCCCGGGGCCCTAACTACTCAACCAGTCTTTGAGTCCCCAGCGGAAAACCGTGGTCAACCTCACTTCGCCAACGGTATGGAGGAACACCTATACGAGTGGCGAGCTCATTGCGGTGCTGAAGTTCGACTAACTTTAAAGTACAAAACGTACACCCATCCAGTTCTTGAACATTGCGAGGATTACTTAACCTTTGACTGATAACCAATGTTAAGTAATAAAAACATAGATTAAAAAGGGAGTGAAAACCGTAGGCGACAACGGGCGCTTATGCAGCTTTCGGACTACGTACTTGTATTCCATACAGTTTGTGTCAGTTTCAGCGGTTTGTATTTCAAATTTATTGTAATATTTTTACTTGTGCAATATCACTGTCTGGAGAAAACGTAACGTAGTTTTGAATAATCACCAGTTTTTAGGCAAATATGATAAAAAAAAAATTGTTTTGCTCACGATTGAAAATGTTCGCCATCCCCTGAATACGAACATGAGATCATTCCCAGTACGCCTATCGGCCCACACCTGAATCAGGGATATGCCAACACCCTTTGATATAAGGTTTACCTTTAGCTATGTTTTGGTTTATAGCTTATAACGACTCGCCCTGGCTTCGCACATGTGTATTAGAGGTTAATTTATTTAAAACATTATTGCACAGTAACACAGTTGGCGGACTTAAAGCCATTAAGGCTTTATCTTCCAGTCAACCAGTACACCATGCAGAAAGTGAGTAGTAGGTGCTTTATAAAACGTGATGATAGATTGTAATTAAACTAAATACAATACTAACTACAGCTACGTTTCTCTACATTATTATTAAAAATGCCGTTTTGACATCTAACTGATCAATTTCCAGATTACATTCAGCAGCTATAGCAAATAGCATTCTTTTTGTGGAATATCGAACTACTGGAGCAAAAGTTTCTGGATAATCAATCCCATATATCCCGTTTCTTTCTAATTTGCTATAATGCAAAGGTAAGCCTATCACACAAAAATTTTAAGATGACTAACATCTACCTTTTCGTGGGTCCATTTTTCTTCATTTGTTGCACCCATGACAGCCTTAGTTGGTGTTTTGTTTTTGATGTATACTGCAGTTTGGACAGCTTCAGCACAAAATCGCTTGGATAAGCCTGCGTCCTGCAGCATGTACCGTGCGTTCTCCATATTTGTTCTATTGGCCCTCTCGCTGACACCATTTTGGGCTGGCGAGTAAGAAACAGTAGTCTGGTGCGCTATGCTGTGCTCCTTCAGGAATGCCTGGAAACATTTATTAGTATATTCAGTACCATTGTGTCCTCTTAATATTTTTATTCTTTTGCCCATCTGATTTTCCACTAAAGAACGCTGTGACACAGGCCCATATACGTCGGTTTGTACTGACCCCAATACCTGGTTTGGCCTACTCTGAGAAAATTTTTGAAAAGGAAGTTTAGTTTGCTTTTCTTCTACTCATGCCATGCAGGACTGGTAATTATTTTCATTATAATCTATTCCTCGGACCATAGATTGTTTCATTACAAACATACTCCTCGCATTCAGATGTGCCAGCCTCCGATGCCACGTGTCCCTTGTGTATCTTTACTTAAAGCAGAAGTCCCAGATATCGACCTCACCGGCCCCGTCTCAACTGCACTTATATTTGTGGCGGCAACATCAGCGTCTTGTGAAAGTAATTCAGATACTACCTCTAAACACCATATACGAAGAATATGCGTTAATACATGTGTCTAATTGATACACATTGTTTACATGACTAGCATTAGCTATTAACTTACCTCCATCTAATATTTTACACCTTTTGGAGTTAAAAGATACTTCAAAACCTTTACTAGTCATGGGCAAAAGTTTTGCAGAAAGATTAGGCACAAAGTACACACCACTTACAACCGATAACTTGTCTAGACATAGACATAGACATAGACGTATCTTTATTTGGTCCAATAACACATTAAAAAAAAACTTAGAACTAACATAGTAAGTAAATAATAAGGAACCAGGGCGATGCATCATGGGACCAAATTGGACCAGCCTCAGCTTAATGCTATGAATGGCAGCAGCCAAACACAGCGCTGGTTCATTTTCTACAGGTATTATATTGAGAAAATCACTGAAAACACAGTTGCTCCGCAATCAATACACCATGAGTCAGTTTTCATTGCCACGGAGAGCACTGTTCGCAACGCATTATCCTTATTGTCTTATCCCTTAGAATATAGACTGCAGACTTATTTCTGGATGTACTGCCCTTGTGTTTGTGGAATTTTTGGGGACAAGTTTTCATTAAATGTCCAGCCTTTTCATATCTTAAACGCTTAAAGGTCTTCCGAGTCGCTAGAGCCGTAACTGTTTGAGATTTGCATATTTTAGCCAAAGCCTTCAAGCCTTTCTTGTCGACAGGTTTGTTATCCTTATTTTCCACCAAACATTTCCCATAAATCTTCGTGCATTAAAAGCATGCGCATAACAAATTTCCAATTATGGTAGTACTGAATACCTTTTAGCTTTTCAAGAGGTACAGACGAACCTGTATTTCCATTGGCGGCGGACATGGTGCTGGCGACGTTCACCTCGTGGACGAAAATTTAAACGCTGGTGTTTTTTTTTAAATCACGGAAATATATGTTTGACTACGCGGGATTAACGTACTTGGCCCATAACCTGAACGGTTTTAGGCGACATGTAACAAGATTAGCTGAATTTACAGAGATTTCTAGGATTTTATTCATCGATCGTTGTAGCACACGCACACGGTGAGATGGCAAGAGAACTGTCAAAGTCAAATTAACATTTCGTTTGTGAAGCTCGTTACCAAAACAAACAATGTTTTACTTAATTGATTTGCGTTTACAAAGACTTTCCAATAGAAAGTAGTTTATCAGTTGTCTGGCACTCATAACACAAGTTTTACTTACTTTGGGGCTAGATGGCTAGATGGTGCTGTGTGAATTGTCCAAGCAAACCTATTTATTATTTATTGAAGTCTCTTTCATGTCCTGGAATCTTGTAAGCCTAATTTGACCCACTTCCCGGTGTTAAATTGAGATGAAATTTTCTATACCTATTGTAACATGGATGACAACGTATTAATATGGTACCAAGGAGCTGGTCTGATGATAGAGTCGGTAGGTGGTTCTAGAAATTAATGAACGCAATAAGATAACGCCATCGTGTTTGGGCTCTTTGTAATGGTAATGATGAGTACTAAACCCTAGGTGTTATTTAAGAGAACACAAGAGGTACTATAAAAGCTTGTTGTGTAAAAATATTTTTCTTTTGAGAACTTATTATAGTATGTAGAGGCTGTATTTGCAGCTTGATAACCAAAGAGATTGGAAAGTTGGAAGTTGCATGTTCACGGCTGATCAATTTCACATTGCAACCAAAACATTCCAATGTTGTATGTTTAAACATTTGACCTTTGTGATTGTAAGTAATAGGTAGAATCTGCCTGCATTATCTGTATCTGTAATATCTGTATAAATGTTTATTACTGTACTACTTAGTAAATTTTAAATAAATAGTTAACAATTTATTACAATAGTATATAGTTGTGCGATACTACTAAAATATTTCAAATATATAAAATCTAAATAAATATTTGCTTTGCCCTCGTGCCCCAATATAATTACAATGTGTTTATTTCAGTAACAATAAATACAATGTGACAAATATATTATACAAGAAGAAGAGATTTTTTTTTTGCTTATACATAGGTACAGGAAGTGTCTACGGCCGAGATAAAGGAAATGTTATTTAATATTTTTTTAACTTTAACATAATCACTTTAGGCAACATTTGAACCAACAACAGACACAAGACAAACCTGTTTTACATTCTGCACAGGCTTTGAATTTTACCACACGAGGCTACAAAGCGTCCATACGAAAGCCCTCGTAGGTGTTCCCTGCCATAGTATTACCATCTCATTGAGAGCTGATTCTTTTGTCACTGACGAGACGAGGCAATTACAGTTAGCAATTACATTTGTAAACAGAGAGCGTGTTTTGTCTGTGAATCATCGGCGTGAAACAATTACGCGGCGGGTTTAAATAATAATTATGAAAGTATGTGTGATATAATGGAGGAGACGCGTACTGCTGTGTTCCTCATTTTGGTGGGATGGAAATAGGTATTATAACTCCCGACGAATAAAAGGGGTGTTATAAGTTGGAAGTGTGTACCTGTATATTTGTGTCTTTGTGTTGCCATATGTCTGTGTATCTGTTGGCTTTGTGTATGTAATGAGGTGTGTATCTGTTTGTGGCATCGTAGCTCGAACGGATGGACCTATTTCGATGAGGTTTTCATGATTACTAGACTACTATGATAGTAGTCTAGTAATTATTTTAGTATATGTAAACTTGGTCGGGGGTTTTCCGACGTTTTCCTGCCGGTTATTATGTCAATCGGTAGACAAACAGCTGAAGCGGTCCACCTGATGGAAAGTGGTCACCGCTACCATTGGATATTGAGTACCACTGGGTGTCACAAATTCGTTTACCACCTCTAAAACCGCGGGCTTGTTGTTCTAGAAGCTGAATATCAAATACTAGGTCCCTCTACTGCCAGGGACCATATCCAGCCTGGCCTGAATTGTCAGATGTCACGGCACCACCTCGATCTCATCCTTGGAATCCAAAGATCATCATCATAATCCTTGCGATAAATCCCGGCTATTGTCAGAATCCGTTTTTCTACTCTTCCTTCTT
This sequence comes from Blastobasis adustella, assembly GCA_907269095.1. Taxonomy (NCBI): domain Eukaryota; kingdom Metazoa; phylum Arthropoda; class Insecta; order Lepidoptera; family Blastobasidae; genus Blastobasis; species Blastobasis adustella. The sequence goes on from OU026130.1 coordinate 12,559,454, forward strand.
TTTGCACGGTCTTCAGCACGCTCAGCATGGGATAAAATGGTATTGTCCTACCACTTAAAGCCTGCGAAGCCCGCCGGGGTGAGGACCACCACCTTATTTATTTTTGCTGCCAAGCGACAATGCTTGCATTGTTGTGTTCCGGTTTGAAGGATAAGGTAGCCAGAACAATTACAGGCATGAGGGCATTTTCATCTTGGTGTACATAGTGAGAACGCGGTTCTGTATTTTTGTTGCCTACAACCTAAGTGTATGATTCGTAGATGTTATGAAAGACAGTTACCGTTTACCATAAGGTGGGCTGTCTGCTCGCTTGGTAACGCGTAGAATAAAAAAATTCTCGCTTCATAAGCTGTTTTTTGCTTGGATTTTCTCTAAGATAGGTATGTATGATGAAGACCACATTGTTCCACTTGCTACGGTCCGGACAAAATTCTTTCACACCTTCTACATTCGTGAGAGACAAATATTTCTTCACTATTGCAAATGTGCTCAACTCTTCAAAGTACAAAGCCATTCGTCAATGGCCAACAATCATTCGACGCAAAACAGCGCACATCTTTATTACAAAAGCACGCATTCCGTTCGTACACTTTTTGCGTTCTGATTACATATTGTACCGCGCATAATATCGGCAAATGCACACCGCTGCAATCCGAGATGTCATGAGACTCATCATTTAGAATCAATTATTTGTCGATTTACTCACCGCATCGCAAGCTGCGCATGAGTCTCAGTAATTTTATGGCGACTTTATGACACCGGGATCTCTTTTTTGTACGCCATAAGTGTTACATTGGCCCCGTAGGTAATTCGCTTGTATTTTGCAAAGTATTAAATTCTCATCGTAATTGATGTTATGGTACGGGATATTTTAGTTATTATTATAAAATAAAATTATCGTCTTGGCGTTAATATCTCGGTTGTGCTCTCGTGCACGAGGGCCCGCGGTAGGATTTGGCAGATCAGATAATTACAGCGGAGCTACTGCCAGCTGACCTCCGTGACCCTGCTACCAACGGAAACTGAATAGGTTTTTTTTTAATGTTGGACTAGCCAGGAATTGACCGCTATCTCACATGGTGGTAAATGACGATGCGGCCGAAGATGGATTGGATCATGGTTACACATCCAGTCGCCTGATTGTGCAGGTTTTATCACAATCTTTTCCCTCACCGTAAGAGTATCCGTTAGCATTCAACTAATGTACATAACTCAGAAAAGAGTTATTGGTACATGGCCGCAGTAGGATTCGGACCTGGTACTTTTCGCTTATGAGTCGGATACCTTAACTACTCAGCCACCGACGTTGTTCCATTTTAGTTATTATTATTATAATGTTATGCTCACTAAACTCTTAAACATTTCTGTTACCGTATGTATGTGGATCCAAGCAAATTGGAGAAGACAGAGCAGGAAGCGAATCCGGGCAGAAGCCGGGTACCGCTCGGATTATGATGATTTGTGTTACAATACGCTTCAATTTTCGTTGACAAAATACAAAACTGTGTAACTACAGATGCAGGAAAATAAAATCAACGCCAACATCACCATATTAAAAAAAATTTAACAAGACAACATAACCCATGAAATTAGTAAAAATAATACCAAAACTCAGCTTCTATATGAACACAATAAAACTCAAAACCACAACCCCTATGGTCCTTATCGCGAAAACATAGTGTTAGTCAACATGACCATTAAATATCTGGACAAATTCCTTTTTAGTAAAACGCTGTTTTCTTATTAATGGCTGCTCATTCACGGAGGACGAAGCTACGTGGTGCGTTTCATTTTGTTACTAAATATTCAAGTACCTATATTTATTTATTTATTTAAAACTTCATGCACATTACAGTACAAAGGCGAATTTATCGTTTAGTATACCTTTCCTTCCTATCCTACTTCCTACACATTCCACTAATCCCTACTAATATTTAATATTATAAATACGAAAGATGCTATAAAAAGTCGAAAGCACGATTATCCTGTACGCAGGTGAGAACACAATGTGTTATCTAAATAACACGACCACTCAATAACTGGACAAATTCATTTCCCCGTAACTCGGTCTTACATCACATCGGTTAGTGGCTGCCCATTCACGAGCAACCGTGGTCACAGGCGGCTATTACATTACGAATATACTTACGGGTAACAAATACCGATTACAGATTGTATAGGTATTGTTATAAGGTACTTTTTTAAGAGGGGAAATCTTAGAAAGAAGCATTTCACCCGGGGCAGTGACGTGGTTATATAGTTAGTAGTGGTGGTATAGTGGTAGTATAGTTTGCAATGTGGTGTTCCGGCGGATACCCAAACGATGCTGGGACATACGGGATATATATATGTCGCAGAGAGCAAATCGGAACGTCAAGCCTATCGACTTGGGTGTATTTGGAATGTGCGTTGGCAACACAACGGCTTTGACCAGTGACAACGGAGAAAATCAACAGTCACTTTTGAACGGACGTCGAGCCGTACGCCAACAGAGGACCGACTTCTTCCGAAAGTAATCGGTTTCCATCGAGTGTGTGTTAGATTATTTCCGAGTGATTCTAACGTAATTGTAATTACAATAAATCTGTACGTGTATTCTAAATCGTATTTCATTCGATTTATCCATGGATCACGACGAACGTTTCACCACCCCTTCATATACATATTAAAAATACTAACCCCTTCATATATATATATAAGTAATCGTATTAAAAAAATAAGTAAAAGGCTCAATTAATAAAATGATTGCACGTATGCTTTTTATATCTAACTTTTATTTAACTCTCAATAATTATATTTGTTTAAGCTAAATTTAGCAAACTGATTTAGAACCATTAGACAATGCAATGGTTTGGTACCGTAGAGCTGATCTGATGGAGACACAAGGTGGCACAACCGAAACCCTGATGTATTTATCTACCTGAATTCCGAAAAATTACAAAACCAACCAACAACCTGTTTAGCCAACATGACCACTCAATACCAGGACAAATTCATTTTCCCGCAACACGGTGTTACATACGCCCATTAGTGGCAGCTCATTCAGCGACGCGGCCACAGATTGCTATCTACACACCTTTTACAGGCCTGTGGTCAAGCTGGACATTGTCCCGGCGAAACCTCCATTCTAGTTTCAATAATAAATAACCTTCATTACCTATTCTTGATGGTATGAGGCGTTTTTTTTCACGATATTGATTTATTGATTGGGACTGTGATTCACTGAGTACTATAATATACATTTTAGATTTTTTAAATGTTATACGGCAGACAAACAGGCAAGCGGGCCACTTGATGGAAAGTGTTCTCCGTCGCCTATGGACATCAGCAACACCAGGGGAGTTACCAATGCGTTACCCGCCTCTGACGAGACCTCAAATATACCTTTCGAACGATCCTATGTCATAGTCCAAAGGAAACACTGTGGCTGGGAGCTCATTTTACATCCGAATCGTATTAGCGAGAAATGTTTTTTGAACTTTCGCGTGCACATTAGTTTCACATTATTTAGATTTGAAGCGGCACAGAGTGGCAAGGTTATGCAACGTTTCCAGAGTCCGGGAACTGGATTGGTGGCCGTTTCGTACTTTTGAGTCTAGTCAAACTCAGCGGCTCTAGTTTTAAATCGCTCGCCTCGTGTCGAATGGTTTTCGGCAAGAAAGTTCAATATGTTGGCGCATGACGCCGCTGTTCCCTATTTTAAAACCGTCTGCTTTCGATGTTGCCAGTGTCATTAAAAAAATATTGAAATATACATGCCGAAAATCAAAAATTAACACCGTTCGACTCCAGGTGCACGGTTGAAAAATAGAGACCCATCACCATTGGCGAAGCGAGGTTGACTAAGGTCTTCCGATTCTTAATCTTCCGATTGAAGAGCCGATTGGCATCCCGTGACGGTACATTATTACTAAGTACTGGCTTGTTTGCTCGCGACCTCATCGCGTAAAATTCGGTTGCTACGTTTCGGACCTGTTCCCGTGGGAACCACATTGATTTCAAGAAAAACTGTAGCTGTTACTCGTAGCTGTAAATCTGTTTAGTAGTTTTTGGGTTTATCCATTACAGACAAATAATCAAATCTTTTCTCTATATAATTAATATGGATTATTACATCCGAATTTTAGCTTTCTGTTTGATGTGATGCTGTGAATGTGGTGAGACATTGACTGGTGCGGTCAATAAATGGGTTACTACGGAATATAAGCCCTGCAAGTCTGTGTTAATTACTGTCAGTTAGACCAGATTTTTCTTCTTCTTCTTTAGGGGCGTCGGTGGCCTAGTGATGAAGGTATCCGACTCGTTAGCGAGAGGTACCGGTTCGAATCGCCACAACCACCAATGCCGCCATATACCAATGACTCTTTTCTGTGTTCTGTACATTAGTTGAAAACTAACTGATGCTCTTACGGTGAGGGAAAACATCGTGATGAAACCTGCACATTTAAGCGACTGATTGTGTTACCATTATCCAATCTTGTCAGTATCCCCTGGTAGCATGTTCTCGGAGGTCAGATGGCCGCCACTCCACTGTGTGCCAAATCTTGGACCATGGTCAAGGCGGACGCGAGGCGAGAGCACAACCGGGATATTAACGCCAAGATGATTTTAGAGACCATATTTTTCTTTGTTTTATTAATGTATTTGAACATGATTAGATATTAAAAACGAGACAACAAAATTAATTAAACATGGGTTTATATGTCATTGTAACATTCATACAACAAGTTGTATAGTGCATTCTTGATGGAACTCCATTGTATAATAGAATTTATATGCCTAAAATTAAAATAAACTTAATATATTGCGAAGTTTTTAAGGAATGTTTCGGGTTTCCTACCGCGTACCTTTGTATTCGGTAAGAAACCCGGAACATACTTTTAAAATGTGTGATCATAACCGCGATAGAATAAAACATTACCTATATTGCGTAAGTTTTTTTTAAATATGGAAACTTGTGTAAAAAGTGTTTTAATTCTATGCTAATTAAATCAGGCTTAAACTTTTATCAGAACCATTACTCGTACTTACCGTCGGTAAACTTCAACGTTACAGAGCCTTAAATTGTCAGACAATAAAAAAGAAGTAGGTTTAACAAACGTCTAAACACATACTTAAGGCATCGAACACGCAAGACCTCGGTCGTCGTGTCGGAATCAACGCGTATAAATTAGGTGCCTGCCAAATATCGGGCCCGACATCTAATAGAGCCTTTTACACGGCACGATACCGACACGACAATTCTTAAAGAGCTTTCCATCTTGCATTTACTTGACCATCTGGCGGAGTTCACCAGCGGAGCTATTGTCTAAATCAGCTGGCAACTGAATTGAACATCATTCAACGCTACGTAGGTACTAGGCTAGGCGTACGTAATAGGCTGTACCACGACGGGCATGCTCTATCTTCGGTCGCATCGTCACTTATCAACAGGTGAGATGGCGGTCAAATGCCTGTCTTGTATTATATAAAAAAATGTCATCTATGTTGGCCACTGGCTATGGCGTCTACCAAATTAGTATAGTGTAAGATTATTATATGTCAAATTCAGTTGTCCACTGAGATAGCCAATAGTCCCGCAGAGCATCTGGTTTTATAGGTAATCATTGTAATTGTATTGTATCAAGGCGGACCCCGGGCCCTCGTTCTCGAGAACACAACCGGGACATTAACGCCAAGATGATTGTAATTGTATTGTGAGTTATTTCTAATCATAAAACAAGTCCGTGAGGTACTTAGCCTAAGTTATGCGCATATAATTATAAATAACGCCTGCATAGGTATCGTCTAAAAACGAATGAATCCAAAACATAAATCATCATGGAATACTTTTCTTGCCGGATCATGTCGAAGGTCGTGAAGTCACCGGCTTATGCTGCACGTGTACTCATATAAAGTACCTACATTAATACCACTTTCTCTGCCAATCATATTATTTTTCTTTTCAGGCCATGACAACCACTACTAGGCGACAGCTAACATTTACGTTTAGGGCGCGCTAAGTTATCGAAGGGATCACTACAAAGAGAGCAACAAAACGTCGCCCATCAGGTCGTGTCGTCAATTTAAAAAGGTTGTACATTCACAGACGCCGCCGCGGCACCACTAGGCGCCGCTCAGTTACCAAATGTAGTCTTTTTGTTGTTGTCTCGCTTCTTTTTCCAGCTTTTTTGTTGCTATCCCGTTCTTTTTTCAGTCTTTTGGGGGTCCACCAGAGTTGTTTTTTAATGAATCAGTGTTAACCTTCACGTGTTACGAGTAACAGGGTGCCGATTGGAGATAAACAACCTGTTTGATTTCTTTTTTAGCCGTCCGCCAAGATGGGCATTTGTATGCTTGGAACGAAGGGTTCCTAGATGTATGTTTGATGTCTTTTAATAATTTGTTAGGTGTATTTGCAACGTATAGCATGGTAAACATAATTAATTGGGCTCGTACAGAATGAGAGTAAGTCTATTTAGGCCGCACTGATATTAAATACGTTAAGTATTTAGTTAAGCAAAAATTCGGAATTTTTTAGTAAATCGCATTTTTTGTTACATGAACATATCGACTATTGTTCTATCTGTGTTGTTGTGTGACCTGTCAATGACATTTCCATAATTAATGTTATTTTTAATTTCTTTGTGAACTATTTTCAGTAAACAAAACAATTTACTTGATGTTGTAAATATCGATAATTCATTATTTTTTGTTTGTTTGCGAATTATTATCAGTAAATAAAAGAATTTGATAAGTAATGTACTTGTAAATGTAAAAAATATCTTCTTTGGCCTAACAACCGACCAAAACTCCAAGAGACCCCCAAAAAGGTAAAATGGTGGAAATGACAGGATGTTCGGCGCGCTCTTTAGTGCTGACTCCTCCGATAGTGATCACTTACGTTATTTTCTTATTCCGTCTGCTTAATATCGGCCAGGACATGTAATATTGGTCCTGTGACTCATTTATTAGAAATGACGAACAGTGAGACATGAATTTTGATGGTATCATGGTATTTCAATAGATCTTCCTAACTTTAAACGAGTCTAAATCAAACGCCGATAACATTTTTACGCCGTAACGGAGCAGCTTATGGGGTTAATAGTTAAGTGTTTACCGGGACAAATAGCACCGATCAAGTTTCATTTACCCCGGTAAGGCTTTGTATCTTCTTTAGCAAGAAATAGCAGGGCAAATGAAACTGATTTGCGCTTTCTGCCCGGTTAATCCGCGGGGTTGGGGCTACCGAGGCAGTTAACGTCGTTTCGGGGCGTCTCGTGCGGAGTGTTGCGTTTTTTAATATGCTTTTTAACAAATTAAAATATATATAGAAGAGCATCAATGTATTTATTTCTCTTTTAAACAAATTTCTCTTCTAGGTTCAAATCGAACTTCACTTAAATTCATTTGGGAAAATCACATTTAGGAACTTCGTATGACTTCGTAATCTTATAAAATTTTCACGCAGGATGATTATTTTATTGTAAACAATATAGAAAAGAGTTCCCTTATCGCATTATTATTTTTATAATAAGTATACCTGTTATTATTAAAAGATATTTAATTTTTTTATACAATAGTGAAGCGATATAATAGCTATCGGGAAAATCTGGAAAATGAAAAATTTTAATAAGTGACAATGTGGTTTGGCAGTAAAGGGACACAGAAATTGCATTTAAAAATTTATTTGAATGTGTTAGTTTAATGTGAAACGAATATATATTTAAGAAAACCGTAATGTTGTACTTACCATTTAACCATAAATGAAGTAAAACATCACTCCGCCGAGATATAGTCCACCCCCTTGAGTTGTCCATCTTGTTGGTAGATTTCAGTCACGTATCAGAATTTCTACAATTACGTCTAAGATACACATATGTGGAGATTTGAGGGGTATATGGGGCTCTACCATGATCCTGTGGGCTCAAGCCAACACACCTGCTCGCGGTCCCCTTGCTGACAGACGGATGAGGCTATGAAGATGCAGCTTTTCCCTAACGGGTTTTGCAGGTCGCGCACGTCGGTAGTCGGTAGTCGGCGCACGTAATAATCCAAAATACCACTTAATTAAGGGTTCTGGTAGGAAACTTTCCTAGTAGGAGAGCGAACCCTTGCTGCCGCTAGGATGAATAAGAAGGATACCTAATGTCGAAATTTTCTTTCGCGAGCCGTCCCGTGGCAGCCGTACCGCTGCGTGGGTAGGCCTCCCACAAGGTGGACCGTGGACCTGGTAAAGATCCCAGGTACCAGCTGGATGCGGAAGGCACAGGACCGGCCTTTGTGGAGATCTCTGGGGGCGGCCTGTGCCCAGCAGTGGGCGTCTTTCGGCTGATATGATGAGCCGCCCCGTGAGTGAAAGCTGTAGAAGGTATCCAATTTTACTGGATTTACTACCACGTGTTTTATCAATAGTGCGATTTGGAACCATATCCATCGATATCATTATCTTAAAACATTTCCTGTGAACCACTATGCATCTAGGTAGGTATGCCTGGTGTCTGACTGGTTCAGAGATTACTGCAGTCCGCTACTTAAAACTATGCGTTAAAACTATTATAATGAAATAGAGCGTCGGTGGCAGTAACGAAATGGTCACGGTATCCGACTCGCAATGCGAGAGGTACTAGGTTCGAAACACATTGCTGCCGTGTACCAATGACTTTTTTCTGAGCTATGTACAATTCGATTCCTTTAGTTCGACAACATCAGTTGAATACTAACCGATGCTCTTACTAAACATCCTGATGAAACCTGCACATTCAGGCCGCTGAATGTATTACCATGATCCAATCGGGTCAGGTTCCACTGTAATTACCTATCTGCCAAATCCTGGGTCAAGGCGAATACCGGGCCCTCGTGCGCGTGAGCACACCTGGGACAGTAACGCCAAGATGATGATGATGTTGTTATGTAATTAAATAACATTAAAAATAATGTAAGTATGTACTTACACGAAAGTTATATTACGATGGTTTAATAATGAAAATGAGCGGACTGAACAGATGCGTTTGCTAGCTCCATCTCTTGATAAGATGTAGAACTAATTATAAATCTTAAAATACGTAACTTAGCTGAACTGCTAATTGTTCCTAATTAATTTAAATGATTACCTTACTTAATAAATAGGTTTATAGGTAAGTATGCAGAATTAATCCATCTGCAAACATATCGATTTTGGCCTTTAGTATATCTACTCGACGCTAGGTGGCAGCACCTACTTGTTACAATGAAATTGAAATTAACGATTTGCATACTGATGTTATTACATTTTTAATTAATAAACAAATTAATGCTAAATTAATTTCGTAATTTATACCAACTGTTCATTCCAAAAAAGGGAGGTGATTGATTATGGAAGCTCAGGGTCTATTTATTAACCGCTTGCCTCGAGTGGAATGGTTTGAAATTTATATTTTCGACATGAAAAATTAAATATTTTGATGCATTACGCTGGTTTTCTCTACCTTTGAACCTTTCGATTTTGATGTTGCCAAAATATTGAATTTTCATGCCTAAAATCTAAATCGAAAACCCTTTGACTCGAGGCGAGCGGTTCATAAATAGGGCCCCTGATCAATGAACTGAATGAACCTCACCATCTAGGTGGAAGTGATCATCGCCGCCACTAGACTCCCGCAACAACCGGGGAGTCGCGTAGCTGGCCTTTGTGGTGCGTATAGGCTTGTTTCATGAAGGTTTAGATGTCGTAATGGTCTATCACAAACACCACCAAGGATACCGAAGACCGAGCAAAGTGGACCGAGAGGAGTAGGAAGGCGGACCCTGGGTCCTCGCGTGCGGTGCGGGATCGCAATCGGAATAAAACGTCAAGATGATGATGATGAATGGTCTGGAAACACCACTGCAGGAAGGTCGTTCCATAGTGTGCTTGTACGAGAAGGGAAGTTTCATTAAACTAACTTTTAACAAACTTGTAAACCAACAGCTTTTTTAAGAATGATACGGTTGGTTGTTGCAATCGATAGTGAAAGAAACAAGTCTTCTATAAATCATCATCATTATGTTCGTATTTATTAGTCGCTAGAGATATCGAGGCGAAATCAGGCGATACGCTCCAACATCGTTCAATTATTTCGGTAGTATTATTAGTAGTATTTCGGTAGTAGCATTAATAATTAGTCGGGTAATTTGGTTTGACATTGCCTGACTTTGCCCAACATCTTTAGAAACACGTGGCACCTCTGCTCGCCAATAATTGTCCTCTAGTGAATATGGAGCTTTATTCACGACCGATCGCACGATCGGTTGCATCGAATGTCAACGTAGATTTTTATGGATGTCAGCAGTAAATAATGCACATGGGCTAAATACTAGTGTGTAATACACGTGTATTACACGTGTGCATTTTCCATTATTATATTTAAACACTGCGATCTCCAACCCGCCTGCCAAGCGTGGAGATTATGGCAATAACCTCCCCTTTCGTGGGAGAGGCCCTAAGTCCTGCAGTGGACTGTTACGGGCTGTGATGATGAATACACGTGTGAATAAATACTAGTGTCCGACTGAAGGTCAATTTCTGGCCGAAGCCGAAGCTGATCAATCGGCTATCTTCGCAACCTTAGCTGAAGCCTTAACCAAAGCTGAAGGCTTAAAAGCTCTATAAAAGTTTGTTCTAATTCGGCTAGAAGTTGATCTAGAGATGATAAAAAAAATTCCTTGCAATTTATTTATGAAAAATAATGAAGACCACCTGCGGCTAAACCTTAGCCGAAGGTGGCCGATGCCAAAGCCGAAGCCGAAGCTTCATTCGGACTTCAGTTATAAATACGAAGCCAAAACTAGCCGAAGTGCATTATTTACCGTCCTGTACCTACTGTTCTGAATGTATACTTTGTCCTCACAGTGATAACGTACCTAATTTAGTTTTGTAAAGCCTAAATGTATGAAAGGTAGGTATTTATTTATAAGTGACTACAGTTAGGCACCGCTTTCCATCAGCTGTTGTAACGTAATACTGTCCCACGTAAAGTGCCAGGTTCAGTTAATAAAGAAAAACACAAAGATTCAGGGTAATGGGTTATAATCTTTCAGTCCGGAAAAACGGGAAAACAAGAAATTTATTAAAGTAAAAAAAGTAAAGCATAAAAGTTCCTAAAAGAGTCTATTCCACGTAACCTTATTCCTGACGGGATCACAGGGTTCACTTTTCAGATTGCAAAATTTCAAATTATTGATGCAATCTTGTGCATTTTTGGACCGGTCACTTATTATATTTATTATATTTAATTTGAGAAAATAGCTTATTCTGGGCTATATATAAAATACTGATCCACCTTCTAGTTGACTAGGCTGGGAGAACTCTTTCTTTATTAAACAATCACAATTTTCGTAAAATACGTAAAATCGTTCCCCTTTTTGCATTTCCGAACTCCAGTCTGAATTTATTTCTTTAGCCGTCAATCAATTTAAAATTTACGACAGCCACCGTTTTTTTCGTGTACAGCAAGTAGGAATAAAATCTTCGCCATCATGGCATCGCTCTATGGTTCGTCACTGCTTGCCATAGAGAAAAATTTTTATATTGCTGCTTGCCAACTTCACAACAACTTAAAAGACAATTTATTTATGCCAAGATATTATTAAAATTTAAATAGAAAATAACGTATTCAAGGCTAAAAGGAAATAAATTAACAAAACAAAAAGATACGTCAAGAAATACATAATTCGTTGACCATTTAGGAGTAATGGTCACTTTAAAATAAACATACTTTCCTCTCTTTTTCAGAACATAATATAATGAATGGAGAGTCATTAAGGCCTGAAGGGCATAGAAAATAAATAATAAAAACCATTACATTAAAATTTAAAATAAATGATTCAACGAGCTGAACAGTTATTTAAAAAGGAATCTAAATAACTGTAAGTACACATACATATAACTATTAATCAGGGCAAGACCATACACTACAGTGTATTGTGGTTATTGGTCTTGGTGTATGTACTGTACACAGTAGGAATAGCGACTGCTGCCTGACCTACGTGACCCTATTATCAGGGGGACCTGACCGGATGGTATCACGGTCACACATTTAGTAGCCTGAATAGGTATACCGGTTTCCTCATGATGTTTTCCCTAACCATGAGAGCATCATTAGTGTTCAACTAATGTACTTAACTCAGAAAAAGTCATTGGTACATGGCTGCACCGAGAATCGAACTATAGGTACCTCTCGTTACGAATCGGACCTGTAAGTCATTAGCTCACCGACGCTCTACCTCGTACCTACCCATAAATTCGTATCTACGTATAGTACGTAAGTTTGTGTGGGTGATTGTTGCTATGTGGCGAACATACAAAATATTTAGCAGAGCATTTCCGCTCAAGCGTTTGCACTTGGGAAACCGCTTAACAATTTGGCAAGACACACTCCGCTTATGCCTCTTGTAACCTGCGCCCATAGCTACTATTTAAGCAAAAAGGTACCATTACCTAGATTAAATACCTAGGTAAGATACCTACTAATTAATTTTGGTTAAATTTTACAGTGTTATAGGAGAATTAATTACGTAGGTACGTAATTAATTCTAATGGCAACGCCCGCGGTTAGAGTAAAGCCTTATCAATATATTAAAAAAGGTAATTGTAAACTTGTAATTTACAATGACGTAATCATAATGATTATTGGTATTTCTGCGTAATAAGTAGTGTATTTAATTAAATTGTTAATAGTTTGACGACCTGAGTAGTTGAGTTGGTTAACAGCCGGAAGCGATTCCCAGATTCCCGGCCGAGCAGAAATTGAAATTATGACTTTTAATTTCTGTTACGCGTCTAGATATTTTCTAAAATAAGTATGTGTTTCAAAGTATATAAGTCCTCTATCAGTTATCTTTTATATTATAGCACGTATAACACAAGCTTTGCTTACTGTCGGGCTAGATGGCACTGTGTGAATTGTCCAAGCATATTTATTTAATTAGGTTAATGTAGACAATAAACTCGAAATCAAATTACATAATTAAACACATTATACATGCAATTACTACCATTATGCAATTCGTCCCAATTACCGCAGTGTCTCAAAACGAAGGTCTTTGACCAATGTGTGTTGCCAGTGATGACTTACGGAACTGAAACGTGGCCTTCACTGTGGGCCTTATAAGAAAGCTCACTGTTACCCAAAGGGCAATGGAAAGAGCTATGCTCGGAGTCTCTTTGCGCGATCGAATCAGAAATGAGGAGATCCGCAAGCGAACCAAGGTCACCGACATAGCTCTAAGGATTGCTAGACTGAAGTGGCAGTGGGCAGGGCACATAGCTCGAAGAACAGATGGCCGATGGGGCAGTAAAGTTCTCGAGTGGCGACCACGTGCCGGAAGACGCAGCGTGGGTAGGCCTTCCACAAGGTGGACTGACGACCTGGTAAGGATCGCAGGTACCAGCTGGATGCGAAAAGCACAAGACCGGCCTTTGTGGAGATCTCTGGGGGAGGCCTATGCCCAGCAGTGGGCGTCTTCTGGCTGATATGATGATACTACCATTATTGCTTAGTTTACCAACTCCTTTCGGTATATAATAATGATAACTAGCAAAAATTTCGTTGCGAAATAACTTTGTCTTAAGCTCTTAGATATTATGCATAAGCAGTATAAGACACAATCAAATTACTTAGTTTCATTAAGGAGAAGTCCCGCTGTATTATCAATAATAAAATTGATCGGCCCCTCCCACAATCGGCTCTCTTTGTCTAAGGGTCCATTCATGGTTTCGGCCACAAATTGTCGGTTACCGAGACCGAAACGAGCCTCCGACTCGAGATTTACGGCTAATCTCGGAGACTTAAATCATCACCGGCTCCTTTCAACTCCTAACCATGGGATTGTAAACTGTTCGTTAGGCCCAGATTATTATTTCTGGGGTTCCTTCGATGTGGCGTTAATATTTATGAGCTTAAAAGTACCTGTGCATCTGGTGTCAGCAAATATCTGTGCATAGTATGAATAAAGTCGCTTCTCGCTGTTTGTCCCTTTGTATCTATGTATGTATATATATGTACGCTTAGATCTTTCAAACTTCGCAACGAATTTTATTGCGGTTTTCAACAATAGGACTCAAGAGGAAGGTTTATAAGCAAGAAAAAAGGGCAGGTAAAGTAGGTGTACGCGAAGAAACTAGTTACTTAATAAAGGTAGTATTTGTAATTGAAGAAGGTAAAATAATACTGGCATTTATAATTTATGAGTGCAATATATGCCGATACGAAATGTTTAAAAATCAATTAAGCCAAAATTTGAATGAACGAATAGGTACATTTCCTCGTTAAAATAAAGGTGTCAAATGCACCTCCCTAGACCAATTAATTATTAATGTCCCTAATCACGCTTTGCCTTTGTAGAGAAGTTTGTACTTTCATATATGATAAAACGCATCGAAATCAGTAAATAAATAAATAAAGATATAGAAAACTTGATAAATCGGATTATAAAGACGTGGCCGCAAAATTTTTGCATATTAGGTATTATCAGTATGGTGTACAGACAATAAACTATTAATTTAGAACTATACGAGGAAAAGAACAAACAAATTCACACTAATGAGAATTTGTAGACATTATTCTAAATAAAGTATGATGGCAACTACAAAAAACCAACGGAACCCTTCGAGAATCTTCGCGACACGCTTTCTTCGACTCGTCGTATATTTTTTAAATTCTTAGCGCCACCGGATGTGGACAGATTATTAAAATTGGTTGGCGCCATTTTTTTAAACTATTTTTCTTTAACTTTTCTGTTTCAGAGGTGGCCAGTTTCTAGGAATCCGACAATAGTTTCAGTTTTGGGCGTGGGACTTGTGTGACTCAATGCGTTTCTGTGTTACGGGGCCGTTTAAGCTTTTTTTTTAAATAAGATAAAAATGTTGTGGTCAAATTAAATGTGTCTGCGGCATGTCTGAGCATTGTCGGCGCCCAAAACGATGGAATGCGTGTAGGCTTATCGCTGCAACTAATCAAATTAGGCACCGAGCCAAGGCATTTTCATTCACCAATACTTGTTAAGATTACGCACTGGTATTTTTTTAGGACTGCTTAAACAGAATCGAGTTAGCTGTCATGTATTTTGTAGTGTTTAAATATAGGTAACAGTCAACGCTGATTTATTGAAGCAACATTTGTTTTATTTTTTGTTTAAAGCGACGTATCTAAAACTGTTACTGATTTTGAAAAATCTGTAATAGGCCCAGATTTCTGACGTGAGAAGATGGGATTGGTCGCTAATCTTTACATAGTATAAAACAAAGTCGCTTCCGCTGTTTGTCCCTCTGCATGTATGCACGTGTTAGATTTAATATATGTCCTACTTATAATTATAGTGACTTTTATTAGTATAAACCTTTATTTTAGTAATTAAGCTACAGAATAATAACAGAGTCTGAATATTTATCCAAAACCCCTATGAAATATAAGGAAAACGCTAAATTATGTAAACAAGAGCATATTAATAAATATATATCTATGTCATGTAAAATATAGTTCATGGAGGTAGTGCTATTTGTTTAGGACATAGGTTATAAAGTATTTAAGAGAGACTGGGCGAAGTGGAGGAGTAAGACTTGATAACCAGACCCTGGCAGAAGCCGGGACTGGTCGTTCAGATGATGATGAAGTATCCAAGGTTGTATATTATTACATATTAGAGTCAATAAAGAACACGTTAATTGTGTGTCAGAAATGTGAGCTGATGATTTAGAAGCAAAGTGAGTTTTATTAGAAAATATATTATCTAGGATAAAGTATTATTCTAGTGGACATTATTTAATCAAACAAAAGCATATTTTAAATATATTAGGTATGTTTTAATAAGCAATGTAATCCATTATAAAATGAGGCATTTATTTAAACAACATTAGCTGAATTAAACGAGATTTTATAAAACAAACAAAGTAAATACAGGTAAACAACATTTATGCAAAATTCTAACCAAATGTAAAGACCCAATTATCGATCATATAATCAAATATGTATCCTTTATAAATAAATAAATAAATAAATATTCGTGGACAAATTCACACAGCGCCATCTAGCCCCAAACTAAGCAAAGCTTGTAATATGGGTACTAGATTACTGATATATTACTTAAATACTTTTTTAAATACATACTTATTATACATAGAACACCCAGACCCGTAACAGAAATTAAAATTCATCATTTCAATTTCTGCCCGGCCGGGAATCGAACCCGGGACCTCTTGCGTGGCAGACCGGCATGTTGACCACTGAGCCACTCAGGTCGTCAAAATGGGACAGTGGTATTACATACGATTCAATAAATAACCGATTATATAAATAAATAAAATGAATACAAAATATAAAGCAACAATAATACAATGCAAGTGTACTTATCTCTGTGCCGGCTCTGGAGCAAAAAGTCCCTCTCAGTGTCACGACTGGACCTTTATACTAGCTAGCTATCTAGCTGGAAATGTCATTCTTATTCTCATTTCCGGTCTCCTATATTTAATGATAGATAGCTTACATGTTAATTTAATGTATTACAATACTTTTAAACTTTTTTATCATTATAATAAATTTATTACATAATTAATTAAGGAAATTTCTCATAAACAGTACTTAATCTGATCAAAGAGTCACAATCGTTCAGAAATCCAGACATTTCGTTCTGAAGTTTGTAAAATGTTTTATGAAAGTATTTTGAAATGTTAATTATTAATAATCACGATAGTTTTCAATATATATGTAGATTTAAATAACAATTAAAATATATCAAAATACCTTATATCTAACACACGCTTAGATATTTTAACTATGGCTTAGATATTTTAACAATGGATTTTAATGCGGGTATCGTCAATAGATAGAGTTTTCATCAATAGGTAAAGTGATTCAAGGGGAAGGTTTAACCTACAGTTTAATGTTGTTAACCGAGCGAATAAAGTTCCGACTGCCGTCCGACTATTATTCGCTTACACCGCCCGCGTTCCGCCCGTTCATCTAATTTGTTGTTATAATAATGCTATTGCTATGACATCACAGACTGATTAAAATGCTAGAAAAGAAGATGACTGATTCTACAATTTAGTCTGTACTTAATATAAAATTAGTTTGCTTATGTTATTTTCGTAAAAATAGTTTTTTCTTTGATGTTAAGTGGTTGTATTTGCAGATCTTTGTTGTTACTTGTCATTAATGTGTGTTTATGGCTTTTGGGAGTCGATCACTTCTGATCCTCCCACGTCGCCCTCGCTAAACTTTGTTGTTCACTCGGTGCATATGGTAATCTGTTCTTACTCTATTAGCTTAGTACCTATAGTTTTTCTTTAAATATTATACGGTAGGCAAACAGACAAGCGGGTCACCTGATGGAAAGTGGTCACCATTGCCTATAGACATTACCACCACCAAGAGTATCGCCAATGCGTTGCCCACCTCTATAACACGTTGCTCTGGCAGCAAAACTACTAACCGGCAGAAACACAATACTATTTAAAAGAGTATTGTTTGGCTGCGGTATTCTGTAAGGTGGAGGTACTTCCCCAGTCGGGCGGCTCTACTTCGAACGGGATACCCCGCTATGCCCTACCTCTCTAATATCTCGCTATAGTATTTAGTGATGACTTGTTGATTATTATTTAGGTATTGCAAGGGTAGTAACAACTTATACACCTAAACTTTCTTCATGAATCACTCTGTGTAATGGTGAAAACCGCATGAAACTCTGTTCAGTAGTTTTTGAGTTTATCGCGAACTGACATACAGACACGGTGTGGGAATTTGTTTTATAATATGTTGTGAAGAACAATTAAATTTTTGTTCCTTGCCTTACCTAAGAGCACAGATAACATATTACTAAGAGAAACCAAATACTAAAATTTCATGATTATGGTGCAATCTTGTTTTTTCTATAACATTTCAATCAAATAAAAATCATTTTTTATAAAAAGACTCGAGAAATCAGAAGCCCTAGTGTATAGGTAGGTAGGTAGGTAGGTCAATAATGAATATGTAGGTACTGCTAATTTAGAGCGTGTTTGAACTCCGTATATGTACCTATGTTTCAGACACATGAAATTTCAAAATGACGTAACTCAATGAACGAGGCATCAAGAACCATGAAACATAATATCGGCGAAGACTTTATAGCAAGAACGCACCTGCGGTCTGCATTTTATTACAAGAAACCTAAGTGCACGAATCGTAGGTGTTATGGACGACTGACAGTTAACCACAGTTTACAATGCCACAAACTTATTTGACTCTGTAACGGCGTCGCTGTTGTTGACAACAAAATGACATTTCAAATTGGGGATACTTAGTTCCAGTTACGGCCACCGGTTTAGATAAGTTGTGGCTTGTACCACATTTCATGACGTGGGCAGTAAGCTTGTTTGTCACTGAAACTTTTTTGTTCAGCTAAGGTGGCTAACGAGCATACAGCCTACCTGATGGTAAACAGTTACCGCAGCCTATGGACGTTTGCAATACCAGGGCTATCAATCCCGTGTTGCCATTCCCATATAAATGAACCTTCTCACCCCTTTCTTGTAGACCTCCATGTTGTAGGTACTCTCCAGGAAAAATTTCACCAGGGAGCTCGTTTCGCAGCCTTACTGAGCGTTGTACAATTATCAATACTAATACCCTAACCGATAAAAATATATCGGAAAACTTCCAACCAAGTATACTCATTGGTAATCAAATATTTCCTAAACTACTAAATCGATTTTGATAGAACAAAGCTTAAAACTTTCTCAAATAAACTGGCTACCAAACGAAGAAAACCACATCGAAATCGGTTCATCCGTTCGGGAGCTACGATGCAATCAGTTACACAGATAGACAGGTCCGCAGATACCCAGATACACAAATCAAACTAATTAACACACGTCTTTTTGCGTCAGGGTTAAAAATAATGTAGCGTTTACAGTTTCTGTAGATGCCGTATCGTGATCGACAGATTAGAATACCAACCTCATACTTTGAGAGCCCTACAGTCCACGATTTCTCTACGATTTGTCCTAATTGTTATACCAATACCAATGACAGAAAGCTTATTTTATCATTTGTAAACAAACACGCAGCACCGGCATAGCCACCGCACAGTCGTCGTGTCGTGCCGCACCCGCATAGTCTCCGCATAATGCAATGTTTATATGCCTCCACTACGAAGACGCGGGACGGGAAGGAGAGGCCGGCCCAAGAAGCGATGGCTTGACGTAGTCAAGAACGATATGCGTGCCAATAAGCTCACCACGAGAGATGCCGAAGATCGAGCGAGGTGGGCCAGGAATAGCAGGAAGGCAGACCCTGAGCCCTCGCTGCGCGGGGGCGAAACCGGGACATGACGCCAGGATGATGATGATATGCCTCCACTAATTTCGAATACCACGTGCCCATGAAATAGAATTCTGATCTTAGCGTTAATGTCTCGGTTGTGCTTTCGCACGCCAGGGCCCGGTGTCCGCCTAGACCATGATCCAGGCTTTGGCAGATCAGATAATTACAGTGGAACGACTACCATCTGATCTCCGTGACCCTGTTAACAGAACCTGACTTGATTGAATCATGGTTAAACATTCAGGAGGCTGAATGTCACCTACAGTGGAGCCACTGCCATCTGACACTTTAACTGGGGAACCTGACCAGATTGGACCATTCAGTCGCCTGAATGTTTTAAGAGCATTGGTATACGTAACTCAGAAAAAAGTCTTTGAGATCGAACTCGAGACTTCTCGCTTACGAGTCGGACCCCGTAACCACTAGGCCGCCGATGTTCCTTTTTTTGCCTATAATAAGTTAAAATTAATCATTCATTTCAAAATTAAACAAACATATTTTTTACGTTTACAGATTTTTTATTTGTAGCCAGATTATGAATTTGATGACAAAGGAATTAAAATATATAAATGTCATTTCACCATCTAAACGAATGCTGTCTGGTTACTAAAGACTATAGGTACCTGCAGAGTTTCATTGCTCGGTTTGTGAGGCTTTCCGTTCCACCTATGTCTAGGCTATTGCTGAAACTGTGCCACTGCCAACTTAAGATTTTCGCGGCCCCTGTAACTTGGACTGTGTCAAGCGCCCACCTTCCTGTCATTCGCGAGAAATGAGAAATTTAAAATTTATTGTGTGTCTATAAAGTTTTATCTTAAGATATAATATTAATTTTACAGTGAAATACCGGGGTATTGGCACCCAATACAATTTTGTCGCATTTGGTGTCGAGACCCTGTTTCCGTGGGGCCCCGGGGCGCTCTCTTTGTACAGACTACTTGCGAAGAAATTGGTCGACACCACAGGTGACCGTAGAGCTGGCAGCTACCTCGCACAAAGAATAAGCATTGCTATTCAGAGAGGTAATGCTGCCAGAATCTTGGGTATGCTTCCACACGGCCCAAACTTTTTACATATTTAAGTTGGTTAATTTCTTTTACATTTTATTGTAAATATTTATATTTATGTTAGTTGATATAAATAAATATTTTACAGTACGTTTTTAAACAGTTATTATGTAAAATTTATGGATTCAATATATATCTATTGTTTTCATAAACTTGGGATAAAATTGTATTTTGTGTCTCTATTATAGTTTCATCTTAAGATGCTATTTTAATTTTACAGTGCATTGACTTTTTAACTGTAATGCTGTAAAGTTAATGAAGTGATAGGAAATAAAAAAATATTTATTTAATCCATTAACTTTGGTTTGTATATTGGTTGTATGAAAGT
The DNA here is from genome assembly GCA_907269095.1 of Blastobasis adustella. Taxonomy (NCBI): domain Eukaryota; kingdom Metazoa; phylum Arthropoda; class Insecta; order Lepidoptera; family Blastobasidae; genus Blastobasis; species Blastobasis adustella. The sequence continues at coordinate 12,580,147 of OU026130.1, forward strand.
TGCAGATTCCGTCACAATGCAAAACGTATTATCTATTCTCGACGATCCCCTGCTCACAGGTGATTTGGAACTTTTAGGGCACCGAAAAGACGTTGGCTCTTGTATATCCTGTATTCTTTACTGTCTGTACTACGAGGAATGTTCCGAGGAACTGTTTAGTTTGGTGTCGCCGTAATTTTGCACCACCGCAGCCTCCGACAATAGGATAGCTCTCATGCACATCATCTGGATGCCTGGCATCCAACTAACGCACTAGCAACGTGAGCCTTCTTACCGCGCACGTGCAGGATGTGGAAGAAGTCTACCCTTTGCATCACCTAGAACTTAGGGATTTTCAAAAATTACTGCAAGTACCTATGTACACCAAAGGCCAGCACCGCAGTCGCTTCAGTTAGGTTGCTCGTGTCCTGACGGTGACCGCTCTCCATCAGGTGGGCCGACTGACCATGACTCTCTAGGCAGTAAAAACGACAATTTCATATTCAAATAATAAATGACAATAGTGCAACATATTTTTTTTTTATGTGTAGCTGGGCGCCGGTAGTACCTAACTATGTATATTATCTAATCAGTGACGCCGGCGCTAACTAAATAGTTATTTAAATAAATACCGCATGCTTTTGAAAGAATAAATAAATGTGAATATCATCATTAAACATTGCATTTGAATTCAATATGGGGTAAAAAATTAAGATGATTTATACTCCGATTTATATAAATGTAGGTATTGTTGAGGTCGTTTCACCAAGGTCTTCGTCTGGGGCGTCTGAAACTGGTTGAACGTCTCGGGAGCCGAATGAATAGAAAATGGACTGTTTAAATATAAACTAATACATAATCTTTTATAAGGTAAACGATCCAGCGGGTCATCTGATGTTAAGTGAACACCGCAACACCAGTAGGTATGGCAACGAACGCGTTGTTGTTTCTTGCACTGTTTGTCGTACTGGCTCGGGAATACCGCTGCGTGAAGGGTCTTATATGCCCAACATTTGCGACAGCGAAGCGCCAGTGATTTTGTGACAACATTTGAAATCGTATGGCAGAATTCAAATACGTACTAGTAGCACTGCATAAAATCACCGTCGTGTCACATTCGCCCAAGCAATGCGGCCTCGGTCTTAGTTTTCCCCCCGGCTTCGGATGGGTAGTAAACAAATACCTTAACAAATTATTCACCTAAACCTTCCTCATGAATCATTCTTCTGTCGATTGGTGAAAAGCGCATCAAAATCTTGTTAAAGGTTTTTAAGTTTATCGCGAACAGACAAACGCGGCGTATTTATTTGATCACTTTGGTTTGGTCTATTCTTTGCTCACGCCTCAATATCAATACGTCAAGCGTCCGGCGAGAGTTTTTCCATAAAGCAGCTTACCATCGACGGATGATGAGCTGGTTGGAGTTTGCGAGGATGAAAAATGAAAATATACAACAGAAAACGTCGCAAGAAATTTTTTGGTTAACGCATGTCCTACTAATCTACGAGTGGAGTCCATACCTATTAATGTAAATAAATAATATAAATAAACCTTTATTACAATATTTTTACAAAGTGATACAATTTCTCTGACTTCTAAACTAAGTCCGGAAATAAGCAATTAATACAAGTACCTAAATAATCCTCTTGGCTTTAATGTCTCGGTTGTACTCTTGCACACGAGGGTCCGGGGTCCGTTTTGACAGATTAGGTATTAACTGTAATACCTAATCTGTCGCTCCTCCATCTGACCTCCGTGACCCTTCTACCAGAGGAGTCTGACCAGTTTGAATTATGGTTAGACATTGAGTCGCCTGAACGTGCAGGTTTCATCATGATGTTTTCCCTCACCGTAAGAGTATCGGTTAGTGATCAACCAATATAAAAAAACTCAGAAAAGAGTCATTGGTATATGGCGGCAGTAAACCTCGCTTGCGACCTTTACCACCGACCGCCACCGACGCTACTAAGAAATCATCATCATCATCTCGGCGTTACGTCCCGGTTGCGCTCAGGGGGCCCGGGGTCCGCCTAAGCAATGAATACAAGTAATAAGCAATAAATAAGGAGCACACGCGCGGCCATGTTTATTGCACAGTCCCGTTACCATAATCTTGCGGTTTCGACAGATAATAGGAACAAATGCAGAACAATGCTTGTTCAACAGTGAGTATTAAACAGTTTCTGCGTTTCACACAAACACTTCAAAGATGTTTAGCGTCAACCCGATGGCTTTACAAAAGGGTCTTATCGGTTATCTCGTACGCACTGGTGCGGCTTAGGGCGGCCCTTCAAAGTACGTTTCCAACTCAGATAACAAAGATAAAGGTAAAAACCCGGGGAGTTTGGCCAAAACTCGCCACATTGTTTTAGATTAGCATCTGCCAACACTGCAAACCTCAATGAATAACTGTACCTGCTCACCTATTGAAATACACTGTGGACCGAGGTAACAATACGTGCTAATCCGGTAAAGTAGCCGACTCTAAATAATTTCTGATGGACTACAATGGCGAGCAGAGTGTTGGGTTTTCCATTATCTGTCGCTTAAAATCGTTTTATGGGGGTAGAAACAGTTGTGGGAGGATGTAACTGTATTTGCCAATTATACGTGATTATTGTGGTTTATGACTAGGCATTTGTCACTGGCTGTTTTGTGAGGGACAATGACTACAAATCATCAGGACTATTCAAATTCGAATAAATATAAATTAGTACTGAACGGTACCGTTGTGTCGGGAAATATCAAAGCCAGTAACTGTCAAAGGGTTCAGAATATTGTTTGCAAAGATATTATTACTTCGGCGAAATTACGGGCGTAACACATAAAGGTAGCCGCTTACCAGTATCAGCGGACCCCCTACGAGTTGAAACAAACTTTAATTTTAGTACTCTCATTTACTGAGGAAACATTTATTAAACAAGAACATACAAAAATTATAAACTAAATAAATATAAAAACTTACTTATCTAACTAAAATTAAATGGACAGGAATGGTTCTGCATTCCTCCGTTGGATGGCTGTACCTATACGTTGGCCAAGGAGCTAGCCCTGCGCTCACCATTGGGACGAATTAAATTAGTTCTCAATTTGTCGAACACTGACTTAAAATGTTTTACATGTCACAACACTCGTTGTCCGCATATGCCACCTCCAATATTGACGACTGTTGTAAATTTTGTCACCTTTCAAAGGAAGCTTGCAGCTTAGCTGCAGCTAACTCCAATTGGGATTGCGATCCCTTTCTGTCCCCTAGAGAATAAAAAAAGGACCGAAAGGCGTGATGCAGTATTTAAAATTAAATGGCATTAAACCGACTTGCATACGGCCTAACGCTTCTGTATATGAAACACAAAGCGTTTAGTGATGCAAACACATTACATTTGGTGATAGTTATTTGTGAATAGATTCCCTTATATCCGGATATGCTTTCACAATTTCTTTCAAATAGGATTACTGAAGACACCTATACGGCGTGGTGTGAATCAATTATGTTGGGCAAATTAGACCCAAAATTGAGACATATTCAGTTATATTCGGAATATACATGATCCGTATCTAATTTTACACGTTTAGTAATTACTCTAGTGTGGACAATGTGGTATACCTATACTAGCGACTACTGGTATAGGTACTTATCTATCCGAGAGCTGAGTATAAGTTTTGCTTCGATTATACTTTACTATCGCGTTTGCGTTCATTTAGAAATTTATATAAAAAATGTATAACACCATCTAGTGGTACGTAAATGAAGTTTTATCTTCATAATAATTTCTACGTAAACGCAAACGCGATAGTAAAGTAAAATCGAAGCAAAACTTATATTCAGCCCTCAGAGAGCCCACGTGCTCGTTTGTATCTCTGTGGTATATAAAAAGGACTAGTATATATAAAACAAATGTGGGTGTTCCACCTAGAAGAACATGCACTTTTGCCAATCATACAGACCGTGGTAAGTTGTATACCGACTACATTGTTTACTTTGTAAGCAAAAGTAAGAGTAGAAGCGAGAGTAGAGCTGTACCAGCTGCTTAATAATGTAGGTATTCAAATATAATATTTTTTATTTTTTATTTTTTTTATTATCATTATTAATAATAAAAATTGTCACAAAGTGTCAATCGGTTCCCGGGACTGTTCACCTTACGAGTAGCGGAGTAGCTCGTTGCGTTACTAAAGTTTGATTATCCTAAGTATGAATCGGACATCCAACCGGTTTCCGGCATGGGCGTGCTTTACTTAGCTTCAGTTATCGGTCTCACAAGCACGCTGCTACTAGACTTGGGCCGCTTTTAGGGCTTCTCCTCATAAGGTATTCATATTGGCCGTGTTATGTCCGGCAGAACAGAATAGCACCAACCGCTTACACTCGTGGGTGTCGTACAAGTTTTCGAGGCAAAGTATCTAAGAGTCTCGGCTGGAAAATGGGCCAGGGTTTTCCATTGTTATATTTATAACATTGCGATCTCCAACCCGCCTGCCAAGCGTGGTGATTATGGCAGTACCTCTTCTTTCGTGGGAGAGGGCCTAAGTTCTGCAGCGGACTGTTATGGGGGGCAGTGATGATGATGATGATGAATACCTCTAACTAGGTAGCAACATTCCATTCGCGAAGTCGGTAACGCCATATCCATGGGAACCGTAGGGCTCTCGCGGCCGAATATTCGAATACGCGATCGATATCTCGCCGCCCGCGCAGTTATCGAATGGGACGTGAAAAATGATGGCGCGGCAAAGGGCGCCGCCGCTTAGGGTACAGTCGAGAGCGGTGATTCGGTGACCTAGGTTTTAGAATTTATACTATACCATTGTTTTTAATAAATAGAAAATATTTGATTGTCTGTTTGTTATGGATAAAACCAAACAATATTTTTTAAAATACTTAAAAATTATAGATTCTTTCACTAATAGGAAGCAACGTAATTCCCATAAGGGTATAACGTCGCTTCATACGACATAGGCTTTATTATACCGGGAAAATAATAGGGACCCGCGGGAAAGTTGAATGTTTACAGAGATCCGAACTGAGGGCGGGTGAAAACCGCTGAGATCGGCTAGAAAAAGTAGTACAAGCCCCGACCAAGTTTAAAGCTAAGAATCAAACTGCCTTTCATATAGAGAAAACCTAATCCAAATTGGTTCATCCGTTCAAGAGCTACGATGCCACAGATAGAAACATAGACTGCCAGATACACAACGCGACAGATACACACGTCTAACGACAGACGTTTTCTACGAAGCCGAAGTAGCCGATGTGCGTTGTTTACCGCCGAAACCTGTAAGTATGTCCGTTTTGAAAACCGAATACGATAAAATATGGCGTCCGCAACTGTACCTTGCCTCGCTGAGATGCTGTTTTGACAAGAGCGAGTGGCTTTGTGACACGGTAGTGAACACTTCGTTCTTTCTTAGGACGTACTGGAGGAATTTGTGGAGATTATGATACGTAGGTGCCGATGTTTTAACAATCCAAAACAATGTATAAAGAAATACCTTATGAGCACATAGGCCGTCCTATTTCTATGCTAATTATTGTCTTTTTTTCTTTTTTAGTCTTACGACTACTGGAACCAGCAATACCGAAATTTGACAACTATTTTCTTTTTAGTGCGCAATAAATCTGTACTCAATGTTTTGGAATTTCTAAACTCATTTGCTTTTCATTTATGACGAGAGCAAGTACTTGTCTATCTGTCAGTATACTTGATTACTCCTTCTTTACAAGCAACGGATTTTAATGCGGTTTTCACTATCATTTAACATAATTTATTCCGGAAGTTTTAACATACTTATGCATGTTATAATATACATGTGATTGAAAAGAACCCGAGAACACCCGTGCGTATCCGGGTCCCAACATTATTACCCAACTATACAAATTCAATTCTCCCAACCCTACAGAACCGCCGACGGAAATTGCGTATAAAGATTTGGTATTCTTTAAACCAAAATGGAAGGCATATTTAAGTGTTCAAAGGCGGTCGGTGTGATGTGACAGGAGCGATTCTACACCTCACGGTGAGGTCCTAGCCACGGGGGGTCATTCAGACCCGTTTCGCTCCGACGTCTCCTAACAACCCACGCTTTATTACCCGCCCTTCACACCTGCGATTTTCTCTACATGCCACCTATACAGTACTCGCTAAACTTCGCACCACAAATGAAGTATTGAAAGAAACGAGCAATGGATATAGGAAGCTGTAATGACACGGTACTAACGCGTGTAATGTAATTAATTTATTACGATTCGCAACTGTGACGATGACACCTGGTACAGTATGCCACCAGAACGCCTTTTTTGACGCAATTCGAATGTTTCAAAGAGATACGAGTAATGTGCGAAGGGAATAAATAGCTGTGTCGGTATATTGTACCATAACAGGGCGGTGTGTTTGGCCGAGTGTTGGCTGTAGGTCGATTCCTAAAATTGAGACATTAGCGGCAACGTTTGAGCCCGGCGAAATTAGGCGGCGCTTTTAAGTGTCATGAGTTCAGAATTTAGTGCCGCGGACAATTTTGCTGAATTTATTGTGGAGATTGGCTCATCTAAATATTGGGTGATAAAATTATACGCCCATAAGTTAATCAGGCAGGAAATCTAACTTAGTATTGTGGCTAATTAATTTATTGAAATTGGTGCAAGTCAAAAATAATATTTCAACCATGTTTCCTTTGTTAATCGTTTCCGATTACGCATAAAATATGAAGAGATTTTGACGAGAACAAGTTTTAAACTTCCAAACTTATTACCCCAAAAACCATCAACGCAACGACAAGCATTGCACAAAAATAAAATATCACCTCAGAACCCAAGAGCTAAGCGGTCACAAAGCTAAAACTAAATCTCAAGTTATGATCCTACAAGACATGAAACTCTTCAATATGAAAGGCTTACTAATTCACAATTTCATACTTTAGTACCAATAAAACGGACGCTGTGAGAATATACGCTTCATAAATAAGCCTGTGCGTTTATAAAATAGATCGACGCGAATTCCGAACGGTGTGTTTCGGTTTATGTGAAAGGGGCAGAGATTGGGCGTTGCCGATTAAGGCCTGCCTACATTGTAGAAGGTTTGGCAACCACTTGTCGGAGCAACCGGAAACTGGGGAGTGAGGAACCACATTCGGGTTAGGTGCGATGGATTTAGATGTTTTTGGTTGATTTTAATTACTCTTTGATGGTATGTGTAGTTTGGTGTCCCGCTTGCCTGTTTGTCAGCCGTATAACATAAAAAAAAAATGTATTATATTGCCCTCAAGATTAACCAAGGTCTGGTAAGCCGTTTCTGGAGCCGATTGGCAACTTGTGACAGTCGGTATGTTATATTACCTACTTATTTAGGTATATCGCTTTAAACTCATATGTTAGCAACCATTTGTCGGAGCCTTGGGGAGTGAGGTACATACGTACCGCATTTCGTGTTGATGGAGTGGGTTTAAATATTTTTATTTTACCGATTGTAACTCCTCTTTGAGAGAGTGTAAAATTCAAAGAATAGTTATATATTACTTGCCCAAGGCAATTCGCTGGGGTGCCGGACACTGGTTGAAAGCCTTGGGAGCGGATTGGCAACCCGTGACGGTTTATTTTATTTATTTTGCCAAGATTATATAAGATATTTATCACATTTCCTAAATCTCATGAAGCTTCAATACAAAAAGCTTACACCTGTGACCCACAGGTGGTGTAGGCAGAGACTATGGATCGCCACTTTGCTCTGTCCTGACACAACTTCCTAGCCTCGCATATATCCGCAAACTGTCTAATACAACATAATAACTATAATTACTAAGTTTGTTTATAGAAAAGAATAAATTGGGATAATCCCCACAACATTAATAGGTCCGCTATTAAAACTATTTTATTTACTACTTATAGAAATAACTTTATTTTTTCCCGTTATTCTTCCTTGCAGTATTCCCAGTCACATTACATTGCCTGTGGGAAGTCCCTATAATTCCTTGTTGTAGTCCTCACTAAGGAAGTTGCTTATGTTATTTTTAATTAGTAAATTACTGACGTCAAACGGCAGATAAACAGGCTAGCGGGCCACCTGATGGATAGTGGTCACCGCTGCATATCGACACAAGCAATACTAGGGGTATCACCAACTCGTTGCCTACTTTTAAAATTCCAGGACACTTTTCTTTGGTAGGCCCTGCTACTGTCAAAGCCATGGTTCCGGTACCCCATGGAGCACTGGGCACCTAAACCTTATATGCAAAAGTCCAGTTTCTAGGGAGAACGATTTCGGCTGCATTTAGTCTCTTTCTCTTACCTACTCTAGTAGTTCAACTTTATAGAGTAGATTCCAAAAACCCTGACATCGTTTGAAAGCCACGTTATTATCCCTAAAAGTGGTTGTATTCTATCGAATTTACCGGAAACAAATCGGACTCAAATCACCGTGTCATAGTCGTACCTCCGCCAAAACCCACAAAACCTAAGGCGCCATCACACAATGAATCGGACCGAATCGGACGCTACTCGTCTAATTAACCGTACAAATTTGACGTAACTGGTTGGACAAATCTCAAAGGAATTCCAGACAGGCGCGGGCCGCGCGATGCGTATCGCCGTGATAAATGGGCCGCGTCAGAATTTATTGTCCAACCCGGCTTACTATTGTCTCAATGAATAGTTTTTTACCCCCACGTCATATTATAAAGACTGTCGTTTGACAAGTGGCGTTTAGGATTATGATGCATTTTCTCAAATGGCCACCTCTGTTATGACCGCCCGAGTCATTCCGTGGCCGATCGTAAATTGATTTTGATGTCTTTTTTATGGTGAAAACGAATCGATTTTTGATCTTTATTGGCGATATGTTTTCATATGTTAATGTATTAGATTATGTGTCTGATTGAGTGTGTGCCGAGGATATGAGAATTCCGATTTTAGTGCTTTGCACGAATAAGCGCGCGGTAGGCAGTTAGCCGGCTTATTCTTAGCGTCCTCCGGTCCGACTTACAAATTATAAAGTGGTGTGTCCCTAATTTATTGAAGGCGATCTTTATAACGTGTTTAATACGTGACATGGCCTCTAACAGGCCGCAAGCTTTATATTTTTTTTTCAACAAAAGAAGTTAAAATGACGAACATAATCTTTTTATAGCCCGGACATCGGCGGAATACAAATGCCGTGTTCCGATTGTGCTATATTACTTTTGTATTGGCTTTATGATACTAAATATTTGGACAGGGGTTTTATTGGTACAGTAACATGATATTTTTGGTCGAGATGCGCTTTTGTTTAGGCTTTTTACGATTATTAGATTATGCGTAAAGACTGCTAAAGTGTGGGCTTGTGTTCATTTTTATGTTGTGTGATTTAAGTGATACGGCATCGGATGTTTTATGGCTTTATTTGTACTATGCCACAACGGATACACGTTAAATATATTGTAATTCAGTAAGACGGCTAACTAGTAAGTAATGGATTATACAATTTGTGTCTATCTAGATAGAAAGTTAATATTATCTATACATTTACTCATTAAAAACACAAATCCTTTATGAAAAACCTTCGACTTAGCCACAAATCAATTTGTTAATTTACTCTCTTATCTGGATTTATAATGGATCAGATTACAGAGGAATTTCCGTTATTTCCAGTACAGCATTTACTAAAAATAAAAAATATATTTTTTAATATTATCATTCAAGTGAACGAGTTATATTAAGATATGAAATGGATTCTCTTGGCACATAGGCTAATTTCAAGAAATTTCAAAGTGCTGCCGAACTGGCCCTTGACCACCGGCGCGTCTGCTTGAAGTATTTTTCTGTGCTGAGGGACAATAATTCAATCATTCATTTATGTATTCAATGTATAGACCTAGACCACGTGTCTCGGTTAAACTTTGCAGGAGGTATGTTCAGGAGCATATCTAACAATGTATCGAAGCGGCTGACGGACTAATCACAAACGGACTGCCTTTCAAAAGCCTCTCCCCCTGGCCCCTGATCTAGTAAAATTCGATAACCAGGTGACTTAGGCCATTACCAACATTGATGCCAAGCAGACCGTACTATCACAGTCGGTCAACCACTATGGGGTGCTCCCCCTTATCTGACCCCGTAGCCGAAGGTGGAACCAAGTGTCACCAGTTTGAAATGTCATGTCAATTCCAATAACAGCTAAGCTGTCACGGGGTCAGTAAAGTTTGTTGCACTATAAAAATGTTCGGTCTCGCGACACGACATTTTACAGCGTTGTCAATTGATGGGGTTGATGCTTTTTCATTATTTTCTGATCCACCGGTCACCACATGGGCGGGGAACATACGAAACAGTCTATCTAAAAACCATATGACGACAGAGTTTGCGTCGGCTCCTTACAACACCTTTATCTTGAATACATTTTTTCTGCAACGCATTTAAATCCTTGCTACGGTCGACGCATGCGCAGGGCAGCTGCACATCATGAGCAGTGACAGGTGTTGCAGTTACCGCGATTTACTTTATCACCGGCAAGCACGCGACTGTAACACGAGACTGTTTAAAGCTGAAGTGTATGTAGATATGTTTTGGACAGTGGTTTTGGTATAATTTGAATGCTATCTAATAGCTAGTAGGTACATATTTTCAAAAATAAAAAAATTCTATTGGCATTTTCCAAGGGTCAGATTGCGGTTCACAGTTTTGTCTGATTGGAATAATAGCCAATCGATACAGCCCAGCAATATATCATCATGTCATGTAGTATATCATTTCGCAAGGTCACCTATTAGTGAATTCTCATGAAAATCTCGTGAAAATGCAAATAGGTATTGTCAAATATGTTTATAATAAGTACCTAATGTTTGATATCCTGGATACAAAAACTTACAACTTACATCTACATACCTATTTTATCTGGACTCAAAGAAATATGTAACTAGTGGTGATAATTTAGCCTAATAAATAACCTTTCACACAACTGGTTGTGACAATTCAGATAGAACCTTTCACACCTGTCCGGTTGGGCACATGCCTTGCAGCTGTGGCCAGATTTTGGAGATTCGAAAAAAAAACTCCAAATGCAAGATCAAATCGCCACGAATGTTTCTATTTCGTGGCCTCACAATGTATTTATTTGCGGCATTGATTGGTGTGCTAAGCTTTTACTAAAATATTTGTAATAATAGTTTATAGTGTATCTACATTAAACATAATAATGATTAAAACCTACACGTAGATTTACTATCTCCATAACAAAATAATACATACAACCTCGTAGGCGGCAAGAAATTAAAACGACCCCCGTTGATGTCTTTCCTTCGGCGACGCGGACGCTACGCCGTTCAAGTACCGAAGCCTGATTTTTCAAGCAATTTCCAGTTTTTCTGCCTAAAATTGGCGCGAACACGAAAGTAGTGCCCCAACAGGCACCCTAGGGAATCAGTGAACGGAAATGCCACCTTCAAGCCACCGTGAGCCTTCAAAGTGGCCGCGAATTCCTCCGCACAATACGCTATGCGCTGCCAAAGTCATAAATAACCCGAAAATGATCGGGCCGTCACCCCAGCTGAGCGCAAAAAGTCCTATTTGACATCTAAATTATTGCGAGCCGCCCCCGCCCCCGCCACCCCAACAAACCGCCCCCAGGCAGATGAACCGCGCGAAACTAACAAAGTGAACACCAAATACATCAGATAAAAGAATTTTCAAAACAAACTCAAAATACTAAAGCGTTTGACACGAGCATCCGCTCGGCCACAAAAAGGCAGTGTTGTACCGACATTAAAGCAATATACACCCTAATTTAACGCATCAAGATTGAAATCCCCATACCCGCGTAATCGCTTTGATCCCGCGATAGATCTCAATAGCGGGTGATTAAAGGCGCCTGTGATTTTACTTCAATACGTTTTTTTTTCGCCCGGTGCTGCCTTCGTCGGCTATACAAAACGGCACACTACTGTAAAAGAATATACAATTATTGGGCTTTGAATGGCTACAGCGGGGGTGAAGTGCTCATAAATTGTTTTTTTTTCCACGCACCCGAGAGGTTCGAGCGTTCGAATCTTTTAAAAATCATAAACGGCATTTTGTTCGATGGATTTATTGTCTGCGTTTGTGAGAGGTGTTGGGGTGTGACGTTTGTTACCGAACTGCCAATTTACTAATTATACGCTCGGATATGCTGGATTCTATTGAGCTTTTGTACTTTAGGTGACACTTGTATTTGATTTTGCGCTTTGTAGGTGGAATTTCACGGTGATTTTGACGACGTCAAATGTAAATACAGTTAGTCACGGATTCGAATCATTGATGAGAGTGTAATAGATTGTACTCCAATTCTACACGATTACCAGTTCTTCTTCAATCGTCTTCTAACTCTTGTCCACATTAGTTCTCTTTGTTCTTGTGTATATTTTTTACATTTTATTTTCAAGAGAGCGTATATAGTTTTACATTATACAGCTAAAGTAATAATCAATTGTAAACTATAGGTAAATAGAATATTTCTTTTCTGTTTTTTTTTTTTTTTTCATTATTAGTCATGCGTGCTTTACGCAGCCAATTTGAATGTCACATTCTCCAATGGACTCGGTTCTTCTCGAGGATGAATTAGATATAAACTTTGCACCTGTGCGAAGCAACGAATTGCAGCCATTGAGGGATACTATATTGTCATGTATCCAAACCTCTCCTATGCACTACAGTTCCTTCCACCCCGTCCATTTGTCTCCCGATCGCAATTACTGTCGTCTAGTTGCGCGTCCATTGACGCTGAAGTGTTAATAGCTGCGCTGACGCTCATTATGTGGCCGGCAGTAAATTCGGTCTCAAGGCCAACCAACAAAGGGCCGGAGAGGCTCGGGACGGCGAGAGCTCAGCGCGTGTGGGCTCCTGCTCGTGACAGACTAACGTGGGTGCGGTGGCGGCAGAATATGGAATTTTGATGTGGTTTTGGGGTCCAATCAGTATAATAAATTAAGGATGCGAAAGAGGTTTAAATAAGAGCGAAAGTGGTGTGTCAGTATTGTAACTGGTTTTTGTTTTGTCTATAAGAATACGTGGTTAAATCAACACGACATTCGCGGTTTGTAGTACCGGTTTAAGCTGGAGTACGCCTATCTTGAAACAGCCTACTCACTTATATTTGACAAAGGCGTGCTTAACAATTTCATGGGATTTTGCTTACACTCGTAGAGGTCACATTGATAAGTTTTTGTGCTGTTAAAAAAATGTGACTGGTGATTAAATTAAAATATATACAAAAAAAAATTGTTGGCCTCTTAAACTATATGTATCATAAGACTAGGTTTCGTTACTTTACTCTTTACTCTCCACAAGACTGAATGTTCAATTATGTTTGTGTAAGGAGTGTTGTGTAAGTTGGAAACAAAAAAGAATGACGAATCAGTCAACTCTTTTTTTATTCTTAACCACTGTTACGATAACTCAAAATTCCGATAATTTATGACTAAAAATTTGCCAATATTATGCGGGAATATCAAAAGGCATGTCCACACTAGTGCTGACGGGCAAGATCTCAATAGGTCACCAATGTCCTCATGAATGGGTGGCATCGTCGGGTGCTCTTTACAACGCCCGTTTTGTACGGAATGTCGTAACAAAAAAGCCTTAGTTACACACCACGATTATGTTACCCTCATCGCTAGTGCTGCAATAAATATTGGCTAGATATCGATATACTGCAGCAGTTGAGGCGTTTAACTCAAAACGTTAACTATGAAGATGGCTTCCTAAACAGAGGTGTCAAAAAGCGCCTGTACACATACAGTCTGGCAAGTAATTCGGGAAAAATCACTACTGCTTTTGCAACAAGTTATTTCTATAAAACTAACTGTCAGCCTTCTGTCAAACTTCTATCAAACAAATAACTTCTGCTGTCAAATATCGCCCTCAAACGTTTCGCGATTTTCTTGCCAGACTGTAAGCGCGACTCTAATAATGTACTTACTTTCACATTATTTTATTATCCTTATATAGGTATGGCGTAGTGATTACTAGCTTGTTTACGTTATATGTAGTAATTCAACTTCAAGTGCGTGGTGGTACTTATATTGTTTCGATTCGTGCAGATACAGAACGATAATTTGTCTATTTTCTTTTATTTTACACACTCAATGGTTTGCATGCTTGGAAAATATGTGTTAATGAAAATACTATTTTTCTTATGGATAATTTATTTCTACTATTTGACCCATAAAACTATTTAATTTCTGGATCAGCTATATTTACAAACATTTCAAATTAATCACACATTTAATCGACAAATCTACCGACACTCCGCCATCCCTACTCCGCGGTTACCGCCCAAACTTACACCTTATCACTAAAGACATAGCGTGGACACGACCCAACACTCAAACATTTGTATTCTTTCATACTAAAATAAGAAAAAAAAGCCCATCTCGGTCGGGAGTCGGAGTTTTAGATGCTTTATTAACTATGGCTAATTAATTTTGGGACGGCCTGACGCATTGAGTCGCGAATTTGTTGCGGGTTATCGTAGTTTTATTCGTCCATGATGAGTTTATTAATGAAATTCCGTGTTTATTACCGATTATTGTGATGCCGATAAATATAATTTGCTCGTTGGATTTTGACGTCTGTTTTTACGGTTTTATCACCCGGACTTTGATTGGAACGGTCAGGGCATGGCGATTATGGGGTTGTGGTTTGGGAATCTCGTTTGTAAATTGTAAGAAGACGACTAGATAGAAAATTATTAGAGTATTTTATTTATTTATTGTATAATTTGCATTTTATTCTACGTTTTTCTAACATATCCTACGCGCTAGATTCAACGGAATATAGCGCGATTTATTAGTCTTTCCCTCTGACCACAAATTTTTGAGAATGAAGCTGACGTTGTGCATAATATTGATATCGAAACTTTTATGAAACGTGAAGTTCATAATTTAACAGAAGGTGATGAGCATCGGCCTGAGCATTGGCATGGCCTAGGGTTAGGGTCCGACTCGTACCTCGAAATTACGGGTTCGAACCCCATTGCCGCTATGTACCAATGTCTTCCTGGCCGGTTTCGGTTATGGCGACTGCATCCGTTGTTGATATCGTTCATGTGGCTTATGTAGCCAATCTTCTTGGTGATGATCCTCGCGCATTGTGGGCATGTGAGCACACCGTTCACGTAATTGTTATTGATCAGGTGGTCGGGCTTTTAATCGGTCACGTTTTGTGTCAAGGTCATTGCATCTTTGAGCTTTAAAGTCATGTACATCGGAGTTAAGCAGAGTCCTCCACTCCGGTCTATTGGATGCTAATTTCTCCCACTGTGTGGTTTCTATTGTGCACTTTTTCATGTGCCTCTTCAATACATATGTATACCTGAGGAGCTGTCCGCCATGATCCCGCTTGCCCTCCTCAAGTTCGGCATATAAGATGCGCTGCACCAGTCGATGCACTGGCATCCTAGTCACGTGTCCACACCACCGAAGTTGTCGAGCATGAGGCAGGCTTCAACACCTCCCACATTGGCTCGTCGTAGCGCTTCAGTGAGGTTATATACATTAGTTGAACACCATGCTCTTTCGGTGAGAGGAAACATGTTTATGAAACATGACCATCAAGACAACCATGATCCAATCTGGCCATATTCCCCTGTTAACAGGGTCACGGAAGTCAGATGGCAGTCCTCCACTAATTACCTGATCAGACAAATCCTGGATTCGAGGAATCGAGACCGCAACCGGAACATTAATACTACCCATTAGTAAAATACAAGGTTGCCATTGCCATCAATATATTGTGCCTGTTTAGATTTACAAGCAGGATACCTAGGTACGTACTTAACGTAAGTACCTATCCATCGTTTTTTTTATTGCCTAGGGTGGCACACGGACAGACGGCCCACCTGATGGAAAGTGACCACCGTCGCCCCATCTGCAACGTAAGGGGATGCGGTGCCGACCTTTGAGCTACCTATAGACATGTTTTTTGAAGAACCCCATGTTACGCTAAGTAAGTTCCGTTTTCATATTTAGAATTTTTCACTTTATTTATTTATTGAGGAAAACAAACAGTCTTACACAAGTATTACACATAAACAATCAACAGACTTACAGTTCCATAATTCTAATACAATTTTTTACTTTTATAGAGTTCATAGAAGTTATACAGTGCAACAAATATTGATATTGACAAAATTATTATTAATAAACATATTAATCTGCGCAATTTCAAGTAGCATAATTTAATTTTCTATAAATACAATGAACATTTATTAAGACGGCTTTCAAATTCATCAAACATACAAATCGATCATCGTTATAAATCTCACTGGTCGAGTGAATGAACACAAACGAAATTAACAATTATAAGCCACCAATTTTCCACCGCGTTTCATTCATAAAGTAAACCGGCGCACACGCAACCTCTGTAACCTTAGCCGGGTCTTATAGACAGATCATTAGAACGTCATTACGTATTTAGCTTAACAATGAATGTGTACCGTTTATAGTATCGAATTCCCTCCATCATTCTTCAGTCGGTCAACAGGTTTATAGTCCCTCACAAATTGGTTATGGAAACTTACTGTTTTGTAATTCCTTTGCGCAATTTGGCGTAAGCTTCCATTGCCTACTTACTACATGCTTAATAGGTAATACTACATGTGTAATAGGTATGTAATATCTCTTTGATTTTAGATTTATTGACCGATGTAACGAAGACTGACCGATTTGTTCACACAAATAATATTATCGAAGCGAGATTATGAAAGTATGTATGACTTAAGTACCCTTTTTAAACAAGTATGCGGTTTTCCTTCTTACCTACATCACAATAAAAAATGTCTACATTAGTTAGGTACAAGTGTAAATGTGAAGTTCGATAAAAAAGATTTCAAGAGCGATACAAAACGAATTAAACAACGAAACAAAATGTCTTGACCTCTTAAAACTGACGACTTAACATCTTAAAAAAGTACAGTTTTGTCTTCAATACACATCGAAACCGAACATACTATTGACATAATTTTTGGCACAGGCATATATAATTGATTGACAGTAAAGCAAATAGGTAGGTAAAATTCTAAATAACATCCCAGTCAAAGGCGAGGATTTAAGCTAGTTACGAATAAAAATTATGACAACTATATTGCCGTAATTTATGAACCTCGTGGCCCATAAAAGTTGCCCTGAGCCATTCATAGCGTCATCACAGACCCCGCTCGTTTCACGCTCCAGCATAGCTCCCCGATCGCTATCTAAAACGTATAAATATAAACAAATATGAACCGAAAAAGGTCCCTTCAAACATGAGCTGCCGCAAAACACAAAAATTCCAACCGGGAATGCCGTGTCGTCGTGTAGGTCAAATAAAAGGATCCACGGGTCTCCAACAATAACATAATCGACGAGAATGCGCCGGCGCCGGCCCGCCGCCACCATTGTCCCGCGGAAATATTAAACACGGATACCTACGAACGTGTGAAATCGGGAATGACACCGCCACCCCCGAAAAAAACGCACCGTTATGTTTGTTCAAAATTCGAATCGGGTTTGGGTGCGCGGGCGCAGGCATTGCGCTTTTTCTCATCGGACGAAGCTTCTTCCATGAAATGAACCTTCAAGGTTCATTGCTACTAATTGATAACTAGTTTGTTAGTGAGTCTAATAATTTAATTATTCATTTAACATCTGCCTCAAATAACGCCGTCAATAATATCCAACCGGCGCGCGGCGTCGGCGTAGGTTACTCATTTTGTGTAACGAAACATCAATCGCAAGCGTCCGAAATTCCAATACCTTTGCCAACAGAATTGTGAGCAAAAGAAATGAATGAACAGGCATAAAGCAGGACCACCTCACTGAAGTGGCAAATGGTGGCAAACAATAGAGCGCGCCAAGCCCCGGCAGCCTAACAAAACAAGCAGAGGATCAGTAACGCTGTCAAACCATAGACAAATAGAATTTGTACAAAAAATAACAAGGCATTCACACGAGCACAGATTATGTATCAATTAACGCGGGCAGAGCAAACTCGGGCTATGGGAAAGTGTCCTCGGAATTTATTTATTTAAAGCGCTCTGCTTGAGACGGCACGAACGACCTCGCGCTGCCGTCCTTTTATTGTATTAGTTACAACAAGGGTAAAGCGACTATTTGTTTCTATATGGCACAGTGACACCAAAAATATAGAAAATAATCTGTACTCTGGATTTTATTATTTACGGTAACTTGTGTCGCAGATACCGTTTCTTTATTAACCTGTTGGTTAAGGTTTTGTACCGCGTAACTTGGGTTTTGAGTTGCCTGATATAGTGACGTAATTGTACGTGGCTCAATGGCTTATAGCTTTGAGTCGTCATATGAATGACGACTCAAAACGATGTCTTCAAATACAGATAAAGACAGATTGGGATCAAAACGACGAAAATATCGATCGCCCTGTAAACTAAATGCTGATAATTTATTTGATAATCGTCTGCTCCGAAACATGCAAAAAATAATGCAAAATCGGATAAAAACCGAGTAACCCATTATAAATAATCTAAACAAGAACAATAAAGATATCCTATGGACACACTTAACACCCACAAAAGATGTCCAACAAGTTGTATTTGATAATGGCAGGTCTTTATCTAAAACTACTACTGATCGTAAAACTTTTTATGTCTCTATTCCTCTCAGGTAAAAAAGGTGGCAAATTCTAATCGCTGATAGAAAATTATCTGTTATTAGGTGACAAAGTTATCTCTATACACTTTCAAATTACAAGCAAGGCTTCTGTATTTTTATACCCGAGTAGCTTGGGTATCAGATTGTTTCAGTTTTTGTGTTTTAAATTATTAACTGAGCATGGATCAACTGGATCTAAGTGATTTGCTTTTAGGTTAAGTTGCGTAATTTTTATCTAGCTTTTTCCCCGTATTTTAGCAAGTAGTTAAGTACGTTCTTATATCCTATTCCTTGAAGTTTTATCTTTACAAAATGAACCTACATTAATAATAATACCAGGTAATAATTCTTGTATAACTGACAGAAATTCATCCCACGAATAGCTCCTTAATCTACAAACTGTCATTTTATCAACTTTATGAGGATTCTAAAAAGTCAAGATGTAGATAATCAATAATCATATAGACAGCGGCCCTCGCAGCTTATTACACATCTAAACGTCACATCATCAAACAAAACCACACAAATGAAAATAAAATAATCCTAAAAAGTATTAAAGTTGCCAAATTAGTATTCGATAAACAATTTCGTAACAGCCTCTCTGACTACGACAAGGTTTTATATTATTCGTGGCGAAAAAAATTACTAATGCCGCTGTGAATTGACGTTGACGATTTGCTATGCAAGCAGCGCCCTCATTCGTACTTAGAATCTCGCTGCAGTACACGCTTGCTTGTACATAAATTATTCACGCGTGGCGTCCGTCCATTCACAAAGACATCAATGAAATGTATTTGCATAGACTGAATCACCTGCACCGTTACACTGAGAGCGCTTTTTTAAATGGTCACCGGTCAAGCAAAGTCACTTTGGCATCTACTATGGTTCTGCATTGTTTCTTGCTTAGATGTGCTTGTGATGTGGAAATATTTATGGAAGGTATAATTAGTAGCGGTGTACTTAGTATCTCTATTCGATTCGATGGGTTCTATATGAAGTTGTCAACGGTTCGAAAGATACAGATAAACAGCCATTTAGACAGAGGGTGTAGGCCTAGGATAAGGATTCTCTAAGAATCCTTTCAGAGTGACAGAACTGTCAATATGTCTAACTGAACTTATATTGTAGTAAATGGATCTCAACAATAGATAGTATTTAGACCCCTTCTTTGGCCGTGTGGTGTCCGGCAGAGTAGAATAGCACCAACCCCTTACAATCATGGGTGTCGTACAAGGCGATAATGTTTTCGAGGCAATGGATCAAGAGTCTCCGTAGTCTGGAAATTGGGCAGCAGCATTTTCCATTGTTATATTTAAACACTGCTATCTCCAACCCGCCTGCCAAGCGTGGAGATTATGGCAGTAACCTCCCCTTTCGTGAGAGAGGCCCTAAGTCCTGCATTGGACTGTTACGGGCTGTGATGATGATGATGATGAGACCCTTTCTATATGATAGAATAGTCGTAAATACGTGTTATATTTAAAATGCAAATTATGATACGATTCACTCGTAAACCATGTGTTGCCTTAAGATAAAATACAGAAACGAGGAAAGTGGAAATACGACACTTGACAATTGGAAGTCCGGGATTTCATCTACTTACCAAGTTCAATGAGACTTGCACAAGAAGCGGTCAGGTGAATCTTTGTACGGTGAGTCATAGTCCATGATGAATATGTGAATCATGATTCACTACCATGGGAAGCATTCGTTGCGAATTTGGTATCATTGTAGAGGTATGCCCTATTGTACGCAGTTTTGCACTGTACTATTAAGGATTCCTGGTAGTCTTTTGATATTGATTGTCCTGAAACCGGACGACACTGATTGTTAAAACTCGATTGCTCAAGCAGCTTCGTCAGCGATTTCCATTAAATTAAATTAGCTATTCCTCTAGTGGATTTTAATTGTAAAATGTAATCAACCAAAGATATATATAAGATACTTGTCTATTGCTTGGAAAAGAATTTCAAAAAGAATGTTGTTAATTCCATACATTATCCCAAACCTAATGAATGTGTTGGCTGATATTATGAATGAATGTGTGATGTCTGTTGCAAATTATTTTATATAGGTATTCCAGTCTATTTATAATAAGGAAACGCGGGTCTATGCGTGCACTACTAACTTTATAATTGGATTACTAAGAAGAAATAGAACTAACTTGGATAGTATCTATAAATACACTAGAGTTCATTCCCATTAAGCTTAAAGCCGGTTGTATTCGTAGTAGTTCCGATTTTTTGGCACAAGTCCATTGTATGAATCACTTTCGTTTGAGCACACCGCCGACCTTGGCAGATCGGAACTGTATATCGGAAATTGGAATTGAGAGCACAAATATTACGAATTCTCTGAGAATGACTGTTACGGAGCTTCATCTGCACCGCGACTTTTTCGTGTGGAGTTACGCTTTTGTTAATGAGCTCTTTGGTCGGAATTCCTGATAAAAATGTCTTCTCACAGCTTCCGTTGTCGAAGATATTTTCTCATTATTATCGCCAGCTTGTACCAGTCTTTTGCTAATCCCAGGCAATTGCAAGAAGAATTCTTGACGTGCCTTATTCTCTTGACATATTTTGGTTTTTCCTGTGGCCTTTCAGAAAGCATCTCTCCACAGCCAAGCTACAACAGGCGACAGAGTCGCGTCTTATTCAAGAACTTATTTAACGCTACTTAAATAGATTCTACTACGATTCTAGAACTCTAGTTACAGAGACTGCTACGAGCTGATGATGATTGTGGTAAAGAATACGAATGTAATAATTTTGAAAAAACTATCATCGTACTCAACGGTGAATCCGCGAGGTCTACGGCGGGCAATAACATTAACAAGGTTCGACAAGTAGTAACTTGTATGATTCATTTCGCAGAACCATCTTGTTTTTGCCGAGAATTCCGCCCTCGATTCCAGGATATGACATCCGAATAACCGTGTTAGGGTAACCGGGTAATTATCGAACGATTACCCAATCTGAGATTGCGTATGTGCGGTAACCGTTACGACATTGTGAATCAACATTTTTTCCTCATGATTTGAGTTGATAAAAACGCTTGGATCATAGGTCACTGGTTAATTTTGGGCAAAGTGAATATTGTAGGTTTTATTTCGAGGCTGATTAATAAGTAATATGTATCATGTAAGTAGTGAGGTTCAATTCCGTCTATGATGCAGGATACATAGCAGTTAGGAAGCTAATTACCTACATAGTTATAACAGATGGTGTCAAGCCAATCAATGGTATTGTATAGTTCAATATAGAAGTATGGTATTGTTTAGTTGAAGATTCAATGGGGTTAAGGTAACTGGTCGTTGCACTTCATGATACGACGCCTTATGTTATAAAGTAATTTTCAGTATTAGATTGATTTTATCACAGAAATATGCAAGGTCACCTAATGTGGACATTAAACATTATTTTAAATCCAAACTTGTGTGCGTCAGAGATCGATTATAGCTTCAAGCAAAAGCTTGCACCTAATTTGTTAAAATTCATAGCTAGTAGGCATGACTTTGCGATTCCAAAATCTATTGTTAGCAAAACCTCGTTGTCATCTAGTTAGCTTTCGAATTTGAATAAGTTGTGCTTGATGTGTGTTATTATTTTCATTGTCGTTTGATAGCAAATCGTGAGAATAAGCATAAGTAAGACTCGCCAGGTATTTGTGTCTTTCCGGTGCGATGTTGACCTGAATTGGTCCTGTCGTCATTTGTGAGTACAGTTGGTGTATGTTGACCTTTCTCTTTGCATGCAATCCTTGCAATCTCGCCATGCCATCTATTATACTTGCCCACCTACTAGCTGGGATTTGAAGCCCCTTCTTAAAAACCGCGAAGGACTTGGGAAATAACTTTTTTATTACATAATGTGTCATAGGACAAGTGTTACCTACTCCGAAACAAGTTGAAATGACCGGTTCCCGAGCCGGCTTCGCAAACGAAGGATTCTATACTATTTATTAAGCAATAGATAATATTTGATGCTAGAGCAACATGCGATCACAAAATTCTATTAAATACTAAACCTCTTAATACTAAACCTTTGGCTTTAACGCAGAAAAAGCTGTTTTCCCATACAAAAAACTGCTTTTTCGGTGTTTAAGGTACCTTAGGTAATACTAGTAAACTTATTTGATTTTTAAGGCGTACACATTGTATGAAAACAAGGTCTTCCTACTACGGTTTCAAGTTCAGCCCTGGGACAGCAGACAACGGAGGCTTGGATTGGCTTCCTTTAAAAAGTACGGATACCTACTATCCCGTAAAAGTATGAAATGAAGATCCAGTCTGGTTTTTCAATTTTGTGGCTTCTGGGGGATACAGGTCAAGTGTTATAGCAGCGGAGATCAGGAGAAGACTCCTTTATGTGTACCCCCGCGTCGCAGTTAGTCAGAGTGGCTTTTCCCATACCAATCATGCTGGTAGAGAGGCCCCTAATCTAGCTATGTCGACTAATCCCACCCAGCTGGTGAGGGTACCTGATAGCGACTCCTATACCGCCAATTGCTTAGACCTTCTGCTGTCAACGGATACGGACAGGCACTCAGTATTGGTTTTCGCACCGCTGGGTACATCCGATCACTGTCTGGTGAAATCTGTGACCGTCTCATCCCCTCACCCGAGTAAACCCCATGTAACCCTGACAGGTGTGGCGATACAAGTCAGCAGATTGGGATGAGATGCGATACTCCTCTTCTCTCACTTGACACATGCCACTGAGGACATTTAATTATTTCAATAGTTTTTATCCCATTATCTGCTCGTTTTGGGCATTATTCATAGTGCCCGGGCATTATAAATAATGCCCTATTAATCACATTGCCCATAACATGTAATAATACAATGAAAATTCTATCAAGTATTCCTGTGGTTAGAGGACATTGATCTAAAACAAAACCGTTTTCTCAGGCCAAATATTGGATATGGTTTGTTGCGGTAATTGAAGGCGATAATAAAGTGAAGTGAATCATCGTCAGGGGTTGTCATTATTCTATTAAAGCGGACTTTAGTGATGTACAGCATTAAACTTTAATTTTGAAACGTAGGTAGTTTTATTTTGTCTTATCATTTCAACAAGGATCCGTATATCAGGTCCACTTGTACATGTTTTTATATAAATGTGAGATACTTAGGAATAGTTATACCCAGGAAATGAAAATTTTAACGCACAGAATTATTTTAAGCATTTGATTATTTTTGTACATTCTAAATAAATTGTCTACAAATATTTCACCCGAACCATTTACAATTAACACTTTAACTAAGTTTTCAAGTTTTTAAACCAGTCACTTTTTCATAGTTGCTTCTACAGCGCTTTCGTATTCCTTTAAACACTTGATTAATAATAAACCATTTCACTTAACTATTTTTGTTCACCACAGAACAATCTATCGGAAAAACATTTTCCTCAACTGAAACAGAAAACTGCGGCCAGCGTTTGACAACACCTGTTAAAAGGTATGCGTCGAACTTCCGGTCATAGTTTCGAGAGCACGAGCGAGACGCGAGGGGAAAAACGACGTATGTCCTTTACTGGGGCATGGCGCTTATGTCTTTTAACCCTTTATTCACTACGAGGCCGCAAGCGGAACGTATGTGACCTTAGGAGACGAAAAGATAATTACTCGCAAGTCGCAATCACTTGTCTCCAATCCCGTCTGGGTTTTTATTCAATCTGTTATATATCTTGCTAACTGGTTAAATGTCGAATTGGTGGGAGGACATTCAACCCTGTAGGATATTTGCTGAGTAATAGCAGGAAATAATATGTTAATTGTACTTTCTACAAAGATTTGTGAGGAATTTGTTGACAAATTTTATCCGCTCACCTTAATTACCAGGGAATGTTTTTAATTTGTCTGCGTATTGATATTTATATCAATTTGTAGCTTAATCGATAAAATGACCGATGGAAAATTGTTACGATCTCCTATCTCCCAAGCACCTAGTAAGTGTTTCTTAATATGAAAAGGTAGTAATAAAACCATCTTGGCGTTAATGTCCCGGTTATGCTCTCGCGCACGAGGGCCCGGTGTCCGCCTTGACCATGATCCAGGATTTGTCAGATCGGGTAATTACAGTATCGCGACTGCCATTTGACCTCCGTGACCCTAATATGAAAAGGTACTATTGAAGGACAATAATATGTCGCAGCGCTCTACCTGCGCGCAATTTGTCCCAGGGGTGTTGATTGAAAAAAAAAGGAGGACAACTAATTACTTATTTGCATTTCAAATTTGCCGTAACATGTCTGGTGCTTTATAGTGTTTGTTCTGAGGGCCTACACGCCGGTGACTGCAAACAGTATGTCATTGTTGGTAATGACGGGCGTCTTTGCCTTTTTGCGTGTGCCGTGTCTACTCGGTCACGGCGGACCTGTGGTTTCGCGTAGGTCAAGAAGGAACTAATAGGCACTGTGTATCTGAATGCTTATAAGGGCTCAGTCTCTCAGTACTTCTCCGAACTCTGGGCTTAAGTAGGCCTAGGGTAACTGTGTAAAGGGATTGAATTATGGCATATCATTATTACTGGCTATTGAAATATTGGTTCTTACCCCAGCCATCTAAAGAATCCCTAGTGCTACTTTATTACTTGCTAAACTGCTGCTTACTTAGCTAAACTGTGCTACTTATTTACTGTTGCCTGGCTACCACCATACTTAATATTTTACAATATCTATATATTCATTAAATATTTAGATAATTTGAATATAGACAAAACGGTCAAGATACAGTCATATTTTCAGTATACAACAAAATTGCTCTGATAATTTATTTAATAAAGTTCCCGTTATAAGACCGCTGTGCACAATAACGGAATACTTACTCCATAACGAACTTTATGAAAAACAACTCCCACGAAAGTTCACCAACCGATTACTCATTACACCTAACCCAATAACCAACCAGCAGGAAGCAGCCACCCGAACCGTTTTGGCGACAAAACGAGGACCCATAATCACGTCCGACATTAACATAGCATGTTTTTTCGTCCCAGATTCGTGACACGCCGTGTGTGTGCCCCGCGGTAAATAATAAATCTTTCTAATAAATAAAACAAGGGGACGTGTGCGAGATAAAGGGCGCTCGGTGCGCCCGCGCCGCTACAATGGCCTGCGCGGGCGGTCGTTAAGCGACATATTGTGGTAATATTTCCACATTTTAGGGCCCAATGGGAGTTGACAGGGTTGCCTAAATGAGGAGCGGTGTGCTATAGGTGCAAGGAAGGAACGTAAATTGCGGCAATTCGATTATCGATAAATACACTCGCATTTCTCAAAATTAGACTAGCCAAATTTTTTACCGCTACCTCACCTGGTGATAAGTGATGATGCTAATGAAGATAGAGCACGTCTGTTTTGGAACAGCCTATTCGCTCTAATCTTGAAGACGTTCAGATTATAATGATCAGGGAATACACTCGGTTGCAACGTGTTCCATTCCTTAGCCATACGAATTATAAAGGTTCAACAAAAGCTGCTCGTGCTGGAGCTCGAAGATCCACGACATAAGGATGAAGCGTTCACCCGGATCGCATTTCCCAATGACAGAAAGGGACCAGCGAAATGAGATAGTGCAACTGCTTCGCACTCTCTCCGAAATGCAACCTGCAGAAGACCCTCTAGAAGATTTTATATAAATTCTCCAAACCACGAATACTTACACAGAGAAATTAATTAAAAATTATTAAGCGAATTTTATTGTAATAGCGACACACAATTTTCTATAGGACGCCACATGAAAAACAAATAACAGTCTCGCAAATTTGAAAGCAACAGAGTTTATTTTCGAATTACGTCATTGCCTTTTTATTTTATTTTTATTGTAAGTGGCCAGTTTCAGAAACTTTCAAAACCTCACGTGTGGCGGATAGCTAGGCTAGATATTTCAATTCAACCTCTTAAGTTGTTCGTAAATAATATTTTTACGATCTCTTCTGCTGCTTCTGTCATCGTATTCTTCCGAAGGCGTCCACGGAATCGTTTTCGCTGAGCTGCCACGCAAACACACAACAAAATTATCACCGATCTCGGCTCCCTCTGATGCATCCGCCAACCTCCCACTGTGCTTCTGGTGACAAATAATACTTGTGCCCATCACTAAGATATAGAACAAATATGTCGGCCGCCCTTGCGACAAACCCTTTTGTGATCAGTAGCTCGGTTTAAATCACAACTATAAATCTACGTTTTTTAGTAATCCAACGTCAAGCAAAAATACGCTATCGAGGTTGAAGTTTAAAGTTCATTTTCGTATTTTGAGGGTTTTGACTTAATTTTTTCTTGTTCCCAATGCGCTGCCGCCGCTCTAATTTGTCGAGGCGACCGCGTCGACAATGCAAACGGTCGCGTCGTGAATATGTTGTGTAAAGACGAAATTGTTTCCAGGGCCAGGTCCATGGGAACGGGTGACGCAGCAGGTCCTGGCCGATTCGTGTTTTACAAGAGAATTTACAACGTTGTTATTGTTATTTGACTTGACGAGAGGTTGGTTCTGTAGTTAGTCAATACCTACCACTCAATAATTCTATCGGTGTCATGAAATGCACAGCTGGGTTCGAATTGAATCCTAATAAAAGTGATGGATGAATTTAAAACGGAAGAATGGGTATGGTATTTTATTTTATTTCTCACCTCTCCAGGTCTAAAAGCGTCTCTTTCGTACCTACTGAAGAAGGTTAAAAAGTTGTAGGTATATTTCAGACAAGAGCAATTGTTTAATGTCTAATCAGGGGAACCTGATCAGATTATATCATGGTTACACTGAATGTGCCTTTGAATCTCCTACTGTGGGTCTATGATTCAAAGTCAACACTAGCAGTACTTCTAGGGATACACCACTGTTAATTGACTTTATACAATTGATTTCACATCAGCAGCTCACAATCATTAATTGCTGGAATTAAGCCTCACTCTCTCAATTTCCACATCTACCAATGCCAGAATCTGCCGTTTCTAAGTTTTAAGATTTTCGTGGTTATTCACTACACTCGGAACCATGACGCATGACGCTGCGTCGAAATATCGAGGTAAAAACAATACTAACCATGGTAATAAACCCCATAATGTGTGCGATGGAAGTACCATTTCCAAAATCCGCCATAAACTTGAAGAAGTTCTTAGCAAATGGGTTAAAGTTCGCCGAGTTAAAATACTTACAGAAAACGTTGCTGCCTATTAAAAATACCGACGAAAAAAAGAGTTGCGTTATAAGTGTGATGTGTACCTATATAGATGCGGTATTATTTATTTGAAAATAATCAAAATCGGTTCAGTAGCTTAGGAAATATTTCAGTATATGCGTGTACTGAGTAGGTTGTTTTCCGTCGTTTCCCTGACCTTCCGAACTTATATGTACAGACGCGGGGCGAGGGGAGGCCACAGTATAGACGCGCCCCCATTGATGTCTTTTATATGGATGCAATTAAAATGATGTCTAAGTACCAGTTTTCTATTGAATATATGTATGGTAGGAGCTAATGGAATGGTCGGGAGTGGAAGACCGAGACTTACATATCAAAGGCGGAAGGGGAGTTAATTTGCGAGACGGTTGTTCTAATATGAATTGTGTGGAAGAAGCGAGAAAAATCTGTGAGGACCGTAGCAAGTGGAACGATGTGCTCTCTGCCTACACCTACAATAAAGGCTTGACGTTATTTAAGCACGTATGTTTGCAATTTTGAGCATGGTGAAAGGGTTAAACATGCTTTTTTAACAACCGACTGAAAAAGAGTACTGTTATAAGTTAGATGTGTGCATCTGTGGCTTTGTGTATCTATCTGTAGATTGTAGCTATCTGAACGGATTGTCCAATTTGGATGCGGTTTTCTTTATTCGAAAGCCAGTTTAAACGGATCTATAGTTTAGAAAATATTTGAGTTTAAGTAAACTTGGTCGGGGTTATCCGACTTTTTCTGTCAGATAACCCGCTTTTTCGGACTTGTTGTGTAACAACAGACAGATACATAAAGCTATAAATACGTACGTCAAACAAATAATACTCCTTATTTTTTCTCGGGGGTTAATAAAATTCGGCCTGACCAATGCAACACCGCGAATGAACAGCTTACACTACGGGAGTGTCCCCCGTGGCATATGCTTACGATTAACCACTCTAGGATCTTGATTGCAGTAATGTAAGGATAAAACCTCAAGCAAAAAACGATCTTTCATGACACGACATTTAAATAACTTCTTTTTTTTATAACACGCTTTATTATCGTGCTCTATTTGAATAGGTAAAATATAAAAATTAATAATCTTGGCGTTAATCTCCCGGTTGTGCTCTCGCGCACGAGGGTCCGCGGTCAGCCATAACCATAATACAGGATTTGGCAGATCAGGTAATTACAGTGGAGCGACTGCTATCTGACCTCCATGACCCATGTTTTCCCTCACCGTAAGAGCATCGGTTAGTATTCAACTGTTGTACATAACTCAGAAAAGAGTCATTGTTACTGATCTACTTAATCCTGGTCCGCGAGAGTTCAACCGACTCTATATTTTGTACTGCAGTACATGTTACTGAGCGGGCTGTAAGATGCAATCCCATGCACCCTGCTGACCCTCGAAGAAGGCTGCGGTGCAGGCTTTCAATCAAGTCTGGAGGTATGATGGCAGTATCTAATTTATGCCATTTCACACATAAGGTCAAACCGATTGCGACGCTGAGAATCGACGCGCAGGAGTAACCACTTGACACAATACCCATGTTAAGTGTGATAATAAACTTAAGTTTATGAGTGTGATTCACAGACATAACAGACTAAACACAAATCACAAATATTCCCTGGTCGCTCGCTCTACAATGATTATGAATCTTGCTATCCCGTTTTTTCATCCATTAGAATAAGTTCACGGAAAGTGACGCGCGCAATGTTTTGAACGTTCGACATATTGCTCGAGGGCCTAACGACCTGACGTTTCTTTTGAAACATCGGTTTCATTTCCTAATAAAATTTAAATCAAATCATTTAAAAGATTGTAATTTTGTGTGTAATTTAGTGCACATTTATGTGAAAGCGCAAAGTATGGAAATACACCTGGATTATCCTTTCATCGGTAAGTAAACATTCGTGGTCGCGGCGATCCGAAATAAATTTTAGAAATTGTGACAAAAATATGCATCGAAATAGTGTGAATTTGCAATAATTGAAATGCTTTACCTTAAAACAACATGCCATTAGAGATAGATTTAAAATTATTGGCAAATTGAGCAATATTTCGGTGTCTAAATAGGTACGAAAATGTTTTGATGCTAACAGGGTCGGACTTAGTATTTATTTTATAGTATTTTGTTACTCAAATCTTGTGAATAGTGGTCCACAATTTTATATGTATCAGGGTTCCCTGCCAAAAACGTACCTAGATGACATTTTTAATGTTCAGACATTATATGAAAAAACGGATTAATCGCGTATTTACGTTTATTTACATAAATATTTGTTTTTCTAGGTTTCCTAAAGACCAGACATGGTTATGTCTGGGTTGCAAATTTGAAGTGCTGCGTTGTAAACATTTTGAAGAACAAGATAATAATTAGATGCAAGTCCCTTCTGTCCTGCTGCATCAGCATTATATGAATTTTTACTGAAAATAAAGAATATGCTGCTTGTTTAATATATTAATGAGGCAACAAATAAACATTAATACCGGTTAAAATCATAACCCTCCTTTTTGCAAAAGCAAGCACTCCCGATTCACGGTATGTAGGATCGAGAGATCGAAAAGACGGTGGTAGGTATCAGGGCATGGCTTTGATTCACTAGACACCTTACCTTTTAATTTAATGTCAATATTAAAATATAAGGACAAGTTTAAAAAAATTGCATAGTCATCTGGAGCGAACAACAAGTCAGATTTGTTTGTGTCCGTTACGAGTAGAAAGTCATAGCAAAATATAACTCATGAGTTACTCATGAGTTATTTTTTGCTGCAGATGGGCTGCCTTGTAGGCAGCTACCTACTTACTTATAGTTTGAAGCGTGTTCATTGTCCACAGGTTGGCCTATGTGACTTCTTAAATTTAATATGATGCCCTCTAGAGGACATAGTCATGAAAAAAAAAATAATGAAAAGGATAGCTACATTAATATAT
The DNA here is from genome assembly GCA_907269095.1 of Blastobasis adustella. Lineage (NCBI taxonomy): Eukaryota > Metazoa > Arthropoda > Insecta > Lepidoptera > Blastobasidae > Blastobasis > Blastobasis adustella. Next base: position 12,610,828 of record OU026130.1, read on the forward strand.
TAAACAAGCAGCATATTCTTTATTTTCAGTAAAAATTCATATAATGCTGGTGCAGCAGGACAGAAGGGACTTGCATCTAATTATTATCTTGTTCTTCAAAATGTTTACAACGCAGCACTTCCAATTTGCAACCCAGACACAACCATGTCTTTTCTTTAGGAAACCTAGAAAAACAAATATTTATGTAAATAAACGTAAATACGCGATTAATCCGTTGTTTCATATAATGTCTGAACATTTAAAATGTCATCTACGTACATTTTTGGTATAGGACCCTGATACACATAAAATTGTGAACCGCTATTCACAAGATTTGAGTAATAAAATACTATAAAATAAATACTAAGTCCGACCCTGTTAGCATCAAAATATTTTCGTACCTATTTAGACACCGAAATATTGCTCCATTTGCCAATAATTTTAAATCTATCTCTAATGGCATGTTGTTTTAAGGTAAAGCATTTCAATTATTGCAAATTTACACTATTTCGGTGCATATTTTTGCCCCAATTTCTAAAATTTATTTCGGATCGCCGCGACCACGAATGTTTACTTACCGGTGAAAGGATAATCCAGGTGTATTTCCATACTTTGCGCTTTAACATAAATGTGCACTAAATTACACACAAAATTACAATCTTTTAAATGGTTTGATTTAAATTTTATTAGGAAATTATAAAATTTACACCGATATTTCAAAAGAAACGTCAGGTCGTTAGGCCCTCGAGCAATATGTCGAACGTTCAAAACATTGCGTGCGTCACTTTCCGTGAACTTATTCCAATGGATGAAAAAACGGGATAGCAAGATTCATAATCATTGTAGAGCGAGCGACCAGGGAATATTTGTGATTTGTGTTTAGTCTGTTATGTCTGTGAGTCTATATCGCGCTATCAAAGTGTACCCGGGATACGGCTCGCGCCCACAGATCTGTATATAAATTTTTTTCTCTATGCTCGCGCCGCGAGAGAGCGTTTGTTTCTTTCTGTCAATCGTAAGGTGAAAGAGATAGCAGTATTTATGTAGCGTCTTTTATCGCTTATAGCTACAGTACAGCTACACACTGTTACAGGTTTCAGAGGCCGCGCCGCTCCGCTGCAGCGCCGCATCGCGCATCTCTAGTACATACGTTTCAACTTACAGTCTGGCAAGAAATTCCACAGATTCGTGGAAATCAATTAATTACTGCGAAACTGAGTAATTCAGCTGTCAAATGGTGCCATTAAATTTCTCATGACTTTCTTGCCAGGTGTATAACTGTATCAGGCTAGTTTAAGCTTGTTTTATCGTTAAGCACTACAGTAGTGCGTGTTGTGTTGTTTATATTTTTTTTCATTTATTTTTAGTATGTCATTCATGGGAACTCAATAGACACTTCTTTTTATTTTACTTGCTATATTTATTATGACAGGAGTAGTAGAAGCCACAACCTAAAACGAAGAAGAAGAACTGTATCAGAGCGAGCCTGAACAGAATCAGAATCTGTCGTACCTAGTCAGTACCTAATCAGTCAATCTAGTCCGTACTTAGTCCGAATCTGAGTAAGAAAGAAACTTACCTGTATTATATCGCTGAGTTCTGATTAATATAAGTTGTTGATGATGATGATATGGTCCCTATGTGCCGTGCCCCCATTGCGATAAAATGTAGCAAATCTACGGTAGATAAAATTATTATCACGAAATTTGTTCCACTTGTAACTCACGGGTGTGGAGGAGGAGGAATCAGCACATTGCTGTGTTTCTGCTTCGAAGGGCTCGTTCAGGGTGGAGTTACCGTTACGGCTATCATTCTTTTCTGTCAAATATTTTATCTAATCCAAGGATTTTTTTATGTTACACTGTGACAAATGAGCACACCCGCCCCATTGCTATGGATTCAAACATTTCATTGAATTTTGTGAAGGATTTTTTATTTGTAGATCATACTTATTATTTCTATGGATTTTTTACAATTTTTGACAGAAAAAATTGACCTTAAATTAAAGGGGTGACATTAAAAGCAATATTTTAAATGCAATAATTTAATTTAATAAACATAGAAACTATGTTCGTCCCCAGTTATAAATACTATTTGAACTATACAAATGATTAAGTTATTAAATACACTGGTTTTGTCGTTTACTTTACAATAATATAATTAACAGCTCTATTAAATCTAGACGCTTTTCATTGGATTAATTATGTAACAGTTATATAAATAGTTAACAAAGAATCAAGTTACATAATACTAGCGTTAGGAAAAAGTGCAAGAAGCTTCGCTTGCATTGCACGCTATAAACCGTAACAGGACGCATTGTCAGTCGTCGCGATCAAGTCATAGCGATCCAGGCTCTGAGTCGTGTCTAGTACTAACTAATTTAACAAAAAAGGATCATCACCTTTCATACAAGCTTGCAGGAATGTACGGACAGTAAACGATTCAAAGCGTGTAACGTTAAAACTAGGGGTCATGAATGACTAGGTTAGCGGAAAATTTCGTTGTAGGATGATGCAGATCAAAATAAATATTAAATTCGATGCTATTTACATTACGAGGAACTAATTCATTCTATACCGAAATGGCAATGACATGGCAAATACAATAAGTTAATTCGCTATACGAACAGCCTATTAGTAGCTTCGCTGGTTTTGCTGTAGCGTTTCTCTGGCTGTCGTAGGGGTGCGGTGCTATTTGCAACATGGCAGTCACCGCTACCTGTGAGTGAGACAGGGCCGGGGGTCCGGCTCCGATGCCTACGCCTACTGGTTCGTCGTCCTGGACATTGCCCGCATGATCTCATCCAAATATCTCAGGTAGTCCAGCGTGTCCCTGAACACCAGGGTGGCGACCTCCACACGGTTCTTGCCAGAGAGGTCAGGCAGTTCGGTGTTGTACAGTGGCAAGATTTTCAGTTTGCGTGCCGCCATCATTTCCTGTAACAAATGAGAGATACCGTTAGAAAATTGTTGTAAGGTGCCTATTTTATTTGTTACTGGACATAAAACAATGAATATTGAGATGGTTTTAGAACATTATGAAGTTAATCATTTAGTTAAAAATCGAAATAGATGGATTTCTCGTCGCATCGGATGCCAGAGACGACGGCTTCCGACGCAAGGATGCTGAAGACCAGACGATGAGTAAGTAGAAAAGAGTAGGATAGTAGAACTGGTGGAAGGTGGAAGATGAAACGTTCGGATGATGATGATGACTTAGTCTAACTTCAGAGAATAAGCTCGCCCCTCATTAAGTGTATCACCTAATACCGTTGGCTAAGTGAGGTTGACCAGTACTCCGCTGGGGATCTGGAAATTGGTCTAACAGTTCAAGGTCCCATGATGGTATTTTTATATGTATTTTTAAACAGATACTTACAGTGAATTCACACAGGATTGCCTTGATCTTGGCCTTGGTGCTCTGCAGCTTGTTCAGCAGGTCCGTGGATCGGGGCCCGCTGACAGGCAGTCGCTGGCTGATCATATTTATGGCCGCCAGTGTCACCTTCAGACCCTTGTACATACTCGGCAGGACATCATCCAAATTTGATTTCTGTAACAAAACGAAGAAGACATTTAGTTCTAAATATTCTCATATCTTCTAAGACTGTGAAGTTTAACTTCCGAACCCTGGAACCTTGATTTCGAGCAAGAGACGGCTTCTATCTCAGTCGCCCAGTATCACGATTGCGAAATGATAATGTTCTCACGTAAGCTACCTACAGTCGGGCCGAAAACAATGAGTGCCACCGTCGAAGGCAATTCGGCGAAAACGATTGAAAAACATATGAGGATGCACGTTTTCGGCGTCAGCGCATTTGACGCCCTTCGGTACACTATTGTTACCCACGGATGATAATGAAGGAAGCAACTTTGTAAGCAGATCTTGCATTCGAGCAACGAATACGCAGATTATTGACCATTTAGGTATATCTACTTATGTCTTATCTACTAATATTATAAGTAGGTTTTATGTTGGATGTATTCTCCAAAACTACAGAAAAAATTTCGAAAATTCTCTCACTAATATGAAGGTACTTTATTCGTAATTGACATAGGGTACTTTGATCCTGGATCTATTTACGAGATGGGGAAGAACAAAGACATATAAACTCCCTAAGAAAAGTTAATCTGGTTACATTTCAGTAAATATTTGTACTCACAATGACTGAATCGACGACGTCTGTGCCCGCATTTCTGGGGGACACCTCTGGCCTATACCAGGCGGGGTCCACAAAGTTCTCCATCCACTCGTATCTGTTCCAGTCCACCAGGACCTGTTCGTAGTTCCTTGCGTCGCCGTGTAGTTCACACGTCTGAAACAAGCGAAATCGAAACTTGAATAAAGAGTGATATGGTACCATTTTGCTTGAAGACTTATTAGTCCGTAATTTGATTTTACGGAGATTATGCCTTCCAACAATGTGGAGGAGGTTCAAGTCGAGCAGTGGACTGTTACTACCTTTTGACTATGATGATCTTACTTTGGAAGAGACAAGTGTATATCAGGATACAGTGAAACGAATATAAGACTAAACATTGTTACCAACATCGCTGAGTCAGAAGAAAATTTGTATAACGGAATTAGGAAAACTTCGGATGTAATTTGGACATGTATTAGGTGGCAGTGATTCATTTTTGCAAACGAACACAAAAAAAAAACAGAAAAAAAGAAACAATTATGCTAGGTCTATTATTATTCTGATGTGCGGTATTACCACAACTCAGTTTGTGCGATGTGAGTCAACTGTTTCATTTGTTCTATGGAAGATGAAAACAGTTTTACTAGTTAAAGCGGTTGGATGATTGATTTTCACGGAACGCGAGATTGAAACGGAAGGTTTAACTGTAGTGGAAAATGACAAGTTTCCTTTGCGATTTACTATCTGCCTGTATAAAACCTGGGGGAGCTTAGTACGATGCAGTGATTGTCTAGATCTAGTGCTTCCATGATAATCTACTCCTAGGTCTGGTGAGTGATCTTTTGTACCAAACAATAATGTAGAAAATAACATTAGCCACAAATTTTAATTGCAAAAATATACTAATTTATATAGCAGGTAATATAATGTTTACTTAATTAATCACTCAGGAATGCTCTACATTGCACTTCAATATTTTGTTTGGAATAAAGTGATGATTAGAAAAAATTAAACTTAAAAAAAACGATTGCAAACTGCGTCGTAAAATCGCATATTATAACTCGTAAACCAATATCTATTGAGCTAGTCATTAGAGTTGACAGTTAAAAATACGGGGTCAGGTTAAATTGTCTACTAAGTTGCTCGTTATCTTTCCCAGTGATCCTTCAATTAGATAAACGGTCCGGCTCTGAGCAATAGCTAACTATCAAATTAGTCTATTACTACTGTTTTCTAGAATTATACTACCCTGCATAGAAGTTAAACAATTTGAGACAAATAGTGTACCTATAGACATTGAATTCCGATACAGGATAGGCAATTTCGAAACCCGAGGCCCGCTGCAGCCGTAGCTCGCAACACAATCATCGCCATATAAAAATTGGACACGAAACATGACACGTACGTGACATCAGGCGAATAGCCGAAAACTGTATTTAATTTACGACGCAGAAAGTTCAAAAACCTCTGGCACGCGCGCACCACCGGCAGATGCAACGCCGCACCGCACTCCTCTATTCCGTCCGAATCGATTGTCGCCCAACATAATAAATACTGAACCCAACAATACGTGACTAATTAAACTCGGTTTAGCTAATTTCCAACTGCGAAGATAAAGGCATTGTTGTGGACAATGTTTCGCGCGTGCCAATTGAAAAACGAATGTCGAACCTACTGTATTAATTGGCCATTCTTGTTCACCCTAACTGTTAGTGTAAGTGCCGATTTTAGCTAGATAAAATTTCACGTAATTTTCGACACGATGTCTGATGGTGACGAATCCTCGACGTGTGACATAGATAGCCATGTAACGTTAGCCAGAAGCGGAATGCGCCGTGTAGTCAATAGTCACAGGTGTTCGTCCGGCACAACACGCCACATCCGAAACACTTAACGATATCACATTTACAATGGTCATGTAATACGACTACATTTAATTTTTGGCTCACGAAATGCGAATACGATGATATCATGGGTGATAAGGCGGCAAGAGATCGCTGTTAGGTTAGCCTTCCGGATAAAAAAGAGAACAAGTAAAAAATATCTATTGCTGATCCAGCGTTCAGGAAATCAAAACAAATACTTATCGAACCTAATTAGTAGAAACAGCCAATACCGAAACACTGTTTCATTAGGCAGGCAAATCGTTCAACAAAGTGGGAAAGAAAACCCGTGAGAAGGTCCGTCTGCACTGGCCGCCAAACCGTGGGTGGCCGCCGGGTCCCGCGCGAAATTCGACGACGTAGCATCCGAATGCCTAGGCGCGGGTATCATCGGAAGCTTATCAAATAAACAGTGCCCACACGGTCGCGGCGCATAGGTACGGCACACGTGCGCGCGCCGGCAGACAGCCTGTCGCCTCGTATGTATAGCATGCCGTACTGTCGCAGTTGCCACGTACCTACACGCATATCGAGTGATGCCTCCTATCCACTTGTTCGTGTATTGAACGCCTCGGTCCCTTGTAGGAATGCGAGCGACTATTTTCCTCAAACCACGTGATAAGCATTTTCTCGTTGCAACGTTTTATCCTCCTTTGCGTCCTTAATGTCTAAATATTCGGGCGGGTTTAAGTTACCGTTCAGATAGCAACTTGTAGGTATAGGTACGGTACAACGAGCGCTGTGGCGGAGCCATGAAGCCGACACAAATATGTGACAATATGACACCGGTAGTCAAAAATCTCGAGACATTCACACGGTTAGCGCGAGTCACACACCACCAGCCAGGGTTCGTTGAATTTGTTATTGCGTTCTTAGTACGGCACGATGTGACCAGTTATTATTTTTTACACATTAAGTGGCCTGCCGACGTAATGTTATTGTCCCAAACACGAGATTCTATCTTTGTAGGATGAAATAAAACATTTCACGGTTTAGTGTCCACTATTTTAGATGCCGCTCAAGCGGGGAGGATGCATGTCCGTCGGAGGCTCGATCGAGAGTCTACGGGACAAAACTTCTGCGAAACAATGGAGGATGTCACCGTCCTTGGGAGATCTCGACAATGGCGGTTCGTTGGCTCCGGTGCGGTCCAAATCGTAATAAATATGATACATTAGTGACGAATGACCGACATTAAGGGTAGACGCAGTGAAAAAACCAAGGCTGGTAGATGCGGCGTGCAATATTAATGCGGAATCAGTATTCGAGGCGCACGCGCACCGTCCTGTAGTTCGTTCCGGCTGGTGTGCGTCGATAATGTTTTACGACGGGGAGACACCGGCGGTGGACAGGACGTCGTTACGGCCGCCGCCGCGCCCGACGCACACACGCACCCGCCCCGCACACAGACACACAATCGCACTCAACAAATCAATCAATCCACAACAGCTCAATATACACCGAGCGCTTGTCCTCACTCCCCCATTCGTGTCACAAACAGAAACGGCAATGTAAACCTCCCGCCTTACGATACGACATCGATTTATTTACAAGACGACGATACAATGGTGGAGAGGATGTCGACGCATTCTGGGCCCGATCCACCTTACTTCCGATTCGGAAACATTCCTAGGATTGGAATGAATGAATAGACCGATACGCTCATCATTAATTGAATATGTTAAGCAATTGTTTCTGACAATATTCGTGAGTTATATCTAAATTGGCTTCGAAATGTTTCTACGAAACAGATTCTTGACACAAGCGTTATTATTAATATTACCTAATTTAGTCGTCTGCTAATTCTATCACCATTTCAAAACGAATAAGTGACCTCAAACCTAAACATTCACATTCACAGTGCATTGGCATGGTGGCATCGCATCGCATTGCTCACCATTCATTTTCAACGCAGTCGTAGTACGAAATTACAATTAAAAGGGAGGAAGCGGCGGCGGCGCCTGCACGATGCGATCTGCGATACCCGCGCAGCTGACAGACGGCGCTAAATAACCCACACGGAATCCGTTATAAAAATGACTAACCGCATCACTGTGTTGGTAAAGTAAATATACTATGTAGAGTGAAAGCGAAGACTAAATATTCATCTCCGCGTCAGAAATATCAAACGCCCAAATCTCGAGCAAAATAATATACCTAATTAACATTCAAATAAAACACGTCTTTTCAAGAGGTTCAGATTAGCGTAATAACTCACAGTTCGAGACTTTATTGGGGGAACCGATAAAGTTCCAGCACAGTCTGACCAAGAGCTTTCGCTTGAGGTCGCCACGTTCCTCCTAATACAAACCAACTTGAGGTACAAAGTCAGTTCCGACTGCTAACATTTCGGTCGAATCGAGCCTTAAGGCTGTCTACACGCAGCTCGCCGCGTATTGGTATTGGCGGGCCGCGGTCTCCGTCCGTTCATTTAGTACGACACGCCGCGAATACAGATTGCGAACGGCGAATGGGCATCGCGATCGTCCCGGCGATTCGACGACACACAGCGCTACAACACAACAGACTCAGCGAGAGGTTGGTAACACTTCCCTGGGATACTAGATAACCAACTAAATAGATATAAATTGAAAAGCAATACTTACAAATTCATTCTTGAACGACTCGATGTACGTTATCGCGTTGCCAATGAACGTACTAATCTTCGTCGGCATTTTGCTCGTATATTCTACAATTACATCCTCCTGTAAACAAACATTCAAGTTAATTAAAACAGAACCGTAATCTTAAATAAACTAAAACCATTAAGAGACCAGATTACTCGAAAAAACTAAGGACAATCATAACTTGAGCTCTACTTACAACAGTCTCTCCAATGTCGCAGGGGTTCCCCCACAGCTGGTCCTCCTGCTCCTCAGTGGCTAGCCTATCCATGGCTCGGCTCCTGTACGGCGCCGCCGAGGACTGTGGGGATAAAGCGCTGATGACCAGCAGTAGGCTCACGGCCGCCCAAACGTTGATGTATTCTGGGGGAAAAGAGAAAAATTGCTTGGTAAGTATTTGCAAAGTTTTAGTGGAGGAATTGTTGACCTTTACGGCATAGATTGATTATAACCAACCTCCCCAAAGTTGGCAAAGGGTACAACATGCTTAATATTATGTCTTTTTATCAATATATCTACAGGTGAGGTACGGTGTGATGTGTTGATACAGTTTCATCGTTGATTTAATCAGGTATCGGCTCAAAGTTATTTTGGTACATTAGCAGGGAGTGAAGGGATGTCTCTTTTGTCGATAGTTTGGTAAACGGACGCCCGTCTCGTTACATCTCGACGGTCGAATTCGAGAGAGTCGCAAGTAGTTGGTTATGCGGCACGCGCGATGCTATCGATTATGGTAATCGGGGGACATCCGATGAATAAATACATCGCGCCCGAGGTGGACAGCCTTTGCTAATTGTCCACTGAACCTGAGACGCGATAATTTAACGGTGGCGACCGGACATTCTTCCGACATATCGATATCTATGAGCTCGCTTTTACGTCCCTACGCTTACTAATGTCTTAGTTAATTATCGAAATAGAGACTATTTTCCTCGATACATTCGTATTTCTCTAATGCGCAAGGGAATTCAGCGAAAATTAACCCAAAGTATGCAATTACCTGAATTCATCTTGATGCTTTATACTAATATCACTTTTCAATATCACTTTTTATCACAACTTTATTTCACTAACAATTACGCTCGAACACTTTGTATAGTGCTATACGATAGTAACTTTTATTATACTATAATTTTTAAATTAAATAATTTAGCTGTTTATATCACGTATTCGACTAAAGAATATTTCGTGTGGTTGCTTGCTATAAACAATATCACACTGAAATATGCAATGAACTCCATGGCGGTAACCACGCAATTTTATACCAGGAAGCTGGTAGGTATTTTTTTATAATGCTGGTAGGTTTTACCTTATCACTCATTATTAATTAATCCCTGAAATTCAATGTTCAGGATGTTATATAGCCGCTTTAATTTAATTATAATTATGGCAACAAGAGGTTCTATATGTTTGATGTTAAATAATGTAAACCTGCCGGATTAAGTAAGGACAGTAAAGTTTCTTAGAAATGGATAGAATAAGGTTACAGCCCGTGTTTCTCGTAATCGTAACTGATTTATTTTTTAACGAATCGATTGCAAAAAGGACTAGATTCCTCACAATATTAAATTAAATTCGTATCATGTTGGGTGAAAATAGTAAAACCCCTTATTTTAGGCCGTACGAACTTTTGCCAATCTTCGTGGAACGTCTTAAGAGAAAATTGACTTCCCTTGAATCACGATCACGACCCTCAGCAAAGAGAAATACGACGAGGAGTATCAATATTCAATATTTAATACCTACTGATAAAGTTTCTTCTAATCCAAGCCAAGTCGCGGGCGGAGGCTAAAGAAGAATAGGTATTATAATTAATTAAATATAAATGTAACCATAATTTCAGTAGCCTACATTAAATTTTCCCTTATCGCACACATCATTGGACTTGGTTTTATCAATGATAACGGGTCGCTTGCGTAGAGGCATACTTTGACGTAATATCCAACGGTAAAAAAGGGTATTTTAGCGGAAAACGTAAAAACCTTTACCATTATTATTAGATAACCTATTGTAATTACAAAGTTTACTCGCCTAACTACACCAAGGATAAAGTTGTTTGTAAATAATGCTTATGTTACTAAGGGGTATGCCTTATGTTAGACTTAACCAATTTCGGTTCTTACACAGGCAGGAAGCTGAAATGTTTCCGACTAATGGTACTTTTGAATTATTTTTAAATAGAGGACCTTCAGACTAGGTATCCCAAAATGTAATAGACCATTTTGTCTAGGTTCCAGGCTCCTCTGTTGTTTTGATTCAATTTTTTTTGGGAAAAATATACAATCTCCTTTCATTAAGAGAGGAAAATCATTAAGCGCGGGAGAACGAAAATCGTTGCACAACTTTTGCCATTGGTGACTGGTTATTATTTAATGAGCCACAACATTGGAATTTACGAGATATATTTAGAAATGGCAATACCAATGATAAGGACGAATGTATTTAATTATTGAATAGGTGTATACTTTTTATGGACTATGAATTTACTACCTACGTTAGCTTTGTATGTAGTATGTGGTAGTTTGAGAAAGCTGTTAAATGATATTTCTTTCAAAATCACCATTTGAATATGTTGATTTGAAACCGGAACTATATCAAGTGCTTGGCACGCGCCTATATCACACTCATATCAGCTCTAGCCCAAATTCCGTTAATATGTTCTTCATTGACATCGAAATTATCAAATGATATTATTAATTGGATGAGAACATCGAACTATGGTAGGTACAACATTTATGCACCTAAACATAAATGAGATTTGATATTTTTAAATGTATTATAAATGGATTTCAAACCAACATGCTTTACTTCAGACATATGTATGTATGTATGTAAACTCTTTATTGCGTATATAAAGAACAATAACAAAAGAAAATAAATATACATTGCAAAGGCGGGCTTATCCCAAAATGACTACATACTTTCTGAGTCATGGGTTTCATTAAACCAATGGGGTCTGCCTGGCCGGGTACTGTATGTTCTAGGAGTTACATGACCCTTTCTCTTATGTGATCAAGTGTAGGGGGTCAGCTGTCTACTATAACAGTGTTTACCATCGTCTTATCAGTTTCTGCCGCTAAGCAACAGCGATGACGTTTTGTGTTCTGGTTGTAATGATAAAATAACTTGCGCAATTCAATGCGGTTTTGTATTTATGTTACGTGTAAGCGTAACAAACCTTAACCTTACATTTTTTAGAGAGATTTATCTTTCATCTTATTGAGAAAATTAGATCCTGGTATGTTTAATTGACGCAGGTACGGAGGTATTCGGTGTTACTCATTGGTGTGTGCAGATTTTCACTGTTTTGACTCAAAGTGTGATTCACAAGTGTTATGTCTCGTAGGCAACGCGATGACTAACACACTATAGTAATGTTTTTTTTTTTTCAGATTTTTTACGCGATAGCGTATTTTAACGGATTTCTGTTCGTATAATATTTTGTCGCGTGCTGCGGGTAATACATTATGTAAGGACAGAATATAATAGGGAAAACCTAATACATTAATTTAGTGCAGTCTTTTACCTTTTGCGGTCTGCATGTGTATCGGTTATCCCGTTACTATTGTTACATATGTTACATTACGAAGTTGGAAATAGGAAATCAGCTTGAGTTGCTTACTGTCAAGGTTCTGTTGTGTCCGATTCCGGTCGCAGGTAATTAGGCTAACATCGCCACGCGAAGGTACCTGCCTACCTACATTTGTGAGAAGTCGTGTGGGAACCGATCGGAGGTAGGGCGAGTCAAGTCGGAGCCATCAATACACTCGCACGATTAGCGGGGCTGTGCGCGTGAGTGCTTTTTTTGCCCCCTCGTTAGCCGGACGCGGTTTCGCCGCCTCGCCCGCGGCCCGCGCTCAAATAAAACAAAATTATAGTTATAGGGCGCCGCGCCGCTTATTATTTAACTAGGGCCCGTGGATCGATCCCGATCATCACGCCCCCAAGATCGACGGAGACGGGGCTATGCCGCCGTCTCTGTCTAAATGTCGGCACACAATTTGCTGTGCGGATGCCGGCGCCGGCGAAGGGTTGACCGGCATCGGAAACAAAAGACGATCGAGTGTTGCGCGCGAGCAAGCCCCTCTTAAATAGTCAATAAGCGAATCCATTACGCACTCGACAACCAGCGGAGGGCGTCGATGCGCAAGAGAGCCGGCAATATCAGCGCAATCGTATCGCGGCGAAGCGCAGGCAATTGACACAGTAATAATGTTGTTACCGCCGGGGCCGACCGCAGGAGGTGGTGCCGCCCAATAAGGGCCACGTCAAAAGGGAGGCCCGACGTAACAACGCGCGTTAAACAGCGATCATAACATTTTATTAGTGCGCCCGCGAGACGGTCAAAAGCAACCGCGCGACCGCCGTCATAAGTTCAACCAACAGAGAGAAAAAAATAACAGGTCAGCTCGTAAAAGATGTGGAGTCACTCTGTGGGACAAATATTTTCCTGAGAAAACGCGAGATACGTATCTAATTGGCCGGCGACATGGAACAATGGTATCAGGTAACGTGTTATGACTGGGCCGATGACAATTTTAGTTAGCTCATAAATTATACTCAAGTATATTTTAAGTATCGCGCGACGTGAACTACTAAAGTTTAGCTTAAAGTAACTCAAATAAAAGAAACTGTTAATTACTTCGGCTGCGGTTGACAAAAGAATTGAAATATTACGGGTCTCTACAACAAGGACGAAATCGGAGAGGCATCAACTTAATTGAATATTTAAATTAACTATAACATCACGAACAATGTAGAGGCTCGATCGCATTCCTTAGCCATTGAAGAACTGACCGGGCGACCATAAAAAGTCGTAGATACCTACACGTAGGTAATACACAGGTTATAAGGGGACATAAAAAAGTAGGGACCGCGTCGGAGGTCGGGCCGACTACCCGAGAAACAAAGATTTCGTTTATTTTTTAACAGCTCGCCCGTACACAAAGGAGGCACGAAAAACGACTCAAACGAGAGGAGCTTGTTAACCTTTTTAAAAAGAAATCGCGCGACCGCTAACTAGAATTTTGGCTCGAAAACCGAGAAAAGTCGCGCCGCTGAATGCGCGCGCGTCGCCCGCGCCGGCGCCTCGCCGTCGTTATGCTAATCGTCATCCGCGGCCCTTGCCGAATCGCCGCCGCCGGACCGCCGACCGCTGGACCGCCCGGCCGCCGGACGGCCGCTCATTAACGGTACACACGACCTGATATCCATCCGCGTGACATTAAATAGAAAAAGCGCCATGTTCAGCCATCATAATAGAGGTTTAATTTGAGTCGGTTCATCATTTCGTTAGTAGCGGCTAACAGCCGATGCGCTCGTAAAATTTGACTGCACATAATAAGGGCGATTATCGCGCGGAGACGCGGCCCCTATCACGGCCGCGGCGGCCGGTGATACTCTTCATTAACTGAAAACCGCTCTAAATGGTAATAGCGCCGCGATCGATCGGGCCGGCCGCCGCGCGCGCACCATTTTGCGAATTAAAACCGCCGCAAATTTAATAAGGTACCGATTCGCACTCGCTTGCGCGTGATTGCTTTTTAAAACCGTCTCATTTGGGCGCGGCGATTTTCGTGGGTCGTTATTTCGCGTAATTTGCGCACAAATTTGCGCTCACTTACAGCCGATTACGGGGTTGAATGGGATCTAAGCCGGGATAGATATGTCTCGGTGGCCGTGCTGGCTAAATACTGTAATTACGTGTGGTCTCAGTGAAATAACTGTATTTAATTGAGAGTGCATGCGCGGGCGCAGGGGCCAGCGAACAGCGCTTTTATGTGAAAATGTTGCTAATGAGTGCGCGCCGTAATGACGCGGACGCCGCGCCGCCCCGCCGCAATCTCCCCGCCTGCATACAACAGCACAGCTTTTATGTCATCCTGATCACTTATAATTTTCCCCTTTACCGCCAATTGATGAGCTACTCGATAATGCGTGCAGTGATTAAGGCCTCCAAAATGATAATTAGAATAAAGAAATTATCTTGTTTTTCAAAGAAATTCCGCACAAAATTTAATATAAAAAAACATGCTCAACGACGAAATCTTAAACATTTTTACGGCGCTTAAAGCGCGCGTGTGCATTTCTCTAACCTCGAGCACAATACCCGTATACCACTATAAAGGCCGGCCTAACCCAACAAGTCGAACTATTCATTGGGCATGCGTAAATTTGCATGAACACTGCAACACTCCACCTGGCCCGAGGGCCGTGACGTTGCGTTGCTTGCCATTACGTGAACTGTTCCAACTTCCGGGAAAAACTGTGCTCAAAATGTTTACAAATCCGTGGTACAAGTATGTAACAGTTTTTCCCGCTCGCTCGTAGTGCGTGCATTCGTAGGCGTTTAATGTAATTGTTATTTAATTGTTTCGATAGTGTTGCGGTCGCGATGAGTCCCGGTGTTGTCACTCGGAAGTGATCGAATGCAGGCAAAGAGAGCATATTAAGTTATTCACATTATTCACGAGTTTTAACGCACACTTGACACGCGACAATATGCAAATAGATCAGACAACTTCTCAAACAAGACGCAAACAAGTAAGAATAGAGTCAGATGTAGGGGAAAGGGGTCATCGTCTGTTGTTCAATAACAAATGCACAAAATTCCGACATGTTATCTGCAAAGATAACAAATAAACCCAATGAATCATTGTTTGTGTTGTTGTGTTTGTTCCCGATTGAAAAATTTATTGCTTGGTCTGGGATATGTTCTTTTCTGAATTAGGACTACGAAGTAGCATACCTAAATCAAATCATACTTACTTTTAAATATTACGCGATAATTTTCAAATATAAGCTAAGAAGGAAAATAAGTTTATTGTCCGTCCGCCTGGGTAAGCAGTTACGATGCCAATGGAAGTATAAAATTACCTTTCTCCTGTCTGTACTACGATCGTTTTCATATTTTAGTGATTCCCGCCGAAAAAATCGTTCTCGCAATTGAATCAAGACTTTTTGACCCCACAATCCACATACTAGTTGCAAGAAAGCGTCACGTGGAACCGACGCAGCGATCCATCAAGCTGCGTGCGCGCCTCGCCCGAGAAAAAGGCACCGGGCCCGCCGATCGCCGGCTAATATCCGTTTAAGCGTTTTTCCCGCGCGACACTTAAATCATTTCTCAGCCTTAAATAGAGAACGCGATATGCACCGACTAATTGCGAAAGGCCCGCGCGCATGTAACTGTACGCCTGTTAAAGGATAGAAACATTTAGTCAGATATGTCATAGCGGTAACAGCGAGGGGGTAATTACTGGGCCCGAGCCTAGTTAGTGGGCCGATCTTCGTGTCTGACATTGTAGGGAGACCGAGCTCGGTTTTTTGCTTGTAATGAAATTGTAGCGATCGCCAGCGCAAGAGGTTCCGTCTTCCACAGGCTTGGGAGCCGGCGGACTTGTGATTGTACCTATAGTTCAATATACCTTACAATAAACTGGTCCTATACGTGAACGATTAAGAGCGACACTGGTCTATTGTAAAAGCAACGTTCGCAAAGTCCGGGTACTGGATGGGTGACCGTTTCGTACTTTGAGGCTAGTCGAACTTTCAGCACCGCAAGCTCGCCAGTAGTTGTGCCTCCTAATACTGTTGGCGAAGCGAGACCTAGAACCTAGAAACCTAGAACTTAACAAAAATATTTAAACGTCTACAAATGCAACCTCATACACTACCTGTAAACGTATACTGCTGGACATAACCTCCATCTATACTGATTACCTTGCCAGGCATTTTGAAAATGACACCTAATGTTGGTTTGAAGTTTGTTTATAAACTTTTGTTTATTAAAGAAAAATCAACTTGGACAGTGGCATTAACTAGGTCTCTACTATCTCTACATTATTCTATATAAAAAGCTTTCGACTCTAAAACCTAAAATATTTTTCATTAAATTTTGTTAATATTCTTAATTTTATGTAGTAAGAACTCTCAGAAACCTACGATACTTTTACAATGTTAAATGCTAACATTAAATAAATAATAATAATAATAATTAACCTAACCCAGTTTATCATTCAAATGAATTAATGAGTTTTGGGTGTATCTCCTCAGAACCATTTATCTATTAAAGTCTGTCTGACCACTATCACGTAGTCTGTACTACATATTAATTTGATGACGCTCTAAAATGATCTTACACGGAATTATTTTACGTCACACACGCACTAACAAATAAAATGAACATATATAACATAAATGAACAAAATTAATAAAGTTTATTTTTAAACGATTTATAATTTATTCATTTAAGTTATTGTAAATAAGAAATAATCTTGGCGTTAATGGCGAGGGCCCGGGGTCCGCCCTGACCATGGTCCAGGATTTGGCTCAGATAATTACAGTGGAGCGACTACCACCTGACCTCCGTAATCTGCCATTTGTTTTCCTTTATTTTTAATAATTATAACTAATCGCCATATTTATTTAATAAATTATTGATTGTAAAAAAGACTCCTGTCTGAATTATGTCAATTTTCTAAATTCACTGCATAATTATTTTTTAGCAGTTAAGTATTTTTAAAGTATATCAATATACTTTTAAAATAATACACTACTTCATTCACTAATAATATATATAATGCCTTGTATCCAAAATGTATACAAGTATCTATTATTATAATTAACTATTAATCATAGCTAACAACAAAAGCAAACAAAATGTAGAGACGAAATAAATACAACTAAATCTACCTTAATATATATATTTTTAATAATATCCAAACATATCTATTGATAAAAACTTTATATTTCACAGTTTGGATAAATTTGTCTAATAACTATGCATTAGTAATTAATGGTATCGCGTTAGTTCTCCAATTATAACACCCAATGTCTAAACTACATACCTACTTATTAATGTAGCTAGCAGCCGGATGTCAACGGATAAATAAATACTGCCCACAGAGGCTGTAAGTAGCTTAATGGCTTTGATAAGGGACAACTTCAAACTTTAAGATACCTAAGCTATCTATTAGGATTAAACTCAATTATAATTGAGGATACATTTTTTAAATTCAGTTATTTTAATATGATTAAAAACTAAAGTAGGGCAAGAGAAAACATAAGACAATAAAAATGAAAGTTAAAATCTAACAATACATAAAGTTAATAGTTCCCGACGCAAACTTGCCGAAACAAAATAATTATAAGAGAGAAACTAAAAATGCTTACTACTTTTGGCGGCTCTCGTTCTGTAAGTTCGACATATATCCACTATCGTGTCACTATCACAGTCACTGTTTTGGCTATTTGTTCTTGTCCTGGGACATTGTTCACATGATGAGGGTTCTGGTAGGGGCTTGCCGCAGCTGCAGCTGGTCTGTCTACTGCTGCTGCATCGGTGGTGGTCCTCAGCCATGTTCAGCTCAGTCAGTCTTATGGGCATGGTGGTAGCTTCTCCAAGGCGAAGGCACGACGGCATGATACTACAATCCATCGTTTACGATCTGTCTCATGCCAATGCCGCCAAAAATTGGAGCGCGGTGTCGCACGCGTCGCGTCGGAAGATCGACTAAATCACGCCGTGCGAGGTGCGAAGATAAAAGCCCGGTGTAAGCGGGCCACGTGCGAGGGGCGCGTGGTGGGGCAAAGGCGCGCTCGGGGGCTCTCCAGGCGGCCGCGGACCAATGGCGGCGCGGAGCCCTGGGGGCGGGACCGGCCTCCCACGGCGCTATGTACCGGGCTCCGCTTGCATCGGACCCTAGGGGTTGCATGCGATACGTCACACTGCCATTTAGTGTCACATACCGGTATTCATTCATTATTTTATTACGTTTCAGGAACTAAGGCTTCGGATCGGAAGGAGTAATTACGATAACGGTATTCTGTTGGCATTTTCCTGCTTTCCATCTTTTATGTAGCGTCTAGCCAGTGTTTCCCATAATGATTAAGGTTACCAGTAAAAAAAGGAAAATTCGCCGAACCGCCGTGATGACTAACGGAACGCGTTGCCACGTGTGTAATCAATGGACTTCTATCTGCTGGTTTGGTCACGGCTTTGATGTAATCAACCGTGACTGTTGTAATCATTATTGTGATTCAAATTTACTCATACAAGTGAAAATGATCTTTCACAATGTTGTGCATTAATTTGGGGGTAAACTGTAAAGTTTTACGAAAGAGCGCCTCAACATACTTCGCTAGGTCGATTGTTCATCTAATCACCTTTTCCACTACAATCATGGTGTTTTCCTCATGTTCGTAATTTACAAATTTCCATAAGCTTGATTGGAAATGAGGGTACCTATGACGTCGGCGATGACGCAGCTGTCAGCCTGCAGATAAATCGTCCAATATCTTTAATCTCCATGGAACATTTAACACGAGAGGCCAGGGTCCTAATTCTCGCGCTGTGACATCTCGAATTCGAAATTTTTCTTGCCACACATCTTCATTAATAATTGCATTGAAATGTCGATCGCAGCCAAACAATATTTTCCATTTTCCCAGGAGCGCCACTAAATATTCCATAACGCATATATTCTGAGATAAGAGTCTTTAAATAACGGACCGGAATCATTGAAAGCGAAATTAATAATTTGTGCAGTATACGCCATTCTGTGTGGTTTTCCTCGTGATAGTTTGTGATTACTAATCAGGATGTTGCAAAGATAGTAATGCATTTCTACGACGAGTAATGACTTCATATTTAAGAATTTATTGTATTTACGTTGTATGCAGTGCCAGACTAGGATGGTAGCAAAATCACCAGTGAAATATATATTTTAAGTCGTAATATTGAATATCCAGTTCCATGTATCCAGTACGTACACGAATAAATGACAATTTATTACAGCAATTTAGTTATCTTCATGACAGTAGTAAATAATGGTTAGGCAATAATTGCAGCATGCGATAACAAAAATATGTAATCTTAGCTCCGTGGATAATTGAGAGTAAAGCTTTATTTAAATTTATTTTAATCACAAACAACACATAAACACAAACAGGCACGTTGATAGAATTATTGATTTTTTCTGTACCTACATTGTAAACGAGAGCTAAGTAACAAGCTATTAATCTTAATTAAATTGATATGAACGTGTATCAATTTATTTAAGATTTATAGCTACCCTATTCTCATAAACCAATATATTTCGCTAGTTTTGATTGTTCATACATATGTTGCCTTTAGGAAATCGCTATAAGCCCTGTTGGTTTACCTATATACGTAACTAGCAGACCCGAGGCGACTTCGTTCGCTATTCCTATAAACCTTCCTCTTGAATTAGTCTATATATTGTTGAAAACCGCATTAAAATCCGTTGCGTAGTTTAAAAGATCTAAGCGTACATACACAGGTACATACCTACGGAGAGGAAAGACAGCGGGAAGCGACTCTGTTTTATACTAGGTAAAGATATTTGTTGCATTTTTGCATTTCATTTTGGGTACAAACTAATAGTAGATTTATCAACAAACCGACTGTTAACATTAAATCCTAATACATTGGTAGATTTTACCAGTACTTCAGTAGCTCAAATCCAGTGCAGACCAAATGACTGCATGACGTCTGGGAGTATCCACCTCCCAGTCAGACATCTGGTCGTGACGTCACGACTCTCGAACACGGGTCTAATTGATTCAGCGCTATCAAGAATCAAGAGCATTATCCGTGACAATGATACACGCTGAGTGAGTAACAGGGCTTCCCCACACGTTGTAACAACCAAAAAATGAAAGTCATTAAATTTGGACAATTGAAATATATAATCGTCACTACATTATTATAAAACAAAGTCCCCGCTCCCCGTCTGCCTTTATGAACGCGATCAAATCAAATCAAATACTTTCGGTTTTCACAAACACTTATGAACGTCATGCAATGCATATAGAATTAATGCTAGGCACCACGGCATCATCGAGCGGACAACGGTTTCTTGGCCAGTATGTAGGGCCATATAAAAAAAGTGCGCTGCCAAAGATTTTGTTCTTTGTCCGCGACGGACGCAAGCGCCGCCAGCCGGCCACTTGTCACTGTGACATTGACTCGTAATGTCATCAACTTCGAAACAACTGACCCGATTTCGCAAATTCATTAAACCTGTCTATTCCTATTCTATAGGAATTCTATAATATAATGTATTCTTCCCAAGTGTCATAAACAGCGGACGGAAATAAAACAGCAGGAGCCGCTGGTTCCACTAAAGTAGATAGACAAATAAAAATTGTTGTATTCGTCTTCAAGAGAGATACTCGTGTATTTCATGGTCATATTGGCGTTAATGTCCCGGTTGTGCTCTCGCACTCGAGGGCCCATGTAGATAAAGCTAATAATTGTGAAATAGACAGCAATTAAAAACCAAACAACTGTCGTAATCAGAATCAGATAATCAGAACAAAATTATTCTCACATCACTTACACACACATATTTTAGTACATTAGGAATCATATGAAATGTTACTACGTGAAGTGTAGGCAGTAACATATCTGCCAATAATTTAAAGGATAAGGTACCCTATCTTATCTTAGTCCTGGCAGTAACAAAACATCTGCGGTCCTGTATTTTTGTTATACGAAACGTAAGTGCATATTATAAATGCATTAATCGTAGAAATTATGGGCGACAGTTATCGCTTACAATAAGGCGTTTGTCATTGATTAGTATAAAAATATATATTCATTTACATTTGCATCCACTGATACCAATCTCCGCAATGTAAATATGAAGTAGATTGACAGATTTTTTTATGTTACTGTTACTATTTCTTAGCACGACAAATGAGCAGACTGTCCACCTGATGGTAAGTGGTAACTACATAACATTTACCATTCATGCATTTATGTATTATAGTTAATACTCGTGTAAACAGCCCTCATATCCATTTAGATGTACATTGTACAAGTTTGTTAAAGTAATAGCCGAAATCAAGAGAGGGCCGAGTTTGAGAGACCAAAATTGAGATCAAATCTAACTATTTGTCATGTTTAAAACGTACATATTATGGCATGATGTTGGAAAAACCCTTCTCTGATGTGATATGGTTTCACTCTTTAACAAACTCTACGAAATATGACGCAAAATCTACAAAATCTATGTTGATGAAATATTGCTGTGTTGTAAACACATGGGATTCCCGAATACATTTTAATGGGGTTCCCACGGCATAACCGAATTTTTCGCGAATGAAGTCGCGGGCAAGAGCTAGTTGTTTATTTGAGCTTTATATTACTTTATTTGAAAATGATTACAGGCAAATGTCATGTTTTTATTATTATTGCTTAGGCTAAGCATTACCAATTCTTAAAATAATGTTACCTCAGAAATTAAATATATTGTAATGCTAGCCCGGCGCGACTTTGTTCACTTGGTGTCCTATCCCTACCCACCTTTGCTGCTACTTTACACCTACTATACCCCTCATTCAAAGCACCCTAGTACATTAAAAAAAAAAAAAAAATTCAAATCTGTCAAGCAGTTCTCCAATTTCAGTGAGACTAACGAACAGCAGTTGATTTTTTATTTTTATATATATAGATAGATAAGTGACAGCAATTGAAAACAATACAATAGTAAATATATCACTGAATCACGATACACACATCACATGTTAGCGTATTAAATGCAATGATTCATATAACAGAAGCCGTTTAATTCCGTCATATTAGCTGTTTGAACAGAAGGTAGGAGTTTTCAGTTGGCATATGTTCAGTTTTCTCCAGTTTCTGACTCACAATTATGCAGAATTAGTCATGAAACCTCTCGTTCCAGGTTAGACAAGCAACTTTAGATACCGCGCGGCATTCTTTACTTTATTTAATCTTATAATTAGCTTCCTTTTATTTCGAAATATTCTGCCATTATTACGAAATGCTTCATGCTGTTGCACTATCAATACGTACGGTTCGATATCTATTTTAAATAAATGTAAAACCTTTTATTAATTTTTCATATCAGCCATTTACATTTTGTTACATACAAATAAATGATTATTATAAAATAATATAATATTGACATCTTTAATTAGGTATTGCTAATTGCATAATACTTATTTATTGTATTCATATGTGTTGTTCATTTATCGATGTATTTATTTTTATTCTTTAATCTTAACATACTTAATTATCATATCTATATTATATTCAATAGATACCTATATTTTATTCAAATGAGAGCCCGATATCCCGAGACTGTATGAAATAAAGTCGCTTTCCTCGTCTATCTGTCTGTATGTCCGCCAACTCCTCCTAAACCACGCAACATGTTTTATGTAAGTTTCACATGTACAATACATGCATATGATAGTAAAGAAAAGGCTTGAAAATCCGTGCGAAGCCGGGACGGGTCGCTAGATGACTATAAACATTCTTGGTACCACAGATACTACATTGTTCTACTCTACGGTCTTGACTAATTCAGACAGACATCTATCGCTTCTTTCATATTCATCAACCTTTTCGTACATACATTCTTGTTGTTAGTGACGTTATGTATGTATGTGTCATCATCATCATCATAGCCCATAATACAGCCTGTCTGCGTTGCCTGCGGTGGGTTCCCTGATCAATATAATCTGGACGCCTTCAAGACTAATGTGAATAGGCTGTTCCAAGACGGGCATGCTTCATCTTCGGCCGCATCGTCACTTACCCACAGCTGAGATGGCGGTCAAATGCCTGTCTTGTCTAATATACATAAAATAAAAAACAGTCCACTGCAGGACTTAGGGTCTCTCTCCTATATATGTGTAGCTTCTATATTTTATACTTGCCACGGATTAACACTTACTGCGTTTCACATCTCTATAGCATAGACGTTTTCTACCCGTACTAATCAAAATAATCGGAATATTAACACATTTGGTCACGTTTGCGACATAATTTTTTTGTAACTAAAATTCGTCAATGATAGTTCGTAGAAAAATAATGAAAGTGCATGTCGCAGAGTCAACAAGTGCTTTGGAACTCAGAAGAAAACCTTGTAACTTAATGATGCCACAACGGCATTAAGCCTGACGGAGATTCATAAAAACTTGGTATTCCTTAATGACATTTAAGCTAAACAATTCTGTGAAACACCATGGTAAATTCAGTAGTTAAAGCTTATTTTAATTGCATGCCATTTTATAGGTCTTTATTATAATATCATTACCAGGTTACTAAACATAAATAAGTTCTGTAGTTATAAATGCTGAATAATAGACAAAAAAAAAAGTTAATGAATAGATCCGTTATATGTATGTATGAGTTTACATTCGTACATACAAGCTAGCTTGTGCCGGCGATATCGAGCGCCTAAAATTCGGTTATGCTCGGAAATGCGGTATAACAATTAATTGGATAGATTTTAGCCTATGTGTAATTCTAAAAACCTGGTTACTAATTTTTTCGTGAAAGGGTAACAGACATTAATCCAAATATCCTTACAAACTAGTATCATTCATAATATTGCTAGCTTTTGCCCGCGACTTTTTAAACTCAAAATTCAATTATTTCGTAGCGGACGCGATCCCGCGGGAACTACCACAATACCTACTGCCAAACCAAAATCCGTTCAGTATTCTTTGCACGAAGGAGTAGATAACAGATATCCATCCAGACATTCATCCTTACAAACTTTCGCGTTTGTAATATATTAAATAGATCGGATTATAGTATGGTATATCTTAACAATACTATCAACACACGGGGTGGTCAGAGAAGTCCACAGAAGTATACTTCCAAGTTTTGTGTACTTATCAGCCATTCAAACGCGGTGGCAAGCCTACCACCGCATTTCAATGACTCATTCATTCATTGGCGCCGCCCAAGGCGCCTCCAGGATTATGTCTCAGCGTATAGGCGAAATTTCATATAATCCATGAATAACTTTTGAGTTTTGGAGGACAAATGTCTAAATATTTACAAAACATTTTCCAACACGCTAAAGCTTGCCGGGAAGAATTACATTATTGTGTTCAAGTTTTAACAAATGCGAGGACTAAAGCAGACTACCTTAAAGAGCCAATGACAAACGCTGCTAATCCCTAAGAGAACTAAACGGCAATAATAGAATACATCATTAAATAATAATAACCAGTGGAGATGATAAAGAGATATTTATTCAAACAATACAACAAGAAGACTAAAACCAAACTCAATGGAATGCCATTTAGCATTCCATTTTAAAACCATCATAAATTATGAACCTACATTGTCTGGAAACAATGGAAACAATTGGAGGATTAGGACCCGGAAACCCTTTTAATTTATACTTTCTAACGGTTTTAAGCAATATCTGCAATATTCATAATGTTTCAAGAGTCGTAAAACTATTCTTATGTTTAGAGGTTATTTTACGTTTGTCGTATTTGGGGCTCAGTTTAAGTAATTGTATGAGATCAAACGCATGCCGCGTCTCACATCAACTTTTTACCTGAGTTCTAAAACCACAGACGCGAATGGAACAGATGAGCCTGTTTTGACAAGCCTCAAGAATGTATGGTAATTTCCACAGCATAGATACAATAATAATAATAATATTTGATACTGATGTAATATGTACCTATATCACCGTAAATGTATGCAATCCGTCATTATATACAATTCCTAGGAAATGAATTAAAAAAAAAAAATTATACGTTTCCAAATTATCTAGCCATTTCTCGGGAAAGGTATACAATTCCTAGGTTTCACACATTTCTTGTAACACAATTAATAACTAGGTGTTATACAAGGATCCAGCTCAATTCATTTTCTTTCAGCCAGTATTTTTCTAAACTTACCTAAAGAACTACTTCTTAGAAATAAGTAGTGCCAGTTATGTCGTCTTTACTTTTGTAATTTCTGTATAGTATACAGAAATTACATTTGTGTGAAATAAAAAAATAATTTTTAACTACCGTGTTACTTCACCTGGGTACGTATTTGGTCGATCTGTAGTGACTAATTCGATAGCAATTTTTGCCATTACTAATTCCACATAGTATGCACTACTGTATTATTCTTAGTGACACCAACGTATGTACATTCTTATAAAACTATCACCGGATTTATTCAAGTCGATTTTAATTCCTTGAACTTCTCACACACCTGGTGTGCGTTCAGTGTTGATGCAAAGCTACATTTCCTGCTGATAACCGACGATCACAACTGTCGCGTAGAATTCCTTTCTACATTGGTACTGAACTGCAAAATGTTTGTCTGTCTTTCAATTATAAATTAGTTTTAGTCGCACCTTTATCCGCATAGACGGTTAAAATACCCGGATCAAAAAAAATTCTACTGAACGTTAAAGTTCTAAATCAGCTTGCGTTAGATAAATTATATTGGTGTTACTTAGGAATTTCAAGATAAATTCGCCTAGAAACAGTGATACTCGGGTAGAAAATTGGTTCAGTAGTTTCAGAGTTTATTACGGACTTATTATTCCTACTTGTTTTCTATCCTATCCTACTAATACTATAAATTAGCTGACCCTTGGGGTCGGTGTTATCCTACCCCTACCGTAACCCTACCCTACCCTACACCTACTCTACCCCTACCTACCCTTATTTTTATACGCAAACCGCTCTTGTATTCTACATATAAATCTTCTAGAAGAAACTATCTAAATGATAGTAAAAATCGCATTAAAATCCGTTGCATAGTCTAAAAGATCTAATTGTACATAGATAGATCTAGAGGGACAGACGGCGGGAAGCGACTTTGTTTTATACTATGTATAAGTTGTAATTTGTATTGTTGTATGCGAAAGTTTGTTTTTATTGCTCCTTCACGCAAAAACTATTAAAGAGATTTTGTTGAAATTAGGCAGCAATAGGTATAGCTTATAGCTCAGAATTATTGTTCCCGTTGGAACGGGTCTGGAACGTAATACCTGAATTTTACGTAGACAAAATCGCTGGCAAAGGCTACTGGCTTTATAATAGCTATGTATTTAACTGTAATATTACTGAAATACTTTTTATCTTGTTGCCATCCTGTTTCGGATTTAGGATAAAAGTCTAAAACACCACAGCAACCAAACGTAACTGTAATACGTCAATTAAAACTACAAACATTTGAAGTGATAGCTATTTTTAGCCAAATGTTAGTTTTTTCCTCTAGAAAAACTTCTAGAGGAAAAAACTATCACGCAATTGCCGTGTTTGTTCGAAATGGTGTATGCAGTAGACAGTTAGACACACTATTAATTACAGAAGCTGATTAAAACTTTTTAATGTAAAAACTGACCCGTGTGGTGTCCGGCAGTGTAGCATAGCACCAACCCTTTACACCGTTTAGTCTCCGTAGGCTGGAAAATGGGCAGCAGCAATTTTCATTGTTATATTTATAAAACTGCGATCTCCAACTCGCCTGCCAAGCGTGGAGATTATGGCAACCTCCCCTTTCGTGGGAGAGGTCCTACGTCCTGCAGTGGACTGTTATGGGGTGTGATGATGATGATGATGTTTTTGACAATAATACATAACATAAGATTACATACATCGTCCATATATTTTTTTGTAAATCTTAACACTAAGGTTTGGTTACTTATTTATATTTTATTTAGGAAAACTTTTTAATATAAGTATATTAATCTGTTACAGGTTTTCCTAAATCTGCACCGATTTAGACAAAACAAATCTAGGAACCATTATTACCCGTAAACTAGCAACCCACATAAAATATTTTTATGTAAAAAATAAAATTCGCCAAGTCTCGTGACTCTACCGTAAAAATATATGAGATCTAAGGTGGAGTCAAGACTGACCGTACTTTTTAAAATAAATATTCTGCAAATCGCACCGTAGTTCCCTTTTAAACATACTGAGTAAAAATAATACTTAAGTTTAAGTATTACATCATTGTTATCCAGAAATTTATTTTACCTCATTTATAAATATATTTTTGTGACTTGGCAATTCGTAGAATCGTATTATGGATTCGTAAACATTATTGTTGATGACATTGACATCTTTCACTGTAAGTATACTGTGTATCTGAGATTAAGTTGTAACAAATACGGTAGTTGTTAGTGGGTTTTGTTGTATGTAATAGGTATGTACTGCTATGACATGACAGGTTACATAGTTTATCGATAAGACGCGTGCATAAATACCGTGGTGTTTAAACCAGTAAACACAGTTCGCGCTATCTAGAATATGTACTACTACTAATTGTAGTGATACTATCGATCTACCAATATACTCGTCCAATTCTTAGTCTTTTACTATGAAAATGACGGACTTCCATACAAACTGTCAACGCTTATTTCACTCCCCTCCGGGGTGGATAATTGCTGTTTTCGGACCTTCCCTTTATACACTCCTAATTACCTCTATTTCCATGCCAAATTTCAACTTTTTAAGTCACCTGGAAGTGGTCTATCTTTTTGATGATCCATGATGGTTTACAAAGCAAATATTGATTGAAAACCGCAAATCGCTGTACAGAATAGCCGTACACGGGTATTTCAGGTTAAAACAATCATTTTGAACTCAAAAAGAGATAAAAAAATTTATGACGTCATCATTTTTTTGTGCAGGGTTTGTTTTTATTTTTCATAAACCTATCGTGTTTGGTATCAAATGAAAGGGCGTCATTAATGAAACCCATATACCAAACGGCCATCCTGTACGTCAATTTGCGGTTCTTTTATCGTAGCCCGACCACTATGCGTCAGTAAGTGAGCGACGAAATATTAAAAATTAGATAAACGATATTTTTAAAACGTTAAGGTAGAAACTTGTTATTTTGAACATACGCTGTCTACATTACGTAGACAATGCAATATAAAATTCAGGCAGTTTCTTTTCTCCCTAACAAGGATCTAAAGAGCTCGTAAATGCGTTGAGTTCCTTCGAGAAAAGGGTGTCCCGGCTTGCTTGTCTGCTCGACTTGGCCCTGATCAATTAAAAAAACGCATAGATACCAGGAGCTACTGCCAAAGACAAATACGTAATTGTTTAAAAAAGTACGATACAGTTTTACTGCAGCGAAATAAACTTGTTTTGAAGGTATTTTAAAGCGCTGTCCAAATTGGTAACGGTCGTGCGACGGGTATTTTTGAGGTCTCCTATTGGTCCCACGACCTTGGTCACACGACCGTTGCCAATTAGGACAGCGCCTAATTCTACGTCAGCACTGACCGCTTGCTTGCCTAGCGCCAACAGCTTAACTGAGCCCCCTAGCGCGCAATGCCTACGGCTACTTCGGCGATTTGACTTCGCTACTCGAGGTGACTAGTTAGGCTTTGACTAGACTCCAACCGCGCAATGCCTCCGGCTACTTCGGCGGTTTGACTTCGCTACTCGAGATGACTAGCTAGGCTTTAAATAGACTCCAACCGCGCAATGCGTCCGGCTACTTCGGTACTTCGCTACTTGAGGTAGGCTCTAGCTAGGCTCTAAGCAAGCCACTTCCCAGTGCGGGCCAATCTTTACCATACAAGCGATTTCGAAAGACGCTATTCAATTGTCTCAATACGGGCCAAGCTTACGAAGGACCTGGTGCGGGAAAAAGCTCTAGGAAGAGAAAACTCTCAATTTACATACACACTCAAGCCCGTATCCCACAGGGATAGGCAGAGGGCCGGTTTAGTTTTAAAATAACTCTTACGACAAAAAATAAAACCAAATGATATCAACGAATACGCCCACATGCGGAGCTATATCAAAACAATAACGTTGATATCGGCCACTGGTATGCGAGCTATTGATAAGAAATTAACGAGAAGTCGCCAAGCCGTCTGCCAGAGAAACTTATTACCGTGGCATAATATCAACGCTAAGTAGGTACACAACTTTTGATAAATAAACGGCTTTTGCGCTGTTCAATTGCTGTATTACGCCGATACAGTAGGTACCTATGTAACGAAATCTTCTCCGATTCATGAAAGTTGTGTTGGTTTTATTGAGAATCTATTTATGAAGATAATCTTTTTCGGAATAAGCGGCCCAGTATAGTGGCAGCAGATAATAAAAGTTAAGTAGCACGTCAATGCCGATAAGCGGATGGGTGACCGTTTCATATTTTGGTGCAAATTGCACTTCATCACCGCAACGGGAATTCACCACAAAACTATGTTAATGTATATAATATATTAACATTATTATATAAACCACCTATTAACATTTTTGTTTGGTATTTAACAGATTAGTAGGTACCTATGTCATTGATAATTGTGAGTAACATAGTGCATAATCTCATATTCAGTACCCAGAAAGATTGCGTTTTAAGAAAATCGTTAATTCCTGTTAAAACGAATTGGGAATAAGATGATCTAACATTTTATGAAGGTGCTAATACAGTTTATTTTACAAATATCTAAGAATGCGATCACCTGTTTTCCGCCTAACCTATGTGAGTACTGTCACATTATTTGTAATTAACTTGTAATGTGATCCAACATACGATTATGTGTGCACGTAGGCTCAATGCTTTTGTTGAATTGGCATTCCTAAAATTACGCAATTTCTGATATTCTAGGGATGTTTAGTAAATAAATAATTACATTTAACTTAATAATTATGGGTCCTAGCTATTCACGTTCTTTGCTTCGTGAACTACGTGCTACAATGTGCTAAAATCATTTAAAAAATAATTAAAATTACTATCGTGGTCTAAGAAGTTAATCGCCTGGCAAGACAGCCGTGCTTTATTTTATTCGAAGTACCTACTCAGTCTGGTGACTGAGTAGGTACTTAGGTAGGTACTATTGTAGACACACAGACTAAGCGAAGGCACATCATTAAAACCTGGACATATAGAGTTTCTTATAAATTGTAGTGAGTAGAAGTCGGGCTACTACCGCTAGTTTTTTTTTTTTTCGTAATATCGATGATTTCCAAGGAATAGGTAAGCTGTTGAGTTGATCTCTTCGGTTGAGTAACTCGGCGTCGAAAGCCGAAAGAAAACTGACTAGGTTCAAAAATCGACATTTATCGCAAGAGTTGTTACCATCATCCTGAGGGGGGAGATAATTTTTTTTATGTTCATGTAGGCGACGAAGTAAGCTATCGGTATCGTCGTAGCACTACTTTGTAAGGCGCAGGAGGCTCGTCAAAGTACACATTTTTGTGTCACCGTTTTTCCGGCACGACCCCAGTACTCCGGAGTTCATCGAATTCACGTCAAAACGGCTCCCACACGAGCTAGTAATACTGAATACTCGCGACCAAAAATACTATGACAAAGGCCGAAGTCTGATTTTCAGTGTTACCAAATTTAGACAGAGAAGCTTACGTCGCCGCTATCACGTCAAAATCTGCTTTTTATCACCGATGTACCAACAATTCGTCACAAGAGACGTCATGCGGCCTTTTAAGCTATTTCTTTTCAAAGGAAACCCAGAGAGCAGGTGAAGTCATGTCCTGTATTTTATTTACATTGACTTATACGGTACCCGATATGACTATACAGTTTCTTTGGCGGCGGACTGTTGCTCCGTAAACTGAATGAAGGTAAGTTATTAAGTCATTCGATGCCTAATTCGGTAAAGGTGTATAATCTTATAGAATTAAAACTACATAGTTGCCAATTATTTTATAGCGTATGAGGTATATCTGTACATGGAATGGAAAACACACAATTTCGCATTTTTACATAGGTGATTGATCCACCGACAAAAGTCATCGTCAACTCTTAATGATGCTGAATAGGTTATAATAAGAACAAAGTATTTTAAGATAACATAGAATGTGCATTGTGAAAATATTTAATTTAATATTTATTCATTTAATATCATCATCACAGCCAATATCAGTCCACTGCAAATCTTAGGGCCTCTCCCACGGGGAGGCTTTTGCCATAATTTCCACGCTCGGCAGGCAGGTTGAAGATCGCAGCATTATAAATATTACAATGGAAAACGCTGCTGCCCATTTACCAGTCTATAGAGACGCTAGATCTTTTGCCTCGAAAACATCGCCTTGTAAGACGACACCTACGAGTGTAAGGAGTTGGTGATATTCTACTCTGCCGGACACCACACGGTTAATATGATTTCATGTTATTACGAATTGAAAACCTTGAGATATCCTGGCTTATTTAATATAACGTATTAAAAAAACGTATCGGTACTTTCCGCAGCTTAATCAACGAATAAACATTCTCCAGAATTCCACTTCAATCCCTACATTTCTGTATAAGCAAGGCCAATGTCACTACGTCATTATCTATAATAAGACGTCACAAATGTACCAAGAAGCAGAGAAGGTAAGGATAAATCCCAGACACCCAATCTGATAAAAACACGCCACTCATACGTAACAGTTATGACGACATCCAAGATCCGAGAACGAATCGTATAATTAACCGTTTATCGAAGAAAAAAACGTACGAGTCAGATTATCAATACCATAAATATTACCTTGACCTTAAACGTACGTCACACCACATATTTTGAAATGTGCGGGATTCGCGACACACCTCAAAACCAGTTTAACTCTATACATAATTGTGTTATAAAGTCGACTCTATGATTTAATCGGAGCCTTGTTGAATAAAGTGGATGATGTCAAAACGAACCTTTTCCGTTAGCTTAAAAGTTGTTTACTAAAACGACTTACCATTTCTGTGAATCAACAGAAAATACAGAAATTGATCTAAATTTACAACAACAAGTGTCTATTATCATTTATATCGATTGCAAACGTAAGTAGTAAATAGTGTAAAATAAAGAGGACTCCAGAATTAACTCCACATTTTGGAATCTACAAAGAACTCTACATTTGTATGATATTTATCCAAGAATTTCGATAACGTACATGTTCTATTTTTACTAGCTATCACCGGATTTCGACGAGAGAAAGGGCAAATTCTTGTATTTCCCGATTAATTACGTCCTTGTATATAAATACCGAATCTTGCTCGCACAGCCAACGGATATGAATGACATGTCTACTTCCTCTTCCTAAGATAATAATAGATTTTATAAATAGATATTCTTATCTTCACCCAATCAATAAGTTACTGTTACGTTTGCTTGGTATCCACGGAATGTAACAAAAACCTCATACAGAATCGTAAAGATATTTTAGGTATCGGTATTTTTAGTATTAGAATTTCTCTTTAATCAGACTAGCCAGGCATTTGACCGCCATTATCTCATCTGGTAGTAAGCGATGATACGACCGAAAACGGAGCATGCCAGTCTAGGAACAGACAACTGGGCGGCGCCATGTTATCATAAATTATCATGCAATATATAAATTGCAAGTACTCGAAATAGGTTCACTTTTTATTTTATATTATTAGGTTATGTAAGTGGTGTTTTACATTATGTTTTGCTCCAGTAAGGCATATTTTATTTCGTTTTATATAATTCGCAGGCTACGGTAATCGGGTATACTTGCACATTTGTATGTACTAATTTGCAAGGCATGACTCATAAGTGTAATACATTGCAAAAAAGCCCACCGGAGGCATTCACAAAAGGCTCTACAAGTAGGCAGTAGACATAAAAACATTAGACAGATAATAATGTACGAGGGGCGCCTTTATTGTATCAATGGCAAAGGCTACCTGCTGGTATGGCTTTATTTGTGTTATTTGTGTGAAATATGAAGATGTCTCTGGCCCACGGCAGCTAAGGTGCTAAGTGCGAATAATGTTATGTCTAAAAATGACAGATAGTTGTTCTCTTTTTTCAACATTTACCGAAGTGAAGTGGTCAAGAATGTTGAATGAGTTCGGCGATGATATGGGTATTGTGACATCATATGGTTAGCTGTTTATTATAGTTTTGTACTTTTATATACCTATTAGAGATTTTTATTATAATTGGGTTGCTTTAAAATGACTTTGCGGATAGATTTAAGAATTCCCATCTACAGTGGGAGCCACAATTTACATCCATAAAAAATAGTTGTTTACGGCCCCGAAAATTTTTCGCGAGCAGTTTATGGGTGCCAACAAAGGCCCGACTCCTGTACGGACAGGGCGGCTTCTTTATTCCTTTATGCTGTTTTGTTTTACCGTTATCGGTTCAACGTTTGGAGACAATGACATCTGGGACTTTCACTACGTTATATATGGTGCAATAAAGCTGCTTCATTGTCGTGCGCGATACTATTTTGGGGTACATATTCACGAGCTTATTCTGGGCGATTGTTTCTCCGTTAACGGTAGTGGGACGGCTCAGGAGGTCCATAAAGATTTGCGACAAAAAGTAACGACGCAGCAACGCGCTAGGCCGAGGAATTTTCACTTTGTGCCATTGTGAACGCACCGCCGGCCGATCGGCGTACAATGAGGGCTCCGAGACAATTGCGCACCAACAAGTGGCGTGAAATACAGCAACGCGCCGCACTGAATAGAGGTATCATTGGGATGTTTGTCTGTGATAAATTGGACGTCAACAATACGCCCACCTTCCGGTGCGAGCTTGAGGCTCAGGAAGAATTCGCCGACGGTTCTGGATTGCTTGTTGCGACACGCTCATTATTTTTCATATTAGGGTTTTTGATATGGTCTTTCTGAATTAATGACTACAAATGTGCTTGAAGAAGTCAGTCGATTCATAAAATTAATTACTGATTTAGTTAAACTGCTATTAAACAAATACACATATAATCTCACAACTGCATCCCATAATTGAGTGAGCAGAGATATCGAGTGGCACAAAGTACGATATGACCTTACACAATTCTTTAACCTCTTCCACATCCATTCATCTTTCATTCTCAAACATTTAGACCCCACCACTTTGGCACTTTTCGTACAAGTCCTCCTAGTTCCTCATGCCCTATGCTATTATAGCAGTTCATAAAATCGTAACCTACAAAAAAGGAGATCTAAATACATATCGAAAGTGAAAGACCCCGAGACTAAAATTTCAAAACGTGTCTGGCCCGCGTCGAATATCTGCTAGACGGAGTGAAACACATGAGTCACTCACGCGACCGGAATCGCTGTATCGATAATGTCTATTACAACACCGCACACGTAATACAGCATATGAATTTAACATTTCGCATAAAATACATTGCCGACTACACTCCTCACACGACCTCACTTCGCATTCCGAACACGCAATGTAAATCAAGTCCGCCGACCAAACCGGTCCCGGCTGGCTCTGACATATCCGTTGACGTCAGAACGGAGGCTGCGTTTCTTAATTTTAGAGGTCGGTTTGTTTTAAGCGTCAGTGCTAAAGGTACTAGTGTTAGTCACTTGTCTGTAATGCGCACGCAATGTGGGCAGGCGCAGGTATTCCCCATAAGCAATGCAATCATTGAGATGGCCACGATGATATTGCAAAATCGTAACGGAACTATTGGACGCATTGTGAACTATGACTGTTCTGATCAAAGATGAAGGTGCATCCGCTAGGCGAGATCATCTAAATATTCCTGACCGTGATTTTCCTTGTTTTTTTACTCGGTAGAAAACGACGTTTCTATTAGCTTATTACCCGAGTGTAATAGAAATGTTAAGAGTGTTATATTTTGGTATCCCGATTGGTTACAGGTATACCATCACAGCATCATCCCTAAACAGGGTCAGGGCCAGATAGCTTATATCCACATTTTGCCTATTTATCAGTCATTCAAAGGGCACACCTAAATCGCTTTATTTCGGCTCATTCGTTCATCCGATGTGACTTAAGACGACGGCTATCAATCGACAGCAATCGGCACCGCCGGCTAAGGCTGAATGTGTCCTCCGAACAAGAAGGGGTGGTCACCGTAAGAGCTTTACGTAGGTATTATAAAAAAAATTGGGTACAGGATGCCGAGTGGGATCCGAGCCTGGATTGTTCGCTTGCAAGCCAGACTCACTCGCCACTAGGGGTTGGGATGTCTCAAACTCAACAGTTTCAAAGTCTCGAGACACGAGACAGTCCCGGGAATTCCCGAGACATATTTATTTAATATACCAACAGAGTACATATATAAAAGTTACAAGTTAGTTCAGATAAGGTACAAGGACTATTCAAAACAAAATACAAATTGTCTTTTCTTATGATTTAAAAAAATTTAAAGAGCTTACCTTTGGTGAAAAGTAAGACTATAAAGCAGTTATTCATTATCATCATCTACAATCCCGGCTTATGCCAGGGTTTGATTTCTTACTTTTCCTTCTCCACTTTGACCGGTCTTCGATATCTTAGTGTCGAGTCGCAACAGACTCAGCGATGTCGATCCATCGCTTCTTGGGCCGCCCTCAGGACCTCTTTCCCGATACCGACAGATATGAATATTAATAAAGCAGTATTTACAAAAATTACTTAGTGTGAGGACTGGTTAAGGTATCAAATTCGTAAGCGAGAGGAACCCGATTCGAATCCCACTGCGGCCATGTACCAATGACTGTTTCCTGAGTTATGTGTGTACATAAGTTGTATGCTAACCGATGCTCTTACGGTGAGAGAAAACATCGTGATGAAACCTGCACATTCAGGCGCCTGAATGTGTAACCATGATGCAATCTGGTCAGGTTCCCCTGGTAACAGAAACACGAAGCTCAGATGGCAGCCGCTGTAATTATCTGGTTTGCCAAATTCTGGATCATGGTCAAGCCGGACCCCGGGAACTCGTGCGCGAGAGCACAACCGAGACATTAACGCCAAGATTATTATTTTATCATGTAATCAGTACAAATATCCACAAGCCATAAATCAAGTGAATAAAATTACTCAGCTGACACAATTTTGCCAGTGATTAGCGGGCTTACAACTTTGTTGCAATTTATAACTTAAGAGCCCATGTGCGTAACGACAAAAATGTTGTATTTCCATTTCTACTTTTGGGCTGTGGTTATGGTTTCAATTACAATTTCCTACTTGATAAAGTTGGTACTACACGAAGTAACTAGGTATGTGTAGTGAGGTCAATAGGTAAGTAAGTAGGTAGGGCTTTCTAAGCTTAGTCTGTTTTAACATTATGATAAAACAATCATACAACATCGTCACTTACCACCAGGTGAGATGCCTGGCTAGTCCAATTATAAAAAATAACCTAAAATATTTAAAGCCTATTTGCGCCAAAACTCTGGATTTAATCTAGACTCTTTAGCTCTAAATTACTCGGGAGCTTAGAAACTCAGGGTTAATATAGGTATTAATTTTTTAACTCCCAGCTTATGTTGTACTAATAGTAATTATTAACCTAGTCAACTAAAACAAGGGACCAACGAACGGTGAATGGTTTAATTGTATTGCTCTCCTCGCTTCACTTACATAACCTGGTATTAAGAATCTGGGGCTCCATAGTGAATTTAAATATTTAACTCAAGGTTAGGCCCTAACTCCTGGTTGTGCAAAATATAATTAGAATTTAACTTAAAAGTAAAATTTAACTCTGAGTTAACTATGATAACCCAGCTTGGCACAAGTGGGCTTAAATAGTACAAATGTACATTCTTCGTACCTAAACTAAATATATAAAGACCAAAAAAAATGTTCATAAATGATGAAAACTACATATAAAGGTCCTGCGTTATCTATTAATAACATAGGCTACTTTTAACTCAATATCTCCAAGGAATCGCTCTGGATCGGGGGCTCTAATATTGCATTCCTGCGTAGCCTGTCGCAAGTACAAATATAAATTAAGTACTTAATTAAAATGAGATCTAGCATTAAAATTTATTTGCAAACACATAGATAAAAACGCTTAATCTTGTGTAATACTGTAGTAAAATTGCTTGGTTACGGCAAGCGAATAGCGCGGCGAAATACCTCGCCGTAAACGTATCGCACTTAATGACAATATTTTTAAGGAATCCTTTAAAAGAGAAATCTCACTCGTCAGTATCCATGTCGGCATGTAAGCATCCAACATAAAAGTACCATTAAACGACATATAACAGCATAATTTTGTTTGATTTGACATGCCGAAACAATTTAATCATTATCTCCGAGTAGAAATTAGTGGTGCATCCCACATTCAAAAATCAACTATAAACCTCTGAGATAAAGTATATATTCCTTCGCGGGAGGGTTGTGTGTTAGGTCCTGTGTGCCCCTGGCGTGGAATTGCTCAGGAATTGGCGGTATTCGCGACCGAGCCCGCGGAATCGCCGCCTGGGTGGGCAGGCGGCCGCGGCGGACCCCTCTCCTCGTTTTGCACTCCCATTTTCGAATAAAGGATCCCAAACTGCGCGAACACGACCGTATCCCGACAGATTGACCCTCGCGACGCCATCATGCGAGTATCACGCGATGCTTCGATGCCCACGCCTAAACGGTCGCTACGGCAAAATTAAAGCATACGGTGCCTTCTCTCACTCTCCCACCAAAGATAATATAATAATTAAAACGGCGGCTCTTAATTAACAGCAAAAGAGAAGGGTGCACAATTAAAACATTACTCTGCCGATGTCAAATTATGCGGTAATTAGCTGGACAATTAAAATCGAAGTCCATTAAAGTGGCAAAAACGGGGACCCGAGTCATGATCTGATTCTTTTATTTTATCTCTAGACAGATGGAGCTCATAGACATGTTTGTTGAAATGTCGAGTTTGGTCATCCCAATTAAAATTATATTGTAATATTATATAAACAAAACAGAGTAGATAGAGTAGCCACATCAGCGATATCGGCCCGATGTTAAGTTCCGAATCTCTGCAGCTTGGGCCAAATGGCGAATACTCTCGGCAGTCATCTGTGACCCTAAAATCCCTGTCCAGCTCAAAGGGCTTATATACAAGAGTATAATTAGACCTGTATATAATTATGTTCTATGGCTGCGAGACATAGCCTGCGTTGACGAAACACATTCGCAAACTCAACTCCAACGAAATGAAAATGCTGCGC
Organism: Blastobasis adustella; assembly: GCA_907269095.1. Lineage (NCBI taxonomy): Eukaryota > Metazoa > Arthropoda > Insecta > Lepidoptera > Blastobasidae > Blastobasis > Blastobasis adustella. The sequence continues at coordinate 12,649,123 of OU026130.1, forward strand.
TTGATGTGCGGAGTTACGCGGCTCGATCTAGTACGTAACGAGTACATCCCTGGCAATATTACCGCAGATAAGATCGAGGAGGCTCGCCTGCGCTGGTTGGGTCACGTGATGCGTTAGTCTCAGGGATACGTGGAAAATAGGTGATTGAACCTGCCGGTACTACGAAAGTACCCGAACATCACTGAGTCGGGTGCGAGAGCCAACGAAGACGGGCGAAGAGGAGGACAATGAGTAGGTACCAGCGGACCGTAGCGGACCCTGGCCGAGGCCGGGTTAAGCGGTAGGACTACTAAACTGTAGAAATGTGTATGTATGTATATTTATACTTAATAATGTTAATTTTAGTTTTTTAGTTTTAATTTTTTAGTTTTTTAGTCTTAAGTCTGGCCATGACAGAATACCAGCGGGTGTGGGTTCCACCTTCACCCAAACGCTGAGTCATGGACCTTTTTGTCTATTAGAAGCTTTTATTTTAAAAACATTTATACAATTCTGTTAATTTATAAGCAAATAAATATTTCTATTTCTATTTCTATTTCTATTTCTAAATACTATGAAAATGTGAAAACGTGTTAACTATAATAGGTAGATATATTTATTGCAACTGAGTACCGACGCAATTTAATTTAGGGCTCCCCCTAAAAAATACCCAATTTAATGATAGAAATATAATACCCATATCCTTTTTATTTTATTTAACAACAGTGTATGTAACAATATTTAGGTAGCGATTAATGATACACGCACATAGAATTCCCATAAAATTAATTACCCACTAGCATTTATTATTCGAGGAAATTCCATTTTGCTCTACAACATTTTAATTAAAAATGAAATTGAACAGTAAACGAATCAATTATAGTGTAGTGGCGAGTCAATCGTAGATGTTTTGGTTTCAATTCCACTGTAAGTCTGGAAGCATTTGGATAATAAATAAATAAATAAACAAATGGTACCATATCAGAGCTAAACACCACATTAATATATATCACAATCACAAATTCAAAATCCGTATCTTCCAATGTCTTACATCTGTGGCTCGGTGGAAAGAGCCTGTGTGTGAAAATGCGCATTGAAATGCTGCGCCTGCGCACTCATTACGGTAACGGGTGTTTGCGCGGGAAAGCATCGGACTCCTAGCCGCTCTAATTAGCGGCCATATTGGATTTATTCCCTACACGCGACTCACCCGGGCAATACCAGTATCTACCAGTTTGGCGCACCGATTGTTTGACTTTTTACAAGTGTTTCGGGATCGTGTTACAGAACAAAACGTCGCGGCGATAGTACACCGTTTTTATAAATTATTGTGATTATTTCCATGCGCGTATGTCAGCGGTTGTTAAATACATTGAAAAATTGTGAAATAGGTATAGGTACACTATGAAATGAGGAATCAAATCGAACCTCACATTATTTCATAAAAGACGCGGCCCCGCTGAGAGAGTTTGTTCGGCATATTGTCACAGATGTTGTAACTTAACCTAACCAAAAAGAAATCCGTTTCACTATGACGGCAATTTAATTTTTTACAATTTACTATGCAGGCATTTGGCCACCATCTCTCCAGACGGTAAGAGACGTGCGGCCGAAGCTACCATGCCTGTGTAGAAACAGCTTATTCACTCTGGCCTTTTGATATACTGGTCGGGGAATATACTAGCAAATAAAGCGTTCCAATCCTTAGCTGTACCATTAGAAAGGTCCCTCCAAAGCGGTTTATACCGGTTTATACCAGGTATATCAACTACATAAGGGTGGAACGCTAGCCCGCGCCTCGTAAGGGAAAAGGGGCTGGCGGGATTAGTTGACGACTGACGCTCTTTCGCACATCCCTGCAGCCTGTAGAATACACCCAAAAACCCTACGCTGATATTCAAGGCTAAGCAGCTTAGCGTCTATCAGCTCTGAATTATGACTAATTCTCTTAGGTCATTACTCCATTGAATCCAAAGCAGCCAGTTGATATTTGACTTATCCATCATAAAGGTACTTAATACAAGACCGAACTTTTGCTTAATATAGCTGAAGCAGCTGTTTCAAAATGATGACGTACCGCAAAACCTTTGAGTGGATGCAGCGCTTTCTTGCTGCAGTTGTCAATAAAACACAATATCGTGATAAACTAACAGCGTTCATAATACGGTGGTAAACACAAACGAGGAGTCAGTCCCCATTATACAAACATTCTTATCATCTTATTCATACTTTTATGGTCACTGTGTGGCTGTTATTTATAACAATTGTAACCTGAATCTTCTAAACTACATTTTATGACAAAATTTATTTCTATTGCCGGATTACCTCAACCATATTCCATAATTGTAATATCTTTTCTGGTAATAAAGTTATTATTTATTTATTTATTCCCTAAGTGTACACGACTAGAATACTTCATTTAGATGCAAATTGTGTGGTCACTTAATACTATTTTAAGTAGTAAAAGAGCTCTATTAGGCCTTTTTATAGATTTTTAATCAAACACTCCCGGACGTCATTAAACTCTTGTGTAGGTACTACGCCTATTACATATATTATAAGGATTATAATTTGTGAACTTTCCACAAGATATTATTATCCGAAGTTCAAGTTCGTACCTGAAGATTTTCTGCGTGAACCTCTTCTTTTCTCCAATGCAACCATCCGTTCAGCATGATGAGAGTCCAAAGATTCCCTTCTCTCCACTCCTAACCAATCGGATGTCCTTTGTCGATAATAAGTTATAACACATGATATTTTACCATGAAATCACATAAATAAATAATTTCTTCAAAAATAGATTTTCACGAAAAATATTTTTATTAAAAAATCAAATCGAAATTTCACATTTACACAAAGCGATGTGAACACAGTGCAGTCAAACTGTCACGATGCGGTGACAGCCATAGATTATCTAGATGGTTGACAGTCCATGGATTTTTTATGAAATTTTACTATTAACCAAGAAGCTTGTAATATTATTATGAAGATGGTATTATACCGGTATTAAAAAGCCGGACGGAAAAAGAGGGCAATTTTTTTGATAAAGGTATTTGTTTATTTGTCGCTATCAAAACAACTGATTATTGACCAATGTTACAAATTTTTTAACGATAAGAGGAGCTCTACAGTTTTCAAGTTTATGCGCCTATTACGAAACTTATTATCACATGTGATTATCACATTATGTTTGGAGGTTCACGACCAGCAGTAGACGTTTACGGGTTGTCGTATGATAATAGTTATTTGTAACAATCAGCAACACTTACCTTCAAGTTAAGGGCAAAGATCCCCAGCTCAGAGACCTGCAAAAAGAGAAAAACATTTATTAGACATTATTTTTTTCAAAAAACACCACTCTTGAGCTTGGAACTGCTGTTGCTGCCTCGAAAATGTGGTCAATTTAATATGATTTTACAAAATATGTTTTTGCAGCGCAACCAGCCATTAGTCTGTGTTTGATAATTTAGTATTTAGTTTCGATGGTTGAGCCTGGGGCTGAAAACAATGGTTTTCGTGACCTAGATCTGTTTGAGCACTTGACCAAATTTGATAGGCCTCTCTGGCTCCTTTACAATCGAACTTCTAACCGCTAAACCTGGTAGGATAAAGCCGAAAGTTGTCCAATTCATTCCTGAGATGCGAGTTCATCTAAAACTGGCCAGGATATTAACGAAATTACAACCTGTCATATCGCAGACACGATCATGAAGAGCAAGAGAAGGTCATGACGATAATTGTTACCGTGAGCTATACGGCTTATACGTAGACCAGGTTCTGGTCTGACTGACCGTGCGTGGAATACATGTAGGTATATATTTTTTTTACCACTGATGTGGCAAACAAACGTAGGGTCAGCCTGATGGTAATCAGTTTAATAATAATTGGAACATTTTGGTATGTATGTATCTATGTACGCTTAGCTCTTTTAAACTTCGCAAGGAATTTTAATGCGTTTTTCCAAAATAGATAGAGCGATTTAAGAGAAAGGTTTATACGCAAGAAAAAAGGGTAGATAGGGGTAAAGTACGTATACGCGACGAAGTCGCGCCGGGTTCACGGGTACTAAAATAAAATGTTGTTTAAGAGTGTATTGTGTTATTCTTCATTGATAAAAAAACTCAGCTCTGAATTATAGATACCAGTAAAACTGTTGGAACTGTTTAAGAAAAATACCATTCAGTTCATTGACATCGAAGTGGCTTCGGGGAATAGCTTTCGAAAAATTTCACAGACGAATTTACGCATAGATAGGATAGGCAGGTTTAGCCAAAATAAACGCTGTTAATTTGAGACAGGGTTCCGTCCGTGCATGGGTATTAAAACAAGAAATCTATGTGTGTCTTTCAAAAATGGTTCAATCAATTATTTTATTAGCTTCGGCAGCCGTGGAAATTTACATAAATGTTTTTATACCTTTGTAACCGATTTAACCTGTCAGGTTGGCTGGAAGAGATCTCTTGCAGAGATAAGCTCGCCTTTGTGAACTATCTTAAGATTTTAACTCTGTGAAATGATTCATGTACAATAAAGAATATATAATTAAAAAATAAAGGAGGTTCTCAAATCGTCGGAATCTTTTATTTTTGTTTATGTATGTTCCCCGATTACTCAAAAACGCGTAGACCGATTTTGAAAATTATTTTTTTGTGTGAAAGGGTATATACTACCCAGTGTATTCCATGGTCATCAGGTCCGCATCTGATGATAGGATCTTAGAGATATCGAGGGCAACTCCCGAAAATTTTAGGCGCATAAAAGTATTTGTTACGTTATACTATCTTACTAAGGTGTTCGCTTCAGAGTGTTATCATCTGATGATGCTCTCCTTATGATTAAGCCACAGAACTCTTTGACGATTAGGAGTTAGAGGATAGCTGTAGGTATAGCCATTTGTCGACAGGAACTACTGAGTTGCATCAAGGGGTAACATGGTTCTTGAAAAGGCATCATAATTGCCACTGAAAATATTGAAATAAAAAAGCAAAACCTACTTCGATTCACAAAAACAATACGAGTAAGTTAGACATCATTATTTTTGGAATCGATGCCACACAGCAACCCTCCCCCTTCCCAAAGGTTTTATCCCTCCCCTGACAAACATTACTGTGCTGACACCCAGTCCAAAAATAATGATATCTAACATACTCGTAATGTATGGTAAAAAGCTTACTTTTTACTTATTTGTGATTTGATGTGGGTTTTATTAAAAGTAAAAAGAAAATTCTTATTTATAACCCTAATTCAACACGTCTACGAGAAAACAGTTAAATTATACCTATACATGGACAAATAAGTAAACAAGATGCCATCCGATTTAACACCTGAAGATTAGGTGGTCTTTTATTGTTAATAAGATTGCGTTTAACCTCAATAACAAATCAACTGATGGAAAGTTACGATGAGGCCGATGACAAAGCACAAGATAATAATCCTTTGACGTAGCAGTGTTTCATCTATTTAATGAAATCGTGGTAGCTGATGTAATAATAATAAATAAATAATAAATATTAGATCTTTCTTTATTAAATAAAAATAGAATACACGTTTAACAAATAGATACTGAAGGCTGTGGTAGTTAAAACTGTGCTACAGGCCTCAGTTCTTCACAAATACTGTAGATAAATTATTGTAGGTATACATTTCTCAACCGTTGGTAAACTTATAATACAGGTATAAAGACAAGTAAGTATAAATACAGTAACCATACTATAGAGGTATTCTAGAGATAAAAGAGAACATGGTAATACAAAGTAATACATGGTAATATATGTTCAAAAGTCTTTAATTTTTTGCAGGATTTATTCCAATGGGTTTTTCAAATTATCTACGTATAGGTCGTTAGACAACACGCTTCTTTATCATAATTTCTTCGCAGCATTGTTTTGCATTCATATCATCAGCCTCGAGCATCGGCGTAGGGTTGCGCGTCTGTCAGACTTCTACAGGTTGCATTTCCGAGAGTGTGCGAAGCAGTTGTTGCACGACCTTATTCCGCCGGCCCCTTTCCGCCATCGGGAAATGCGATCCGGGCGAACGCTTCATACTTATGTTGTGGATCTTCCAGCTATCCGCACGAGCCGATTATTGCAATTTTTTTAATACGTACGTGCGAGTGTGTTCCCAGATCATTATAATCTAGGCGCCTTCAAGTGAATAGGCTGTTAATAGACAGGCATGCTCCATTATCAGCCGCATCGTCACTTACCAGCAGGTGAGATGGCGGTCTAATGCCTGGCTAGTTTAAACGTGGAAAAGACGAATCAACAGAGGAACTGTTAATAGGGATGGCAGTCTACTGCTACCACAGCTCTACTGTAATTACTTGATCTGCCAAATCCTGAATCCAGGCCCTCGTGCGCGAGAGCCCAACCGGAACTTTAACGCCAAGATGATTATTTTATTTTAATCTATTTATAGGTAAATTATATTGGACTAAACATTCTAATTTCTTTCCATTTAGAGGAAAATAACGAAATTGCTCGTTTGTAATCGGTTTAAGAGAATCTTTCATATACTCGGCGCCACGGAAAAAAACTTCACTCTGCTCGGAGCTAACTACGGATCTATCCGAGGTTGGAAGTATTGTTCAGGTCAGATAATTCGCGTTGAACTAGACTTTTGAAATCACGTAAACACATGCAGTCGTCAATTTCCCGCCCCGCGCTCTCAGCTTCCACAAACTGTTTCAGAGACTATGTCCTGCCGAATATACGGCCACCGGATATCCGGCTATCCAGCTTGTAGGCTGTCTGGCCGCTATCCGGTATAATTGTCATTAATCCTATAAATACTAAAGCAACGTTTTATGCCCAGACAAATTTGGCATGGAGATAGATAATAACATGGGATGGGACATATGTTACTTTTTATTTCGAAAGGTTACGAATAGTAATTTTACGCGGACAATGTCGCAGGCAAACGCTGGAAGAGGAAAAGTTTGTGAGTTTGTATGTTAGGGATAACCTCCAAAACTATTGAACCAATTTTGAGAATTATTTCACTAGAAGAAAGCTACATTATTCGCGAATCTTACAGGCAAATCTCGGGAAAATAATAGCGTCCCTTGGGATAGTTCAATAATTATAGAGATCCGAACTGCGCGTGGGTGAAAACCGCGGTGTACGGCAAGTCATGAAATAAAAGTCAGTTACGGCAAACGATGTGGTTATTTTAAGCATACCTACGTTTTGTGTCCCAGACAGATAATATTTTAAAATTAAATTAGCTTAGCGGAAACAAGATATTCTTTAAATCCCAGAAGAGAACCAATATTGACTTCGGAACCTTAAATACCTACTGACTAACCAAAAAATAAATCTATTAGCTAGCAAAGATTCCAGGCTATGTTTTTTCTATGTCAAACTTTTGAATCCGTTTGTTCCGACGCATACAATAGCGACCCGAAACAATGGGTCGAAAAAAGTTTGTCTCAAATTTTTAACATCAGGATGCTTTCGGCAACAGTTGGTTATGGACTCAAATAGGCTTTTGAACCAGGATTTCCTTTTTCTCGTTAACAGACAGGGTTGCCATCAGAAGCGATTTCCTAATATTTTGTTAATAACTTTCTAATAGGTACCAATACTACGTTAATAATTTCTTAATACTTTGATGGCCTGAGTGATTGGTTCTGTTGGTTAACATTAATAGTATGTATAATATTAATAAATGATAATTTAATACCGTCGAGTTACATTTCCTTTTTATCATCTATTATTGCCAGTAAAATAACTTCAGATACCTTACCTGGCACCTGCGCGCCATTTTCCTTATAAATGTATTGAAATTGTTTCGACAATGAAAAGTTAATAGCAATACAGTTCCTTGCTTTGTAATGAAGGCTCGCGCGCTTCCACCTCGACTGTAATAACGAATACAGTACACTTGTAGTTTGACAAATTCACACGGCGCCATCTAGCCCCAAAGTAAGCAAACTATTGTACTATAGTTTTTGAAAACCTAATCACAATAACAATTATTTGATTAATTGAAAAAAGAGATTCAGTTCTAGACCAGAACATGCGTTCGTGACTGCGACAGCCCTACCGCATCAGAGCTAATCAGAGCATAGATGACGCGTGACGGCGCCGCTCCCGCTTTGTCGCCACTCGGTAATGAACTAAAGGTAAGTGAATTAGGCAAAAAGCCGGCCGAGGGAGCCAAGAACCCAATCACGGATCTCTGTTGAATGAACTGGTGAATAAGGAGAGGATGAGGATGTCGACACGCTCGGTGTTGACCCGAAAGCGAAAGTATCAAGTGCTGGCGGTCAAATGCCTGTGTTTATACTATGGCAAAAAGTGGTCGAAGCACCGTTGAGGCTTTAGACGCAAATTATTTAACGCACGGCACGTTTATCAGGCACGCGTTTGCAGTCCATTGCACAGGTACACTGGTGAGTTCTTCATCTTTGACCGCATCGTCTTTTAATATCAGGTGAGATGGCGGTTAATTGCTTTGCTATTCTGTTAAAGCGACTTCGTCCACGTGGAAATAGTTTTTTATGACAGTTTAGTTTTTGCCCGTACAATAGATAGATTCAGCTTTTTTACAGTTTTATAATAGTATACAGATATAGATAGATAGAAGAAGAATTTGTTTCTTTGTAATGGATAAACACAAACACCACTAAACCGATTAAAAACTTCTTTCTCCTTCGGAAACTATTTGACAGCGTAAACATGGCCTATTTGTTTCAAATCCATTAGCGGTCCATATGAAAATAGCAATAATGTAACTCACCGCTCAAAAACATCCGCAACACTCTAGAAGTCGCGAGTACCGTCCTTTAAGATAGATGAAGGCTTGAAGGGTTCAATGTTGTAACCAAAGATTTTTACATAATATATACAGAGGGTTGCAAGACCCAAGAGGGTTGTGGAGTGCGTAACGAGTACATCCGTGGCAGCCTTGGCGTGAGAGATATTGCGGATAAGATCAAAGAGGCACGGCTGCGCTGGTTTGGTCACGTATTCCGTAAGCCCCTGAGATACATGGGAAATAGGTGCCTAAAATCTTAAACGATAGGTTGACATCGCCGAGTAGGAAGCGAGAGCCAAAGGCTTACGACGTGGGAATGCCGAAGATCGAGCAAAGTGGAGAAAACAAAGAAGGAAAGCGGACTCTGGCAGCAGCCGGGATTGACCGCTCGGATGGTGATGATGATGATGATATACAGAAGATTGCAACGGTTTCCGTTCCTGCTACAATTAACTCGTCTCAAAGCGTATTCGTACGAGGCAAGAATTTTCATGAAAATAGAACGATGGTCGTCGACCGCCATTCTATTCTATCAAGGTGGTAGAAGGTGCACAATGAGGCAAAATCTCTTCGCAAAGCCAGACAATTACGGCCGCCTGACGTTGAACGCAATCGCGCAGAAGCTATGCGTATAAAAGTTCAAGAGCAAAAATACGCGTGTAAAGAGAAATAATAACTCGTGGAAAAGAGTGCAACGTGATCAACCGAAGCCCAGCGTCCCATAGACAGGCGTTACTAAGGAACTTCCTATTCCGGCGATTGTTTGGTTTCCTGTCTCGGTGTTACACTCACACTCACATATGTCGGGCACCATTCATATTGAACAAGTATCCTCGTATCCCTATATTCTCCAAGGACAATACTGTTGAGAAACACGCGTCGCCCCAAACTGTACGAGTGTCGAGCGACAGAATATGTTGAACGATGTTGTCAGACTCTCGTCGTTAGCAAGGCAGAGTCTAGAGTTTGTACAAGTGATACAAGACTAAAAGGTGCGATTTACAAGTGCTTTTTATTCATCATTATCATCATCATCATCCGAGCTGTCAACCCAGGCTTTTGGGAGGGCCGTTTTCCTGCTCTATTTCACCCGTATAATTTATACCCGTATTTATCATAGGTAAACATAGGTAGCGTCGTAAGCCGTAGGCTCACGCTACCGACTCGGCGGGGTTAACCCATCGCTTCTTGGGTTTCCCGCGGGACTTCTTTCCTGATACCGGCAGGTTCGGCACCTTGACAGTGCTTGTTATTGTTACGTTATTATTAAGTTTATTTAATCCTTTAAAACTTTTATGGAGCGCGCTCTAATGTAGTATACAAATGTAGTTTGATCATATTTTCAATATTACGCTATCAAAGCCAATTAAATTTTGGAGACATGATCCAGAAACCAATGTCTATGCTTGTGGTTTGTCAGATTTTCATCAAAATATATAGTTTTAAAGTTTATGGGATTTAAAATTTCCATACAAATTTTAAATCTCGTGCCCCGCACCCGTGCGTGTCCCGTGTTAACTTTAAAACACTCGTCTTATCTCGTTCCGCAGAGTGGATTTTGACTATCACAATGACTAAACTTTGGTCATAGTACCAAATTTCGTACCTTCAAATAAGCAATGGACCTACACCTTTTTCAAAACGTAGTAAGTATTTGCGGCTCCTCGAGTGTTACACGTATCAGGAGGCGATCACTTTTTATCAGCTGCCTATCCTTTGCTAGTATGAAAAAAAAAGATAAAAGGCACTTCATCATTATAGCACGAGCTAGATAATACAAGTATAACACACTATGCGATGACCCGTATAACAGTAGAGAAGTTCAATTGATCGATAAAGTATTAAACGGTACAATTAGAAAACGAATGAAATATAAAAAAGAAACACAGACACACACTCTTTCATCTCAAGTTCGCAATATCACAGACGAAACATTGTTGCCATAATCACGCAATGTTTGCAAACAGAAACAGTAAATACTATATGCCGACAATCCGTTGTATCGGAGCCGCTATCGCGGACACAAGCGTATTATCGTGTTATGTAATACGCAGGCGTACAACATAGGGAATTCATCAATGAACTCGTAAACTATTGGTGAATGAACGGCCTTCAAATGCCGTTTGACTCTTGATATTGCCAGTGCTCGAGGATAGAGCAATGAACTTGCGTACTATGCAGATAGCGCAAATGTCAGTTGTGATTTATGATTTATAAGTCAAGTTATTCGAGTCACATAGGTGGGTGGCCTCTCGTGACCTATTATGTTTTTTATACAAATGTTGTAAACCTTTACGCTGTTTACATCACATATGATTGTCAAAGGGGCGAGCTCCATCATAATATTTATGTCCAAATCAATATAGACATGTGTTGCTATACTCAACACGCGGCCCTCGTAGACAAGCACGTTATTTATTTTATACCACTACCCAAAAATCTCTAAATGTTAATTCGTGAATGTTTTGGTGCTGATGGGTTTCAAGCGACTTATTTAGTTGATAATTTGAAAATTTGTGTTATAATTTGCGTTTTCTAACAATGTGTACCAGAACTGTTTTCAACATTAATCCGAGAGGTAACTCAAAACTTTTTTATATTCATAGAAATACAAAAATGATTCTTTAAATGTTAATTTATTACTTCAATTCCAGAATCAATAAAAAAATTTTTTTTTTTTTTTTTTTTTTTTTTTATACAAGGCAAGTATTTGACCGCCATCTCACCTGTTGGTAAGTGACGATGCGGTCGAAGATGGAGCATGCTCGTCTTGGAACAGCCTATTCACTCCAGCCTTGAAGGCATCCAGATTATATTGATCAGGAAACATTATTATTGCGGCTCAAGTTGCTCGGGGGGTCTTGTTACTCATTCAGGGACGAGCTATACGCGAGATGGCTGTAATTCTTAATGTACCACCTATATATAACAGGAATTAATCTTGAATTAATCACTTAAACTGTTATATTGGTCATTACAGTCGAGTCAATATCAACGTTGATAACTCCACCTGGATCCAAGCATCCCTGCCAATTAGGCATGCGGATCCGTGCGTTCGTAAGGCATCAAGTGTCTCCCTGCTAGTATTTCTTGCTTCGGCACACGCGTCAGCATTTTTAGTCAATAACCTACTTGTAAAAATTTGTTCTGTCACAGTAGCTTATTCATCCGAAGCAAAAACTGCTTGGCAGATTTCCTGAGTAATTCGTTTTCTTAGCGGCTGTAGGACAAGCCGCTCTGCAAATTGGCGCGAAACAATATTTTAAGTGCGACAACCAATTCTGCAGAACGCCACGGAATTCAGAATATCCATGGCCCGGCGCCTAGGTGCTCCCTGCAATGCGCCCCGTGTGGGCGTCAAGTTGACCAGCTCGGCCACCATGGCCTATCATGCTGTAGGAGTGCCGGTCGCATACCTCTACTCTTAATGATGTTATTAGCCGGGCCTTTACATCTGTTGGGGCTCCTGCTGAAAGTTATTCAATAACATCCAAGTTACGAGCAAGTGTGATGTAAATACATTTTTATAACTTCCGAAAGGGTCTGAAAGCATAACTGCCGCGTAAGGGGACTGCATTCGCAGGCGTACATACATACATACATAAAGCTCACGCCTGTGTCCCACAGGTGGGGTAGGCAGAGACTATGGACTGCCACTTTGCTCTGTCCTGACACAACTCCCTAGCCTTGCATATATCCACAACTCTTTTCATACATCTCCTTTTATTCTTACCACTTCGGACCCCAGCTTTTTTGAGAACATTACTGATCTGATCAGTGAATGTTTTCCTGGGTCGTCATCGTCATCTCTTTTGTCAATCGTCTATCATCCATTCTCTCTACATGCCCGAACCATCTTAACATCCCTCTTTCTATTTTTTATACTACATCATCTTTCATGTCACACCTTTCACGGATCACTATATTTTTCACTCTATCACTCAATTTTACTCCACATACTTTCCTTAGGGACGTCATTTCAACCGCATTTATTCAACTTTCATTCCTCTTCTGCCATACCCAACATTCACTACCGTATGTTAGTGTGGGAAGCAAAACTGCGTTATGCAAAGCAAGGCGTGCTTTTTGTGGCAAACTTTTACTTCCCATCACCAGATTAATGGCTCCATTCACTGCGTTACCCTTGTATACTCTTCTTTCAATATCCTTCTCATACTTTCCATCACTTGTGAACATACTTCCCAGATACACGAACTCTTTCACTTGCTCAACACTCTTCCCTTTTATTTCAATTTTATTCGCAGGCGTCCTTGACATATTCGTTCTAAAAACTTAGGTAACTATCACGAAACACGATTCTCGTACGTAAGTTTAACCACCTTAACCACAAATAATTTTAATTTTGTATTCAACCACAAAAGCTGTCCGAATTATCCTTATGATTCATTTCTTACGACTATTGAACTTTAGAGCAGGCGCAAGGTCCTTCGTGATGGTCAAGATCATGAATATTTAAGGCACATAGTACGTTTTACGATATAACGGTACCTGTCACCACTAATAGGTACTATGAAGAGGAAAAGTTTGTAAGTGGGTGGGAAAACAGTTCCCTGAATCGAGTTCTTTCGCTAACAATAAGCTACTTATTTGTTTTTTTCTACCCTGTGACCAACGAGCACACAGTCCATGGTAAGTGGTAACTGTCGTCCCTACCATCTATGATTAATTTACGATTCGTTACAGGTAACAGAATTGAAGAACCGCAGGTGCGTTCTTACTGTGAGGATAAAATGAAATGATATGCCTGTATCTAATTGCGCTGGCTGCCTTGCCTGCCTTCTCTATTTAGGTTTGAAGCTAAAGTAGCCAGCACTTAGGCAACGCACTAACGCATCTGCAGTTCTGCATTGAAGCCCATGCGCTTGAATCGCAGATGTTATGAACGGCAGTTACCGCTTACCATCAGGGTGACGAGTCAGTATATTTACTTGATTCGATTGAATAATTGGATTGCAACTGGCAATGAGGATCGAACCCAGTACCTCTCGCTAGTCGGCCCTCTACACCGACGACCTCGCACCAACGCTCTTACGACGCCTTAAACAATCGGAAAAGACCTACTTACAAAATATGTGAACGATACTCTTACAGTGACGGGACTGAATGATCGGTGACGATGATGATTCAATCTAGGTTCAAACGCCCATCTGGTCAGAAACGCAAAATGCTAGTTAAGTAGAAAGCCAGAAACGCAAAATGCCAGAAACGCACAATGCCAGTTAGGTACAAAGCTAGAAATGCAAAAAGCCAGACACGCACAAAGCCAGAAATGTACAAAGCTAGAAACGGTATAGGTCATGGACGTAAAATGACTGCCTCTTTACTCTCTCTACGACTTCTATTTTACGCTCTACCCCATAAAATACCTATTTACAACATTTAAAAATCAAATCTTGATTGAATTTATGATTGAAACTCGTACGTATTCTGCATTTTACGTGAATGAAACGTATTCCATTTATTAAATATTGCTAGTGGCTGAAAAGAAAAATAATCCTGTTAAAATGTAAGAACTCTTTCACGTAGCAAACAACTTCCTTCGGTTTTCCGGTCGTAGAACATTGCGACACTATTGAGATATCTAAAACCGTCCTTATACTTGTTTACATCGTTTATTAAGTAATATAAACTTATTTAACAGGATATTGTCTTGTCATATTGTGTTTAGGTCGATAGGTCGTGCAATGAACTATGTTACGGGGCCCTTCCTTGACCGACACTTAGGTGTGACCTTTTTTATTTGTTTACGTTTTTATTTTTGTATTTATTAAAATGATATAGCTTGTTTTAGTTTTTGTATAATATTACTTTTAAGCAGTTATATAATAGGATTAATATTAACTGTTGTTATTGTTTGCAAGGAAGTACCAATTTGGAGAAAGGTCACTGTCATATCGCATCTGGAGGTCATAGCAGGAGCATACAGACGGAGGTCTGTCCGCTTGGATCTTTTAAACTACGCAACGGATTTTAATGCGTTTTCTAGATAGAGTGATATAAAAGAAGGTATACGAGAACGAAGTCGCGCCGGGTCCACTAGTCTATCAGAAAGATATCTATAAGTACCTACTAAGTAGATCTCTAGATTTAATAGAGTGGCGATCGATGGCTCTACCGGCGGTAGCTCGGATAATTAATACGGGACGTTAAGACAAAAGAGAAATAAATATGCCCCTCATTCTGATGACCTTTAACTACAAGAGAGCAACCTTGAACTCTGCTCATAGACTAGGACGTTCACGAGCTTTTACAAGGTTTTATTTAGTTTCACATGTCGTGATAAAATCTTGCAAGGAAAACTTCATACTGTTTCCAGATTGAGCTAAAATTTGGCACACTCATGTAAGTTCGGTAGCTCACTCATGTAAGAGTAGAATAGCATCAACCCCTTACATTCATGGGTGTCGTACAAGGCGACTAATGTTTTCAAGGCAAAAGATCAAGTGTTCTCCGTAGTCTGGAAAATGGGCAGCAGCATTTTCCATTATTATATTTAAACACTGCGATCTCCAACCCGCCTGCCAAGCGTGGAGATTATGGCAATAACCTCCCTTTTCGTGGGAGAGGCCCTAAATCCTGCAGTGGACTGTTGCGGGCTGTGATGATGATGATGATGATGTAAGTTCGAAAGACAATGCAATGTTATGATACCATCGAGTTTATCTCGATACTATAATATCATTCTCACATGGAGACGGAAGGTGACCATAGGAACTCTTAAACTACGCATGGTAAACCCATTGAGTTTGAGCTAGTTTGATTAGTCTTGACAAATACTCTTATGGAAATACAATTATGGCCTACTCGTAAGATAGAAGACCAAATATTTAAATGGAAGTGATTTCAGAGTGGATGCAAAAAGTATAATAACGTCACTATCACAGAACAATGATCGAGCCACACCGCCCGCGCGCGCGCACATGGACTTCAAAGCTCTGTGGTCACTATACATTCAAAATGGTGGACGCACTTATTATATTGTACATAATATGCCTACCTATACATATAACGGGCAAAATTTTCGTATCTATACCCATGAAAATGAGTGTCACATAATAATAATAATAAAGTCGTGGATAAATTTACACAGCGCCATCTAGCCCCAAACTAAACAAAGTATGAAAGGGTTTTTTGAGAGGAATATGAAATAAAATAAAAAGATGATTTTTTATTTTTTACACAGACATTTAGGCATTTTTATTGTACCATTTAACCATTTTCAAAAACCTCTGGAGTTTCAGTAACATGAGCGAACACATCACGCTTTAATAGAAAATAATAATTACCAATAGGACTGACTGACTTTAATAAAACAAACAATTACGTTAGACGTATATTTCCGAATGAAATTATATGTGCAATATAAACAGACGCGTTTGCGCACACCGCAAACTGACAATACCACACGCGTCAATTACGTCCCCCAATTGACATAACATAATCTAAAAGCAGTGTTAGTAAACACAGCGAGGCGCGACATGCGACATGAGCGGACCTATGCTGTGTTTACAGAACTAAATATGGGTATAACTGTCAGACTGGTCACAGATTATACATGGGCAGTTACGTGTGCGCAAACAGCGAAAGTTTGCGCGGGAATACCGCGCCGGATCTGACTCGCGGATCTGTGTGGCGGTACTACCGTTTGCGTCACATCCGAATATCGTGCGTTACCGCTCCGTGGGCGAAGGGTGATGGTTGCGGATGTGGTGATTAATGAACTTTCGTGTTTCGATGATGTATTTTATATGATTATGTTGCCCACCTGTAATGGAACTTCTAACTGTTCTAACATATCTATGTCAAAGTCCAAAGGCAACACGGCGGCGCTCCATAATTCTGATCCTGTCATTGATAGAATATTGATAGATATGAATACGCCGATTGATATACTGGGTTCAGGCTGCTCTCAAATTCGTCTACGCAATTCAGTATGTCCAACTCCAAGGGTTTTTTTTTTGTATATCCACTATATTACAGAAAAAACAAAAATATGTAGGTATGCAGTATTTATGGTGGTATATAGGTAGGTTGGTTACGAGACAGATTAATTTTGCCTTCAAATTATATTGCATGAAATAGGGATCTATAGTTAAAAATGGAACCTATATATTTATCTTTATCTAGGTATACAAATCTTATGTGAATAAAGAACTATATGATTATTAAATATTATTATTGTTATATGTTATCTTCTGGCCGTGTGGTGTCCGGCAGAGTAGAATAGCACCAACCCCTTACACTCATGGGTGTCGTAAAAGGCGACTAATGTTTTCGAGGCAAAAGATCAAGTGTCTCCGTAGTCTGGAAAATGGGCAGCAGCATTTTGCAGTATTATATTTAAACACTGCGATCTTCAACCCGCTTGCCAAGCGTGGAGATTATGGCAATAACCTCCCCTTTCGTAGGAGAGGCCCTAAGTCCTGCAGTGGACTATTACGGGCTGTGAAGATGATGTTATCTTTACATTTCTCAGTATTAAGGAAATACTGGTATTTTAATGAAACACACGGGTCTAGGCGTAGTGTGTTTCATGTTGATTTATAATAATAGCCTGTAAAAACTTCCGGACTATTCTGCAGGTGTTTAATATAACCGCTTTTTGCATTAAAACGTACGAGGATGAGGACAGGGATAATGTTTTATAGAGATGTGTGTCGGGATGACACCTGTAGCAGACAAAACAACTGGCACTATAGTAACGCTTTTTAATTTGCAAATTCTTGTTATCTTGTCTTTGAAGTCTGTATATTTGGAGAGATTCTCAGCAGTTGTACTTTAAAGTAATGGGTGTTTGGAATTGCAATGTCAATCAGGAAGGCTGTTTTGTTAAATTTGTCTACTACAGTGATATCTGGTCGATTGAAATGTGTTTCCTTATCTGTTAATATGGCTCTGTCATAATACATTTTATGCGTTTGGTTTTCTAGAACACTATCTGCGATATACTTACAGTAAGGCTTGGCTGGCTGTGAAATGAAACTATATTGAAAGGCGAGTTGTTGATGGATTATATTCGCAACTTGGTCGTGCCTGTGCTTCTAGTCTGTTTGAACTATTGCGCTGCAAGCTCCAGTTATATTGTGGATTGTCTCAGGTATTCTAGTGCATTTCCTACCTGCTTTACTGTACTGTTCTTCATGATGTATTTTTGATAATTACGGGTTTCAATTACTTGATCCTGAATAGCCACCATGAAGCCCTCGGTCTCCGGGAAGAGTTCGCCGTGATTTAGCCATGCGTTCGACGCCACTTTGTCGAGATTAGGTCGACTCAAATCTTGACGGTGTCTTCCGTGTAGAGACTTCGCACTCCAGTCAGCTATCTTAGTTTTGTGATTGGTTATAGCTACGTTATTTTTTGTAGAGCGGCCCTTTAAATTCAGGGATGTAAAGTAAAAATCTCTGTTCTATGCCTTTATGGATAAAAAAAAATCATCTTGGCGTTAATGTCCCGGTTGTGCTCTCGAGAACGAGGGCCCGGGGTCCGCCTTGACCATGATCCAGGATTTGGAAGGTCAGGTAATTACAGTGGAGCGACTGTCATCTGACCTCCATGACCCTGCTACCAGGGGAACCTGACCAGATTGGATCATGGTTACACATCCAGTCGCCTGAATGTGCAGGTTTCATCACGATTTTTACCCTCACCGTAAGAGCATCAGTTAGTATCCAACTAATGTACATAACTCAGAAAACAGTCATTGGTACATGGCCGCAGCGGGATTCGAACCCGGGATCTCTGGCTTACGAGTCGGATACTGTAATCGCTCGGCCACCGACGCTTTTGGCTTTATGGATGATAGATAAATTAGATTTTTGATGAAAAGTGGGTAAACTATTTCGCCAGATTCTAACGTATACGAGTGTCTGTAGACTTTCGTCGCTTTCATAGAGTTAATTTTACACTTATCAATAATAAACTGCATTTTAATATCACGACAGGAAACTTCTGTTAGATTGGCTAGTTTGTTAAGATCTGCTTCGTTAGTCGCATAAAGTTTAATATCGTCCATGTAGAGCAAATGGTTAAGCTGCGTTTCTTCTGCATCTGTCTGTCTGTCATTATGAGTGGGTGGTACGTATTTCAGTATGTATCCTACGTCTGTATTAAGTCAGTTAGATAGGGGGTTGAGAGCTAAACAAAACTACAAGGGGCTGAGTGCATCTCCTTGAAAAATGCCGCGTTGTATTTTTATTTGGTTCGTTTCTATTGTATTGGTGGGTGTACTGAGTTTAAGTCGTGTCGTCCAATTCAGCATTGTTGTTTGGAGAAAAAGTACAATCTTTGGGTGTATTTTATATAGTTCTAGGATCTTTATTAACCACGAATGAGGTATCGAGTCGTAAGCTTTTTGGTAATCGTTATACATTGTATGTAGGTCAGATTTTGTATTAAATACTTGTTTTACTACTAGTGAATCAATCATTAACTATTCTGTATAGCCCTGACTAAGCTTCCTACATCCTTTCTGTTGTTCGGCCGAAATATTGTAATTTTCAAGATGTTTGTAAATAAGTTTTGAGATGCAGCAAGATATTATTCTGTAAACATGTGATTGGTCTGTATTTGGCTGGGGTTTTGGGGTCTTGGATCTTTTGAGAAGCATGTACGTAGTTCCAGTGATGTATGGTGGTATGGATTCTGGGTGCAGCAGAAAATTTTGAAGAAAAAGCAGCGTGAATTTTTTGTATCAGTAGCTATGTATATGATCAGATCCTAGCGCTTTCCAGTTATATAAGTTGTGTATTACTTCTTTAAATGTGTCTATTGGAATATGATAGAATTCCATATTTTGTACATTGGATAAGATATGGAACATATTATATATTATATTCGATAGCAACGTACGTACCTAATTATAATGATCCGCAACTACGTCAACGTAATTTAATTAATACACCTCCGCCCGTTACCGGATTTTAATTATTCCCGGATATGGATATTGACATAACCGATTTGGTGATAATTAACAGTTTTTCCTGGTTGTTATCACGTGCCCAGGGGCGCGGGGTCCGCTTTGACCATTATGCTGGATTTGGCAGATTAAGTAATTACAGCGATAGTCAACAGATTAGTTATCAATAAATCAACAACAATTTTTTTAAATCGTATAAAGCCGGTAGAGGTCTTTATGTTCCCAAAGGGCCCACAATTTCCATAACCTTCAAATCGGAACACAACTTAAACATGAATAGATTCAAAATCACTTACTTCAGGGTTGATAGCCTATCACTTCATACGTATAAGTACTATCTTGAACGGATTACTCATATAAATAGCTAAGGAGGAAAATGACAATAACTCATACAATGATCCTAACGGTATAAAAGGGGAAAAATGCAAGAATGATTAAAGTGTCTGTAGATGTATCGAATTTCCTCAAGGGTTATTATTGTAGGTTAATAGGTCAAGGTAAGGTAAGATTTTGTTACGCGTTTCTCCAGACATCCACATTTTGTCTATTTTAACAGCCATTCAAGTGGATAGGGGGCAATCAATGTTGTCCTGTGTGTCTCCTATATTTAATGATAGTGCTTTGCGGCCAAAAGCTTCTAAATATTAGATAGATTGTCGTTTATATAAAAAATTACAAAAATGTGATTCATTATTCTCGAAGAGTTAAGAAAAGCATTTTAATAGTGCATATTCCGTGCATATTTAATCTATTTTTAGAACATGTTATGTTAATGCATTCGATGTCTAGTGATTATCGACGTAGTAATGATAATTAAGCGTTCTTAAAGGAATATTTTTGAAACATAATTTTCAAACTGGATTTAAATTCGACTTTGAATTTCTTTATGGAATCTCATAGACTCATATACCGTGGGAATGTGGAGCTTCTGAGTTTGTTTACCGGCTGCGCGTGCCAATAAGGAAAGTCATAATCATCTAAAGCATGAATCAAACTGGTATTTACTGTAAAAAAAAGATCAAAATCACTTCTGACTCACGCAGCACATGCCATGGGACAAACTGTTTGTTTTGTTGCGACCGGCAACGCTGATGTGAAGGTCACTTTCTCCACGATATGATTCACGCAAAATATTTCGCGGAACTGTTAACTACTTGTAGCTGGTCTCGTGCCTAATCATTGCGGATATGTCTACATTGGAGGCATTTGTTTCATTAAAGTGTTTAACAAGAAGAATTTTACTACATCTACATTATTTCGGAACCCACGAACATGACCAAATAAATTGGATTATTGTAAACTGATACCACCGTAGAAAATGATAAAATGATAATACTGTTGTTGTCAATAATTACTGTATCACGAAGATGACAATGATGACGAAATTAAGAATCTGTAGTGAATATATCACGAATGAAGTAGTCTAAGCAAATACCAAGACAGATTGTAACAGTGCAAAAACCGGGGCTATAGATGTCGGCCGTAAATAATGCACATCGGTTAGTGCGTTTTCGGAGAGCGAGTCTATATATATGTTAGTAAATACGAAGCTGATCCTAGCAAATGAGCGTTGTTCTATTAGACCTAAAAGAAATATGATTGCGAATAGAGAGAAGCGAAAATTCTATCGGAATATCAGTCTCTGAGCACGTGGAAACTTGCCCACGTGCCGGCTCAGATCCGAGTTCATTTTCACTGTTTACTTCCGAGCGTGAGCCATTTTCCTGGCAACAGTTCAAGAATGAGGTAAACAAAATACCTATCAATGGCCAGTTATGAATGGTGGGGTCAAAGCCAAGAACAGTGATTTAACTGAACAGAAATGCTCGAAAAAAATTGAGACACAAACAAAATTTAGGTTTTTCCAATGAGTGTGAGTAACGTTTCGCTTGTGGTCTTGCACTTCTGCGGTCGCATTTTAAGGAGAACCTACGGTATTGGCAGCCGAGGGAGATGAGTAAAAATACTTTGGAGAAAGGGCTGCTTTAGTTTAAACAGCTTCTAAGAGTAAATATGGGGTTTGTTGTCAGCATAAGCTTAAGGAAGCACTGAAGGAACTCATACTGTAATGTTGTACAAAATGTTGTGCACAGGATAAATGTTTTCTTATTTAAATTATTTGTAGACATAGTAACATAATGTTTCTCATTTATTATGTAATTACTGTACAGGAACATAGGATATAATTGTTTATTAATCGATTATGTAGGATTTGCGACTCCCGTTTGTCATGGGTGCCAATGGAAGATTTAGACCGCTTTCACGTCAGCCTCTCATTTAAAAAAACAATATAATTTTTATTTAGCTATTGTATTAATAGAATCATTGCTATTTACATCCTTAGCTGAAAATAGAAATATGCAGCATTACGTAAAAGGACAAGTATTCAGGTAAAAAGACCTTAGTCACAAAATCAACGACAAAATATTTATCACGTTTACTATGACATCAGTTTACGTACTTACAATGTTTGAGCACGTGCGATTATCACTTCGGCTGTGAGATTTTAGGATCTTGGTTCGAGAATTTGAAATATTTGGTTATCTCAATTAAGTGCTAACGTGATTGGTAGTAAGTTAGCTAGCTTTCCAACTACCTATTTAAATTTTCATTACGAGATTTTCGCTTTATTACCAAAGTAATAATTTATCTCAAATTGAAGATGTACCCATAATATACCGAACTGATCTTGTAAATTACAAACATCATAAATTCAATTAACGAACAAACATACATTTATTCGTTCACATTTGCGTTATCGATGCCAGTCCCAGTTTACTACCAACACTCCATATTACTCCATAACAACACTCGGAGCGTGTCCAAACGGGCGATTTCACGCAACCATTGAATGAGATGAACGAAAGACTGAATGAGTGAGTCAGAGATCTGACTCAACCTTTCAGATACGGATGCGGAGGACCGGCTGTGTCTAACTCTGGACGAATTACAGCATCAATGGAAATCCCTGTAAACAATGGCCGCTATGGCGTACTCTTGAATACAATGAGTACGTTGTTGGCTCTATGAATGAATGACGTACGTTGGCGATTCTGATAATTCATCTAGATTATGAATGACCAGCGTATTGAGGAGGTAATCTGACTCAACATTAGTACACTTTGCAATTGGGATACCCCTCAGCAAGTGAAGTTGTAACGGATGTGTTTCAAGTTAAACTCCTACACAAGGTATGTTCAATGAGATGCGTCAGTACGATTCTCTTTCAAGACTACAATGAACGTGTCAATCAAAACAATTATCCTATTTAATTCGGTGTAGTACTTTGATAGTTTTTGTGGCGCTATGTTAATAGACGTAACTAAGTACCTATTAAGAGTATAGTTTTCCTCATATAAAGTCAAATGCGGCGCTAAACTATGACACAGTCGAGATAGTTTTTTTTTATAGATGTGTTGACGAGAATTTGATTAATATTTTACCTACTAATATTTTTAATCCCCCATGTAAAATTAGGGATGATAAAAACATTGTTATAATTTTTTCCTACTACAGTTTTACAAAAAAAATCTGATTCTGATTCTGATTCCTTTGGCTTCGTATCTCCCCGAAGTATTTGCACCGAGTCTGACGGTCTGATAATCTGGCGTACTGTCAACCTGCCACAATGCGACAAAAAGCTTATGTAGGAACGGGAAATTAATGATAAACTGGGAATGGACCATCGGAAACCGATTAGAGTATAGTCGGTTCCCCAGTCCGGTTCCGTCTGTTATCCCTATAAAGTCACCAGACGAACGGGTTTGACTTGGTTTGACAAACTGGGAAACGTACAAATGGGGGATTTCATGGGATTTCTAGCGCGTACCTCATTAAATGTTTAAAACATTGCGTTTAAAAGTCGATCAGAGCTGTATAATAAAGATTTTTCTTGGTTTTATATGATGGATAAGTAGTAACAGTTTTGCACCATTATGTGTGTAGTTATATTATATAAGTAAGGCGCTTTGCCTCTGTCATCTCTACTGAGTTACCATAGCAGAAATTAGATGACTACCAGAAGGCCATCTGTTTAGAAATGGACGAAATGTACTGTCCACTTTCATCTTCACTTGTATATCTCACAAGGGAATATTAGCAATCCGGAGATTCCAAAACACTTTAAACATAGTGGTTATGTAACTCATTCTAAGCTTGACACCGTTTTTTGTTCGTGAAATGATCAAAGTTTGTGCAATAATTCGCCCTGGATCGAAAATAACTTAAATCATTACAGCTCGCCATATCGGTTTGCCATGTACAAAGGTATTAAATGACAATTTATGGGGTAAGGGATCAGCTAATTTGATATCTGACTGTACCTATTCGAATTTATTCGCTATGTGGTTTTCGAAAATAGGTTGTAATATGCAACAATATATAGGTAATTTAAAGCAATACTATCCCACATTTCATAACTGACACAACATCTTCTTCTCCTTAATCTTCGCTTCCCATAATGAAATTGAATTATTTGCTATGTATTTCTTTGGTACAATAAACTGTTAAATAAATAAATAAATAAATAAAAAATGAAACTACTTCTGTTACTTTATTGGAAGTTCATATTATGTCTCTGCATTTCTTGTGATATAAACTTTTATACAGAAAGAAAGATATTACTAAGCAATAATAACTCTTTCGGCTTTCTGTCTTCTAAATCAAAATTTTTTTTTAGAAACTAATTTCCTATTCAAATCGCAAAGATTCTTTAAAACCTCCGTAGGGAAAAACCAAGGTAATGTCACATAATCGTCTTAGATGTTGTGGCGGCGTACATTTTGAATATTATGAGTCATAGTATGAATGAACGGCCGTTTCTTGAATGGAGCGTCCTCTCGTGATCGAAATAGTGAAATACGTGACCTCCGGTAGTGTAATAGGCATAAAATTACGTCGATAAATGTCTTGTCAAGACGTGCAAATATTCTCCTGTATGACGAAGGTTAGCTGGAAGAAATCCCTTTGTGGGATAAGCTCGCCTTTGCATTATAAACTGTATTTTTATTTTCTGTAATGTTAGAAATTGATGCAATAAAGTGATTACATACATACATACATACATACATACGAAGATTGTTAAGTTATTTGCTGAAGAAATTGGCTTGGACACTCAATCGGCTGTAAAGTGAATGGACCCTGTCATACATTAGTACCTAATAGTAGGTAAGTGGTCCGTTAATCAGGAGTTGCCTGTACGAGAAGGTGTTAATTGAATACAAAACCAAATCATAATATATTTTTTACCAAATGGGAATGTTCCCAGCAATATGTAAAATTCCCGGTTGTACTCACCATGCAGTGAGTACAACCGGGAATCACCGGTACGCACCAAAAAAAATTCCGCGGATGTAATATAATTATTAAGTGCGGCCGGTGAGCTCGAAAATGTTGTTTTTTTTTATCTCGTGTGAATTAAGTAATTATAATTTGAGATATTTTGTGACGGAAAGAAAAAACGTGTTTCATATAATGTTCCAATCCCCGCTTGTAGCACTTAAGTAAGTAGGTATGTACCTACTCGAATAGATAATGTTATCATAGACCAATATAATATGTTATATACCACCATACGTGGTAGGTAGGGCCACATTGTTCAACATATAAATGAAGTCCTGACAACCTCCAACCTCTTTCGCTTCTTCCAGAGTCATCAACCTTTTCATACGGAACGCTGGTTTAGGGTAGATACTCTTGACTGGATCTTCGAACAATCCTTAATATCTACTTCGGTAATATCATTAGTTGGTTGTCGTCTCAAAAATTAAGGTCCAAATAGTCCACTCCTAGACTTGAGCCTCCATCACAAGTAATAATTAGTGTGGCAATAGACACCCTCTCCACACTTGGTTGGAGATCGCAGTGTTGGTAATACTCAATAGAATACGCTGCTACTCATTTTCATCTCCCTCTTATGATAATAATTGGTTTCCCTCTATCTGTGACATACGTAGCTGCCTTTTACAACACCCGTCATAGAAAGAGATATCATAGATTTCATCCACACTGTCTAGATGTCGGGCATCCAACGCGCCCGGGCAATGCGAGCCTTTTTCCCGCGCACGTGCAAGTTGTGAAATGAGGTCCCTCGAAGTCTTTCCTTTGCACTATAGCTTGAAGTTTTTCAAAAGGCATGTCTACAGGTAGGTACAAAGGAACAAACGGCTACAAAGGCCGGCACCGTATCCGCTACCCTTAGGTTGCAGAAGTTCTAGATGACGGTGGCCGGGAAAAAACTTAAAAAAAACTCTGTTTCTATTTACTACTCACACTACACAGCTACACTAACCAAAATTTCTATCGTGCTTAAATGCACGTCAACTGCACACCATTTGCATCGTCAAATTGAGGTGCTATATATTATTTAATAATAGGCACAACAATAAAGTTACGCCACACGAGTAATGCAGCGCGAGTAATGTACCTATTATCACACGCACACATTCCATTGACCTTGATATTGCGACTGACGCGCTACGTCATACTGCGTCATGGCTCACATGCGCCGCGGCACGTCACGCGCTACGTCACCGCTGTGACGAGGGGATTTTCAAAGCCCATGCTTTTCCGTGGAAATTGGTAGGATTCCGTTTCGAATGCCTTTTTATGGGAGATTTTTAAGTGAGTCATTGGTTTTGTTTTATGGAGGTCTGGAATATACTTACAAGTCCATGGTTTCCTTTGGTTATGCAAAGGTGTGTCGTGTCTACTATACGGTAGGTAAGTTTGCCGGTGTTTTAATATTACAATAAAAGTACAGATAAGTAACATTTATTTTTAATTTGTGAGATTGAATAGTGAAACGAACTTCCACTTTCCGTTATACATGTCTCCATTTTAGTCAGAAACATCTGAAAATATTGTTTTGAAAAGTAATAAACTCTGTTTTTGGAACGTGTACCGCCACCTATCGCACATATTTTGCACTGATTCAAGTTTCAGGCGCCAAAGTTCACGGGCAAGTTCGGCAATTATCTGTACAGTGCCACCTACTGGCAAGTAGCTGAACTAATTTTGTAAAGCTGACACATGGCTGACACAATCATGTCGTGCAAAAGTTGTGGGTGGTCGTCCATTTTTTATGCGAAATTGCGACATCTATTGTGGAGTAGCTGATATACATTTTACGTAGCCCTGAAAAAAATACTGCCTACTACGAGATAAAGTTAATTTATATTCATGCTAAGTTTGAAATTGATTGATTGAGGATAACATGACCATTGAAGTAGTAACGTAGTCGTTTGAGCGAAATGTACGTTCAGGGATGTGGCTGTTCAAGGGAAATGGACGTTCAAGTTTGTGTTGTGTTCGTTCGAGAGAAGTAGACATTCACGGGAAAAGGGTGTTTTATTTGGATTGGAGAAAAAGGTCTCGGTATTCTCCTTCCGATCATTCTATTTACTCCGGTCATAGGTAGGTAAGTACCTAAATAATAATATCATAATTTAGCCGCCCGACCTTTTCTGTCCTATAACATGCATCTATTAAACATATTATTAAAGAAATTCTCTAAATGATAGATTAAACCGAATTAAAACCAATATATAGACAGAGGCAAAAAGCGACTTTATATGATAAGGTTGAGGAAAAGAAGGGTAAGGAAGGATAGGTATCGTTGTCCCTAATCTCACTTCACACTACATTGATAACGAATTCAGAAATGTATTGTAACAGCTGATTTTTCTTCTCGATGTCAGTTGTTTGTCATCACAAGTACTTGCATACCTACTCCTTGGTATACCCATAAAAATATTTATGTACTAATATGTTTTTTGAAATATAATCTCTCGCTTATGAGTCGACGGAACCACTAAATGCCACTGATGCTCTGATACTAATACATTCAAAATATTGTTTCGAATCACAAAATTATGCTAGTAGGCAAACCTAGGCAAATACTTTCCGTGACCTACTCAAATCTGCCCCAAGTTGATGAAGACGGGGCTCTTCTACGCTTTGTTATATCACTACATTAACAATTCTGAATGCCGAACAATTTTATTAGTCAGTAGTCAAAATCGGTAAACTGATTTATATACCAAACAAGGGTATGTTATAATTTGGTAAAATATTTGAAACGTGTTCGACGAAACCATATTATAGGAAAAAATTATTAGAGTGCAATAAGGCATCCAGTATTTCCTTGATCCCTATTTTTACCACATCATCATCACCACCATGTCGGCTTTTAAAAATCCAGTTTTGGATATAGGCCTCTTCCCTCTTCTTCCATTCCCGGCGACTTTTGCCCGACTCATTCCGTATCGACCTTTTTGCCGTCGTATGTCGTCTGTCCAGTGCTGCGGTGGTCTACCGCGCCCGTAGTATCCGCCCTAGTCTCCATAATAAGACTCTTCTTGTCCAGCGGCTCTCTTGCATCCTTGCAATGTAAATCTGCCTCGCCCACGCCTTTTTTTAAATGCAATTATAGCCATGCCATTTGGATTTACTTCTGATCCATTCGTTCCGGTCGCGCAGGGTAATTCCGAACATTGCACTATCCATACCCCTCTGCGCGATTTGGAACTTCTCAGCGGATTTGACATGGTTTCTGTACCATAAGTGAGCACGGGCATGATACCCTGATCGAAGACTTTCGCTTTGAGATGTAGGGACATTTCGTTATGTAGAATCTGTTTGCTGACACTTGTGGACTGGCTTATTCTTGCTGTAGTTTTAGGTGTTGTTTCTTAAGTTTACTAGTTATACCTATTTAATATGTCGGGCGCGGTCCAGCTATGTCTGGCATTGTCAGGCGCGGTCGGCCGTTATCGGCGTGGGGTAGGTGTGCTCTGGCCGTGGGGCGGCCAACGTATCACTGTGTGTTTCCTTCCTACTTTCCTAACCCCCTCCTTTTGGACAATTGAAAGAGATTTTTATTGTCAAATCAATAAAGAAATCTTGAGTTGAGTTGACACCGAACGCAGCCCACGCTATCTGGTGCTCTACTTCCGCGATTTGGGCTACATGTAGGTACCGTTTATACCTACTCAAAGCGATTTGCATTAACTTTTATTTTATTTGGTAAGCATAAATCTAAAGCCTTTCCATTAACGCACTAGTGTTTCAACACTTTCAACTTCAAAGGTATGACATGCTACTCAACGCAATCGAAGGTTTTGGAAAGATCACAAAACACTCCTATAGCATCTTCCGAATCTTCTCATACCTCCAAGATGTTCTGATTTCGAGCGACACCAGCAACGACAGTGGAGTGTCTCTTACAAAAACCGAATTATACTCGATTTTTGATGATTGAAAATGTTATTTAGGTTTAAGTGCCATACCATTTCATTCATATCCGTTCCGTTCAAGGATCACGGTTTTCCTGATACCCAAGTGATATTAATAGTTTTAGCAGAGTAGTTCCTACCTATGGGTTTCAAAACATACATTCATGTCCACTTCATAAAAATTTGTGCGAAAGACGTAGAGGAAAGGTAGTGTTAATAAGTGCTACACGTGTAACAGAATTGGGTAACCTTGGCCTCAGTAATTACAGCTGGTGTATGCTACTGTTCTATTACATTACAAGCAAGAAATGTAATAACAATAACTTATTATATTTAATTGGTTTTGTTCTGGAAGAATTTTTTCTTACATACCTTTTTGTTTTACAAATAAGGTGTTATTATGAATTAATTAATTTAATACGCTATCGGTCGCAGTAATTGGTCGCTTTTTGTCCTTTTGTGTTAATAATTGAAGTTGGTATTCGTTCTGTCACTTTAGTTTTGTCTATTGAGATTAAAATGGAGTTGCTACATAACTATTCAAGACCATCAATGATAATAGTAACTACTCTCAAGGATATGTAGGTACATATTGTGTAATTGTAACAAATGAACAATTAAACAAGACTCGCCTAGTTAGACCGATTGATTGAACATTTTAATTGATGTAACGAACTAAAACAGGACACGTTATATTGATCACTTACTTTATCATATTAATCAAGTGTTATTTTCATGCAATATGCTGGCTGTGTGGTGTCCGGCAGAGTAGCATTGCACTAACCCTTAGACTGCGGGTATCGTAAAAGGCTACAAAAATTGATTGAACTAAAGAGACTAAAAAGTCGCAAAAGTACAAACAATTGAACTGTTCGAGAATAGAGGAACTAATAACTTATACATGTGACAACTGCACTGATCAGTGGTGATACTCATAATTCTATATCTAAATGAGCTATATTTTCCGTAGAACTAGAGAAAAGTGGGAGATCAATGTAATCCCATTTTACGGTACTTTTGTTTGTTATTTTAAAATTGTATGTTGTAAATTCATTGTATACTTTAGCTACTCTGTATAATAGGCATTCATAATATTTTAAAATATTTAGATCTTCAAAATATTATCGAAGCGTTACACCAAAATCAGGGGGATCAGCAATCCGCCAAATCGAGTAGACAAGCATGGCCGTACACCATTATTTTGAAGCAACTTAACGCATTTTTGAGCTATTTGTATCTTCGTTATTGACTAAAGAAACTGTCTGAATTTTATATTGCATTGTAGACAGAATGACAAATTTCTACCTTAAACGGTTTTAAAAATATCGTTTGTCGAAGTTTCAATATTTCGTAACTCACTCGACACGAACTGAGTGATAGTCAAAAAGTTAGACCACTTAGAAATTTGAAATTTGGCATGGAGATAGGCAATTGGGAGTTTATCAAGGGAAATGTCTGAAAACCGCGAATATCCTCCACGGAGAGGATGAAGTAGGGGTTGACAGTTTGTTTGAAAGCCTGTTATTTTCTAAGTAGGAGACATGAAGTTCTACGAGTATATTTATACCTGATATTATGGTTAGATATGAACATGTACATGTTTAATAGTGTTTCCAAATTCCACCACTAAGGGGGTGAAATGGGGGTTGACAGTTTGTATGGAAGTCTGTCATTTTCTAAGAGATATGAAATTGCATATTTAAAGAAGAATTTTATGAGATATTATTAGACATTCCACACACAAATTCCCCCATCTACAGTGACAAGAACTTGGTTGCGGTGATCTTCAGGCAAGGGGCAGTAACTGAAGGAGAATAGCTGAACACCGAGTACATTGCCGATGACGTATGGTAATTATGAGAGGCATGTCTAGCAGTGGACTGACACAGATTGATGATGAATATAAACCTGTTAAATTATGAGTATTTTAATTTACGCGAAATCTTCCAGTTTTGTAAGGATAAGTCTGTTTAATGCTTTTATATATATATCGGTTCTGCAGTGTCCTCAGTGGCACTAACAAGAGTGACAAGCCTGGACGGGTTGCATCTAATAAACATAGACTTAGGGAGCATCAAAGCTCAGGAATCGGCAATAGTAGTATACTTTTATTATTTAAAACAGTTGAGAGTTTGTATGGAAGTCTGTCATTTTCTAAGAGATATGAAATTGCATATTTAAAGACTATGAGATATTATTAGACTATCCACACACAAATTCCCCCATCTACAGTGACAAGAACTTAGTTGCGGTGATCTCCAGGCAAGGGGCAGTAACTGAAGGAGGATAGCTGAACGCTGAGCACATTCCCGATGACGTATCGTAATAATGAGAGGCATGTCTAGCAGTGGACTGACACAGATTGATGATGAATATAAAACCTGTTAAATTATGAGTATTTTTAATTTACGCGAAACTCTTCCAGTTTTGTAAGGGTAAGTCTGTTTATTGCTTTTACAGATATCGGTTCTGCAGTGTCCTCAGTTGCACTAACAAGAGTGACAAGCCTGGACGGGTTGCATCTAATAAACATAGACTTAGGGAGTATCAAAGCTCAGGAATCGGCAATAGTAGCATATTTTTATTATTTAAAACTATATATATTCTAATTATTCAATTTAATTACAAAAATTTAATTTTCTTATTCTAAAATAACTAAGGAACTATATATTATAGAAAATGAACGAAATGTTAAAAAGAAATGGACCGAGAGGACCAGTCACGAGTAAAATCCAGTTTACTATAGGTATGTTAAACTGGATAAAATTACAGTCGGTTATAGTAATTATATTATAGCGATAGCGGGAGCAGTGGCTCAAGCAGCGATGTCCAGTCCTTAACAGCGCGCATAAGAGACGTGGATACAAATTGAATGACCTCATATGTTATCAAACAGAGAGTCAGGTAACAAACAGTACACTGTAAGTATCAGTAGACAACTCTTAGGCCCAAATGTGTCGAAACACTGAGTTAAGTCATTAACTCGGGGCTTACTAGCTCAGGGTTAAAGTATTGATTTTTAACTCACAGCTTATAATGTACCGGTAGTAACTAACCCAAGTTACGAACGAATAGTGAATGATTTAAGCGTAATGCTCTCTCTCGCTTCACAGTGATATGTATAAGTCTATTGCTCCTTTCGACGCATAGTGCCAGAAACGCAAATTACCGTACACGCAAAGGACCATATTTTCAACAGCAAACTACCAGATACGCAGACGGCCAGAATTTCTTTTCGCAAATTACCAGTATTTAATTTATACTTACCCAAATCACCAGAAACGCAAATTTCCGTACAGACAAATGACTAACACAGAGTTAGTTGGATAATCCGCGCACATCAGTCGGTTAAAAATTAAAAATTTAAACTCGAGGTTAACCGATAACTCTTTGTGGTGCAAGACATACTAACTTGACATTGATACTTGACGACCTGAGTTGGTAAACATGCCGGTCCCCATCCATGTATCTAGGTATCGGGTTCGATTCCCGGCCGATCAGAAATTTAATTGACGAATTTTAATTCCTGTTACGGGTCTTGAGTGTATATATTTAAAAAAAAAGTATATAACTAGTTTATCAGTTACCTAAAACCCATAACACAAGTTTTGCTTTCTTTGGGGCTAGATAGCGCTGTGTGAATTTGTCCAAGCATATTTAATATTATTTATTTATACTCCGAGGTAGCATTTACTTCCGAGTTAACCATACTAACCGAACTTAGAACAATTGGGCCTTAGACAAATAGATCTAATAATTTTTAATAAACGGAGATGCGGTCTATTTTCAAACGGGTTCCTATTCATAAATATCTCGATCGAAATCTCAGATGTCGAGTTACAGTCACTGTAAAAAACTGGACATCTGGTGACAAGCCAAGGTTAACATCAAATTCTCCCACTCGTTATTGTACGTCTATCACACAGGTCTGCGACACAAAATAAAAAAGGCACACCTGGCACAAGTGTTTTTTGGGTGTGAATTTTCAATACTACCAACACCATCACCAAGCTCACAACTCTTTAGAAATAGTTACAGGCAGAACTATACGGAGGCTTCAGTCCATCTGAGGACGTTAAAATTATAAAAAAATAATGAAGTATAATGTCGGTTTACGGTATAAAGGCTGACTTTCCAAACTTTCTTTCAATGCCATTTCATTCATCACATTATATATTTTTTGCATCATCGTCATCAGCCACCGTCCACTGGAAAGCGAAGCGCAACACTGCATTTTCCCATATGGGCGTTTGGACCAAACTAGATTTCATCAAGGTTACACGTGCAGTCCCGTCACTGTAAGGCGCTGTCCTAATTGGCAACGGTCGTACGACGGATATCGCCCGACCAATAGGAGATCTCAGAACAGCCCATCGCACGACCATAGTCGCACGACC
Organism: Blastobasis adustella; assembly: GCA_907269095.1. NCBI lineage: Eukaryota > Metazoa > Arthropoda > Insecta > Lepidoptera > Blastobasidae > Blastobasis > Blastobasis adustella. Next base: position 12,682,434 of record OU026130.1, read on the forward strand.
GTTGCCAATTAGGACTGTGCCGAATGGTTATCAGTTCTACGACAAAAGTGACCATTTAGGGTTTCAACCTATAATGACCCTTTTTCTCGTGAAAGGAATGCGTGGAGGTATCGAGCTGAAATGAATATCAAATAGTGAGGTCTGCAATCCCTTGTAAAAGTGAAAAATTTAACTTCTGTTAACGTAATCAAACAAACGATGCGGCCGTTTATGCTCAATGTATGCCGCATCAAATCAAATCAAAGCCTAAAGGGTGCTTCCCGCTGACCCAGAATTACGAAAAATCCGAAAACCGTAAAATAGCACTTACATCACAAAAAATGTTTTGCGATTATAATCGGAAAAATCATCAAGACTTGATTCCTGTAATGTACAAACATGTATGTATGTATTTACATACCTACAAGTTTGTACTGAACCCATGGTGCGCGAGCAGGCTCGCGTTGACCGTCTTTTTTATTTGTAAGTAAAGGATGCGTCAATTTCGTCAAAGGAGCGTCGATGGCCTAATGGTTAAGGTATCCGACTCGTAAGCGGTCCCGGGTTCGAATCCCGCTCCGGCCATGTACCAATGACTGTTTTCTGAGTTATGTACATTAGTTGAATACTAACCGATGCTCTTACGGTGATTTGACCGTAACCGGCCGGATAGTTTAATACGAGATAGAATTCGGTTCAGTACCCACATTGTAAGCGAATTAAACGTTATTGTTATTATTTCCAGTATCTATCTATTTGTTTTATTTTTATTTTGTTTCTAAATACCTTATTTGTGGTCACCATTACAGATTTTAACAGCACATCATATTAACTAGGTACCTTCGTCCAACAATATCGTCGTTACACAATTAGTAATATCTTAATACCTAGATTTGGACATTATCATTTCTTATCTCAATTCTCTCAGTGGAAGTCATGGCCTATACATTAACTCTTGGCACTGCTTTGATGCGGGTTTGTCTGTATCATATTTTAGTCTTCTCATTATTTTTACGTAACGTTTTGACAGTTGATTGGCACATTGGCGCGATATACTTTCACGAAAAAAATCCTTACGTAAATGTGCTTATGCTATAAAAGAGTTTTACAAGAGTTTTTCATATTGTATCATTGTAAAATTGACCCGCTCAGCCTCGAAAGCTCTTAACGGTTTCACTGTCAAAATGTTATCAGAATTCGTAATTTTTTTGTTATTTATTCGTAAATCCTATCTTGTACACGGAAAAGCTTCCTAGGACCACGAGAAGTTCCCTAGACATTTTGGTGAGTCATAATCAGTCAGTGTCAAAATCGACGTATTTTAGGTGCAAATAAAATCCAAAGTATAAAAGCTAGACAAATGAAACATTGTATCTTTTATAAGTCTGCTACGTAAACCTTACCCTGAATATTTGATCGTACTAGAATTTCTAGATGGTCCTTGGCGACCAAATCATGGGTAAAAGCCATTTAAAATATTGGACTTCGTACTTCTGCATAAACAATTACAATTTATTTTCTTATATACCTAAGTAACTGTGAAAAAAAAACATGATCTTGAAATGTCGTAACTACATCTTCATCGTAAAGTGTGATATTGAACGTCATTCATTGATTCATATAGACGTATCATCTCACACCTACCACCTACGTATGGACATGATATTTTCGAACCTGATTCATCGTAAATAATTATCACTTTTGTTTTGGCATTTTCCTTAGATACCACTTGAAATTGGCATAATAAAATGAATCTACATCAACTGCCCATAACTGTTCATGAGTCTGGACTGAGCAGTGAGCACTGGTCGTGAGCTTCCTCCAATAACAACTGAATAGAATAGAAAATGGTTGTGCAACAGTCTTATCTAGTTCAAAAATTTGAAATATAATTAATTGATTTCGTATCAAACGTCAACCACCTACGGGAAAACAAAGGCATGGTATAACGAGCTCATCTTGACTTCAGTAACGTATTCAATACTGTTAATACCCCGTTTGACGTCTTTGAGCAGTTGTGGACATCCTGCTTGGGATCTTGGGGTTGGGATATTTTTTGCGGAAGTTTTAGCTGGTGCGCCTCTATCGAAGTCGGCGATGTAGAACAGAATCTACTTAACCGATTTTTTAAATTCTTTCACGTACAGCTACATTTTCAGCAAGTAACATAGGCAATAGATTTTCCCGAAATTCTATGTGGTTCCTACGGGAACCGGGTAGTAACCGAGTGAAACCGTTAAAAACTTACAATGCTTGGCCAAGCAATTTATCAGGTGGTAGGACTCAGTCAAGCCTGAGGAATCCGCCTGGGTGAGTACCACCGCCTTATCGCTTTCTGCCACCAAGTAACAATGCTTGCATTATGATGTTACGGTTAGAAGGATAAGGTAGACAGCGTAATTACAGTCATGACGCATTTCATCTTAGTCCTCACAGTGACAACGCATCTGCAACCTAAATGTATGAATTGTGATGTTATGGGCGACAGTTACCACTTACCATCAGGTGGGCTGTCTGCTAGTTTTTCACAGACTAGCATAAAAAATGTACATGAAATATATTGAAAATTGAAGGGATTTCTTTTATTCTACTATCGGACACACCCGGCAACCAGACGGTATATTAATAACTTCTGTGTTCAGCAATAGCCCATGGGCTATTCATGCAATATGGAATGGTTTATTTTAAAGAATAAACTCTCACAGCGTCGGCCTACGCACATTCCAACTAACTAATATTAGATCGATAAATTGAATCACGGAACGAATAATGGAATAATTCAGACTTAGTCCGTATTACTAATTCGCTGACCATTCCAAGATACACTCGCTTACAATAGCGTGACTTGTAGATTTAAACTTTTGAAGCAATAATTACTAATAAAAATAAAAAATAACTTTATTAAGTTATTAGGCAGTAAATTACCCGTGTAATTCTTCATTGTTTAATAAACACAAAGATGTATAGGAATACCTACTACTAATATTAAATGGGTATGTTAAAAATATTTGTATACGATTCTTTAGAACCTACAGTTACAATAATTTTAGGGCCTAATGTAAGATCCTCTTCAGTCGGCATCAAAGCGGCGGCGAAACGGTTTTAAATAACGGTTCAAGCTCATAGGTACATATTGGATGTGGAATGTACTCCACTCAGCTGAATATGACATATATGGGATACTTTAATAGGTAATTAGAGGTGGGCTACATGTTGGCGACGCCCACGGTGTTGCTGATGTCCATAGGTGTCAATAACCACTCTTCATCAGGTGGCCCGCTTATCTGTTACTCTACTGTGTCTATCTATACTGTTATATAAACTGTAAAATAGTCGTATCAGTACATTGAATGTTTTCCAGAATAAACAGTCTGACTAAAGTCATTAAAATGGGGTGTTCCTAGTTTTATGGCTTGGAGGTCAATTTTGAATATAATCCTTGTTTCATCTAATTCGGGTTGGTAGAACCAATGTTACAGTTTGATTTCTCTGTAGTTTGAGCATTTAAACCAGAGCTCTGTAGATACCTATATAGGCTATAAGGTGGCCATTTAAAATGATCGCGCGGCCAAAAGTGTAAAACAAAACTAATAAACAAAAATAATTGCCACATGGACGAAGTCACCGGTAAAAGCTTACCTCACCTTTATCTTAGAAAACAAAGTCGCTTTCCGCGTTCGTCTATCTGCCTGTTTGTATGTAAGTTTGTATTTCCGCTGACTAAGAAATCTTAAGCCACGCAATGGATTTTGATGCGGTTTTCACAATTAGTTAGAAAATTTCTTGCTATAACATGCATATTACGAGGTGAGTTGCTAGTAACATAGAATATTATTAAAATATTTTTTCAAATTCCTATCTAAACTATACCAGCATAGGTATACCTATAGTCAGTCATTGTAAAATGTATCACAGAAAATTATTATTAATTATAATACAGTAACATACAGGCCGACCTAATTGTTTTGCACTCGCGATTTGTAGGTGTGGTAATTACCCAAACCGTAGATACCACACCCACAAATCACCTGCAAAACGTTAAGAATTCCAAATCAATGCAAAAACGTCGGAATTGCGTAAAATTTCACGTTACCGTTAATGTGGGTGTGGGCATCCGATCTGGCGATTATTAACGCATCTAACAGGCCATATCAATTGCGGATAATGTAATTATTTTCGCACAAATCGCACGCTAGTTAGTTTTTTAGTTTCTAAACGCCCTCCCTGGCTTTGTGTAGCTATAATCGCAAATTTCCTATCTTATTTGGAGCGTAATTTGGTAATTGGAGTATTCAACTATTTATTTCGAATTATACTGATATTTAGCCAACATATTTATGCGAAAGTGCGGATGTTGGGTTGGCCTTCGATTTCGCCGAAAACGCGTAGATATAAAGAATTTCACGTACAAATTCGCCAAAGTTTACCGCTGATGCCTTTGAAACAATGTTAACAGTAGGTACGAGCAGAAAGTGAGCGTATTGAGCTCGAAATTGATATTTTGGTAGTTTAAAGAGATTGCCGTAATACTTAAAAGTACTTACTTATTAGCGGGCTGTGGCTAGAATCTGTTGCCATTTTGGATACCTACTAAAAAGTTTCATTATATCAGCCGAAAGACGCCTACTGCTGGGTATACCCATAGAGTACCGTAGTAGAGAGTAGAGGCCCATAGGCCTCCCTCAGAGATCTCAACAACGGCCGGTTCTGTGCCTTCCGCAACCAGCTGGTACCTGCAATATTTACCAGGTCGTTGGTCCGCCTTGTGGGAAGCCTACTCACGCCTCTAAACTAAATAAAAAGCATGAAATTCAAATTTTTTACATCACGGCTATCTAAAAAGATAAAACTGTTTCTATACTAATATAGTGTTGCTAATGACCATAGGCGGCGGTGATCACTTTCCATCAGGCGTCCCGCTGGTCTGTTTGTTTGCCGTATAGTTTAAAAAAAAAGGTGGCCATAACTAGGTCAATGAGGAAAGAAATGCATGTTATGCTTCTTGTGTGTCCATAGTTCCGGGAAAATATCTAAGAAACCATGAAACATGGCTGCATCTACGAAGAGGTAAAATTATTACTTCCCCATAAGTATTTTATTTCCGGATGAATAAGTTAGTTTACATTATTCAATCGAAGTAGATGTAGTAATAGCCAGGCACAAGTTACAAAACAAGAGCATACGAACATTAGATAATCATATATGCATATTATTATCTAATGCTTTATTGCACTAAACTTAGGCGACCTTAACTTGTTGCCTTAAGTTCCTGAGCACTTTGGCGTCACGAAATCGGTGTCATAAAGATATGAGCGACTTAGTGAGTTTAGTTTTCACCTAAGGTTGGTGATTGGTGCAATGCTTTTGTTGTTAGAAATGTCGGAAATCAGCTTAGGCATCGCCTAAACTTTAGTGCAATCGGACATAAGAATCATATTCCTGTGTAGTTACTAAAATGTTTACCTATTTCTCGTTCACCATAAAAACTCCCACGGCAAAGAGTACCTTTTTTCAATACACTGTCAAATGATTTTGTAAAGGATTATTGGTCAATGGCAAAGGACACGATGAATCGACAATGAATCTCGTTGAATCAAATATAATTTGGAGACAATACTCTGCTAAATGATTTGGCAAGGAATTATTGGTCCTTGGCAAAGTAGATACGATGAATTAATAAAAATTTTGAGACATCAAATTATAAATACATATTTAAATGTATAGGACAAAGAAATTTCATGAAAGATACTCCTATACTCAATTTCACAAAAAAATAAAAAACTACAGGGGGTCAAGAATGAGTTCGTGGGGTTTAGTAAGAGATAGCTTAGTTAGTAAGTCTTTCTTTTAACCTAAGTAAAATTATATCCAACATAATGTTATGTAATGAATGACAATAATGATTAATTTTGTGTATTGTGTATTAATATAATTTTTGGACATGTAAGCAACAAAGGTTATCAATAAATACATTTAAACTAAAGCTGTCCTTCTTTTTCAGACCACTTAATTTAGCTAACGATTTAACGAACGATGCACCAGACATCCTGCTTGATGCTGTAGCTGCAAATTAATTCGAGTTTTTTTTTTCATAATAGCCATGAAATACCAAGCCATCCCTTAGAACACAGTGCAAGCTATTTATTACCTAAATAATCAATATGACAGGAGATTAAATAAGAAATAACGTCACGTAAGTAACTCAGAAGGATAACGTCTTACAACGTCATGGTAAATATAGGCAAAAGCATGTTAAATAATCAATCATTACTTACCAAGAATATCTACCTACTCAATTTGTCAAACAAATAAAAATAAAAATGTCGACACAATATTATAAGTGAGTAGGTATACGAACATATACCTATATCCAGTAGATGGATATATTTTAGGATTAGGATACCTAATCTACTAAGTATTAAGTACATAACTCATCCTTATTAACGGTTAACTGAAGGTTATCTACTGATAACGCGGATAACTCAATGTCTTGTTGTACTACATACAAATACCTTCCTCATAACCCTTATATTCTTATAGGGTGTAATAGGTACATATCTTATCGTGACGAGATGCTAATATTCTCTTGTTTACACGATGCATGCTCAACCATTCAAAATGAAACAACCAACATCAAGCTGTCGTAAAACTGACCTTAATTCTCTATTCACGTAGGTACGTATAATAAATTAATGTCCGACCGCGTTAATGCAATTGTATATGGCTTTAAATAGAAAATAAATATTTAATAAAATGAACACACAACCCCGTGACGGTATGTTAACAATATTATACAGTCACGGAGTGCCAATTGCCTCTCGAGACTGTTCAACCAGTCTCACGCAGCCCCAGAGGAAGAACTTGGTCAACCTGGTGGTGTAAAATAAAAATTGGAACGAACGTGTTATTTGCCTATAACATCTATGCAAATAAACTTGATGAAGAATGAAGACGCCAGTTAAAATACAACTGATACCTGTTCGAGGCGTTTAAATTACCTGTTTGGATCCAGACGTTATGTCAACAGACAACAAGACGCTCACTGCACAGCACACTGTCCGATAAGAAGCAAGTTCAAGTCCACTAGAAGAAATTCTAGCGGATTCTCGTTCTCTTTCACACAAACACACACGAAAAACCGGCGTCGAATTCGCCCGCGGAAACGCGTCTCGCGGCTTTTGTAATCGAGCTGTAACTGGCAACGAATTCCCAGCATACAGCCACGCCGTGTGTAGGTAAATAGTGCGGTACAATCTCAAGATCCAACTGCCATTGTTACTGTTGCGAACAGATGTTTTATACGCGGTTGCGTAATACCTCACGACGCGGCTGCTTTCGAATTCGAACTACCGCTCGTTCGGCGTTCGGTCGATTTATTTTCGTGTACACAGTGTGTCGGTGAACTGTTGGTTTCCAGGTATTACGCGGTCACTAATAGACGTGTAGCGCGGCCGGCGCTTCTTGGTGCTAACTTTTGAAAAAAAAATTTTTTTTTTATTTCAATTTGAGATATCTACATCTATAATTACCTATTGACCAACACCTACCACACGCATACTACGATTCTGGTAGAATAATGTTTTTAAATAGATACTATCTTGTTGTCGTAAGAATTAGCCGATAATTGTTTTTAATAAGTAATTTTACCAGATATAGATAAATGTCTGTGAAACTCATAACTGCGGAATGAGTCACACGATCGTAATACTTATTTATTCATGATCTATTGTGTTGTATGACGATTGCTTAATATTGTTCAATAGGTAGACACATATCTGACCATATCAATTATATCGTCAGTAGTAGCTACGTGCGAATGTAACAGTAAATTACGTCTCATATTATGACATAAGTGTTGACTAAAGTTCGTGAGTCGTAGAATACCTAATTCTTGCACAAGAAATTAAAACCTTAATTAAATGAAGTCGACAAATAAAGTATCAAGGTGTCTGGAGGCGTACATTGGTACGTCAATGAGACAAAGCAGAGGCCTTACAAGGCCGTCACAAGGCTGCCATCTGAACATAGTGCATAGGTAACCGCAGTCCACAAGTACCGAGAGGTCAAATTACAGTGGCAAGGGTTAAAAAAAGTTATAAAAAACAACCACTCACTCAAAAATATTTGTTTTTTTATTCATCAATAACTTAAGAAACAATTATTATCTAATATTTAAAAAGAACCTTACTCTAACAAAAACCTTATATTTTACTTATTCGTTTAAGATTTACGATCTGAGCGTAAACAGTTGATTAACATGTCGGTCTGCCACGCAGAGGTCCCGGGTTCGATTCCCGGCCGGGCAGAAATTAAAATGATGAATTTTATTTTTAAGTAGTTGATCAATTTTCTGGCATCCATAACACAAGCTTTGCTTACTTTGGGGCTAGATGGCGATGTGTCAATTGTCCAAGCATATTTATTTACAATTCATTATTATTTAATACCACTAAGTTAGTATTTAAGTAAAGTTATAGTAAAGTAAACATAGCGTTGCAGCAACGGCGAATTTGCGATTTGGACTCACCCTAAGGTGGCAAACAAGCTTACGGCCTACCCGATGGTAAGTAGTGTTACTAAAGCCTATGGTGCTGCCGACACTGTAACTTTTTTATTCATATAGTACTATTTTTTTAGTTTTATGTTGGCACCTACCTTAGAGAGAATGAGTGTGAATGTGGATGTGCGCAGGCCATAGCGAATCACTGGCTTTCCACCACGGGTAGTCAAGGGTACCAAAGTTTATAGGATCACGTAACGATAATCTGAGGACAATCTGAAAATTTCACAAAATCGGTTCAGCTGTTTCAGAGTCAATACGGAATTAACACGCATACCTATACGTGCATAGTAGACATGTCGACTTTCGTAATAATGTATAAAGTTCAAAGCTCAAAATTATTTATTCAATGTAGGTATAAACTATACTCCCATTACACGTCAAGACACATAGGTAATTATCATAAAATACCATGAATAATAATAAAAATGAAGTACAATTTAAATAATTATTGCTGTGCTACATTAGAACTATTAAAATTGGAAATTATTAATTGAAGTCGGGTTTCGTCATATTAGAAGATGTAGTTAAGGTACTAAAAAATATGTACATGTCTGTTGTTTGATTGTAGTTGAATAAGTTTAGATGTAATCTTTGCTACTAGTCTTCCTGCACCGCATACCTTTTTCGATTTCTATATTTCCTGGTAGACTGGTAGATAATGCACAGCTTTAAGTCCGCAATTGTACTTTTAGTGAATGAAGTATAAATAAATAAATAAGTAAGATGTAAGTATAGCGTGCGAGAATCAAAAGGGGTAGGGCTGATAGTGGGCGTAGGGCAGTGATAGATGGTAAAGGTCACGCGATTACTTGAACAACTCATTCGTCAAACATGTCATAATGAATTACGACGTGTTTAGACTTTACTCTCTACATGTTTTGCTTCTTGTTTACAAACAAACTCTGCCCCACACCGGCTTTAGGAAAGTCCACACTAACGGCATTTTTAGATATTTTTATTGTATGACAACAAAACAACAAGTGGGTTGTGTAATTTGGAGCAAAAATTAGATGTTTAAATTTGTGAAAACTAGTCGGGCTATAGGTAATAATAATAATGGACGTAATCAAATAATGATTTTTACCTGACTGTGACAGAAGGAGGGTTATGTTTTTCAAGCGTATGTTTGTATGTATTTACCCGACTGCGACAGAAGGAAGGTTATGTGTTTCGATCGTATTGTATGTATTTTTCTTTGACACGGGCTACAGCCCCGGCTTAATGGATTTTAACATAATATGATATGTTACTGAATTCATCAAGTGACACTGGGTAAACCAAAAACTAAAAAAAATTAAATGGCGGATTTTAGGTGCCGCACTATGCATTTTGAAAATATATTTTCTCTAAAATAGAAATGGGGTATCACCATAAAGGTTTCCAAAATTAGATTTCAATCATATAGATAATTACACAACATATAGACTTAAAATTGTTTTGTGCTTATAGTTTTTTAATAGCAGTCGAGATTTTTAGTTTTTGTACTACATGACTACTGACATTAAATTTAGTCACGTATTGTATTTAACTTCCATGAGCACATGATTATTACATAGGTGCACTTACCATCAAAACTGTCAAACGCGTGCCCGTAGCGTGGCCACATTATGGTTACCATCACGCGATACGCCCATAGGTCAAGTAATCGGGTCAACACTTTGGGTCAGCCACCAATTAAGTACCGTCGGCCTCAATACTTAAACGGGAAATGTTGAGACATTAGTACTGTGTCAAAATAACTTTTACTAATATTCTCTAGAAGAAGACAAATGTGTTCCATGGTCATTATAATCTGGACGCCTTCAAGGCAAGAGTGAATAGGCTGTTCCTAGACAGGCATTCATCTTCAGGCGCATCGTCACTTACCACCAGGTGAGATGGCGGTCAAATGCCTGGCTATTCTGATTAAATAACAAATAAATAAAATAAATAGTCAACTCATATATTATAATTAGTTAAATTAGTGTAAACTTAAATTCAAAATGCCCCCCGGAATTGTGCCCAGAAAGCTGGCTGCGTTACCTCGTTGAATAGCATACAATGCTTATTCTCTGACCGAGGAAAGAGCCAGCTCTTCGGTCACCTGTGGTGTCTTTAAGTCTTTTAGAAATTTCTGAAAATAACATTTTAGCGCTAGGGCCCCAAACTCAAATAAATTGTGATATATGGATAGTGGTCATGGTGGGTGGCACCATATGGTGCAACATTTAAATGTAAAACGTTAAAAAAAATTGTTTTTGATGTAATTGGGGTAAACCATCGACAAAGTTCACATACACTGATTCCCTAAACGACTGAACAGATTTTAACGGAACGAAGCTAAGAAACCTTTCGATAAAACTGACTTCTCAAATAAAACATAACACATAGAAATCGGTTCATATATTCGTAAGGTACGATGCCACATAGATACACACTTTTGTATCAACAGTTTTTCCAAAAGCAAGAAGGTGACGGTTTCTAAAAACTCGTAATCGATTTTTTGGTTTATTTGTTACTATTTTGTATTGTATCGATATTAAGGTATCTTCAGTCATCAACAGTCATCAACCCAATTCTATGACTAATGAAATTCGTCAGCGGTGATCGTGCAGAGCGTGACTGGAAAATCGAAAACCTTAAGTAAATAAAAACCAATTTGAACAACGAAACGAAATCATATAACTAACTATATAGGTAAGTATTATACTATCGCTAAGTACCATCATACATCATGCTCGTAAACTCGTTTTAGTTTTATGAGATTTATTTTATTTTTTATTTTTTATGAACGGGAGAATGTTTTTTTAAGACACGTGTATATAATATGTATCTTTAATTACGAGGGTGCGTCCAAATCCGCCAACGCGCCCGCAATGCGCAGTTACACATACATACATACATACATACAGTTAAAGAAAAAAAGGCAAGTTTTATCTCCTTGTAAATAGATGGCGCTGTACTTGACTTTAATGTTAAGTTTGTCCTTAGAGTCAGACAGGAGGAGATATCTCGCAAGTCACGTCGTAAATTGAGTATAGCTTGCCCATACTGCTAAAATGATCATTACTCCGTTAAAACTGCCGATTAAATAAAATCCAACCAAACAGTCAATCATTAAAAATTATTGGTATTTGTGTGTATTATTGACATATGAGCACGGAACTGCGCCATCTATTGACGATAATAATTGCTTTTTTAATGTTATCTTAAAAACCACTCATTGTTTCATGCAATGCGCTGCTCGCGCGCTAATGCAGCAAAAGCTCGGGGCGACTTCGCGTTATTCGGATGCACCCTACAAACATCAAGATGTTTCGAGATCAGCATCATCTTGGCGTTAATGTCCCGGTTGCGCTCTCACGCATGACCATGATCCAGGATTTGGCAGGTCCGGTAATTACAGTGGAGCGACTGCCATCTGACCTCCGTGACCCTGCTACCAGGCGAACCTGACCAGATTTGATCATGTTTACACATCGAGTCGCCTGAATGTGGAGATGTCATCACGATGTTTTCCCTCACCGTAAGAGCATCGGTTAGTATTCAACTAATGTACATAACTCAGAAAACAGTCATTGGTACATGGCTGGAGCGGGATTCGAACCCGCCTCTGGCTTACGAGTCGGATACTGTTACCGCTCGGCCACCGACGATCAAGAAGTTTCGAGATAGGTCGCACTAAATTAATTATAAATGTTGAATATTTAAGTAACTGAAGTAAATACCTACTTTTATTATTATTTCAAAATGCACGTAACCTCAACATCACCAGATCCACTCGGGAAGGCGTCTTTTTTATCGTTAAGGGGCCTACGTCGGTACCTATATCAAAAATATTTTACTCTAAGGGTGCGTCCGAATCTTACGAAGAGGTTGAGTAACGGCTAACGTGCACATAATCAAATAAACAAACACCTAATAAAAACCATCGATCCTTAAGTATGGTTACGATAAGTAAAAGTTAAGTAAAGATTCTGGGGTCAGGGTATGATCAAGGCCACGGGAATGCCGTTCGACAATAATATTAAACAAAAATGCATACCGGAAGAACATATCTCATACAGCACCATCGAAATACCAGCAAACATCCAATCGAATAAACCGTAAGTATACCGTAACAATTAAAACATTCATCACTTAAAACCTAACCGCTTGGTTAGGAATACACAGGGAGTTTTAAAGGAGCTTTCCTTTAAAATTCCCTGTGTATTCCCTTGATAACATATTAATTAATCCTATTTCTAAATACCTCATCTTTATGTTTTGGTTTTGACTTGGTCTCAGAAATACTGTACCGACTCCTTGCACTTGCAAGTCACACCAAGCGAGAGTAAGTGACAGCACTTCAATAATGTCATCGAATAGAGAGGGAAACAAATTAAAAAGCAAGCCCGGATCGGTTTCACACACTTTCAGCGGCGAAACATTCGGATACCGCCGATTGTGAATCGATTACGGCCAATTACCGGCGGGCGCGCACCGCTAACGAACCGATGACTATGCGCTTAACCATGCTGGAGCAGATACCTACTTGGAAAATCGTCTGATTCCTTGATTTTACTTTTGATTGATGATTCTTTGACTTTTATCGTCTGATTCAAGTCTTTGAAATTCATAAATACTTAATCGATTTTAATTTAATTTTCAATCAATATAATCTGGATGCCTTCAAGGCTAGTGAATAGGCTGTTCCAAGACGGGAATGCTCCATCTTCGGCCGCATCGTCACTTACCAACAGGTGGATGACGGTGAAATGCCTGTCTTGTCTAATATAAAAAAAAATAGGTCTTCGCAGTTTGATAGTCAAAAAAAGGAGGATATCTGTATTTGTATTGAATTTATTCTGTTTCACACACTTTTAGCGGCGAAATATTCAGATACCGCCGAATGTGGATCGATTATGACAAAATGGTTACCCATTCTGGAGCAGATGCCTACTTGGCTTGTATTAATTTACTCAAATATAAACTGGCTTTAGTCAAATATAACCTGGCTGCTTTAGATTCGGTGGATACGGGCCGAGGAGATTATTGTTACCTAAAGTAACTACACTCACCGGCACCACACAATAATTTTCCAAATACGCTAGTACATTTTTTGCCTTACAAATCTTGAAATTCATAAATACTTAATCGATTTTAGTTAGCTTTACGCGGTTTGATAGCCAACAAAACAAGGATTACCTCTGTATTTGTAATTTATTTATTCGGTTTCACACACTTTTAGCGGCGAAATATTTGGATACCGCCGAATGTGGATCGATTACGACTAAGCGGTTACCCATTCTGGAGCAGATACCTACTTGGCATGTTTTAATTTACTATGCTCTAGTCAAATATTAACCAGATGCTTTAGATTTGATGGAAAAGGGCTGAGATGATTACTGTCACCTAAAGTAAGTACTCTCACAGGCACCACCACGCTAATATATTTATTGCTTACATATCAGACTTGAAATTCATAAATACATAACCGAGTTTAATAAGTTTTCGTGGTTTGATAGCTAATAAAACAATCATTACTTACTACGCTGGCTCTTCCTAAGTGGATCTTGGCCTCCGACACCAGAGATCGCCATCTTTTCCTATTCTGCGCCATCTCCTGCCAGTCGAGGATGCCCAGTGCGTGCAGGTTTTTTAGGACGTCGTCCATCCTGCGATATCTAGGTCACACGACCGGCGACGTCCGTTCGGCCGACTTACATATGCTCTCCATCCAGTGCGATCCTCCCCCATTTTCTCCATAACATCGATTACCTATGTATTTTTAATTGATTTCTTCGGTTTGACACACTTTCAGTATCGAAATATTCGGATACCGCCGAATGTGAATCGATTACGACTACATACGCTTAATCATTGTGGAGATACCTAATGTGCGCGCGCAAGTTCATGTTTATCGTACCCGACCATCTCACTTGGTCGGATTATATATCGCGATCTCATTCACTGAACCCGAAACCGAGTTTGATGCTATTTTAATGAATGGAATGCTAACGCTACTTGAATTATTTAGGCGGTCGTGCCCGATGAACATGAACTTGCGCTGCTTTTGATTCGGCCAACCAAACCTACCTACCTAGTTAGAAGAACGTCGGAAAACCCCCGACTCTTTAATTTTTTGTTTTTTTTGTATCCTGCTACTGTTACTAATCGAGCGATTGAATTGTAATTGAATCGAGCCAAGTTAATTAGCGGACTCGAAGCCCTGGATGGATGACCGCTTCGTACTTTGAGGCTTCGAGCTTCAGCATAGAAAAAATACCTCTGACAAAACGCCTTAAAATCACATTTTATATGGATGTATGGAGACCCCTTTTTTATTTGTTGTTATCGTAGTAATAATAATACATCGTCATTTAAAATACACACACTCTGGTAACACATACTCTGTGAAAATTTTAAGTGTTTTGCTATTATGTTAGATTAGATTAGATTAATTTATTGCCGAAAGTGCATACAAGTACATTTATATACCTAGCAGTAAATACAGATAAAAATGTGCATTAGTTTATGGTTCCTGAGATACGAGAACAGTACGAGTATATGGGTAGCTACGTTGCGGCGGCCAGGGACTCTATTTTTATACTGCTTGCCTCGAGTCGAACGGTTATCAATTTTAATTTTCAGCATGAAAAATTCTATATTTTTAAAATTAGATTGGCAACAGCGAAAGTGGATGGTTCAAAAATCGAATAAATCAGTGTCATGCATCAAAATATTAAATTTTTCATGCAGAAAATCAAAGCTTTGAACAGTTCGCCTCGACGCGAGCGGTTCAAAAACTATTCTCGCGCTTTCGACATTCGAATTCAATATTTTCTCTAGCCACAAATCTCTATTAAGAATCTATACATAGTATAAAACAAAGTCGCTTCCCTCAGTCTGTATCTACGCTTAGAGCTTTTAAACTACGTAACGGGTTTTAATGCGGTTTCTATCAATAGATCGAGTGATTTAAGAGGAAGGTTTATAGGCAAGAAAATAAGAAAAAAAAACTAGGTAGGGGTAAAATAGGTGTAGGGGTAGGACGCCACGCGAATGAAGTCGCGCCGAGATAGCTAGTATTTTATATCGCTTGACATTTATAGTCAACACAATAAGTACCACAGATACTTTCATCCGAGATCGCAACATCACGGAAAAGAAGAACATTCGTCTCGACACTATTTACCGCTCTCATAAAATAGTGTCTATAGTCTTTGCGCGTGGAATTAACACATATACACTATACTTTATTTATCCCCGAGGCCAGATCTTTCCACTGCTACGGCCCTGAGTGTCTATTAACTATTTTGCGCTCAACTATTCCCGGTCTACGTATCGATGCACAGCTATTTTATTAGGTGAGAAGTTTTTGTACTACGCCTTTTTTGCGAACGCTCTTAAAGCGATTCCATACGATATAGTACGGAAGATATATAGCATGGTTTTAAGAGGTGTAAAAACTTGAAGGTCAATCTTTGTAGCAGGAAATATGGGCCTCAGAATCTACAAAAAGTTTGTGTTGTGGTACCTATCTAGTTAGAAGCGTTAGTAAAATTGTATGTATAATATGTAGATATAGAGTGACGATTTGAGTGGTTCAGTTAGTTAAAATGTGCCGGCCTGTCGGTCTTCCACGCAAAAGTTCGATTCCCGACCGAGCAGAAATTAAAATGATGAATTTTAACTTCTGTTACGGGTCTGGGTGTAGTATCTAGTAAAAAAAAGAGAAGTAAATACCTAAGTAGTTATCTAACATCTATCAAATGTGTGATAAAGAGTGTTAGGACATAATCAAAGGTAATCAACAAATACACAAAAGACGCACAGTAGATATAATAGATATGTACTAAAACGACAGTTCCAGTAATAGTCACTGTGCTTCCAGGAAATTTAGTGTTTCTGCTTCTAAAAATAAGACAGTTATTTCTGTTATCTGTAGCAGATTAAAATACTTTGATAATACTTATTATGAATGATTAATCAACAGAGTAAGGAAGTAGGTACAAAGTGGCGGTGAATGAACGATATGATAATAAACAGTAATGTCGTATGCGTATGTATACCTACATTTGCGTCATATTATCGTCGCATCGTTCAGTGCTTATTTGACTTATCAACCAAAGGAGGACCATCAGAAATGTATGGACCCCAGCCTATATGACCAATAATGTTGAGCGATATATCATTAGGAAGTATTTTTCATTTTGTACACCTTTTGCTATGGTGACAACGCTGGAATCGCTGTGGGGAAAAAGTTATGGTCAATTGAAATAAACTTCGTTTTGTACTGGAAAATTCAGCCTATATGACCAATAATGTTGAGCGATATGTCATTAGAAAGCATTTTTCATTTTCTACAACTTTTACTAAGGCAACAACTCTCGTATCGCTGTGCGAAAATAGTTATGGAGGATAATAAATAAGGACACCCAAGAAATGCGATCATAACTTTTTTGGCATAGTGATTAGAGAGTTGCCATATCAGTAAAAGTTGAAGAAAATTAAAAGTCCTTTCCAATGATATATCGTTTAACGTTATTGGTCATAAAGGCTGATTTTTCAAGTACAATTGAAGTTTATTTCAATAGACCGTAACTTATTTACCACAGCGAAACGAGAGTTACTGTTGTCCCCATAGTAAAAGTTGTAGGAAATTAAAAATCCTTTCTAATGACATATCGCTCAACATTATTGGTAATTACAGAATTACAGATTAGATAAAAAGTTTGCTATCTGTGACATCATCATTTTTTGATAGATTCGGTTTTTTTCAAATTTTCAAATAAAACAAATTAGGTGAATCAGGGATTGGAATTTTGTAATATTGACAATCTTCTAACAACGTACAGGCGAAACTGCTGGATATAGGAGCTTGAAATTTTTCGGGGTTTTCTAATGTTACGTAAGTGAACATTACGAAAGGTTTTCTGGAAATTAACCCCCTGAGTTTACGGAATAGGGGTTTAAGTTTATATATAAGAAAATGTTCATACCAATACACAAATACTACTTTTGTCGTGTTATATTTTTAAAGGCGCTTGCTAGAACGGGAACGGGTTGAATAGACATTGCATTTGAAATGAACGGGAAAACGTAAGAAGTGGTCCACGCGGACGAAGTCGCGGTAAAAGCTAGTATCATCATATTTGGGCCCAGGGTCGGCTTACTACTTTTCCTTCTCCACTCCGCTCAGTCTTCGGCAGCCTTGAAACTCACTAGAATTTCTAGGCTCGCATATCAGTCTTCACGACCAACGACGTTAAGCCATCGCTCTCGGGTCCACCACTTTTTCCCGTACTTAGGTGAGGAGGCATTTGTCCCATACCACAGAACACCTTCTTGAAATTTATCGGTAATGTCACGTCGTTGCAAAACAATCATTGTCGCTTCTTGCAAAACGGCAGCCAAGGACAAAAAAGTATCCCATGAAAGTAGGCAGAGGTTACCGATTCCCGCCAGAAGCTACCATCCTGACACAACTCTTTTGCTTTCTACTTCTCACCTGGCCTTTTTGGAGAGGGTAATTTATTTGATCATCATAATATTATGCCCAACTCGGGCGCCCTCTGCCCGTTTTCCATTCACATTCACACGATAGATACTTTTCATAAGCCGTCTTTCATCCTTCCTCTCCTCGTGTCCAAACCACCTTAAATAAAATACCTACCTGAATATTTATTCCTAAATTTATTATTATATCGATTTTAAATCAGTTTTTTGTTATCTAACTATCTAATGCTATTGATTCCAACGCCAAGCAGGTACCTACCTAATAAAAAATTTCAAATCCCTTTACTACGCACACTCAAACAAGTGCGTTCACAGTTCATTGGCCCCAATTTCGAGGTCGCATTCATTTATAGCCCAATACATTAATTTCACTTTCCTCGGCGTCACAATGTCTAGCCTCACCTTTTTTGTGGCTCGGCCCAAATTCGATCTATGCTTATAGGTGAAAGTGAATGGGGTTTCGGGGTCACGCATAGGTACTTTAACTATTGTATCAGTGGTATTACCTCCGTTCAATGCCAAGGCGTTTAACTTCTTTTCTCGACGAATAACGAACCAATTTCCGTGAAGAATCGCTTTCGATTTGTTTTTGTTTTGGACGTGACGTAGGGGAATCGAGCCGAACACCTGCTCGTGGTGTTTGTCTATTAACTGTTTGGGCGATTTGTTTTGGTAACGAACAGTCGGGTTTTTGCTTGCTTTTTACATCCTTGCTTTTTAATATTGTTTTTAAATTAATTAACCTATGTACAATCCTATCTGGACAGGTTTCCCAGGTATTCCAGGGCTGCGGATATCAGATGGCAGTCGCTCTATTGTAGTCATGGTTAAGACCTTCACGCACGAGATCATATGAAGTAGGTACTTACTTAAGTAGGTATACATATAAAAATTCTGACGTCAGAGAGCAATGTTGTAAAGAAAAATTTGCGACTGTACACAACTACACCCATCATGTCAACTGAACTTACAGAAGAGAAGAGAGGAGCAGCCATTAGTATGTCAGCAAGCCATAGCCATAGTGGTCTCATTGGGACAGAATATAAAGATGCAGAATGGTGGCTTTTAGTAAGTAGAACTGTCATTTTTAGTGATAAGCGAGTCCCACATAACGGTAGGTACCTGTAAATGGGTTATTACGACAAAAAGAGTTCCACACCCGTGAAGTTCGACTAAAGTTAAATACGTTATTTTTAATAATAATAACATATAATAACTTGTTGTAACAAGCGTATCAAAAATCATCAATCATATATGAGAATCATTTCTGGACTTGAGGCTCCTTCAATTAGTAAAGCGAGGACTTTACCATAATTTACGTGCATGAAAGACCTAGAGATCGCAGCTTCGAAAATACCCAACAGAAAATCCGGTAGTCTGGTAGTCTACCTCTTTATTTGACATGACATATTATTATAGATAGGTAGAGACACCCGTCAGAGGAAAAGGTTGGTACTATTATATATACCAAAGGGCCTTATTCACACAAAATGTTATTACGTCGTTTATTTTAAATGTAGGTTCGTTACTAGGAATGATTAACGCATTGCATTTGTAGACACAATGAATCGCACTATTAGACCATAATTGTTTGTCTATAGTGAGCCCAAAATTTCATCCTTCCATTCAATAAAAAGTCCATTTTTATTTTATTCCGGCAGACCAACAGCATCACAATACTTGTTAACAGCAAAGTTAAAATAAAGTATCTACCTATGACAGAACAAAACGAAGTAAATACGAATTCGTTGCAACAAGAAATAAAGAAAGGTTACAACCACAGTTTAGAGAATCTCTTAGGTATACTTCAAAAGTACTGCCTCAGCATACACTTCACCGCTCTAAAACTTGAATTAAAAGGGATTAAAATCTAGCTAGACCAATCCATACTTAACTAAATCTTTTGTACGTAAGCCACAAGAAGTCTATTACCTACATTTGAGCCGCGTTTAGAAATTACATAGAATTGAAGAAATAAGGAAAAGAGTTTCCTAAAAAGTAAAGACTTTTAAAGCTGATCGTAAATCTACAGATCGTTCATCACCACGTTATTTCAGCGCAAGGTTACAATGCAGACTGCATTAATCTTGGCGTTAATGTCCTGGTTGTGCTCTCGCGCACGAGAGCCGGGGTCCGCCTTGACCATGATCCAGGATTTGACAGATCAGATAATTACAGTGGAGTGATTGCCATCTGACCTGTGATACCCTGCTACTAGGAGAACCAGACCAGATTGGATCATGGTTACACGTTCAGTTGCCTAAATATGCAGATTTCTTCACAATGTTTTCCCGCACTGTAAGAGTGTCGCTTAGCATTCAACTAATGTACATACTCATAAAAGAGTGATTGGTACATGGCCGAAGTAGAATTCGAACCCGGTACCTCTCGCTTACGAGTCGGATCGCGATAAGGCCGCTAGTTGCTCTTCTTTTTTCCTCTGTTTTTTTATTATTTTTGTGTAAAAGCAATAAATAATTTTTCATTCATTCATTATATTCAAAATTATAAGCTTAGTTAAAAGACCAAGAGATTCTTGAAGGAAACATCTCACAAACGGCAGGACGCGCTCCCAATCCGCCATAATGCCCACTAACGACTGTGAGACATCGACCGACATTCCTAAACCAGTCGCGTGATCCAACCAATTATACAAACTTATAATAAGCCACATGTAATTTACAAAATGACATTCCGACTCTCGATACATGTCATTAATGTCATTTGTTGGACAAAATTACGAAGCAATTTGCAGCTCCGGGCTGTGGAGATGACGGACTACCTAGCCGGGAGACCATTTCTCTTATTAGTACTGCAGACTAATGTTGGGATACCGATGTTCAAGGGGACGTCGTTCGCGTAGTTTATTACCTATAACAGTGTTAGGTAGATATATATTAAAAAAAGACTGACTTTGAACTTAAAAGCTTTCTGATGTAGGTACCTACGCTTAACATCTTCCATTTTAGCTCCAGATTACGGTAAGCAGCTTACGTGCTCACTTTTGTGACATAATTACGAGCTATGTAAGTACTACAAATTTCGTAAACCATGTTGACATGGCGTTGCAAGTATCTAAAACGTATCCAAACGCGATAAAGGGTCTGGGCGAAAGCCGTAACTGGTACCTAAATACGGTAAACTTAGCGCACTGGATACCTATGTTCGATAGGTATAAAGTACATCCACTTTGTACCCTTGAGTCCCAATCACCTGATGTTTTATACCTAAACAAGTTTGAAGTTACCGTGGAAAAAACACAGTAGCGTCTTCTGTTGAGCACTTTCAACATTGCGACCTCCAACTCAAGCCTAAGCCTGTCAAGCGTTACAAACCCCTTCACTAATGTGGAGGAGGCTCAGGTCCAGCAGTGGACTATATTTTGCTGTTCATAATATGTGAAAAGTGAGATTTTATTTCTTTTTATTGACTAGGGAGGCACAGCAGACGGTCCCGATGGAAAGCGGCCACCATCATCTTCAACTTTCCTTCACCCAGCGACTGTAGGTATAGCCGTATGAACCTCAAACAGTCAATTTGAAATAAACGCCTCACATTTGCGTGGCGTCTCAATTACCGCATCCGCCATGTTACCGCCCCCGCGCCGCGGACCAATGCGCTGCGCCCGCGCAGTCGTAATGACACGGCATGCAAAATAACCCTCGGAGAGACGGCACTCTGCGTAAAATTACATCAATTTGTATATTTTGTATTATACTAGTAGGTTAGGTACCTGTTTGTACTTACTAGTGTTACTTAGTAACTGGTGTGTGTATCTTCGTATCGACTGATGTGGTGGTATGGCTGCAGTATGCATGCTAGTACGTTTTTGCGTCAGAGGTGCAGTTGTACTCATGCTACGAGAAATTGATGCAATATATACTTTTTTATCGCTCTAAGTAGGTGTGCACGCCAAGACATCGCTTCTTAGGCCGGCCTCCCCATCCTTCCCGTGCCTGCCAGACATTTGTTCCTTACGTAATTTGCTGGTTTGCCCAAGATGTGGCTTACCATCAAGTTACGTAGCGAACAAAGAACGTTGTGAATGACATGCATGCCAATAAACTTACCGCCAAGTCTTACCACAGAAGTCGATCAAGAGGAGTAGGTAGCAAGGCAGACCCCGGGTCCTCTCATGCCTGGCGAGAGTGCAAACGGTATGGCCAAGATGATGATGACAAAGACGTTGATAAGTATAATAATTATTGTCAGGTATTAGAAGTAACGAAACGACCTTCGAGGAATCGGAACGAAGGATAGAAGTATGGATTTAGGCCCAAATAAACCCAAAAATTACTTTAAATAACTTTTGAAATTTTTTAAAATTGTTTCCTATTGCAACTTACAAAATCTGTATTTAATAGATTTCTCTTACCATTCTTTCATTCATTTGAGTGTTTAGTAAATGTATTATGATTTAATAAATGTATCACAATAACTGCTAAATGGCTTTCAAAATAAAGCAACTAAATCGAAAAAAACTACATTCGCCGCTAGACGACGCTGTTTTGTGTTTGTTTTCTTTCTCATTGCTTTGTTTTGTATTATTAACATGTACAAATCCATTTCGCGGTTTATTTGAAGAATGTATCTAACAGATTATATAAAATTTGTATCTAAAACGTTCCACGCATTGTTCCCCTCGAGCGTTTAGACCACAGACATAACAGACTAAACACAAATCACAAATATTCCCTGTTCGCTCGCTCTACAATGATTATGAATCTTGCTATCCCGTTTTTTCATCCATTGGAATAAGTTCCCGGAAAATGACGCGCGCAATGTTTTGAACGTTCGACATATTGCTCGAGGGCCTAACGACCTGACGTTTTTTTTGAAACTACGGTGTAAATTTTATAATTTCCTAATAAAATTTAAATTAAACCATTTAAAAGATTGTAGTTTTGTGTGTAATTTAGTGCACATTTATGTGAAAGTGCAAAGTATGGAAATACACCTGGATTATCCTTTCACCGGTAAGTAAACATTCGTGGTCGCGGCGATCCGAAATAACATTTAGAAATTGTGACAAGAATATGCATCGAAATAGTGTGAATTTGCAATAATTGAAATGCTTTACCTTAAAACAACATGCCATTAGAGATAGATTTAAAATTATTGGCAAATTGAGCAATATTTCGGTGTCTAAATAGGTACGAAAATATTTTGATGCTAATAGGGTCGGACTTAGTATTTATTGTATAGTATTTTATTACTCAAATCTTGTGAATAGCGGTCAACAATTTTATATGTATCAGGGTTCCATACCAAAAATGTACCTAGATGATATTTTAAATGTTCAGACATTGTATGAAACGACGAATTAATCGCGTATTTACGTTTATTTACATAAATATTTGTTTTTCTAGGTTTCCTAAAGACCAGACATGGTTATGTCTGGGTTGCAAATTTGAAGTGCTGCGTAACCCTTCTTTTTGCAAAAGCAAGCACTGCCGATTCACGGTATGTAGAATCGAGAGATCGAAAAGACGGTGGTAGGTATCAGGGCGTGGGTTTGATTCACTAGACACCTTACCTTTTATTATAATGTCAATATTAA
Source organism: Blastobasis adustella (assembly GCA_907269095.1). Taxonomy (NCBI): domain Eukaryota; kingdom Metazoa; phylum Arthropoda; class Insecta; order Lepidoptera; family Blastobasidae; genus Blastobasis; species Blastobasis adustella. The sequence goes on from OU026130.1 coordinate 12,706,016, forward strand.
AATATATAAGAACAAGCTTAAAAAAATTTTGCTTAAGCAAGTTAAAGCTTAAAAAAGCTTAAGTTATGATTTTGACCAGTATGAATGTTTATTTGTTGCCTCATAACTTCTAAACTAAGTAGGTACCTACCTACTTATCGTTAGAAGCGTCTTCATTGTCCACAGGTAGGCCTATGTGACTTCACAATAAATTGAATATGATGTCCTCTAGAGGACATAGTCATGAAAAAAAGAATATTAATGAAAAGGATACGTACATTAATATATTAAACAGGCAGCATATTCTTTATTTTCAGTAAAAATTAAATTAAAATGGTGCACCAGGACAGAAGGAACTTGCATCTAATTATTATCTTGTTTTTCATAATGTTTACAACGCAGCACTTCCAATTTGCAACCCAGACATCACCATGTCTGGTCTTTAAGAAACCTAGAAAAACAAATACATGTAAATAAACGTAAATACGCGATTAATCCGTTGTTTCATACAATGTCTGAACATTTAAAATATCATCTAGGTACATTTTTGGTATGGAACCCTGATACATATAAAATTGTCTGAACATTTAAAATGTCATTTAGGTATATTTTGTGAATAAAACCCTAATACATATAAAATTGTAGACCGCTATTTACAAGATTTGAGTATTAAAATTCTATACAATAAATACTAAGTCCGACCCTGTTAGCATCAAAATATTTTCGTACCTATTTAGACACCGAAATATTGCTCAATTTGGCAATAATTTTAAATCTATCTTTAATGGCATATTGTTTTAAGGTAAAGCATTTCAATTATGGCAAATTTACACTATTACGATGCTTATTTTTATCACAATTTCTAAAATTGATTCCCGATCGCCGCGACCACGAATGAAATTACTTACCGATGAAAAGATAATCTATTTGTATTTCCATACTTTGCGCTTTCTCATAAATGTGCACTAAATAACACCGTCTTTTAAATGGTTTGATTTAAATTTGATTAGGAAATTATAAAATTTACACCGATGTTTCAAAAGAAACGTCAGGTCGTTAGGCCTCGAGCAATATTATTTATTTATTTATTTCAAAGTCGAACGTTCAAAACATTGCGCGCGTCATTTTCCGTGAACTTATTCCAATGGATGAAAAAACGAAATAGCAAGATTCATAATCATTGTAGAGCGAGCAAACAGGGAATATTTGTGATTTGTGTTTAGTCTGTGTGGTTTAAATAAAACGATGTGCCATCTAGCGCCGAGTAGTGAAACTAGTTACTCGTCAAGTTACAGTTACAGATCTGTAGTAAAGTAGAACTGAGAACAAAGTTAGTTTAGTGTTAGGTTAAATATAATCTTTTAAAAATTTTACATAAATAATGAAACTTGCAAATTAACTGCGTAGAGGAATAATTTACTGAATATAGAGAGAGAGCGCCATCTGTGCTAAATATGAAGTACTACATCGTACATCATGACGAACGCCTACGTCTACAATACCTTACTGATTGCATAGATGGCGTAATAATATAAATTTCCCCTGACTTAAAAACCATTCCTTGGAGTTGAACGAACGAATTCTGATTCCAACCCTCCGAGCCCAGTAGGGCTTATAGTAATAAGATACACCTTGATACATGAGCACTTATATAGCATATCATGTACTAAGTCCATATACATTTCATTCGAGCAAAACGTAGAATAGAATAGAATAGAACTATATTGCATAAACTGTGTAGTATATTGTTGCAGATAGGTTTGCAATATAAGAAGAACACTTCACCCATAGCGGGTATGCAATTACAATGTAAATTCAAAGTTACAATTTGCTTAGGTAATTAATTGATAACCTAGGTATAAAATTAAAATAAGAAAGTACACTGTGAGACAGAAGTAGGTACACAAAATGTATATTATAATCAAAAATTCTTTCAAGGTGTAAAATACATTCTTTAATAGAAATAGTTTTAGCTTGTTTTTAAATTTAATGGAATCTAAAGCTTTCAACTCTACGTATGAGTAGGTATTCTATTCGTGTATCTACTCGGAATAGATAGGTAGGTATAATATACGCCAAACCTCCACACTTGTCAGATCTAAATGTAAGGCTGCATCTACACCAGAGTGGCAACAGTCAGCAGCGGAGCGTCTGAAAATTTCACTGACACACCCTCTTAGCAAATGCGTATTGCGTTGTATCATTTAAACTGAGCGGACGCGACAGTGGATGGTGTCCCATTTAAAAGTAGGTATGACAATTTATCAGAACATCAAAAATAGGGATTACATCCCTGTGCAAGGTAAAATAAAATGTGTAAAAAAGAGGTAAATTTATTACCAGTATGCAAATCTAAAATTCCTAGTGTAATTGATTATGCGTTTGCATATTTCTCGCACGCTTACTTATTTTTACGCGAAAAAAGTTGTTCAAAATTGCGAATTTTAGAAATTCACGCAAAAATAAAAACGCTAGCGAAAAGTATGTAAATGCATATATATCAAAGACAGAATGGTAAAATAGTGAGTTGCAGGACGGAGTTAAACAGAAGAAAGTTTATATTTATTTAGTTTACTGCGTGAACGCAACGAATCCGAGGGGCGCGGGAGTTATGTCAATCGGTAGCCTGGCTCTTGGGAATAGTTGGGAATTCAGTCGCCATGGAGCGTTTCTCAGGAGCAGACCGCGCGTTGTGCGTGCGAGAGTTTTACAAAAACGGTGATTCGGTGACTGTAGCGCGTAGGAGATTCTGCAGTATTCGAGGTTTTCGCCACTCAAATGATGCGCCAAGCATTCCTATTATTCGAAAATGGGTCAAAAAGTTTGAAGAGACCGGTACAACGCTGGAAAAACCAAAATCCGGGCGACCAAGATCATCAAGAACGGTAGAAAACGTGGAGAGTTTTAATCAGTCTGTTCGTGATGACCCGAACCTTTCAATTCGGAAGCGAGCAAGTGCTTTAATGTGCATAGATCATCATTACATCGCATTTCGCACAAACATCTAAAGCTGCACCCCTACAAAATTCAATTGGTGCAAGAATGCAAGAACTAAAGCCCCAAGATGCCAGTCAGAGGCTTGATTTTGTAAATCAGGCAATTGAGCGCTTTTCAACGTTTACCAACATTTTAAAGCTCTTAATGGACACGTAAATAAGCAGAATTGCCGCTACTGAAGTGTAACGAATCGGAAACGCAAGCATCAGAAACCCCTTCATTCGCCTAAAGTGACCGTATGGGCAGCGATGTCGGCGCGAGGAATCATCGGCCCTTACTTTTTTGACGACGAAAGGGGGCGTGCAATTACAATGAATTCAGAGCATTATGTGGAGATCTTAGACGACTTCTTGGTGCCTGAACTGCAAAACATTCCTGGCTATAACCAAAGAACATGGTTCCAGCAAGACGGAGCAAGGTCACACACGTCCAATACATCTCTGCCACGAGTTCGTGTAATTTTCTCGGGCAAATTGGTCTCCAGGAGAGGTGACATAAATTGGCCTACACGCAGTCCTGATTTAACCCCTATGGACTTTTTCCTATTGGGTTCTCTTAAATCTAAAGTTTACGCCAATAAACCGACTTCCCTGGCGCGTTTGAAAGAAAATATCCGTCACCAAATGGCAGCCATCACTGAGTCCACCTGCCGAGCCGTCATAAGTAATTTTACTGTTCGATTAAATGAGTGCCGCGAACGCGAGGGTCTACATTTGGACGATATTATTTTTAAGCAATGAATTCCCAAATTGTGTATTTTAATCAACAATAAATATTTTTTCGATACACGGCTTAATTTTTTTTTTGATCGATCGACTAAATATAAACTTTCTTTTGAGACACCTTGTATTTCAAGAAATGGCAGCGAAGTAGTCTTTGGATAAGGAGGTATATCAACTTGGGTACAAACTATCGACCGAGCTAATGACGGTCGCAAAGGGCGCGATCGGCTCAGTTGGCTCCGCTCTACCATACGCTAGATACGATGGAGATTTAAAAGCTCCTACAAGCTGGCAAAGTCGCGAAGTCGAGCAGACTTAAGTGAGATGAAGTATGTAGCATAAGGCCCAGACTGCGTGTTGGTCACAAGTGCAAACTTCAGATTTCTGCAATCCATATGATAAGGACGCGGTGGATAAGCCTCTACCTGTGCGGAAAAGAAAAAATGTTCTATGCAGGATGTTCAATACGGCTTCCGCCCCAGACTGCAGTACAAGAACCAATGTTCAGGGTTCCTTCAGGAGGCTTATTTCGTTAGGAATCAGCCTCTGCATTTTGGGTTCATCGATCTACAGAAGGCCTTTATCAGTGTCCTCGGGAAGAAGTCTTGTGGGCTTAGAGACCTAAGTCTCTGCCAGAGTCGATTGGTATTATTCTCTCTTTGTCTTGGTATTAGTCTTTCTTTTGCATTGGGCTTGATATCAATTGAGTTTCCGAACACCCATCCTCCATGGTTTGAGGAATTCGCTGATAACATCGTACCGGTGAGCAGGCTTAAGGGCTTTGACAGGACTTTGAGCCAGGCTATTATTTCTTTATCAGGAGCTCATCTTAAAATCCATCAAGCCCATAGGGCTGCAGCTCTATACAATATCGACATGGAAATTATTACCCTCCTTCTGTGAATTTTAGTAAAATATACAAAGAAACCACTGAAAAATTAGTACAAACGATGTAGTACAAAGTAAAAACATAATAAAATTATAATAATATAATCTTTATTTCAGGAAATTATGTAAACTAGGTATAATAACTAAGTATACATACATATATTGTTAGTAGTCAACTTAACAGAAAGGGTTAGTTGTGCTTAAATTATAATTTTTTGATTTTTATCTTCTTGCGGGCCCAGTTCTGATGGAATGGTTATCACTGGATATAAAGAAATGGAACTTTTTTTATGGCATGGGGCAGGCGCTAGCTGACTTTCGCACCCCGGCGATATTTGTTAAATAAATATCAATAAATAATTTAAATATAATATCTACATGCGTTGTGAACTCTGCTTTGATCTAGATTGGCTTACATTAATGTTGGGGTTGGGACCGTACATTGCGCTACCGTCAAACTTATTAATGGCTCTGTGGCGAGATCAAACAAGTAAATTGATTGGAGGCCATTTTGTAAGGAAAACAGTTGTGTCCTTTATTAATGTTTTATCAGGTGGATTTAACAATGTAATCTTAATTAGAGAACATGATAGGGTTTTATATATATAAATACAAATCAGTTTATTGAAAAAATCTAATTAATACATATTATGTTGTTACACGTTTGCAGAACATCAAATAGTGTTACAGATATAACAACCTACATACCTTATATGGATAACTATGGTTTCTTTAAGTCACTAGTGACCGATGTCGCTTCCGCTAAAGTAGGTGATGCAGTGGTCAGTATTAAAAATATGACCCCAATAGCTGAATTTCTGTTATTCATCAATTTGCTTTTCACGGCTTCTACAAACCTGCCAACAGCCAGCCAAATTACAGGCATGAGGCATTTCATCTTAGTCCTCACAGTGGCATTTGTGTTACCTGCAACCTAAATGTATGAATTGTAGATGTTATGGGTGACAGTTACCACTTACCATCAGGTGGGCGTCTGCTCGTTTGTCACTGAGTAGAATAAATTAAAACCTACATAATCACTTAGTTCATTGGTGAAAGCGTTCACCACAGGAACCAATCTGTAATCGGATATCACACATAATTAAACATCAGAGAATTGATAATAGTTGGTAACATTTACGAGTATACCTAACCACATCAATACATACCTAAGTACGTCGAATATAATATTCATGAGGTGTCGATTTGTCGAGTACTCTGGTGTCTAAGACTACCGCTGTTTCACTATTTGGTTTCACTTGACTACACTGACAAACTGACACTTCCGGCAACATACTACTATTGACAATTGACATAGAGAAACTATGTAAGTGAACCTAATTCCTAATTATGATACCTAAGATTAGGTAAGCGATCTTAATTTATATATATTATATATTATATCTGAATTTTAACAACTTTGCCATTTTGCCATCACTTTCCGATAGATTGGCCCACGATATGTTAAATATTTGTCATTTATTTTATTTTATTTCATACACTGCAATTAATTAAGATCAGTATTAGTTGGATACAGTGAAAATTGCTCAGATGTCAGTCCTAAATTTTGTAGGCTTTGGATTAAATACAAGGTGTCTCAAAAGAAAGTTTATATTTAGTCGATCGATTAAAAAAACAGTAAGCCGTGTATCGAAAAAATGTTTATTGATTATTAAAATACACAATTTTGGAATTAATTTCTTAAAAATAATATCGTCCTAATTTAGACCCTCGCGTTCGCGGCACTCATTTAATCGAACAGTAAAATTACTTATGACGGCTCGGCAGGTGGACTCAGTGATGGCTGCCATTTCGTGACGGATATTTTCTGTCAAACGCGCCACGGAAGTCGGTTTATTGGCGTAAACTTTAGATTTAAGAGAACCCCATAGGAAAAAGTCCATAGGGGTTAAATCAGGACTGCGTGGAGGCCAATTTATGTCACCTCTCCGGGAGATCAATTTGCCCGAGAAAATTTCACGAACTCGTGGTAGAGATGTATTGGACGTGTGTGACGTTGTTCCGTCCTGCTGGAACCATGTTCTTTAGTTATAGCCAGGAAAGTTTTGCAGTTCAGGCACCAAGAAGTCGTCTAACATCTCCACATAACAGAATTCACTGTAATTGCACGCCCCCTTTCGTCTTCAAAAAAGTAAGGGCCGATAACTCCTCGCGCCGACAACGCTGCCCATACGGTCACTTTAGGCGAAAGAAAGGGTTTCTGATGCTTGCGTTTCGGATTTGTTGCACTCCAGTAGAAGCAATTCTGCTTATTTACGTGTCCATTAAGATGAAAATGAGCTTCATCCGAAAACAAAATGTTGGTAAACTTTGAAAAGCGCTCAATTGCCTGATTTACGAAGTCAAGCCTCTGACTAGCATCTTGGGGCTTTAATTCTTGCACCAATTGAATTTTGTAGGGTTGCAGCTTTTGATCTTTGTGCAAAATGCGGTGTAATGATGATCTATGCACATTTACAGCACTTGCGCGCTTCTGAATTGAATAGTTCGGGTCATCACGAACAGAATGAATTAACACTCTCCACGTTTTCTACCGTTCTTGGTGATCTTGGTCGTCCGGATTTTGGATTTTCCAGCGTTGTACCGGTCTTTTCAAACTTTTTGACCCATTTTCGAATAAGAGGAATGCTCGGCGCATCATTTGAGTGGCGAAAACCTCGAATATCTAACCTCGATATGGCGAATCTGTGTAAGAATGGACAATTTGGTAGAGGGTGACTAAATCAATAAATCATAATCTAGCCAGAGTGAACGACCGATTTTGCCAGTGTCCGCTTCTCTATTGTCCCTCCTCCAATTATTCTGGTCTTCAGCATCCTCACATCAAAAGCCGACCTTAGTGGTTTAGTTAGTTAACATGCCAGTCGCCACACAGAGCTCCCGGGTTCGATTCCCGGCCGTGTAGAAATTGCAATGATTAATTTTAATTTGTCTTACGGGTCTATATACGGGTAATAAGTATGTAGTTTAAAAAAAAGTTAGTCCTCAATTTTAGTTAAACCCTATTTCCCGGAAAAAAAACCTTTAGTAAATTTCAGACCAGGGCCGGGGGCCCGCTCCGCCAAAGATACAAATGAATCAAGTGAGACAATCCGTTTTCATTCCCCTTTCGCTTAGAGATAATTAACATTTTAAAAGAAAAAACTACAACTTAGGGCGCACTCACTCATTACTTCATTGAAATTGTGTAAAAAATGCACCAATGGCAAAAATGAGAAAAATCTTGATCTAATGTACAACATTTTCAGTACTATCGGTGAGGTCATAAGACTTAAGAAACTCCTTACTCCGTTCATTATTCAACGGGTCAGATCGACCTGGCTCATAATAAAATAGTTTTGGCCCACATGCCCTCACGATCTTGACGAATTTGACTGTTTTTAAGTTTTCACTACACATATTATCGGGTCCACCCCGGCTTTTAAGGAGTCTCTTGTCATACAAACTACCAACATAAAACATGAACAGACAAAGTGATACCACTTTGTCTATTGGTGTAAACCGCATGAAAATCCGTTCAGTAGTTTCTGAGTTTATCGCGAACAGGCAGACAGACTCGGTGTGGAACTCTGTTTCATAACAATATTTTTATTATTAAGGTGATTCGACGCTCATACTAAATTTCTTTCGATATTCTTTCATTCGTTTGAGTGTTTAGTGATTGTGTTATGATTTCTGCTCTTAGTAAATGTATTCAATGGTGCTCAAAATGGGTTTCTTTTCAAAAGCAGTTAAATCGGAAAAAGCACAAGTCGCCGCTAGATGTGATTTCATTATTTTTCTTTTCCATTGCTTTGTTTTACAATCTTAACATGTGGAAATCTATTTCGTGCACAATTGGACACATTTTCTAATGGCCAATTATAAAAACTTACATTAAAAATATGAAACCCTTGAAGGAATGTCGATCAAACGTTACATAAAATTTGTATGAAAATCGTACCGCCTTAACACGCGAATGGCTTGGATTTAAGTTACTCATTAGCATCCCTTGTAGTTGGGGGTACTAACTAGGGGGGCCCCCAGACAGTTATTGCGACGGGGCCCCTGGTGGGCTACGCCACTGAACTTAGGTCACCTAGGTAGAGCACGGACCCAAACACAATTTTAGAAATTACGGTCTTGGTTACTGTCATTGTACTAAATTACCCGAAAAATAGTGGTAAGCAAATGTAATCCATCACCGAGATCGTAAGGATTATTATTAGTCCACTGTTGGACTCGTTTGAGCCTCACTTTATCAAATAAACACAATCAACATTACAGTGCATCTACCAGGAGAGCATAAGAGGCCAAATAAGTACGATCCCTAACACGCGGAAAATTAAGGCGTCGGCCCCGCCACGAGGCCCTTGGGGAATCCGCGTGCAGTTTTGGCAGTGTGCGTGTCGCACACTCGGGTGTGCCGTGTACCCGTTTGAACCGACGCACAGTGTGACGAATGTATGGGAGAAACGTTTAAAAATCATAAGTTGATTGTAAGGGCATATTATTATTTGTAAGTTTGTGTATAGCCTTTCTATAACTATTTTGATATTCTGAGTTACAAACAAAGAAAAAAAAATCAATGCAAATTAAAATATATATTTTTTTAAAACAAAAAAAATATTATTCACTATCTGATGAAGTTGTTTAGTTCGATGAACTACCTAACAACGATTTGTCAAAATTTTCTTTATTCTCATCGGTCTCAATATAGGCCTCGATCTCTTTATTAAATTTCCTATTGTTAGAAGTGAATTTCCGATACTTAGCAATACCCGGATCAGACGTTAATAAAAGTCTCATCATGATGTCCTTGTTGGTATTCAATCTAGAAGTTTTGCGAGTGTGATGTTCACGTATACGTATAAAATCTTTATGTCTGCACTCCAAAGCCTCTTCTGATAAAATACCGATAGGCACAAAAAATGATGCAATGATAGCAGGGCCATGAATGAGTATTTTATTTATGTGATCGGGACACTGATGCAAACCATATACATCCTGTATATGACAAATTATCACGTCTAATTTATCTTTACTGGCGATATTCTTGATTTTTTCAAAACATTATTTATATATTACTTTTGATTTACTACCTAAAAAAAAATAACTGTTATTTGGGCAACATTCGGCAAATAAAACTAATCTAATATAAATTTGCAATAATACGTCTACACGTATAAAAAATAGTAGAAAGATATAATGAGATGATTTTTTTAAAAGCTTCGATAAAGTTGAAAATATATATTTTTCGACCTTATGGTTTTGAATTATCTATACTCACCCATAATAATAGATTATTTAGCAAATAACTAGATCTAGATACAGAGCAATAATTCAACAATGATAATTTAATGCGAAACTTGTTACAATATAAGCAAAACAATGCACAGTAACTAATGTCTAACAGCGAATTTATTTGACGTTCCGTAAATGATTTAAAAGTTGGTACTTTGGAACGATATTCTTTATACCTACCCTAAAAGTAATTTAATTAGGTTTTGCCATTAGATAGTCTGGTTTCTGCTTAATGATAAAGCATACTCAAAACATGTGTAATAGATAATGTATGTTTATATTTTTGTGTATGGGGCGTCACACTGTGCGACGCTGGCGCCGACCGACGGCGCGACTTCTTGTGTTACAATTTACCTATTTTCGAATCGTGTTCGTTTATTCGTCTTTTAGCTTTTCGCGTGATCGGTGTGATTGTTTGTTGCGTTGTATGTATAGGAAACCTAAGTATTGAGAAGATAACTGTGATAAGACTGTTAACGATATGAATGAATAAATGATTTATTGCTTCAGGTACCTCAGGTACATTAGTGTAGTCTTGTTTGTGTACAATGTTCAACAGTTTAAGTATTGTGATAATCATTATTCTGTGCATAAGTGCAACCAAGCAGTAGACCAAAGACCATGTTACCTATCTACTTACGTATTGCATAGCAACCAGTGAAGTATGGTTAACAGCGCAGGCACCTGACACTGTTTGTTTTAATAAAATAACCTTTAAAAGGTACGTACCTAAATGCTTTAAAGGTCTAGGTTCTAGCTAGACTAGGAGACGCTACTTACCACCTAATCGTGACGTTGGAAGCGCAACCGTCGCCGTCGGTTCTTTTCCGACGGGAAATAGGTAGAAAAGACAGAGCTTTTATCTTTTCATAAAAACATGTAGATATTTAGTGGAACCTGCCTGTAATGTGTTTCACCAAATCGAGACTCGACTCATAAGTGGTTCCCTACGCTACGTAGGTACTTAGATGAGGAACCCGTGTTAGTAGGTACCTAGTATTTTGTCAATTGAACTAAAGCCGTTTCAGTTTAGTTGATATCTATTAAGTAGGTAGGTAGCTGACTATTTTTATTTTTATTTAGTTGAAGTACCTAGGTACCTACCTGCGGCAGTCCACACCACGGCTCCGGCTGTCTCCCAGACTGATTAACATTTTATTTTGTTTTTTATTTACTTACCTTACTAACCTAACCTAACCTAACCTACATAGATACTGTTTTTAGGCCTTTAGTTAATAACTAAGTATTATGAATTTAATTCTTATTTTACCTTTGTTGTGCTGGGGTGGTTTGCCCTGTTACTCCTGTTAGGTACCTAGTAGAAATCATCTGGGTCTTAATGACCTGGTTTTGCTCTCGCGCACAAGGGTCTGGGGTCCGCCTTGACCATGATCCAGGCTTTCGCATTTCAGGTAATTACAGTGGAGCGACTGCCATCTGACAGTCCCGAGTTCTGCCTGACCCTGCTACCAGGGGAACTTTATTGCCTGACCAGATTGGATCATGGTTGGACATTCAGTCGCCTAAATGTGCAGGTTTCATCACGATGTTTACCGTCACCGTAAGAGCATCGGTTAGTATTCAACTTATGTAAGTACATAAGTCAGAAAAGAGTCACTGGTACGTGGCGGCAGTGGGATTCGAACCCGGTACCTCTCGCGTACGGGTCGGATACCGTAACCTTAGGCCACCGACGCTCCGACTATTTAAGCACACCTACCTATTGAAAATAATTAGTGTAGGTAAGTTCCTAGTTGATTTGGTAGAGCTTATTCATGTGGATAAGTAGGTAACATTTAGTTCGACGCCTGGTAGTAAGATGTAGGAGGTTCGTTTGTTTTGATATGGATGGCATGAGGTTATTAAACTCCTCCTTATGGTGTGTACACACTCAACGTACGCCAACGAAGTGCTGTCGGCCGAATTCGCCGTGGACTTCTAAGGTCCAATACTTACATTTCGTGTTCAAGCAAGTAGCTTTGCAAGCTTTGAGAGTTTTGACCGATTCGGGCTCGTATTCGCACGTTTGTTCGTTGACCTTCGGTATTCGCCCAAACTGCGTTTAGTCGATTGCTTCTATCCGTTTGATGTTGCCGCCACGCTGCGCTGCGGATCGCCGGCGGCACACGCCAACAGACAATCGTTGGCCGAAACCAGTGTGTGTGTACGTAGTATGTATTAGCTCCTGGTAGTAGGCTTAAGGAGGTTGCTCTATTTTCATAGGGGTCGCACGAGGTTATTAAACTGCTCCTTGTAGGAGCATGAACTTGAAATAGAGCTGCGCTTCAACGTAGTCGATATGGTTATTATTCTTTAAAAACGAAGGTTTTTTTATGAAAATTAAAATTCAATGTCCGGATAATATGAAGTCGCCAGTGTACTCTTTGCAAGCTATACTTTAACACCCTTTTGGCTTTATACATGTATTACGTAACACCCTGTATAAGTAGTCTGATACCCATAACACAAGCTTTGCTTACTTTGGGGATAGATGGCGCTTTTGAATTTGTCCAAGTATATTTATTTATTTATTATAAAGCCTTTGGCTCGCATCCGACTAAGGGGTATTATTCCATAGCTTCATGGGCCTCACCGGGAACTCTTTCCGTATACCGGTTATGATATGGTATGACGTATTGAAGAGAAGAATTCGAAAGGGTACATCATAACACTCATATCGTGAAGCCCATTTTTAGCAGCATGTCTTACAGGCTGAAGGGAAAGAAAATGATCAGTATACAACAAATTAGTGACACAATCAAACGGAGTTGGATTCAGTCTTGCGCTATCCGTGGCCGCGTTACAACTGAATTATTTATTGCTAAGTTATATGCAGCACATAATAACTATGTTTGACACACTATGGTAATTTCTGATAGATAGATAGATAAACACTTTATTGCTCATAAAACATAACATTAAAAAAAAGGCGAGATAATTACATACAGAGCAATTTCCGGATAGTTACAGGATTTCAAAAACCCATACATAGGGTTTTAGGAAGCCCTGCCCACGTACTCTTCTGGTGGACCGGGCATCCTGCAGTCAATTGCTGGTGAAGGAATGTGTACATAGGTAAGTGACGTCGAAACTTGTAGCACGCGGAATACGTGCTATAATTTTACTACGGTGATTCAAAGACTTTTATCTTCTTTCGCACTAACGTGACAGCATTTCTCTCGGATAAATCGCCAGATTTGACGCCAACGTAAAAATGAATGACCCTCTAATGGGGCTGGTTCAGTGCAGAAATTTTTCATTAGCTAACGAAGTGCGCACTGGCACGGCGGCGGGCGCATTGTGCAACTTTAATCCGCTGACTGGCCGGATTCGGCTATCGGGTTGCGGATATTAGCCTTTTCATGGGGAATGCCGGTTTAAGGAAAGATTTAATTGATAAACTAGATTGGGGTTAGTGGTTTGCTGTTGGCAACGTGGATAGAGATATTGGTACCTAAGTTACCTATACGTCTTAAAAATAGGTAACTGATATTTATTCAATTCAATTTAAATCATTTATTTCAGAATAATTATTCCAAAATTTGTTAGTAAATGAATAATATTACCTATGCTATGTTAGTAGATAATTTTCTGATGTCATAAGATTCACTTTCATAAAATTATATAAAATTCGAATTACTCATTTCACACTTATTCTGATGTCAAGTGAAAAAATAGTAAAAATACCATGTCAAAATAAATGTCAAATAAGCAATTAAATGTCAACCCTTCATCTACTAGCAGTGATGTCCAGTGGCTGGCCATGGGGCATTCGTACCTATTCTCAAACGCCCTCAGGATGGTGTTGGTGCCGCCGCACACCCTGCCCATAAGGGAAGCAACTTTTTTCCTCATGATAGCGGGAAACCCGTCAGTGCCGCGCCGCGGCAAACATGGTGGAACCACTACAGAAGCGCGGCAGCCCCAACAGCATTCTGAACGCGTTATTATACTGGGCTCGTAGCGCGCTGTATGTCTTCCGCGTATATCTCACCCACAGGCTGCTCGTATAAAATGATTGACAGTACGCCTTAAACAGGGTGATTTTTAGGCTGAGCCCGCGAATCAGGTAGTCCATGTACAGGTTGAAGAGCTTCGGAGACGTCAGCCCCCCCTGCCTCACGCCGCACTCCAGCCTGTACTCATCCGAGCGCTTCTCCGCCCACCGTACATCATTTACCTGGTTCTTATACCAAAACCTAAATATACCTATAAGCTCAGGCGGAAGATGTATCCTCTCCAACTTGTTCCACAAAACCGGATAAGACACCAAATCGAAGGCCTTCGAGAGATCTAAAAAGCACGCGTACACTGGCGTGCTACGGTCTGTATAGTATCTGACGGTGCGCTTGAGGGCCATGATAACACTTTCAGTGGACAATCTAGACATAAAACTAAACTGAGCGTCATGGACGTTCATGCACTTATCCAGATGCTTATCAAGCACACCATCCAGCACCACGGCAATGACAGTAGCCAACGATATGGGTCTATAGTTAGTTTTATCAGATACATCTCCTGACCTGTTCTTAACAATAGGCACCACAATTGTCTTCATCAAATCCGGGGGTAAGTACGAGTGCCGCAGGCACAGATCAAAAAGCAGTGCCAGTACTCGATGTAAGTGAGCCCCCGCGTGTCTGAGGTGCTCAACACTAAGCCCATCGTGCCCTGGAGACTTTTCCCTGGACATCTGTGGTTAGGTTCACGTTGGCTTCGGGCTCACCTACCCCCTCAACATTCACGGGCAGTCTAGGCCTATCGTTCAACTTTCCTACGCCTGGCCAAAATTTATCAAAGCGATTTTTACAATGGCTTGTTGCTAACATATTCATTTTTATTTGATCTGCATTTTTAATACACCAACATAACTGAGATTTAAACTGCCTTCTACTATAACACATTTTGTTATAATACTCCCCATATCTTGGCCTGCCATACAGAGACCACATCTCAAAGTCACGCCTAGCCTGCCCGTGAGCATCCCTGACGTGCTTATTTCACCCCGTTACATAACGTTTTCTCGTTTTAGAGTATTTACAACGTGTACCTGTCATCACTGCCGCCTCAGATAACATTTTAACAATATCAAGATACATATTATTAATAATAGATAGATGGTCAATATTTTTACACATACAGTCACAACAATTAGTACATTACACAGGAAAATCGATCAAACTTAATTCTTTATGACAAATATTTTTAAAATTATTACACTGAATATTATCCCTCTACCCCCATACTATATTATTTTGTACTGTGCTATAAGTTTCGCGTAGTTTACATTTTAAAATACTGCGCTCAATATGCAATGAAAAGATAGACAAATCAGATGAATAAACATCATAAGACACATGCACATCTCTGTCTGTCTCCCACGCAGACTTAGTGACAAGGCAGTGATCCAATCATCGTTTGTAACCATGTGCTTCGCTTATGAACGTAAAGGTATCCGAATCACAGCCCAGCCCCTTCAAATCAGCGCAGTGCCAGCTTTGCTCTTAACAAAAGGATAAGAGTTCCATGCCAAACAGATCCGGTCCAGGGTGGGCGTTAAAATCGCCCAAAACGTAAACACATTCCTCCCCTGCACTTTCGATAATAGCACTGATCACACTCATGCAGTCCGTGAAAAGAGGTAAGTTCTCTGTAGTGTCCGTAGGCATATATACACTCATCACTATGAAAGACCTTTCACTGGAGCACACTTTATTAGCACATAGCCTCTCGTTTTCACACTGCATAACGGTGACACGCCCGCCGCGCTGAACTCCTCGGCCATGTCCTCCAGCAGCGGGATGTCGTGAGGCAACAGCCAAGTCTCCTGCAGTGCTATTATGTCAGCTTCTTTGCACATTCTTCGCACACTTTCCATAGAAGTCTTCACATTCTTACAATTCAAAGTGATGAGTTTTAAATTAGTTTTATCCATCACTGTTTCTTGTAGTTGCTGGTTTCACTCACCTCACAAAAGTTAATAAAATGTCTGAACTTAATTCCCGGTGGCCACAGCTTTTCATCAAGAAAGAGGGCTAATTTTGTAAGAAGCATATCCTTTTTCTCATACGCAGCCTGTATAAGGAAACCCCGACCCCAGTTTTAGTGTAGATGTAGGATTTTACATCATCCTACGTAGTTTGTTTATCCACATTATAGACAAGCAAGGGCACTTTAGGTTCCGCTGCTCTAAACTTTCCTAGCTGGTTGATAGTCGCTTTGCCTGATTTTCCTACAAAACGGTTACTTATTATTTACCTAAAATAAACATTGCAAGAAGAGAAGGCAAATTCAGTTTCCAGATACCTACAGAAAACTACCCTGTCTTATTCGAGTACGCCGTGGATGTATAGGTTTTTTATGTTGGAAATAAGTTTTTATCTATAGGTACATAGTATGAATTAAAGTCGCTTTCCGCGTCTGTCTGTCTGTATTTCCGCTAACTCCTCCTAAACTACGTAACGAATTTTGATGCGAATTTCACCATCAGTTAAATAATTTCTTCCGAAAGGTATAATGTGTACATATAATGTATGTAATGTAATGTAATATTGCCGGAAAACCCGTGCAAAGTCAGGCGTGTTACTAGTTACAAATAAAGCGCTTTGTAATGGATTAATTGCGATTTTTAAACCACCCCACGTCAAAAATAGTATAGGTTTTTATTCATGAAAAAACATAGCACGACAAAAAAATAACAAAGACCAAAGAGTTTGGTATAGACTAAGCATTGGGACTTGACACTCGGATAGCTCGAACGCTGATTTCTGGTCTCTGGTGGCTACGCACGAGGTTTCTCTGTGTTACTCTATTTTCATGTACATGCATTAAACATATAAACCTTCTGGAAAAAAATCTCTAAATGATAGTAAAAACCGCATAAAAATTCGATGCGTAGTTCAAAAGATCTTGTGCATACAGAGGGACAGACGGAGCGACTTTGTTTTTTATAGTACTAGTGTTTTTTAAACATTAGAAAATAGGTACGCAAATTGATAAAATCTATGTTCCAGATGGTGATAATGAAATCCAGCCGCCGCCCGCATACTCAATGACCCACACCGCTTGCATATTGAAGAGGCAAATGTGCAAGCAAGAAAATGGCGCTTAGGATCTGTTTTCAAGCTATCGATAGAATACTAGGTAGCATATTTATACATGGACACAGAATCATCGTCATCATATCAGCCGGAAGACGCCCACTGCTGGGCATCGGCCTCCCCCAGAGATCTCCACAAAGGCCGATTTTGTGCCTTTCGCATCCAGCTGATACCTGCGATCTTTACCAGATCGTCGGTCCACCTAGTTGTAGGCCTACCCACACTGCGTCTTCCGGAATATCTATACCTAAACATTCATAGGCTGCGATGACTGCTTACTATCAGGCAGGCCTTAGTAATATAGTTTGGAACCTTAGTAATATAAAAAAATTATTAAATATGGTTATAAAATACGTTACCTATTTATTTTGGCATAATCTCACTCTTTTTTTAATAACTCACTCTCTAAGGACGTAATTCTAAACTAGCAAACTCAAAGCAATAGCAAAACTAAAATCCAAGTGAGACTTAGGTACGTGAGATCCGTAGATGCAACTATCGGATTAACAAAGTAACTCCCTAGGACAGAAGCAGCGCAGCTACAGTGCAGGTAGGTAAGAAGCAGGCTTTAGGTGCGACAAAGTTTTTACATCCGAATGTTTAATTTTTTTTTTATGTTTGTACAATTTCAAACAGCGCCATCTAGCCAGAAAGTATGCAAAGCTGGTGTTAACGGTGTTAGATAACTGATAAACTACTTAATTTTATTTTTTCTAAATACGACCTAATATACCCAGACCCGTTTAGAAAATAAAATTCATCATTTAAATTTCTGCCCCGCCGGGAATTGAACCGACCTTTGCATGGCAGACCGGCATGTAAACCAACTGAACTACGCAGGTTGTCATAAACAATGATTACAATATAAACTATATTATTAACAATATTATAATTCGGCTGTTGGAAAGCTTTGCCATAATGGCAGACAGTATACCTACCTGACGCTCCTGCTAAGCGATACAATTAATGAGCTAACTACATTTGTAACTTTGTTATGTGTTTATAGTATCACAAAGCCCTCTTTCGCACGCACACTATGACAGGTAACTACGGAACCCTACACTGCACGTGGCACGACACGTCTTGGCCGGTTATTGTATGTAAAATACGACATAAAAATTCAATATTTCTTACTGAGTATTTCGGATACAATGTAGTACGTTTCACACACTTGATATTCTTCATGAAGATTGGTAACCCTAAAACACTGTCTTTACTGCCGAAATTTGAGCCACCCAATTCCATCATACAAAGTAGAGTGGGAGCACACTTGTGAACGAATGCGAAAGTTGTATGTGTGTGTTTGTTACCTTTACGCTTAGAGGGATGAACGGATTTGAATGAAATTTTGTAGGTACCTAGATTAGGGTCTGGAATAAGATAAGCTACTCCCATCCCCCTTTTCTGGGCGCAATATAACGTGTAGTCCACGAGGGCCTAGTAGATAATAACTCCTAGGGCTCTATTTTTGAACCGCTCGGATCCACGCTAGCAATCTTGTACGCTACTCGCGTACCGTTTGACACTAGTGGTAAGTTGCTAGAAATAGAAAGGACAAACACAAGAAGGCGAGCGCTCGTGTGGATGCGAGCGGTTCAAAAATAGAGCCCCGGGAGGTGACGTCATAAGGCAGTTATCCAACTAAAAGCGGGTTAGCTTTCTTGATACTTTATGTTTCGCTCTTTTCAAACTGAGAACGTATATTAAGGTGATTGTTTGTTCTAGAGAACGTACGGTAGGTAACGAATTGTTTGAGGCTTTCTAAGTTGAATTATGAAACACAATTTCATGTAACAACTTTACTTCAAGTTTGTTAGTGTATGTTGGTTTGAGTCGAAAGAAAAAGTTAGCGATTGTTATTTGCTTCGTCCGTTTTTTTACTTTATTTTTCCGCCTATGTTACACAAAAATGCGGTACCGATTTGTCAATTAACTTTATAACCGGATTTTAGGCGGACGAAGGCGCGGGCAAAAGCTAGTATTGCATAAGGGCATATTATTTTCAGCTTCAGGTCACCGAGCCACGGTTTTTTTAAAAATATCGTCTAGAATATCAGACCGTCTGCTTCAGTTTCAGGGGTTCAGACCCATAAAAAAATATTAAATCTAATCTGAAAACTTAATGGTGGTGCTAATGTTATCA
This sequence comes from Blastobasis adustella, assembly GCA_907269095.1. Taxonomy (NCBI): domain Eukaryota; kingdom Metazoa; phylum Arthropoda; class Insecta; order Lepidoptera; family Blastobasidae; genus Blastobasis; species Blastobasis adustella. The sequence goes on from OU026130.1 coordinate 12,725,149, forward strand.
TAGGTACCTACCAATAAAAACCTAACCCCAATTTGAAAACTACCCTACAAATAATTTAAAAATCTACACCGAACATTGTCCGGCACACGCTTGACCATCCCTTTTGTCTCAGCGGCCCTCAACTACGCAATTCCCCAGATATTCCCATTCAAACTTCACGGTTCGTTTATGTCATACCCTATATTTGCCACATAAGGGCCGTATTGAATTATTCAAAGAAGGCACTCGACCTTTTTTATGTAGTAACAACTGACAAAATAGTGTTTCAACGTGAAAATCACACGTGAGTGCACATCTTTCGTAGCAGCGAGGAGTTTGTCGGACCAGAGTTTTTTATGACTACCCGCCGCTGGTTTCTTTTACAGCTTCACACAAGTCTTGTAAAAAACTATTTTACTACAAGTTTATAGTGTTTTGAATAATCTTCTCAGATTACGTTCGTCGAACTTGTTTACGGGGTAGCCGTGTCCTTATTTAATGTTTGATAAACTTATGTTTGCGTAGGTACCTTTAGTTAAATAGAATAGAGAGCTTCCGTTTTTCATTGTACCACGGAATTAGGCCTTTAGAGAATTAAAAAATTAAAAATCGAACTGAGCATAAGTGACTACTTAGGTTCCTATCATTATATTTAGACAGTAAGTACAATAATAAAGATGATAGGTGAAAATATTTTTTTGCCAGCACACGTTTGTGGTAAAACCTTTAAAAGCGCTGTTGACAGTACTATCTCTACTTCATTTTATTTCCCTCCATTCGCAAGTTCGCAAGAAATAGGTACAGTAGCCTACTCCGGCGGAGTCGCTCCCTCTTTATCTACCCAACTGAAAGAGTAAAGATTGATACTCATCTATCAATTTCGTAGTAGCTGTCTATTTGGTTTCATCAGATTAAAGTTAATTAGGTTTCAACGTAGTAAAGACCTACCATTCTATTGAACCTTATACATTATAACAATACTAGGCACTATTGTTACAAATTCTACGAAATAAGACGCCATAAAACATCTAACGCTCGATGCTGCGTCAGAATAAGCCGGTAGTTGCAAGAAAGGATCAGCTAAGTCCTGAGTGCAGTATGTTAGGAAACGATCCAGGAAGTTTGCTCAACTCGAGTTTGCCAGTAAATGCAAGTTTGCAGCGCAAACGTTTGCTCTCTTGGCGCCTCTGTTTGCTCGCTGAAACGTTGGAAAATTTGTGTTCAATTGAAATTGGACCATGACGAAATCTATGTGCTTGTGTATTTATACCGGATTTATAAACAACAGTAAAACATTTGAGAATATTTACTTAACTGCATTAGGTAAAACCACAGCAAACAAAAGCAGATTAAAACCATTTTGTAATTAAGGTATATTATTATTACTATTATTTAATCTTGAATTTATTGTACTGAATACCCTATTGGTACTGGTAAATAATTGGCACCCACGGTCCAAAGCCAAGTGAGTGTCATGTTTAATTATTAAATCAAAGTTTGCATGTTGTCGGGTAAGTTTATTGGCCTGGGTAAAAGCTTCCAGCGATTGGACGCCATATTGTAAAAACTTTTGCACAATTTGTGTTCAGGATAGCTGCTATTTGGAGCATGGAATACGTGAAAGTGGGTAAGTTAGAAACTTCTGTTTATTGGTGCAGTTGTTTAGGGATAACGCCTGTGGTTAACGAAACTATTGGTTCAGTTATTGCTTTTTGCAGTTTCCACAACCGGAGTATTTCGTTTTTGAGATCTAAATATTTAGTCATTTTTTCTGCTATGGTACTCTGAAGGTTTGGAATGGCGATATCTATTGAATAAGGAGTTTTGATTACTTATTTCTGATTGTAATTGATAGTTCTATCTGTGAGGATGAGATGACTTTATAGAAATATAATTTATGGGTTGTATTTTCAAAAACAGTTTCTTTCTGCGTTGTATTTATAGTAAGTAAAACCCCTTTTCTACACAACCCCTTGTGTGAGAAGATTATATTTATAAGCAAGTTGTTGATGGACGATGTTGGCTACCTGGTCGTGCCTATGCTTATAACCGAGTTGAACCAGGAGCAATCGGTATTTTAACTTTAGTTACAGGATTAGTAAAATGATTCCATAATTTTAATATAAATTTAATTCTTGGGTACATTATTATGACTTACAAGCTCCTGTTATGCATTTAATGGTTTTGGCTGAGGCATTGCATTTCAAGGTTTGTTCGGTATGCTCCTAAGTATATTATGTTTTTGGAAATTACGAGTTTCGATAATGTGACCCAGGATTGCTAACATAGAGCCCTCAGACTCAGGGAATATTTCTCCACGTCTGGGCCACTCGTTTGTCGCTATCTTATCGACGTTATGTTAGCGTTTTATTATTATCGTCTTTATTAAGGCAGACAGTTTAACAACTGACTAGCCTTTATCCTGCTGATGAATGTTTTAAATTCTTTCCCGCACGTTCAAATATAATGGTCCAGTTTGAGTTTAAACTGATTGACATTGTTGGCTGAAACCACTTCTTCTGGCAACTTGTTCTATGTCTGCACCACTTTATTACTTAGGAAGTATGGATTGTTATTCAAAATCATGTTTGCAGTCTAAGACGGTGTACTCATAAGTGTGAGTTTATATTATGCTCAAACGATTCCTGAAAGTTTTGCAGGTCATAATGCCCATTGAAGATTTTTAATGTTTCAATTAAAATACCACGATCAATCGATCCTCGTATGGTTTACTCATTAACTGTGTATCTAGGTAAAACTGCGTTGGATATTCTCTAGGAGTTCGATGTCCTTTATGAAGTAGGGGCTCCATATTTTTAAATCATGTTCCAGTAAAGATCTAATATAATGTTTTAAAAGCCTTTATGATCAGGTATATCAAACTCTTCGCCGTTTTTGTTATCATGGATGGATATTGTCCGAGAAATTCCTTCCAATTCATCAAAATACCGCGTTTATCAAAAAGTTTAATTCTCTACATAGTGTAGCGTAGCTGCAGACGCTATCGTAATACAACCGAATTCAATGCAACGGACTCCAAAACAATATCATGACCGTCAGTCGGTTCACTTCGCAACTCTTGACTTAGATGAAGCCACAAGTACGTGAGACTTCTAAAGTTGCACAGCAGCCCCGGAAAACACAACTTATCCATTAACTACAGTCGTGGCTAGCAAATACGAGTACTGCGATCGAATTGCTTGCAATCGAGCATTCAAACTTTACTATAAGACTTTATGAATAACACACTTTTATATTTTGTACCTATTCATTGCGTGAAAATTATAATCTGTTATTGATGTTGTTAGTTAAAATACGCAGATATTTGTCAGAGAATCGTTAGAGGCTGGAACAAGGGATACAAGTACATTTATTTAGGACCGTTCGTTAATAATTTCACATTCAGGCGGCTGAATGTTAACAGGGTTACGGAGATCAAATAGCAGTCGCTCTACTGTAACTACCTGATCTGCCAAATTCAAAATCCTAGTCAAGGGTATCCCAAACCTGATACGGAAAAGAAGCGCTAGAAACACATAACCCCTCCTTCTGGGCTTCGCCGATCGGGGTATCGCGTTCAATGGTGCCCCTACCGAAATCTGTTACTAAAATGTGTAGACATAAAAACAGATGCCTGCAAGTGACAGTACATTTTTCTTAAGGGGTCAGGGTGAAAAATAATCCCAAATATTTGCTCCGCTTCCACAATAGGCGAGTCTATCTCTCGAATATTATTCACGGAGGCAGTATTTCCTCGGCCGGCCGCCATATGCCGCGCGACAAGCGGCGATCATCCCCAAAGCTTATGTATAGCTGCTACGTTTCGGGTCTTTACCAAGCAAAATTTATTCGAGCACCGAAGGCTTTTCGGGTCATGTTGATAACTGTATTGTTGAGCCTACATATCGATAAACTTGAATGGCGGTTTCTATGATTATGTTAAAATGTAGATTTCAGTTTTGGGAGTTTGCTATTGAGGTAAAATAAAAATTTACTCAAGATCAAAAACCAAAACTAAAAAATTATGAGTACCAACTTAGAAAAGATTTCTTCTTCAATAAAGTATGTAGGTATGTTTATTATTCTTGCATAGGTCGGTTTCGGAAAAAGGAACGAAGACCTTTTCGTACAAATCTGGGCCCACGTGTTAAAATGATGAAAGCAGAGAGTAGGTACGTGCCGACTAACAATGGACGAAAATTTTGTAATTTTTTGAAATGCCGTTTATGAGGTAAGTATAGCGGATAAAGTAAAATTGAGGTTATGTATTCTAAGGTTGGCTTCGCACAGATGGCGCGACGTACCTCAGATAATTTTGTAGTAATGTTATTATATTGGGAGTGCCCCCGCTGCTGCCGCTTGCTTCCAAAATATTGCGAACCAACGCTAAAATCAAAATGTACTGCTCTGACAGCCGAGTCTTACAACTATGGCTGCCGGCGTGGGGCGCCCACATCAAGTCTTCAGACATCCAATCAAGCCTTGACCCTGGTCAAGCAGTCATGTCTAGACCCGGGTTAGACCAGGTGAAGACTGCTACTAGACAGACATGCTCCATCCTCGGCTGCATCATCACTTACCACCAGTTGAGTTGGCGGTCAAATGGCGAGTCTAACTATAAAAAAGGTCAAGCCTTGGCCAGGGTCTAGGGCGAGAAATTTCATACTATTACAAAATAACTAAAATTTTACAGCGTGTTTTCTCGACTCCTTTCAGCACATCGCCGTAACCAAGCGAATACTTCAAGAATACTTGATGTAAACAGATGTAGAACAATCGCTCGTTGTTCCATCATTGTGCCGAGCTTTCATGTAATTCGCAATATTTTCAGCGAATATTCCTATTCGTGTCTATTTTTCAGCCATTTTAGAGTGGTCGAAGGAAGCATGTACACGATATATAGGTACATATAATTAATATATCCTTTCACATTTATTCAATTAATTGTATAGAAAGATTAAGATTAATTTTTATTCCCTTTTGTTGGAGCTTAATTATTCCCCCAGAGATCCGGTTATCCTTTCTGAACTATGTTCTGGGTACCTATCATGCTGCACTGTTCACTCACGAAGAAATCAAGGTAAGAGAAAACAGGATGACATGGTCCCTTAGTTACAGTTACGAAGCTACCGTAGGCCTCCAGAAATAATTCAGGCAATTTAGGGTTTCTTGTGTTTTCAACAAAGCTCATAACACATAATTCCAAGTTAAACGGCTAATGTGCGAAGTTGTGGCGTTTTATCGAAACAATCCGGGAGCGTCTCGGAATCCAACTTTTGGTTTGAATGGATAATGTTTCGAAGCGGATTATAGGTAAACAAAGTGCCATAAATTATAAGTTTGGAGATATACCTTTATTTGCTGGATTATTGTTCACTTTTGTATATTCACAGGCAGTGACTAACGACAGGGTGCTTCTTTTTATGTTGTGGCTTCCGCTAAACTGTAGCGAGTTACACGGAAGGATACTCATGGAAAGTAACCAAATAGCGACCATAATTATATGCTGAACAAAGTTTTTGATATACACATGTTGGGAAAAGACTGGGGAAGTCTCGCCCAAGGGCAAAGAATGGCCATCAGTCCATAGACATAGACAGCACTTTATTCGGTTCCACATTACATCCTTAACCTAAGGTGAGTACAGTAAATCATTATTACGATCAAATTAAAATTACGTGAGGTCTTAGCCAGTGATGTAACGGAAACCGAAATGGACCAGTCTCAGCATAATGCTGTGAGGGCTCATGCCTGTCACAGCGCTGGTTTTCAGAAAAGCCCATGCGCGTTACACGAACGGTTAAAGAAAGATACAAACAATAATGCAAATTTTTAATGATTATTTCAAAAATATACATATTATAATTACACTAATAAATATATACCTACATACTTGATATAATAAATAAATATACTACATTGATTATTTATAATAAAGGGTATCTATAGTATTTAAAGAATGTATTGTCAAATTAAAGCCACATTTACGAGTTTACAATTGCAGCCTAAACTCGCAGGTTATTTGCAAAACCCATAGCCAATCTCACCAGGCCGATCCACGGGAGAAGAGTCGGGCATCTTGCTAGTTGCGACGTACCTACGCATAGCTTGATTCCCTACACATTGTTCACAATACAATACGGTTCTCCTTTCTGGAACTTTTACGCAGCTCTTCAATGCTGTAGGATGTCCGCTTCTTTACTCTTGAATGGATTCTAGTTTGGTCCAAAAATACTCGCGACCGCTGCCGAATCTGACATTCCTTCTAATTAAGTCAATCAAAATAAGACCAGCCGAAAGAGATTGACTAAGAGACTCATGACCGTCTCCGACATACATATTATCTGTAATACCAAATCAATAAGTACCATTGTACCTGTCTGCGGTGTGCAAGCTCCATTTTTGATCTTATCTTAGCATTTCACCCAAGATTACGTCAGTATCAATACTCTATGCCATGATATAGGTGAAGAGCAAACCAATTAAATAATAAAAAGCCATGTCAAACCTGTGACCGACTAAAATAAAAAATTCGTCTGCTATACACAACGTCAGTTAGTCTTTGACACGCATCTGTTTACTACTGTTACGCGAGCGGTCTCATAGGATTTTAAAAAAGTCCGTGCTATACCTAACACTTCACTCGTTAAATAAGTATCTTCAGTTTTAAGTGCAACTCTTAATCATTTTACTAAATTATTACCGTGTGAGAGTGTGAATCGAGGAATTTAATGCATCGAACATTGTTCTCAATATCATAACAAGTGCCAACAAAGTGATCGGTCGCGGGTACGGCCATAAACATCTTACGCTGCAGCGAGCGCGATTATCGCAGTTAAGCGCACTACGCAGTCGCGAAATCGGCGTGAACGGGTTGAACTACTGTTGTCACTGCGTCATCGCGTCACTACGCTACTCGTCATAGAGTAGTTTGTGCAGGCTATTCGCGGCGAGCTTGGGTATTCTACCTATCGCGCACCTGGGTGGGCGTGTCTGTTGGAGGAGTATTTTGATTGGTTCTTTGTTCGACTATTATATTAATCTACTATTAAAAATGGTGATCTGCGGTCGATGTGGTGATGAAGCAACCGATGCCGTCCAGTGCACTGCCTGTGTCAAACACTACCACTTCGCCTGCTCTGGAGTGACCGAGGTAGGATACCGTAAATTGGGGGACCGTCAGGCCACTTGGAGATGCCCCTCGTGCAAGACTGCAGGTGCTCTAAGTACGCATTCGCCAGTGGCCTCACCACCAGTGGTTACTTTGGATAGTATCATGAGGGAGATTGCCAATATAAATATGAAACTTGCGCCTCTGGCTGCCCTTGCCGCAGACATCCAGGATGTAAAGAAGGAATTAGGCGCCCTTAAAGCTTCTACTATGGAATTTACGACCAAAATCAGCAGTTTGGAGTCAAGGATATCCAAGATTGAGCAGACGCAGGAGGATATTGCCCCCTTGAAAGAAGTGATTTCCAAACTAGAGTGCGATCTGGACGAACAAGATCAATGGCTTCGCGCTAATAATGTGGAGATTAAGGGAGTCCCCATGAAGGACAAAGAGAATCCTCTAGTAACCGAGGATCCCTACCACAAATCACTCTTAATCCACGTTGACTCAGTACAACTGCACCTGTTAGATGTGCCGAAGCGAATCGCATTTCAATACGGCAAAGGTGATTATGACAAAATTCGTGTAGCATTAACCGATATTCAGTGGGAACAAATTCTACTATGTGGCGATGTAGAGGACGCGGTTCGGGAATTCTACTCTATTGTATATAAAATACGTGACATCTATGTACCTAAAAGAGTAACACGGACTCATACTTACCCTCCTTGGTTCAGTTCAGCCCTTATAAAAGTTTTAAAGGAGAAATCTAAGTTTTTAACTAAATTCCATATTTATGGTAACCTGTCTGACCATAATTCGTTCTGTTTACTTCGTGACAGGGCCAAAGCATTAGAAAAGAAATGTTACGATATGTACATGATGAAGATAGAGGACTCCATTACGGACAATCCTAAAGCATTTTGGACGTATATCAAAAGCAAACGCATCAGTAACAATTATCCGTCAAATATGTCTTATCAGGACTCTACCTCTGACACTGGACCTGGTATATGCGAACTATTTGCCAACTATTTTCGGTCGACTTTCCTGGACCCTGAGGCTACAGCTGTCGCTAGTAGTAAAGACAGCCCTGATTCAGTCTGCAACATAGATTCTATTAACGTTGATAGGGATCAGGTGTATAAATTATTGAAGAGCCTCGATTTGAGCAAATCTCCAGGCCCCGATGGGCTGCCAGCATTATTTATTGTTCGTTGTGCGGCCGAGTTAGCATTACCCGTTGAGTTGCTGTTTAAACGTTCACTTCATGAAGGCGTTATGCCGGTAATCTGGAAATCTGCATTCATCACGCCTATTCACAAAAAGGGGTCAAAGGATGCGGTTGAGAACTATAGACCTATTTCCAAACTCTGTTTAATCGCTAAGGTGCTGGAACGAGTTGTTTACAACCAACTATATGCCTCTGTCCAGTCAAGTTTATCCTCCCAACAACATGGATTTTTGAGAAATAGGTCTACTGTATCCAATCTTATATTATTTACCGATTATGTCAGTGCCAATATGGACAAAGGCCATCAAACAGATACTGTCTACACAGATTACAGCAAAGCCTTTGACCGTATTGACCATGATATCCTCTTGGGGAAGCTGCTTCGTCTGGGTATTCGTGGCGATTTATTCCGGTGGTTTTCATCTTACGTAATGAATAGGACACAGGCAGTTGTTCTTAACGGGTTTACATCTTCTTGGAGAACAGTGCCATCAGGTGTACCTCAAGGATCCTTGCTGGGCCCGCTGCTTTTTATAATATTCATAAACGACATAGGTGACTGCTTCCCAAATTCCGAATATCTTTTATTTGCAGACGACATGAAAATATTCGGAACTGTCGACAGCGGCGAAGACGCGTCCTTGCTACAGGAGGATCTATTGAGACTTGATCGGTATTGTCAATCCAACAAACTAGACCTCAATGTATCGAAATGCCTTGTGATTAGTTTCTCGAGAAAGAAAGATTTGTGTGTATACGACTATCGCATATCAAATACATCTGTGACGCGGTCTGACTTCACGCGTGACCTCGGTGTTGTAGTTGACAGCCAGTTGACATATGAGCGGCACATGGATCACGTGATTGCCAGGGCATCTCGCGCTCTGGGCTTCGTTCTTCGTTGTGGTAAAGATCTAAAGCGGATGAAGACCCTAAAGGTCTTGTATTGTGCTTACGTCAGGAGTCATCTGGAATATGCTAGTCAGATCTGGAATCCCCATTATAATATCCACTCTGAGCGAATCGAGAAACTTCAAAGGAAGTTCACTAGATTCCTTAGTTTCAAATTTAAAATCCCTAAACTTGACTATGATAAACGCTGTGCTACATTCCATCTTTTGCCTCTCTCCATCCGTAGACATGTCGCCGATGTCTCGTTCCTGATGAAGATTGCTCAATCCAAAATTGATTGTCCACGGCTTCTGACTAGTATATTCATAAGTGTGCCATACCATCATTCGCGGTTCAAAAAGTTGCTACATATTCCATTCGCGCGCACAAATTATCGCAAGAATAGCTACTTGCTGAGGTCAGCAAGAGCATTCAATGATTTATCTCTTGATGAGCGCTTTGACTTATTTTGTAGTAGCATACCACTGGTTAAGGGTATCATGGCCAAGAGCTTTTTCTCTAAATATTAAGTTATTTAACTTTAGCATTGTATTGTTTTCTTGATTTTTTTTTTTATATAGGTACATTGTTATGCATTGTATTGTTAGCCTCTCTCACCGATTTGCGTTAAATGTAAACTTTTATAAGACTTTTTATGTATAACTGAAATTTAATTGTGGTGTCTCCTAATTGGCTATTCGATGTTATGCTATTGTATATTTTCTTTGTTGCACGCTGTGAGACATCCAAATAAAATAAAATAAAATAAAATAAAATAAAATAAACAATAATCGCATACTGATTATGTAATGAGTATCTACGGTGGTTTATCTACCAAATAAGTTGTATCTGTTCTTAAGTTAATTTTATTATGTGTATAAGGGAAACAAACGAACAAACAGGTCACAGGGGGTCTAAAAGGCCCCATCAGCGTTTCATATTATGATATTAGAGTGCCACAACCTTATCTGATCCGGTGCCCAATACTGGAACTAAGTGACGCCATTGTGAATTGTCATCTCAATATCAACAACAGCGACGCTGCATATAAGTTTGTGACAAATTAATCATCATATGATGAAATGCTAATGTGGCCTTTTAGACCCCCTGATGTTGTGTCCATTGACATCGAAAAGTGACAAAGAAAAATTCTTAAAATATTATAATCAGAAAAGTTACTGTTATTTTTTTATACGAGCGTATTCAACTCAAAGAAAAGAAATTGTATTCATTTGACAAATTGTCTGCTCAAGTCAGTGGAATCCGATAATACCATTTGTGGAGACCCCAAAGTTTGCTTCTTCCATAATCAAGGAAACTTCCTAAATTCAATTCATCCTATTAATATTGACGAATTATGTATTCAAATAAATTCTGTAGTATGGATATCGTCACAATTGAGTTATGTATATCTATAGCTGGTACATTATGTTTAGTTTTATTTAGTTTCACATGTCCCCATGTCTCTTCGTAATCAATCTTGCAAACTAAAGACCCATTTGATTTGAATGATTGAGCTGAAATTTTGCGTACTTATGTAAGTTCGGTGACAATGCAATGTGATGATACCATCGATCTGATATGATGATGGAGACGAAAGGTGGCTATAGGAACACCTAAACTACGCAAGATATATCCATTCAGTTTAGGCTAGTTTGATTAGTCAAGTAAATAGTAAATCGTTACTCGTCAAACCAGTCTCCTGCCAACAAACTCTGTCCCAAAACCCTAAGCTCCTATCCTATCCTTCTTAATCCCCTAGTTTTGTTGTAAATACCTTCAATTACCCGGTAAGCCCACATAAGCCGATTAAAGAATCAACTAAGCGTCTACCTACGTAACTACGTGTTAAATGTTTTATTTTCATTACGAAGTTCAACCCGTATAGTTAGGTTTTTATTAGGTACGAGGTCTGTAAAAGATGATTGAGGTAGATCTTTAAGCCTTGGCACGGTTATGGAGACAAAGCACAATTGTATTGAATGACTAGGATTTAATAATAATAAAAAGTTTTAAATGAAACATATTTTTTCGTAACAAGCTTTTATCGTGCGGTTTCACCTACCGTTCTAAATTACACAATAACGATGGGGTTACCTTGTTGCGTTCAGAGTTCTTATAGCCACCTTCCGTCATGGCAATCAGACCTTGAATATCATCTAGGGCTAGAAATATAGTACACATTATGACCATTCGATAGAGCCCAAACATGATGGGATTATTTCTTGCGTTCAGTAGATATTATAGCTAACGTCCGTCATCATAATCAGACCTTGAATATCACCTAGTGGTACAGCACTCATTAAGACCATGCCAAAGATCTTAAACACGATTGCTCCTTCTGACTCCATCATAAGACCAACTCCATGTTGATGCATTGCATACATAGGTTTTGCAAATTTCAGCTTAATTGCGCTAACAGCAAATTACGCTTGCAAGATTCCACGACAAGAATTGAAGTTAAAAACATTGTACCAAAAGGCAATATCTATTACGCGAGTTTGTTGCTACCTGTTTGTCCGCATAGTTCTCTTAAAAACTTTTGCCACCATCTCTATCCGCATACTTGTAGCCTGCTTTATTCCACTCGTCAAAACACCCCTACTGCTAATAAGTAGGTCATATTATTTCCTAAAGTAATTCATCACCCAGAAATGGGCGGTTAGCCATAAACACCTTAGTTAGGAGTTACCTGTGAATATTTCAGAGCCTAGGCGCGCAGTTTGGCGCAAAGTCTCACTTAAGGGCTCGTTAAGTGTTTTCGAAAGTCGCCATTACTGTGAAATATGAATTAATGGGCGCCACGCGACGCCGCGGCGTCATCACTACGCGGCTTATGGAGAGGTGTCTCTGGACAGAGGAAACTATGGAGGCTCCAAAAAGGGCCTAATGATAATAATTGCCGATTGTGGCACCGACCACCTGATAGAAAGCGGTCACTGTACAATATGATCAAATACGTTAATTCCGCCAAAGAAAAAAATGCATTCATGTTGCTCCTGCATAAACTGTATTACAGTTTGTTGGTGGGGAAAACACCAGCTCGCAGTAGCACATATATTATTATAGTTGGATTAGTATCCTCTAAGACTACAGATCACTCTAACAGATTTTTTTTAATTTTTTTTTTTCAAACTTTATTGTTCTAAAAGTAATACAAATGGCGGACTGAAAGCCATCAAGGCTTTATCTACCAGTCAACCAGTAGGCCATGCGTAAAGTGAGTAGGTGCCAAGAGTAGGTTTTTGTGGTTACCTCGACCAGTACTTTTTCGGGTGTGAATCAGCTATTGTACAAGCAGCCGTTTTGCATCTTACAAGCTCAAATAGTCACCTCAATAATCTTATCATATTATATTATGTTCATTTACTAGTACGATAGTATCTTGTCGATGGATCGCCTGTCGTTTCCTACTTTCTGATGACAGCCACCGATAGTGCTGTGACATAAACTACGTTTTAGTCCACTACACTATAGTGTTTGTCATTTTTACTATGTAAGTATGTAAAATCTACACACAAATCTATACATAGTATAAAACAAAGTCGCATCCCGCCGTCTGTCCATATGTATCTATGTATTTATGTACGCTTAGATGTTTCAAACTACGCAACAGATTTTAAAGCGGTCTTCAACGATAGATGAGGTGATTCAAGATGAAGGTTTGAAACGAAGTCACGTCGGGTCCACTAGTTAACAATAAAGTAAGTACATTATTACTGTGACTCCATTGACTGCACAACAATCATTCGACTCCATGCATTTCGTCCCAAGGCTGCGCATAACCAAGTAAGCCGAGACAGGCGGGTTATGATTGATTATGTTGTATTTTGTTGTTGAAGCTCTATGTGGCTCACTCCGGGCAGGGCTACCGGTCGCTCCTGTCCAGGGAACTTAACTGAAATACGAGAAACAAAAATGAACAAGGACAGATTCAGAATCTACAACCCAAACCAGAATGAGGAGATCAGAAGGAGAGATATGTTCGGGAAAAATGATGGGCAAGAGATGAGTCGTGAGTATTTTAGACTGTGAGCGCACCGTAGGTTATCCTGCGTCATCGAGTAAAAGGAAAATTCCTCTTTGTAGCAATAGTAGACGTTTAGGAGACCCACAAAACGTTGGTCTACCAGTGCATAACCGGGTAACGAAGGATAACGTACGGCACCCTCACAGTCTATGTGTAAAATACTTAGGATTTTTTTTAAATTAGTCGAGCTATCGCCAATAATTAGGAGATGGAAGAATTTTGTATAGATGATGAAAGAATTTTGCTAAGATTTTGCTTTTTCTAATTCAGGCTAGAACATAATCGGTATAAGCCAATTTTTGCAAATGAATGCAAAAGTGCTTTTTTTAAATAGACTTATATTCTTCTGTCTCTTGGATTTTACATTAAAGTAAATATTTTTTGGGTTATACGGTCAATAATCTAGTGACCTAAAGCTTTCTACAAACAAATGGGTACGAATGACAAGTCTAAAAATACTTATCTAGGCGAGTCAGCATTGTTGGGCCAAGATTACGGAATAAATTTATCTTATCCGGTGACCCAAATTACATTTGCATACTGAACGGTTACTCCCTAAACGCAAAAATATCGACAAAATGATTTATTTACGTTGTTTTAAATTTCAATTATCTTGAATTTGCATTAAGTGAGAATGCCGGTGAGCTAATGTCTTTCCCCTGTTTCTTCTGGCAATTTTTAAGGTAATTAGACATTTATACGAAATATATCTATATATAGTATAGAACAACTGACTCTATGTTTTTATGAACGAGATCTTTTAAACTACGCAATACGGATAACTACGGATTTTAATGCGGTGTTGAACAATAGATAGTGATTTAAAGTAGTGGTCGGGCAACGATTAAAAAAAACGCAAATCGATGTACAGGATAGCCGTTTGGTACACGGCTACTTTAGGTTAAAACAAGCATTTTGAGCTGTAGTTCTTAAAAATATTCCCATAGATAATATCGTTAAACACAATAATACTACAGTTCGATACTTTCAAAACAATTTTGAATCTCAAACTTTTTTAATAATAATTAATGCATTTTTTTTGTTTGTCTTTAAGTTAGATGAGTCTGGATATTTAGTAATTAACTTTAATAATTACTAAAACATAATAATTATTAATATTTTTTAAAGGGCCTTTTTGACGTTAGTTATGAGTATATTATTAAGAGAAATTTGGCCCAAAGGTGTTGGTGTAGTGTGTTTTTAGAACCGGCGTGTAAAGCCCTTTCATTTGATACTAAACACGACAGGTGCTTAACAAAATAATTTTAAATTCCATACAACAAATTGATGGCGTCATCACTGATCCCCATGGGAATATTTTTGAGAACTACTGCGCAAAATGATTGTTTTAACCAAATGTACCCTGTACATCGATTTGCGGTTTTATATCAATCGGTCCACTAAAAGGAAAGTTTAAAAGCAAGAAAAAAGGTAGGTAAGGGTGGTAGGTGTACGTGAACGGAGACGCGCCGAGTCCACTAGTTTCTTCTCACTGCTTAGCCAACGTAAAATGATGGTAATATGGTTGTTCCAATTTTCTAATATGACTTTGTTCCCGTTGAGTAACGATCACGCCCTTTTACATATACGGATTTTACATTATTGTTCCTTTACAGAATATGACCCAGAAGATCTGTACGGACCGAAGATTACGAAAAAAGATGGAGAACTCCTAGATGACCACGACAGTTTTTACTTAAACACGAAAAGTTTGCTAGTACTTTTTCAGATCATGGGCGTTATGCCCATAATGAGAGTACCGAGAAGTATGTAAAAGTAGTAGATACCTAAACTATACATTTCCTTTGTAAAATCACTACATTGTTGATAATCTAAAAAAATAAAGCAAAATAAATAAACAAATCCTTGGGATAAAAGCATTACACAAAATAAGCAAAAACATGAAAATAAAAGAAGAAAATTGCATTATCTGAAAGGATCCCATCTCGAATACTCCAGTTCCGCATGACTAAGTTCAAAATATAATATCTTTCAGAGGCTCAAACAACGAGGAGAACCACTTTCAACTGGATATCCAAAGCGACTTTATGGGCTTATCTTGTTTGGGGTCTGGAGACAATAATCGTGGTAAAAGGTGCTACAAGTACATTCAACAGACTTGGGTAAAACGATTACTTTCAAACCTAATCCTTGTAATATTTATTTCCTTTTAGTTGGTCAAAAACGTCTTGAAAACTTTCAAAAGAGCTCTAGCAAACGTTTCGACGAGGTCATTTACAACATAATATTTCTGAGCATTCTAATTCCACATTTTTTATTGCCCATTGCGTCTTGGAGGCACGGCCCTCAGGTGGCAATATTCAAAAATATGTGGACTCATTATCAGGTATTTCGAATTGTTTTTATTTTCTTTGTTGTCATCTTCCATCATTGGAATAGCAATATGAATAAGATTCGGGTACTCTGATGTTATAAAAATCCTGCATACCTCTAAAGACAATTGGGGTTTTTCTCTAAGCTCGTTCATTATCTAACGTCAATAGGACTGTCAAATTCATATAAAATTCAAATTGAAGCACAAGTGAGAGCGCCTACGCACTGATTATATCACATTCGTATTATTATAGTCCTTATCTTTTTCCACTAAAACGTACACTTTAGTGCTTACGCTTTTGAGGCAACTTGGACAGCAATTTCTCTAATTTGAGATACGAAATAGTGCATAAACAAGCGTTGTGAGAGATAACATCTAAATTACTTAGAGAGACACAAAAGTTTTATTAAATTTTAGCTGAAATACCTGAAAATCACCGGTACACCGATAATATTTCCGAATCTTTACCTGCTGACGTGGGGATTATGCGTCTTCTCGTGGGGCATAAGTTTCGCCGTCATCCTGTCACAGCATTACCTCCAAGACGACTTCGAATTGTGGCACTCCTTCGCTTACTATCACATCATCGCAATGTTGGACGGCTTTTGTTCGTTATGGTCAGTACAATATGAATAAAAGAATTATCATATGTCATATGGGAAAGGAATTTCATTCATTAGCTTTTATTTATTTAAAAAATCCAAATAAGTTTATCCTAACAGCAGCAGGATTTCCAATAGTTCCTACACTTTACACATAATAAAAAAGAAAAAACTGTGAAGTTTATTTACTTTAAATAGCTTAAAATACTTTTATCTAATTATAATGACTAAACAAATCGAAGTATGGCAATATTTTTTATTAGAGCAGTATTATTTAATGACAAAAATATTGCTTGTATGTTGACCTTCCAGTAAAGAACACAAGTTATTGCAACCAAAATCTTTTTCCGCAAATAGTAAACTCACTTACATGCACTTCATAAATTTCTCATTACAGGTACATAAATTGCAACGCGTTTGGCACCGCGTCAAAAGGATTGGCTATGAATCTCCACAAAGCGCTGGTGGCTGAACATCCGGCCCTGAAGCTGGCACAGTACCGCCACCTATGGGTGGACTTATCACATATGATGCAGCAGTTGGGTAATACGATGAATTGGCCACGTTGAAGTAGATAAACACGTAGTGTTGCACGGAACGAGCTAAGCATTGCTGCATATGGAAAACATATAGATTTAACTCACTTCACTGATTAGCCAATTAAAATACTCTTGGAGTCACAAAAAGGGTTTTGACGTTATCTCCTTGCTTGGCAGGCAGGTACGGTAGTTGCGTGCCATTGCATTGCATTTCAATGAAAATTGTAACCATTAAAAGCCAATATTGATTAGGAGTTAGAACAAATCTGCCCTTATTTATTTACACTAAAATTAAATTTTGGTTCTCATAAAATTTTTCTTTACTACAGGCAGAGCCTACTCCAACATGTACGGAATTTATTGCATGGTCATTTTCTTCACCACTACCATTTCGCTGTATGGAGCGCTTTCTGAAATATTGGAAAGAGGTTTGAGCTACAAGGAGATCGGTCTTTTTGTGATCGTCGCGTACTGTATGACGTTGCTCTTTATTATTTGCAATGAGGCTTACCACGCCTCTAGGAAAGTAAGTCATTGATTTTGAGAGCTTTACGTATTATTCTTTTTTTCAATTTAGCAAGTTAATATTCATCGTTCTCCGTAGGTTGGTCTAGAGTTCCAGTTTCGTCTGCTAAATGTCAACTTAGGAGCTGTAGACCGAAGCACGCAGCGGGAGGTTGAGATGTTCCTCGTCGCTATCTCCAAGAATCCTCCCATTATGAACCTTGACGGCTTCACCAATATCAACCGCGAATTGTTCACCGCAGTGAGTTTTTGTACATAAATTATAAAAATATTTTTTGTCTACGGCATATTTGTAATCTTTCGCATTTATTTCAGAACATCTCCTTCATGTCCACGTACCTGATTGTGTTGATGCAATTTAAGTTGACCCTTCTCCGTCAGGGTACCAGGAATGCCATGAACGCCATAATGGATGCCATATTTAACACTACTACCACTATGGCTGACGATGACGTTCAAGATGAAGAATAAAGTTGTGTTGTGTTAAATCACCTTCTTGTAAAAGGACATCTACGGGGTATAAGAGAGAGTTACTTTTACCCCCGAGGGGTACTTTAGCCCAAAACGGAAAACGATAAAATAACACATCTAAATGTTTGGTAGCTTTATCAGCTACCAGGTTTCTTACAAACTATGTTGCTTACATATTTTTTTATCAGACTAGCCAGCCATTTGACTGCCATCTTATCTGGTGGTAAGTGACGATGCGGCCGAAGTGGAGCATGCCTGTCGGATGTCTAGGAACAGCCTATTCACTCTTGAAGGCGTCCAGATTATAATGACCAGGGAACACAATTTATGACAAGGATGTTCCCTGATCATTATCACGAGCCTTTCACAACGAGGCTGCAAATAGTGCCTACATAACATGCCTTACATAGATTTAGCCGAAAAAATAGTTTTCTATTTTGAGCTAAAGTATCCTTCCAAAAGAAACGCACTTCAACGGGACTTATCTCAATAAGTGTACTAAATATGTGAATTATGTGGTTCATAAATGAGGTAATATGTTTACCTCAAAGATTGAAAACTCCTTGCTCTTAGAAATAATGTAATCACTTTAAAATTCTGCACATTGTCAAATCAAATTATCAGAAGCAATACCACGAGCAGTACTTACTAATTTATTCTTTAAAAGTGTTTTAGGAAGGCTTAACACTTTAGTTTTTTTGTGTTTCGTTTTATTAATTTAAATTTAGGAACACTTATAAAGCTCATTTCCATGAGGAATGTAAGTTAGGAAGGTCTTTAAAGTCAGCGCATTGCTTAAATACATTTTAAATACGAAAGTAAGAAACTAAGGAAGCAGTTTCTCTTCCTTAAACAGGAACTTTAAACAGTGACCCAGCCAGACGTTAGAGAATGGAATTAAAAAGGCACTTTCTTCTAAACTGAGAACTTTTAGAAAATGCTTAGTTATTTTAAAGTATGTTTTAGAAAAAACCAATGGCAGTTTTACTGTTAAAAACAAGATAACTAAAATATTGAGGTAACAAATTATTAAAAAAAGGAAATAGTATGAAATAAATTCGACATTTACAGTGTCAATTGAATGCATGATACCTAGACGACGGTACCATAGCCGGGGACGCTTAGACTGTCCTGACTGATTTAGAAATGATAAGACACTATTTTCATCTCATTGGTTTGGAATTAAATTTTGACAAGTGTGAACTACATTTCACAATACATTTCTGACAAAATAGACACAATCTTAGCACAATCCATAGTCCAAAATTATGGAAAGTATGGTAATAGCCCGTTCTAAGCCAACTTTAATTTGAAAATTCCAAATTGAGTCCATCACAAATATCAGACTCAGCGAGCAGGAGTGAACCCAGGCCTTCCTGCCAATGCTTAGAGGTATGGGTGTCTGGGAACCCGCAAAATCTCTAGTGTAGTACTGCCAGCATTTCTGTCCTTTATCCATAGCTCGTCTAACCTCGCAGAGACATGAAGACCTCGTGACTACAAACTGTGAGGTCGCGTGCTATGCCGAAGCTGAAACTGCCTGTCTAGCTGGACCGAGCTCAAATTTCCCTCCCACATTCAAAATCCTAAAACTCTGGGATAACTTTTCACCCCAATTCATATTAGATACCTAACCTTCTTTAAAAGAATGCGCCAGGCTGGAAGCAGTTGCCAGACGAGAATCCGGGCACTGGCTCCACGCATCCCCCAAAACCGGCACTTTCATCAACCCATCAAATCTCTGTCTCAGTATCTGGCTGAGGGCCGAGGTTTGTATCGACAATAGCTGTGCTTCTTGTAGAGCAAGTGTTGACCGGTTCGGTCACAATGGGCTTGCCTACTATTCGAGCGCTGGACGACTCTCCCGCCTCGCCCATCAACGACTTCCTGCTACGGTCCCTGGTCAGTGCCGTCGTCCCCGCAATCTTGAAAGCTCAGCACATTGCACGGGACGATGGCAAGAGACCCGACGGGATGTCTACGATACTGTGTAGGATGGGTCGCTCGCTAGTGTGGGACGACCTATCTTCCGGCAACCGTAAAACGGCCGGCGCGGGCGCGGTGGCTAAGATAAGTGAGCGCTCCAAAGTGGACAAATACAGCTGTCTCAGCGCCCAATTTCGCTTTGTCGCATTTGGTGTCGAGATACTGGGTCGGTGGGGCCTGGGATCACACTAGCTCTTCAAGGAGCTCTGTACAAGTCTCGGAAGGCGATGGTGACCCACGTGCCGGCAGCTTTCTCGCGCAGCGGATAAGCATCGCCATCCAGCGCGGGAATGCTGCCGCCACGAAAGGCACCGAACCGCGGGGCCCAAGTTTTCTACACCATTTTTAATTTAGTTTAGTTTATTTAATTTTAGTTTGTGTGGTTTAGGTATGGGTATTATAACAATGAAAATGCTTCATTTATGTAGTAAATGCTATAAATATAGATTGAGGCACATACACGGAGAACAATATATATTCTTTTTTTATTATGCCCGACAGGCATTTGACCGCAATGTCACCTGTTGGTAAGTGACGATGCGGCCGAATATGAAGCATTTCCGTCTTGGAACAGCCTATTCACTCTAGCCTTGAAGGCATCCAGATTATATTGATCAGCGAACACACCCGCAGGCAACGCGTTCCATTCCTTAGCCGTACGCATTATAAAGGTCGAGCCAAAGCTGTTCGTGCGGATAGCTAGAAGATCCACGACATAAGGATGAAGCGCTCGCCCGGATCTCGTCTCTCAATGGCGGAAAGGGGCCGGCGGAATAAGGTCGTGCAGCTGCTCCGTACTCTCCGAAATGTAACCTAATTAATGTATGTAATTTTGTTTTACATGAAGTATAATTAAATAAACATTCATGTCGTCGTGGTTTCGGTGATTTCGAATTGTCTATCATCCATCACATTTCACAATATTTTTGCCATATTGGACAAAGTATTATTTAAAAATGAGATCTGACAGTGAGTTATATTGTGTAAGTTTATTCTCGATTAAAAAAATTATTACAAAATAAAAATTGCTTCACGTAAGAACTACCTACGGAGCCAAATTTAACTTTCTATCTGCCACATCAAAGTTCCTCGAAAATTCTGACACTGTACGGATGAATAATGAGAACCATGTTATTGTTCCATTTCCTGACAGTTTTAATAATATAGACACAATATTATTTTAAAGACGATAAAGTTAGTTTAGGACGAAATTTTAATAATGTGTCTATGAGATTCAAACTTTAATATTAAACTAGATTTTAAGAGAGTACTTTAGGATTTGCTTGTATTCCATATTTTGACCTATGGAGAGATTTTGTTAGTTTATTCTAACTTATCTTAAACAACAGTAGGTATTGACAATTGTGATGTCAAAATAAATAATAGTTATTGTGTAATGTCTATTGAACATTGAAATAAACATTTTATTAGGTTACAGTTTACAGGAACCAAGCCAACCTTTTTTATGTTATACGGCAGACAAACTGGCCACCTGATGGAAAGTGGTCACCGCCGCCTTTGTACACCAGCAACACCAGGGGCGCTACCAATGCGTTACCCGCCTCTATCGAGATCTCTAATATACCTTTTGAACGCTCACATGTCATCCAAAGGAAACACTGGCTTGGAGCTTATTTCACTTCCGAATCGTACGACCGAGAAACGTTTTTTTGAACCTCTCGTAATTACACATACTTACATAAAACACTGATGACAATTAACGACGATTTCATCATAAGTCGCTTACTACGTTTACAAAAGAAAAAGCAATTTCATAGTGACTCTTGTAGCGAGAGCGAAATTAAACATCCAATTTTCTATCAGCATTAATTAGCTGGGATCCATTATTCATGGCGTAGCCTGGATGCTAATGAGCTCCTTGACTATTGGAAACCGTTCTTGGGTATGACTATGCAACGGAGATCTATTCACTTGACGAGAACGATCGACTGGGTAGTGCACGTACTTCAACACTGATTGCTTTAATTTATTTCTGGCTTTGGCCGCAATTTTGCCCGCTAAACTTAAATATGCTTGTAAATACTATTCCTATAATTGTTTTCCGATTATAGGGAGGCTAAAGTATTTAAAATTTTTAAGTTAGCTGATATTTTAATAATCATGGATATGAAAGGTGAACAAGAGAAGTAGGAAGGCGGACCCCAGGCCTTCGCTACGGGACTGACGCCAAGATAATGATATTAATGTTATAACAATGGACGAAACCAAAGGCTGACAAATAACTGCATGTTTCGTAGTTATAGGCCACAGTTAGCGTTTTGTATCAGGTGAAATCGTTTTCCCTGAACTCCTTGAGCGACGCTCCTTCTTTTCTATTTCTAAATCTTTCTACGAATGTCGTATTTAATGTAGAGTGTTTAATATTAAGGTCACTCTAATAATTGTACCTATAGCTTCCAGTAGAGTGAAATATAGCGCCAACCCGTTCCATTCAAGAGTGTCGAAGCAAAGAAAATGATAGAGGCAGACTTTGTCAAGTCTGAGGCGAGTATCACCGCCATATCTATTACTGGCGCCAAGCGACAATGTTTGCATTGTTGTGTTCCGGTTTAAAGGATAAGGTAGCCAGCGTAATTACATGCATGAAGGATTTCATTCAGATAACGCACCTGTGGTTTTGCATTTATATTGCTTGCAACCTACAAGTATGTATGAATCGTAGATGTTATGGGCGACAGTTATTGCTTACCATCAGGTGGGCTATTTGCTCGTTTGTCGTTGCGTAGAATAAAAAGACGTGAAGGAGCCTAACGTCCAGCAGTGATGTGATGTGATGCTCACCGGCCGTGCATCTACACTTTTAGACGATTATCACAAGGACTGACGGTGCACCTGATGGAAAGTGGTCACAATGGTCTGTGGATGTACTGACATCTATAACTAAAGGGGAACGGATAGGGTGCTGGCTTTTGAGGTATAATACCTGTTCTCGTACACGTGACTTTTCTTCACATAGGCGCAATATTATGTTCAATAACATAATAAACAACATTAACGTTTACAGTGGTTAGTTATTGTTACAAAATATGCTGTAAAAATGGTAAAAAGTCATTGAAACTGAAGATATCTTCACCCCAGACAAAGGGAACGCGTAGCTCCAGTCTCCGTCCTTGACATTTAAAATCTTGTATTCGGGAGACATGTCTAGGTATCGGCTCTTCAAGGGCATTAAATTTAAATGCAATGTAATCATATTTAAATGTACCTGTAAATTTCTTGCCGTTTCTTTCTCCCACTGATGTCAAAGTCAAAGTCAAATAATTTTTATTTAGTTGAGGTTTACAAAACTCTTATGAACGTCATAAAATACAAAATTATGTTTTAAAAATACTTTTATAAAAATGGGGCTGCGGACCATGGCAACATTGAGCCGGTGTGCGTTCCAGACGTTATTGGTCCTTGGATTGGACTGACTGACTGTCTGGCTGTCACTGTCACTTTGACAGTGACTTACCGCCCGAATCAAAAGTGCACGGTGCCGCGCAGCGTGCTTTCATTTCGTACACATACAAAGCAAATATTATACGAACACAAATTTGTGATAATAAATAATGGTTAAATTCATTACATTCATAATGGATGGTCATCTGAAGCGGCGTACTGACAGACAGACGACATTCGTTTTTACGTTTTTGTTCCGAGCTCAGGGGGCGACGCAGGTAGGCCGGCTGGTGCGTGTTGGTGCTCGCGCCGGCGGGCTGGCTAGGGCCAGGCACGCTGTGTATATGATTCGCCTAGGCGGTTATGCGCATGGCGTGTGTAGGTGCCCGGTGTCTTGCCGGTGTAAGCACTCATACGCGCTGATCGGTCTGCATGCGTCGCCCCTACGTGGATGAGCTCGCTTAACTTATCCTTTGCTTTTCATTAGATTTTTGAAAAGAGATTAATTAACGTAATCCTAATTCAATAAATACTTTTTTATTTTCAAGCCTGTAATTGTCTTAGTTATTGGTATATAACTAACTTCTGCGAGCGTCTCGCTAGCATAGAATACGGTTCTACAACTTAGTTGCGCATCACTCTATAGTGATCTCGTGCGTACTACTTTGTGTGCGTAGTTATTTTTACATAAGCCACAACAGTGTAAAGTTCCGTCATCCGTTCAGCCGTTTCAGGGTGAAGAAGTAACAAACATACACACAATTTTTCACATCTTTTCCATATCATTAATAGTCTTCTGAAATTATGACTTCGTTTTCAACAATGGATAGAGCGATTTAAAGAGAAGGTTATTATGCTAAAAAACGCAGACGAAGTCGCGAACAAAGGCTAGTATAACATTAAGTCGCTTTCCGCTTATGACTGTCCGTATGTCCGCTGAATCCTTTTAAACCACGCAATAAATTTTGATGCGATTTTCAATATCATTTAGAGAATTTCTGTCACAAGGTTTATGCGACAGAAATATTTATGTAGCTTGTTATAGTATAGAAACCCCGAAGCCGGGGCGAGTTGCTAGTTAATAATAAAGTATAATATTAGTGTGTTATATTTTAAAATAATATATGGCGCATTGATGAAGCTGTGTGGTGTAATGCATTACAGAAATACACTAACTCATTCGTACGGGTATCGCAAAATATGCCAAATATCTTAGAAGCTTATTAAAGCTTGCCTTCGCCCTACTTACAAGCTACTTTTACCCTACTTACCAGCTACCTGCGGACTACTTAACAGCTACCATCAGCCTACTTTACAGTAAGACCGTCGTATGCCCGAAAAAGGGCAGCGGTAACTAAAAATTAATGTGGCGTATGAAGGCGTCTAGCAGTGGACTGAACGTCTAACTGTTATTGATCATCATCATCATCATCATATCAGCCAGAAGACGCCCACTGGGCATGGGCCTCCCCCAGAGATCTCCACCAAGGCCGGTTCTGTGCTTTCCGCATCCAGCTGTTACCTGCGATCCTTACCAGGTCGTCAGTCCACCTTGTGCAAGGCCTACCCACGCTGCGTCTTCCGGCAAATAGTCGCCACTCGAGAATTTTACTGCCCCATCGGCCATCTGTTCTTCGAGCTATGTGCCCTGTTCACTGCTACTTCAGTCTGGCAATCCTTAGAGCTATGTCGGTGACCTTGGTTCGCTTGCGGATCTCCTCATTTCTGATTCGATCGCGCAAAGAGACTCCGAGCATAGCTCTTTCCATTGCCCTTTGGGTAACAGTGAGCTTTCTTATAAGGCCCACAGTAAGCGGCCACGTTTCAGTTCCGTAAGTCATCACTGGCAACACACATTGGTCAAAGACCTTCGTCTTGAGACACTGCGGTAATTGGGACGAAAATATATGGAGCAGCTTCCCGAATGCTGCCCAACCGAAGTTGGACCTACCTAACTGGACTATTTGTCCTAGGTATGTATAGTCGTCAACAACTTCAAGTGGAATGCCTCCAACTGTCACTGAAGTAGGCACGACATGGACATTCGACATAATTTTCGTCTTGTCCATGTTCATTTTAAGACCTACTTGTTGAGAGGCACTACAGAGGTCATCGAGTATTTTGCCCAAGTCTTCCAGGGTTTCAGCCATGACTACGATATCGTCAGCAAATCTGAGGTGAGTGAGGTACTCGCCGTTAATATTAATGCCAAGTCCGTCCCAGTACAGAAGCCTAAAGATATCCTCCAGTGCAGCGGTGAACAACTTTGGTGATATGACATCACCTTGTCTAACACCTCGCTGCAGTTGAATAGGTTCTGTGGTCTTATCCTGGAGACGAACTGACATAGTGGCGTTTTCGTACAAGCACTTCAGTGCCTCGATATATCAATAGTCAATTTGGAACCGCTGTAGAGACTGGAGCACCGCCCAAGTTTCGATCCAATCGAATGCTTTTTCATAGTCCACAAACACCAAGCATAATGGCCGGTTATACTCTTCGGTCTTCTGTATAACCTGCCGCAGCGTATGTATGTGGTCTATGGTACTAAAACCTTTTCGGAAACCGGCTTGTTCGGGAGGCTGGAAGTCATTAAACCTGCGTGCGAGGCGATTCATAATGACTCTCGAAAACAGCTTATACACATGGGTCAGCAGCGATATTAATCCGAAGTTCTTCAAGAGAGCCTTATCACCTTTCTTGAAGAACAATTTCTCTATACTTCTGTGCCATGTTTCCGGCGTTTTTCCCTCGGGGATGACGGAATTGAACAGCTTCTGAAGGGTCTTAAGCACAGGTTTGCCACCAGCTTTCAGAAGCTCAGCCGTAGTTCCATCATCACCCGGCACCTTGTTGTTCTTGAGCTGTTTGAGAGCCATACTAATCTCGTACAGGCTGATGTCCGGGATATCTTCGGTGTAGTGTCGAGTCAACTTGGCTCTGGGGTCTTTAGCCAAACTGGTAACAGGTGCCCGTGTTGTCGTGTATAACTTTCCATAGAACCTCTCGACTTCCCTCAAAACCTCGGACTTGGTCGAAACAAATCTGCCGTCATCCGTTTTCAGTCTCGTCAACTGGCTCTGTCTTTGTTCCGCTCGATCGGCGCCTCAATATTGATAGTATTGAAGCGGCGTATATCGCGAGTCAGAGACTTGGAGATCTGTCGATTAAGTCGCCTAAAATGAGAGACATCATCAAGGGATTGCAGAGTCATTGCGCGTCTTTCTTCCATGAGTTTGAGGGTATCGTCAGAGATTTTGCTTGTTCTTTTTGTACCGCAGGCTTTGTAAAACTTTGACCCAACCGTATAGACAGTTTCCACGAACCTGTTATTGTAGTCGTCCACGTCGAAGCACTCTCCTAGGCAATCGAAGCGATTTTGTAATTCGAGTTGAAAGCTCTCGGGGTTTTGGATTTGGATGGGTAAACGCCGGAGCGTGGACCTCATCAATCTCGATCTTTTTTAGCTGTGGATTAATATTCAATATGCCTCTTACCAATCGGTGATCACTGCTAATTTTCACGCTATTGATCACCGAGACATCATTAAATATATGCCGTTTCGTAGATAGGATGAAGACAATCTCATTTTTGTGACACCATCGGGACTAACCCACGTCCATCTGCGATGATCCGGCTTCCCGAAAAATAAGTTCATCATAAAGAGTCCTTCTCTAGAATAGTCTTTCTCTAGAAAGCCGGCCAGCATCTGGCCACGGGCGTTCTGACTTCCAATTCCAAATTGCCCCACTCTCAACTCGTCTCCGCTTCGTTTGCCCAGTTTCGCGTTAAAATCACCCATGACAACGGTGTAATGTGTTTTGGAGGTATGTATGGCTGTAGTTATATCCTCATACATAGCCTCCACTTCATCGTCGGAGTGAGTCGAAGTCGGTGCGTAGACCTGTATGACCTTCAACGAATACCGCTTGGTAATTCTGAGTATAAGGTACGCTACCCTAGACGACACACTCTCGATCTTGACGATGTTGTTCACAAGAGATTTGTGGACGAGGAACCCGACACCACCTAGGGACAGTTGGTCGCCCTCCCGGAAGTAAAGTAGATTTCCGGACTTCAGAGTTATCGAGTCCTCCCCCTTTCTTCGGACTTCAGATACTTACGAGCTTTTCGTCGGTCCGCAGTGTCTGGACATTGTATGTTGCCAGGGCCAGTGGTCGTGATTTGTGGTAGCCTGGTCTCGACCGGTGATTCTTCGCACCCCCTGCCCCGCCGTTACCGTGACCGCTACCGTGGTCCGGAATAGCGGGGCCGCCGGGTACTTGTTGGCGATCGCAGTGCAGTAGATGTAAATGTACCCAGAAAGATGCTGCTGCCCATCTTTCGGGTTTGTCCCTTAGTCGCCTCTTACCGACACCCACGGGAAGAGATGGGGTGGTGCTATTCTTTGAGGTGGCGTCACCACACACCACTGTTATTGATGATACAATGACATTGTACCTATATATTTTATTAATAAATATTTTGAATCCGTAGCGATAACTTCCATATACTATGTAAATCGTCAGAATATATTTCTGGAACAAGATATTTTCACGCTGCTATTCTATTTTCAAATACACTCTTACTTCCAGTCAAAGGTAAATAATTATCTTTCTCGGTAAACTTATCATCATTGTCGGCCAACATCGGCTTCTGCCAGGTTCCCTTCTCCGCCCCCACTATTACTCTTCCGTCTCCACTTCGCAGTGTTCGGCATCCCCACGTAAGCAGGTTGTCGCTAAACTTTTGGTAATCAGTCGCAGCAGTATCCCCAAAGAGATTGGAAAGTTAGCTACCTTCATGGTTAAGTAGAGCGGTCCTCATAGACAAAACGCGTGACACAATGTTTGACAATCAAATTGATTGTCAGCTTGACAAGCAATTTTTTTGTACTCCATGACTATCCCTAATCAGAGTAGCAAGAGATAAAGATATCCACAAACCCACAAAGAGGCATTATACGTATAGGCCACAGTAAATAGCATCTACTATACTGCCGTTTTTCTCAAAAGTAAAAATTATTTTCACAAATAATGTTTACTTTTGATGGTTTGTTGTTGATTTAATTACATTATAAGTTTCTTAGAAATACTATCAATAAGTACATTTTAAATAAAATAATATGTATTTTGACTATACCTAACAATCACCTAGTTTATATGGAATACTAGGTTTAACAATAGTAACTCCGTACTTACTGCTGATATGCATAGTGGTCAATGTTATTGGATGCAAGGGACACACATAGCATATTCACATTATTCGCATTTAAATTTAGTGCAGTAAATATAGAAGATAATTACATACACCATTCGAAAGCCCTTAATTTGTGCTACATATATCAATAGTCGAAATTTATGTAACGTAAGAATACAAGTCAGGAAAACAAAATATGTAAAAAAACTTTAGGCATCAATTTCTCGAAACTACAAAAATTGACTTGTTGTGAATATCACTAACACGGCAGTATACGTAAGTATAGAGCATTTTGAGTTCTATAAAGTTATTATTATTGGTCGTTATGCAGACTTAATCGCCCTAGCTATTTGGCAATTTTAAATGTATTTTCTACATTAGTAATGACAAGAACTGGCCTCTACCAGGGTCAGCGGATAAGTCTTGCTATCCAACGGGGCAGCGCGGCCAGCCTTCTGGGTATTTATTCGCAATCTAGGGACCCGGGACCTCTTTACCTTTAATATTAGTTAGGTTACGAAGGTTTTTTATAGGAGGCACACGGCACACGGACGGTCCATAAAGCTCTATTTTTTGTTGCATTCATTGTAAATAATGATTACGTAGATATTGCTGTATTAAATAAAATATTTTGGGGAGTTACTAAATAAAAAAAAAATAAAGTCGACGACTAAAATTAGTAACGAAAACCAACTATCCTCATCATAATAATACTCGACACAAAGTTATTTACAGCTCACCTTACGTAAAGTTACGTACGTTTCAGTTCCCGCAGTGCGGTTGCGACGTGGCGCTTCGCTCAAGTTTCTAACTCACCGTAACGGAGCTGATAAATTGTTCCAGGAGCCTGCAGCTTCTTTAGTTAGTAGAGTGTTTTAAAATTAGCCTTAATTGAGCTGGGGTTAGGTTAAGAGGAACCTGCTATTATTACACTATGGTATCGATTTTTATGAGATTATTTAGTACGTTGAATTCGTTAGATTTTTAGCTTAAATACTTTAACATAAAGAAACCTATGAAAATATTTAGTCGTTTTCTGTTTGTCTGTCTAACTGAAGATAAGTCTGTGTAATTTAAAGAAGCTTCTGAATATATTTCTAGCAAAATTAGGTCGATGGTGGATGTATTCGTATCCACAACCAGGTAAAATGAATTTAAACTAATATTTCTTTATATATATATATTTTTTTATATATTGAACAAGACAAGCATTTGACCGCCATCTCACCTGTTGGTAAGTGACGATGCGGCCGAAGATGGAGCATGCTCGTCTTGGAACAGCCTATTCACTCTAGCCTTGAAGGCATCCAGATTATATTGATCAGGGAACACACTCGCAGGCAACGCGTTCCACTCCTTAGCCGTACGCATTATAAAGGTCGAGCCAAAGCGGCTCGTGCGGATAGTTGGAAGGTCCACGACATAAGGATGAAGCGCTCGCCCGGATCATGTCTCCCGATGGCGGAAAGGGGACGGCGGAATGAGGTCGTGCAACTGCTTCGCACACTCACCGAAATGTAACCTGTAGAAGACCGACAGACGCGCAACCCTACGCCGATGCTCGAGGCTCTGCAGCCTAGCTTCAATCAACTGTGGGTCACCAATCATCTTCTTTGCACGTTTTTCCACCGAATCCAAAGCCGCCAGTTGATATTTGGCTGATCCATCCCAGAGGTGGCAGCAGTACTCCATGCAGGATCGGACTTGTGCTTGATATAACTGAATCAACTGCCTTGAAGTGAAGTACCGCTTAACCTTCGAGAGGACACCAAGTTTTTTTGCTGCAATTTTTGCCTTGGATTCGATGTACTGACCGAAGTTGAGATTGGTAGAAAGCTCAACACCTAGAAGCTGTAGGTTGCCGGTAATTTCCACAGGAACATCCCGAAAAGTTGGAGTAAGATGGAATGGACTCCTTTTGGCGGAAAACAAACACGCCTGAGTTTTGGTTGCGTTGAACGTCACCAGATTGGCTTCACCCCAATCAGAGACTGCCTTGAGAGCGTTGTTCAAACGATCAACCATAACCTCTCGACAACACTGAATATCGTTCCTATTGGCTTTTGCATCAGCCAGATATCTATCCGTCACTGTGCTGTCGTCTGCGTACCCAAAGGTACCTGGTACTGTTAGCAGATCGTTAATATGCAGCAGGAATAAAGTCGCGGACAGTACCGATCCCTGAGGAACTCCCGCGTCGATAGCCTCAAGATTAGACGAGTAGCCATCGATAACTACACGGATTGAACGTTCACTCAGAAAATCCGATAACCAGGTGCAAAAGCCAACAGGAATACCAAATGAAGAAAGCTTGCTTAGAAGGCCCGCATGCCAAACCCTGTCAAAGGCCTTGGAGATATCAAGAGAGAGATTAATATGTATTAATTACCCCAGCACAGCATGATCCCAGCACACTTGACGCTCTCGGTTAAAAACACCCAAATCCCTCGCGTCCGCTGAATTTTCCATCAGCGCCTGACTCTTCTATTGTTGCAACAACAGTGTCAGTGGAGAACATCACTATGGCCGTGAGTTCCTTTTACAGCGGCTCTGCAGCAGGTTTAGATGGGATGCGTCCGGGTCACTTAAAAGAGCTTACATCAAGCACAGCCGGTGAAAACGGTCGGCGGTTACTCGGTTGTTTGACGAGGCTTGCCAACTTTTTGTTGAGTGATCAGTTGAACCCGATTGTGTGCCCATATTTGTACGGAGCGTCACTATGCGCACTTGCGAAAAAAGATGGAGGTGTGCGGTTAATAGCCATCGGCAGCGTATTCCGAAGGTTGACAGCCAAGATAGCGTGTTGGTCCGCTAGAGAAGCTATGTCGGAGTATCTGCGACCGCACCAGCTGGGTTTTGGAACGCGTCTGGGGTGCGAGGCAGCTATCCATGCGACACGTGCGTTTGTCATGGATCCTGAGCGTTTGGACTGCGTGCTGTTGAAAGTAGACATACGTAATGCTTTTAACACTCTGGAAAGAGACGTTCTCTTGAGCGAAGTCAAAGACAAAATTCCATCTCTGTACCCTTTTCTGTATCAAGTATATTTTTCTCCTTCAAACCTTTTTTTCAACAATAATTTAATTTCGTCTCAGGTAGGAGCGCAACAGGGGGATCCGCTGGGGCCGCTCGTTTTCTGCTTAGGAATACACAGAGTCATATCAGAACTCAAGTCACCACTTAACGTGTGGTATCTTGATGACGGCACATTGGGGGGTTCGCCGGAAGAAGTTTATCAGGATCTTAAGGTTCTTGTTCCTCGCTTCAAAGAACTGGGTCTGGAGGTTAATTAATCCTTCTAAATGCGAGTTCTTCCCCTGTGGCGCTCATGCCCGCACATACTTTTCCCGCTTTAGTTCTGTCATGCCTGGCCTCACAGAAATAACGACTTCTTCATTCAACCTTTTAGGATCTCCGATTTTTGTTGATGGAGTGCCAGAAGCAATCTCATCCCGAAAACGCCTTCTTTTGACGGCTCAAAAACGTATTAAAGATATTTCGGCCCACGTAGCGCTTGTTTTATTGCGTATGTGCTTCGCCCTTACGAAATTAACATATTTGTTGCGGACTACGCCTACTTGGATTTGTGAAGATGAAGTCTCATCATTTGATGAGGCTTTGAAATCGACGACAGAGTCGATACTAAATGTTGATTTTAGTGAGCTACAGTGGAAGCAAGCGGCTCTCCCAGTACGGTATGGGGGTATTGGTGTGCGTTGCGCGCGGGACGTAGGTTTGCCGGCTGTTCTGGCGTCGGCGCATGGGGTGGCTGCACTCGTCGCTACAATATGTAAGACAGACGGTGACGAGATGAGCATACCCTTCGTGTCTGGGGCCATAACAGCTTGTGCGACAAAGCCATTATTACCATACGTCCAGCGTGCTTGGGATGATGTTTCGGCCAAGCGGAGCAGGGATCAGTTGTTGAAGGTTGCCTCGGGAGCTGATCTGGCTAGACTCCGGGCTGTGTCTCAACCAGAATCGGGAGCATGGTTGCACGCTCTGCCGTCGCCTCATCTGGGCACTTTGCTAGACGACAGCTCACTGCGTGTGGCGGTGGCTCTCCGGCTGGGCTGCAAGGTCTGTGAACCTCATACATGCATCTGCGGCTCCATGGTGGAGGCTGATGGCCTCCACGCTTTGAGCTGTCGTCGTTGCACGGGGAGGTTTCCACTTCATCATGCTCTCAACGATATAGTTCGAAGAGCCCTAGTGTCAGCTGATGTCCCTTGCCTGCTTGAGCCACCGGGCCTAAATAGATTCGATGGCAAAAGACCGGACGGTATGACTTTGGTGCCGTGGAAAAAAGGTAAGTGCCTCGTATGGGACGCTACTTGTGTCAGCACTGTTGCCCCGAGTCACCTGAGTCATACCGTCCTCTCTCCAGCGGCTGCTGCGGAGGACGCTGCGCATAAAAAACATCAAAAATATGCGGCGTTGGATGCACAATATTATTTTGTGCCCATCGCTGTAGAGACCATGGGCAGTTGAGCTCTGAGACAAAGACGATGGCGAGCGAGTTAGGGCGAAGTTTGAGGGAAAAGTCGGGTGATTCCCGCTCTGGCTCGTACCTGGTGCAAAGATTAGCCATAGCCATTCAACGTGGCAATGCCGCGAGCGTGATGGGCACCTTTGTCCCAGGTACTGTCAGAGGCGGGCTATTTATCGACTGACATTTGTAATATTTTTTTTTTGTTTTAGTTTAGCTTTAAGTTAGATGAGTCTGTATATTTTGCAAATAGTCTAATATATATATGTCGGTTTTTGTATATGTATTAATAATAATATTGTCGAATGGGTTTTCTATATGAAAGCTATTGTGCTCTTCAAACAAATCCATTCTGATCGTCGATCATCAAAATGTTTAAAGAAAAGGAAAGCGGACCCTGGCAGACGCCGGGATAAGCGCTAGGACGACGACGACTTTTTATCGACAAATCCTCATTGTGAAATACCTATGCCACAATAATGTTTACCATATATATTTCTGAAATAATAAAACGATGGATAACTTAGCAGCAGTTTTTTATGGAATACAGAGGTACCTGACCGGTACAGTAATTTATATAGGAGCACTCGATCTAGTTGCAAGGGTGTTTAAATGTATTTGAAGATGTTGAAATAAGAGAATATCAAGTAACTGCTTTCGTGAAAAGATCCAGGCAATAACTTCAGCTCAGACTGCCTCGAGATAGCAAAAGGGGAGGCACCACCTGTTGCTATGGTTACCACAAAACCAGCTCTATTTTACCATCGTTGACTGCTCTGTGGCGTTAATTTAAAGCCTATTTTTGCGTACCACAGAAAATGTAGCCGACGTAATCCCTCCGGCTGATATGATCTGGAATTATGGCGAACATTGTCATACGTTCTCCGTCTGCTTGCAGAATTATATTTCTATTAACATTTTCGTTATAATATATTCAAAGGCTCGATTTCTAAATTGTCGAGAGAAGTCTTGCCTTCAAAAGCTGTTACGTTATGAGTGATCTCAATTACACATAATTACAAAGTGTTAAAAGAAATTAAATTTAGAAGTGTGGTGTTATACTTTGTGTATTGAATAAAAACATAAAATATTGAACTGTTGTTTACTCTTTGATCACCAGAATAATAAGGAACCAGATACAACGTTGCACTTGCTTTTGTAGACGCAAACCTTAGTATTGCCATTTTGAGCACGTCCGAATAGGATAATGCATATTATATTCTACCAAGAGCACGTGCTTTACAAACGGCAACACCATTCACAATTGTCAAGTTTGACAGTTTATTGTTTACTTATTATCAATCGAGTAGATTCATAAGTTCATTAATTTATATACAATACCACAGTAAACTAATTACAAATATCGGATTAGGTGATAAAATATTATATTTATATTAGTTAACTTAATTGTTATGGTTTGTCTCATTTTCATTAACACTAACGATAGTTCACCCCATTGTTATTTTTGAAATTAATAATGACTAGAGCTCTGTTTACTTTTGGCTCAGTAAAGACTACCGACTACCTACGAATGGAGACGACTACTATTTTTTGTACTTGTGGGCCAATTTTTGTCGGTGAGAATAACTACCGATTCTCGAATACCACCACCGGTTCGACTTCCCGCGGACTAAAGCGCACATTGCTTATACATATGCAAAAGGCAGACTGCACCATGTTTGCATGACCGTACATATGTCTACAAATATCGAATGTGAAATGGCTAACTTGAAATTCTGCCATGCACCTGTGCACCTCAAGACAATTGCTTTTCATGCAACATTGCAAGAGAATGCTTTGGAATGGAGCCCGGGGATTGAGGTCGTGCAAATTCTCCGAAATGTAACCTGTAGAAGACCGACAGACGCGTAACTCTACGTATCGAAATGTGCTAAGCTGCAGCGCCTCGAGCATCTGCTCTAGGCTTAGCTTCAATCCATTGCGGGTCACAAATTATCTTCTTTGCACGTTTTTTACCGAACACAAAGCCGCCAGTTGATAGAAAGAAAGAAAGAGCATTTATTAACGCAAACAACAACACCACAACATTGAAAAAGATACAAGAAAACATAAAGGACACCATGGTCGACAAGTTTGCCGAGTTAATTTTATCCCTCTTTGACCATCACGCACCACTTAAAACAATTAAGATAAAGGATGACCGTTCGTTGCCATGGATTACTGAAACGATTTTGGCCATGATTGACCTGCGGAATCGTGCACACGAGAAATACAGAAAGTCAAAATCGGAAGGAGACAGGCAAAGCTATAAGGAGCTAAAACGATTGGTGGTCAGTGCTATATACAGTGAAAAGCGTGCCTATTTCAACCATCATATTAATTCAAAATTTCAGGACAGTAGATCGTTATGGAAAAACGTAAAAGAAAAGGTACTAATCGATCCCATGAAACAGGATTATCTTCCCGAGACTTCCTTTTGCGATGCGGATGCTATTAATGCTCATTTTTTGAATGTGCAGGGCCCAAGCAGTCTTCCGGAATCAGAGATTAACTACTTTATTTCTCAAAAATATGGTGACTCCTCTATGAACCTTGCTACTGTTAGTGAGAGTGACGTGTTTCGCTATATAACTTCCATTAAAAGTAACGCAGTTGGTGCGGATGGCATGAGCAGGGATATGATATTGCTCACACTTCCACGCACTCTACCTGTCATAACTTACATTATTAATTACTCAATAGTTACAGGTGTTGT
This sequence comes from Blastobasis adustella, assembly GCA_907269095.1. Classification (NCBI taxonomy): domain Eukaryota; kingdom Metazoa; phylum Arthropoda; class Insecta; order Lepidoptera; family Blastobasidae; genus Blastobasis; species Blastobasis adustella. The sequence goes on from OU026130.1 coordinate 12,760,658, forward strand.
TCCTACATCTTGGAAAATGGCGATGGTTACTCCGTTGCCCAAGGTAAGTAGTCCCACGGCTCTTAAAGACTTAAGACCAATAAGTATATTACCTTTCTTGTCAAAAGTATTAGAGAAAGCTATACATGCTCAATTATATAAATTTATTGAAGTAAATGGTATATTACCTAAATTACAGTCTGGTTTTCGTAGGGGTCGTGGTACTATATCTGCTCTTCTGGATGTAACGGATAACATACTAGCTGAACAAGATGTTGGCAGAGGAACAATATTGACACTGCTTGACTTCTCTCGTGCCTTCGACAGTATAAACACGTCACTCTTGCTTTCTAAACTGTCTTACTATGGACTTGACAGTAACACCATTGCTTGGTTTGGTAGCTATCTGGACAATCGCTATCAATCGGTCAAACTTCTCGAAAGGGATGGTAGTGTGAAACTGTCGAAATCACAGAATGTACAACGTGGGGTTCCACAGGGATCTATTTTGGGGCCTCTTCTCTTCATAATATATAGTGCGGATCTTACTAATGTTATAAAACATTGTTCTTATCATTGTTATGCAGATGATGTTCAACTATACATTTCTGATATTCCAGTAAATATTAAGCATGCAGTGGATAGGATGAACGAGGACCTTGAAAGTATTTCAGAATGGTCCAGAAGGAATGGCTTGTTGTTAAACCCAGTGAAGTCTAAATTTATGATATTAGGCACCCCCAAACAAATTGATAAAATATTAATTCAAAATCCAATAGTACGTATTAATGATGCAAATATAGAAATGGTACATCGGGCTAAAAACCTTGGCATTAATATGGACAATCTCCTTCGCTTTGACAGCCATGTTCTTGATTTGGTGAGGAATTGCTTCTTTCGCTTGAAAGTGTTGTATAGGGTGCGGGACTTGTTGAGTGAGGAAGTGCGCGTCAGACTATGTGAATCTCTGATTCTGTCTCGGTTAAACTATGGAGACACGGTTTATGGCCCGCGATTGTTAGCTAAAACACAGCGATTACTGCAACGCGTGCAGAATGCTTGCTGCCGATTCTGCTTCAATATACCATATCTTAGTCACATATCCCCATATCTTAATAGCAAGTCTATGTTAAATATGGCGTCTAGACAAAAATTTCATCTTGCATGTATGCTGTTTGACGTGGTGAAATTTAAACAGCCGGACTACTTATATAGTAAGTTGAACTTTACTTGTCTACAGGAAAAGTACGGCAATAGATCGGCTCGTATTCCTCTGGCCGTTCCCAAACATGGATCTGCAGCGTTTAGGGGCAGCTTCCGCTATCAAGCAACAAAGTGCTGGAACAACATACCTCCTCCTTTAAGATCGTTAGGTACAAAGTATACGTTTAAGAAACACTACAGATGCTATATTTTACAAATTCAGGGAGAGGGTATACCAGAACACTTTTTGCGATAGTGGAGGTATGTCCTTGACGCTGCTGGATAGGATTTGTAGGCGTAATGACTATTATTTTATACATATAAATATATATATATAAGCACCTATACTCAATTTATTATATACAGTCATTTATTATTATTATGGAATTGACAATTGATAAGCACACACACACACACACACACACAAACACACAAACACACAAACATTACACAAATTAACAGCATATGCTAATTTGGTAGTTGCACCTCATTAATGGCATCGTAATTTTAGCGTGCACCCTTCTTCTTTGCGGGTCTTGGCAGAATATCAGTGTGTTGCTCTTCCAAGCAACACTGTGCTGAGCCATGACCTTTTTGTGTTACTGCAGCATACACATGCGACTTTAGTTAGTCAGTACTCCGTCGTCTGAAATATATTTCTCCTTTTGTGTTACTTGTAAGTTGTATGTGTATGTATGGAGTCTTCTCTTCTATTCTATTCTATTCTATTCTATTCTATTCTAAAGACATAAAAATAATACAATTATAAGCAGAACATAAATTATACAGTGCCGATGTAAATACCTATCTGATATTTGTTTAATAGTGTAATAGATAATGTGTTGTGGTGGTGTTTGTGTAAAAAGGACCTCACTCAGCATAATGCCCCGGCGTGAACCGGAGCGCTGGTTTTCAGTAAGACCTGCTGAGCGAGGCACGGAAAAATGTACAAAATATATATGAAATACAAATATACACTAAATATACTAGTTAGACTGGTTATAATTATGTATTGTTGTTGTGTAACATGTGCAGTGTGAATTGTGTAGTCAGCCGGTGGCCGGGAGGCGGACCCCGTCCGAGTTCATCCCTGCCCTCCGTCCGGGGCCCACCTCGCGCCACCTGCGCGATGACATACCGCGACCAAACAGTGACGCGTGCGCACGCGCGCCCGTCCCTGCCCACTTACGTAAAATTCATACGACAATTTCCATCGGTCGTTGTACCCATATTATTATACCAGCATGTGCCTTCGCAAGTCTGGACAAGTAACAACCTACCCACACATTGTGTAAAATGCCTACCTAATATCTCATTCATATGTCATTCATTCATAAGTGTCAATGTCGAAAATGTTTAAAATCTGTGAGTTTTATTATTATTATGTTTTATTATATGTCCAATCAATTAAATACACAAATCCTATCCACCTATATTAAATGTTTCTACGTAATTTTCTACGTAAGATACTGGATGATCCACTCCAAAGGTGGCAGCAGTACTCCATGCAGGATCCGACTTGTGCTTGCTATAACTAGTAACAGCTCTGAAGTGATGTACTGCCTAACCTTCGAGAGGATAGCAAGTTTTTAGAAGTCTTTGCTTTGGATTCGATGTATTGACCGAAGTTGAGATTTGTAGATAGCTCAACACCAAGAAGCTGGAGTTAGATGGAATGACTCTTTTTGGCAGAAAACAAACACCCCTTTGTTTTGATTCCGTTTAATGCCATCAGATTGATTTAAATCGGTAATGTATTTTAAAATATAATATAAGTAGTTTATCAGTTTTCTGGCCCCCATAACACAAGCTTTGCTTACTATGGGGCTAGATAGCGCTGTGTGAAATGTCTAAACATATTTATTTATTTTATAATTTGAATATAATTGGTATCTTAATATTGTATGGCAATTTATGATTATAGGCCTTGTAGTGAGATGATACATTGTAACAACGATACCTACAGCACGTCAATAACAAGTCCACCAAAACCACCTAAGTACGAGTACCCTCCCATTTTCGCAACCAACAACAACACCTCACGAGAAGCTGCTTCAAATTTCCCTTCCAAACTCACCGTCTAAAATGCAAGCCGTAGCGAAGCAAGCGAGTTACCTGCATTAATTGAATCTGTCGGTGGGCTGGCCGTCGTCGCCTGTTTACGTGTTTATCTTGCTGGACAAATTGCCCCCCCTGCGCTGTCTAATTACATGGAGCCCCCGGGCACTGGCAAGGCAGCCTCACTCATCTCACGTGGGAGTCTGGATTTCGGGTAATCTTAATATATCTGGGTCCTTTTTTATGACATCTTAATTTTTTCCTGGGGTTCTTTATTCGTGGAAATTTTTGCGTAACTGATTATAGTAAGTCAGTGGCTTGAAGTCACTGAGCTGCTTAATTAAAGTAAAGAAAAGTAAAGTAAAACATGTTTATTCCACTTAGACACACGGCACAACATTCAAAAATATTCATACAGAAAAAAAAGTAAAACAGAGACAACGGAAAGAAAGATACTCTAATCTCGTTACCTGTGCCATATGGAGAGTGCAATGGGGCCACACTCAGCATATGCCACGACAGTCGCTGTAACGCTGGTTTTCAGTTGACCCCCTAATTACAAGGTCCCCAGTAACCATAGGCTATTAGGATATTACGTGGGAAAATGGGATTTCAGAGAAGGGAGTATATCTTGTCCTAGTATCTAATTCTACATTTGTCATGCACACGACAGTTTGTATTGGGGTATCACTGAACTCGTATATTGTGACGAAGCTGTGATATTGCGTCATGACGTAAAACGGCGTTACGCCACCAATGCTGCTTTTTGTGTGAGTGGCATGTAAGTATCTACACTATACTTTGACGTCGATGTTTTACTTTTTCTTCCACGTACCATTAACCCTAAAACTCACCAGACAAATTAACGTTTCTCCGCAGCGGCACCTAAATGACGCCTAAGTGGTGCCGAAATGATTTTTCTCATCAAATAACACGAGCCAACGGGTAATGTGTGCAGAAATTAGACAAGACGGATGGCTGCGATCGTTCGGAGCGACGCTCGAAGGACTTTGATTGATCGACGCGGCGAGGCGGCCAGGAACCGATATTTGAAGACGTTAATTGGACAGCACGGCTGGATTTGATGAATACTTAACCGGGCGAGGCTCTTGGGAAAGTTTGGGCGATCGTGGGGTTAAGATTGCTATCTCCTCGCTTAGCGAGGGTTGGACGTCACATTATGGTGGGTGGGCGCCCAGGTGCATGAGTTGAGTGTTAAAAAGGTGGATAATGCTCGAAATTTTTTACCAGTTAGTCTTATCTAATGTTACAGAGAGGTAATGTTTGTTAGTTTACAGCTTTGTAAGTTTGTTTCAATTTTAGAGCTTAACGGAATCGCTGAACCGATTATGATAATTCTTCTTCTTTTGGCTGCATTATTCCTCAGTCATCATCATCAATAGCCATCATCACCAATTGTGACATCGTGGCTGAAGAGTTTTGATTATGATTCTACAGAAAAAATAATCGCAATTTTATCCTAAGATAAACATAAACAGACAGACAAATAAACACCACACACATAACACCTACGCACACGCACACACACACACACTGGGTTTCATTTTCATTTTCATCTTTTATTTTTTAATGTTGTATTCCTCTTATTTTCATTTTCTTGATCATAATAAGATTGTTTGCTGAAATATTGCTTTAAGTACATAATCTAAATATTTATTTGTAAGGGATGCAGGAGGTTGGGAGCCTGGAGATCTGTAACACAGGTTTTCATTAACCTACTACAGACTCCAGCTCTCAATAAGGATTCGAATGCTATGAACAATGTAAAAAGTATCTATATAACAATGTAACCTGATGCCTTTTTGAGAGAAATAAATGTTTTTTGTATTGTATTGTATTGTATAGCACGTATCAGTCCACGCTTGGTAGTATGACGCCGTGGGATTAGTGGGTTAAAATACAATTCTTGTGTGTCAAAGGGTATATTTGATATCGTACAAATAATATGATGTGTATCCTATCTTTCGACTGTACAATAGGAAATGTTCTAAGGACTAACTGATCGTGATTGATTTGGGAACTAGCCCACAGCACAATTCCAACGTCGCACCGCGGGCCGCGGGCTAGGTACTCATCACCACTATAGGCAGAACCTCTGTTGTTCGAAGTAAAGGTCCGAATGAACGTTTCTCGCTAGTACTTTTCGAATGTGGAAAAGTACTAGCTGTATTAGTAGTAAATTCCCCGATAATTAATGAGGTATATTAGAGGTATCTTCAGCTGGTGTTACTAATATCCATAGCCAGCGGTGACCGTCAGGTGGCCTTTTTGTCTGCCGCTTGCCTCTTTGTCTGGAGCATTAATACCGTTGTAGGTATAGTAATCAAATGAAAGTAGACTTACTAAACACACATATTAACAGTCTCAACCAAAATTAAGGACAACTCCCGAAGCTCGAAAATTCATCAAAATAATGTGTGAATTTGCAACTATGGAACGTTTGCGGTTGGTAGGTACCTATTTCGTAGTTATTTGATTGGTGAATAAGTATCTAATACCTACCTACTGTAACAGGGACAGACGGCGAGAAGCGACATTCTTTTATACTATGTATAGATTGATATAGATTCGTCAATAATTGGAAGCTTTGACTGAGAGTAGGTCAACCAAATTTAGTAAGTCATATCAGAAACTTAGTACTAACCTTGTATAATAATTAGTATTGAACATTTAGATTTACAACGCTGGGATCACTTAACATTTTGAATAGTCATCTGTTCATCTTGTGATGTTCAATGTTGTGCATTCGCGCGCGAGGGCCCGGGGTCCGCCTTGACCGTGATGCAAGATTTGGCAGATCAGGTAATTACAGTGGAGCGACTACTATCTTAACCTCCTTGACTTTGTTAACAGAGAAACTTGACCAAATTGGATATGGTTACATTTATTGTATGCTAATGACTCAAAAAAGAGTCATTGGTATATTAAGGTTCGATCCCGGTACCTCGGTGTACGAGTCGGACCCCTTAACCAATAGGCCACCGACTCCGTCACTTAACATTTTGACTCTCTATACCTATTTCGCACTAACAATAGTCTCACCTACACCACTAAGACTCCCAAGACTACTTACAGCACTACTTTATGACCCCGCACACTACTTCCAAGGATGTTTGGAGGTCAAAAGATAAAATTGTTTGCGATCCCTTGTCGAGAGAAGCCCTCAATAGTAGCCGGCGTGCTACCCTTTGATGTCCTATCCACTTTCGATTTAATACAAAATGGATACTTTACTCTCTGCGAATTCTTTTCATTGAAATCGATGAATAGCTTTAAACGTTTAAGAACTTGACCGATCCTTCTCCGATATGGGCTTTACTTACATATTCTGAAGTGCTTCGGTTGAGATTTTTTCCTTTTGTTTCTGGAGGTCGATTGTAAAGGTATCTTAGGATAAAAAACAATCACTGTTCGTTAAAAGGGTTAAAATTGTTAAGTACCACGGTACCTACTTTGTTCGTACGGACTACCGTACCCTCTAAATAACACGTACAAGTACCTACATACATATTGTTCTAAATTAAGTATGCAAGAAAACGCGCCATCCCAGTAATTTCAAGTGTCAACTAGGGTTGTGACATCTATTTATCATCTATATCGTTTAACTATCTAACACCAAATCAGGCATAGTGTTGGACCATGCCCTCGATTTACTATCTAACCCAGAAAAAAGTCATTGGTTCATGGCGGCACTGGGGTTCGACCCCAGTACCTAGGGGTACGAGTCGAACCCCGACGCTCTTGCTAATGTCATTTCAGCATAAACGTGCTTATAAATAAAATTCGTACTAAAGCATAAACTTGTCAACTCCATAACCCTGACCGTTATTTTTAGCCAGAACGACTATAGGCGCGTCCGCACAGTCGAGTCACGTTCTGGGACTTGACCCCAGGGCATATTTATTACGGAAAATATTCGTGAATTAATTTATTGATACCGTCATGTGTTGGGACGTGGGTAGATCGAATGGATAGCGATAAGGGAGGGGGTGCTATTTAATTTAGTTTAGTGCGGGTAGGAAGCGTAAGTACTCTTCGTTTATGGCCATACCAGTATTTTGCGGTTTCATGAATAGATATTTTACCGCCACATTCTGGTTTGAAGGATAAGAGCCGTTCCATACGACGGGATGCGGCACCGCTCCGGCACATACATGCGGTGCGGCACCGCGACAACCCATCTGCGTTGCCACTGTGATGACAAAGATGCCTGTAGTCTGGTTGCTTGCAACCTAAATGCATGGATCGTGGATGGTATTAATTCATTCATTCATTCATTTATTTCAGGCAATTGAGGCCCATATTTATAAATACACACATACAAATTATTGTAGATTATAAACTAATAAAAAAAAAAATCCTCATCTTTGCGTTAATGTCCCGGTTGTGCTCTCGAGAACGAAGGCCCGGGGTCCTCCTTGACCATGATCCAGGATTTGGCAGGTCAGGTAATTACAGTGGAGCGACTGCCATCTGACCTCCATGACCCCGCTACCAGGACCTGAACCAGAACCTGACCAGATTGGATCATGGTTACAGATCCAGTCGCCTGAATGTGCAGGTTTCATCAAGATGTTTTACCTCACCGTAAGAGCATCGGTCAGTATTGAACTAATGTACATAACTCAGAAAACAGTCATTGATACATGGCCGGAGCGGGATTCGAACCCGGGACCTCTGGCTTACTAGTCGGATCTGTAACCACTCGGCCACCGACGCTCCTTATAGATTGTAAACTAATCATATATACAATAAAACTTTAAACTTAATATCTACACTTCAGTTCCTTTCTACTTCTTTCAAAGTCGTTTCGGCGGCACCGGGAATCCTAGGTCGCCCACGGAATCGCCGGATCACCACACCCTTCGGCCAACAGTCTTCTCTCATGAAGAACTCCAGATCTGCAGTGGGAATCAACGTCACGAACGAGTTGAATGTACGTTCATGGCGTGATTCCAAGAGCTGGTATTGTCCATGATGATTGTCTTGGTGATGTGTTCTACCACGTCCTTCACCGTCACCGTGTAATGAAGGTGGGACAGATAGAGCGCCGTCGTCGGTGTCGCAGCGCGCAGCCGGTGGTTGGGCCCGGGTACTGCGGTGCCGCGACAGTTCTGAACAGCACGACGTCTACTCTTCTTCTGGACCGTGACAAATCTTTTGTCATCACGGTTTACGGCAGGGGTGAATGGTGGCTTCAATGTCGCAGATTCTCGTGGAGTTGAAGCCTCCACACGAAGATGTTGGCGCAATGTCGATGCGCGGACGGGAGCCGCGGGAGCGGTGGGCGCCGGCGTTCGAGCGGCGGGCGCAAGCGAGCGAGCGGCGGGCACAGGCGGGCGGAGCGTGTTGCGAGTCACGCGGCGCCCCGGCCGAAGCGCGCGCGCCGATACAGGCCGCGTACGTGTCGGGTGTCCGTGCGGCAGGCGGCGGCGACAAAACTGCTGACTCGAAACTCGAGCCCACGAGGTCGACACTCGCACAGCCGCGTCGAATATTAGTAGCGACAGCAGGCGACCCGATAACTGTAATAGATGTAGAGAGCAAGTTATGGGTCACCGGTTACAATTAGGTAGGCTGTCTGGTCGTTTTTAATGCGTAGAATAAAAAAAATTACGATTGGCAAATCCTGATCCGTATCTAAGGTTCAAGTTATATGCAGCCACGCGGACGAGCGGCGATGCCGCTATGCCGAGCAATTGTATACCTTGTTATACCTCTTTAGCTCTATGGTCTAACTAAATAGAACGGATTGATGACTCCCATGGTGACAATTGACAAGTTACATGATGGATGACAATTTGTTCTACACCTTAGACTGTAGACTAAATGTATATAGTTGCTTGCAAGAGCCCTTACACGTGGCGCGGTCATATGAAAAAACCTAATACAGGTACTTACGATAAGATAGAGACAGAGACGGAATTCATTTTTTTTTTTTTTTTTTTTTTTTTGTTATCCGGCAGACAAACAGGCATGCGGGCCACCTGATGGAAAGTGGTCACCGCCGCCTATGGACATCAGCATCACCAGGGGTGCTACCAATGCGTTGCCCGCCACTAAGGACACCTCTAATATACCTCTTGAACGATCCCATGTCATAGACCAAAGGAAACACCGTTGCTGGGAGCTCATTCCACATCCGAATCGTACGAGCGAGAAACGTTCTTTCGAATCTTCGCGTGGACACCACTAGAGGGTCCACGTAATGGGGATGAGTACCCAGCCCACGGCGGGTGGTGCAATTGCGGAATTGTGCTGTGGGCACCAGATCAAATAATTCCTCAGAACACTCCCCATTGTACAGCCGGTAGAACACACACAGGGTAGTTTAGCCTGTGGACGTTCGAAATTGTTTATGAAATCTGCTTTTCACATTCACAATAATAGCATGATATACTGATAATAGTAAGCTAAATATATGTAGAAATTGTAATCAAACATAAAAATCAGTAATTAAGTACGACCTGATAAGATTTTGCACGACACCATGTTTTGCAGTGCGCTGGGGAGGGTACAGGTTACTCTCTTATCTAATTTATTATCGCTTGCTAAATCTATCTTTAATAGGCCAATATTGTTCATATCTAAGTCTCAGTTTTATTCAATTTTGTGGAAGGTATTCGCGAATCGTTCGTTGGTTGTGTAATAAGCACGAAAATCAAAATATATTCTGCATACACTAACCTAACATTATGAGGGATATTATATCAAAGCGATTACGCAATTTCGGACTCTTTAAAAGAATGGGTTGTTGAAAGAACCGACAATCGCTGTAAACGAGTTCTTGCGACTCGGCAAGTATAGGTTGCCTTCCGGCCAGTGTCTCAACTCCGCTAATTTACTTGGTTCGATTGAATTGTAACCAGTTATGCGATTACGATGCAATAACAATACAATCGAGCCATTAGTAACAGTAGCAGAATATCAAAAACGTGTCAAACTGCCATTAAATTGCGATTGCGATCCAATTTCAATTCAATAGAGGTATAAGTAAAATATTATAATAGTTAGTTATAATAGTTAACTAGTTTTGTGTCTATGTCAATAATTGACAATTATTGTAAATGTATATTGTCATGTTTGAGATTGGTGTATAAAATTGATTATTTACTTATTTTATTTATTTAAGATAGGGGATTTGAGGCCCAGCGGTAAAGAAATTAAATTAAAAAGAGCAGACCACGAACGACGCGAGGATTAGTTGGTCGTCCACGGTATTGCTAGACAGAAGAAGCCGCAAAGTACCTGACAGAACTCAAAGTGACTAACTGAATATAATTGGTACAGAGCAGAGCTGAGGGGCTGTCTCAGGTGTTGCACAACCCACTTTGGGTCATTGAGGTATTGTACAGCTGAGAAACAGCGGCATACAATAACCACAATTCATAGGTACCTACTATCTACACAAAAACCTACAAACATTTTCAGTTCTTCTAAAAAATGGGCGTCGACGTAAAACCTAGTAGCAGACTCAGAATCCCAAATCTCACCACACGCAAATCCAAATTGCAGCAACAACGAGCCGCAACAAAACAACGGCGACGCATGCAATCCCCCTGGAATCAGGAAATTGGCGAGCTATTACGCGGAGATGGTACGTAAAACTGGGTTGCGTGGTCTAGGGCGGCACCCAGCTAGGGTGGCGGTATCCTAGCAACGGCAGCATCCCGCGCAGTGACGAACCGGCGGTCGGCGCGCACGGCCGCGCTCGCTGTACCCCAGAGCTCACCTCTCGCGAAGTGTACCCAAGATGTTTATACTATTCATCCTGCTAACCGTGTACTTGATCACGCTGTGCCACGGGTGATCCTGTTGTGTGTGACGTGATACCGTTGTGTGACAGGATCTTAGCGCCTTGAAACGGTAAGTAAGATGTTTACGTCGCGTTAATGGTGTCGCCAGAGAGAGCGTTTAAGCCTATAATTGAAGGTTTTATTCAGTTTAATTAGAGTAGAGAATGTTTATAAGGGGACTGGGTCGATATTGATTTTGAAATTAGCAGCCAGTGTTATCAGAATCATTTATTGGCAGGTTCCACTTTCAGTTCGTACAATAACAAAGTAATTTCACGTGTATCTGCCATTTTATTTTATGGCCTATTCTTGGAATTATATTATGGATTCGTTCGACCTAAATTCGAGTAACATATTTTATAGACAGTATAAAGTCGCCTAGATTTTGTGTTTTACTGTATCTGTCTCCTATCCGAACATGTTAGGACGAACTCATAGGAACTAAAATAAGTTTAGTAACTATCACAGTTTTCAGATTATTTATTTTTTGATATGATGGTTGATATATACGTACTTACGCTACGTATATAGATTACTAGCAGCCCCCTGTGGCTACGCCCGCATAAATTTCCCTTTTACTGTGTTTCCTTGGGAACTATATTCAATTTGCGTATACATTAGGGGCTATGTGTTAATCTAGGATATAAGTCACAACACTGCAACATTTTATCAAAATCTGTTCAATAGTTTTTTGTGAAACAGATAGGATCGTACGTCTCTGCCTACTACTATTGGATACAAGCGTAGGTATGTATACGTACCAACATCCGTCCATCCATTCTTACAAACGTAGTATAGGATAATTCCGCGAAACCGGGGCGTAGTCGCCAGTAGTTGACAAGCAGACATTATTTATGTATGAGACCGATAAAATTGCAAATCACTTTGGTTGACTTTGTAAAGGAATTAGCTTTGCTTTGTTTACAGAACTTGCTCTTCCATACTGATGAGATAGAATCCAAGTTTTGCTACTTAGATTTTGACGAAGTTGATCGAACCGTCTCGTAATTAATGCCACAGAGTGGCTGAAGACTTAGCTTTTAAAATGCAATTAGTTGTTCGTAAATCTCTTTGTTGTATTATGTCATTGTAGTGACACACAACGGTTTTGCATGGTACAAAGTTTTGTCCTAAAAATGTGTTGCATTCAAAATTGATATCTCGTCTAGAGGACATTTTGTCTATAGTAACAGATGATTTTGCTTTTCAACTAGCAACTAGCTTAATTTACAATAAAAACATGAATCACTCTTAATTACACTTGATAAATTATGTTTTTATATCTATTACAGAAAAAAAACAAGTTGTTCGAAAGAATCCACTAATAACAAAATTTGTTCAAGTGAAGTGGCTTTACTGTACGTTCTCACAGTGCTTGTCTGCTAAGTGAACGCATTGCTTTTAGTAAGGCTCTATGAATCAATAAAAAAAAAAAAACATTTTCATTCATTTTGACAGACGCTTATTGCCGATCGAAGTGATCAGTTGAAATCTTGTGCGTTCGCGCTCACTGTAAGACGTCTTAGTAATGATTACAATTTCCCTTGTTTGTTGAATTCCTAAACGAATTTCCAAAACGTTGTATTATTGCGAAGTCAATCGCCACATTATTTTTATTAAAAAAATACATCTGTTTCCCCTGTAATTTGCAATTTAACACAGAACCGAAAAACGAAACAATTTTTTTTCTGTCGCGTCTAAAACTGAGTAATTTCCTGCTGAGTCGTTGCCGCGTGAAAATGGACATTGGAAAAATATTATAAAAACAAATTGAGGAGACGCGTCCAATCTTCCTGGCGCCTCCGAGTCAGGGCGAGTTATTCGAGACGTCACCAGAAATCACTCCGCATTGGCAGCCAATAAAAGGTCGTCTTAAGTCGCCTTCCCCTTTGGCGATTACCAACTTTTTCATTGTCCCATCCATGGTTTGTTCCCAGGGGCCCGGGATCATTTCATAAGTCCCAACTTTGACACGGAATTCCAATTGCCGTTCGCAGAGCGCTCTGAATACTTTTGATCTATTTTATTAATTTATTAGAAACGTATTTCGGTCTCGCTTTGTTCTGAAGTTGGAGGCGTGCATCAAGTATTCGCGTGACGTCACTGGGAGTAAGCTTCAGTCAAATGAGGTCGGAAACTTTAATTGATCTTTCGTGGTTTATTTCGTGTTCTATTTTTCGTATTATTTCGTGCAATGGTATTGTAATACATTAAATTACAATTGAAATTTTCTTTCCTCTTATTGTATTTTGTACGGCTACTAATAAAATAGTTTTTAAAAATTTAAATTCAATCAAAAGATGAAGAGTTTAGCTGCAGGTTCGCCTAGAGTTATTTCCTAAAATATCATTTTAAATGTGAAACTTTGTTCTTTTGGGTACATGTTTGACTATCATCCAAGAAAAGTATTAAATATGCAGCACTTTTTGCACCATTTATGAAATGTTGCTTGCATTTGAATGTTTGGCTATCAGACAGATCATTACCTACAATCAATACTATAATAACAAACGCTTGGTCAATATAGGTACATAGTAACACCCAGACCCGTGACAGGAATTAAAATTCATCATTTCAATTGCATGCCATCCTCTGAGCTCACCTGAGTGGATCAAATCATGCTACCCAGCTGGTAATCGAACCCGAGCCCTCTGCGTGTCACCACCACCGTTGTGCGTTGCGTGTCGTATGCGTTCACCATTCAACCACTCAGGTCATACGCAATTAATTCTCCATTAAATATTCAATAGGTTGACAAACCAATTTATATTAGAGATAAAATCCACTGCACTTAAAACCTACGTAAACCCATTCATAAAAGTCGTTCAACTGGAGTGTGTAGAAGAAGTTTACTACATTTTTACTCTATTACGTCAGGCAGGTTTCGGGCGTTGAGTGCTACGTCTCGCGGGCTCAGGATGGAGTGCTACGAAAAAATGTCTACGTTTGCTCTACGCGGCTACGAGAATGCCACTTAACCTGACCCGAATAAGTTTAGGGTTCACACAGTCACGTCTTGTTTTCGGGTTGGTGTGTTATAGCGCATTTATTTCGGGTTTATTGTATTTACATAGATTGAAGGTACTTATTAAGAAATTTAGTGTTCCTTTAAAGGACAGTTTAAAACAAAGCATGCTCCTGTAGCTAAATTTTAATAGATGGCCGAACCTATAGCAAGCATTAAAAAAAAAAAACTTTATTACACATCAAAAAACATAATAAAAATATATTAAAAGGCTTAACACTAAAGCTTTATCTTTCTTTTAAAAAGAAATGCGCTTAGAGAGTTACTTAAAAATAATGATTTTTGTAATATACGAGTAGCTTCGATATAAACACTCCTATACTTTTTTTGTCCGTGGACGAACAAGGCCTTCGCATAATTTTATTTTTCCCAAGCGTGCCGTACATCTGCAAAAATATATCCATTATCATTAGATTGCCGGCGGGGCAAATTACTCGGAAACGTCGAGGAATACCCTGTTCAAATTATTTACATATGTACGTATCTACTACATATATGTATATTATGAATATGCCTATAATATGTTCAACAAAAGGGTAGGTCGTTTCGTTACATGGTAAGTACTATCTGTACCCTGTAAGACATGTATAATCTCATGAATGCAATAAATTCATTAACTATTGTCTTTCCGCGCGCAATCACAATGGGATGGAACCTTGTGGTCGTAAATCGAAGTGACAGCTCTAGTGCAACAAACTTATCTGACCCGGTGACAGCATCGCAGTTGTTGAAATTAACATGACATTTCAAAATGGCGACACTTAGTTCCAGCTAGGCCACCGGTCTGATAAGCAAGCATAATAAGTTTACGCTAACGATGTATAATTATTATTCTGTGGCTAACGCTAATTCGCCCGAGAAGTATCTGTCATTTCGACTTACATACATATTACATAAGAAATATTTGAAATTATATTGGGTAATTTTATTTAATAATGTTAATGTAGGATAAAAGCCGGATACTTGCCCCACTTTTCGAAAAAGCTCTATTATGAAGAAATATGGGCTTACTAAGAAATATGCAACATGTATATAAAATCATAGGTCTTTAATCTTCTATAATAGTCTATATTCGTAAACGTAATTACTATTGGTTTTGAGAAAATCCTGTTTTATTTGACCTCTCAAAAGGGGGATAGTTGCCTACTGTGGCGGTAGTTGCCCCACGGTAAAAATGTTTAGGGGAATAGTTGCCTCTTGCGGGGATAGACGCCTCACTATGATTTTGTTGAATATAAATAATGTATATTATTTACTGAGATCCTTTATTATGCACTAATCAAAATATTATTAATTATTGTAGAAACATAGTATTCAGTTTTATTTATTTAAATCATAAAATCATCCCCAACCCGGCGTCTGTCAGGTCAGATCCGCTTTACTGCTTTTTCTTCTCTATTTCATCCGGTCTTGGGACTCATCTAGACCATGCCATGAGATTCACAATTCCAAAAGGCAGTCTTCAACCCCCCCCCCCCCCTCCCTTCCCTCTTTATCGCCAACTATCTTCTGTCTAGCTAATGTGTGTAATTTTCGCTTGTACTTGTGAGGCATTTTGTTCACCTAGAATAAAAGCACATACAAATACATATTTATTTTGTCAAGCAAAAAGTCCCAATAAGATGGGAAAAACAACAAAAGTAAAAAGTCCTTGCTCGTTAAATAATTTTAGGCAACTATCCTTTTTGATACGGATAGTTGCCCTTTTTATATGTGAAATAAATAAGGCTTATTAAACAATCAAACATATTATACAATGTAATTTAAACCCTAATGCATCATGTATAGAAACAATAAGTAGACTGATGCCATAACCAGTAATAAAGATATTCAATATTAATTAATTACCGAAATAATTTTGACGCCCGTCAAAGCTTCAGCGCGGAAGATTTTTGCTCACAAGGACAAAACGCGTGCGCCTACGCTGATGGATTACATGGCACTGCGGCCTTCGGGAGGGGCACTTTCAATTGTGATAAAGCGCTAATGCCATCAACATCCCTAACATAGTGTATTTGAAACTGGGGCAACTATCCCACTGGGGCAAGTATCCGGCTTTTACCCTAAATGTTACTTCAAATGCGAATATGTGAGTATTCTTACGTACCTATACTTACCTTACTTACGTACCTAAACAGTCTTCTTAACGCAAAAAACGAACATCATTAAATGCTAAAATTACCCGAAAACCATGCCTTTCTGCCTAATTTAATAAGGGTTATGGCCCTCTTAAACACGTCTGACCTTATCAAAAGCTACTTGACTCTTCGACATTTAAGCTAAGAAATCTTTTTGCTTTTAGCAAAGAGAAAAAAAATACTACGTAAAATTAGCGAGCACGGTTGGCCTTTTTGCTTATAATTCTTCACGCACAATTTGAAAAATTCAGTTCAGTGGTCGCCATTTGTATTTGTGAAGATTTCGAGATATTCGTCTTATGAATGATCTTTTTCAAGTCAATCATTAGATAAACAGGCTAGCAGAGCCACTTGTCGGAAAGTGAGCGCCTCTGGCCACCTGACAAAGAAGTGACCACCTCTCCCTCTAGACATCAGTAGCACCAGGGGCATCACCAATGAGTTACTCATCAAAAATCCCGCGACACTGTGCTATGATAGCAAACAGGTAAATGCTAGCTCTCCCCATGAAGCACTGAGACCTTTTTCACCAGCAGGAACATAATGCATAATATATGCATAACCTTACCAACAGAAAAAGTCGGATAACTCCCGACCAAGTTTCTATATATACTCTAACGAGTTGAGGTCAAATGCAAGCCTATTATTAATAATTAAAAAAAAATAATAATAATAATCTACTGCCATATATTATCTACTGTCATATACTCTAATCTTTTATAATCTACTGGACCAATTTTAATGAAATAGAGAAAACCGCATTCAAATCGGTCCTTTCGTTCGAAAGCTACGATGCCACAGACAGATACACAGAGCCACAGATACACAGACACACACTTAAAACGTATAACACCCCTCATTTTTTGTCGGGGGTTCAAAATAGTAATCTTTGTAGAGGTAGTCCCTCTATTCTACCTGTTGTAAAAGGTATCTCCTCACAAAACTCCTTCTAAATTGAATTAGTCATAAACGCAAAAACAGTCTTTACTTCCGCATTTACAAAATTAGTACATATAGATGTATAAATATTACAAGTTGTTTGCTAAAAGAATGCCGCGTAGCGATGTAGCTGAGGCAATTTTCGAACAACGCACACTGCGCCATGTTGTCTCATCCATCATCGGAGTGTTTGGCTACAAGAGCCGAAATATTACGGGAAATCTTGCCTGTTTTATCAGGAACAGATATTAAAATGCTGAACTCGATAATGGAAGTTCAGGACAGTGTTGTTCATTATGCATTTGACAGGATTATGTAATCCTATTATGTATCAAAAACGATATAGTTACAAAAACAGAAACAGATTATGTAAGCCGTGTGGTGTCCGGCAGAGTAGAATAGCACCAACCCCTTACACTCATGGGTGTCGTACAAGGCGACTAATGTTTTCGAGGCAAAAGATCAAGAGCCTCCGTAGTCTGGAAATTGGGCAGCAGCATTTTCCTTTGTTATATTTAAACACTGCGTTCTCCAACCCGCCTGCCACGCAAGAACCTCCTCTTTCGTTGGATAGGCTCAAAGTCCTGCAGTGGACTGTTACGGGCTGTGACGATGATGATGTAATCCTATATTTTTATTGATAACCACATTTACTAACAGAAATAGAAGACTGAGTAATTATTGGTTTCTACTCTATACATGCATAATTTATGTTACACAAACTATAATTAGCCCAACCCTAAAAATAATAGAAACTATCACATTGTGATCTTTAACATTTTGCAGCCGTGATACACACTTGAACACAATGGTTTTTAAATTAGGTTCTTATATATAAACAGAGCTTTGTAAAAAGACCCCGCATAAGTCCTTACGAAAATGTGGTTTCAGTTAATTTTGGTGAAATTAAAAACATTTGGAATCTGTGGTAGTACCCAAAGGAACTTTTAATCAGGGCACTTAACTTTATTTCACAAAAATTAACTGAAACAGTATCGTTAACTAAGACAGTAGAGCATGGTGAACCTAGTCTTCAAAGTTGACTCTCTCGAGTTCAATTATCAGTTGCAAACTTCAAAGTTGGTATCAAAAGCGTTGTAAATCAAAGTTCCAGCAGTACGTACGCTTCTAATCATTATTTAACAGACGTGATCTTAAATGTGGTACCTAGGGATAATTAAAATTAAATATGGCGCATCGACAGTGGATGGATTGTTAAGCATTCTTTGTTATTATAACTGTTGTAAAGTGTAGAAGTAATTAAATAACATCATAATCATCATCATCTTGGCGTTAATGTCCTGGTTGTGCTCTCGCGTACGAGAGCCCGGGGTCCGCCTTGACCATGATCCAGGATTTGGCAGGTCAGGTAAGAACATCATAATAAGCGGCGCGGTATCAACTAGCGGCTTTGGATTCGGTTAAAAAACGTGCTAAGAAGATAGTTTGTGACCCGCAGTTGGTTGAGGCTAGGCTGCAGAGCCTCGAACATCGGCGTAGGGTTGCGCGTCTGTCGGTCTTCTACAGGTTACATTTCGGAGAGTGTGCGAAGCAGCTGCACGACCTCATTCCGCCGGCCCCTTTCCGCCATCGGGAGACGCGATCCGGGCGAGCGCTTCATCCTTATGTCGTTGATGTTCCAGCTATCCGCACGAGCCGCTTTGGCTCGACCTTTATAATGCGTACGGCTAAGGAGTGGAACGCGTTGCCTGCGAGTGTGTTTCCTGATCAATATAATCTGGATGCCTTCAAGGCTGGAGTGAATAGGCCGTTCCAAGACGGGCATGCTCCATCTTCGACCGCATCGTTACTTACCATCGTTACTTTCTTAATGCTTGCCTTGTAAAATATATAAAAAAAAAACAAAAAAAAAAAAGCATGCTAAAAATTATTCGAGTTGTGCCTCTCCTTACCTTCTTACCTCATTTAATATGCTCTTCATAACTTTAATTAAACATTGACATTGTGAATTGTACATCTTGACATTTTGATTATAATTACATCTAATTGTAATTTTTCCTGGTTGACATTGTAAATTTTATATATTGACATTTTTAAATTATAATTACATTTAATTGTAATTGCTGTTTGTAACATATGTTATTCTTGCTTGTTCTAATGTTAAACGTGACATTTTTTATAATTATGTATTTATGGGACCTATGTACCTGAAATAAATGACATTTAATTTAATTAATTTAATTTTAATAACATTTTGATGCAATCTACAATACAGTTTACCCCTTGAAAGGGGTTTGATAAAATAATAATCCTGGCGTCAATATGGTCCAGAATCTGGCAGATTAGGTAAATTAGGATAGAGCGACTGCTATCTATGATCCCTTATTAGGGGAACCTGACCAGATTGGATCATGGTTTCTTCGCGATGTTTTCCCTCACCGTAAGAGCATCGGTTAGTTTTGAACTAATGTTCAACGTATCAACGCAACTGCCTAAACACATACTGTACGAATGGCTTATCAATACTTTGTTCCGGAATTCATACGGTGCAAGCAAGGCTTAGTCTGGAGCATGGTGACCATGGGGTTACTTGTTGGGCAATGTAATATTTACTATAAGTTACATTTAGAAACTTAGAATTTTATCAAAATTTAAACATTAATCAGCAGGAAACGCCCATAGTTTAGAAACAAGGCCTTATAGAGTAGCCCCAAGTTCATACTATTGGTTCTTGCTAGTCAGTCTTATTATTGGGAGCTCTCCCAACAATCTTAAACCTAACAAAGATGGACGTACTATTTATTTTTTTCTTAATTTTACTCCTGTGGCTTCCCTTATTCTCTTACCTGCCGTTTAGGAGTTGGATTATGGGCAATTTATATACAGCATGAGCCTCGTGCCGTTAGTCAACACTCCCGGGCGTACGTGCTAACTGGCCTAAGTTTTCTTCGGCCAATTTCTGCCGGCCGTTGCGAGGGAACGTTTTATTTAAACCGCAGCCGAAGTGAGAACTGGATTTTTCCAGTTTTGTGGAAGAGACAAGGGATATCACTCACAGGGTGAAGTTGGGTTACGTTATTCAGCAGCAACAAGAAAATTGGCAATGAAATAGGTGTTGCAGTAAAGTATCTAGGTAATTATTTAGACTAAACTAATAATAATAATGATAAATATGCTTGGACAAATTCACACAGCGTCATCTAGCCCCAAAGTAAGCAAAGCTTGTGTTATGGGTGTTAGATAACTGATAAACTACTTATATACTTTTTTTTAATACATACCTATTATACATACTACACCCAGACCCAAAACAGAAATTAAAATTCATCATTTCAATTTCTGCTCGGCCCGGAATCGAACCCGGGATCTCTGCCTCTGCCTCTGCAACTTTCGTCAACTTAGCCAGTATTTGTTATACCTAATGCAAAAGGAATAAAACATTTTGAGGCTAAGCATTTCTACCATTTAATACAATTACAAGCCCATTACTAAGACACGTCTGCATTTACATAAGGCATGAAACTTCATCCAGTCAACGTCTCAGAGCCTGTAAAAGAGAATTTTCGAGAACTATTTGAATACCAGCCGCGTCTAGCGCAGGTGCTGGATTTGTTCTCGAAAACTTAAATTTTATTCTTTGCCAAGTGTGGATGGAGCAAGGAATGTGGTGGAATTTTAATTGAATTTAAATTTCTTATATTCTGCCTGGAGATGGAATGTTTAATTTATTCATTAAACGTTATTGCGCATAAAATTTACTATATAAGATAAATATAAGACAACTTCTTCTACAAAACCTCAAGGAATTATCAACAACAACAGCGCGTAGAGTATGTTTCAAACAACTTGATCTAAAATTTGTTAAGATTTTACTTCCCGTATTACTTTTACTACTTCATCTCGGCATTTTATTAATGTTTAAAAATGTATGCCTTGAACTCTGCACTCGTTTGAACTACACCAAAAATGGTAGAGCTTTAAGTTGTTTAAAATGCACTATAAGACTTAAGTCTCTTCTACTGCGTTGAGGGTTTTACTACAATCTCCACAAAGCAAGCAGGTCTCAGTATTGAAAATACACAACTTAAATAGCTATTGCTCGTTTTCTAGTACCAATCTATTTTGAAATACAAAAATTAAAACGTGTAGCTCAGTAACAACAAGAATATGTCGGGAAAATATTGGTGAAGACACGCTCATAAGCAAGCAATGGCCATCAGAACGTATTTATCGTATCGGATCGGATTTCGTAGCTATAAAGAGATATTTCTATACTGGTTCAAGAATGTATTGTCAAATTAAAGCCACATTTACGAGTTTACATTGCAGCCGAAACCCACGGGTTATTTGCAAAACCTTTCACCACCAATCTCATCAGATTGAGCTATCGAATCTGAGTCCAGGCGAAAAATATCGACTAAGAGGCTCATGGCCGTCTCCGACAAAAGCTATCAGCCAATAACATTAATTAAATTTTTATCGTAATCCTGGGGGACTCTAGATACCCCCACCCTTGTACCTCGATCTAGGTATAAGGCTGAGGGCATTAAGTCAGCGGCATAGCAACTAACCTGCACCTTCTAGGGTCACCTATTTTTGACGAATCGCTGAAATATTTTCACACCACACAATTTAAAATTTCAATTCAATTGCAGATCGCCTTCTCAAAATTAACTTTTTTGTTCCAAAATTCATGTATGTTTTACGGTGTTGTCAGCTTTGGAAACATCCCGTTCTTCTAGAACTCCTAGACAACACCGTGAAACGAACACTCACATTAGTTTTAAACATTAATTTGGAAAATTCTTCTTGGGAGCAGGCATCATTGTCTATTCGCTGTGGTGGGCCAGCATTTTTGTCCTCGGTACACAGCTCACAGTCCCTAGTGGATAAATTATTGTCTAAACTAGGGACCTTTCCATCGGCTTTTTCTACCGAGGCCAAAATCGCGTGGTAGTTGGCTTGCCCGGAGGCAGAGCCCACTAATTCTTGTTCACAGCGGCTATGGGACGAACCGCTCTGTAGGTTGGTGCGAAACAAACTTTTAGACGCAACAACCAATTCTGCAGAGCGTGCTCGCCTTCTGGCTGCTGGCGAGTGGGAGTAGAGCCTCTGGCTCCAGAGCTGGCTTCAAAAAACATCGGCACTTTGCTCGACCGTGCCACTTTCAGGATTGCCACGGCCCTGCGTCTTGGAGCTCTCTGCAGCGCTCCACACGACTGCCACTGTGGCCGCCCTGTTGACCAGCTCGGCCACCATGGTTTGTCGTGTAGTAGGAGCGCCGGACGCATTCCACGTCACGCGGACCTCAATGATATCATACGTCGGGCCTTTGCCTCCGCTGGTGCTCCCGCGGTGCTGGAACCCAACGGTTTAGCCCGCGATGATGGGAAAAGACCCGATGGAATGACACTTACGCCCTGGAAACGGGGACGGCCCTTGGTCTGGGATACTACGTGCATCGATACTCTCGCGCCGTCCCATCTTCCAGCCACCGCATGTCAAGCAGGGGCCGGTGCCGCCTCTGCTGAAAACGTCAAACGACACATATACGCAGGTCTCAGTGGCGACTACATATTTGCGCCATTTGGCGTGAAAACTCTTGGGCCGTGGGGACCAGGCGCACATTCCCTATTTAGGGAACTAGCCAAGCGCCTGGTCGATATTAGTAATGACCAGAAGGCTGGCCTCTATTTGGGACAGCGTATAAGCCTCGCTATCTAGCGGGGCAACGCGGCCAGCCTTCTGGGCACATTTCCGCATTCAGGGGACTTGGGGCAAATATTTTATCTATTTAAGTAATTTTAAGGTTTTTATTTATAGGTAGTTGCTGTGATTATATATTGTTTGTGTATTATGTATAAGTTGCATCTCACTTTAAATAAAGTATATATAAAAGTGACACCATTTTTGTAAATAAGATTTGATAAATTGCATTTTGTAAATAAATACCATTATTGTTGTTGACATTTTGTATTCCAAATTGAGTATACTAATTTTTTACATTGTATAAATTACTTGGATTCTTAATTATTATTATTTTGACATGCCATATTCTAAGTTATCAAAATTATTATTACTTTGACATTTTATATTTTACATTATTATTATTATGACATTTTGTACTGTGAGTTACTCACAGTACTGTGAGTTAGCTGACATTTTATATTGGATGGGTGATTTAATTTTAAATTTTGACATGAAAATTTTAGTAATACATTGGATTTACTAATGTAGTTTGTAAGTCAAGAATGTTTTACTATCACTAATATGGACATTGTCTGAAATAAATTGATTTTATTAAGCTATTGCATAGCTTTTATCGCGGTCTTTGAGCGCGGCGACCGAATCAAGAAATTCCGTAACGAAAAAACCTAACACCTCCCACTCCGACCGGCACAGCGGTGCGGCGTTGAAAGCCGTGCATCGTCTAACGTCGTTTCAGTTCGGCAGACTTCGGCACAGTGTTTGTGTGCGTGCGACTAGACGTATGCGTGTAGACTAGCTGCTAACTGCTCATAACTGATTCTATCTCTTTTAGACACAATGCTAGGTGAGACAGCGTGCTTTTCGGCCGCGTCCACGAGTGAGTTCGAGCCCGCAACTAGTTGAACCTTAACGTGTATGTATATGGTTAATATCAAAGAAAAAACTTGAATTAATGTCAAAGAAAAAAAATACTGCATAAATAAAATAAATAAATAATTATAATTGCATAAGTTAATAAAAAATACTATGCAATAGCTTTGCCGCGGCAGTTCCCGAGTGCCACACGTATTTTTTTTTTTTATCTTAGGAATGGGGTGAAGTGAAAGAATGAATGAATGATATGCAAGGGTTCAGTTTTTGGTTTACTTAAAAATAATACTCTTTACATAAATCAATAATGATCTTTCTAATTCTAAATAGCTTTCTCGTGGATTTGTGTTTACTCTACGATGTGGACTGTGATATTCTCCTGAACTGACGACCTATTGGCTACTGTTCACGGACATCGATATAGCAAACGATTGGAGCTTTTAGGATATTAATTGCCTCACCGTACCTACTTATGTATCCAATCAATACATTTCGCTCATTTCATTCATTCGCTGAATGAATTCATTCACTCAAAGAAAACCCTTTGAAATGTCAAACTTTATCGATACGCCATATTTGTTTACTACTTATGCCAAGTATGAAAAGCTTATGTATACGTCAACGCAGACACGCCGGCACCGCTTGATTGGAGGCTCCAGTCTGGAGCACGTCGCTCGTAAGCCGCTCCCCGCGCCGCATCCGTGCCGCTGGCTTCGTGTCTGTTGCTAACAATTGTTACTTTTGCGATTACGTATCATCGGTTTCATGGGCTGAGTTGCTAACAAACTTCCATTACAATAAATTGAAACTATAATATTCATATAAATGTAATCAATGGAACGCGCAGCCGCCGCGCCGCGCCCGCTTACTTCGTGTCCACGGCCTTAGATTGGGTGTATGTATACGTTCACGCTGCTCTGCTCTAGTGGCCAGAAATTATATAGAATCATACTTCTACATATTGTCCATATTTCTCCACTTTATGGTATGTTTTATACTAAAATAAATGATGCCTGATAATAGTCATCAGAATTTATTAAAGCACACAGTTATATCTCCAATATTGGCATAACATCCTCCAACTTATCGATTTATCGTACAGTACCGTCAGTCAAGTAAACCTATCAACATAAGCAGCTTTGGATTATCCATTAACCACGAAATTTGTCACGAAGCTAAAAAAAGAAATATGTGTAGAAACGTTTCGACTATCGTGCGTATGGCTATATCTGTCTAGACAGGAGTTACGGATCGTTACTCACTCTGCGACCTTTTTGATGCTCTTTTTTACTTGGGGTACGTCGATGAATATCTATTGGTTTTTACGTTTGATATTTCTTCGATATTTTTCCTTTCAGTGTGATTATGTGTGATGTGTGGAGTCGATTTGGATATATTTGTTCATCGATTGTATGTAACGTGTTTAAAGGTTTGCTTCCGAGCATTGCGATAGTAATAAACGACGTCGGCGATAATTTCGTCGCGTCACTAACGCAGGAGCCGATCGATTTGCTGTTTCACACCAGTTCAAACCGGTGATGATATCTTTTAGCCACGATATTCCAGTAAGCGTTACATCATCACAGAACATAGTAAACAAAACAATGTGTTGCTCGTATTATTATCAATTCTGCTAACGTAGCCAAACAAACTTGGAGCGATACAACTCAGCGGAGTGGCAATAACAGGGTCTACTTTTGGCGCAAAACCCGATACAGGCTCGAATCTAGGGACAGTGATTAATATACGATAAATGATATCTAGAACACAACCATTCATAGTTTGTTAGCGGCTGCGCAGAACAAATTAGCGAGGCATTCGCAAGCGGCTGAACACTTTGCATATCACGCTCATTTCGGACGAGTCATTTGAATAATTGTTTAATTCCATTTGATGCGCGCGCGCCCGATATATTGTGATTTATTGCTGACGTCAGGCAGCCCACGAAGCGCGCTGCATTCATGAAATGTAAATAAAAGGAATAATCTTCGTTTTATAAATTAAATTAAATTTCAGCTTGCTACGAAGTTTCTTGGAAGTTAGGCATGTTGTTTGGAGGCTGTAAAAAGGTTGTAGTGACTTTTGAGTGAGCTTAAAGTAATTTGATTACTGTCTCGATTATCTCGTCTAAAAAGATATTCACGATTTTAATTTTAAAGTAGGGTTCAAGATTTCTAGAGCTTTCATCTATAAAAAGCATACCTAAGGTTTCTACGTCAGTTGGCAATATTTTTTTTTCATAAAAGTAAAATCTACACTGAAACAGATTTTCCTCATACCCTTATTTGAATAATTCTTGCTCTGTTAGCTATATTTTTGCTTAAAGGATTAGTTATAACAGTATCGAGATTAGTAGGTTTTTTGGGAATAATTTGTCGATTCACTTGTCATTGCTAATGCACATAAATAAAAATAGCTTCAGAGGCAGATAATTGATTCCAGATCGCTGCTCTGTGAGAGTGTTCCCAGGAGGCTAACGGCCTTCCATCTTTGTACAGCCTTGGCCGATGTACCTACGTGCCAGCTCAACGATACGGGCCAGTTATATCAATCGGGCAGATCTATTTGAACACATTTCGTCCCTAAGGTGTTATAATTTCTTACCCGAATGGCGTAAATTATTATCCCTATCTGTGATCTATATTTGCATCCTTTGAGAAGAGAGTCTCAAGCAATAGGTCTCGAGGAATTGGCTGAGGTTTGATTCTAAGTAGAGATAGTGCCAGGTTGTCTTCGCAAGTCATATCGCACATTAGGAGCCGTCCATGGGATGCCAATAACCTTTATGCCGACTTATAAGCGACATGACAGATTCCGTCCATTTGGCTTGACGTACTTTCCGTCCTCAGTTTGTTGTCAGGTTGGCTTAATCACGCCTAGATATTAGATCATGCCACTTGTCGGCATGAAGGTGAGTTGGACTGAGTATCATGCCGACAATGGGCCTCATTTTAACGTCTCGAACCTGGATTCAATACAGCCGGCACATTGTCATTGGCTATGGTGAGGCTAATAATGATGATGTTTGTGTGGCATGACAGATAACTGGCGGCGCTTCGTTGGCGCATCAGAGCCCATGGTGCCCAAGAATATCTCTTCTGTCTCTCCTTGCGCAGTGCCGATGACGTTATTCGTTCTTCCTCATGGCATTCAAAGGCATATCATTTTTGTCTAAATGTGAAGAAATAATGTCATGTAAAAACTTACAGCGATGAACGAGCAAAATGTAAATATAACGAATTTCTCGAGCATTACAAATCAGCTGCCAGATTTGAGTAATTTAGCTGAAAGTGCGTTTTTTAGAAAATGACTAGACAGTAAAGACTACAGAAATTTTCAAATATTTGAATTATACCTATGTACAATGTTTAATTCTATTTTTAAGACACGATCAAGGGGATCCTGCTCTATAGGTCCAAATCAAGACCGATTGTAGTGATTATTAAAGCGTTTTCCAGAAATGACTTTGGTTAAGGATACTGCTTATTGCACGAGTATTTGCCTACTACTTATTCTATTCAGACACTAGTTAAAGGTACCCTGTATTCTTTCACAGGATCGAAGCAATCAAATCAGAGTAGTAGTAACTACGGAGTTGTTATCAAATTTTCAAAATATTATACTTTTTCCATAAAATGCAACAATTAAATGGCTTGGCTTTAAAACCTTCTGAAATGGAAACTTACATTCCAAACTGTCTGAACAACGTACAAATCTCCATTACATTTCAGCACATAGTATTAGAGCTAAGCAGAACAGTACTAATACTAATTACAACTTTATTACTAAGTATATTAGATCCCTCTACTACGTACTAGATGTTCCAGACCCGCTTTGCTGGTTCCAAGCTTAGCTCGATTTAATTAAAGCAGACAATCTAGAGAGAACTTTGGTTAAATAGAAAAAAAAACCATTGTACCTAGCGTTAATCAGCTGATGAAGTAATTTGTGGAATAAATGTTTGGAAAAGTAATTAAAAAAAAAATATCTTCGGAAATTCTTACTCAACGTGTCAATCAAGTTGAATTTTTTTTGTAGTTAATTTTAATCCACATCTACTGAAATAATAAGCAGTTAGTTGATAAATCCAACTAGAGATGGCATAAGGTTGACGATTCCCCCTGGAATTAATGAATGTAGTAGTAATCCTTTCTACCTATGTTGTACAAACAATTAGTCCCTACTGCAAATTAAGTACTGTTTATAAATTACTGCCTCTAAATCTACTGTTCTCGTGATTTCTCTATAAGAATATCCCTGTATTATAAATACCAGAAGCAATTCTCTAAATTAGAGTGAAAAACGTATCAAAATCCGTGGCGAGGTTTAGAAAGAATTCATAAACAAATAAAATAATAAAATAAATAAATATTCGTGGACAAATTCACACAGCGCCATCTAACCCTACACTAAGCAAAGCTTGTACTATGGGTGCTAGATAACTGATATATTACTTAAATACTTTTTAAATATATACTTATTATACATAGAACACCCAGACACGTAACAGAAATTAAAATTCATCATTTCAATTTCTGCCCGGCCGGGAATCGAACCCGGGACCTCTTGCGTGGCAGACCGGCATGTTGACCATTGAACCACTCAGGTCGTCAAAATAAATAAATAAAAGAAATATATGCTTGGACAAATAACTTAGCGACATCTAGCTCCAGAGTAAGCAACGCCTGTGCTATAGAAAACATCCTATAGCACAGGCGTTGTATAGCACAGACATAAACTACTTATATAGTTTTAATACATACTTGTTGTATATATAATACCCATAGACTCGTAACCGAAATTAAAACTCATCATTTTATTTTTTGCCTGGCCAAGAATCTAACCCGGGACCTCTGCGTGGCATATCGGCGTGTAAACCACTGAACAACTCAGGTCGTCACTCAATTAACGGATTTACAGACAGACACGGAAAGCAGCTTTGTTAGAAAATATAGTGACAGTCCATACCATTCGTACATATCAATATATGATAATCACTACGGTAGTTAACCATTTTCCAATGGGAAAGGAAATTTGCTACAAGGAAATAACAATTATGTAAAATTAATGTAACAAATCCCAACAATATGTCATTAAGAGGAGTTTTTCGCGAACGCGCTTCATACAAACGTAGTTTGATCATTATTTTCAAATATGGAGCGCGCTCGGGAAATACTGCTGTTAAGGCTTGTATTGCATGTTTTTTGCTATTCTTTTTTATTTTTTAGACTCATTAGAGTCTAGAAAATAAAAAAAGAAGCTAAAAAGCATTACGAATAAAACGAGAATGCGAGTTTTTAATTAACCAAACCCCGGGGCGTATCAGAACGAAGGCTGTGCCTAGCTCAGGGGACTAGATAGGTAATGACTAGTGCGCGTAGCTTATTAAATATCCATTCTATTTTAGGGTCCCGTAGAAAAACGGTGAGAATGAAACCAGCATTTGGAATATTTCTGATAATTTATGATATTAGACAAATATTATTATTAAACATTAAAAGTTCACAATTTATAGGCGCCATACCAACTTTAGTACCATCGAAACTTTTATGGCAAAATTCTACTTCCAATACTGATCTATCGTGTGCGTGTCAGTTCCAAGGCTATATCATTTAACTGCAATAGTTTGTTCTGCTGGAATTTTATTGCACTTATATCTGGATAGAAATAGAATACTGCAATAAAAAGTGAATAAATCCAAACTTTCGGATGTTCGAATCACATCCGAAACCGAATCTGAAATAAAAGTTTCAAAAAATATCTCTGTTAATATGGCATTTACTAAGTATTGACCGATAAATTATTCATAACTTTTAAAAGTATTGAAATGAAAGTGATATCAATTAGATAACAATAAATTCACGGATGCTTGTAATATGGGAGGTTACTAAGAAAAATATAAATTAGTAGGTAATAAGAATCCGTATTTAAAAACATAGCTTGTAACTTTCGGATAATCCGAAATTGAGAACTAAAAACACATTAACATAGGTCGCAAGTTGCTTTTTCGAGTACAGTTTTTGGAAGGACACGTAAAGGAGAATCTGGCATTGCGCGTCATGCAACGACAAATGACAGGCAACGACGTCCTTTTAATACCTCTAGACACTTGTATTTTACAATAGTAAGGAACCTATCGTTTATGAGTCGACTTGCACTTGGTCGGTTTTTATTATTCACTTTGATGTGCAGCTTTTAATTAAGGAGTGTAATAGTTATAAGCCTATTAATTTAATATAAAATAACTGTTGCTTTATGATGTTCATACCAAGAAGAATAAAATATATTTAACAAACAAATTAATACTTTGTGTTTAATAGGAAGCTGTCAATAGAACGGATAAATTAAAATATCTCGGATACGTACAGCCCGAGACCGGAGATATAGACCCGATGTAGTCCGGCAGATTCGTGTAAATTTTTGTAAGAATTGCGCATTTAATGATAGAAGCATACAACTTGGTACACGTATACTACATATGTAGAGGGTTGATTTTGGATATGAGGCCATCTTTGATTTTCCCTATAACAGTAATGCTGTACATTCAAAATGGCGGCCTCTGACTACTGTTATACACCAATGTCTTAATCTTGCGAGTGTTACTGAAGACATGAAATTGATCAAAATTCAATATAGCGACTACCAGCCATTTTGTGAAAAATAAAATAATTAATGTCGACAAACTATGTCATGTGGTGTATCGTTAAATAGGTATTGAAAAATCATTGTTAAGTTTCTCACACAATTTTTCATTAATAATGAACGTATAGGATCTATAATGATTTAAAGTTAGTTAGTAACCATTCTCCGTGGTCCGTAACGAGTACATCCATGGTAGTCTTCTACCATGGATGTAGAACGCTGGTTCGATCACGTGCTGCGTAAGCTCTAAAAATACGGGAACTGGCGTCCAAACCTGCCGGTATCAGAAAAGAGGTCCCGCGGGCGGCCTAGGAACCGATGGATTGATATCGCCGTATCGGAAGCTAGAGCTAATGGTCTACGACGTGAAGGTGCTGAACACTGGGCAAAGGGGAGAAAGAAAAGTAGGACAGCGGACGTTGGCATAAGCCGGGATAAATGCTAAGATGATGATGATAACTTGAATACTGACTTCGTATTGCTTGATTTCTGAACAACATTTCTGGTGCATTATATTAGTATTTTTATATCTTTACTATAAAGAGACTACAAATAGTGTTTCCCCTTCAATAATAATGAAATTTGATTAGCCCTCAAATTATGTTTTCCGTGCAATAAACTTTTTAAATAAACAATGAATAAATAATTTCGTTGAACCCTCCCACTAATTCACTATCTGTGGCTCTTGAACTATAACATACTTTTTATATCGATAAAGGGTCCCGAAGGAAAAAACAAGTGGCAGGAAAGCTGGTAGAAACGAATCAAAACACGCTCGTAAATTCAACTGAGATATTCTACCAACCTTGAGAAACACCAACTAAAGGGATAATTCGCGTTTCATATAATACATGTTGGCGTTGTTATGGATTTAAACTTGGAAGCGAATTTTAAATTTGGAAGGTTCTTTAATATATGAAAGTGTATCTGGTAGTTACAGTGCATAAAAATCCAAATATTAGCCGAAAGAATACACACCGATGATAATATAACTTTTGTCAAAAATATGGTAAACCAGATTATCAGAATTTGAAAATTACAAAGGTACCAAGTACCAATAGGTAACAAGAATATTTAGTGCGAATGTTTGAAACAGACTTCAGTGTTCGGCACTTTTCATTTTTGGGCCAAAAAAACCGACTACCTTTGAAGGAAAGTTCCCAATAACCCTAACCGATCTCCAGTTTTGTTGATGGACGTCCCCACTAGGGCACTATTACCGCCCCTCATAATACTTTCAGTGCCAATCTCATTACTCGAAAGAGAACAACAGGATCTCCACGATAAAGTAACGGGAATAGCGAACTTATTAAACTTTTGCCGAAACTCCACAAAAAGTCGGCAAAGTCCGCTCGGCGGGTTAGTATACCTTTTTGTTGCTGTACCCGCCCAACCGTTTGGTGTAACTGTGAGAATGTCACACCAAAGTGTGTCGCTTAAAGTCCGACAGCGATAATTAAAGCCATATTAACAAAAGGTAGTTTTTAACTGGGGTCACAAATTAAATGTTTCTATTTTGAAAGAATATCTTTTCAGTGTGAATACTCGTTTATACTTACAAGTCTGAGGCCTGGACTGACCGCACGGATAATGTTGATGATGACTAGTCATACGAATTATTGCTTAAAGGAAAATAGCTATTATTTCGAACATTTCGGCACTGCTTGTAAATATTTCCTTTAAAATTGTTTGTGTGTGTAATGTGACGCGAATGGGTGATGTCAGTTTATAAAATAATAACCAATACAACTTTCTTAAATGACAAGAAATACTTATCGTTAATTTGTGTTTCTACCTATAGAAACACAAATGGACTCCCATTTGATAGCTATGCTTTCCACCTCTTTGCACCCGCGTATTCATATTAAACGAAACACTCCCAAGTAAAAACACACATGTAGCCTAATGAAAAACATATACTCTCGCTTATTACTCCAGAGAATGCAGATATAACGTATGGAGAGTGGTTTCGAAATGAAAGTAGCAAGGCTATTATACAGATGGCTGCGGCGAAGGGTCAGCATGGAGTACTAGATATTAGAATCCCGGGAGAGCTTCTGGTTACACTGCAGCTTTAATTATTGTCGCACTAGTGCTCGATAGTGATGTCCTTGTTGCAGAATCCACTCGGAACTTCGAGACTGGAGTCTAGAGACTAAAAGAGATGAAATGTCAAATCGACGAGCATGTATTAAAAGATTGATGAATATGACAGAAGCCCGAGAGGTTTGTTAGAACCATAGCAAATGTGACAATGGTGGTTTCTGCTTATCAATGCGGGAAAATTAAGGGCATGATGCGATGAAAGTATATCTGGATATCATTCTGACACATTTTACAGTACTCGTACAATAATCTCAAAATAATTGGACCGCTTGTCTGTTTGTCTGCCGTATAACATAAAAAAAATAACTATTAAAGGTATTATGAGAAGTGGTGTGGAATAGAGGCTTGATTGTATTTAACTTCGTTTGCATGATCTGTGCTTTGGTTTGCACAGCTTGGCACACCCAGGTACTTTACTTTATTTAAGTTAGTTTGCTATTTTAACATGTCTGGTTTATTTGCAAGGCTCAAATAAGTTAAATTTCTTTTGTTATTATTTGATATTCGGCACTATAGGTCGATAAACTGAAATCAAATTTTTATTGTAACTACCACTGTAAAATGACTGTTTGTGCCAAAAAAAAAACTACACAATGTGAAAACTTGCGTAAGGCTACTTACATAGAACTACCTACATAACGTCATGTCGTTTTCCCGTGGGAGTAGACAGAAACCACATCGTTCCACTGCTATGCTGCTGACAGATCTCTCTCGCTTTTTCCACATTTATTATCCTTCTCATACATTACGACGGGCTACCCGGCTAAAATTGTATTCTATCTGTAAATTCTGATTTTGCGTAAATGGAAAAGGCACTTTTCCAACAACTTAACGAAAAACTATTCACATCACTAGTTATCGTTGTCTGACTACCACTGTGCTTGTGAGTAGAATATTTAACACAAAAGAGCTATAAATTACGCTATCTCCTTTCAAATACCACCGCGGTTTTTATGTAAATAATAATACTTTATATTCTTAGAGAGAAGAGCATGAGTATCTGTTATCTTGTTTGGTTCCAGTAGCAAATCTGCTGTGATTTAGAGATATGGTTACTTGTAAGAGTACATTTTAGAATCGTTTATACCTTTGGTTTGTCTAATATTGTTATAATTATTGTGTTAGACTCAGTGAACCAACACCTACTAAAGAAAAACCGAACGAAGCTCGTCCGTCTCCTACTATCTACCCATCGGCATACTTTAGAAAAATACTGTTGACGCCTGCGCCATGCTCCAACTTTGAAATTTTGACCTGAGTCTTCTGCACCCACTACTGTAGTAGTTAATTCCATATCCCATCATTATAGACTGTAAGGGTGACGTAGGTTATCCTGCGTCATTGAGTACAAGAAAAAATCTTCTTGTGTGGGTCCTACAAGTAAAAAGAACTGGTTTGCATCACATTCTCTTGGCAGTTTTCGTTCCTTTCCAATCACCAAGTCTGCCTACCCTACTCCACCTGTGGGGCACAGTATGTATGTATAGTCACCAAGAAGAAAAGTGACTTATATGTGTTAGTTTATGCACGGGCATACCAACGTTATGTGGGTCTCCTAAACGTCTACTATCGCTACAAAGGTAATTTTTTCTCGTACTCAATGACATAGGATAACCTACGGCGCCCTCACAGTCTATTATTTGTGTATCCTTACTCTGTGAACACCGGAATTGCCTCAATAAGTACTGAAATATATGACATCAAAGCCCATACCTTCCTAATTTACTGTCCTTCCACCTACTTCCCATCAGCATCAAGCTTCGCTGCCCGTGAAAGGTCCAACCGTACATTACAAAACCCTCATTTGAACGAGACACATCTAATTAAAATACCAGGGCAGCATCGTCGGCATAAAACACTTGGCCCCTCGAGGGTAGTTTTGCAGGTAATTGGGACCATATCTCAGAAGTAGCGGTGGCCGGTGACCTTCTAATGGCACGGACTTAGGGCCGGGTTAACTATGGCCATTATTGCTAGCACCGATCCGTGGCTATACTTTATTGGGGTGTTATAGAAGGAAATGGATTCGTCAGTTCACAAAACGGCGACGTTAATGAGTTGATGTGACTATGCGTGTGAGTTTGTGCCCGTGAAACTCTTTTTATGTGTGGAATTAAATACGCTATTCCACTCTCATAGGCCAGCAACGCATTCGCGACATCTGCGGGGGAGGGGATCTCTTACCACCAGGTGACAAACTTGCTTATTGACCTCCTTTTTATATAAAAAAAAAATTCCATTTCAGTGTCAACGTATTTAGTATTTAATAATCAGAGAAGGCATTCCGAGCTCACTTACATAACAGCAGCCTCCTTCCCATCTGTGAAGCTTGATAAGCAGCTTAGAATCTTAGTTGTGAACATACTTATCTATTTGTAAACGCTGCTGCCAATATGCTGGTCTATGGAGGTCTAGTTAGTCTGCTTCCAATATATTAGTCGTCTCGTACATACGTCACCCGTAAGTCGACGGATTTGGTGTTGGGTTAGTGGTTGGCATTATTATTTCTTTAAATATCATTTTCATTGCAATAGTTTTGATAAATAAATTAGTATCTATATGGAATAAATCCAGTAACAAGCAACATTTATTTTCGACGGTCCTGTCATTACTACTCTTTAATAATTTTAGTAAGATTTTTTGTACCGGAGCTAGCCGGAGGCGTAGCGCCTTCTTCCAAAAATGCCTTATAATTATGTACCTATTTACTTTAAAACAGCGTAACCCGAGATTATTATGACGACCTGAGTGGTTCAATGGTCAAGGTCTACCACGCAAGAGGTCCCGGGTTCGATTCCCGGCCGGGCAGAAATTGAAATGATGTATTTTAATTTCTGTTACGGGTCTGGGTGTTCTACGTATAATAAGTATTAGTACGTATTAAGTAAGTATTTAAGAAGTATATCAGTAATCTAGCACCCATAGTACAAGCTTTGCAGTAACTCAATAATCTCATCCAGAGCTATTCAGAGACATTGCACCTTCTTCCATAAATGCCTCATAAATAAGCATAATAACATAAGCATAAACAAAGTTTCAAAACTCTATGCGGCAGTAACTCAATAACCTCTTTCATAAAAAATCAAGTGTATCCACGCATCTCTAGTGAATTTTTAGAACGAATTTATCTAAAATATTTCCACCAAAAAGGTAGCAGAGAGTACGTGACAAATTAAATTAAATTCAATTTGTCAGCGAAATTGACTCAATCGCGCAAATCCATACCGGCCTTTTGAAAAGCCAGTTCCTGTTAATTGGACGACGACGGCAATCGCATCATTTTCTGTGACATTGAGAAATAGGTCCATCTAAAGAGCAGCTGTATCACGTTATTCCCCAATTTACCGTTTTAAGACGAATTGCCCAAATGTATTACATTAACTGAACGAGGTCGCATTCAGACGACCATTTTGTTGTGTTAATTCACTGTAATTGGCTAGCTTGTGAAAATTTGGGTGTACCACAAGGGACTATTTTGGGACCATCATTATTTCAACTACATTAAGATATAGTTTGTATATTAACACTGCCATAAAAATAATCATCATCTTGGCGTTAATATCCCGGTAGTGCTCTAGCACACGAGGGCCTGGGATCCGCATTGACCATGATCCAGGATTTAGCAGATCAAGTAGTTACAGTGGAGCGACTGCCATCGGACCTCCGTGACCCTGCTACCAGGGGAATCTGACCAGATTGGATCAAGTTTACACATTCCGTCGCCTGAATGTGTAGATTTCACCCTCCCCATCATCATATGTTCCCTCATCGTAAGAGCATTATTGACACGTCTGCTATACATCTAACAAAATATGTTTTCAAATTCGCAAACCTATGACATACAGCAAAGCCACGTTCCCAATAAGGTTAAAATAGCAGCTAGCATCGTTGTAAATAGGGTCGGAGGTCGCAAAGATCCAAATGCACAGCCACTTAGCGTCCTAACTTTATCTAACAGCGACTCCTTGGGTGTACAAGTCTTGAATGTTACGGCCAAAGTGGTCGCCGCCGCTAAAACTTTCACAATTGTTACTGATATTTATCTTTAGTTTGAATGCAAAATTTCTGCTGAGAAAGATTCAAATTTCTTCAATATTTCTCGTTGTTTGTTACTTTTTAGAATACACTGTACGCATTCCAATATTTAATTCATCAAATGCTTATGACACGCATATGTCTAGACAATATTAATCCTACAATAAACGATGAAACAAAACGTGAAGATACTTAACTATAAGTAACTAAGTATTATTATATATTAAAAAAAAAAGATCCGGATTACAGATAGGTTATCTGTCAGATATCTTATCTGTCAGATAAGATATCGGAAACTTATCAGTGGGTGATGAAAAAGCCCCTAAGTGATTGTAATCAGCATTTCGTTTTGACCAGATTACTTTAAAAACGACCTTGGCAAATTGACAACAACCTCCCAATTTTTTCATTTTATGGTATACGGCAGACAAACAGGCAAGCGGGCCACCTGATGGAAAGTGGTCACCTCCGCCTATGGACATCAGCAACACCGGAGGCGCTACTAATTCGTGTACCTCAGAAGAGACCTCTAATATACCTCTTGAACGATCCTATGTCATAGTCCAAAGGAAACACTGTGGCTGGGAGCTCATTCCACATCCGAAATTGAGTACCAATTCCTAACTATCCAAGACAGGTCGTTTTACTGCATAATACCGTATGCAGCATAACGACCACACACTGCGTCTTCGGATAATTCGACTGCAGCAAGCACAAACAGGGCATAAAATGGTGCTGCCTTAGTATTCTCAGCGTGTGCGGGTGTTAGTACATCACGCTTATCTAGTGGCCAGCTGAGCAGTCCGGAGGTCTGATCGGTTGGCACCGTGCCATTTCACCCCGTATATCAATTTCACTCGTTATTTGTCCGTCTCAATGCAATGTTGACGCAGAAATGGGCACAAGTTGCGGCCTAAAATAGGTATATAGGTATATACTTCATAAATATAATGTACGCCTTTGCAGTATTTCCTTGTTGGAAAATAGGGATTTTTGTATCACGTAGGTGATGTTATATTACAAAGCAACAGCAAAGTCGCTTGTGAAATATCCTGATGACCGAAAACTCATTCGAAAATAAAAATATTGAAAATGAGGGCTGTACATGAAATGTACTTTTTTGGCGTTATTCGTAGTTGTTTTTTCATTTCTCAATCGAAATAAACAGCTTTAAACTTTGTGTAAAAATAGAGTGGGTCGGACTAGCGCTCCACCGTGAAAATTGGGTTAAGCAACATTCGCAAAGTCCGGGAACTGGATGGAAGACCATTTCGTACTTTGAGGCTAGTCGAACTTCAGCACCGCAAAGACCTCGCTACTCGTAAGGTGTGCCTCCTTATACCGTTGACTCGGCGAGGTGGACCAAGGTCGACGCTGCGGACCCTGAGCCTGATTGAACGTTTCGGGGGCTGATAGGCACTCTATGACAATATGGATATACGTATGCATATAACCGATTTTTGGTTATCAGTGTAGCCTATTTGGTTACGAGGACGGTAATGAAGTCCGACCGCCATCTCAGCGGCAAAA
Organism: Blastobasis adustella; assembly: GCA_907269095.1. Taxonomy (NCBI): domain Eukaryota; kingdom Metazoa; phylum Arthropoda; class Insecta; order Lepidoptera; family Blastobasidae; genus Blastobasis; species Blastobasis adustella. The sequence goes on from OU026130.1 coordinate 12,798,670, forward strand.
GCCAACCTCACTTGCACGTGGTTCCCCTGCTGGCAGACGGACGAGGCTCTGGCTTCTCCCTAACGGGTTGTGCGAGACGGATGGGAATCGACATACGTAAAATGCTGAAAACCTACAAAATGTCTAGCACACGCACATGAATAGCGAGTCGCCGCAAAACGATGCGCAGGAGAATCGCCCTAAGTCGGTTAGGGCTACCGAGTCAATGGCGGGCCCCGTTAAAGACGCTAATCCACAGAAAGATCCGCTTCCGAAAAAAAAAGGACTGGACGGGTGCGTGAGCTGGCCGACGTACTCGACTCGTTTGTGATGAACAAAAAAGTATTGAACATATTTTCAGCTACAGGTAACGTATTCCAAGTAATTTTCTAAAATATTTAAATAAAAGTCAAAATAAAAACAATGATTTTAATAAAGTTACAAATATTTATGGTATGATGAATCTAAAATATATTGTCTTATATACCGCTAGAAAGTGCATTTTCTCCTGATTAATATTCATTTACAATATAAGTTATTTTAAATAATAAACTGGGGTTATATAGGAATATGGGAAGCATGTCATAAAATGTTGGCGGCCATAGGTATTGATTACGTCACCAACGCTACTAGCTGGCTAGAAAAAATTGTATCTCGGGCTTTTTGGACTCGTTAACAAATGTACTATCTGAATCCAAAAGGGCGCATTAGTAACCAGATGTGAAATATTTTGGGGTAATTTAGAGCTTCCTCTCTTATCTACTACTACTCATTTCTCATAATTTACTTTATTTGTTTCAGGTTTCAATCGCCTCCACGTAGAGTCAATTTAAGCGGTAAGTTCCATTGAAATATGTCGTAAATTTTTACGGTACGCACCAAGTTTGTGGGTTATTTTTGCTCATTTTCAACGAAGAACCGAACAAACTAACAACTGGAAGAAGATTATTATCGTTAAAAGTTTGAATTTCCCGATACGACCCGAGAACGGGACGGGAGGAGTTTTCACAAGATATCTGTATTTTAGTACAAGGCTAGCTTATAACCTGTACTAGTGTCTAGTTAGGTATTAAAAATGCGAATATACTTATTAGTTTATATTCGTATTTTATACCTACAAAGTGGACCCGACGTGACTTCGTTCGGAACCTACAATTTTATTCCTGCATGAACCTTGCATGTATGTATGGACGTAAACTCTTTATTGAATGAGAAATAAATACAGAAATGAGAAAAATATGATTTTACAAAGCAAAGGCCCACAATCCCACAATGGGATTTCTCCTCCTGAACCTGGGAACCTTCCTCTTGAATTACTCTATTATTGAATACCGTATTCAAATCCGTTGCTTAGTTTAAAAGATCTAAGCGTACATAGATACATATTATATTTAGAGACAGGAATTTCGAGCAAGGTAGAACTTGTACAATTTTTTAGCCAAATAAACTAAAATATACCTAGGTTCCAAATGCCTAACAGAAATACCCATATCACCAACTTCAGATGGGACAACCAGTTGACTGGTCGAGCGCGATAGTTGGAACTTGGTAAGGGAAAGGGAAATATTACATTCGATACGACAGAAAAGCTTTGTCATGTAAATATACATACCGCAGGCTCGGTTCACTGGGCGTTGTATGTAAATACATGGGGTCCATGGAAGCAGAACTCTCGCTTTTATCAAATTTACATTTGGGGTGACTCGGAAAAAAGCTAACGTAGGACGGAATACGTAGACGTAGTAAAAAGCCTCTATGTTTATGCCATAATCTTTGTAAAATAGTGAAGGTCAGATGTCATCAAGACAATATAGTGTTTGTGTTTATTCTATTTTACAAGTTTTTATTTAACTTGCATTGTATGTTCGCGATAAATCTTCGAAGCCGAATTTGAGCCACTTCCCGGTGCTCAATTGAGCTGAAATTTGTTATACCTATGTAACTTGGATGAAAATAGATAAATATGGTACCATAGAGCTGGTCTGATGTTGATGACGGGAGGTGGCCTTAGGAACTACTGAGCGCAACAAGATAAACCCAGCGTGATTGGGCACCTTTGGAATGGGGTTGTTGAGTACTATACCGCGTACTCCGCTATACCGCGATGAAAGCTTGTTACAAAAATATATTTTCCATTTGAGAACTTATTTAAGTATCTTATTATTTACGCGTAATATTGAGTGCCTCTTAGCAATATTGTTTCTAAGAAGGCACTCAATTATATAAAATATACAAGACGATTCTTACACGCAGAATTAGAGAATACACAGAATTAAACATGGAGAACTTATGTTTACCGAAAGAAAAGGTCTGTTTTTTAGATATACGTTTGTAGATATATTACCAACTACGTTCAGAACTTTAACATAATTTTAAGTAAGTAACGATGGTGAAAGTTTAGATATTGCTTCAGGAACAATATTAATTTCTACCCACGCGAGCGAACCGATCTCCGATCTCGGTAGTGATTCGGTGGCCTAGAAATTATAGTTACCAACCATACAGAGTTTTTATCTTACAATAACACTAGTCGACCCAGCTTTTTCGTTTGCGTAAACCTATTTTACCTCTACCTACCCTTTTTTTTTCTTGCAAACCTTCCTCTTGAATCACTGTATCTATTGTTGATAACATCATTAAAATCTGTTGCGCAATTTAAAATATCTGAACGTATATAGATATATACTACCTACTGTGTAGATACCTACAGATTCTTTCATGTATACCTGCCTACTACATTTTATTGGTAAAGGTATACTTTTACCAATAAAAACAAGCATAAATATGTTTCAAAGTCATAAGCCTATTACGCCCTTTCGGTACAATGTATTTTTATAACAGAATATCATGACACGGGGCTGCGTAAATAATTGATTTGCGTGGAGGCATGTAAGGTGATACGTCTCGTTCGAGTGAGCCAATCATTTTAATGTATTCGGCGGTGTAGATATCATATTTGTTGTATTCTGACGTTGGGCTGTTTTCGGAAGTCTGACAGAAATGGAATTGTCTATTGGAGTTGGAGGTGAGTCTAGATAGTAGCACGGGTATAACTTGGAAAAAAGGTGATTATTATATATGTAAAATTTTCGTGAAAAAATAATATAAGTGATGGTGAAAACCGCATCAAAATCTGTGGTTTAGGAGGAGTACAGACAGACAGATGCAGATAGCTACTTTATATGTAAAGAGGATGATCGAGGCTCTTGTGAGAATCTTAATGATAATATACCTCAGACCTAATACACTGAACAATTTTTACTGCATTGTGAACAAAAATGGCTAACAGTTTCGAGTTTCATTTACCTATACCCGTTTTATTTTTATGGATCCCTTTTATGGTTCAAAAGTAATCATGTAAAAGATTGCAACAATAGAGGTAAAAGAATAAAAACTTAACAAGATATTGTGATTTTGAAATGAAATATTTTGTGTTACTTCTATTTATTTTAATCACATACGTACATAGTAACGCCAAACAAGTTCATCATGTCAAAAATGCACACATTAAAAAGAAACCTCTTCGATTATTAAATGGAAGAGATTCTCAGACACCAGAGTATCCCTTTATAGCAAGAATGGAACTGCAAGCCGTTGTTCAAATGTCTAATTATCTAGTGGCAAGGAATATCCATGTTTGTACATGCTCTATCATATCTCCCGTCTGGGCATTGACTGCTGGTCATTGTATTATGTCCGTAACTGATGTCGAGAGACGCGTGCCAGGAAGCCAAGGCGTCATTCGATATGGACTAGTAACCAACACACCGTTTGACAAGGACACTATGAGTGTAATAGAATCATACCATCCTCACCCGGACTACTTCAGTGCAGCGGTGAAACATGCTAAGATGATAATGGTTAGGAACGACATTGGTTTGATGAAAATGAATGAAATCTCACTACCTGAATACGGCAGAATCGGTTTAGCGGACTACACTTCCTTGTATGGGTACAGTATCATTGTAGCTGGATTTGGTCTAACGAACTCCTCCGAAGGAATGCGCGACACTTTGGCGCTGAAGAAGCCGCTTCAGGTGTTCGAAGTGGTGGCGATGAAGTGCGATGCCTCTTTGAAGAATCGCATGTATCCAGGGTTGTGTGTTGCGCAGCGATGTGGTCAGGCCATGGCTTTATGTCCGGGGGATTCCGGTGGTCCAGCAATGCGTGGTTCGCGGATTGTCGCGTTAACCTCACTGACCTACATGGCTGACTGTGCTTCGAGCAATCTGAGGACCCGCCCAAACGCCGTCGGATTCTTGACCCCCATCAGCATTTACGCCGATTGGATTATGGCCAAAGTTGGCGGAGGATAACTTGATTTCCTTTCAATACCCTTTTTCCAGAATTTACCTCAAGGGTAAGTTTTGCAAATATGTGCAAAAGTGTTTAATCTTGAGACGTTTCAGTAATTTCGAGTACGAAATCTCTTGATACGAAATGGAAATTAGTAGATTGAAATATATTTATAGACTCCTATTTATTAATCTAAAAGTGATTTTCTTGGATGATTGTTAATAAATCGTCGAGATATTACATTTTCCACTTCAACAAATAACAAGTTCTGTACAGTTACTGAATTGCATTTTTAATTCGCTTCCATTTTTCCTACTTTACATTGGCGATAGGAAGTCGTAAACATTTATGTAATAATAATAAAACATAAAATTATGATGATGGTTTGAAGTGTATGAAGTGCTAAAAGTATCGACTTTTTTATTATTACATCGTTCTTTTTCTTTGTTATTATCATCCCTCTGAGTAGTTAGGGTCAGCCCAACATGACTTCTGAACCTTTTAATATAAACCTCATGTTTTAGCTCAATCTCAAACCAAAAAAATATTGATTGTAATATGATTAATCTCTTACCAAACGACAAAAACTAGGAAAAAACAAAGAGATTGTTTAACGAGTTCACTCAGATAGGGGGTGACGCATATAGAGCGACCGTCTGCCTGACGTCACTCCTTCGTAATGCTGTTGAGATCGCACAGAAAACGCTATTGTCCATTTCTTGGTCTACGGAGCTCCCAGCTGGCTACGTCCATACGTACCGTCACGGGGAGCCAATCAAATCGGCTCTCGGCTTCAACCAGCCTCTGAGCTCAGCTGACTCTCTTAGGAAACGACACCCGTAGTCAAGAAGGTTGGTGCAGTGCACTCTGCCGGATAGCACACGGCCTGCAAGCTTACACATCAGCAATGCGTCTTTACAATGTTAGGTGCGTTCTGCGGTAAATAATCATAGACAGGCCATTTCGTAAAGAAAACTCTGCACAGTTAGTTTATTTAGCTATCAATTTTACAGTTTCGTGTTAGTTATTTTTAAAACGTAACCATGAAGAAAATGAAACGTTTCGACTGTAATAGATTGGATAATCGCTCCACTGATTAAACTCCACGGATAGAGTCTGGAGCCTTTATAGTGCTACTTCAGTCCGTCTGCTACAGCCATGCGCTTCAAGTAGATACTACACAATGGAATCAATTTGAAAACTGACATGGTTATTGTTTGGCCAAGTGTACTTTAGATTCAATTTTAATAATAAATCTATTGTTTATTAAAAATGAGGTTCGTATTGATGTAGAAGGCTGTAAAAGTTAGCATTATAAATTTCGTGTTAGTATATTTTATTAATTTCTAAAATTTTCGTGTCAAATACGAATTTAACTCAATCAAACCCTTTTTGATTACTTTAGTGTTAAGAAAAAGTGTTTGATTTATAATATCGGAGTATCATTATAAGAAGTATAAGAATACACTACACCAAGAATTAACTATTTCATTAACTTTGTTGGGTATGATTAGACTGTGTTAGACATGAAATACATCATACAAAGGGATTGTCTTTTTAATATTGCTTTCATGATAAAATTATATCTAACTATAATTATGATAGGTATGTTTATTTTATTTTTTCATCGCTTCATTTAAAGAATTACTTAACGAAAAGAGCAAGTCAAAATGAAACTATTTGATTAACTTATTAATCTCTATTATCGAAATAGCGACCATTTTACAGGTAAAACATAAGCGTCCAAAATGCGGAACGTTTCTTTCAGAGAATACAGCGGAAGTAATTAAAAGATAACTAACCTCATAACGGTAAGGATGCAATATGAATTGTAATTATAAAATAGTTAAATGAAGAAAAAAAAACACAAAAATTATGTTTCCGCCCGGGATCGAACCGGGGACCTTCTGCGTGTTAGGCAGATGTGATAACCGCTACACCACGGAAACGGATACGTGGACGACTAAAAATAGAGACCGGTTCAACGTGTTCTACATCGGCAAGAAAATGAAAGTAGAGCAATAAGATTAAAATGCAAGATAACGTTGACCGGTTGACGACGGGTTAGGGAGGTATTTTAAATATACAATCAACTAATAGCTACCTATCATATATTATGATAGGTACCTACTTGTCTTTTTCGTAGACTTAAAAGGTTAGTAACAAAGATAATTTAATACTACTTTTAGTGAGTAAGAATACTTACATAATTGTTATGATTTATGATACTACACTAAAAGTAGTGTACGTACAGTCGGCTGCAGAGCGAACATATTCCCATAGCTTACCTATAATATGTATTGTGCTGATTATGGTCGACTTAAAAATATACATACTCCAATAATAATAGTATGAATAACAGTAGTATGAAAAAACTTCGAATACGTATCAATATAATTATTGAAAATAAAAGTTATTGCTAATAAAAAGACAAAGGATTATTTAACACACATCCACGAATTCATTCCAATGCACATCTGCTCATTTGTCACTGAGTATGTATAGTACGTACTTAGTATTTAAAAAATAATGTGTTATACAAACCAACTTGACCAACGCCTACTTTCCGCAAGAAATAATTTACCACAACCATTGCTGCCCCACCATAGCCCACATGTTCACCTACAATATGCAAGTAAGTAATCGTCCACTCCACCTCGAATCGAAGACAAGGGCAATAAATCGTTCTAGGACACTTTTATTGCCCTCCCTTTATTCCAATACACATTATACTGCTCAATTGCCACTGAGTACTTAGTATAGAAAAATATCACGTGTAAATATACTTTCTGTGTAAACAAAACAACTTGACCAACACCTACACTCTCCGATAAAAAATATTTTCCACAACCATTGCTGCCCCAACATCGACCAAATGTTCACCTACAATATGCAAGTAAGTAATAGTATATAAGTATATGTAAGTAATCGTCCACTCCACCTCGAATCGAAGACAAGGGCAATAAATCGTTCTAGGACACTTTTATTGCCCTCCCGATAAATTACATTAGCAAATTCCTATCAGCACCGCTCAGCCCACCGTGTGGACTAGTACGATAAGGGTGCCAATTTGAAACAATTCTGGGTGCCTAAAATATGGGTACCTACCCAATATGGGTGTGAGTAATATGGGTAGTACCTAGGTGTTGAGATCTGGAACGGGTGTACTGCGATTGGTTGATTTATAAAACTAGCATACCCATTCTAGTACACGATGTAGGATTATCAACAGATTATAAGACGCGGTGTTAGATTCAGTTCATAAATGTAGAAAGAAAGCAAAATAAAGAAACAAAAAATATCTGTATATATTTTATATTTTAATACGTAAACGTTTGTATGTGTATGTGTATACTATTGTGTGTATTTAGTATCTCATTTATAATTCATGTAGTTAAGTAGAGTATACATTTTTTTAAAACAATTGCGCAGGTCCCCTCCCTTACCAAGTCTCTCTTATATAGGCCTACTGGAAGGGATTTTTAAAAAAGTAGCGCATTTTGTGTCGTCTTTATATTTGTAATTTTTGTATGCTATTTATTCTATGCAATAAACTGTTAAGTAAATAAATAAATACATTTATTACAATTAATTGATTGCGAATTATAGTCTCACGAAAATCAAGGCAGCATTGCGTTGCGTCTTCTTGCAAACTGATGTACTACTTCAACTATAATCTTTGCCGAATACAGAAAATTTTCTTTTTTCGTTATTTAACACAACAACTATGAGTAGTTGTGTACCGACTTGAGAGATAAAGAATTCAGTGTGTTAAAAATAATGAGAGGAAAATAGAAAAGTTGATAAAAACAGAAGATAGAAACAAAAATACCACATTGAGACACAAAACAAAAAAGATATCTACAAATATTTCATTTCTTAATGGCTTTACCGGTGTTAGGCTTATATCAACTAATATGTCCTATTGACAATTAATGATAAAAATGTTATCTTTATTACACATAATGAAAACCAACCCAAAGTGTGATGTGGACCTCGGTATAAACAACAATAGATATTATACCGTAAAGAACGCAATACATGCATTGACGGTTATTTATTTTATTAGGTTTTCAACCGCAACTTCGTCCACGTTCAAGAGATAAACCGCCTGTGATATGCTTCTCCAGGGCGTCTATCGCCTTGTCAAATTTGATCCAAATCTCTTTAGCGGTTTAGGCGTGAAAATGTAACAGAAAGTATTTATTTGTAGTTATCCATCTTATTATCCGTACATTTATCTCTGTTTCAGTTATAGTTTCATAAACTGTTGCTCCTCCATTATGTCTCATAGCTTCTCTTGCACGGCCTACCTTTTTCTTAACCCAATATCTCTTGGTTGACTCGTAGATATGGCTATTTTAGCTTCAAGTACGCCACTGTACCATTATGTGCATTAAGTTTTAATAAATAAATAAAGTCAGACAGACCACGTTACTTTCACCTTTATCATATATTTCTGATGAAGAGACCCTAGAAAAGAATTTTATACATATGACGCTAATCTTCGTCTCCCGAATATCACTCTCCACAATTTAAAGTAAAACGTTGATAAGTAATTAAAAGTAAAGTGTTACAACTCAAAAGAATTCCGGCGAGACATAATTAATAACAGGGTGGGGCTTCTTCATGAAATTAAAGCGCTCAAGTATTCTTATTTGCTTATAAATTAAATTTCTTCTCTTACTGATCGAGTTAATTAACATTCTTTTAAGGATTTTTTTATATTCCGAAAATCCCACTAAAGTTGCCCTTGCTTTGTCGCCAAAGGGAATAAATAATGAACTAAATATGCATGAAGTGTTTCAATTTTGAAAGTGAGGGACACAGTTCTAAATTGAAATACGTGGATATTATGTTGTGTATTTGATTAAAGGGAATACGTAGATGGGTCGACGCTAGCGTGTAAGCAAAACGAATCCCAATGAAATATTCTTCATTATTTTACATTATACATTGTTTTTTAAATTATTTATTTTAATTAACATTTTTTGAGTTATCCTCACCATCAGTCTAAGTAAGCCCAACATAAGCTCCAGGAATACGTGGGAATTAGGTACAAAAACCTGCCTGTATCAGGGAAGAGGTCCCGCGGGAGACCCAGGAAGCGATGGGTAGACAGCGCCGACTCGGACGCGAGAGACAACTTTGGACGTGAGGACGCCAAAGATCTGGCAAAGTGGAGAAGAAAAAGTAGGAAAGCGGACTGGAGTAGGACTGAAGTTGTTCTCGACTTGCAGCATTTAGCATACACCTACAGCTTTTCGCAAATCGCTACTCCATCTGATCAGAAAGCCTTCTATACAACACATGCAGAGTCGCTGTCTCCACTCAAGAACTCGTTACCCCAGTGGTCGGACATCTGCGTATCCTCTTTTAATCTAATCACTACTCAATCCGGATCCCATCTCAATCTTAACTGTTTCTCCAAATCAGATATTGATGAATTGTAAGTCGGTAAGTTTGTCGCGAGTGGATACAGTACAATTCCGGGGACAGCTCAAAGCCACCAGTCCCGAAACAGTCTCGGTAAGAGCAGAGTAAACCGCAAGGATTGTCTGGATCCACGTGTGTCTCGAAATTCGTTGTTTGCGCTGTACGTAGGTACGTGCAGACAACGGAAAATCGAATATTCGTACTCGTGGTACATCTCGTCTCTCTCGAGTTATACCTACATTCCAGTATATATTAGTACTTACATAATAGCTGTGTGGAAATCTGGATAATATACAGAATATAGCTTCTTTTTATAGTGGGTACACTTGCAGGCATTTGACCGCCATCTGATGGGAAGCGACGATGTGGCCGAAGGTTATTCTGTTCGAGGAACCGCTACCTTGTAATATCGAATTTTCACTTCAAATGTTGATAGAAAGTATAACTTGCTTCGGTATAGATACAGCTCGTTATTCAGTCTAGGTTCCACATTTACAAATATTTTCATATCCACAATTTCATCCACTTTTACTGGAAAAACTGTCAAAAAAGTAAACCGTAAACATTTTCACAACCGTTGTTGATTATGATTTAGGTACACAATGTTTGTAGTCTACGCAGACACAAAAACATATGAACCTTACAATTGTGCCACCGAATACTTCGGACCATTGCCGTACGTAAGCATAGCTTCAATTCCACAAGTTCGCGTGCAAACAGTGGTGACAGCCTAAACCGCAAGCTTAGAGGCAGGGACTCCGTAACCGCGTACAGTTTCCGGATTCACACATTCGGAATCCCGACCGTAGAGTATTTGGCACTGTACGCTGAATATCCTCGACCTCAAACTGCGGTGATTCTTGGAAATGTTGCCTGCTCGTTAGCGAAGGGGTGAATATATAGGTTTGGAATTTAAAAGCACTGTTTCAAAGTAGATTGTGAGCTCGTCGTGGGATAATAAGTGCAGTAATGTGATGAAATGATGGAAATGATGATGATGAGATTAAGAAGAGTTTTACGTTTTAAGTTAATAAAATTAAAAACATTTAATAAAAATTGGATAATGAAATGTGTACTCAATTCCTAACAAAACTACAAAGTCCTCCAATTCAAATAATAATATTATCCCTTTGAAATTGCGGCATTATGCCCGTGATTAATTTTAGAAATACAATAGGCACTACCCTACTAGCGATCGTTTCTTTCACGCCATGACTAGACAGAAACGCGATTTGTTTTGTCCGTGAACTACGCTCTAGCTACCCATTCATTTCCATTCAGCCTTTCCACGGCTCTGCAAATACACTCGTCATCGCTCTAAACAATGCTCGTCACACGTCGGCCATACATTCACATGACTATAATTTCCTTCGCGTTTCCCCGAACGCTATACTGACTATTAAAAGAGCTTTTAGTGCAATACCGTGGATTATTCGCGACAGTAAATTCTATAAATAGGAATAGAATTCTCCACTAGGCTTTGTCGGCCTCGGATTTTTGGGATACGGCATTATTGAATCTCGCTGTGTCCAGGTCAAATTCGCGGTTTTAATTAAACGGCTAATTTGCGAAGCCATGTCGTCTTGGCTTATGATGGACGATAATAAAAAATCCTATTTTTCTTACTCATAGATATTTAAGCGAAATATATTCCTTGGTTGAACGAAGCACGTCTTATCTGTGTTTATCATATTCTTCTTCTCTATACCATATTACTATTCGTGCAGGAAAATATTTAGTTTTGTAACGAAAATATACGTTGGTAAGCAAGACAGAAATATAAAAAAATTTAAGATAAGGATATACAATTATGAATACCAGTATTATACGTCATTCGCACGAACCGTGAATGCGTAACTACAGCTGCGGCTCGCGAGCGGCGCGTTGCATTTCACCGTGTGAAATAATGAGCATTTTTCCAGTAGGTACTGTCAAATGGTATAAATTATCGTGGTATAACAAAAAATTATAAAAATCCTCATTTCGTAAAACGTCTTTAAAATAAACAGCGTAGAATATCTAGAGTTTACTGAATTTACCCATTTTGCTAAATCTGTATTTATTAGGTAGCTTTCCTACAACTACACACCTAGTCTTAAACTTGATAAATAATCATAATCATCTTTTTGATTACTGCCAACTAGTAACAGCTTACGAATGCTATCAAAACCTGTTAGAAAACTGCTCATTGAAGACGTGCACGCGCGCTGCTTGCGTGCTGCTTGCGCGCGGTGCGCGAGCCGTTGCAGCAATGTTCGCGAGATTTGGACACACCCTTATAGTTACATTATTTTAGTTTCAGTCTCTACCATGGAATGGTTCCACTCATAGCATAGGATTTATCTCGTCCATACACGCGACTGAAGCCGTAGGAAATGACAAGCTAACCCTGTTAGCGGAGGCTCGGGGACGCGGCGAATGCTGTAAATGAGACCAGGTTTATTTTTAGCCCACCGTCTGGCATTGTCTTTGCTTTTTCCATTTATTGAGTTATAGCTTCAGTAATGGTAGCTCAAACCGTTCAATCGTGCAACGTTGATCCTATTACGGTACGAAGCAAATAGTCATACTCATTGGCAATCTCAAAAAATGTGAGCAGGTACTAATATTATAAAATGTCACTAATTATTTGTAAGTTTATAGATATCCCATGTTTGTGGGGTAACTGATTTTGAAGATATTTTTCCTAATATTTCATTATTTAATTAATAATCCTCTTCTTGGGTCAGCGTATAAGCCTCGCTGTCCAGCGCGACCAGCCGTTAGGGCCAGCCTTTCGAAATTTGGGGCACATGGGTCAAATGTTTTTCTTTAGGTTTTATAATTAAAATTGTTTTCTTGAATTCAAATCGCGCAGCAAAGCTTATTATATAAAAGAAAAATTAATTACAAAAAATCTGCTTCTACAAAAATACTCTCGGAACTAATGATAAAACAAATGCCAACACTGAAGATACAGACGGCGCACATTTGTCTTTGACCGTCCCTCAAAGGATTTATATTCAGCACTAAATCGCCCAATTACATCTAAGATGGAAATTAAAATTTTTATCGCCCGAATTTTTTTCTGGGCAGCAATTTTTATTTTCCGTTGTAAATTAGGTTAATTACTGCAAGGGGTTAAAATGATAAATGACCCCCTTTAGAATTTACGTCGTGCGAAAGGAATTAAAGGCCGTTAGTGTCAGACGAGACGGGAAAAAATGTCGCGTCTCCGGTTAACACTGAGCCATGAATCACCGGTGATGTGCCAAGAATATTCACTCAGTGGATCGTCTAATTTTGACTACGATTAAACATGTTATTGTACACGATTTAACGTCTTTGCTATCGTATTTTTAATTTCTCACAGCGTTTATGACATTTAATACTGCATTCTATTTCTTTTTCAACAACTTTTTGGCCCTTAATAGTAGAATTTTTGATATATTATTTCGATTACTATCTAATGTTTGAAATTGAGTATGGTGAATAAAATTACAGTTACAAAAGTTTATTTCTGACTTTTATCCAGCTTAAACATCTTAGAGCGGCTTGCACCAATTTCATAATTGCATTTAAGATTAAGATAAACAAAAAATTTCACTTCAACTTAACATAAATAAAAAAATGACATATGCGCCATTCTTAAATGTATTTAAGAATTTGGTGCAAGCCTGGCTTAGTGTACAATAAACGACCTTAAATAGGTACCCGATTACCCAACAAGACCGTATTCGTATAGCCTTGGAGGCTTCGCGGATGAAATATCGACGCAGAATGGCAGCTCCGAACATTTTCATTAGCTCTCATTACGCACGTTCCTCGCAACCTCCGTTGGTAATTACTGCCATATGCTATGCGTCTTAAACACCACGCTGTCGCCTCTAAGCAAATTTTAAGGGCAGATTAATGCTGATTAATTCATTCAAAGGCGATTCTGATAACGTGAAAAGGCCTAAAGGAATTTGTAGGCTTAAGTAACGGGGGAGTATTACGTAGCTTGCGAACGCCATGTTGAAACTTAGACTGAGGCGGTGTGCTTAAAGTAACGTGTTACAGTATACAGTCACAGTATGTAAATCAGATGTAAAAGTGCCTTACAGTAACTTGCTAGACATGAAATATAATTGCTATAATGGAATTGATTAAAAGCAGGGCCTATTAGCTGTCCCATCGGCATGAATAACTAATTCTTAAACTCTAGGTTTTTTAATTTAATAAATAAAAATTGCTATGATGAATTTCCATACTTTGTCATATAAAATATAATTAAAATATTTATTGCTACGTCCTCTCTATGATTAACTTTCACCGTTGTCAACAGTTTCCTGCTCCCTCCTCCATTAGAGAGCCCTTCTATAATCTCCATGTTTGGCATCGGGGTAGGAGATCACGGCATTGAAAATATACAACAAAAAACGCTGGTACACATTCTCTTGTCTACGAAGATCGTAGTTTCTCTAGATGGAAGGCGTAGCTGCCCAGCGTAGCGTGAAGGGCTTTATCGCTGCTACCGTTAGCTACCCCAGCTATCGAGGTTTCCTTGGTTCCGTAGTAAAGCACAAAGTGGGTAGCTGTGTCTGCTGAGTATTTTCAACACTTGGCCGTGTGGTGTCCGGCATAGTATAAGAGCACCAACCCCTTACACTCGTGAATGTCGTACGACTAATGTTTCCGAGACAAAACTTCTAGAGTCTCCGTAGGCTGGAAAATGGGCAGCAGCGTTTTCCGTTGTAATAATGATTTATAACACTGCGATCTCCAACCCGCTTGCCAAGTGTGGAAATTATTGCACTAACCTACCCGATCGTGGGAGAGACTCTAAGTCCTTCAGTCGACTGTTATGAGCTGTGACTATTACGTTGTTTCTTGCTAACTTCAATGCGAATCGAAAGAGTTGGCTAGAGTTATCTCGCTTTATAAAGGATTTCCAGTCATCAAGATATCAGTCTGAAAGCTGGTCTGTTATGCGCCACCCATCCATGAGTCAATTTGGTTAAACGTAGAGGTACATTATATTACTTTCAATAGAATATAAATATTTTATTTGCCGTCAATAACATGTACAAGGTCGCCGCTTACATTTCGACGTTACTTTGATGAACATTAATTACTGAAACAGTGGCAATGAAACCGACAATATAGCTCTCATCTATCAAATTTATTTGCACTATAAAGCGAACAGCACGAGAGATCGCATATAAAATGTTAATACTCCACATCGCAACTGCCGGACGAAGGCAAGCAATCGTAAATTTAAAGGCAGCACTAAAGGCACTTGGTTGCCATCAGTTTAGTATGCGTCTTCTGAGACTTGAAAAGCTGAGTAGACATTGTTTCCCACTTAAAGTCTAGAATCTAGCTCAGCGGGGACACCCACGCATTAATCGAACCATGTTTTGTATTTAGATTCCTCGGCCTAGCGTGCTAGCGCTTCGAGAGCGTGCGCTTCGTTAAGCGCACTAATCCATTGCTGGCCTTGCAGGAATTCCATTGCGAGCGCCTCGTACTAAATCAGCAAAGGTTGACTACGCGCCGTGCGAACACTCAACTTAGCGCACGTTCGAAGGTGTCCTATGAACTCTTTGACGTTTTGTCAATATATTCCTGGCCGTGTGGTGTATAGTAAAAATATAGCATCAACGCCTTGAGGCGACTTATGTCAGTAAATATTTTTTATATAGTACGGCAGACAAACAGGTAAGCGGGCCTTCTGATGGAAAGTGGTCACCATCGCCTATGGATATCAGCAACAACAGGGGCGCTACCAATGCGTTACTCGCATCTCTCTAAAGAGACCTTTAATATACCTCTTGTAATTAGAAGCAGGTCTTTCTTACGTGGGGACTACAACAGCAATTGTTAATGACTTCATGTCGCTCGCTAGCTCAACGCGCTACGAAAGGAGCGAGAGAGATGAAGTCATAAACGATTGCTGTAGTGAAAGCATTGTAGTTATCTGCCCCAGCTAACTAGGAATCGAGGAGTAACTCCAATGATTTCTTAGTCACTAACCCCTTGCACTTGTAGGTGTCGCGACTAACGTTTTTGAGGCAAAACATCTAGAGTCTCCGTAGGCTGGAAAATGGGCAGCAGCGTTTTTCATTTTTATATTTACATCACTGCGATCACCAACCTGCCTCCCAACCGTCAACAATAAAATCCTCTCTCCTCGCAGTACCCCTAAATCCTGCAGTCGGATGTGATTTTCAACTCTGCGATTTCCAATTCGCCTGCCAAGCGTGGAGATTACGACAAAATCCTTAACTAATGTGAAGGAGGCTCAAGTGTGGCAGCCGGGTTGAAGAACATAGTTTGGTAACAATACAATAAAACGCTGCTATCTGTGTAGAGTTTCTAGGTGTTTTGTCTCTAAATCTTTAGCCCGCAGAAAATCAACAATCCACAATGTTCATACAGAAAATATATGAGACTAGCCGCAGTTCGGATCTCTGTAAACAGTCATCTGTCCCACGGGAACCTGTTATTTTCCCGGGATAAAAAATGTATCCTAATATGCTCAGTGATAAAGTACCATTCTATTAGTAAAACAACTTTTAAAATCGGTCCTGTAGTTTTTGAGTTTAAAAATAAAAATAAAATCTTTTTATAATATTAGTATAGACATAGATTATCACACTCCAATACAGCGGGTACTTGGACAGGTTAGCTTTGCTCTACTGTTACAATGGCACTCCACATAAATATATTAATGTCTCCTTCAGTATACGTAATACTTAACCTAGTTGAAATTGTGGCGTACAGTAATACAGGATGTGAGGCGTAAACAATACGTTTATGAAGCATCGTTTAATTGATTTGGTACCGTCTTAAAATACCTCTCGTAAACTGAACGTTTGAATAAATATCCTACAGTCAAGTGTACACAAAATATTTACTTAATTTTCCTAATACACACAACAGATAAAATATCGCAGGTACCAGTTGGATGCGGAAGGCACAGGACCGGCCCTTATGGAGATCTCTGGGGGAGGCCTATGGCCAGCAGTGATATGATGATGATGATGACGTAACATATATCACAGGCAACCTAATAATTGTCACAGTGTTTTTTGAACCGATTTTTAAAATGTTATTGCAAGTAGTGTAAAGATGATTATTTCTTTCTTTCTTAGATACATACATTATTATTATTAATGTATACCTATTGTTAACATACTTAGGACTTCTTGTTGCTAAGATTTTTGGCCAATTAAAGATTTGTCTATATCTATTTATCTACTCCATCACAAGTTGCTGTGCCAAAAAACGTTACACGTGCAGTTTTAGCCCGTTATATAAACAGCAAATATATTGGAAGTACTATTCTATTAAGGTTAGTTGTGTGGAAAGCAATAAAACGAGATAGGACACTAAAGTAAGTATTGAAAAAGTTCGTGAGGATGACGTATTCGAGTCACGCGATCCAAACACACTAAGTCTGAGTGTTTCTTTTTCTTTGCAGTGAAATCTCGTACGGAATTACCCCTCTGATTGAGTATTTTCAAATGCAGCTGTACCTTTCGTCTTTAAATTGATTGAATTGGAATTTTAAAACATCTAGCTTCAATTGCTACTGTCTGTGGAGTGTGGGTGGTCATTTATGTGGGCGAATACTGCTTCGGAGATTTAATTAAAGACAGGCTATTTTGTGTCAGACAGTTGTTCTTGATTTAATTTTTGTTATTTTTCTCGAGAAAAAGTAAAAATTAATTTTCGTTTCATCGATGATAAAGTAGGTAAAAAATTGCCCTTTAGGAACAGATTTCACAGCATCTACCTTTTTAAAGACATACAGCAAAAAATCCAATTTAACGAATAAAGAAATACAAAGGATAAAGCAGAAAAGGGTTAAAGGTTTAAATGTTACATTTTCTTGTAATGTTGTAAACTGAATGATGTCGAATTTTTAATACAATAAAGTACAAAATAACCACAGAAAAGATACACTACTGTATTTACTCATATTTAGTACCTATTTAGCTAAATGTGCAAAGTGAACCGAGAAAAACTACACACAAAAATAAACACCGAATACACACAGAATTGACGCAATTTAATAGGAGTTTTTCCCGCGCGCTCCATACTCCGTAGTTTGATAATCTTTTCAATATTACGCTATTGATAGATAGCAAAGATATCTTATCCTATTATCCTACTAAATCTTTGAATCTATGCACATAATATTGGTCCACCGCCCTTGTGCGGCGAAACCTTTGCGGTACGGTGTCGGAGCGATACCGCATCGCGCCGCCTGAAACGGATGTATAGCATGATAGAACCTTTTATTTAAAAAAATATGAAGACATTAAAATACATTTTGTTTACAGGAGCTACCATGCTAAGAACTTGTCATACGATACGCGTAACAAAAAAGAATAACTGCAGCTGGTATGTTTTAAATTTCATATGGAACACACACCATTCAGGGTTTGATATTATGACATGTCTTCAGACTGGCAGAAGTCGGAAAAGACCAAGAGAACAAGTAATAATGTCAAAATTTCAACTCAATCGTGTCACGGGACAAGACAGTTATGCCTCAATTCTCGTCTCTTGCAACTATTCGCGGCATTCTATACCTATAGGAATACAAGATGTCGTCGATACCTTTCATTACAATGTACGAGAAAACGGCCTCACATCAGCTGGTAAATGTTTACACGCGGCCGCGTGCAACCGCTAGCCAAACACAATAAACAATCGGCACGGAGGCGATTTCCCGATTTTTATATCGATTCTTTGCCAAGCGGTCCGTCCGTCAGTCGTCGGAGTATCGATTCCAGTGTCGGTTAGATTAGTGGATTCGGGCATATTCGGGTCACTAGTGTTTTGTTTCGCTGTTACGATTCGTAAGGGTTCGCCGACCGATCGCTTATCTTCGGAGGTATGTCTTCGTTGCCTTGTTATGATAATATTTTTCGTGACTCTATTAGCTGGTGGGCTGAGATGTAGACAATTATGTATGTCAAGTTTTATTCATATTATTTAACAATATTAATTGGATTATTTACGACTGGACGATATTGGCGTTAATGTCCCGTTTGTGCTCTCGCGAACGAGGGCCCATCAGGGATCAGGTAATTATAGTGGAGCGACTGCCATCTGACCTCCGTGACCCTGCTATCAAGGGAACCCAAGTTTCATCACGATGTTTTCTTTCACCGTAAGAGCATCGGTTAGTATTAAACTAATGTACATAATTCAGAAAAGAGCCATTGGTACATGACCACACTGGGACTCGAACCCGGTACCTCTCACTTGCGAGTCGGATACCTAACCACTCGGCACAGACGCTTTCTGAACTAGTTAGGAAATCTAAACATAATGTAATTAGTTCAGTCTGTGTACCTACGTCTACATTTTCAGATATTGCTATCAAGGACACAATATTCAGGATAATAAATTAACTCAATATTGAATATCGTTTACAACACAATGACTTTATTGTTTAATGGCATTCTAGTGGCCAGCCCACCTGACGGAGGGCGGTAGCTATTGCTACAATACGTACATATACTTTTCATATTATGAAATTTTGTCTGTGATGACTTTAGAATACAAAACTCTAATAGAAATCAACCAGGTACTCACACAGTAGGTATGTATCATTAAGGTAAGACATAACGATATGTAGTCACCGACATGAACGGACGACCTCTCCAATGTCTTAGATAACCTAAGGGATGCAGAAGGCACAGAGTTAATCGGTGTGGATGGCGTTGCGGGACGCCTATATTCAGCATTGGACTTCCTGATGAAGATGATGATGAAGTTACTATTAGAGTTTTGGTACTCGTATTTTTAATAGGAGTCTGTAACGTAACTCTGTCCTACGGACAGTGCCAGGCTCAGTTAATAAGAAAACAACGAATATTCAGGGTAATGGGTTTATATACAATCAGTCCAGAAACTAAAAACTACAAAACAAGAAATTTATAAAAGGAATTTAAAAGGTTTCACGAAAGTTTCTTCGAAAGTCCACTCCACACAACCTATGTCCAGGCTGGATGACTGGGTTCACTGTTGGCCGAAAAAGTACAGATTGCAGATTGACCCGACAGACTAATTAGTTAGAGAATTTCGAAGATAATGATTTATGCAGCCACGTGCATACTTTGACCGGTCACTTGTATTTCGTTTTAGTTTCTGAAAATAGCTTCTTCTAGCTATTATACGGATCCACCTTCTAGTTCGAAGGCTGGGAGAACTCTGCCCACTCCACAGCTGCATTCTCTATCGCAGGCTCGGGTCTTTTCTTAAACACGTTCGAGAACGATTTGGCACAAAAGAAGATATAGTCTTGATGGCCAGTACTCATAGTCAACCAGCCAGTTCCCGAAGTAGTCGATATTTATTTTCGGACGACCTCGTGTTTGGCAGCCAAGGATATAATCCATGACGACATGATGAAGAATTGCATCCAGCAATTATCTAGAATAAGGGGAGCACAAAAAAGATTAAAATCTTCGCCGACTATGAACTGTGTCCGCATGACAACAAATGACGTATAAAGAATAAAATAATAAAAGGTTAACACTAATTTGGAAAATGCCACGAAAAAAACACTCTAATGTGATGGAAAAATGACCCCCGTGGCATGGGGGTCTACCTGGATTCCAAACAACAGGAAAACAAGAAGTTACAACGGTAAGAATCCAGACACACACCCCAATACCCTTGTATTTGTCCAAAGACCATCATTACTTTTACCAATTGAATATTTAGGAAACGAGAGATAATTTCCCCAAAAGAAAATACTCTAATCGAAGTTTGATTAGATTCAAACTATTTGTAGAACGTAGTTACAACGTAGTCAGAATTTACAGTATTAACTAATTTTCCAGGCAAGGATGATGAGCCTGAAGGGCCAAACCCAAGAATATACCATTTATATGTATAAAATTTTCAAATAAAAGTGTCAACGTGCTGAACAGTTGTTTGAACGGGAGTCCTAATAACAGTAAGTACACCCGACACCGTATTACACCACCAAGCGTCAGGACAAGACCCTACAAGTCCCACTCACTTATATCACTCATACTTGTATGCTAAATAAGAACCGTTTTATAAACAGGTAAATACATTACCGCTTTACAAATAATATTCCCACATGCTTCTGCAGAATACAAAATATGTATTTTGAATACAAAATATGTACTTTGTATTTAACCCACCTCGGGAGATAGCTATTTAAATTGAAATCAGCTTCATGCATCCATGAATTCATGATGCCGTTTACCGAAATGCGGACGTCCTAATTTTAAAAATAATTACAAACAGAACAGTACAGTCCGTCGTAACACAACTGTGAAACAAAATGTTGGATCGTAAAAATACAAAATTGCTTTGTCGTGCACATTGTTACTTGATGTATATGAATATAGTTTTATAGATAGTATTAAAATTTCCTCTTTGTCTGTTCCTATGAACTTTTATTGTTGCATTTGAGTTTTTAAATGTGTTGCCGTAATTTTGCCGTTCCGAATATAATTGGCCTACATTGTCAGGCATTTGACCGCCTTCTCACCTGGTGCGAAGTGACCATGCGGCAGTGATGAAGCATGACTGTCTAGTCATGTATATGTCAGAACTAGTCACGAAGGCGTCTAGATTATAATGATCTGGGAACACACTCACAGGCAACGCGTTCCATTCCTTTGTCGTACGTATTATAAAGGTTGAACTAAAGCATCTCGTGCCGGCTTGTGCTCGGCTGGAAGATCCATAGCATAAGGATGAAGCGTCCCGCCCGGATCGAATCTCCCAATGGCGAAAAGGGGCCGACGAAATGAGGTCGACAAAACAACTGTTTCTCACACTCTCCGAAATGCAACCTGTACAAGACCGATAGACGCTCAAACCAACGCCGATGCTCGAGGCTCTGCATCTGAGCTTCAATCAATTGCAGGTGATAAATTATCTTCTTTGTATCACTAATGTCGCCAACATGCATATAGCCTGCCTGATGGTAAGCTGTTATCGTAGCCTATATAAAAGTACGCAACACCAGGGGTATCACACGCCTGTTACAGATCTTTGAAACCATTTGCACTACTTTTTTTTAAGAATTTCATCTTCATCCTTGTATCCAGGACTCACGCTAGAGTTAATCTTCAGGGAAAACCTTACCAAGAACTTGTTAGAACTGCACAGGCTGCACAATTCCATACCAAGTTGTGACGATGAACTCCCTGTTATGGTAAGCAGTGCAATGATGGAATTGCTGTGGATATTATTACAAACTGTTCCTGAGAACAAACACAGTTGTAAGATATGCCCAGAATTCCTCTGTTACTGAATTAGCATAGCGCAACTAAAATCTATTTATGAACTGATAGCAGTCGAGATCGACATAGGTGTTAGGTACTCTCTCAAACACAAAACATGTGGTTATCTTCGTATTTATAGATCTCGTTACAAAACCAACGCCGTAGTTACCTACAGGTTTCTTGAAAAACACCCTTTCTTCCTTAGTATAAAAATTGTAAACTGATTTGTTTGAATTGAATGAGATATTAGCTCTGGTAAGCACCAACAGTACTATTAAAGGAGCATGCATAATATTATTCCGTAGAAGGTAGTTGGCCATGTAGAGTAGAATAACACCAACTCCTTACATCCGTGGGTACAAGGCAACAAATGTTTCCGAGATAATACGTCTCCGTAGGCTAGAAAAAGGGCAGCAGCGTTTTCTATTGCTATAATTATTTTTAACATCTCTCTGCGATCTCCAACCCGCTTGCCAAGCGTGGAGATTATGACACTGCTCTTTCTTGGGAGAGGCCAGTCCTGCAGTAGACTGTTATGGGCTATGATGATTAGAAAGGTAAGGACATGTGCCTGCCAACAAAATGTTGCCATTTAATAAGTCAAAACCCGAGCGCAAACACCTAATTAATCTGATGTTAACGCGTTACCGCACCGCCGCGGTTTTCATAACTTTTAGGGTGTTAGCTATTTGAATGACGTCATTCCGGAATTTTGTCAGGCGAGTGACAGTTAATTTACTGGCAACACTGCACCGACATCAATCAACTTGTAGCGGTCGGGAGATTACTCCTGGCTCCAGTATATTAAACTGTGCCTGCCAAAAACTTCATTTTAATGTAAATTTTTGAGGGAGCGATTTAAGATTCAAATTTTGGATTCGAGGCTGTGTTTTTTGGGAATAAAACTGTACAGGTTACTTGCTACATCCGCTGAAGCCCCAAAACTTAAATTGACACTAAAATGTACATCGATGGTTGGATAAACAAAAGCATTGAGGTAGAAATGATATCTCTACCTACCTATATAGTGTCTATAGCTGCTCTGGATATTATTTTGAAGTTCTGGATCCATTTATACTGATTACTATATATTTAGCCATCCCTAAGAACGGTCCAGTCTAGTGAAAGCATGCTTAACCGCCGGTTAAGCTTGATGCCGGTAACCGGCTCGCACCGCAACGAGCTCGCCATACGTTAATATCGAGGTTGACCAAGTAACTTTTTATGTAATGCTTAAAAATCAAAGCTTTACCACGACGTTAGTGTATGTGACATAACACATTGCTAATATGGACACCATAATGATGTCAGAAAAGTTAGAGGTCTATTATATAATAAAAAGACCTCGTATTTATTCTCTAAAACTTTATTGGACAATAGCCGTACAACAACTACTCATTGCAAGCCAAAAGTAAGCCTACATAGATTTCAACACATACTTACCTATCCCCATGCTATTATGAAAATTAACCAAAAAGCTAATAAGGGGCTAATGGACGAGTGACAAATGGACATTACCAAAGTATCGATTGCACATCAGATAATTAATTTTCAATTAATATAAAGCGAACTGAATACATACACGCCGCAACTTCACCAAATACTTATGTCGATGAATATTCAAGAGGGTTACTCACCGCAGTAATAAATAAAATTCATTTTGTCAATTTTATGAAACGGATATTAAAATGATTTTAACAAATATTTCTGTTTGAGTTTCTCGTCCACTGTGCAGCTATCCACCTGAACCGCTTTGGTTCAACTTTTATAATGTGTACGGCTAAGGAATGGAACACGTTGCCTGCTAGTGCGTTCCCTGATCATTATAATCTGGACGCCTTCAAGGCTAGACTGAATAGGCTGTTCTGGCCTAGACAGGCATGCTCCATCTTTGGCCGCATCGTCACTTACCACCAGGTGAGATGGCGGGCAATTGCCTGACTAGTCTAACATAAAAAAAAATTGAGTACATTATTTTAAAGGTCCATCCACTTGATTCAGAAACGATACTATGAGGTCTCACAGTGCGCGCGAACGCACAAAGTTGCAATCCCACCCAACTGACAATACTTGTGGGTCGATCGTCACTATACATCCATCAAAATAATCAAAATTAATATTTCATTTTATTTATTTAACAATTTTTTTAAATTAACAAGTATCTTTGTAAATATGTGTGCATGAAGACGTAATATTCTTACATGGAAAATAGAATAATATTTTACCTCGACCCCGGGTGTCATCGCCCTCATCTTGGTGATAGTGTCCCGGTTGAGATTACCGCCTTGACCATGAAGATTTGGCAGATCAGGTAATTACCGACTTCAGGTGTCACTAATGCGACAAATATATTAGAGGCAGACCTTCTAAGACCTCCGTAGACAAAAAATATGCCACAACGCTTTCTGTTGTGAATTTTAAATACTGCGATCTCCAACCGACCTGCCAAGCGTAGAGATTATGGCGAACACTCCACTGATGTGCAGAAGGCTCAAGTCTAGTAATTACTGCTAGTAATACGGTATGGGATATTTGATGATTATGAAACATGGGCCATGTGTTGTCCGTGTGAGTATGTATAGCACCAACCCCTCGGCAGTTTTTCTTGTTTTACAAGATTATTTAGTCTCAGAGTTAGGGGAAATGTCCAGCAGCATTTAACGACTAAGCATTTCAAATATACAACGTAAAAATAAGAGTACAATTTTTTCAACCCTTAATTAGCTGCGACAGTAATCCACGTAAAATTCCTTTAAAAATAATGGGGTTGCTGTAGAGATGCTCTGTTAGCAACGATTCAAATCCTCCCAAAAATTCAAGTCCTCTTAAACTCTTTTTAAGTTTGTACTAATTGAGTACAGTTAATGTACAATTATTTTATGTAGTTAGATATAGCACAACAGACGATGGTGTTGGCAGGGAGCACGACGTAAATAAACACCACCAACATTGTGGGCAAAAACAATTAATGATATTTGAAATAATACCTACCTAGTGTTTATCTATCTATCTGAGTTCAATTGGAAAAATTGTGAAAAGTAATAGTCTTCATTTTCAGCCGTATATTTTCAACTTTGTTATCCTCAATATGTCTGACAAGCGTGGAGATTACAATTCCAATTTCAATCCTTATCCTAAAAATGGCGACGCAGTTTCTTAAAATATACCCCGAACATCCACCCACAGACGCGAACATATTTTTCGGTAAAGAGACAAAAAGGGGTACAAATTAATTATGCAATTAATTTGACGGTCGCATTAAAAATATCTACGGCCTCCCAGAGTTACATGGCTGGACACGCGGGTAGAATGGTAATTACGGTCCGTTTGACGTTAAGGTAACATTGTATGAGCGTGCGTCTAACCACAGATTTGTTTTTACAGTATCTCGTTAAACCAAGGCCCAGGGTGGGAAATTACGGACTAAAATACAATGTATAAAATCTAATTCAACAGACTTTGTTTTCTAAGGTTTGAGCATACTGTATCGGGCCGCAGCGGGTCGGTGCGCAGCGCAAATATCCGGTCAAATTGCTTGTATGTATTTTTTATGCACTATCGCACACTATGCCTGGGCGCAGCGTATCGTAGGTATATTCATATTCATAGTAAATATTTTCGTCATATATATACAATGCTGTGTATATTATATATACACAGCGGTTTTTTTATATTAGACAAGACAGGCATCTCATCTGTTGGTAAGCTACGATGCGGCCGAAGATGGAGCATGCCCGTCTTGGAACAGCCTATTCACTCTAGCCTTGAAGGCATCCAGATTATATTGATCAGGGACCACACCCGCAGGCAACGTTAATTTTTCATATACTATCCTGCAATTGCAACGTCCAGCACTGTACTGAAAACAAAATCCGTCAATGCGCTGCGACCTGGCACGTCACTGATGTTCTAAGTACGCATTTTGCACAGCGATGCGGCCCGCTCCTCCCCGCTGCGACCCGATATGATAAGCGCGTACCTTTCAAGCTCTTCTCTGGCATAAACCTAATCTGAATATTTAATAATCATATCGTTGATTTGAAGTATTTCTTTATTACCACTTAATTTACTGCAAAGATGTTACTATACCAAATTTTATAGAACCGCCGCGGATTCGGTACGTGCGAACTCTCGTTGGTAAAGACTGAACTAGACCAACAACACAAGAATACGAATATGTACTCTTCAGAAATACCTTATTTGTGTGAATTTACATTACTTCATTCATATCCATGACGTGAACATTTTCAATAATCTTTTAGCGGATACATACATACGATAGGTAAAAAATCATGTTGGCGTTAATGTCCCGGTTGTGCCCTCGACAACAAGGGCCCGGGGTCCGCCTTGACCATGATCCAGGTTTTGGTGATCAGATAATTACAGGGAACCTGACCAGATTGGATCATGGTTACAAATTAAGTTGCCTGAATTTGCAGGTTTCATCACGATATTTTCTCTCACCGTAAGAGCATCAGTTAGTATTCAACTAATGTACATAACTCAGAAAAGAGTCATTGGTACATGGCCGCAGCGGGATTCGAACCCGGTACCTCTCGCTTACGAGTTGGATACTCAACCGCCCGGCTACTGACGCTCTGGATACATACATAGGTATATACTATTAATTCATACACATTCACGCCCGTATCTCATAGGGGTTGTCTTCGGAGAGTATCGAGTGCCGCAAGCTACGATCCTGACACACCTCTTTCGCCTCTTCTACGATCATACATCTTCTTATGCAGTGGATACTCATCACCGCGGAAGTCAACGTACAATTGTTAAAACTCTTTAGGACCTGGCTGTTTAGGTTTACAATAAGAACACTATGTATATTTGTATTTGATGTGTGTCAATAGTTATGTTTGATACTGCTTGCCAATATACCTTTCAATACACTGTGAAATTGATTTATATATTTTATACAACAAAATATAAGTACAATTATATTCCTACCATGTTGAGCTTGTTCTAATGAATTCAAAATTCATTCACAACGCACGAGGTTAGCCATGTAATTATATAATGCAAAGTCCAAGACGAAATTGTAACAAAGAGCACATTCTCAACCTAAAGTCGTCGAGTTGTCAAGTGCTCTACGCACTAACATTTTTATACTCAATGCCAAGTATGAAACTTCAGTGAAGTCAAACAATAGCTTGAAAGGGAAACGAGCTTTGCTGTTTTTTCAGTCAACATGGCCCAATACAATGTTATTTCATTCTTACTGAATATTTTTTCCCTTAACATAAAGTAGGGGGAACGACGTGTACCAAGTCTCGTAAACTTTTTACATTAATCGTGACTTCGGGGGGAGCATTACCAGTTTATTTATTGTTTGAAAATTACTTTATCATATTCATTTCATCATCATCTCAGCCTTTGGCGTCCACTGCTTAACACAGAAGAGCCTCTGTGCCTCTTGTAACCATAAGCTCACTATTACGATGTTCTAGCGGATTAACTTCTAAGTTAATTAGTCGCCTTTTGCTAAACCCGTAAGTCGAAGGCTTTAGTGCAATGCTTCTTTCTTTCTTTCAATTTTACTTATTCTGCAAGACACCAATTTAACTTATACTGTCTGTCTCGTCGGGTTGGAGATCAAATTGTTATTCAATACAAAATAACTAACTAAGCTTCATAGCTTACATATACTCCATAGTCTACAAACATACATACACATACATAAAGCTCATGCCTCTGTCCATCTGGTGGGGTAGGCAGAGACTATGGACCGCCACTTTCCTCTGTCCTGACGTTGTGTCAGGACGCCCAGGGTCCCTAGCCTCGCATAATCCACAACTCTTTTCATACATCTCCTTTTATTCTTGCCACTTCAGACCCCAGCTTTTTGAGAACATTATTGATTACTGCAGTGAAGTCTATAGTCTAAAAATAAATATAGTGTATTTTATTTTATTTATGATCACCCATTTTCTGGTTAACGGAACTCCTAGGCGCTCTACCTACATCTAAGATAATAGCTTCCTCGTACGACACCTTTGAGTAAAAATGCTAGGTGAAATATATCTGTCCTACCTATAGGTACACTCTACTGCCATCAAGTTGCAAATGCATGGCACACAATGGATGTGGTCACTACACCACGTGTCGGACAATAGTCCATTCATTGTCATCCTTGGACAGGCTCAAATGAGGCAGAATAGTGGGCGATTCCGCCCCGACCTCCCGCAATGTGGTCAGATAATTTCTGTTGAAATGTAATTTGAAACTGTTTCGCAAGTGTGGGCAACTATTATAGAGAATTACGTAGATATACAATTTCAAATTCATTTTATTGTTCCTTTTTGAGAACTTTTGTGCAGGCTTAACATTAATTTTTACATACAAAAGCTATTTTGCTAATGTAAGTTTAGAGAAAGTTTTGCTTTTGTCTGCGGCTGTTTGCGTTGCTAGTATGGAGTGAGTGAGTGTAAAGTTTTAGAAGGTAAATTCTATCGTCATAATAAAAAAATAGTCACCTTGGCGTTCATGTTCAGGTTGCGCTCTCGCGCACGAGGGCCCGGGGTCCGCCTTGACCATGATCCAGGATTTGGCAGATCACAGATAATTACAGTGAAGTGACTGCCATCTAACGTCCGTGACTTTGCTACCAGGGTAACCTGACTGGATTGGACCATGGTTTTACATTCAGTCGCTTAAATGTGCTGGTTTAATCATTCAGAGCATTGGTTAGTATCCGACTAATGTACATAACTCAGAAAAGAGTCATTGGTACATGGCCACAGTAGGATTCGAGCCCGGTACCTCTCGCTCACGAGTCGGAGTCGCTTATCGTTTTCGTGAAATAAACATACTTAAGACATAGACATAGCTTTTATTCATAGACATGGCTTTTATTTGGCAATAACTACAAATATATATGACAAGTTGTAATAATATCAACAATGATAGGTATAACATGTTAAGACTAGGGTACATTCAATTAAAATTTATGGTGAATATTGTAGTGTCATGCCAAATTAGAACTCAGCTCAGCATATGCTGTAGGTAGAAAAACTACAGCGCTGATTTTCAGCCGAGCCCTATAGTGCGTGCGTCACTCGCCAAATGGTTGAACGAGTACGAAGTGCCATACATAATGTTTTTTCTTACCTCCATAAAATACCTATAAATATCCGATCTTTGAAGAATCGTCTCAAACACACCTCTTAAAGCATACGAATTTATGGCAAGGTAATGTACAATGGTTGGCATTCACACCATACTCATACCTAATTCAACATAATACGAGCCCACACCTCCGTCACAATAGCAGCGTTCAAGCTCGAGATAGCCGCAAATGAGTGAGCCGGGCGCACTGTTCTATTCAGCCCGAATCTCCTCTATTATTATGTTCATGCACTAAGCTGTGGCTACTGCTGAACTCTGATAACGGGCCCTTTTATTGTCGCTGGAGACAGGTAAAGGGAGTTTGTGAACCATTACTCGTACATATTTGAAAGTTAATGTTTAATGGTACGACAACTTGTTCGATTACACTCTCATCGTAGATGTTACCGGGTTTATTACCACGATTAGTATTGTTTTTAACTCGATATTTACCTCTAACCGTGGTAGTGAACCCGATAACATGTACGATGAAAGTGTAGTGAACAACGACGAAAGTCTTAAAACAAGCTAGTTGTTTGATGTCTGGCAGAGACACTTACACCAATATCTTGGACCAACCACCCACCCTTCGCTAACGCAAGCATACTCTCTCACGAGTGGGTGTTGCACAAGAATGTCATTCTGACAGATCTCCGTAAGCCTGTGCAGCAGCGTTTTCAGTTCTTCAATACTGCGATCTAGAACAACATTCCAAGCTGTAAAACAGCACCCAAACTCACAGCAATACTGTTTCTGTCAAAGTGTGAAAATTATATCAAGTCAAAATTAAAATATGACCAAGTCTTTTACCAAATTGTAAGTTGTCCGGGAGCCAGTTGGCGCCAAGTGACGGCGTGATTTAATTTGTTTATAAAATTGTCCAAATGGAAAAATTTTAAGAATTTTGATATACGCAAAATATTTACTTTTGCTAACGGGATATGATGTAGGATCCGCAAAGTATACTTTTTGTATGAGTACATCTTATATGGCGATAGAAGGCATCAAAACATGTAGATACTGCCCTGTCTCTAAAGTAGTAGATTCAGTCCCCACACGCGAATTAGAAAATAGGAGGCAGAGAAACATCGATGGTGACGACAAATTTCCACCCACTACGATTCCAACGGAAACTATTTACAAGCAGACAACACGCTCACGGCTCGCTAACTAGCAAAGTTCAACCTACCAACTTAAAAACGAATAAGGGATGGCTTGTCAGATATACCGATATTTCGGGGGGTAAAATGACCATGCTAAATTACGCTCAAAATCGCCATAACCAAATACAGTCTGCAAATAGGCCGGGTCGGACGATTTCGGCCATCTCACTATCGCGAAAGCCTGAGGGCAACGAAGCCTACAGATTGTCCCAACCTTCATTCGCCCCAGACAGAGACCATTAAAGTTTAGATGTCGCATGTCACTAACTTTCATCACAACCATTATGTAGCGCTGCAATAATAGACGAGATTAAAGTCCCTAACAATATTTGGTTACATATAGTATGTTATGCGCGATTTACATTGGTCAAATGGCATTGGCAAAGTAGGTAAGTTCAGTGGTTAAACCGATCGGACACTAGCTTGTCAACTTTGCACAAGCTGCCTTGCAAGTGGATCTTTAATCGCAGTCTATTTTTCGTTACAATCTCACCGTAGTGTTGAAGGAACACTTCAGCGCAAAATACTGCTTATTGCATAGTAAACTGAGATGTATCAAAATGTATAAAAAACTATACCTAGTTAATTTTTGATTTAATTGGAAAAAATGTGTTTCTTCTTTATACAAGATTAGTATTTTTTCTCGTTAGATCCTGTCAAAACCTTTTTTCAAACTATCAAACTTGGCATGTTATAGGTGTCGAATTTGTCAAATTCATTCCTTAAAATATGTATCAAAATTCAAAAACTACAGGAACAACCGATTGTCAGTTTCAGCTGATTGGTCGGTGTCTCTCAGCTCCCCAAGGCGAGACAAAATCATTAATCAATCTCAATTCGACCCATATCTGACGAGTTTTAAGCGCTTCGCGCTTTTAAGGAAATTAGTGATGGTAATTATCATTATCATTTCTTCGCTATCTCCTTTAGGACCCTTCGTTTAATAACATAATGATATTAATTTTCATTTTGACGATTTTGTTACAATGGCAAATAAAGTCGCAGTTTACGGTAGGATTATTATGTTGCTAATTGGTTGAAAATAAGTAGCTCTAATTTCAAAAATATGACATAGAGACCATGGCCTTATTTATTTCTTCCTCCAAGCCACAATATTTTAATTGTTGTGTTCGGATTTGAAGGATAAAGTAGATTGACCCCTCATGTCTTTAATCTTAATTGTGTAAAGCCTTGAGTTGGTTACATAAAATAACGTAAAATCGTAGATGTTATGGGCAATAGTTACCACTTTTCATCATTTCGTTGTCTGCTTGTCTATCATGATTACATAAAATATAAAAATTATCCATCAATGACATCAAAATGTTGCCTATAAAACGAACAAACAATCACGTGAGAGGAGACAGTGCATCATCAAACAGTTTAGATAAGAACACTCAGTTTCTTCTACACCACCGAATGCCCCATCCCGTTTCTTCTTTCGACAAAAGCTCTCTCTGCCCGTTTCCTCTCTATACGAATGCTCATTACCTAATCCCTTGCGGACTGCTCCGAATCCCCAGTAATGAGGTAACAAACCCGAAACGTCGTGTATTTTATCGATCGACCATAAATCCTGGAGCCCGGCGTGGAAACCGTTACTGCTGCGCTAATACCCATTGGGTAGTCGCGATGATGTATGCGGATGCACCATTAATGCACCGGTTTATGTAGCGCGAGGGCGAACCGGCAAATATTTTAACTCTGCTCTGTTGAATTTCCACTCGCATTTTATTACTCGTTTTTGCTTTAGTTTTCTAAGTTTTCTCTGCACATGATATACCTATTATAAATAGTTCAAAAGCCTTACATACGAGCCTTACGTACTTGGATATAGAATTATATTTCATGTATCGTCAGTCACCAACGACAGATAATACAGATAGCTTTTTTCCTGTGTTCTTATTTAGTAGTTCGCCGCCAACACAAAAATCTCATGACTCAATGTTATATAAACAGCTAGTAATTTGACAATAGCAGTGGTAATGGAGGGGTATTTGATCACTTATGGCTGTCCCTTTTGGACACGGTATATGCAGTATTAAAAAAACAAACAAAATATAGATTGTGACTTCAGCTGTGAGTAGGCTCCTTCTATGCCTCTGTGTCCAATTTCTTTGACTTTGACCTTTGGTGACCGGCAGGGTAGAATGTAGCACCCGTGGCACCATCGCGCACGGGACACCAGAAATCCGTCACGGGTGTCATAAAAAGCTATTATAGTTGAATTACCAAAAGAATTATCAAAAGCAGGACTTGATTAACTACTGGCATGAAAAATATATTAAAACTGTTATAAGCTTTTCTATTTCGACAGTGCTACAGCTATCGCCTTGACCGCTTACAAATTAGTTCTGCCCGAGAGATCAATGTCCGTTATTGCCAATCCATTTGGTAAGAACTTTAATTATCCACAGACTCCGTAAACCAGAAAATGGTCAAGTCCTTAAAATCTATACATAGTCACTTCCCGCCGTCGGTCCCTATGTATCTATGTACGCTTAGATCTTTTAAACTGCGCAACGTATTTTAATGCAATTTTCGCCGATAGAGTGATTCAAAAGGAAGGTATGGGCAAAAAATATGTACGCGAATGAAGTTGCGCCGGGTCCACTAGTGGATTTGTGTACCTATGTTAGGTTAGGTTAGGTTACTTTTCATATTTTACGCGCTCTAACCACGTTCATACTGGTTGTGGTTACGTATTTATATTAAGTTACCGAAAGCCAAGTATTACCATTAAGCGGGCTGTACACTTATTTGCTAAAGTACAGAAGCTAAAGACAAAAGCATCTTTCAATGAATCCATATATAAATAAAACAAAGTATTTTATTACCTTCAGCTCACTAAATGTTGCTGCAAAATTTTTCTCTAAAATATTATTCGTCTGATTAAAATGACGCAGATAGTCCCCCAAATACAAAACCAAGAGGCGGGGACCGTGGGAAATTGCGAGTACCAAAATAGGCCCGAGGGGCCGCTTCGTGCGAAAATTCGGCCCATAGGTATTTTTGTGGGGACCTTTGTCCGGCATTATGCACCGGGGTGACCGACTGAGACGCGTCCAACGTCACTACGCTGATATTTTATTCATGAACACCTGAAATTCGCCACTAAGTTCCCAGATAGAGGGCTTAAATCCAACTTAAGTTCCTCACTAAGCTGGCAAGGTAAATAATGGCTTATTTCGACTGTGGATTGAGGCTTTATTAAAGCTATGCGAAACGTGCTGTTTTCGGGTCCTAAAATGAAAATTACCGTTCTTATAAAGTAAGGGTTTAAGAAATGGGGTGTGTGCAAAAATACAAACTTTAATAGACAAACAGGCTATATAATTCGTTAAAAAGTTTGTTCTACATATTGCAAAACATCACGTAGGCTATTAATCACAATTTTATAATGCAAAGATGCGAGTAAAATTTCATAGGTCGCTCTAAATTCATTGTTTCGCTTCCAAGGTGAATCTCGAAGCTTTTCCGTAGTTCGCCTTATATATTGTACTTCCCTTACTTAAAGAAATTCGAAACCTTTTCTCTTTGACAGTGGAAAATAGTTTCGATTCCAACTTCCTCGAATCCTCCAACAGGAGATACTTCACCTGTTCTACTGCATTGTATCCGCAACTTTTGTTGAGGTTTATTTAAGTTTTTACCTTGGCAATAGTTCTGCTGCAGGGTTCTGCGTCAAACCAAACATTTCGTAGATACCAATGTGTTTTCTATGGTGTTTTTTTTTGTTTTCGGTGACCATTCATTTTGTGAACGATTTCCACCATTAACTCCTAGTTCTATTATTAAGATTTTCAAGTCACAACGAAATATTCATCCATCCATCCGGAGCATTGACCTAATTTTTGGAACAAATATAGGTCAAGGGACGAATTTACCTTACTGTGGACCACACGAACGAAGTCACGGATAAGAAGCGTTACATCCCACATGACTAAAAATAGGATTAATATCCGTAGACCCAGATAGCAGAGTTTTCTCTTCTTTTTACCACTCGCTTGTCAAGTTTGGAACTAAAGTTCGGAACAAATTTAATAGGTACATTAATAATTGCTTGAATCTGCTAAAAATACGTTAACGGCCTTTCTGAGATGATAAATACCAAGAGTAATCCGTTGAAAGTTGTCTCATTTAAAATGAGAGCACAAAAAATCTCTGATCATGTCGTAAATTGAAAAAATACTTAGTTTAAGTCGAGCGTCAGGGTAAGAGCGTCGGTGGCCGAGTGGTTAAGGGTTCCGACTCGTAAGCGATAGGTACCGGTTACGAATCCCACTGCGGCCATATACCAATAACTCTTTTCTCAATTATGTACATTAGTTGAATGTAGCCGATGCTCTTACGGTGAGTGAAAACATCGTGATGAAACCTGCACATTCAGGCGACTGAATGTGCAACCATGATCTAATCTGGTCAGGCTCCGCTGATAACAGGGTCACCGAGGTCAGATGGCAATCGCTCCATTGTAATAACCTGATCTGTTAAATCCTGGATTATGGTCACGGCGGACCACAGGCCCTCGCGTGCGGAGCACTGGGACATTAACGCAAAAATTATTATTATTTTTTACTTAATTTAAGTCGACATTAAAAATCCTTGACAATAGAATAACATCATTACAAATATAAATGATGAGATAGGTGGTAAAACCAAACCATAGCGTAAAATTACGTTCTCTGATAAGATTAGGAACGGCTGTTTGCCAAATCCAGTTCAATCTGAATTATATTCACAGCACCTTGAACCGTATGTGTACGTTAGAGAGGGTTAACGCGATACAAGGATAAACGTGCGGGCATTAACGCCATATTTGTCTTAACCTCCGAGGCGGTACTGGAATCTAATTTATGACTTGCGAGTAGAGGCTTTACGAAAGCGCCTCCTTCAAGTCACCTTGGTTTTTATCACGTTTATTATAACATATTTCCACGGGTGACAGCGTATGACAATAACAAGGGGGTTCCTTGCCGCTACTTTCTCGGTCTTAAGATGGTCCCTTCCTTCAGATGAAGTTCGACAACAAAGCCAGTCAGTAGGAAGTTAAATAATAACGAAGACAATGGAAGTAAACTCCAAGATTTTTCTTAACGAATACCTACTCCGGTTTCATAAGCACACAGAATCCTATTTTAACAACGCAGTTTCAGAAACATGTGGGCAAACCAACTGTGATTACCGACTGAGCGAATGTGCACTCGTTATATCTGTTCGCTACGGTGGAAGGGACCCGTGCCAATGCGGGATTTTGTGAAATATCCCTAAAAAGAATTTCAGCTGTATCCACCTGTAAACCATCCAAGTTACGTGTGGAGAAATCCCGAACGGATTGGTTAAAAAAATATTTTAATTTATAGAGAAAGTCTATACAGTTTAGTTTTTGGCAAATTCTGTGTAAGCGTTCTCCGTCTTCATCATTATCATTCCATCCTGTTTACTGATTAAAAGGTCATGCATAGTACAAAATGTTATTTAATATTTTTTTACTGGCTTTTGTCCGTCATTCATCCGTATGGACAGTTTTTGCTTTACTGTCCATTTTTTATGCAATATTCCCATCACTGTTTAATCTTTTCCTATCTAATTTTCAAAAATACCTTTCTTTCTAGCAGTCCTAGTTATTGCATACCAAATTTCAGGTCATCCGTCCAGTATCTGAACAGCTGACGTTCAGGCCACACTACGAATACATGACAGATAGAGCAAGCAAGCTTCTTAGCTTCATTTTCAGAACCACTAAGGACTTTAAAAACTATCGCAGCGTGTTATATTTTAGTTTAGTACGAAGTATACTCGAATATGCATGCTCTATTTTGTCCCCTGACTATGCGGTTCATATAGACAGCATAGAAGGCATTCAGCGTCGTTGTCTCAGGCTATTATCTTATCGGTGCCATTTAAATAGATCTTTGTCAACTTATGACAACCGACTCACAAAATTTAATGTAGTGCCGCTAGAAACTCGAAGAAAAGAATTTGACCTAATTTATCTGTACAAAATAATACATTCATACATTGATTCCCCCGACCTTATTTGTTTAATTGACTTTAGTATTACCCGTGCCTCTAAAACTTTCAGCTTAAACGCGTATACAAATATTATTTCCTTGCACAATCCTGTTACTAGAATGTGCCGTGAATATAATGACCTGGTGGCAACTAACAAAAACCTGGATATGTTTTGCAACTCTATTAACAAATTTAAGAAATACGTTAAAGATATGGCAAACATGGCAAATGTTCAAACTAATTATAGATTTACCTGTTGTTTTTTGTTGATCTTTGGTTTTTTTTTTATTATTTCTGATCATTGTTTTTGATTTGCTTATTACCTTTATTACCTTTGTTTATTTCCTACATCAATACAAAATAATGTTTGTTTACTGTATTTTCGATATTAGTCATGATGTGTACACTTGTTTTGGGTTAGGATTTAGATTAAGACTGCTGTTTCACTACATTGCTGTTTCTATATTAATTATTAGCAATCCTAGTCTGTTTTGTGTACCAATAAATAAATAAATAAAGTATCAGTGTCACATTTTTCTTTGTATTTGGATTAGCTTCCGTTTCCAAACCACTTTCAAATGTAGGTAAACAGTGGTGCTTTTATTTAGCCATAGTATTACTAAGAGTCAGTCCAAATCTATTTTAATATCCTTCTAGTGCAAATAAACAATATCGCGATTCACAATAAATATTTCCCATTCAATCGCTTCGATCTCAATTCGCGTCATAAACACATAAGTCCGGGATGCAATATTGCCGATACCAATATATGGCCGGCTCCCCTGCGCCCCATTTCATTCAATTTTCCTGGAAAAAATCTACGAGTCGTTGTACTAACCCTAAGGAATTTATTATTATCGAAAGGAAATATTTCCTGCTCTCTGTTTGTAATAATATGCGTATTAAATAATAGCCCATAAGTATTTTGTTCTAGATTGTGTTTTTACCTACGTCAAGTGGCACTTTTTTGTAGTGGACATAATAAGGAGCGGCCGTAATAATAAAACTTATTTTATCCTTTCAGACAGGGAATTGTTTTTATTTATTCTGTGCTCGGAGTATCACAATTTAAAATTGAATTCGGAATCGGAAAAAAAAGAAGCTCCTATTTAAATTGCAATTTCTCTAGAGGGATACAGATAAAATGGTAAAGCCAGGATAAACAGCAGTTGGGAGTAAATGGGTGCAAAAAGAGAATTTGCGAGATTAGCGCGATTTCTACGCCTCGTTGGCTCCGAGTAGGGACCGACGGCGATTAGGCCATTTTCGTTTTTTTAAATGTAATATTATTAGGTAGTCATTTTTTTTTAAGGTGACTTGTATAAATTGTTACAGTCACCTAATCATCCAGACCATTATCCAGGTTTTGGCAGATCAGGTTATTACAGTGGGGATCCTGCCATCGGCCCTCCGTGATCTTGCTACCAGGAAAACCTGACCAGATTGGATCAGTTTCAGTAATCAATAAGGTACGTTCTCAAAATGTTGTACCGTATGAGTTTACGAGGGATACGGGCATGAGTGTGTATGTATGAGTATACTAAAAGATCCCCGGCCATGAATGAATTAAAATATTGATGTTTGGATTAGGTTATAAATTTTATATTCATCATAAAGTTTGATTATAAAGTTAATATTAGGTAGATTATAAGTAATAGAGGGGGTTTTCTCAAAACCCACTTTGTGTTGTCGTTGCGTGTCGTGCAAGCACCATAGATTGATTATTCAAGTTTATGATTATTGAACTGTATCATAAACTGATACTTGCACTGATATATTAACCACTTGAAGAAAAGTGGTTGCGGATAGAAGACGAAAACTGCTGGGCATAGGCCTTCCCCAGAGATCTCCTTAAAGGCCGGTCTTGTGCCTTCCGCATCCAGCTGGTACCTGCGATCTTTATCAGATCGTCGGTCCACTTAGTGGGAGGCCTACCCACGCTGCGTCAACGCCCAAACGCGGATCAACGTCCAAAAATGTCTCATATTAATTGCTGCTATTGCTGAAACTTCTATTTTGCCAGGATCTGTCACGCAGTCACTAACTTTTGATTTGAAACGACAGTACGAGGACAAGCTTTTACTAACTTGTAACCCGAAATGGATTTAATTAGAATTTACTCTCGCAAAAGCGGTGACAACCTGACATATAAATTGTTGCCTTAAAATCCTACTAAAATGCCATGAAAAATATCCCAAAGGGTTGTTTTTATTCCAGTTATTTTATACGACTGTATATTAAACGATATATTCATTGAATTAGATTGCTGTTAAACTGTGAAATCAATAAATAAATAAATAAATTGAGGTGGCGTAAGCGGGATAGGTAAAAACTTAAGTAAAGCCTCTCTGAGTGAAGTATCATTCCATATATACAAAAGTACGAAAGTTCAAAATTCAAATTGGAATGTCTATTCAAACACGACACTCATACTCAAGACAGGCAATACTTAAATTTTCATTTTTATATAAGTCTTCGTTTCGATAATCATGTTCATTATGGAATAAAACGGCAACTATGTTATTTTACCTACCTATCTACCGCAAGCGACAACTTAATAATTTCAAAATAGGCACAAAAAGGTGTTTACTTTAAGATTACTTATTTTGATGGGATCCTAAAATGGAAAATATTCTTCACAGACTCTCAATGTTTATGAAAGACCTATGCAACAATGGTATAAAGTCAATAGACGAAAAACAAATTCAGCCCCAATTTACGAACCTACCAAAAAGGTACTTTTTAAAGATGGCGTCTTAAATATCAACCTATAACCCCACCTTTCAACTTCCTAGCACCAGTAGTTTCTAACTTGGCGAAACTATAAGGATTACTTGTTTTGTTACAGAACCCAAAACATTTAAGGAGGTCCTAGCGCTTCGCATACCAATTCTTTTTTCAGGCGCCGTCGACGCGCGTTTCACCATTATGTTGCAATTTTTGTTATTCCACTAGGGTGGAAAATAAGCTTACGGCCTGCTGATGGTACGGTCAGATGGTACGGAGTCACCGCAGCCTATGGACAATTGGAATGTTATTGATGTCGTTGCAATGCAGCTAAGGCGCTTGCATTTCGCGCTGGAAAGTCTACATGCGCCACCCCCTACCTGGACGAACTCGTTGAACGATCCCCTAATTTTCCCGTAGTTATTTATAGTTCCTATCGTACATTAGTTAATCCTATGTTTTATTTAATGAGTCATAACAATGTCAAAATATAAAACTAAACATAACTATAAAATAAACATCCGTAACAAATAGCACTTCGTCTAATCTTCGTTAATCCTATTATAATTTAATGATTTTTTATTTGACTTTGAGTTTGCTAACGTGCACCTAAGAAATGTAGTCTGCAAGTCACGGAAGCTTTTACTTCCTATGAACCGTAACGCAATCACGTCCCGAATAATCGGCGAACCTCTTGCTCATAATATATTTGGCAGTAAATTTAACTTTTTATTAGACAAACAACACGCCGAGAAACTGTGTTAGAGACTTGGTACCTGTGAGTTGACAAGGGTTGATAGCTATGGAGTTTTGTAAGAGACAAGGGGGCTACTAAGCCCGCAGTTCGGACAGAGGCGCCCATGCAATAGAGGCGTTGACGCGTTCGCAATTTGAATTTTATTTACCGCAGGTGCTATTTTAGTATTGTTTATTCATTCATTCATTTATTTTTATTTGTGAAACTCAGAAACATTAAGGTTTCTCACGCATTCTCTACCTACCTAGGTAGAGAATGCGTTATGATCCGCCGACAGGCATACAAATATTGGAAACATCGAATCATTTATCTACATTTAGTTACAGTTTACAGTTAGTTTACAGTCAAAAAATATTTGCAGCTAAAGCCACGTTGAGGGTATTTAGTACATTCCGTTGATTGAAAGTAGCTCCGTAGGCCCCAGTAGTGTCCTATTGATAGGTATTGAAAAACTATGATTAATTTCATGATAATCGTAGTCGTGACAAATCTCTCGCTTCTTCCGGTATTATGGCTAGCCAGACATATACACAGAAGCATACGGCCACATTTCGCTTATTTATCAGCCATTTGATCCTGATAGGGGACCAGTTATTCATCGGGGCCGCCCAAGGGGCCTCCGGCATAGCTACTATATATATATATATATATATATATATTTTACACAAATCAGCAAGCGACAGCAGTAAATAAACGAGGTTGGGTAAACTCCATTAATATGGCCTCAGACTAGAGCAGCGTCACCATAGATAAACAGCTAGTATTAAATAAACGATTTAGAATGAAAGTTACGTGCAAGTAAGCCTAGGCAATGTAGGTGGTGGTAACAAAACGAAACTTGTATTAGATTGAACAAAATGAAAATCTGTTTTATTTTTTATAAATTAATTCAGGACATACGTCTGCCTGCCCTCACGTATCTGCCTGTCCGGGTCGGCGGCGGCTTTGGCGACGATCTCGTACCGCGTACCCTTCCCCGCACCACGCGCTCGGCGCCCAGCGTCGGAATGTGAACACAGAGGCACAGAGGGCACAGATAACTGAGAGGTCTGTGGTACATACGAAGTCGATAGCTCGTTTTAAAGTACCTGCACCGCCATCTAGTGCGAAAGTTTGTGTTTAATATAAATTCTGAGAGAATTTGGTTTATGGTGTAATAGGTAGGTAATGTAGCAATATTCTTTGTTTGGTGGGTAAAATCCTGGCTGCATTTTAAATTCTAAGACAAAACAACCTAAATCCCAAATAAACCCTAATTCAAGTAGATTGCAAACTTCTTCGCCCTTTTAAATATACGATATTACTGTCCCTGTTTCAGGGCATTCAGAATAAAAATGTGCAGTTTCAAGAGTTTCCGTTACTTGTGACCCAAAGCCTACTTACTTACCAAATTTTAAGATTCTACTTTCTCGGGAAGTGCTTCATAAATAGCCCTAATCGTACGATACTATCACCCCTGCTTCAGGCCGTTGGCTTCAGAAAAGGTTTAATTTTCAGAATGTTCCTTCCAGTCAGTCAATCAATCAGTCAGTCTGTAGTAAAATGAGCAATTTTCAAACGGGGAAAAGGGAAATTACTTGAAATAACTTTCTCAAAATTTTAACACGTAATTAGAATACTCATGATGTGGAACCATTACAAAGTTATGATAGGCGGGAAAACACGATGAATCGTTTCATGTAAATTACTGCGTGCGGTCATGCCGGAACATATCTACATAATATAAAATTAACAGTCTTTTTAATATTGGCATGATTCGTAATAACGCACCACGGACTGAGCCCCCGAAAGAAAGAAAACAAGAAAACGGTCGACTCTAACTAGACTCTAACAGTGGATTAGATTAGGCCATTTGCGACCCAAAGCCAAATTGGTAAGACAAATAAAGTAATAAAACGTATTCCTTAGTACGGTAGTTACCTAGTACTTTACTAAACTTGGACTAATAACATTTGACCCACCCGTGTCGGTCCAAATACGAGAAATGTAAGGAAAATTCAAAGCCACATCTATTCGCGTAAAATAATTGGATATTTTGAACCATATCCGTATAGATACCTGAACTTTTGTGGCCTTGTTGGATGGTGTTATTCTACAGGTGCGATTACAGTGAAAGTCGAAAAGAAAACAGAAATAGCTAGCCATCAGATTTTATCGCGGCACTGATATTTCCTATAGCGTTCGTATATTTAGGCCATTAACATTTATGTTACGGGAACGGACGGTGATTATCTGCGGCGATTGTTGACGTCACAGCGGGCATTCGGACGGACTGACTTTGTATTTGCCCGTTAATTCGAATGTCTTTCCCATTATGAATTTATCAAGTGCAACATTTTTCAACAGTGCTTCTGTATTTTCGCAAAATATGTACACGAAATCCGACTCTAATATTATTTTACCTATAACATTTTTAAGAAACAAAGTAAAAAATTTTGAATTTACAGTCTCATTTTCTATTTTAAATCTTGATTCTATCAAAAAGATTGTACACTATGTTAACTCTTGTACTATTCGGACGTCTGTGACCACCCAAAAAGGTAGCAGTGTCGGACTATTTTAAAACATATCTCCGAAATAATAATTCATGGTCAAAAAATTACCAAAGCTCTTTTAAAATAGAAACAGGGAGCGTGGCCTTGTGGTAAAGGAATCCAACTCGCAAGCGAAAGGTACCGTGTCTTTTCTGAGTAATGTACAGTTATTAAACACTAACTGATGCTCTTACGGTGAGCCAAAATATCATCATGAAACCCGCACATTCAGGTGACTGAATGCTTAACTATGATCAAATCTGATCAGTTCGTCTCCTGGTAGTACAGTCACGGAGCTCAGATGACAGTCACCCCACCGTAATTACCTGATCAGCCACATCCTGGATCGTGGTCAAGGTGCACCCCGAGCCCTCATGCGCGAGAGCACAACCGGGACATTACCGGCAAGATCTTTTCTTTTTTTATCATAAACATAGCAACAATTCTGCAATAGAAAATTTGGCAGTTAATTAACGAAGAATCAAGAAGATATACTCAAAGAATAAAGATCAAAGTTCACTTTGCGTATACTAAAATTAGATCACTGGCACACCGGATTTTGTGATTTGAATAAAAAATTCCACGAACAACAACTCCTAACAGGTTAACTAATTACTCTTTGCTAGGAACCTTTTAAAATATTTTAATTAACTACATTTCTGATCCTGTTTCTGTCCTGTACTGACGCGCTTATAAAACTTGGCACAATTCTTTGAAACACTAAGGTAATGTAGCACTTAAACAATTTACAAATATGAATTTTACTGACGACCTGAGTTCAGGTTCAGTTGGTTAACATGCCGGTCTGCCACGGAGAGTTACCGGGTTCGATTCCGGACGGTCGAATAAAATGAAATGATGAAGAATAATTTCTGATACGGGTCTGAGTGTTATATATAGATATCATAAGTATGTATTTAAAAAATATATAAGTAGTTTATCAGTTTTCTAGCACCCATAATACAAGCTTTGCTTACTTTGGTGCTAGATGGCGCTGTGTGAATTTTCCAAGCATATTTCTTTATTATTTACAAAAATAAAGACATGCAGTTAGGATCACGTGCGCTTTCTCGGACTATTTTAGATTGTCATTTTAAATAGATTGATTTAATCCATGTGAAGGGTCCGTAATAGAGCTCATCTTTCGGTAAAAGATTTTTCCCTATCTTTATTACAACAAACACAAAGTCAATAACCCACAATGGCTGTACCTACTGCTGTAGTTTATAAAGGATCTTGGCGGCAAATTTATGCTAAGAGGACTCATATTTGCCAGTAAGTAATAACATTAAGCCCGCGATAGTGCTCCGTTTTAATGCAACAATGGACCCATCCGATTGTGAACTCTGATACAAAGGATCAGGGTGCAATGTTGCGAGAGAGAAAAAATACTCAACTTCCATCACAATAGCTATATTTTAAGACTATTTGACGAGCTTTTAGAGATAAATGCCCTGAAACGGTTCCTTTGTCCTATTATTCATTGTTTCTGAGAATAATACTGACACTGTTATTTTTGTTTCGAATAATGGTGATACTTTTTGACCTATAAAACGGTTTGTGCAAGGTCCATTGTCCTTAGTGCAAAGAGGTTTAACGCGAGCGCCGAGGGGGGCATTCAATAAATATTAAATATGCTGGTATAAGTGTAATAGTGAGTGCGACTTGGACTCATAAAATTTTATTAACTACATTCTGAACTGTTTCCATTTTTTAATTTATATTAGAAATTACAACAGAAGTTAAGACAGAAGGTAGGCAATAATATAATGAAAAGAAGTAAACGAACAGAGGTGAATGGTAATATAGTTA
Organism: Blastobasis adustella; assembly: GCA_907269095.1. Lineage (NCBI taxonomy): Eukaryota > Metazoa > Arthropoda > Insecta > Lepidoptera > Blastobasidae > Blastobasis > Blastobasis adustella. The sequence continues at coordinate 12,842,759 of OU026130.1, forward strand.
TGTTATTCAAATATTTCATTCATATCACTAATAAAATTCCAAAACTTTATTAAAGGTCGTTTGAATAAATTCCACATTTACAAATTTACCTTCTGCCACTGTATTCCCTCGATATACGTCTCGTCGTGCTATAATAAACGTAAATAAACGAAGGGAAAATGGCACTTGCTAGGCGTAGGAATTAAATGGAAAGGCAGTTCTGTAGACCCCTAATATCGTGTTGAGTGCATTACGACATTCAAGTTAATGAGGGAGATTCCTTAGCACAAGCGTCTATGCCATGGGTTGTATGGTACCTCTGTCATCGGAAAATATGTAATATAATAACAATAGTGAACACGACAATGACGAAAACCGGGCGTAGTGGAGATGTAAAAGTAGGAAAATGGACCCGTGTAGAAGCCGGGGTTGACCGCTAGGATGTTGATCATCATCTAAAAAAACAAAACCTAAAGCGATAAATACACGAAGAAGCCTTTTATAGCCTGTTTCTAACTTTCAAAACAACGTATTGTATGGAACTCGTACGAGCGAAATAGCATATGACGTCACAACTTCACAAGCCATGTAAAAAGTCCTTGCCTAACTAACAACTTTAAAGTGTTACTAGCTAATCCTGGCCATTTCAGTTGAGTTACTTTTAACTGAATTTTTTAATACTGCAGTTGGTATTTGAATATATTTTTTCTATTTTTACAGTCTCGGCCAAAATGGATTGCCAGGTTTCCAATCTTCCGCGACTCGAGATAGGTTAAACTTGAATCCGAAAACTTAAATTAAAAGTCAGTTCAGATCCAGACGACGATAGATGAAATAGCCATGAAATCCGTATTGTTATCCGTTTCCGTATATACATAAATGAAATCGAATTGAAAATGTTTGATGTTATATTCAACTGAATAATATGGAACGAAATAGGTACATACTTAATTTCCTCACTACACTTCGTAAAAGAAAGCACATTTATTCGTCTACTAGTAACGAATGAACTTGATTAACCACAACATTATTATAGAAGAAAATGCCGTGAATCTGAAAGTACGCCCAAAAGGTTCTGTATTGCAAAAATTCATAAAATTTACCGAAATAAAAATTATAACTGTATACTTCTCACAGACGTCTATACGCTATTAATTTTTGCAATTTTAGATTAACTTCGTCAAAAGGCTGGAAATTAAGTGAGAAGCTAAGCAAAAAAGATATATAAGGCAACTAACTAACTTCTTGCGCCTCACAGCGCATGCTGAGTGGGTACTATTTATGCTGGCCACCGCGGCACCGACAGTGGCATGTTTTTTTTTTTTTTTTTTTTTTTTTATGTTATCCGGCAGACAAACAGGCATGCGGGCCACCTGATGGAAAGTGGTCACCGCCGCCTATGGACATCAGCATCACCTGGGGTGCTACCAATGCGTTGCCCGCCTCTAAGGAGACCTCTAATATACCTCTTGAACGATCCCATGTCACAGACCAAAGGAAACACCGTTGCTGGGAGCTCATTCCACATCCGAATCGTACGAGCGAGAAACGTTCTTTCGAATCTTTGCGTGGACACCACTAGAGGGTCCACGTAATGGGGATGAGTACCCAGCCCACGGCGGGTGGTGCGATTGCGGAATTGTGCTGTGGGCACCAGATCAAATAATTCCTCGGAACACTCCCCATTGTACAGCCGGTAGAACACACACAGGGAGCCAAAGTCCCTTCGATCAGCCAGTGGTTCCAACTTGCCTGTCAGTACGGTATCGTCGACAATTCGTACGGCGCGCCTCTGTATAGAATCCAAGTGATTAAACAGGTCGGCGGTTTCCCCGGCCCAAAGATGGGAACAATACTCCATATGTGGCCGCACCTGTGCCTTATACAGCAACAGGCGCTGCTCTGGGGTGAAGTATCGCTTAGACCGGTTAAGCACACCAAGTTTTTTCGAGGCTAGTTTAGCCTTACACTCCAGGTGACTTCGGAACCGTACGTCGTCTGATATGTCGACACCAAGGATCCCGATACTTTTTGAGATGGAGAGGGATGTTCCTTGGAACTGCGGCACCATGACAAAAGGATCCTTTTTGGCGGAAAATGCGCAGACCTGCGTCTTAGAGGGGTTGAATTCCACCAGGTTCAATCTGCCCCAGTGAGCAACTTGCTCCAAGGAGTGTTCAATCTCTGACACAAGTCTTATTCGGCTTTCCGACACCACGGAACGAGGGATATTCGCACGGCCAGTATAACGAGCGTCTGCAGTACTGTCATCTGCATAGCAATGAATACTGGGAGTATTCAGCATATCATTGATATGCAGAAGAAACAGCGTGGGAGACAGAACTGAACCTTGGGGTACTCCAGCATTAATACTCTTGGTATCGGAGCAGCATCCGTCGACAACGACTTGGATACTCCGCCCAGACAGAAAGCTGGATACCCAATTGCAGAGTCCCTCGGGGATACCGTACTTCGGGAGTTTTGTTAGCAGTGCACTGTGCCAGACCCGATCAAATGCCTTGGCTATATCAAGACTGACAGCCAGAGCCTCCCCCTTGCTCTCAACAGCCTCAGCCCACCGGTGTGTTAGGTACACAAGAAGGTCACCAGCTGAGCGACCATGACGGAAGCCATATTGACGGTCACTGATCAGCTGGTGATCCTCGAGGTATCCAAGGAGCTGGATATTTATGACCCGCTCCATCACCTTAGAGAGCAAGGAGGTTACCGCTATAGGCCTGTAATTTGATGGGTCTGAATTGTCACCCTTCTTGGGTATCGGGTGCACATGGGCTAACTTCCACGAAGACGGCACCGTTCCTGAGGTGTAGGAAAGCTTAAATAGGCGCATTAACACGGGAGACAACTCGGGAGCACACTTTTTAAGAACGATAGCCGGAATGCCATCAGGTCCACTGGACTTCCGGATGTCTAGGGAGAGAAGCACACGTCTTATGATTTTTTGGGTGAAACGAACCTCGGGCATGATGCCCTCACACCGAGAGATGGTAGGCGGTGCAGCTCCCCCATCATCCAGAGTTGAGTTATGAGCAAAGAGATTACCCAAGAGATCGGCTTTCTCCTTTGCTGTGTGGGCCAATTGGTCATCCGGCTTGCGCAAAGGTGGAAAGGTGGTCCGACAAAAGTTCCCCTCGACAGCTTTGGAGAGAGACCAAAAAGCACGGCTCCCAGAGGGGTAGCTGATTAGTTTCTCTCCAATTCCACCGATGAATTTGTATTTTGCTCCGGCCAATGCCCCTTTTGTAGACCTCGATACAGCATTGTACTTTTTCCTCAAAATGTGGGTATTAGGGTCCTTTTGGGTCCGAGCCACTGTCCAGGCACGAAAAGCATCATGCTTGAGGCGAGTTGCCTCAGCACTAGGCCTGTCGTACCAGGGCTGACTCTTGCCGCCGAGACGGACTACAGAGGACGGGATAAAACACTCCATTCCCTGCAGTATGACATCAGCTACAGCGGCAGCACAGATGTTGGTGTCATTTGAGGAAAAGCAAAGCCGTATCCACGGGTACGACGCAAAGAATTCTCGCAATCCATCCCAATCTGCTGAACCATAATGCCATACCTTGCGTGACCCACTGGGGCGAGCCCGTTCGGGTATAGCAAGAGGCGCCTCGGAACGGACCAGGCAGTGGTCTGATGTCCCAAGAGGAGCATCAACGGACACCTGATAACCGTCTGGGTGGGTGGTAAGCAGAAGGTCTAACAAAGAAGGATCACGGCCCACAACATCCGGTAAGTAGGTGGGTTCTGATACCAGTTGCGTGAGACCATGGGCCAGAGAAAATTCATGGGCGGACCTCCCGGCTGGGTTGGTAGGACGGCTTGACCCTAGCCACTCAGTGTGGTGACCGTTAAAATCTCCTAGGACCACCAACTCGGCGGAAGGATACCGCTCAAAGACTTTGTCGGTAGCGCATTGTATGTGCTCGAAAAACCGATTTGTCTCACCTACGCCGTGACGGTTGTTGTATAGGCATGCGTAGACACGGGATAGACCCCCCTGTTCTACGCACACCCACACCACAGATTCGTCACTTAGTTCTATGGCATTAAGACGTCGACAGCAGATATCACCTCTGACGAATAGGCACACACCAGCGCGAGGTAAAAACCTATGTTCCAGCTTGTATCCAGGATAGTGGAGATACGAAGTGTCAGCCGGAGGTGATATCTGCGTTTCCGTCAGGAAAAGTAGGGCGGGCTTCGCCGTCTCTAGGTGGTGATGTACGGCGTTCAGATTGGAGTGTAGACCCCTGATATTACAAAAGTCCACTCGAAGTGTGGAAAGGGGTGCCGCTGAGAGAACCTTACTTTTATTTTTCCTTGCCATTTGTGATAGTATTATAGGTGGGGATGTAAAGGAGTGCTGTAACATCGGTATCCAGCAGGGCAAGGACGTTTTGCTACTGAACGCTGCAGAGGGAAGGGTTGTGTGAAAAGCTGGCACGGGGGACGGAAGGGCCCCCGATCCCCCCCGAATATGCCTGCCGGGTCCACTCCGGTCTCCTACCCCGGCACGACAGACATCTTCGGGTTTTTTCGCACAGTTGGCGGGACAGCCTCCCGGGCCGGAGATTAAAAGTGATGCCCGGGTTCGGGTCCCCTACTAACTGGCGGGCGGCCAGCGACGAGCCGTTTCATCGGGTCTCCCTGGCCCCCGCGCCAACCTGTCACGCCCAACCCTCTAACATGTCCAACACAAAACTGGGACCTACAGGATACCAATATTACAGCACTCGGACGAGGGGGAATGGCTCACGGAGTACTCTGACGGAACACAGCCCAGAGGGTGCTTAGCGCCATGCAGACTCATCTCCGTGGGTGGTCGCTAACCATTCGGGCCGAGGCCCTACCACCAAGCAATTTCGGCTGCACTCTTCGCACCACCCGGGAGTCACGTGTAGGGTCTCTAGGGTATAGCCTACGGACGTGGTGCAGCAAGACCCCCAAAATGTGAGGCTATTCCTGGTTTTAAATGTTTTAATTAGTAATGTTTCCTTTGTCAATTACGTAACTTTTATTGTGTCGTGGTGTGCTATGTGTCATTAATGTCTTTTCTTTCTTTCTTTCTTATAAAATAACAAAAAACCCCGTACTAACACAACCAAAAATTTGCTACTTTAAAATAATAATAAACAACTTCGAAATAAACTTAGGTATTGCCTATAGGCTTAATTAAACAACGTCTTTGCAGAAGGAAGAAGGTCGAGAATCTTCGCGATATAAGCTTAAGTTAGTGGTAGTAGACTGAGAATATATACGGCGAAATTTATCACATCGTTCGCCGTAATTGGACGAAACATGAGCGAGTGGCAACCGACGATATCATGCCTCCTATAAGTTACGTACTCACTGTAGGTTAGTATAGTACGATTTACTACGCGATATCTTATCCGATGACAGTCTTAAACATTGATTTCCCTTCTTATTACGGTAGACTGCAAGAAATTGCTTTGTAATGGTATTTTCTGCCTTATTTACTGTTATTGATGGAGACCTTAACTTCTTCTTTTTCTTCTTTTCAGCCATTTTCTACCTCTGGGGTGTAGACCTTCTTCGATATCTTCCATCGTTGTCGGTTTTGTGCTGTTTTTAACCATTCCATACCAGTTGTTCTCTTACTGTCATCGTACCAGCGCATCTGAGGTCTTCCCTGTGGACGTTTTTCACCCCACGGGGTCTACTCCACCAGTGATTTGCACCATAAACCCCGGTCATAAAGCCCATTGCCACTTGAGCCCTTGACATAAAGTGCAAATTAATAGGTGGAAGGTTTGTTCAATCATATTCAGAAGTCTCCTTAAGACTGCGGTAAATTAATTAAAATGATCTAGTTTAATTAGTTAGCGAAGTTTGAGTCCATAAAACTCCACAACTCAATCAACTATTTCAATAAAGCGTTGTCATAGGCAATTAAAATCTTTATTTAATTCACTTGCTTTTAAAATGAGATGTTTTTATTACGTATTTAAATATCATAGATTGAATCCTTATGATCGACACTCTTCACTTGATTCCTTAAAATCTATTTTCAAAATTAATGTTTTACAATCGTTGTGTAAGGGAGATCACAATTTATTTTAAAAAATGCTTTAAACAGATTTATACCCCAGACGAAACCGGTGCCATAATATCACCATGGATCATTACATTTATGGAATCATGGTCAAACCGGATCCCGGGAGTTCGTTTGCGGAAGCACAAAGATGCATTACATTCAGTTATTACCATCTCATTGTTACTAAACTTGCTTGTTGAAAGGTCAAGCATGTTCGTGCACCCCACTGCATTAATAGCAACATGCAACTCCATAAAGCAACCACTGACAAGTGGGTCGTAGCTCTAATTCGTAGTCAGTGCGGCCACGAAACCCATTTATTACCGTCTAATTGGTCCGGAGACCCGAATTAGTAGCGCTTTGTTATTCAGTCGCTGTATAGAGCTGGTGTGTGGACCAGTACCTCGTACAAAGGCCGTGTCTAATGTCTGATGAGAGGGCAGCTTGTACGACGGTCAATCGGGCAAGAGCTTACTAATAATTAGGGTCGACCATTTCTTGGAAGCGAGTGTCTGGGTTAACCGTGATAATAGTTTCCAATTAGCTTTGATTTTCCGTTATTGGTTCGGTGGTATTTGCGGTTGAGGCATTTGATGTTGTATATGTAGGCAGTGCAAGATTAATAATGGTAATTCGCAATTAAAACTATAGATAAACACTCAAGGTGTTATAATATTGATTTCGTCTGCCTACCTTACTTACTTACATGGATGTTGTCTCTATCTGTACGGGTCGGATGGAAGTCACTGCAGCAGGAATCAACCTCTGCATTTCATATTTCTCGATCTGTAGAGGGCTTTCGACAGTGTAGGTAACGGGAAGTAATGTTTGGCGGGCTCTAAGAACGCAAATCTATGCCCAAGGCGTCAACATGTACATTAACACTGGCGCCATTGTAAAAAGCATAGTAGGCCACACTAACTCCTTCTCGATTACCGTAGGTATTTATCTGGGTTCTTTCTTGGTGCTGGATGTCCTCTGAACCAAAATTCCGGACACGCCTCTATGGCTGACAAACATAAACAAGATTTTCCTATATTTTACTCGCCTGGGTAAAACGCAGGAAAACTAAAACGAACCCTAATTTCAACATTCAACACACCAATGTTTACGTAGTATCTTTATCTTCCAACAAATACCTGGATATCCGGCGTTTGAAATCCTCTGCCTGAAGTTTGGACGTGACAAAAATATTTGTGAAACTTTAGCAATATATCACGCGCCTGGCTTCTATAAGAGACTATATTTCTACTAAAGTGCTATTAGTTGAGAATATGTTGTCAGTTTAGCGTTTAACCTTTGAAGAATATACGTATGCAATTCTTGGCAGTCAATTTGTTTGGTGCGATCCCACTTTGGGGAACTTCGCCAATTCAGCAGTAAAGAAAAATGTGAAAAAAGCGCAGTTAGGTACATATTACAAACCGTATTAAACCAACAGTGGTATTTCTTTGTACAGATGTTTCTGTAAGTAAGCTTACCCCGGGAATTTGTACGCTTAAATAAAATTCAGTTATTTATTCAGTTTTTTAGGTATTTTTTAAATTTTTATCACAAATCTGTTTAACTATTTAGACATGTAAATATAACAGACAGACATACAGAGTTAATAGACAGCAAAATGCTGAAGCAATTTATAACACTATCAAATAATATAAATTAATCATTAATGTATTTAACTGCTGTAAAAGTGTGAAATGAACAAATAAATAAATACATACTACTAACTATACTGATTCTGATGCTTCTCAACAAAATTATTAAGAAGGTTAATTACTTGATCGCGAAGAATGGAAGAATCGGGAGAGGCCTTTGCCCAGCAGTGGGATGATTTAGGTTAATATAAATAATAAATAAATTACTGTAAATTTATGTGCCGACAACGTAAAGGACCGTATAAACCTTATGTGTGTTCAAATTTTTATATACTGCGTTAAGTGCTTTTAGTTTAAGTGTGTAATATTCTCAATTTATTGCATATTGCATAAAAGGTCATGAGATGAATATCTGATGCAGTGTACGTGCCGCAATTTTAGCACAAAGATGGTTCTAGTATTCGTTCCACATGACTGCCAGAGATAATACTTCGTAGTAAAATGAAAGATGACTTAGAAGAGAAGATGAAATTCTAACGCTTATAAATTAGATAAAGTCTCACGGTCTTATTCATAAAAATACCTTATCGTAGGTTTTAAACGTTCATTAGCTAAAACACTCACTAGGCCTTTAAAAAGTTATAAATTCCTTATTCATAAACGTTCCATAAACCGCTCATAACTAAAGGTCTGATATAATACAGATTGGCATCATCATCTGGTCGCTCTGATGAATTTATAGCTAAAACATAAAATGTTTTGTAGTCAATCCAAGTGTCACAATAAAGTTTAATGTGCTGAAAATTGCTTTTCCATTTACCATATTTTAGCAAGCTTAAAATCTTCTATAAACCTCCCATAACTTTTTATGAATAAGGCCATAAGAATATATGCGAAAATTAGAGTTTTGGTCTCATATGTTACCGATGGTAGAACCCTGTCAAGTGTGAAGACAATCCATCAACCTACCCACTACCAGAAACGAGCTAGCTTTAACAATAAAGCTAGCTCATGTACCAAAATCCAAAGTCAAAACAGATTAGATTGAGGTTCTGCCTACCGTACCACCGCCATATTGTGCATTTTTGCTGCCAAGCAAAATTGCTTTCATTGTTGTGTTAGAAATTTGAAGGAAAATGTAGTCAACGTAATCTTGCTTGATAAACGCGAAAAGCTTGATGAAGCCTACCCATAGGTACTATAAGTGCAGCCCGGTCCAAGCAAACACCTCAAATATTTATTCCACTCAACTACCAGTAACGAGATCGCGAATCAACTTTGCGTCATCAGCTCGTTAATTTGATTGACCCGTGCATTCGTTAATTATTCAAATGCAATAAAGAGCCCTTGATTCGCTACGCGTAATTACCGCACGTGTGCCCGGTTGTAGCATCGGCTTGCTTCATTGGATCCATTATGTATTATTATATCGCATCTATTGATTTATTTTGTAGCGAACGCAGCGCGACTTCGTTCGCATACACCTACTTTATCCCTACCCTTTTTTTCTTACTTTTAAACCTTCCTCTTGAATCACTCTATCTATTGTTGCAAACCACATTAAAATCCGTTGCGTAGTTTAAAAGATCTAACTGTACATACATTCATAGGGCAGACGACGGAAAGCAACTTTGTTTTATACTATGTATAGATAAGCTTTTATTTAGTTTCACATGTCCCTATGTCTGTTCGTAATAAAATATTGCAAGTAAAATTTTCCGGTTTCAGATTGAGCTGAAATTTTGCACACTCTTGTAAGTTCGCTGTCAATCATCATTATCATCATCACATCAGCCAGAAGACGCCCACTGCTGGGCATAGGCCTCCCCCAGAGATCTCCACAAAGGCCGGTCCTATGCTTTTCGCATCCAGCTGGTACCTGCGATCCTTACCAGGTCGTCAGTCCAACTTGTGGAAGGCCTACCCACGCTGCGTCTTCCGGCCTGTGGTCGCCACTCGAGAACTTTACTGCCCCATCGGCCATCTGTTCTTCGAGCTATGTGCCCTACCCACTGCCACTTCAGTCTGGCAATCCTTAGAGCTATGTCGGTCCTTGGTTCGCTTGCGGATCTCCTCATTTATGATTCGATCGCGCAAAGAGACTCCGAGCATAGCTCTTTCCATTGCCCTTTGGGTAACAGCTTGCTTTCTTATAAGGCCCACAGTGAGCGGCCACGTTTCAGTTCCGTAAGTCATCACTAACCTAACCTAACCTGACACATTGGTCAAAGACCTTCGTTTTGAGACACTGCGGTAATTGGGACGAAAATATATGGCGTAGCTTCCCGAATGCTGCCCAACCGAGTTGGATTCGTCGATTGACCTCTTTCTCGAAGTTGGACCTACCTAACTGAACTATTTGTCCTAGATATGAATAGTCATCAACAACTTCAAGTGGAATGCCTCCAACTGTCACTGGAGTAAGCACAACATGGACATTCGACACAATTTTCGTCTTGTCCATGTTCATTTTATGACCTACTTGTAGAGAGGCACTACAGAGGTCATCGAGCATTTTTCCCAAGTCTACCAGGGTTTCAGGGTACGATATCGTCAGCAAATCTGAGGTGAGTGAGGTACTCGCCGTTAATATTGATGCCAAGTCCGTCCCAGTCCAGAAGCCTAAAGATATCCTCCAGTGCAGCGGTGAACAACTTCGGTGATATGACATCACCTTGTCTAACACCCCGCTGCAGCTGAATAGGTTCTGTGGTCTTATCCTGGAGACGAACTGACATAGTGGCGTTTTCGTACAAACCCTTGAGTGCTTCGATATATCGATAGTCAATTTGGCACCGCTGTAGAGACTGGAGCACCGCCCAAGTTTCGATCGAATCGAAGGCTTTCTCATAGTCCACAAACGCCAAGCATAATGGCCGGTTATACTCTTCGGTCTTCTGTATTACCTGCCGCAGCGTATGAATGTGATCTATGGTACTAAAACCTTTTCGGAATCCGGCTTGTTCGGGAGGCTGGAAGTCATCAAACCTGCGTGCGAGACGATTCGTAGCGACTCTCGAGTGTCAATGCAATGTAATAATACAACCGTGCTGATCTGATGATGAAGACAGAAGGTGGTCATAGAAATTCCTAAACTACTCATGGTTAACCCATCGAGTTTGGGCTCGTTTGATGAATCTTGACAAATACTCTGACTGAACAGGGAGAACGCGCGATAAAAGCTTGCTGTGAAAACCTATTTTTTATTTTAACTTGATACAATTTTCTTTTTAAAAAGACGATCTCCAACCCATCTAGTGAGGAGGTTGTGGTAAAACCATATTGTTCCTTTGTTCTGACTATTGATAAAACTCCTTTCAAAATTCGTAACAATTTTTCTGTCTTTGGGTGAAAGATAGATATCGTGGCTATGGCTATCTTCCTCATTTTTTAATCTCTAACCGGTTTAGGCCAACCAGTATAAAATGGGCTGGAATCACCGTGGATACGCATTCAAACCGGAGACAGTCCAAAAAAAGTAAAGATGACTGGTTGAGGCGCTGTCGTATGTATAACACCCGTGACAGGGTGGTGATTAGTACCTACTAGGGTGGTGGTGATGTTACTAACACTATTAAACCAGTTGTCAATTTGTAGTCAGTAGACAGTATGTTTTAAATTTCTATTAATATGTAAATACAGACGTTTACATTCTATATCGCGCCCACCCATCTCGAGGTCATTAAATCCTAAATGAGTCCAAGTAAACATTTTGTTTTACAATTTAATTCCAACGGGAATATTTCCCCAAAACGTTCAAAGCATAATTACGTGATCCCAAATAAACATGAAAGGAAATTTTGTTTTTACGGTTTAATAATTCTTTGTTATTTGTTTATGCTTCGGCTGTATCCACGTTTTCATATTTAAGTAAATAAATTTAGGTAAAGTTGCTGTTACTGATTTTTCAAAGGTCTACCCTAGCATATCAATTTCGGAGAAGTTTAAATGTCAATTATCATAATAAAAATACTCCATACGGTCTAAATTCTTGAAGCTATTCTATTTTCGAGCTTTTCTATCTCTACCTAATATTATGTACATAAATGTCCCTTGTAGATCAAAAGACATATATAATGAAGAGTTTTACTTACTTACTTACGTCCAGTATATGAGAGCAGCGTCTCCTACGACGTTTTTTGTTGTCATATGTAGGGGCAACAATAATTTGATTTCTTGCTAGTCGCCAACCCAGTCTATGTGCTGACTGCCGTCTTTTTCCCTACATATTACAAACCAAAGTAGGTACATACAGCCTCTTCAGATGTTGACGCCTTGTAAGACTTTTCTTTTGTACATAATAGTTAAGTCCTTGCCATACAAGCAATTGACAGCAATTCGATCATCTTGGCGTTAATTTCCCGATTGTGCTCTCGCGCACGAGGGCCCGGGGTCCACCCAGACCATGATACAGAATTTGGCTGATCAAATAATTACAGTAGAGCAACTGCCATTTGACCTCCGTTGCTTACGGATCATGGTTACATATTCAGTCGCCTGAATGTGCCGGTTTCATCACGATCTTTTCCCTCGCCGTAAGAGCGTCGGTTCCATCATTTTACCGACATATTACAAACCAAAGAAGATACACACAGCCTCTTCAGTTGTTAACGCTTTGTAAGACTTTCGCTTTGTATATATTGGCTAAGCCCTCGCCATACAAGCGATTGACAGCAATTAATTAAACACCCCCTTTCCACTCCATTTGGCACCATCTAAACCGCAACATCTGCGGTCTCCCAGCCGTCTTACGTAAAAACCAAAAATCGATTGCGGCTTCTTGGCCGGTCCATTGTTATTTTTGCCTCCAAAAATTGTTTCTCTCGCCTCGGGGTCGCTCGGCTGTTTCCGTGCGTAATTGGCGGCGGGCCGAGTGTTCGCTTGACACAGATCCCACTGCAATTTAGAGCTGTAAAGTAACAAGTGTTCGCCGCATTAACGTTAAAAACGTCGGAATAACACTCCGACGTCTGAATTGGATATACAATACTATTGAAAGTAATTCGTTTTCTTGCTGCGCTACAAGTTTTACTTAACTAACTATAGAAATATTATGATAGACTGGAACGAGTGAGAACGATTTATCGTAGGTCTCGTCGATTTTCGATTTATAGTCCGTCTATTTAAGGGCCCCGAAACTACTGCTTACGAAAACTCTTTCAGTAGAGAGAACCATTCTACCTGAGTCTCATAGAGTACTTAATGTTCCGGAACAGTAATAAAATCCAACAGGATAGCCGAATGTTAGCAGATTTTCGGACAGAACGTGGGTGAAAATCGCGGGAAACCATTAAATCACTACATACTACAAAGTCCCACGCTGCGTCTGTCTGTCTGTTTGCGATAAACTAAAAACTACTTAACGGATTTTTATGCTGTTTTCACCAATAAATAGAGTGATTCATGGAGAAGGTTTATGTGTATAATTTGTTAAGGTCGCTACCCGTGGCGGGTCGCTAGTATAACATATGACAATCTTCTCTTAAAATCATTATGAACGATAGCGACACTACATACCTCATTGCTCCTGTATTTTTTGTTTGAACCCTTAACACCATCGTCCTTCCCAAAAACAGAACAACCTTCATCAAAAACAATATTGTTACCAAGTTTTGTCAAAGCAATATCGGCTTACAAATTAAAAGAAACTCTCGCGATTAAAATACAACTCAACATTCCAGGTGGAAATTTTAAAAATGGCAGAAGTGTCCTCTTTGAATGAGAAGAATACCCATTCACCGGTGCGATCTTGCCGAGCCGAGCACTTGACACGGATTTCTAGTTCTTTTCGCATTTGAATCCGTTTGCTTACATTTGGAATCTAAACGTTTGATTGTCTAAATAGATATGCGTTTACTTTTAACTAGCGAAGAAGTGACTTCTTTTTAAGGGTTTTCTGGGATTACTCTATTATAATAAGCTAACGACGAGAGGATGCTGAAGACCAGGCGAAGTGGAGAACAATGAGTAGGAAAGTGGACCCTGACAGAGACCGGGATAAGCGCTAAGACGATAATGATGACTTTATTACAATATGCATGTATTATACATATAAACCTTTCGGAAGAAATTCTCCAAATCATAGTGAAAACCACATTCAAATCCGTTGCGTAAAGATTTAAGCGTACATACATACAGAAGGACAAACGGCGGGAAATGACTTTGTTTTAGACTATGTATAGGTAGATACATACATAAAGGACATATCTAATGGCGAGTATAATATTTTACGAATACGGGCAGAGACTATGGACCGCCATTTTCATAATAATATGTGAGAATTATTTAGAAGTTTTATGAAAGTAAATAACAATGCCGGAGGACAAAGAATCTTAACTATTGTTGGTACTATTGCACAGTCGAGGAAACTTAATATTTAGCTTGTGTTCTTTATTTCGCCTAAATCATGCGGCTTGTCAAGTGGCATGACAAAATTATTCTTGATCCCAGCCACTCGGTATGACGTCGTTCCAAAAATAGCTAGATAAGAATTTTATTTATGTCACTTGTAAGCAACATGAAGGTAAATGGCTGGAATTACACGTCCTACTTTAGACTTACGTCAACTCTTACAACAAAACATTCTGATTTCGCGACTGTACATGATTATAAGGCTTGAGGTATTGGAACATCTTAATTAATTACGAGAAAATAATTCATCAAAACAAAATCTATTCTGCAGTGCGTGTTAGGTGTGTGTCTGAAAATAATTCAAATATGTCTGAGAATATAGCGCCTACCAATAATCTATTCGCAAAACAGTATCCAGCCAACGCGTAGCCAGTTCGTAGCATTCGTATAACGTAGACGCGCTACAAGTGATTCGTAGAACTTATTAGATGGTAAACAAGTATGCCTTCATGGCCCTGTCTCATCTACTACCTAAATATCAACACAATATACTAGAATATTATTTATTGATTACCATAATTAGTTCTACGAATACGATTTTGAGGCTGTTTTTGTTAAATCGGTCGTCTTATCACGGGGCCAAGAGTTTTCTCAGTAGCCAGATACAACGCTCCAGGCATGTTCCAGTATTAATTCCAACAATTATTTCTATAGTAATCGTATGGATGACAACACAACGTATTATGTTTTCTGCGATGTTTTTCAATTTAGTGCTGATAAGTTTTTGAGTAATTCTTATGTTTTTACTAAACCACTAATGGAAACTGGAGGTAATAGGCACAGCAAGGTCAAATTAATACCATAAAAAGAACACACAGTAAGGCTAAAACTGTAAAGGTTTTTTCTAAAATATTTAGAATGGCAGTAATTCATGAAAATAAGGACCCGTGCCAAAGTCATAAGTAGCAAACATACACATGATAACTAGTAAAGTAGCACAGCACACATATCTAAAATATCATAATATATCGTGTGGCATCAGCGCGAAAAAATATTTTTAGGAGCGAACTCTTAAGACTGGGCGTGAGAGTCAAGATCCGTTGTCACAGGCTTACTCAGCTCACTTCGCGCAATGTGCGTTGTTGTCACGCATGCCATCCTTAATAATGTTAAGCCCGCTTCTTGTGCCGGCCTCTTTCCAGCGGGTGTGACTCGACCAGACATTTCTATCCAGCGTATTTGGCTATGCCATCGAATACGGTACTCTTGCAGGTAATACATAATTATAAAATAAATGAATGTCAATATCATTAAATAATAATACAACCGTCAATACAATGTCATTCACAATAATGCTTCTAAAATGTGGGTAGTCAGTGAGGGTAGTAAATAATTTAACGTCAAAGAATGTCTTGCAGGTTATCTGTGACGTCACACACTTAAAGGCCACCGCGAATGTGGAGACTATGGCCATCTCTCACAATTAAACGCTTAAAATTATACGCATACTAGTAGACCCGACGCGACTTCGTTCGCGTACACCTACTTTACCCCTACCTACCTTTTTTCTTGCTTATAAACCTTCCTCTTGAATCACTTTATCTATTGCTGAAGCCGCATTGAAATTCGTTGCGTAGTTTAAAATATCTAAGGGAAAGAAGTTACATAGGGAAAGACGGCGGAAAGCGACTTTGTTTTATACTATGTATAGAAGTATCATTAATTTACCTTATATAACACATCTGTTCATAATTTCATTTTCTTATATTTCAGATCGCTTCAACTCTCCAAATGAGCTACAACTATCTTGAATGTAAGTATCACATTAGACCTATTGTATAAAAAAAAAGGTATGAACCTCAAACAATTCCTTCTGGCAAACAACAAGGATTACTTTGTTTCTCTCAGTTTGTCCAAAGTTCGTCGTGACGAGACTCCCTATTTGTCTTTATTTGCGACAAAGCGAAACTGAAGTTTCTCCAATTGGATATGAGCTACGTCTGGCTTTCCAACTGATTGATTCACTCAAACACAAAAACAGAGTAGCTAAAACTAAGTCAGTGATCGAAGTATTTACACTTTTGTACTCAAATATGTAGGTATATTGTTCTAATATGTTATGAGAGGTTATCGCTTAGTATTTCCTAATCGCTCATGAACTGTTACAATCTAATTTTTCCCTAAGCTACGTATTGAAATGGGCGTATGAGGAGCAGACTGCGTGTCGGTATTTTCAAAATACTGATAAGAAGTCCTGTTGCAGTGACCATGAACCTGTTACCTGATCTGCATAATTCTGGATCATGGCCGCGGCCAACTCCGGGCTCTTGTGCGCGAGAGCACAACCAGTGGGATTCGAACCCCGTAGCTCTCGCTTACGAGTCGGATGTCAATCACTCGGTCACCGACGCTCCTATTCTTTCTCGATAATAAACATACATGGTATAAAATATAATATAGATATATATTGAGCTAATTATTCTTAAACAAAAATAAAATAAAAGACACAGAATAGGGAACAGAACAGAAACAAATCAATTTTAATTTATATTTCCAGCAATAGCAGCAGGAAAAGTACAAAGCAGTGTATCTGGATGGTTTCAATTTCTACTCACCTATAAGGATTGGCCATAAATTCATTTTTACGTCAGCTCGTGTCCTGAAGAGGGTCGCGGGCGCCATAAATTAAAACATAACAAGGGTCTCGGAGCCCAGCCCGATATGTAGCCGTCTGTAATTAGCCCAAAATACTGGAAAGCACTTTTGTAAATTAATTAGCGTGATAATTTAAGCCTTACGGTTTAAGCGGTAGGTAATATGTCTTGTCCTTTTCCAAGTAATAATTACGACCAGTATGTTTATATTTTTGCTGCAAGATCGGATCTAGCTAATATTGCAAATCACCTGTATTACCTTACTGGCTATTGAAAGAAAGAAAGAAATTATTTAAAACAAAAATTATTATTGTCCGCGACTTCGTCGTGAACTTCGTTATTTTTTTGGAATATAAGCTACAACACTGCAACACTTCATCAAAATCCGTGTAGTATTTTTGCGGGAAAGAATAACAAACCATCCAAAAAACAGAGTCGTATCAAACCCAACCCAAGAATCCTATCAAAATAGGTCTCAGAACATGGCAACACCAATCATTGTACATATCAGCAGTGCAGTTAGTCATGAGGGTGACCAATGAAGGAAATAGGCCTTTCTCCACGGCTGCTACATGTAATTTGTAACTTCGGCTCCGTGGGACAACCTCGATAAGGTTTATAAGGTCACTCGTCCATCTAACGGGAGAAGAGTCTATGGTCATCGACTCTGCAAGCTATATAGGCTTTGACATCCTACACAGTAAAATATTTACACAAAGTGTATACAAGCACATTTGCAATAAGATGTTTGTTGATACTGTCAAAACGTATAAAGTCTAAGTGCAAGTTTAGTTTCATTTAAATTGTCTGAATATCGCGTAAACGGAGAAAATACAACGTAAAGTTTCCTTTGAAACATAGTAGAAGTGTTGGTAAACAAAACGTGACTCTACCTTAAAGTCTCTGCCATTACTACAAGCGACATCGTCTGCATCAAGAGTAAGAGCATAACTAAATACAGTGTTGCTAAGGGTAGTAAAGTATCATGAAACTGCACAACAAATCTCTATAAGACCGAAATGGCAATAAAATGGGAATTACATACACCCACACGCGCACTCTACATTTCAGGTGTCACGTGGCGTTGATGGCTCTATAAAATTGTTTCGCAATTTGTAGAGACTATTATGATGATTAAACGTTTTGTTTTGTTGTTATTGCGTAACTTTCTACTGCTTTCTATTGCGCTGTATGAAATGGTACGAATGGAGGAAGTGGTTTATATATATTTCCATTATAGAAGCAGTTTTTTGTACGGTGTACGGGGAAAGTCCCTATTTTGAGTCGGGTCACACACTTTCTACCTTTCTTCTTTGATTGTTAGTGGTTTCATCCATTGTCTGGGTTAATATAGAGGTATATCGGGGACTACAGACGTGTAATGAAAAGTCAATCAAACTACACAATATTCAATATTATTGACATCCTAAAAGACTAAAAACGTTATGTTTCCTTATTATCATCATATCAGCCCAAAGTCACTCACTGCTGGGTAAAGGTCTCCCCAAAGATCTCCTGGAAGAAATCATTTCAAGCGATGAGACCGCCGGTTGCTTTTTCTTTTTTCCTTTGTTTTTGTTATTATTTGTGTATAAGCTATAAACAATTTTCATTCATTCATTCGTTCATAATTCTCTTTTTGCTTTTTTAAATAATTATCTTATTTTCCAGTAGGTATCATATCGTCACTGTGTTCTCGTGATACAACTTCAATGTTGTGACTGAGCCAGCCTACATTTCGCAATGTACACAAGTTAAGAACACAATATTGACTGACCTATATACAGACGGAGTTGTAACGGAGGCTTCGCTGCTAGACAACGCATTTGCGATGGCCGATACAAATCCAATTGTGGATGCGAACATGCATGTATATTTTTGTAGTTGTGTCTACTTCGATATGATTTAAGATTTGAACAATGTGATGAAGTAAGTTTACTAGAAGATCTTGAGCTTAGGTAGTTACGAAATTTTTCAGTTTGCATGTAGTAATGAACAAGTTTTTGTTATAAACTTGAACACACTGTTTTATTGTTTTTTATCTTGTAACTTATGTTAGGTACACTTATGTAGGCTTTGGTCAAGTAGTTACCAAAGCCAGTTTTCTCAAATCGTACTCGATCTGTCTGTACCTAATTACCTCTGAAAATGCTTAACATAAGGACTGCCCATACTCATCACTTGAAAAGAAAACCTGCATATCAAAACGCATTGTATCTGGGTATATAGATTCTAGTGACGCTTAGTTCAGTACTTCATCGGCAGCAAATAAAAAGCGATTGTGACAATTTCAACAATTTTAGCCTGCACCCGCACTGAACTCAACCTGACTATATTTTTGCAAAGCTACAGACATTTATAGATGACGGAGTTCAGCCGGTATCTGCAAAAGGTGACAGCCATTTGTCCCTGTCAACCGTTTCTGCAGCGAGTGGGACAACACTATCTTTTAACCGATTCAGAAATAATGGAATCCCCCCGGAACAGTGGTCCTAGACAGGAGCTGAAATTGTATTTTCGAGACTGAAGACGGAAGTGACTGACTGAGTTAAATAGCCCAGCTACCAAGCTATTTACCAGCATACCATAATGCAAATGAACTAAATAAACTTAAGCGACGTCTATATGAATCATCTACTAGCCTAAATTCTGCGTAAAGTTTAATGTCTATAGTCCACAATTTAAATACCAGTCTTTCAAACGCCCGCGGAATTTACTACTTACCAAATGGAACATATTTTTTTAAACCACATCATATTAAAAATACCATTCCACGAATAGCTCACATCTATTCTTGTTCCACAGCAAAAGTCCATAACGAGCCCTCCCTATCCTTTCCCTGTCGCAGATTCGGCTCCGCGCCCGTTATTTGTCAACTTCCCCAAAACACGCGACGGTTTGTCGCGGCCCGTTCCGATTTGATTCGTTCCGAAACCAACGGCACGTGTTCGTTCGCCGGCTATGTTTCCCTGGTACTCGCGGAGTCTGCGCTTGTTTCGCGTGCCAGAATTAGCATAGAAAGCAGCCAAGTTGCCAAGCGACAACTCTTGGGGCTCGCTCGCTCACCTACTTGTTATTGAGATACGGTCAACAACGCTTCTGGGAGGCAACTTTTATTGTGTATTTTATGCCCAGCTTTATCGCGACTTGTGAATTGGAAAGTTTGAACCTCGGGTGATTTTGCCGTATTTTGCCTTAGTTTCAGTTCAATTAAACCCATAATGCGGTAACGGAAATAGAACAGATACTTGTCAGGCAGGGATCAAGTTACACCAAAGAATGGATGGATGTATGGATGTTTGATACATCCTTCACGCCAAAACTACTGAACGGATTTTTATGATATTTGGCAGTAATGTAGCATATATCCCAGAATAGCATATAGGCTATAATTTATTCAGAAATTTAATGCGGTCTCCGCGGGTAGGGTTCCGGGAAGATTTAACAGAATGTTACGGACAAAGTCGCGGACAAAATATAGTCTAATCTAATCTAGAACTATGGCTACACCGGACAGCATTTTTTCGGATTCAGATTGGATCCAGGGCATCAACTCTCTAAATTTGGAAATTGCGAAAGAAACCTTACACTCAAATTCACTCACACTTATTCTATAGCTATAGAACATCATAATATAGTGATGGCATGCGTTATACCTATTTATATGATCTTCGTCTGCTCACGACCTTCTTTAAGCAGGCAGGAAATGTCCCATCTACCCGCTCGTATTACTACCTACACGTGCGTAAAATTGGAAAAGTTGGTTCACAGCTCATGAAAATATAGACCGAATGTAGATTTCTGTATGCATATTTCCAGTTGTGAATGCAGGTTTAGTCACGATGTTTTCCCTCGCCGTAAGAGCATCAGTTGGTATAAAACTGATGTACTAAACATAGAAAGAGTCATTGCTACATGGCGTAAATTGTGGATGCCTTTAATCATTTTCACAAGCTGTAAATGCCTCAGATTAAGAATATATAGAATGAATGTGTTAGAATGACTTTAAATTCATTCTTGATACCAAGGGGTAACCATGTGCTCGTAATAAACAACTTTTCTATGTCACCAATAGTGACCTTGCGTAAAAATCAGCTGTTTCCGTAAATTATGGCAAATTTGCAAATCAGCTGATACTTTATGGCGACTACAGATTTGATGCCGTAGTAAAGATTGTTTGCTGTCACGAGCACATGCATACCCCATGGCATTATTAATTTTAAGTCAACCTGTATGTATAAGACTATACGTTTACCGTGTGGATAGTAATTTGTATCCTAACACTGCGAAACTAAAGCGTTAAATTGCTAAAAAAACCTTCACTTTAATTATTTAGGTTAGGGTCAAGCAGCAAAACCGATGTAATTGCCACGGGACGTGGTTATCTCTTAGAAACCGTTTACCGCAGCTTTTCAAGCTATTTGAAGATGCATTTCAAGCAGAATGAAAGGGACTGCCGACGATTCCGATGATTTTGCAGCCTTGACAGAATACCAGGAAAACCTAGACACTATGCTCGATGACCTATATCTATATCTGTGACAAAGATGTCGAGTCGAATCCAAAATTATATATTCCGTAATATAAATTATTTGCATATATCCAGATAAATCACATTGGGTGTAGATATGTAGTGAAGGATATTGAAATTGTTTTCAGACAACTATGGTTTAAGTATTAGATACTCATATTAAACGAGAAGGCCGGCACCGCATCTGCTCCCCTTCAGATATCCTAGACTATGGTGGCCACTTTCCCTCAGGTGGACCGTCCGTCCCTAGGCAATAAAAAAAAGATGATGCAAGTAAAATAAGTAAATCAATAATTATAAAATTTCCAGTCGTAAATTTTGCATATTCAGTGTGCTGATTAACTAGACTAATAATATAATTTAGGGTTTATTTAAAAAACTATTCACCCTAAACAAGACGCATCTTAATACATCTTAAACTCCGCCAGGAGTCATTTTTTTCTATGATTTTAATGCAACGGAAAGCATTGTTTCCTAATATCTTCGTTTATACAATTGTCTTTATACCGCTGTATTTTATTCGCTTACTTCATGATTGCGTAGGCAAAATGTTACCCGTTATCTCCTCTTCTTACACGAGACCTTAAAATATAAACATAAAACATTTTACGGTCTCAAATTAAATTAAATTTTATCTCTTTCGGAAGAATTCTGTGAGTTTACGCAGTTCTCTCGCAATTGCTGGCAAAGATTGTTCATTGTATGGGGTTTTAGCATTTTATAGCCGTGTCTCTTCATTATGTCAGTCTTTAGACGTTGCTAATGTCAGTGTGTGCTATTTCTATGTCGGTTTTAATGGACCAGTACTAGGAAGAAACTGCGATATCAGATTTTTTTTACTACAGACAAACTGGCAATCAGTCTACCTGATGGAAATCATCATCATCATCATCATCTTGGCGTTATGTTCTGGTTGCACCCCCGCGTAGCATGCGAGGGCCCAGGGTCCGCCTTCCTGCTATTCTTGGCCCACCTCGCTCGGTCTTCGGCATCCCTAGCGGTGAGCTTATTGGCACGCATATCGTTCTTGACTACGTCAAGCCATCGCTTCTTGGGCCGGCCTCTCCTTCACGTGCCTGGCGGAGGCGGCATAGCCAGACACCTGTTCTCCACATTACTTGCCGGTCTGCGCAAGACGTGGCCATACCATCGAAAGCAGCAGTCTTGCAGCTTTTCTGCGATGTCACGGACGCCAAGGCTACCCAGAATGTGGGCGTTTCGAATCCGATCCTTCCGTGAAAGTCCGCACATTTACCACAGCATCTATATTTCCGTGACGCGCAGCTCCTGTTTGTGTCGCTCTAATAGGGGCCAAGTCTCGCTACCGTAAAGGAGATCAAGTCTAATGATGGTCTTATAGAGCTGTCCCTTCAACTTTATCGGCATTTTGGGGTCACAGGTGACACCTGTTACCTCCCGCCCTTTGGCCCAAGCAGCGGATATTCGGGCCATGACGTCCCAAGTATCTGACCTGATTCCTCATCGCCTATGCGCACGGGTAAGGGATCTGCCCTGTTGCAGGCCATGTACTACAGAGTACTTCGCCACATATATCTTCAGACCGCCGTTTCCCAAGTGCTCCCTTCCACTTTTTTACACGTTTGATTAGTCGCCCCTTGTCAGAGTCTGTCAGCGCGATATCGTCAGCATACATGAGCAGCCATGGAGGTACGTCATGATAATCTCGGGCGCTGTCTGACAATACGTCTAATATCACGCTGAACAAAAGTGGGCTGAGCACAGATGGAAATATTAGATAATAAAGGTTTTAATACCATCGTAGTTATTAACTACACTTTCACCACACATATTATCGGGTTGTTACCACGGTTAGTATTTTATTGTTTTCTGGATATTTCGACGCAGTTGCATGCGTCATGGATATGGCAGACAAACAGGCATGCAGGTCACCTGATGGAAAGATTACATCAAATAGGTTTAAAGACTCGTGGTTACTTATTACACTTTCACCGCACATATTATCGGGTTTGTTACAACGATGAGAATTATTTTTTCCTCGATATTTCGATGCACTTGCATACGCCATGGTCACGAGGTGACTGGTGCCGCTATGTAAAGTCGCTCTTAAGGACTGACATATCTGTCCACCGTCTTTCGGATTTTACGATTACCTTCACGTCGGATTCTCGAACTACCATTATTACTCGCTTGATTCTCACGATGCATCGAAATATAGAGGTAAGAACACTACTAACCATACTAACAAACCCGATAATATATGTGGTGAAAGATATTAGATCAATGAAATGTACTGCCGGTAACTGAACGGGTGATCGTTTTGTACTTCGAGGCTAAACGAACTTAAACACCGCAACATAGTCGCAATTCATTAAATATACCTTCTATCGAAGCGAGGTTGACCAAGACCGAACGTATGGAATGTTTTGGTTGCGAGTGTATTCCATGATCATTATAATCTAAATGCCATCAAGGCTGTTCCTAGACAGGCATGCTCTATCAACGGCCTCATCGTTACTTACCACCAGCTGAGCCGGCGGCCAAATGCCTGACTAGCCTTACTAAAAAAACCTTTCGTAGTGGAATCAGATTGGTTAAACAGTCTCGGAAGCTGATTGGCATCCCGTGACGGTACATTATAAATAAATCGTAACTCTTAGTTCCTTCCTGAATCCGCGGGGGAAATATTTATTTATCCTACTTGTGTTATAATGGCACAAGTTGGTGACAATGGATGGACTGATGTTTGTTACTGTTTCCCAAAAAGTACTGAATCAATTTTGCAACAATTTAAAAGTGTTCCCACGGGATGGCGCTTTACGGTGAGTTTACACGAATCGAACATAGAGTAATAGCATTCGTTCACGTTGTTTTGGTGTAAACATTGCGTTTACACTAGACGAGCACTCTAGAATGCTCGAAATAATGACAGAACGTTTTCGTGTAAACATTTCGTGACACTGACAAAACAACGAAAAAATAATCTACCTCTGTTTACACCAAACGAAAAGCATTCTAAAGGACTGTTTGACATGATGCCTACAGCTACATTCTATCATCGCAACGCTCGCCACCGACAGGGAGTTCATCCTTACGCCTTGGAGCCAAATTGGTAGCGAACTGTGCGGTTTCAAAGGAACTTTCTCCCACGCACACTAAGGTTATGGAATGAAGTAAATGGAGAGGTTTTCCCTGGAGAGTACAACATGGAGTTTTTCAAGATAGGGGTGAAAACGTTTTTACTGGGTCGGCAACGCCTGAGTGATGCCACTGGTATTGCAAACGTCCATAGACTGCGGTGACTGCTTACCATCAGGCAGGCCGTAAGCTTGTTTGCCACCTTTGTGGTATAAAAAAAAGATAAATTCTTTGAGGATTAGTTTTCTTAGTCTAAGCCCACCGTAACATTTTCGTGAGCGTAAATGCTGATATATTTGAGTAAATAATATTTTGCGTACATTATATGCAAAAATGACACAGTGAAGGGTGGCCCAACTTAGTTAAACTGAATCCTCATAAAACCCGTGCAGAAGAAGCCAGTTATTTGGATCTTCTAACTTTTTATATCACAGAAGCTACATTCGCTTCAAAGTGGAATATTGCTAAGCTTAGCTTAACTAAAATCCTTTACATTGTAACATTTTAACAACCCTTGCCATTTAACTTTTGATATCTCCTCCAATCCAGCTCCAAGTGGCTCATCACGACACAACTTATTCTAGAAACGGTCATCAAACGCTCATTTCACAGGTTATTACGAGGCATCCTTTCGTTTCCCGGTCGACAGTGACGCATGTTCTAATTTATAAGGTGACAAGGTTCCATGTACATCTTTGGAGGCGATACAGTGACGGCATAAGGCTTAAAATCGGCCGCTTTTACGGCTAAAGTTTTTGTTTACGGTGTCCTCGACGGCCCATTGTCCCCTCGGATATAAGACTGCCTCGTAGAGTGAGCTGTTCTCGCCCGGTTTATATTAATACCGACAAGATGGCCAAAAGTTATGAAAGCAGTGTGTTTATACATATTTCAATCCAAAATCGTAACAAAAGAATGTTGAGAAAGAAAAATTATTACACGACACCACGACCCGAGAAGTCAGTCATATTACTCTTAGACTTTTGTCCTTTTGATCTGAACCAACAGTATCGTCACGTTTCGTGGTTTAACCTTATATTATATAAATTCCAAACAGCCACGATATTGATTTTAGACTACACTTTTGCTTGACCGAGCTTGTACAAAAACGGATTCGCTCGAAAAGTGATATTAATTACGAAGTCTTGGCTGACGTAGTCGTGGAAAAAAGTTATCTATTAATATAGTTTGGCCAAGTCATTTAGTCATGTTTACAATCCAGATTTGAGACAAATAATGTATATTTTTATTTTTAAGAGTCTTCTCCCAAAACGATTCTTCCGCAAGACGCCCCATGCTAGAATCGGTTTTAATTATATCAGAAAATTAATATCGTTTTTACCTTTCAAGCGACTTAAGACCCGCAGCAAGACATTATGCTGCTAAACCTTTTCATCACGAAATATACCTAACCGAAAACATTTATATAACTTGCATCTACGTAACTATATTGTACCTATATGAAAAACAAATAAAATTCCGACGAGAGATTCTAACCGAAACCGTCTACACTGTAACGAATTACATTGCTATATCATTTTTGCAACTGAGGGACATTTTTGGGTCAACTGTTAATTCAGATGCTCGGCAGCGGCGTTCAGATCAGCTAAATTCAGAAATGGGTCGGTCGCACATTAAAATGTTAATCGGACCCCCAGCAAAACAATTTTGGCACGATATTATTCCTGTGGAACATGAGTTATGTAATAGAATTGTTAATGGGCTCCAAGAACAGCAGCTTACAAAGCCCATGTGTGGAGAAATACTTTGAAAGTCACGTAGTTTCTTGTGCATTTCCTAAATACATACCATATTTTCGAAATTATGACAAATGAATGTCTTCGATGTGACGAATGAACGGTAACAACGTAGGTATAGGTAGCCCGGCAGTCGCAAAACAGTGAAAATGCGTTTAAACCTTTGGCCATGTGGTGTCCGGCAGAGTAGAATAGCACCAACCCCTTACATTCATGGGTGTCGTACAAGGCGACTAATGTTTGCGAGGTAAAAGATCAAGAGTCTCCGTAGTCTGGAAAATGGGCAGCAGCATTTTCCATTATTATATTTATAACACTGCGATCTCCAACCCGCCTGCCAAGCGTGGAGATTATGGCAAAAACCTCCCCTTTCGTGGGAGAGGCCCTAAGTCCTGCAGTGGATTGTTACGGGCTGTGATGATGATGATGAACCTTTATAAGTAAATGGAAAACCACCGCAGATATGATTTTTTTTCTCGATCTAGGGCGAATCGGTGCACCAACATAAATTCATTTCAAGCTCAGAATAACTCATTCTACAGACTACATACGCATATCCACTAAGTTTAAGATTTTATGGAATCTCTGTAACCGAAACCAACCCAAACAAATGAAAGTGAAAGTGTGGTTGGTCCCTTTCGGCAATTTCTATGTAGATAATAACTACCTTCTGGTAGTCATCTGTTTTGTGAAGATACTGACACCATTATGGCCGGAAATCTACACAAAAATATATTTAAAAGCTGTTCTAATTTTGAATGATATAAAACGTATAAAAGAATGCGTTGAATACCACAATAGTAAGGCCTTTGTTCGAACGTTGTCAATGTATTCACGCATCTGTTGACAATCGTTGGCCAATTGTGGCTCTGAATTTTGAACGATGCATTTTTGTTCCATACTCGTATCTGGCTTGATTTGCATGATGCATTCGCCTCCGATTCTATTCACGCAAATCTGAATCTGAATATTGCAGCAGTTAATCTAGAAATTTCTCAATATAGGTCAGTACAGAGCCTACTTTTCATTCATCAAGGGTTTTAAGGATAGCAACTCTCTCTCTTTCTGTAACAAATAATAAGAAATCATTGTATCATGAAATTGTCGTTTTTGCCGCTCTTACTTTATTTTTTTTTTTATTTTACGCAACTTGTCAAAATTTATAATTAATTTTTAGGTGTGTGATTTGTAGATGTTGCTTCAGTGGGCAGCAGGAGTTACACGGCTTGATAGAACACGCAATGAGTTCATAAGAGGCTCCATCAAAGAACAAAACCGAATAAGATGGTTCGGAAAATGTTTTGAGGCGCGAAGAGTGTGCTGTTATAAAGGCTTGACCATTACATAGAAATGGTCAAGCCTGGCCGCTGGCTACGTGGTGTACCACTGTTGCCTAGGATCTGGAGTGGGCTTAGCTTAATGACCAAACAATGGGTTGTTCTGGGGGACAGAGCGTGTTCTGGCGCCTCAGAATGATGAAGCCGAACTCAAATAACTGTAGGAGGCATAAGGAAGAAGACGAAGACTAACATAATCATCATCATCATCATCCTACTACATACCTAATCTGATAATTATATTCGAATATTTGTTATTTCTGTAATACATTTTGCAAGTTCTTAAATAGGTAATTTTTAAAGTAAGTATTTATACTGTAAGATACGTAAAACGTAATAAATATGTAAACCAACTAAAAGCTGGAAAAATACTCTATTCAAAGTATTTTATTTGCAGTACTAGCATGTGTCATGGTTATTCGCAAGTCGCAAGTAAATTTAGTTGTTGGAAAACGTAGTGTCAATTTAATTGGGCAGTGCCGAACAATATACCTAATATTGTTCGGCAGACTATTTCAGGCGTGTTGCAAAATTCACGGGAATTTTTTGCTGTCGTCACTGTGCTAACTCGTTGCATGAGTTGGTGCCAAAGCTACCTAACCCAAATTGGGTACCGAATTTCCAATTGCCAACACAATTATTCACGCATCATGATAATCAACATCATTATCTTTCTGTAGGCTTACTGGAAATATCTATATCATTTTGGTTTTCATATCACAAGGAGTCAATCAGCTCCCGTGACTGTTCAATCAGTCTCTCGGTTTTGGTCAACCTCGCTTCGCCAACGGTAATCTATCAATAACGAACGAAAAGTACCTATCAATAACGAACACCCTCCATACGAGTACACTACCAATATGACTACCAGTATTCCAATACCGCGTTTGCAATCAAACTCGGCGCAGATCTTTCTGGTTTTAATCGCACTAATGAAAGTCAACCCCGCAAATAGCGGGGGCGTTGAATAAAGATGCGTTCGACGGCAGCCGCGTCCAGATTTACATTAGAATTGAGCCGCACCGCTCATGCAAATGGGGGCTCTGTATTTCCCCAACAAATTGTCACTTTGCACCCAGCTATACGCGTATAGGTATACGCGTTAGTAAGCTTATGTAGTGGCTAATTCATTATTGTGCGACTTTGTTGATGATTAAAGATGAAACAAATGGGGGCATAATTATTAGGCATAAGCATTAATTTTTTCGTTAAAAACGTTCCATCGATTTTATTTTTACAGAGTGTTCACTTCATCGAAACACACACTTCATCGAATTTCTTTACATATAACTCTTTCGTCGTATGCACACAACATTCAGTCAAAGCTATGTTCGACAGAATTCACATTAACCGAGTCCCAATTCCGTCCTGTGTATTGAATTATTGAGAGTCTCGGACTAAATTGAGTGCTCTATTGAGTCTAGGATTATCCGCTTTTTGGCTATTTCGGAAACGGAACCGTTTCACTCTGTACGGTTTTGGGTGATCTAAATTATTCTTTAGGAGAATGTCGTTCCAGTTCATTCGGTTGGTGAACGCTTCAAGTGTTAGGTATTGCCTCGATCTCCAGAACGGAGAAATATGCTCGAGGGTTTGAAAATAGTGCAGACAGTATAGTGTTTGCTGCATAAAAAAATAGTTTAAGTTAATTCTTCCTCTAATTTTGTACAAGTTTACTATTCCCACTTTTAACCACGCTAAAAATTAATGTGTTATATTAACTAGTGGACTCGGCGCAACTTCATTCGCGTGGTGCCTACCCTTCACCTACCCTAACCTA
This sequence comes from Blastobasis adustella, assembly GCA_907269095.1. NCBI lineage: Eukaryota > Metazoa > Arthropoda > Insecta > Lepidoptera > Blastobasidae > Blastobasis > Blastobasis adustella. The sequence goes on from OU026130.1 coordinate 12,871,942, forward strand.
CTCCTACCCTACATCTACTCTACGCCTACCCTCACCTACTTTACCCTTCACTTACCTACTTTACACTTCACTTCACTACCTACCCCTTGTTTTTTTTCCTTATAAACTTTCCTCTTGAATTACTCTATTTATTATTAAAAACCGTGGCGTAGTTTATAAAATCTAAGCGTACAAAGGGACAGACGGCGGGAAGCGATGAAAATACAACTCTTCCTTATCGTCTAGCTTAAGGTCTAAGTACTTTATCCAACAGAAATTATTGACTTAGGTTTAGTATACTTCTAGGCCACCGAATTCGGTTTAAACAAATTCGGTCAATCGGCCTAATGTAAATAGGTATTCGGTAGGCCACATTCTACTTCCCATATCGGTGACAGACATACACACTGGCTAATCAAGTTCGGTTAACCGACCTAATATAAACAACTCATTAGTCGAACGAATCCTGTCAAATTACTTAATATACCTAAACGGAGTTCGACAGACAGCGAAATAGATAGACAGGCGGATACGAACGTGATCTTACTATGATTCCGTTTTATCTGTAGAGGTTCTTTACCTTAATAAAGATTATTTGATACTTTGACTGGCACACGAGAAGGAATTAATATGGGCACAATTATACAATGGAACATGAACAGAAATATACAAAAAATAAGGTTGAAGAGAAAATTGCCCTTCGGACATGTTTGGTCCGGTTCGTGAGTCGTAATTAAATTTCGTAAATAAAGGAGACCATTCACTTGTCCATACAAAAAATACTAAATTCGAAAGACGGTAGCAATTTCGACAACATGCATTATTTAGAATATATTTTGGATAACACAACAAACAGTGAATAAATGGATTTAAATATGAATATTCTGAATATTTTTAATTGAGTAGGACCTGAAAATCTAGCTTTTCTATGATTGCAATCGAATTCGATCAATTTTCAAGCTTCAATAACTCGTACAGCGTAGTTGAGATAATAAAAATGTTGAGAATGAAGCGTTCTATCAAACTAAATACTTATCAGTTTTTAGCTGACACTTTCTACATTTTTTAGCGCTTTTAGATGGTGTCTTTAAAATCCCCATTACTACTAATACCTAACAGCATCCAAACTACCTTTGGCCTGCAAACTCCTAGATACCTGCTAATTCGCTTATTAGAATCCCTTGAAGGCAATTATAGGTATGCCCTAAGGTTAGCACTAAAAAGTTATCCCTACTTTTTGAATCAGATTACGTATTCGCACGTACAATACGGGTCTTAGAGGCCCGGCCCGTATTGAAGGTGCTTTTACTATTATACCATTTATTATAATAGTGTACTGTAGTAATACTTATTATAATACAACCAAGTTTACATATTAAACGTTCTCAACCATTGTTACACTTTGCCAACTTAATTCTGAAATCAGTAAAAGGACTCCTTAGAGTTTGAATGTGTTTATATTCTGTATTCATGTGAATTAACCCTTGACATTGAGAATGTTCAAAACTTTTTAATGCACTGTACTTTACTTAGTATCTAAATAACATTGTTATAGCTAGTTTTTAAACAATTTCAATGGGTAAAGTACTTAGATAAAAAAAAATACGTGTGGCACTCGGGGACTGCCGCGGTAAAGCTATTGCATAGCATTTTTTATCAACTTATGCAATTATAATTATTTATTTATTTTATTTATGCAGTATTTTTTTTCTTTGATATTAATTCAAGTTTTTTCTTTGATATTAATTCAAGTTACACTTTTTGAGCGTGGTGACCGATAAGAAAACAATTTTTTTTCTTTAATTGAATAAATGAGAAGTTAATATTGTTTAAAAGCACGCTGCCTCAACTAGCATTGTGTCTAAAAGAGATAGAATCAGTTATGAGCAGTTAGCAGCTAGTCTACACGCATACGTCTAGTCGCACGCACACAAACACCGTGCCGAACTCTGCCGAACTGAAACGACGTTAGACGATGCACGGCTTTCAACGCCGCACCGCTGTGCCGGTCGGAGTTTCTTGATTCGGTCGCCGCGCTCAAAGCCCGCGATAAAAGCTATGCAATAGCTTAATAAAAATTTTATGAATGATTAAAAAGTTTTGTATCTCAATAGTTTGACACGTTTTGGTTTTCTGCTACTAATTTAAGACCAATGGTTTTCTAATTATATTCCATTGAACTGCTATAGGTCTACAGTACTACAATGACCATTTGGCACGTGGCCGAACTAACGCCGACATCTTGTAAAGTGTCTTTTTTGACTAAGCTATGTTGACATTCACGCCCTCATTCAAGTGTCAAATTATCCTTGTAGCACTGTCTGTGCTGGTCTGATTGTCGCTCTATTGTGAACTAAAATGTCAGTCTCAGTTTAATACCCAATTTGGCCTACCTAGTCGACCTGAGTGGCTCAGTGGTCAACATGCCGGTCTGTAAGTTTGTCTAGCTGGCTTGGAAGGTTGGCTGTCTGGTAGTTTTGTGTTACTAAGTTGTACCTAATTATAAAAACCATTTTACCATAATACTAAAGCTTATTTGTGTTATCACTTTTCTAATATCCAGTAGAGCTAGAATAGCAAGAACTCCGGGAGAAGAATTAAACTCTGGGGCTTTAAAGGCAGATGCTAAATAAAGTATGACGTACACCTCCACCTATCGGCAGCAGCGTTTTTATGCCATCCACATGACAGACTATGGTAAATGCCGCTTGATTCTTGAAGAAATCTCATGACCAGTATGTTAATATGAGATCTTCTTTTATTAGTGTTGGCACTAGCCAGACATTTAACCGCCACCTCACCTAATGGAAAGCGACGATGCGGCCGAAGGTGGAGCATGTCTGTCTAGAAACAGCTTATTAACACTGGTCTTCCTTTCGTGATACTCAATAAAGAGATTATCCGTTACTCATTTTTGTGTAGCTGTAAACTTTGTGTTTAAAGTAAAGTATCTCATAATTATACGATGCAACAAAGAAACCACCAGTTTGCAAATGAATAGATAATTGGTGCAGACTGGCAAGCCCGTAGCCGAAGTAAAAAGAGGCAAAAACCTTAGCAAACTCCGTTTCCTTCGCTTAGAATTTCCTTTAAAACGAGAAAAAGTGCAAAAACCCAACGTTTCCCTGTTTAACAAGATACTCACTAATTCCCTCCAGGGCCCGCCACTAACAGGACTAACATCCGTTTGTTTTCTTTGTTCGCAGATTGCCGCCGTCCAATCGCACGACACGCTTTATTGAACAAAAACTGAGCAAGCAACCGCTTCCACTAAACCCAATAACAGCAGTTAAACGCGCTACCTCCAGAAACAGTTGGCAGAATTTCTAGACAACGCTGCGTTAGTTAATAGATCTCGGATGCCTTCTGAATTGCTTAACACTTCAAGCGACCGAGGAGGCCCTTTGTCACTAAGCTAAACTCCCCGTCGGGCCGCCATCGCCATTTCAATTAAACTCAAGTTGCCATTAACGGAATTTCGTCGGCTATTTTAATAAATAATCTCGACCTCTAAATCTCTCCACGCAGATTAACCGATCGCATATCGTGAGTGGTGAAGTTGAGTAACTGATGCACTGCAAAAACGTGTATCGATTAGACAGTGTCTACGTTTAGAAGCGTAAGCGTTTTAAACTAACGTCCCAGTGTTGTGTTGAAGTTGAAAGTGACAGTGTATGTGCAGCATGATTGATGGCTGCGCGAACGATGAGTGAGCACAGCGGGAGCGGACAGCGGAGCGAGTAGCGGCGCGGGTGGCGTGTCGAGTAAAGCTGGGTGCGCAAAGCCACGGCGTCGCCGGTGGAGGGACGCGGGGGCGCGGGCCAAGAGGCGGATCCCGCGTCCTCGCCCGCGGACGCCGAGGCCCCCGCGCCCGCGCGCCGCCGCCGCCCCCGCCCGCTCTACCGCCGCTTCTTCCACTATGTGCGCACCGCCTGGACCGGCGTCAAGTTTGCCCTAGGTAATACACCGCTAAACTAGTTACGAGCCCCTAACATCGGATCGGTGGCGGTAGTAGATGGTTGCTGCGGTACGCCGTGTTTTGCTAAGCTCTAGTGCTAATTAGGGCCTTGTTAAGGTTAACCTTATTGTATATATTACGCAAATTACAATGGACGTTCTATTATAATTTATTTGCCACAGTTATCGATAAGGTAACGACGCCAATTTCCGATGGTAGGGGGTGTAAAGCGAACCAATCTCGGCGATACATCCGAAGCACTTTAGCTCCACCCTCGTCAGTTCCCTGCATGTTGCCATAACACAAACTTGCCCAATCTCTGCTAAGTGCATTGTTTAGTAAAGTAGTTTAGTTACGTCAGTTTAGAGTAAGGCTTAATTTTATTCACGGCTATTATAAAAATTCCTCAGTTGAAATGGGGAAGTCGGTTTTGGTGTATGAAATAAAACGGAATTAGTTACGTAAGACACATAAGTCCCACTTCACCTTTCCGGGACAAAGTTTAAGCCTACCTTCTTGCAAATAATCAAAATGCAAATTCAGAGTCTCCTTAAGAGAGTTGGAAAGTTAACCAACCTTTTATTAAAGTCGTAGCTGCTATTGCCGTGTGTAACGCTGACTGGGAGTTTCTAACTCGGTTCATGGAAACAGAGGTAAAAATATCCCTGGGGAAAGTTCCAGTTTTATTCAAAACGCTCCCTTTATGGGCCAAATGTTTGACGTTCATGTGGAAATTTTAGCAATAAGCCCAGATAAGCCCATGCAGACACGTTACACTTACTTATTATTATTTTCTTCTAAGTCTTTTTGCTACATTTTTCATTTAATATTAGCTATTAACGTTCCAACTCACTGCCATTGCAGAAGACCATAAAAGAAAATCTAAATTTTATAATGTAGATACTTGTAACGTCTCGGGTAAGCGATGGATAATATCGATTAAACAATCGATACATTGTCATAGCTGTGTGCCATTAAGGACTTGTGGTTATAACGGCGTTAGCAAAATAACAATCAGCAAAACATGATGAAAGAACGGAAATGAAACTACGTAACTACCGTACCGTACATGTTCAATCGGCTTGATTACTGAGGCGCATGGCTCATCCTTTAACATATAGCAGTCATCAACGGCGAGAGGATCCCCATTAGTGCCCATTTGATGCAAAGAAAACATTTTACTTTATCGCTATCATCGATTAATCAGTTGGTTTATCAAACCAAACATCTTTTAAAAAAAAACTACAATTATTTCCGCACAAAGACCTGCTATAGGAAAAATAACACCTTTACCATCTAATAATGTATATTTTTCTTTATCGCCGCTTTTATGAAGAGATTTTCCTCAAACCTTGGTTATTACAATACCATTATTGGACTGTAACTATTTTCATCTTTGTTACATTGACCCACCATAATCATAAAGTGGCGAGGTGTGTGGGTGAAAATAGTAAATTCTGCGGTAAGCCCACGGGTCAGCCCATAATTCTGCACGACCTCATAATTTTTAACTTTACTGTCGACATTAACTATCATATTAAAGGTATTCATTTTTACGAGCACTTTTACACCTAATCAGAAGCCATATGGGAATTAAAAGATACAAAAAAAATTGTTTTTCGTTCACATGACCGCTGCCGTCTCACCTGATGGTAAGAGACGATGCGGCCAAGAATGGAACAGGCCTATCTAGAAACAGCCTTCGTTGGCCTTGAATGAGTCCAGAATATCATATTTCAATGATATTAAGTCGTCAAAGTCATTCGATCAAAGTTAAGCTGTGAGTCTGCTTTAATATTTACGCACAACAAGCATCGTTAATTCAAGTTAAATCTTCGAAGGCATAAATTAAAACTTCAAACAAAACAGCGGGTATCCGCAAATTTTGCGGTACGTACATCCGTGATACCTCCGATGCTGGTAATCTAATTTGGAAAGTTCGTTGCTTAGTTTAGGAACCTTTACGCACTGTACCCGATCAGAGACCCAGAAAAATGTAATGTCTATAACTATTTCTATGACATCTTATACACCGTCCAAGTTGCCTATAGGTAGGTCAAGCGGCGTTGTAGCGTGGAGAGAAACGAGAATTTTGATACATTTCGTATTGAAACAAAAATTTTGTATGTTTATTAGAGTTATATATTCCCTATATTCCCTACTGGTCTCCTCATTTGACAGGGTTGGAGATCATAGAATGCAACGAATACGTTTTGACCATTTTCTAATTTGAGGAGGTCCAACCTCTCTAACTAAGACATAGTCTAAAGGGGCTAAAGGGGTTGGTGCAATATTTCACTCAATCGGACACATGGGATGGACTCGACATGCCACAGCAAATAGGTAAGTAGTTAATTTATGGTTCTACGAGCCAACCACAAGCCCTGAAGTACCTAGCACTCAGGGCAAAACCTCAAAACGCCGCCGTCCGTCCGTACATTGAAACTTCTGAAACCAACTTGTGGCCAATGATAAATTGCCGCTCTCCCAACCATCCTGTAATTGCTTATTATTAATGCTAATGAAACTGCCAGCATCTTAATAAGAATGTTTATTTTGTTTCCAGTGTTGCCTCTCGGCGACAACTTGTGGAATTACTAATTTGTTATTCAAAAGTGTGTTTTATGAGACGTTATTTTAGTATCAACATTTTGTGAAGCAACAGTAACAACAGCATCATACATTAATAGCTCATACAAACATATAGCTGACCACGAGCCTCCTCTACATTAGTAGCCACAATCTGCACGCTTTGCAGGCAGGTTAGATATCGCGTTGAAGAAAAAAATTATCAGAAAATAGTGCTGCTCAATTTGCTCTGGTCTACGGATGTAAAGGGCCCTAGGTCCTAGCATCTCAGACATTTAGTCTTCTTTAGTACGACATTTAGTACAATACCAGTAAGTCACAGGGTTGAAAGGGATACCATTTATACTGAATACATCGCGATTAACTAGCAATTCAATTCAGAAGGCTCAATAAGGATTTAAAGATTGGCCGATTCATCGAAAGAGAATATCTTTGCTTACTTGAATTGGAGGGATTCAGGGAATAGGACCGAACCTAATACGCCATATTTGCACCTAATGTGAAAATAATGCTTCTAAAAGCAGACTGGATTTCCTCAAATCTTGAGAGATTGTTCGTATTATAATTTTCAAAGATATAGACATTAACGTCATTGTTTACACTCGTTTAGAACAACGACGACGACTCTTTAGAATTCGGAACACAACAAAATGGGGAGGGAGGCATACGAAGTTATGTACAGCAAGTGTTGGAGGAAGTGGGGGCTATATCGTATCAGGAAATGAAATCAAAAGCAGACGCGAATGAATGCAGATTTTTAAAATAATTATTTGCAACGACAATTCGATCCGAATGATTTTCATAAAAGTAACAGATGGAAGGGTTAACCGATACGTGGCTCTTAAAATAATACCGGTTGTCTCCACTAGAGGGGGTGCCATCAATATACGGTTTCGGCGCCAACATTCCCAAATTGTCGGTGGATGCAAATCGTGGCCAAACACGCGAATCCCCTCGGGTTGATATTGAACACGACACTGTGTTTGCCAAACATCGGAAGGGTTAGCTCTCACAGATGAGCCGTATAGCTAATAACCGGTATAATTTCATACGCCTTAATAGAAATGTACAAATATCCAGGTTAAAGTGTGGCGGCAGACGTTAAATTCATACTGTATGCTTGCGTTGTTGTGTTGTGGTATAAAGCATAGGGTTTGGTAAATAAGTTGTTCGTCTGCTTAAAATATAGCGCCAGGCCTTTCCTTAAACAAAATCGAATGAGTCACTGACGTCTGAGGCAGATCATATTAGAATCTCTGTAAACCAAAGTTCGGCAGTTCTGTTGTACATTATCAGTGTAGAATTAATACAGTAGTGCCATAAAAATAATCATCTTGGCGTCAATGTCCTGTTTGTGCTCTCACGGGAGGACCCGGGGTCCGCCTTAACCATGATCCAAGATTTGGCAGATCAGGCAGTTACATTGGAGCGACTGCTATCTGACCACCATAACGTTGCTATCAGAGGAACCTGACCAGATTGGATCACGTTTAGTCGCCTGGATGTGCAGGTTTCATAACGATGTTTTCCCATACCGCAAGAGGATCGATTAGTGTTCAACCTAATGTACGTAGTTCCGAAAAACTGGGAATCGAACTCGGTACCTCTAGCTCTGCGCTACTAGTCTATACTACTATACCGTTATTAAATTACGGTCTGGAAGTTATTAGAATGTCTCAAGTTTGGTATTGGATAGTTACGGGGTATTGATCGAAACCAAATCAAGTTACCCCGAAGTTAGAGAAATATTGTGAACAAAAGTTCGCGACTATGCTCCTGTCAGTTCATATAAACCTGTCATGTTGATGTCTGCCACAAACTGTGACATGACGGATTTTTATGACATTGACAGGTGTACAATCGCGAACGTTTGTTTACAATTATTTTTCCTCTTTGCTTGACCTTAGTTCATTCAATTTTATAAGCGGTAATTGCTACTTTCCATTAGGTGTGCAGGATTGTATAAAAAATATGGAAATGCTATTTTGAGAAATCCCCATTGTGCTACGAAAGGGCTGACCTTGAGGAGGTCATTGTTCTGTTTCTTTTGAATACTCCGATCATTGATTAATAAGCTTTTAAACTACCGGTCGTGTTTTGACGGTTAAATACAATAAGAGTCGAAAACCCAAAATTATAAACTTTGTAGTTCATCAAGATGATTCTCAGAGGAATTATCATCCTACGATTATCTAAACTGTACTTCTAACAATAACTATTAGCCTACGAAAGTTTGTCAAGATCGCCTCGTGCGTAGCGCAGTATTTGGCATCGATAGAGCTCTGCCGAGACAGTGACGCAATATGACGCGCCACTGCCACTAATTATACAAACAATGCATAATGGATATATACAGCCAGTAGCAAACATCGTAGACGATCTTGAACCGTTGAGTAGTGGAGATTGCAATGTAGATACAATCCACAGAATAGGCTGCTGCTCATTTCTTGTCTAGGAAACTAGGGGGTGTGCCTTTAAAATCCGCCGTGGTCACCTTTGTACTATTTTGTGCATAAAGTATTAAATAAATAAATAAATAAATAAAATCTAAGACATTATTGATATACGACACAAGTCAGTGGAAGGAGTTGGTGCTATTATTCTTTTCAGCGAAGATACGGTCAAGAATGGTTGTCATGCCGGCAACGGATTCCGCGGGTGTTGTGGGGTGTATGGGTAGCGGAAATGAATTTTCATCAGGTGACCCACTTGCTGGCTTTCCTTCCTCTTTCATAAATAAATGCATAGTTCATACGGCATTAAGAAACATTGCCACATGCTAGAATTTATAATTGGAACAATGCTAAATTGTCATTTAATATAAGATTGGCACCGAACCAAACACCTTTTAGTTTAACAAATATTATTGCCTCAAACGCACATCAAATTATGTGCAAAGAGCTTGTTATAATTTGTCATCTGTTAGAAATTGCAATATCATAAAAAGGTTATAAATTTTCTAATAAATTGGCACATTTACTCTAACCAGTAATTTTATTAATTTTAAAATTTACCATAAGAAACACATATGTGAACGCGGTTGTGTTTCAGCTAATATTATAGTAGTGAAGTGTTCTAATACAAAAACATTCATTATCCAGTACGGAGCTCAATACCCAAACTAAACATTCCATCAAAATTAGACCTCTGAACATAATCAAGAAACAAGCCGTGCGCGATGTAGTCAGTGATAAGACAAACAATAAAGTAGAAGCAAATATAGTGAACCGAATAACGAATGATGTAAACAATAAGTTCGTGGAAGATAATGGAGGGAGCGCGCTCGGACGAACGAACGAAACGTCAAATGAAGTGAAAACTGTGCGATCCAGTTTAGTGAAAAGTAAGAAGAATGGGAAAAGGAGAAAGGGGAAGACCGTTAAGAAAAGGGTTAGGTTTTCAGACACCGAGACGCCGGAGAGCGTTCCGTTTCGGGCGCGCGTCGTCCGTTTTTTCCATTTCCTTTGGAGTTCCACGTCGAAAACACTGAAGAAAGCTCTGAGTAAGTTTAAATACAATTCTTTTTTATAATTTCCTGCGCCCGTGGCAGCTACAGCCAGAAACCCCTGACCTTTGTCTAATTCAAACATGTTTACGCGACAGTTGATACATTACTTACGCTCGGAGCTGAAATTTAAACACGGCAAAAAATCTAACTTTCTATATTAGCATACCCTTTATATTTTATTTTTAGTGCCCTCCGTAAGAGATAATTTTACGTTGTATATTGTGAGGACGCCCCACGCAGCGGAAAATCATTAACAAAGTCCTGAGTACCGCAAAGTTGGGCCGTAATTTGATAGTTAGCGGGATACTTCGATTGAAGTTTTTAAATTAAAACAGTCTGTTCCGTCGGGACGCGATCGCGCGAATGCCATATTTCAGAATCAGTTTGATCAACAATTTCGGACAGTTGGGCTCGTAGCGCGAACCGCCGCAACTTCCCGGATAACTTTACTCTTTGGGCGGATTGTGGATTAATGAAATTTCCAATGCTCGCAAAATCGATTACGTCATTGTTCCGCAGTAATAAATAGGTCCACCGATCACTTCCGCAGGTTGGCTGAGCAGAAAATCTGAATTATACGGATTGATAATAACGATTTTACGCGCAATGGGACCATGATAGCGTTCCAAAATCGAGTAATTCAGGAATTATTGCAATACGTGAAGCTGATTTTTCGTGAGGCAAAATTTATTCACAGATAATAATTCATTTCGTGGTTTCATTTATAACTCTTATAACCTCAATCAATACTAATCCTCATCCACAGAGCACCAATGCTTTTAACAGCTGCTATTATCAAGGGAATATTTCCCGGCTGACGCTGACAAAATACACTACAATTTTCAAGTGTTCATGCGAAAATTTTGCGAGTGTCCCAACGCGATAAAGTAGAAATGCGGAATTGATTTAAAATATGCGAAGCAGCAGAAAATAATATGTTGAATTATATTGCCACAAAAATTGTGAGTGGATTCGATGTAGTCAAAAATGTGCATCGCGCATCATACGTTTGCATAGTTTTCATGTATTTGCTATCATGGTAAAGTGAATGCTACCTTCCCTTTTCATTTTGGTTTATTCATAACTTTAGATTTCCTTTCTACCTGTAAGTATATATACCAATATAGGTCATAAAGCAATTTCCAGTAACTTGTTTGTGTATAATATTTGAAATAGAAAAGATTTGTATTTTTGTTTGTAATTAATGAACTCAAAAACTACTAGACCTATTTAAAAAATTATTTATCTAATAGGTGGCTTCGTTGTCCTATACGTTCCGCGGGAAAGTTGAATGTTTACAGAGATCCGAACTGTCCTACCCACATGGTAACTATAAATCCGCAAATCAGTTAGAAAGCCTTTTTATTTGATATTCTGTGAGACTGCGAGACGACATGATTGTTTGGACATCTAGTATATATATAAGCTAAGTATATATATAGTATAAGCGGCGGGCTTGTAATATTGATTTGCAGTTTTTCGTCGAATTTCGTACGGCTCGTACGTCGATCACATGGATATTTCACTTCGGGAAAAGGGCCTGACATAATGTATGTCCCTTCCTATGGTAATATACCAAAAGACAATAGAGATCTATCTTTTGATGGCCATATTACCCATCCGTACCCCATACGTATTTCACTGGACCACTATGCAAATGCCATTGGCGACTGACCCCTGCAAAGGTGTTAATTTATTGTGCTATACTTCTGAATTAGCCGGCCATAATGTCCGCGTTAAATCACCTTTACTTAGGGAGGGTAAATTACTTTTGGTAATTTATTGTTATGAGCATTCCTCTTAAACAGGTGGGGTATTATTTTAAGCAAGTTACTAGAGCGACTACGCCTATTAATGTTTGTAATCAGAGCAGAAATGGGTTTGCGAGGATGTAATAAACGACAGACGATGTAACTAAGATTAACGGTGATGCTTCCTACAACTATTTAGACAATAATACAATATCCAATTAATTTTAACTAAACACGCTAGGAAGAATCCTCTTCAATAAGATATTAATAATGACGATATAGGAAAATTGTGCTTGATGTCTTTTACGACAAAAAAATCAAATTAAGAAAGAAAAATGCATAGAGTAATGTATGATGAAATGACCAAAAGCCGTATTCACAAACAATATAGGTAAAGTCACGTTGCTTATATTCACAGTGCTCGCTTGCAAAATAAAAACTAAAATTAAACATTTTGAAAGAGCCCACGGTGGCTTAAATGTTTGTAATGGAAAAAGAATTAAATAATTATTACATCTACGACTCGCTCGCTCGCTCGCCGACAGATCGCTCAAAAAATCCGCCGGGAGCTGCCATTCTCAGTGCTCTGAAATTGTTATGGCTCTGGAATTAACTAAAATTTTGGATTTCCATGACTTTGGCAATAATTTAATATATAATTAAATTTGCCTACCTGCCTACCATGCGCTATCTGTACTGATGTCTACGTATTGACTGAAATTGGGAACAGAATATGGCAAATCAGTCCAAAATTTATACATTTTCTTTCTTCCGCCTGCCGAAGTAAGCAACTCTAACGCCTTGGTCCAACTAATTTACATGATCGAATTTTCCCGAGATAACCCCCATATTAGCATTATATGTTTAAACTACCCGCCTACGAAGCCTACCCGCTTTGGGCATCCTCCCTTACGTGGGTAACTAGAAAAGTTTTACTATACACACAATGACTTCTATATGCTATTATATAAATCAATGGATTCTCAATTTTTTATTAATGATATCGCAATTACATTGTAACTTTTAAAAACAACGTTTATTTAAATTTCGAATTCTGAAAGCCATTTGGTCAAAAAGAAATATACAAGCGTCGATATCTTTTTAGCATTTCACGCGATTTTCCTCGCAACAATGGCGCATTCGGACGTGAGCATTTTCGTGTAATAATGTTATATGCTTCTAAAGTTCGATTAAATTAAATTGAGTGAGTGAGTGATTGAGTAGTGAGTGTGGCCGTGTGATCTCCGGCAAAGTAGAATAGCATTAACCCTTTACACTCGTAGGTGCCGTACAAGGCGACTAATGTTTTCGAGGCAAAAGATCTAGTGTTTCCGTAGGCTGGAAAATGGGCTGCAGGCGTTTTCCATTGTTATATTTATAACACTGCGATCTCCAACCCGCCTGTCGAGCGTGGAGATTATGGCAATAACCTCCCCTTTCCTGGGAGAGGCCCAAAGTCCTGCAGTGGACTGGTATGGGCTGTGCTGATGATGAGTGTTATAGTAGGTTGTTATCCGGTTTTGGCAACCTCAAACAAGCAAAAATTTTCCTCAAAGAATGATGAGAGAAGTGGTCCTCCTGCGACTTCAGTAACGCATGAAAATGGACTGTAAAAATATTATACGTAGACCCAAAAACGACCTACAAGTAAATAGAAAATCCCTTAAAATATAATATCTAGAATTTTAGATATTAGAATTTTACACTACTGTTTATGCCCAATAGTACTCTTAAGTTTACCAACCGTATTTGGTGTATTGTATCAAAAACGTTCTAAACCGGGTTTCAGAGGGCTCTATTTGCATCATGATAAGGCATCGTCGCTGAAAGCGAAACTCACTTAAACATTTTTGAAGAACACTAAAATTCAAGAATTACCCACCCACTCGCCTAATAGCCCTGATCTAGCCCAGTGTGACTTCTTTCTTTTTCAAAAAGTGAAACTAGAACTCCGTGGCATTTAATTTAATAGCCCTGACGACCGGCAGTGCCTCAAATCATGAATGTATAGAGATCGATGGAAAATATTTAGAATAGTTGTAGTAATTTTTTATTCTAGCCTTAATGTATTTTTTTTAATTAGTTTCATGAGTTGGTCTATTGCTTAGTTTCTACTGGTAGAGTCACGAATAATTTAGATTTTCGACAAGTGGAAAAATTATTTTATTATCCGTAGAAGTACCGGTTCGAGTAGTATAGCAGCAAATGTTTTTGAATTCTGTTCTTCGACGAAAACAAAATATTTTATTGTAAAGATGTAGAAGAACAATAATTATAGAATTTAGACTGGTTACCTTTTTTAGGAATTAGGGCTACACGTATTAAATAACAAGGATTTATAATAAATAGAAATCGCCGCCCAGGCTTTCAAGAGACTAGGACCCACATAATCAGGATTAAAATATTGCGCATCTGTTTAGAAAAGGCTTTTCCTAATGAGGAAAATGTTTATTTCACTCGAAAAACTTTTGCACACGCTCGCCTTTTCTGAATTTTTAATGGGACACGTACAATCTGTGTTAAGGCGCTTATAGTTAACTACTTTTGCTGTTTAGATTTTGTTTATTTTTGGAGATACACGGCTTTGACGTAAAATACGTATATTTTACGTCAAAGCCATAAGTCGTAAGTAACAAGTAACAATAATAGTAGGTATTCCTACAATTAATGACATTAATACATATACTTTCTACCGCTATAGTATTCGAGGGCCATGAAAGAAAATTTAAAACTATACCAATACCTATTCGTTAAAATAATTGGATATGATTCTAATAATAGTAATTTGCCAAACCCTTGTCTAAATGTAAAATGAATAGCAGCATCAAATTAATGTTCCATTTTCATACAATTTCCAGTAGGTACTGCTCATTTTTATATAAGAATAATTGTTGATACTCTTAGACGTCCAGTGTTGAACTTGAGCCCCTCCACGTTTTATAGATACTGATGATGTTGTTTATGGATGCAAATACCATTTGTAAGTATATGGCACTGGCGACTCGAAAATACACCTAAACCTGCAACATTGCTGACAATTTCTATACTTTACTGAATTACTATTTTTATGTGGGGAATCTCGACATTATTAAATAAAGTCTGAGGAAAAGCGCCCTTTTGACCTTTTACAGGAGTCCACGCGTACGGGGCCGTCGGCATGAACTTCAATAATATTTTTCTATTCTTTTTTGTGCAATACTTATGTGCAAAAACGTTTTTTCGGTTATTTTAAAATAAAACACTTCTATCGAACTTATCACGGTTTTAAATCCAGCGGGATTTACCCTTTTTTCTTACCCTTAAACCTTTCTCTTGAATCACTTTATCTATTGTTGAAAATTGCATTAATGAGTTGCGTAGTTTAAAAGATCCTCCTTATAGAAAGTCCTTATGTACCTATGTATGTATCTAAGCGTACATAGATACATACATAGGTACATAAGGACCGACGGAATGAAGCGACTTTGCTTAGAAAGCAAGCGTTTGTTTCTTGGTTTATTATATGTATATAATTTTATTTGTAGTTATCTATCTTTTTATCTGTACATTTATCTCTGATTCGGTTATAGTTGCATAAACAGTTCTCCCTCTCCATTTTGTCTCGTAGCTTCTCTTGCACCGCCTACCTTTTTCTTTACCCAATATCTCCTGATTGACTGGTAGATAAGACTATTTTAGCTTTAAGTCCGCCATTATACTATTTTGGGTATGAAGAATAAATAAATAAATAAATGTTCCAGACAATACAAATAAACATCGAATAAACAGAAGATCATAACTTCTTTACTTGTTATGAATTTTCATCATTCCTGCGTTAATATATTCCAATCCTGAAACCACAGAGCAGAAAAAAAATTGGCTACAGCCTTGAAGGTACCTAACTTTTCAATCTCTTTGCCTGAAACGATATTGAAGCTTCAAAAATTCCAGTTTACACCTGACATCCGTGTCCAATTCGATAACTGGTGATATTAAAATTATTTTCAAACTCACGATGAGGTTATTAAATATGAACCGCATTACCAAAGAGTCGTATAAAAATTTACGATAGCCAAGTGGAAAGATTTCAATTTACGATTAACATTATTTGCATCGAAACTGATTTCTGACTGAAAAGTCGAGTTGGCATGAATGGAATTACTTATTATCCACTACAAATTTATATTATTCAACGGATTTTAATGATACACTTATTTATAGCTTTTCCACGCGACTACGTGGCTAGCCAGTTCGGTGCTTAAATTTCACATAAATCTTTCATAATCTTAGTTTCAAAAACCAGTCAACAATAACTGATCACGCTCAAAAAGGCGAACAAAGGCCAGTCATAAGGCCGTCTCTGTAATGAACCTGAGATTGTGGAGGTGCCGCCCAAAATAGCCGAGCTTCTGTTTACCGCAGTACGTACACAATGCTCATTTCTCATAGCACCTCATGAACGCTCTTAAACTCATCAGGTGTTAATACGTTGATGGGCACAGGTGGAATGGAGTCGACAGGATGGTCAGAAATATTTTGATTTGAAATTGAGATCTTGTTCTAGTCTATGATAATTACAATTAGATAAAGAATTGCTGGGAAGAATGTTAGCTGCTTATGCTACAAGCAGGCTGTACTTGGAGTTACATTACTTGCACTAAATTTCAATTCGGTGGTGATCAGTTAGTAAGTTTCTATTCTTATATATTACACATTAGATGTGAGTTCTATAAATGAATACGCTCTCTTACATTGACATAACGCCAAAAGTATTATCAATTATAAATAACATCACAAAGGTCAACTTAAAATACAGTACTAGGCCAATAATCTATTTTGGACCAAATCAAAACAAATACCTGACGCCTAGTACCATTAAACCCAACACCATAAAGAAGTATCATAAACTGCCAACAGATGCCACGCATTGGAAATTTTAAGAGCGCTCTTACGAATATTAATGGGCCACTCGAATCTTTTCCCTGTCCGATGTGAAGACGTAACTATCTGCTACTGATATGCATCAGCCTTCAGTGTACTCGTGGACTTGTTAACAAAAGGTGTTCCAGTGCAAAGTGAAGCGAATGATGTCATTTTTCATTCATCGTTTTGGAATTCCCTTACGGCGCATTTGTTTCGGTTGTTGATAGTACCCGCATAACGTGTTTATTGTTTGTGCCGCTCAAATAGACTAGTGCCAATTTTCAGTGTATTAGAAGTGTGTTTTTCTAAAATTTGTACTTTTATTCATACAATGAAATCAAGCTGGAAACCCTTTTGAGTTATATGAATGTCTTGCACCTGACTTGAATTATGAAATGTTTCAAATAACTACAAAATTCATTTCCAAGTACGTAAAACTGAACAAAGCGCGGCCCTACTATAAATACAGCAGTATCAAAAATCTCATCACAAGTGTAAATAAAAATAAAGACCATGTTATACATGTGTCACAAGTAAATCCCATCTCCACGCGTACACATCGCGTCGCGTCGCGTCAAAACAATAAGCAACCACAAGAGACATCCTGATATTCATCACATACATCAAACTACAACCGACAAAATTAGCTTGTTACCTATCCATTACTGGCGTAGGTCGGAAATATTGAACCATAGCCGAACCGAAAATGTCTGTGGACATTGACATTGACATGGAGAGTTTTTCGATAAAGAAGAACCTGCGGCGTCGCACGCTAAACACACTCAAGTCGGCTGTTACTGTTCTAAAGCAGATCACGAGTAAGTAAACATTATTTTACTTTTAACCCAAGAAGATGCCGAAACCGCTAATGTTTGGCAAGAATATTAATTTTATACAATTTCTCAAAATAAAACAGTTTACAGTACAATGCAAGAGCATAAGTTCATGACCTTTATTATATATTCCTGTGTAGTTCAAAAAGGGTTTTATAGCTAATGCTAGAACACAACAAATAATGAATTATTATTTTGTTTATTACATAAAAAATACTCTGGGGTCGAAGACGAGTTTTTTTTAACAAACTTATTTGGGCTACAGATGCATAAAATACCAGTAGATGTGTGTCTGAATAGGAAAATTTTCTTTGAAGTAGTGATGTACTACGCTCTTGTACTGTACCTACAGTCATCATCGTCCTAGCGCTTATCCCGGCCTCTGCCAGGGTCCGCTTTCCTACTCAATCTTCTCCACTTCGCCCGGTTTTCGGTATCCTCTCGTCGTAAGCCATTGGCTCTCGCATTCGACTCAGCGATGTCAATCCATCGCTTCTTGAGTCGTCCACGGGGCCTCTTTCCTGATACCGGCAGATTCAGGCACCTATTTCCCACGTATCCTTGAGGCTTACGCAACACGTGCCCAAACCAGCGCAGGCGAGCCTCCTCGATCTTATCTGCAATATCCCTCATGCTAAGGCTGTCACGGATGCACTCGTTACGTACTCGATCGAGTCGCGTAACTCCGCACATCCACCGCAGCATTTTCATTTCGTTGGTGTGGAGTTCGCGAACGTGTTTCGTCAGCGCTGGCCATGTCTCGCAGCCATAGAGCATCACCGGTCTAATTATACATTCGGGATATACTCCGTTTTGGCACCGTTCTACTTCAGACCACCGTTTTCCAGCACATCCTTCCACGTATTTACTCTGGTCTCAAGATCCTGCCTAAGCTTGCTCACCAGTACAATGTCGTCAGCGTACTTCATAAGCCAATGTCCTGAATTTCCGATGAGAGGGCATCGAGCACAATGCAAAACAAGTAAGGGCTCGGCACAGAACCCTGGTGAACACCTACAGTAATCGGGAAGGGATTAATATGGCCTACGTTGGTTTTGACGACGGCTCCAGTATTGGCATACATATCCTGTATATTACTAATGTACGCTTCGGGCACAGACTTTGATCTCAGAGCCTACCAGATTATCTCCTGAGGGACACTGTCGAAAGCCCTCTGCAGGTCAAATATTGGATCCATGATCCCGGCCTGAAGCCGTATTGGCATTCCGACAAGGAACATTCCTGGCGAAGTCTCTCGTCCATAAAACGTTCGAGTAGTTTCATTGTGTGGCTCATGAGTTTAATACCTCGATAGCTGCCGCACTCCTGCACACTGCCCTTTCCTTTATAGATTGGCATAATAATATTTACGCGCCACGCGTCAGGTATAAGCCCCGTGGCTACGATCCTATTGAATAGTTCAGTGAGCAAGAGTACGCCTCGGGTCCCCATTGTTTTCCAAGTTTCTATGGGTATTCCGTCATGGCCAATAGCTTTCCCGGTCTTCATATGGGCCAGAGACCTTTCCACCTCGTCCGGGGTAATCGGGCATATCAAGCCAAGTTTTGCAGGAAGCTGTTGTGGTGGCACGTGGTTGTTGGCCTCGTTAGACAGTTCCCTGAAATGACAGCACCAACGGTCTTTAATACAGTTTGCACTTGTGAGCAACACGCCGTCTACACTCTTTATGGCAACACACTTTGTCACATCTAAACTGGCTCGACTCCGCGACTTTGCCAGCTCGTAGACGAGCTTCTGCCCCTCCACGGAATCCAGCGCATCGTAGAGCGGAGCCAGCTGAGCCGACCGTGCTTTTGCCATCACCGTCTTAGCTCACCGCTTTGACCCCAAGTACACCTCCTTTTCCGAAGGTGAGTTACTGTGCTGCCATTTCTTGAAACATACCTTTTTGTCCCTAACTGCTTCCTGCACCTCACTATTCCACCATCCCGTGTCCTTGTCAATTCTTCGGCCGCCTTTCGACGTACCGAGTACTGTTCGTCCGAGTTTGAGGATGGACTTTTGCAAATGCACCCTTCGTGCTCCAATCGAGACGTTCGGCTGTCTCCATGAACTCCTGGCCCTTGCTTTTTAGAGTCCACCACTTAATAGACGGCTTGCAACGTTCTGCAGTAGGCTGTCTACTACTTACTCGGACATCCATAACAAGGACCCGGTGCTGTACATTGAGGCATTCCCCCTGGATGATCTTGCACTGGGATACATGGCCAATGTCACGTCTTCGGATCAGCAGATAGTCGATCTGTGATTGGTGCGGGCCACTTTTATAGGTGATGAGGTGTTCGGGTCTAACCACTCAAAGGTACTAACCACGGCTAAGTCGGCGGCCAGTGAGGTTCGGAGAATTTCTTCTCCCTCACTGTTTCGCTGGCCGTAGCCAAAGCCCCCGTGAACCCGATTGAACTCCTCGCTCTTCCGGCCTACGTGGCCGTTGAGGTCCGCACCAACCACAATCTGTTCGGAGGATGGTATGCGTCGCAAGGTGTCCTCGAAGCTTTTCCAGAAGGCAGTCTTTTCGGTGCCGGCACAGCCGGACTGAGGATCATAGGCGCTGTTAAGGTTATACGTTGATCTCTCTATTAGCGCCTTGATCAGCATGAGCCTAACACTCACTCTGTTCACCTCCAAGATGCCATTCTGGAATTCGTCGCACACTACAAGAGTGACCCCGTTCCTCCCTTCTGCCGACCCGGTATACACAAGCTTGTATCCCTGCCCGATTTCCCTAGACTTGGATGCTACCTAAACGTGGCACCTGTGCAACAAGTCGGCCAGCTCTCGAGTCCGGCCCGTCAGAGAGCCAACGTTAAGCGTGGCGAAGCGGAGCTTCCTATTACTAGGCGCTAACTTCTTTAACCCTGCCCGCGCGTGACAGGGTAGCCCTGGCCCACTTATCGCAGGTGTAGGGCGATATGCCTGCGCGTCGTTCAGCGGCGACGCCCTAGCATGGTGTTGGATTCTAGTAGCGGACCTTTTCATAACCATTTTTGTGGTGTTTTGGCTTTTTTCGTGCAGCGACTACCATCCGGCCCGCACAACCCGTTAGGAAAAAGCCGGTTCGCCAGAGCCTCGTTCGTCTGTCAGCAGGGGGACCGCGTGCAGGTGAGGTTGGCTTGGGCCCATGAGATGGTTGTTAGACCCCGTAACCCCCCCGTACTGTACCTACAGTATTTTCCTAAAACTAACTCGAAAATTAAATTAAAGATTAAAAGTGTAAACAAATGGTTTGCCACTTTTAAAAATTTAGACCCAAAGGGTCAACTATTTAAAATAATTGAAATATTGATAAAAATTATCACATTCAAAATGAAATGAAATGAACAATGCTTTTTTTATTACGGATTTGTGCAATTTAAATAAAATATGTGTAGTTTTTATTTATACTATGCGTAACTGTAACAAATTCTAAACATTTGGTTCGTAATTATAGTACATTATTTCAAAGGCTCGGAAAGTAAAGGATTGGCCGAGGATGTTTTTCTCAACATAACGAGGAAATAATATTAGATTTGAAAACAACAATTTTCACATAAACTAAAGCTAGGTCCGCTGCGCCATGTGTACGTGTATTGCTAACACATAATATGTTAATAATAAAAAATAATCATCTTGGCGTTAATATCCCGGTTGTGCTCTCGCACACGAGGGGCCGGGGTTCACCTTGACCATGATCCAAGATTTGGCAAATCAGGTAATTACAGTGGAGCGACTGCCATCTGACCTCCGTGACCCTGCTACCAGGGGACCGTGACCAGATTGGATCATGGTTATATAATCAGTCGCCTGAATATGCAGATTTCATCACGATGTTTTCCCTCACCTTAAGAGCATCGGTTAGTATTCAACTCAGAAAACGGTAATTGGTACATGGCGGCAGTGGTATTTGAACTAGGCCACCGACGCTCTAACATATAACATGTTATTATGTTTCTTGGAAACACACAGCGTTGAGTGAAGAAGCTATCTAAGTTTTTACCTTAATAAATGATGCAAACATACCAATCAATCCGCATATTACCTCCTTATGTCACCCATTCCAGCAGCAGTGCGGCTTTACTACTTCCAATAAGCGCGCTGAAACTTGTCATAACATGTTTACCTCATAGCGTCTACAGATTTTGCCGGCAATGAATGCAAAATCTTATATTTGTTTAAAAAATAGTTTTTTATTGCTTATTACGATGCTCTTTTACCTCTTATTCAATTCCTGGGAAGTATGCAGACCTGGTTAGATGCTCCAAATTACTTCAGAAAATATGAAATAATAATAATTATAGTTAAGTACTGATTGAAGCTCAATAAAAAATAATAATGCACATGTTGTGCAGGCAAATACAAATCCATTTGGAAGCAAATCATTTATATGGAAAATAAAAAAAGGGTAATCTATGTAATCTATTTTCCCTATAAATCAAACCATTGCAATTTCCCATTTTCGGAATACTTACTATTCACTTACTATGATGGTACAGTGACCCAAAGTGAGTTTGGAGCTGGTATCAGTAGAGAATCTGAACGAAAACCTCGCAATTGGGAGACCCTCCCCCACCCACAAGTGGACAAACTGCAAATCTTGGCTTGGAAAAGGAGAGGGGGAAGCTACTCAGTGTAGTTTAGAGGAAAGAGAGAGAGAGTTATGCTCTCATAAGTACCTATAGGTACTGGTTACTGAGATGAAACAAACTGTTAATTCAGGAATCTGGCAAACTAATAAATAAATAAAATAAAAAATAAAAATAATTTATTTCAGGCCGATTGACCCATAAATTGCATAACATGGGTAATATGTCTAATAACTTGAATATGCATAATTCAATGACCTGAACTTGTGCCACAGTGTTATCCTTTCCTCCTCCTGAGCAATATTGTCTGCAGAAATATCCAAGTGTATGATTAGGCAGATGTCTTCCTGAGACTAAAAGAAGAGTCAAAGCCGTTCTTCTTGACATGTCATGTAGTGTGCATAAGGAGATGGTGGACAATTAACCAGTAATATAATAGTTTTTTGTCCCACACAGGCACTCTCTTGGGTTGTGGTTTACTCAGAGAAATAGCTTTTAGAATCTGCTGCACATAAAGGTTTATCATATATTCTCATTTAATGGGTCACAATGTCGGAAATAACCAACTTGTATGAGAGGTTCTTTCAAAAATAAGCTAGAAATATAGCTAGCTCCTGGCCTTCAGGAGGTTCAGGGTAATGTAATGTGAATTAAAAGAAACATTAAAAAGAGGGAAATAATTTCTAAATACCAGTTCCTTTAAATCTTGATTTATGGAGAACATGGAGAACCAACAAGGAGTTTGCTAGAGAATAACCCGTAGACAAGTAGGGAAAACTGGAAGAGTTATATAATGTACAAAAAATGTACTGTCATCAGGTTGGCAGAAAAACAGACTCAGCTCAGATTTCATATTGATTTTTACTTTTGGTGAGATGTTCATTACCTAATTTAAAACCAGAGACTGTTGTGGAGTGATTAACTATTATGTGTAATTATTGTTAAAGGTACTATTGTTTGTAAGGACTTCCCTGATAAGACTCTATAAAAGTCAACTTTACATTCTTATGGTTATTGTTAAGGTTACAATTGTTGCTGATGTCATTAGCAATATAATTTATTGATTTTTGGGATAACATTTCAAAGAAATTTATAACATTTTAAAAGGAATTGTGGTATTTGAGACATACTTATATTTTTTACGTTTCAGAATACCTAAACTAAACATTAAAATTACATATTATTTCAGTTACTTGATCACATAGCGCCTGCAATCCTCTTTCACCAACAGTAATCAAACAAGTCTTTACTCAACGCGGTTTGTTTCGAAGAAATATAATATAACTGTTTTGCATTACATCAAAACAGATATTATGTGTATGAGAAACACACAGCGTTGCAGCAAGGTTCTTGCTGGTGGATCATGAAGACTTCTATGAGGTAAACATGTTTTGACAAGTTTCAGCGCGCTTACATGGAAGTAGTAAAGCCGCACTGCTTCTGGAATGGGTGACATAAGGACGTAATATGCGGATTGATTAGTATGTTTGCATCATTTATAAAGGTTAAATCTTAGATAGCTTCTTCACTCAACGCTGTGTGTTTCTCGTACACATAATATCTGTTTTGTTGTAATGCAAAACAGTTATATTTTAACCAAATGGGGCGTGGCCTAACTGTTTTGTTTGCTGAGACAAATGGATACTAGATGGATTTAGGTACTATAGAAAAACACTATTTCATTCGTAACAAGGCGGATGCCTTAAAACTTTGAAAAATTCTGCAAAATACTATCTCGCGCGTGGCTGTATAGGATGTTTCTTTGGCCTTTTCAATTGTTGTATGCATTTGTCATTCTGTACTGATTTTCATAAGTTATCGTAGCAGCGGGAAAAAATGATTTTCAATTTGAGAAAAAGCAATTATCGGATTGCCCTCGTACTTGATAAATAAATACATTCGATAAAAAAAGGTTTTATACTCCAAAGTGACTATCACTTTGAAATTTACAGTATCACTTTGAAATTTTCAGTGTTTACATTTTTTACCTTTAATTTCATCTCTGAGTTTAGATAATAACTATCTTCAATAAAATACTTGGAAGACGTGTTTCGACTTATTTCGAAATTCCGTTAGATAGTAAACATTTTTCTTTCAATGTATCATAGAATCAATAAAAATTTTACTTAAAATTTGGCATTAATTAAAAATAAATCTATCCCTAACAAAAGAAAAGAAAAGGAGCAAATTTTTTCTTTTCTGTTGATGACTATAAAAAGCTCTAAGATCCTAAAGCTAGAAACACATTTGGTCTAGACTATAATACCAAGGACCGATAACTTGCGACGTCACATGCCCGACACGTTCAAGTCGGACGTCACGGCCATGAAGGTATACCTAGATAAATATAGAAGGAACACTTCGAACAAAAGCTGGAGTCAAACACCTACAAAATAGTATATTGAGATAGAGTGGCCAGCTTTCACTTTCAAGCTTTCACAGCTTTCAAGAAAATCTTTGTATGTTTGTTTGTTGGGAGTAATCTCCGAAACTACTGAACCGACTTTGGAAATTCTTTCACTGATAGGAAGCTACATTATTTCCGATTGACATAACTGATCATGATTTTTTCGAGATATCTGTTATCTCGAAAAAATAATAGGGTCCCGCAGAATAGTTGAATGCTTACAGAAGTCCGAATTACACGCGGGAGAAAACCGGGGGGCGACTACCATCATGAATACACACAGTCAAACACCCTACTTAGAAAGGGAGGACCTGCGGGGCTATTGTTTACCTGAGTTGGCAACTGAATTTGACATTAGATCATTCTACACTACGTCATCTACGTAGGCTACTAGCTATAGCGTCTACCAAATAAGAGTAGTGTAAGATTTTTTTATGACAAATTCAGTTGTCTACTGAGTTCGTATTAAATCTTAAGTTAAGTCTTAAGTCTTAAGTTCGTATTAAAATGTTCTCTCCACCGCTATATATACCTTCATGGTCACGACTTTACGGCGAATCGCGAGTTGGCACCTAAGTGCTCTTCGATTCTTTTATCTTGTGAGAAAATGTCTTTATGGCGGAATTCTCTTTTCTCCTTCCACATTTCCTCCTTTGATTGATGAAATCCGAGTGATTTGGTATACTAAGGGTTTAAAGGGCGCACTTAATATTAATGTAGATTACCACAATATTACCCATAAGTTTAAAACTAGGTAGATATGCCATTTTTTATACCACTAAAGTGGCAAACAAGCTTACAGCCTGCCTGCCGCAGCCTATGGACGTTTGCACCAGAGGCATCACTTACGCGTTATTTAATTTAGTTATCTACTAATTTGTATTGTTTTGTCAAAAGTATACTTTTTATGTTTGGTACTCAGTGAAAAACAAGCAGACAGCTCACCTGACGGTAAGCGCTAACTGCCGCTGCCGCCTATAAAATTTGCCTACACCAAACCACCACCTTACACAAACGTACCAGTCAGTTGTAAAAAATAACACCGACAGTTCTAAAATAACCAAGCTAGTCGCTCGAGCGTCACCTTTCATAACACTAGGCCGGAACAATTCCTTAAGTATTCCCAACCCATCAGCCGCTATAATGAAGGTGTCATTCAAAGCATTCAGAAGCCTCAGAGAGGGCCATTGTGTGGCTTGGCCTCAAAAACACGTCTACCCTCAAGTTCCCAACTCTTGTTTGTCACCCCCAATAATCATTTGTAGCGGCCTTGAAAAGCCTTCTTTGTTTATCGAGAGAGTTTGTTCCATAAATTGGCGGTGTTTGCACGAATTGGGCGAGTTGGTTTTGTTTCCTCGCGGATTTTTTATGTGTTTTGCGAGTAGGTAATTAGTTAGGTGTACAAAATCATGTTTAAAACGTACGTGTTACAAAACCAATAATTAAGGCTGGTTAGTCCGCCTGGGTGAGTATCATCGCATTATCTATTTCTGCCGCCATTATCTATTTCTATAGCAACTATGCTTGAATTGTTGTGTTCCGGTTTGAATGGTTAGGTAACCAGCGCAATTGCAGGCATGAGGCAAATGCCTCATCATCATCTTATTCCTCACAGTGACTGTCAACGCACCTGCGGTTCTGGTTTCTGTATATACGCAACTCAAATGCTGTTAGAAATTCTTCCGGGGAGTTTATGTGCATTGTATACAATACAACCTTGCGTTATATTTATTGTAAAAAATATTACTCTTTTTTATAAAGAAAACGCACTCAGAGTATTAATTTCGTTAACCTGTAATGAAATACTTATGAATGTTAAGTGTACTCATAATCAAAACGTGTAAAGAAATACGGCTATAAAATCTACGATTTCATAAATAGGGTAGATGTACCTAATAAACGTTATCAAATAGCGAATACCTACATTCATTCCAAAGTGAAACCTAACAACACAACGTAAAGGTAAACGCTTATCCCGTCTTTTTATTATACTAAAAAGATACTCGCAGAGGTTTATACATATAATACTATTACGTAAATTTGGGTAATCGAATGTGAAAGGTCGCCCTTCCAAGCCAAGCGCGACTCACCTGCCAAAAATGGAAAAAGATTTAACTCGAGTACTACCTTAAACGTTTTAATACTTAAGACGGCAAAAACGACGGTTTTTCTCCATTATTTACGTGCCTTCACTTCCTTTATGGGAAATACAAAATATGTTTTAAATAAACTCTTATTTTTCAAAATGAATTATTTGAAAGAGACTTTGTAAGAGCCTATCTAATTATGATGAATTGTTATATTTATTTAAAATTGACTCATTTTCGTAAATAAGCGTACCTACATATTAGGTACATATTTTCGACTCAAACGAACAATTGTCAAATTGTAAAAATAACTTTTCATTTTTGTTGTATGGCTAGCCAACCGTTAACATATGTAATAAGTTGGTTATTACATTTTTCTAAATTCAGTCGTCTAAATTCAGAAGCAATAAGCGTAAGAGCAAATCAAAGTGGAATGTATTTCTCTTAGAATAAGGTCCATTTTTGTATCACTTATGTTACGCGTTACTCCGGCGTGATTAAAATATAATCTGTATTTTAAGAGCGTTGATATGCTCTCAAGCTTTTTGCTACTGAATGTAGCCATATGTAATAATCGCATAACATGCGATGGACCTGACTTATGTGATATAGAAAGGAAGTGGCCGATGATTAATTTCCTCACGGTATCCATGTCCATTCCAACAAAGATCGCAGAGAAAAGATTATAGCCGAAAACGCGTCAAACCTGACATTTATTAATGAATGTAGAGACCTCATTGTACACTTTTATCTTATGGAGATACCAAGTGGAGTATTAGGCATTCTCCCGCATTTATAACTGCTTATTCAAGCTAAATATAATTTGACTATGGAGGCCCGTCTTTCTACCTTGCTAATTGTAACAATTAAGGAATATATGTATTTAGTGTTTGTAGAATTAATTATTAATTATAATCAAAGGCGCTTCTCACCGTCTGTCGCTATGTATCTATGTACGCTCAGATCGCAACGCTACAAATTTTAATGCGGTTTCTAACAAGATAGAGTAACTCAAAAGGATGTTTATAAGTAAGAATAAGGGTAGGGTAAAGTAGGTGAACGCGAACGAAGTTGCGCCGAGTCCACTAGTTACTGATAAACAACAGTCGGGCTATACTTGATAAACACTAGTCGGGCTACACTCATGATTGAGTCAGATTACAGAAACTTGTCATATCTTACAAGTAACTCAGCAAATCTTTAAAAAAGAAACTCGTCCATGTAGGTACGGCTAGGCCGTTCATAAGCTTTTGTTTATTTACACTGACAGACCAAACTAGAAAGCGTTGCTCATAGAATAAGGGGCATTATTGTATGCTGCATTTTGCTACGCGGGACGATCGTAAGTGCGAAAAAGAGCTCATTTTGATAGATTTTTGCTTGTTATTAAAAAACTATCACCTAAATAAAATATCTATTCGGCGATACATTTCGTTTAGTTATACATGGATCGGTATATTTATATAAAAGAATTGGTTGTCGTGACTATAAATCCTGAGATCTAAGCGATTAAACTATTTCTATAGGGTAGTTCTTGATTTTTTTGCAAAACAAAAACAATTTTGCAATAAACATGTATTCGGGTGTATGTGTGTTATTTTAGTTTAGTTCCCGTTTAGTTTAGCCCGCTTAAATTCGATATTAGAGACTTGATAATTCTTCGTCTTTAAAATATATTAAAACGTTACAAAAACTAATCACGCACGCTCACATGTTTCCTTCAGGGAACTTCTGAAGAAGCATTTCCTCAGAATTTGATGATGGAGCTTCATATATGTATATATTTATGTGTATATATATGTATATATTTATCATATGGATATATGTTTATGGGTATGTATATTTATAGTTTACTTATTTATGTACTTACTTACTGATAAGTCTTACTGGTAGGTATATATTTAAATTAATTCTTTGGTTATTTTTATAGTAGGTAAGGTACTCGATTATTGCCTCTGCCGCTCGCTAAAGCTCCTTTCGGCTTGTCTAAGGTTAGCTGGAAGAGATCCCGTTGTGGGATAAGTTCGCCTTTGCTTTGTAACTGTTTCCTATTGAATTGTACTATGTTGTTGCAATAAAGAGTTTACATACATACATACTAATTATAAACATTATGATGTAGGCAGGTATACTAGCATAATATATACAACACAACATAAAACAGTGTTTAAATCAGTCCGGATGTTATTCAGTTTGTTTCATCGGAAATATTGCAGTTAATACTTTGGTAAAAAAATATCTATTGGTAAAGTTTGAGGCAGGTATACTAGCAAAATATGTACAACACATGATAAAACATAGTGTAACATATTCAGTTTGATTCATCGGAAATTTTGCAGTTAATACTTTGGTACTAAAATTATTATTTATTTATTTATTTAAAACTTCATGCACATTACAGTACAAAGGCGGACTTAAAGCTACATAGCTTTTTCTACCAGTCAACCAGAGAGCAATAAACAAGAATTACAAGGCGGTGCAACAGAAAGGAAGAGAAAAGAACATAAAATAGTCTAAACGTAAAATAAAATTTAAAATTAGAATAAAAAACATTTACAGACCGAGATTTACAGATAATATAACAGGAGAGAGAGAGAGAGAGAGAACAAGAAACTAAGCATAACAAGCTACTGGCACACTCAGCAACACTACTGTCCAAACATTTAAAACGAGAAAGACTAAGGAAAATAAGTATAAGGAGTTACAGAGACTTAAGGAAATGATTATGAACTGCTTTTTTGAAAGAAAATTTACTGGGACTACGCTTGATCTCCAAAGGAAGATCATTCCAAAGTCTAGCAGCGATTATGGAGAAAGAATTAGACAGAAATCCAGTCCGGTCCAGTAAAATCGATGTTGATAAAGTTCTACGTAACAGGTATTAAACTGACGTTATAAGCGAATGAGTTTCCACGAACAGGCTCAGTTTATTAATGATAGCTGTCGATTAACAGCGCATAATTAATGAGCTGCCACTGTTATGGCTCTTGTAAGGCCCCGTGTATCTTAGGGTGTTGTTTTAAGAGGCCGTAAAATGGAATGTTCAAATGCCTATAAATACTAATTTTACTGTCAAATTAATACGTCACAATAAAATTTCGTTTGACATTTGCAAGGAAATTTTTCGCACAATCAACTAACCTGTTACAATAAATTCTAACTTCTGAATCTTTAGCCTAAATTACTTAAAGTATACCAACATTAAAGTATATCCAACCCGCCTGCCTAGCGTGGAGATTATGGTAATAAGCTCCCCTTTCGTGGGAGAGGCCCTTAAGTCCTGCAGTGTACTGTTATGGGCTGTGGTGATGATGATTATATATTAAAACTTAACATTATTACTCACACAATAACTTCCGCCAATAACCATCCATCGTCAAAGAAAAACATTTCACAAGGAAATCACGCAGCAAATCCTCCGCGTACTTGTAAAAGTTATTAGGCAATTTGCAGAGCTAACACGATGAGCAAATGCTTAGCGCGAGGCAAGTTCCTAACAATTACATTGGCGCTAGCGGCAGTGGCTGCGCGACCTCAAACTTTGCGCAGCAAATACTGGCGCCCGACACGGGACCGACGCGATTAAATTATTAACACGCTTTTGACTTAGAATTAACCACATACATATTCATAGCGAACAAATCCGAGAATCGTTCGTAAGTTTTACAGGTTTTTCATGATCATGAGGCCAGTTTGCAATTTTCTGTGTCATACGTTTGTGTATTGAAAGAAGATTTTATTCAGGAAAGAAAACAAGCTGTTTATATTTCTTGTATAGGGATCAAACTAAAGGATTTTTATATGAATTTAGTAGTTGCAATATTGGCGCCCGACTCAGGACTAAAAAGTAAAATTACAAACTCCAAGGCAAATAAAAGCTTATTTTAGTCCTATAATAATAAAACCATGTAAAGCTAAAACTTGGTTGAATTTGCGAGCCTTTGCACACTTTCGTTTCGAACCCAAATATGAAAGAGTCAGGCGCGGTGCTCAGAAATGCGGCCAGATGACTTGAGCCATACAGCTGTGCTGTATGGCCGCCGAAATATACTAAAACGCCCGGCCGGCCGGCCAGATGAGTCCGCCTTGGCGGGACGCGAGTGCCGATTGAGTCTGATCGTGTTTGTATGGACCGGCCAAACGAGTCCGCGCGCACTCGCATAGCGCCAATTTTGTATGGACAGGCGAACGAGTCGTGCGCACTTGCGTAACGCCAATGATAAAACAAATGTTGAGGCGGCCGCAGCGAACGAGTTCAACTATCCATTAATTCGAATAATATTTACCATGCAACAACATACAACTTTCATGGACACAAGCTTGCAAATCGTTGATTTGATATTGCAAACCAATATTTGGGTGGCTATTAAACTTAATTTGTATGTAATGCACACGCAGCGATACGTACATGAATAAAAGTCCAATCTGGCTCATTGTGCGTGCGGAATGCAAAACAAGTGGAATACCGATTTCAATTTGTTTGTGTCACGTGCGGTGCCCATTCGGATTTAAACAATGATCGTTCACGTGTTTGCCCTTTACGGCATTTGGAGACTGCCCGATGCATCGTAAAGCCCTCGTTTGCAAGCAATAATTGGATGGCTCTTTTAATTTGCAATGGCTTCATGACATCGCTCGATGCACAGACTTAACCTCTACCATATTACAATGTTCTTTGAGTAATTTAAGCCGCCGGAATTGGAGAAACTAAGCGTGTATTGTAACTTATATAATTATAAGTTACAATATACAATACAAGAGGGGTGACGGCGTTGGGGATGTGCCAAGTACTACTAACTCTCATTTCAGCCAAATTACTGTGTAGTTTAGAGGTCGGGTTACTTTGTGAAATCGGTCTTGACTTTTTTATTGGTCATGACAGATGCTGTAATAATAAGTTTATATTAAAAATTCAGGTGTCTGCTGTATAATCCTTTGTGGCTTAGTAACAGGACCCGGGTAGCACTCTTTTTCACGCATTTGAAAATAATATGGGCAAACATCACGTCAAAAATATGCAAAATAGCAGATACGTTGTCACTCTGAGTACGCCTTATCCTTTAAACCGTAAGTTAACAACTCAAGCATGCTTAGCGACAGAAAATACATAAGACGGTAGTGCCATCCAACCGGATTTAATCACACTCTCTTTAGGTTCATGCCCCCAAAAAGGCACAATTGCGAAATTTATGCCACTTGCACGCCATTTTCCGCAATAATAAATACGCAACCGGAAAAAATATACGAAAAGGCGTGCAAAAATAGTGCTCAAAGGAATATTAAAACTGCCTGAGCACCCAAGTTGAAGACTCCCTGGGCCGGCTCAAAGAAGTATTACCTTCGATACCAGCGCCGAAAAGCTTTGTCATGTAAATACGAAAACCGCAGTGTGTAGTCTGACGTACGCAACTCCGAATACCTTCTACTAAGTACGTTTAGAGACAAAGGGTACAATTTTAAATTAAATAGCAGCAAAGTTACAGATTCACAAGTGCACGCTTTGCCTTACTTAGAGGTTTTAGAAGTGTAGATCGAACAATATTTTGAACTCTTTCGGTCGCCGTCGTAATTGTGTTTTACGTAAATAAAATATCCCTTTTTCTCATCACCAACCGCTTTTGATGATGTTGATCAGTGCCACCAGTGGTACCACTAAAACGGTAAGTATTGTAAATAAATAAAAATCAAAATAAGATAATTCGATAGAAGTTCTATGCGCAAGTGACTTTATCGTAATGCATATTTTGCCTATAATATCTGACACTGTCACCTGCAAGGTACAGGTGACAACCTGCAAGTTATTGCGCAGTAGTACAGTTATGCGCAGTAGCGGTCGAGTTAGCGACAAGCGTTCTCAAAGTTTGACATTTCTATTTAAATAACTATCTTGATTTCTGTCTGTGGTACTCATAAAAAGAACTTCTCATGCTTGACAGAGTCTCAACGCTCGCCTCCAGGGTATACCTCGAATTAAAAACCATAGAACGCGAAAACACCATTCCGTTTGAGATGCGCATACCCCGCGCCGTCATATAATTGCCCGTCCGAGTGGAAACGCCGCTGTTTCGGGCTGACGTAATTAAAAAACGTAGCACCGAGACGGGGTTTGAGAATAATAGCCGCTAGGTCGTAGCGGGAACTTGCGCCTCGACGCTTGCGGTTTCTGAAAGAAGAATTTATTTTAAAATAGCGGAGAGAACCGGTTAAGGAGTAAATGTGGTGGTGTTTTGCGTGACCGGGAGAAGAGTTTTAATTGGTTTCTTTGTCAATATTAGTTTTAAGAAGGAATAATGTGCTCTCTTCCCAGTGGCTGCGACATTCGGAACATATGTAGATTTAGGTCTTAGATTAATGTTTTAGTTTTTGGTTTCATTAATGTTTCTTCTATTATACTTGGGCGACCCGCCCCGGCTTTGCACGGATTGTAACTTTTACACCACCAGTAGACCCGGCGCGAATTATTTATTTTATTTAACAATTTATTGTACACAATATATAGTAAACAGAAATTACAAAAATGAAAGACGACACAACAGGTAATTCTTTCGCATGGCGTCCTACCCCTACCCTATATTTACTCTACACTTACCATACACCTACTTTACCCCCACCTATCCTTTTTTTCATGCTTATCAACCTTCCCCTTGAATCACTCTATCTATTGTTATAAACCTCATTAAAATCCATTGCGTAGTTTAAAAAATCTAGATACATACGTTGATACATAGGGACAGGCATACTATGGTGTGGAGTGAGCTCCCTGGAGAAGTTTTCCTGGAGAGTACAACATGGAGATAGATGGCATAGATTAGACACGATTCTAACTATAAATAATAACGAGACCGATGTATAAAAATGAAAATATTTTGCGCTTCCTTCACAGAAAAGGTTCTAAAACTAAGTATCTTTCTACAAAATAACTTTCCGAGTAACTTCGGTTACCACATTCAAAGAGAACCTAAGTCTGTCTAAGCAGTGCCGTCTAGTGAGGCACGCCGTACTACACTTTTTGCTTTTTAAAGTAGCTGTCTGAAAATCCCCCCTTAAGAATGATGTTTTAGAATCGCTATACAATTTAGAACGAAACGCCTAACTACTTAGTTCCACGCAGAATAGGCGCGAGTTCGTCTGAATGCGGAAACGGCCCGGATACATCTATCTATCTATATAACTACTTAGTACCGACAAATCTTCCTCACCACTTTAATACAGCTACCTACTACCACCTGTCCTCTTTAAATTAAAACTATAATGAATATAGGTTAGATTAAATAAAGACGCGTTAACCGGTCGATGGCGAAGTCAGGAATGCCGGGCTATTTTCGGTTAGACCGCTTTGGGCGCCTTTGACGAGCCACTGACGCATTCAGCCCCCCGCTGCCCCAGTGATTTATTTTCGCCACGCCTTCATTTATTACAGTTGCTAATTTCCCGACCGAAGACACCTTTCACTTTAACCTTGTACCTACGTTTATTTGGTTTCGGAGCGAAAGTTTTTTTAAATGTAACTGGAAACGTTTATTGAACAACACCTTGAAGTTTTTACTTTAAAAGAAGGAGTTATAAAAAGTAATAAAATAAACTTTAAAAATACGACCATGGCTAATAAAACGCGTGGCTTACAAACATCTATAGGCTGCGGTGACTGCTTACCATCAGGCAGGCCGTTAAGCTTTTTTGCCACATTAGTATATGTATGGCATAAAATAAAACCTTTAACTAAAATACAGGTAAAAAATTTGACCCAGGTCCCCGAATTTGGAAAGGTGCCCCGAAGGCTAGCCGCGTTTTAAATTTTAGCGAACCATAACATGTACAACATGCATCAATTTATATTGTACTAGCGACCCACCCCGCCTTTGCACGGGCTTTCCGGCTTTTCTTTACTGTATTATACATGTATTATACATATAAACCTTCCGGTCAATTTCTCTAACTGACAGTGAAAACCGCATCAAAATCCGTTGCGTGGTTGAGGAGTTAGCAGACATACAGACAGCCAGGCAAACGCGGAAAGCGACTTCAATTTATACTATGTCTAGATTAGGCCATGTAGAGTATGACCGAATAGAATATTAACCAGCCCCAACCCCTTTTATTGGCATATCTATTGGTACTCTTCTTCTTTCTATAATATCTACCTATAAGGAAACGCAGGCCAGCTAATCCTTGCATGGCAACAGTGTTTTCGGTTGAGATTCTCAACACTGCGGTTTCCAACTCGCCTGCCAAGCGTGTAGT
Source organism: Blastobasis adustella (assembly GCA_907269095.1). NCBI lineage: Eukaryota > Metazoa > Arthropoda > Insecta > Lepidoptera > Blastobasidae > Blastobasis > Blastobasis adustella. Next base: position 12,906,780 of record OU026130.1, read on the forward strand.
GGATTATGGCAATACCTACTCAGGGCTTGTAGTTGGCTCGCCAGACCATAAATTAACCATTTACCTATTTGCCGTGCTGTGTCATGTCTGCTAGAGTATATTTCAGTATCATAATCTATTTTGTGTTTTTAACACTGCGATCTCCAACCTACCTCCAAGCGTGTAGATAAGACAATACACTTTACTAGTATGGAGATTGATAGGTTACTGATGATGATGGTATATTAAAACCTTCGGTATAACGTGTCGAAAATTCACTTCTGAATCACAAGCATTAACTTCGAAAGACTCACCTTTGCTAGTTACCGAACCATTACGGAATAGGTAATGGTTAGTTAAATTTCACAAAAAGTTTAATTCACTCAAACCTAAAGTTGGGACGGTAACTGAAAAGCTTTCCATGAACTTGTCTTCAAAGGAAACTATCAGTTCTAAGTTCGTGAAAATTACATGGAAAAATATATTTTCAACACCAATGAACGTCAAGTGCAAAACGTCTTTCGTCAGGTCTTCGCTCTTATATCTAATATTTTACTATACATTGCTATTTCTTTGACTTTTTGATTACATACGACGTTCGCCTTCTCTTTGTGATTATAATCCTTCTGATCTTCCCTTATCCATTCTCAAAGTTAGCATAAAAAAATGACAAAAATAAACCTAACACCAGCAGTATCGTGTCCCCAAAGTGACGCCTCAAATTGCATGTCAGTGCAAAAATAGCTTTTTTCCGGATATCATTCTCGGAAGATCTCGTTGTTCCATCATCTATCATACCTTTCATTCTTATCTATTACAACGGGTTGTTTTGAGACCCTCTCCTCTGTAGGTCCCTCTTGCCCTCTCGTCTTACAGCTTAGGTCCAATAACATAACGGGCCCGCATTAAGGGACAATCTTGATTTGAACTCGTATCAGTAAAAAGGATCGAATATTTAGGTTATTATGATTGACAATTGATTAAAAACGCGGAGCAAACTACGACACTTTGTTTTTATTAATATCCTCAAATAATTTGTGAACTGGATTTAAAAAAAGTAGCATCGAAATCTGTCTAAATCCTAGAGTCAAACATAGAAGACCCCTCTTTTTGCGTCTGGGTTTAAAAACGCCTAATTATCAACACGTAATCCTACCTCAGTTGAACTCTAGCCGATACTCTACGTTGGGCGAAAACTATCCGATCCAATCTGGTCAGGTTCCCACGTTAACATGGTCACGGAGGTCAGACGATAGTCGCTTTACCTGTAATTACCTGATTTAACAAATTCTGAATCATGGTCAATGTGGACGCGTAACCTCGATTTCGAGAGTGCAACCGGGGTACTGACGCCCAGATGTGCCCTGGATACTAGCCTGTGTCTGTGGTCGTAAAAATATTTTCCGACCCAAGATCAGCCGCACAAGGGCGATCGCCTTTACGTAACAAATGACAGATCTCCTTCGTCATACATAATGTAATTTCTCCTTGTTTGTAACAGAAGCGAAATGGACGAATTATACGTGGTGTCCCAAAAATACCTTACAAGATTTCTACCTATATAGATTACTAACTCCAGGCCCGAGTAGGTTTCGGTTACTGGGATTAACCAGTCTCGTCGCTTGAGTTTCAAGTAAGATTTTAAAAAAGTTTCGTAATATTATGTTTAGATTTTTCGCGAAAAAGTATCAAATATCCGAGCATTCATCCAAAAGTTTCACGTTTAAGATGATAGTACAGTTAGATGATGTTGCTTAAAATAAAGAACCGCGACGGTTTTCCACTATGAGATGCAAAAATAGTTTGGCTGGCTGGCTATCATATACTTCAAACTTTCTTTTATCTTCCTTTTGTTAATGCAATCTGTCTCATGGCATTACATTTGGCTTGCAAGCGACGGACAGAGATGAGATATTATAGTACTACGGCACCAGCATGCATTCCTATGCTCTCTCTTTAATATTTTATAGTTTCGTTGATTTTTCATGAGGTTGTATGCTCATATGGTTTAGATTTCTATGTAATTTTTATCCATCTCTAAATTTGATCATATGAAATTTAACTTAGTCGAACTAGGCCATAGTTCACATTTTCGGGTCTTGACGTAGTCGTTCATTTGAGTGTACCTGCCATATTTCCAATTGAAACTTCTTCTTACGGATTCTGCGTTTGTCTAAATGTGGCCTAAAATTCTTAATAATAACGTGGACTTCTAAGTATATTAACCTAATGAAACGTCATAGCTTCGAAATTGTAAAAAAAATATTACAGTTTTTTGCTATACTGCAAGGTACATAGCACTGAGCATCTGTGAGTTTATTTCCGATCTGAGAGGTAAGCTGAGTTTGGCCTTTATAGTGACGTAGGTATACGTCGCGCGTGTGATATATCTATATATAATATGTCTTTGCCCGCGCAACTACGCACTTTCCTTACATGGATCGTTAATTTCCTGACCTTCCCACGAAGATAAGCTCTGAGTTCACAACTCTTATGACAAAAAAGAACAGCATTATATCTAATTGAAAGTAACGTCGTACCTTCACAATTAACTCGCTGCTCCTTTCATCTAATAGTTGAGTTTATTAAGCCAACTTTTTTCTTTAATGTTGGACTTGTTCCTCAGATTTTGTAAAAGGTTTTTTATCTCTGTCATTTTCTAGGCTCTGATATCATTAGATTTGAGATACATAGTCATTCTGCCTGTCAAGAAGTATTCAAGCGATAACAGATAAATAGGATTATGATCTATGACCACTATTTTGAGCCGCTAAGTGTTCTGATTTTCTTCGTAATATTTAAGTAAATGGCTGAGCACAAAATAGAAGTACAAGTAGTACACAAGTTTAACACTTCGTTTCTTATAGGAAATAGCTAAATCCCACAGTTTTACACATAAGTAATTTGATACTTAAGGCTTTCAATTAAGAAGAAGATTGGTTTCTCGGTGGTTTCTGAGGATACAAATATCTCTATCTAAGAAATCTGCTTTAAATATATACTATTAAAGAGCTGTTAAAATGTATATTTTTAACAATTTATTTCGACTAGACAAAAAAACGCTCTCTCACAGTAAATCCTAGTGTCCACTAGGATTGTTCCATCAATATCGTCTAACGTCAAATCAGCCGTAGTGTTGAACCATGTCCTCGATTTCCTATTTACAATACGGAGTTTTTTTCTTCTTAATATACTTCATTAAAAAGCAGAATAAAGACACCTCAAAAAATTTACTTTATTTATTTTACTATAAACAAATCAACAAGTTTAAGAGCAAGATAACGTTAAGTAAAACGATTGAAAGGAAGCTAATAATACATGACACACAATGAACAGTAAAGTAAAATACCTCCGCGAACCCTGATTATCGGTATCGCATACCGTTGTGTTGAATTTCAACGCGAAACCAAGCACGTTGTGTGTAGGAAGGAGGCTCTCTCATTAATTTCCATCAATGCCTGTTAGGCAAATGTGAGCCAGAAGGGTTTGTTCACGCATTTATTAGCTGAGATCGCGAACGGTGTCTGGAGAGACATTTCAGTATTCAAACCTCGCAAATAAAGGTTCTATTTGGATCTGAATAAAGTAAGTAGTCATTAGCTTTTGGCGTTTATTCTGTATCCTTAGCGATGAATTAATTTTTTTATCCTTTTAGTTTGTCAAAGTTTGGCACTTTAAAAATTCGCGTAAAAATAAATACGCGTGCGAAACACATATTTATCACTTACGAGTACACGTAACCGATACAAGAGTTTGCATTTTGTACAAAATTGAATTCTTGTTTACACTTTTTTTTTTATATATATATAACTAGCCAGGCATATGACCGCTACATCACCTGGTGGCGTGACGATGCGGCCGATGATGGAACATGCCTGCATGTAAATTTTTGTTATTTCAAGTACGTTATACAGAGATGTAATTCCTAACTTTAATATAGTTTACTAATCACTTCGTCTAAGACGTTCTCGTCGCGTCCGCTCAGTCTATTTAGACTTATTAATGTAATCCTGAACTGAATATTTTATATTACCTTTCCCGCACTTATTAAAAAGAACCTAAATGTACCCCATAAAGGAAGTCTTACCTGATATTCTATAACAACAACGTTGTAATTGCACGTAGTAAAGTTGCGATTAAGTTACGTGTTGTGTGAGCCCCAGAGACCTACGTGAGAAATAGGCGCCTAGTTAACCTGCCGGCAGCAACAAAGAGGCCCGAGGGAGACCTAAGAAAAGAAGCGATGTATCGACGACGACGAGACGGACGCGAGAGCCTAAGGCCTACGAAATGGAGAAGAAAGAATAGGAAAGCGGACCCTGGCAGAAGCCGGAATTGACCGCTGATGAGGATATTTACATTGAACATCCTCGTGTTACTAATATTTACACAGCTTTAAATTGAACATGTAATTTTGTATAGCGTTGACAGCGCCACTACGAAATCTTTATGTCATTCGGCATTTGGCGCGAAATCAAATACGAAACATTTGGCAAGCAAAAGAAGAGTGCTGTGAGTTGATTAAAGTCATATTTTAGTTTGAATTGTGGTGAGTTTTTCGCAGTATGTAATAGGTATTTAGTGATATGCACCTCCTAAATGTGCAGGCTTTCCGCTCTTATTTATTATATACTAGTGGTACCGGCGCCACACGGGGTCTTAATCCTACCCCTACCCTACACCTAACCAACACCTACCCTACATCTACCCTATACCTACTTTACATCTACTCTACGCCTACGCTACACCTACATTACTCCTTCTTTATTTTCTTGCTTGAACTTGCTTGTAAACCTTCCTCTTGAATCACCGTTTAAATTCTCTTGAAAACCGCATTAAAATCCGTTGGGTAGTTAAAAATATCTAAGCGTACATAGATACATGGGGACAGACGGCGGAAAACGACTTTGTTTTATTGTATGTATTGATGTAGTGATATTCACATGTTTAATTGAGAACCTCCTCCTCTTTTGAAGTCGGCTAATAAACTCGGCCACCAGAAACTCCTAAGCGTGTCAGCTCTCCCCATTGTCCCGTTAACCCAAAAGATTTCAATGGCCGATGAATAAATTCACAATTTAGCGAAGCAACTAGCCGCGGCCGGGTAACTTCTAAACTCCCGCGAATCAAGCGTGAAGCGTAATGGCTCGAGGCAGCCGCGCAGTGAATAAAATATGAGGGTAGGTACATCGGACCTCGCTGCAAGACTGCGCAGTGCAATATAGTATTATCTGATATCATAAGTCTCCATGATTTACTATTTGATTGTAGAAAATTCTAGAATAATTTAAAACTTGCGTTCACTAGTAATCGTACGGTGAGAATGAATCACTAGAGACATGCACATTCAGACGACTAAATGTGTAACTATGATCCAATAAGGTCAGGTTCCCCTGTTAAAAGGTCACGGAAGTCAGATGGCAGTCGCATGACTGCTATTACATGATCTGCCCAATCCTGGAACCGCGCTCGAGTGAGAGCTCAATGCCAAGATGATTTAAATATTTTTTGTGTAATAAGATAAGATGGCAGTCGCTTCAATGTTATTACATGATCTGCCAAATCGTGGAACTACGGTTAAGCGAGTGGATATTGACGCCAAGATCAATAAAATAGTTTTGTACGTAATAATATATTAAAGTTGAAGATACCATTAAATAACCACTGAAAATTAAAAAAAAAAAAGGAAAACCGACTTCAGACACATACAAAACACATAAAAATAGACAGCTTTATCTTCTTAAATCGTTGAGGTAATGAGAGTTGCGTTACAGACCTGCCGCTTAAGTTGGTAAGGAACCCTACTGCCCGTTTTCGCTGTAATAGCATAAAAATAATGGCCTCAACGTCTTAAGTGGTTAAGACGATGAATTCAATATTCTCTTGGGTCATTTATAAGTTTTCTAAGTAATTAGGAGCGTAAACAAAAACTGCCATCAGCTGCTAATACAGGTATCATCTTTTTTAACTTTGGATTTATCGTCATTAACTTAGCCATTGCCTCTTTGGCTTTGCGTTGTGTTACAGATGTCTTAATTTCTGAGGCCCTATTTTTGAATCGCTCGACTCGATTCGAAATGTTTTCATTTTTTATTTTCGGCATGAAAAATTCGATATTTTGGTGCATGATGCTGATTTTCCTTATTTTAGTAAGTACTGTTTCGGTGTTGTCAATGTGATTTTAAAAATATTGAATTGTTTATGGTGAAAACTGTCAATGGATAATCTGTGGTACGCTGAGTGTTTTTGAGCTTTATGAGGCCTTTGGTAAAACAGGTCAAAGACATCTGTCTCGAAACACTGAGGGATCGACTCGATGGACTTCTTTCTTTAACTTGGATTTTAAAGTACGTCCCTGTTACAAAGTGTCAATTTTTTTTATCAAGTATCTATATTTTGTTCCACTGACAACGTCATACTCGAAGATATATGATGATGATCCATATTTTGGCTCCTCTTCTAAAATCGAGGGTCTCTCATCGTGCCCTAGCCCTACAGACGACATTTAAATGAAGGGGCGATGGCTCTATCAGCTTTTACACGTCATCAGTTTCCCGAAGCACCCTCCACGGTTCTTGGGCGGAACAGCCACATTGCCCCTCCATCCCCTATATTTGACGACTCGGCATTTGGCTTTTGTTAAAAACGTTAAGCGAGCGCCTCGTAATGGCTTATTTTCAAGGCTGGCATGATAAAATGCTTATTTGTAAACGGGCGATATTTTACCACTGCTGGAAATTAAGTAAAAAAGTAAGTTAAAAGTAAAACAAACTTACAGATAAAAAATGTGTCCCAGGTCCACGGTATTAAGAAAGCTAGTAATTAGTAGTCTGTAGTTATTTATGTAATTGTTATTATTCTGTTTTAATATTTAATAAATATTAAACAGAATACATAAATAGAATCGGAATATATTAATTAAAAATGAAATATGTGTAAATAAATGTTTCTTTCTTTCTTTCTTTCAAAACTCAATTTTCTTTTGCCGGCGACTAAAACAGTATGATCTTGTATTCCTATGTTTAAAACACACGGGTAAATCATTTTCACCTGTAAACATTCATGATTCCATTGTACCGATATAAAATCTGAAGCAATTTATATCGGATCTACGTAATCATGAATTTTTTCCCACAGAAAACGTTTTCCTTCCTAATCTGTGTTTATATTTTATTTAAGTAAAATATTAATATTAATTGACGGACTAATGTGATGACAAATGGGCATAACAATATTAATAAGCAGTAATAAGTCTAGCAGTGGACTGATTCGATTGTCCCAAGCTGTTAAATTGCGAATAATACACATAAGTATATTACTACATTAAGGGCGACCGACAGTTACCACTTTCCATCAAATCGTTCCTTATAATAAAGCAACTCATAAGTATTAACTACCCAAAACATCAGTATTAGACATTTCGAGTTGTTTGAATAAACTGTAGGGAAATACCCCGTGAAACATTTCGCCTACATTGTCCCAGTAAAATAACTTGATTACAAGGTGTAGCGTACACGCCCTCTGCAACTCTGTGCTTGGAATTGTGTTTCACAAACGAATAACGCAGTACTGTATTTTTACTTGGAACATAATTGCAGGAACGTCATAGTTAATGTAATATACAGTGGCTACTTAAAACTAGGTACTTTTCAAGTCAACACCGCTCGTGTTTATCGTGTGTTTAAAATTCAGCCAGCACATCAATCTGATCAGAAAAAATTTATTTAATTTCGGTATTTACAAATTATGAAGTATATTTAATAACATACGAAAGATAACAAAACAACAAACTAACGCAGACATTTATACAACATGTCTGAGAACATGCGAATAATATGAAGGAGATGCCTATTAAATTACTACACCTGCAATATCGTGGTCAGACTAAATTTCCTTTGAAACTTGAGGCACGCCAGACTAGTTTAGAGCTACACAACTAAATTGCCGTTTACATTGGGATCATTTCCTCGCTGCAACTAACTTAGCGTGAAGTGCCCCAGACCTACGCGAGGCAGAGAGACAACGTTGGTAAACAATGTCTACGTGAAAGCACGCTGAATAGATACTAAACTTTCTGCATCATGTTCAAATATAGGGTTTTAGAGTAATAGTGTAAAATATCAGTTCAAGAGGAGCACCAGAATAGTTATTGACTCAATTTATGTAAAAAAAAGTAGTGTCAAGGACCTGCCGGCTGGCCGAGATGTCATTGACACCTTAGTCTTGGGAACAATCATCTGATTGTTCCCAAGAGAATCACCAATCTAAGTTTACCATCTGGTGAACTTTGGTTCTGTATACTAAACTTAGAAGTCACATAATTAGTAAGTTGGTAACATTTTTCATTCCTTTGTAATGGATGGGTGCATGAAAGATGATATCATTTAATTACCCTTTTATTGTTAATCAAAAAAGTTATATACTTGCGAGGTATGGAGTTTCTTTCGTCATTGACTGGTGGCTTTTTCCTGCTTCTCGTAATTTTTGGAATAAATTGTATCACTCCCAAACGTAAAAAATGGCACGGATAGAAAATTATCTCTACGAGAAAGAGGCCTAGTGTTTTGCGAAGGTACATAACAATCATCTTAGGCCCTCAACGACCGTTCGGTGGTTAACATGTAAACTACGTGGAGGTCGGGATCGATTCCAAAGAATCGAACTGCATATCACGAGACCTTACCGTTGGGTTAAGCTAACCTAACTATATTTTGTAACGAGTTAACCAAAGAAGAAATTTTCCTCTATTGACGAACTATGTATCTCGAACCAATTTATCTTTGCATGGATTAGGTAGCTGTGTCCAATTCAATCACCTCACAATTCATTCACCTGTTCTCAGCTCAATCACGCCGGTATGTTGCAAAGTTCACAGCCGGGCCGGTACGGTCCTAATTGGACAAAGGCTAGGATGAACTGCATCCACGCCCAACCACGTTCGCTACAACAGAACTTTATCTTTTATACGTGTCCGCTCGTGCAGCTCTGAGGATTTAATAGAGCACCCCTTTCAGGCGAAGTTGTCGTGTCGATGGACGCTTCTCTGTTTTGTTTGGGTATTGTTGATCACCGTCCCTTGTCTTTTGAGTGCTTGTCTTTTGAGAGATTTTAGCCGATTTAAAGTTAATTAACGACAGTATTGCACATAATGGTGTACAAAGAGTCGTAAATGGTGATCACGAACCTGCAAAAGCAGCGTGATTATTCTAACAGGTTGACAAATTATGATGGTCGTTTGGATGAAGACAGCTCTGTGATAAAAAGTTCTTTGGATGAAGAAAAAGAGAAATCTTAAGAATTTCTCTTCTCTAAAAGGCCCCCAAAGAACTTAATTTCACACGAGCTTGGTTTGATCCTAAAATAAGGTGTACCTGCGTCTATGCTCCGCATATTAAAAAATCGCTTTTCAATGTGTTCCATTTTTGAAAATTTCGATGACCAGATTAGAAGACCAATACACACAACGACAAAGGCCACTGCTGTTGTCCAAAAATGAACGAAAAACTACCTAATACTCGTACATCCGGCGCGTTTGGCGAATTTTTGTAAAAGGGCACGGCCCGTTTACAATTTGGTAAAAAGCCTCTTCCGTTACACTTTCCAAACTCGTTACTCGACCCGGGTACACTATTGCTTACTTTGTGAAAGGGACGGCTTGCAAAAAAGTCACCCACTCATATAGTAAAACTAGCGGCAAAGGAAACTACAATAAAACTAGGAATAAAAATTTCTCGCACGGTATTGCTTTCTTTTTTAATGGTAAAAAATTGGCATTTCACATAGATACAGTAGAGGAAAGTAAATCATGACGCACTCGAGGTGCGTCATTATTTACTTTGGCACACCTTGGCACAGATGTCACTGATGTCAAAGTACCCAAGTAATGAATGACAATGACACGTACCATGACCATTCATCATCAAAGGTGGTCCACTGCTGAACAAAGGCGTCTCTCACGCCTTCCACACCGATTGGTTCCCAACTTGTGGGGGGATCGTCCTACTATATACATAGTCCTACTATATACATAGTCCTACTGTATACACAGTCCTACTATATACAGTCGTACTATATACATAGACCTACTGTATACATAGTCCTACGATATAAATAGTCCTACTATATACATAGTCCTACTATACTCCGCGATTCCCGGTTCATAGGCGCCGCTCGAGAACCTTTCCACCCCATCGGCCATCGATTAATTAAGAAAAGGAACATTATTGTTACAAAGTTGTTCAAAGTAACAATGCGAGTCGTGTTTCAGTTTCTGCGACAAAAATAATAATGCAAGCACGAATTTATGTTTGCAAGCTTTTTATGCCAGAGGTAATCTTCACTACGAGGGATTCAGAAATTCAGAAACATACTTTCTCAGTGTTGTAAGATGATGTCTGCTAAGACCGTAGGAGCAAGCAGGATACTTTAATATTTTAAGAGTTTTGAACTGCTTGCGGGTGAAGACCGATACTTACTCGTATTTAAAGCCACTATCGTACTAGGCCTGCTAGGTGAGATTTCTTGCTCGAAATAAGTATCGCCTATTCTTATCTATAACTTTGTACTGTTCCTTGAAGACTAATGTGTACAATAAACTGTAAATAAATAAGAAGCCCATAGGTATTCGTTACCGACGGTACCGGTATTGCGTGCCATAGTGTGTTCCGTTCCATAAAGTCGACGTTAAAACTGATGTCTGCGGCAAATTTACAGCCTCTGTTGCTCGTAAATATGTTGTTACTACTCTTTGATATTGTCTGTGATGCTGTCATGCTCCCCGGATAATGATGTTGTAGGCTCGAGATCTCTATTGATATTGTTGCGAAATACCAGATCCATTTCTGCATAACAATACCGTGACTGGTGTTATCGTTAACACCAGTCATGGTTGGATGGTATGAGCCCGTATAGACATATGCGTTTTCTGTAGGTCTGTACAGTATTTCTGAAGTCATGGCAGAATCTTTGTTACATCGTGAGTATTATGTGTATATGACAAGCGTAAAGTTTTTGACAAATAGTCAGGACTCTACTCGACCCTAAACGTGCCCTCTCATATAGAAAGTCCTTAATTATGATGACAATAAATAATTATGTGTTTCATCATAATTGCTACTGTGCTTTTGCTCTTGACATTATTTAACGGGTCTTTTAGATTGCTTCCCCACTCCAAATTTACAAGTGCTTAAAAGTTTTAACGACGTAACTTGTTATGTTGTCTTGGCAGTTCTATATAATTTGGAAGATCCACATCTTTGCGACCTCGTACTAAAATGCAAACTAATTTTATTTCACCCCTACGCTCTTCCATGTATTTCTGGAAACACTTAACGTGGGTGTAGTTGGACGAGATAATAATGGAAACTACGTTCCTGTTATACTAATATTAGTTAACAGACTAACCTTATACCCAAGTCAAAAACAACTTTAAGGCAAAATAACAGCGATTATTTTTCTTCTGGAATTTTCTTCACGTTGTTTCCAGACTACGCTTGCCTATTTTCTTAGGGAAATACGTAGGTGAACGAGGTTCGAGTTTAGTAATAGACTGTCAGGAGCTTTTGATCGAAAGTAGTATCTATCATCATCACAGCCCGTAACAGTCCACTGCAGGACTTAGGGCCTCTCCCACGAAAGGGAAGGTTATTGCCATAATCTCCACGCTTGGCAGGCGGGTTGGAGATCGCAGTGTTTAAATATAATAATGGAAAATGCTGCTGCCCATTTTCCAGACTACGGAGACTCTTGATCTTTTGCCTCGAAAACATTAGTCGCCTTGTACGACACCCATGAATGTAAGGGGTTGGTGCTATTCTACTCTGCCGGACACCACACGGCTCAAGTATATTATAGTATCTATACAATGTACTAAAACAAATACGGGATATTGATGCCTAGATGGCGTCAATATCCCGGTTGTGAGTGCCCGGGGTCCGCCTTAACCATAAACCAGGATTTGGCAGATCAGGTAATTACAGTAGAGCGACTGCCATCAGACCTCCGTGACCTATTAACAGAGGAACCTGACCAGATTGGATCATGGTCCATTCAATCTTCTGAACATGCGGGTTTCCTCACGACGCGGTGACACTTACTAAAGAAATTCTACTGGGTTAAATAATGGGTCCGAAATCTCTGCCAACTACTCAATCCTCCATTGTATCACAGCGCCACGTCAGTTCTTCAATATCCACCTAATGTCACCTCATACGTTCTCCGCGGTGTCGGCATACCGCCTTTTTGTTACAGATCCCATTAACCTCACTGGGACGGTGTGTGCCCCAGTTTGCGGGATATATTATCGGGATGGAGTCATACTTCGCACGGCTTTTAAGACTTTTAGTTTTAGAAACGAGTTCAAACCGCAATGTATTGAAAATTAATGTAATCGACCTTTTATTTCCGTATGCTTTATGAAAAGTGTGAGAACGAGAAACTTGAATTCAGCGGTAGTTTTCATATTTGATGTTTCAAATGATATCTATATTCGATAATATCATAAAGAGGCAAAGATTGTATGTTGGGGATAGAGTGTGCCGTGTGGTGTCCGGCAGAGTAGAATAGCACCAACCCTTTACACTCATGGGTGTCGTACAAGGCGACTAATGTTTTCGAGGCCAAAAATCAAGAGTTTCCGTAGTCTGTTATATTTAAACACTGCGATCTCCAACCCGCCTGAGAAGCGTGGAGATTATGGCAATAACCTTCCCTTTCGTGGGAGAGGCCCAAAGTCCTGCAGTGGACCGTTACGGGCTGTGATGATGATGAACTGCAAGCACAAAGAACGTAAGCGGTGTCGCGTCTGCAAACGTACCTCACAATAAAAATCATTTCTGATGATTTTTAAAATTTTTAATAAGTGGATTGCAGTGTTTTATTTGTAACATGAATGAAAATGAATGAAAACCCCCCTTGCAACAAACAAGTTACATTAACATGCAGTACAGAAGGGTGTGTAGGTATATCTAGCTAGTGTGCTTCCACTCATCTGTATAAGTACCGTTCTCTCTAATAGTTTACCTATAACTACACAGATATATATCTGACGGCCATCGCTACCGATACAGGACCAAATATAGGTCGAGTCCCCGCCAATCCATTACAGTTCATAAAAATATTAGTGACCACTTTGAGCGTAATAAAATTGAAAACCCCGACGTCCATTTCCAGGATAGCCCAGTGAGGTTAGCTCTCAGTACCGCGGAGCGTCCTCTTTTGATCACTCGCTACCATTAAAATTAATTAAATTAATAAAGACCCAGAGTTAAACGAATCTCTTTCCTCATTCAATAGAACGCTGACTCTTTACTTCTATCTTTTCAAAACATTTTGCGACTTCACTTTTAGGGCGGGAATTCTAATCATTTTGGAGGATTGATGAAATATGAAGTTTTTTGCCGTCATACATTCTAACCCTTTCGCGTTAAGTTGTCCCTGAATTACAGCCAACCACTTACTGAAACCCAACCGTTTCCTATTACATAACGGGTAGGAATTGATTTCGTATTTATTCCATTCTTGATTATTTTTTCCCTGAATATTGGTAGCTACCAACATGTACCCGTACATGTTGTACTACCTACATAAAAGTAATATATTAAAGAAAATCTGACAAACCACAAGCATAAATATTGCTTTCTGGACCACGTCTACAAAGTTTCATTGACTTTGATAGCGTGATATTGAAAATATGATCGAACTACGTTTGTATGGAGCGCGCCCGGGAAACATTTGCTACCACAAAGTAGTGCAATATAGACAGTTTGCTTGCGTTGCGTGACTTGCGAGGAACAATTTGGTGTAGCTAATAAAATAAAAACACTGACATTAGCATAAATCTGTAGTACTTTGCATACGGCTGCTGCGATTTCAGCGTCGCCATCTTAACTGTCAATCCCGACTTCTGTGATAAGGTCAGATGTGATAGGGCTTTTCACCTTCACTTCGCCCAATCTTTCAATTCAACTTTTCATTCTTATATTGTGCTTCGATTATCATCTGATCCCCATAACCCGCGAAAAGCCGATTCACTAGAGCTCGTCCGCAATCACTTAACTTTTGCCACGCATGTATAGTATTTTTCACCTGGAGACACCGGGCTCACGGGCAACTCTTTCTTATTGCAGGCAACCCTTTCCTATTGACATAACACATTATCTTAGTTATTTTACTACTTTCATAGGAACCCCCTGTTCTAAAGGACAGATTAACAGCCGGACGGACGATATTAGTCTGTCAGTTAATCGTAACAGGTCACACACTAACAGTTCCGTTTAAGTTTTCGGACTGACGACAATTTTTAACTGAGAGTGTGTGACTGCTTGACAGATATCGGCCGGATAGTCCTTGGCCTTGAGGTCAAATAAACACACATTAGGAGGTAGTCAGCCGGCAGCCTATCTATCGTCAGTCGCGCGCCTTTAGTTTTACGAAAACTACCGACTTACAACTGCTAGTGTGGAGTCGCAGACGTCGCAGCAGGCCATTGCCGGGATTCAATAATCGCTTTAGTGTGTAGACGTTATTGGCCTAGGACGACAGGCAGTCCGATACGACCAGAGACTGCAGGCGGACTGTTAATGTGTGGGGCCCTTAACCGTCTATCTCGAAAGTTTTCATAATAGACATACACATAACTTATTTGGCCCAAACACATCATATGGCAATCATTTATGACTTCATCTCGCTCGCTCGCTAAAGGCGCCATTCAGTGAGCGAGCGAGATAACATTAGAAACGATTGCTATTATGAAAGCGTATGAGTTACGCAATAGACCCCTATATCCTTTGCTTATTTATTGGGAAAAAAAACATAAAATATATCTGCAGGGAAAAAGAAAATTAAGCCTCCCGCAACAAAACCTAACCCAAGCCTAAATTGTAAATTAAACAATATTTTATGCTTGTATACCCACCAAAATTTAAATAATCTTTTCACAAAGACCTAAATCCGGCTCAGTGTTGGGGTACATATTTATTCAACGGAAAGTTCCATATAAGCAATAAAACGGCAGTATAAATCTCACACTACATAAAGCTTTACAGGACTTAAAGTTCCACGGGGGACGGTAACGCGGCAGAACATTTTAGGTCGAACATTTAGAATAGCTGCTTTAATTTACGATTAATGCTTGGGATATGAAAGTGAAGCTCGGTCAAGATGGCCAAGTTAAAATAAACGGTCAACTAATTTACGATTAAAGCTTGCGATATTAACGAAAGCCCGTTAAAGATGGACGTATCTACAAAACTCTCCCTCTAATATCTCTGAGCCTTTTCAGTGGTAACGTATTTACAAAAATGCGACCTCCAACACAAAACTGCAAGACGTGGAGAATTAACTCCACTAATGTAAAGGAAGTTTAAATAAATGATGAACTAGTTGTCTCAGACTGCATGAATTGTACTTATCGTAACGATTTTTTTTCACCAACCGTCAAAGTCGTTCCGGCCGACTAGGTAACCGTAGTACCGTAACCAGTTGAGAAAGAAGAACCATTGTATAACCAGTTTCGAAGTTTACGACAAAAAGAAGGGACTGATCGAGCTAGACTAAAAGCACATTAGAATATAGACAGTTGAAGTTAGTGATGATCGAACGATCCCCAACACTAACCAATAGAATGGTAGATCTTAAACGGAAGGAACTCCGGACAGTAGTTGGTACAATTACAGGACACCTCCCCCTGACTCAACTACTGTTCACGACAGGAGCTCCAGACAGCCCTTTCGGCAGGAAATGCCTAGTAGACGAAGAAACAGCGGCCCACGTGGTCCTAAAGTGTGAGGGACTAAAGGGCCACATTGTAAAAGTCGCATTAGTTTAGTTTAGTTTAGTTTATTTATCTATAATTGAAAAAAAAATGTACATAATAATGCATTAATTGTAAATCAGTTCACAATGATATTTTCCACAACAACATAAATGAACACTATAAATGTATAAATATCAATTTCATCAAAAATATATGAAAATTAAATTAAGATACCTACATTAGAAACGGGATCCTTCCGATAGATCTGCGAAAGCCCGAGGAGACTGCTGGCCTTCTAAATCGAGATGGGCTGGTTAAATTAGCATGCCTTAACTACCTACAAAGGACGAAGTTTGAGTTCAATTGCGGAAAAAAAGCCCATTCACCTAATCATTAAGAGGAGCTAGACTAAGTACCATCGCGCGAAATTAAAAGAACATTACAAATCCAACCAGCCTCCCGGCCACTCGTTGGAGCCAATATCCAAATTCTCAAGTTTTATTATGACGCCATTCGATGACAATCGAACCGCGCATAAATCAATACTGACATCGCTCGACACTGAGGGATCGATCACAATTAATCGCCGCTTTATCACAATGGGTTTGAGGACAGATGTTTTTAATTACCGCAGAAAGGGTCCGATTCTGACAACCGCTCGGATGACACACACTGGAGTGCGTGATTAATGGACTGGGTGGACGGCATTTGATGGCATTGAGTGCCTCAAAGGTTACCAGCGATGACGCGAAATAAAAAAGATAAAATTTATTGAGTAAGAGTTTCAAAGGAAAAGGATAGGAAGGAAACACGCGTTGGTTGATTCTTCCGAATCGTTTATGCTACATTAATTATATCTGAGTTAAATAATTTGGATTATTTATAATAATTGATTGATTATCAACATTTAACTACGTATAGGGTTTCACGTCGTGGACACCTGAAAAAGTCATTAATTCCGTTAGTGAGGTGACATCACATATGATGATGGACTGCGCGAAAACATTTTGATAATACTCATGAGTACTCATGTATAGGTAACGTCTGGTGGTTCCATCGGGTGTACTAGTCCTAAGATATATCTAACGTCGACGACGCGCGTTGCGTTGGCGCATTAGAAATAATAAGGGCTTTTTGCACGGTTCAAGTCGATAAGTCATTTATTTAAAATTCAGTGGAAAGTAATTTAGTAAATAGAATCTAGTCTATTTGTTGGGCGTGGCCATGCGCTTTACTTGCAAAATACCGCGTGTAAACAGACTATTTAGTTGCTTAGTAGTCTGTTGATTTAGCGGTTCGTACGAGGTAAAGCACACTTACTAGTTAACACTAAAACCGTGTAAACGATTATTTACTAAAGTTTAACTTAAAATTAAGACAATTTAGTAACCAGTTAATAGTTATCACTATCAACTTGAAACATGTAAACAGCCCTTTAGGTACAATTTTGAAGTGACATTTGAACGCGCGTCGCCAACGCTTGTTAATCGGTAGACGTGTTATAATTTAAGTAAGATGAATTTTACTTTCGTTAATATTACGATTATGATGATAACATAAGTTGATGATGATTATGATGATGATATTTCGTCTAAATCCAGAAAGGATCTTTCTGGATTTAGACGAAATATAAGTATATATTATAATATAAGTAGATATTATTTAAAGAGTAATAAATCGTACCTACATACAATAAGCTATTTTTATATGTATTAGTGTATATATTTGGTATTTTAGATGTAGGTATTAGTGTATTTTTTTATTATAACTGTAAATAATTTATGTGTACCTTAATAAAATTCTACGTAATTGTATAATTAAAAAAAAAAATAAGCTACTTGATGTCAGTTACGACTGCTAACGTCAAGAAGCTCTGAATCGTTAACCTCAATTTCTGAAAATAATAAATTAAGGAAACAATTCCGTTCGGACCACTCCTTCAAATTAATTTATTGTAATTTCCATGAAAACAAATTCATTACAACGGAAACCAAGTGGATTGAACAGAATTAAATGTTTCAATTTGTGTCGCCATAATAAAATATTTGCTTATTTATAAATTTATTTTCAGGTTGTAAAGTATTCCTCCGGATATAATTAGGTTAGTGTAGTAATTTTAGCCGTCCAGTGGGACTTCAACATAGTTTACGATAATATCTGTAGTTCATCTTGATCTATTTTTTATTGCCTAGGATAATACACCGACAAACCGCCTACATGCTGGAAAGTGGTCAACATGTTCCAGGCCATGGGTGGTGGAACACTACGTTGCATTTCAAAGACTTCGGGTGGGAAATCATATCTCATCATCCACGTACCCGATACACGATACAACACGATACCCGATATAACCGACAGTTACCGCTTACCAGCAGGTAGGCTGTCTGCTTGTTTGTCACTGATTAGCATAAAAAGTAGGTACATAGTCTCGGTAAATAGGTACATAGGCTTCGAACCTGAATCGCATATTCGGCGACCTAACTATTCGGGCTCCGCGGCTTTGGAATCTGAAGACAATTACCACTCGGCCACAGTGGCTCCTTTCTTTTTACTTTGTTTTTTAAGATTGCTGTAATTTAGCAAAAGCCTTCTAATTTGCAGTATTTAGACAAGGATTCATAAATTGCACAGTTTTTTAACTATAAACGTTAAAGACCCAACTTGTTGTACCGTTCGATACAACCCTAACCCTAGCTTAATATAGCAAGACTCAGGGCCATGAAAACTGTAAGGCACCCGTTACACCATGCTCGTATGATTGATAGTACGCGTATACGTCAATATTTCTTATTTCATTGTTGGCCGGCAATTTTTCACCGAGGTTCGGCCGATTATGCCAGCCCCGGCTGTGATACGCCCTGACTGATACACCTAATAAATTCACGCTATTTTCCTTCGTCCGTATCTAATCTAGACACTGAATATTCTCGTTTACTGGTACGTAAATTGTGAGTACCTACTTAGTTATGCGGTGACTGCTTACCATCAGGCAGGCCGTAAGCTTGTTTGCCACCTTAGAGGTATAAAAAAAAAAGTTACTCCTCAAACATTTTCCGTGTAAAATTCTCAAAATCTGCCAGATTAGACAAATCGTATAAGTAAGGTAAGATAAGATATTTTTCAACGTTTTATTTACCATAGATGGTTACCAAAGTTAAACTGACATCATAATTTAAACAGTAGAGTGTAAACTTAACTTTTATAAACTTATTCCTTGAACCTGTCGCAATGTACAAAACAGATTTAAGCAAAATAACATATATTGTTACATTTATCGGGACACACACGCGATGACGCGCGCGCGGGATGTAATTACATTTATCGGATTCATTTGAACCTTCATTTACTAAATTATCAATGGCTTTGTCCGTTTAAATAACCATTTATTTTAGAAATTTGGGTATTCATTTAAACCGAGTCATATATACACAACCTTAACACAACCACTAATAGTCATTTATAACCACATTAATCCACTGAACAAAATACTAAGTCTAATGTTACCTCGTATACCTACCTACTGATACACACACATACCTTCCATATTAACGATATGCTATTTTCCCAGGTCTCACAGAAGAGTCAGAAAGTAAGCTACAGAATGCTAAATTGGCATGTATTGTAGTTTTACATATTAAGTCGAATCATATTTTCAGTATTTTCCTTAGACAATGAAGACTATTTTACTACGACACCAGATTGCGTTCAGTATCGTTTACAAGAATGCCAACAAGTAAAGAAAAAAGTTTGTAATTTTTCAAAAACAAGTTTACATTCTCGCCCTAGGGTATAAATTGTGTTATAAGTATAAATTGATATTTTAAACTCTTTCTGGTGTAATAGTCTTACATTGTATCACTCACTATACCAATGTAGATTTTTAGATATAATAAGTTCCTACTAATAGTTAGACACATCTAACCGAACCGTAGTAAAACACGCTGCAATCACAGACATTTCTTATTTTTAGATCATAGTTATTTACCTACACCTATATTTAGATACCTATACAATACCCAATAGTAGATAGTTTTAGAGCTCGTAGATTGTTTCTGACACCCATTTAAATACCATACTAAGTCCTCATTATTTACACTCATCATTATATAACTCTACATCAAATCTCCTAACCTAAAGGAATTTAGCATTGCTACTAGCAATGCTAAATTCCTTGTACTATATGTAATGATAGACGATTTTGGCATGAGTAGTTTCACTATTTGACAATATTTCAGTACCGCATCGCGTACAGTCATCGCATTACGAACACGGTATTTTTTAGGAAATTAAATGGAATTGCTAGATTATTATTTACTTACATAGAATATAATAAGTAATATTACTTCAGCCCAAGGGATTTTATTGCAGGACATGGTGAGTACTCATTCTCTAAAGTATTTAAATTTATGTGGAATACGCTTTTATCTTCAATAGTTTGCCCAATATCGGGTAATACGTACTATCAACAGGTGGTTTTATGTTCGCTGAATATATTAATCGAGTTATATAAATTTTGCAACCTATTGAAGTGATCTCAACTTTTGAGAGAGAGAAGTGCGGAGCATGTGATCTCAACTTTTGAGATCACATGCTCCGCACTGACACATCAAAAGATCTCTCAGTCCATTGAAATTTCACAAAGGGCCAATTTTTGCGAGCTCTCAAAGAGCAGTTACTAGAAATTGCCCGAATTCTGTCTGCGTAGACAAATTAAACTTGGGCAAATTTTATTGAACGACATTGTGTCCTAATGGTGGACCGTTTCCTTTGTGCTGATGACACAATCTGACTGGGCTTTATAGCCCAAACTGACGATCGAATTATATTTACTCGTACGAAGGTAGCCATCTAATCTGAAAAACCCTAAACGCTCATTGACTGCAATTTAATCTGTGACGATTCCATTATCATAGTCGATTTGTCTTGTGAGCACTTTTTTAAGCTATCCTATAACGTACGTTCAAGAAATGAGTCAAATAAAGTCAGCGATATTTATTTATGTATTTTAAATTTATTAATGTTAAGATAATTCTCGCGTGTAAACAATATAAGTATTAACTGCATTTGTTTGTTATTAATAGTGTAGAGTGGAGTGAAAGTTTAAGTGATACTTTTAAGTAAAATACATAATAATTTACTAGAAGATGCCACTTAAACAGGACCGGTAGACCGTTTCCTGTGTGCGGATGACACGATTTGACTGGGCTTTATAGCCCAAACTGACGATCGAATGATATTTACTCGTATGAAGGTGGCCGTCTCACCCAAAAAACCCGAAACGTTCATTGACTGTAATTCAATCTCTGAGGATCCGATTATCTTCGTCGATTTGTCTTGTGAGCACTTTTTAAGCTATCCTTTAACGTACGTTCAAGAAATAAGTCAATAAAAGTCAGCAGTATTTTATTTATTTATTGATTTTAAAGTTGGGAATATTAAGATAGTTCTCGCGTGCAAAGAATATGTTAACTATATTTGTTTGTTATTAATAAAGTGTAGTCGAGTCAAAGTGTAAGTGGCACTTTTCAATATTATGTCACTCAGTCCCACTTTACCTACAGGCTTTCTTTGTTTAAATTATTGTATGAGCACTAAAGAGTTTATGTATCTAAAAGTAGTAACTAAGTTAATGAGAATGAGAAAAAAACCTAAACGATGCAAATAAAACACAGTGCAAGAGCATTATTGTGCTGTTGTGGTATAAATTATAGAAATCCTGTAGAGATGTTAAGATTACTCGAACAAGCAAGCGCCTCTAAGAATGCCCTATAGAACAACGAAAATATGTTTTTCCTCTGTTTACACCAAGCGAATATGATAGAATGAGTATTCGCTCGCTTGGTCTAAATGCGCCGTTATGCTACAAGCATTCCCAAAATCATTATTTTATAACTGGCCAGTCAGGCACAGTCGCAGATAATGTGATATATTCCTTAGATTTCTTAGTATTACAAATGTTGAACCAATGCGGTTTATGAAGACAGATGGAAGATCCACAACATAAGGATGTAACGTCCGCTCACGTCACTTTTTCCGATGGCGAAAAGTGGATGTAAAAGAAGAATATTCTGTAAAAAATTGGAAGTTAGCCCTCGCGCATTTATTCTAAAGTGGTTCGTCACAGGGAGAACCTCAAAGTTCAACAATATACGAAACACTTAATACTTTATTTCTCTCCAAAATTTGTTTTTTTTTTGTAGTTGACGGCACCTGCGCGCGAACTGCTCCGCCAACTTTAGTTCAACTATGTTGGGTATATGGAGGGACCAAAAATTTCGAGTCGCTGGGATAGTTTTGAAAATATAAAATTAGCGATTTTTTACACATAGGCTTTCTAAGACCCCACGCGACTACCCGAGGGTTAATAAATTCGAAACAATGTTATTCTAAAACAATACAAGTAATTATATTACAATGTACCGCATCCCAGATTAAAAGAGAAACACGATTCTGTAGTTAATTGCGATGTTAAAAAGAGGTAGGCAGCAACATTGCTCGCCGCAAATAAAGGACGTTAAAAACGCGTACGTAGATATTTCTTTTCCAAGAATATTTCAACCGTCTCTGAACTTTGTTATTTGTGAAAATACGAAATTATACTTTCTCGACAATTTCCCTTTGCGCTGTATAGAACAGGAATATTACCAGGGAGCTTTTATCTTCGTTCTGAAGGTCCGGGCTGAGGCGTTGGCGGACATTTTCATACCAACAGTTTATTAACCAAATTCCCTTTATTCGCAGCCTCTAACAAAAGTGGAGAAATTCCTTGGGAACTTAATAAAATGTTACAGTTTCCACAGTACTCCCTTCTGGACTAAGCCCCCGAGATGAAGTTCACCCAAGAAGTTGTTTCGCTTAGACGTTTGGATGTAAGTAAATTGTCAACTTGTACGGACTGGGGAACTAACTAATTAGTACAACGTTTTCTAAATTATTCAGGCTACAAATTGCTTACAATGTTGCGAGTTCCGTTGTTTGTTCAGCTTTGTGTTCGATATAAAAAGTGGAATTCGATTAAAGTGGAAGCTAAAAATTATAATTCACAATTGTCGACTGTTTACTTTACATCTGCCTAAATTGTGTCTGAGGTCGAAGTAAAGTCACGAAATTGGAGGCAAATTATTCACAAAGATTTGGCGAGTCACCGAAGTTATCAGCTTAAAAAATTAAAACTGTCGCGTATAACTGTGTTAAACAGTGAAAAGTTGAGCCCATAAATTTTAATATTGCTGCCTGACTCAGTGGGTCGGGCAAAACTCTTTCCTTATAAGGCCGAGACAAAGCCCAGCGGTCTGAATAGTTTAAAAGAAAATTTTCTCTCCATAATATCCCATCCTCTCTTAAAATACGGATGAATGCTTCTTTGCGTTCTGTTCTCTATTTAACGGCTGCATTTGTAAATGCGTGAGGCGTGAGCTTTATGTGTGTGTGTGTGTGCACATACTTATAAATACGATTTCTTACTTCACTAATCTCTGGAAATACCAATCGAATTCAAAAATTATTTAATTGACAAATTAGTCAATTGATTGGCTATTACTTATGTGAAAGTTTCGAAGAGAAGCTCATGTCATGTCACAAGAAAATGTATTAAACGTTATATAAATGTTTGTAATACCTATACATACATTAAGATCTGCAAAGCGGCCGCCGGGATTGGTTTTAAAAAAAGATTTATTCTATTGTTACGCATCGAGGTTTAATGTCACTATATTTTCAGGCATAAGACCAGCATGAGGCACATAAGCTTAATCGCCATAGTTATATGAAACTGCAGTTCTTTACACTTGCGATTAAATAAATTAATAAATTGCTTAGATAGTTGTAATAATATACAAAATGGCCTGGGAAATGATCCATATGGACATACATTTTTCGTTATGGAGTTATAATTTTTTATTTTTTTATTTAACAGTTTATTGTGCACAGGAAATACATAACGAATAACAGGCCAAGTAATAAATGGCACAACAGGCGCTGCTTTTTAATTATTATTTGAGAAGTTTCGACAGAATCGACTTAATTAATTTAATAAATTTTGTGGAAGGTTTTTTTAGGGCTTTTTGTTTAAATTTATTAAATGTAGGTACATAATAATGCATAGAATATTCAGCTATCTAAAGTAATAAAGTGGTCTGAAAGTGAATGGCCATTATTCGTGTAAATCAGTGAAAACTTGCCAACAGCGGACTTTAACCTGTTTTTTCATTGTTAAGGCATTTCCTATAATAGTATAGTTTGGGTAATGCCTCTAAGATTACAAAAAATCGCCTGAGATTCCTCTCGCTAAGATTACAAAAAATGATTTGGCTGTCCTTACTTTTTTGGACGTCTCTGCCCTAGCCGCCCTGTATAAAAACAACGTTTTTCCTTATCAATGTCTACTTTTAGCACTTGGCTAGGTAAAATAGATTTCAACTCCTTTTCTTGATAGGCAATCTGGCGACACATTTACTAAAATAACTTTTCGTCCCAGAGCCAATCTTAAATGGACTGAGTTATTTCGCGTAGCTGTCTAGTCCAACCGCAAATCTTCTTTTAGTAAATAACTTCTAATTTTTCGTTACCTCGTCGTCTCGCAGTAAAGAGGTATAATTAAAGTTTTAATGAGATACCAAGGGAGACCAGACAGCTTATTTAGCTGGGGGGTAACAAAATCTGCTGCCTTGTACATGTTATGGTATTACAGGCATTATAATATTCAGTTGAACAAGTTAAACAACTTCTTAACGTAACTTTTAAGTACCTGCTTGGGTGAGAACTATTTGGTGTTGTTTCCTGTGACTTATCTGCAGCCATAGGATAAATAATTAATAGTAAATTGGTTAAAATAACTCTGCCATCTCCGACTTCCCCTGGCACGTGTGAAGATTATTGCAATATCTTCCAATAATTTGAAAGAGGCACAAGTCCAATACTGATGATATGATCTGATATTCAAGAAACTCTAAGTACATATGCCCCTTTTCTACCTAACCCAACACCCTGACACACGCGTTCGAACATTACTTTCAAACTTCGAATTTCGTTTTAAGACGATCTTTTTCCAGCATCCCATTTATTAGCATTCAGAAACGGAATCATTTATGATTAAAAGAGTTGAACTTCGCGGGTCGAGTTCGCACAATCGGAAGTGCGGCCCAACTTTGTGCATCCATCTTCAGCATGAACTTCCACTCGGCGTGATTGTGAACTAATGATCCCGAGCCTTCCATTTTACGAAAGTTCTTTATTGATGTCAATTTAAAACTGTTCAACACTATCTTTTGCACGCGACTTTGTTCGCGTAAAAGTCTCTCAGTGTTCATTATCCCTTACAAGTTTTCGCGTTTATAAATATTGTATGTACACTAGTGGACTCGGCGCGACTACGTTCGCGTAGACCTGCTTTAAACATACCTATCCCATGTTTCCTTACTTATAAACATTCCTTTTGAATCACTCTCTCTATTGTTTAAAACCGCATTAAAATCTGTTTTAGTAGTTTAAGAGATCTAAGTATACATAGATATATAGGGACAGATGGCTGGAAGCGACTTTGTTATATACCATGTATTGTTTGTTAGGTTCAGAAATTAGAAGACTTATGATTTACAACTTGCAGTATAATTTATTTGATAAATGATTTATTATACAATTTTTTGGTGCGGTCTTATTGACACCTTAACCAGGAGTGCGGTCCTTCCCCGTATCTCTCCTGTCGCGTAGCACTAGAATAACTACGACGTAGGGCTGACGTCACAGCATAGCTGATGACGTCATAACGTAGTGCCACACAAGGCTCTATCTCTATTTCTTCTTATAGTTAGTATATATAAATATATATATAAAGGTTGTAAAAGCATATCGTTACTTTTAGCTTCGTATTTACTCACACTCGTGCGACAGAGACGACAAAGCGGGTGAAAACC
This sequence comes from Blastobasis adustella, assembly GCA_907269095.1. Taxonomy (NCBI): domain Eukaryota; kingdom Metazoa; phylum Arthropoda; class Insecta; order Lepidoptera; family Blastobasidae; genus Blastobasis; species Blastobasis adustella. The sequence goes on from OU026130.1 coordinate 12,932,424, forward strand.
GCGGGAGAACCCTAGTATGAAATAAGACGAAACTTTTTTTCAAGTCGATTGATAGGAGATTAGGTCAATACTGCTTGACATCTGACGGCTTTGGCATTAAGATTTGGAAAGATCGGCTTGGAAGCCGGCGAAAAGGGAAGAATCCAATTGCGAAGGCTAACCCATTTGTTTACAGGACAAGAAGATCATTCCAAAGAATCATTATAGATATGCTCGTTTGGAGCCCGTACCTACTTTCTAAAAGATATAAAGTGTTCAAAGAAAACCTACTAAAATACGCATACTACGCGTATCTATTCTGGAAGAAAGACGGCTGTGTAGTGACGTCATTGAAACGTACAATACAATCTCCGTCATATTCACGAAATGATTGTCCCAAAAAGGGCTGCAAGTCGCACAGAGGTCATCAAATGCAATTAGAGCGCGCACCATCCAACGCCAATACTACACATCACTTCTTCACTAATAGAGTGGTATCAAACTGAAACAGGTTACCACAAAATTAGGCTGTCACAATGACAGCCGTATCAGTGAATTCCTCCAAGAACAAATTGGATGATTGGTTAAAGTCAAACAAACTGTCTCTACTTGTATTGAAATTATCCATATGACATATCTTTCAACGCTGTGTGATTTACCAGCAACAACGCTGCTAAATAAACAAATATATAATTAGCTATATAACCACCGCTAATAAAATAAAAAGTTAATTGGGATAGTTTATTAAATATTAATTGTTGATTAAATGAACAACAAATTACATTACATTCCTATCCGTACTATGAATAACTATTGTTACCAGAATGAAATTTCAATATTGGATTCCACGAAATCAGATCCAATAGCCAAATTCCATGCGGGCTATTCAAATAATCTCGCGAATTATTATTGCATTGTACATTATTTCATACCTATATAGAATTTGGTATTTCAGAAATGTGATCCAAATTTAATCTTCATTTCACAAAGGTAATTCTGGTAATGAGCGTCATCAAGGCTGAAGATGTTGAATGATGAGCAGTGTAGGTACTACAGGAAACACTGCAGCTCATTTCCTGGTATAGTATTTAGAGATCTCAGATAATATCTTGTGAGTTTCGGGTACCTATTGATTAGAAACTGAACCACTGATTTTCTCTTTTATTTTACACGTTACGGCCGCTACTCCATCCTACAATTATCATGTTTACACGGGCTTCGCACCGGCAACCAATAGACACACTAAAAAGTTAGGAAATTATAAGAATGAGTTACAAATACTCAGCAGTGCCAGAAGTAGCTTAAAAGCTTTCTTGTAAGCAATATAGCTGTTATTGAAAGCGACTGACTGTATAGTCAGAAGGCTGAGCCGCTCCGCTAATGCATTCACTTTGCGATAAATTCCCTTTTTCCCATTTTTAAAAACGGAGAACGTTTCTGTTGCACCGCTTAAAGGCGAACACAGACAAGCTGCAATAGCAAATATTGTGGATTTTAATATATTTCATACAGTAAAACAAATTTTAGTAAAAAGAAGCGCACTGTGCGCTCATTGTTAATTTTTTAATATAAAATATGGCAGTTCGATGATATCCGATGGTATTATTTTATTTGGCTGATCTTTATTTAAATATGGAGGTGGTGTAAAATACTATAGTTTCGTACTAAATATGATCGCAAACACATACCTAAAACGGTTTTGTTTAGGTGATGTAGTCTCCATTTCCAGGTGGGAAAAGTATCTCCGACCGTCACACCACAAAGAATCTACCACCCACATCTAAACCAATTTTGTTCCTAGATATGTGACATACAGTTCCGTTTCTATAAGCTAATATAACACATTTAACAAGGTTGACCAAGGTCTTCCGCTGGGGACTCGGAGACTGGTTGAATAGTTTAGGGCCTTTGTGACGGTATTTTTTTAACATTTTAGATATCACCCATTCAAATAATTAAGATTTAGAGAGGCTCAACACCGGTTTAATCAAAGCTATTGAAGACGATAATGATGATGACAAGCACATAACTACAACCGATATAAAATATACTACATACAAAGTACTCTTTACACGACTGAAGTCAGTCGTTCCGGGCGCAGCAACTCTAGATTACTAATTCGTCTACGCCGAGCCCTAGGCCTTACACACCACCCATGTATTATTCAACAGTACGCGAGAGCTCGCAAGCCGACAAGTCTGGAGCGGCAATCCCCCCGGAGCATGTTCAGGGCTCGCAACAACGTGTAACTAAACTTAGCGTGGTCTGGGACCGATATTTTTCTATTAGAGCGCCCAGAGCGGTAAAGAGTGGATGAACTAGAGGGACAAGTCAATTAATTTCTATGTGACGGTTCATTCGGATAGACGCTTTGCTGCTTGAGACCTTTTAATCTGGATAAGGCTTCTAGGTATACAATATGTACACACTATGTGTACCTAGATTGCACAAAATACACACAGTGGACAAGAACCATTAGAATTCATCGTAAGTAAAAGTAAGTAAAAACTCTTTATTGCACACACAAAAGTAAGAGATACATAAAAAGTAAAATATAAAAAATGTATATGTCGTATCGACATTTTTAAAAACCAACGCCTCGTGGCAACGTGCTTAGAGACCGATACAGCGCACGCCGATGCCGGATGGGTGACCGTTTCGTACTTTGAGGCTAATGCGACGAGCTCGCCAGTCGTTGGGTGAGCCTTTTAATTTGGCGAAGCAAGGTGGACAACAGTTTCCGCTGGTGACCCTGGTACTGGTTGAGCAGTCTCGGGAGCTGATTGGCATCAAGTACTAGGTACCTATATTGAATTTCGGGATAAATTTATATCAGGAATATTATGGATACTAAGATCCCATAATATTTGGCTAGTATAACCGTCTATCGTTGCCACGTGTCATGTGCAAAAACTAGGTGCTCATAAACAACGGAACCTACTTAAAATATTTCATTAATTCAGTTAACGAGACGGAAACGAGGACGCAAGAGAAACGCTCCAAGTTGAAACAGTTACAAGGTTACAATTTTAGAAGAAGCAATTCTCAGAGTTTTGTTTTCTTAATTAAAACAGGACAGCGGTAGACCGCCACCTCTCGTTAGGAGTCTAGGAATCTGGGGAAGCGTTCAGAAACCAGAAGTTAATACACTGGGACCTACATAATACGTGGCCCACAGCAGACAGGTACGTAGCCAGTGAAGGGGAGGTTATTAAATTATAAGTTTATCTATTGTTACATAGAGCAGTTATTAGTCTGTTGGAGGGACTAATGCTACTGTTTAATTCAAAATGCCTGTTTTAAGGAATTAGCTTTCGCAAGAGAAATTTCGATAAAATACCTTTTATTGCAAATCTTTCAGCTCTCCATATAAATATGTTTTTGAATTGGGTCTTAAGCTCCAGAGATACCCTCCGCCCTTAAAAGATATATATATCAGCCTTACGACTATTTTATTTGTTTGATATTAAACTTTATGACACAAAGTTGTTATGAAAATATAATCGTAGAAATAAGGGTAAGTCATCGCAAAAAAATTAATTGTATCGAATTTTTTTTTATTACTATTTTGGTTAATAGTGTGCCCAAAGCGAATAAACCTTCAACCTACTCCTTTAAAAATATCCTCCTAGCATATAACGTTAAATCCAACTTAGTACGGCACCGATCTCCAAGTTCCACCGCAGAAGATAAGGCTTAACCATTTGCTCTGTTTGTTCTCAACAAGATATTAAATAATGTTCGCTCGCAAAGAAACGAGCGCTGTCTGCGCTACCTCTAAATGGGATTCGCTTCCTTTTGTTTCGAAACAGGAAGTTTTAAACATGGTTTTAACAGCTCGTTCGATTTACTCACGATGTTTTATGTTTTTGGTGTGTAAAATAGTCATAGAGCTTTTTATATCCGTTTAGCGAGTAGATGGGAGCTGGAGTAACGATTTGACAAAGGTTGCAGGCCGAACAATGCCGAGGACAGAGCGTATTGCTGCTCCTTAGGCGAGTAATGTCTGTGAATATCTTCTCGTATTGAATTCTGCACGAATATACCGTCACGTGCTGCCGAGACTGTTCTTAATTAGCATTGTCAAGCGTCAGGAGTCCGCCTGGGTGAGTCCACCGCCTTATCTATTTCTGCAGCTAAGCATCAATACTCAGAAGTCGTGGCTCCAATCAAGGCCAATAAGAATAACTACGAAACGCCAATCAATGTACGAAGCTACTATAACTAGTACTTTGTGCTTATCGCATTGCCACCGGTCGCACACACCAATTTGTCACCGAAAATGAACGAGTGAATAAATCACGCTATAATTCGAAGCGAAGATTGCGCTCAATCGTCGACAGGGAGGGAAATGAATGAATGACAAAATGGTCCCTGCTGAAAAGGTGTTAACTAAAAATTGGGGCCTTTGTGATTTTAGTTCGGCTTCATTTTTCAATATTCGTAAACTTTGACAATATATGGTAACCTTTGTTGTAATCACAGTTTTAGAGGTCATCTATTTAGATTTTTAGATTAGAAACTTTCAATTTATTACTACAAAACACTTTTTAAGATTTGAGCCCGCGGGAAAATATTTAGTATCCAAATAGTTGTGGAATTAGAAACGTTCTAGCCAATGGTATATTAGAGGTCTCGTCAGAGGCGGGCAACGCAATAGTAACTCCCCTGGTGTTTAGGTGTTTAGATAACAGGTGGGCCGCTTTCCTGTTTGTCTGCCGTTTAACATAAAAAAAAAGAAAAATTATGTCAACCAAAAAATACCTAAAATATTAAAGCATACCTATAAAGCGATTTCGTGCGGGCCAGAATTGGAATCATATTTTGGAGGTAAAAAATCAACTATGTAAACATAAACAAAGAATTTCCATTTGCATTCGTTCACGTTCACTGCCAATGTATTTCAATTCGCCGTTTTCACCGTCAAAGGTATCCATTTGGCTATAAATAGTCCGGGAGCTGCTACGCCCACTGCATGAAAATCGCAATAAAAAGGCGGAGCATGCATGGCGCTTGCGACAGTTCGGTGCATCCGCTGCCTGACTATGTAGCCTGCAGATGTGAGGTCTCCCATCATTATTTCATACAACAAAATATGTCATGTTTCCTGCAACCGCATACCATACCGACAGATACCGCTTACCATCAGGTGGTCTGCTCGTTTGATACTGCGTAGCATAAAAGAAACCAGTCACTGGAGTTCTAGCGTAATTGTGGTTGTATTATACAGCTTGGCAAGAAAGTCGTGAAAAGTTTGAGGGCGCCATTTGACTGCTAAAGTACTCAGTTTGACACAAACAAAATATATCAGCTTCCTATAAGTATGGGTAGGGTTGGGAGTGCCACAAGCTACAATCCTGACAGGTATCTCTAGAACGAGAGAGGTGAATCTCATACTATGGGAATTTTCACAGAACATCCAACTTAGCCCTGTTCTTCCGAAGGCGATTTGCTAAAAAGAGTTCCCTGTTTTCATAGTGGAATGATCAGCGGATGGTTATGACACAGATTGAACTGATCGCGAAAGCGCATAGACGATGGCCACCTTTTGCATTCGAATAAATCGGATTCATCGCACTCGGTGATATTGGACAGATTCCCAGAACGACAGATTGTGAGGCAGTCAGTTGTCAGTCATATGTACGAAAAAATAGGTACTTAGCTTAATGTGAGAATTTCTTCCGAAAGGTCTATATGTAGGTAATACATGCATATTATTATAGAGTAATCTCGCGAAAACCCGTGCGAAGCCGTAAAAACGTCGTTAGTAAAAAATAAAATGAAAGCGGGGCCTCTAGCTAATATTTCTGCGAGCGAACAGACTGCAAACTGTAAATTTATCCAGCGGTGCACGTTTCAGTGAGAGGATTTGTTTATTGGCACGGATACTTACTAAGGCTTACTGGCTAACGAGCTTCGGTGGCCGAGTGGTTAAGGTATCCGACTCGTAAGCGAGAGCTACCGGGTTTGAATCCCACTGCGGCCATATGCCGGTATATACCAATAGATCATGGTCAAAGCGGACCCCGCGGTCGTGAGAGCACAACCGGGACCTTAACGACAAATGTTTTTTTTTACTTACTAAGCTTACGTTTTTAGTATATTTTTTACATTAGACTAGACAAGCATTGGAACTTCATCTCACCTGACGGCAAGTGCTGCCGAGGATGGAACATTACTCTAACCTGACCTATTCACTCTGAAAGATATTAACTACTTTCACGTTGTTTATGCCTGTCAGAAGAAACTTAGAAATAAGTAGTGCCTTTTGTGTCATGTATATTTGTTACCAGTTTTATGTGCAATAAACAATTAAATAAATAAATAAATATGGAAATTACTATATCCAACGATACGTTAAGCACAGATACATAAATAAATAAGTATTCACATTGGGGGTGCTATGGCACCGCAAGTAACCAAATCCAAACAATTCACACAACAAACAATTCGACGAAACAGACGGAACGAATTTAAATGGGTATGAAACAATTTCACATTGACACTAGTAAGTAACCGAACCAAAAATAAAAGTTTTCGGACAAGGATGGCGTCAAAACGACTTTCGAATTTTACCTAAAATGACTAGCTATAGCAAAACAATAATGCTCTATTTGATTTATTTTTGTGTTTGGTTACCTACGCTAACAGAAATAATACCTACCCAAAGAGAAAGACAGATATAGGTCACCTTTAAAAAAATTACAAATGAAAATGATTATTTGTTTTGCTTAGGTAATAATACTTATTGGAAATGCATTTGTATGAAACATCTAGCTAATATTTCCGCACTTTATTCTTCAGTCGAATTTTAAAAATCCTAATAAACATCTAAACTTCACGATCTCAACTAGTTCAAGCGGAACCGTTTAGGAAGTTCCCGCTTAGCTCAGCGAATACCAAGTTTTTACCCCAAACTAACTGCTAACGACCACAGCGATCAACACCTTCTTGGGATAGTAGTAGTTTTCAATTCCAACTTTTCCTTACTGACTCATTGGATGGTAGAACTAGGCCCGTTGGGAGTTCAATTCTCGATTACATCCTACCTGAAGAGGTTTTTCCTGGAGAGTACGATATGGAGTTCTTCAAGAAAAGAGTGAAAAGGTTTTTATGGGGTCTGCGATGCGTAGGTGATGCCCCTGGTATTGCAAACGTCCATAGGCTGCAGTGACTGCTTATCATAAGGCAGACCGTAAGCTTGTTTGCCACCTAAGTGGTATAATAAATATCAGGCGTAAGGTCTCAAACTATTGGCTAGAAATATATTAGACAAGCGTCAACAATCAAAAAATTTCGAAAATAAATATATAAGCATAATAATTAACTAATGAACGGCGACACTATGTCGGACCAAACTGGGTCAATCTCAGTGCTACGCTTCATACTACAGTCAATCATAGCATCGTTTAGCACTATTATATTCTTTTGTACTTCATATGACGTACCTACATTGTATATTTTTATGCTACTCAGTAACAACGTGTAGACGAGTAGACAGCCCATCTGATAATAAGTAACTAGCGCCCATAACATCTACAATTCATACATTTAGGTTGCAGGTATAAAAAATACAGAACGTTGTCACTCCGATGAAAATTAATACTTTTTTTTTTATTTTACATATTTAGGTTTTATATTTTTCAATTCTCAAAGACAAAAATTCAAATTATTTTACATCATCCGTCGGGCCTTTACCACTGCTGGTTCTCCTGCCATCCTGGAGCCAAATGGACTGGCGAGAGACGACGGAAAAAGGCCTGACGGTATGACACTCGTCCCTTGGAATATGGGTCGGTCTTTGGTTTGGGACGCTACCTGCGTCGATACCCTTGCACCGTCACATATTCCATCCACGAGTGTCAATGCCGGTTCCGCTGCCGCTTCGGCAGAAAATTTCATACGGCGCAAATATGCTGGCCTCAGCGGAGATCATCTATTTTCGCCGTTTGGCGTAGAAACTTGGGCCGTGGGGTCCAGGCGCTCATACTCTCTTCAAAGAGTTGTCTAAGCGCCTGGTTAACGCTTCGCACGACCAAAAGGCTGGTCAATTCCTTGGCCAAAGGATCAGCCTCGCGATACAGCGAGGCAATGCGGCCAGTCTTTTGGTGGCTATTCCTTTAACAAGGGACTTGGGGCAAGTTTTTTATTTGTAAATATTATTTTATAATTTAGTATTAGCATTATTTAAATCATGTGTTATTACTCCGATGAAATGCCTTAGTTCTGTAATTTCGTTGGCTACCTTATCCTTCAAACCAGAACACAACAATGCAATCAGACGACAGAAATCGAATATTCGGTGGTACTCACTCTGGCGAACTCCTTAGGTTTGATACAGTTCTACCACTGATAAAATACTACATTGAAATCAAATGATACTTATTCCGATTGCTAATACACGATGCAGTTGCCAATGAGTACGAAAGGATATCCTTGCAAGCCATCCTAAATACAAGATGACCCTAAGGTATGGTTAAGGAAGCGGGAGACCATAGGATGCGGACAGTTCAAGACCGACCCTTTTGGGGAGGTCTTTGTTCAGTATTAGACAATGAATCCACAATTTAATGTACTATATCGCAATAAGATTTATTATTGCCGAGAACAATAAGGCGGAAGTAATAAGATTTATCTTTAAAGAGAAAACTCGTTTGCTGGATTCCAGATGTTTTAATGGCTTTTAGGGATATCGTTTTAATGGCTTTTCACACAAAAATAAATTCTAAAAACCAGTTCAATATATTGACACAAATATTCGTGTTATGAATGTGCATAAAAATAAAAACAAAATTCTGTTATCTGTTTGTCAACGCAAACATCGATCAATAGATATATTTTAAGCACAGATTATTTAATTAATATATTTTCTTCAAATTTTTTATTATTTTTAAAAGCGATAACTGTTGCCCATAAGCCCATGGCGTCTACTATTCATATATTTCACACAGTTCACTTAAAAATTCAGCGCAGGTATATTGTCACTGTGGCTCAACTCAATTCAAACACCAAAAATAATTATGGAAAGAGAATTATCAAGTGTCAATAACTAAGAGAAAACGAAGGGATGTAAACAAGCCTATCTAGGTGATGTACACAAGTACAGTCATTAAAAAAATTAAACCCTCATGATAATTCACGCGGTGAACTATGGAGTACAGGGTCAGCTAATTATTATAAATTTTTATTTAATGAGTTGTATGACCGTACCTAAACCGACTATAACAGGCACAAAATGTCAATGTCAAAGTCATGCACGCGCTGGTGTGTCTTTCGTAAACTTTATCAAAGGCCTATAATCTCAAATATAATTGGGCCCTAACTAACCTAGAAAGCGCAGCCTGTCGCCGCCACTCGGCTGATAAATGCCAGTGTCCGGTGAAATCACTGAACTCATTTACTTAATTGCTTCAGCTGGTTAACTTAGCTATTCAGCAAGTTCCTAAGAGCAAGTTTGCCGAGTACTCTCGCGTCAGGTGGAGTGATTATTATTTTATTAGTCTGGTAGAACACTTCTGAGTAAATATTAATTTCAATTTCGTATGTTTGTTGAGGTTGAATGCCAGAGTCATGTCGCAAATTCTGGAGGTAACATAAACATACGATTCTGTGCTTTGTTCTATTTTCCAATGAAGACGCGGAAACGCTACTAGCGTTTCAGCGTTGTTGAAGACTCATCCTCTTCCAAAATCTTCTTATTTACAAAACATTTTAATCCTTATCTATAAATATCCTAACAAAAATTTAGAATTTTCGTCCCGTGACAAAATGGGCTACTCGTGACCCAATGTACCCACATGATAAGTAACCCGGAGAGTAATTTTTAAATGTCTAATTAATAATAAACGACGTATTACAATGAATTTTTTGATGTTATAAGTAGGTCCTACTTATAGGTATTCTGTGGGATTGTAGCAACATCTATCGCTCTAACCCAGCAATATATTACGAGTACCTACATCAACACAAGGTTGGCAAGCATCCGCACATAGATAGCGCTGACCGTCATACATCGAGCTGTGCTACATCGTGCTACATCGAAATATGCCAACTACTTCCGACGATCAACTGTGGGAAGGTGGGTAAACACCCTTTTCCACCTTCTCAACATCTTCGCTTGCCAACATTGGCGGCTACCAATATCCTTTCCGCCAAAGGACATAAAACCGAAACAATAATCAAAATAACTCAAGATAAGACAGTGCTGAGACAACCATTCAACCTTATACTCGAAACACATGTCCCATTCTGAACAAACACGTCTCAAAACGAACATGAAGCAATTTGTTGACTACAAATATCACGGCTCCCGGCTGCAATGGCTGGCTGTGGGCGTCGCCGTGCAAATTGTTGAAATTAATGCGATATTAAAGTTAATATTTCAGTGTCTGCTGACATCCGGAATTGGCGTTCATCGCGGTTTATTACGCGAGTTGGGAAGGCGAAACAATTTTCTGGATTACCGACCGCGGTTACCTCGCTTTAATTTGGATTAGCGCGGGAGCGGAGGCGGGACGAACAAGCACCGTAATTACTGCGCCTAACTCTGTGATAACACTGTTAGTTTGTTTTATAGCGATGCGAGTCTCTTACTTACTTCCAGTAGGCTGGATTATTAGAATTTCTTCAGCTGTACCGTAGGTATACAATCGACAATCATGCTTCTTTAGTGGTTAACTCAAAACGCTAGCCAAAAACTTGATACAGTCCAATTTCTTAATTGTAAATGCGTGCAAATTCTTGTCTAGGAAATAAGTACCTTGGTTTTTATTAGGTAAATTGGTAGAGAGTATCAGATGCAAGACACGACGACTTTTTTACGGAAATAAGCAATTTCTTCGATACGTCCATAGTAGAGTTTCAAGACTACCAAAAAATGTTTTTTCATACTTACAAGATACCAAACAATTACGCGATATCGTATCCCCAGCCGCCGAATCCACGGCCAGATCGTGTTTGTGTATGGTATCTATATCTAACCGTCAGTGGTTACCACGATCGCTTTAATTTGGATTTGTGCGGGCTTGCCGTAGAGACGAGTGAAACGAGCACTGCAATTACTGCACCTAACTCTATGATAATATTATACTTAGTTTGGTAAACAGCGACGCGAGTCACTTTCTACGGCATATGGTACCTAAATGTTAATAAAATTTCATCGTCAGCCACCCACAGCTTGACATAGGCCTTCCCCATAGCACTGACGCCACTCAGATCGGTCAGAAGATTTGTGCAACCTGACACTACCTGTCTGACTAGTGCAAAAATATGTTTAATCCTGTAATTTAGTTTTAATACAAAATCCCCAATTCTTTTTCTACTTCTTTTGTAAAAAGAATATCATTCAACCATCTCTACATGCCTTTTCGATAGAATAATTTATGTTAACAGTCACAAGTAATCTATCCATAGTAATCTATCCATAGCAATCGGAATCAATGGCTTAACAGCCTTCCGAAGTATTAGGCCTTAATCCACTCTTCTTGTCCAGTTCCATATCAGATACGCTCCGGTTTTACTGTAGACACTTAAGCTTCTTCATTATGCTTCACTTTCAAATGCCAAAGGGATGACTGCGATTGTTTTACATTTAGGAACAAAATGTACCTACTTATTCTGTTTATGTTTAGGTACCTACTCCATTTTCACTGGTACTAAATGTTAATTTTGTGAATTTAATATGTCTCTAATAGCTAGTGTTGTACGTGTAAATAACTCGAGTCCGAGAATCTATAGACGATATACACGACTCGATTCATAATGATAGAGACTAAACTTGAATTCTAGAGCTCGTGTATAGGCTCTATTTTTGAATCTCTTGCCTTGATTCGAACGGTTTTTAATTTTGATTTTCGGCATGCAAAATTCGATATTTTGATTCATGATGTTAAGTTCCTTAAGTTTGAACCGTACTTCTTCGGTGCTTTCGGTGTTGCCTGATTTAAAAAATATTTAATTTTTTATGCCGAAAATCAAAATTGAAAACCATTCGAATCTAGGCGAGTGATTCAAAAATAGAACCCCGTGTAACGAGTCTCGCTCGAGTCTACTGAGCGGTGATGTGGTATGGTGTGTAAAACTGTATGTACTATAAATTTGTGTGGTGTCTTACAACTATCATGAGCTATCTTATAGACTTTCGGTACTCGAGAGTCTGAGTACTTTTATAGTCGCTTCGAGTCAAGTTTTCGAACTCGATTTTGAACAAAATAAGATTTCTTTTTAGACTCGAGTCCGTGCTCTTATGAATCGCGCTCGACTCTGCTCTAGACTTTAAGTCACTGAGCCCTGCAAAATGTATTTATTTATTTATGGAATATCCAACAACAGTTTTATCCTAAGCCTTAATTACATACATTGTTACAATTTAGAAGCCATTAACAGGATAACACAATTACAGTAATTTGGTTAACAAACTAATGTAGGAAAGTAGCAAATAACACAGTAAAGTTGAATCTGCCTAATACATCTTATACTATTAGGGAGGTTCGTAAAAAAGGTATATTTGTATTGCTATAATGAAATTCACAATGTCATTGTTCATCTTGTCTCGTTCTGAGTGCCCTATTTAGAGCATCTCTTAAGACTGGTTTGGAGAGAGCAAAGATATCAATGTTGGCGAAAATTTGGTTGTGCTGTCTAGCAACACGAAAGAAATACTCGTTTTGTCCGTAGTTAGTTCGGCTGGGAGTCTCACATAACAGCCTGTAGGTGGAAGGACGCAAGCGACGACGTTGTGGCCCACATATAGCAACAAGAGACGTTAAGAGAGGGCAGTTAAGATTGGCATGAATAATGTCATGCAGAAACATATTGTCCAACAGGATTCTCCTATCCTCAAGGCTAAGGAGACAATAATATTTGCAAGCATTCTCATAAGAGTCAAATCTATTTTTAGTTTTTGGATTTCGGTATTTTACAAAAAGGTTTTGAATATTTTATATTTTCTGTTTATAAATACTATATCTAGGGTTCCAAAGGATGCTGGGTAAATTCCAAAATACTCCTAACATAAGCATAGTATACGATTTTAAGGCACGAGCGGTTTACAAGTTCTCATTATAAAACCTAAGTTTTTATATGCTCTGCCAGTTATTTTATCTACATGCTTATCAAATAATAGCTTACTGTCAAGAGTCAAACCCAAATCCCGAACTTCTTGTACTCGTTCTATTGTGTGTATATGTTCATCATTTATGAAATAGTTACGGATTAAGGGCTTTGCTTTTCGCGTAAAAGTAATTATCATGCATTTATCTATGTTGACACTTATGTTATTGCGTTTATACTCCGTTAGACGATTTAAGTCTCGTTGTATGTTTAATTTAAGTTGTAATTGAGTCAAGATTATAATTTCAGACTCGCGAACCAGAATTTTTTACAACACTACTAATAGCTAAAAGCAGTTCATGCGAAATGTTTTTGTTCGGGTTGCTTGTGTACCTCAAAATATGAAACCAATAGTGCACCATTAATCTGGCCAGCGACCTTCAAACCCCATTGTATCTTCAATATTCCCATTATTTCTCTGGCTCGGGCACGAAGAGGATTAAGCCGTGTTCACTCTAGGCATTTCCACCGACTTCGCATTCAATTATATCGGGCGTTTAGCCGACGCTACCGCCGCCATTGTGCCGTGAACTCGGCCTAATATCCCCACAATGAGGATTTAGATATGATATTAATGCGGCAAAATTACGGATCACCGTTGTGAAAATAATTAAAATCCGACCGTGTTACGGTGTCGTTTATTTATTAACAGCTATTATTTCCGTTTGGAGCCAGCCCACGTTGGTTTAACGTACTAAACTAATATATACACTAATTACACAATTTTTATCCTGACATGTTGCAGTATTTTAGAATTGTTTGCGATTTTGTTTGGAGTGTGTATTAATGTATATTATGACGATAATATTTTTATTTTAGGACCAATTTCACATCCCTAATCTGAGCATTTATAAATTTCTCATACAAACTTTCGTCCCTTATCCCATCTCTATCATATTTATTAAAAAATATGCCAAATTCCATTCAAGTCCATTCAACGATGTTGACGTAAAAACATGAGTCCAGCCGGTATTACTCTTGACCCAAACAATCGTACATAGAAATGATTTCCGTTTATCGGAAGAACGAAAAAGCTTTAGGCTGATTCGGTTCACTGAGAGCTCGTTTTGCCGAATGAATGTTTCAAAATGTAAATGTTTCGCCGATACCACGACTTGCAGATAAGGCGCTTCAATCAAAGCGCGACTCAGATATGCTTTAGACAGACATATAGAGTTACTTTCGCATTTATAATATTATAGATTAAGTAGTTTCATAATAATAGAAAAAAAAACAATATTTATTATACTTAGACACCACAAGTCCATACGCAACCAATATTATAATGTGAATACTTAAGTACACATAACAATATTATTAAGTTCGATCTCCATCAAACGCTCCAAACGGCAAACGGCATTACGAAACTCCAATCCAAATCAAATTTCAAGTGTAATTATACTTGTGCTGTTTGCGAGTCGAATTAACGAACAACCATCCTCCACAAACTGTTATACGATTCTTTTGTTCGGTGCCACTGAATAGGACGAAAGCTGAGTGTTAATTAGTCTCTCGGTGTTTCAGCGTTGATGCCGATAGAGTGTGTAGCGCTGAATCCCGGATAGATGACGGCCTTATTGAAATGCGAAAATTTGATATTTTATACAAAAATTCGAATTGTTGTGGTAATGTACGAGTGTATTTCGTTTACTAATACGTTTTTGCTGGTATAAAATATAGTCATACTTGTAAAATCACGATACTAAAATCTATATTGCACAAGTTATTGACATACCCCCCCACAAATCTCCTTGACTTTTGGATATCTGGCAAAAACTGGGTACGGAGGGAGAGCTTTTAAAAACCTACAATTAGATGTATAATTATTTTTATGCTATTCAGTTATAAACGAGCAGACAGCCCATCTGATAAGTGGTAACTGTCGCCCATAACATATACAATTCATACATTTAGGTTGTTAAATCAAATCGCGGCATCTCCGACCACATCATCTATCATGAGTTACCCTACACTATGTCGCGAACAAACATTCAAGTATCATAGCTCAAACTAAACATTTGCGTGAATTCCAATTTACATGCTAAATAGCTTGCAGAGAAAGCAATGTTTGCGACCTCAACGTCTGTGATGTGTTATTTCATTTGCGGAGAGTACACTGTTGATGAGTAATCTTATTACGTTGGAATACTTCCCTATCGATCCCGACCAGTGAGAAGACGCAGCGTGGGTAGGCCTACCACTAGATGGATGCGGAAGGCACAAGCGGCCTTTGTGGAAATCTCTGGGGGAGGACTATGCCCAGTAATAAGTGTCTTCCGGCTGATATGATGATGATGATCCCGACCACGGGTGACTGCAGTTTGGCAAAAATGTGAAACAAAAGAATAATACCTAAAATTTACTTAAACCCCTATAGCAAATAAGACTGAATTTAAACTTGAAAAGTAATGCTTGTAGGTTTTACAAAATATTCGAAAATTCGATATGAACCTAGCGGATGTGAATACATCCGCGGATTGCCTTTCATGAAAACCAATTCCGCGAATTCTGAATACGTATTGAGAACCTCTCAACGTTTTGTTAAAGTCTCAATTTACAACGAAACATGAAATAACCATGAATGAAGTCGCTGTAAAAGATTTTGCAACAGAATCATTGTTTTTTCTCATTCAAATCAAATAAAACATCAGAAATTCCAAAAGCTTCCGCGTAGCGACAATAGCTGCCTCTGTCCGTATTCACTCGAATAAAAATAAAGGAACGAATCTCTCTGCGCCAACAGAGCAAAATGTGGGTAGTTGGTATTTTACCCGTTCCATTGGGTGGCGTACATCTGCTTGGCAATACTGGGAAAATACGAGGGTACCCGAATAAAAACATTACACACAAGAGACGCGAGCTTTGCTGTATTCGAAACCATGTATCCAATTTTCTATTTGATTTTAATTATTTTGATAATGAGGGTCTAGAGATGGATACAATTAAAATTGTGGAAAGATATTAAATAGAAAAGCTCTTAGAATTATTCTTACTTAAATATCCAAGTCCAATAAGAATAACCAATACTAAAAGCGCTTGGCATTAAACACATTAATAAAAGTAATCAATAATTTAATAGACGTTAGCGTATTTAAAACCAAAACCCTGTAGTACACAACATGAAAGATTTCAATCCAATAAGCATTTCCTTCTTTTCTCAAAACAATATTAAATTCAATTATTTCCCTTTAGTCCCATGGGCCTTCTCCTATTTTAAAAACAATATTACTGTTAGGTAAAATCTGCAAGGTGTCATGAGGATTTGCGCCTGCTGCTATAATATCCGAAACGTTTACTCGGTCTCAGGTTCTCAAGCCCACGGGACGTCTTCCCCCATTGCCCCTATAGGCCTTTGCGAGATAACTTAATAAAGTGAAATCTTGTGTATTATCCACAGTCTCCCTGAATGAATATTATTGGATTATTATGCTCTGGAGCAGGTATTATGAACTGATTGAGCAATCTTAGATGTCTATATAATGAGACTAAGCCCGGCTTGCACTTAATTCTTAAACGTGTATAAGAATGATGTTTAACGGTTTTTTGTATGACGTTTTTTGTTTAAGTATCAACTAAAATTCGTTTAAGAATTTGGTGCAAGCCGCCGTAAATGCAACTTTGTTTAAAGTCCCAGACAATGTGACTAACTGTTTATGTGAATTGTCAATGTTTTTACGAGTTCTTCAATCTAAACTTCGCCTTTGAAAAGGGAGTCAGTATATATTGATTCTTAAGATTCAATTGATTACAAACCGCATGACTAAATTCCTAAAAAGTAAGTCTAATGTTTATTTACTTGTATTTAAATTACATAGTCATAAGCTCAAACTGTTATAGATACTCTACGCTGATTGTAACCAACTATAACTATCAGTAAAAATCAAGTAAAATAACAAAATTGTTATCGTCTTTCCGTACCAACAGTGGCAGAACAAATTACATTTCTTGGCCACCATTTCGTTTGTAGTGAGACGTCAAGGGATGTCTAAAGGAAAATGGGGTGTCAGCTGTGTAGCCACACAGGTGCCGCGAGACCGACAATAATCGTATTACGTAATAATATGTGCTCACTTCCCCGCAATCAGGGTTCCTTTCTCTTATTAATTCTCCCCGAACACCGCCACTCAAACTGGGATGGGATGGAGAGCCCCTCTACCCCCTAAATTATAATAATGAACAAGAATAATGTATGTATGTATGTATGTAATCTCTTTATTGCATCATCATCAATAATCATATTATACTGAAACTGCACAAAGTGCACTTGATGTTTCATTGTTATAAAAGCTACAACATATGTAATTAGAGAAAATTACCTCATCAACAAAATATTAAAGTAGTCATAACACTTATGTAAACGTATAAGTAGTCGTCAACTAGCTTATTGTTGTTAAATGTAAACTGTAACCTTATACACATTTTTAAGGTATTTACCGGGTGTCCTAACCTTTGTTTAAAAGTAGCCCGATATTTCCGGTAGGAAAACCGGAACATACCTTTAAAATGTGTGATAATAACCACGATATTTTAAAGCATTATGTATCTTCCACGCACAAATTTTGGGTTGTTAATCAATATGTACAACTACTCCGGGGAGCGTTCCTTGGCTTTGAATTGATCCCTCTGGAGGAAAACACGCCAAAGGCAATAAGATTAGCAGCTCAGAAACAAGTATCTCAGATTAAAGGCAACTTATGGAGCCACAATCTTGATTTCCTTTACCTTTATTAATCCCCAATGAACGCGTTGTTCAAGCTCAAGTATCAAGTAGTCATGGGGGAAATGCCAGTATTCGACCGATAATATTTGACCATAATAGATGTTTGCCGAATTTAGGGTAATCGCGGCAAAGTACGTAAACAGAACTTATTTTATCTTTTTTATATTATTAATGGGTGGACATATTCAGGCAACTGAATTTGTAACCATGATCCAATCTGGTCAGGTTCCCCTGGTAGCTGGGTCACGGAGGTCAGATGGTAGTCGCTCCACTGTAATTACCTAATCGCCAAATCCTGGATTATGGTCAAGGCGGACCCCGGGCCCTCGTTCTCGAGAGCACAACCGGGACATTGACGCCAAGATTATTTTTTTATTTAATGGGTAGACAAATGGAAAGTGCATTTTTTTCTTAGTCACAATAATGAATAAGCAATACTTAGGATGAAAAAAATGCACTTTTAGCTATAACCCTAACGCTTTTAGTTATGTGCTAAGGAATAGAACACGTTGCCAGCGAGTGTATTCCCTGATAATTATAATATAGACACATCAAAGCTACAGCTGCTAGAGTGATCAAAGCCTATTCTTAGACTGGTATGCTCTATCTTCGGCCGCATCGTCGTTTGAGATGGCGGTCAAATTAGGCCTTTCTAATTGTCCTTGAAAGGGATGATCGGGTCCGGCTCAGTTATTTCCGACTCGGCACAGAATTTCACAAACGAAAATGCTCACGGCACCGGCACCCTATTGCTTTATAGTACAGTTATGCTTATATATCGACGTCGCTTTCTCGATGAGCCAGGTTTCCATCGTATAAAGCACGTACAAGACTATAGCTAAGTACGCCAGTGTAAATAGAACGAAACTATTTTCGCAAATAACGCTGAAATCGCACCGTAACGCGTATAAGATACCTTTTATTTTATCTTAGAAGATATAAAATATTGTCTACAGATTAATTAACACGTTAAATAAATAAATCCGATCCATTATTAATATGAGACGGATTAGATGCCGCATCCTGGCCAATGAAAATGTTGGCGAGACGTTAATAAAAGTGAAAGAGATTGAATGTCCGAGTGATGGATCAAGAAGTTTTGAACCCTCGTCACGTCCATGGCCCTCGAGGCGTGTCACTGCATCTTAAAGCCTCAACCTTCCACTAATTTATTGAGAAATAGCGAAAGCCCTTGGCTTAGAAGTAGTTCTTAGCGGGCAAAGGATCGAATATCTGAAAAAATGCTTTAACGCGAAAGAAAATTGCTTGTATAATTTTTATAATGGCTAGGTTCTACTAATTCAAATAATAATGTTACACTGTGAAAAAGCAGTATAACAAATAGAACGTCCAATATCAAAGAAAAACAAACGTTCAATTAGTTAACGTTTAACTTATGTTAATTCTTCGATAGGGGTCAACGTATATTTTATTTATTTAAAAGGCGACGTAAATAATGTGACCTAAAATCCATATTTAAGTAGTCGAAGCTCGTTTTTCATTGTGCAAAAAAGGTATATTTTGTATAGAATTTTATTACTTATTTTATGTTCTGAGGGACTACAAAACAATGGAAGTAGGAGGTAGAAATGCCCCGTATCTAGGATATTTTATTCATTTTTTTACGATCGCTTTGAAAAGATAAAAACCTCAAGGTATTATGAGGTCAGATACTTTATTGCAATTTTATTGGTGTTCAAATTTCGGAGATATGGTAGATAAATGTGTATATTCCTTAAGGACATTTTCTTCATTTTATGCCCAAGGCTTCAATCGAAAAAAACATGTGCTGATAACAGTTGAAAATGCTGACCTTCAAAACGACATAAGAGACAGCATTGCCAATTATGCAAAAACTGATCCATTCTCATCCTTAAAGCTTTTGACTTAAGAGAGATACAAAGTCCAAAGTGAGTAGATTGATGCTGTACTTGAGCTGGCTGTACGTTCAAGTTCTGAGAACTTTAAAAAGAAAAATGCTTCCCTTTGTTCCATCTCGTGTTTCGTAAGGACGACAAATTGGGCCAATTCTCTGACAAAATTAGATGCAATTCGTAAGCATGAAGCTGTAATAGCTCACGTCACAACAGCTTGCCTCGCAAAGCTCCAAAACAAGATTTCGTATGCCTTTGTAACGTAATTCAGGCCGCAGACAAGTTAGCAGACGTGCTTAGGAATTTCAAATTTCGTTTCCGCCAGAATAATTAGTAATAAAATTGAGTTCATCGTGCAATGAAATCGTTCTTTATACGAACCCGCAAAGTTAAATGCATGCGAAAATAATACTTTCCTTTTTCGATTGTCCCACTGTTTTCTTTTTCATGTTAATTTGTTAGGGAAAGTTGTTTAGATTAGAACCAGCGCAGTGCCAGTACACTCGAATGTATATATAGACGACTCTTTTTAACAGAGTCAGCGCTTCTTGCAAACCTAGTATCGAGACTTCAAAAATGTCCACTGTTTGGAAGGGTGATATGTCTGAAATATATTATTCACTGTCAGCATTTATCTATACATTGTATAAATTAAAGACGCTTTCCGCGTCTTTCTGTATGTATTTCCGTTAACTTCTCCTAAATAACGTAACGGATTTTGATGCCTATATTAGTCAGAGAATTTCTTCCGAAATGTTCATATTAATAATACATGCATATTATAGTAAAATAACCCAAGAAAACCCGTGCGAAGCCTAAATAATAATGGAATACCGAACAATAAATCAAACTTAATTTTCTATTCAGCAGAATAAACAGCAGAGATTCGCATTCGGTCTTTTGTTATTATAATTTCGCTGCAACGCCCAACTGGACTAATATAATACAAATTGCAGAATAATATTTCTCGGTCTGGAGTTTAAATGTATTTAATAATACTTCAGAGAATGATGAAGAATTTCCGAGATCTCTTTAAAATTACGGGTTTCATTAGACCTTTCAACCGCAGAAAAAGATAGCTCGCTTTTACTGTTTTAAAAGCGTTTAAAGATTTTACTAACGGTAGGTGGAATGGATATTCTGAAAAAAAATCGGATCTTAAAGTATTTTATACATCGATCCAATAGATTTTTACTAGACAGGTAGGTACTAGGTCATTTCATGTACAGAGATATTTAGAGACGGTCACAATTTGTTAAATCTTCTTGATGCCTACGAGTATAATATACAATAGGTAAACATAATAATTTGTTGTTATTTTCATGAATCTTTATTTAAATTGAGTCACAGACAAATTTTTTGCAATTATAAATAAATATTAACACTAATACTAAAATATTATATATTAAAAAAATCATCCACGCGGTTGTCCCGCGGAATGGTGTCCAGAAAGCTAACTACGTTGCCTTGTTGGATAGCATGATAATATAAAGCGTTCACGATGTAGCATCCTAAGCTTAACTTAATTCCAATTAAAAATATTTCTAATAAAATATGAAATATTTTATTAGAAATATTTTTAATAAAATATTCTAATAAAATATTTCTATGCACCTGGCATTTTAAACACAATCATTTTGTGATCGTATCAGTGTTCTCTACTAATTTCTGAAGGTATTAGGGAAATTTTTGGAAAAAAAAATTGGTCGCGGCATGCCTTAAACCACTAATCTTTAAATACTAGGAGACCCGGCGCGACTTCGTTCGCGTACACCTACTTTACCTCTGCCTACCCTTTTCTATTTGCTCATTGACCTTTCTCTTGAATCACTCTATCTATTGTTGAAAACAGCATCAATCCGTTGCGTAGTTTAAAAGATGTATGCGTACATAGATACATACAGAGATACGTAGGGACGGACAGCAGGAACCGATTTTGTTTTATACTATGTATAGATTATCATTGATACGAAGAATAATACTGCTGCCTATTCTTAGATTACCTGTCACATATCTGGACTAGATAAATAAAAATATTGAAGCAAGAATAACAAATAGGAACTGCCATGTTTGGATATGGAATCGATCCCTGTGTTTTCGTGACCGACAATATTTTATGACGGTCGACCTCTTTTTCTTTGTCAGGATTCTGGTTTCCGGTCCACCTTATGCGTAAGGACTTTTTGATGTGTTAATGATATATTTCGTAGCTATATAATTTTATTTAAGTATACGTATAATATACATAAGTACATGGTACAATAAAAACAGTATTTTTCTAACTAAATGACTTATCTAGGGATAAAAAATTGTTCCTTGCAATATATAATGTCGGTTGGGTTAGATCAGGTTAATATTTTTAAACTTTAAAACTTTTTATCGTATAAAATAAAATATAAAATTTTATATACATATACAAAAGTTTATATACTCGTAAGAAAGAAATTATAAACAAAAAACACTATTCTTAAACAGGCCACCCCGTCCGCAGTCCAGATCTCAATAAACATTAAACGTTCTTGCGGGACCTTAAAATTAGCCTAGATCACTCGGGAATAATGTGGCTTTCTATTAGTAAAATATTTTTTTAAATCGGGCCAGTAGTTTTCGAAATTATTCATTTCAAATAAAAATGCAAATCTCATCTCTTTATAATATTAGTAAAGATTAGATAAAGGCCATCAATGTTTCATTTCGTTTTTGCAACCTTTTGTAACCACATCCGACTGTTTGTTACCTTCAGACGTCTTACTGAAAGTACATCCGTCATTCTTGCTTCCAAAGCAAACCTAAGCCACCAGAGATTTTGTTGGCACGAGGCGAGATCGTATAACATAATGCGGCTGGCTCCTCTCATATTTGTTCATCCGTTCGCCTCGAATCTGCTTTCACTAGTCCCTGCTACTGCAGCTGGCGGTTCCTACCATAAGTTCTCGACTAGCTTTACGAGTATTTTTTCCTTCGTAACTTTTGACGTTTTCAAGAAAGAAGGGTCAAGTCAAACCTTTTTTGGATATGGTTGATGAATGTGGAACGGTGTGGTCTCTGATGGTATGTGAAGTGTACAATACGGTATCCTACAGTAAAGGGTGTGACGGTATGTACGAGTATGTACGTAATGGTGTTCGGTTAACGAAACAGAGAAGAAATCCTTGGTCGAGACCGATATCAAAAGATTAATTAATTCTCTTTTAACATGGTTTTCAAACTGTGGTGTTTTAGTAGAACGCTTAAAGGTTTTTTGGCTTAAACTTATTTTGAATTATTATATGGTTCTAAATCTTGAGTCACTAACCTGAAAATCGGATCTGATGTATTCCACCGATTAATGCTGTGACGTGCCGTTTTTTGTGCCGTGTGTCTGAGTGGAATAAAAGTGTTTTACTTACTTAATTTCAAACGATTTCGTAATTAAGGTCAATGTTTTCTAAAATTCTCCATATCAAATATCAGATCAGAATTGGTATTGGGAAGCTCTTAAAACATGATAAACGGAAAATGCAGTTAGAAAAAAATATTTATCTGTGTTTGCCAATTTGTAAAAGTATGTCAAAGACTTCGTGCTACATTGGCAAGATTTCTGCGCCTTTTGTTCTAAAACACAGTGGTAAGAACTACGATCCCTCGTGCATTCTGACTTTTCGTTTCAATATTCATTCGAGTTCTTTCTGGATCTAGACAATGGGGAACGTAGCTGCGCTGCGGCCCTGTGGGAATTTGTAAAATTGCAGTTTCTTGTTAAACTCCGTATTACCTAGAATCAATATTAATACGCGACGTAGCTACGAATATGTAGGTAGTTCACCGCTCTTTTATATTAAACTTGAAAATATTTAAAAAATTGACTCTCACTTACCTTCAAAAAGCTCAGATTTAT
The DNA here is from genome assembly GCA_907269095.1 of Blastobasis adustella. Lineage (NCBI taxonomy): Eukaryota > Metazoa > Arthropoda > Insecta > Lepidoptera > Blastobasidae > Blastobasis > Blastobasis adustella. Next base: position 12,955,984 of record OU026130.1, read on the forward strand.
GGTCCCTTTGTGGACATTCTTCACCCTGAACAGTACAATCTGGACCTTCAAAGCCAGAGCGAATAGACTGTTTCTGGACAGGCATGTTCTAACATCGGCTGCATCGCCGCTTCCGATGGGAAATAGATGTACTGAAATGGCAGTCATACCTGCATTAATGTTACTACTTATAGTAACAAAAATTTAACGACACTTAAGAAATTAGTATTTCTCGACGATACATATGAGGAACTACTCCCCGTTACAGTATGTAATTTATTTGTTTCAACCGTACATAACCCTCCGAACGCACGAATAACGCACACGTTTTAATAAAGTTTAATTATTTTCACGCTTTGGCCAACACCGTAACTGTGCCAACATTAATTAATGTATCCTATCCTCGGAATTTCTCAGCTGTAGCTTCGTTAACATGGCCGCCATAGACTAGTAAAGTTGGAGCGCCAATACTGGGAAACCCTTTTCTAACTGAGTCAATGAGGAGTACCTACAACTACTATAAACAGAGATGGAAATAATCATGGTACATGAATTGAAAAGCTGTATGCAATCCTGTCCGCACCGAAAGGGGCGTATAGGTATCCCAATGCGGAACAGAACTCTCTGTTCCGTGTATTCCAATCATGCAACAGTTTATATGTTATATGGAAATCGTTTTAATTTTAATCATAATTATTTTTACATAGTTTAAACTCGTAATTTTCTTTTACCGTCAAGGTTTTGGAATTGGTTCCTACTACACCTACTTACTTAAAATCTGTACATGAAACATTTTTCGTGTTTTCATCACCAGTCTTTGAGTAGGCTGTCAAAACCCAAAAGCATTTCTACCCGGTCAATAGTAACAATGAACATGCGTGTAACAGTAAAAAAAAAACTACGATATTTATGAAAAACTGGTATTGCAACCGGTCAATAACATTCGTATGATAATCGCTCAAACCCTTTGCCCACTTGTTGCTCGCCGAATGCCGTGTAATTCGCTTCGGTCGCTTCGCTGATATCGCTCATTTACATTTCTCTCGCAACATTAGTTAAACCATTTACATAATAAGCACCACGGGGCAGGACGACTGTCAATTGTTTCCCAAATGAGCTCGTGTATTGCTTTTGGCAAATTGACACTGCGCATAATTTGTTTGATAACTATTAGTTTGCGTACGTTCTTGTGGTATGGAAAGTTTTTACATTTACAGGGAGAGAAATGAAATAAAATTACAACCCTTGACATTGTAGATTTCTTATTAACCAAGCGTAAGCATATTAGGGTCCGAACCAATGCTGGATTACCTATGCAATGGATTCAGCAGACTTCGTACCTCGTGATGTCGATGTGTACAGTTGAAAACACGTCAGCAATTCTTTTAATTAGTTTATTTAACAGAATTATTGGTGTTACGTCTGTTGTTGTCTTTTTTTTTGTTATTAGTCAGATCAATTTCAGTTTTTAAGACTGTATTGGCTTCTTCTAGGTTTGCATGAGAAACAAAACTCCTTCAATGTCTTTGATAAAATATGGTGGTGATGATGATTAAGATGTTTTAACCCCTAAAGCAAAAAGAGGGCTGTATTACCAAAGTCTGTCTGTGCCATCGTATTTACCTAACGGTTGGACCGATATCGATGCGTTTTGTTAAATTTGGATATAAGTTTAATCGGGACGGTTCATTAAAATTTGTTCAGATATATAAGGAAATATCTGAGTATATATAAACTTTATTAGGTTCAATAACTAAAACTTCATTACATTTACCGAACAACAAACAAAGCTTCACAGGCTTACGACATTTGCAAATGGCAACGGTGGCAAGCAGGCCATTTCGTCCTTGTCACCGGGCTTCCGAAACCCGACAGGCCTGTTGGGTTAAGGGACCCGGTAACCCCCAAGCACGACCACGAGGCCTGGCAGGTGCCGACGTATTGACATTGAGTGGAACGTAAAGCCCCTTGATACGGCTCTGAATTAGGTAGGAAGACGCGTGTGTCGGATGTTGAAGTACTACTTTCTTTCTAATTAAACGTATTTGGGAAGTCAGTCAGGTACAGCAACAGAATTTGATAAAAATGTTTCGAAATCACGTAGGATTTATTTCGGTCTTATTCATATTTGTGTAGCCAAATTTTTCCTACAAGTTATGGTTTGCTAACTTTATTCAGATATAACCAACAATCCTTTTAGGTTCTATTATTTTTCGGATTATATCAGTTTAAAATATCAACAAAAATGTATGATGACTGTCCGTGAAAAAAGTGCTGTTTAATTGTTATCCGAGTTAGTGTGGACTAAGTCTCATACAAAAGCTAATACAGTAACATATTAAATCTAGAACTATATTTAATTCATCCATAGTTGGATATTGGCCCACCACTGAATCCATTATAATATTATAAATGAGAAAGAAGCTCTGTATCTATCTGCTGCAGGCGAAAACCACTGAACAAATTTAGATAAAATTTACCAAGGAGATAGATAGGCAACCTAATGAAGGACATTGTTATATGTAGGTACATATACATATGTTAATAGCATTAAAGCAGTGTGCTACTAGCCAGTGAACAGATAAGACGTTGTTTGATTCCCTACCTTCCAATACGTAATAGTGGCGCAGCCGTCGAACCAAAGTGCGTAATGGCGTATATTGGACAGTTACCTACCTTTAATTTGGATAACCAAGATTGGAAGATATTTAAAGAGCGATTTTCGGCATGGTGTATTGCAAATAACGTGTCGGATGAAACCGATAAGCTGGGAGTTAAAAGACGCGCATTGTTGTTAAGCACACTCGATGACGAGTCGTACAAATTAGTACGTAATTTATGTCATCCGACCGATTTGAGCAGTCTAACGTTCACGGCAATAAATAAGTATTTCGATGATCATTTTCAACCACGCAAGTGCATACTGGCGGAACGTTATCATTTCCACTGTGCTACGCAAAGGCCGAGCGAGTCTCTAAATGAGTGGGCCGCCAGAGTTCGTCATTTAGCAACGAACTGTCAGTTCACCGATCTCGACGTGATGTTACGCGATCGTTTCATATTAGGAATGATAAGCGGACCGGCCCGGGATAAGCTGTTCACCGAAGAAATCTCAACACTAACGTTGACAAAAGCGTTGGACATCTCTGAAAGTGTAACTTGTGCGCGGGAGGCGTCGCGACAAACGGCGTCCGTGATGCAAGGCCCGGCCGCGTCGCCGCCGATGGCTGAAATTAACAGTGTGGGTCGCAATAACAAAAATAAAAAATGCGCTGTGTGTGGTTACACGAATCATGAAGAACAGTCGTGTCGTTTTGCCAAATATAAGTGTCAAAACTGTGATGAGAAGGGTCATCTCAAACGCATGTGTCCTAAGAAAAATACTACTGTCAAAAAGCAAAATTACATTAGTGGAGAGGGTGTGGAGAATGATGATGGTGAGCGTTATGTTATATTTAATATTTGGTCTAGAAATGGGGAGGCAATGACCTTAACGGTTAACATGGGCGGCCAGAATATTAAATTTGAAGTAGATAGTGGCTCGTTTGTAACTGCAATACCTAACTCATTATATTTAAAATATTTTTCAAAATTCCGGTTGCGTAAGAGTTCAATTATTTTAAAGGTGTATACAGGCGATAAAATAATTCCTTTGGGAGTTATAGACATTCCGGTCATTTATGAAGGTGACAGGAAATTGTTGGAGGTTTATATATTACAAAATGGTGGTACACCTCTATTAGGTAGGAACTTTTTATCGCAATTTAATATACAATTATGTAAAATGAACTATTGTGCTTTGACTGCAGAAAATAACCACTTATTAATTAGTTCGTTGTCTAAGAAATACCATAATGTTTTTGGAAATGAGTTAGGTTGTTACTCTAAGTACAACGTTAAACTGATACTAAAACCGAACTCCACTCCATTTTTCTGTAAGGCACGAACAGTGCCTTTTGCATTAAAAAGTAAAATTGACTGTGAATTAGATCGATTAGTATCCATAGGGGTGTTAAAACCGGTTCTGCATTCCGACTACGCTAGCCCGATAGTGCCCGTTCTTAAAAAAGACGGCACTGTGCGTATTTGTGGTGATTACTCAGTATTTTTAAATAAACAGTTGGTAATCGACAAATATCCACTACCTAAAATTGAGGAGCTGTTTTCAAAATTGTACGGAGGTGTCGAATATACAAAACTAGATTTATCTAATGCCTACTTACAGTTATGTTTAGATGCTGAGTCACGACCTTATACGTGCATAAATACGCATAAGGGTCTTTTTCAATATACACGGCTTATTTACGGGTTAGCATGTGCACCCGCTATTTTTCAACGCACTATAGAAAATATTTTATGTGGCATTGATGGAATATTGGTATTTTTAGATGACATTTTAATTACAGCACCCAGTAGACACGAACATTTGAATCGATTACATGAAGTTTTACAGCGGTTACAAGATGCAGGGCTAGTAATTAAGCAAGAAAAATGTACGTTTTTTCAAAAATCTGTATCGTATTTAGGATTTATAATAGATAAAGATGGTCTACACAAGTCCCCAGATAAAATACAAGCGATACAAAATTTGAAAACGCCCACAAATGTAACTGAATTAAAATCTCTTTTAGGTTTAGTGAATTATTACCGCTCATTTATTCCTAACGCATCCAGTTTGTTGGCCCCGCTATTTACTCTTCTTCAGAAAGATTGTAAGTGGCAGTGGACCCAGCAACACCAAAATGTAGTAGTGTCAATAAAAAAAGAGTTAAGTTCCGATCGTGTACTCGCTCATTACAATCAAAACGCAACATTAATATTGACAATTGATGCCTCGCCGACGGGGCTTGGTGCGGTCTTAGCGCAATTAGAGGGAGAGATAGAACGTCCCATAGCATTTGCGTCTAGGGTATTGTCCCAAACGGAACAAAAATATAGCCAGATACAGAAGGAAGCCACGGCCATAATTTTTGGAGTTCGTAGATTCCATCAATATTTATATGGACGTGACATTCCTTTTGTATTAAAAACTGATCATAAACCATTGTTGGCCATTTTCAGCCCAGATAAGGGTATACCACAAGTGTCCGCTAACCGGCTCCAACGATATGCAATCTATTTATCAGCGTATAACTTTCGTTTAGAATATGTACGTAGCAATGATAATTGTGCAGATTGGCTGAGCCGTTCGTTCGGCAAAACCGGTTTGGAGGAGAGCGCAGAGTGTGATGACTCACCTAGGCTAACTGATGACGCGACTTACATCAATTTTATTACGGAGTCCGATTTGCCAGTAACATTAGATCGCGTGCGGCAGGAAACGCTTAATGATGTTGAATTGCAAAAGGTCATATTCTACATAAACAATGGGTGGCCTAAGTCCTGTCCAAACGGTTTAAAATCGTATTATTTGTGTAAGTTGGAACTATCTTATGAAAATAGTTGTTTAATGAGAGGCCACAAATTGATAATTCCTTCTTGTCTAAGGGGTACTATTTTACGTGACTTACATCGTTCACACTTAGGAGTTGTAAAAACAAAATACGAGGCACGTGGTAGGTTTTGGTGGCCTAACATTAGTAAAGATATCGAACAGCTGATTGCAGACTGCGATGTTTGTACGCAATTGCGGCCGGCGCCGCCCCGCGCGCCGCTCACCCCGTGGCCCTTTCCGCCCGCTCCGTGGCACAGAGTGCACACAGATCTATTAGGCCCGTTGCACGGTAACCACTATCTAGTTATAGTCGACGCGTACACCAAGTGGATTGAGTGTTTCCTTATGAGTAAAAACTGCTCATCATTGATGGTCATAGATAAGTTTGAAGACGTAATTTCGCGTTTTGGTTTAATGCATACAATTGTTTCGGACAATGGAACAAGTTTTACCTCCAATGAGTTCCAGTTATTCTGTAAACAAAATGGGATATCGCACGTCACAACAAGTACCTATTCGCCAGCTAGCAATGGTCAAGCAGAAATTTGTGTTAAAATTGTAAAAAAGGGTTTAAAAAGTATTTTGGCCAATTCTAGCGATCAGAAAACAGTTCAACGTAAACTGAAAGAATTTTTATATAACTATCGAAATTCAATCCATAGCACCACCGGCCAATCGCCCGCTCAGTTATTGTTTGGGAGACCGCTTAGGAGTCGTTTAGATTTATTGAAAGAATCCTCTAACAATAGGCCACCATCATCATTGTCGACACCCAACTTACATGACTTTGTTAAACGTCAACAGTGCTTACAGAGTGATTATTATAAAGGTTCCCGAAAAATAACATTTTCTATAAATGAATCTGTTTGGGTTAGAATGTATAAACCGATTAAGCATTGGATTAAAGGAATTGTTGAGAAACAAATTGGTAAAAGCACTTATTTAATTAATCTACCTAGTAGAAACAGTTCTATTAAGAGACACGTCAATCAATTATTAACAAATAAATCCCTGATTGGAGCAAACAGTGCCACAGCACTAGATACAAGTGTGGATTCCGACTGGACTTGTGACACTTTTTCGCCAGGAAACATGAACGCCACTACAGAACCTGATAATGCCTTGCCAGCTCCATTGCAAGATTCGCAGAGCCAGAGCGGTGACAGTGATGCGAATATCAGTTCTCAGTCGGCGAGGGGAGAAGACGAGGTTTACCTCCAATCGGAGTCTCCTGAGGAAGAAGAATCAGATACTGACCGCATACGCGAGGGTCTAAGATATACACTTAGAACTGTTCCTAGAGTAAATTATAGGGAGTCTTAAACTCGTCTATATAATATATAATTTAGTTTTGTATTAAAAATTACTTGATGTTAAATGAATAAGTTTGGAGGAATGTTATATGTAGGTACATATACATATGTTAATAGCATTAAAGCAGTGTGCTACTAGCCAGTGAACAGATAAGACGTTGTTTGATTCCCTACCTTCCAATACGTAATAGACATAGACTACTTTTTATCTTCAAAAATAACCGAATATATTACTCGGACACAGTCGCAGGCAAAAGCCCTATCAATATAAACTTACCACGAATCTATAGATATTTATACCACGTTTGCGTATTAAATACAATAAACAATACTAACCGCAACCGAAACCCGACAAAATCCGCCACAATAAACAATAGAAATTATGATCACGTGCAACCAGTGTTGCCAACACGTATGCCTTTACGGATTCTATAAACAAAAATAACGGGGTATCGGCTTAACGCCGCGAAAACGTTCAAACAAACGCGGCTAATCCCGTACCAAATTGGTTGTTCCCTACCGGACGACAGTCCGGATTCCGTAAAGCCGTACCACAGATAGCACGGCTGCAGATAGATAGATCCGTACGAGGAACAAAGCGACACAATTTGTCCCATGTTCCGGAACACGGTGGTTGCAATTATGTAATCTAACTTTTTTAGATTCGTAAGCGTCATTCGATTATGCTATGGCCGCGGGAGCTACATTGAATTGGATAAACACTGCTCGATAAAATCGCGAAAGACTAACAAATATTCGCTTAAACATCTATCCGACATCTATGGTGGTGGAGGCTAGGCATCCACCATTTGACAACCTAGGACCTAATTCTCGCGCTGTGACATCTCGAATTCGAGGTTTTTTTCTAGGCCAATATCTCTATTAATAATGACATTTAAATGTAGTTATTTGGCTAGAGTAAATGTCGAATTTGTGATGACACAGTGCGAGAATCGCTCGCCTCACTGAGTGGTTCAGTGATGCCCCATTTGAAGTCCAGGGTTCAATTCCCGGCCTGGCAGAAATTTAAATGATGAATTTTAATTTCGGTTACGGGTCTGGGTGTTTTGTGTATAAAAGTATATAGTATATCAGCTATCTAGCACCCATAGCTTTGCTTAGTATAGGGCTAGATGACGCTATATAAATTTGTCCATGGTTATTTAATTTTTATATAGTTTGTACGAGCCACGCACGTACAAATCATGAACGCAACGTCGGCGTTTACGCCAATCCATTAGTTTTGGCGCATCGCCACGTTAGTTCGTATTTGTCCATCAGCAACGACGCGCGTACTCATATCAAATCATTTTATCATTATCAATCTATCAATTTAGCATTACTTTATCACTTATCAATAAATATCTTTAAAGACACTATCCTAGTTATCAAATCATCAACCCACCCCCAACATTGGTCCTTCGAGCATACGTTAAGCGGGATCATTACGCGAGTGCAGTGAACTTGTGAACTGTAATTGTGTCAGTGTTTCCGGCTTAGCGACCACGTGGATTTTACAACCCATCCTGAATCACCACAGCGCACAGGGGTAGCAGCAAGGCAAACGGTCAAATCATTATCAGGCTCCTGTGCAAGTCATCTTATCAAGTAAGAATTTTCCAATTTATCTAAAGATGTCCAGCATCAACGATATCTTAGCAACTCAAGAACAAATTATCAATGCTATAGAGCAGACATACAGGAATTTTAAGAAGGATAGTGCCGAGAGGAAAACTGCCGACTATATTCGCCGTTTAGTCGACAACTTAGATGCCTATTGGACTGAATTCCATTCCAATCACAGCAAAGTAATGTCCTTTGAGGACAAATCTAATATATATGTTACAAAGGATTTGTACGATCAATCAAAATCAAACTATTATCGGTATCGCGAAATCATTGCAGCTTATCAACCGACTGAAAGGCCGCGTACTCCTGTGCTGAAGCCTCCTACGTTCCTGCCTAGCCAGGGTACGTCGCAACAGCCTTCGGAGTCGAAAGCATCTAGTAGTAAGAATGATGAAATGCTTCGGAGGCAGGCCAGTAATTTTAAAGCATTTAGAAGGTCTGTGGCTAACTTAAACTTGGATCTTGTCTCCGAAAAGTGGCAGTTTGAAGATCTGTTAACCACTTTGCAATCACGATGGTCAGCGATAGACTCATTACATTGGGAGTTAGATTCGGAACTGGTCATTCCTAATCAACTATATGAAAATGAATTTTCGGAGTACGAGGAGCAATATAATAAAATTAAAATAGCTATCAATAGAAAGATGTGGTCAGTGACTCACCGGGAGAAATCCACCCCTGTGATGGAAATGGCAACATTTACTGGTACCTACTCGCAATGGTCATCGTTCAAAGATCTTTTTACAGAAATTGTTCATAATAATATATCAATGTCAAAGGCTCAAAAAATGCAATTTCTGAAAAGCAAAGTGAGGGGTGAGGCAGAGCGGTTAATTCAACATCTCCCTATCAGCTCTGATAACTACACAGTGTGTTGGGACATTTTATGTCATAGGTATGATAATAAAAAGTTAATTTTTACCACCCATGCTAACACTTTATTAAATATTCCTGCAACGCAACAACAATCATTTCAACATTTAAAGCGTCTCCATGATACAGCCAAGGAGTGTTTAAATGCCATAAAAAATCTAGGAATAGATATAACATCGTGGGATCCTTTAATTGTGCATATCCTCGCACAAAAAATAGACAGCGACACCTATCAAGATTATGTCCAATCTTTGCAACAACCCAGGGATTTGCCTAAATTAAAGGAATTTTTAAACTTCATGGAAGTCAAGTTTACGGCGTTGGAGACTTCTCGCAGGAAGCCTGACCAGTCATATCAAGCAAAAGCGGCACATAACAACCAAACAAACATCAACAACACATCATCATCGAACTATCAATCAAAATCAAGCTATCATAAAAATGCCTTTGCCACCAGTTCCCAAGGGAATCTATCATCAGATAAGACAAAATGTCCTATCTGTGGAGACGATCATGCCATCTTTCACTGCCCAAAATTTAAAGATATGACCAATTACATGAAAAGAAATATCGTCGCAAAATTAAATCTGTGCCCTAATTGCCTTTATGATCATCATGGAAAGAAGTGTTTTTCCACAAAACGGTGCCGTGTGTGCAATAATGCACACAATTCATTATTACATGACGCAGTTGCAAGCAATCCGACACCCCCACGTTCGGTCCGAGCGGGGCCGACGACCTCGCCGTTCGCCGCCGCGCAGGGCGCCGCGGCCGCCCCGCCGAGACCGCCAACTCAGCACAGCCAAAGCAACGTGTCGCTGCAAGAGGAACCATCAGAGGTTCTATTAACCACAGCAATGATCAACGTCAAAGCCGCGGATGGGACCTACTACAAGTTGCGAGCGCTGCTGGACCAAGGATCGCAAACATCATTGATCACCGAAAACGCCGCCCAGCTTTTGAAATTGCCAAGACAACGCTGCAGCGGTGTGATCACGGGCGTCGGAGCCAAAGAGAGTAGTTGCAAAGGAGTTATCAAGATAAGGTGCGAGTCATTGCGTCATGACTATACATTTGACACGAATGTATTTATCATAAAAAATCTTGTTAAACATCTACCAAGCGCTACTTTTACGAAACCAAATTGGTCTTATTTGGAGCAAATTCCACTAGCGGATCCGGAATTTTATATCAGTCGTCCCATTGATATCTTACTAGGGGCTGACATTTATTCTAATATCTTAATGGATGGTATTTGCAGAGCAAGCAGGAACTTACCAACAGCGCAACAAACACAGATTGGATGGATTCTAAGCGGTAATATGAAGGAAAGCTACCATTGCAACGTGGTGATTAACCAGTTAGAAGAGATCAAGAATTTTTGGGAAACGGAAGAAGTATCAGACGAATCAAAGTTATCATTGGAAGATGAAAAATGCATTGAGTTTTTTAAATCAACAACGACAAGACGAAGCGACGGCTCTTACGAAGTTAGACTACCACTAAAACCAGATTATCAAGAAAAAATAGGCGAATCAAGATCAAAATCAATTGCCCGACTTTATCAAATTGAAAGAAAGTTAAGTAGAGACGTAAATGTAGCCAACATGTATAAATCATTTATAAGCGAATATTTTGAAATGGGACATATGAAGCGCGCGGACGACGACCGTAACACGAAACCTCACTGCTATTTACCGCATCATTGCGTATTAAGAGCCGACTCCACCACGACGAAGTTGAGAGTTGTATTCGACGGATCTAGCCCAACATCATCGGGTTCAAGTTTGAATGACGTCATGTACAAGGGGCCCAATTTACAGCAGGACCTTCAAAGCCTTTTAATTAAATGGAGACAGTATAAATACGGTTTCACCGCGGACATTGAAAAAATGTACCGCATGATTTGGTTACATCCGGACGATCAAGCTTTGCAAATGATCTTATGGCGAAATCACTCCTCAGAACCAGTTCGCGAATATCAGTTAGCGACCGTCACGTATGGAACAAAAGCCGCGCCGTTCCTTGCAATGATGGTATTAAAGCAATTGGCACAAGAAGAAATGGGTAAATATCACAACAACGCAGCATCCGAAATTCTAGATCAGTCTTTCTATATGGATGATCTCGTGCACGGAGCTCATTCTGAAGAAGACGCAATGCAACTGAAGAGTGAGATGATCAAACTTTTGAAATCCGGAGGACTTAATTTACGCAAATGGAAATCAAATCTATCAGAATTGTCAGATGAACATAGCAATCCACAAAACCATTTTGATTTTAAACACGCAGAGTCAACGAAGACGCTAGGCATCAAGTGGAACCCTAGCGATGACTCATTCATCTTTAACTACATCCTACCTGGTCCAACCCTGAACAAAGCTACTAAAAGATCTTTACTATCAGATATATCCAAACTTTATGATCCACTAGGTTTTCTTACTCCTATTTCAACCAAGTTAAAAATAATGTTCCAAAAGGTGTGGCAAGCAAACATTGGATGGGATGATTTAATCTCAAGTGAGATTTATAATGAATGGGAGACTATCAGAACAGATTTAATCACTATCAAAAGCTACGAAATTCCGAGATGGATCCAAACCAATGAAAATCAAAATATCGAGTTGCATGGCTTTTGTGACGCTAGCACAAAAGCATACGCATGTGTCGTATACTGTAAGACCAGCGACGACAAGCCTCCGGTACTCGTTGCGGGAAAATCTAAAGTAGTTTCCTTGAGTAAAAAGATGTCAATACCTCGTCTAGAACTATGTGGTGCCCAATTACTTACCAAATTAATAGTTAAGATCATAGAATGCTTAAACAACTACAACATAAAGGTATGCAGCTGGACGGACTCTATGGCGGTCTTAGGTTGGCTCAATGGCGAAGCGGATAAATGGAAACCATTCGTAGCTAACCGAGTGAGTCAAATAACAATATCAATCCCTCCAGAATGCTGGCGGTATGTCAAATCTGAAGAGAATCCAGCGGATTGCGCTAGTCGTGGTTTAAATCCGTCCGATTTGCAGAAAACATCATTATGGTGGAACGGACCATCTTGGATTCGAACCCATGGTCTTAGCATAGAAGTCGAACAACCTAACTACTGCACCACAGAGGAATTGAAACAATGTAAACAAGTGACGGCCGCGCAGATATCAAATAACAACAATGAAATCGTACATAACTTATTAAATAAATGTAGCTCGCTATCCAAGGCGACTCGAATTTTAGCTTGGATGTACAGATTTATTTATAGAAAGGAGAAGCAAAATTACTTATCATTGAGAGAGCTGAAATTATCCAAAGATCATATCATAAAGCAAGTACAGTTGGAACATTTGTCAGACGAAATATGTAGTTTACGGAGCAAAGCACCCATCAGCAGTAAAAGCAAAATAGCTAACTTAAATCCGATTTTAGATGAGAACGGTATTCTTCGTGTCGGCGGGAGGCTGCGACATGCTAATATCAGCCCGGAAATGAAAAATCCCATCATTATCCCGAATCACACCAGGTTATCAGACCTTATCATTGATCAAGCACATGCCCTTACATATCATGGTGGAGCAAAATTAACCACCGCTTTTATCAGACAAAAGTATTGGCTCTCAGGAGGAATCAGAGTCACTAAGAACAGGTTACGCAACTGTGTAACATGTAAAAAACATAATCCTATGCAGCAACATCAAATTATGGGAGATTTGCCATCGGCCAGAGTAAATCAATCTAGACCTTTCTATCACACCGGCGTAGATTACACTGGCCATGTTATGGTTAAGGCCAGCAAGGGCCGTGGAATCAAGAGTACGAAAGGGTACGTCGCTGTGTTCGTTTGTATGGCCACCAAAGCCGTACACTTAGAACTCGTATCAGATTTAACATCATCTGCATTTCTAGCTGCTCTCCGCAGAATGGCCTCGAGAAGAGGGGTTCCAGGACACATATACAGCGATCAAGGTACAAACTTCATAGGTGCAAATAATGTTCTACAGCATCAATATCAAGAATTGCAATCGAATGATCAGTTCATGAATGAGATAACAGACATGGGAATCGAGTGGCATTTCAACGCACCATCTTGGCCTTCAGCTGGTGGCCTGTGGGAAGCTGCCGTGAAGAGCCTGAAGTATCACTTGAAACGTGTAATCGGAGAACAAATGCTCACGTTTGAGGAGTACAGCACGTTACTGGCTCAACTAGAGGCGTGTTTGAATTCTCGCCCTCTGTGTCCTCTAACCGAAGATCCTGAAGACTTAGATGTCTTAACACCATCACATTTTTTAGCAAGCGGTCCAATTTTAACTTTTGTGGAAACAGAAACCGATTTAAGAACCAGATGGCAGCTAACTCAGAAAATCTTTAAAGATATTTGGCACCGATGGAACAGCGAATATCTTACGCAATTATCAGTAAGGAGCAAGTGGCAACGTCAGCAGAAAAATATAGATATCGACGACATTGTAATCATTCACGACAACAATCTACCACCCGGCAAGTGGAGTATGGGTCGGGTGGTCAACTTACACCCGGGGGGCGACGGCCATGTTCGCGTCGTCACTCTTAAAACGAAAAACGGTCTCATGAAGCGACCGATCGTTAAACTATCAATATTGCCCATCAAATGTGAAAATCAATCACACACAAGCAAGTTAGAAACCTCTCAAGAAGAAAGCAAAGTCCAGTCAAAGTCGCCCAAAAAACACTCTTTCCTAACCCTAGCAATGACATTATTATATTTTATGTCAATTTTGTCACCGGCACAATGCCTATATAACATATCATCTTTACCAAACAATAATAGCCTTTACTTCGATCGTATTACAGACATGCACTTGATCCATGACTATTGGCGTCTTGTTGTATATTACGACACATATCCATACCAAGAAGGTAATGTGGCGTTAAAAAAGTATTTAAAATATCTAAATAACTTATGCACGACTATCAAAGATAATTCCCACTGTGCCGAATTATTATCTCAACTTCGTCACGGCAGTGAAGACCTAGACAACAACAACAACATGTTAAGATCGCAGTATGTAGCACAGTCCATATCAAATCGCCGCCGCCGCCGAGGTCTAATAAACGGTGTCGGATACCTAGCAAATAATCTTTTTGGAGTATTGGATCAACATTTCGCAGAGCAATACGAAAAAGACATAAATATCATCAAGGTGAACGAAAATCATTTAGCAGCCCTATTGAAAAATCAAACATCAGTTGTCGAAGCGCAATATAACTTCATGAAGAGAAACGAGGAATATATGGAAAACCATCATAAACTTATCAATAAAAAACTGGTCAGCATTCAAGAGACAATAAATTCCCTGAAAAGTGGCATTGAAAACACGACTGTATTGAATGATTTTACCATGTCAGCATTAATTGCCAACAATATCCTATACGACTTAAGAAAAATACAAGAAACTCTGATCGATGCGATAAGCAATATTTATAATGGAAAATACAACTTTCATTTGTTCTCACCACAACAACTGAAAACACAACTTCTATTTATATCAGCTAATCTTCCCAAAGATTTATCAGTACCAATAGAAAAGATGGATTTAAGTGAATTATATAATTTATTAAAAGTACGAGCAAGAATATCGGAACGCTACTTAATCATAGAAATCAAGATTCCATTAATAAGTCGAGACATTTACGAAGTATCAAAAATTATACCTATCCCACACATTGTAAACCACCAAACAATTACCACAGTACCTATATCAGAATATGTTGCGATCAATTTAAATAAAGATACACTTATACCAATGACGGAACACGATGTGAAATCCTGTACTCATCAGCATCCAGATATTATTTTATGTTATCTCACAAGCCCTATTTTTTATATGAAGAATGACCTAAGCGTGTGCAAAACAAATCTTATGACGAGATCATGCACAAAAGTATCTAATCCTTGTACAAACACATGGATATATCTACATAAAATAAACACATTTATTTACGCCTGCTGCGACGAGTGCCAGATAAAACTACTCTGTGGAAATCAAGTTACCGTAATAAGACTCCTCCCCAATGTCGGACTATTCACCGTAAGCGAAGGATGCGTCATAAAGTCAGCCGATTACTTTATTTACTCGCATAAACCTCAAATGACCCAGTTACAGACGAAAGCGAGTATTGAAATTCCTCAAATTTCACCTCTAAATAACATCATCAACATACCTCTATCATCTACAAATTCGTCTGAGATAGCGATAGCTTACAAGCGGCATAATAAGGAACAGCTAAAAGAAATAAGAGCGGGATTAGAATCCCTTCAGAGAGAAGAACCATTTATAGAGAGGGTGTCATATCATGATATCCATCACTACACTAGTATCTACGTGATCCTCGCCGTAGTGATCATACTAGCAGCAGCAGTGGCGTGGAGGCTCCGGCGGGTGCGGGGCGGCGCGGGAGAGGCGACCGGCGCGGGAGAGGCGACCGGCGCGAGCGCGCCTGCCCGCGGCGGACGAGCCGCGGCCGGCGCGCGCGCCGCTATCACCGAGTGTTGTGAAAGTGTTAGTGATCAATGCGAAAGTGCTCAAAATAATTGTGTCAGTGAAAAACAAGACAAAGCAGTGTCCCCTATATATAGTGCGGTCCATTTTAATCGCGAAGTGTAAATATCTTAGTTTAAATTAAAAATGCCCATCATCCATGTAAATCATCATTAACCCTTAACTTAGCATATTAATAATTGTGTGATCATCTTGTTAGCATATATTCATTTAACAATCATTTAATAATCATTGCTCATCTTCTCGGCCCGGGAGCATGTACGAGCCACGCACGTACAAATCATGAACGCAACGTCGGCGTTTACGCCAATCCATTAGTTTTGGCGCATCGCCACGTTAGTTCGTATTTGTCCATCAGCAACGACGCGCGTACTCATATCAAATCATTTTATCATTATCAATCTATCAATTTAGCATTACTTTATCACTTATCAATAAATATCTTTAAAGACACTATCCTAGTTATCAAATCATCAACCCACCCCCAACATAGTTATTACCATTGCAAACTTTATGCATTTATAGTAGAATAGGATATGAATAGTTGGATCACCGTTTTATTAGTAGGTTTTCTTACTCCTAAATGTTACGTATTAGTTAGTGGTATTTTTTATTTGCGTCTCTATCTTATCGGAACCATCGACAATACCACAGACCAACTCGATCGATATCGAAATCAAAACGTAAACACGACAAAAGCGACAGAGGTACATAATTCCACCACTGTTCGGTTCGTATGTAATTATCCGGAATAATCCGGTTGATTTTTTGGCGGAGTTTGTTTTGTTTCGGCAGGCTTTGTGTCGGCTCGTCAGTTGTGGCTGGAATGGAGGGCCTGTTTATTTGTTCTGCCGATGTATTATCCTCCCGTTACTTTGCCGTTTGCGTAAGTGTATTAGCCTCGTCCAAACAAATATAGTGGGTATATAAATGAGACTGTGAGGGCGCCATAGGTTGTTCTACGTCATTGGGTAAAAGAAAAATTCCACGCGTTAGTAGATGTTTAGGAGACCCATAAAATGTTGGTCAGCCCGTGCACAACCTGGCACAAAATAAATTGACAGACATCCCAGAAATTGAATCAAGGAAAAAATTTCAACAACAGAATTAGTCTATAGCTGATTCTACAATTCATGTTTTATGTAAGTAGGTGCATGAAATATCAAGAATAGGTACTTATCTCTTTTTTATTTAAATGCTTTTGTGAAGAATGAGTACATCTTCCTCATAGTGGACCTATGAACAACCGCAAAGTCTCAAAGAACACTATCTACTTTAGGCCGAATGCAAATTCGATTTTTATTTACGACATATACAACAAAAGTAATAACAGAGCTGCATTAACCGATAAAAACCAATTATACGCCCTTAACACTCTTATTTCAAAGTTGAAACTACAAAGTGCGGATTTCAATTCGTGTTAAAACCAGCCACTACGTCGTCCCAAGTGAATCCGAATGCCGGAGCCGGCAGTGGGTGCTTATTGACATCTATTTTACGACCCTAGCCCGGGTTGTAAGTGAGAGAAAGTCGTTACCAGCTTTACGAGTCGAACATGTTTGACCAACTGATGTACGTGACGCGCTATTTGAGGGCTGTTTGTTATGGGACGGACGCAGGAATACAGGGGCGCTATTGAAGACTGGAGTTCGATTTAGTGTTCAAAGTGGACTCGGAGTGGTCGCAACTCACCAAGCGTAACGTAGGACGCCCTCAGGCTGCGGTGGAGTGACGATTTGTGAAAAGCTGCAGGCGGATGCTGGGTGCCGCAAGCCGAAGACAGGGTTCATTGAAGCTTATTCTAGATAGGATGATGAGAATGATTAGTGAATGGTTAGTTGTACAGGGGCGGCACATGCCACACCAGACGAACATAGAGCAAGAGCAAAACATTCGCTCGCTGTTTTATCTTTTATCCTAGTATTGATAGAAACTATGACAGAACGACGAGTTAACACCAAGCGAAATAGATTCTTAGAGGATTCGCTCGATGTAAACACAGCGTTGTGCGAATGGCAATTCTGGGCACTACATTGATTGGTCTAAGTATAGTCATCTTAGCCGTAGGACTCTATCCGACCATCATTTACGTCATATGTCAATCTCGTAGGGTGTTATCACGTATGTTATTACTTTACTTGCCAGATACAGTTGGATACCTCGTCAACCTTCCCGCCCCTTGATTCTGCGTGTGGTCGGCAAACACTCTATTTCATTTTATAATTACAAAAGTCCATTCAATCATCCATACAGAAGACCAATATTTTCCAGCTCAACAGTAGAACATTCCATATAAATCCGGCTGTCACATGACATTACACCCGTGCCGAAAAGGCAAAAGTGTAATCGCGCGGCCAAATCAAAAACACAATACGTGGTGGAACATAAAAATTTAGCACCAACAAACACAATAATTTAGGCGCAAACGCACAGAGCCGACGTAAATGTAAATTTGTGCGTGGCCATGAATATTTTCGTCATCCAGCCAAACCTTCGAGGCTATGCACACATATTTCGTATATCCATTTTTTTCAGAGATCGGCCGTAATTATTTGAAAAAGGAAGATCGGTTTCAGGAACAATGAAGAATTTCTGATTTCTGGTATTGTTTTTCTTTATAACCGCCGACGAAAAGGGTAACGTGTTTATCTGTGGCATCGTAACTCCTAAACGGATCGACATTTATGGTTTTATTTAATTAGAAAACTAGTTTATTGGAGTTGTACTTAGGGTGGTTTCATTGAAATTGGTTCGGCAGTTTGGAAAATATAATATTTTGACTTATCTCGAGGGTGCTTGAAGCTCGAATTGAAGGCATTCTAACTAACGTCATAATGTGAACAAATTTTCTATTTGCGAATATAAAAAATTAAGTAATACGGCCCCTGATATAAATATTATATGTGCTTATAAATACTATTAACACAAGGATAGCAATCCATAAATTAATATGTTGATAAGAGTTTCAGTATAACATCGAACGTTTTTCCTGCAACGCGCTTCCTAACTGACCAAGCGTGTAACTACAATTTACAGTAATGATCGTGAATAGCCTCAATTTATAACTGCTCTCTTGCCGCTTCTTTTCAATACGATACAGCGCAATTACCTGAACTTCATAGAAAGCTCGCAAACATAACAAGTAAAGCACGCCAGAGAGCCGTAAATATACTCAATACTTTCCAGACACAATATATTATGTGTGAAACCCCCGAGCGAAAATCGTTCGCCATTGGCAGGTTATATACTGGAAGGAAACTTTCATCTCGGGCGTGATAAACAAGTGGTGACACTCTAGATATTGAAAATGTTAAGGTGTTCGGCTCACGTTCGAGCTTGTAGTGAGAATATTTACGATAACAAAAGTAGACTGGCCGTAAATATTTATAACTTTCGATATAGCAAATTATTTTAACCGGCAAAGGCTTTTCAATTATACAAAAATCGGTTTAGACATCCTCACATATTATTCGAAATCATAGATGTGAAGGTGCTGAGCGATAGATTAAAATACCTTGCATTTTTTTTTTTAAACTGGATGCATACTTCTGTAGAGAAGAGTCTACTATAAGAACGTGGACTGCGTGTTTGACATTTTTTTTCTTACTTAATGACGAACAACTAGACAGCTCAGTGGAAAGCTGTAACTGCCCATATTATCTACTATGTACTTCCTTAGGTTTCAAGCAACAAAAATATAGACTAAGATGATACGCCTCATGCATAAACCCGAACACAACAATGCAAATATTATTGCATACATAACAGAGCATGCTACCATCCAGGCGGGCTCCTGTTTTGAAAGAGTCCTACCACCGAACATGCGTTTAAAAGGTGTGAGCTCCAATATCACAAGAGACGTGTTGTGCTAGCCTCATTTAGAAGAATAAGGGCAGTTATATTATCTATACGTAAATATAATAAAACAGTAAATAAAGTGAATTGAATATATTTACAATAAAATAATTTAGGGCAAATAAGAATTTTTAAAATTTTTGTCCGACTGTATGCCTGCTTGTACACGCTAATCTCCGGAACTACTAGAGGCATTGAATGAAACTTTTTTTGTTGTGTAGTTATTAAGCCTGGGCAACATAAAGAAAATAATTGATTTTAGAAACTGTAACACTTAATGTAGAAGCATAATAGACCAGCTAAACTATAACAAATATGGAAATGGCGTGAAATAGATTTTGATAGTATTTCACAGTTTGTTAGTTTGGGGTCTAACTTAAAATTCAGGCCATGTTTCATTTCATCGGCTGGGTAGAACCAGAGATACAACTTGACCTCTCCGCAGCACTAGCTTTCATACATTAGGTTGGGAAAAAGATAAACTGCTCTAAATACTATTTCCACGAAGACCAAGTCGCGGGGAAGAGCTATGCTGAATAATTGTGTATTTTTATAGCATTGTGATATGAGTGTATAAACAACATGTCAAAAAAACCAAAATAAAAACACCCGTCAACATTTTGTAGCAAAACAACGCGACCGCGCATCGTACGCATTACATTGCAACACGTCCAACGCAGGCTCTCTCAATTTATCACCGTGCCGACCGCAAACACAGACGGCAATAACAATGGTCCAGCGACCGCCGTGTCAATCGTACGTGGATGAAATAGAGTGAAAACTATCGGCAGTTACGTACAGGATGTGGCATGTGGCAGGAGCAACAAATATGTGAAGCGTGGAGAATCCGTAGATAACTCAAAGTTGCATTCGTAGAAATTTGAGTTTTAAAGTTATTATTTGCGGATTATATTGGTATTTGTAAAGTTTCTTTCAATAGTAATAAATAAAACAATAGAGGTAACCATTAAATATGTGGCGCAAAAAGGAACTAACATGGGGAAACTAGGTAATGAAAAAATGACAACGACGCCCATCAGACGTTCGTTATTATCGCCGTCGATATCGTCAAAAATCTCTTGTTAAATGCTTTAGTATCTCACTTTTCCTTTGATATCTAAAGCCTCATTTTGTGTCGCTGCACCATTGATACTGCGTTGAGAGACATGATTACCAATATATTGTCTCATCTAATTTTTTTTTAATTTTTTTTAGATTTGCCAGCTATTTTCACGTAGTCCACACGCTGTATAAACACATTTTTACTGCATCTACGTCACACTGGCCGGGTCTCGCCGTAAAGCCGCGTTTACGACGGCCGCGTCGAATTAGAGTCGGACTGTAAAACTGCGGAAAGACCGCGATGGCGCCGATTAGAGCCGAGATGGTCGACGTGAGATAATTATTGGTCAGACGGGTTGGCGGAAGTTCGTCATTGGCGAAAAAATGAGCAGGAATTTTCTAAAAATTATGAAAAGCATATGTTGGAAATGTAGCGTCTCGTAACGGACTGCCGTGACGGACGTGACGCTGTGGCGGAAGTGACTCTCTGTGGCATTGTGGTTCACAGAAAGATGGACCAGTTTTTTTTCACTTGGAAACTAGTTTAAACGAGATGGTTGGTTAATTTAGTTTCTTCAAAAGGCATATCTATAGGTACCTCTCAAAGGCTGACACACGCGTCCCATGCCGCCGTTATTTTCTACGTTCTGTGTTATGACGCAGTACCTAAATTATAAAACCACAGTGCCAACTAATGACTTTTAGTTGAAGCTCTCTGCGAAGCTTACAGCTTAACAGATGAGTTTTTAAATAAAAATCTCGCATTTTAATGTTTCAAATAATGAAACCTTCATACTCATATTACACTCGTAATGTTCGAAACGAGAAAGTTCGCAAAAACTTTTAGACAACTAAACCAAATATTTTATACAGAAACGTGCTTCGTAAAATAGAATCATGTTTTATTTCTACGAACACGAAACAATCATGTCGTAACGTTCAACAGAACGCGACAATTTCGTATTTAACTCAACATAGAGTAAAATTATGCATGAATTCACACTATCACAACTTTTACGGTTATTCAATGAGAGGATGTTGCCAGACAGCAAAATTTAGTTACAATGCTGAAACTTTGTCCATATCATAGAATGAGTCGCCATTTACGACCTTCACAGCGAGCCCAACTATTTGCAATATGGTGCGAGTGTTCACAGTACAAAATACCTCCAGAGTTCGCCCTAGACCCCATTTACCGTTACAATGTTAGTGTGCTACCAGCAAAAGTTATATATTTGTGGAACATTTTCTGTATTATCTACATATTGTCGTATAGGTCGATTTTGCTGTACCGACCCCAAATGAATGGGATAAGGGCAGGAAAATGATTATTGGTCGATTTTCAACGAATAATACCGCTTTACAACATCGTAATGTACTTTAATTCCAAAATATTAATCTTTAAGTGAAATATGTCTGACCCTGCGACTTTTGATCATGTCGATTTATAAGCGTTTCAATGTGCGACATTGTCACAGAGATCGTAGGCTGCTATAAGTCTACGACATCACAGCTATACAGATATCGTAGGCTGCTACGGTCTACGATAAGATTGCTGCATAGACCGCGTAGGCTGCTACGAGTCTACGCCATCACTGCTGTTTAGATATCGTATTATAGCAAGTATAGCAAGTCCCACAAAAACTCTCCACCGTGACAATACAAAGCGCCTTCCCACAAACTTTATAAGGTGATCCACCTAATAAGAGGCTATCCTCCGCTATTCAAATCGAGAATCTTTCCATGGCATCGACCATCGACGCACCATTTATGACAAAAAATCAGCACATCTACGAAACCCAAAAATATTCTATTCGTAATTGTAACATCACGTGTACGTACACCAACACGTGCTATCCGTTTAGAAATTAACTCCTGACATTGAAATGGCCTAAGTGATACTCCAGATGAAATAATACCCCTATGACACTCGAGACTCTCTAAGTGCAAAGTCAAGGACCGTAAAGGGCACTAAGACCTAGCCCACACAGACGTCGAGTAGTAACGTCGTCCATATTTCTAGTTTTTGTATCAGTATTATGAGAACTAGCCAGCAAAAACTAGTTACGTTTTTGCTGACGATATATTACGTAGACTTCGACGTAGACTATGTCGTGACCTGTCTGTGAAACCTCGTACAAGTTGATGCCGTACTTTTGGCATTGTTGGCGGACGAATATTCAAACTCTTCCACTTATAATATGTATATCAGACGTTAATATTAATGAATATATCGCTGCTTTCATATTATAGGGGCACAATTCAAAAAACATGATTGTTGGGAAAACGCGTTTAAAGATTTTTGAGCCTCTGTATTTTCACAAAATCGGTCATAAATAAATTAAACTAATAATAGCAAAATCATAAAACTTCATAAGTGTATGTCCATTAAGCATGAAATATTTATCGCATATTAAATTTATCCTAGCACTATTAAAATTGATATAAAAAACGTTTATTAATCAACCCCGTTTAGTTGTGCCCTTATATCATAAAATTAACTATGTCCCTTATGGACATTGTTTAGACTTGAGCCTATATATTCCTAACTGACGATGTACTTATTTAATCTATTTTGAAATGTATCTCTGTATTAGTAAACTATTTAAAAAAAAACATCATTAGTTTCTTATATTATAATATCTTTGATATAAAATAATACTCATCAAAAATTATTAAAAAGTATTTATTGCGTGAATACAAATTTTAACAAAAAAATTATAATATTGGTTCCTCCACACACGAACTAGGTAGTAGGTAGTCCAAATAGTACCCAAATATTCTTAATTATTGTGTGGAGACAACAAATAATTAATCAAAAAACTTATTAACAGAGAATGCCTATGAAATACTGTTATTAATGGCGTTTGCTCTTCATGTAGATAATTTTTATAAATGCAACAAATACACATAGTATTTATATATTTATTTATTTACTACCCACTAATCAACATAATTTAAATCAGTTCTTTTGCTCTTCATGTACTTAGGTAATTTTTATAAAATAATTAGAGTATTTAGTAGGTACTACTCACTAATCAACAGAATTTAAATCAGTTCTCTCTTATCAACTACAAAACATTTAGGAATGACAACCCGCAACGTAGACAATTTGAAAATTCTAAGTATGGTAATAAAAAGTCACATTGTTAAATGAAAATAAAAATTAAATTTTAAATGGAAATTAGACTATTATGTTTTACTCGGCAATAATTGACAGAATTTAAATCTATCGTTTCTTAGCTAACTGCAAAACACTTGGGTAGGTATCACACATAGACAATTTAGTACTAAAAAAAACTAATACACTTAAAAGTATAATTGTACTTACTTATAATTCACCTACATAAACTATTATAATTACGAGTATGTTTCAGTATCTGTAAATATGGATCTGAATACTTAACTTATTAACTAATAATTATCACCATGAATCAGTCTCAATGAACCTATCAAAACATTAAAGAAAGTATTAAAAAATAAAAGTAGGTGCTTTTACTTAAGTAGCAACCTAGAATATTATACCCTGTGAATATTTTATGTACCTACGTACATAGGACTTATATAACTAATGCCATCATCATTATAATAATATAAACTAGTCACAATAAACCTTTCAATAATACTTTAATGCACCTAGGAACTATAATTATCCATCTAACAGGTCTCGGTAGTAATTGGCATGATAGGGATCAATTAAATTTTTATTTATGAGATCTTTAAGATCTCGTTTCTTATTTGCGTTTAGTTCAAAAGGACCCGAATAAGCTTTTGAAAGTGTAATTTCACACAATTCTATCATTTTCTTCCTTTTGTTTCGAACTTGAACTTGCTTAAACTCGTCTTTATACGAACTTTTATATAAAAAGGAAAAAGGTGTCTCCTTGTTGAACTTCAAAACCTTTATATCGTTCCAGATCACGCTGTTTTTCCGTACATCAACATTAAAATTATATCCCCACTCTTCTTGCAACTGTTTAATATCATAGAATGAATCATACGTCATAGTATGTATTAAAAAAAGGTTTACCACTTTTCCTAGCCCTTTTGATAGCATCTATATATTGCGTAGGGGAGTATATTGGCCCAGTTTTTAAGTCTCTTGCTATTTGTCTCTGTATAAGGCTGTGCACGTTATCTGCCTCATTCTGAGTGTGCCCTTTTATTAGGTATTTGTGTGTGATAGCTTTTAAATTTGGTATTGTTGTAACAGCGTACATGTACAGTGATGCTAGGTACTTATTTTTATTTTGACCGCAACAATTATCAGATATAAACGTAATATTTATATCACGATCTCCCGCTTTCAGTGACACGCTCTTCAGATATTCATAAATGCAGCTTCCAATTTCTATAGCACCTCTTTTAGCTTGAGACTCGTCCCAAAAATAGCAATGAACATCTTCATAGCTCTTGTAATCATCTGTAGTAGCTTCATCAGTGCTTCTTAACTTTTGTAGTTCAGTTATGGTAAAATTTACACTATTTAGTTTCGACTTATAATAAAATGAAGAGGTTTCACCGTTAGGACTTTGCATTACTGCCTGAACATCGTAACACGCAACAATGTTGTACTCATCAATGTTTTTTCTGTCTTCTCTTTTTTCTTCTCTACTCATTACTTTTTGTTCTAAATGAGATTCGTACTTCTCTTTGAGAACAAGTTTTTGACTTTCAGATGAATTCTGGTATTGGAAGCATAGATCACATTGATCTTTTTTGGGTTGGAAAAATCCTAGGTTAAAATGATAATTAAAAACATCATAAAAATTACGGTATGTACCATATTCCCGATTGTTTTCTGTCTGAATTTTCTGGAAATCTCTAAATAGATCAGCTATACTTTTACTACTGCAAATGTACTCTCTAGATGTAGCCTCCCTCAAATAATGAGACTCAATGCGTGGGATACTATTTATGAAGTTCTTAGTATCATTTAGTAACTCTTCACTAAGAGTGGCTTGGTGTCGATGTTTTCCTCTTTGGTCAGCAGGAACATAGCCATTGCTGTTTTTTTCTGATACGGTACGAATCATTTTTGCACTTATATCAAACGTGTTCATGAAAAATGTCTTACAGACTCTGACTTGAAGTTCATCAACTTTAATATGAAACGCCTTATTTGGTGCTCTCGGGTGTTCAGCGTTGGAGTATTTATATTTTGACGCAACAGTGGTAATACAGGCTGCAATAAACGATCGCTGAAGATGTAATTCTCCTAACTTCCAAAATGCTTTGAAATGTTCGAGCCGCTGAGTGTCGTCAATATTTTCTCGACATTTTAATCTACATTTTTCGGAGCAGGGTGGTTTCATTGCTCGAGCAGGAACGACTTTATCTGAATGAACCATAGTGTAACTTTCTCCCATGTTTCTAAGAACCTTTTGCTTATTATGCTTCCACTTAGTTGGGTCAGCTTTACGTTTCCTAGTTTTGGAAATGATTTTATCATTACTGTTAGAAGCAGGATGAATGCTTGTTGTCGATGATGTGCTAGAGGAACGAGACCTATTCTGATTCCTATCTATTCTAAATGAAGGATCATCATCACTAATGTCAGCATCACTCTCATCGCTCATCAATGGTGAAATTTGATAAGATACTAGTGTGTGTGAAGATGATGTAGGTTCAGTTTGGGACTGAGGTATCAATATTGAAGGTGAACTATTTTGAGAACGATTGTGTTCTATTGGCTTAACTGGAGAGCTACTGCGACTGGATGAACTTGAACTCGAAGAATCACTAGAACTTGAACTCGAAGAATCACTAGAACTTGAACTACTAGAAGAACTACATGAGTTTGGGGCATTCATTTCAGCTACTGGTTGTGAAACATTGCTGTCCTGGATTGGGTCAACTTGGTTAAGAATTTCTGCTGGTTCTGAATTAATCTGTGAATAGAGATAGTGTGTTTTGAGTAGGTATACTCGTAAAAAATAAAACTATGTACCTACCAATACTTCATTATAAATGGCAACTGTGATTTTACTCTGTAACTCTGAAGATGTATTTAGTTCAGTAAGTAGGTACCTACATTTTCAAGAGGGATGTGATTCTGAATGTCTTCAACTGGTTTAGCTATAAAACAGCCATCTTGTTGTTTTATATCTGACTCTACCTCAGCCGCATTCTCCGACTCGATCTGTTAATGAATGTAAATTTTAAAACATAATAGGTAACATAGTTATTTGCCATAATAAGGTACGTAGTTAAGTTTAATTTTGTACAAAGTTAGAGTTGAACACGGAATAATAGTACCTACTTTATTGTAAAAACAAAATAGGTACCTAACGGTTGTTTACCTGAGCATTATGACTTGCAGAACGCGCCAAAAGGTTAATAATTTTTTGTGCTCGTGACTCCATATTCCTGTAAAATAAGGACACAGGTTCCAAATTAGCAAGCAAAGGTACCTACTTACTTAATTACTTTAAGTTCATTTTATTTTGTATACCTAGACCTATATCTCAATGAAACGTGGTAATGAACAGCGTTTATGTAATATACAGATTCAACCAGAATTGTGAACTTGATATTTTATATACTTAAGTAATATATAGATTAAATTTGAGTTATACAAAATAATATTCTAATATTTTCGTAGTATACGGGCATTTTTTGAATTGTACCTCTTTTTTTACAATTATTTCCTAACATAAGGAACTAACTATGAAAGTTTCTCTCTAATTGGAAAACAAAAATCAATGCTTACCCATAATTTCCGTAATAGACCGGCACAAACACAATTGAACGGCTGCGCGAGCGGTACTCCTTCCTCAACTACAGGCACGACACTAAATTGCTCCTTGTATCGCGGAAACCGAGACGCTTCATTCGGAAATATGAAAGAGACACAAATAGTTTTGGCGGCTCCACAGAAAGCTCTGACTCTTTCTGTCAAGACCATCATGTAGACGTATTAATTTTGTGCCCATATATTATTAAAACTCGAAATCTCAATTTTTTTAGATGTGCCCCTATAATATGAAAGCAGCGATATGTTGTCCTGAAACATGTAATTTGTAGTTGATAACACTACTAAGAGTTTTGATTGATTTACAAGTAAAAACACTAGCACGCCACCAGTTACTCACCATCAGGTGAAATGGCAATGAAATGTCTGCCTTGTATAATGTAAAAAGCCTTCGTCTTGTTAAGCCAAATTTTTATGGCATCGCAAAATCGTTCTCTTCACACTCACCCCCCTCCACCAGGTGAAAAACGACCCTAAACGCTGCAGGTAAGCGATATCACGCGACCTAGCGTGTCTCTTGGCAACAAGAGCTCTGTCCTCGAGGAATGGTGTTCAAAACGACTGCTCTTCACCCCATTACCATATCAGAGTCATTATCAATTGTTAGTACTTGCTTAACTTCTTGGAACATGATTCCGATCAGGTAAATGCTTTGGAAAGACGCCAGTAAATTCAATGGACGAGAAATTGCGAATTTAAATTATGGCGAAGAGCTATTACGGCTTGTATTGATACTGTTATGAATGTTTGAGCACATAAGTTCCGAAGAAAATTCGAATTAAGCTCGCTTTAATTGTAGAAAAATTAACAAAAGGGTTGTTTTGGGTACAACGCAAAAAAAGAGCAAGACATGACGACTTGATTCGAGACAGAAAACTACTAGTAGCTTCTGAAGATTATGGAAATGTTAATTGGTTTGGAACTCATATGAATCAAAAATTAAAATCCGACAGGGTTTTACTCAGAAATACACCGACATTGTTTATAAATATAGTCTTATGGCCTTATTTATAAAAGATATTTGACGTTTATTAAACATACTTTAGCTAAAATAAGTTTTGTCACTTTCTTTAAAATTAAATCATTTCCGTGACAGATCAACTGAAAACATGATTTTGCTAAAATCAAATAACTTTTGAGAATAAGACGGTAACTCTATAGTAATATATCTATAGTCTACCGACCTCCATTGGAAAATCAATAACAATATTCCAAACACAAACACTACAAGAGTACAGAGAAATTAAATTCCCTTTCACAATAGGAAACCACTTTACCACGAAACGCGTTCGATCAATGTACCTCCTCCAAACGCTTCTGGTTTAATCAAATCTTTGGTCCAACATTCTGTCGGTCGGCAGGCCAGACGAAGTTAACTACTTATTATAGATCCACTTTTCTTATGCGCACTGCAAAGGACTGGAACTCTCTGCCTGAGTCATTGTTCCCCGATAAGTATAACCTTAGGGTTTTCATATCAAGAATGAATAGGTATCTTCTGGGCACGCATGCTACATCTTCGACGTCATCGTCGCTTTCCATCAGGTGAGTTGTGGACACAAGCCTAATGATAAAAAAAAAATTAAAAAAAATAGTTATTAGACTTCACTTAGCAAAATGAGTTGATTGTCCAAGAGTCCTCGGGTTGGAGATCGCAGTGTTATAAATATAATAATGGAAAAAGCTCCTGCCAATTTTCCAACCTATGGATATGGACTTGATGTTTTGTCTCACTTGAGGTTTGACAGACAAGTGTAAGGAATTGGTGCTACTCTACTCTGCCGGACACCATACGGCCAACAACGGAACAAGAACGGAATATTTGTGTTAACACTACGACTCGGAATTAAAAACATTTTGTTTACAATTTCTATCCGAACACAGCAATATTCAATTACAGAATCGAGTAACAATATTGAATATTGACTTCGAATATTCCGCTTCAGTTCACATTTTAATTTCTTTTAAATGTTGTTTCTGTAAATTGTGGTTTGGGGAAGCCCAAACCTTTAGCCAAAGATTCGCCTTGGCAAAAAAATCTAGTTTTTTTTTGTTTTGATAAATTGGCGATTGTAAGGTTACGCCAATGTTGGCATGGAGGTGGAAAACGGTAATTACCCACCTGGCCGGGTGTTGTGACCAGGGGACCAAGGATCCAACGGTTGATCGTCGGAAGTTCTATATATGCCGCGGAGTTGGCACATTTCTCTAGCGCGAATGGTCAGCGCCATCTATGTGCGGATGCTTGCCAACTTTGTGTTCGTGTACTCGTAATGTGAATATCGTTGAGTTTTCCCTATTGGAGCGATAGAGCGATAGATGTCGCTACAGTATCAACAAGGAAAAGTTATATGTTAGATATATTTCTATAACAATGTATCTATTCAGTCACTGTAATATTCCTTCATGTGTAACCCAATAAACACTCCGTTCAATACACTGTAGAGTCCGATAATATATCGATACTCGCATTTATGTGCACGTGACGTCATAACCCGTTCAGTGGGACGCACGTCCGGACTCAGGGACACAATATCGCGGAGCCGGATACACGTGTTATCCGCCATTATCCGGATGGATGTGAACATCGTCCGATAAATGTGCAATACGTAATCTGTTGTCCGAAATTTAGACTTGCAAGAGATGGTGTGTAAAACTCCAATAGGTTAGAATTAGAACGTCTTAATCTCCGCTCTTGGCAATTGGGTTGGAGATCACAGTGGAGAAAATTCACAAATGAAAACTGCCAGTTTCCAAACTCCGGAGGTCATGTTTGCCGTATGTTGAAGGAGTTATGGGTAAAAACCGTTACAATTAGGGCACCCCATTCTCGGAAAAGTCTACGCGGCAGACATAAATAAATATGGACAGATGAGCTGCCTGCTTTCGAAAGTGACTGGCAGACAATGGCACTTGATCGCGAAGAGTGAAAGAATCGGGGGGAGGCATTTGCCAAGCAAAAGGATGATTCAAGCTAATAAATAAATAAATATGCAAAATTGCAACAACGAAGTGCTGCATCATTTCGTAATACAAACATGAGTTATTATTGTTTTTTTAATTAAATCACTACATTACTTTCAGTACTCAATACACTTTCAGTGATATTATAAAACAAAGTCCCACGCCGCGTCTGTCTATTTGTCAGTTTTTCTGTTCGCGATAAACTCAAAACCTACTGAACGGATTTTTATGTGGTTTTAACCAATAGACAGTGTAATTGATGAGGAAATAAAATCCCTTTTTATATATTGAATAATTCACGCATGCACCACAAAAATATACACAACAAGAACATACAAAACATCCAGACCCGTTCTATTTCTTAGCTGGGAATCGACCCCAAATCATTGTACTTGTATAATTACATCTAAACTTCAAAACTTGTACATTGAAGAGGAATTTGAAGGGTAAACTAGCACAATGGGTAGGCACTATATGAAAGTACCTAAAATTTAAACAATGCATGTCAGTTACGGAACTGCTATGAATATATTAGGCACCTATATCTTGGTATATACCATGTATAGTAGTACAATAGTAGAAATAGTTATAAAATTATTGACGTACCAAGTTATTGTTTTTATTACGATTTTACCACGGTTTTGTCTCGAATGTAGGTACTAATGTCCTGCCCCGGCTGTACTGATGCATTTATACCTAAACCCTGTAAAACCATTTAAACCCGTATCGCACTAGAGAACAATGAAACGAACAAACATAAAACGCTTCTCTGATTTATATTATTTACAGATAAAAATGCTTACACCTCCAGAATGAATGTAAATAATACTCGGTGTGGAAAATATGAGTAGACGATAAGGAAACATACGTGCACTCGACGAGTGAGGGAAGGGAGCGCTCGCAAATCACGGCGCGCCCGTTCACACTATAACTCATCGGCCTTACTACGGTATTTCACTTGAGAGTTTTATTTCGTTACTTAAAAAAACAAGGAATTTAGATGATTTTTCTAATGTAAATTTCCAAATTACCAATGTGGATAGAAAATAACTGTCGTTTATAAACATGTAGTAACTAGAAACAGCTAAGTTCGAAAACGTGCCATTTCCGGAATAGTTCAGCCATTTTATTATTTAAGTAGCCAATTGTTAATTATCAGTTGCGTACTTCTGAAAAATATCGCGTTCTAATATGTTCGATCGCGTTAATTTTCAAGTTACTAATGAAAAAATACCAATAAATACGTAGCAACTAGAAACAGCTAAGTTCGGGAAAAGTGACATTTCCGGAAACATTCAGACGCTGCGTGTCTACTTCAGAATTAGCAATCGGCTACTTCTGTTACTATACCTTTTATTTTTTATCGCGTACTAGCTGCTCTTAGAGACATTGCCCCGCCCGATTGCAGCGCCCCCAACAGGGTCCAATTGCTAGCCGCTTGAACAAATACAAAAAAAGTTCTGCCGCATAGGAAAAGTTCAACAGAAGAATATTGATACCCATCTTGTGTCACATAATATTGTGCCTAGTATTACAACTTCGACAAATTCTTGATGAAAGTACATTGTATAGCTTGATCTTTTCCTTCGCAAAACAATAAGCGAAACAAACAAGATTATAACAATAGAATCGAATCACCTAATTGTGATCAATAAAGTAAGATTTAGGTATACGACTTGATCACGTAGTTGGGGAAACAACAAACGCCGGTATAAAAATGAAAGCAAGAGGTTCGCTACAAGGCTCCCTTTCTTACATGACTACGTTTGCCATATTTTATTAGGAATCCCATTCACAAAAAGTTTCATTGCGTTCATTCGTTCATTGTTTGCAGTCGAGATGGGAAAAGAAATCAATGAACGTGTGTTGTTGTATAAGTAAGGTATTCGTACTTTACTTATTTTGTCTATATTTATGTCTATCATCAGCATCATTATCATCATCTTAGCGGTCAAACCTGCTTCTAAGAGGTTCCGTGTTCCTCTTCCTTCACCACTTTGCTCGGTCTTTCAACATCCTCGCATCGTAGGCTGTTGGCTCTTTTATCTGGCTTAGCAATTCTTGGGCCTCCTGCGGAACCTTTTACCTGATACCGCCAGGGTTCTCACGTATCCCTGAGGCTTATCTGTATTAGCAGCATCAGCTTATATTCACCCTACTCCGTTGAGGGACACTTTTCCCAAATGTACTAAATATGGATGATTTTAGTTTATTTGTCTCTCTGTGAGTGTGAAATCCATATATCTTATTGAATTAAAAGTCAGTGTTTAGGCATAGTGACGTGTTGACCACTGAACACTCCGGTCGTAATTTTTTTTTAGTGTGCGCTTTTTTCAAATAAGCGAACTTTTTAATAATTATATCCTTATTGCCTATCTAAATCCTCGTATTCGACTAAACTGTCTGTCAGAGGAAAATTTTCATGAACGAACGAAGGAGTTATTACCGTAATAACAATATTGCCCGCTGTACGCTTTCCAAACAATAATATACCATCTCATTTACATGCAATAATAATAAAACGTTGAATGCAAACAACGCAACGATGTAAAGCAATATCTCGCTTCTGATAATATGTAATTCCATGTTCTCTATATATATGATGTTTCCCTGGAAGCCAAAAATGTTTTCCTTTGGCAGATTTCATTTACAGTATAGCCTGAGGAGGTAGGAGCCGATACGGTGTAGGTTTCTGTGGACACTGATATTCGAATAGACGAACATGTATATTGCAACCTCATCTATAACGGACAGTCTAATTTAAGGAGGTAAAAGGCTTATTATCCTTAGCTAAATACAGTCGCCTAAATTCAGATACAAAAAGAGCGAGCGCAAGATCAAAATGGAATGCATTGCTCATAGAATAAGGCAAATTTTTTGTATCACGGAGCGATGCGCAACATAAATACAAATGATACAAAAATTGATCTTACTCTCACACTTTTTGCTTCTGTATTTAGATTACTGAATTTAGCAAAGTATAATAAGCCTTTAAGAAATATTGTAGTTGATGCGTTGTTACAATATATTTTTATTAAAAGTCCAAATAAAAGTAAAGACTTGCTTAGATGAAAAATCTAGGTAATACATATTTTCATTTTAATTAGACGAGAATCGGTACCCTAAAACCACAGGCATAAACTATCACAAAATTTGCAGGTGAAACGACCAGTAAAGAGAAAGAATGCTAAAGACGTGATTGCAAAATTGCTGACAATTCACTTAACGTTCTCCGGTTTTGGCAGCTATCCAAGTAGCAAGAGTTTGCAGGTGGAAGAATGTTTGTCGCAAAAAAACTCAACGTTTTTGCAGGTAAACGAACATCGATATGCTAATCTTCTTCATAGTAAGCAGAAAGAGAAATCATTTTTTGCATCATGGTATATGACGATATTAGGTAAACCCTTTAAAAATATATTTCTAGTGATTTCTGAGTTCTCGTGTTCTGAAATTAATACGCACGCTGTCGTCTGTGGAATAATGATATTACAATTATTACGTACCTAGGATAATTAATACAATGAGCCAAACTAAACTAGATCTATCTCCTACATATTTATGAGAGACTAATGGTGCTGATAACAATGAAAAAAGTAAATTACAATCTACCGAAGAAAATCCAAAAGTCAGTTATAAATAAACCATTATATAATGTTAATTGAATCCTTTTGGCATCTGGTAAACGGGCCTTAAATCTTCCAAAATAGTGAAAGAAATAGAAAAGGCCATCCCTAAAAATATAGAACCAATATTATCTGTCCTAGAAGATTCATAGACGCTCCACAGGCCATTTGTCTAAACGAAAATGTTATCATTCTTATAAAAGAAATCTCAGCTCGAATAACGTACCCTTTTTAAATATATTCAAGTATTTATGATATTATTTTTGTTCGTGACAAATTACTAATTCGTTCATTAAAGATATCGAAAAGAGACAATTTATCTATAAATAAAAAACAAATAAAAACTAATTCTAAATTTTAGTTATAATTAATTTTAGCCAATTCCTATAATTTGTAGAATAAAGTTTTTAAATAAATAAATAAATTTATAATGAACTGAAATACATATTCAACTCAAATTCAAGAATTAGTCAACTCACAGACTACAATTTTCACACCGTGTGCGTTACTACGTTACTATACTACACGTTATTAATCTCAGGTTACCTTTGATCTTCCATGATAAAGGCTTTATTGTTGCTGGTGTGGAGTGAAATTATTTTAATTGAAACAGGTGGCGCGATTATTTGTGTGCATTCGAAGAGAAGAGCAGCCGACAATCGCTATTGAGAGCGAGGAGTGGAAAAATCTGAGGCCTTTGCAGCAGTTTAATACTAACTTAAAACAAAGTTTTGGGTCTCCTTTGAAATTAATGCATCGTTATATCTTATTGTTCCTATTCAAATACAGCTTTTCAGCGTTCGAATTTAGCCTAGATTGTCTCATTGTTTTATTTAACTACAATCCCTACCCAAGACACATAAAGCCCGAACAAACAGTGGTCCTAGAGCCTTATTAGCATAAACCTTATAAATCGCGTTGTTTCCACTGCAATGCATTGAATTCGCGTAACCACGACACGACCGATCGCAGTCTGCGATACGATTGCTCGTAAACTTTGTTCGCGTCCGGTACCGAGCAAGTTCTCTTGTAAACCGGGGCCTGTGCTGACGTACTGGCTGTGGAAACTTGGGATTTGAATTTAACTGCCTCGTGAATGAGACGTGTTTACGTTCTGTCATTGGTATAAAATAATAATTATAAATACAGGAGTGAATGGGTCAGTCTGTATTTTACTTCCCGGCGTAACCTGTTGGCAAGTTTTATGTGATTTGGTGTAAACACAGTTTGGATCGTGAGCAACTAATGCCGGTGTTAGCCAACGAAGTTCGCGAAATAGAAATCCTGTATGGTATATTATTTTTGTACAACACTGAATCTCTATTTAGTCCACAATTATCGAAAAAAGCTCTTGCAGGTATACAAATAGAAATAAAACTTTCAGGGACATTTTGGCAGTAAGTAACATAGGAATTCAATTACATATTCGAGGAACATTTCGCCCTATAATGTATCAACACCAAGTGAAGCCCCAAATCGAATAACGTACGTAAACCCGCTTTCCCTCCAACGGTTGAGATTTCCATCAATAAATCCCTCGCCGCAAAAGGAACGAGGCAACATGGAAGTTTTAAAGTCGTCAATTTCGCTTCGATAGTGAAAGACTGGCGGGATTGAATTTCCAAATCTCATATCGGATAATCGGCTTCGGCGAGGTGCCGGGTGCCAAACGCGGGAAGAATGCAATCGCCGACACCACAGCCCACAGCGCTCGCCAAACGTCACTGTTTCACGATCCACGAAATTTGGACCGCCAACTATGATTCTGCTATACGTACCTATCTACCTGTTCATCAATGTCTTTCGTATTTTGTGGTTACGATGTTACAGGTTTGAAAACGTCGATAACCGCAGTACGGATGTCTTTTTTCCTGTACGCCGTGAATATAGATTTTATACTATGTCACGAAAATTTTAATATTGGCAAAGTGTAAACAACAAGCTGTTAGTGGAATTGAAAACGTTTTATGATTGCAAAAGTTTCACTTATAATTTAAAACACTGCACCGATCCTGTGTTCTGATTAGAGAGCGCAACAGAAATGTTTCGTTGCTTTTGTTTTGCAAACAATTTCAGAAGTGGACAAAACGTACGTGGACGCAATAGTGAATGCGGTATTTTCGGGATTCGGTGTTTTATTTCGTCCGCCTGATTTCTAGACTGTTTCTGTAAGCCTTGCCTTTAACGAAAGCTGCAAATACTGTTACTATGCCGTTGCCGTATGTTAATAGTAGCTGAATAATAGGAAGGTAGAGAGGTGGATAGGTAGGTCTGGACGCCTTCGAGGCTAGAGTGATTAGGCTGACCTAGACAGGCATGCTCCATCTTGGGCCGATCGTCACTTACCACGGGGTGAGATGGCAGTCAATTGCTTGACTAGTCTAATATAAAAAAAGATATGATTGATTTCCCGCATGTGGATACTAGGGAAATCATTCATTTGACTTAAGCGCATCTTGCTTAATAGTATCTTACTGTTTCCATTTTAAATTTTCCGCAGTAAATCTAGTACAGTTTTTTTACAAAGATGGAATTTGAATTAATAGGGAAAGTTACTGTTATAACTCCATTAACACTTTCCAGTTAGTAAAAGAATTTTCGGAATCCGTTTAGTGGTTTTAGAGATTATCCCAACATCCAAACTTACAAACATACAAACTTTATTAGATTCACTGTCCTCAATTTCGTTCACTATCCGACATTTTACTAAACTTCTGCGTTGTGCCCCCTAAGGAATCCTCTCTTCAGAAATCCTTTTCAAACCCCCAAAAATTTAGTTGGCTGTATACTAGGGCAGGTTTAAAATTACGCGCCGCTTGCAATTTCCTGGGAGCTAGGTTTGGAGGCCGGACAGCACGTAGGCACGTGTGGACCTCTGCCAGACGTATTGCGGCTGACTGATGACGCAAAACAAGCTAAGAGTGTATCACAACTATAACCGACAACCCTTTAGGTTCACATTATTCAACCCTTTAGGTGTACTGTACCATAGTTAGTTAGTTAGCGTTTGTGAAAGTCGGTTGTGATAAGTGATAAGACCGCCCTTTGTACTGCTTACTATTATATATTTTATCCCATGTATGTGTCCTGTTATGCGCAAATATAGAGATTTAGTATTGTATTGTATTGTATTGTTGTGCCGTGTTTTTTTTCAATATTAAATTTATATGTGTTATTCTAGGGTATATACAAAATTTATTTCAAATCCGTTCAGTATTTTTGCGTGAAGGAGTTACAAACTTCGAAACATTTGTCGCATTTACATTATTGATAATATTAGGTATCTGACTTAAGCTGTATTTCATCTAACAGAATTCTGTTTCTTTTGTGCACATACTTCCTTTGCAGAAAACTGAAGATTTTTTGAACGATCATCTTAATACATACAAGAGAAGTGAACCGCAATTAACTATCGACTTCTATAATTTTTTTGACTATTTTGTATTATAATTCGTTTACTTATAAATAGCACTGTCACTGTCACTTACACAACCCTGTTCAGTCAAATACCAAACAAAAAAAATACTCCAAAGGGGGACTAAGTACTCCAATCATGGGCTACAATAATTTTTCCGATATTGATTCTATAGGAGCGATTTCTTTTAATTGCAATGTCTAGCCGAGCGAGCTTTGGTGTGCCGTCGGAACCGCTACGCCTCATCTGCCCCGGACTGGCTGTGAGCGGTGTCCGTCCGGCTTGCGCCAGAAACCAATTTCCTTTACTCGTACTATGAGTTATAGTTACAGTTTGCTTTGAAGTTCTGTGTATCAATGTGTAAGTTTTAAGGGTTGGTGAAATACCTATTGATTGACATTAAAGAGAGATCACACAGATCATCATCAAGGTTTTTACGAGGTAGCAACGCGTGGGTGACGCCCCTGGTATTGCAATCGTCCATAGGCTGCGTTGACTGCTAACCATCAGGCAGGCCGTAAGTTTGTTTGCCACCTTTGTGGTGTAAAAAAGAATCATACAGAATGAGAGCACCTTCGGTTTTTAACATCGGGTTTGCACTACAGTTTTGCATGGAATTGACGATATCGGTAACCGAATCGGGCGATTGGACGTAAAAACTTGATGTGTACAGCCAGCCTCAGATTACCCCACTATTTCCAACCGTGTAACACCCGACCTGCATTCGCGTTCATCTAGCGGCAACAATATAACAACAATATTACCAACTATTACTATTATAGTAACAATATATAGGGACACAGATACGTAGAAAACCCATGGTAGGGTGTTGGCAGCAAGGCATTTTGTCGGTCGCGCGAGCGCCTGACCGCACGCCACCGCACCGCACCCCGATAGAAATTACATGTGCACCCAAAATTTATAAATTAGACAGCGCCAACCGCGATCTAGGACTAGGTAACCTTTTTAAAGGGGAAATGTTATGCTGGTCATAAAGGAAATGTAGCATTTTTTTATTCCACTTAGGTCGCAAACTAGCTTACGGCCTGCCTATGGACATTTGCAATACTAGGAGCATCACCCACGCGTTGCCGACCCCGTAGAAACCTTTTCACCCCTTTCTTGAAGAGCTCCATGTTGTTCCATGGAAAACAGGTAGTTCATTCCACAAAGGAGAAGTCGTTGCCCCCCGGTTAAAACATTACAAAAATACAATCTAATTATAATCATCTTGGCGTTAATGTCCCGATTGTGTCTCGAGGTCTAATTAGATACAAAAAAGTAAGTATATAATTAGATACAAAATGTATTTGTATCTAATTATATACTTTTATCTCATTAAAGGTAATTTCTCTGTTCAATTCATCAGGTAAACAAAAGCTAAACCTAAAGCTCTACATTGCTTCGCAAAACAGCAAATAGTTTAGCAGTCCCCAAAATAAACCTACAAATATTTACTTTAGCGCAATCTGAGGTAAAATGGGAAACGTTTTACTGCTTACAAACGTGGCTGGGTCCGGCGTATTGCGGTTCGACAGAAGCCAATTTCCTGACAGCCCCGCATTTCTCTGGCTGGGGTAGCTCCTGAACTACACGTACTGTTCTGGCCGAAATCAGAACCCTAATTAATTCAAAAACTATCAAGTACTATTAGGAAATTGCCTCTCGTGTATAGACGGTAGCAGGTAAATTGTGAAATGGAGGAAATATCATATCAAAATATAGAGCAAATAAACAAATACGGCGTCTGAAGTAAATAATATTTTTAAGCTAAGTGTAGGTACACTGAACAGACTGGGAGTTTGAGATTATCGTGATTGTAACAAAAGCTATTGTTTATGATGATGATGAAGTGACGTCTTATGTGAAGTGATGGTTAGAATGTGCGATGATCTTTGACTTTGCTAAAAATCTTAACGTCTCAAAACGCACCAACTAAGGAGAGTACAAAAACAAAAACTAAATAAATCGCGGCACTCTCTACTGCAGGTTGCAGTGTTTGTAGTTAGCTTAAACTTACTATACCTTGTGGAATAGACATAGGTACATGGACGAAATGTCGGGTGCAACCAAAACTGAATTAGTCTTGTGTGCATAACTTTGTTTGTGTATGCATTAGAGACGTAGCTTGGCACTATCGACCGACATCCATATCGATATCGATCATTTACTTGAAGATATTTTATAGCTCAAAATGGGATGGAATCCTTACTCGAGTAGAAAAAGATCGATAATTTCTATTTGGTTACAAGTATCCAACAGGCTGTCAGACACTTACCAAAAAATGTTCTGCGCGAGTTCAGAATCTCGCACCACAGATCCCTTTTCTACCATTAATGGCCTTTGGTATGCCGCTAGCGGCAACTTCCTCACTCAGTCTATGCCTCTCTATTCCCTGGTAAACCAACCTCTTTGGTAGTCAGATCACCTGTCCGTGTCTCCGCGGGGCTCGCCTCCAGGCCTCCTGCGATCACGTCTGCCGCATTGCGACCCATTATCGGTGCACGATTTGAATGTCCCGAAAAGAAGCAAACCCTCTGAAATACCCCGAAAAGGAGCCAGTGTAAGGTTGCCACAGGTGCCGGCAATCGGGAAACTTCCGATTGCAAAGCATCCCGAACGACCGTAAAATTTGCGGCGGCTTGCGATCGGTTATTGAGATGCCTTGCTTATGGGTGGTGTTACCCAATCGATTGAGTCAGTGTTTTTGGGATTAGATGTGTTGTTTGCCGTTGCATTTTATGCTATAAATTGATCTGTACCTTGAAATGGTTAACTCTAACGTCGAGCTGTCAATTCCTGCTTTGCCAGTCTCCGTTACTTTGCTTTTCGCCGTCATAAGCCGCGTTCCCACTCGCGTAAGATCGTCACTATCTTCGAAGTATTTTCATTTCATAACTTACTAAAACTATTTCATCCCAATTTTCCGAGAACCATATCGAAATATTGATCCTATTATTCGCAATAATAAAAGATGTGGCGATAAGGTATTCCCGGCAAAACACCACAATGCCCCGCCTGCTATCTCTCTCGCAATACACAAAGACGTTTATGAGGATTTCCACTGCCATTTCAAGTGTCAAACGTTCGCGCTAGGGTTGACTCTGCGCGATTCTACAATCCGCTTAAGTGGTGAATCAATATGCAAACAGGAAGTTACAGTTTAGTTATGGACCGTAAACGTTTTCGCTTGCCTTGCCGCCAAAGTTTATCGTGCATGAGCAGCTCTGATGTCACTGTGATACGGTAGAAAAATGTGTTAATAGTTTCTATTGTATTTTCTAGTCGTTTTGTTTTGAATCATTATTATCGACTTGACGTCAATGTCTTGGTTGTGCTCTCGCATACGAGGGGCCGGGGTCCGCTTTGACCATGATCCAGAATTTGGCAGATCAGGAAATTACAGTGGAGCAACTGACGCGGACCTCCGTAACCCAGTTAGCAGGTTAGTAATGGAACCTGTTAAGTCGCCTAAATGTTCCATTTTCAGGTTTCGTCAAGAGGTTTTCCCTCGCCGTAAGAACATCGGTTAGTGTTAAATTAATGAATCGTAAATGTTATGGGCGACAGTTACCTCTTATCATCAGGTGGGCTGTCTGCTCGCTTGTCACTGAGTAGTATAAAAAATTTACATAACTCTAACAAAGAGTCATTGGTACTTCGCGGCAGTGGGATTCGAAACTAATACCTCTC
Organism: Blastobasis adustella; assembly: GCA_907269095.1. Classification (NCBI taxonomy): domain Eukaryota; kingdom Metazoa; phylum Arthropoda; class Insecta; order Lepidoptera; family Blastobasidae; genus Blastobasis; species Blastobasis adustella. The sequence goes on from OU026130.1 coordinate 12,997,117, forward strand.
GATTGCGAGTCTCATACCTTTACCACTAGCCACCGGCGCTCTCTGTTATGTTTCCAATGTTCAGTGTAAAACCCAAAAACAAAGCTAAACACAACTCAATAAATAAATGAAAAATACCTACATTAAAAGGCTGTTAGCGTCCGCTTTCCTCCTCTTCACTTCGCATTGATACCTTACATGGGGTTAGGGCATCTATTTCTTACATATCCATGGGCTGTTTTGAGTTTTGATCCATTGGTGGAGACATCGGACTAATGATCTCTGGTTCGGGGCTCCTGCATAACTGCATTGAGAATATGTTTTCCCAATCAAAAAAGAGAGTTTGAAATATCAAGGTGTAATCAAATCAAAAGATCCCCCTGAGTTGTTAGGCACTATACTTTGTCAAATTTAGCATGATAATTCTGTACTGCCTAGAGAAACTATTGAAAATTCCATTAGAGGCCTAGGTGCAAGCCCTACCCGTTGATATCCCGGGCGCTGGCACGCACGCGACCCCGCCACCTGATTACGTCACGACCCATCTGATGCAGAATTACGCTTCAAACTCATACGCTCATGGATATTAATGGGCCACGCACGTTTGGAATAATTCCCCCATATTAGGTAGTAGCTGAGGTGTATTGATTTATTTATTGGAATCGGATCGTTTGAAGCTATTTCGATGGTGAAGATGTAGAAATTGCGTGTACTGTGTAACTGCGTAAGTGGGTGTGTGACATATGGGTTTGGATCGGCTAGTGTTCGTGTTCAGTTTTGTAGCAGTATTTATAAACGGAATTATAGTTTTGTACGGAATACATTTACTAAGAGTATAAACCTGAATGGTGCAGTAAAAAATACTTCTATCACTCAATCGATCAAACCTTATTGCAGTTGCTAAACACTCAAGAAATAGCCATATTTTTAATTGGCATACACTACAATATAAACTAAAATATGGTGTACAGTATGAGTATTCTGTTATATGGTACGTACAGTCGAACAAAGATTAGAGTACACAGAGGCTATAACAAACCGCATCGTTTTGCATACAGCCGCTGTGGAGCCTTGTATTTGTTCGACAGAATAGTTAGGCAAAAAAACATTAGACAGTTACATACTTTTTTAAAAATACACGTAGATATTATTCCCGAGCGTATAAATAAAATAAATAAATATGCTTGGACAAATTCACACAGCGCCATCTAGCCCCAAAGTACGAAAAGCTTGTGTTATGGGTGTTAATAACTGATAAACTACTTATATACTTTTGTTTTAAATACATAGGTACTTGTTATACATACTACACTGAGACCCGTAACAGAAATTTAAATTGATCATTTCAATTTCTGCTCGGCCAGGAATCGAACCCGGGACCTCTGTAGCGACCGGCATGTTAACCAACTGAACCACTAGCCTAATTTTAAATAAATTTAAATTTAAATTTTGTTAATAATCGTGATGTCACAGCCCATAACAGTCCACTTAACAGGGCTAACCTACGAAAGCAGGCGGGTTTGAGAATGCAGTGTTAAAAATATAACAATGGAAAACACTGCCACCCATTTTCCAGCCTACGGAGACTAGATCTTTTGCCTCGAAAAAATGAGTCAATTTGTACGACACCCACAAGTATAAGGGGTTAATGCTATTCTTCTCTGCCGGACACCACACGGCCAATAGCAAAACGACGGCTTTAAACAAAAATTGACTTTATTTTATGAGCCATTCATTCCATTTCTATTTGCTCTCACACTTTATGCTTCTGAATTTAGACGATTGAATTTAGCCAAATGTAATAAGCGCAAAACGGACGCACAGTGTCGATTGCCACTCAAGTATTGCCAGTTGAAATCCTGTGCGTGTGTGAGACCTCATAGTAACATTTCTGAAGACAGGTGTAAGATTGTTCACATTGTGGCTACGGTAGGTAGGACATTCTGACACTGAAGGTGAATTTCCATTGCGCCTAGACGGGAGAAACGTTCGACGCCATTAACGAAGACGAGAAGCATTACTTCTGCGGTCACCATTCCCGTGCGACAGGGGCGGACTGGGGAATACTAAAGGTTCTGGTTTAGCTTCAGATTTAGTTGCTAGGTTCAAATAGGCGGTATATGGCAGACCCTGGGCCCTCGGGGGCGTTAATGGGACATAACGCCAAGATGATGATGATGATTCAGATTTAGTAGATTTAGTTAGTTTTAGGGTTTTTTGTTAGGACCCGCCACGTTCGATCGACAAACTAAACTAACTGTCACATTACTTAGTCCAGCAACAATTAAGAACTGAGGCTGGAATATGGTCTTTGAAGGAACTCCGACATCTTCGTGTAAGAAGACATTACTCTTTCATTCATTGCTAGGGTCCAAAAGTGAAAATGCTATGCCAATAAAAAGGCCAATTAAGGTTTTCCCTCTGGGCTGGCATCTTTTTTCCCCAATTTTGTACAAAACGTTAATGATCCTTCGATGATTAAATGCCTTAGGTTCTTTGAATCTCAGTATACCTTAGCATTGCATAGTCGATAAAACTAAGATGTCACCGCATCTAAAGAAATACACTATTCCACTACTGCCGCGAGTTTCGGCGTACGATGTCACTGTGGCGTACTTATACGATACAACTATGAAGTATGTAAAGAACTGATACACTTGATATGACACACGGACAGATAAACGCATAGGTACGCGTTTAAAACAGCGCCGGCGGCAAGATCGATCTGTGTGTTGTATTGTGTTCAGTGAATGTCGCTAATCTACTATCGACCTTTTTTAATGACTTCGTTACTATTACGAACTAGAAGATAAGAAGAAAATTGAATAAGGTATCTAAATCTATGATAAGTATTTCTAATAATAATAAAACAAAACATCGACATAAAAAGAACAAAAAGAAAACAACTAATACTAAAAATTGTAAAATATAAGCAATGTCTGCCAGAGAATTCCTTTGAACGATATCGATTCCCATGGATCCTACACCTAAAAACCACACCAAAAACGCGTATAAAATTAGGATTCTATGAATTTCTATGCCAAAACACAAGCTGTCTATTGAAAACACAACGCATACTTCGAAGTACTCGAGGCACAGGTTTTTGTAACAAGTTGTTTTACATACTTTTAAGACTTGGTCTACGTAGGTACGCATTTTACCTAGTACGTCTTACCTCTAGCGACGACTACGCAGGGAATAATATTGATTTAAAATGTGTAAAAAACCACTCAGAGAGCGACAATGCCCCACTCCCTCCACTTGCGTAGAGGGCGAACGATCATCGAGGGCTAGCGACGTCCGCCGCTGCCCGCCTCACGCTCAGGGCACCGCGCCACATCTCATCAACGTGGCTGTTACGGTCTCACATAGAGTGAAAATCGCTTGAAGAGCTTACTATAGAAATGATCCTATGAAGTAAGGTCTTAACGAAAACTGGCCGAACGAACGAGGTCATGTTTTGCCGCGCGAACTGTCCACCGCGATGTAGAATTTTACATAAAATGAATAAGCGCCATCTAGTTATCACGCACTGTACCGACCGGCAGAACGAGATGACGTCATAGTTAAATAAAGAATAACCACGTGGAGGCCTAAAAGTAGAGTTTGGTCGAACGTAGCCGTAGACCCGAAAAACGTAGTGCGATAAACAAAAAATAAGACATCCGTAGCTCTCATAGCTATGAATTGAAATGTAAATACTTATAATAATTAGACGGTTAGTTATAGAAATAACATACATGTACATTGTATAGTGCACTTCGCTTAGTAGACCACTTCGCTTAGGCCATGGCGATGCATGGACATTAAGATTTCCTAAATGCGTGAATGAACCGTAGATGTTATGGGCGACAGTTACCGCTAAAAAAAAAGAATTTATGTTAGTACAACGATAGGTTTTAATTTAAATGTGAAAGTGAAAAATATACATGATTACGGATAAATTATAACTAAAAAAAGGCTGTCCGGGTTGGCATTGGTCATGATCGCATTTTAAGTATTTATCTGTTAGTCCCTGCCGCCGGCCCTGCCACCCCCCGAACACCGGAGCGGGCGGGGGGTACCCGCAATAAATTACGCGTTATCACTCCTAATTGCACGGCAAATGGAATGCGAACCGGCGACGGATCGCCGCCGACAATTAGTCGCAGGGGCGGCGTTTGTCGACGATTTGTCGCCGCGTCGAACGTTCTATTGCGGCGTGGTGATGCTGTGTTTGCGTCGTCTAATTGGATTGCTATTTCACTGTTATTATTGGTACCATTTATTCAAGGATTGTCACGGACTGTTCGGCTACAGGACGGTGGGGCCAGCGGAGAGAAAGGCCCGGCGGATAACATTCAGATACGCCTGTCGTGGACATCGACCGGCGCTCCTGCTGCACGACAGACCACGTTGATCATCTTGGCAACCGTTGCCACGATTGCCAAGATGATCAACGTGGTTAAGAAGCAACAGTGGTACAACAGCCGTGTCTAGTCCGGCAGCGTATAGAGTGCAGTAGCCCAGTAGCATAAACGAGTATTGGAAGTAGACCTCCTAGTCCCACTGCAGACCGAAAACGGGCGTTTTCACCACTCGCCAGGCGTGAAGATCGAAAGGCCTCCACTAATGTGAAGGAGACTCTAATCCAGTCCAGTAGAGGTCTGGTACACTTGCACGTTTGGTCATTTACGACGTTTCATCGGTAATTTTAAAGACGTTTGCGCAAGTAGACATTTGCACGAATGAAAGACAACACCGTAACAAACAAATACTTTAAAATTTCATGGAATATGTATTTCTATGGCAACTATAAAAACAAATAATCCACAACAAAAACAAACTAGTGTCCATTCGCGAAGATACATTGAGGATGCTTTCAAAAGTAATTGTAGTTTAAATACCACCGGTGATACAACACTGTGAAGACTTACGATCCACCTGAATATGATATTACAGTCCAACCCATCCTTCCTGCCACCATAAGGACCAAAGCAGTAGCTTGTAATTACTGTACTATTACATTTAATCGTCTACTCTGCCTCAGCCACGGTGAAAGCCCTTTGTTCTCCTCTCTGTCCTCTACATTTCAATTATGTTTGCAATTAGATGGTCTGCTCGTTCGAATAAACACGTATTCGTAAAGCAACACGGGAATATCGTCTTAGAACTATATTATGCTGACTGATCATAGAGATGCAATGACTATACCTTTTTACCTCTGAAGAGACCTCTAATATGCCTCTTGAACGATCCCATGTCATAAGGAAACACTGTGGCTGGGAGCTCATTCCACATACGAATTCCTATTTGATTTTGATCAATATTCATAGGATTGCCTCACGTACCAATTAAAGCAATATGGGTAGGTAGGTACTAGTACCTAACTAGTTAGTTAAGCAATATGGGTAGACACAAGTTTATTAGAGCGAAAACTTGCTCTCATTTGCTTTGGAATTCAGAGTTTATTAGTTTGTGAGACAGAACGTTTATCTAGATACACAGTATCAAACAAAATAAATGTACACAGAATAATAATGCCACGGGGTGCCTATTGGCTCCCGAATTTGTTCAGCCATGCATGCTCCATTTTCGGCCTCATGGTTTCTTACCAGATGAGATGGCGGTTAAATGCATATCTAGTCTAATTTAAAACAAACTGTCTCAAGGTCACCAGCGGAAGACCTTTGTCAACCTTGCTTCGATAACGGTAGCTACACAGAAGCTCTTACAAACCCGTTGTTTTGCATTCAGCCGCTATGTTGCCTTAGGTATATTTGCTCGACCGTACATGACTCGGAGGTTATACGTACTAAGAACACAATTAGAGCAACCATTAATCTTTCCTTAGTGTAAAAAATGTCAGATCTCTAAATATGAAAAGTTTCGCTTAATGCCTTAAAAGTTCGCAGTCCCATTATGCAGGCGTCCCCAACAGTTGGTGCATGAAAAATATTCCCAAGAAAAGCTGAGAGACTGGAGGCGAATAATATAAATACTAGGTACATTTTAATGTAGTTTAAGTTTACTTTTCTTTTCTTTCTTTACGAAAAAGCACATTCTTTTCGTTATTATCTTTTGTCAGTCAGAGAAAATGTAATTACGAGTACCTACCTACTTGAGAACTTATTATGTCTTACTTTTTAAAACCCAATAACTTGCCATTTGCATAATACTTATTTACAAGACTCTTTGGAGAAAAGGAAAGTTTGTGACAGGACAACTGCTAGACATAGGTTACACACCGATCGACTTCGTTACACCTGCGTCAGTCGGTTCCTCACGATCCTCACAATGCCGTCCGTCCATCTCTCAACAAGCTTCTTAAATCCATATTCAGCATATGTACTTAATTGTGAAAACAATACTAATTGATTTATGCAAGTTTTATACCTGGCCGCTATTGGAACAAGTTCTCAAATGAAGAAATTGTTTTCATAACAAGCTTTTATTGCGCGGTATAGTGACTCGTCTAGACCATTCCATAGAGCCCAGATACGATGGGGTTATCTTATTGCGTTAGTCCCTGTGACCACCTTCCGACTCCATCATCAGACCAGCTCCATGCTACCACATTAATGCATTGTCATCTAAGTTACATAGGTATACCAAATTTCAGCTCAATCGGATACCAACAAATGGTCGAAAAATTGTTTGCAAATTTTGACGAACAACTTACATACGAACAGTGCAAGTTAAATAAAAGCTTGTGTAAAAGGAAGGGGCCGGTTGATAGGTAGGACTGCCCTACTTTAAAGCCACACCATGTTTTAAACTATCGCGGTCAGTGGTCCCGTGACCATGATGCATGTAACTGCGTCGAAATATCGGGCTACTCGTCAACAAAGGTACGCGGTTGGAAACCCGGAACATACCCTTAAAATACTTTAAAGCCCTTTCGTTAGCTGGCTGTACGATGTCGCAGGACAAGTGCACTGTACCTTCATAGTAGGTAAGGTTATAAATAATGCTCTATTCTTCAAGAGGGCGTAAAACTACGTTTTATCTCGACACTCAATTCAGTCGTATGAAAGTGCCAGCCAGTACAATAAAGCTTTTATACGTGCCCCAGTCTGTAACCTAAGTATGTCGCTATCTTTTTAGTTCACACGAGTATTAACAGTGGAAAAAATTGACTTTTTAAGTTAACGATTTCAAAAAAACTTTTTGCTGTGAGCTTCGATGACGTTGAATTCGATGAACTAATTTGTTGAAATTGACCAAGTTATATTTGACAATTTCAACCAAAGTCATTGAAGGTGATAGAGATAGAGTAAATGTCTGTATATACCGAATCTAGTTTTATAAGATTAGCCTTTGTGGTGTCTCACCTCAGACAATGGCACACTTACTGGTATGTCCTGCATGTTGTGCCACCTGCACGGAGAAAATTTAACCAGCCACCAGTCGACACGCCAAGAAGCAGAAGAAGAGTAGATTAGTACACGACCAAAGTGCATGATTGAATATGTTATGAGCGACAGTTACCGGTTGCCATCAGAACACCTATGACCTGTCTGCTCGTTTGTCAAAGAGTAAAAGTGCTACATAAATTTAAAAGTTCTTTGCTGCATAGGTAACCTAAGCGCCAAAAGATTACTGTACAACTTTAAAAATGTTATAAAAAGGGATCAAAACTGAAAAAAAAGTTATAAATGAATATTAGACACGGATTTTCCTTTTTGTTACTTGAACAAAAAATAACGCCGATACAGTGCGTTGAAATGTTGCGCGACGTCACGCCTGTGGTGAAATTTTACTCAGAAGAGACGTCACGAGCCCCCTCCGAAACTTTGATACGCTTTATCGTTGTCATTTTATATTGATTGGTTTAAATAACACGTGTCTAATATTTTTTTTGTAATCTTACTAATGGACTAATTAGAATTTAATATGTTAACCCAGTTATCATCCCTATTGTAATTAATTTAGAGCATATGCGCACGAGACTTGTCTTTTTATTACAGCTTCTGTTTTACGACCCTGATCCTGTACATCAACTCTATTGCATGAAAATATGGTCGGCGGACGAAAATGACACCAGGTCATCAGCTCGTAACGTCCGCCCATCTCTATATATTTCCAAAGACTGAACAAAGGTGACGAAAGTCACTCGTGCGCGCAAGCCCTAGTTTTCCAAGTACAATAAATGGCAAATGACAATGGTCACCGAAACACTTACTTTGTGCCAAAAGTAGGTTACCTAGGCGACAATGGAATCTTCTACGGCCGACCCACATATTCGCGCAAATGCGTCGCGCAGGGAAAGGTTGTCAGGTAAAGGCCAGCCGTAAATCCAGGGCAGATATCGGTTTCATTCGGAAAACGACATGCTGCTGTCTTAATCCAGATTTATAGACCATCCTGGCAAGTTTATTGTGGCAAATCCGTCTGTTGGGTGATGATTTCTTTGTGGATTTACTTGCACCATTGCGAAGAGATAACAGCTTGGCTTCACGAGTGACGGATTTAGTCTGTTTCACATAAATAAACATATGCTTATTTTAAACATAAACTGATGTTAAATGAACATTATGTATTTTTTTATATTATATGATATGATTTATTTTCATAAATTGTAAATTCAAAGTAGATAAAAATCATACAGTATGTATTTTTACAGTCCGTATTTTTAAAATAGTACATTGTCTCGTAAGAGTAGGTACTACTAGCAATATTTTACAACTAGTGTTACAATTTAAGAATTATAAATGTCAAAACAATTAAAAAATAATGATTTGGTCTAATTTAGTATTTTTGAGGTTCCTATAGAAAACCCAAGACCTAAGCCAAAAATGGCGGGTGGGAAATACAAGGTAGTCAGCACTACGAGATAAACAAAGTCAAAGTGAGAAAATAAGAAGCACCGCAGAGCCACAGAAGATGCCATCAACGTTTTACTTCATGTGTGTTTACTTCGAAACCATCAATATGCCCATTAGATATGATAGAGATCCGACTACACACAGCACAGTCAATATAGACAGAACACAATATGCCACTGGGGTAATATTGCCCTCTAGGGCAGTTTAGTGCATCGTGCAACATGGCGCAAGACGATATAATGATAATAAAGCAACAGTTATGCTCTGGTAATGGCTGTCGTTCTACACTATAATAATTATGTCTAAGTTCTATCTACCTACTTACAATGCGGCTGTATGCACCGTAGTTGGAAGCTTGTAGTTGCATTAATTGATACTAAAAATATCCAGTTCATTGTGTGCATATAATTATCATTTCCAATTAATCATTTGGCCCTGGGATATAAGCGGACCCTGAGCCCTCGCGTGCTGCGCGGGGCGCAACCGTGACATAACGCCCAGATGATGATGAATGAACTCATTTGGCCATGTGGTGTCCGGCAGAGTAGAATAGCACCAACCCCTAATACTCTTGGGCGCCGTACAAGGCGACTAATGTTTACGAGACAAAAGGAGAATGGGCAGCAACTTTTTCCATTATTATATTTATAACACTGCGATCGCCAACCCGCCTGCCAAGCGCGGAGATTATGACAATACTAAAAATGGCGTGAGAGGCCCTAAGTCCTGCGGTGGACTGTTATGGGCTATGATGATGAGCTCATTTCCTCGTAACGGATAACAAAGTTACTCAAAAAATGCACCCTCATTTTTACTTATACGTAATCTCCGAAGCTTAAAAATCATATTGGCGTTAATGTCCCAGCTGTACTCTCCAGCACGAGGGCCCGGGGTCCGCCTTGACCATGATCAGGATTTGGCAATTACAGCAATCTCCGAAGCTTAGTTACACGTAATCTCAGAAGCAAATTTAAAATTAGACGTAAAAATGCAAACAGCCAACAGGTATAACCTAAACTAATTAAATCCAAAGCAAGCAGTAAATTAGACTTGTGCAAAAGAAACCAGCGCACACCCTGCTCTCAATTGAGTTGAGAGTTTTTTGTAGCGACATAGAAAAACAAGTAGCAAATTAATAAACGTTGCAAAAGAAAGGTTCCTTTTCTGTAAAGCTTTCGTAAGATTGTGTATTACAGAACAGTGCAAAGTTTTGAAGAAGTTTTCCCCTCTTATTTTGTAACATACCTTTTAACATAGGACCTATATTTATTTAAATAGGATGGGGGTACCTATGTTTATGGAGATCTTATAAATAATTCAAAATCATAGGTATAGTTTTTTTTTTTTTTTTTTTTTTAATATTAAACAAGACAGGCATTTGACCGCCATCTCACCTGTTGGTAAGTGACGATGCGGCCGAAGATGGAGCATGCCCGTCTTGGAACAGCCTATTCACTCTAGCCTTGCAGGCATCCAGATTATATTGATCAGGGAACACACTCGCAGGCAACGCGTTCCACTCCTTAGCCGTACGCATTATAAAAGTCAAGCCAAAGCGGCTCGTGCGGATAGTTGGAAGTTCCACGACATAAGGATGAAGCGCTCGCCCGGATCGTGTCTCCCGATGGCGGAAAGGGGACGGCGGAATGAGGTCGTGCAGTTGCTTCGCACACTCACCTACCACGTAGGTATAGGTACCTACCTACTAAATATTCTAAATCATCAGAGAGCCTTAATTTAGTACCCTTATTTAGAGAAATGTAAATGATATAGATAAGTTCACAGTTCTGGAAAAGTTTCAGAAAATTTGTTATTAAAGTACATGAAACTTTCTTTTCCTTACTGTGTTTGCCTGTCTGGAGCACTATGAAGGTAATTGTAATTCAAACGGAATGGATACCACCGGATATTCCGGACCGAAACACATTCTAACGACCGACGAACGAAAACGTGATGATGAATCTGTTCATACTTATTGTAATTTTTATTGTCAATTTCTCCGATATTATAGGAATTTGAAATATAGGATTACATAAAGTTACCCTCGTAAGAAATCTACATTGCTTCTGTTACAGACCATAGTATGATATAACTGAATCGCAGTCGACGGAAGCATTAGGTAACATTACTTAGTTCAGAATTGCCTCGATTCCGTTGCTGTCATTGACCAACGGTAACGTTGACCATCAAATTTTTATTTTGATATGTAACTAGCGACCCGCCCCGGGTTCGCCCGGTAACCTTAAAAATTATACACCTAATCCTTCCTCACGAATCACTCTATCTATTGGTGAAAATCGCATGAAAATCCGACACAAGTTTTTAAGTTTATCACGAACAGACAAACAGACAGACGCGACGTGGGACTTTGTTTTATAATACGTAGTGATAAAGTATAGTAAGTACCTATAGCTGTCGTAAAATAGACCATTTAGAACCCCATTCGAGACGCTCCGTTTGCATTTAATCCAACTTAGACAGAATGCGCACAAACTACCCCTTTGTGTCGTAAAAGGCACGAGGTACGACGTCGTCACCCGTGTGCCCTCTAAGACGTCCAAGACGCCTCCTACGGCCTGCATCGGACAATAAATGATAATCGTCTACAAGAGCCGGGGCCGCCTTTGTGCCCCATTGTGGCAATGAGCCCCTTTGTCGATAAAGCACGGATTCATAAGGACACCCTTTACTAGAGAGGGGCAGAGCTTTGCAAAACTTTAAAATACTAAAACTGAAATTATGAGGCTTTATCAGTGCTTGACTTTGGACGAAATACACGTTACGTTTCGTTATGTCCCGCAATTTATGCAATATTTGGCAAGTAATTTATTATAGTGAGCTGTATTTTATTTTAAATGAGGTGTTCTAAATCCAAAAAGTCATTCTTCACAAAATGGTATTTGGCGGACTGAAACAAAGATGCTTTCAGCCATAGGACGTTCTGACACCGTTTGACAGAATTACGTCAAAGTTAAAACTGTTCACGTTTATTGCTTACTGTATTTACAGGTAAGACTTTGAGCATCCATCGTCTCCCTGATGATACCTATCTATAAATACATCCACAAAAAACTATTTAATCTTTCCTGAACTGTTCGTTATACTGTAACAACAGGTGGATGCAAAGAAGATGTCGATCATCGATCCATTCTCGTGTATAAAACCCCATTTTAAACCACTTTGCAGTAGGGATTACATATAGACGGGCGGAATACGCTTATAACGGAACTTTGGCGTTAGCTGTGGAACTTTGAAAAGACTGAAAAGTAAGGAAAATTCTGGGACCAATTTCTTCTTATTTGACGACTTCCCTTCCTTAAGACACTCCACATAGATACTGAGCGAGCCCCTTTCACAACGTCCGGTGCTTGAGTGGTAACTTCCTAGCTACAGTAATGGGGTCGTTAAAGCTATAGAATACGGCACAATGTCGTATCAACACTAAATGCGTAATTGGAAAGAGATATTGAATTCACAAACGTGATGTACGGACTCGAGACGAGTTCAAAGATTATAGTAAAGCCTTTGATGCCTTATGGAAGCACTTTATTTAAAACGTGCGTCCTATTGATATGGAAAAAGGTTCGACTAGAATATTCATCGCTGAACTGTAAACTCTAAGCGCTTTGAGATTTGAGAGGACTTTTATGGTTGTTTTGAAATTTTTGCTTTAGATGCTCTACGGAATTATACCTTTAAAATCATTTTCAATCATTTGTATCCAACGAAAATTAGATCCACTACAACCATCGTCATCCATCTGCCCTTATCCCACTAGGTGGTGTCGGCACAATTTGTTACTTTCTTCCTTACCTAACCCTATCACACGTCATCTCGGTACTCATTCCTTTCACACAGTCCATGATCAATCCATCTTTTCTTAGGTTGGCCTCTACTGAAGTATCCATCAACATTCATAATCATGGCCTTCCTTTTCACATGATTTTCACACCTCCGCATAAAGTGTCTACTAAAATCATCATCACAAAATTCTGACTGCTGAACGTTTTTGTTATCCACTGTGTAACGACGCCGTCTTTACACTTTGGACCACAGCCACAGAATTCGAAAAGTTAGCCGACTTCATGTCATATACGCAAATATTTTTTCGATCGCTGTATTGCCAACTTGATCATACTATAACATAATGTTTTAAACTATCGCGGTTATTATCACACATTTTAGAGTTATGTTCCGGGTTTTCTACCGCGTACCTTTGTTGCTACTCGGGTAGCCCGATGGCTACTCGTCAACAAAGGTACGCGGTAGGAAACCCGGAACATACCCTTAAAATGTGTTGTTCATACTATATAAACTTTACCACAAACACTTGCTCAAAGTCACCTCTCCCCATTTCAGATTCGGAACTCGAGGAGTTGGGTGAGCAGCTTCCAAGATACCGGCCGGACTCGATCGCGGCGCTCCGGCGTGTTACTCGCTTCACCGAACCCGAGCTGAAACGGCTATACCGCGGCTTCAAGGCCGAATGCCCTACCGGCGTAGTGCGGGAAGACACCTTCAAGCTGATTTATGCGCAGTTTTTCCCACAAGGAGGTAAGGCTGGCTGTCGACTTACCATGAGCTCTTATAGCAGGACCTAAATAGAACTGCCCTGCTTAGAACGAGACAGTGATATACGTGTCACATAAGCAGGGAAGTTCTGTTAGGTCCTGCTACAAGATCTCATGGTAAGCCCCCTGGTGATAAAGAAATCTATGGTGAAATGGATGGGTTAGTTACTCCTCTAAGTTGATGGGCTGGTGTACGGGCTTGGTTAATATAATCTGTTTCACAATTTTATCTGACACAGTGGAAAAAGCTGGAACTAAGTGTCGCCACGTAAGCGTCATTTGTTGTCGACAACAGCCCCGCCGTCATCGATTATGCCAACATTATAATATAAGTATTTAATTCTGAAATGAAGATAACTGGCTGGTGTTAATATATATGAGGTAATATAATAGGTACAAATGAAATAGGATTAAGTAATCATATAATGCGTTGCGTATGAGATCAGTCTACGCTAGTTTTCGTATATTTATTTATTTTAGGTGAAACTGATACCGCGAATAGAACATGCACAATCCGTTTTCATCCGAATGTTACTAAGGAACGACTGTGAATTTTATTCAGTCCAGTCCCAGTTTTATATCAGTGGCTACGTTTCCACTGGATATGACCGGGAAAAAATCCCCGCAACATTCAGATCGTGCGATCAGTTTCGACAAACACATCAGTTGTTGCCATAGATGACGTGACTTCAGTCTCCAGCCATGTCTACATCAGTATTCTCTGAGTAGGTAGTATGTAAAATGCGACATAATTCATGGACCGCAGTTACCTGTCCGACCTTGGTAATACGCTGATTGTAGAACGAGTATATTGCCATTTCATCGCTATGTATTTATATTTTCTTATGTTTCCTTCGTGCACGATAATTAATAAAGATAATTGACAGTGTTTCATTTTCCCATCCACAACCTATCCTAAATCCTACTGAAAATTCTAATGAAATTTGTAAATCGTCCAGTTCAAGGTAAGTGCCCGTAAACTGTTTACATCGAGCTACACAATAAGATACCTACTAGCTACTTAAGTGCAGTCATACTTAATGTATGCTGGGTAGTTCCGATCACTCTGCAGCTAACTGTACGGTACGTGCTGTTAAAGGATGTCCGTACCGTGTAGGCACAAAATAAAAAACGGGCTTCCCCTTGTTCGCTACGCATCCATAGACTATAGTGCTATAGATTTATATTGTTTACAAGTTTGTATGTATAAAATACCTAGTCGCGAACTATTACAATATTTCTCTCCTGTTGTTGGTGTTATATATTTACGGATGTCGTTTATGAATTTATGCCGCTGTCGGCTACACACGTCCGTAAATAACAAAATTAATAGCAGTGTTTACTGTTGTGTTTTCAACACTGCCATCACCAACCCTCGTGTCAAGTGGAGAGGTTATTGCAAAACCCTCCATTAATGTGGAGGAGGCGCAAGTCCAGCTGTGGACTACGGACTGTTAAAGCGTAAAAAGCTGTTTAAAAAGCGCCTACAGAAAAAGGAGAGGCAAAAGCAAAAGTAAAAGCTTTTATGTAAACTTGCGAACACGAAAAGGCGAGGAACCACACATAAAATCTGCCTTAGGTGGAAAAAAATAACGACAAAATATTACAACCGCCGCTCAGTATGTTAATAAAAGATACGGACCGTACTAAAAGAATAAAATGGGGACATGAAAAACGCATCACAATAATCGTATAATCCCATCAAGTTGAGTGGCCTAACACGCGGGCGTTTTTTTCAACAGCAGTATTATCGTGCAAAAGACATGGGTCGTTCGCGAAAGTTCACCCACATAACGTATTAGAGACATTACGGACGAAGTTGCTTATAAAGTGAAAGTGAAAACTTTAATGTTAGTTAACCAAAGTAAGTAAAACATTTAGTAGACATTACAAAATTAATACTATATAGGACATCATCAATCATAATCATCAGATAATCGCAGTCCACTGCTAGACATAGCAGATTTATAGTCCTCTGTGACAGAGTCAGAACAGTGCCAGCGCCCCCGGGGTTGTATTGGTCATACTCTGGTGTTGTTAATGTCCAAGACATTGATTGGCTATCTACCGATCGATTGATATAAAAACACATAAAACCTTGCTTAAACTGACGCACTCAAGTAATCCATAGTTAGTAACTTCTGAAATTAGTTTCAGAGCCCCATTTCAGTCCTACGTTTTTGGTACTTACCAAACCTTGCAACGGGCTCCGTTCGAGTGGTTTCGATTCCAATGCATTCCGTTAATGGCCCAACTGCAGTGCCGTTAGCATTTGGAGTGCTTTAAAAACCGCACCGGGAAAAGTGAGGGAAACTACCTACCTGGCGCTGGCGCAGGTCATGTAGAGTAGATTGCTTATTCCAGTGCCAGTATGAATTGACTATTGCTCACCATATTTATGTACGCACCTATTGCTTGGCGTAAAATCATGTAAATACTTTGTCAAGGTTTTACCTCAGATAGACACATAAAGAGAGTCGCAACACTCGCAACGTAACGTAAGAGATAGACTCACGATAGGTAAGCACTGATATTTATAGAAAGTTGCAATAAAAAAATGCAATTCTTGACTTCTTTCTACTTCCCTCTATGTTTGTGTCAAATAAAACAAACACATAAAAATTTACGCATTTTAAAAGTAATCGACAGTAGTTACTATAAGGCAAAAAATACACTTTCAATCCAATAAAACTTAACTGCAACTTGAAAGAGAGTAAAAAGAAGACCCTGAAAGAGATAAACGCAATGGAAATCAGTTGCAAATTGCCCAAGAATAAAATTGAATGTCGATGAAGGCAATTTGAATGGACGCAGAGGGCCACTAACGAAGGCTCGGGAAACCGAATCGCACCCAGTGTAGTCGTTTATGACCGCCCGATTTGTAAAGGAAATCGCTTCCCTGTTTTTCGTGGTTTCCAAAATATCATTGCGAGCACCCAAAGTCCTACCACAATCAAATGTATTGTATAGGTAAGTAGGTCGGGACCTAAAGACGAATCTTAGACATTTTTTCTATCGAATCAAACAAATAAAAAAGAGAGTTTTTAAGAGTTGCCGAAAATACGTTCAGTACCTACCTAAGTAGTTTCGGAGATTACTGCCAAGAGTAAGTACAAAAAACAAACCTACAATTTTATCTTCTATTTAAAATTAGTTAAGTTAGAATAGAAGTACCTAGGTACCCTAGATGATTTGTAGAACATCGACCCTAGGTTAATAAGTTGACAAACTTATTTAGACTATCACCCTAATTTTTAAAACAGAATCATTATATGATTTCCATCTAAATAACATCCGCTAGGTAAATCATATCCGATTTGTCGATTTATTAAAACTATGAATAATCACACAAGCGCGCTTTTATGCTTACTTACCTACTGTTTTACCAGCAACCAAGAGCCAAGGTGACCTAGGTGACACATACAAAGGTCGGTAATAGGTCAGTAAACATTCACATAGAGTACTTAGGTAGATATCGACCTTTTATGGTACCTAGGTAGAAAATGCCAAATCAACTTTCTTTTAATTCCGAACAACATGGGTCTATAATTCGATAGGTATCTACCTATCTTAGTAGATAAGCTTATGAAGTATGAACCAAATGTGATACAGGTCCTAAGTCCAAAAGGTGACAATTGACAAAGTCAAGCCACATTCCTGGGGTTAGCTACTGCCGCACAATTAATGAGTCTCGCAATTACTGCTACATAAATAAATGAATATTTAATTGAAACAAAGCTTAAAACCATCTTGATCATCATCGGAAGCCGTTAAATCTTGCGTCCAATTCGGCGATGTCAATCCATCGCTTCTTGGGTCTCCCTCGGGACCTCTTTCCTGATACGGGCAAGAGGTCATGCGATACGTGACGCACGCGTATCTCTTCCATGTTATCCGCGTTGTCTCGCTCGCCAAAGCTGCCACGGATGTACTCGCTGCTCACTGGATCAAGTCGCAGGACGCCTCACATCTACGGTAGTTCGCTGACGTTATTTGACTGCGCCGTCCAGGTTTCGAACACATCAAAATTGGTCCATCCAATTAGGAGCTAGAATAGAATACACACGAAAACTTCGCCACCTCCGTCACCCCGACCGATTCCCGTATTTTGCGTCAGGGGTTAAAAACTGTACGTTGTCCGACTGCTTTGTCCTACCTACTCATAGGTGTCTTAAAAATTACTGCGATCATGACATTTAATCATCTATTTCAACTTGTGCGTTCGACTTGAGCCTACTCTACATTAGTGGAGGGAATTTCCATTCTTCGCAGGCGGGTAGAAACGTCGAATAGGTACATAATAACTGGTATGTACTGACAAAAAACAAGAAAGAACGCAACCAGTGGAAATAAAAATCAAAAATTTCATGTGATGTGTTTGCGATCTACCTATTATACGCGATGAGTACTAGGGTGATGTTCGGCCGTGGTCGTTATAGGTGCGTCTCTGTCGATTCACTACGAAAAGACAGAGATGCACTAAAACGACCACGACCCGATGAGCGTCGTCTCGTGAATAGCGTAAACCGAAACGTAGCTAGGGCTAGGGGAAAGCGGTCCGCGCGAGATCGAGCTCCGTGCGTGATTGCAGTTCGAAATCCTTACAATACCCCGCCGTAAGATCATCGGTTAGTATTCAATACCTACATAACTCAGAAAAAAGTCATTGGTATATGACGAAAGTGAGATTCCTACCTTTATCGCTTGGCCACCGATGCACGGTTTGTTTTTTATTTGATATTTTGTTATTTTTGTGATCACGTTCTCAGGATCATTCTTGCAGCTATCTGTATGAAACAATAAAAGCGCCCATGGAAGACGATTACACCTTTTATCAATAAAAAAGCCATGAGTTTGTGTAAATATTATTTAAACAACGTCAAAAGGTTCGTCATTGTCCATTGTGTAGAAGCAAAGGTTGTTTGGTTTTCTTTTTGTAAAATTCTTGCGCTATCAGAATAACATAAAGTAAAAAATAAGCTTTGTAAGTACATCTTCTTCGTGTAACGGAACGTAATTATCGATTAAGGTTACAACCTTATCCATTTCCGGTTATACTATCGATATCGCACATCACTAGCGATGATTCATTCTCAAGTCTTATGTTGGCTATCATGAAATACGTCATCATTTTAATATTCTTTAATTTAGTTACTGTTTTTCATTAATATTTAAGCACGAGAAAGTCTTAAATACTTTTTCTAAAAAACCGGTAAATTTTCTACAATTTACAAACGTTTGTCTCGTTTAATATATTGCAATTACTAAATATTTTCCGATAATATCTAAAAAATGTTTAGGTACATAATTTCAAAGAATCTAATTTAGGAGTGGTTTATTGTTTTCAACAGACAAAAGGTTTATTATAAAATACAAAATCGAACTCCACTGCGCAGCAGCGCGCGCCATTTGCGCCGATGAATTGCGCGTAGGTTGGCAGCATTGAGCTTCCTCCAAGCCAAGACCGAAGTGCCGAACGCCGCCATTATTACCACGCCACCGGATAACGAATCTGTCATTTGTGCGTCGTTTTGAGCAAATAATCTTTGAACTTTCCCAGTGTTTAGTGTTTCAGTGGTATTAGTTTCCGTAACACATAACAATCAAAATGTCTGACGAGAAAAAGGTTCGTAAATCATGGTATTATCAATAATTATCCACTTGAAATCTTATCCACCGCGACATGGCGTTCTATTGCAAAATGTGGTTAGGCCAAGCCGTAAAAATGTTGCTTTTTCTAATGGAATTACTATATGTATGTAACTCTTACTTTTCAGGGAGAAAGCGAACACATCAATTTGAAAGTATTAGGTCAAGATAATGCCATTGTCCAGTTCAAAATAAAGAAACACACACCCTTGAGGAAATTGATGAATGCCTATTGTGATAGAGCTGTAAGTAATCTTGGCTGATAACACTAAAGCTCACTGCATATTCAGACACTTTATGAACTTCAAAAATCCTTTACGAAATTATTCGATACTTCTTACACTCTTACTTTAGTAGATAAAATATAACCTGTGAATACCTTGGCTTTGCTAAGTATAGACTATCATTGTAAATTAAAATAAATATTTCATACCATATGCTCTGCAGACGCAAACACTAAAATGAAATACATGTGCATTGTGGTACAGATTACTACTGTTTGCTCATAGCAGTGTGAGCATTTGGTTTATTTTTAGTTAAATTTTGGATATTTGATTCAGTGTCAAAATTTAAAAATAAATACATACATACATACATAAAGCTCACGCCTGTGTCCCACAGGTGGGGTAGGCAGAGACTATGGACTGCCACTTTGCTCTGTTTTAAACTAAATGCATCTCAAATCTGTTTTAAACTTACAACTATTTGTCCTATGAAGCTTCAAGCTATTTATTAGATTTGATGGGCATAATGTTTTTTTTTTATTGAATTCATTGTAGGTAGTATTACAAAAACATTTGCATAATTTACTATGATTATATGTTTATATTACACAATGTTATGCAATTTTCAACAAAAGAGTTTAGATACAGTAGTGTACAATAATAGGAAAAATATTTTATATACTAGTTTTTGCCCGTGACTTCATCCCTAAGGATATAATGTTTCACTTCTGCCTGTGCGACTCTTTAGTATGTGAATTGACACTACTACAAAGTGGTCAGACTTGTTCTACTCACCTGAATTATATGAAAGATTGCTGAATGAAGAAGTTTAGCCACACACTACCAAACTGAAAACCCCCCCAAAATCCATGCAACAGTGTTTGCAGGACGCATAAACGGACAGACAAAAACCTTCTCTAGAAAATCTTCAAATTGCATACAGCTATCTTACAGTTTCGTAATTTCTAGTATAGATATTAAAGGTGGTCTTATAACTATTGAATTATTATATCAAACCAGCTTTCGACTGTAGTTCCACTCATGTAAAAATCTGTTGCAGCATTTGTTTAACAATGTCCTGTGCGTTAACAATTTCAGAGTTTTGGGCAAAAACCATTTAGTACCGCCAACATTTTTTGCTCCCATTTTTTCACGTAACATAAGGCTTCTTTAGCTTTAAGTCTTCCAATATACCTTTAGTGCAAAAAGTTTTAATAAATATATTTGTGAATATAACTTTCTGTCTGTATATTGTTGTCACGCCTAAACTGCTTAACAGATTTTGATTTGATAATATTTGCAAAAGGTAAATGCGGAGAGACTGAAAGATTTCAATTTCAAATTCACTGTAGTTCCTTCAGTAACACTGGATAAATAAATACACTGAGGCAGTCATGGGCAAAAGCTACTATAAAATTATTTTATGGATAGGGAGGCCTTTCAGTGGGACAGAAATGGCTATTCTGGTGTGGAAGCTAAATAACACTGTAAGGTTTTTGCAAGAGTATCTTCTCAAATAATTTATTTGGATATAATTTAATTTCAGGGACTATCAATGCAAGTAGTACGATTCAGATTTGACGGGCAGCCTATCAATGAGAATGACACTCCAACGTCACTGGAGATGGAAGAAGGTGATACAATAGAAGTTTATCAGCAGCAGACCGGTGGTGTAGTCCTAGTGTTTTAATTGATAAGGAAAGAACTGTCCATTCTGTGGGAGGAAATGGTGTGCCCATCTCAACATTTAACATTAAGTTAATTTTAACATTTATATCTGTACAATCTGGAATGTTTCGCGTCTCACTGCGGCTTAAATGCATTTCTGGATAGCTTGTTGTGATACTTGAAGCACTCCATAATTAAGAAATTTAAGGTAAACCAAATGTTATAGATAAAAAACTTCAACATTTTTTCATTGTGATAAGTTTTAGTTGACACAAGCATTCAGTATTTAAAATGCTAGGTAGGCATTTCCATGAGTTCTGTATGTGGTGACTAATTTATTGGACATAATGTCCATTCTAATCAGGTCTATAACACTGATACACTGTACCTATTTGAAATAAAGTAAATGTAATACATAATTTGGTTGTTTATTGTTCAATTACAATTAGGTAGATTCTGGTTTAATAATTAAGGCTCTCGAGGTTACATTATTATCAAACTCATCTGTGGCTTGAGTTTTCTTTTTTTACACTGTATGGCCACACCAGTTTAGATAAAGTTGGTTTTCTTGAGAAATAAAAAAAAAAGAAATTACTCACCGTCCTACATGTCTATGCCTACATGACCACAACAATACATGTCTAATTATTTGAGTTTTGCAGTGTGTCTTCTATTTGATTTGTCATGATATTCTCTTCCTAAGAAGCAGTGGGCAGGGTATAGATGGCTGATGGGTCAAGAAAGTTCTCGAGTGGCGACCACGTACCGGAAGACGCAGTGTGGGTAGGCCTCCCGGGCGTGCCCAGGAGTGGGCGTCTTCTGGCTGATATAAGATGATTTTAGGACCATCGTGAAATATGAAGATAATGAAATATACAACTCTATAGTACTCTCACTTCCCTATTTTTTCATCATCCAGGCGCGGCTGCCGAACCTCCGGCTTCTGTCAAGCGAATACTTTCCTGCTCTTTCGTCTTCACTCTGACTAGTCTTCAGCATCCACGCGTAAGCGGGCGGGCGGCTCTCGCATAGGGTATCAATCCTGCACCTACATATTTCCTACGTACAATACCTATCCCTAAAACACCTTTCTTTGAACCCAGAAAAGATTTACTATTTCATAGTATTACGATCCTAACCTGTCGGAGGCAAACTCTTTTTGGCTAAGACCGTAACTATTAATCTAAGATTAACAAGATTCAAGCACGAGACAGCTGTCATTGCAAGAAAATGTAACAAGGCCAACTTAATGGTACCGCCATAGCTTCCTGCAAACATTAGTTTGGTACAGCCCCGATTACTGCTGACGGGGTAGGAAGGTCTGGCTTAAATGAAGAACCGGGAAGCTATCGGCCATGACAGGCTACCTGAAACATGAAAAACAACGGGGATCCTGGGCGTTCTTTTGCTTATTGACCTATTCAACAGCATGTATTATACGCAAGGCGGCCAGAAATGCTGCGTATCGAAATGCCAATGCAGCTTGAGCCTGGCTGCAGCCAGTCACGTCTCTGTATTCAGCCAGATACGAAATTCCTGATACGACGCGACTGAGACAGTGAGGTCAGGCAAGGCCGACCAGTATCTAGTCTTAAATTCTTTGGGTTTAGTGGGCCTATTCTCGCGCTATGACATGTCCAATTTCAAATTTTTTCTAACGACAAATCTTCAATAATGACACAGAAAGCAGCAAAAAAATTTTTCTCCGCTATCTCCAGAAATCATTAATGACGCGATGTCACGACGTTTCAATAGAGATTTGTGACTAGTAGAGAAAATGTCTAATCTGAGAGGTCATGGTGCGACAATACGCTCCGTGGCCTTTATTAGGTGCTTGGTTAGTACCTACCTGTCTATTAGGTAGGTAGGAGATATCTAAATAAAGTCGTAGGTACCTTACCTAAGCAGTATAGATATTCTGTTAGGCACAGGCAAGGCTTGGCAATTTCGTAGGCCCCAGTTTTGATCAGGCACAGATTCAGTTACCTACCTATCTACATATCACCTGATAGCGCGGTAGGTAGGTATCGGGTACCTACCCAGTTGCATGAAGATTGTATGTAGGTACCTAAGTATGATAATTCATCAGCATAACAAAACATGAGTCATCAATACCTACCTATTTTATTTTCTACGATTCAGATTACATACCTATTTTATTTATAAGCACCTACTTATTACAACTAATGCTTTATGTGCTATAGGTACCTACAGTTATCTATATGTGCTATGGTACTTATCTACGTACTACTATTTATATGTGAATAGTGTTAGAAACTTATCCATGCATATACCTACTTATCTGACCCGGTGGCGTATTTCCTTTCCCGTGTACAATAGAAGGCAGTCCTGCCTTGAAACGCGCACGGATTGATGCTAATTTCGTTTGCAACCCCGTGTTCAATTCAAAGCACTTGTCCTATAAGCGCGCATGGTAGACTGACGCTACACTAAGCAGAGCCGAGTCTCAGACACGCTCATGCTATAAATATCGAGTGACGGCCCAGCAATGACAACTTGGTTGCCCCTTCATGTCCATACAAAATACTTATATGGGATATTATAGTTGACCGTGCTACGGCCGAGACTCAGCACGATGTAACGTGAGTCATCCTTTAGTTTGCTCTCATCATCATCAAGATTATCGATGACGAGGAAGCAAGCAGGTACCTACAGATAAAAAAAAACAATATGGCTAGACCACACTCACTCTAATAACAACGTGCGTTGTTTTGCATACAGGCGATGTGTAACTATATTTGTTCGACCGCACCTACCGTGCTGACCGACGGAATGACTGTGAAGAGCAATCACGGGTCGCAAATTCTCGAAGCACACTGACCGAGCAAGCGCGGATCCACGCGACACCTAAAGGGCTGTGGGCCCTGCGCCATCGAGCGCGCTTCACATCAACAGCCCATGCAGTCCACTGCTGGACTTGAGCCTCCTCAACATTAATAGAACATTTTGTCTCCACGATTGGCAAGCGAGTGGGACATCGCGATATTGAAAATACTCAACAGAAAAGACTGCTGCCCATTCCTTTCTAGACTAGTAGGTCCTAGTTAGTTAGGCTCAAAACTAAAACGGTCTCCTTGTAATACAACTCTAAGAGGTTATGCAAAATTTGCATCAAATTAGGTAAAACAGTCGGTCGGCGCGCGGCATTTCCATGCACGAAAGCTCGTGGCGGATCTTTTGGATGCTTGTGTGAGTGCTTTGATTTTTTTCGCTTTAAGTAGGTGCTTGCCTGAGTATCTTCAAAGACTAATGCAGGGCAACACATTTCGAGAATTAAGTAATTAATAGTTATATTGTAGGTCATCATCATCTATGCGCTATGTCTAGGTTGCGCTCCCTCGCGGCACGTAAGAGCCCGGGGTCCGCCTTCCCACTCTTCCTGGCCCAGTTCGCCCGGTCTTCGGCATCCTTGGTGGTGAGCTTGTTGGCACACATGTCATTCTTGACAACGTCAAGCCATCGCTTCTTGGGCCGGCCAGACATTTGTTCCCAACGTATTTTGCGGGTCTGCACAAGACGTGGCCATACCATCGAAGGCGGCACTCTTGCAGCTTATCTCCGATGTCACGGACGCCAAGGCTACCTCGAATGTGGGTGTTTTGAAAGCGATTCTTCCGTGAAACCCCACACATCCACCGCAGCATCTTCATTTCCGTGTCGCTCTAGTAGGGGCCAAGTCTCGCTGCCATATGGGAGAACAGGTCTAATTATGGTCTTATATACCTGTCCCTTCAGCTTTATCGGCATTTTAGGGTCACAAATGGCACCTGCCACCTCCCACCATTTGACAAAAGCTGCGGATATTCGGGCTTTGACGTCGCTGTCGATGTCCCCGGTTGCGCTCATCCGGACTGTTTCGTTCCACCACCAAGTCTCCTTGTCGAGCCTGCGACCGCCCCTAGACACCCCCAGCACCGTCCTTGTCGCCCGTGCGATAGCTACCTGAGTTCTGTCCCAGAGTTCTTGGAGCCATCACAAGGACCTGGTGTTGGGTAGTGAGACTCTCCCCGGGTATGACTTTACAGGTGGCCACTTTGCCAATATTGTATCTCCGAGGGAGAAAGTAATCGATCTGGGTAGCGCTCGTCCCACTCTTGTAGGTGATCGGCTTTCTTCTAGGAAAACGTATTCACGACGGGCAGATCGGCAGCCATAACGTCCGGAGAATTTCTACCCCTTCGGCGTTACGGCTCCCAAAACCAAAACTGTCGAAAACGCGGCCAAACTCCTTACACCTCTCACCCACGTGGCCGTTCAGATCACCACCTACAGCAATACCCTGTGACAACGGAATGTGTCGTAGTACTTCCCCGATTTGCTCCCAGAACAACGCCTTTTCCGCGTCGCTGCAACCGACCTGTGGAGCGTAAGCGCGTATCAAATTGGTCACGACCCCTTCGATAAGCACTCCCACAACCATAAGGCGGTCGCTCACACGCCACAAACCTAGAAATAGAAATCTTTTATTGTAGGACCTATCTGAGCCGGTGGCTAAAACATTAACTAAATGTCGCCATTTTTATATGTTATGTCATTGTCAACAACGCTGTTCTGGGTCAGATAAGTTTGTGGTACTGTATTAACCTACCTATATTAGGTACAGTGTAGTTAGATAATCTAGTCCCCGTAGGCTGGAAAATGAAAAGCAGCTTTTTCCATTGTGACATTTATAATACTTTAGCCGTGTGGTGTCCGGCAGAGTAGAATAGCACCAACCCTTTACACTCATGGGTGTCGTACAAGGCGACTAATGTTTTCGAGGCCAAAAATCAAGAGTCTCCGTAGTCTGGAAATTGGGCAGCAGCATTTTCCATTGTTATATTTAAACACTGCGATCTCCAACCCGCCTGCCAAGCGTGGGGATTATGGCAATAACCTCCTCTTTCGTGGGAGAGGCCCAAAGTCCTGCAGTGGACTGTTACGGGCTGTGATGATGATGATGATTTATAATACTGTGATCCGAACCGCCTGCCAAGCGTGGAGATTACCTCTGCAATCCTCTA
The DNA here is from genome assembly GCA_907269095.1 of Blastobasis adustella. Taxonomy (NCBI): domain Eukaryota; kingdom Metazoa; phylum Arthropoda; class Insecta; order Lepidoptera; family Blastobasidae; genus Blastobasis; species Blastobasis adustella. Next base: position 13,023,039 of record OU026130.1, read on the forward strand.
AGAGAATATGGCAATAACCTCCCCTTTTGTGGAAGAGTCCTGCAGTGGAATGTTATGGGCTATGATGATGAGGCCAAAACTGGAACTATAAGTGCCGTCATTTCGAAATGTAATTTTGTTGTTAACAACAGTGACGGTGTTACCGACCGATCCAGACTATATTTCTATAGTCCGTAGCTAATTTATATTTTACCGGTGCCGGTGGTAGGACTGTCAAGCTTGACCACCAGTATGGAGTACCTACCCACCATTCCACCCCTTATGTATTCCGATAAGTCTCTAAGATCTGTTATAGGAAGATAAGAGATAATAAGATCCGTATGAAGGATAAGGTAGGCAGTACAAGTTAAACAACTAAAGTCTTTACCACCGTGTCAACGCAACAGTGTTGCTGCATTTTGATGCACTCCGTCCTGGTGATGATTGCAGCTAGGTTGGACTGCCACATAATTGGGAAATGTTGTGCCAGACATATCGCTTTACAGATGCCTGACAGAAAATTGTGATTGCATTAATTAGTTACATTACAATTTTTATTTCATTCTGACATTTTCATATTCTTAATTTTATTTTATTTTGACGTTGTTATTGATTCCGTACCTACTTATAATAAATTGATCTCCACATTTTGACATGCAATACATATTATTTAAAGGCTGACATTTGTATAAGTTTATCTGACATAACTACTTATGTCTATCTCTGTTTTATGATTGTGACATGAATTAATTCTGATGTGACGTTATGGTTTTGAAGATGAATGTATTTATTATTTGAACTATAATTATTAATGAAATGTTTTGATAATATGAGTCTGTGAAACTTGAAATAAATGATTTTTATTTTTTATTTTTTATTTTTGTTACCTACATGAAACCCAAGCGCATGCATGAAGTTAATGTTATGGGCGACATTTAGGGCCCACTGGAATGTTGCCGCATTTCGTAATTAAATGAGCATTTGTCACTTGAATAGGTACCTACCTTACAAACCTCTATGAAAACCTAAGTAATTTAAAGTTAATTTGTCTTTGTTTACAGCAAACACCGCACAGTATGCTCACTTCGTTTTCAATTCATTGGACCAAGACAGGAGTGGCTTATTAAGTTTTGAGGTAAGGACTAATAATTTAGATATGTTAATTATTATGCTTGTACACACAGATACGATACAAAAACAATATGTAACGAAAATTAACACTATGTGCGTTCACAATTTCAAAAATATAAAGGCACCGAGTTTGCGGAACCGGTAACTCACGCCACCGGCGCCATGGATGACCGTTTCGCACCTACTTTCAAGCTATTCGAACTTTAGCACTAAAACGAGCTCGCCACTCGTACCTCTTAAGTCCTAATACCGGTAGCGAAGCCAGCTTGACGGAGGTCTTCCGCTGGGAACCCTGAGACTGGTTTAACAGTCTCGGGATCCGTTTGGAATGCCGTGATATGAATGTAACAGTTCAATCGCTATAAATGCAGACCCCGACACCCTCGCGCGCGATAGCACAACGTGCGGGACTAGCTGACGCCAAGATGATGATGATTCGCTATAAATGCATATTAGGTAGGTAATATTCTTTGGCCAGGATTACACAGTAGAGCCCCAGGGCCTAAAACCGAAAGAGCATTGACAATATTTAGACTATCTAGTGAAGTCCATAAAGAACCGATGGTCGGACTCATGTAGGAGGCAGCATAGCCGACAGTGTAGAAGACTCATGGTCTACCCGTATTATCTTTTCTTGTCCCTTTTCTTATCAAATAATAATATGGTAATATTTCATTATTCTTCAGGAATTCGTGACGGGCTTATCGATACTGTCAAGAGGAACGATGGAAGAGAAGCTTCGCTGGACCTTCTCGCTGTACGACATCAACGGCGACGGCTACATAACCAAGGAGGAGATGACGGAAATCGTCAGCGCGGTGTACGACCTCATGGGGAAAATCGTGGAGCCGATTGTGGACGACGACGTTGTCAGGGACAAGGTGGAAAGGATGTTTCAGGTTGGTGACGTCATACTAATTTTTTTTTTTACTTTTAGTAACCATTTCGTCTGGTAGTAAGTGACGATGCGACCGAGGATGGAGTATTCCTATCTAGAAGAGGCCAATTCAGTCTGGCCTTGAAAAGTCCAGATTGTGTTCGGGATCCGCATTGAAAGGCAAATCGTTCCATTGCAATGGGCCTTAGAAATGTATTTGCCTTGGCTATTCAATGCCTACGGCATGCCCCATCTTCGGCTGCATGGTCACTCCATCTGGTGATATAACACATAAAACCTATTTTTAATTAGGTATTGTATTTTCGAACTTTGTATGTCTCGAGTTATGCCAAATTACAACTTTCTAGTACCTACTACCAATGCGCTCTGTGTTTAACATGGACAGATATCGAAATTGGTCCAGTTAAGTACCTACCTAACACACGTTTGCGACGCATTGATTAGGTGTTTTTACCACCACCATGCCACTGGTACACTAACCACTCCTTTGTTGATTGATTCAATTTTGATTGCCTCAACATTTTCCACTGTCTATTTCAGAAGATGGACTTGAACCGGGATGGAGTGCTGACACTGGATGAATTCCTGGACTGCTGTCTCCGCGACGCTGACATCACGCGATCCATGAGCGTCTTCGACAGCAACTTCTGACGTCCTGCGGGCGGCGCGCGACCCGTGCGGGCCTGCGCGCCCTGACTTACCTTCCCTCTTCGGACGCGCCCAGGTCATTCTCTTCTGGCCCTCTTCTGACGCCTTCGGGCCATTGACTTCTATTACGAGATCCATGACATACTTGTTAGGTATTTTAAGTATCACTTAAAATGTTTAAAGTACATGTGCTGTGACCAAAATGACCCACCCTTTTTGTAACAAAGACCTAAGTATGATGTCTAATTTCTTAGATACCTGCCTGTTGTTGCTTCATAACCTTTATGAATTAATGTGAATTAAAATTGTTTCTCGGTAATATTGATCAAGATATCTCAATCTAGAGGAATAGGTAGGAACCCATTTTACACATACTTAATTGGAACTGAGTGTTAGGTAACTTTAAAATACGGCGATGGACAAGATTGCTTTGAAAGACGTGTTGTATTATACATTATAGGGATTAATAGGATATGAGGAATGTTGATTGATAGAATAAGAATGATGACTTGACATTCGGTGAATGGCCCAACCGGTAACGTGATAAGTTAACAGTGAGTTACTATATTACCTACCTAAACCTAGTGCGTAGCTTCATTATAATATAGGTTCTGAGGGCTATTGTCTTGGAATAATGTCTTGTCTATGTTTTTCAAAACTACTACATGTTAATATTCAAACTATTACATCCTATGAGAATCTCTTGATGTTTACTCGCCATTAGATGGTGTTTTGGAAACTGATTACGATTGCCTACGGTACGATACGGTACCAACGGTTCGGTACGGTGTGTGTGGAATACTGAATATGGATCACATACCTACCTATTTATTTACATTAGTTACTCATTTTAAAATAACTTGACTAGAATTTACATGGCTGTTTGCATGTTTGCTAATTACCTACTTATTTCTAAGTCCCTATCACAGTTTATCTCTCTACTAGGTGAATACTACTATAGGTGAATTTCTAAAATCTCCTTGACTTTATCATAAAATGTTATAGGTACAACACGACAATGTTTTGTTTAGAGTTTATAGGTCTGTTGCAAAATGAATTAAAAATATAATGAATATGTTATTTATGCGTTAGATGAATTATACTTATGAGGTACTCAAAATAGGTAGATTAACCTACCTACTTGAAAACCGTAATAAATCTCAATGTTTTCAATTTAATAATATTTAAATATTTTCGGATAATAGTGGTTACGTAACTCGGTAAACCTTAGCTCCTCACTCTAAAACTCCTCTGAAGTAGATGCGCATTGTATACAATATCATTGCTAACTTAAATGTACGTAGACAATTCATAATTACTTACCGCATTTTGTAGAAAGTAGGTGTCGACTATTTTACATACGAGATTAATATTTAAAAATCAAATAGTGGCCATTTTAAGGCATTCTTCACGGTTCCCTAAACAGGGTTGCCTGTCAGAGATGTACCTACCTTCACAGAAGCATTGGTTTATACACATTTTATTTTTATTTTTTCTAAGTACTTTCAATTTATTACATCAGACAAAATAATAAGTATGTAAATAATAAAAGCTTCTTTACAAATTGTGACAACTTCGAAACTGTTAGGTAAAATAGGCACATAAGTATGTATTTTCTTCTTTAGGAAAGCTTCCCTTCACTTCTTTTCAAATCGTTCCGGCCATTTTTATTAGAAACAATGTTTAGATTAAATTGTTTATTTAGGATCTTTTATAGAACACCAGTTACGTACCATTTAGATTTTAATAAGGTACTTATTACAGACATCGACTGATGCATATTGAAGAGTGGTAGAACAAAAAATTACCTGTTTCATTATTTTGTCACGAACCTTTTCATGACTTATAATTAACAAGAACAGTCATAGTACTAGAAAATAATTCTTTGCAGAAAAATAATACCAACCTACTTGATAACTACACATTAAATTAGGACATAATATGTACCAACTTAATTTTAACATTGGCTCCTTGAAGAACATAGGCCTAAAACACAGTTAATTAACATAATTAATAACAAAATATAGAATTTATTTTTATTATTGTTATCAAAATATCAATTGAATTGAAAACTTGGACAATACACTGCCACTATTATTATTGCTAATTCCTTATTATTTTCAATTACATGATGCTGTATCCATAGACAATAAAATTATTTTTAATTGTTTCTATCCATATTATTCTAATTTTACGACAGTACCTATTATCAAGTCAAATCGAATGTATTTTTGTAGCTAAATTAACAAATCTCGACGTGTCTAAATTATTTTCAAAGATTTCTCTAAAAGTATTTTGTAACAGATTACTCATCGTAATGTAAATAAAATTGTACATAAACGAATATTATAGATTTTAATGTGTATATTTTCATAGTAAATGTTAAATGGAACCAAATAACTAGATGGGAAAATAATATTGTTCAATATCACAATAAATTAAGTGAGTGTAGGAATTAATAAAATAACATGAAAATAAATACATAATATTGTGAATAAAATGAATGTGTGGTTAGGAAAATACCTAATATTTCGATAATGAATACGAAACACCAGTCTTGAGTATCTACCTAATTTATACAATATTTTTGTCCTATGTGTGACACCTGTCTTGCTTTGTAAATCATAATTAAAAGCAGATTTCAGTGTAGTATCTTATAACATTGGGATACAATATGGTATGGAATACATTGTAGCTATTATAGCCGAATGTTACTTACCATCAGGTGGGCTAACTTCTCGTTAGTCACTGCATTGCATACATAAAATAAACTATGCTCTAAATGTAGCGCTGTATAAAGCAGTAAAACGTGGTGTACGTACAAAATCTTTATTTAAAACCTAAGATAGAAATCAGGGTGCCTAGTTAGCTAATCAAAATTATCAAAATATTTTTCTCCTTTTTTATTGATCAGTCAAATAATGTATTATCTCTATACTACTCTATTTTACTTGTATTTAGATATGACTCGGTTTCCTTGCATTCACATGACAAAAGATATATGGTCGAGCTTACATACATAAAATTAAGAAAATTACGTGTCTTCCTAAAACATATATTTTGCGTTTCCCATTACGAAGAACCACGAACTTATTCTTTAAACACGAGTAAGGAATTTATAGCTAAAGTAAGTGTTAATTCAAAGTCTTATGAATAATATTAAAAGTACCTACACCAAAATGATCATAGTAAATTGAAAACCATTAGGCCAATATCCAATTTATGTGAATTTTAGTATTTATTTCCCAAGGGTTATTAAAATCGGTACAATTAATATGTCTATCGAATAAAATGAACGTTGTTAGTAAAACAGTAGTTAAACATGGTGTTATGTGATTACGTGTATAAAATATTTGTTTGTGCCAAAATAATATTTAAAAGATGCGGCGATGTGATGGCGAATACCTGTTTGTATAGTTTTAAGTATTTACGAGTATATTTTGTAATATACAAGATGTTTGGTGCAAAGTTGTTTTTATGTTTTCCTATTCGAAATATTTATGAGTTATTATTTAAAAACAATCCGGGCGATTTTAAAGAGTCTTAGAATTATCATGAAAGTATTTATCATTATTGAAATTATAAAAGAAATCCGGGGGCTGAGTTACCTATTGGGTAGCAGATGGCCCATTCTTTCAGGCATTTAAATTTTGCAAACGATGCACCAAACATTCAGTACTCTAGTTTGAGATACCTATTTTATGTTAATATTACTCTTTGACTTATTGAATGATGATTACCTATTTAAACCACAATTTTGTTTGGTATAGGCCTAGTCAGAATTTACGATTTTAAAGTAAAATCGACGTATATGTAATTTACTAGCTAGACTATGCTGCAGGAATATGATGTTAGCTACATTATTGTACAGCTAGAATCACTAATTTTAATTTATAATTTATGTCCAAAGGCGCCAGAACCCCTAACAATATATTTATTATTATTATTATTATTATTATTATTCCTGAACAGACAGGCAGTTGGAACAACTGATATGTCTGTATCCCATTATCCTCAACCCATTGACATTATCAATTAATTCATTTTGATTTTATTTGAACATATTTTGATTCTTTCTTGCAAATTATACTACACAGCTGGCTGGACCATGGGCAATATTCAAATAAATATCTGTGTGCTCCCTTAGTATTAAAAACGTATGATGTTTATGTTTTACTTAATTTGAGTTTTCAGACGATGCAACCATGTTGTCCATAAAATCAACAATTTCAATAAATTTATATAATTAAAATATTTGACAGCACCACCATTTGTTTCCTGTAGTTATGTAGATAAAAATGAAATAACATATCAGATAATTGTCATTTACCTTCCAACTGTATGCAGAGTTATTCCATTAACCTTCCCTGATAATTGATGTCGTCATTAAAAAGTAAACATTATTTAGAATCGAAAACTGTATGTAAGTAGATATTCAAATAATTAATTGTTTATTTACAAAATGTATGTGTATTTTATAGAAAAATAAAGGGTAAAAATTTGAATGTGTTTATTTCTAACCATTAAAACACTACCTTAATTTCAATATTTATTACACAAAATTTCAAAAATAATAAAATACCATACTACCTCAAGTAGTTCATTTTACAATATGAAAACATAGAACTGTGATCTAAAAGAGACACATAATGCAATACAAATATAATCTATAATAAAAAGTTGTGCCTTACTATGATAAAATTCGAGTGGTTTGAGAAATTACTCAAAAAAAGTTTAAAAAAATGGCAAGTAGCAGTATTACTTCAAGAGGCGGAATAAAAAATATTCTTAATATTTGAGCAATAAAATGTCTTTTATATTTTAAAATATAATTATGTATGAATACTTATGTTAATTTAAAATGCTTTTAAAGCCATCTCTATTTTAGTTTGAGGCACACTTTTGAGATATTTATTTTATTTCATTATTATTACCACATAAAATTAAACACAAATTTACTTCTAATTAAGATCTGGGGATTATCAATTGTAAAAAGTATAAATAAATGTCATGACGTACGATATAAGTAGTACCATAAATTTTAATTAAATGATATTCCATTTACCATATCTTAAAATATTTATCGAAATACTTCTAAACTAGAAATCATAAAAAATAAATTTTAAGTTTCTTCAACTAAACTAAGGGAAAAATTATTCTAAAGAGAAAAGACAGAGAAATATAGAGAATTTCGGTGGTATATCTAATTTTTCTTATTAATTATGACAGTACATCTAACTATGGCATAAAAACAATCTCAAGTAAAATTTTTATTACATAATGCAACAAACTACAGTTAATTATCTACTTGAGATCTATATCCCTAAATGATGATGAAATAGTTATAATCAATAAAACATAATTCATTACTATGTACAAAAACTTAAATGTACAATTCAATAACAATGTACTTAATTGAGGTTCAATAGAAAAATTCTCTTTTCTTTCAAACTGTCATCATAAATTTGTTCATGAAGATCTTACAACATAAATTGTTGGTTACTGGGGTACGAACTGGTAATAGTTATAGAATTTTGGGTATGATGACTTTGGGTACCTTCTTACAGTATCGTTCCCAAGCCGCCCCGTAGCGTCGCCTGCAACGCGAATGGTCCCGCCAAGCACGGTGTAGTAGTACCAGGATTGTGAACAGAGGCGGTGCCGCTGCCACATACCGTCCACTCAAGATCCCCGGCAGAGCAAGGGCAATGTGAACCAGGATATCGCCAGCGTAGTTCGGATGGCGCACAACGCCCCAGAGCCCAGAGATGATCAGTTTCTTTCCATGGAATGTCGGCATTGACTCTAAGTCTGGAATGATATAAAAACAAATTTTAGAACAAGTAAATTATTTTTTAAGTACATGTTATTGTGTTATGGAAGAGATTATAAATTACTATTTTAAATACTCACACGACAGTTTGAAATGCAGAGGATTCTTCCTGAATTCATGTTTGATGTTATTACTGATAAGCATTACGAGGAATCCCAGCGAGCAGAGCACCGAAGCAAAGATTAGAGTGTTAGTTGACAGAGATAACTCAGTATCCGCAATGAATTTAGACACAGTGGTAAAGTAAAATGGATAAAGGGCACTGCACACCAGTTGCAGATACCCAAGCCCTTCAGATTGCCAGAAGAATGTACTTGTAATCTTATGCTCCTTCAATATAAAGTTCAGAATGTAAACAATTTGCATCATTGAGTATGCTAAGAGAGTGGGCTTCAACTGTACTTTGCTCAAAAACTCCTTGATGGTTTCCAATGTCAGATTATCGATTCCTTTCGCAGGCACAGTGAACCCGTGTCTGAATATCAGCACTGCCAGAATTAGCTGGAATAGAAATAACAATTCTTATTGAACAAATAATAGAAACAATAATGAATATCGGAAAATAACAACGATTATTTATCATTTGCAAGAGCTTAATTACCTACACCATTCAAAGGATAAATTATTCAACAGTGATGAATTATTTATTAACAATGCAACTTAGCACAAGGTTAAGTTAATTTACCAGGTTTGTCGCATACATGTATGAGATACAATGTTCAACATATCTACATCAAAATAAAAATGAATTAAAAGCTTCAATACTTACAGTATTAATGTTGGTGATCCTCGAAGTCCAAATTTTAATATCCAATTTATTAATAAATGGATGAATTTCCCTTCCCATGCAGAAGTCATACAGCACATATCCAGTGTTTCCATAGGGATTTAATTGACTGTCATTTATTTTTCGACTCTTCACATAGAGAACAATACTCAATAGTACAGCAAATATATAGGAAACTACAGCCAGCCTCAAATTTTCAACCAAAAGAATATTATTGTCAAATAGGTTGAAAAAATTCAATGTAAATAAAACATTCACAGTAAAAATGCAAGAGAAAAATGCATTGAAAGTGAATTTAGAGCCCGTGTCATCCATTCTATCAGACTTTGGCCCAAGGATGGGTAATACTGACGTTATTAATTGTATCACACATTGGGCAGAAACAACTGCTAATGCAATAAGGCTGAACCAAACAGAGAGAGACTTATACAAAGTCAGATCAGTAAGAGATTCTAAAGAACAGGACTTCTTACAAGAAATCAACATTGAGAATATTGTAAGTGGTAATAAGAGAATAAGAGATGCAGATCCAAGTCGCCCACCAAACTCCCATCTACTGTTAAGTGCAAATTTGCTGACACTCTCTCTTAAAGGTGTTGCCAGCTTCCTCGTAACAGACTCTGACTTCTTTCTTGAAAGTTCTTCCTCAGAATTATCTTCATCAGAGTATGTGTCTATAGATTGGCTTACTGATTTACTCACAGATTTACTAGCAGACTTACTCAGACTTCTTCGAATATCAGGTAATAAGATTTCACCAAAATCCCGATGCCTACTAGATCTTCGGGGAGCCACTTCCTCCACAGGTTTTCTGCTACGTAGACCATAAATATCATTTGAATCCAGAATTGTATCTATTCCATTAAATTTTTCACTTCTATCACCAGCGAAATCATTTTGAATAGTAGGTAAATCCTTAATGGAATATTCGGAGCGCCGGGATCTTGTCGTACGATAGATATCAAGCTTGCTTACATCTTGTAAATTTACAGTAATTTCTGGTTTTACCACAGCTCGTTTGCTTGGAGACTTCTGAGCTGCATTTTCTGTAGTTTCTTTAGTTGTCCTTGACGGAGACTTTCGAGCGGGAAACTTAGATGCTGGCTTGCGGCTTGGCGATTTGCGAGAGGGCGATTTGCGGGAGGGAGACCGCGCGGGAGGCGAACTTTTGCGTCCTCTGGCGGGAGATCGCGGTGGTGACACACCTTTCCGCGTGCGAGGAGGGCTGACTTCATTCACTGAAGATCTGATTCGACCGCTTCGTGTAGACATAGCTGAAATAAATTCCACAGGTTAGGTCGCACTACTTTTTTTGTGAGGTCTAAATTTAACAAATAGCATTGCAATCACGTGTATACTTACTTGTCAGGGATGATTAATAATCATTGATTCGAAATGTTTTTATGGTTTTTGGTATCACAAAACACTAAACTATATAACGCCACAACACAATACAACACAACACACAACAAACGAAGCGTAACCACTCATTCGCACGAGCACGACCAACGCCAAGCGTCAACGACGCCGACCACCGAATACGTTTGAAAAGACGGTCTGTGATTGGCTAAAAATAGTTTACCGCTATATTTATCCCGGAAGTCTTTATCATCTATCTCAGGTACATGAAGGAGTAAAGCTGAGATAGATATATTGCTGACCGCTGTTATATTGGCTGAACGCTTCCTATTTTCTGGCGTCGTTTGCGTCGGGCGGATTGTCTGTCATTGTCAAATGTAAAAACCGTAAAACCGAAACTTTACCAAAATATCTCAATAAAGCGTACTCCACATGTCCGCCGAAACTTTGGCCGAGACTTTGGTCGACCCTCTACATTCTCGCCTATTAGGGATGTGGTGGGTGTCAAAACGCGTCGACATTATATCGATTCATCGGTGTAATAACGCTAATCTGTTTTAAACAGGGTCACAGAGGTGATGGCAGCTGCTGTACTGTAATTACTTGATCTACTAATATCCTGGATCATGGTCAAGTGTACCCCAAACCTGTTACGGGAAAAAGCGCTAGCAACATAAATATAAAATCGATCGAATCGAGACGACAACGAACTATCTCTACTTAGTCTATGAAATAGGCGAGACATGCCAAACATGCACGGGACTACACGAATGTAGGCGAATACTGCCTCCACATTCTCGTGTTCCCGCGGAACTGTCCACATGTGGAGCGCGCTTAAAAGTCATAGAGAAAAAATGTTATATACAGAAGCAGAGAGTACATTTCGAGTTTAAATACGAGACAAAATGTCACACATCTCTATAACACACACACTAATGCAAATGCAGGGACGGAACAAGGCAGCCCATCTGCAGATATGTTATATTTTGCTAAGACTTTCTACTCGTAACGAACATAAACAAATCTGACTTGTTGGCGTATTTCGCTCCTGACGACTTCATTTTTTTAAACTTGTACTTATAATTTAATTTTGTCATTATAATAAAAGGTAAGGTGTATAGTGAATCAAACCCACGCTCTGATACCTACCACCGTCTTTTCGATCTCTCGATTCTACATACCGTGAATCGGCAGTGCTTGCTTTTTCAAAAAGGAGGGTTATGATTTTGACCAGTATGCATGTTTATTTGTTGCCTCATAACTTCTAAACTAAGTAGGTACCTACTTACTTATCGTTAGAAGCGTCTTCATTGTCCACAGGTATGCCTATGTGACTTCACAATAAATTGAATATGATGTCCTCTAGAGGACATAGTCATGAAAAAAAGAATAATAATGAAAAGGATAGGTACATTAGTATATTAAACAGGCAGCATATTCTTTATTTTCAGTAAAAATTCATATAATGATGGTGCACCAGGACAGAAGGGACTAGCATCTAATTATTATCTTGTTCTTCAAAATGTTTACAACGCAGCATTTCCAATTTGCAACCCAGACATCACCATGTCTGGTATTTAGACAACCTAGGAAAACAAATAAATGTAAATAAACGTAAATACGCGATTAATTCGTTGTTTCATAAAATGTCTGAACATTTAAAATGTCGTTTAGGTATATTTTGTGCATGAAACCCTAATACATATACAATTGTGGACCGTTATTTACAAGATTTGAGTAATAAAATTCTATACAATAAATACTAAGTCCGACCCTGTTAGCATTAAAATATTTTCGTACCTATTTAGACACCGAAATATTGCTCAATTTGGCAATAATTTTAAATCTATTTTTATTTGCATATTGTTTTACGGTAAAGCATTTCAATTATTGCAAATTCACACTATTACGATGCTTATTTTTATAACAATTTCTAAAATTGATTCCCGATCGCCGCGACCACGAATGAAATTACTTACCGATGAAAAGATAATCCATTACTCCATAATCCATATTATTAGATATGTATTTCCATACTTTGCGCTTTCTCATAAATGTGCACCAAATTACACCGTCTTTGAAATGGTTTGATTTAAATTTTATTAGGAAATTATAAAATTTACACCGATGTTTCAAAAGAAACGTCAGGTCGTTAGGCCCTCGAACAATATGTCGAACGTTCAAAACATTGCGCGCGTCATTTTCCGTGAACTTATTCCAATGGATGAAAAAACGGGATAGCAAGATTCATAATCATTTTAGAGCGAGCGAACAGGGAATATTTGTGATTTGTGTTTAGCCTGTTATGTCTGTGTTAAAAGTTCGCTAAATTAGGTCCCTATCATACACCCTGTTTTCACCCATTCCGTCCTCCGAACGGATTCATTATTTTCTTAAAATGGATTCAGTCCCTCCGCGGTCGCGGGTGCGCTCACATCTCTCGGTTTGCGTGTGGCCGCCAGTCGAACAAGAAAATTACGGTAACGTACAAGGCCAATGACATGGCCGTTATATTTGACTGCAATTAGAGTTCGAAATTTTTGTTCTATGGCCGCTTTGATCATATTATACCTGTCTACAAACGTACAACTCTGCCGGATCAAACGAAACGGGGTTTGTGGCGTAATATACTACAAAACTATGTAAATTACACCTTTTCTTATGTCCTCATCACGTTATAGGCTTTCCTCGTGAGTGCTTGGTGTTGGAAAAAGCTCTATATCGATAGTTGATTTCGAATATTGGAATCGAGGAAGCTGTGGTGGAGGCTCAAAGCAGTCGGATAGGACCCTTAACTTAAAATCGCATCAAAGTTGACTCGACTTCGCGACTATGCCAATTTGCTTATGCCCCTCCATAATATCTACAGCATCGTAGAGCTAGTTGAGCTGGCCGCGCCTCTGCTACCATCATATTAGTTTGGTCTTTTGCTTACAAATACGCCGGAAGATGAGTTACTTCGCCGCCATTTCTTGAAACTTTTTGTTTTTGATTCGAGCACCTCACTATTCTACCACCCCGTGTCCTTGTCAATTCTTCGACCGCCTTTCGACGTACCGAGCTACTGTTAATCCGAATCGGAGGATGGACTTTTGCAAATTGCACCAATGTTATCGCCCCTTGTGCTTCCATTGAGATTTCGGCTGCCTTGATTAACTTGGCTGGCTTTTTCTTTCCAAACTCCAGCACTTAATAAACAATTCGCAATGTTAGTAGTAGGCCGTCTATTACTTACCTAGACGTCCATGAGAAGAACTCGGTGCTCTATAGTGAGGTATTCTCCCTGGATTCACTTGCAGTGTCACGTCTTTGAATCAGCAAGTAGTCGATTTGTGATTGGTGCTCCTTTGTACTCTTTTGGAAGAAGTTGTTAACTATATACAAGTCGGCGACCAGTGAGGTTTGGAGAATTTCTTTTTCCTAACTGTATCGCTGGCTATAGCCAAAGTAACTGTGCACCCATCCGAACTCCTCACCATTTGGTCCACGTAATCGTTGAGGTCCGCACCAACCACAATCGTTCGGAAGATAGTATGCTTCGCAAGGTGTCTTCAGTCGAAGCTTTTCCAAAGGGCACTCTTTTCAGCGTCTGCGCAGCCGGACTAAGGAGCATAAGCGCTGTTAAAATCCATTGTTATTGACAAATTATATCACAAAAGTTATTATAGTATATCTGAATATGTAAATGACAAAAGTCCATGAAACTGAACTGCAATTCTATACAGGTATTAATTTAATTTTAAGTTAGTATGTAAATATAATGTATTCGTTGAATACTAACCGATGCTGCACATTCAGGCGACTGTATATGTAACCATGATCCAATCTGGTCAGGTTCCCCTGGTAGCATGGTCATGGAGGTCAGATGGCACTCGCTCCACTGTAATTACCTGACCTGCCAAATCCTGGATCATGGTCAAGGTGGACCCCGGGCCCTCGTTCTCGAAAGCACAAACGGTCATTAACGCCAAGATGATTATTTTAGTATAAAATAAATTAAAAAAAAAAACCTTTAATTAACTTAGGCTCTGGTTACTTACTTACTCACTTAGGTTTGTTGCCGTTTCTTTACCACGGAGGACCACCTAAGAAGCGGCGTTAACTTTCCTTCCCTTCCCAAACACGGTATCTTTTGGTCGTAGCGGAGCACGTCCGCTTTGACGATTGATAAGATATGTAATGTCCTACTCAATAAAGTCATTTTGAATTTTGAATTTAATTGTAATTTAGAACTTTATCATTCATTCATTCATTCATTTATAGTATTAAATATACATCCTCATTTCAGTTATCAATAGAATAAAATTAATACATATCGTTAATTTCAATATTGAAATAGTAACATTCATTAGAAAAATAAATAATCAAAGAAATATATAAATTAGATTAATAATAATAATTATCCCCTCAATTTTCGCCATAAATCGATCTACCCTGCTCATCTCCAAAATGCCTTTCCGGATCTCGTCGCACACCACAATAACAACCTCATTCCTTCCTTTTGCCGATCCAGTGTACACAAGCTTGTGCCCCCGATCGATTTCCTCAGATTTGTTTAAGAGATGTATGGCATAGCGGGGTATCCCGTTCGAAGTACATTACATAACACCGCAGCTAAACAATACTCTTTTAAATAGTATTGTGTTTCTGCCGGTAGGTCTCCAGTGCTCCATGGGATGGGGATTTGGGAAACCGAGGCTTTGGCAGTGGAGGGGCACTTGCCTTTTTGCTGCCAGAGCAACGTGTTATAGAAGTGGGCAACGCATTGGCGATACTCTTGGTATTGATAGTGTCTATAGGCAGTAGTGACCACTTTCCATCAGGTGGCCCGCTTGCCTGTTTGCCTACCGTATGACTTAAAAAAAAATACTTAAAGCCGTGTAAGAATGCCACCAGAGCACGATGCCTGTGGAGCAGGCCCGCCAGCAGCTTTCAAGATCGGTCAGGGTGGCGAACCAGAGCAAGCTAGTGCGCGCTTTCGGCTTTAGTACTGCCCACACGTGGCAGAGTAGTCATAGCTCACTTATCGCAGATGTAGGGCGGTGTCCCTAGGCTATACAGTGTCGTCTTATCACGGAGTCGGGTCTTTTTTGACATCGCATTACTCCATATTCGAATTGCTTTATTTAAGTAGGTTTTAAATAATATATGTTAAACTTAGATATACAAATGTAACTTACTCAATGAGTTTTGTATGATGAGTATTGTGATATCAAAATAAATAATGTCTATGTCTATGAATGAATTAACAACCTTTTTCATGCTGTTGTTTTGGTGTTTTACGTGTAGCGATTCCTATTCTACCCGCACAACCCCTTTAGGGAAAAGGATAAATACTTTTGATACTCATCTATAGCCCTATTGAGCGGTGATCATCATCATCATCAATAGCACGCGAGAGCCCAGGGTCCGCTTTCCTGCTATTCTTGGCCCACCTCGCTCCGTCTTCGGCATCCTTAGTGGTGAGCTTGTTGGCATGTACATCGTTCTTGACTACGTCAAGCCATCGCTTCTTGGGCCGGCCTCACCTTCCCGTGCCCGACGGGGGCGTCATGGCCAGACATTTGTTCCCCACATAACTTGCCGGTCTGCGCAAGACGTGGCTATACCATCGAAGCTTATTGAGCAGTGATCCTAACGCATAGTTATTGCGCGCGCGACAATAGTCGAGTAGACGCGGCCGGCGGTCACCGCTGCGCGCGCGCGGTTTACATAGTACAAAATTTTGAAAGCTGCAGCTGAGTTAATGGGCTTAACTTTTCTGAAAATGAAACCTAGCATTCTGATTGCTTTTGCAAAAATAGACTTATAGTGTGCGTTAAAGGTGAGTTTTGAGTCGAGAATGATACCCAAATCCCTAACCTGATTTCATTGTTCAGTCTATATATTGTGTTTATGGTGTTTGCTTGTCTCGTAAAAGTGACAGCA
Organism: Blastobasis adustella; assembly: GCA_907269095.1. Classification (NCBI taxonomy): domain Eukaryota; kingdom Metazoa; phylum Arthropoda; class Insecta; order Lepidoptera; family Blastobasidae; genus Blastobasis; species Blastobasis adustella. The sequence continues at coordinate 13,039,602 of OU026130.1, forward strand.
TTACATTTTTTAACATTCACATTTAGACTGTCACAATACTCTGACACTCTATCTAGATCCTCCTGCAATCTTGCGCAGTCATCAGTGCTTCGTATGTGCATGAAGATCTTCGTATCGTCAGCGTACATGAAGTAAAATGCATGATGGAACCAGGACGAGTAATCGAAAAGACAAACATTAACGAGCAAAGGCCCCAGATGGGACCCCTGTGGTACCTCAGATGAAATGGGCGCGAATCGTGACTGGTAACAACCGATCCTAACCGCCTGGCTCCTATTTCGCAGATAGGATTCAAACCAACGAAGTAGATCACCGTGCACACCGACCTGCTCTAATTTATATAAAATAGTACTGTGGTTGAGTCAACAAACCAATGACCAAAAACTCGATGCGCCGTCATATTTAATCTAATTGGGTACCTGCGGCGCTTACGGTTAGGGCGGTGCGGATTAGTCGACTTGTACCTTTACACTCATTACGCTGATTGGAGGACGCGGGACCACAAGCGTCCTACTTCTATTTGAGCGTTATTATCGCAGCGGTATGTAAGATCGCCTGCATCCTAATACAAAAGGTAAATGACTAAATCTAACTTAGCATAAGTGGTAAACAAATATGGCGTATCGATAAAGTTTGACATTTTAAGGGTTGGGAATCATTGAGTGAATGTGTGAATTCATTTAGCGAATGAATAAAATGAGCGAAACTTATAGATTGAATTCATAAGTGGGTACGGTGACGGAAATAATATCACAGGCTAGACAACAACACCGACAACGACGCCTGCGCAGATTAGTTTTGGCATTTCAAACCATAAAACAGATTGGGCTTGTGCTGGTATATCGAGGAAAATAAAGATAGCTCGCTAGCCTGTTATTTACATGTACACAAATAATAACAGTACAGTTTGAAACACAATTATTAATTTAACCAAAACCTGAACCTTTGCAAATCATTCATTCACTTCATCCCATCCCTACAATGAAATGCCAACCTAACATTTCGTTTCGATAATCTGTGACCGGGAATTTTGTGAGATTTAGTATTTTGCCAAAAATATGTTATTTGTAAGGTTAACGTTAACAGTTTTGTCAGCAGCAAACTAATGTCTACGACTTATTGTGGTGGTTTAAATTTAGTGATTCTTTCGGAATATCGTGATTTGTGATCGAGTGATGTTTGTTTACTACTTATGCCAAGTAAGGAAGAATGTAGCTACCACAAACTATGAACTATATAACTACTGGTAGCTACTGACTAAACTTTATGAGCCGGAACCAAAAAGTGTATGGTCTCTATGGACTGGACCCGTATGGATCGCCATTGCTATTAGGGGCGCAAACCGGGATCCCGAATACCGAAAATACCGGGATCCCGGACGAAAAATACACCTTCGCAATACCGGTATTCATTATACAAAAACCGGAAGTTAAAATAAAATTATATATTTCTTTTGCATTATTAGAATTAATTTTATATTCTAATCACCATATAGACAAAACGCATAATTGTTTTCTTCAATTTAATTTTCTTAAATACTATAGCAAAAGGAAATACTCATCGATTCGGGATCTATAATAGGGGAAATTCAAATTAGATTTTTCTTCTAGAAAATAACTATTCGAAGTCTGTCTATGACTTTTATGCAATAAAGAAAATATAGATATAGAAATAATTAAAAGTTTATAATAAATTACTAGCAACATCTCCAAGTCCCGAAAATACCGGGATCTCGATATTGACCTTAGGGTTTATAAAAGATATACCGGTATTGTGACTCCTAATTGCTGTCAAGCCGTCAACGTCAACAAAAGCGTGCGCAGCGTGCACGCTGAACCTTTATTTTGTCTATGGTTTATGAGTGAGCATAGATAGATTAAAAAACAAAATGTCAAAATCAAAATTCGACAAAGATGGTTTTCAAATAGTTACTTCGAAACGTTTTTCAAAGAAGAAATCTACGCTGCCCCCTAAAAATATCCAATATCCTATAGAAATAACTGATGTAGATATTGATAAAGCTATAAGGTACCAATTACATTTACGTGATCTTTTTCTATTTTAAGGTTAGGTTGGAACAAACAATTTGTTTATTAGAATATATTTCTTGTCTCGTAAATAGTGGTAATATGATAATATTTCCACATCATTCATAATTAAGTATCTAATTTTTCAGAAAAATACAAACTGCTAAAGAAGTTTTACAGCAATCTAAATATATTGAAGACACTTTGAAATCCGTGAGTACATTCCTTCAATCGCGCAAAATTGTAGAAATAGTTTGTTTTGGTCTTGGGCATATAAGTGACTGTAATATCTCTAGACATCAGTTAGCGTTTTTGCTATGTCTTCGAGACTTTTACAGTCCAGAAAAAGTTCGAGTTCATGATCCTGTATTCTATGGCAGAGAGTGTGATATTTTGAAGGGATTGGGTATTGAGGTCATTGATGAAAATAGAGAAGGAAGTTATATAATATCTGATGAAAATATAACATTAATGTACCTCCCACATTGCCCTAAACAGTTGACAAACAACTTTCTTTGGTGCAATTGGGCTAATAAGCTTTTAAATTGTGGTATAATTTGTAATAGTATCACATCTCTTATAGAAAACCAACCAAGTAGACTATTAAGTGAAACAGTATCATACATCTATAGGATACATCCTTACACTTCAGAAATTGTATTGGAAAATAATTTCAAGTATACTGATATTTTCAATGATACCTCCCTGCATTACTTCACAAAAGAAAACTTTGAGAAACTAAGTTCTGATTTTTGGAGTAAAAAAAATAAGCCACAGTATAATGATAATGAGGAATTTATAACTAAACTTATGATAGAGAAACTGAATATTTGATTTGACAGGTCTGAGAATGGCATCCATATCTAATAAACCTGCCCTTGTTACTCTGAGATTGTTGTTGTCTGAGCTACGCCATCAGAGCCCTTCAAAGAAGCTGGCTGACAATAATATGGCACAATATGTGATGAGCCAGTACCGTAAATACCAGACAACAGATCAACAACTGTGCAAAGCCATCGATGAAATGCACTTTAAGGCCCGAACATATTACAACTATTTACACAACACAAGGAAATGCAAAGAAATTAACTATGAATACAAGGGAAAGGGTGAACGAAGTGTTGAGGAAACCGCCAAGATGGTTGGATTTAAATTGCCTCATGAACCCAAGTGAATATTAAATTGAAATGTAAATATTGTAAAATAGGTTCCTGTTCTGTTATATTACTCATTAAGTAGAAAAAAAGGCTGTAGAACTTTGTTAAATAATAAAACAAGTTATAATAGAAAGTATTGATTTATTTATTTATATAAAATTATTTACAACAAAAATAACAGTTATATGAATATGTTCTTGATAAATATGTAACAAGTTTTGGCCCAAGTGTGCAAAATTATAACACAAACAAAAGATTTTCTGTTGTTATAAATTTTTTTGCACGGAACCGCTTCATTATTCAGAGGATACCCAATTTACTGTGTGTATTCTCTCTCGATTATCTTAGCAATAGTTTGTAGTTGCATGTTGCTTGTTCCCTCATAAATAGTACCGATCTTGGCGTCTCTGAAGAATTTTTCTTGTGGGAAGTCACGTGTGAAGCCTACGCCACCCATGAAGTCTATACATTTTGAAGTCAGGTGCTGTGCTATTTCTGAAAAAGAAATTGTAAGAGTTACTAAAGACAGTTTAATGCAGTAAGTCCCGAGTAATGGGGAGTCACTTAGACAGTGGTCTAATCTGATACATCAGCATTATCGTCTAGCTACTGTCTCATGGGGAGTCTGCAAACTTTTAAGCTATTGCATAGCTTTTATCGCGGGCTTTGAGCGCGGCGACCGAATCAAAAAATTCCGTAACGAAAATAAACCTAACACCCCCCACTCCGACCGGCACAGCGAGCGGTGCGGCGTTGAAAGCCGTGCATCGTCTAACGTCATTTCAGTTCGGCAGACTTCGGCACGGTGTTTGTGTGCGTGCGACTAGACGTATGCGTGTAGACTAGCTGCTAACTGCTCATAACTGATTCTATCTCTTTTAGACACAATGCTAGGTGAGACAGCATGCTTTTTGGCCGCGTCCACGAGTGAGTTCGAGCCCGCGACTAGTTGAACCTTAACGTGTATGTATATGGTACGACTGTACGAAGCTAAAAAAAATACTGCATAAATAAAATAAATAAATAATTATAAGTGCATAAGTTGATAAACAATGCTATGCAATAGCTTTACCGCGGCAGTCCCCGAGTGCCACACGTATTTTTTTTTTCAAACCATTGTAAAATAGTTAGCATTGCAGTTGTCCTGTACCTATAATTGAGCGCTTGTTTGATAAGGAAGTTAATGAACCTGTGCAAATTTCAAAGTACTCCCTCTTTTGAGAACAGAAACTATACGAGCGGTAAACCTAACCTGTTTTAGATACCTACAGACCTGCACAGGCGTAAACCGCGAACATTTGACAAAATTGGTGCCATTAGTCAAAGTCAAAGTCAAATAATTTTATTCAATTTAGGTCTTACAATTTAACTCTTATGAACGTCATAGAAAATACAAATAACACAATAAATACATTTGAGAAAAATGAGGCCGCCGCCCGTGGCAACATTGAGCCGGTAAGTTTGTTTTGGAAAACTTACTTTTTTAGTGCTCAGCCTATGCACTTTCAAGATGTAACATTATGGTATTTGAACCAGTTTTAAAACCAGATTCATAACTGAGACTCGTCCTGTAATATGGGCCTGAGTTTCTCCTTTATACCTAAATGAATATCTTCGGCCATGTGGTGTCCGGCAGAGTAGAATAGCATCAAACTGTTACACTAAGGGGGTTGGTGCTTACACTTAAGGGATACTTGTACGTCACCCACGAGTGCGTGGGTGTCGCACAAGGCGACTAATGTTTTCGAGGTAAAAGATCTAGAGTCTCCGTAGACTGGAAAATGGGCAGCAGTGTTTTCCATTGTTATATTTACAACACTGCGATCTTCAACGCGTCTGCCAAGCGTGGAGATAACAATATTCCTTTCGTGGGAGAGGCATTAGTCCTGCAGTGGACCGTTTCGGGCTGATGATGATGATGATGATGATGATTATGATCTTCTTCTTTTAAAAATGTTATTTTCCTTAAACTATAACATCATCTCAGCCCGTAACAGTCCACTGCAGGACTTAGGGCTTCCCCCACGAAATGGGAGGTTATTGCCATAATCTCCATAACTATAACGAATATGCCTAATTCAATCTCACGTTTAGTTCAAAATACCTGAGTCAATCTACCCAATCTACTAATTACCTGATGCGAAATACTTGGCCATGGCCGCCTCCTTCACAAATTCCTTTCCGTGTTCCTTGAGGCGTGCCGCGTTGTACATGAGAAGGCGCGCGGCCTCCAGTTCAGTTTGTAAATGGGCGATTTGATAGTTGATACCCTGTGTGAAACAGATTTTTGTTAAAAATGTTACATTAAAAAAGGGCGATTATAGAGTTCAGTACGGCTAGCTCAAGTGTGCCCGCGACACAGTCCGCGCCGCGAGAGAGCATTTGTTTCTTCTCACAAAACTAAGATGAAAGAGATAGCAGTATCATGTCGCGCCTTTTCTCGCTTATCGCGCGCGACTCGCGACAGCACAATTGGCACAGTCTTTTGGGGTCGATTTTTATAGATATACTTTAAGTTTGACTTTTTTTAATGTATTTTTATACTTTAAAAGTCATTTTGGTCAAAACATATCCACTAGCCACTTCATTGAATTATTTAGTACCAACTTGAGTTGTGGGTCACAGACCTTACAACGGATTGACCTACACTACGCTTGCCGAGTCGCGGTCTCCACTTAAGAACTCGTTTACCTTAGAGTGTAGGTTCTTTATTAATTATTGTGTATGTATAAACATGGTGATGGATAATATCCATCACTTATCCTGTTATAATTCACCTGGAACGAGTAAATGTTCTTTCCGAATTGTTTCCTCTCCAGCGTGTAAGGAATAGTAGCATCCATGCAGCCCTGGCAGAGGCCCACCATCTGGGCAGCGATGCCGATGCGACCTTCATTCAGGAAACCAGCCGCGTATTTGTAGCTGAAACAGATAAGACTCAGTGTTCCTTTTCATCCATCATTGATTTTATTGACGACCTATTGTAGCTTACCATTGTATCTAAAGAGTTATCTTGACATTCATAGCAACGTTTATACCTACATCAGTCATTTTACTTTTTATTTATCACGACATATCTTAATTCAAATAGCCTGATAAGATAGGTTCGAATCTACTAAATGGGCGTGAAGCGAACATTCATGTCGGGATTCTATTAGGTAATGAACTGACCTTGACATGTAGCTGTTACATGGGTAACTATTTCGTAAACGGATCGGTTGTAATAATATTTACACACACACCCCTTAATGGTTTTAAAATACCTATCTAACTAAAAGACAACCCATAGAATTACCTTTGACGTTCCTTGCTTTGTCCTTCCTTGTCAATTAATTTATGAGCGTTTTACGTTTGTACCTAATATTTAGGGTTTCGATAAGAATTATGTTTTTTATACCGGATAGGTGACAAACAAGCTTACGGACTGCCTGATGGTAAACAGTCACCGCTGAATATGGACGTTTGCAATATCAGGGGCATAGGTATCCACGCGTTGCCGACCCCGTAAAAACCCATGTGCTACAAAGGCAGCGCCTTTTTCTTTGATCCTGTACCAGAACGCGTCATTTTTCTTTGATCCTGTGTAGGGTTTTCTTTGATCGAATCCGATTAGCAACGTTCTTGTAATGTATTAATTTTAAATTTATGAGATTCATTCTTACCCTTTTCCATATTCTCCTAAGATGTTACCCTCTGGTACCCTCACGTTGTCGAAATGCACCATGCACGTGCCTGATGCTCTGATGCCAAGCTTGTTTTCCGGCTTCGCCACAGTCAAGCCTGGAGTCTCGCGCTCTACTATGAAGCACGTGATGCCTTTGTAACCCTGAAAAAGTGAGGAATAATCATAGATTAAGCTTCTTTTGAGTATGGAGTATTTCGTTTCGCACCATGTCCAGTGCGAAGTAAGATGCGAAGATGCTATATCGTCTAATAGTGGTGTAAAATTAACCGAAAATGGGGCTAGCCATGGAACTAATTGTAACCGAAATGATTTTACGGCAAATGGTAGGTAATACGCTTCTAATCAATATACAAAATATATACACCTGTATCTTTGGTGCTTTTGGTGTGAGCGGGCCGGAAACGACAATTTTTTTTGTTGTAAATATCTCGAAAACAGTACGTCCGAATTGTATATGCTGTAATTTAGTTATGGACCATATCCCCGTAGGACGTACTGTTTGCTAGGTATTTACGAAATACCAAAAAATGGGACCTTTCGGGACCCCTTACACCAAAAACAGCAAAGGTACAGGTGTCTATTTTGGTATGTTGATTTGTAGCGTATTACCTACTATTTGCCGCTATTATCATTTCTGTTGCAATTAGTTCCACCTCTAAAACGATTTCTACTCCACTATAAGCTAAGACTAAGAGTCTAGGTCATAGACTAGCATTAAAATTCCGTGTCTAGACATTGTGACTATAAGACAACTCACAGTTTAACCGAGTCACAACTTGTCTGCATATCCTTGCTAAACTGTTTCGCAATGTTAGACGCAACATTCACTTTACAATAACAGGTACCTACTTACTTGCCTGCTTATCTGTTTGCATAGCACGTACATTGCCTGACCGGACGAATTGTGCGCAAATTAGCATAAATCCCAGTACCATATAACTAAGAATATTAGTGTAGTATCCGCAGAGTAGAATTACACCACCAACCCTTCGACTGGGTGTCGTAAAAGGCGACTCATGTCTTAAACTAACTAACAGAAAATGGGCAGCAGCGTTTTCTGTGTGTAGGTATTTTAGAAACTGCGATCTCCAACCCGACTACCAAGCGTGGAGATTATGGCAAAGCCCTCCACGTACGTGGAGGAGGAAGCTCAAGTCCAGCAGTGGATTGTTATGGGTTGCTGATATGATGGATAGAAATGTTTACAATGGAGTACTTATTTATTTATAGATATCTCAATAGCCCATAATTAGTTTAGCACATTTTTACAATAAATTACGTAAGCCAATACAGAGATGTCACCTAATTGTTCAGTTGTTCATCTTTGTATATGCTACGTTATTCCGTTTGTGAATGATTACATCAGTTTAATGCTTGCGTGTAGATAAGTACGGCTGACTGGGTCAACAATTCAACGTCGCTTGTTATCAGAAATACCTACGTGTATTAAATAATAATGTAGTTCTGCCTCGCTTTGACTTATTTGTTTTAATATGCGGCAATACGTAGGTGGCCTACGCCCATTTTAAACAATCATCAGGTTATCTTTTCTAATACTTTTAAATAGTCATAGACATAGTCCGATTTATATTAGGCCGTCTTCTTTACATAGATTAAAAAAAAAAAGTCGTTTCCCGCCATCTGTCCCTCTGTATGTATGTACGTTTAGATCTTTTAAATAACGGATTTTAATACGGTTTACGTCAATAGATAGAGTGATTCAAAAGGAAGGTTAATACGTATATACATATTAATATTGTTTTGTGTAGGACTCCACGCGAACGAAGTGACGCTGGGTCAGCTAGTTTGTTATATAGGTAGAATAGTGTTTCCTTCTTTGACTTATGGATCGATAGTTCAAGACATGAGTAATAAAGACGTAACTAAGTCATAGCATAGCAGTTCATGGAGGAATCAAAGGCAGGCGGAATGGATGGAACGATCGGGGTGACCTGATGGGTCCTGAATTGGACGTGCCTTCACGTGATCCAAGCCTTGCCTTCTTCTACGTTTGCCCTATTGATATAATATATTGTTGCAAAATGCAGAGATTCCCATTAGAGGCGAACACGTATCGTTTCATGTAGTAGTCATCATCATTTCGTCTAGATACTTCTAGCCATAGGCCTTTTTCATTATTCTTTATTACAGCCTGTCCAGTTTCCGTCCGCCTCTAACCCCCTAGGTTTAAAAAAAGAAAGCATAACAAAATCTTACCTTAGAAGGATCCGCGTTAGCCATAACGAGGAACACCCCAGCGATATCCGAGTTGGAGATCCACATCTTGGAGCCATTGATGACGAAGTGGTCGCCATCCTTCTTGGCGACAGTCTTCAGTGCGAAAGCGTCTGAGCCCGCCGTAGGCTCCGTGAGGCAGAAACTGCCCGCCTGGTGAAATTGGTATCTATGTTATTTCTTTTTCATCCTAGCGGTAAATTCCAACTCGGCGACTAGAGGGTAGTCTGCCGGCTAGAGTCCGCTCTTCTACCAGGCAAGCGCTTTCCGATTTACTGAAAGCAGTTTCCTACCAGATACCTTAATTAAAAATTGGTGGTATTCTGGCTTTTTATGTGCGGCGACTGCCATCCGACCCGCACAACCCGTTAGGGAAAAGCCGGATCGCCAGAACCTCGTCTGTCTGTCAGCAGGGTAAGAAAAGGCCAGTCTAGGTTGCTTGCCCTTGGGTTGCCGTATTTCCCTTTATAGGATCGCTTTCGAACTGTAAACATGTTTTTGTAAATGGAGTAGATACTTAGATACTCCAGTAATATTAGAACACCCAAGCGTAAACGTGGAATTTATTTCAAAACAAAGCCTATATGGAAGGTTCGAGCAGCTGTTCTTCTACTGTGCTATAAATACCTAATATCATGATGAAATAAATTATCAGAATTGGCAGTTTGTCAGTGTGTAACGGTAGCGTAACGTGTATGTATGTAGCGACTAGCTTAGGTATAGACTGTAGAAAATCGATTTATGTGCATGGAAAATGTGTGAATTATCGCTGTCGCCAGGTTGTATTGTTCCTAATAATGCAAGTAACAATATTTTCAATAGGATGATAATAGCTCTAGCTAGATAATAGTGGCATTAGTGGCAATAATACTTGATAAATTGGTCCGAGCTAATACCTAATGTTACACAAAGTCTTACTGGTAGTTGTTTCAAACGTAAGAAAATTCCATAAAAAAACCCAAGGTTAACTCCACGTACCTATATGGTTAGGTATGGTCGAACAAATAAAAGGCTACACAGCCGATGTACCTACCAAACAGAACGCGACATCTTTCTTTGATACACTGTGTAGGTTTATCTTCGCACCACTCGCCATCGATAGGGGGTTCATTCTCACAACTTGGAACCTAATTGGTTGCGAACTGTGCAGTTCGAAAGGAACTTTCTCCCAAGCACAATAAGATTGTGGAATGAGCGCCCTGCAGATCGCAACGAGGCTCACACCTTGGTACCTAATTTGTCGCGAACTTTGCGGCTCTAAAGTAACTTTCTCCCACGCACACCAAGGCTGTGGAGTTATTCAAGAAAGGGGTGAAAAAGTTTAGTGTCGCCAATACTAGAGTGATACCCTTGGTATTGCAAACATCCATAGGCTGCTGTAATTGCTTACCATCAGGCAGGTAGCAAGTTTATTTACCACTTTAGTGGTATGAAAGAAAACAACCAGCCAAAATCAAAACACTCCACTCACATATTCCGTACACAGCTTCGTCAGGTATTTCTTCTTCTGCTCTTCGGTACCCAACTTCATGAAGAGTGAGTTGACCAGTGTGTTGTGGATGTCCACCAACGCTGCGACGGCTGGGTCCACCCTGGAGAGTTCTTCCACGACTAGCATCATCGTGAGGAAGTTGCAGCCGGAGCCGCTGTATTCCGTCGGTGTCTCGATGCCCATCAGCTGGAGAGAATGGGTCGGTTATTGAAGTAGTTATCAACATCAGCCGTAGGGGCATCCTTCCTCACACCACGAACAACTTTACGTAATTTCGGTCGCGTTTCAGTTGTTTCATTTTTCTTTTGCCGAAATTCCGAACTGATTTAGCATCGTCGCGTCTGGTAAACCAAACCGTCCTATATGAAACCGAATCCAGCGTAAATTGTTATTGCAATTATGTCCGAAATTTGGCTCGGATTCACGAAATTACCCGTATGCAACACCGATTTATTTATTTATTTTAATGTAATGAATCGCTTACATTTCATTTCACGTCGAGTGAGAGAAGCCTATATGTGCTGAATGTGTCTTCCTACTCGGGTAGGTAAGGTATCTCAGTATAAGGCATTCTGTTCCTGAGGATAGTCCATCCTACGGAAATTGTCAGAATTCTAGAGAAATTTGTTTTAGAGGTGACGATTAGGAAGTGACGATTTGTACCTAAGTATACGTATACTTAGGATGGTAAGAAAATTACGCCAACTGTTAGAAGAAAGCAAAGAACAATCCTTATCGGTACTTACACCATTGTCAAAAAGCAGTTGTCTAACTCCGTCGTCGATCTTGTGCTCATCTTCCATTTTCCTGACTAGGGGAGCGATCTGGTCGGTCGCGAGTTTTCTGACTGAAAAGATGGATAAAGTTGATTTAGTGACCTTGTTCGCAGGTTTTAAATTTTTATTTGTAGTTTACATAACTGATTTTTATATCCCATAGGGGTAGGCAGAGACTATCGAATGCCACAAGCTATAAATTCTCATATATACTTATTTGTTACAAGGAAGAAATAACTCTTTTCCAACATTTTAATTGTGTGTAAAATAAAATGCAGCATCAGCTGATCCTCAGCTCCTATGATCTTTACGAAGCCTAGCTATCTGAAGGCCGTCCTACTTACGAGAGACTTACGAGAAGATCTTCCGCAATTTCAAACAATTGGCAAACAAGCTTAAGGCCTGCCTGATGGTAATCAATCACCGCAGCCTATAGACGTTTGCCCGTACCCGTAAAAACCTTTTCACCCCTTTCTTGAAGAACCACCTAACTGTACCGTTTATCCTATATAGCTAGGTCGACATGATTTTAATTGTAAATAGCTTCGAGAATAGAACTCCCAACCATTACTGCGGCGGGTGTTACTTTTGCTACAAGCTTCGTCTTGCAGCTTCAAACATAATGCCAATCTCCTCCAGAGTTTCTGCCTTGGCTACAATATCGTCAGCAGAACCGAACGTGACAAAGATCTCGCCATTGACGTTGGTGCTGGATCCTTTCCAGACCAGTAGCTTGAAAACGTTTTCTAATTTAGCGGTAGAGTGATTTAGAGAAATGACATTCCCTGTCTTATGCCTAGCTGTAATTGGATTATTGGATCAATACATCGATAAAATAAGATAAAGGAGGTAACTTACTAGGTTTACTGGTTTGTTTAGGTAATTTTTAATAGTATGCACAACAAAACTTACGTTGTAGGTACCTATCTATCTATCTGAAATCTTCGTTGCTTACCTAACTGTTAGATATCCATCACCATCACAGCCCATAACAGTCCACTGCAGGACTTAAGGGCCTCTCCCACGAAAGGGAGGTTATTGCCATAATCTCCACGCTTGGCAGGCGGGTTGGAGATCGCAGTGTTATAAGTATAACAATGGAAAACGCTGCTGCCCATTTTCCAGCCTACGGAGACTCTAGAACTTATGTCTCGATAACATTAGTCGCCTTGTAACGACACCCACGAGTGTAAGGGGTTGGTGCTATTCTACTCAGCCGGACGCCACACGGCCAATCCATCCCAATCCGGAATATCCATCATTTGAGGTGAATTATGCTAATCTAGCATTCTGTTAATATGGCATTCTGTCAATCTGACTAAAAGCGTCAAAAGGATGATTGGAACGACACATCTCCATATTTTAGGTAGGTAGATATTTATTGTACTTATGATGGGAAAATTACATATCTTACGCATTCTATAAAATTTCGTGTCTGATAAACATTATTGCCGCTACTCTTTATCGTTACATTTTATTTGTTTGTTTTCGACGACGTAAGTACCTATCTATATCTACTACTATAATATATCTTCGTATCCAGAAATTATCGTACCGATTCATTAAAATATTTACAGAGGCTTTTATGATAAAAATGTTTGGCTTTTTCATGTGTTAATGCATATTTTAACAAACTGTTTATAAATTCTAGCGACCCGCCTTGTTTTTGCGTAGGCTCAGTACAGTGGCGTAGCATAGGTCACTAGCACCCGGTGCGGATTTCAAATTTGCCGCCCTCTTATTTTTGCAATCCATTATAAAAAAATTGGGGCATGGTAAAAAGAGTACTTTTATTGAATAACACTAACCTGAAAAGTGAAATTAACATTTTTTGACATAGAGTAGAAGGTAGAATATCACTTAGAAAAATTAAGTTTCCTAAATAATAGTTATTGAGAAACCTTGCGCTTGCATCACCCATGTATAGAACCTAGATACCTGGGTATTTGGTAACAACAAAAAAAATTACGAAAAAAACACTGAAAGAAATTAACTTTTTTTTATATTTGAATTTTTTTCTCTAACTGCCACCTCCGCAGCGCCGCCCCCGGCAAAGTGCCGCCCGGTGAAGACCGCACCCTCCGCCCCCCCCATGCTACGCCACTGGCTCAGTACCGACTAAAGTATTAATATACTATAATACCATACATCTAAAATCCTTATCCATCAATATATTAATTTGTACACTGTATCTAAAACGTAAAGCAACTTGGGAAATTAGAAGATTAATTGAAATCCTAAGCTGACCAATGTGACCAAAGTAATTTTTGCCGATCACTAGAAGCGCCTGAATTAACTTTGTTTGCTGATTAAACACATTTTGCAGCTGACCAATACCTCTTTAATTAGCCTTTCAAAAATATATATCATTTGATGGATATAAATTGATAAGTATTGACTGCCATCACAGCCGTATTTACCTACTGTCGTAAAACTGCTGCGCAGTTTGACAGTTTTTTAAAATGTTATATGTATTACTGTCATGTCGGAAAAAAAACAACTTATGTAGACAGCCTACTATGGTGCCTACCTGAACTAAGGGGTATGCCAGTTGGACGACGCGCTGACACCACGTAGGCGTCCTATAGACGATGATGACGTAATCAGCGCAACATCCCAGACGCATGCCCTGCAAATGGCTTCCGCAGACACGCACACTGCCCAGACGTCGCTCTGGAACGCGGTGTGGGGTATTTGGCGGTTAGTCTGGCGGGGCGGTGAGTGCAGCCACCGAAATAGTTCTACTTTCTTCTCTAGTTTGGGACCACCAGGGTTCACTTGTGGGATAACGTGGGCTAAACCCACGGAAGCGAGTAGTATTGACCCCCGTGCAGTCCAAGTCTAACATCTAGTCCACAGGATGGTTTGATTAATTTGTTGAATGAGCCCTTGGCTTGCCGCATGCAGTACCCACCCCAGCACCACCCACGCCTTTCGCAAATTGTCACTCTATCTGGCCGGAGGGCATCCTGTCCAAGTTCAAATCGAGGTACAGTATTTATCTCCTTAGTAACTAGGACTTATGTTATTTGTGCGACTTTTGATAAGAAAACTACCCGATAAGAAATAACGTGCAAATAAAAAACATCTTTGGTAAGTACTTAGATATTATCTGTACAGGTATTTTCAGTTATCATGAAATAGTTATCCATCAAAAGAGTAAAAACAAAGTTTGCGTGTGGTGTAGCCGCTACAGGTAAGGTGTTATTTAATAAATTGCCAATGTAGGTACTCTCATATATGCTACAATACCTGCCACATAGCAATGCATAATTAGGAAAAACTTAAGGTTACAAATTATCATCATCATCTGGCCCATATTAGGTAGTCCACCGCTGGACATGGCCTCCTGCACAATAAGCGCCATCGCAAGTACCTAAGAAGACATTTTTCTAATACATACCTACATCCTATCATTGACATTCCATGTCCTGGAATGGTAAGCTCTAATCAAAACTACCTAAAACATTTTAGCAATAAAGTAATATGTAGGTACGCAGAGTGCGATATCGGAGGTATGTGAAAAACAGGAAAAATCAGCGCTAACATAATGTTTAGTGACCGTGTAGCACACGTGTGTATTCGGCAGAGTTTTAATACATAGAGCACTATCCTAATATAATAGAGGCAGACCAGCCAGTACCTCCATAAACCAGAAAATGGGCAGCAATGTTTTCGATTGAGTATTTTACTGCGTTTTTCAACCTTTCAAAAAGGTTAGGTCAGGACTAAGCGTAAATGTATGACATGTATGAATGTGGAAGAGGCAAAAGAGGTGTGTCAGGCAGGATCGTAGCTTGTGGCAATCAATAGCCTCTCCCTAGGTACCCCTATTTTTATATGGGCGTGAGCGTGTTGGTATGTATGTATCTATGCCATTTTTTACCCGTTTCCCAATACATCTGCGACGTGGGTGTGTCAGTTTGTGAATCGGCTTTCCATGGTCGGGGCGACTGTGCTATCGATCAGGGTTTGTGCTTTTTCCCTAGGGTGTTTCGTATGTTCAAAGTCTTCCCACTCGGAGACTAATATCTAGGCTTAAGTTATTTAACAGAAAAGATTTGGGTGGCGTTAGACAGAACAACAAGACGGTACAATAAATCAAAGTTTAAGTAAGGTATAACCTAGTAGGTAAGGTACCTCATCTGTATAACCCACTCCAACAGTGGGTTTTTTAGAGCTGCGGTTTAGTTCTATTTAAGTTACCCAACATATCTCCTCTCCTCTACTTAACTCGGAACTGATTGTAGTAGCAGGTATTTACTTTTTATACACTAGCGGCCCGCCCCGGCTTCGCACCGGCGTGCACTGCATGAAAGCCTTTCAGTAGATTTTGAGTTTATCGCGAACAGACAGCCATACACAGACTCGGCGTGGGACTTTTACTTTATAATAAGTACCTAGGTAGATATCCTTGAGCGTCGGTGGCCGAGCGGTTACAGTATCCGATTCATAAGCCAGAGGTCCCGGGTTCGAATCCCGCTCCGGCCATGTACCAATGACTGTTTTCTGAGTTATGTACATTAGTTGAATACTAACCGATGCTCTTACGGTGAGGGAAAACATCGTGATGAAACCTGCACATTCAGGCGACAGGATGTGTAACCATGATCCAATCTGGTCAGGTTCCCCTGGTAGCAGGGTCATCGAGGTCAGTTGGCAGTCGCTCCACTGTAATTACCTGACCTGCCAAATCCTGGATCATGGTCAAGGCGGACCCCGGGCCCTCGTACGCGAGAGCACAACCGGGACATTAACGCCAAGATGATGATGACCTAGGTAGACCTAGGTAGACCTAGATGATCCTATAAAACACGCAGATAATTCATTCGAGAGAAGAGAAACGCATTCATCGCGTACCCTACAATCGAATCAATAGATGCTTATTTTAGCAACTCACTTGTTTCTTTCATTGCCAATTCGTCGTCCGTGAGCATGGTCAAAGGTCGTGGAGTGGCCACATCTGAGTTGAGTCTTTTCGGCATCTGTGCACTCGCCGCTACCGGAGCCCGCCATTGCTCCAGGATCTGCAACAGCTTTCACCTTAATTCCACTTCTTTTTTTAAAAACATCAAAGATCACGAGAGAAGGACAAAGAGCAACACACTTTACTGCCAATGACACGTCGCAATGGATACATATTAAAGGTTTTTTTTTCCTATTTATTTATTCGCGCGACAGCGGTATGCGTGTGCGCAGAGCTCCGAACAGACTGGTTCCATTTGGAGTGCTGTGAGGCCGGTTTATTAATCTTGTTGTGATCGCGCGCCGCACCACCACGGACGCAGATAACAACGAGTTCTGACCAATTGCCTTTAATTTATTCAGCTGTTACCATGTGTTGATAACAGTCGTAATATGTATTTTATGAAGTTGCAACGGCAAGACTTTAGTTTGGTGACTTTGTTTTATTACTAGCTTTTGTCTGCATGGAAATAGATTTTTATGACATAGTAAGCTACCAAACTGTGAAAACACCATCAAAATTCGTTCAGCGGTTTTTTCTGTCTGCTACTAGTCCTAGTAGTAGGTACAAATGGAACTAGAGACAGGAACTACCTGGGATCAAAGAAGTGTTTTTTTCTGGAATATCTTCGATGCAAAGACGTGGTTATTTAATTTATAGTCCAATTAGCTGGTGAGCTTCGCATTAAAAACCGTATTTACGAAGGTGGAACCCTATGCTCCACTCCTGACCCACTTCAAATAAAGCTACATAGGTATGAAGCTACATAATTTTTTTTCTTAGTTTTCAACATGGCTGATATCTTGAAAATTCTGATTAAATAAATGCATTAGTGATACAAGGGACCATGTTAAAAAAGAAAACAAAAGCAATTTATGTAGCTTCATTGGAAGTGGGTCAGGGTGGAGCATAGGGATCCACAGTCGTAGACCGTACATATCGGTATATATGCTATACTATATCCTCATCGCCGAATATAGGTAGGTACCTACCTATCTATCCTACCTAGGTGAGTAAAATGATATAAACCTTGTTTTAAGATAAGGTTATAAAAGTTTAACTTACCGACATGTGTAGTCTTTTCACTATTTGTTAAATGTTTTTTCCTGAATCTCGTAGGAAAACGATTTTTTCGCACTGTGAATTATTAAGGTTTCGGTACATTTTTATTATCAGGATACACACACATACACATTGGCACGATTTTTACGCAAGAAGTGCAAATTGCAACTGACCAGCAAATGTCTCTACCAGTCCCTGATCTTATAAAAAGTCATAAAAACAAAAACATTTTCGTCTCTCATTGGTCACCAAAAATGGGCGGGGTCAGCTAAAGTTGCCAAAAAGACATTTCGTAAATAAAATAAAATCAAAGCAAAAGCTGGGTATTGGACTGCGGTGACTTACCATCGGGCAGGCTTGTTTGCCACGTTAGTGGTATAACAAAAGAAACACACATCACATCAACAACCGATAATATCAGTCCATTTCTGGAATATACCTTCCTCCACATCAGTGGAGTGCTTTGCCATAATATTACACTCAACGCTTCCGCGTGGCCGCACACACGAGTGTAGACTGTTTGGCCTGCGACGAAGAACGAGCTCTCATAACCGCTGGCGGCCGCATAGCCGCTGGCACTCGCACTTGTCCAGGTCTGACACTACCGATCGATGTTAATTGTTATTCTATAATCAATCATGCAGTAGGTAACAGACCCTACTAAAATTCTAGAAAGAGAAACAAATTTGAAAATATTATTACGCCAATTTATAAAGTAAAGAGCAGTGTGCAGGAGTGCGGCAACTATAGAGGTATCAAACTTATGAGCCACACAATGAAGCTACTCGAACGGATTATTGACCAGAGACTTCGCCAGGAATGTTGTTTGTCGGAATACCAGTACGGCTGCAGCACCATGGATCCAATCTTTGCCCTCAGAGTCCTCCAGGAGTCTCACTGCAGTAAGAATCAACTTCTGCACTACGTATTTCTCGACTTGCAGAGGGCTTTCGACAGTGTCCCTTGGGAGATAATTTGGTGGGTGGCTTATGAAGTACGCTGACGACATTGTACTGGTAAGCAAGCTTAGGCAGGTTCTTGAGACCAGAGTAAACACGTGGAAGGTTGTGCTAGAAAACGGTGGTCTGAAGGTGAATGTCGCCAAAACGGAGTATATGGCCAGCTACAGCGCGGATCCCGAAACCATCCTGGTAGGTAACGAAGCTGTCAATAGAACAGATAAATCCAAATACCCCGTGATGCACGAGTCCGGCGATATCGGTCCGGATGTCAAGTTCCAAATCTCTGCAGCTTGGGCCAAATGGCGGGAACTCACGGCAGTCACCTGTGACCCTTAAATCCCTGTAAAGCGTCAAAGGGCTTATATACAAGAGTATAACCTGTGATGCTCTATGGCTGCGAGATATGGCCAGCCCTGACGAAACACGTTCGCGAACTCCACGCCAACGAAATGAAAATGCTGTGGTGGATGTGCGGAGTTACGCGATTCGATCGAGTACGTAACGAGTACATCCGTGGCAGCCTTGGCGTGAGAGGTATCGCAGATAAGATCGAGGAGGCTCGTCTGCGCTGGCTCAATCTACCGGTTTTAGGAAAGAGGCCCCATGGGCGATCCAAGAAGCGATGGATTGACATCGCTGAGTCGAATGCGAGAGCCAACGGCTTACGACGAGGGTATGCCGAAGACCGGGCGAAGTGGAGTAGAATGAGTAAGAATGCGGACCCTGGCAGAGGCCGGGATAAGCGCTAGGACGACGACGCAGTAGGTAACAGATCCTACTAAAAATTCTAGAAAGAGAAACTAATTTTTGCCTGCTACTCATCTAATACTACTCAATACTAAATAGATAACAGATTTTATTGTCGGTTTGTTCGTTTGTAATGGATACCCTCAAAAAATACTTGACCGATTTTGAAAATTTATTCACCTTTGGAAAAACTTTGTCAGCGAACAACACAGGCTAGTTTTCCCGAAATTCAGTTTGGTTCCGATGGAAATAGCTCCTGAACGTAGTGTCCGAAATTTACGTGAACGAATTTGCGAGGAAAAGCTATAGCTTATTTTCCCGTATTGTTGGACGAAGCCGTCGCCAAAAGCGGGTAATCGCTTCATCAGGAAATTGATGCATGGTTACAAAAAAAATCGTGAAAGTCTAACAAACCTGAGTGACGTAATGCGTATAGCTGTTATGATGGAGCTCTTTAGCTATTTAGCGTGTCCTGAAATTCAATGTGGTTCCCACGGGAACGGGTCCGGGACGTAGTAGGTAACCGAATTTTACGCGGGCAAAGAAGAAAGTTAAATAATTCAAAAATTAGTTATTGCTTCCATGCTTTTTGGCTGGATCAGAGGGAGTGTCGAACTATGCTGGATGCAACAAGCCGAGGACTGGGAGTATTGGTTATCATTGGGAGATGTGCAGCAGCGGACTGTATGGCCTGCTATAAATAATACATTGGTTATGTGGTGGGTGGGACAAAAGTGGCTCCCTCATTATGATAGTCACTCTATAGGTATTGCTTAAAGATGGCGACGTTCAATTTGAATGCGTAGTAAGGCCCCCCCTGCTCACCCTTCTTTATGTGTCTCACCTCTATTGATTTACGATGGTATATGTTTTTGGCCTCACCGTGGTCCGTTACCACCGGCCTGTCAGATACTTTAATGTGACGGAAAAAGGAACTAACATGCCACCATTGTGAAAATCTACCTTGTTAGCTATTATTCCAACGTCATCTATTTCTATTACTTTAATAGAAAAATCGTCCTTTTTCTCTGGGAATAAAAATTCCTAACACAGAATTGTTGTGGGGTGATAGTGCGTAAAATGGAATAGATAATTTGACATTTTACACCCGGATAATGTTATTATGTTGGTAAACCCGAATTCTAGAAAATTTGAGAAACTACCAAATTGTTGCCAGATTAGAGAAAATTCCCCAAAAATGTGTAACTTTTGTATTCAAAAGCCGCACGAAAAGGTGCAAGTAAGATGAGTTTTTATTTATACGGAATTTTATTTAAGGTGTAGTGACTCGTCATCAGAATTTAACACCGTTATATATTACATGGCCTATTGTCATTGGGTGTAGGTACCCTACGTTACATAATAGGTAACATATAATTATGAATAGAATACCAAAATAACAAATTATAAAATATGGAAGTTGGTACGTATTTATATTTTTACCCGACTGGAAAGGAAGGATTTTTAAATTTCTTTACCTCGTATCTTCCAAATGGCTGGATGGATTTTGACAGTTAAGGTATCGTTAGATTCGTTAGGTTAGATCCGGGCGAGCACTTCATCCTTATGTTGTGGACCTTCCAACTATCCGCACGAGCCGCTTTGGCTTGACTTTTATAATGCGTACGGCTAAGGAGTGGAACGCGTTGCCTGCGAGTGTGTTCCCTGATCAATATAATCTGGATGCCTTCAAGGCTAGAGTGAATAGGCTGTTCCAAGACGAGCATGCTCCATCTTCGGCCGCATCGTCACTTACCAACAGGTGAGATGGCGGTCAAATGCTTGTCTTGTCAAAAAAAAAAAAAAAAAAAAAAAAAGTTTCGTCTAAAAAACCCTAGTGTCGAATTTTGGGTGCCATACGTATATTATACGTGTATATTATGAAGTTTAAAAATTGTTTTCATTCCTTTTACATGATTCGTTATAGGAAGAAAATTACAGCGAGCTTCATTTTACATCTTATAATAATGTTAATCAATTATTTAGGTAGGAACATAAACTTTCTCAATACCTATTTAACTTAATACTTTCAAGGAACACCCCTTTCCATCTCAAAAATTATCGGGATATTTGGTGTCGACATATCGGATAGCGTGCGATTCCGGAGTCACCTGAAATATAAGGCCAAACTGACTTCGAAAAAACTTGGAGTGCTTAACCGATCCAAGCGATATTTTACCCCAGGGCAGCGCCTGCTGCTCTACAAGGCACAGGTGCGGCCTCATATGGAGTATTGTTCCCATCTTTGAGTAGACGAAACTGCCGATCTGCTTAATCACCTGGACTCCGTACAGAGAAACGCCGTAGGAATTGTCGATGATCCCATACACACAAGCAAGTTGGAACCACTGGCTAACCGAAGGGTATTAGCTCCCTGTGTGAGTTATATCGGCTATACAATGGTGATTGTTCCGAGGAACTTTTCGATCTGGTGCCCACAGCACAATTCCGCCATCGCACCACCCGCCGTGGGTTGGCTACTCATCCCTACTACGTAGACCCGCCACCACACGAAGTCTGTTGGTCACCACAAGAAGGTTCGAAAGAACGTTTCTCGCTCGAACGATTCGTATGTGGAATGAGCTCCCAGCCACAGCGTTTCCTTTGGACTATGACATGAGATCGTTCAAGATGTATATTAGAGGTCTCTTCAGACGCGGGCAACGCATTGGTGACTCCCCTGGTGTTGCTGATGTCCATAGGCGGCGGTTACCACTTTCCTTCAGGTAGTCCGCTTGCCTGTTGGTCTGCCGTATAACATTAAAAAAAAACTTGCTCTAATTTGCCAAAAAAACGCTTTACGTTCAGAGGTGGTACCATCTACAGCTATCGAGATATAATAGGCCAAGTTTGACAGCTCTCATCATTTCCTTATGTCCACGACATAAAGTTCGTTTAAATTATTCACAACCAATTAAAATAAATTATTGCATTAAATAAAATAAAATAATTATTTAGGTTTGGTGACAATAAAACGTGACAAGAAATTAATGGTAAAATCAGAATTTAACCTAGCCACACTGACTGTCAGTCAGGCCGCCCGTCCGTTGACAGCTGTTGACAGTTTGCTTTAGGCAGCATGTTTTGAGGGCAATGAATTTTCTCGAAAATTGTGTGAACGTTCGGTGTTAGTCGATTGCTGAGAGAGTAATTACTTGTGTCTGATTGAGACAAATTTGCAGTGACAAACTCTGTTATTGTTTTCACTGGTTAATTATTGTGACTTATTCTGTGAACAAAAGTTACAACTCATATCGTCTCCTATAACGAGGACAACTAGATCTCGTGTCTGGTAAAACATGGCCAAATGGGGAGAAGGTGATCCTCGGTGGATCGTTGAGGAGCGACCCGACGCCACCAATGTCAACAACTGGCATTGGACTGAGAAAAACGCGGGTCCTTGGTCAAAAGATCGTCTGAAAGAACTTTTGACCAATTTAAAAATAGTTAAGAATGGTGTGGATTGTAAGATCACGGAGTTAGAAAAGATTGAAGGTGAGGCGTCGGCCAATAATAGGAAAGGAAAGTTAATATTTTTCTATGAGTGGGACATAAAGTTGAAGTGGGAAGGTTATTTGGCTGGTGCCAAAGAAGCTGTTAAAGGCGAAGTGCACATACCGAACCTATCCGAAGAAAATGATATCAGTGAAGTTGATGTAAGTATTTTGGTTCCATATTGTAGAAAAATTATAGATGTCAATTAAAGACACATAATTACAAATACAAATACAAATACAAATAATTATGACCACAATTTCTAATAAGAAGAACAAATGGAGTATTGAGTTTTGTATTTCAGATTAAACACATTTTTTCACAATATACATGATAGTAGATATTATATTAGTTTAATAATGAAACTGAAATTCGAAGTTAATTTAATTGGCAGGTAGAGTCACAATAATTTTTCTGAGCTTTTATACTAATAAACACATTTTCTATTATTCACAGATCACCGTAACAATCAAGGGCAGCGGTGAGGAGGCTCAACGAGCCAAAGCTTTTATGCACAACATTGGTCGTGATGAGATCCGGAACCAGCTTACGGAGTACATCCGCAGTCTCAAAGAAGAGTTCTCTAAAGGCTTAATTTTACCGAAAAAAGATGGAACTGAAGTAAAACCTGATAATGTATCTACAATAACCAGTGGATTCAATAAGAAAATTAATATGGAGCCCATAGTCTCCCAACAAAAGGAAATTGGCTGCAAATTAGATACTAGAACGATTGAGCTGACGGAAACATTTCAATGTCGTGCACAGGAGTTTTATAATGCATTGACTAGAATAGAAATGGTGACTGCATTCACTCAAGGCCATGTGAAGATGGAGGCAGAGAAAGGAGGAAAGTTTGCCCTGTTTGGTGGGAATGTCTCTGGGGAGTTTAGGGAATTGGTACCTGGTAAGAAAATAACACAATACTGGCGGTACAAGCAGTGGCCGGCCCAACATTTCTCAGAAGTTTCTATCACCTTAGAGGAAAAGGTAACTAATCTGTCGTATCTGTAATTTGTTTAGGCAAAATAATTAAAATGCATAAAATATCCATCTATTATTAAGTATCCTTACCTTACTATTTGTTTATGCCACTAGTATTTTATACTAACATAATTAGTCTATTTTATGTTCTTTTCTCTTCCTTTTTGTTGCACCGCCTTGGTATTTTTGTTTATTGCTCTCTGGATGACTGGTAGAAAAAGCTATTTAGCTTTAAGTCTGCCTTTGTACTGTAATGTGCATGAAGTTTTAAATAAATAAATAAATAATTCTAATGTTATTTCCAGGATGATCACACAGTGGTGAACCTCAGACAGGACTTGGTACCGACTGCGGAGGTGGACCAAACTCGCGAGAACTGGAAGAGATACTACTTTGACAGTATTAAGCGTGCATTCGGATTTGGAGCATTCCTGTGATCTGCAGGATACTTCTTAGACAAATTAGGTATGTTTGAGTTTTGTGTTCGTAACAATTATTGTATTATGAATCAAGAATCATTTAAGAGAATATTATATTATGTGCTCATAGGTATTTGGAACTGAGTCAGTAAGACTAAAACTTTTTATGCTATTCAGTTGAATGTTTTCATTCTTATATGACTCCTCTATCTGTGGATAAAGAAATCCCAAATCACACTGTTAGTATTGTACCTATCTTTAACAAAGTGCAACTTCAATATGGTTTGAGAGTAAGCAATAAATAGATTTAGCTTAAAAATAGATTTATCTCATAGTTTGAGAATGAATTTAACTAGTAAAGTTTTTTTTTGCAATGGCATAGAAGAATTATGTATGAGATGTTTGTCTTTATACTTTGAGGTGACTTCATGCAAATCTCAGGATAAAAACATTGAAATGAATTAAACATAGTGTTGTTTTACAAACTGTAAGATTTTCCACAAGAAAAAAACAGAATATTGAATTTGTAACTGAAGCTTGTGGAGGCCTACTTAACCCATTGAACACCAAGCAATTTTTATCTGTTGTTGTTTTAATTTGAATAGCGTACACAGTGATGTATTTGAAATGAGATATTTACATATTTTTTTCTTTTTTCAGGTTCAATGTAAAATAAGTGATCCTGGAGAACAATGTCCCGGCTGGCTTCAATGCTTTCTATAACATTCTTTTTATAATTTAATGTAACTCAACTGTGATGTATGCGATATCATGCAACCCATGAGTTTAGGCCACTACTTACTTATGTA
Organism: Blastobasis adustella; assembly: GCA_907269095.1. Classification (NCBI taxonomy): domain Eukaryota; kingdom Metazoa; phylum Arthropoda; class Insecta; order Lepidoptera; family Blastobasidae; genus Blastobasis; species Blastobasis adustella. The sequence continues at coordinate 13,064,418 of OU026130.1, forward strand.
CTTGTGCGATGATGATATATGTTTCAGGGGACCCCAGTTATATGGAATTTAAAATCGTGATTTTAATATTTTTTATTAAGTATTTATTGGACTACTTTTTTTGTATAAACATTTGTTTTCTTTAAAATACCACATCTGTTAACATGGAAACATGTATTTGTTGTTAAATAAAATTTTAATTGTCATGAGATACATTAGTTTGGTATCTATGATTTTGATTCGATATCAGTTTATTTTTGATCTACAGTATGGGGTTTTAAAATTGTTTCGATCTACGACAATCTGATATAAATATTTATAGTCACCTACTCGAGTTTTGAAGTGTTCTCAAATTGCAGATACATAATAATTATAACTATTTAGCTTGTGTTTTCTGTAAGTAGCTGATACATGCGGTACATGTATACAATTTAATTTATTGCACTGTCCAATAAATTGTGTTAATGTATTTGTTTTGTTTTCTTTTTTTGTAGAGTATACAATTTTGGAATATAGGTTGATTTTACAAATGTTTCAATGTTACCCACTGTTTTTTAAAAATTTTACATCAGACAGGTATGTCGAAAATCCCCAGACAAATGCTACAGTCAAATATTTCCTAAACTGCTCAACCGATTTTAATGAAACAAATACTAAAAACCATCTCGACTGTCATTTAATTAAAAAAAAAAATTTAATTGATGCATCCTTTCGGGAGCTACGATGCCATGGACAGACACTGATACACAAATAATAGTAGTGGACGGTGTCACCTTTTGTAGGTTTTACAAAAATTTACTAAGCCGTCTTACCTGGAGAAACCCAAACTTGGCATATTTTGAAAATATTTCTTGGATAGAAAACAGCTGACCGAATGGTATTGGTGTAGTATATTTTTGGAACTGGCTCGTGATGTCATTATTGCCCCCCATGGGAGGATTTTAAAAAATTACCGTTTAAAATGATTGTAAGTAAAAGTGTAAAGTACCTGTGTACCAAACGGCTATACTGTACATCGATTTGCGGTTTTATTATCGTAGCCACTATTGATAAAACATAAACGCAGAGTGCTAAATTCAGAAAAATACAAATGTGTGTTTTAAAATAGATAGTCCATTTTAGGCAATTCTTACACATGTCCTTATGTCTCCTGTGAACAAATACCCACATAATGTCAAGAAGTGCATTTTTATACTGCAAATGCAGTATTTGAAATATTAATTTAAGTAATTTATAAGTTGCTTCCGTTTGTGGTTTCCACGCGCAAAATTCCCGTGGGAACAACACTATTTCAGATAAACTAGAAGTATTGTTGCCCATGTGTTAATCTTGTGCACCTTTTGATCAGTTTCTCTTTATCGTATGTCTTATTTATGTTTGATCTCTTGGTTTATCGCGTCCCCCGTATAATGTAATGTAATTTGTGTCCACTATTTGACACTATAGTAACTTGTGTCTGATTGAAACAAATTCGCGCAGTTATCTTTGACAGACTCTGTTATTTCTTTACTGATTAATCATTGTGACATATACTTTGAACAAAAGTTGCAACTCATATCTTCTCCAAGTGTTCCTATACATATTACCTATCTTGTAACACGTTCCCAGTACATGATACAGTCTTACAGATAGATACAGGTCTAAAAATAATAATAGAGGAAAGTACTCTATAGAATAGGGTCCAAATATGGAATTCCTTGATTTCTTCGGCAATAATATTTGAAATCGCAACACAGAACAATATTATGTTTCATATACTCATATTAGACGTGTATGTGTTCAATCTTGTCAGTAGGGCGAAGGCCGGTGACATGTCATGTGTGTTTTGTTTGGTCGCTGTTCAGAACATTTTTAGGCACGTAAAATCGATGTATTTCTTATTATTTAGAGAGTGATAACATTTTTCTCATACATTTATGTGATTGCATACATGGTAGTTCTTGTATTTCCATGCCATTTATTTGTTTCAGTTTTATAATTATTTTAATATTGATAATAATTTCTGAGGCCATTAAATTCCAAATATGGACAGGCACTGGGGTCCACTTATGGAATATTCCATATTTGGGTCAAAATCGCAATTGATGGTTTAATTTTTACTTTTAATGTGTTTATATTTATTTTTCAGAATGCTTTCTAAGACATAAAGTAAAGAGAAATAGTTCAAAACCAAGAATTTATCGATTTATCATAAAAATAAACTAAATTTTTTATTGGCGGTTTGTTAACAGCATTTTTGATACAAAGGCTTAAGAAAAGCTATTATATTACCAACTGCAAACACTTTTTTTCAAGATTTAAACAGCTTAACCGATTTGCATCAAATGTTATCTATTTGTTAGGTTCCGACCTAACAAATAGATAACCTCAAGATATGGATACCACTTGCACTAAGACGATTTTTATCAGTATTTTAATTTTTTTTTTAATTAGTTTCTTTTTGCAATATAACAGTCTAACAATTTTTACAACTAATTACCAATTTAGTAAATAATGAGACTTATTAATCATTACAAAACATTTTTTAATTATATTTTTAAGAATTTGTTGAGCCTTTTTCTCATGGTCCATATTCCCAAATACCTATTCCATATTTGACTACCTTTTAAATTTTTTGATGAAAATAGATTTTTGATACTGTAATTAGTTACAAAAACATAAGACTATCACTAAGTGTTGCAAAACATTATGTCTTCTCATCTAATAAAGAAATTGACTTCGTACTATGAATAGTTTATTTTTTATATTAAAAAAACAAAATGGTATTCCATATTTGGTTACTTTCCTCTATACCTAGGTATAACAGGTGTCTGATAAAACACGACCAAATGGGGAGAAGGTGATATCTGTGAATCTGGTGGTGGTGGACTGAGAAAAACGTAGATCTTGTTCAGAAGATCGTCTGAAAGAACTATTGACCAATTTAAAAATAGCTAAGTATGATGTGGACTGTAAGATCACGGAGTTAGAGAAGATTGAAGGTGAGGCGTCGGCCAATAATAGGAAAGGAAAGTTAATATTTTTTTTACAAGTTGGACATAAAGTTGAAGTGGGAAGGTTATTGGGCTGGTGCCAAAGAAGCTGTCATAGGCGAAGTGCACATACCGAACCTAAACGAAGAAAATGATGTCACTGAAGATGATGTAACCATCTTGGGTTTATATTTTTATTTTATTTAAGTGAGGTAAAAATAAGTACCTAAGTAGGTAAGTTACCACAATTTCAAATAAAAAAGAACAAGTGGGGTATTGCGTTTCAGAACAGACTCGTTTTTACAGAATATAAACTAAGCAGCTGACATTTGTTCTAAAATTAAAATTATATTCAAAGTCAATTTAGTTGCCAGTAGGAATCACAATAATTTTTCGGAATTTTTATAATAAACACATTTTCTATGATTCACAGATGACTGTAGATAAAAATCAAGGGCAGCGGTGAGGCTCAACGCGGTAAAGCGCTATGCATAATATTGGTCTTGATAAAAACCCAGTCCGCATGATGGGATCCATGAAGAATTGAGGGAACTCCTTAAATAATAGGTATAGGCATAGAAATGTAATATATGGCGATTTCGGTTAAGGGATAATTCAAACATTTGCATTCAGACAGCAAAGTATCATTTAGTGAGGTGGAGCTGGTGAAGAAGACCACATCTAGGCCTCCCCCAGAGATCTCCACAAAGACCGGTCCTGTGTATTTCGCATCCAGCTGGTACCTGCGATGTTTACCAGGTCGTCGGTCCACCTTGTGGGAGGCCTACCCACGAATACCCGGAAGAAGACCACAGACCAACGTAACTCCTCAATGTTTGCTCGCGTGGATGGGAGCGGTTAAAAAATGTGGCCCCTGACCTTATCATAATGTGGGCAGCGAGTATTTCATTTCTCATTTGATGACATGGTTAAGCTAAGCTAATGCAGTGCATAACTCTAACATCTATATATAGCTTGTATTACAGGAGTAATACAAGTTCAAAATTGTTTAAATACGAACATGTAACAAAGTATGCAGTCGAACGTGCTGTGTACTAACTTGCAGAACGATGGGCCTATAGCGCGATGTAAAATGCTAGCAGTGCCATTTCTCGTATGTGTAATGAACATCGTGACTTGGGCGATACCGTTACTTAATTTTTTACCGCGCGTGCGGCGAAGCCCAAATGGAGGGGTTGTGGGTTTGGTCTGTATGTATGTTCGTTTGTATGATCTGTCCAAACGGACTTGTCTTATTTGATGAACAAATAATACCCAAAATCACGACTTGCCGTATCAAGCACGCTACGTACATTGTGTATGTATGTGTGTGAATTTTCAACTAATACTGCTGCAGATTATCCATTTGAATATATTATTTCCAAATACAAATAAGACAAGTCACTCTTTACAGATTTTATGCATGTATGTGCTGACCAGCCGACACGTAGGCCAACGCGGCTCGCTGCTTGCGCGAGAAACCCTTCGAGATTGCGGCGTGCAGCTACGGCCGTGTGTCCCCTCCGTATCCTCGGCGCCCGTGAATGGCACCACGCCGGTCGCCATTTTAACATACATTTTTGCCGCTTTAGTTATAATAGTTTATTACACATAAACTCATAACACGATAGGTACATTCAAATATTAAAAACAGATACAGTAACATTATAACCATAATGTATCACTCACTACCCGTGCCATAGGAAGACCTGCAATGTTACCTGCGTTGCGAATGTGTTCCCTTATGAATATAATCTAGACGCCTTTAAGGCTAGAATGAATAGGCTGTTCCAAGACGGGCATGTTCCATCTTCAGCTGCATTGTCACTTGCCAACAGGTAAGATGGCGGTCAAATGCCTGACTTATCTAATATAAAAAATATATATTGCATGCATACATACCATCACGCCTTTTTTTCGTAGCGGTAGAAAGACCACACCGTTCCACTTGCTACGGTCCTGACGGATCTCTCTAGCTTCCACATTCATTAGCATTCCCTCAGATTCAACAGGTTTATCTTTTCCTTACAAAGTATAAAATAAAGGCGCTCTCCGCTTCAGTCTATCCGCTAACTCCTAAACGCAACGGATTTTGGTTATAATTATTAAACTCCAGGACATTCGTGCGAAGCAAGCGACAGATCGCTAGTTACCCATACGATTCGTGCGTGTTTGTTGGCCCATGGTTATTTATTACTATGTTGTTCAAACTCGGTTTTAAAAAGGTTTTTGCGTGAAAGAGTATGCACCTAACATCATCATCGGGTCCACTTTAGCTTCAAAGTCTTGGGCAGACTTATCATAAATTAAGGCGAAAAAAACAATTTTTTTATTTGGCTCAAAGGACCGTTTGAGTTTATAGGAAGAAAAATGTTTACCAACGAATTTTATGAACTGCTTAGTGCTATCCACTTCAGGATCATCATCACCACAGCCCATAACAGTCCACTGCAGGACTAAGGGCCTCTCCTACAAAAGGGGAGGTTATTGCTATAATCTCAACGCTTAACAGGCGGGTTGGAGATCAACATCATCGTGGCGTTAATGTCCCGGTTGTGCTCTTGCGCACGAGAGCCTTGACCATGATTCACGATTTGGCAGATCAGATTCTTACAGTGGAGCGACTGCCATTTGACCTCCGTGACCCTGCTACCAGGGGAACCTGACCAGATAGGATCATAGTTACAGATTCAGCCGCCTGAATGTGCAGGTTTCATCACGATGTTTTCCCTCACCGTAAGAGCATTGGTTAGCATTCACCTGATGTTCTTACAAATCTTAGAAAAGAGTCATTAGAGTGATCGAATCCGGTACCTCTCGTTTACGAGTCGGAATCGTAACCACTCGGCTACCGAAACTCCCACACGGCTTGGATTGCAGCGTTATTTTAGAGAGCCTTTAGATTTTTTGCTTCGAAAACATTAGTCGCCTTATACAACACCCACGAGTGTAAGGGGTTGGCGCTATTCTACTCTGCCGGACACCACACGGCTAACGGCCTCATAATCTGATGTTCTCCATTTTGAGATCTCTGTGAAATAATAATAATAAGAGGAGGATTAATGTACGCTCACTCAATGTAATAAGCAAAATTACAATTCATATGACGTAATAATTCATATTATTGCACCAGCTGGTAGCTTCAATTCAAACAAAATATATTTTGTACGAGCCAAGTTGCATATTAAAAATAAAGAAAACGGTCGTCTCGTCCCGTGGGCCAAAATTCCAGCTGTCCTACTTAGCTCCCGACCAGCTCGATCGACAGGATTTAGGCCTTATTTGATAGAGACTCCATGTTTTAAGACTACAGATAAAATTTGCAATAAGGTACTTAACTACATAAAGTGAGCTCTACTTGAGCATAAGGCCACAATAACATCAACAATTGAAAGTAACACAAGCTCGCAAATCAGTCGCAATACGTGCCAGCTGATAAAAATGTAACAATGTACTTAAAATATTCATACGAGAGTCTAAAAGAATCTTGGCAGTTATCACTGAGTTGACCCTTATGAGACCCTGTACATTGGCTTATCAATCATCAACATTTGCTTTAGTTGCTCTTGGACGTTCGTAACGCGAACATGAAGTTTCTGTGGATTTTCGTTCTACTACACGCGGTAAGTAAATCGCAGTTATTGTTATATTGATAAAGGTTTTTATATACATACGCGTTATAAGTATAACGTTGTTTTAGTTTAGTTTTGTTGGCGAGTTCAAAATTGTTAAATAATTGGCTTAAATGTACAGACTACTTTTGTAATATTTTTAATAAAAAAAATTAGAGCTGTCCAGTACAGCTCCTACTTATTTCCACGATAAAGAAAATAAATAAATAAAATGTGTGTTGGTGGCCTATGGCTAACTAGTTCGACTCGTAAGCGAGAGATACCGAGTTCAATCTTGACTTATTCTGAGTATGTACATTAGTAATTGAATCCTAACCGATGCTGTTACGATGACGGAAGACATCTCGAGGAAATCTGCACATTTAGGCGACTGTGTGTATAACCATGATCCAATCTGGTCCAAGTTCTCTAGAGCACAACCGGGACATTAACGCTAAGACAATGGACCTGGTCAGGTTCCCCAGTTAAAAGGATCACAATTAATAGGTCAGACAACAGTCGCTTTACTGTAATTACCCGAACTGTCATATCTTGGATCATGGTCAACACGGACCGCGGGTTCTCGCGTGTTCACAATCGGGGTATTGCCGCCAAGATGATCCTGGAGGTCAAGGATGAGTTCTTAGGGCCTATGGCACAGCCAACGGCCCCTTATTTTAACCAATAACCAATTTTAACTTGTCTAAAAGTGCGCCAAATACCATATAGAGGTCGGTAATGTTGCTAGCTGCAAAGGAAATTTTTTTAAATGTTGTAATGGTCTTAATTGGTATTGTACCTATATCCAAGTAGGTTATGCCTATGTATCAAACCAGGAAAAATAAGGCATGCAAGTACACATGGCCTACAATAGGTGCTCCATATAGGTACCCAGTAGGTACTTAATTGTAGTAAGGCACCTGTCGTTTCATAGTCATGATGACTCCACGACTTTTTTTTATAATTTGGCGATTTTGCAAGTTGTACTTACCTAGCTCAATTCCTAATACATACCTGCACCAAACTTACCTTTTTTCATTCATAATACTTATTAATTTGTAATGTAACGCTACTGTTTTTATGTTGTGTAGGTGTATGCGGCTACCGATAACTTCGGGTCACCTTATTTGAAGAATAATCATTTGGTAAGTTGAAAACAGCAGTGTTAGTTTTCCTTATTTTTGTTTTTCCACATACATTTATTGTAATAAAATGTTGATAATCATATTTCTAGATATTTATCTCTTTTTAACATTAATTTTAACGAAAACATTTCTTCTTAAACAAAAACGAAAAACGCTGCATTGTATGGTCACCAATACTCACTTCGATTTACTTAACTATTTGTGTGTCTTACAAATAACAAGAATAATTAGGACCTCTGTCCGTAGAGTTGAAAATTCGCAGCAGCTGTTTTTGGTGTCTGATCAGAGTAGAATAGCACCAACCCCTCACACTCGTGGGTGTCGTACAAGGCGACTAATGTTTTCAATGCAAAATATCTAGAGCCTCCATGGGCTAGAAAATGAGCCGCAGCGTTTTCCATAGTTATATTAATATCACTGCGATATCCTACACGCCTGCCAAGCGTGGAGATTATGGCAATAACCTCCTCTTTCATGGGAGAGGCCCTAAGTCCTGCAGTGGACTGTTATGGGCCGATAATGATATTTTTGTTGCATACTTACAAAACACTGCGACTTCCAAGTTCCAACCCACCCGAAGCGTAGAGATAATGCAAAACTCTCCAGCTATGTGTAGGAAGCTCAACTACGCCAGTGAACTGTTAGACGTGGATGATTATACACGATATGAAACAAAGTATATCCCTTCCACTTTTCTAGTGTCACCAATGGAGCTGCATCAACAACAAACTGAACCTGCCAGATGCTTTGCCACCTCGCGAGCAATTTGCCACCACACTGAAGTCCCTGCTGCCTAACGATTGGCAGGATTCCATACCGAGAGTCCTAGATGTCTGCTACGGTGCTAAGCCTAGGAGGTACACCAATACATGCCCGGGTCAGTCACTGCTGCACTGCGCTCTTGACCAGTTGATTGAGGTAAGGACTTAGTCGTCAATTAAGTATAAATACTTGAACGTACAAGTTTTGGTCCTTGTCGTTAGTTTGAATAATCAGCATTTGCCAGGCTCTCAAAGGTACAGCTTGGACTGACTATTTAGTGAGAGTTGTGGAAAATCGTTGGATGGAGACAACGCAAAACCATTCGCTGTGTGTATTCATTGCCGAATGCTACACTCTTGGTATTTATTGTTACACGTGGATTGCGATACTGGATCACTTTACTTATCGAGTACGTAGTATTCACGAATCGTGATACGGATCACAGGATTTCTAGACATCTAGAAATCTATGACCTATATAAATATCTAGCTTGTAGCATTCGCCATTGGGGGAGCCCAGTAGCTTTATATTTGTTCAGACGTAAAACGAACTTCTCTCGATTAAATCTCTACCAAATTAAGTCAATGGCGCCTTTAATGTACGCACGTAATAAAACGACCCCCCTCCCCCCCTTACCCTTGGCAAAGGTGACCACTGGCCATCAGGTGACTGGCTTGACTATTTCATCATCATCATCATCATATAAGCCAGAAGACGCCCACTGCTGGGCTAGGCCTCCCCCAGAGATCTCCACAAAGGCCGGTCCTGTGCTTTCCGCATCCAGCTGGTACCTGCGATCTTCACAAGGTCGTCGGTCCACCTTGTGGGAGGCCTACCCACGCTGCGTCTTCCGGTACGTCTTGACTATTTAATTATCAATTAATAAAAAATATTAGAGGAAATATTTAGTAAATTGAGTGCCATTGTGGTGACATTAACCACAATGATAACAATGTTTGTTATGGGTCAATCCACATTACAGATTGTGCGAATATTGACATAGTGGCAATCGTAACTATAAATGTACTTACTAATTTATTATTCATTGACGGAATTTCAATGAATAACAAATTAAATACTGGATAAAACAATGACCGACATAATTATCTATCTAGGAGAGACTCCCTAAGCTAAATATACTTAACTATCTTCACTTACCTTATAAATATGTACTGTAACTTAATGGCGTCCTTTAAGATAACGGTAGCGACTCCCAGTGGTATTAAATAAACTTTATTTAATAGTTTATGATAGTTAAAGCAAAGCCAGGAGATAAATAATGAAAACAAACCAGCCTAATACGTATAATTTATGTTTAGGACAGCATTATACTTATATCTCTTTTGTAGGCCTACTGGAAGAGATTTCTTTAAGAGATAAGTAGTGCCTGTTGTGTCGTAACTAATCTGTACTTTCTGTATTTGTTATCTTGTGTACAATAAACTGTTAAATAAATAAAATAAATAAATAAATACTTATCTCTGTCTGTTCTGATCCGTCGCACGGCGAAAATGTAATACTCAAATCTGCACTCAATATACAATTGAGAACCAAATGTGTATTAGATTATTGCAAATACGGCGGCACGTGGCAGTACGCGAGGGATAGAGGCGCTATCCTAATTGGCAATGGTCGTGCGTCCGTAGTCGTACGACGGACGTCGCCCAATGGGAGACCTCAAAAACGCCCGTCGCACGACTATGGATTGGAGATTGATTCGACTGTTTGGATATGGCATGCACAATACCTTTAATTCGGTTACGGCCGCTTTCATCAGGCTCTTGTATTGAACCGCTTCAGAGGATGCTAGGATGATAGATAGATAGCTTGATTGGGTCCTGTGATTACTAGCACAAAAATCTAAAAGGTCCACACAATTTTGCAGCAAATTTTCGACCATTCGCCATTGTAGCGAGATATGATACCACAACAAAAACAATAATAATATTGTCTATTGCAGAATTGTCCGGAAAAGAGTGTGAGGAAGAACGACGCTTGCGCACCCCTGGCAACGCTCGCAGGTTTCAAATATATGTTTTCTCAAAGGTAGGTTAAATCAATACGCATAGTCGACAACGTTTCGGCACATTGTTTGAGTTCTAATCGGTTTTAATTGATGAACGTATCAAAGTATTTGTATTGTAAACTTTACATTATATTCCAAGTTTAGGTTAAATAAAGTTAGTCGAGTAAGATAAAGAATAGTCGGGCAACTCCAATTTGATTTGTGTGATTAATGGTTACCTAATCCATGAAAAATATGTCAAATCCCTCCTCTAATTTGTAAGAAAACTGAAGTGATATTGGGCATCTTAGTTAAGTGGCTGGTGGATTATAGTACACTCCAGAGAGGTATTCGATCTACTGGTGAATTCTGGCACTGGATCCTAGTGGATTGAAGGTCATAGGGGGCCAATAATGGATGCAAGAGTTTCAAAGTTTATCGGTGTGTGGAAGACGTGAGGGGTGGCCTATGTGAGCAGTGAACGTTTAAGTACTGATGATTAACCGCTTAACTGCACCAGTGGGCTATTAAAGAAATCCACGTTCGTCGGAAACGATTGGTCCTAGAACACTAGTTCCTAAAGATAATTCATAGCACTCGTCAGGATCATCATTTCGAGTGACCGCTGTCAAACTTAAAACTAGTAGAACTCGGAAACTATTGGTCCTAGAAAACTAGTTCCAAAAAAATGATAGTAGGTACCCTCGTCGAGATCTATATTTCGAGTGACAGCTGCCAAACTAAAAACTATAACCTTAAATATAGATCTCGACGAGTACAACTATCATATTTCTTTATAAATTAAATATACATTTATTTCGGAAAGAATCCATATCAGTTAGGTACAAATTAGCTTATTTATAATGAGGAAGTTTCCAAAAATTTTTTTGGAATATATAAATTTGAGTCAAATGAAACAAAACAATGAAATTTTTTTTTTAATATCTCAAGAAACAAAAAAGTTATGATACTTTAAAGTTGCGATTGCAAGAATAATTTCATTAGGTGCGCGAATTCGTGCGTGACGTGACCAGGCCGGCATCCCGCCCGCCACTATGGAGCTGTGTATCTTTGTGACTGTATCTTCGGAACCGTAATAGCTAGACACTTGAACTATTCACAGAATGTGTGTTGTTATTATGGCCGCTATAACAACGAATAATAATAATAATGATCAATGAATGAGCGAGCGGAGCTAGCTCTGATATTTTGAATTTTAAAAGCTGAGGTGATCAATAATTGTGTGAGCGAGCGGATCGGGGTCCATATAAATGGGTAATAACAGCTGGGATGATCAATGAATGAATGAGCGACCGACGCGAGCTCGACATTTTTGACGTTTGAGGTCATAAAAGCTTGGGTGATCAGTGAATGAATGAGCGAACGGCGCGAGTTTGAAATTTGTGACATTTTGGGTTATAAAGTCCTGAGGCAATCATTGAATAAATGAGCGAGCCGAGCGAGCTCCAAATTTTGGACATTTTGGTTTTTAACAGCAGTGGGTGATACTCACAACAGTAACTAAAGAAAATCAATGAGTGAGCAACCGCAACATGCTTGGTGAATTGTAAGAAAAATAACTGTAACCGAAATCGTTGACTTTTTGGGTCTTAAGAGCTGGGATGATTAATGAATAAATGAATGAGCGAGCAGAGAGAGCTCGTAACTTTTGCTATTGTAGTTTACGTGATATGATGATGTGTGATTCTGATCGTAATAAAAGACAATAAAAGTACATAACTTAAATTATTGAATGAACAATTGCGCAATTGTTCATAAAAGCTGGAGTGATTGTTAAAATGAATATTTGAGCAAGCGCAGCGAGTTCGGAATTTTATGATTTTTTGTCTTGAAAGATTGGTGAACAGTATGTAAAAACTGAAATCAACGTGCTTGAAATTTTTGATATTTCGGTTCTAAAAAGTGATGAAAGAGTGAAGTAATTTAAGGAATTTTTGACCTTTTGGCTCGTCGAACTGTGGACGATTGTGAGTTAAATACAGTAAACCAAACGTAATACTTATTTATTTTCTAGTCGCTACATCAACATTGCATCAGCGACGGACCGCGAGCACAGACCACTTTGGTTTATACAAAATGTAAGTGACCATCAATTGTTTGTTTGTTAATTTATTAAGAAATAGTTAAGAAATTGTTAATTTATTAAGAATAATAATATTTTACAAGAACTTCCATGGGCGGCTGTGACCATATTCCATCAGGTGAACCGGGTGCATGTTGAATATGCGAAATATTAGGTTGGGGAAAAAGTCTTTTCGCATATAGTATGTATGAACTTGTAATAAAACCTCTTTGGCTATACTATTTGTACCTGGCTGGTTTTGGTATCATTTAAAAGTTTAAATTTTAAAGAAGATAATTCCAAATTCAAATTATGAAAATGCGTGATTTTCATTTGTTTTTCTTACCGTCAAGATGAGTGAATCTAGTAAAGAAATTAGATACATTTTAAAATTTTACTACAAAAAAGGTAAAAATGCAACGCTAGTCGCGAAATAAATTTGCGATGTTTATGGACCTAATGCAGTGTCTGAGAGTAGCACAAATTTGGTTTAAACGTTTTCACTCCGGAAAGTTTGATGTCAAAGATGCACGTCCTCGGTCGCCCTGTTACGGATAAAATGGATGCTATTTTTGAAAAAGTGGAGCAAGATATCAGTAGTTACGACGTAGCTGAAGAGCTGGGAATTGACCACAAAACAGTTTTGGCGCATTTGAAAAAAAATGGGTACACAAAAAAGCTCGACATTTGGGTACCTCACGAGCTCTCTGAAAGAATCCTAATGAACCGTGTACTCTCCGTGATTCTTTATTACGACGTAATGAAATCGAACAATTTTTGAAGAAATTAATAACTGGTGATGAAAAGTAGATCACGTACGACAAGAACGTGCGAAAAAGGTCATGGTCAAAGGCCGGTCAAGCTTCACAGACTGTGGCGAAACCCGGGTTAACTCGCAACAAGGTGATGCTGTGTGTGTGGTGGGAATTGAAGGGTATTATTCATTATGAGCTGTTACCACCAGGCAGGACTATCGATTCAGAACTCTACTGCGAACAACTGATAAGATTAAAGCAAGAAGTTGAGATTAAGGGGCCGGAATTAATCAACAGAAGGGGTGTGGTTTTTCATCATGATAACGCTAGACCTCACACATCTTTAACCACTCAGCAAAAATTAAGAGAGTATGGCTGGGAGGTGTTAATGCATCCGCCGTATAGTCCTGACCTTGCACCTTCAGATTTCCACCTGTTTCGGTCTCTTCAGAATTCTTTAGGCAGTGTCAGGCTAACATCACGAGAGGACTGCCAAAACTACTTGACGCAGTTTATTGATCAGAAGCCCCAAAATTTCTATAGCAATAGGATCATGTCCCTACCTATAAGATGGCAAAAAGTTATCGAACAAAATAGTACCTACATACTTTAGTTAAATGTAAATAAACTATATTAAAAAATGTTTTGAATTTTCATATAAAATGCGAAGAAACTTTCTCCCCAACCTATTAATTTAAGTGGAGTAACTACTACCAACTATTGTAGAGGAGGTTTGAGCCCAGCAGTGATCTGTTGGTTTGTGTATGCATTTAGTGTGGGTAAGCATTCCCATGGCTCGTTTAGAATACTTACCTAAGTACGTCTACATGCCAACCATAACGTGTCTGCCGGTGCATAGGTACTGTAAGGGGTGGAGATTTTTGAAACCGTGGCTTTGCATTTAATCCAGAGCAAAATCCCTGTCTTACGAATCTACGGACCCTTGTTCACAGTACTTCAGCTCGAAATGCTGCGATCTGCCGGAGCTGTTTAACGGGACCACGCTAGAGGAGTGCGGGTTCAACTCCTTGATGCATTACTATGACCATGCGGTGAAGAACGAGCTCCAGCATAATAGTTATACGCATTACGCCACTCAGGTTGGTTGGATTTCCTCGATTTTTTTTGTAACTATGCATCAGTTTCCAGCTGAAGAAGCAGTTCTGTGCTGAGGTTGCAGTTCTCGTCCGCTTAAAATTCGGTTAGCTATTATGTTCAGGAGCCGTTCACGTTGGAACCAAATTGAATTTTGAGGAAATCTATGTTACTCGCTGATTATGTAGCTTTCTACTTGATAATTTTTTTTTTAAATCGTTTAAGTAGTTTTTGAGTCTATCCATTGCAAACAAACATATAATCAAATATTTTCTCTTTAAATTGTTAGTAGGTATAGACATTCTGAAATTAATCACAATCTGATCAGATTCGACTTTTACGTTTCGGACCCGTTGCCGCGGAAACCTATGAGCTCCTAAACTACCAAATTTCATCAAAATCCGTTCTGTAGGTTTTTCGCGAAGGAGTAACAAACATCCACCTATTCTTATAAACTTTCATACTAGTAAAATAGGACGTAGATAATATAATTAATTTTCTTTTTCTATCATTACAGAACAATAAGGAACAAGAAACAGAGGAAAATCAAGTTGGTTATATAGGTGATAATTCGGTATGTTGACCTCAAATCCCTTTAGTCTACTCTAGTACGAAAGATGAATTATTTTTTGCAGTTTCGTAGTTTATTATCATACAAGAATATCGACGTCTTGCACCCGTTAACCATCTAGCATCTACTGAGACACTTTTTCTTCCAGAGTTCAGACCTATTAGACTGCTGCGACATGACTGGTTTCATGGAGCCCTCCTGGCGTTCGGAGTGCGACTTCCGGGTGAAATGGAACCCTGAGGGCCGGTTCCTCATTGAGGACAGTGAGGTCACGACGAGCCCAGCCTCCACTACCACCACACTCAAGCTGAGCAAGTTTAATGACGTCAGGGTTGTGCCTTTGACCGTGAGTTACTTAACTAGCAATCCAAATTACCTTCAAGTAGGTAGAGTACAAGGCAGTAAATTGCGTTTCCACGCTCAACAAAGGTGAAATAGCCGAGGTGCATTATTTATCGCCGACATAATATTAATATATTTTACTTGATATTGCGAAAAGATTGTCTTAAGCAATATGTCGGACTTTTAAAAATCTTTGAACAAAGTATATTGCTACCATGGATGAGAAATGTGGTGCATTGCATACCGTCTTATGAAAAATTGTTACCTCAATCCTAAATTTTATTTTGTGTAGAAATTTAATTAAGCAATCGAACGGATTCAGATGAAATGTTTTATATATTTTGTTCGTTCGAGTCCTAGTCGTACTCGCCCGTTTTTTTATTTTCTGTTAATCACGTTAATAAAAATAATTAATACAATCAACTTTCTCTCTTTACAGTGTGAACAAGAAACTTGCGTCTTCAGGAAACTGAACGTTGTTTCCGAATCTGGAAAAGTCGATATGCCCGCCTTCTCCAAGCTTCTTGACAATTTCACGAACACTTACCCAGAATGGACTAAGGCTAAAGGTGTGGCTGTCAGGAAATGCCTGAGTTATTCGAGGGTTCTGCGTCGAGGCTGCGAGATTAACTCAGTCTTGGAATGCGTTCTTGATGCTCTTTCTGAGGTAAGTTTTGACGGTGACCGTCCAGAAAATGATAGTATTTTCTGGACGGTGTGGTTACGTTTAAGGGGTACTACTTCACTCATCCTATAGGAATTTACCAACCCCTTAGAAAGCCAGATTCCTAAAAGGACAGATTACTAAATGAACGGAAAAAATACATTCATGTACATAAATTTTACTAGCCGTGCAACCCAAGCAGCATGCAAGTATTATCAACTTCAATAAATCAGCCCATTTAGAACTTACAGTTCTTTCGTAGAAAGAGCATTAAAAGAAGTTTTATCTTTAGAATGCGACCTCCCGGACCTCCATTATCACAGATTGCAGTTTATTTCTTGAGTGTACATGTCCATTTAGTAATCCGTTCTTGTATGAATCTGGCCTTATAGGAACAAATGTACTACTTAACACCTTAAACTACCAACCATCTTTGGTACGAAAGTTTAACGAATGGTTTGGTGATTTGTCATTCATTTAGATACATTTTCACACGTAAGGCATGGTGGCAAGCGGGACATCTGATGGAAAGTAATCACCGCTGCCTACATATACCTACTTGCTACTTCACACATAGAACACACCTAGACAGGTTCGTAAATAAATCATGAGGGTAAGAAAGCTTTTTCTGTCAGTTCTGACAGTGACAACGCACCTACGGTTCTGCTTTTTTTACCTGCAACGTAAATGATGTTATGGGCGACAGTTATCGCTAACATCCAGTTCGGCTGTGTACTCCTTTGTCACTAGTAGCATAGTTTAGCATAAAAACCCATCGTGAGAGCCGCGACAGACTAAATCCAAATTTTGGGATGTGCGCGCGGGCCCCAATGCTATCTCTCTGCCCTGACATGCTGTTGATACTGCCGAGTGCAATGTGTCTGTCAGTTCATGTATAACTGGATCCTGGTGTGTCTGTGTTCATGCCGTACTCCCATTGATGTGCTCCTGACCTGCTATTGTTGTGGTTAGACTTTGCGGTTGGCGCGGCCGGAACTCGGTGGAATATGATAGCTACCTATAAATATTATAGAGAATTGTAACACATGCTTTTTTAAACATGTGTAAATACAGCGATCTCAATAGCATTCCCTAGGAGGGTTGTTGTCAAGCAGGCGGCCGGTCATAAAACATGAAGCTAAAACTGACACCTTTACTCCGAGAGCATATTGTACCGACCCTACATAGTGAAAGCAGTGGGATGATGATGGAATTTGAACATCTATATCATTCGGATTATCTATGTGGTCACAAGTCACCACAAAATTGCGCGGCGTACCCACTCCCGAGGGCTAATCTCTCGCGCCGACAGTTATTGTCGTCACTGTACAACCAGTCCTAGGTTAAGATTTTTTTTCATCAACAGTGAAACTTTAACAATCTACAATATTTTTCCAGAATTGTCCCCACGCAATGAAACATGATCCGTGCAAGTGAGTAAATTACAATGAGAATGAGAATATGAGAACTGACTTTAAATTTATTATAGTTGCTCACGAAATGTTTTATTTACAGACGCAGTAAACCAGCGAAAGGTGATATGTCTTGCCAAGTCAGTGCAGGTAAATTAGGACCTGTAAGTACAAACCATTATTCACGAAGACATACAGACTTTGAAAATTATAAGATCACATAACATAATTTGGTCTAAAGAAAAGTAAATATTTTCATAGCTATATCTACGAATATATAGTTAGGAACAGTTATCAAACTTACGAGATCAATCAACCTTACCTCAATACCTACTAATTGCATTTTTTATTCAGAAACGTCGTCGACAGTTCTGCGGGCTTCCACACCTAGTAAACCCAGAAGTTCTTTCTGAATGTTCACTTATTTCTATCAGTCAGATGGAATTTGTTCCTGAAGTTAAACCCAGGAAATATAGCCATTGGAAGCCGAGAATTATGGTAAGTATTTTTCGAATATTTTCGTATTCCTAATTGTAGATTTAACCCACGTGTTCATCCGTGTGGACAAAGTCGTGTTGATTTTCCTTTAAATATATTTTAGAACAATCCCAAGGGGGGTGGGACCCTTGAGATTGTTTTAAAAATCATGGCGTATGCCTACAATCGGCTCCTTAATAGCAGTTCCATCCATCCATTAGTTTTAGCTATAGATATATTTCAGTTTTAAAAAAACACATTTTCGGTTTTAAAAAAATCGGGTGGTGCTGTGTCGGAACACGCCGCCGTTGGTTTTAACGTGAAATGTCTACATTGGCACCGTTGGTACTCACGTAAGGCCCATGGCCCCGTCTTTCCGACGATAGCCGAGATTTGTATTTCTTACTGGCTCTTGCTCGAGATGAGGTCGACACATTTTCGTATATTTTTTACACTTTTTGCTTATTTTAACTATATATATTGTCCAGATTACACCTATTTCATGTGTGTAGGTTGCTGTAGATAAATTCAATGAATATGTAAAAATCACCGCCCGTATGAGTTGTGAGTTACACTAGAATAGAAATGCGCGGAAGCACGCGTTTCTTTCATTCAATGCACGGATTTTGATTTTATCTTTAGTTCTGCAGCTATTCAAGCTCAATTCTCTATAGAAATAGTAAGGGTACCCCTGATAATAGTTATAGTGAATAGTTAGGTAAATAAATACACAGCAAAGAGTAGTATCTCAAATATGTAGATATTAGAAGAAGATAAAACCACCAATTACTTACAAAGTTTACACGGTCCAAAATAACTAACGACAAACGTAAACAAAACAAGCTTCTAATTACAGTGCAAAGAGCTAACGCCATCAACGAAGTGTTTGATGAACAAGATGGGCGTGATGACAAAATACGGATTCATTGACTACTTCAAGATGAAGGATCTTATGCGCAACCTCACAAGGCAGGACGAGTGGAAATCGCTTCACGATATATACTTCGGCGCTTTCACTGGGACTCCTTTGTACAAAGAGCATTGCAACTCCGCTAAGAAGCTGATTAATGTTGTTGATGCTATGGTTATGGTGAGTTTACCGATGAGGTATTTAATTCAATTAATTACTTTAATTTCTATATCGTAATAGATTACACACCAAGGGGAGAAAGCAGGGTCTCGCGCCACGGGCGGCTTATTAGATCCTGAACGTAGCGAAGGACTCTAAGAGTTAAATCTTAACTCCTGTGCGAAGTGAGGGCTTAAAACCCTAGGCCCACGAGAGTATAACCAGGACTTATGCCCAGATGATGATAGGTTTGCTCTTGATCTTTAACTTAGAACATATTGTAGTGTTATAACTTGTACGGGACTGAAGACTAGAATAACATGCCAACGGCCCGTAAGAACCCAATTGATCCTTCTCTACGTTAAGCGTGTTAGAGAACAATCCCTTTATCATACTACGACTTCTGAGTATAACTATTTTTTTACTTCACGATCTAGTTTTCTATCAGTATGTCCCCTGTTCACAACCCGGCCCTATTTTTAAATCTTTTCAACGAAAGATAAAAACGCTCCATTTCTTTCTGCAGACATGTCCGATTTCGAAGAGGAAACAAACAGCTCAGTGCACGAAATTGTTTAAAGACATGATAAACAGCGTCCCCGGTGGAGCAGAGAACTACACGAGGAATCTTGAGAAAATCAAGAAACACTACGATGGCGTGTATCCTCACTCCAGAGTACATTACAACGTACGCAACGAACTGAAGAAGCCATCGACCATAAGGCCAAGAAACTCTGGCATTCCAAACCTGGATGTGTTCCCAGAAGTTAAGGTCATCAATATAAAACCTCAAATCATTGATAAACAACCTTTGGTGGTGTTACCAGTGTATTTGAGACCGCATGGTAAAGGAACAGGTAGTCTTTTAGTTAGGCCTTACAAGGATTCTGCTTTGAGGAGCAACCTAGGTGGACTCCGCACAAATGTTGATGAAGTTGCTGCCGACCTTGAAGTCAGGAAGTAAAATATTTTTTTAGGACAAGTAGTTTATATTTAAGCTGAAATTAAGAACTTTTTTTAAAATGTTTGTTTGAAAATATAAATAATTTTTTAGGGGATTTTGTATAAAATATAATAAAACTAGGTATAAGTCAGAATAAAAAAACATATGAAGCAATATGAAAATTTTAATTATTACTATAATTAATATGTACTGTCACAGTAACTATTGTATTTATTTACTTAAATACTATAATATTCCTTACTATTACGTAAATAATATTAAACGTTTAATTTGCAATGTCACCAATAATAAGTTTTTCAGTCTTTATATAATTTAATATTTGTATAAGTATTTATTTTTGACACAATGTTATTTTAAATTGATAATTAATTTTAATTTCGTCGTTATATATCAAACCAATATTCTAATATTAAATAGAGTTTTGCTATTCATACATCACTGAATGCATATGATAATTAGGTATATTTATGTACCAATAAGTTGATATAATTAAAGTACCTAGATATAGTTTATTAGAGTCACCGACATCCTAAACTCAAATAGTTTCTTACAATACAGAAGTACAATATTTTCAATAAATAAAGAAGTCGAATTGGCAGATGAGTTTCACTCATTAACCTTAGTCAACAAAGTAACAACAAAAATAAACATTACATTACACTATGTTCGAAATATTTAAAGGCACCTACTTGTCATATCCTATTTATATTTTAGAAAACGAAATTATCTCGGAAACTTACAAAAATAAAATTAAAGCATTTCCAAAGAAAGAAAAAACACAAATGGAAAGCGATTATACATATAATTATTCGAGTCTAACTTTTTTAATGACGCTAAGATGCCACGAGTAAAAAAGTTTAAAAATAATTAACATATTGAAGATTACATATGTACACCGCAGAAACAACGGATTTAAATACATCAAATGAATAATTTATACGAGAATTTAGGAATCATTTTCTTGATAGAATTTAGGCAGTTTCAAATTTCATATACCAATAAATAGGTTTTTAGCAATTTACTGGGCAGGCCTTCGACCGCCATCTCACCTGGTGGTAAGTGACGATGCGACCGAAACTGGAGCATGCCTGTCCAGAAACAGCCTAATCACTCAGGGCTTGAGAGAGTCCAGGTTTTCATCAATAATGATGATTAGCACAGGTTATATTTATAATGAAGCTACATCGTGTAACTTGAACACTAAACTTGTAAAATTACATAGACATTTTATTTTCTCATAATGTCTTATATAAATAATTTCCTGATACATTAAAAGCCTCTATAATAAACGCTCTAAATAGTTCAAGGCATATTCAAGCTGATCGTATCAAAATTCCTCATTGACCGTGTGTCGCTATTGAGGTTGTGAGTCCCAGTATTGATCCTTGTGAGAATCTCTTGTTGCAATGCCTTTAAAGTCCTTACCGCGGACAAGTCTGTTGAGGGCGCTAGTAGTAAAGCTCTTCTAGCGTGAGGAAGTGCTTCGGAGGGTTTGTTCAGAGCTAAAATAGCTCGGGCCATCGCGTACGCACACTCAAACGCGTTAGGACGTAGGACGGAGGCGCGCGCAGCTAGGTCTAGCGCATCTGATGGTTCCTGTCGACAAACAAATGAATTAATAATGAGATTTGTAATTCAGCTAATATGGTGGCTGTGTGTACGATAAAATGAAGTTGTGTGATATGTATGTAATGTTGGCCGTGTGGTGTCCGGCAGAGTAGAATAGTACCAACCCCTTACATTGATGGGTGTCGTACAAGGCGACTAATGTTTTCGAGGCAAAAGATCAAGAGTCTCCGTAGTCTGGAAAATGGGCAGCAGCATTTTCCATCATTATATTTAAACACTGCGATCTCCAACCCGCCTGCCAAGCGTGGAGATTATGACAATAACCTCCCCTTTCGTGGGAGAGGCCCTAAGTCCTGCAGTGGACTGTTACGGGCTGTGATGATGATATGTATGTATATATCATCACTTTACCAGTGACAAGACTCTCAGTTGTATCGCGTTATAAGGTTTGTGATAAGATAGCGTATGTAAGCTTATGACTTAAAGTGACAACGTTATGGGCAACGCATCGTAGATGTTATTAGTGACATGTACCACTTCCACGAGATAGGCGGTCTTCTCATCTTCTCATTGGTATGGAAAAAACTTACGTTCAATTTCCTCTTGCATCGAGACAAGTTCAGCAACATGTTCGTTTTCAGCTGCACGAAGGCGGAGACGTGTTCGTGTGGCACTGGTTGGGTAGAAGGGGTGGTCAGCCCTTCATCGCTGATCAATGGATCAATCTTCTTCAAGGCGTACTGGTAACGGTGAGCTGCTTCCGTCGGTCGATTTTTTCTGTACAAGATGTTTCCGTCTTCCAGCAACTTGTTTAGCAGTATGAGCCTGAAATGACAGTTGCAATGACATGTTACGTACATTTAAAAGAACCATGACAAAGCTTGTTTTCTTCTAATTGTTTCTCCTAGTTTCATTCATGTTGTTATTACAATACTTACATGAATTCTGGTTTGCCTGACGCCATAACCCATGTTGTTGGGCCTAGTTTGGCCCCTTTCCTCAAGAAACAATTGACGACCTGAAATAACAAAACCAAGAAATAAACTCTTAGTCCACTGAAACTTGATCATTCAATTGTTTTATGTGTTATGAAGTACTTACGGGAACATTTCTTTGTCCAATAGCTCTATCCAGAGGTCTCAAACCACTGAGGTCCACTCTTTCCAATGATGCACCTCGTTCCAAAAGTATATCCACCAGATCAACTGGTCCTCCACAAGCTAGGCCAAGAGGAGTCCTTCCATTTTTGTCAGGTTGATCTGAAATGAAATAGTTGATACCAACAGTGAACAGAGATTAGGTACCAAGAACTTTGTTTTCATCATTATCATGAATCTTATTTCTTTTAAAACTGCGAACTTACCTATAGTGGCGCCTTTATCCATTAAAACTAACATGGTCGGTATTCTGGATCGTAAACACGCCCAGCCAAGAGCTGATATTCCATCAGCGTCTACTGCATCAGGATCAGCACCTATAAAAAAACAACAACTGTAAGTAATCAAACGCTTCTACATCTCGGACGATTGGTAGTTTGTATAAATTGACTTACAATGAGCAAGCAGCATCTCCACAACATCAGAATGACCCTCAGCAGATGCCAAAATTAGAGGACTCTTCCCACCGGACCCGGTTACATCCGCTCCGGAGTCTAACAATCTCAAAACTAAAGCCGATCTGCCGTTTTTAGCAGCCAAAGCTAATGGTGACATTTGACGGGCGTTTAGAGAATAAGGGGTCGCTCCACGTATGAGTAAAGCATCAGCAATCGCTGCATTGCCCGTGGAACAAGCAGCTGTTAGGGCAGTATCTCCTGTCACAGGGCAGATACCATCGGGCTGAAACAGGATAAATAAATATTAATTTGTTGAATTTGTGGTAGTGTGATTATTTTATACTTCGCAGTGACAAACGAGACAGTCCACTTAATTGTAAGCAGTAACTGTCCCCATAACATCTACGATTCATGCATTTAGGTTGAAGGCAACGAAAATGCAGAACCGCAAGTGCGTTGTCACTGTGAGGGTCTAAGACGAATTGCCTCATGCCTGTAATTGCACTGGCTACCTTATCAAACCGGAACACAACAATGCAAGCATTGTTGCTTGGCGGCAGAAATAGATAAGGCGGTGGTACTAACCCAGACGGACTCCTCAGGCTTTATACGCACAGTCGTACCACCTGATAAATGATAAGTGATGTGATCATTATTTCTATTACAAATATCCTCACCGTTAATTCAGCAGTATCTAACAAGTATTCAACGATGTCCAAATGACCGTTTTGAGCTGCAGCTATTAGAGCATGTCTAGATCCTGGAACAAGTTGCTCGATGTTCTCTTCGTCAATGTCTAATGAGTTTCTGTCGTCTCTTCCAGTTTGGCAACCAAGTAGATATATAACGGTATCCCGGTGACCATTCTTGGCTGCGTGTACCAAAGGAGTTTGTTCCGTAGTATCGGTATGACTTAACGATGAACCTGCAATAGAAAGTTTTAGAAATAATTAATACTAGTTTAAATGTTTTCTGCACATGTTTTGTGGGGCATAATTTATTTGTATTGTTCTTACCTGCTGCTATAAGTCTTCTGGCAACATCAGTATGGCCCCTTTGACATGCCAAAGAAAGTGCTGTACATCCTTGTGAGTTGGTCATTTCTAAATCGGCTCCGAATTCTATTAGTAATCCAACCATTGACAAAATACCTTGGTAGGCATACATACATAGCAATGGTGCATTTCCAAGACATTCAGTAATTTGATTCGCGGATCCTCCCGCCAAAAGCATTAACCGCGAGACCTTAACATTTGGAGTATAGATGTTCCTTAAATTTGCAATAGCTTCCCCTACACTAGTTGAACTGGTCGCTACCATCATTGCTTGCAAATCTCTAGGACATAAACCAAGCTGGGCTGGACCCAAATTTCTGTACATATGAGCTTTAAGAATATGATGACCAAGCTCCATCGTTTTCTCTGGGTCTAAAGGTGATTGTACTCTTGATAATCTGAAGGCAATACCACAATGACCTGCTCTCAAATCACATAAAAATTTAGTGCTTTCGTTGTCGTCTCGTCGTATCAACCATTCCCTAAACGAAGGGTGGAAGAACATGTAAGTGTTGTCTATTCTTTTGACAAGAAAATCTGACAGACAATCAAATCTGTGACAAAATTCTTCCCACGGAAGAAAAGTATCGACTAATAGTGAATTTACTGAATAGTATATTTCTACCAAAGTTAATGGATATAATGCTGATAAGCAAACACTTAGTATGTGTGTTACTTTTTCAAATGACTGGACGGTGGGAAACCTCAAATTAAATTGAAGCAAGAATATTTGGGCCAGAGATATTGGCACTACTTTATAGTTCGTCGATTTTACAACGATATGACTTCTTGCGAGTAGATCCAATATTAGCTTCATGAATAAGAATGACCCTTGACTCAAATGCAGTATATATTGAGCAAATTTCATTACAGAGTTATGTACGCCCTCGGACTTTCCAGTAGAGCATTTGATATTTGTCTCGATTATAGGGGTACTGTGTATTCTTGCATTGAAGTATTCCACCAAATCCTTGTTAACATTTTCCGATTCATCTAAACTTAACCTCGTGTATGGCAGTTGCTTTGTTAGCTCTAAAAATGGTGTCCTTATTGTGGCTATAACTTTCAACCACGATGGCATTTCAGGTACGTGTCTCACTAGAAATGATGCAATTGTATATCCGTGATCGGGTCTATGATATTCCGCTTCACAGAGTCCATCCACTAGAATAATGCTGTTGCTCGAGTCTATACTTCCATTCTTCCTTAGCGTGATCAGTGGCTCAATTATCCCTCTCATAAAAGCGAGATCTGCATCCGCTATACACTCTTTTAAGGATAAGCAGGCTAACAGATGTGGTTCGCTAAGTAGGTATTCTCTGTAGGCTTGCAGTCTTGGGGCTTGACAAAGTTGTGCTGCTAAAGAGTGGACGAATTCTCCCACCAAGCACGTGCTATTATTATCCGCCTGAAATGAATGTTGTACATATATTAGATATTTACAGACTTACTAATTTTTTTATATAGTAAAACAGATTAATAACAGAGTACATTTTACCTGACAGAAGTGGTATGCCACTACATTTGACGCTAAATGTGTGATCATACCAGCTGTTAATTCTTCAGGTAATATTTCTCTAATGTCTGACTGTTCTCTTAATTCTTCGTATACATAGTTTCGTTTTCGTCCAAAGCATGAATATTCAACCAACTGCAGGATCAGTGCAGTTTTTCCAGTGCCCTGGGCACCAGATAATAGAATACCTAGAAATATTATTAACAAATTAGAACATGACCACTTGAGACTGTAGATATAGATAGATCTATGAGAATAAAACAAATCTCACAAACCTGACGAGCTGGAGTCTAGAGCTTTTTTCATATCGTACATTAACCAGTGTCTACCGGAGAATTTCTCCTGGCTGTCTGTCGAAGGTACTTCGAAAAACAGCGGTCTTAGTGTCAATTGTGGAGATGGATGGGCTGGAGAAAAAAATTTAAATTCAATAAGCTTGATTCCCATAACCATAAGTAACCTAGGGCAGATTTAAATCATGCAAAAGATGAAGTACCTTTCTTTATTTCGCCAGAACTGGATGATTGCTTGCTATTGACTCGTGCTGAACGTCTGGCAGCGGTTTTCCTATTCTTGAAAAATCCGCTCGACATCCGAGTCAATTCGTCTGATCTTCCGCCTTGTAAAGCTGAAATTTAATATACAAGAAAATGTACTAAAGCTCAGCAACTTAAGCTACGATTTTAGTAAAACTGAGTCTCAGTGATGTGACGTCGGGTAAAGTGATCTTTTTACCAATGCTTTTATAAGACAGATCCAGAATCTAAATCAGATTGAACTCAATAGTTCTAAATGTCAATAACTTAAACTCTATCTTTATGTAGTCTAACATTCATTTGAACTCAGTCTTAGCCTTAAAACTTGTCAAACAAATGGACCCCTCTTTCACACATAGACAGACACATGATAGAGATGTTGACAATAAATGAAATCTTACTGTTTACGGAATGCCGTCTGCTTCCGGGGCTTGAAGACGAACAGTTGCTGGCAGCTGATAAAGACATCGAAGCCAAGGAGCCAAGGGAATCACGCCCTAAATGGGCCGTCGCTTCAACTTCCGATGAACCGGTTAGGGTCGAAACCTGGAATGAGATGAAGGGTTCTTTAGAATACTTGTATCTATATTAAAACAATAATAATAGTAAAATGTGTAACGAAGGAGGTAGATCGACATAAATAAGTAAATTAACTATCTATCTAAATATCAATTTCCTTACTTAATACCTCGGACGCCGCTACGACAGCGGTTACATATTCAGTCGCCTGGTTTCATCACGATGTTTTCCCTCACCGTCACCCTCATCGAATAGTGTTCAACTAATGTACTCTTAGAAAATCTCAGAAAACAGTAATTTGATGGGAATTATAAGATAAGAGTTTGATGGGAATACTTTTATCTTAATTTATACTTTAAGTAATATGTAATCGAAACAAAAATAAAATTCGTGCTCCCGGACGAAGAAGTTTTCGAAGACGATGAAGATAGCATCAGCATACCTTTTTAGCGTCAAACTTTTAGCATACCTTTTTAGCTGTGTTTAAAAAATCAGTTGAGCTCGGTATAAAAATATAGAAGAAAAGCCAGTTAGTATCAAGAGAAACCGACGTAGCAGGAACTAAAGTTAGTCATTCAATCCAATCTAATAAAGACGGACGGAACGTACCGGACTAGTATTATGCGAGGCCAGTGTGTGGGCGTCGAGGGAAGCCAGCGAAGTGCAGCTGTCGCGAGCCTTGTTCCGAGCACCGCGCCGCTCGCCGAGCAAGAGACCGAGCCGCATATACAGGTCATTTTGCCTCCTTGACTCGTATCCCTGCTTTATGTGACCTCCTTCGTCATCTGAAACCAGAAAAAGAATAAATTAGTGCCTGTTTTATGATTAAAAATAATTTCGAAAATCGAACACGCCATTCTCAAACAATGCACATTAAAGCAAAACAATTGAAAACACTCGTTTTGTAATTGTGAGGTGCTGGTATGTACAGTTAAGTCAAAACGGCAACGAAGAAATTGTAATTATAACAAATTATGTGAATGTTTGTGGCACTCAAAATTTTAACATGCATCGTGCATTGTTGTAAATGGCAACGTGACAAAAAGAACATGAAATACACCATTGTGAATGTGATGAAAGTAAGCTAGATATTAAATGTAAATGCTTAAGCATAAAACAGAATAGACTGAACCAAACAAAGAAAACAAGGAAACGCACGAGACAAGCTACAGAATCGACGGTTACCGTTACCAATAAGGAACGTTTAAATTTTTTCACAGATAATGCGATAACTTCCCGCCAGCCAGAAAACTTCTATTATGTGCTAATATTATGTATCAAGGAAGTGAAGACGGATAAGTACGCTTTGATGTAGGGACATTTACCTCAGAGAATGTTCACACGCGTAGAAACTAGAAACTGATTTAAAAGAGAACATTATAGTGCACTTACTGGCGATTTAGATTAAATAATAGTATGAATAAAACTAACTTAGCCGTATAATAAATAATAAATAATAAATAAATATTCGTGGACAAATTCACACAGCGCCATCTAGCCCCAAACTAAGCAAAGCTTGTGCTATGGGTGCTAGATAACTGATAAACTACTTAAATACTTTTAAATGCATACTTATTATACATAGAACACCCAGACCCGTAACAGAAATTAAAATTCATCATTCAATTTCTGCCCGGCCGGGAATCGAACCCGGGACCTCTTGCGTGGCAGACCGGCATGTTGACCACTGAACCACTCAGGTCGTATACGTTGGTGTTGGGAGCGACAGTTTGATTTGAAATGTATTGATATTCGTTTTAGTGCCTACGGGGCGGTTAACATTTTATCATTCATTGTGTGGTGCTGTGGTTTTAAGACTATGGGGCTTGAAGGAGAGATTTGTAGCTTTCGAGTCATCGACCCTTTTATGCGCCAAACTGAGAGGCGCTCCTAAATATTATGGCATTTAGTGGTTGCGATGTAGCAATAAGAAGATTACAGTCATGTATTGTCTAAGTTTATGTAAGAAATATGACTTTGTTGGTCCATTGTGAGCTGGCACGTTCCACATTTTACAGCGTCGTGAGTTAGAGAAAATAAGAGAATTAAATAAGATGTATCTAAATAATTTAGTTCAGTCTAAAACTCCAGTTGACAATTATTTGTTGCTAATTTTAAGATAGCATTACATTCTTAAGGCTTCAAGTAGGTACTAATTTTGAATTTGATTGAGTTATTTTTACTTTTTGTTTTTGAAAGAGTGTGTGGTCAGAGGTCTTCACGAGAGGACATCCCAAAACTAGAAAAATGTCCTAGATTTTCAAAAGACAAACTCTAACAAGTCCACAGTCTGAAGGCTGGGAGGATACTAGGCTTGCGGTGTAAACGGAGACGTGTTGTGCACCTGCAGAAACCGCTGCGTGAGAACGTGTTGATTTTAACCCGATACCATACTGTAATGGAGCCATGAAATCCGCTACAGAGTGAGGAAGAGTCTTGGGAAGTTTTAGAACTATAGCGCATAGGACTATACAATGCAAGAGCATAAGTGCATGACCACATGAGACTCATATTCCTTTGCACTACTGGGCAGATAACGGTTTTTATAGCATTCAAATTTTATTTAATATATTAAAAGTATTTTGGAGGTAATAAAGGACGAGTCCTTTGGGCATAAGGGACAGTTAATGCTCCCTTCTTTTAGCAAACTGATTTTGGCCCTTTGAACCTTGCTGTAGCAGCAAAGGAAAATTTTCATGTGGTGGTAATGCACTTATCTTCCGTCATAAAAAAGAGTACAGTAAGTAGTCGTGATTTTGACAAAATTGAGTTACACAGAAATGATCGCTGAAAAATAACACGTCTTTCTGTATAGGTTTCGTTGCTGTATTATGTTTTCCTGCGATTACCGATTTTGGGTAACTTACTGTACTCTTTGTTATGACGGCAGTTATACTCTTGTACTATACATCTACGTTAATTTCGCACAAACTGTTCTTTCTTAATCGTGATGGTTCGTAGAGGATTATTTTTTCGTGTTTGAAAGTCGCAAGAGTATAAAATGTTTTGCTAACATGTTCAGCAAATTTTTTGTTTTAGTTTATTTATTTTTAGGAAACAGGAGACACATTTAGAAAAAGCCAGCACCCTTAGACCAAAATATGCATAAAATAAGCCTTTGTAATTATGATTAATAATAGATAATGGATTCATTTCATTTTTTTAACTTTGTGTCTGGGCCACCATTTAAGGCTGAGGACAATCAAGCAAAGAGTGTTTTGAAAACGTTAATTCTTCTAATTTGAACTCATTGAGGAACTTTTCCAGAGAAAATTTGGATTGTTCCGCAGGCAAAGACATCTATCTAGATATTAGCGTAAATCAATGGCCGCAGGTATTATTTCTGTACTTTGTGGCCACACGTAGCCTGGCGTAGTACCTACCTACTTACTGGACGGAACTCCCCCATTGTTTAAAGTTTCATCGGAATTGCGAAATTGTTTACTTTTTACACCAACAAGTACCGTGAGAGAGGCGTGCCATATCAACTAATGTGTGAAAGCTGTGCGGCGTAAAAAACTGATCGAAACAACAAGATTATAACTTTACTACTATTACTGTCTACCCGCATTTAAAAAATGAAATGAACAGGCAGTCTTCGTCACGGTACCATAACTTCCATCTATAAGTTCATCTTTTACACGGCAAAATATTTTTTTTTTACACAATTTATATTTAAATTTCGTGAGATGAAAAAAATAACTTATCGATTTATCTTCTTTATGTGCTGCCCGAATGTGTAACCATGATCCAATCTGGTCAGGTTCCCCTGGTAGTAGGGTCACGGAGTCGGATAGCAGTCGCTCCACTGTTATGACCTGATCAGACAAATCCTGGATCATGTTAAAACCGGACCCCGGGTCCTCGTACGCGAGAGCACAACCGGGACGCCAAGATGAGTATTTTATACCTACATGATTCAATTAAATATATTAATTATATTTGAATGTAGAGTGTGTAAAGTAGAGCTTTTAACATTCAACATGGGTAGAGCATATTTAGTGAGAATATAAACCGCATTTGGTACATTACTCACACTTTTAAAATGCTTGTTTGCAATTAAGTTACACCATCAAATAAGCTTGACGGAAGTGTTAATTGTGCCGTGAACATTCATGCGTTTATGAGATTTTAGTCGAGACTTTGTAGCAAATGTTCTAGTTTATATGTTAAGGATAATAAAATAACATATTCAATAGTAGAGAGATTCAAAGAAGAGAAATACCTCGACATCTTTATTGACACGTCTGAAAATCACCAATTTAGATAAAAGACAAAAGCTGGTCGACCATCGATAAAAAGCCCATCGCTCTATGTCCATCGTCTGTCAGTATGTAAAAAGTTCAAGGTTAATTATCTACGTAATTATTCCTTAGAACCCTTCGTATGTGAGTTCGGCTCTTATTTGGCCGGTTTTTAGGAATACTGTTGCTACCACGGAAAGCATATTGTAGATACTTCAATATAAAACCCAAAAACGAAAAAGATCTTGGCGTCAATATCCTGGTTGTACTTTCTTGCGCCTGGGGTCCATCTTGACCATGATCCAGTATTTCGCTGATCAGGGTTTGGCTATTATAGTACAGAGACTGCGACCTCCGTGGCCCTGTTGACAGGGAAACCAGACCAGATTGGATCATGGTTATCCATTCAGTCGCCTGAATGTATAACCGTGATCCAATTCCCTCACCGTAAGACAAACCCTATACATTCATGAGACAGAATTGCCTATTGAAACAAGTTACTTATTTAGTCCGATCGTAGGAGTCTCGTATGAATCAATAGTAGGTATCGAAAGTCTTATTTGTCCAAGGCAACACCTCCATAGTATTGTCATTTACAAGTAAGATTACTATCCTACACAACTTTTGCATGTGGGTATGATCTAGAATTCGTGACGCACATCGAAGAAAAAAGTTAATTTGATTAGAAATTACTCGAAACTTCGATATTTTTCAATGTTAAATCGATGTTTCTATGCAAGCCAGGATTAACATAGGCATGCAGGTAAAGTAGATATTATACGCTTCTGATCTTGCTTCTGGTACCTATGTATGTTGTTACAATGACTACATGAAGATATGCAAGGTCACGTTAATAGAAATTAATATTATTGTTCGACGGCATCTGCTATCGTCTCATCAATCTAACACCCAGTTCGAAAGTGACGTACTAATTTCCATACAAAATATGTGGAATGGGGCCGTAAACTAATAATCTTCAAGATTGTTATCATATCTATTCTATGTTGGATCGAGTTCGTTATCAACCAATGGGATCACTTGCGCCCACAGATCGATATGTTATTTTTGTCACTGATAAATCTTATCTTGATTCTTCATCGATACGAGACTTCATCCAAGGCTTAATGGATAAGTGTTGGAGATATGGTTATTAACTATTTATTCATATATTCAACGTTTGGGCTAAAAGAAATTAACATTAAGCTTACACCTTACCACTGAGTTTATTTTAGAATCGATTTTCTTACCGTTCGGGAATAATTGCAGTAATTATTAGAAAAAAAAAAAAATTAGCTAGTGTTCCGTGCACAATCAAAAGCTAATCAAAAAACCATATAATTGATTAAACTACAAAAAAGATAACACAACCAAAGATAACACCATGACGGACGCAAGGATCGATTCATCAAGCGTAGTCTGAAAAATCAATACACACAGTGATGCAAAACAAAAGAACAATGCAAAACCAGCGCGAACCGGTTCCAAAGCTGCGCTCGAATGAGCCGAGACTTTATGCAAACAGGCAATAAGATGTGCAAAAAT
Organism: Blastobasis adustella; assembly: GCA_907269095.1. Taxonomy (NCBI): domain Eukaryota; kingdom Metazoa; phylum Arthropoda; class Insecta; order Lepidoptera; family Blastobasidae; genus Blastobasis; species Blastobasis adustella. Next base: position 13,096,860 of record OU026130.1, read on the forward strand.
CGAGCAGCCGATTGGGTGTGCTGGCAGCGGAATGTGGACCGAATACAGATCAGGCTTATTTAGAGCGAAATCGATTAAACCAACGATGGAGTTAATTGAATCAATATTTGAACGCGCGTTATGAAATTCGATTCGCTCGCCGTTTTGGAAGATTCTATTAGGACTCGGAGACGGAGATGGGTGTGCGTAGGATTCAAATTTAATGTAGGTACGGCTCTGAAGCCTACACACACCACGCATAATAGCTATTTCCGTTTCGAAAACATTAGCAATTTAAGTTAGGTTCATGAGGTAGGGAGATAAATAACTGGTTGCCGAGAAAAAAAGGGCGAGCATTCCTTAGTGGAGTATTAAGACCACATTCCGTTTGAAAGACAATGTAATCCGTGCCTGCCAACTGGTTGAGGCCTTGGGGCAACGAAGTGTGCGATGTCCAGAGCGATCTGATCTTGTTGAAGACCAGGCTGGGCCACGCGGCGCTCCTCGGACCTTCTTCTGGCAGCCCTGTTGAAATTTCCTATATTATGCCGGCGTCAGACAATTCCATGACGTAGGTCATAGAGCTCGATATCCGTTGCTAGTTGCTACCTATTACTTACTATAAGCCTTAACTGATTAAGACTAAATCTGTTCAACGGAATTTAATCAAAAGGATAAGCTGAGATTAATATACTTGTATCGACATTTATCTAGGTAAACTATTTTAATAAATCATGTTAATTGCTTCAGTAATATCATAGTTCCAGTGTAATTAAAATTAAAGCCGATAGAAACGTTATATTCACGACTCAAAGTACACAGCAAAAGGGCAAGGGCCGCATCGAATTGAAACTAATAGCGCAATAAGAAACGGCTAGCAGCGACTCGTGAATTAGTGGACTGTATATTTCATTTGACTCGGAAAACGGGACCGAAATAATTAATGGAAATAAAGTAACAGATTGTGAGATAATGTCTGCAGCCGGGTTGTCTGCGCAGGCCGCATTGCAAAAGTCTATCGGACCTATGGGTGAACTAATAAATGCGCTAGACAACTAGTTCTGCTCGAAACCTACGTACATCCGGTGCCTGGGCGTGGGCGCCGTGTCGCAACTGTCACTCACTATTATTTACGACTGATTCTTCACTCATAAAACAACCCGTGAAAGAGACTGGCACGGTCCATACGTCCATAATGCCGTCGGTAATTAGTCGTATTATAGTCGAATCGAGCTTATGAATGGGAGCGCGGCTGCAACGAGGAAGGGATCAATGAAGTAAAGCGTTGCGTGCGCTGTAGGCGACGCTTGCGCAACGATGCAAATGCGCGGCTACCACGCGCGGGCCCACAGATATGCAAATGTCAAGATGGCGTGCGATTAGGCCACTTACCGGATAGGGGAACGTGGTTCTCGTGCGAGTGCCGGCTGGAGCGCTGTCCGAACGGGCTGCGGAGGGACTTCGGGCTGAGGAAGAATCTTCTCCGGGTGTGGGGTGGGGTCGGGCAGTTCTGGGTGAGGCTGGTGGGTTTCGGAGGCTTTGGGAGTCGCATCGGGGACTGCCAGTCGTCCGGCCGCTGCGGCGAAGGCGAGTACCGATCCATCGCCGGCCGCCTGCCCTGGCTGTTCCTCGCGCAAAGCGGACACGACTCGTTCCTGAACAAACAGGAGTAACACCTCTCGTGGCCACATGTGTCGATCAGCTTTCTCTTCTTGCCCTTATCGAAGGGCATATTACAACTGGGACACGTCGTGCCTCCCGTCTCGCTCTCTAGCAGCTGCCTGATCGCCGCCAAGTCTGCAACAAACAATAATGAATGTCAGCTTCTGGTCCTGACCGGTCATGACAACTGGCGAGTAATGTTGATGCAAAATAAGTGCTTAGAATGGAAACTGGTCTGTTGACGCTGCGTGTATGGAAATCGATTTACGTACTAACGATCCTTGAAGTTATTCTAGCGAAGGATAATGATATAATTCGTGTTTGTGGCCAGGCTCGGACTGTTACAACCAATTACATGTATAACGATGTGGAAGATATTCCAATGGGGCATGATATGTCAAATGACGGACTTTTACGTTTGATATGCTGGCTTCTCGTCTATGGCACTATAATTAAAGAAAGTACCCTTATCCTTAGTAGCGTAGAGGATGTTGTATCCGTCTACTTTTGACTACCTGTTAATTACATAGGACCTATGCCTTACGTACATATAACTACTCAAGTAGAATTTATTTCATTTCTAGATAATCACACCTTAGTATATTTTAGGAGAAATAATTTCAAGCATCCTGTGCTGTTGCCCTTGATCTCTCCTTGTTTTATTATTAATGACTGCTGTTGACTTCACATACATTTTGTATTCTTACATCAACATCTCAGCAGGTTGGGCAAGGGCTGATTTATTAAGCGGACATCGTTTACGACTTCTGAAAACATATCTCGAAGTCCTCGGCGGCGTGATGTTAAATCAACACTTTCAAATTAAGCGAGCTTTAAATCAAGTGTCAGGAAAGCAAGCAATTAAACACTGGTGATGATTCGAGATATTAAAGAGGGAGAAAGCTGTATTGCTCCTTCCTTTACGCTCATGGGAAATCCTGTCCCCATTTCGAGTCGGTCTGCCTTAGTTGGTTATTACATTTAATTTGAGGTCTCGTGAATTAAACATATTTATTTCATTAAAAGAATATAATTTGAGAAAGTCAAATATCTTGTGAGTTATGAAAAGGGTCTTAATTACAAAGAAGGATGTAGATAGTATGTAATCGTACCGTTCTAGAAGTTGAATGGAATAAAGGAATTAATCTAATGGGCTGTATTAAAATTATCTTAACAAAACCCTAGTGCCAGGTTGAAGTGTTATTTAATAATTTATCTTGTTATATGTCTGCGGTTATCATTGCCTTGCAGCATTGTAAAGGTTAAAATTGGAAAGTGAGCGCCCTAGTGGCGCCTGAAACTGGCTTATTCCACCACTCTCGATGTCTGCGCAGGTGTTGTAAGCTTGTATCCAAGGAAGTTCCTTCAATTCCTTATGATGCATGGATATGGATGTATAATAGGTAATTTCCTTTTTACTGTTAGGTAAGCGATCAGCTAGTGGAGAGTCGAAGCGCATCGAAGCAAATTAATGATTTTTGTTCTTGCGTTGATTATGCGTGTAGGTGTAGGCTTCATTGCCTTTAGCGAGCATTTTACGAACTGCAGTAACATATCAATGGCCTGCCGCCTCGAAAGTGCGCTTCTAATCTTACTAAAACAGGGTATCAAACGCAAATCAAAGGCGGCACAAGATTTCAATACATATTGTAATATTACAACTTCGGCTTTCTTTAGTTTTGATGTTCCCAGATCGTCAATCATTCGGCTGTAGGCTTCACGCCTACGAGCTGCGATACAAACTTCTATAATGTGACGTACGCATCAATCAACAGTTCTTTTTTGTCTGCTATAACAACATTAGTGTCTTTTGAATTAGAAACAGTTTAACCTACATCATTTTCACGTGTGTTATCTACCATATTTATCATTATCCGTATTGTAGTAGTGTCTAGGACTATGGAACTTACTCACGTGTGGTCGACATTAGGTATATTAATAATACGACTGTATCTAAGCGGCATATAGCTGGCAATATCAAAGATTATTGTGTTAAATTAGAGCCACTGTTACGAAGAGACATGGGTTAAGCATAATGAGTTTCATAGACAAATAATGACTACGACTAGGTGTTGATACACTATAGCATCCGTCATATTACGGTAGAAAAAAAATCGGGATATTCAAAAAGAGACTATGTCTATTTTATATATTTTCTGACTTACAATTAAAAAATGTTATGATAAATCACCATTGTATCTACTGTAATCTGGGATACAGAATAAAACAACATACTAGAAATATTGACCAAAACGAAATGCGCCCAGTACTTTCACACCACCGATTGGATTCTAAAATCTGATAAAAAGGTAAAAACCCGTCGTGTTAAGTACCCAGTTTAAAGCTTAAAAGCTCATTGTGGCACTCTTGAGTGAAAAAAAAACTCGTTCTCGCACTTATTGCACCCTGATGGCTGTAATTTCGTCGCATTTAAGTTTTGTAACTTATAATTAACTAGGGAACTCGTAAAGACTGTGGTTTATTAAGCTATAGACTCTCAGCGTGACATTCCTTCGAGTGAAGGCTCCTCATTAAAGTTATTCGAAGTATTCGTAATCACCTCGTAATTTCGTTGGCATGACAAATGAGCTCCATAATAAGGTTAGTCCGATGCATAATGGAATTCATTTAGGTTAGGTGTCTAGGTTTGCTGGGGTTTTAGAGATGTGCAACGTATTGGTAATGTCCATAGGTAGCGATGACCAATTTCCATCAGCTGACCTGCTTGTCTGTTTCTCCACTGATTGACATAAAGTGGAGAAATCAGGATCGTGACATGAATATCTACAGTGAATATACCTTACAATAAGTTTTGTTACTACAAGATTGAAAAGCACTTACAGTAGGTACAAAAATTACAGGCATGAAGCATTTCAACTTAGTCCTCACAGTGCGATTCTGCATTTTTATTGCCTGCAACCTAAACGCATGAATCGTAGATGTTACGGGCGACAGTTACCGCTTACCATCAGGTGGGCTGCATATTTGTCACTGCGTAGTATAAAAAAAATAGATGGTAACTATAATTATCACACTCAAAGTATTTGAATAACACAACTCGTTTTCTTTCGATATTGGTCTCACAAAACTCATTTGTATTTGAATTACACAGTTCTTGTTTTAGTTTGTACAAAAACAAACAATTACAATTGTAATTACGCGCTCAAATTAACTAAACACAGTCTCGAATTACATAATGACTCATAACAATTCACACTTCGGTAGACGGCAGTAGTTAATCATAGTAAAAATCTATTGTTCTGTCTTTACGTCCGTAAAGTTCGTGTTGACCAAAAGCATTTTGTTGAGATTTATGTTTTGCTTCTGTGTCGAGGAATGTAACAGATCCGGACATTATTGAATTCTACACGTCCCGTTATGATATCATATCTGACAGGGGTTGTAGAGTCTATTCGAGATGGATCGCGCTACGTCAATACGGCAAAAATTATTGAAATTATGCTGGTAATCATTATTTAAGATTTTTTATGTAATACCTACGGCAGACAAACAGGCAAGCGGAACCTGATTAAAGTGGTCACCGCCGCCTATTGACATCAGCAAAACCAGGGCGCTACCAATGTGTTGCCCGCCTCTAAAGAGACCTCTAATATACATCTTGGAAGATCCCATGTCATAGTCCAAAAGAAAACACTGTAGTAGGTGTGGTAGCTGTGAAGTGATGTGAAGGGTAAGTTACGAACCTAATATAGATACATCAATATATCCTTTGTCTTACATAGTGGTAGGCAGACACTGTTGGAGCCTAATCCATGATAATATCCTCATTGTAGGTAAGGTTACCTCGAGGAACCGGCTCTACCTATTCTCTGATTTAAATATATACTGAAAGTTTTAAGGCAACTCGAAACGTGAATCAGAGAGATACAACCTACCTAGACGTGGCTATAAAATACAATATGCCTAACTTATTTAGCCCGAGAAGATAATGATCTAATGTTAAAAAACGTAATGAAGACACAAGATTGCTCCGGCACAATGTTTTGTCTCGATTCATGTGTTGTACAGAAGCGAGAGATCCGAGTTATTTAGCCACTGTCCGTTCCAAGACAAAGTCACCGCCACGGCTTGCCCCTAATGATATTTTCGTTCGTCTATCGCCGGTAGTCTGTCTGTCTGCCTTGTCAGACGCTGACTCATCCGAGCACAAAACCTTGCGAAAATTCACAATCTCATCTGCCGTCTCACAAAGTGACTGCCACATTTTGCGCTTTATTACCAAGGAAACAAAGACTAATTTGTACGAGTTTGATTTGGAGAGGTTATAAATACAAGCTTTCAAGTTCTAGGTCACGTCGCGGTGGAAATTTTAACCGTTTTCGGCAAGAACTCATCAATTTAGTGGTCGTTAAAGGTTTTTTGTTCGTTCCGTCAATTACTCGCTAGACGCTGCCGGTTCAAAGTTTTGTGTAGTTTTCTTTTATTGTGGAACAAATCTTCATTCCACTTTTACATTTATTGCAGTGAATTTACTTCGACAGAGTGCGATTGTAAAATATACGCATAAATCTACTTCAACAAATTGATCCGATTCGTACAGATTGGCTGTTTTAATGGTTGTTTTATGGAATTTTCAATTTATTTATTATCGCTATGGGGTACATACAATGTGTGTCACATATTACACCAGGTTTAAAAGTAAGAGTGTTCTTATTTGGGTTTATTAGCGGAATAAAATCTTTAACATGGCTGCGCATGAATATTTTTTAATTATTTGGAAGTAACACTAACATTAATCAATTTTACCGATGGCGGTGGTAGGATGCCGTCAAGTTTGAGGAGTTCACGTGTCTGGGTACTACCGCCTTAGCTATTACTTCCATCAATCAATCTACTGTAGGGAACACTATAATGTTTGCATTGTAAGGTTCCCGTTCGACAGGTAATCTTGGTCCTCACAGCGCAGCCCCACTTGCAATCCTGCATTTTAGTTTCTTGAAAGTCGATGAAGTACTTCAGATATTTTATTACGTTATTTTAGTAGCTGTTAAGTCAGTCAATGACAGTGGTTTGTTCATGTGAAGTTTAATGTAAGCTGTTTTAGGAGCCGTTACCAGTTGTCAGTCAATTAGTTCGGTTTCATTATTCTGTAGAAAACTCACAAAAAACGAAGTTCACTTTCACTGTCAGCACAGTTTTAAATTAGGCTACCTACAACCTCCTTGCCGGTACCTAGGAAACAAAAAAAAACATTTATCAAACTCGTTTGACAGATGCAAATCAGTAGGGGACGACGTAGATCTCTCCTGTCGTGGCGAAATGATCTATGGATCCATAGATCTATAAACAGGGCGCAGAGAGATTTATGCGTGTTTGTGACTGCGCAAGAGCCGATGACGGCAGCTAATGGAAATCATTTAGAACCAGTATCTTTATATCTGCCTATTAATAAGGCTGGTAATAAGCACAACATCTTTTAGTCCGTAGATTCGCGCTTTAACTCTCTAAGTTGCCATCTAAATTACTAAGTTGACGGGGAATATACTGTTTTTTCCGCAATATGTTACAAAAACAAGCTTTCAGTGTATAAACAACTTTTTTCCGCTTTCAGGAGCAAAAAACGAGGTACCTAAGTCTGTCAGATTCCATGGTAAGCAATTTTGCACTGAATCGAGTTGAGGGATGGCTTCGCAGGGCTACTCTACCCATTCACTATACCAATCCAATTAAACCGAATTTAATCTAATTTATTGGCAAGTCCAGTCGACTTTTGCGTATGTCCAATCCGCCTGCTTGCGTGGAGATTATCGCAAATCCCTTCACTAATATGGAGAACGTTCAAAACAAGCAGTTGTTTACTATTACGATCTGTTTATGGTGACATGATAACATAATAAAGCATAGTTATTATAAAATTAAGTCTCAAGAAAATACAAATTACGTCACCTGCGAAGGTTGTTTGTGTGCCTACATCATTATCTTTAAAGAATCTAGGTCACAATATAACAATGTCATTGGTTACGAGCCGTGTTTGACCTGTGTACGTGACCTAGAATCTAGATTGGTGTAACTTTAGGATTTTATAGGCTTTAGGGAAGGCAGTAAAATGGATACTTTGTGGTTTCTGGTAGATCGTTGAGACTAATAAGAAATCTGTGGACTTTTGTGTTTATTCTAATGTACTTAACGCATGTCAGCTTGCATTATTAAAGAAAATAGAATACTAGCACCAATTTGCAATTTTGCACAAAAAAGCAAGTGACTGAACTTGCCACATTGTTTCGTAAGTTTTTAAATCATTAATCTTGCCATATTAATTCATGAAATGCATGTGTTTTCTTAACCTGTCATAGCATAGCTTAAACAAATAGGGAAACAAACTCCATCACATGCCTAATAAAAAATTATTCCTTCATGCGTTGACATTGATTGCTTAGGTTAGGAAAGTGTCAATTTAAGGAAATGACGATGTCGCCCGGATTGACATTGAGGATAGTAAATTGTAGGCTTTTTTTTATTAGACTAGCCAGGTATTGACCGCCATCTCACTTGTGACGTTGAACCAAAGCGGCTCGTACGGATAGCTGAAAGATCCACGACATAAGGATGAAGCGTTCGCCTAGATCTCATTTCCCGATGGCGGAAAGGGCCTGGCGGAATGAGGTCGTGTAACTGCTTCACACACTCTCCGAAATGCAACCTGTAGCAGACCGACAGACGCGAAACCCTACGCCAATGCTCAAGGCTCCGCAGCTTAGCATTAATCAATTGTAGATCACAAATTATCCTCTTTGCACGTTATTCCACCGAATCCAAAGCGGCCAGTTACTTTTTTCGGATTTTTCGGAATCTGTTCTAAAGTTTCGGAGATTACCCCAACTTTCAAACTTGTAAACTTTTCTTCTTCTTCATATTTTCTGAAGCCTAGCCCCTGAGAAAGTTATTCGTTTTTGCGATGGCGTTTTTCATTCAAAAAAGTCACACGAGAGAGAGACTAACGGCGGGTTTACGCGTTTCTAAGAGCTTCATACTCGAGCTTTAGATCTGCTATAAAACATTTTGACTCCATAAACGTGGCTTTCACTATTCTCATACTATATTGTGGCTACGCTATAAAGAAATTAATGATTTAGGAATTGATTATGTCCACCGTCCGATTTTATGGCTGTTTTAATATTCTATTTATAACCTATAGCCTATTTAGCATTTAGATACAGCTGGTGCGATTTCGAAAATTACAGGTTGAAGCAAAATTTCATCAACACTTCCGACAATATCTATAATAATTTAAGTAGGTAGGTACAGTCATTCAACGGATTAGTTGACCACCTGACCATACAATAATCCATAATATGACAATATGGACTAAGTGGTCAGCTAACGTGTTGTATAGAAAGAAAGAAAGAAAGTAAGAAAACATTTATTGCAGTAGACACCACGACACGATAATTAGGTACAACAACATAAACATAAAAACATAAAACAACGAACTAAGCATACCATCATAAAATACAAATAATATTTATAATAAAAATAAAAAATAAAAAGGAATAAATGAATAACAATAATAACTGTACCTACCTACAGTTTACGAGTATCTATTCCCAGTGGCATTGTTTAATCTCCGTGTCGCGGCTTCCAGTGCAACTGGACCCCCTCCGCAAAATGTTGTGGCCGCTTGACGCGAACCACAACGCTGGTTTTCAGTGGGCCCATTTCCTACCCGGAAACACCGCACAGACTGACGACTGTATGACTGTACTTACTCAAATTTTTCATGAACTTCTGTCTGAACCGATTTTATTCATCCGAGCTACTATGGGTCCATCCGTACGGGAGTTACGATTCCACAGACAAACACAGAGATACATACGTCAACTTATAACACCCCTTTTCGGCGTTAGATGATGAAGTTTTCCGGAGCATTCGGAATTATCATCGAAGGTATCTTCAGAGTGAGAAGTCGGTGGCGGTACTGTATCCATAAAAAAAACTTTACGGCGTGGAAATAAGATTGCAATTATGTTACTTGTTCCGATAATTCTGTAGGTAGGTGACAGTGGCCCAAAATCTAAACTATAACGACTCCTACCTATCTTTGGGTGGCCTCAATAGATATACAGTAACCGCTGACATTACGAATCAAAGCACCCATTAATTGTAAAGCCGTGTTCACATTCATCACGTTATGAAAGTGAAATCGCATTTACATAGGCAGCGTGCACACTACAACTTGACCGGACTATATACACAGGATGTGGGTAAAATGAATAGATTTAATTCCGAAAAAAAGTATCGGAAGTAAGTTATCTTAAAGTAAGTTCAAGTAGAAGTATATAATTTAAACGCGAAGCTATACATCAAATACTCATAATAAACCAAGAATATACTTCAGTACATTACACAATTAACTTCACTTATTGAATTCCAAAGCTCAGCGATCTGAAGAGCATCTTTGCTTCTCTCTTTAAATATCATTCTGTAGGTCGATGGATATGACAGGAGTTAGAAGATGATGTATGTTCGTCGTGTTCAAGGTGGTCAGGCGCTCTGTGGATTTACGTTTTGATGGTAGAAGCACGTAGAGGCACGATATACGGTGTATCTAGATTATACGTCTCGTATACGGTTTCAGTAAGTGTCCCAAGATGACAAGTACCTACCTCTGGACGCAACGGATGACACGCAATGGGCTGGACGAATTTGCTTTTTTACCCCATAATTTGGTTAGCATTGTTTCACTGAAATCAGATTAGTAGTTTAGGAAATATTTGAGTAAATGTACCTAGCCGTTCGTAGCGGTTTTCACCCGCGCGCAGTTCTGATCTGTATAGGCGTTCAACTTACCCGCGGGACCCTATCATTCTCCAGGCATAAAAGTAACTGCCTATTAGTGAAAGAATTATCAAAATCTGTTAAGTAGTTTTTGAGTTTATCCATTACTAACTAACAAACAAATCTTTTCTCTTTATAAAATTCGTATGGGTATACTTGGTCGGAGGCTTTCCGACGTTTTCCTTTCGGTTAGGTTGTTGTATAAGTTTTAGTTACCGAAGCATTTTTATAATTTGAATAGGAAATCATTTACCACAGAGAGCCATTTTCCTAAACCATCTCGAGTTTAACGGAACCTTCAATGACAAAACCATTCAGCTTCAGTAATAATGGCAGTAGGTATACAAAACAAACTAAGCCCCGTATTCATAGGTATTATTCATCTAATCACTTCAAGTTCGTAATAACTAATCACACATACACGATTTGAATTATAAAAAGTAAACATTGCAGCGGGCTACAAAAACTTGACAGCGCGTGGGATGAAACACGTGCACTCAAGACTCCAGAATTAGATAATCCTTGAGTAGACTCTTGTAAGTGTATGTACCTACCAACGAAACGAGATAGCGATTACAATCTATATTCGGGACTGTATTTCATACATTTTATACTACACCTACCCTACATCTACCCTACTCCTATCTTACGAGTATACTTACTTAACTCCTACCTACCCTTTTTTCTGTCAATACACCTTCCTCTTGAATCTATATATTGTTGAAAACCGCAAAAATTCGACGCGTACTTTAAAATATCTAAGCGTACATATATGCATACATAGATACAGACGGTGGGAAGCATCTTTGTTTTATACCATGTATAGATTTGCGAACAGCTTTCTTCAAATATGATACATTCAAATGTAACTATATCTTCAAATAAAAAACCTATACGGCACAATGGTTACAAAAGGACCATTCATTTCGTCTCTGTACAGACGCTAAGAGTTCAAAAACGTTTGGACGAGAACGTCCCGAATGTAAACACTCTTTGGTTATTAACTTCGATGTTATTAAGAAGCCAGCCGTCCGCCTCGCCGTGGGAATGTGTGCTTTTACAATATTTTAATTGACCAAGTGCTCACGTGTTTGGACTGTAAAATTTGGACAATTAGGTACTGTGCTGTGAGAGCATGGGACCCCGACTGCGATGGAAGGTTGGACACTCTAAGGGGCAAGGGCATAGAAAAGTTAGCTAGATATATTGTATCCGCATAGTCGTTCGCACCTCAAAATTATAAGGTCTATTTTCGCGTGTTTAGGTTTTCATTTTATGATTTATTTCTACTGTTATTCATTTCTTTGACGTTCATTGATTGAACTACCCTCGTTTTGGACTAAGCATGATTGTGAATTACTTTGTGTTGACAGTTATTATTATTGACATTCATTTCGTGGAAGAAGCTTTTATCAAACTTTCTTACTTCTACCATATTAACTAAGAAAAAGCACTGAACAGATTTTGATTAAATTTTGCAGTGCTGTAGTTTAGATCTATACTTTAGTTAGGCTATTCTTTATCCTGAACTATAATAGGTGGTTACCGCGGGAACACGGCATGTCCGAATTTTACAGGTAAAGTTTTGCACTCCTATTATTGCAGGATAGATGAAGGGTAAGTGTAGGGTGGGTGTTAGGTAGGGTAGTGGTAAGATGACACGCGAACGAAGACGCGCCGGGCGTACTAGTTAACTCCGACCTTACAGAGTAGCTCTCCAGAAGTTGATTTAATTCAAATATATACAAGCATAATGCTCTATAATCTCTAGCTAGTCTATAGTCATAGACAAACAGTGAGAATGTGACATTTGCAGGTTCGTCCGCAGTGGAGCGTGCGAAACAGACGAAACTGAACGCTACCATAAGTTCTCATTGAAAACTCACTTTTTAATCGACACGATCGCGACTTTTTAATTTAGTTTGTATGATCGTGTTTTACTACTTTAAGACAATGATTCTAGTTAGTGATGTTTGTTTAAAATTGTAGTTGTAGTACAATAAATCAATATAATTTATTTAAGTTTCAAGGACTCATTACATTTCAATAGTTAATATAGTTAGCCTAAATTCATGTCCGACATCAGAGTCGATAACTAAAAGAAATAGTCCGTCAGTGATCCCGATCGTAGCAGACTTAATAGACTTATAATAGGCTCTTGTAAGAATAAAAAAGTTTTTTCGTTGGCATGATATGATAATCCGTGATATCGCATTTTCGTAACATTCTCAGTGTCCTCATAATATCAGTCGAGAGACGCCGACTGCTGGGCATAGGCCGCCCTCATATATCTCCACAAAGGCCGGTCCTGCGCCTACCTCATCCAACTGGTGCCTGCGATCTTTACCAGGTCCTCGGTCCACCTTGTGAGAGGTCTGCCAACTTTGCGTCTTCCGGTGTGTAACTTTAACAGTTAAAGGCTTCAAGCCTTGACAACTTCAACAACTTTCTGCGGTATCAAACTGGTACTAACTATCGAACTGCTTTCGAGTTGCCATGGTAATCTAGGTCGTGTTGAGCCGGCATCTTTGCCCAAGAGTCGGTTCAATTGTCTAATTGGATATAGCGAAATACGATCGATTTCACTCTACCCTTCCTTTCGAAACAAGTTTATTAGGTGTATGTAAATGCAGGGAACTGCTAGCTATCTATCAGCTGATTGTTATCTTAGTCTATGAGATAGTAAATTGAGTGAAAACTTTAAGGAAAGTGGCCGTCGGTAAGCTATTAATGTCGACGTTTATTAAGTCATTGTCACTATTGCCTCTCTATATCTGTTTTATCGTATCTTTTAGCTAGCACTGTTACAGTTTTGGTGGATATTATGTTTTACGTAAATACCTTAACTTACGCTACGCTATTACTTCTGTAGGTTTTCATTAGATTTCGAGATCGATTTCAATGAGGTGTCCTTTATTTAGAAAGACAGATTAATTGAGTCTTAGCTTTGTTTCATTAAAATCGATACAGTAGTTTAGACAATATTTGTGTATATGTAAACTTAGCCGGGGATTTTTGATGTTATTCTGCCGATTAGGTTATCTTCAGTATAGTTTCCCTATTGGTGGTTAGTATGTTAGATTTTTTTACGCCACATTCAGTCGTGCTCAATATAGACTGTGGGGGTGCCGTTGGTTATATGATAGTAGAGGTTAGGGGACCCGCAAAATGTTAGTATGCCCATGCAGAACCTAGCACAAAAACAATTTTTTTGTGACATAATCTTAGTCCTTTCGTAGCGGTAGTTTACATATCCTCTTGTTTATGTTCTAGAAGTAAAAAAACCAATCTGCCTCCTGATCCTCTTGGCAGTTTCGCTTTCAGACACGTTAAAGTGACTGTTTCTTGTATTCAATGAGTAAGTCCTCGTAAGTCCTCATAATCTAATAGGTTTATTCGCAACATACTTCATAAACATCTACCGAAACCAACGCTTAATTCGGACAGTCCATAAAAAAATGGCTTAGAAACCTACTGAGCGGCCTTCGATAGTCGATTCTGACATCGGTCGATACGTATCATTCGGTATCGCGATCTCCGACACCGAAGCGCCCGATAGCGATCTCAGGGGTCGGCTGGGGCCCTCTGTGGCAACGATTCGTGCGAATGTTCGAATTTGTCGTCACGATCGAAAGGTGATTAGGATCTTCACTCACACAAAATAGTGGCACTTCGTTCGGAAACGGTACTGGTTGTTCACGAATTCGGTTTGTAACGTTTGTGGTTTTGTTGCGTGTGATGTGAATGAAGCGAGTTTTATGGAGCTCGAGTTTCGAGTTCGAGTGCGTTCGAGTGAAATCGGTCGGTTATAACTCAATAATACTTATAATGTATATATACGTATATAATGTATATATACGTATATAATACTAATAATACTTATAATGTATATACACGTATTACATCTTATAATGTATATGTAATACGTGACAGGCATTTTGAAGATTTGTAACAATTTATTTTTTGATACGTTTTTAGCCACCTTATGTGTCTGTCTATGGCATTTTAGCTCCCGAACATAACTGTTTCATCGAGATGGTTCTTATCTTTTTTTCATTCGAATCGGGTAGTTGAAAAGTTATTTGGGAATATTTGAGAATAAACGGAGGTTTTACATGATTTGGTGTAGCATGGTTTTGTCGTTTAGGTGTACATCTGTTTATATTTCAATGATGGCGTCGTCGTGTGTGAAATATTATTCAAGGTGCAATACTAATTTCAGGGTTAAGTTCATCAACGCGTCCATTATGTATGGCGAAAACAAAATATGAAAAAGCTACCCACAAAAAGAATAACTAAAGTGCTTACCACTAAATCCACCTTCTAATTTAAGGTGGCAGATATATAACAGAGCACTAAACCTTTCCGCAATCTGCGGTCTGCTATCGAGTTACAGAAGTAGTGGGTTGTCTCCACGAGGATCGCTTACGATTCGAGCCGAATAGTCACGAACAGTCACGAACGGGTGTTTCGGCACGCCAGAGTTACGGTAACAGTTTTAGTGGTCCGCGCGAATTATGTCCGAATGCGCTGCGCCCGCGCAGGCGCCAAACACTTTCACCGGAACGCAGGGAGTGTTGGTTCTATCGCAGGATTTAGGGAGACAATTCGAGTCGAGAGTTGTTTCGTAGCGTCATTTCGATAAGTTGAGGAAAGTATAGGTATCTAGATCGAATTTTGTTGAGGATAGGGTGGGTGACCGTTTCGTATTTTGAGGGTAGTCGAACTTCTGCACCGCAAGTAATGCAACGAACTAGACACGCAATAGGTGTACCTCCCAATATTTTTGGCGAAGCGAGATTGACCAAGATCTTCCGCTAGGGACCCTGAGACTGGTTAAAACAGTCTCGAGAGCCGATTTGAACGCCGTAATTGTATATTTTTATTATTAATGACTTTAAGCTATTTATAATGAGGAGAATATTTTCTCGAAGTTGTTCGGTAATACCACCAGCGAATCGCTCGTTACTTGAAACTTAGTTGCTGCATTATTACCTGTAACAAAAAAAAATACATAATTAGTAGATGTTAACGTGAATATGTTCTAATTTTCTTGTTACAATAAGTTACTAAATACTTCATTTGGACAACTTTCAACTCTCTGACGAAAAAAATGCTTCTAGTTTCAGGCAATTTTACCACAACATTTCATACTGCATTTAAAAATGAACCATTCATATTGCAAAGCATTATAAGACCACAAAGAAACTAGGGCTACTAAATAATGAGCAAACGGGGGCAAATGCATTGCAATAACGCATTAGGAATCACGGCATTGTATGCGAGAATGGCCGGGGCAGTGCATCATCCAAGTTTCGCTCGCGGACGGCAGAAAGGCATGATTTATAACATGGCGATTCAAAGCTCGCTAAATGCTGTGAAAGACTCTAAATGGCAACTTTATGCGGCCGAAGGTAGTTAGTGGAGGAGTGTAAATTGTATATTATCTACCACATGCTTCTTGGTCAGGAGAATCCTTGTTTAGAAGTGTCAACATATGCCAAATTGACATTAGACCTATTAGGCTTTAGAACAGTAATTTTGTCCATACTTTTTTCTGCGATTTTCTTAATAAGTAGGTATCAATTTAGTATACCTACCTATAAAGGAAGCACTACTACCGAACTTCTTTCCAAATGAGCATTGTCCAACATGAGAATCGGGCAGAATTTAACTAGATGTGAAAATTCAAATGTAACTAATGTACAAACATATATCTGCATAATAATGTAGCAACTGGAACTCCACACAATATGTCAAGCTAAGGGAATTAGAATGTCAAACAGATAAACGTTAAGGTGATGGCAGGGCACCCCTTTATATGGTGACTGTGTTCGCTTACGAAACTACTAGCCCAGCTAAACTTGGCTAACGATTTCGTAATAACAGTACGTCAACACTTTACACTCGGTGTGGATTTTGTGCTCTATTAAATTGATATGGTGTTGATAAGATGTTTATTTTATTTTGGCATTGGAAATATATATAAATTAGGTCCTTATTTCATGGTCAATGACTAGTCTGTTGAATGGCTTATATTATACAACTACTGGACCCGGCGCGACTTAGTTCGCGTACACTTACTTTACCCCTATCTACCCTTTTCTTCTTACTTATAAACCTTCCTCATGAATAACTTTATCTATTGTTGAAAAACGAAATAAAATCCGTTGATGTAAGCGTACATAGATATATAGGGACAGACAGCGGGAAGCGACTTTGTTTTATACTATGTATCACTTTTCACCTGATGGTTAGTGATCACTGCCGCCTATTTCAACACCAGGAGGGTGAGAGAAAAGTGTAGACCCGTTTCTTAACGTTCTTGACGTTAACTAGTTTGTACATACACTTTAAATAAACTGCTACAAGTAAATTGATTCTCGAACAAGGTATGCTTATCGCAAGCCTGATCTCTTCCTCAATTTATTCCCAATATGTCCCCATTTGTGGGAAAACTGGCAATTAACCGCACTGCAATACCTACAACGCATTGATCAACTGATCAATAAAACATTACCCTCTTTTGCTTTGCCACAAGTGGTGGAGTTATGCTAGTCGGGTGTCAATTAACCAAATGATGTTACGCCTTACTTTGCATGTTGAAAAAATAATTGTCGACTCAAAGAGAGATTGGATGCGTGAGAAGGGCCAGTTAAATCAAATTGCAGTTAATAAAAAAAAAGTTTCACCGAATAACTTTTATTGGAGGTACCTAAACGTCTAACGTAATTTATGTAGGATTTAGGTGGTTATTTTGGATATTGGAGCATTTTATTCGTTGACCGACATCACTTTTTTATGTTATACTAGCCAGTCAATTGACCGCCATCTCACCTGGTGGTAAATGACGGTGCGGCCGAAGATTGAGCATGTCTGTCTAGGAATAACCTATTCACGCTTGGCTTGAAGGCATCCAGATTATAATGATCAGGGAACACACAAGCAGGCAACGTGTATATGTATGAGTGTGTATGACATACAAATATGATGTCCTAAGCATGTTAAAACGGTCTCATACTCTCCAAAACGCACTCCAGTTTCTATGTACATTACGAGTGCATTAAGGTGTAAGCCAACAAGTGCAAAACGAGCATCAGTAAAGCTTACACCAATTGACTCTTGGCATCTTCGGTAAATTTATTTTCCGTGTTGCGTACATCTTAGTCTTTTTGGTACAAACTGGCTCTTGATCAGGTCACCACCCCCGATATATGCCTTATCCTGTGATAACAGTAACGGGTTGATATTTTATTTGCAGCTCCAAGATTTACTGGCGTATATTCGGACAAAAGGCAGTCGTTTATGAATAAAATCTTGGAATAATAAATCAGGATTACATATTTTTATTGCTCTTTAACGCTGTCTGTAAAACGTGTTCGAATTTTCGGAAACATAGAGAACCTGTTTTCAAAAACTGAATTTGAAAAAACTATACTACGGCAACAATAAGTATGAACAATCAATTTATTGAGAGTGTTACTTTTATCAAACTATTCAAATAAATCTATTCATAGTATAAAACAAACTCGCTTCTCGCCGTCTGTGTCTATGTACGCTTAGATCTTTTAAACTACGCAACGGATTTTAATGCGGTTTCTAATAATAGATAGAGTGGTTCAAGAGGAAGGTTTATAAGCAAGATAAATAGGGTAGGTAGGGGTAAAGTAGCCGTACGCGATCGAAGTCGCGCCGGGTCCTCTAGTTACCAAATAAAATGAAAACATGTTTGTTTAATTAATACGTTAATATAATTTCGCATAGGTACATACAGTTTCATTTACCGTTTAGAAAGGTTTTATAGTAGAATACTACTTATAGGAATAAGTGTTAACTTTAATAAATCACCATCCTCTTGTAACCTGCCACACTTGACATGCATAATCGACCTTAAAAGTTAATAACTAGAATTAACAAATAATTTGCATTAATTTTATTACCCTCGCCCAACGACACCGATGGCTCGAAATACCCTCAATTTTCGCAAAAATAATCGATATAGCCACGAAAATTAAATACGTTGCGTAACGACTCGATTACAGCGACTTTTTTTGTAAAAGACCTGACTTTGGTTGCAACATTTTGTAACAAGTTCTTTATAGGTGGAGATAATTATTGACAATGTTGTGTAGTAGGTATGTTTTACAACCTGAATATCGGACAATTGACGGCTATCTTGTTAGACTCCGCGAAATTCAATATTCCCGCGGGAAATGTTAGACCTTTAAAGACCATCATTATTCACTCTAGATGAATATGAAGGTGTCCTGTCCTTTAAGATATTTGAGGCATCTAAACTGCTTTGCATTTACTACAATATTATGTCCAATAGATTGGAAAGTTAGCTTCGACTCGAAACATTATTTTGCTCCGCACCATATTATTAGTTTTATAAGATTTAGTTTGGAGCCGCTGTGGAGCGTCGGTGGCCCAGTGGTAAATGTATGCGCCTCGTAAGCGAGTACCAATAACTCTTTTCAGAGTTATGTACATTAGTTGTACACTAACCGATGCTTTTATGGTAAGAGGAAAAAATCGTGATGTAACCTACATATTAAGAGAGACTGAATGTCCCCCTGGTTCCCTTGTTAGCAGGGTCACGGAGGCCAGATGGCAGTCGCTCCACTGTAATTACCTGATCTGCTAAATCCTGGATCATAGTCAAGGCGGACCCCGGGCCCTCTTGCGCGAAAGCACAACCGGGATAATAACGCCAAGTTGATTATTTTTTATAGTTTGAAGCCGCTGTGTAAGATGTCCACGAATGTTTATTGCCCACTATACAACAATAATAGACAAACCACCATGACAGCGTAGCTAACTAAAACATTTAACTTGATGATACTCTATTAAGATGGCCACCACAATTACATAACTCTATTTACATGACATGAACAATCAAAACAAACATTCTCACGATTTTCTAGAAGCTTAACTGTATATGCCTTTCTAACTATTGTTGTTATGACTTTTCTAATAATTACTGTTACTACTTCTGTACTGCAGTTCAGAGGCGTTCTTCATACTGTGCTAGAGTCATCAATGTGCTAGTAATCCACCAGTACTTAACCAATTATCATTGTCAACTGGTTAAGTATGTAGATATTTAAGTCTAGACGGAACTGAAACTTCCTAGTCCGTATTCCGATAACAAAGAATATGCTTCATTGTTCACTCATGAAGAATTCAAGATAAGAGTAAGCAGGATGGCATGATTGAACTTACGGTAAGTCCCATGAACAGGAGTTGCAGCGGTGTGAATGAGTTAGGCCTTGCCCGTAATTTCGCTTATTGAAACCAAACAAAGCTATCTTTCTTCCGTTATTTGACGCAATGAACGTAAAGCCCTTTGATAGAACTCAGCGCACAAGTTTGAATTGTTGTGTTTCGGTTTGAACAGGTAGCCAGCCTAATTTCAGATATAACGTCTAGCTATGAACTTAGTAAACAGTAACGTGGCACCGAAAGGTTCAAAACACAACAACAAGACAAACATTGGTTGAATCAACAAATGGGTTCCACATACCCAATACAATCGAAAGTTACTGTCCCCATAACTTTCGATTTTAATATAAAATAAGTGAGTAAATTATTCGTATAAAAGCCACACATGACCGCGTCACCGATAAGGAAGTTCATGGTTCATGTCATGGGAGACTAATTCGAAAGTGACGCAGACTATTGTAATGTGGGAGCGAAAGGTTCCATGAAAGTAATATGATTAATATAATTCCATTTTAGATTAACACTTTTATGCGTAATGACTACACGCAAAAGCGTGGGATTTCATTTGTATTTAAAATAATATATTATTAGAAATGTGCCTATTCTTGTAGGTACCAAATCTTCATGTAAAAGAAAATATTTTAAAATATACTAAAATCATTAAAATAACTACGGAATGACTAAGGAACAATAAATTGAAAATATGTTAATAAGATACCGCTGCAGCCGCAGGACATCCTCTTCTGTCTTTCACATCGAGTAACTTTTTTCCTTCTGCATCCACGGGTCTCAAAGACCCTCACAATCTCATCATCATCATCAAAGCCCATAACAGTTCACTGCAGAATTTAGGGCCTCTTCCACGAAAGGGGAGGTTACTGCCATAATCGCCAATCGAAATGAGATCGCAATGCAAATATAACAATGGAAAAAGCTGCTGTCCATTTTCCAGCCTACGGGGACTCTAGATCTTTTGCCTCGAAAATATTGTAAGGAGAGTGTACGGCCTCACAATCTATTTTATGGCAAATACCAACAGTCACTCTAAAAACCACTAGGTATGTTTTTGAAATTATTTCAAAAGCGTGACCTTCTGCTCCCCTAGAAGGAACCGTTACAGAATAATGCATTTATAAAACACTAACAAGCTTCATAGTCATTGCCAATTGCAATCCATTGTCAAATGTGAAGCTTGTGACATTTTATACTCGTGTGAATCCACTCCCCATTTAGGGTTCCAATCATTGTTACGAGATTCTGATAATGTTAGGTCCGACTTCTCCATATAATTCTTTATCTCTAAATTTGTAATGCAATAATAACATGGCAGATATTATCACTAAACTGATATTGAATTTGATAATTGACACTATCTGGATTCCTTCAAGGCCCGAGTGAATAGGCTGTTTCTAGACAGGCATGTTCCACCTTCGGCGGCATCGTCGCTCCCAATCAGGTGAGATAGTCAAATACCTGCCTAGTAATTAGTAACTGTACAAAAAATAGACTTGTCTTAGTTTCAAAACTCTCACAGCTAGGTACCTACTGTAATCTCTTTTAAGGTGTTTAAAGAAAATCTAATTGCTTTATCTACAAGCAAAGTTGAGAATCATTCTTTATCATACCCATTATTTTAATTAGAGAGAGAGATTAAGTCGCCCCTTCCTCAAATCAACATCGAACAATATTTTAGTATTTTACGTACGGAACCCTCTTAACCGTCAAACGCCCAACCGGTTTATGTCACGTGCCATTTGACATTTGTCATTTCTGATCCCCTACTTGGCTTCTTCGTCACGACATTTTAACTGGATTTTTTTGTGAAGGGCGATAAAAAGTTTTATTTACGGAATCTAAAGGGGTAAAAAGTCACAGCGACATAAAGAAAATGCATGAGTAATTGATATTTAGTAGTTAAAAGTTTGTGTTCAGGAACAAATAGAATTCGTGACATTTTAATTGTCACTTCAGTTTTATAATGACTTCAATGGTAAGCAAGTTATGATTGTTATATTTTTTAATAAGACAACGAGGGCGAATCATCTCGTACGGAGAAATATCTCGTTTCATCATATCAGCCGAAAGTAAAGGCCTCCTCCAGAGATCGCCACAAAGGCCGGTCCTGCGATCCTGCGATCTTTACCAGGTCGTCGGTCCACCCTGTGGGAGGTTTCACCGGTCGGTCCACCATGCTGCGTTTTCTGGTACATCTCTCCGTTCCGGTAACTCGTTTACCTATGTCTTTTGTATGCACTAACAGACGTTGAATCGCGCGATATTTAGTATCGCTGAATATGTGTTCAAAGATATAGCTGATATATTATAGTGATTGTATAGATTAATATATTATGAATAACTGTGCTGTGTTGTCTAATTTCTTAGCAGTTTACTTCATTGACTCCAGGAATCCTGAACTTGTAAATGTCTATGAAACTCGTTACTCGGGTTTAAAATCAAGACTCGTAGTAAGTCAATGACCCGTGCGAGTCAACTTACAGATTAAACTTGAAACATTTGACGCGTACTTGTCACAAATAACACCTAACTAAAATAACGTCGAGTACTGACTACCGCTCCTTACTATGACAATATTTGCCTACCCATTCTCCTCTGCCGCTATTAAATCTGGAATGCAACTAAAATGATACGCCAAAATTGTAAAGTAAACACAAAGGCATTTGAGAATTCTTGAATTAATTTAAATGTTGCATTAATATTCGCACTATTTATGGACCTTTGGCAAGGGTATTTAAGAAGACCGAAGAAGAGTGACCAAAATTTCTAAACTGTTGTCTCAAAAAAAAAAGATTTTATTTAGCCATCTATTACTAACGCAAGCTTCTATACAGCACGTGACCAAAGCAGCGCAGGGCAGCCTAAGATGAACATATTTTAATGCCAGTAACACAATTAGGAACTTACTAGTAATCAACACGCGTGACAGCTCAATTAAAAATAAGGGTGACAGACTGGTAATGGACTCGCATCACTGGGTTGTTCTCGTAGAATATAGTATTTTTTTATCGGGGTAAAGATCAAGAAATATTTATTTTATGTATTTTTTATAAAACTAAGGTGACAAATGGTTTGCAGTTACCGTAGCATTAGGTTAGCAATACCAGGAATATCACTAGTTTGCTTTTGTCATTACAAGATTTATAAAAATATATGCTCTTTGCCTAAGTACCTATAATAAAGAGCCTGAACCGATTCTATATGCCTTTTCCCGAGAGATCCAGTAGCTACTTTTGATTAAGGAATAAGATAATCATACGAACTAATTGATAACTCACAAAGTCTTGAACTGCAAGAGAGTGAAAACCGCGGGAAAACGGTTAAAACTTGAATGAATGTAAACATAAACAGTTTAATAACCCACTTTTCGACGTAATTTATACATCAGCTACTTGAGTCAAGTCTACCATAGCTTTGGACGCACAGATACGTTATAAAGATATAAACTGCATCTGATGATACATCGTCATCACTATTCTAGTAGCATTCTCGGCTACTGTCAGCTCTTGCACTTCGCCTGGTCTTTAATTCATGTAAAATTTGCCCAAAATTTTGAAATATATTTCTGTTCTTTTAAATTCGGAAATTCCTGAATTCCCCAAGTCCGCATCTGGCCAAGAAAACACAACACGAGATAATTTCTACAAATGACATGACTGTAGCAGTACTGCGCCACGAGAAGGTTGACAGCATAATTAAGCCAATCTCAGATGTCACGAAATTAGAGCACCATGACGTCCATGACTCACGAATCGCCGTAACTGAGAAACGTAGATACACAAGACTGCATAGCACAGCGTTGGCGACCAAACTTTATCGCGTTTAGTTAGAATTTCATCTTGTGAAGACTGTTTAGTCTTACATTAATTCTTTGTCAAAGGAACACTAATTATACCGATAATATAACTGACAACTTATGTCTTACACCAGGATCATCGTCTACCTGATTTGGTATTGGTGGTCAGAGACACGCTCATAATTATTTTAATTACTCAGAATGAGTTACAGGTTGACAGCGTACAAAGTATTAGTGTCATGTTTATTTCATGTAGCATTTATTATACGATATAGATAACATTCTATACGGTATAGATAGATAAAGCTTACGAATATTTCTATTCTAAAATGCCAATACATGAATCAGTAGATACTCAGTATTAATTATCAGTAGCTGATACATAGTATCTTGTCTGAAGTAATGGAAATTAATTTGTTCTTGCCACATTTTCCCTTCAAATACTCTATTATATAAATTCAACTATAATTCACGCTTCTATATTATCATAATCTCAATGCCGAACTGCTGACTGTTCATCATAATTTGGATTTTTAATGCTTAGTAAACTATAAGTTATTCACGACCGTGGACAAAGCTATAAGTATAGCTTTCGTGTGCTACTCAGCAAGCCAGCCTAATAACATGGTGGATCGAGTTACTTTAATTCCTTGGAATGCCAATTGATTACCAGCCACAGACATATATCCCGGACATCGACTGAGAGAATCTCTCTGGGCTTAATGATGGTATTTCTCTCGATTATGTATTGGAAATCTACATCTTAATTACAGAACTCGCTGTATTCATATTTATTTGTCGTGTCGATTTATTTTCTATTGAAGTTATATATGGCTTCTGATTCTATTGAAGCGGTCGAGTCATTTGCTTCTAATCTATTAATTTTAAACGTAACTTTATTTATTTCATTTTATTTTATTATAGTAGCCTCGTGTAGTAGATCGTGTTTTCGTCTAGATTTTCCAAAATGGATTTCTTCCAATACGCTTTAATAACTGCAAAATATGAGTACCAACAGTACTGACATAAAATATATGTGCATGGATAGTACCATACTATGAAGTTACATCTCTCTCAAAATATGTATCGTCATGTGTGGTCCTCAAAATAAGTATGACATAACGGTATTATAAAATCAGGCTGCAGTATGTCAGGATGCGTTGTAATCATATCATTAACGGTTCGGAATACAATAGATTAGGCATTGACGATCTACGCCTTACGTCAGCTCATCGCAGCTTTTGTTGTGTAAGTACTTATAACAACAAGAGTTAAGAATTGATAAATAATTCCACATTCACAAAACCAAGCACAAGGACACACATACACAATACATGCGTTACTGTTGATTAGGAATATTTTTAATATATCACATAACATAGTTTATTTTTGTTAATTTGAAATAAATTATGAAATAACTACTTATTATCAAGCGAGCCGTACATTTGTTTCTAACCTTAGTGGTTAGTAAAAAATAACTTTATAAATCATTTTGGTAGTAATATTTCCGGTATTTAAATCAGTCAGTTTAATTCAAAAATAAAGATACAGAAAAGCATCGACGTAATTGCGCAGGTATCTGGATGAAAGCTCGTTTTAAAAGCTTTATGGGCTATCAGACTTGGTGACATGTGAAGTGACTGCATACGTATTTTCTCTTATGGTTTTTTTTGCAATCTGTCATCACATATAAACTGATAAAATTACAATTAAAGTCTTATGGTGTTCCTTATAAAAGTTGGGTCGTCTGGCCATATTCTGGATTAAAAGTTTCTGATACTGTACAATCAGCCTCAGAATCCCTAGTGAAAATTTGGATCACCTAAAAAGTAGCTAAGACATTATTTCAATAAAATAACACGCGACGCAAGAGGAAGAAAAATAATTGTGAGTTCAAAACCGTAGAACGCTAGAGCTACAACAGAATAATGTTATTGAACGTATAACCTTAACCAGTTACAACAATGTACTTACGAGGTAGGAGTCAAAACTCATCGTAAGTCAATACCTCTGTTGTACAGTAGTAGCTTTATGTCACTTCACAGTGTGTGTCCGCACAGTAAACGTCTAATTATTATTTACAACACAATTTAGACACGGTTAAAGTGCAATAAATAGTGAAAACAATTCGCATAAACCGGCGTCTATAAAGCGAAGGACAATTTATCGGGCACTTACAATAACAGTAATGAACAAAACAACGTAACTTATGGGAAAGTTAATACAACTATTCTGTTTAACAACAATTTTCCAATTTACATCACAATATCGGAAGCACAATTAAACACCGTGTTTAGTTTATCATGTCATTTAGAATAGGTTCAGTAACGTTTCAGTGTCATGTGTCGGATAATTTTGGAATTGGCCTACCGCAGGGTAAATAACACTGATAGTGATGTCAATAAAGTTTACGAAAGGCATTCTTAAAATACCATATTGATGTATAAAAATCAACACCTGACTAAAACTGAACAGAATTCTAATTCCAATACAGTCCAGTTAGTTGCCGATAGAGTGCTAAATACTATTAGTATTAGAGTAGGAGGTGTTGTACTAAATTTACATACATGGCTCCGTTTGTTTAGACCGCGAAAGGAAATCAGCGGATCATCCCAGTCATCCTCGTCGATGAAATTGAAACCAAACACGGCAATCCGGCACCAAAACACACAAAGGCAAAACACACGGCTCGCGCAAACGGTAAGTCAGCAATTGAAACCGTAATTCTTATGTCCGCACTTTCGAAGCCGCGGGCTGTTGGTCTGCATTTACCAGCCTTTGCGTGGAGGCTTTCTAACATGCTCCGAGTCACAAGTGACTGAGGGTGAAGTGCGTGTCTTGGACCCAGTGGGACCTATTTTAGGAGCGACGCTCTTAAGTTGCGTCCAAAATCATTAGCATACCGTATTGGTAACATCGTATTAATATAAGTGCCAATGACTTTCACGGTATCATCAATTGATGGTCTGTCGACGGATACGGTTTAATATGACGCTGTAAAGTGATTACTGAGATTATTAAGTAGGATGAGAGGAGTTAATGTACCTATAAATTTGCACGATTGAATTTGCAATGTGAAAGATCGATTAAGATGTCAATGATGGTCACAAAAACGGATGTGAGCGAAATGATGTTGATTATTAATGTATTTGAAGAATCAAATTAAAGGTATCTTAGAATTAAATCTTGATCAAATAATAATGGTAGGCACAAGAAAAGGAAAACAACGGATGCGAAGAAATCGTGTTCCTGTTTGTTAGTTGAAGCACAATACAAATGAACGAAAGTCGATTGTCACCATAACAATTGATGCTGGATGTTTGCAAACTTGTATGCTCTTTGTCAATGGCGCACGAGAAGTCTCAGTCATTAAAATAAATGAAGTAGGGCTTTATGGAGAAGTTTAATACAAAGAAAATACCTAAAGCAAAAGTGAAATAATACCTACTTCAATTAAAATATGTTCAACGTGCTTACCACTTATACCTTGCTAGAGTTCACAATATTTACGGCTGATATAAACGCACCTGACAGGTTTGAACCAATTCTAGGGTCCGAGGCCAGTAAGTATACCGGAGAATTACGTCTCCGCGGTTTAACTGCCATAAGATTTATCTTAGACCTTTGTTTTAAACTGATGCTGATCACCTGCCATATATTTCAATGTAACTCATTACCCCTTGAACTTGATTGAAATTGTCTGTTTGTCATAGAAGAAATTTTGCTTTGTAGTTGCAAGAGATAAATAAATGATTTCCATTAGCAACATCAGGTTGTTTCATTTCAATAAGAGCGTGTACGACACGTGTCACATTGGATAAACTAGTACGTCAAGCATCTCTCGTGACAAGAATTGATCCTTCGAGCCGGATCGACAACAAAAGCGCGTCACCATGTACCAACACAACTTACGGCTGCTTTGGAGGATTTAGATAAGGTTAGATGATAATGCAATCCTCGAAATCAGGTTTGGCATTTGTAAAGTTACCATTCTTGGCCGTTCGAGCGGTGCCAAGGCCAAAGAAACAGTGCTGAGGTCAATGCTCGGTGGATGACATAATACAATATGAGTCAGTTTAGAGCTACTGTTTTGAGCTTGCGGTGTTACTTTGTTGTTTGTAATGACTTTGTATGGTAATACGAATTTTGTATACCTACGTTATAAGCGATGTGTGCATTCATACACCGAATTTGTTCAGAGCTTTGCAGATAAACTATCAGTTGCAAAAATAAAAGAGGTATTGTTTTGTCCTCGAGCTTTGTTGCTATATCACTGGTGATAAACTGACAGTTACGATTTCGATCCAAGCGATTTAGTAATATTGCTTTTGTGAATTGATAAAGTAAACAGACACTCAAACTTAACTGTTATAGCTTATAGGAATTGACTTTCGATTTTGGCTTGAGGCCTCAAACAATTTTAATAATACCTTTAAAAGTCGGTTTGTCTAGATCCTTATCGTTTTTGAGGTATCAGCTTTCTTTTTCTACGCTTTATCCATTTATCTATGATCTAAAGTACTTTTACTCTAGTATTATTCTAGAAATGTATTTTAAACGGTGCAAATTCTAAAGAACAATTTAAAACATTTTGGTTGCACAAATGCATTAGGAAACAGGATTCTTGTTGGAGTTATTATTCTAGTTTCTTTTTTGTTTGAAAAACTTTTACGTTATTTGTACTAACATAAGAACTACGCTGCCGAGAAGCCTTTACAAGACACTGATTCTACACAACCGGTCGTAACTCCACACTTTGTAGGGATGTCACTGACGATATATCGATTCACTTACTGCTGCGATATATACGACCAATAGAGAAGATTTACAACCTTTATTGTATTAAAGGGCCAATCAAATTGATCGATGACTGAACTTGTTATTGGACTGAGTATTAACAAAACGTATTTAAAGTTGATTGATTTATGTTGTAATTAAATCAAAGGACAAAGTTAACAAAATTTATATGGTGATAAAAACAAATTATTGGTTTATTCGTTAGGCGCCCACTGTTTAAGAGTCCTCATTTGTAACTAATGTTATAAATGCGAAAGTAACTGTCTGTATGTATATTACGTTTTGGCCTAATCTGCTAAACAGATCTAAATAAAATGGCAAGGAGATAGATGGCATCATAGCGTCACCTAAATATACGCGGTCGAACCTAACCTACAAGCACTAAACCTATCAACATTCAGTTTACCACTACGCTGCAAAAACAATATCACGGTGGCTCAAATAAATAAAGCTAGTCATTATTTTCTTGAAAGTGACTTACTGAATTTCACATATTTTATCTATCTACTGCCAAGTTTCATTTTAAAGTTGCAACAAGTACGTTACGGACCCTGGGCCCTTGCGTGCCGCGGGGGGCGCAAACGGGACAAAACGCCAAGAATATAATGATGACGTTACAATATTTCTTTTGTATATTAGATCCTCCCAATCCTAGCCAGTTAGCCAATCTGGGACACCCTGCGAGTATAAATTAAATCAATTAGACCCGATTTCCCGACGCAATCCCTATCGGTAATTTGAGAAATGTGCTTAACGGTCTCCGTCGACGTCAGTCTGTCGTTTGTTATCGACATATCCCATCGATAGGTTATCTCGCACATCTCTAGTTGCCAGACAGGTATTATTAGGTCTTCCTGATCTCGATTCGCTAACACGGCAATTGTGTGGCGGTTTAGTTTGAACAGAGACAGCTCTCAGCCAATGGTACACTTTCTCACAGTGGTGTTAAATGGTGGTGGCCGTGTAGTGTTGTTGCACTCTGTTTTTAGGCGTCTTCTCACAATTATGTGAGCGTTGTCGATGGTTTCGGTTAATGGTGTCTTGGCTTTGTTCTTGTTTTGTTCTTGAACTTTGAAGGAGTCGATATTTATTTTAAAGAATATGCTGGTGTTTACACAATACTAGCCGCTCCCGGTTTCATCTGCGCGCAGTTCGTATCTTTGTAAACGTTACTAAATACCGAAAATCCCGTGGGATCGTGTTGTTTTTTTTTTCGGGAACAATAACCCTGAGCGGTTGTGAATAGGTAACTCGATAATAATATAGCCTCCTATTGGTACAATAATATACAAAATCAGTTCAGTACTTTCATTCAATAATCAAACTTCTAAATAAGTATACAAAACGTTTCCTCTTAATAATATTAGTACAGATTGTTTGTTACATTCTGCTATGAAACTTTCAACTTCAAACTAGATTCAACACAACAAGCGTTCAAGGATGTGGGAAGCCTTTGGGAACGGGCAACGTCTACCGACTAGAAGAAGGAATCATGTGGTTACGTTTTCCAGTAGTGACAATATGCTTAAAAATTCAAGGTAACGGCACTGTGAGACATTTTAAAGCTATACAATTTATATGAATCTCCATTTATGTTCTTGTCTCAACAATTAATTTAAAAAATTATGCTCCATAACCAAGCAGTAAAGTTTAATTCCGCCCTACATTGAAAATCACTTGTCATCGAGGAAGTAAACATAACTCCGTGTCTTATATTTACCTTATAAGCTAGTATGAACATTTCCTCAGATCACATATGGCAAGGCATTCACAACTCATTACGCATAAAGCAAAATTGCTCATAAGCGACTATAAAATAAGCACTTTAGTACGAACCGGGACATTTAAGACGCTATTTAAATGCAAAACTGATGAAAATCGATACTTGATATCTTTCCCCGCGATTACGTAGTGCTTGATAAATAAATAAGTAAATGTAATTACAATTCTGTTTCTTACAATGTTTACACTAACTACAGTAACGATGTATTGAGTAATGCACTGGCAGGGAGTTTTGTTGATAATTTTATTATGCATCGTAATACTATTTATTGCAAATTCCTTCATTTTCGATAATGCCATGGATCTACGAGCAAACGGAGACTTTACAATGTTTATCAACGCCGGTATGGAAGCGCCTTCCAGAATCGTTGTCACTGTGAAAATGTCGTCCGAGGTAGCCATACTATTTCAATGACATCTTGGGAATTAGTTCTATCCAAATTTTGTTTGGCCCGTCATGTTAAGAAATCGAAATAATTTTGGGTGTTTCGTAGGTCTCTTCTTAGTGTGTCAATGACATACGCTATAACATATTGGCCCAATACTTAGCCATATTAACAGCGCTGCCGGTAGCTATCATCAGATCCTCCTGCGTTTAGGTGTTTGGGCATCCAGTGCACGAAACATGCACGATGTGTGCATGTTTGGACAAAACCGCCGGCACAGTTAGCGTCGGGGCCACCCGAAAGTCCCCATCCTATCATGTTATCCTTACTGCGACCGGTGCCTTTTAAGCTTCTATATATATTAAATTTTAGCCTATCCCGAAGCCTATTTAAAGACTTCCAAACCGTAATTGGCCATGTGGTGTCCGGCAGAGTAGACTAGCAAAAACCCCTTACATTCATGGGTGTCGTACAAGGCGACTAATGTTTTCGAGGCAAAAGATCAAGAGTCTCCGTGATCTGGAAAATGGGCAGCAGCATTTTCCATTATTATATTTAAACACTGCGATCTAAAACCCGCTTGTCAAGCGTGGAGATTATGGCAATAACCTCCCCTTTCGTGGGAGAGGCCCTAAGTCCTGCATTGGACTGTTGCGGGCTGTGATGATGAAACCGTAATTCATGTCCAGGGGGAAGGCTCTCGGAGGGTGGGACAAACCTGATTCTAGCAACTTTTATTCTTTAAGTTTTCCTGCCTGTCTTGAAATAAATGAATAAACCCAAAAGTCGTGCTCTCAAGTCTCATAGTAATTCTTAAACTGTGATTCACCGCAACATAAAGCTTTAACTGCGCAGTAAACATAATAATCTCAGAGCAAAAAATGTTATCGTCAAGGCAACATACGTAAGTGTCTATTTTAAAGATATATTAAATTAACATTTTTTTTAAATTTAGGGACGTATTTTACACGAATATTTTGTACCTCTTGCGATCTTAAATAATGTTGTGTTTAAATATATACAACATTATTTAAGATCGCATTATTTAAGTGAAAAGTAGTTAAAGTTTTACAACATCATCCAATATCATACTTAATTGAAATTATTTATTAACGTTACTTTGCAAACCATTTGCACGTTGTACTGTCTCAGTCAAAGCAACTTTATTCAAATCGTACTGTCAGTTATTGTACACGTGCAGCCTATGGAGTCGATACACTGATACATATAGCGAACTGCGCGTCCAGTACAATAAAGCGTTTAGAGTGCTGATGGGGCTGCCGCTTTCTGTTCTTTGTCGGTTCTGCAGCGCTTCCCAGTGTTTGCAAACAGACGAATTGTACGCCATCATTATAAAACGGAGCGCCCCGCTGCTGAATCGCCTCAAAAATAGGTGGGCTCTTTTGATGGAGAGGTGGATGAGACTATTGAGACTGCATCAGCTCATCACCGTTCGTCAAATAAAATGTTGTATGAATTTATTTCAAATCATGTCATTTTTAATTTCATTTTTTTATTTTACTTCTTCTTGTTGCAATGTTAGGTATATTTTATTATTATGTTCAATAATTATTAGGATAGCAAATAATCACTTCCTTGCAGTTAAAAATTATAATTTTAAATTATTATGAATAAAATTCTTGATTACACTTCACAGTTAACTGTAAAAAACTACAATCAAGTTATATTCTTTGACGAAATTCACAGCATTTGTTCGAAGCTCTGCCCATGCGATCAAGTCTCAAACACATTATGTAAATTGTACGACGTACAGTAGCAGTTTTATGAAGCTTATGGGCTAATAATTTGAGGTATTTATTTACTCCAACGCCCGTATTGTAACCATAATAAGCTTAGTAATCCCGTATGAAAATGCTGTTATTAAATTGGCTCCTTCCTGTGTTAAGTCTTGATAATAAATTGTACAATAATTTGTCCCTTTCGATAATTTTCCTTCAATGTATTTAATCTGACTTAATGAGACTTTTCTGGTTTATGAACGTATTCTCCTTTATATTGTATCCTTATATCTAACACTAGTGGACGCGGCGCGACTTCGTTCGCGTGGCGTTCTATCCCTACACTACGCTGCCCTTACCAATACCCTACACATACCCTACATCTACTTTACCCCTACCTTTTTTTTCTTGCTTATGTTTATTCTTCTTGAATCACTCTATCTATCGCTGAAAACCACATTAAAATTGATTGCGTAGTTTAAAAGACCAAAGCGTACGACAGACGGCGGTAAATGACTATGTTTTGTACTATGTATGTATAGATTTGAATTTCGCGTCTCAAGCCTCCAGTACATTTCATAGATACTTAGTAGACAGGTGTTCCCGTCAAAATCTTTCCAAAAGTACGTACACCAAATAATTAATATAATTTAATTCGCTTTTTATTACTTTCGTCTTTATTACGGTGCAATAAAAAGTAACGAACAAGCAGATAAATAAAAGCAGTCGTCGCCCGCGATATCACGTCTGCGACATTTTTCCGTATCGCATTACTCTACATACATTGCTTGGCGTCTGACTCCGTTCGCTCCTTTAGGGCTACCACTTCATGATTATACCTAATGTTAGGTGCTTTTATGATGTTGTACATCTCAGTTTGATTTCATTTATTTCCCAAAAATAAATACAATTTCATAGTTATTATATTCAATATGTCAATAATCTGTTTTCATTTAGGGGCCATCAGGCTGTCTGTCTATTTGTTACGTTTAGACGGAATAATCTTACAAGTAAACTAAGCAAGCGAAGTTGTAGTATTTAAGCCTCATGGAAAAGAATCTTTGAAATAATTAAATATCAGTTTCAAGGATATCATTCACATTTTTGGGCCAAATACCTAAAAGTGGCTGCCAGAGAAAAAATATTTTTCTATAGTCTACAATTCCTCCCAATCCTCCATTACTGGGTAAGAGACGCCCCCCAAGAAGAAAGCATAGGCCTTAGTTTATTGTTACCAACATTTTCAAGAACCAACCCTAACGCCACCGGAGATACTTTTTCTTAACGAAACAAAAAAATACGCGTCCATTTTATTGGTACGCGTTCGTAGTACATTTCGTTTCCTGGTAGCGTGTCTTTATAACTGGATATCTCCTTACTACAGTTTGTATTACACAGTCTGCAGTGACACGTAAGCAGATGAAAGCAGATTGTAGGTTTTTGATGTGACGTTATTTCATGTTGTGCAGTGCATACATATTTGACCTGAGTAGGTCAGTGGCCACAATGCGGGTCTGACGCAGAGGAGCTTGGGTTCGATTCCCGGGCAGAAATTAAAGTAATGAATTTTAATTTCTGCTCACCTACAGCACAAGCTTTGCGTAGTTGGAAGCTAAATGGCACTGTGTGAAAGTCCTACTGTTTGTATGAAGTGTATGTGTATGTTGCAGCAAAGTTATTGGGGTCAACACTGTGCTGTTTGTTTTTTGGATAAAACCCATCACACTTTGCATCGTTGAAACTACTATTTAGTAAATATCTACAGAGGCGTTTAAAGAGATACTAAATCAGACTATGGAATCCTACGATTGAATCCCGACATTTTTAACCCCCGACGAAAAAGAGGGGTGTTATAAGTTTGACATGTGGACCCATTTGGATGCGGTTTTCTTTGTTTAAAAGCCAGTTTAATTGAGACGGTTCTTATAGCTTTGGTCTCATTAAAATTTTATCAGTAGTTTATAAAATATTTGAGTACCTATATGTAAACTTGGACGGGGTTATCCAATTTTTTCCGTCGGTTGGGTTATTGAGCTCTACATTGCTCTATTACGCTCGCAGCATGATTATTTTTACACGAGGAGAGCGAGAACTGTACCTAGTAGAGCTTTTAAAGGTTGCTGAATCATGATCTACAATGAACTTACGAAGAGTATCAAAATAAGAAAACTACAATATCTAGGGCACATATTGCGAAACGACATATACAACCTCTTGCAGCAATCCAGGGTAAAATACAAGGTCGCAGAACACCTGGCCGAAGACGGACATCCTTGCTGATAAATCTCAGAGACTGGTTTGGGATGAGTACGATAGCCGTAATGATCGTCGACCTCCGTTAAGAGACGGCACCATATGAAGAACTTTATTGAGTCAAACGGTTCTAAGCTAAGAATATATAACAAACATTTGCCCAATTAGTTGGATAATAGGACCTAGATAAAAAGCCATAGGATTAAAAAATCTAAGTTCCACCTAATTTTGTAAGAACGAATCTGTCTAATATTTGTTAAATAATTCTGTCAAACACAGTCGCAAATTTGGGTCATGCACACGAGACGATATAAAATCTGTCAATTTATATTAGTAACTCTTGAGTAAGTACTTAATGCTGTTGGCGATAGTCATTAAATTCCGTATAGGTAGAACATGCCCACTTGGGAAATGATATATTCATCGATATTACTGTAAACCTAAATACATAACTCATATTGTGTGTTTGTTGTGAAATTTACGTTTAACGATAGTGGCTGAGTTGAGAAATACTTTTATATGACGTTAATACATAAATATCCGCAAACCGATCACAAGTTAATCTGGTTATTTTAGATTACATACTGTAATTTTAGTGCCTGCATTTGAAAGGTATTGCGAATAGGCTGAATGAGATTTTGAAACTCGCAGAATACTCATAAGTAAATATCTTCACGGCATTATATTCTTAAACAGGAGAAGAAAATTTCAAAAAAAGCATTTTGTTTGTTTTAAAATTTGCGGTACTCCGTTTTTTCGATTGCTTGAGCCACAGCTCTCAATCCTTAATTTTGTTAATAATTAATAAATTAATTTTGTTAATCTTATTTTTGTTAATAAATCATGTTTACTAACTCCATTAGTCCTATATAGTAGGTACAGTACAGACCGCTGCATACCGAATGGATCCCTCTAGTTCATATTAAATTTATGGTCAGGGGTTCAATAACTCTGCAATTGACTGTACTGTTGGCTGATATCTTACGTCATCGTCATTACCGTCCTGTGTGAACCCCTGGTTTTGCCATTATCTCACTTGATACGCGAATTGCAGATGGCAGTGTTGAAAACACACTACATAAAACGCTGTTGGCGATCTAAGACATTACTCGCCTACGCTACACCCTCGACTAAATGCAGTTGCTGCTCCACTAGTAAAACCAACGACACGTTTCGCTGCATCTCGCTCCAGCCATCGAGTATCGATAACGCTTATTATGTCCTCGGGCACAACACTAGTCGATGTTTGGAGGCGGGGTTGACAAGCGATGGCTGGCATTAAATAAGCTACATGGCTATTTACTCCCGATATGTAGGCCGCTACTTCGGTGTTCCACAGATTATTCGATACCATGTATAAAAGCGAAATCTTATTAGTGGGCAACGGTACATTGTGCAGATGCTTGTCAGGCGTGGGGAGGTGTTTGTTTGCATTAATAAGCTGACGTAGGTAGATATCTGCGTAAAGATGTTGACCAATGGCTTCCTTTGTTGTTATACTGTCTGTTCTTTCTTATCGAGTCCTACACTGTTGGGTACAGGCTTTCTTCCCACAAATCTTAATGACTCTACTCCGTGACCCTGTTAACAGGGGAACCTAACCAGACTGAATTTGCAGGTTTCATCACGATGTTTTCCCTCACCGGAAGAACATCGGTTAGTGTTCAACTAATGTACATAACTCAGAAAAGAGTCATTGGCACATGGCGGCACTGGGGTTCGAACCCTGTAACTCGGGGTGCGAGACGGACCCCTTAACCATTAGTCTCCTCGAATATGTGCTTCTGAAGCTGACGAGTAAATGCTAATTCTAACATATTTTCTTGATGTAAACAGAGCAATTCTTCAGAAGAAAGAGCATTCTTGTGTTGTTTTGTCTTCAGTTCTAG
This sequence comes from Blastobasis adustella, assembly GCA_907269095.1. Lineage (NCBI taxonomy): Eukaryota > Metazoa > Arthropoda > Insecta > Lepidoptera > Blastobasidae > Blastobasis > Blastobasis adustella. The sequence continues at coordinate 13,133,179 of OU026130.1, forward strand.
AACATTTAGAAGTACTGACTCTAACTGCTACAATAAACCGAAAATAACCAGGATCAAAACTGTTGGTCATTATATCGACCACAAATCATTAGTACCGATATAAATAGCTACGTACAATCATATATCCACTAACTATCCGTACCAAACAAACAAGCCGGTAACATTATTACGGGCCGGAAAGCGTAGGTGCGATCTTACTAATGAAGTAATGACATAATTAATGCCTTTCATCAAAATATATCATTAAGGACCGAGACGCATGAAATTACTTGGTCACGATCCAGCTATAAATTTGATTATTGTGACATTACATTCTAGTAAGCGAATAGGTGTTGGCTGTTGACATTTTAATTTATTTGGTTTTAATTCGGCGCATTTGAATATGGAAGCAATATATCATCTTCCAATTATGAGTGGAAGTATTTGTCATTTATTGACCGCCGATGTAGAAAGAAGGGTGTTGATGTTTATAGCTTTAAATGGATTCGACGAGTCACATATGTATTTATTGAAGGTTATTTCCATTGAGATGGTACTTTATCTTGTTTCATCGATTTGGGAGATCTCCGAAGTAGACAAAAATTTAAATCACAAATTTTTGGCTACTTAAATCTGGTAACTATCACGCCGGTGCCGGTGTGAGGATCCCTGAAGTAGATTTTCTAAACTGTATGAGTATGTCTAGAAATTAACTAATAAAATAAATAAATATGATTGAATCACATACTAAAATATTGAAATAGCTTATTGCAACAAAAACGATTCGTATAATTGGTTTGTCATGTAGCTATTGGAAAATATTGAATTCCATTTCATTAATGTCTAAATCTTACTTTATTATTACATATATTCTATATCTATGGTCTCTTCAGTTTTAGTAGTACCAGACCAGTCCAATACGGTATTGTACTCGTGAACACAACATTGTAGCAAGAACTAGATGCTAGACATCCTATATCTAGACACTAACCCTATCTGTTCTTATCTCTTAACTCCCAGTATCACTTTCACAATTGGAAACAATGTAGGTACTTGACTACATGGGGTGTTAAAATCGAGGGGACACCGCTGATTTACACCAAGCAGTTACGTAAAACATGGTTACAGCAAGTGTCAATTACCAAGGGACATGTACTGATTTGTTTCCCAGTTCCTCGTTTGTGCAAAGTATTGTTTTGCTGGTTCTTGCTCCAATTTGTCGGTCGGTGCTGGTGTTTTGTAATAATGAATTGCTACAATGAGATAATTTATTTGGTTACGACCGACAAATTGGTTCGATAACTGTGGCTGCATGTTCGTTTTGTAGGGAAACATGTGTTCGATCAGATACTCATTACTGTGTCAATGTCAGTAGGCATTATCATGCGGAGCTTACATATTGTGAATTGGCAAGCCTGGACAGGCTTTTCCTATGCGTCATTAAGTCATGTCTAAGGCAACAGATACCTTCCCAATGCACTTCCTCTCGGCAGCTAAACAAGTCACGTCCCAGCTAGTCCCTTGACTATGACGTTCTATGCTACGTATTGAAAAAAAATGGTTGGCGCCATGGTATGGTTGGTTAATATAATAGAGAGAGGGTTTCTAAAGAGCAAGTAGGAAAGACTTAAAAAAGTCGAAATTTTAAATTTAATTATTGGAATGGCCGTGTGTTGTCCGGCAGAGTTGAATAACACCAATCCCTTACACTCGTGGGTTGCGTACAAGGCGACTAATGATTTCGAGGCAAAAGATCTAGATTCTCCGTAAATTCTGGAAAATGGCTTTTTCCATTGTTATATTTATAACACAGCGATCTCCAACCCGCCTGCCAAGCGTGGGGATTATAGCAATAGCTTTCCTGTTCGTGAGAGAGGCCCTAAATCCTGCAGTGGACTGTTGTAGGCGGTGATGATTGGAATAATATAATAAGGCTACTGTTATTTTATTTAGTTTATTAGTACATAACTTTCGCCTTGACAAATTACGCTGCCAACATATTGCAACATCATTGGTCAACTTATGATTGCAAGTCATTGTCGTTAAGGAATTCAATAACCGCCAAAGGAATATAATTAACAGCACTGCCCTATGGCGTGTCACGACTCGGTTCATGTAACAGCTGTTAGTCGAATTTTTCTGCAGTTAATACCTATAATTTTCGTCGTTTATAGTTTAAAACGACAGCTTTTAAAAGCGAAATTTCAGCAGCTAAGTGAATCTTTTTAACGCAAAGTGAATGATTGCTAGTTATAAAAAATGCAAAAATGGGATATTCCAGTTTAGTTTCCCAACAACGAAGCTGATGTTCTTCTGCTGTATTTAGTGAAAATGTACACCTTGAGGCGCAGTAAATTACTATTTGGATGTAAGTACCTACTGCAAATTTTCTGCCCTTTATATTCATGTTAGTGCGTTTTTTAACACTTTGACGAAAAAAAAGGGGCTTTGTGTGTCTGTCTGTGGCATCGTAGATCCCGAACGGATGTTTTCTCTAACTGAAAGTCAGTTAATCGAGACAGTTTTTAGGTCAGTTGTCAGTTAATCGGTTTTGTAGTTTAGATAATATTTGAGTTTAAGCTAACTTTTCTGTTGGTTAGGTTATTATAATTATAACAGAGGGGAGCATACGAGCAACCACCGTTCTGGAACAACCATACCACTGCAGGAAGCTCATTTATAATGTGGTCGTACGAGACTGGAAGTTTCGTAAAAATCGTACTAATTCAATCTCATTTAAGTACTTTTATTGTTGCTTTTAATCGCGCTTATTTATTCCCATTCATTTTAATAAGTATTTATTCAAAATATAAAAGTAGTTTATCAGTTTTCTGGCACCCTTTGCTTACTGTGTGTTGTGTGAATTGTTCATAATTTTTATTTATTTTTAATTTTACTTCATTCGTTATAAGTACTTTTGATCATTGTGCCTCAGACAGTAGATTAGATAGAGTTCATTAACACGCTCCCGTGTTCGCGGGGGCAATTTCAACACCGGCAGCGGTGTCCTTAATAGGTCCAGATTATTCAATTATGCTACTCGCAGTTGGTAGGGGGAGGCCGTTTCGCTAGCTGGCGAGATGGCTGGACGTCACTATTCCTTACTATGGATAATCTTTTATTTCTAGTACTAGTACTCATATTTAGTTATTATTAACTTAAAATTGGGTTAGTAAATTCATTACAATGTCAATGTATTCATATAAAATGTCGTAAGTATTATATATTAATAAGTCGTTCTATGGTTTGAATGAATGAATTGTTAAACATGATACAACATTGTAATTTACAAATGCATGATTGTTTTACACAAGCGTCCGTTTGTTTTTTGTAGGAAGGTTGTTTGTAGGTGGGTAGGTTTTTAACTTTTTAGGGTTGCTGACAGGAAAGGTCACAGAAGCTAACTTTCAAGAAACTATTAAACGTTAAATACACGAAGCGCTATATATAATTTGTCCTATATCGTACGTGGGCGACATGGAAGCATAACAGAAATATCTAGAAGTCAGAACACAGTAAAAAAAAGTAATATTTTTAACCTAGCAGCTGCTAATAGACACCATTCTTTTATCGTTTTCTTTAATATAAAATATTAATATTCGTTTAAAATATAACACGTTCAGAATGTGACAATAAATACTTGTATTGATCGTAGTTACCCACTAATCCCTTACTTATAAGGTGCGTTAACCACAGCATAATTTACTAGTTGGCCCCTTGGCTTTATGCATATTTTTACATTAATAACTTGTTTGCCTATTAGGCTAGCGAGGTGCGAATAAACTTGCTTCAATATCGCTCCTTAAACAACTGATAATTTCTTCCTGCAAAATTATTATACTACCTACAGGCTGTTAGGCTATTTGAGTAGAGTAGAACCACACCATTAGCACGATAGACTCTAACGTCAATTCGTTCCTTACAGCTGTTCGCCTTGTTTTTGATCCAGTAATTCAGTAATTCAGTTTTATTGCATAATCAAGTACATTGATGGTAGCAGTACAAGATACCCCGTAAGGGCACAGCAATATAGAGAGGAGCTATATAAACATATATATTAAGTATTTGGCATTGCACTTATTATTTATTTATATACATAATCATATTATATTATATCTTTTTATGTACTAATTATACATAGTTAAGCATAATTCTAATTTTTTTGGCCTATAGAGATGCTAATATATTATATAGGTATACATATACAGGTACTGATATAATTTTTTGTACAATTAAGCACAGCATATAGCATTCGAATTCGACCACAGATAATTAGAAGCAAGAGTCAAGAGAACACCTTTTCTGTTAAGCGTGTAACTATCGCAGATAAAAAAAATAGGAGGCAGTGTTTTTTACCAGTGTTTAGAGACCAGTAATATCCTCACGATTGAGGAAACTCTCAAAAGTCTTAGTATAATAATATGTTAATTACAAAATTTGTCGTTATATATTTATGGTGAGCCCAGCGTCGTCATCATCATCATTATCCTTCTTCAGTGTAGCCTTTTTGACCTAGATCAATTAGTTTTTCGCAAATATTACAAACTGTGCATATTTCTTTTTTTAAATCCTAACACCATGTAGTTATTGTATTCGATAAAGGCTTCAACTATATGCGTGACACGAATAGTTCAATATTTTATTCAGCTTTGGTTCTGTATCGGAGTATTTTTAATAATTTATTGAAATTTAACATCATGGTCTAGATTAATTTTATTAAAAAGTATTTAAAAGATTTTCTCAAAACTTAAAGAGAGCACTTACACCAGAAGTCATTGTTTCTAAACCATGCATGATATCTTACCTGAAAATAAAAAAAATTATTAAATTAAAATCACATAACACGATATACGATTAACATTAACAAGGATTCAGAGTATTTAAAATTAGATTAAAGTACACATTTGCATTATCTATAAATGGCCATATGGAAATAAATTAGGTGCATATTTTATCTGCGATGGTGAGATATTATATCCTGTAATCATACGCACATATGACGCAGGTTTTACAATAGGTACACCACGTGCTCTTGCTTTTGATGGACAGTATCTGCCTTTTTGCTACCATACTGAGATAGAAAGACATCATGGTATCCAGTAATCATATACATAGATAACGCAGGAACAGATTTTAAGTAGGTACGTCACATGCTTTGGCTATGATAGATTTGGATACTACGGTGTACTGGCATATCTTAGGTAGAAGATATATATATAAACTGAGTGCCCGGAGAGTCAGCGGTCTTGGGACAATATTGGGGCGAAGAGGGTGCTGGAGCAGCTGGAGGGTGTGGCTATGGGTGTAGACCTCGCAAGGCTTAAGGCAGTATCACAGCCAGAGTCAGGTGCGTGGTTGCACGCTTTGCCATCGCCACATCTAGGCACACTTTTAGATAGTGAGTCATTGCGGGTGGCTGTGGCTCTTCGTTTGAGCTGCGATGTATGCGAACCTCATCAATGCATCTGCGGATCCAAAGTTGAAGCCAATGGTCACCACGCTTTGAGTTGCTGTCGATGCTTGGGAAGATTTCCACGTCACCACGCCCTCAATGATATTGTCCGGAGAGCACTGGTTTCTTCCAACATTCCTTGCGCCTTGGAGCCTCCCGGACTGAGCAGGTCCGACGGCAAAAGACCTGATGGTGTGACTCTGGTGCCGTGGCATAAGGGCAAATGCCTTTTGTGGGACGCCACATGTGTCAGCACCTTTGCGGCTTCGCATCTCGGTCGCACCGTTAGAGCGGCTGGGGCAGCGGCGGAGTCTGCGGCCCTTAGAAAAAGGGACAAATACTCCGCGCTGCAAAACAATTATTTATTTGTCGCTCTCGCAGCGGAAACGACCGGGTGTTGGTGTGAGGAAGCGAGGGTGTTTCTCAAAGATGTTGGCCGTCGTATGAGGGAGAGGGGTGGTGACCCCCGCTCTGGGTCATTCCTGTTGCAGAGGCTGTCCATCGCCATTCAGCGTGGCAACGCTGCTAGTGTTATGGGCACCTTTGCACCGGGAGTGGCAAAGAGTGGGTTAAACATCTAGTTTAAGTTTTATGACGAAGTTGTACGGATATCTAGTTTTAAGTTAAATAGGAAAAATAGAAATAAAAGTAATTAAAGATAGATATATATTAGATATGCTTGAATTTGTCGAGCCCGCTCTAGGTCACTGCTTTATTTGAGGACTATGCTCTCACTGTGCTTTAGTGAATCTTAGATATCTTTAAAATCAAATTCATCCTGACTGCGATAGCCATACACTCCCCTCCGAATCTACGAACTCTGCTCTGCCCTGTATGCTCTAGTATCTCGGGCTGGATACCGTACATATATTTAGGGGACGACGTGAAGCCTAAGTTTTGCAATTCTCACGTTTAACACGGTATCCCGCTGATGGAACATGATACTTTCACCATCCGCTGGACTTGGTTGCTCATAAAGTACACAGGATATGAGAAGATATGAGGCCTATGTCTTCCTTATATTTGTTAAATACACTTTTGCCGAAGCATTTCTGGTTAGTATAGTATCTGAACGGAACGGAATCTTAATCAAACTCATAAAATCGCCTATCACAATAAATATAAGAGCAAGCATCAGAACGAGTTCTGTTTCATGTTAGACTTTAATCACTGGTTCAAAAATAGGTTCTCTGATGCATTCCTGTCTGATATGCACCAATCATACAAACGTGGACGTACTTGTTAAGATAAATAACAACGTTTAAGAAATGAATGGAACGGATATAAATAATGTCTAGATATGGATTCGAGACCACCCATGTTTTGAAAGTCATGAATGACGAAGATTTGGTTCGTATGTGCCGTAAAGCATTCATCTTGTTATACCTACATTATCAATACCAATATTATACAGAGGTGCATAAATTGTTTTAGGGAGTAAATCTGGAACTACAGAATCGAATCTCAAATAATTTAAAGCAAGCTCAATACGAATATGCTAAGGAAAATATAATCTGTCCGAAAAGTTCTTGTAAATCAATTAAGCTACATTATACATTTACCATCTTATTATAAAAAGTGATGATATGTTGATCATGCGTTGAGCGGTTGTGCAAGGCGTGTACAGTGCCACAAACGTATCTGACCCGGTGGCCAGTGTGGCCAGTGTGGTGTCCTTAGTATGAGAGATCAGAGAAGGAAATAAAGGCTATCTCTGTCGCGGGCATACTTTTGTTAGCCGTGCTGGTGACCAAAACTGGAACTAAGTCTCGCCAATTGAAATATAATTTGATAGCGTTACTAAATTCTGTCCTTGGGCCAGATGGGCCAGTACATACGCCGTGTAACTACACAAGCGTTAAAAGCTTGATCAACGACTGTTTTAGTAGTAAGACAGCTACTATTTAATCATAAGTCCAGCTTGCTAAAACCGGATAAAACGTGCTGCTTGTTTATATATAAAATCAATGATATATTAACAATTAGAAATGAAACTAAACACTAATACCAATATATTAAAAAGTATGATATTTTTAGTAGCAAGATCCTTTCATTTTTAAATTTACACGTGAACCACATTCGTATCCACTATTTTAATTAGATAAACACAATCCTTTTGCCATATTGGATTAGCTTCGGCCTCAGTATACTAAATCAAGCCGCCAACGATATAAATTTGCGAAAGCCCTCCATTCAAGTCGCGTTTAAGATATTATAAACAACAAACACAGCAGCATATCCAGGTGGAAACTTCTCAATAACGACCCATGAATATGGATCCGTTCCAATTTCAGCAATAAACAAGTCAATTTGATTGTAATTTGTTTGCAATACGTATTGCAATCTCTGTGCAGAACACATTGACAATAACTGCCGAGCTGTTAATAATATCTACATAGATGGTTTAGTAGAATCGTTTGCAAATAAATCTTTTGAAACGATGATTGAGGTACATAAGGCTTAATGACATGGACTGATGTAATTCGTAGATATTCTAGATTCGAAGACGTAATTGTGGATTGATCTAACTTCTCACAAGGTTTTTTTAAATGAGAGCAGATTATCATACTTATTGTCCTAATCATCATTACAGCACATAACAATCTTATAACTGCAGGACTTAAGGCCTCTCCCACGAAAGGGGAGGTTATTGCCATAATCTCCACGCTTGGCAGGAGGGTTAGATATTGTAGTGTTATAAATAAAACAATGGAAAACGCTGCTGCCCATTTTCCAGCCTACGCAGACTCTAGATTATCTGCATTGAAATTGTTAGCCGCCAGCTGCAGAGTGAGCTGAGAGCTGAAACGTAAAAAATATATCCTGCAATGAATGTGGAACGTGTTGGGTAATAGAATGCAACAAAGTTCCGTTCTGGGCCCATTTCTCACATGATTCATATGTCTTTAAAATGTAGGCATTAAGTGAGTCATTTGAACATTTTTACCATGCACGGCCGGTCATTAGACCTAAAACGGTGAGGTCATTTCAATTTATTTAGGTTTCGAAGCTTTGTTGCGAAATGATATGAAATTAAGCCTCAAAATTAGCTGCGTGTTTCGAAGATTGTTTGGCAATTATTCTTCACTATCACTACGTATTTTAAAACGTCCCATGCTGCGTCTGTCTATCTGTCTGCCTATCTGTCTGTCTCGAATTTTCATGCACTTTTCAACAATATATAGAGTGATTGAATTTTGAATTGTATAGTTTTAACTAAATATCATTGCTGTAAAACTATATATAAATAAATAAATGAATTCCGGAGAAAGGTTTATAGGATAATGCCAATTAAACTAAAAGTTTTGAATAAACTACATTATATTACGCCATATGGAAATCTGTAGATCAGAAAATGGGCAGCAGTGTTTTGTTTTGTGTTTTCGACGCGGTTTTCAGCCCGCTTGCGAAACATAGAGGTTAGACAAATGCGTTCCCTACATACATATATAAAGCTCACGCCTCTGTCCCACAGGTGGGATAGGCAGCCACTTTGCTCTGTCCTGACACAACTCCCTAGCCTCGCGTACATCTACAATTCTTTTCACACATATTCTTTTATTCTTGCCACTTCGGACGCCAGCTATTTAAATGCGCCCCTACAGTGTACATACCACATTGATCGGGTCTCCGTCTCGGTCTGTCGCGCGCGCCTCTTAGGTCATCAGCCCACTAGGAGAGGCCTGCCCACATAGACCGCAGAGACCTCGTATCACTCATCCTTCATAGGCGAAACATACGAAAATGGATCAACTACCGCCTACGCATTCAAACAAGAACGGACATGAATGAAAGCGAGAATGAACCGCCCCATATTTGAAAGGCTGCCCACTGATGACTACTCATTCAATTGTTTCGTCTTACGAGGTGATAACTCGAGGACATTATCGGTTTTATACAAGTATGAATTTAACAGTGGTGTTAGGTATGTCTTTTATAATTATCATATATGTCTTTGTATAGTACACTCACATAAACCAACCTTGCCGCGCCGCGCTGCGCAACTCAGCGAAGTGCGTGTGGAGCATAAATCTATATATTATGGTTTATAAAAGTTAGATCCATGGAAACAGCCTATTCACCTTAAAAGAGTCTACATTATAATTTTCGGTGAACATACTGGTAAGCAAAAAACGATATTCTCTTTCCTGGAGCTAACTACATGACATTATCATCACAGCCCGTAACAGTCCACTGCAGGACTTAGGGCCTCTCCCACGAAAGGGGAGGTTATTGCCATAATCTCCACGCTTGGCAGGCGGGTTGGAGATAGTAGTGTTTAAATATAGTAATGGAAAATGCTGCTGCCTATTTTCCAGACTACGGAGACTCTTGATCTTTTGGCTCGAAAACATTAGTCGCTTTGTACGACACCCATGAGTGTAAGGGGTTGGTGCTATTCTACTCTGCCGGACACCACACGGTCAACTACATGACATAATGAACTGTTATTTACCATTCTACTACTAGTAGTACCTATATTTTTTTCCTTTAATATGTACATTTATGTATAAACACATAGGTTCGACATATATGATTACATGATGAAGTATTACTACACGAAAACCTATTTCTTCTAAAAAATAAGTAGCGCCTGTTGTGTCATCTGTAACTTTGTATTTTTCCTCAAACTTTCATGTGTACAATAAACTGAACAATAAAATAAATAAATATAAAAACCGCTACCCGCTCCGCTCTTGACCATACCACAGCCTCAGACGCGCGTGAGCGGCCAGACACAAATACAAATTAGCATATCCGCTCATGACACTGCTGTGGGTGCAAGGTTACTCCATGACTGATACACAAATGCGTAATATCTATGCGCATGCACATTTGTTTTTCGAATTCGCTGGCGTTTTGTTTTAAGAGTCTTTTATTTATTCTAAGAAGTAAATAGTAAAACTTTTGTGTCAAACCTGTGCTTGTTCCTTAAACAAGTCCGAAGACGAGATTGGAATCCGGCGAATAAGGAACAATTCACAATTTTCCAGCCAACTGTTGAACATCAGTGTAGTTGCTTAAATAAGTACAGAGAATATATGTTAATAAAGATTACTTATGTCCTTAGATATGGGGGTTTTTAAATGTATATGACTCTAATTATTATCTACACTAAAGAAATTAAGAAAATTATTCGCAAAGTAAATTAGATTATTTCTTGAGACCCGGAGAAATTCTATTCAACAAATATAAATTAAGACAGGAGGACAGTGCCGGATTTAAAATATATCTCTCACATATATAAACTAAACTAAATAAGGAGTACAAAGGCGGATTTAGAAATACCCGTTTTACTACTTATACTTACGAGTTATCCGAGTCCATTTAGAAATCTTAAACTTTAATCGCTGCTGTCCTACGCAGGTAAACCTCGCAATTTCTCAGTCATGTGTAATTGGGTGAGCATGATTCACCAGACGGGGTCGGCCAAGGCGCCAGTGCGCCCGCGCACATGACTAGCAGGTGACACGAGTCTTCAGTGATTTCAACTTAATTAACCCGCGCAATCGTAAAAGTGATGGCCACCGCAAAAATAATGGAGTATCGATGTTTCATGTTGTGGAACCGATATTCGATATGTTAAAAATTTATGACCGAATCATGTGGTTGGTTGTAGGTTTGCGATAGAGTTGGCTGCTTTTGGTGTAAGCCGCACTTCATCACTATCGTCATCGATATCATTAGACAATTAGTGTTGGAGTAGGTATTGTAAACTTTATATGTTTAACAGCGCTTTTTCAAAAAGAGAGAGATGTAAAATTGTATGATAATTTTAAAGCCAACTTTTTTACATTGATTTATATCTACTATTATTATGTACTACTAAAATAGTCCAGAACCACCTCCATATTAGCAGAGGGAATTACCATAAACTCCGCGCTTGACAGGCGAATATCATCATAATTATCGAAACTATCGATCAATCGATGTTTTTGGGCATCCTTACCAATGCAACAGCAAGAAAAATTATTCGTTTACGCTCTTGCGTCAATTCCATAAGGCCCGAAGTCCTAAGGGTATAAATTCGAGGTGCTGGCTTTCTGGCTTGTACTTATCTTACTTATATGGCAGCAGCTATGAATCAGCACCCGGAATTATAGGTTATTATATTGATAATTGTCTGCGTCTGGTTACGATTGCGAAGAATTTACTTGCAATTTCAGTTTGGGTGGTATTGTTGAGTATGTCGTTTCAATATGACTGGAATTTTTCTAAGATATTCAAGAGACATTCTGAGAGTTTTTAAGTGGTACGTAGTAATTTTAGATTTAAAAATGTATGACTTTGAAGAACAATTTTGGGCACAATTCCTTCAACAAGGGACTTGGGGCACATTTTTCATTTCTAAATATTATTTTATAATTTAGATTTTTTCCCCTAAATTACTATTAGCATTGTTTAATTTATTTCTGTCATGTACCTACATATTTCTTTTAATTAAAAGTTATGTAAACTTTGAGGAACACCAGAAATTACTTCTGCGAGCTCAATACAAATATTAACCTACCGTATCGTTTTTTGCAACTCAAACATAACTGACAAACACAAATCGCTTCAACCAGACAAAATTTCCACATAAAAAGCCTTAAGAAAAAATCGCAGTTTATTGCGAAAGCTGTAGGCAGTAGGATATTTGAACGTGCTAAGTTTGCTATAAGGAGTGACCAGAACCAGTTTGTACCGGATTAATCGCGAAATTTAATTATAATGATGGCCGGATACTCGGCGCCAAGTCAACCATTACCTGCCTATGTCATCCTTTGCACTATAAGCGGCTATAGACGCTATTACACTGTCTACCCATTGGCTAAATAAGGTTTGCGAGAACGAGTGACATGCAAATAAGCTTTGATATATGTTACCACCTCCGACTAAAGTTTTGGGTGAACATAGTCATTTGTGGATTTAGAACTATTGGAGTTACAGCCGTAGTATGGTGAAAGATGCACTCGTACTATAGTGAAAGATGCATACATATGGAATATGGGTGTGTGAGATGATGGGACGTCTTTTATTGTTTCGTAATGGAAACAATAAAATAGCGTACGTTAATATTATCTGCACTCACTGTAATAAATACATTGCGTGGTAATGCACTAATGAGGGATCGGTTTTCTATTGTGAAAGTTCGGATAGACTGGCGAAGAGTAGAAAGGACAATGCCTTTTTAGTTAGTATAGTGAATATTAGTGATACCTTGTGCAATAGTGCTTACTACAAGGGACACAAAAACAATGTGTGGAAGACACAGACAGACAGACTACAATACTTAATAGAGACAATAAGAAAAGTGTTAATGGACACATTCATAGTGTATTCTAATGTAGGAAATTATGTTACATTTAAATTATTTATTAGTCTTTAGGCTAGATTGTAATTTCAATGGTCTGCCTTTTAGATAGGTAGGTAAAAAAAATTGGGGTCAAATGCTCTTGTCATTCTTTTGTACCGTGTTTATGGTAACTCTCACGGTTTCGTATATAAGCAAAAAATCAGTTTAGTATTACCTCTAGTAATCAGTTTTATCATCTATCACAATTTATTATAATACCAATTGTCATCGCTTAAATCATGTTTATATATTTTCGTACAAATTTTGAACTAATATCATAATCTCAATCATAGGTAAGTTTTTTGTGTTTATTGAAGATATTTTTCTATTACAACACACGACAACTTAAAATTTATAAGGCCACCAAATAATAAACAACGAGATAAATATAAAATAGGATCGTTTCTCTCCAATAGGTATCTCGGAGCATAAATATTCATGGTAACTAATTATAGGGTACTCGATATTGAGGCTATTAAAAAACTTCATTTGAAATCTAACGAAGGGCATAAATAAAAGGTGGGCTAAGCCAATAAAGCCTTGATTTATTGCTGTTAATCTTCCGTGTATTTATTTAGGAACAAATTGCCTTACGAGGATGTACACGCAACTATTTTATAGATATTATCATTTTAAGTTTTATTGTAATGTGTAGATACTAGATGAAACTTTGGTAATTATGTTTATGTACGTACTAATCCTAATCTTGAAATAATGTTTTGTGGTAATTTTGTTTAGGATTCGTAGACATATTAGTACCTAAGTATGTTGTAATTTAAACATGGGGGTTACCTAAATGGCCGACACCGCATTAGGTTGTACATGTACTGCCTGACAGCTCCTTGTAGTTACTTTGCATCAGGTGGACCGTGTCTGTATCGACTCTTATGGCAACAAATGACGGCTGGTTGGCTGGAGACATTAACAAAATATATAGATACTTAACTATTACAGTATCAGTATTAATATTGTATGTGTGACGGCGTAGGCGAAGTTATCATTGACACAAACGAGAGGTTTACCAATGGTTTCGGTTATAAACTGTAATGTTTTTGTGAATAAATAAATCTAGGTATAAATAAATTAATATTAAGTCAGTCTTTTTATATGCATTATTTTATGTACCTCTTCCAAGAAACATTTGTATGTATGTATGTATGTAATCTCTTTATTGCATCAATTTATAACATTACAGGAAATAAAAATACAGTTTATTATGAAAAGGCGAGCTTATCCCACAAATAGATTTCTTCCAGCTAACCTTTGATAAGCCGAGAAGGCCTTTGATTTGTATGGGTTACTCTATCCACGCCAGGTGTACGTAACGTAACGGACTTGGCATTCAAAAAGCTCACTAAGAGCGTGGCATCGACTATCGGAGAGCACTTATACCACGACCTCACGTTCGAATAATCCGCTATTGTATGACCAACAATGTTGCATATGATTCGTGCATCTTTCTTTTTCGATTGTATTGCTGCGTCCCGCTCTAGTCTCGTTGCATCGGACAGCGTGGAAAAAGAGCTTATTAGAATATGTGAGGGCAGAGTTTCACCTATCTTGCAATCAGGGACTTATTTTAGGTAAGTACTTAATTGACAAGTAGGTACGAAAGGAGTTAATAAAGTATTTTGTTAATGAGAGAGGTTATTTTTAGGGTTCCGTAGTAAAACATGGAACTGTTATAGTTTGGTTAAGTTAGTGTGTCTGTCCAACCGCGGTGGTACTCAGAGTTTATTTGTACTGGAGAGCTGAAATTTTTATATGTTTACGCATATTAATTACGCTGGCAAAGTTGTAAAATAAAATATTTAAAAAGTAGTAATCCTTTGGGTAGGTTCTTCTTCTTTTCGAGTCGGTGGACCCTACTCCTCCTTAGACTTTGTTCGCCCAGTATCCGGCGACACAAACAGCATTTGGATTGGCCTGGAACAAGTCCTCCGCCAAGGATAGTACCTAATGCCTTGACATGTGGAAAGTTTTCAAGGCAATAGCATAATATAATGAAGTTAATAAAACTAAGCTAACTAACTAACACAGCTAAGGACTCCTCATGTTTACGAGTAACGAACTCATTCGATTAACTCAGAAAACATTTCATATAAATTTTATAGGAAGAAGTCAGAAGTCCATTTATAACTTTGTAATAATTATGTATTATCAAAAAACCCTCTGCGTTACGCATATTAAGACAGGTACCTACGGAACCCTAGTCTGCACGTAGCCGGACGTTCTTTTTTGTTTGAAAGATTGGCTGATTCTAAAGATTTTACAGCGGAAGAGGCTACACTCAATCGAGGCAATAAAAAACTCAGCAACTTGCTGTGAAATTAGCAACAAACGTTACATTGGCGCAAAAAATTACCGAGTCATCTCCGCGAGTCCGTAATTTTCAATAACTTGATAGTTAATTAAGTCTGTATTATTAAAGTCTACTTTCCCTTCGTCAATCTGTTTATAATTGTATCTGCTTGGGGAAATATTCGTCTGACGCTTCAATGTTCGACATAACCAATGGCCATAGTTTAATCAACTTTGCAATTTATGTGCCAAGTTATTTTATTGTACGTCATTAATAGTCCAAATTGAATGGTAATTTAAATCGTTGAGTCCTAAAGGTCACAGACACGGTAGACAAACAGAGGAACATGCTATCTGGTGGTCATCGCTGTCTATTGACATTAGGCAGCAGTGTCACCAGGTTGTAGTGTCCGACCGAAGCTTCAGCTTATTTCGAAATGTTATGATTATCAGCCTCTAATATTAAAGTTTTAAAATGATTTATATGAATAATTGTGGCTAAATTATAATAATTTCTTACAGATTTAAAATCTTCAGCTTCAGCTTTCGGAAGGTTGTGGTCGCCGATTAATCGGTTTCAGCTTTGCCTACTAAAACCTCGGGATGGTGCTCTGGCAGAATAGTCTACACATAACACAACCTGAGTAGTCTGTCTGGCAGAAAATACGCAACTATTCGGCCCCTTCAATGCCAAAGCCACGGTTCCACACAGTCAGTATTTTGTATGCTACTAAACTACACTATCAAGTCTGATTTATTGTTTATGCCATCATTTCATTAGGTTACTTGTACTCAGTGTAAGATTACTCTAATTTTAAGTGACTTCACGATTACAACCAGATTAAGCCACATAACGAACTCTCATCGCTCAGCAATACGTTCGTTATTATCACTCACAAAATGATTAATACACTACTAAATTAAGATATACACTGACCTTAATTATACCAAAGGGAATTCTTTTCACTGGTGTTTCAAAAGAGCTTTCTTTCGTAGAAATGATAAAAGGCAGGAATTTGAAATTAATTAGTGTTGATTGGGCTTTCTCAATGATAGACCACCGACATCGAAATCTTTTAAACACGACTCGCGTGCGAAATAGGTTTTTAGTTCAACCTAGCAAGCAACCCATAAGTTGGCAACACTCGCTGTTTTACTTTTCTTTCTCGAATTTTCGCAAGGGCGGACCTGCTGCTATTATAAAAGTATTCGAAGTCTATTTTCGACTTAAATGCTCATATTTGGGCTGTAATCGCAATTTATCGTTGTCGAGTCATAAAAAACACAAATACTGTGAATCTACGCCTCCTCGTGAAGGATTAACATTCTGAGTGAGATTGCCATAGGAGAAGACGAATTGGTAAGTCTGCAGCACAGTGTCACAAAATATATATACTAACGTAAACAGTGTATAATATATCTAGCCGTGGAGTCTAGGTCTCTCGAATATGTCATAAAAGGATCTTGGAAGAAGCTGGTGAGTGTTTATTTTGCAGTATTTGTGCTAACATAACTTTCTTTTTTTCGTCATACAGTCCACTTGCATAGGTATTCAAAAACCACCATTGTCGGAAATACCCAGAATAGGCCGAACTGACGATTAGTCGAACCCTATTGCGCTACAGGAATGTTCTAAAATACACATTTTTGGTAAAGAATGTAAAGCCATTCTTTACCAAAAATTCATTTTACTGACAGTACCTATAGATATCATTTGTATGATATTATGTGACAGTACCTATAGATAGAGGTATGGAGTCATGACAAGTCCTTCCATGTTCCGTAAGAAAAAGTCAAGACCTCTGTTGTAAACCAAAAATCTAGGTTACGATTATGAACTTTACCGACGTACCAGCTTAATAATTTTGTCGCATAACACTAAATATCAAGGCGCGAATCTTAATTAAGATGTATCTGAGGATAAGGCCGCACTTTGTTGACAATTGCATACAATCGTGATGTGAGCACAAATTGCAAATTGTCGTGTGTACGAACACGGATGTAAGGGTTGCAAAATAGGACACCGCTGTGTTTGTACAGACACAAATATTTTGGTGAGCACATCCTTTTTAGATTTTCAGTTGAGAATTGTTGGTGGATATAACCTCTCCAAAACAATTTTCCGCCACTAAAATATTATTATTACTCGATGTGTACTTATCTTGTTTGTAGAAACTAAACAAACATATTATAACGTAGTATGGCTTCAATAGCTCGATTAACATTTTAATCTATCTCTAAATTTATTACCTTTATTTATGGCCGACCGATATTAAATGTATATTTAATTAATTAGGTATACCTTAATAAGATGATTATAGCTTTTTGATTATTATCTTCATTTGGAGAAAAGGAATACCAAGTTTAAAATTTTAATAAGTAGGCATATTTTCATGAAGTACGAGTATTCGATTTTTTTTTACATATGAGGGAGTTTTCTTAATTTATAACTAATTGAAACAAGATAGTTCCCTTCAACGAAGTACTATTACTACTAATGTAGCTCGGTCTAAGTAGATACCATACTAAATTGCCATTATTTAGCCTATTTAGGTAAGTTAGACGACATTATTAAAGCGATTGAGGCTGACTCAAACCAACTGGGTCGCGAGACGGATCTTGAGTTTCCGTCCCGCTATAAAACGTCCATTTCATTTGACGACTCTTCCACCTTCTCATATAACTGATTCTCTGTGTCGTCCAAGCGCAATAGCGTACGAAGGACGGGTCAAGATATACGCCATGATTCACGTCTCTAACACTTCTGGGTAAGGTTGAAATTGCTTTGACAGGGATTGAATGTAACATGACATCCTGACTGTAAGCGCCTGCGCCTAACTGCCCACACGGCCATACAAGCACACACAATGCTGATGTTATTTTCGCCTCATCAAGACATTGTGTGTGTGATACAATTACGAGTATTATGCCATTGTGTAGGTGTCATACTGGTTTTTCTGTGCTATGGATATTTGATGGTACGGTACGGGTACTTCTAGGGGTCCCTCAAGGCGGTATATTGGGATCATTGTTATTTTTAACTATCGCGGTTATTACCACACATTTTAAAGGCATGTTCCGGGTTTCCTACCGCGTATTTTTGTTTCGACCGACTGTTTACCGATATTTCGACGTAGTTGCATGCATAATAATCACGGGACGATTGGACTGAACTGGAGGTACGCTGTAGGAAACCAGGAACATATCTTTAAAAAGTATTGTTATTCACACTTTGATTCTGCTGTATTTGAGGGTCAGTGTAAAATTGCAAGATTTGTCAGTTGAGAGTCGAAAGATGTCTCTTTATCAGTTAACATATGTTTTGTGACCACGTATGGGTAATGGGACGCATGGCTCTTTTTAGTTTTTTTTTGGTTTGTTTAAAGGTCATCCGCTAGGTATCCTAAGACTGCTGCAAAGTCTCGGCAGCCGATTTTGCACCCCGAGCACGCACTAATCTATGCATAGACCGAATGCAACTACTTCCATACGCTGTGGACCGACGTACAAGGCTTTTGCGGTTAACGACCAGAAGTTGATTGAGGATGTTGTTGGATACGTGTTCTGGCGTAATTTGTGACGTGACTGACGGGAAATCGGATCTAGAAAGATTTAGTACTTGCAATGTATTTACAAATTAGCTTTATTTCAGTTTATTGTGAGCCTAACAGTCAGTTTCAGTAACGTAATCCATAAAATATATAATTCATTATGAGCTTAGTCCATTCAGCCACAAGACGGTAAATCTTTGACATTAACGGGTGTCTAATATTATATTGCCTATTTGCAACGAAACTTGGTTCACTTAGCCAACTTTATTCCCACGCGGATAAGGTAAATTTAAAATATGGACTCGAAAATGGAGAAATATCTCATCAAACTTTTCAAACATGCTTGTCCTGGCTCTTATTTAAAATGTACAGTATGATATAAGTATAGTTTTAAAGCAGCTAAGGCCTTACATTAATGCACAGTAATACCTTTTTTATGCTATACAATGACAAACGAGCAGACAGCCCACCTGATGGTAAGTGGTCTCTAAATGTATAAATTGTTGATGTTATGGGCGACAGTTACCCATAATATCAACAATTCATACATTCAGATTGCAGGTAACAAAAATGCAGAACCGCAGCTCCGTTGTCAATGTTAGGACTAAGACGAAATGGCTCATCTCTGTAATTTCGTAATTCGTAAACTTCGGCCTGAGCGTGTCTCTACGTCGCACTTGAAGCCTACCAGGCGCTACTTAAAACCAGCACCCAATACTCCCCGTTTTCTTTTGTTAGTAATATAAGGCGTGGACACTCAGACAGTGTTTGTTCTGGCGAGTTGTTTGGATAGGGTGCATTGAAAAAAGGCGTCAGACTAGACGGTGAAAGGGCCAGACAAAAAGAACTAAATGGAAAGTCACGTATCGGAGGTGGGATGGGAGTCCTTCGACTCATTTGCAGTTCAACGTGAGATCATGGAAGAGTTGAATATTTTTAAATATTATTTGGACTCTGCGGGTTCTTACCCCAGTGCCGAAAATATGATTATTTTCTTATTATTATTTGGACTTTGCATACCCTTACGGGAAGAAGACGTGACTCTAAGTAAGCATATATTAGGTAAATATCGAAGGTTTCCTAGCGTACGATCCTATTATTGATGGGTTTAACCACGGCTGTTAGAAGAGAGCAATTTAAACCCATGGCAATCATATTTTTCATAAAACATATATCTATTTTTGTTTACTCATTTGACGGTAAAAGTTTTTATTTACACAGCCGAAAAGCTCAGAAAATCCATAGAATTACAACCTTTTATCTTACCTTAGAATAAGTTTTGCCCGAGTAGACTTTTCAATAGGGTCATTAGAGTACATTCGCCAACATTTTAAGTACCTAGCTAAGATATGGCACAGAATAATACGCATGCCTAAAGCACATGCGTACAGTGCCTCTCGATATGGCTGTACCTATAAACAACCTTAGTAATTGAGCCTATTGACTCGTGTAACACATTGGAATCCAGACTGAGTGTGCCAATCAGTTCAATTCGCTTATTGAGTCTGATTCCTTTACATCTATTCTAATTCTGCGAACGAATAGGTACCGACTGACCGTCATACTGGACTTAATATGTTGAGTAAGTAATAAGGTCGCCACTACTCAAAGTAAAATTCAAGGTTAAAGTTCTTCCTTTAGGTCCTTGTCCTATTTCTTCCTTATATTTTATTTTCTTTAATATTACTGTCAAAACTACGCATTGCTTGGCCAATTATACCACGGTACAGGTAAATAAGTTATCATTGTCATCATCACAGCCCATGACAGTACACTGCAGGACTTTGGGCCTCTCCTACGAAAGGGGAGGTTATTGCTATAATCTCCACGCTTGGCAAGCGGGTTGGAGATCGCAGTGGTATCTAAGAATATAATAATGGAAAAAGCTGATGCTCTTTTTCCAGCCTATGGAGCCTCTATTTCTTTTGCCATGAAAACATTAGTCGCATTGTACGACACCCACTAGTGTTGAAGCATTCTACTCTGCTAAACACCACACGCCACTTTAATATGAGGTAAATAAGTACATACATACAATACAAGTGAAGTACACGAGTGCAGACCTCCATATTCTATTTTGGTTCGCGTCAGGAATAACACATGCCGTACAAGGACCTTCTCAATAAGACATCACTGCGTTTATCTTCAAAAGGGAATTGCGTTCATCCGTCAATGTGCTGGGCAATTTTATTGAGTCGATAAGTTTGCGGTGATCGCTCATATTAAACGATCGACCATGCGTTTGCGTTTGGCAGCCAGGGATGGGGTAGCCAGCGCAATTACAGGCAAGGTATTTCATTTTAGTCTGAGAAGTCTGAGGACTAAAATAAAATACCTCATGAGGTGGCAGTGGTAACGCACCTGCGGTTCTATATTATTGTTGCATGAATCATTGATTCTATGGGCGAAAGTTATCACTCACCACCTGGGGGCTAACATTTGTCTGTTTGCTGCCAGAGCAAAGTGACCTAGGGGTTAAAATGCATGGGTGACCCTAGTTTTTTTGAACAGTTTGCGCCGCGCCGTGTTATGTAGTCGTGCGTCGAAGAGTCAATGCCGGGCTGGAAATGGATCGTGCTGGCGCGCAAGTGTGCGGTGTGGCGGATCAGCGGTGGGTGCCCTCTTACTGGTGTGCATAGACGGCGGTAATCACTTCCCATCAGGTAGCGCGCTTAAATGTTTACTTGTAGTCACTTGTGAATAGTCCCGAGTGCCAATTGCCTTCCCATCACTATAGACAGCGCAGACGCAGACGCCGGTATTTCCCGCGAGCCTTTGATTGGGCGGCGCTTTCGCTTTCTCTCTCTTAATGAAATTAGCGTGAGTGCGCATACGCAAGTTTGCATACGATGGGATGAGGTCAGAGCTTTCAATGGTACTACCTTTTAGGGCTCTAGTACCCTTCGTGATGACGAGAATAACTTTAATACTATAAGTTCCTATTTGCATGCTACAGATGTAGGCAAAGGCAGACTAGTCTGCCACATAGAGTGCCATAAGCTACGATCCTGCTTTACCACATAGATGTAACTTCTCTTGAAGTACATTTACCTACATGCCTAGTAATTCTTGTCATGAAAAGATGTAAACACTTCGTGGGTACAATAAACTGTTGAAATTAATCTCCTGGCGTGTTCCCCAATTGGGGTCATCCCTCCTCTATGCGTACAATAAACTGTTACATGCAATAAATAAAGTAATAACCCTCCTTCTGTCGCAGTAAGGTAAATGCATTTACATCGGATTACGTTAATTAATTAAAAACAGTTAACTAAGTAACACCAAAAGTTTGACATTTAAGTGTATGTTGAAAGCTTTGTAATGAGTTGCAGCAAATTAAGTGTAATTAACCAAAGACAATTTAAATTGGAAATAAATTAAACCTATCCTGCGCATAAACACATACTGCAACTACCCCATAATAAATCCAGCTGTCACTCACTTATCCCATAACCGCTAATAACTACGGAATACGGATTACGGATCACCATAATTGCTTTATTAGGCGCGATAAATCTTTATGCCCGTTACACAGAAGCCGGTGGTGGTTATTAAAATATCCAACTAATATAATAAATCTTGCGTCAGTCAGTTTGGTAGGAATTTGGGGGCAATTAATAGCGAACGTAGGCGTGGAAAACCGATAGCTTGGACAGAGCTTGGACAGATCTCCGACGGCTTGAGACGTTGAAATTGTTGTCGACGACGTGCTTGCATCTAATTTGATAGGTTCGCTATTAATTTCTAGTAGATAGACCTGGTAAAGATCGCAGGTACCAGCTGGATGCGGAATTCTCAAGACCGGTCTTTGTGGAGATCTCTGGGGGAGGCTTATGCCCAGCAGTGGGCGTCTTTCAGCTGATGTGTAGATGATGATTATGATGAACTATAATTGTTACAACTTAACCCAACCGATACGTCGCAGAACCCTTTACAAATTCTACATATCTAAATATTTCCAAACGTGCTAATCAGATTTTAATGGAACAAATCTAAGAACCATCTCGTTTAAACTGGGTTAAACAATAACCTAACCTACAGAAAAACATCGGGAAGCCCCCGACCAAATTTCCATCTTTACGAAATATTTTCTAAACCTATAAATCTATTTTAATGAAACAAAGCTAAGAATCATCTCGATTAAACACTGCCTTTCAGATAAAGAAAACTGCATCTAAAACGGTTCCTCCATTCGGGAGCAACGACACAGCAGACACACCTTCACACATACACAGAGAAACGGATACACACGTCTTACATATGACACCCCACTTTTTTCGTCGGGGGCTAACAAGCGGCTATCGAAATGAGTCCACTCGTTCGAGAACTACTTCGGGATGCTTAAGTACAAAGATTGACCGATACGGTCTTCAAACCTAAACACCTCATCATTATCTTGGCGTTAATGTCCCGGTTGTGCTCTCGCGCACGACGGCCCGGGGTTCGCCTTGCCCATGATCCAGGATTTAGCAGGTCAGGTAATTACAGTGGAGCGACTGCCATCTGACCTCCATGATCCTGTTACCAGGGGAACCTGACCAGATTGGATAATGGTTACACATCCAGTCGCCTGAATGTGTAGGTTTCATCACGATGTTTTCCCTCACCGTAAGAGCATCGGTTAGTATTCAACTAATGTACATAACTCAGAAAACAGTCATTGGTATATGGCCGGAGCGGGATTCGAACCTGGTACCTCTGGCTTAGGAGTCGGTAACCCTAACCGCTGGGCCACCGACGCTCTCTTTATGTGTTTAGGTGTTTCAAACCTAAACACCTAAACACATAAATTACGGATTAAAATGTACAGCAAACAAATCCAGAACACAGTCCGTATCTGTAACATTTATAAACAACTACCTTCCGCAAGCGGCTTCGCTCACGTAAAATCAATTAAAGCGTTCTTCCGTGGGAAGTAATTGTTATAAGGTACCACGCCGTGAAGTTCCATCCAACCCCACCCCACCCAACATCTTTGTTACAGAGAGTACTAACCTAACCTAACAAAAAACTCAAACATCCGTCCATCCATCTTCACAAGCTGATGCGTTTATAATATCAGTAGTCACAAGGTTAGTTTACCAGATAACGCCTGGTATCATGCGATAGACGAAAACGACACGAGCTACTGCAACCGTCACCAACAATCATTTTACGGTGACACATTTTCCACCGCTGTAACTTGTAAACTATTCGAAAGAACTGTTTGTTTACGGTACTTGTGGGTTGAACGCTAATGGACTAAGTATTACGATAAAGCCCCTCGTAAATCTGTCTTTGCATGTACACACAGTGCCTCTATCTGCATACCACCCAGGTTTATCATCTGTGACCAGTGCGAGAAAGCTAACGTCGTATAGGTCGCTTTAAACGATTTCAGGGTCGAAGGTGGCTCTTACGTCACTACCTAGATTGTAGGTCCTAATAAGGTCTAACTTTGACAATATTTACTAATAATACGATAGAAAAGGAGATTAGGTGGCCTAGTGGTAAATGTATTCGACTCGCAAGCGAGAGGTACCTGGTTCGAATCCCACTGCGGCCATGTATCAATGACTCTTTTCTGGGTTATGTACATTAGTTGAAAACTAACCCATGCTCTTACGGTGAGGGAAAACATCGCGATGAAACCTGCACATTGAGGCGACTGAATGTGTAACCATGATCCAATCTGGTCAGGTTCCCCCAGGTCAGGTGGCAGGGTCACGTAGGTCAGAAGGCTAAAGTCGCTACACTGTAATTACCTGATCTGCCAAATCCTGGATAATTGTCAAAGCGGACCCCGGCCCTCGTACGTGAGGGCACAACCGGGACATTAACGTTAAGATGATTTTAATACAATAGGAAAGCTGTGCATATTTCAACCACTACGTCTTGAATGTTCTGTTACTGGCAAGTATGTACTTGTATGAGAAAAGTAACAGAAAAGAAGTTTACCGCGAGTATTAAACCACTATAATTAACTGCCACACAAAGGCCACAACAAATACCCGAGAAAAATTCCTCCCTTCGAATCCGCAACATCATTAAAGATCCGCGATTTTAACGATATCACGATATAGCTAATGAATTGAGTCGGTATAATGAGACAGGTAATTACAGATATCCCGATACACGAGGTTGATTGGTCAGTAGCGGTCCCTGGCCATATAGGTGTCCCAGTGGGTAAGGGTAAAGCTGTGATTCCGTATCGCGTATGGTAGCTTGCTTCGGTCAATCGTTACGCGAAATGTACTGTTAGTGGGGCGTGTAGGTGCCACTACAGTTATTGGCTGTTTCAGTGAGTTTGTACGATACGGCGTCCGATGAAAGTGGCTGTTTGGAGCTTTATGTTGATAAGGATGGGGGCGCTTATATGGTTTGTTGTGACCTGTCATTTCCTATTTATACCATTAGGCTTGGCTTTGACAATAAGTGTCGATTGTTCTTACAAATTTTGTCAAGACAATCGGTTTTGGGGTCGTTTTGAATTGGGTGATTTTGGGTAGGTAAATGAGTTTTGAGGTAAAGATATAGCTAATATTTGTATTTTCGTTGATAATTATTGACGACGCATATCTAAGCAAGAAGCACTTGAGAAATTACTTTTATTGACGAATGAAATGAATACAGGAACGTCGTTCAACCAAAAGTTGTGACACGTTCATGTTTCTGTAGGTGGACAGTCCTGCGCATCTGCACCATTAGGCTGTAATGTACCGTTCGTATAAATTCGCCTGTATCACACCTTATCCCACAAACCCGAACCCCTACCACGGTTGCCCACGCTTTCGCATTTCGAAAACTCGGCCGATAAACAATATCGCTACAGGGGAATGAATCCGCATAAATTGCGCCTTGTCGAATGCAACGGAACGTTCCCTTGTATCTGATCGGAGGTTGTCAATGCAGACTGGCGGGCTAACAATATCTTGGCCCCGCAAATGTCATCGGACGCACCGCCGGGCGTGGTTTCTCGCCGGGGAGAAATCGAAAAAGGTATCCACCTAGTACCTACAGTTATTTTGTAGTGGGTACACCATTACAATGTATAATTTAGATATCAGTTTAGCGGTCAATAGTGGATTAGTCACGTTTTGCGATCGCTTCGCTTCCGCCGGCCCTACTACGTGCGCTATTGTGTCTAGACGAGGCGCCGAACCGTTAAGCATACTCGCTTCGTCATGGCGTCAACGAATACGGAATAAAAAATGACGTCATTTTTGTCGCATGGGAATCAACTCAGTCTGTGACACAGTTTCGGATAGAAGAGGATAAGGAGGATAAAGAGAGATAGGGCATTACGTTCGAATCGGCGCCACCGGCCTGGGGATGTACCTGCACCTTATAAGAATACCGCAGCGAAACAATACTATTTGCAATATATTGTGTTCCTGCCTATGCGTAAGGTCTCCAGTATTCCATGCGGAGGGGATTTGGGGAACCGTCTCTTTGATTGACAGTGGAGGTTAGGCCATTTGACTTTATGCTGCCAGAGCACCGAGTCCCACGGTTTTAGAGGTGGGCAACGCATTAGCGATACTCTTGGTGTTGCTAATGTCTATATACGGATGTTACCACTTTCCATCAGGAGCCCCATTTGCAAAAAGAATTCAGACGAACTCAAAATATATTTATTGAGTTGGACATTCAATGTCTCTTTCAATCATCAAAAAGACCCCCCCGTGGTCTTACTCAGTGACACAGCTACACCTATAAGTCGCAGATATGATGGGCGCAGCACAAATTACGAAGCCCTCAGGCCTTAGATGACATGTCTGAGAGAAGAGTTTATTAAAACAACATACAGCAAAAGAGGTTAACAAGATTTATGTCGACGCAGCCAACATTGCAATTACTTGACATGTCTCGGTGGCCAGTTAAGTTATTATGCGACACAACAATTAATTGAGAGACAAAGGGTTTATGCAACCGATAATCGGGGGTAAACAATACCGGTCGATTGGACAGCAATTATACAGTCAAAAATGATTTGCGAGATTTGGCAATCGAGCGCGTAATGATTGGCGAGAAACATTGGTAACTGCTCGCTGAGCATGACACGAGTCCGTTTTCGATTTCATCTGTTAATTGATTCGTGTACAATGGCGCTGCGATGTGTCAGCGCGGAAGAAAGTAATCGATACAGATGATTTATTATTATAGGGGTCATTGTACTTTCTACGTGCGAATTTTGATATATCGATTTGCACTAGAGGCGTAGTAATAATTGGCTTCCGCTAACGATTCCCACTCGGCAGTGGTACCGCGATGGTTTCGATTGTAAATCATAAGGAAAATTGCTTTTAACTTTTGTCGTTTATTATGCAGTTTTATTGTGGTCCAAGATCGAGTGCCAGTTGTAGAGCTGATTTAGCACACCTGACAAGGCTGTGGTCGTAAATTAGTATACTTAATTTGTGAAAATTATAAATGAGATTTTCTAATACAGCAATAATAATAAATTAAATTGCGATAAATTTAAATAAAAAACCGGAATTTGAACTAATTATAAAACTACCCATAAACATAATATGCTATATACGTAGGACTTTCTATTCTATCTTAGGTAGAAGGAAACAAAATACACACATAAGAACATTTTCCAAAAAAAAAACAAATAAAAAAGATTCGCCTCTTCCGGAAATCGAACTCCTCGACAATCTGGTGACACATTTTCCACATACTCGTAGGGAACCTCCCACCGAAACAGCATTAAACAACGCAAGTGTACTAATAAAATATATTTCAGCCTCAATTCTAGAAAGTTCTCTTCTCATTACTTTACAATTACCCACGTCTGTGAGCGTACGACGGTAATAAATTACCAAGTGAGCGCAGGATACGTCGTTGTGGTCACGAGTCTTGGCTAAACTCCTTTGCGAGAATGATTTATCGTGGAGTCTTTTCTCACTTTTGCTTTTTTCAGACCCTAACTTTCCATTAGAGCCGACGTGGGGTCAGCCAATTCAATTCGCATGAGCGTGATGATCATGTTGCCGTCATCATCATCTTTGGCAGTTGTGGCATTTGCTCTTTTGCTGTCTGAGCAATGTGTTGTCTCTGCCCATGATGTTTCCATCAGGTGACCTGCTAACTTACCGTGTGACATTTAGATCATTATAGTCTGGATACATTCAAGGCTAGAATGACTAGTCTGTTCCTAGACAGGCATGCTTTATCTTCGGCCGAACGTCACTTACCATCAGGTGAGATTGCGGTCAAGTGTCTGGCTAGTCCTATAAAAAAGGTATGTCTGTTTACCTACATGTAATAGCTCTAATATATCGAGCGAGTTATATTAATATTAGAGAGCTTAGATATCGAAATTATTATCGCGCTGCTAGAATGGGTAGTTTTATAGACAGTGAATGTCCGTGTCATGTTTCTACAGCGGAGGTACCATTTAGATACATTTTCTATCCATTCTACAAGCGATAATGACCTTAGAATACATCTTGGCTAGACCCGCCGGGTTTGCTAATTTTCCTATTATGCTGTCTCGATCATGTCAGCAGTTCACTTCTGCTCACACGAATCTCTTTAAAGCTCTAAATCTGCTTCCGTGAGCAGGCCGGTAATGGAGTTATTTTCTAAATCGTTGCACGACTCCGTGCGTTTTAAATATAAATTTATTTATCGACATCTTAGCTGTAGGTTTTTTAAGGTTGTGGTATTTAGTTAGCTTTAAATGTTCTTATTACGAGGGATGGGAAAATGAGTTTAGTGGTCTCGTTTTTACGTCTTTCTTTTGTAGGAATAGAATAGAAATATTTTATGGCCCAGAAAGTTATTCTTTTTATCTTAGTAAGTAATGATTGATGCAAATGTTTCGTCATACAAATTTTCACAATAGTAATAAAATATCATTGCCATATCACCTAACCTACCTATTGTAGGTGTAGATCCTTACATGGATCTTGTAGATTCCTACAGATGACTTAGGTATGGCAGTTACTAAATTACCTATGATATTGGTTTACTCTACGTTAAGGAACATCAAAAGCACGAAACTTAATATTATTTATATTTCGCAACAGTATTAAAATAGTTGTGCAGTATAATAAGTTCAAATGTAACACCAGTTTATGGGCTCCAAAACCATGTGTTGTTTAACTTTCAACGATTTAACACCAAACACCACTAGCGTGTTACATAGGGAAGCGTGAACTGCTAAACTAAATTAAGTTATCAACATTAAACACAACAAACACAGTGAACGTGACCACAAAGTTATACGAACACCATTTTCTATTTTCTAAACAGTAAACATTCAAATACAATCCTTAAACGTGTTGTACGAAGCACGGAATTCCGGTCAAAAGTCGTACACAACTAAGTTTTAGGGATGCAACGAATAGCGAATACGAATAATGAAAAATTGGGACTAAATTTTTTGAAATTCGAATCAATGTTTTTATTAGGATAAACAAGCATTTGAAAGGTTTTTGGCGAGAGTCATCTCCTGCCTTGTTTTGTACCTTAACTGCCGTTTAAGGTAGACGTTCGAAGTCAACGATGGTTGCCTATAGAGAAATACGTAAATATATAATTTTTAGGCTTTCGGGAAGTATTGTTTGTCTCGCCAATATGAAGATCTCGCCGTCCAAGAAATGCTATTAGTTTAAAATATCTATAAGTAGTGAGAATCATTTTCGTTAACGCCAAGATGACCAGTAAGAATAATATTCGCCGAAAACGAATATTCACAAAACAGCCACTATTCGGCGAATACGAATAATAGGTACCTAGTATTCACATTCGTCGCATCCCTACTAAGTTGTAACAGAAATTAGTTTAAGATAAGATAACGTAGATTAGTTCGACGGGTTTCTAATTCGTTTACAAATAGTAGGGGCTTTTACAATGTTGTCTGAAGTTAAGTAGACAGATATTTTTGTCGTCGACACTTGGTTTCAACTTACCGCTAGGCGATAACTTAAGTGGTATAATCCTGTTTCGTGTCGAACACTTACCTGAGAACAAAAAAATAATAATTAGATTTGTGATAATAAAGTATTTATAACAATCTTGTAAGTAAATACTTCGAGCAACTTTGGGCGTGATAATTATTGATGTAGGTAGTATCACAAGTAGTAAATTCACACGATTCTTTGTCTACCGCAAAAATCATATTCATAAATGTGAATCCTAGTGAGTAACCATAACAACTTTTGCTTTTCATTTAACAAAACTTGCGAGCTTTTATGCCGACGCTTAAGTTGATACAAGAAACTCACTAAGCTAAATCACTCTTAACTTTATGACAGCGATTTTGTGACTCCTAAATGCTTAGGAATATCATAAGGCACCAACTTAAGAGTCGCCTAAGTTTAGTGTAATCGGGCATTATTCTGACAAGAGATACTTACGTCATGTATGATATCACAATTATAATACTTTGACAAACATTTTAATTATTAATTTAAATAATCACCCATACGTACCTACACCCAAAGGCATTTAGTTAGAGTAATTAGTAAAGAATATCGTTGCAAGTTTTGTCTTGATTAAATACTTATTCAAAGCCAGAAATCATGGTTAAAGGACAAAGAACTCGACGATACTCACTCTTCGTCATTGTTCTTTCAACACCAAGTCTAAATAAATTCAAATTCGAATTTTGAATTTCTAGAAACAACATGGGGTTCTTAAGAAAGGGGTGAAAAGGCGAAACCCCTCGCGTCCGAAGGCAGCGGTGACTGCTTGCCATCAGGCAGGCCGTAATCTTGTTTGCCACCTTAGTGGTATAAAAATAAGATTCCAATTTTAAATTAACCGTGTATCGTTTTTGCAGTATGACAAGTAAACTAAAAACAAGAGCTAGTCAAAGCAAACTAGTCAGGAAACAAAGAAAATACTTTATGCAAATGTGTGTTTCCGTTCAACAAAGCCTGTGGAGCGTGCAATCGTTACAAGCTTTCCGTGTGGCAGAAACAATCGGCTATAAGACTGCAAATTATGTCATAGCTTATAGTTTACGGCAACCGAAGAAAGGTTTTCTGGAAGATATTATGGCGTTAAGAGCGAACAGGCAGTTTTCACGCGCATAAAAGATATTACAAAAAATAAACAATTTGGGAAATCCAATCGACTTCCGCTTTTCTTCTATCCTTCCAACTTGTTTTGACTTCATAAAAACACCTGCACTAAACTAGCACCTGGTTCTTCTTTAAATGAAAAGCCAGTTCCTTCTGTAACTTCTTGTTTATTAAACTGCCAATGACTCTCTACCACAACAGAACCTAAGGGCCATGCAAAATCAAGGAATCAAGGTGCAACTACACTTAACTTCAGGTGGCAAGCAAATATCTAACTATAAAAAAATAAGGTGAAAGTTTCTTCTTCACCACTGCTTCACTAGATTGCTCAACTGAGTTGAGCAGTAGGACATAGTTTGTATTACCGGTTGTATGTAAAACGACTGAATGGATTTGATTGATCAGTACAAAAAAAAATCTCAATGATAGGCAATGCATTCAGGTAGGTCCTACCTATCTACGGGCGGCTAGATAACTTTCCATAAAAGATAATAAAAACAAAATTCCAATATTCAATGACGTTCCCACAGAAACTATGCGCGAGAAATCGCGGACAAAAGCTAGTACTTTGAAACATTGAAATTTCTTTATAAGTGTACAAACACAGCCGGCTATATATTGCTATCTACATGGCGCCTTTTAAGCAGGAGATAACATAACTAGGTATGTAACGACTTTAGTCACTGCATTGCAAATATTACATTCATGGAAAGAAACCAGGAAAACTGTATTGAACACACTCAAATCAATTTCCGTTCGCGTTCGCCAAATTTAGTAATTGTCTTTTACACAAAACTTGTGTATGTATATATTTAAAACCCAGTAAAATTATTACATAACAACAAATAGTTACAGGTAGTACCTATGTAAACTAAAAAATAAATATGTCTTAGCTAAATTCTTAAACAGTGGAATTCTACTAAAATGGAAGATTGTGACGTACAACAGGTCTGTGATACCACTACAATTATCACCACCTATTCATATCGTTTATTACAGACGGAAGATATAAGCGGCTTATAAAACTATGGATTTCCTTACAATTATACTGCAACATTCTACTACATGCGAGTAAATATCATGTGAATGTTTGTATATACGTTTGATGAAATTGCTGGTCGGCTTTTACAGGCCAACCTTGAACACGATGCTCCAAGTTCGAATGCTTACAATTCGAGAGAGGTTTAAACCCCACTTGATATTCAAAATGGTATTATAATTACTAGTAATTAAAACCAACATAGACATCCACTCAAGGCCTACACCAAGGTGTCTTCTTCAGTTCTATGACCTTACTTGACTTAAACTTGAAGATAATTTCTTGAAGACCTAAATATCACGCACTGAGATTTATAGCAGGAATCCTATGCTTGGACTTCGGTGGACACAAATATACATTACACAACGGTCATGGGGTGCCAATCGACTCCCCAGACAATTCAGCAAAGGAGTTCCGCTGGGGTAAAGTAAAGATAGTCACTTTCAAAAGTAAAATCCTAGTGGGCTGGTCATATTTGCCGTAGAACCGTTCTTTTGTACAATATCATTCATTTTGACGGACGCATAGTGTCAATTGCCACTCAAATATTGTCAGTTCATACTGTGCGTTCGGTTCACGCGCACTGTGCGGTATCAAGTGAAGTTTCTGAATACACGTAAAATAATCCACCCAAGAGACGTCCATCGTGGCCTCCGATTGTGAGGCTGATGATATACGTATAAAGTTATGTAGCCTCAGTGTTCAAGATATTTATGGCAAGGAATGTCTTAAGACAACAACTAACTACAAAACATATTTATCATGTCTATTTATAATCAAAAATGTCAACATATTTTGTGCTCTAATTCCTTCGAGATAAGGTGAACTGTAAATGAACTTGGCGGCAAAATTCATGTGCTTGTAATCCGATAGCAGCATATTTGTTTCGTTTAGCATTGTTGGTTTTTGTTTAATTTTTTTTTCATTAATAATTAATGAGATCATCAGCTAATTCAGTAAGCAAGTAAAAAAGTTTGTTTACGAAAATCTTAAAGTATGTTGGCCACATTTGTTATTTTTGCGCTTGTATAGATAATAACATAAATTTGTTTTGTTCTAAGTTCTAGGTCATCATAATTATTTTTATATTTCTATACCAGATAAAATATTTAAACTTGGCTACCCAATATCACTCCGTTGCCGTTATTATACCTATCTGCATTAGATATACATACGTACAATACAACACAATATTACATTAGTACTTATCCGTATTATCTAGTAATAAACGATGAGTAACGTTTTATTATTGGATATAGTAATATAGGTGATGATCAGTTTTACGAAACAGCTGGCGCCAAGGCGGCGTCTGACCGCCAATTTTCATCGATAACATATCGATAAACGCGCCTTATCAATTTTTTATCGACATCCAATGCAACAGCGATACCAGCTGTACAATAAAGCAATTCTGTGAATTACATTATAGATGTATGTAGGTACATGGAATTACGAAATCATGCGATCTTTATCAGTGTATCTTGTTAATATGCCGTAGTAACATTTTATTTTTTCTTTGTAGTATTGGCGACAGATTATACTCAAATTGTTCGATATGTTTGTAGTATGATAGAAAGCCTGGGTATAATTTAAACTATCAGACAGGAATGACAGACGGAAATTAATAATATCCTAGAATATTGTGACTACTGCTTTTCCTAGAAGCAATGACATATCTACTAAGCCAATAATAAAGCGCAATTTTTGGGGGGTCACTCTGACTCATGGCAAACTATCATTATAATACCGGTAATAATAATAATTATTTGTATATTCAAACATACAAAGATTTAACAATTTATAAACGGCACTATTGTTTCTATTAAGATTTTTCCAGCATGCCCAAAGAAACGAAGTATTATAAGTAACGGACGGAGAGACGACGATGCTCAATAAGTACCTATGGAATGTATCCTATACTATAAAATTATACTTACATACAGACTTAATTTATAATATGTTATACTAACTTTTCTACTTAATACTATCTTATATTATATGACGTAATGTGAAATGGTAAGACATGTGTGATTGACTGACATTACCAACACTTTGTATAGCTCCTCGTCCACAATGGTACAAAATAATGAGGCACAAATAAGGCGCCGCAGCAAAAAACAGTTTACTTAATGAATTAATGTCGGGTCCACTATCATTTAATTAATCTGTGTAATACAGAGTCTGAGCGTATGATATACTGGGGAAAACAAATTGTAATTGCGTCCGTTGTTTTTACATCGCCAGTAACACATCCCTATTTCCGAGGCTTAAAGTCCTTTTAGCTTCGTTTTTAGCGCAGCCATTATTATCAAGATCTGGCCTTTTCTTCACTGCGCTATCTCCAGCTTTCATGTTCAGTTTATTGTTTTCGTTTAAGATCTTTCCCTCGGGGATACATGCGGAACCGTTTCAATCGTAACGGTTACGATTTGAATTTTCGATTGTGGCAAGTTCTTTCGCTATTGTATTACCTGTAGCACCAGGAAACTGGAAATGTGTACTTAGAGGTCATTTTTCTCTGACCTGCTTTGCTTGTATTTATTAGGGTTATTTATTTGAACAAGTCCACCAATAACTGTGTTTCCTCAATGAACTGGTCTAGAATTTTCCGTTTGATTAGA
Source organism: Blastobasis adustella (assembly GCA_907269095.1). Lineage (NCBI taxonomy): Eukaryota > Metazoa > Arthropoda > Insecta > Lepidoptera > Blastobasidae > Blastobasis > Blastobasis adustella. Next base: position 13,167,478 of record OU026130.1, read on the forward strand.
CGCACCGCCTCTATCAGTTTATCGGCAGGATCCTACTTCGACACTCGGTAACGAGTGTTTTCTACGATAACATCTCAAGCTTTGAAGTCCATTAAAGTTAATCTTCGACACGAAGTCGCAGACCTCGATGCGAAAGCAGAATTGGACGTTAAGTCTGGTTCTGACTCGAGCAAAGTGCGCAAAGTCGGCGCCAGACTTATCTGGCGACACCTTGGCCCGCTGCAAGTCGCAACCAATGCAATAAATAAGTAATAAGTAGTGGTTTATCAATGCATGCGTCTAATAATTAATTTATTTGACGTTTGATAACAGATTGTAGACATTAAACTGCGATAAGCAAACTGGAAGTCGGAGATATAAATTATCTATATGTTTTGAGACGAAACTCATAAATCTATGTATTTGCAGAAAAACAACATTTATGAAAGTTTATTATGAGCAATAGAAGTGACCCGTTAGAACCTATAAGCAATCAACAATCCTATCAAATACCACATAACACTTATAAGGTAGAAAAACATAGTAAGCTATGTAGCAAGAAAATGCTCTTACAACACAAAACAAAAGTAGTATGAAGAGTAAAAAGTAAATGAGTCAACGGAAACATAACTTTCTAAGACAAAGATTAAAGCGATATAAGCAGTCATCTACATGCCCTATCGTCCGTAACGTGGTAACATAAAAAGACCATAAGAGCAGATAAAATTGCGTGAGCTCCACATAGTCTGGTAAAGATACCATCTAAAAAGCAAGTGTGCGTATACTTGGCTATTGCCGACAGTAATCCCGATTGAGTGATTACGAGACTGGTTGCTCCATCGACACTCTGTAAACTATAAAAACAAAAAGACACTGAAACACACTAGCACATATTAAAAATGACATAGTGATCGACGTTACTGTGTATGAAAACATAGTCAAGACTGCTTTTTGTGCTTGACGAATATTGAATCAAGTGGAAGGACCTAATTATATTTGCACTCAGACTTTTTAAATTAATTAAATGTGTACCTTGTGTGTTTTCATTCATATTACTTTGAATAAATAAATTGTTGATGCTAAATAAAGTACGACATTTTGTGGTGTTTACATAACACTACGTCTTGCATCTAATACGTGACAAGAAGATGATCCACACATATGTTCATAATGATGTTCCTATTGCTCATTTTTAGTGATAAGAGGGCAACTATCTCCATTTCAAATTGCTCTGTGACCTCTCGCGTGACAAAACCATTGTCCACTCCACCGTCTACGTCAATTAATGTGTTATTTAGATCGTTATCGTGAATAGCATCATCGCGTGATATCATAACTGGATGCCATCTCGAAATTATGCGTAAACTATGCACTGTAACAATGACACAGAACGAAATACGACTTCCATAAACTATTATAGTGCTATGATCAACTAAAATGGAATATGTATCAAATCTGTGCTCACATTTATTATAACAGAGGTATGAGACGTCTGCCCTCTGTCTGGGGTCGGCACAATATGTCTGTCTCTCTTCCGAATCTATGCTAACACTACAGTGTTCCCGAAATTAGCCAAATTTTACTAGGATGTTACGCTGTTTCCGAATGTAAGAGTAATTGGATCCCAGAATATAATTAGGTCCCGTCGGATAATTGTAATTTCGAAGAGAAGATTAGAAAATATTGCTAGTTTTAGCTTTGATTTAAACAAAACTTACGACTACACAAGACTTAACGACTGACGGTGACTGTAGCATAATTTTTATTTTGTAGGCATACAATAACTTTATTACCCATATGAAACAGCATAAATGCTGTATGCGGGCATTTTTTAAACGTAATTAATTCTATGTGGACAATACGTGCCTGCGTAAATTGTTGTCTACAAAAGGCAACGTCCGTATGCCATTGTCGTGGCCACATCCTGTGCAGCAGACAAGGCCATTTTGACACACCATAGCTGTCTATTATTTGCGAATATGCTGCCCAGACTGGGTCGCCACAGGTTAGGTCACGCGTTGTTTAGCACTAAAATTAATGTTGCTCGTTGAATTTATTTCAAAAGGATATGAATAACTTGAATTTTCTACGTGAAATGCCAACAGTATTTCAATTGTCTAATGTCTAGCTTCCTTATCATCACTTGCCACCAGGTGACAAACCATTGCCAGATGCTTCTTTAAATTCTAAAAAATTTAATACTAGTCAGTCATATCTGCCACATAACGGTAAACGTTGTGTAACTAAACATTTCTCGTTATATTATCTCCTTAACAAGCACCAGCCGAAGCTTTTGCCATTACAATCACTCAAGAACCGCTCTGCCCGAAGAACATTGCGTCAACGAGTATTTCGCGTTGAACATGATCATCCGCCTTACACAACCTACCGCGATTTTCACCGAAAATATAATTAAGATAACCTCCACAATATTGAACGAGACGTGCGGTGATAAATCATCATCTCATACCTCAAAGTGGCTTATTGAAAACGTGGTGAAATCTTCAAAAAGTTGTTGGCTTAAAACCATTGTTTTTTACTGTACATTCTGGTCCGACGCTAAATCCTTGCACAACGGATGAAAATTGGAATTAATGTCCACACGATTGGAGTCATTTTTCAATGACCACCGACGCAACTGGAATTTGCATAATGAGGCGATTAATAAATGGGCTTCTTTTATAAAAAAGGACAAGATTTTTTTTACGAGGTCCATGGACTGAACAAGAGAGTTTACTGTTATGCCAGTGGGGGGATTTTAAAGGTGTTTAAATGTGTTTTTGTTACATTAATTTTATGGCTTCACAAATTACCGTACCTTTCACCTACATATCGTCTTATATTAAATTCACTTTATTGTGTTTGTCTATTTCTGTTTTTCTGTTAATAATGAAAGTTACTTATCTCACATACAAATTTTCCAACATCAAATTGCTGCGTTAGATTGCTGCTTTACCTACTCCCCGACATTCCTTACTCGCTATATCTATCCATAATGCAGCTCTGATAAGATAACATCAGTGAAGGGGTCAACAAAGTTCAATGCGCTCCGTTCGATTGTTTCATAATCTACGAACTGATTTGTGTACAATAACTCTGAATTATTACCTTTTTGAGCAATGTTTACCGAAGGAGTAGGCACTGGGGTACCTCTACCAAAAAAAAAGGTGGTATTTTGGTTTTGAAGTCAAACTGACACCAGACGGCCAGAAAGTAAACAATAAACATTGTCAATATGATAACTGAAGAAAGAATCTAAATGTAACCTGAATATTAGAAATGAATTTTGGTATCAGTCCATATAAGCAATAACACAAGCCCATTGTTAAATGTACTTCGCTTGACTGACACTACATTAGGACAACAGTTGCAAACACCGGTACCTTACCAGAAGTAGATGCAGGAAACCCGTCAATATCCCAGGCAAGCAATAAAGAATCGGTCATTCGCAACAGGAAGACTAAAACGTTAGGGGCATTTAATTTTATTATCAGCAGAGTAACAATGGAGCCGGCTTTCAGGGCCTGGCCAGGTTCAAAGCCACTTCTACACCGTGTTGTGTGATAAATCGTTCGAATGGTAGCTTGTATGACACCAGAGCGTTATTGGGTTGCAATAAACGGTTTAAGGAGATGGTAGGTGCAACACAAATTGAGTTTTGTTCACTCGCGGGGTTTGTGTTTGAGTCTTGTTGGTTATATCTTTGTAAGATTTTCAAGATGCAAGATATTATAAAGGTAAAGATTGTAAGTTTATATGTTAAGTAATATCGAAACCGTTAGTTAAATATAAAGTGAAAGATTATGTAGGTATCTTGCTAGTGCTTACTTATTTTATTTTTATTTTGGATATACTCTTTCGATACAAAACACGAACCCAGAATATTTGAACGCAAAAACTGAAAGTAGAACAATACATATTCGCAACGGTGTAACAGACGGCAATAACATAGAAGTGTTTCTTTGTTCTTTGTGCAGTGTAAACAGATTCATAGATGCACGCATGAACTGAACAGACACGTATCGGCAAAGGTTTTATAATGGAAGTTTCTTAGTCCATTTTAATGCTTTCTGAAAGTATGTTGACTGAATAAACATCAGGAACTATAGTCATAGCTGTTATAGGTTTTGAAGTCACTACAGTTACAAATAAGTATATATTGACTTTAGAAAGGTCGTTCTAAATACGTGTATATATATCTACTTGTCTATCAATATAAGACAACTTTAATAAACAATTATTTCAAACGAACCTGCTTAGCATTAATTTACTGTGACACAACTTAAGGACGGTCGTATTTATTTAATAAAGAATGACGGGTATCAACCACATGTTACATTGACTTGGCTCTAATTCAACATTTCCTTCCGCTTTGGCCACGTGTTCCAAAGTGGGCCTGCTGCTATGGCTGTATAATATTAGTAGAACGTACTTTCTAAAGTAGATTTTGGTGATCCTGTATAATATGAAGTATTAATCATTCTACCTTTTTTGGCTAAATATTATTTATGTTAGCTACGCTTTGTACGTGATCCTTATCATCTTAACAGCCCTCTACTAGACTTGCGCTTTCTTTAGACATTTCAATACGAATTCTATTTAAAACGTAATAGCAAATATAGGTCAGATTATAATTTCAATCGTCGACCTAAGACTAGACAGTAGATGAGGCTGAAGTAATTAGCCACCGCAAAGTTTGACAAACCTAGATATTTTTTGCGCCATGTTCTAATATTTTTTTGTATCAACCACAGTTCGTTGCCCCAAAAATTGCTTGCGCAACGCATGTCAAGTCGCTCGGGGTCGAGTCAAGTGTGTTATTTGTATTTGCACAGATGGCTCCTGTTTTTAACTAACGATTTTGTTGGCAAGCGCAAGTATCTTATGACGAAAGACAAGAACTTACTCAGTGTAGTGCTTAAGACGTGAACATTGCACGAAATTCACATAATAACTTACATTATATAATTAAGTCAATGTCAAAATTATCAAGACCTCCATTTGTCACAAATTGCCTTCAACTAAATTTTGCACGCATATCTCACGCAAATGTGCAGCGAATATCGTAAGCTTCGCCTACGCTACAATTTTTAAATGTCACAAGTGTCATAACATTTTGAGACATCGAAAACTGACCCAGATCATTCATGCAACCGAGGGAAGTACAGAAATTTTTAAGACAGCTTTAGAGTTGAAACAGCAGTTTAAATGAGGTGAACGCGTCGTTAAATCAGGCTTACAAATGTGAAAAACAATGATCATTACGACACGACCGACATTGATATCCGGCTTAAGTTTTAAAGTTTAAGTTAACTTAGCAAATGAGCATTATCCTTCATGTAAAATAACTGTTCAAAAACCTTGTAGGTATTTGAACAGTTATTTTAATTTTTTGAACTTTGAATGTCAAGATTTGTCGTATTCTGAAGCATTGAATATTTATAACATTTAATGAGAATCAAGGTATTCAGAGAATTGGAAATCAGAGAGTTGTTCTAAATACGCGCACTTGAAGGTACAATACGTAAGTGAAACAATATGTTGCGTGTCTATTATGTAGGTAGGTAGGTTTTCAACGTGGCAACTTGCCTTCCATAATGGGCACTTTTGAGCGTGGTGTGGTGCCACTTGGGGAGAGCTTTTATAGTTAGAGGAATAGTTATAGTCTTTATTTGACGATGTCTATAAGACTTACACACATAATTATATTGATAGTTTTCTTTCCTTTTTTTTGACGTTAATTGATTTACTACCCTCATCGTTTATCCTCATTTTAGTTGAAGCATTATTGTGAGTTACATTGTGTTGACAGATACCGATATCGACATTTATTGACATTAATTAAACGTTACATGTACGTATAAGTGATCTATTCGCTAAGTATATGGATACTGCACGCCCTAGGGGGCAAAGAAGGTAAAAGTAATGTCACCCAAATGATTTAATGGGCCCGAGGGCTTGTACCTCGGTAATACCGTTACGCCATAGCCCCATACAGCCTCGTTTAAATGTCAATGGTTATTTAACAAGTCGCGCCTCGGTTTATTAAAGTAAATCTGACCAACTTCGCCGTTGTCTTTTCTTTACGAACATTCTGATTGAGCTTCGATTCAATGTTTTATGCGAAAATAATTTTCCTCTCCATTTGAACGGATGTGGTTGTGTAATTTTAAAATGTAACCTTCTCTGCTATGTAATTTACAAGTATTGTGAATTTTATTGAGGCGTTATCTTTGGTTTCATCAGCATCAGTATTATTCTTTACTGCTGAATTTATATACTGACTCGTATTCGTACGAAATTTATATTGATTAAACGCTGTTAAATTTAAGTGTTTAATAATTAAGTCTGTGTGCATTTTTGTATAAAAAGAACTTTCTTCAAACATCTTCACAAGCAATCAATTTTTTCTCTCTTCAGAGCCATTATAAACAGATCGCGGAACCTATCAGTCTAAGCGTCAAAAAAGGAAAAAAGGCGTGTTAATTGCCTAACGAGAAACCGTTTAATTTTACACCCAAGCGCTGAAATCGGTAATGTCCAAGAGTTGGATAAAAAATTTGGGTCAAGTGAAAGTGGAATAGTAGAAAAAGGTTTCGGATAAACGACATCCTAGACAGAATGTAGACATTTGTAAAGTACATAATAACAACACGAAAATCGCATATCAGGCATGTAACCGTCATCTGATCATTTTTAAGGTTTCGTCCTTCAAAGAAGGACAATCCTTACCACTTTAAACACAGCCAGGTACACAAAGATACTCACTTGACCCTCTACAACGGGACTTAAAGAAACAAAACGAACCCCAAAGGACAAAGGTATCAACGATCGGCCGTTTGCCGATTGCGGTCCACGTCAGACAATGGGGCACCAGAGCCGGCTAATAGAAACGTGACAGTCGCTATCGCAATACGAATACCCACTGCGGCATTGCTGGCCTGAATATAGCCATCTGTCCCGGTTTAATTTATAGCCATTAGAATATCTGGCGCCGCAGTTGAGGTAGTTCCGGTGTAACACGAAGAAATTGCCGACACTAGTCTTTTTGTCGCTCTTTGTTGCGTTACCCGACTTATTGAACTACAGGCTGTGGCGTTGCAGAAAGTAACGCAGTTTTTAAAGCCCATCCTAATATACCGTGGTGTAGTTTAGTTATAGGTTTACAATTGCACCATGCTCTTCCACTTGCCTTACACTTATGGGTTCTGCATTTTTCTTATCTGAGGTAACAAACGGACAGATTTTTCCACCAGTTGTTTGTTTGTGGACCAACTTATTTGGCAGTGGTGATGGTGGATCGAACAACTGCAACCTAAGGGGAGAAAGAAGAAATGCAGAAGTAAGATTATTCCACATGTTTGTAAAAAGAGTCGCGACCCAACTAAGTTAGTGAGAGCCCAGGAATCCAGATGACATGGATGAAATGTATTCCAACGCCGGAGTTTCTAAAATTTAAGTTTTTCTCTTAGGCATAGACCAAATTATTACATTTGCTAAGGTCCTGATAGGTCTTCAGCATTTCCAAATTCATCATCGTTTTCGCACGTGCTCATCGGTTTTGGTTAGCCCGTCTAAAACCTTCGTGGATAAAGACGGCGTTTAACGTTTTTTCCAGTAGTGAACTGTCTCAATAGGATTTGTGTAATAAAGATCTATTTTTCTTTTTAGTTTGACTATCAAAGCATTTCACCGCCATCTCACCTGGCGGTAAGTGACGATACGGCCATTGATAGCATTTTAACCCAAAGACACCGTTAGCATCTGATAATGTTTAGAATAAATGGAATATTTTATAGATTCAACCATTTCGTAACAACTTAACCCTGTCAGCTCCGATTAGCCACATATCACCGGGCTCGCCACACGTCGACACCCGTGACCGAAACCCGTAACATAACGGTGAAATATCGATACGCTCAATATAAATTCGAATCGATCTTTGTATCAATGGGTGGCTTTTGACCCCACGTCAAATCGACGCGTCTTAATTTAAGATGAAGCACCTTATAGCCATTAGGGTTCATAATGTCATTCTGTATTGAGAAACTGATGCTATGTGGTATCCTGATTTACCGTATTACACACAAGAGATCAAAGTTATTCGACAGCCGAGGCCTTAATGTAATTTTGCAATAGGTAGTGTAATTCAAAGAGATTACATTTTCCACTTTGTGCCCATTTTTGTTGACGTGTCTCAAAACACCACCTGAACAGGAATTTCAGTTGATAAAAAACTTTTAATACCTACATTATCACCGTCATCATTGTCATCATTATTCATCGAATGATGAATCATAACGTAGCTTGTACGCAACTCCCGTCAACGAAATGAAAATGTTGCGCTGGATGTGCGGCCGCGACTTAGGTATACGATGAGTGCGTCATTCGAGGTAACCTTGGCGTGTGGGATGAAATTGTAGAGGCTCCCAAGCGCTGGTTTGGTCACGTGCTGTGTAACCGCCAGGGATACGTATCCATGCCGGTATCAAGAACGTGATACCGCGGCAGGCCCTGGAAGCGATGGATTAGCCTTCACTGAGTCGGATGCCAGAGCCAACGGCTCACGACGCCATGATGGCGAAGAGCTAGCAAAATGTAGGCGGAAGAGGAAGAAAGCGGATCCTGGCAGAAGCCGCGACTTAACTTCGTCCAGAAACAACCCTACTGTTAAAACATTATCAAATGACGGTACACAAAAGCTGGTCAATCGACTGAGTTTTATTAATAGATATCATCTAACTATGCCATCACGACAAAATGGGTACGCGCATAATTAAACACGCGTCTAATAACGCTAACTGTCACTTTATTTATACCGCGTGGGTGACCATCCGTGTCATGACGCTTTTCAATCGATGCATACAAAAAAATAAACGTCTTGTCTTCTAAAGTATTACAGACGTTCTCGTCGAGTAAGTAGGTGACTATATTCGACTTGTTAGGCAATGTTGTCAAATTATTATGAACGACACATTTTCTCATTTAGGCCGCAATCTATTTCTGATTATACTAACCGACGTAGATACCTACAATGTTGTATTGAGAGCATAGTTTGTTTGTCAATGTTAGTATTTGAATCTAAAACAAATAGGGTATTGTATTATTGTTCAATGCCCGCTATTATGAATGCAGGTCATCTTATTTTTATTTATTTAAATTTATTATTATTTATTATTTATTTAAAACTTTATTGCACCAATTACAGCAATTGGCGGACCTAAAGCCATTGAGGCTTTGTCTAACAGTCAACCAGCAGACCATGCAGAGAGTGATTAAGTAGGTGCTACTTAACACAAAAATATTGATAAAAGTGAAAGAAATACATTTAAAATTAAATTAAATTAAATGAATACTATTAATTCTAATACTATTTAAAAACAAAAAAGTTACAATAAACATATACCAATTATATATACATTCACTAGATATAAAATGTGATAATGACTACGCCAAACTCATCACTCATTACCTCTTACTCAAATTAAAATATTTTAGCAATTTTTTAACCATTAATCGATTCTGCGCCTTTCGTACGTCCTTAGGGATGTCATTCCAAAAACGAGATGCCTGTATTGTGAATTAATGGCTGAAGAAGTTGGTCCGATGAGGGAGAACAAGGAGGAGAGGTTCTTAGTAAGAAAAATTTGAAATTTTTAAATTTAATTATTGATTATACTTATCGAAATAATGCTGACTCATTTATTTATAGAGGCTTGCCTACTTGTAAGTAAGATGGTTCGTTTTACGTGAGTAATATAATAAATAAATTTCATCTTCATATTAGGTTTAAATTAATAAATCACATCTGACATAAACAAAAACATTATAGCACTAGAACGATAACACAAACCCTCTTGATGCTTATAAAGAAGACGTATCAAAAGAAATTCCTACTCACGCGATATACCTATCCAGTATCTGTTTAGATACAGTAACCAAATGCAAGCGCCATCCCACACTTGTCACAAAAAACCGCTCGAAGCACCAAACGCATCGCCGCCACCGGTTGATTAACCGTTTCCTGTTCACCGTAAAATTTACGGTAAACCACGAATTTGTATTAATTAACGCGGATTATTTACTAGAAATGCACGCGGTGCGTTCAGTCGACTGCGTGGGCGCAGTTGCCCAATGTCCATCGCGGCGAAGCACATGAATGGAGCGGAGACTGGCCCGCCTACGGTGCTATTATCAATGAAAACTTGTGGAGAAACACGCCGGCGAGTCTGCGAATGTGCTTTCGACACTCGCCATTGAAACTACTGCGATGGAGTGCTCCACTTGTTGCAAATTTCAGGGATGACTGCTACGATTTCGATTCATGTTGGGGATAAAGATGGTTTGGTAGTATATAGCTAGTTGACGCAAAAAGGCTGAGATTGGAGGAAGCTTGCAGGTATCTTAGCAGACGTCCCAAGGTATAATTCACTGCAGGTCTAATGTTATACTGCAATACTTGAATCGGTGTAAGTACCTACTTTTAAACAAATTACTTTATGTAAACAATTGTCACAGGTACATGTGATTTGGTTGTACTGATTAAATATAGACAGGTACGCAATCAAATCATTTAGAGTGAAATACTGCTACACTCAGTGACAACAGGTAGCACACATTGCTTATCGACAGCTTTCGAGGCCCACTCACCCAAAGCACTGTTGCATAAAATGGTCAGAAACCGGAAGAACGTTACGTGTGGTCTATTTTAGGTCCTGACAGAATGGTGATGAATGATGTGAGAATTGTACTTAAATATTAGATTTAGGTAATACGAGAACAAGAACAGAGTAGAATAGCACTAACCCCTTACACTCGTGGGTGTCATACAAGGCGACTTAGTGTTTTCGAGGCAAAAGTTCTGGAATCTCCGTTCTGGGTTAGAAATGAGGTGCAGCGTTTTTCATTTCTATATTTACAACACTGCGATCTCCAGCCCGCCTGCCAAGCGTAAAGTTTATGACAATAACCTCCCCTCTCGACGAGGGGAGACGTCTTAAGTCCTCCAGTGGACTGTTATGGGCTATGTTTTTTCATACCACTAAGGTGGTAATCCAGCTTACGGTCTACCTGATGGTAAGCAGTAACCGCAGCCTATAGACGTTTGCAATACCAATGGCATCATCCACGCGTTGCCGATCCTGTAAAAAGTCTTTTCTTCACCCCTTTCTTGAAGAATTCCAGGTGACTGTGATGATGACTTTTTAAATATTCCACATAACTTCTCTCGAGAATCTGTTTCGACATAGCCTTAATCTCTCGACGTTTTGAACGTCTCGGGGCAACGGTTTTTTGCGCGTGGGTTCGTTTCCGGCCACTGGTAGTTGCATATGTTTGCGCTGCCGTTTCGCGGCTGTGTGTCAGCTGCCTTATATGTGCAACGAAAGTGCATTGGCCATTTGCGGTGTAAAAGAAGAAAAATGTGTTGCACCCACATAGCAAAAGTGGATGAGGAAAGTAAGGTTACGTGACTTTGAATGCGAGTCGATTTTTTAAAGAGCGTCAGATGAAATGATCTCGTTCAATCGAGTTTTTCGTTAATATACATCCATATGATTGATGTAAAACATATAATATTAAAGTCTAATGTTGTATTAGCCTACAGTACCTATAGGTAATCGTATAAGTGTAGCCATTTGGTTGCGCAAAATTAATTCCAATTTCAATAAACTCCATAACATTTCTCATTTTACTAAACGCCAGCGTTTTGTATTACGACGGATTAATTTGATTTAGACGGGTAATTTAAACACCGGCTTGACGTTACATTATCACATTGCAACGTACACGAGTACTTTGAACCTAAGAGAGACAAACGTAGAGCCGCCGTATTACAAACTGGCGGTTTTACAATACGCGTGCATCATAGCGCTTAAAGGTGAGAAGGATCGTCTAATTTGACGTAGGCCAAGCGTTTAATTGAAATTTTAATAGGCGAAAGTACGGGGTCTAGGTTCAAACATAAGCTCAGCTAAATGCTGACTTCTATGCTGCGAACGCACTGTGTTTATTTTACTAGAAATTAGCATATTCACACAAACGAGATACAACAATTTGTTTTCGGGCTGAGATCGTTACGTTTCTGTTTGCGCTTATCTCGAAATCTTGCCTTTCACATTTTTTTTTGTAAATTACGAAAGGGGCCACGCTTTGTTGTGTACCTACTGCATTCAAATTTTGTACAAGAATTTTGTTAACTCGATACACAAACTTTATTCGTACTTAAATGCAAATGAGTACGACGTGAGAAAAAAAAGAATTCATTTTGTACAGCTTTCATAATTAGGTACTAACGCAACGACGATTTCCTATCAAAATTCAAGGATTGGACATACAGTTAAAGGTTATCTTAAGCTAGAACTTGAATTTGTCAGTGGCCCAATTTATAAATTGATTGTGGTTTCTAACTCATTCATAAATTGATAAGGACCATTAATTGTTTACGCTTTTAACGCGTTATATTTCCTGTGTTAAAAATCTATTTGCTTTATATTTGACCTTGATCTGTTTCACAATACAAATAACACAATATAAACCATCAGATAACTTCAAAATTTATTACCTTAATTACCTACTTCCTAGGAAGTGAGACATATTTGGCTCGACTTTTGCATGAATGTGCATGCGAATGTGTTCCCCGAACAATTAATCGGTAGGTCTGTAGGTACTAAGCTGAAATAAGCTGTACCTTTTGTGAATTTTATCTTTATGTTCATTGCATATTTTGAAACTTTTAATTGAGCACAATAAATGGTTAAATAAATAACCTGGACTTCCTTACAGCCAAAGCTATTTCTTGACAGGCATGCCTAATCTTTGGCCACATCAGGTGAGATGACAGTTAAAATTAAGTGCCTGCTTGCGTACTTGTAAAACGTTCAAAATTTGTGTATCCTGTACAATATTCTGGGATATCTTACGAGAAACACTACCGTTACATATAAACACCTACATAGAGCCCTGATTTTTTGTAAATACACTTAAATTGTTATAAACATACAGCTTGTTCTTTATTTCTCATTAATGAATTTAATTCGACGTAAAGATCCATAATAAGCATTTCGAATAATAACGGTAAATACACACATTAGTCGCGAAAAAAGAACCATAATTACGAGTACAAGATTTCCAAACAACAAACATGCAACAGCAATAACCAGAACGCAATTTGTTTTACCAAAGTACGAAATCAACACGTACATGTACGTCTCGAACCATATGATTATGCATGTGTATGGGGCTATGATTCATATAGTGATTACGTTTTGCATAATACCACAATCAGTGTAAACTTGTAATAGCAAAGCCCTTTACGTTACACACCTGAACGGGTATTAGCCAAAGCTAGACACGTGTAATTTCCAAGAGCATTATGACAACATAATACATAAATTAAGTCAGACACCTGACTCTAAGCTTAGTCTTTTTGTGAAAGCATTCAAATAATCATATTCCTGTAGGCTAAAATCATAAGTATCGAATCATAAGGTAAGGATATGAGTAGAATGTTTAGAGACCTCTTTCGGCCAGAAAGTTTTTTTTTATCATGTTTTTGAGGTCTACAATCCACCTGGTAATCATTGTGAATAAAGAAGCCGCATTGGTATGTTAATGTATTAACAGACATCACCAGCTACAGTCTGTAGATGATGTCGTCAGCAATGATAGTTTACGTAATAGATTAAGTGTACCTGGTTTGTCCAATATAACTAATATTTATGTATGAAATAATAGCCATAATTGATATTAGCCAGGGTCGCCTTGAAATTGATCTTTCAAAATCTAATTGCACTTGAAATGATTAAGCATGAGTTTGAAATTGATATTTTAAGACACATAATAACAATTTGCGAATTGCAGATAATCTCTCTGCTAATGCGAGCAGTATTCGATGCAAAATGGCCGTTTACGCAATGTCCAAGGAATATTTACAAGGTGATGGAAGTATTACAAATAGACGTATAATTGAATTACAAAATGCACTGTACATTGGTGCCTTGGAGTCTACGGCTGACGCTAAATGCGGCAAGCCCTTCCAAACTGCTAAATTGTAGTTACTGCCAGCAACTTTGATAGACATGGTAATCGCTATTACTAGTAGTAGATTTAATTGATGGCCTTTAAAGCATAAAAGTAGAATGTACGTAAATAAATAAACTAAAACTAGGCAGATAATCTGATTCCCATGACATAAAGTGATCTGTCTTCTTCTGTTAAGAAAACATACTATTCTGGGATAAACATTTCCCTTACACCGCTATTTGATGATTTCCATACAATAGAGAATTTCTCGACTGTATGTGAGAGAAACACGGATCCTTTGTTGTTCTTAAAGTCAGGTATATTTCTTCTGTTTATAAATCATGTTTTATTTTTAGTCTCTTAGGTGGACATCGCCATCATATTATTGTCTCTTCTAAAATTGGAAGTTCTTGTTGGTTTTGATTTATTTATTATTCCGTTTGCTCTTAATAAAACTATGAATGATGAGGAATCACTTGCGGGCAACGTGGTAAGTGTGTTCCCTGATCATTATAATCTAAACGCCTTCAAGGCTAGAGTGAATAGGCAGTCTAACAAAAAAATATTCATATTTGAAATGTCTTCAAAATTCTTTATCAAAAAAACGTATATTACATTTGTATAGAGTGCTTCGACCTATCTATATCTACAACGATATCGCACTAATATATTATTATGACAGATCGTAAACATGCAATGACTGACCTAATTATTTACTACAACAACAACGGAAAAAGACAAAAACCGTCTGAAATGGGCAAACTTTATCTACAAGATCTAGGTAAACTGCTTTACTTAAGACAGCTATATGCCGTTAAGTGATCTGACACGGTCTCGTAATAGTTGTATCAATCAAGGCAACAATTACAGTGATGCAAACGCCAGGTGGTCAAGCCTATGTAATCACCAATTGTTCCATTAATATTAATAGGTGCCGAGACAGTGTTTTGTAGAAACGACATGACGCGATGTGTATACCGACTACGGCACTTAAGAGAATTGAAAGCGTGTAGGTTTTAGATAAAGAATTTTTGATAACAGATAATTTTGAGCCCCCAAACAATCAATTTACGATAACTACACGATGATAAACACGAAAAACGCAATCGAATATAGCAAAACCAAACAATGTATTATCGTTATGCTCGATCTGTACGAAATTATGTGTAGGCATGCGTCTACGTAAGCATCAAAAGTAAATTGCCGTCTTGGTTAAATTCATGAGCCATTGAATTCCGAATATGGCCCGGACTGGACTGAAAGTGATCCCGAAAATGCTGGCTGCATCGAATCGCCAAAAACGGCAACAATCTGAGCCGGACCAGTTTCTAAGCATGAGAAATAATGTAGCTTCTCTCTCGACTAAAAAAGAAAGGCCACTGCGAACCAGCCCTGATGGCATTCCATTTACAAGAACGTTTAAGATGGTAGAGAGTATTATGCAAAATTAATTAGGTTTAGCAATGGCTGGCTGCCATTTACTTAAACAATATCTTGCAGTTGACTGTATATGAGTCGGGTTCTGCTAATCCCTTCTACATGCTAAGTGGTAGGCACGTGTTATCTCATCAACTGCACTTAACAGCAGACGGAGAGAGTGTGCTTCACAATGATGCTAAAATATGGCAGTCGCGCTGTAATGGACGTGTATTATTTTAAGAAAATAACAACAGTAATTATCTAAAACCTGCAGCCAACTGTTTAGCCTCTCGAATTTCACCTGCGATCCGATCAAGCTCAAGTAGTCTTATGACCCTTTAATACCCTTTAATTATATTCACCGCCGAGTTAATAATTTAAACGCTGGCTTATCTCCGTGATCACTGTAACAGTTCCATTCCCACGATCGGCTTTATCCGGGCCATCGCGTCCACTGACCGATCTAATTAACTTGCTTACAATTAAATCTAGACCCACTGATTTTAGTCACAGTATTCACAAACCGTTTCTGGTGATTTATTTGGCCATACCGTCGGGAATGACGGGAAACGAACCACACCCTTTGTGTAGCAGACCGGTATGGTGACCACTGAGCTAGTCAGGTCGTAAAAATTCTATCTCTATTAGACTTTTTGATATATGGAGAGTATATTATCCTAATTAGTATTTAATTTTACAACAGTGCAGATGGTTATAAATGTGTTCTTCAGCTAATATTTATTTCACTATCAAATTTTATTGGTGATTACAGTTTAAAGTCAGCTATATTAAAGTATGCAGAATTTATAGATATAGCAGTAAACGTTTCTCGGTCTTCGCTAAATTTTATTATAATTGCGGCATTACATATATTTTTATCGCTTTACTGTTAGCGCTTCAACTTTGTATTTCTAATGTCTATTAGCGATGCTAGCTCTAACTGATTACACGTGGTGCAGAATTAGATGCTGTATTTAATTGCGGTTTAGAAAGTAAAGGATGGAAATCTTGGTAGGGAGTGCAATTTTACGTTAAATAATTATTTGCTTCCTTCGATTTCCTTCTAGGTTCTAAATGGCGACTTGTATTTTGTAGCCACACTGCAGGGCTAAGGCTTTCTTGATTGCTGCAAATGATTATCTATAATAAGTAAAAATAAAATAAAAAAGCCTTTTATTTGAACTTATTACTAATGTTAGTATAGTATCTATATTATGCAAGAGTGGAGGGGCCACGGGCGAAGGCCTCCAAAGAATCCCATTTGTCACTATCTTCGGCTATCAGATGCCAGTTAGGGCCTGCCATCCCGCCGATAGCGTTCTCCCATATTATTGCAAAATTATTATCACAATCACAAATAACAAGTACCTATATGCAAATTAATATAGGTACTTGTAATTTGTGATCGCGAATACGTCTACTAAAAGCTTCATGGCCCTGTAGATGAGATATGACACTTATTAACGTATTTCTCTGGTTTACATCTTACATTAATGTCGAAACACTTAACATAAGCAGCAGCAAAACAAAAGAAACCATATCAAAAGGTTAATTTACACTTTAATGCAAAATGCTCGTTCGAAGCTCGCGGAAGCTGCGTAAAAATAGTAGCATTAAAATTCTCATTGATAAACTTAAAAGGATAACCGATACATGATCAGTAAAAGCTAACAATGATAACTTACGTGCACACAGTATCGACAAGTATAGACATGACCCAAATCGTACACCAATGGTAGATAAGCGCAGGAAATAAAACATCAAAGTGCTGATAAGAAGTTCTCGGCGTAAGTAATGAAGTCTATTTGTAGTGTTACGTAACGATGTCCAAGCTATTCGTTTAAAAAGGTAGTTGTCCAAACATCGACGGACTGACATGAGAGCGAGCTTTGTTTGTTTTATTACCTGACTCGCGTTTAAGAAAATATTTATGATAAATTAGAAGAAAAATTCAAATAAATATTATGATTCCGTTTCTTAAGTAAATACCGGTCACACATAGAAGACTATTGTAGAATTTTATCTAGTTTTTCATATACCTAGTGAGATTCTAAAAAATGCTTGTTAATATAAAACTTCGTCTTAATAGTGCCTACACTTAATAGTATCAAAACCAACTTCGCATTGAAGAGGAAATGCAGTTTATAATTCCTTTAATACATCATAATAAGCCTCTCCTTTCTAACAAGCAGAGCCTATTTAGATATGACTTTACGCAATAAGTCAGTGAAAGCAAAGCGAAATTGAAGGGTTTGAGAACTTTAATACTTTATACTTATTACCGGATTTCTCTACGTAAAGGTCTTGGAATATAATTTATTTTCATAACTGTTCACAATGTAAAGATGATTCACTTGTCTGCTTAGAGAATTTTAAGTTAAATGATATTATTACTTTGTACGTAGTATTTTTTTGTCTCTGTGTTATTACTAACTGTGTTATTGTTATTAACTTAGTGTTATTTGCAACACACGAAAATCCATTTCTTTTGTTCAGGTATGTAAACATTACTAAAAACCATGAAAACTTATCTTTCACAGCGAATGATATATTACTACCTAGTTGCGAAGCATCCATTGACAAGGTGACTACGTCTGCAGCAGATTTACTTCTTACTTATATCGCAGTAGAGATCTGAACTGCCATTGGCACTAATCTAGTAGATCCAGCTATATTAACAAACTAAACTACAAGCCGGTAACTGGAAGAAAGTTATGTACCTATACACAATTTTATGAGATATCATACACAATTTTATGAGAGAGCAAGCAAATAGGTGAGAAAGAAATCAACTGAGGTAATTCAGCTTAGGTGTCTACCAGAACGAGGTTCTTAGCACAGCACGAACTACGATGTGGATACTTTGTCGTATGATATTGTAATTATGTAGTCGTGGCGAGCAGCTAAGGCGAATAAACAGAGAGGATTCTAGTTGCGGACAAATTTATTAGTAACAATATCGCATTTTAGCTTGCCGACACGCTTGCTATGAATTAATGAACGAAAGCACGCATGCGCGCGTTATAGGCTCCGGGCACTATAACTGTAGTCGTGGAAACAATGTGGCCGACCAATCTCGCCTTTTGCATCTACTTATTGTTAAATTACTTGTAATGTGAGTATGATGGGAACTGCTTTTCATTTGGTTTGGTATTCGCTATATAATATAACCTTAAATGCGTCTGGCATGAATTCGGAAGTGTGTATGCGCGGACTGTTGAGTTTTTGTCAGTGTCCTAAACAAAATACCATACCACAATATAAATGTACAAAATCATATAGGTACTGATGGTACTCACCCAGGAATAACTCTATAACATAAATACATTTAGGTTAATTGGAATATTAGAGTTGAACTTCGATACGTTACGTTCAAAACTTCATTGAAGACGATGAATGCATGTCTGTCTCTAATATATTTTTGGCGCATGAAACTTGTGCTTAACGTAAAAGTGTGTCTCTAGCATGCCCCATCGCGAGATAAGTCCCAATGAATACTCAATTTATGGCAAAGCCTTGCCTTGGTCTGGCCATAAATTTTACTATGCGATATTCGGTGTCGTCGTTGGAAGGTGTTGAGAAGAGACTTTATTAACTCGTTGCTCCGGAGGTCAGGGGTCATAGACCGGCTTGTGTTGCGCGAGCGATGTCCTATATGACTAATGCATCATCACAATGAGGAAAGCTATGCTTTTACTAGCAAAAGCCTTGTCTGTCAGGAATCAAATTATTCACGCGGTCAAACTCAGACTTTTTTTGGCAAACAAAATGATTCATCTGGAATATTTAATTTCATGATAGAATATCATCGAATTAGCCTCAAAAAGTTTTAATTTTCGTTATTGGGTTCAAATTACTTACACTTTGATTCAACGCCTGAGTTTTGAGATCTCCTGAACCTCAAATTTGTTTAGGGTTAAGTCGCTGATAAACTATTACTAAACGGCAACCCCTTATGAATGCTTAAAGTCAAACAAGCAATAATTAACAAACAGAGAAACCGCTCCCTGACTCAAATTAGTATTAAAGACACTGTACGTTCGCAGCACCCTACACGAAGATGCTTAACTTTCTCCAATCAGCTTCGTTACTTCTAGAAAGTAGCTGCGCTACGCCACAATTTGCAGTATTTCATCGTAAAATCTCTGATGCTACTTCAGTCCTATATCATAACCATAACATAT
Organism: Blastobasis adustella; assembly: GCA_907269095.1. Lineage (NCBI taxonomy): Eukaryota > Metazoa > Arthropoda > Insecta > Lepidoptera > Blastobasidae > Blastobasis > Blastobasis adustella. Next base: position 13,187,082 of record OU026130.1, read on the forward strand.
ATTCTGGGAGCGTTACAGAGCAGTAAAGCTTTATGCACCACGAGTGTTATTAGTGCGTCCTAACGGTGGATGCACTAAACCAGGTGTAAGGGGTCGAAGCAATAACGTTAGTCTCAATGAACAGCACTAGTATTACATTGAAATATGAGTGGTGAATCGGCCTGTTCATTAACTTAATAGTGCTTCAACCCTGTAATCCAAGCAACAACATTGGCCGAGAGAATAAATTCAACATTTGCGTTAAATACGTTGAAAATAGTCAGGGGTGATACAATATACACAATAATTCATTACGTCTTTATAATATGACGGGAATATAGGTAAAAGTTATTATTTTAAATCCCTCAAGCCCCATACTCCTACTTAATGCCAAAACAAAGAAAAAAATGCTTATTACGACGAAAGGTTAGACGCATTTTGATATACACTCTGAACGGTTACAACTGAACGGCTTTTTTGGTTCTTCTTTATGACATTCAAAATATGCGCTCCACACTTTGATTATAGATCAATTTTATATGTTGTTGTCGAGACCGGCTTTTGGATATGCATTGCAGTCGATCGCTTTATTCATGCTACACAAAATGTAATGTCAGAGGTTTTTGCGTAAGATACGATTATACCGTTATCAGCTTCACCGCCTCTAAAAAGGCTTTTGACTCTCTGTCATCGGCATAGAGTTGAATTTGTCTGAAGTACAAATGCAAATACGAATGGGCCCAACTACCCTTTTCGGTGGCTTTTATACCTACGTAGGTACTTGCATAACGGCCAGTAATATGAACTTTGGTTAGTTGTTTTTCAAAATGAGACCGTTAATGTGAGACATTTTTTGCATATTTGTTTTTAGTTACCTACATAAGTATTATTTTTAATTAATTTAAGCTTGAATTTAACATCATTTGACAATGGTACCTAAATGATTAATTATTCGTATAAATCTATCAAAATTTGTCATTTCTCGCCATTTATGATAACATTATTAATTACAACTGAATTTCGTCTGCCAAGAAGTCTTAAATTGAGTCCAATAAAAGCTAGCTCTAATTTATGTTTCCTGAGGAGAATATCGCAGCTGGAAGTCAATAAAGTATGGTTGCTCCACTGAACACAATCGACAAGACCGATATTTATTGCGAGTTCAATCAAACGCTAAGAAATTTGTGGCTCATAGTCGTTTAATTTATAGGCAGGATAATCAAACGGGATCAGGATAATTGAATACATTGTCGACATTACCTGTACATTGTCTTTCACAGGTGCGTAAAACTTTTATTGTATTTTTATTCTGGAATCAACTATTTTCATTTCATCCTAATGTAAGTCTTAAAAAATATATTACCAACCTTCCGCTCCATAAACTTAACGATCCACAAAATTGTATTCATATTTTCCGTAATCACACCTATACGAATCGAAAGTAACAAAAGGAGCCTTTCTGTTCTACACAGACTTGTAAATTGGTCTAAAACATTCCCAAGACCTCATTTATCGTCTCTATAAACTTATAATCCAACCTTTTATCAAGTGGTAATTGTGTAGTCAAAACCAAGGCAACAGCAGCGAGAGCCCTGTATCAATTAGCGGCTTTGAAACACAAAACTACGGCAGATGCGGTTCCTTTTTTATTTACCCGTATTATTTTCTCCTGGGTCCCTTTTTTATGGTATCAACAGGTATGACTTACCGTGAGCGGCGTGAGCTCAACACGGAATGAAACACCACCAATTAATTTTCAACTGTACAACCCCATAATACGGTTCAATTTTCATTGTTAGCGTCGTCGTTAAAGTCGTCTTATGCTAATTCGATATAAACTTTATTACATGTATGTTAGAATTTAAATTACATTGGTGTTCCTGCGATGGCTCCCTTATGCATTACTATGGCGTTGAGTCAGAAAGGATCAAGTTATAGTGAAGCATGCCATTCCTGTGCATCCCACACTATCCCCATCTTTTATTAACGTGCCGGTGCCAGAGCAGCGCCGAGAATGTTTCGTGCTCTTGTCTGTCACTAATGATACAAGTGGGAAAGAGACAGGTAACTTTTCTACACCCACGGGATACCATGAAACCCCCCGCTGTTCTATAGATGATCTTGTTTCAATTAACAAAGTTGTTAAACGACAAACCGTTACTAGTTATTACAAATTTTTGAATAAATCCGACGATGGTCGTTAAAAGTTTGACGATAAAAAATTAATTGAAAAATATGGAATCGCATTGACATCGTTGCAATGGCGGTATTGATAATGAGAAATCACCGAAAATAATGGAAAGTGAAAGAGGTATTTGGTACGAGAGAAATTTTGCATATGGATTTTAATTTTAATGTATAAGTTGTCGCCACAAGGCCGATTCAATGCAGCCCCGATGACATTTATGCGGATTCAGTGTTCGTAGTGATCGGATTTATGTCATGTAAAATGGATTATGTAACGAACGCAGACGATAATTTACCGCTTTTTATTGAACCGCTGCGGGGTAAACACACCTCAACGTAATTAATCAACGGTAATTTGCGCAACTTAAACCAGACAGCTTACTCGAGAACCTACTAGTTGAGCATATGAACCGAAAACAAACGGAACCCGCATAACGACCATACGATTGTATCAATCTATGTTTGCTTAATGGTCTGTCAAATACACCTGTATTATTTTTATTCAATTCAATACGCTAGAGTCAGGCAACCGTGTAAATTCTTTGATTGTAATCAATTTGTTTCCCCTTTTATTATTGTCGATGCTGAACGTATTGTAACAAACGCGGTGCACTTCAATAACAATACTAACATGAAAAGCAAACTTGGCATCGAGAGAACATGGGAATATGTTCCTTTTTAGGGCAATGGTGCGGAATGCTAACAGCTACCATAAAACTTCTAAGTATGGGCACTGAAATTACTAGCTGCTGTGAGTCGCTACTTAGTAGCACTGTGCAGTGTGCATTTTAGCCAATATTTCCAGAGTTCAGCGGATTCTGATAACTGTACCGATATTTTCTTGCACCTAGGTATCTTCCGTCTCTCTATATACAGGTACGTCATTAAGACTTGTATGTGTTGTTGATCATAGTTGGTTAGCTAAATTTAAAATAAAGAAAAAAATATATCAGAAATATGGTGTTTAATATATTGAGACAGTGAAATTCAATAATAGAAAATCAATAACATTAAGATATCTGGTTCAGGATTCTCGAAGACGGATGAAGTGTCAGACAATTACAAAGGAAGACGACACCACGGTCACACAATACCTTGTTTGGTAAAATCAAACACCACAGAAGTAAAAGCTGAGTCAATATTAAAGGAGCATATTAGTACCTCTAGCTGCATGTTCGTTCCGTTTACGTTTATTTAGGCTCCACGATCTAATGCTTTGTCTTACCATCTGTTGGGTATTGGTATTTCTATTAGAGTTTGGAAACTACAAAACGTGTTTTTGTTTTCAACGTTGAAGGGGTTGACTTTGATATCCAATCCAATATTCCTAGTTACCTTCCATTTAAATGTACATGTTAAGTACCTATATAAGTAGTTTATCAGTTTTCTGGCACCCATAACACAAGCTTTGCTTACTTTGGGGCTAGATGGCGCTGTGTGAATTTGTCCAAGCATTTTTTTTCTGTATTTATACCAAACCAGTTAAAATAAATTAGACGATTTCTTGAATTTGGTATGCAAAGACATGCAATTTCAGAAACGTCATCAACATCATAACCGCCCTTATGATTCGTGTGGCCGTGTCCGTCTTCGAATGTAGGCCTTATCTCTAAGCTTCCACACCTGTCTGTTGCTGGCTACCTGCACCCAATTAATTGCTGACTGCGGCTTGTTGGCGGACATTATTCGTCCACCTTAAGGATGTTCTACCCCTCCCACGGGTCTCCACTCCAAGGTACTTCTTGCCGGACGACTGCCGTCCATTCTAGTTATGTGGCCTGCCCATCTCCACTCTCAATTTCAGTAACGTGTACTTACCTACTTCACTCAAAACAGTAACATGATTCTTCCACTAACAACACCACGTATCTATCTAATAAGTAACACCGCTAACGCAATTCGCAATATCCTACCATTCCTGCTCATTCATTATCCTACAGGTGTAAACAATGCTACAAAGGCTATAATGGACCCTTTGTAGTCGACCAATGGACCGGACCACATTAACACGTACTATGATGCCAACAATGAAGGATTATAGAGGATTAAACGTGAGGCTGCAATAGTTGAGATACAAGTTTGGACTTAAGCGGTGAAAGATTGGGATGGAAAAGGACAAACGGAAAGAGATAACGGTAATGAAAAGGATAGATGTGATTATCAGAAAAAGGAACCGGCCGCCCAAGCGCCAACTGGCAGGTAGGCAAATTAAAAAGGACACTTAAATATTACGCTGCGCTCCACGTAGCTAGTGGGAGGCGGACACAGCTTTCAAGGATATTCAGATGTTTTTACTTTAAAGGTAGTGGTGAAATGAGGTCGATATCGAAGGCAATTTGGGTGTCATTCATAAAGTTGCAAGCGAGTGCAGGAATTAAATTAATTTTTATCGCTCAAGAACAAAACGGGCTTTTTATTAATCTATCGCAGAAAAATTATATTGTAACAGTCTCTTGCAATGGCAAAGAATGTAGGTACCTAAACAATAATTTATAAAATGTTATTTTAACTGTAACCTCACGTATTATCACAAATCCAATGCAATTGCTGTATATGGTTAATAAAGTTTCCCTCAGTAATTTTGAAACCACTTTGTCGTTCAGACTAGCTTAATCTAAGCTATTAGCCATATCAAAGTAAATGTCTAAATGTCTCTTTAGCGGGATACTATCAATATGTCCTCTTAAGCGGTATTTGAAAGCAGTGAAAGCTTATTTGACTCGTTTAACTGCAGATAATGGTCTGAACACCCGCAATTTACCTATATTTTACCTGACATTGTCTGATGTTCAAATACATTATTATTTTTATTGGTCGGGTAAGCTTGCGGTCGTCGAGGCCGCTTTGAAAGCGATTTAAAAGGCGGTTGGGCTTTAAAGCTTTGGAGAGCTTTGTAGTTTTCAAGTCACTGAACATTACGCCCACGACTCGACTAAGTGGAAGTTATTGCTTGAAAAGTACTTTAAATATTCAAATTAGATAACATGTAAGTCCATGAAGAATAAGTAGATGTTTATGACAGATGATGTTATCTTAATAGTAAAAAAAGAGCATTAAACTAATTTAACGATTTTGACAGTTACCTACCTGTCGGTGGGCGGGTGGTTAAGGTAAGTATCCGACTCGTAAGCGAGAGGTACCGGGTTCGAATCCCACTGCGGCCATGTGGCAAATGACTTTTTTTTCACTTATGTGCATTAGATGAATGCCAACCGATGCTCCTACGGTGAGGGAAAACATCGTTATAAAAACTGCACATTCAGGCAACTGAATGTATAACCATGATCAAATCTGATCAGGTTTCCCTAGTAGCAGAGTCACGGAGGTCAGATAGCAGTCGCTCTACTGTAATTATGTGATCTGCCAAATCCTGGATCATGGTCAAAGCGGACCCTGGGCCCTCATGCGCGAGATCACAACCGGGACATTAACGCCAAAATGAACGATGATGTGGTGACAGTTTAAACCAGAAAATTAGATAGTAGATACAGTACATGATTAAAATAGCGCGATGCTGCAAAAAATGCAAATGTATCTACAACCAGTTAGTCATCCTCTGGCTTCCGTACAATTACAATAAAAATCAGCAGTCAGGTACCTAATAAAAAACAATAAACTGTTATTTTGGCATTGACAGCGCCTTAGTAAGACTGTAGCAGCAATAATAACAACATCATAAAACATTATTTATTATCACGACCTCGTTCAAATATGAACTATTATACTATAATAATCAATTAGTAAAATACAGCCTACATAGATGAGCAATTAATATAATTGGTAAAGCATGCAAGCATACAACATATGACCTTTTAAAGCCGACAGAGTATAATAAACGTGTCATCGATGTTATAGAACTAGTTTACATTAACCTTCGTAAGGTTATCAAACCGTTGGAGGAAATATATGCAAAAAAAATCTAAATTAGCATATCGTCATTTCCTACTTGAGATATAAATATAAGAAAGCCCACTCATTCAAGTGTTACAAATGTTATAAAAAGCAATAAAGATAAACATAAGCGATACAAAACACCCTTTGAATTTTTATATTAATGATAAAACTACAAAATTACGCCCAATTAAAGTGAAAACATAAACTTTGAAATGTAAAATTAACATATTTACCAGCTATGAGAGAATATATTGGAATTTGGGAATATTTATTTATACAAATGTTTGATTTCTCTTTATGGAAATACCGCGCTCTAGTTTTTGGACAAATGGGGAGTTTTCAGAATTTATAGTAACTTACGAAACTTGTTTTTTCTTCACCTATATACGAAAAATTATAGTAAAAACACACTCTATATTGTGAAAACTACGTAGCTTGACAGACCAGGTATGAAAATACCACAACTGGACGTTGAGCAACTTAATTTCATAAACAAAGAATTTTAAAGCATTCTACAAGCCATTTATTTCAAAATGGGAAACCCATTGCCTTTTTGGCGCAGGTACTTAAAGTGTTATAACAATATTTGGATACAATGCTTTTTATTATGATTTCACTGTCTTGTGACACCTGTAAGTGTTGTGTAGGAGTTATAAAACGTTTGGAAGACTTGAGTCATACACAGGACGTATTTGTAATCGAGTGTCTATGAGTAATCCCACCCCCACAACGGGAACTTACCTTTTAAAGAAATTCTTATGACACTTGATGTTTACAGACATTATTTCAAAACTTGAGTCTCCACTCGATACATTGCAAACGAGGGGATCGGTGACAAGTTATTAATATCACACAAGCCTTAAGTTTATCTTTGACAAAAGACATACTTTTCCTGATACCCATTATCATCTAGCCAATATATTAATGCCTCATTATAATATTACAAAGTATTCACATTATACGAGAGTTGATGTCTGCGTCCCTCTTAAATGTTATAAATCTTCTGAATTTGTTATTGCTGATTTTTGTAACGTGATCTGTTAAGATTTACTCATAGTATGTTAAACATAAACTTACCTAGAAAGCTGAGACTGAGTTTCTCATCCACCGAGTCATTGTCATCGAAGCATTCCAATTTTTTCGAATTCATTTTCGCATCACCTCATTTGCCAGTACCAATGTGTTCCTCAAGTTTGAATCACAGAAGGTCACAACCACTTGTCTGTACTGGCACGAGCACCGTTGAAAAACAATTGAAAAAACGTAACGGAATCACTGTATGCACTTAGGGAATTGGCTGTTTGTTTTTGTCACTGGCTGGTTTATGTCCGTGTCATGTCACATTGTTTCTTTATTTTTGAATTTGGAGCGATGCGCGGGCGCGCGCGCTTCGTGCGACGCGCGAGGGTTCTCAGACGCGAGTGAGTGAGCGACGCCGGCGCCCCCCGTCGCGCAACTCGATTCACGCCAAACGGCAACTGACCTGCAAGCGACGCCTTCGCTAATCTGATTACGGCGATACTTTGCCCAGTGTTTTAACTTTAACTTCACCCCATTTTCCGTCCCAGACATTATTGTGGGCGAACGATAAATCAAACTTTACGCCGCCATTGTTTAATGAAATGTTATGTGTCATTTACCTAAATGGCAGAGGAATGTAAACATTGTAATTTTACCTTACAGTAGAAACTGTGGAGTTGCTTTTTAGTTGTGTATGCAAAAAGTTAATTTTTAGAACAGTAGGGTACACATTTTTACCTTTCATAACTAAAACATATTTAACAAAAATTATATAAGTTGAATAAATCCATGTTTTAAAGAAATGGAATATAAAGTGTGAATTTACGAGAGTTCTATGATCGCAGAGCCAACATGCAGCTTAGAAATAATTACTTGCGAAACGAAAGGGTCGTTTCCCCTTCCCCATTGGGACCATTGTTCAGTTGCTGCGCGTGCGCCAGAATAACAATACCACTTGGTATCCCCGTTTGGTTCACTTTGTGAATATGCTCAATGTGCTAAAGCAAACTTTTAAACATTGGTAGGTACCTATTCAATGCCTGGGGTTAAATTGCAGTAAAATTAACTCCAGCGTCTATAATTATAATTTAGTTTGTTAGCGAAAGTTTATAAAAAATTCTGATGATCATACCTGGAAGTAATTTATTATTTTATGACAATAATTGTGTAGTAAAAATATTGTTGTCTACTTTATCAATTTCTATATTATCACATCACACTATCCTGAACTTGTTAAGATCGTTATCACAATGTTATAACATAAAACCGCTTAAAAATATTGACGCCGCTTTCTTGCTTGTAAACTTCGATCGTCTGAATCACTACACTATTGAGCGTGCTTCCTTACACCGATCGAAGATGGTCAAAATACACCAAAAAAAGTCAACAAATCGTATAACAGGATGGTTCCCACACGCCTTTTGAGTTTTTTCAACGCCGAAATAGCGTTGGGCCCTATCCGTGGGCCAATTTCGTGAGAAGCATGCACCTTGTAATTTGGTCAGCCATTAATCAAAGTCGGTGATTCGACAACGACAGCTCAGACCTTTGGCTTAAAGGGACAGTGAAAGTATCACAATTATATTTGCTGTTAGAAACAATAGGATGCCCACGTAATGTATGGTTTTGATGAGCGCATAAAAGCTTATTTTGAAAGCTAAGATAAAATTGGAAGTTAGTAAAATAAGTACTTATATCTTGCCAACTTAGACAGGTTGAAAAAGGCAGACAAAGTATGGAACAAGTTCTCAAACTAGGAAAAACCTGTATCTTGAATTTCAAGTATACATATAAGTAGATTCCGTACTTTGCTTTAAATATACTTTATCCCAAAAAGTGTTTTATACCGCTAGGTATAGTAACTATATGACTTTGCCGAACTAAACACAAGCAGCAACATTCTGATTACCCATGATAGCAAAAATTTAAAATGCAGTAAATTACAATAATGTCTAATACCTATTTTGGTATAAACATCAACGTTATGTCGGAACTACATGAAGAATTCAATTGCCTAAACTCTATGGGATATATTGATTAGGACAGATGTAAATTAAATACCTTACCTTTCTGGTAGGACCCTTAACCATATTGTTCCATTGAGTTGATTTCGTACTACATTAAATATTGGTGACCCAGCTTTCATTTTGTGATGCCTCTAACTTTATGGAAACATGAATTTTACATGGAGTTGAATAAACAAAATGTTTTCGAAAGTTTAAGACTTCCTTTTGAATCTAGATCTCGGAATAATGATCAAGGAGGACACATGCAGGTCCAGTTGAATTTAAATGGTTCGCAATCCAACGTTGTCATTAAGTATCATTTACATAATGATCCATTCTTGTACGAAAATTGGGCGTATATTGTCGTGACAACATTATTTATAGGGGAAACCTGATCGAAATATAAAGTTGAACACGTATTTTCTGTAAGTACCCGCAAATTGACGTAAAATTATGCACATTTAAAAGTTCTCGGTGCATTCAAAGAATTTTTGTAACGCAATGCTTTTCGAGTTTTATGTGGAGTCGCGTGGATTCGTGAATATTGCCTCTAGAATTATTTCTTAGTCTTGGTCTTTCCTAATAATTTACATTTAATTTACAATTTAAATGGCCTAAACGGAGTGATATATTTATTAGTTGCAGAATTCGACAATCTAATAAAGATATCAACTTATGTATTCGAAAGCGGATATTATACTCCACACAACACAAAAGTCAAAAGTAGGTCGATAGCTAATTCATTGGTTCACATAAAATTCCAAGTTCGCTAAACTATTTCAAGGTCATTGTCAAGATCGGTAACATTCAGAGGTCAACATTCATTCGGTGGAGATGTTTTTACTGAACCTCGAAATATCTTAAGCACTCCCATTTAAAGCTGTCGCCGCAAGTCCCTGTGAATTTTCATTAGAGCCTGATTTTTTTGGATCATCGGAATTTGCAATGTTAAATTCAATTGTTGTCTTCTTCATTCGATTTAATTGTTAGGTATTTGAAAAATGACTAATAAGCTTTGAATACTGATTCATTTTACTTTGTTCTTACGATATTGTCAGTCAAATTTACTATTATTAATTTAATAAGGTATTTACAATATAATACAAAAACATAGTAACAAATATACATACACACAAAAAAAAATACACAAAAACTAAACTTAATTGAAGATAAATAATCATTATATATCAAAAGAAAATATACCATAACGAACTGCATTGCCATCCATATAGTCCATCGATTTGTATCATTGCTCCAATACCACATAATGCACCTCAACGCAATGGCTTTTTCGAATTTCGTGGTTGGAGTCCTGTTTAAAATTCCACTCCAGCAACGCGAGGCGCGATCCTAACATTGTTACGCGTTCGTCAGGGCGTCGCGACGTTTTCCCATCCATTTTTTTGGTAAAAGCATTTTTTTCTTTGTTATTCCTTTTTTGACTCTTGAAATCATTACTGGGATCTGCTTTAGTGTATATGCGGTCTTCTTTCTTACTTTTTTTAAGTATTAACGACGTATTTATCAGTTTATTAAGATCTCGTTTGTGATGTTTATATAGATTTGTTCGGTCTAACTATAAATATTTTCGCCCATAAATTGAACTGCAATGGAGGATGTGCAGGACGTGTTTAGAATATATTTTGCTATAAACGCGATAACTATAAAATTTATAGCTTGCAGCAGACTATATGGGGCGTTACCTGTTAAGAATTATAATCATATAATCAAGATTAGGCAATGTGGTAGGTAAGTCGTAAAGAACGTAATGTTGCATCCAGCGTGGTCACATAAATATAGATATTGTAATATATACCAAATTATTTTGAACGTGACAAACTTTATAGTTTCTCTCCTTATGGAGTATAAAGTACTCTATTTAGCAATGTTTTAGAGAAAGTTTAGAAATAACTGTTGTTGATTTCGATGTCATTGTATACGAGCTTAATTCCTAAAGACGTAATTAATAAGATGCGCAACCATTTTAAAGAGGTTTTGTGCTTCTTAAAAGGCTTTTTAGGTTTCACATAAAAATTTCAAAGCGAAAATACCTCGGCAGCTGATATGTGGTCTCGATATTTGCGAAAGATGCCGCGATTAAACCAGAAATGCTTGCAGCCCTATAAAGGAGTCTGGGGCAAAAAGGAGCGGTGAAAAAAGTCGTAGAAGGAGCCGGGAGCGATGACTCGGTGACTCATCGGGTGTATGAGATGTTAAAACTTGATGCTGGCGCTCTAAAATGTTACTGCGCTCTTTTAGAACCACGTGTTGATTGTAAAAAATAAGCACGTGTTCTTCGTTTCACAGATGTTCATAAATTAAATGATTGATGATTAGCTTAGTATCAAGCAATTAAACAAAAATATTAGGTACAAAAGTGGCAATTGAAATAAAAAAAAAACGATGATCAAAAATATTAGTTGTGATTACGTTGTAAAACAGTAAAAAACAGAAATCCTCTTTATTGTCTAATAAATAATAAGAATTTAATAGAATCTTACCTGTAATGTTTCCTGTCGTCGACTCATAACATGAAGTGGTTGTTAATGGAAGGACTATTTGCCAAGTTAGTGGTAAGTATAAAAAGAGAGAAAATAATATATATATTTTCAGGGAGTCCAGCCAATCCTACTTTTCCCGAATTTCATAGTAGCAAAGTTTTAGTGGCCCGATTTTCATCGTTTCTAATAAGTAAATTGTTTGCTATAAGCGTCTGCAACCTGTTCCCATTGTTGTGCGCGGGAGACGCGTGTGCCACCGCCGGCGGTGCCTCCATGATTTGTGCGTATGAAGGTGTCATGTCTTCCCTTTTTCAAGCGGTTTTAGAAACACTGGAAGCGTATTGAAGAGTATTCTCGGACTCTAGCGCCCGCTTTGAAATAGGATGGACTACAAAAGGCACCGAAACATTGTAAAACCACCAAGTCTGTTTTTGTTATGACTGTCGGCAGTGACTCAATTTTTTTTTTTAATGTTTTTTCTACAGTGTAATACAAACACCTGCGCGAAATTAAGTTGCAAGAAGATTGTGTATTTCTTGGGTTCCAATCTTTGCGTGCTTCTGTTTCGATACTAACGTGCGACTGTATCGATGCAAACGTGCGACTTTATACATGCAAATACGCGGCTGAACTGAAAGAGTCGCACTTTTATATCGATGTACCTAGATGCGCGACAAATGGCGCTGTCATACAACTTGCAACTGTATCGATGAAAATGCGCGACCGAATCGCTACAAAACGAGCACATAAGTGGTCGTATGCTTCTTCTTTAATCGTGTGATGTACTTCAGGGTATCGCAATTATAATTTAAAGTCAACCACGTTTTGAAAAATTAATGAAGTTCAACGTTTGAATCATGAGAAGGTTGAGAAATAACGCCTCAGGGCTTGAAAAAACTAGCAATTCCCCGTGGGTTTCTATTAACTCGATTTATCGAGACAGGCTTTGCGAGACGCGGTAATCAACTGAGGCATTCAGTTTTTTAATAACAGTCTCGTACTCTGTCATTACACATTTATGTTTGCTATTACCTTTGTATCGCCAGCTGTTATACAAGTTCATAGCCGTATGATGGTAGTTAGTTTTTATGCTTTTATGCGAAGCTTACTTCTGAGATAACAAGTCGACTCGGAGTTTCAAGGTATTAAAATTATCGAGATTCGAAGTCACAACTATTGTTTGCACCGTTTTTGTACCTTACCCATAGTAATGTTCGAAAGAAAGCAGCCTTTCCAGTAACAATGTGTAAAATTTATAGCAACAGTGTTTACAAGTAAGTGTGTCATCACAATTTCACTACTAACTGCGTCCTATATTTATAAATACTGCGCCGTATCGAGCGAAGGGAGTAGAGGTGTTCCAGGTGAAATATTTTCCCTTTCAGAAACAGAATTTGAAACCAAAATGTGGTACTTATTAACAACCTACTATAGTATTATTTTTATGAAATATCATCTCATCGAAGTGGCGGTCGATTGTCTCTACCTACCCCACCTATGAAACAGAGGCGTAATTTACTTATTGCGCTGAGTGGGGTCTGCACAACGTCTCCCAGGGTCAAGTGCTTGTGCTTTATGACTGATGTCATTTCCTGTGAATGGTGTTGAAACTGCAATGTAGACATAGAATCGAAAACGCTGCTGCCCATTTTCAGTATGCCTGCTTACAAACCTTGATACTTTATCGTGTTTAAGCCAGTCTGTTAATAATCACATCATCGTTGTTTTCACACATTCTACAGCTGCAGGAATAAAACATAGTTCTATAATAATCTAACCGACAGAAAAATGTCGGCAAACCCCGACCCCTTTGATTATAGTGAAATATTTACCACGGAATCGATTTTAATGAAACAAAGCTAAGAGTCTTCTCGAGTAAACTGGCTTTCAAATAAAGATCGCGTTGAAATCTTCCATCGTCTCCATCTACTACGGGAACTACGATACCACAGGCATTGACATACTTACACAGATACACAGGTCAAACTTATATCACACGTATTTTCTCATTAGGGGTTAAAAACTAGTTAAATCGTAGTAAAACGTACGGCTTCAAACCGTAAACCGAGTCCGAGCGTTTCGCATCTCTAGGGGGCGGCGAGCTCAAGCCGACTGGCTTGATAAATTCGCTGATTTACTGCTAATCCGGCCTACCTGGTGACTGTTTATCGGGATCCGCTGATCGGCTGGCAGCGGATCATGGATCACTGCTGACGGTACGGTCAGGGTAGTTTTCTAATGCAATGTTTCATAGTGTTTTTATTATATTGTAGCTAGGTATATTCTCGCAGAGACCCTGAGACTGGTTGAATTGGCACCCCGTGACTGAATATTATTATTATAAGATAATACATTTCCGTACTAAAGCTGACTATACATGTCTAGTCTTTCGGTCCACCTGACGTAGGTATGAGACAGCCTAAGAGGCTGTGGATTGACGAATTTGAGGTTATTGTACTGGTCATAGCGATGTTTTAACGGGGTTTTGAAGGGTTTTGTGCTATTCTGCTTCCCTAGTCACCACACGGTCTTTTAGGCACAGGTGCTTATTGCTGGCATTGTATTTTGAGAACAGCTTGTAATGATTTGTCATTACAAACTGTATCTCAAAATTGACAACAAATTTACAACGGACGCATTTTAAAGACACACTTGACAACTTAATACTACCTAGATTTTCTCTAGATTTAGAGATAAAACTACATGTAATTAGAATACAACAACTATTTAACGAAAAGAATGTGAATGTACCTAAAGCCTTAATAATCTTTTGACTTTAAAAATATGGGATTCTGTCTGTACGTGCGGTCAAGTAGAAAGTGCTAGTAACTGGTAGATTACAACATATTTATCATGAGCCGCCTTCTTTGGTAGTAGTTTAACTGGACATTCGAAATTTTACGATTACATCTTTGTTTTGAACGACTTAATGTAGCAGAGATATTTGAATAAACGAAGTCTTTTCCACAAAAGCGATCGATTATGAGTAAGTACATACTTATAATATTTATTTTACGTCTGCATTTAAATTTTTTTAATAGGTAACTGTGCAAATACGAGTATATCATTCGTATACAGGTATTATTTTTATATTAGGTTTAGACGACTGAATGTGTAACCATAACTCATTTAAATTACTGAAACAAACTGTATGAAATCCTTAAAGAAATCTTATGTTTTGTGTATTAGTAAATAATATTATCTAATTACCTAAAATCTAGAGCGTCGGTGGTCTAGTGGTTAAGAGGTCCGACTCGTAAGCGAGAGGTACCGGGTTCGAATCTCAGGTAGGCACATTAGTTTAACAGTAATCGATACTTTTACAGTGAGGGAAACATTGTGTTGAAACCTGCACTCTCTAGGCGACTGAATGCGTAGGTACACAACCAGAATCCAATCTGGTCGTGTCCCCCTGTTAACAAGGCACCTCTACAGAAGCAGATTAAATAATGCAAAACATAAAATAATTACGGTGCTAAATAATCTTCTGAGTATTTAACTCGCGTAATTAATACAGTGATTAATGAAACAACTTTAATTATTTATCCCTTAAAATAACTTCATAAATGTCCCTACCATATACGTCTGCATATTAAGAGTCAGGTAAACTCTAATTACAAAAATTGCACAATAATTTATTGTCGACCGCTAATTTTTACCCAGAATACCTCGTATTCACATAAATACCACATTTAAATGAAATTAATTATTTCCTGAAACTGAAAACTGAAACGAAAGCAAATTGAGAATTTGACCGTAAGTGAATGCTATCTATTTCGGAGCTTTCATCGTATGTAAGCCATAGTAAAAAGTATAAATATTTACGCCTCACTTCCTCGTATGGGCTGCACATCTGGGCGTTTCAAACAGTAATTCAGTGCTGTAGGACCGGTAGCTGTTGCACCTATCCGTTCGTGTGAAGTCAAACATTTATATGGAATTGTAAATGTTTGTTACGCACCAGATTTCCTTTCTGAGATGTGTATTTGTAAGGTTTGTTGTTTGATTTTTATAAAGTTTTTAGATATTCCATTTCCTTCGGGATTGTCCGTCAATAGTATCTACCTTAGAAAAGTTTGTTTAGGAGTCAGTGATATTCTTGTTTTCTATCAATTTTTTTTAATAAAGATTTATTTATTTATTGAACTATGTACAAAGAAGAATACATAATGTTTAGAATGTTGGAATTAAACACACCAGGAAGGAAACAATCGGCACAGCTATTCTACTTCTAAATTAATTTTAAAGTTAATTAAAAAACATATCTACGGCTACCTATTTACTGGCTTATTTCACAAATTGTTATTATTATTTTCCGGCCGCACAAAAATAATTATTATGTTCAATTATAAACGCTATGGTATCTCAAGGACTTCGCTCTGTCACGCCCTCTACGATTTACGCATTGGGTTGTGTAATAAATAAACATTGTTTAAGTCCGGTATATACATATAATTATTAAGTAGTTACTGATTATTATTATCATCATCAGCCCTTTTCAACTGATTGAAATTTAATTATTAAAACCATTAAAACCAGTTAAAGCGGCTAGAATACATTTGTTTCGCTGATATTGATGATTTTATTAGATCATGCCACATAGTTCAACTAACAGTTGGAGATCTAAGGCCAAGGGTTGCTCTTGCCGGCTTACTGGCTCTAGAGCCAGAGTTCACCTATGACATATGTGCAGGCAGAGTAGAGCTATATTGCCAAAGGCAAACCAAGCCAAGCTCTGATATTATATCGAAATTTCTTTATGAAATCTTTACGGCGGCGGATCTTTTAAGCTCCTTAAGAAAAAGTCCGAAGTTTAATAGTAGGTGTGCCAGTATAAAATTATAGATATTCATTCTTGTATAAGGTAAATTCACGCAAGCCTGCATTCAAGCAGACGTTACTGACGCACTCTCGGCATGCCCATTGCCCAAGCCTAAGTTACATAACCCCGCTAAAGGCCTATTAACATATAAATAAAAAAGTCAATCAAACATTGCGCAAGATCGATTGTGTTCTAAGCAAGCTAAACGGGTAACTACCGTGTCAGTCGTTTAGTATTGCATTGTCTTCCTTTGGGCGAGGCATTTGATATGAAAGCCTTTTGTTGTGACCACAATGATTAGATCAATTGCTTTTTAATGTCCGCTCGCTAATGATTCTGATTGTAATACAGGGTGTATTATAAAACCAGTCTGGCCATCTTGGCGTTAATGTCTCGTTGTGTTCTCGCATGCGAGCGCCCGGGGTCCGCCGTGACTATGATCCAGGATTTGGCAGATCAGGTAATTAAAGTGGAGCGTGGAAACCATCTGAACTCCGCAAACTTGATAATAGGGGAACTCGACCAGATTGGATCATGGTTACATTTTCATGATTTAACCGATGTGACCTTCTCCAAAAAGGGCAGGTCAGCAGTGTCCTCAACGAACGTGAATGTATGGGAAGATATATATTTCGGGAGACACAGAATGTGAGAGAAGCAAAAGAGTTTGTGGCAGTCGATAGTCTCTGTTTTACCTTGGGATACGAGCGTGAGTATGTGTATGTAATAACCGAAAGGTACCTTTTTCTTTAAGACACAAATTTGTACGTAGCTGATTTATTGGACCAGCTCATAAACAGCGAAAAAGTACTTCTAGAAGTAGGTGCTTGATAAGCCAAGAGCGAAGCCAAAGAGCCAAGCCTAGCGACTAAACACGTCTTACGGTTGTGAATTATTATTACATAATTTAGGTTAATGTTTGAATCCTATTATATTACGGGCGGTGGTTGAGGTTCCCCATGAGATGATCTGCATGGTCAATTGACCATTAAATTTTTTACTCGCCTTTTCCTATAATAAAACCTTCCCAAAATGTTAAGTAGATAAATCCCTTCCTCTTCAACTCAACTCCCTTTCTCCCTACGAATTATTAAAATGATTGTACATCCTGTATATTGATTTAAAGTTAATGTCATCTCTTAAGTTCATTTAACTTTGATCTTCTTTCTTACCATCTGTGGTTGATGCCGAATATTCGTTTAGGAAGACGAATAGGTAATTTGGTAAAGTTTTGGTATAGATAGCCAATTTTGTTTTAAAACAAAAACACATACATACACATACACATACCCACAAACTCACACCTTCATCGCCGAGCCTACACAAAAATATGCAAATTTTATAACGTAGAATTGAGATAAAGTCGAATAAATTAAACAATTTTTAATTTGTAAGATTAATCGAACCCGCACTAGTTAATTGACTGCGTCAGTGAAAGTTACCTTCTTATTTTGCGGTAACATGAAATATCGATATTTATTTTCGCTTATTCACTTATTTATTCCATGTAATCGATTTACATACTAAATTGATTTTTCCATTCATTTATTCTCTTACAGTTATTAGTAATTGAATGAAGCTTTATACTCTTAGTAAATGTATTCAATGGTGCGAAAAATAGGTAGGTAGGGATAGTGTGGCCGCTAGATGGCGTTGTTTTGTGATTTCATTATTTATCTTTTTCATTACTTAGTTTTATATTATTAACTTAACATAAATAAATCCGTTTCACGCTCATTTGGATACATTTACTAACTGCCAATTGCCCAAACATACATTCAAAACGTCGAACCCTTGAAAGAATAGGGTTAGATACGGTTAGGTAAGAATAACGATAATCGGCACATCAACAGCACATAACGGTTCAATAGAAGAGCACTTGACTTTTTCATTAATTAAAATCTCACTTCACGTAATTTATCACTTGTATTTATTTTTATTTGATTTAGTTAAGAAAACCAACAGCAATGATTACAAAATAAAACAATACTGGCAGCACAGTGCCAATTCTAAGGTCAATTTGACCTCGATATCTTTTGAGTACCTAGGTAACATTTCCTTCAGAAAATCTACTTTCAGTTGGAAATATAGTGTTGATCACTTAAAACGTAGGTCTACAATTATGTTGTTACTTATCAGAGAGGCAGCATAATAAAGATGCTAAACTTGTCCCACATCAACTCGGTTTCTCCTTGAGTGATTAAAATTGAGTATGTAGAGGTGGGACATCGTACAATATAGCAGAGCCTGTCCTCTGTCGCAGAGCGTAGCTTATACAAGGCTTTCAACGTGGGTTCTCTTGTAAACCATTATGAAACACATGTATATGTTGTGATCCTCAATGTACCTATGGCTTCTGAATGGAAAATTTGATTCCAAGCACGTAGCCAGCTACGAATTTTGGCTACGAAATGGAAAAAGAAGGGAATATAAGTTTGACTAGTGTAATCTGTGTGTCTGTCTGACGAATCGAAGTTCCCGAGGGGATGGACCGATCTCGATGAAGTTGTTTATTTGAAAACTAGTTTCATTGATAAGTAAGGTTTTTAATTTTGTATCCAATTTGTTCATTATAATTGGTAGTTTAAAAAATGTTTGAGTGTCTGTAGACTTTATGGAATATAGATGTGATGGACGTTAATAAAAACAGCGCTGAGTACCTAGTTAATGCACGGCATTTTATGCAAATTCAGTAGCCCATGAGCAATGGAGTTCAAACCCAGCTACGGGTTCGAACCCCAGTACCGCCATGCACCAATGACTCTTTTCTGAGTTATGTACATTAGTTGACCGATGCTCTTACGGTGAGGGAAAACATCGTGATGAAACTTGCATACATTCAGGCGACTGAATGTGTAACCATGATCCAATCTGGTCAGATTCCCACAGGCTTTCAACTGTTATGGTTTCCATACTAACAGGATCACGGCTGGCAGTCGCTTTAATTACCTGATCTGCCAAATCCTGGATCATGGTCAAGGAGGATCCCGGGCCCTCACTCGCAAGAGCACAACCGGGGCCAGCACAGCCCATGACCAAACATCAACAGCTCTTCACTTCAAAAACAAAGCTTCTCAAAACATTAATATAGCATACATGATTACCTTAAGAATCATATTCCTTTGCACTACTGAGCAGTTATTAAACGATTTTTATACATTCATTAATTTAATTTTTATTTATTTTATAAAAAATCCCTGGAGGTAAAGGACGAGCCCTGTCGGCATAAGGGACAGCTAATGGTCCCTACTTTAGCAAGCTGATTTTTGCTAAAGATGCATGAGATACTGTGAATGATGCTGAAGCGTCAAGGGATAACTTTCTTGAAGTGGTGATGCGCTTATGCTCTTCTGTACCTATGCCAACGTGCAAAGCAGTACCCACGACCGCATGTGAAACACCGGAGCAACTTTGTCTAGTTCTAGGTAATTGGTCGAGAGTAGTCCAAGGGGATTCCTATGTAATTCCCGCACTAATGGTTGGTTGCTTTTTTGCACGCCTTAATTTGTGTTAGGACACTTTCGTGTGAAGAATGGGACTTTCGCTAACTTGTGTTGAGGGGTGTGTGGTAGAGTTTTTATTATTTACTAGTGGACCCGGCGCGACTTCGTTCGCGTACACCTACTTTAGCCTTACCTATCCTTCTTTTTTGTTCTAAAAATCTAAGATTACATAGTGCGGGAAGTGACTTTGTTTTATACTATGTATAGATTCGTTTGTCTATTATAAAAATCAGATAATGTGCACTGTAGATGCAGCACAATATTTCAGCTATAAAACAAAACAGTAACCATATACCTCGTTTATAACATAAGTAAATTCACAATATAAAACTGAATGCGTTTACACCGTCAAAACTAAGATCAAATCCTAAACCTTACAAATGCTACCTTATTCAAGCGAAAACCCATCAATACATTGACCGTTTAGTGTATAAAATATTATGTAACAAACGACAGAACAAAAAACTCATTCAACACGTCATCTGGATATTGGTCGTCTAAGCTGAAATGACGCGCCCCACTATCGCATTAACGCACACAAGCAAATTTAAAATATGGACGCAATACATATACAAATGCCGTTGTAATCGGTCATTCAGTTGCCGGTGAGACTCAAACGTAGGAACTCGCGTCGTTCGATTGAGCAGTCGACGCTCCCACATCGATGGAGTGTCGTTATTAATATTTGCACTCACACATCGAAATCAACTAATTAAGTAGTGAGGCGCGCCATTTCAGCTTAGACAAGCTCTACCACAATTTACTTAGCGATATCATAACTCAGTGAGCTTACTTTTATATGCTTGGCCAATTCACACAGCGCCATCTAGCCCCAAAGTAAACAAAGCTTGTGTCGTAGGTACTAGATAACTGATAAATGACTTATATACTTTTAAATACGTACTTATTACACAAATAGCATCCAGACCCGTAACAAAAATTAAATTACATCATTTCAATTTCTGCTCAGCCGGGAATCAAACCCGGGAACTCCCTTAACCAACTGCACTAACTTTGTAGACGTGACCAGGCGATACAAGCTAATAACTCAAGCACTTCACATGAGCATAAACTTTAATGGTGTACACCTAACCGATCAAAGTGTCACATGTGTAACTACCAAGGGTTCGAAAGCTGATACTGTATTTATTTAAATACGGCGTGTGAACGTTATTATTTATAGCGAGGATAGTTGGAAAGTGCTGAGGAAAGTGAGGCTACCGGTTGTTGGTCCGTCTGTGACGCAGACTGGATAGTACGCCGACGTTACACACCCAATCGGCGCCGGCGCACGAGGTCTACTTATTCAATAGCCCATTTCTCATTTTGACCACTTTAACTTTACCTTTTACTACCTACTTGTAAAAAACAACTGAAGTACAATTAATCGAAAAACTGTTTCTTTTCACAAAGTACAGCAAGGATTTTATGTAGGTAGTTAGATACTAATAAAAATATTTTATCATAATTTCCATGCTAGGCAGGCGGGTTGAAAATAAGATGAAGATCGCAAACAACTGTAGATACAGAGAGAGAGAGCAAGAGAGAGAAAACTGTTCCATCCATAGTTCATCAAAGTTCCAATTTCCTATGATTTTCATGCCGTTTTTTTCTAACTAATGGCACTAAGTTACTCTAACAACTAAATAGTCTGTGGTTACTCAGCTCTCTTTACCAAGATAAGAACGGTAAGACATAGCTTCACTTATTGGATAAGGTTAATGACTAAGTTAAGCCAGGTACATCATGGTTCGTACACATTCGTGGACTCGAGATTGCAGCATGAAGCTTTAATATCAGTAAGTACTGTTTATAGGTTCGAAAGGAAATTCTGAGCTTAATGTAGATAGTGATACTAGGATAAAATTATGGAAACATGAGATAATAGTGTGTTTTCCACGAAAAAGTAGCCAGAATCCGTGATTTTACAATTTTACAGTATGAAACCTAAATGAAGACGTTATGGGCGACAGGAAGCAACGCTAAAATATTTTTAAGCTATTGCATTTTATTAAAATGGCAAGTAATGTAAGAATTTAGAAACATTCCTCAAATTATTCATCTTCAATCATTCCTTAATATACATTCATTAAAAAAAACTGTAGATAAATAGTTTTCTTGCGCTAGTAACTCACGTAAAATCTACATCGGTGACAAAATAGAATCACACATTTCCGTTACGAGAATCCAATTTATTGTCAACTCAAATTAAGCTAGACATTTTAAATGTCATTTTGTCCTCGAAGTGCTATTAATAGACTTAAAAACACACTTGATAATAACAGTGCAGGGACGATGTCTAGTCCGAGCTAATCGTCCGGGGATTGGTGTCCCCATTTTCTCCGCATTTACATATAGACATAGTTTATAATAGTCTCTAGGGTGTTTGGTGCAAGGTAGAAAACCAACGCATTTGACGACCTGAGTGGTTCAGTGCCGGTCTGCCACGCAAGAGGTCCCGGGTTCGATTCCCGGCCGGGCAGAAATTGAAATGATGAATTTTAATTTCTGTTACGGGTCTGGGTGTTCTATGTATAATAAGTATGTATTTAAAAAAAATATTTAAGTAGTTTATCAGTTATCTAGCACCCATAGCACAAGCTTTGCTTAGTTTGGGGCTAGATGGCGCTGTGTGAATTTGTCCACGAATATTTATTTTTATTTATTTATTTATTTAGATATTAAGTTTTAGCTTTTGCCCACGACTTCGTCCGCGTAAAATTTGTTTACAACGTTTCGTATTCTATATCTATGTCATCTGTGGCATTATATCTCCCGAATGGATACTGCGGTTTTCTTTCTTTGAAAGGCAGTTTAATCGAGATGGTTTTTAGCTTAGTTTCATTAAAATTGGTTCAGTAGTTTATTTATTTATGTACAAAAGCTTATAAGACTTATTAAATACTATGAGTAGACACAGTCAAGCCAATTATAGGTACTCACTAATAACTTAGATAATATTTGAGTATATATAAAGTTGGTCAGGGGTTTTTGGACGTTTTTCTGTCAATTAGGTTATTATGAACTCGAATAGGATGCAGTGTATAAGCACTTTAATTTTTGACAGCTAAAATTTTGGTATTTTTAAAACAATAATGCGTAAGTCTATATCTTAGCCGTAACGTTAACCACTCGTCTAGTCTAGTCAGTGGTACCTAATGGTGACAAGCTGCATCAGAGTGGTTGACTTTGAACTAGTTCATCTAGTGTTGAATTTGACGACCTGAGTTCAGTTGGTCAGTACCCTGGTCGTCTTGGTATTAATGTCCTGGTTGTGCTATCGCGCGGAGGGCCCGGGGTCCGCCTTGACCATGATCTAGGATTTGGCAGATCAGGTAATTACATCTGACCTGCGTGCCTCTGTTACACTACCTACAGGTACATTAAATCATATTGTTATTTTGAGTAAGTATTTAGAATGTTGTATATACCTATAATTAACTTGTAACTTTTATATAGGTACGTACTTTTATATACCTAGGTACGTACTCAGTTGGTAGGTATATTAAATAAATAAATAGCTTTCATTAAAACAGTTCGTCGCATTACGTATTTGAGCAAGCACACAGGAAGTGGAAAGTAACATGAGCAAACCCAGCGGGCCGTGTTAGTTTTGATTAAGTGCTTTATTTGCGAACAGCACTTAAAGGCTTTAAGATAACCTTTCGCTTTGGATCTGATGCTGATTAATTAACTTGCGCAGAATTTAAGGCCTTTAATAAACGAGAATTAAGTGGAAAGGAAACGATTATGTAGGTACAGTCGACTGCATATCAACCTAAACATAACCAGTATAAAAGGAGCTAACGTTGCTATGCGCTTCTATAAAGACGCTAGCTCATCTTATAGTGGTTTTTGTAGATCGATATGCAGCGACTGTACTATAGAAGTTAATGATAATTATCACGCCGATATTGAAACACAATTTCGGTTTACGGCGTACATGACATTGTAACTAATGAGTTAATCTTGTAAAAAGTTTTTGTTCCGTTTTTTAATTATAGCAGCCAGTACAATTTTTAAATGTAGGTAGGTAGACTTGTTACTACCGATTATAAACCAAGTTATAAATTATTATGACTTGATCATCATAAAATCGTAAAAAAACATCAATTAACAATTATCACTAATTTCTACACACGAGAGATTTTATAGCAAATATTAATTAAACATCAATTTGAGTCGAAACATCAACGTTAAATCCACACATATTTTCAGCTCTCAATTTTATGACTTGTTTATTACAATTTTATGACGATAAAAACATTAATTATTTACACTACCAAGTGATTAAGAGTTGACATAAAGATTTATGGGATTAACATTAACATTCACCTCACCCTCGCAGAATCGATTAGCAGCATTCTGTCTGTCACAGCTGACTCTAATCTTCCAGCCATTATCCCTAACACTTACGAGGCCAAAACAGTAAATCTTGCGCATGTAGGTAAACTATTAAAAGTTTGACAGGGGTGGACTAAGGTATATTTTTTCGTTTGCCCAATTTGGATTGCCAATTTAGTTGTACGAGTATTCAGTTGTTGATTAATCTTTTAAATGTATACTATGTTCTTTGAATTTGCCTTCACCGCCACTAAAAAGCCAGGCTATTAAACTATGAGTCTCATTTTATCAGACGGCGACGTTATCTTATAATTCAGACCATGGCGGTTAAAGGTTAACAATAGTCTAATTGGATAAACGTTACGCACAAAATTTAGATTGAAACTTGTCTAGGTACTATATTTAGTTACTAATACATGTCATTTCTTCTTCACAAGTGCAGTGACATACCCACTTAAGCTGTTAGTGTATACAAATGATTTCTAATCACCATCATCCATAGGAGTCCATTGCTGGACTTGTGCATCCTCTATATAAGTAGAGGGTTTGTATGTATATATGTATGTATGTAATCTCTTTATTGCATCAATTTATAACATTACAAGAAATAAAAATAAAGTTTATAATGCAAAGGCGAGCTTATCCCACAACGGGAGGGTTTTGTACGCACTACAGTAAAGCTGCTGCCAATTTTCTAGTTTATGAAGCTGGTCTGTCTCCTAGATACCAGTGTTATATTCTAAACGTTTTCAGAATATATAGGTATTCCATTCATCGTTTTGTGGTGGAATCCTACTAACCCTGATAATATTATAAATGCGAAAGTTTCTAAGGATGTTTGGATGTCTGTTACTCCACGCAACATGTACTAAGAGGATTTTAATGAAATTTGTCAGAATGTTTTTAATGTGGTTTCCACGGGAACGGGTTTGGAATATTATAACTGAATTTTGCGCTCACGAAGTTGCGTGCAAAAGTTAGTAAATACATCGTCTCTATTCCTGTCTAGGTATTCTGCCGCTGTACGTGCTACTATTAGCTGACATAAACACTGAACAGAAGTTACCCCCAGCCCACCTCTCAATGCGGCCCTGTCCACGGGTTCAATTATCGTTGAGCGATAGTCGGCGCTCACTGATTTATCTGCGGCCAAGTGGCATAGGACGAAGCTGGGTGCGCCTGCGCCGGCCCGAGGGTTGCACTCAGTTCCCTATCGTCGCAATTCGATATGCTTAGGGTCATGATTTGATCAAACTGAATTCGATTGGAATGGAAGAGTAGTATAAACCCGCCTTTAGCGGTGTGGTGTCGGTGCGGTGGTACGGGATTTGTACAATACGAGAGCATAAGTACATTACCACGTTAGGGTTCAGTTATTAAAAGGTTTTTGGAATAAATTTATATTTATTACATACATACACAGTCACGCCCGTATCCCTATGGGATACGCATAGGGGTAGGCAAAGACTATCGAGTGCCACAAGCTATCTGACACATCTCTCTCGCCTCTTCCACATTCATACATGTTTTCATGCATTTATGCCGGTTGAGGGTACTCCTGACCTGCCCTTTTTGGAGCAGATCATTTATGTGATCAGTATATTATCATGACCTTCTCAGGCACCCTCTATCGACCCTTACATTCACATTCGCACGATATATATAGATACCTTTCGTAAGCCGTTTCTCATCCATCCTCTCCACGTGTCCAAACCATCTGAGCATACCTCTTTCAATCCTAATCACAACATTATCCTTCAGCTTGCAACAACATTTCATTTAATAAATAATAAAATTCTGGGTATCTACTATCCGCCCTAGGAGTTTAATGGACAGCTAATGGTTGAATGGTCTCGGGCGCCGAATTTCACCCTGTGACGGTATATACCTATAAATAATCATCTTGGCGTTAATGTCCCGGTTGTGCTATCGAGAATGAGGGCCCGGGGTCCGCCTTGACCATGATCCATGATTTGGCAGGTCAGGTAATTACAGAGGAGCGACTGCCATCTGACCTCCATGACCCTGCTACCAAGGGAACCTGACCAGATTGGATCACGGTTACACATCCAGTCGCCTTAATATGCAGGTTTCATCACGATGTTTTCCCTCACCGTAAGGGCATGGGTTAGTATTCAACTAATGTACATAACTCAGAAAACAGTTATTGGTACATGGCCGGAGCGGGATTAGAACCCGGGACCTCTGGCTTACGAGTCGGATACTGTAACCGCTCGGCCACCGGCGGTATAATGTATATCGACCTATAATGTCTTAAGTCCACCTGCCTAGCTTCGCTAATGTGGATGATCAAGTCCAGCAGTGGACTGTTAAAGGCCGTGACCGTAAACTGAGGAGGAGCAGTACAAGGTGCGCCACTCAAAGTGTTACCAGTTGAAAATGCTAAAATCTTGCCAATTTTGAGTTTTTTAATTAAAAACGGAAAATTAGAACGGAAATATATCGAAAAATCAAATTTCGAACGTGTCTAGCTTGATAATTTTATCTCTTTCGATCCAAAACTTTTACAGTTCTGTGATATGAGAACAAATTAAACGATCGTGTATGTGCTAAAGCGCAAATCAAAAGAAAATTTAGCCGCTTTAGGTAACACTTCGAGTGGCGCACCCTGTATGTAAGTGCGGTAAAGACGTGAAAGAAGCACAAGAGCTTTATAAAGACCGTAGCAAGTGGAACGACGTCTTCTCGGCCTACCACCAGAAATTTCTAAACCGCGCGTTGTAATTGAAATATTAACTTTTGTGTTTGTTTTAACTCGTATATTTTATGGGCTTGTGGCTACACAGGAACTAGTTGGCTCATAATAACCATGACCAACATAGTCTACATTGCAAGTTGGTTCTGGGTAACATAAATTTCTCCTGTTATCACATCTTCCACATAAGCCTTCTCCATATCGTAGTTAAGTCTTTATAGAAGAGGTACCTCTTACGTACCTAAGAGGAACCCCGGGAGGACGCTATTGTACAATAGCGTCCTCCCGGGGTTTTCACTCGCGTGCAGTTCGGATCTCTGATTCTAATATCTTGGAGGACTCATATATTTTTCCGGAACAAAACATACAAAAACATGGAGTTCTTCAAGAAAGGGGTGAAAAGGTATTTACGGGGTCGGTAACGCGTGGGCGATGCCCCTGGTATTGCAAACGACCCTAGGCTGCGGTGGCTGCTTACCATCAGGCTGGCCGTAAGCTTGTTTGCCACCTTAGTGATATAAAAAATATTCTTTGAGACTCGGATATAATGTTGTTTTCTAGTATGTAGTGAAATCATTATCGGAATCGGTGCAGTACATTATAAGGAAATGTACTGTTTTTTACGTTATTGTTTCAGTAGTTTCGGTGTTTAGCCATCAAACCATTAAGTTTTCCTGCACTAAACTCCAGCTTCACAGACTGACAGGCTCTATCTAACGTAACAACTAGCCGTGATATATTGGAAACCTATACAAAAACCAATAGCGGCTCCAGCAATATTATGTTAAATACTTAGATTACTTTGCCACCTGCTATAAAGCTGCTACTTAAGTCATTCATTACCATTGTAATAGGTTAAATGTTGAACACTTTGTTAGCAATTTGTTGTGGAGATTAGTTTTTATAGCCGCGTCAGTAGCTAAGGCCACCCAGTAA
This sequence comes from Blastobasis adustella, assembly GCA_907269095.1. Lineage (NCBI taxonomy): Eukaryota > Metazoa > Arthropoda > Insecta > Lepidoptera > Blastobasidae > Blastobasis > Blastobasis adustella. The sequence goes on from OU026130.1 coordinate 13,214,990, forward strand.
TGTTAATCTGGGCACGTTAGATAGAAATGTTGAAAACTTGATTTATGACCGTTTAGTATCAGAGCTTGATTCTTGATTGAACACAAGAATTTGTTCATTGCAGTTTAAGAGTAGCATGTTCTAAGAAAATGTTAGTAAAAATGCAATGTCTGATACGACTAATCTTGTCCATTCACACTAAAGTTATTTACAGTATGCTACTAGAGAAGTTTAAAGAAACCTAAAATTGTTTAAGCTGAATGTGGTAAAATAGGACATAGAAATTTGAACGTGGACCCAGGGACCGAAAAATGGAGTGACCCCAAGAAACAAGCTCAATTGCTATGACGAGAAGAATATAGTTAAAGTACATAGCTAGTAAATTCATAGAAAAGATCGTAGTGGCCCGTGATCCTTCTGAACAGACGCGTAGAGGCATCAATAAGAGATTATTGATGCTCGTTTACTGTCAATAATCAATAATCGGTGTTTTCCTTTTATTATAAACACAGCTGACAGTTTCGAATTAACTACCTATCCATCTGTAACAGTATTCAAATCGCCATTCAAGCGGTCCATACACCGAAAACAGGACGCTCATCCATAACTTTACGTTTACTACCACGTCGCACAGTCCAAACCGAGCCAGCACAGATGATTTGTTTTGATTGCCGTGCATTACGTGGGCTGGTAATTATGTAAATGCGTTCCCTACTTCCCAGTGTGCAGGCTCAATTGATCAGGCCTATCAGGGTTGAACGACCTCGATACCATCGGTGACGTCCATTTGTTTTGGTCTCGTGCTTTTTATTTTTAATTTTATAGGTTATTGGTCGGTGGCGTCTGCGGTTCTGCCTCGGTGGGTTTGATGGCTGAGTGACGTAATTGATGACTGTGAGGCGTTTTTATTAGGGCCGTAATGAGCTGAGTAATGTATTGGGCTTTGTATTGAACACTTTATGCGGTGATGTGATAGTGATAGACAGGTTAGTTGGGCTCGAGTGTAGACACGTCTTTCGAAATGCGTATGGAATGGAATACCTACAGATGTTCGCCCTATGTCAGATCAATTGACTATACTTTCCCCCCGACTTTCGAAGGGTCCGAAATTTAAACCTTCGAAACGATAGCGATTCAGGTAAAATCGCTGTCAAGTATTGTAGATATGAACGTGAACTTAAAGGATTTATCAATAGTTTTGCGACTGATGGCCAGATGTTTTGTTGAAAATGAGAACGTAATAAACTCATCGAATATTTTCTATTCTCATTTTTTAAGAAGCCTAGCCTTGTCAAAAACTTACCTATACTTACCCTTAAAAACGACGAAGTAGCCCTGGATAGCCGGGACTCCGTCAATCTAGTTTAGTAACTAATTTGACTTTCAAACTGCCCGAGTTTTACAAGTATTTTTATGTGATATATCTGAATTGAAATAGCTTGAATGGGTATGTACCCGGCGGCCTTACAATATAAATCAAAATTATTAACGCACGTCCCTTGGAATCTACGTACACGTTGCTACCTTTTAGCACGGGCCGATGTCAAGAATGTTTTGCATTCGTAACAAGCAATGCAAGTAATCAAAATAATTGTAGCACTTAATTCAAAACTGAAGGCGAGTACTTAACAACAATAAAGTGTCCCGAAATCTGACCATGTACGTATTAAATGTCGAGGCACAACTAATTGCGACAGCGAATTAACTCGCCCTTGCGAGGAAAAAGCAAATTACGACTTACCTTGGTTCCACGCCGAAGTAATATTCTCGTGGTAGAAATATTCGTTCTCCTCTTCATCAGACCAGAGGACGCCTTCGATGCTGGACGTGAACTGCCCGTCAGGACCTTCCACGACTGACCTCCTCGACAGTTGGTCGTAGCTCGGCGGTCTGGACAGGGAGAATGTCGACACAGCTGATATATCAGCGAGAGATGACCGAAAGTTCTTCACACTTCGGCTGTCTATCGGTCGGTAATTCCGCAACGACCTCGTATCCTCCGACTTGACGCTTCGTAAAGACCTACAGTCGTAGTTGTTGTCATTGCTGTCGCTAGTAATGTCGCCGAGCGATACCTTAAAGTTGTTCGAGGATATGTCTCCAAGAGGCACTTCGCAAGAACGTCGTTTCATGCTCGTTTTCTGAGAAGGCGCCTCGCCCGTGGCCTGCATGTGGCGGCTCACGCCTGCGCTGTGCAGGAATTCGTTCGAGTTATACATTTTATCACTTCGATATATAAGTAGCTAAATTAATGGCTAGTTAGGAACTTCTGTTACGAATTTTTGTTGGAATTATTTAATGTTCTTTGGTCGTCGTTCGGTCGGTGCTTGAGGGTGGCGTTTCTGCAACAAAAGAAAGAAAGGCTTACAAAATAATACTGATACTTATTATTTTGTTATCTACGGTAATTTTTTTTTTTTTTATATTCTTCGCAGTGAGTAACGAGCAGACAGCCCACCTGATGGTAGGTAAGTGGTTAACGGCGGCAACTGTCGATCTACGATTCATGCATTTAGGTTGCAGGCAAAAATGGAGGACCGCAGGAGCGTTGTCACTGTGAGGACTAAGATGTAGTGCTTCATGCCTGTAATTGCGCTAGCTACCTTATCCTTTAAACCGGAACACAACAATGCGATCCTTGTTGCTTGGCGGCAGATACAGATAAGGCGGTGGCTTGACAGAGTCCCTCCACTTAGAGGTAAGCTTAGATATTTAAACTACGCACCGGATTTTAATGCAGTTTGAAGCAATATATAAAGTGATTCAAGGGAAGTTTATAGGGTAGGGCAACACACGAACGAAGTTGTGGCAGGTCAGCTAGTTGTAAATACTTAGATATATTTTTTGTTTATTTTTATCTAAAGGTATACAAAACTGTAGAATAGCCGTGTTTGTCCATTTAAGATACTTACCTATACTTAACAAAAAAAAAAAAAAAAAAAAAAACACACTTCCAAACGAAATTTATAAAGTAGGATGAGAAGATGATAGTTTCCAAGGTATTTTTTTCGTTCAACGGTGCCGAGGTGCCATCTAGTTTCATAGCGTTGAACTAATATAGATGAAAGCGCCTTAAGCGTAGCAAGCACGGTGAGTTGAACAAAAAACGAGTTCTACAAAGTTGTCCTTCAACAAGTTCCATACTTTATCGCTAGATGTCGCTTAATTCAATACAAAATAGGTAGTTGTTCAAAAACGTTTTTCAAAATAATGTATAATGAGACAAAAAAAGGTTTATATAAGTACCTATAAAAGAATTCGATTGATAAATATCTATGAAATGTTTACAATAACTACTACGTGGTTGAATAAGAAATGGTTTTTAAGAAATCTGTAGTAAGTAGATACCTATAGGTATAATATTCAGTAAATAATTCGAAATAGTCTTGTGTACGTAGGTATATGTATAACAGTTAATGGCGTAAAACGTCTTTATAATCATACTTAGTACCAATTCAGAAAACTGGACCGTAATGAAATATTTATATCGTCTTACCTTAATAACTGCATAACTATTACCCTTAGAAACATTAATTTAGTATTATTGTTTTGAGTATATATCTAGTCAGCTCGCTGGTTTAGCGTTGAATTTGCGTCGGGGGCGGGTGGGGCTACGGGGAATTGCGCGCTCCCGCACATTTCTATTCAGTGTAACTCACGACTCACACGTGATACGGCGGTGATTCTTGCGTGTATTATTTGAGTTTATCTACAACAATCGATCCATATAAAAATAGGTGTAATTTGCACAATATTAGAGAACAAATAAGGAAAAAGTATTAAAAATGCAGGAAAATCCCTACCTAAAAGTCTACCGTCGACGTTGGTATCCGATTGAGCTGAAATTTTGTATAGGTATGTATACCTACCTATGTAACTTGGATGACAATGCATTACTATGGTACCATGGAGCTGGTCTGATGATGGAGTCGGAAGGTGGTCGTAGGAAGTAATGAACGCCATAAGATAACCCCATCGTGTTTGAGCTCTTTGGAATAATAGGTATTTATGCGCAATAAAAGGTTGTTATGAAAAAATAAATTTTCATTTAAGAACTTATTTGTCCTGCGTTCTCCGTCAAGGTTGCGATAAACCAGCGTCGCTTCAACCTACCTATTCGCCACTTACCCATCAAGGACACACAATAGCGTGCAAAATAATAAACAAGACGGGTACGTTACTAACTATGGGCCCGTAAATAATGGGCCAAAATATATTTAATACAACGCTCAGCCCCTAACTAAATCAAGTTAGGCGAGTGGGTCGTATTATCGTCACGGCGTACGGTGGCCAACGGGTATTGTGTTCTGAATTAGGTAAAACCCGATCTTTTGTGTTCGGCCCCGTTGTTGCCGCTAACACATGCCACGGTAGACTAATTAATTATATACGGGGCAAAGGAAGCATACAGCGGTGCCAATATCTATGCTGATTTGGAGGGTAATAATGTGAAGTAGATAAGTTAGTAATAGCTAAAATTTGATAAGGTAAAATTAGCAAAGTTAAAGGGTTAGGTAAAAATGTAGTAGAAATAAAGGTAGTAGGTGCTAAGAACGTCGGTAACCTAATGGTTAGCTGGTCGAACTCGTAAGTGAGAGGTACGAGGTTCGAACCCCAGTGCCGCCATGTACCAATGACTTTTTCTGAATTAGGTAAGTATATTAGTTGAACATTAACCGATGCTGGCAAAACCATGATCCAATCTTGTCAGGTTCCCGTGTTAACAGGGTCACGGATGTTAGATGGCATTCGGTCCACTGTAATTACTTTATCTGCCAAATCCTGGATCTTGGTCAAAGCGGACCTCGGATTGACACTATTAATAATTATGACATATCTACTTAAGCCTATTGTATTACTGATCAATAACTCTTTCAGTAATTGGAAGCTACACTTATAAGTTCAAAAGCCCCAAATTTTTCCGCAAGGAAATTTCAAAAACATCATAAATTGAGATTGACTAACGAATTATTATTGTTCCCTTCATGGCGAGGAAGAATTCCAGGAACGATTATTAATAAACGTTTCCTACGGCCTCACAAATAAAGGTTATCAGAACCTATTCAATTTCAAGATTGCATTTAAAGTAATCTGGCGATCTCTGGTTTCAGAAGCCAAGATCCACTTTGGGTCGCTAAGCCAGCGCAGTAAGTAAGTAAGTAAGTATTTGGAGTAATTACAACTACCATTTCATGGCTACAACAAGCTTATTTTGTAACGATCCAAAGCAATATCGACCCCGGAACGGCCTTAATGGGAACAAACAAACACCACAATGAAGAGGAAGATTGGATCCGATACAACACTAGAGCAAACTATTACCAGCATTCGAATCACAACAATCTGAAAAGCCTATTGTGCGATGTACCTTTGAACTTTGGGGCGATCGATTAGCCGTTTTTGCAAGATATAGTGATGTGAAAATACGAGTATCGACTCTGTATATATATTTAGTTTTATTTATTAAGACACACCATATTTTAAGACTATTAAATACAATTTTCTTAATGACATGTGGCTGATAGGCATACTATTTACAGGTAGGTATTTACAACATTCGCAGTAGATATGAACGCTAGCTAGGGTATATTCTTACATACTTTATAATGCTTTAGGTAAAAATATATATAACAATAATATAATGGGTTTAGAATTTGACACTAATTATAAAATAACTATATATTGGTAGATTTTATGCTTGAACCGCGATAATAAGTCTCCAAAGATGTCTAGTTCACGCAACTCTGTACTAATTCGATTATGCTCACTACAAATTCTAGACAAGGGGGCATGCTTTAGAATGCAATGAATGGTGCTTCACTGAAACAGCAACAAACAAAACAGGTACAAAAATGTAAAGAAACATAAAAATAAACTATAGACTTCCACGAGAATTTACATAACAAACTACCATAAACAACAGAGGCAGAACGATGTAACAAATACCTATTCAATTAAATTTGCGGCTAACTAACCACATGCGAATGATGCGGGTTGTTTCGACCAATTTATTTAGATTAATTCATTACCGATGGCCTGCCAAAACTGTACAGGTTCGTTTTATAAATTTTAATTGCCTTTGGCACAAATTCTCTAGTGAAAAGGTAAAATAGACACATTAATTTTCGTTGTAAATACGTAGCTAGTTACTCGTCCGCCTACGATGTTAAGTATTTTATCTTTATCCAGAGAATCGATATGAACAAGGCATCACTAGAGACTGTAGGTAGATAATTCATTGCTTTCATGTAAGAAAGGTTGTTTTTGGGAAAGGTTTCCCTTTTTTCAGCTTACAAATAGCAAGTGCCCTGTTTGTTTTGATATTACTATTAAGCACTACCTTTAACTTAAGCCGTATTACTTATTTTTGTGATTGTTTACAAGCTGCAGTAACCTAGGGACCGGAAATGTCTTTAATTGCAATGATCTAACATCAACCAGTTGATGTATGTATGTAGTAATTGCCATAATCTCTACGCTTGGCAGGCGGGTTGGAGATCGCAGTGTTATAAATATTACAATGGAAAACGCTACTGCCCATTTTCCAGTCTACAGAGACTATAGACCTTTTGCCTCGAAAACATTAGTCGCCTTGTAAGACAACCAAGAGTGTAAGAGGTTGGTTCTATTAACTATGCCGGACACCACACGGCCAGTTTGGCATAAATATAATTTGATACATACATACGTAAATTACGAAACATCTTTATCTGTAATTATTTTTACAAAAGTTTATTACGTACAATTTTTTTTATTAAATATAAAAAGATAGAAAAACGCAAATTCGCAAGAAAGTAAGATCTAAAATAAAATTTGTTGTCACACTTCTACCGTTTACATTACCACGAGCCTTTATAACAATCGAAATCACTAGCAAAAGCCGTGGACCGTTCTAGTTGCACTAGAGGTTAGTTCTCGAAGCTAGCCGATCAAATACAATAGGTCATTTCCCGCGCATCCAGTCCTCTCTGTTTGCGTCGCAAGCGCCGTCGGCTATTTCATTTCCTCACTCCCGACCGTCCTTTGCCAACAACTTTCTTTTTTATTTCACGCATCAAAGGCGGCGCCAATGGTCCACAAAGCTTTCGCCAATTGGAATTCAATATCCTGACTCATTGGTCTGTGCCCACGGGTAGTATGTTAAAATCATATGCTGCTAGCGGGTTTTGTCGTGGTAGATATGTAGTTTTAATTTAAAGCCTATTATTATTAATTACTTTTCTCTCTAATTTTAATTAGAGGTGGCCGGGCAGTTGAGTATCCGATTCGTAAGCGAGAAGTACCGGTTTCGAATCCCGCTGCGGCGACTCTTCTCTGAGTTATGTACATTAGTTGAACACTAACCGATGCTCTTGCGGTGAGGGAAAACATCGCGATGTAACCTGCAAATTCAGGCAACTGAATTTGTAACCATGATCCAATCTGATCAGGTTCCCCTGGTACCAGGGTCGCGGAGGTCAGACGGTAGTCGCTCCACTGTAATTACCTGATCGCCAAATCCTGGATCATGGTCAAGGCGAACCCCGGGCCCTCGATCTCGAGAGCACAACCGGGACATTAACGCCAAGATGATGATTATTATTAATAACTTGACGACCTGTGTGGATCAGTTGGGTTGTCGGTCTGCCACGCAGAGGTCCTGGGTTCGATTCCCGGCTGAGCAAAAATTTAAATAGTGAATTGTAATTTGTGTTACGGGTCTGGGTGTTATTTGTAAAATAAATATGTCTTTAAAAGAATATAAGTAGTGTATCAGTTATCGAGTACCCATAACACAAGCTTTGCTTACTTTGGGGCTAGATGGCACTGTGTGAATTGTCCAAGCATATTTATTATTGCAACTACTGTGAAATCTATACTGTGATTTTGATTATGGGGCTTTAATATAGACGTACTATTAACATAGATACTTAAGCAGTCAATACCTATTCACAACAAGAGATTATGCGTGGATGTACCAAGAAATTGCTATTATAATATTTTTTTACTTTTCTAAACACAATACTACAAGCAGTTAAGACGCCGAGTAAAACTCATTTAGTAAAATCCAGTTATTCAGGCGTTAAGTTTAATTAATGTAAGCTAAATTCTAAGCAACGTTCCTGAATATATTAGATCACACATAAGTTTGACGCAAATACAATTTTGACTAGACTTCTAATAAAACGTTTACGTACATACATACGGCACGATGTTTTATTACGTTATTATGCATAACATTATGTGCCATATCTATTAGGTACTTTCTTAGTTTTATACCGATTAATAAGAATTAGGGAGTTCACAAGTAACAAAATAAATTATAAAACCAGGTCATAATTAAAGAGCTACAAGTGAAACCAACGTTCAGTACAAGCAAATAAAATTAATCGTAGTATTTATAATTATAAAGTCATGCAAAATTTTTGGCATGCCAAAATCTACATGGTGGTCCAACATCAACAACGACCTAGGAACCTCAACATCATACAAATTTGTTATAAGTGACTAGTTTTCACAGGTCATAAACAGTTGTTGATTTGCCATTTTGTCAACTCGCTGATCCCATTTATATAAAGTCCAATATCTTAAAGATACTGAGTCCCACGGTGGGCGCCAAAATTTAAATTTATTTTTATGCTACGCATTGACAAACGAGCAGACAGCCGACCTGTTGGTGCAGGCAATAATATGCTGACCCGCAGATGCGTTGTCACTGTGATAAAGATGAAATGCCTCATGCCTGCAATAATTGCGCTGGCTACCTCATCTTTTAAACCTGGTACTGACCCAGGCGGACTCAGGCATTACAGAGTCCTACCACCTGATCTCTCTTTCTTTTGGCGCCCTTAATGGGTCCACTTAATAAAGACAAATAAATGATCTATGTCCCATAATTTGAAGTCCTGTTGTACGTCATAAAATAAAAAGTTTGATTTTTCCATAGCAATAATATTCTAGGCTCACCATTACAAGGGATATTTTGTTTATAAAGGTACTAATAAAAAGGTCAGTTGAGGTGATAGTCATATCATCGTATTTCCCTTCTTGCTCCCATCCCTCTCTTCTCTTTTCTCTTTCTCCCATTTAACCATAACTGATCACTTCATTACCAACTCTTTCAGGTATAAAGGAACACCGACTTCAGATAAAATTAATGACTCCGAAGTTGTTTAGTTATATAACGACGGGCAAAATAGCTGTAGATATTATATTATTCAAAAGACAATATTACAATACAAGAAATAAACGTAAATTTAAATCTAACAAGTTTTAGAGAGTTACTAACCCTAGGCATATTTTTAGAGCATTATTGAAGGAGCAACAAACCTCGCAGATTGAATGGGATATTAAAATATTGTAATTACTGAGTGCGACGTTACTGTTTATATCTATTCAACTGCGCAAATAACTTCTATAAATTATGCGATAGTAGGGTTGCTGATAAAGCGTCTGATGCCCTTGAGATTTTTCGTGAAAGTTTTTAATAAAGTCCTACAAAAGTATTGTCTAGCTCTCTTACATCTTGTGATTAATTGCTAAAAGTTATTATGAAGAACAGATTATATGATTGAAACTGAAATTGTATCGATTCAATTCGTTTCGATGTTAAAATGAATTTCTAATAGTTTGTCGAACGTCTTAAACCAGTATGAAATATTACTGTTTTATTACTGTTCCTTTGTAAGTTCCATTTTATTGCATCATCAAATCACGGTTTAGGCACAGTGACGGCTGCAGGCAGGTAATGTCAATGGGGCATTTTCAAACAGCTATTTTAAAATGTGAAAAGTGTAGTTCGGCGTGCTTTACTAGATGGCGCAGTTTAGACATTATTCTCAAGTATCGAATTTGGTAACCGAAGTTACACTGAAAGGTGTTTTGTGAAAAGACAAAGAACGTTCGTTTTAGTACATTTTCCTTCATTTTTATACATCTAACGTTTTGATTTAATTTTATATAATTATTTGAACTATTTTTTCTTTTTTATCGGCTCTCTGAAAATCTCCCAATTGATGTACAATTCTATTTCAGAAAAGCACAGTTTTTAACATGTAATACCTATTTATTATTAAACCAGCAGTCTTATTAAATAATGGTCATATTGGCATTTATGTGCAGTTTGTACTCTCGCGCGCAAGTGCCCGAGTCCACCGTGTCCGTAATCCAGGATTTGGCAGATCAAGTGATCAGTTACAGTGGAGCGACTGCCATCTGACCTCCATGACCCTGCTAACAGAGAAACCTGACTTAATTGGATCATGGTTACACATTCAGCCGCCTGAATGTGCTGGTTTTATCACGATGTTTTCACTCACCGTAAGAGCATCGGTTAGTGTTCAACTAATGTACAGAGCTCAGAAAAGATTAATTGGTACATGGCGGCACTAAGGTGCCTGCGATATGGCGTTCTCGTTTGTATTGCATACGTTGTCTTGTGGTAGCGAGCGAGAGCGTTGGCGTATGTTTATAGGTTTCCTGGAAAATTGAAGATTTTTTAAACAAAATAAGCAAATAAGTTGAAAGTGATACTGGAAGGCAAAGTTGAGGGAAAGAGAGGAAGAGGAAGGCCAAGATTTGAATACTGGAAGGACGTGAAGGAAAAAGTGAGCGCCGGGGAATATAGAGAGATGAAGAGGTTGGCAGACAGGAGAGAAGAATGGTGATTGCTCCACCGACAAGAGTCATACTCTTAAATATATGATGATGATGAAGCAAATAAACGTACTGCCCTCCTGGTAAGCAGTTTCCGTAGTCTACGTCTCCGGTCAAGAAACCAGAAAACTGATACAATAAAAAGAAAAATTTGCACATTATAATAACTGAAATATAATGAGATAACCCGAATACAGCGTTTGGGAAAAATGTATTTACTCTATATTTCACAAAAATATTTTTTTAATGCAGTGACGAACAAGCACACAGTCCGCCTTATGATAAGCGGTAACTATCGCCCATAACATCTACGATTCATGTATTCAAGCTGCAGGCATCAAAAATGTAGATTCGCAGGTGCATTTTCACTGAGATGACTAAGATGATAGGTACACCTCAAGCCTGGAATTTCGCTGGCTACCTTATCCTCTAAACCGGAACACAACAATGTAAGCATTTTTGCTTGGCGGCAGAAATAGATAAGGCGATGGTGAGTGCCCAGGCGGACTCGTCAGGCTTGACAGAGTCCTATCAACTGATGGATCTTTCTTACATTTTTATAAACGTAATGAGAACGCAGTAAGAAACGCGGCATATAGCCTGGTTTCTAGTAGGCAAAGTCTGTAATCCGACCTATTTTATAATAGATATTATTAATATTTTATTGTAATACTAAACGTTGTTAGTAGGTACCTGTGTAATCCAATGTAAGTCTCGTAAAATGTCAGATTTCGAGGGTTAGTGAGGTTCGACTTAATAAATGATACAATAGGTTTACGCGGATTATGTTAGGTTAAGCTACGAACGTGATTAAGACCAGTATTCTATTTAACCCTTAACCACCTACCTCATTATTTTGTCACACAACCGCCTGTCATACGTCTGTGGGACCCCAGTTAAAAAAAATACGATTACTAGAAATAAAAAGGGAGGGTACAATTTTTAATTAAAACATTCTTATACGAACATTATTAACTCTTTATTTAGAAAAATAAAAACATGAAAATCAACAATATTTTTATAATAACACACCATATTTGGCATAATCTCTAGTTTTTGACTTACTTACTAACACTTATCAAAAATAAATTTTGAAAAAAAAAAATATGTAATAGGAACTTACTCGTTTGTTTTTTTATATAATTAAATCAACAAAGAACTTAAAAAAAAAAAGTAATACTCATTATAGTTACTAATTATATAAAATTGCAGGGTCTAAAGTTAGAGCTTTTCACGGCAGTGAAGACACATCTTGTTAGAACATTCGAGGCAAATAGGTGCTTTGCATTCAAAACATATGTATTGAGTTTTGCGTTTTTTTTTATAATCGCAAGTGGAACAGTTTTTACGAATTGCCAAACGCTCTTCACCAGTGCTGCTGCATGAAACATCTTCTGGAGGGTTCGCGTTGATCTGGAGGATTCGTTGAATACTGATTCGTATATCACGTTGCAATTTTACATTGCTTGCACGACGTATCATATGTGGTCTTGTCAACTGTTCGGCCAGTTTCTTCATAAACATGAACCTGCTTTCAATCTTTTGCCCATGTGGCTGTACAGATAGGTACACTACATAACAATTTGAGGCAGAAATATCAAGCAATCTGTAGAATATTGCCAATGGCCACCTGCGAGTGCGACGACTTGTGGAGTAATTCGCGCATCTTTGGTCCAATAGATCCACTCCAATTTTAGTCTGGTTATAAAATAAAACTATCTCCGGTTTCTTAGAAATTTCATCTACTACTGGAGAATGGTGCATGCTTGAAACAGTGATGACTGCCTTATTTTGTTTTGGCACATACGATGACATAGTAAAATCTTTGGTAAAGCCAAAAATGACTGAATCAACCTTACGATATCGAGATGCCAAGAATTCAGGGGGAATTTCTTTTTGATTTTTCCTCATGGTTCCAACACCTGTGAGCTGTTTCTTTTTTAAACCCTCAAGTAGCTCAATAGAAGTATACCAATTGTCGGTGGTAACATTTCTTTTAGAATTTTCTATCGAAGGAATAAGTCGCATGACAGCTTGGGTGGGTTTCTTCAGTCGCTGAAATTCAGGTGATAAATTTAGTCCGTCTGAATCTTTGCCCAAATATATGTAGGCATTGAGGAGATACCCTGTCCTTGCATCTGTAAGGCATTGGATTTTTATCCCATATTTTGCTGGTTTCTTTGGCATATACATTTTAAATTTGCATCTTCCACGAAATGGTACCAGCATCTCATCTATACAAGTGTAGCTGCCTATAGCATAAATAGCCTGACAGCGATTGATAAAAGATTTAAAGAGCTCAGCAATAGGAGCAGATGCATCAGTTTCCCGACGTTCTGCACGTGTCGTTGCATCGTCAAAACGTAAAGCGTTCAATAGTACTTCCAACCTGTTTTTGCTCATGATACAGCGATATATTTCTCTTCCAGTTCCGTCAGTACTATACCATGAAGTATAATCCTCATGATTTTCCTTAAAAATTGCAGTGTAAAACAGAAAACCGATAAATGCCTTCAATTCTATGAGATCTAAATCTTGAACACAAGTGGCGTTCTTATAATTTGGTCTAAGTTCTCTTATTTTCTCATTTGTGTAATTAACAATTTTTTGAAGCATTTCGTCAGTGAACAATTGCTGCCAGATATCCAAGGGAGAAGACGTACCATTCAGCATATTCCGGTATTCTTGTTTTACTCCTTCTCTTTCCTCGACTATATTATGCTGTAAAGTCCGCGATCGAGACGTCGGCGGAGCAGATGACCAACGAAAACGGTTTTTCCCAAAATAATTCTTCTTCCTAGGTCTAGACCGAACTTCCGCCAATGGCACATCATCCTCAGATGAAAACTCATGGTCACTAACTGAAGGAATATCACTTTGTGATGGAAAATTTATGTGCATTACGGTTGGCTCTTCGCATTCAGAATCAGACGCCTCACTTTCTTCCAAAACGTGATTAATTTCGACTGGCTCCACATCACTGCACTCGTCGTTTGGTATATTTTCATCGTCTGTCAGGTCTTGTTCCAACCAACGCTCAATAATAGCTTCACTAAGAGCCATTATAACTAAAACAATAAAAAAAAAATAATAAATAATAATTACGTAACCTCCTAACAGGGGTCTCGTAGACCCACGCTGGTATTAATTTACTTACCTGAAGCAAACGCGCGCACGTCTAACCCCGACAAGCTGTCACGCGGTACTGAGGGGCACGGGGGAAAGGTATAAGATCGAACGAGTCGATACAACACTCCGGCGCAAAAATATTAACAAAAATAATTTCGTCAAGATCTGTGAGACGTATGGTAGGTGGTTAAGGGTTAATAATGCTTCTTTGATATTTGTAGGTATATTACATTTATATTGTAGTTTATCTATATTTATAATCTTGTTTATACGAGGTAGATAATAATTGTTTTATAATAGAGCTTTACTTACATATTGTGAAATTGTAATTTTATTCAGAGACAATTACGGTTACTGTAATTTAAATTGGAGAAAAATTTTCAATTTCTTGGAAATGGCAAATCTGTTTACAATGAAACTGTGTACGTAAGTAAGATTTTATTTATATTATTTTCTTAACTATATGAAAAATCTATTTACTTGTTTATGTGAAACATTGCCTTTTCCTAAAAAGTTGTCAGGAAGTGATCGCTTAAAGCGATAAGGCCGCCTTTGCGCGAACATTAGGCTGTTTGTTTATATATTGTCCTAATAATACATATAAAATTTGTGAAAATGCCAATAGGGCGGTCTTAGATCCTGTCCTGTGTCGAAATAACTAAGTTGCACTTTATGAACTTGAGCGTGGGGGCTCACAAAATGAGAGTGGCGCTCATTAACCAAGCGCTGCAATTAAGTTAAACTTGGGAGATTGCACGATTGTGCATTTTATGGTGCCGCCTGCCGCCTGCCGCGGGACAATGTTCACATTTTTCTGACCGTGCATGCATTGCCTGGTGATCTGTAAAACAGGTATTTATAACCTAGTGCAGACACCAGTCTCTCATGCAGGTTATACTTATTGTAAAAAATTATTTATCTCTTCCAACAGGCCCACATATACTACTTCAAGGCCTTTTGTGTATTCCTAATGCACAGATGCATTTGTGATTATATAATCACAAATGCATCTATGCAAGCTGTCATTGTTATCCTGTGTTACCTATTTAAATTTTTATTTCATCGATTTGTACTTTCCTCTACTAACGGCCACGCCAGTCTGTTATGCCAGCCTGCTAAAACTACCTCAATGTCAAATTTCATCAAAATCGATCCAGCGAATTACTAGTGAAATCATTAAAACCACATGCTCGTAAGAGCCCATACGATTACGCGATTTTGGTTTCTATGCCAATGACAGCAAGTTTATATTATTATTTGTTAACAATTACGCAGCCTAGACACCGCGCAGGCGTCGCGTCGCACCCGTATGTTTCGCGATTTAGACGCGATTCCTACGCGGTATCAACGGGCCCTAACAGTGCACGTAAAAGCTAGAACAATAAATAGTTCACGGTGAAGTTAGAATAAAACTCATTACGGAACTAACTTTTAATATTCTCCGTTCATAAAGTCAGTATTTTTAAACTTTTTGAATGTTATAACGACCGAAGCCAATGTTTCAACCGACTGCGACATATTCAGTGGCTTTCATTTTAAAACTTTACCTATCCTCAAACTGTGGGTGGTTACAAAATAATAGACGTTGGGATTAAATACTTATAAAAAATAAGTGTCTAATGCCTTCTATCCCAAATACATTTATTCATGCGTCGGCGCTTTCCGTAGATATTTTGTGTTGTTAGTTATACAGGTAAAAAGTCAAAGATGTCCTTTATGCCTTTGGATGACTGAAATCAAAGAAATTCTAAAATTCATATACATTTTTTAAATAGTAATCCATGTACAGATTCTTAAAGATATCAATAATTAAACCAAAGGACATCTGAATTTACATAATTAGATTAGTACAGAACGTTTACTTTTTTTTTTTGGAATACTAACAGCTATATAAAACATAATAAATATTATTTCAGAACCAACAAGTCATTTACAGGTCCTCGCCAGTAACTATACTATTACTAGAGTGCCCAGGAATAATATAAAAGCCATACTTTGCACTTAGCCAGGCTTTAATCAATACCTAATTGAAAACCATGATTAAACTTATCACGAGAATTTTACAAGAGAGTCCTAAAATTATTTGCTTTATCTGATTCACATCTTCCCGTTTCATTTCCTCAGAATAATTCCAGTCAGTTCCATGCCGCATGCGGTTTTGACAAGACCACTTGAACGAACAGTAAAAGCTGTTAAAATTTAGGACCGCTATTCGACCACTAATTTCGGAGCATCTAATCGTTCTATCCAAATAAACGTTTCAAATGTCAACTTAACTTTACATTGAAAGCGTAGTTTAGAATGGAATTCATAAAATTTGATAACTCCATCATGTAATAGGAGGCTATTTTTGTCTGGACACGTGTCGCAAAGAGATAAGATAACGTGAGCTCATCAAGATCCCATCAAGATCCCCTATCTACCTGGATTAGCTCGTTTAACTTTTCCTTTGAGTGCTTTCCTTTAGTTTCGTGACCTTTGAAAAGGTATAAAAGGCATAATTACCTAATCCTAATTCAGTAGCTTAGTCATAGTCTCCCCGTATTGGAAGACGCATCGTGGGTAGGCCTCCCACTAGGTGGTACCAGCTGGATGCGGAAGGCAAAAGACCGGCCTTTGTGGAGATCACTGGGGGGGGGGCTTATGCCCGGCAGTGGGCGTCTTCACGCTGATAATTATATCAGCGTGAAGACGCCAACTGCCGGGGGGACTCATTAGAGTCATAGTCTATTTTATGCACATAGCACCGATCTAAGCTAAGAAGAGAAAATCGATGAACTATTCTAATTGCGTAATTCCTGCTTTGCTATGTTTGTAATGTAACACATTTGCGACATGATATGAATTACATTATGCTAAACTATCATTTGTTTTAGATGATATTTACGCCTAACCAACAATAACGAGCCACATTTTAGTACCCAACATATTAAAGCACACTATCCAACTTTGCGTAGGTATCGCAAATCCTTGCGGTTCATTTTCAACTTTGTCTGCATAATGATGGCAGGTTAGTCGGAACACTGCCGGGGTATGACTAGACCGTTGGGGCTGTGTTATCTCGTTTGACAGTTGCCGCCAGCCAATCAAGCGCTCGCAGCTAACTTTGTTCGACACTGCCGTGTCTGCGGATTACCCCACACGGCGGATACTGTGGCAGGCAGGCGGATTTAGTTTGACGAACAAATACCATCGGAACGCCTCTAATTCCGTCAGCTACTACTAGCCTTTAGGATACAAAAAGAGCCCAGTCGGTATGTACTTTTAAAATCCGAAACATATCTTTTATTATCTTTAATCATTATATTTAATTTTAGTAGATAGCAACAAAGGATAGGGCGGAAATGGACTAGTAGACTTTTTAAAGCCGATGAATGCAAGCATAGCCCCGATCATAGTGGAAAGAGGGTCTGGTATGGGAAGATTTTGCCTAGCAGTTTATGTCCTGTGACTGAGTCTGATGATGATGGTGATAAATAAGGTTTTGGCCGAAAATTGGTGAACTAACAAAATGTAATAGCCGAAAGTATCTAATTCGCTCAGCTAGTGACTAAGCCCATCACTTTACGAGAGGACACAGGTTTATTTCTATCCACATCAATTGGTATTATTAAAGAATTTTCGCTACTTTTATGTTGTTTATAAAACTTAACGTAGTCGAGTTTCAAAAGAAAAATAAAAAACATTACATAACTGATTGCAGAAGTAGCTACGTGTAGAAAAAAAAAACAATCACTCCATCGAGAAGATATTTTACCAACACTTACTTTGAAGACCACCAAAATTAAAAAAGAATCCTACGTCCTTCCTTATTATGTTAATAAGAAACACTCGCAACATTACAACAACGGTCACGTAGAGCAAACTCATTTTGTTAGAACTAAATCGTGCCAGAAATAAATCTGTTCAAATAATTTCAGGTGAAATAACAGCTATTAATATTCACTTCTGCCACCTCCGGCCCGTAAGTCCGCTTTTCCTTTTTCCGAAATTTCGAATCAAAACAAAAGCGTGAGCCCAATGAATCTTTTTGCGTGAGAACGCTCGGCGTAAGAAACAAATTATAGCCCCAAGAATAATTTCAACGGGATTCCTTCCACGTTTCTAACTGAGGAATTAACTTTAAATCAAAGCCATAAATAACTAAGGGGTTCAAGGAGTGGCTTTGGGAAATTTCTTTTTGCCATACCCAAATCGATCGTATAGAAATAGAATTGTCGGTTCTAGTTTGTGTTCGTAGATTCCTGAGAGCGGGTAAAGTGTTTAGGGTAAAGTAGTAGGTAAAAGTCGCTCAGCCGTGAAGATCAAGCGACGATAACTACTTACTAAATACTTGAATTGAGAGATAATCCTGAAAGGGCTTCCTAAACCTAGACTAGTTCTTAGTCTTTCTTTCTCTAGCTTCTTGTTGGAATTCCAACGATTAGTCTAAAACACGCACTCTTAGATTGTGAAATGAGCTCCTTGCTGAGGTTTTCTTAAGTGTGTACAACATGGAGTTCTTCAATACGAGTGTGAAAAGGTTTTTAAAGGTACTGCAATCGTCCATGGGCTAGCCATAGCCATAGTATGCTTACCATTAGGCGGGCCATATGATTGTTTGCTAACTTAGTGGTATAAAAATAAAGTAAAAAAACAGTTAAACCGTTTGGCAAAGTCACCTATCCTGGCTTGAACAAAATTACAAGAAGGTCTGACGAGACGATCAAGCGTAAGCTTTCAAAACGTAAACGAAAGTATAGCATTTTTTTATATAACTTAGGTAGTAAACAAGCTTACAGGATACCCTATAGTAAGCAGTCACCGCATCAACCACGCGCTGCCGAGCCAGAAACCGTTTCCATACCCTTTCTCGAAGAACTCCATGTTGTAATTTGACTCCAAGGTGCATAAGGAAAGATTCTCAATAAAAAAATCAAGGAAAGTCAGCGAACCTAGTCGCCTGCCAAAAGCTATCAGAAAACACAATGAACGCAAATTAAAAATACATTCATTCGGGACCGCATGGGTTTAATTCAGCCCTTGTACCGCCGTGGCTGTTTGGCTGGAAACATAAATCAACCCTTTCAGGTATGTGAGCAATGGCGTTTAAATTGGTAACTTCTATAAATTAAATGCAAGCAAACCAAATAATGAAGTGGGGTTGGAAAAGTTGTCGAGTAACGCTCTGACTTATTGTCGAAAATAAATTACACCAAGTTTTGACAATAAATTTCGTTGGGTTGATCTGACGAATTAGGTGTGCTGGATGCGATTGAGTAATTAGTTTACTTTAAGTCGTTGGGGTCAATAATGTCACGTGGTATCCGGCAGAGTAGAATTGCACCAAGACTTTCGGCTAGATAGGGGTGACTCAAAATTATACCGCTTGATCAAGTGGTATTATAACAACAAGCCAAATTGACAGTGTGTGTGGAGAAATTTTGGAAAGAGATGGATGTGTGGGGTAAGTTTTATTTGAGGAATCCTATTTTTATCATGTCACTGGATCGAGCCGTATCAAAATGAATGGCAGGTATTACGGGTGTCGTAAAAAGCGAAAAGGCTAGCCTGTGGACTGTGTGATCAATTATCACTGAGTAACATACTAACCAGCTAGGATCTCCATAGACAAGAAAATGGGGAACATCTTTTCGGTTGTGCATTTTAACCACGCTACCCTGATGTGGAGATTACAGCAAAACTTTCCACTACTGTGAAGGAGGTTTAAATCCAACAGTGGACTGATGGCGGAAGATGGCGATGATAATGGGGTGTAGATTTCAGCTTGACTAGTTGTTTGTTTCCAATTATATCTATAGGTTATCTATTCAAAATTCGGCTGATAGTGTGCTGGCAAAAATAACATTGTTAGTTACTAGAGCATGTGCTATCCCTTTTTAACATTTATTTAACAAATTTATCAACATAATAACCCCACTACTGAACGTAATATTTCTCCCTCGAGAGCCAATACTCACTAATAAATAATAGTACACCTTGTCCTCAGCTTGCCGCATTTAGCCTCCCTCTGTAACCTTTCGCCAATCATCACTCCATCTAGCTGGAGTGCTTCCTACACTACGCCTTCTTATTAAATACTAGGTACTTAATACACACTAACAATAAATTAATTGAAAGCTCATAACCATAACTCCACCAGAAACATTGAAAACAAAATATTTTGCGACCATCCAGTGAAAGTAATTCCGTACGCTCGCGTTCAAGAAGTCAACAGTCGGTTGAGCCGGGTTCGGAACGGATGCTTGGGGTGAATTCAAAAATATTCGCCACTATAAATCCTAGTATTGCGACCACTGAAGGCATAAATTTGTGTAGCAGACTGTGTGTGTATCTCAGGAAATGTATACAGATATATCAACGCGTACGAACCGAACGTGTATCTCGGGAGATGTATATGCGAAGGCGATCGGGTAAATAATTTTTTTGCGTTGACGTTGAAAATGGATAATGTGTGCGTTTGGGTTGCAGGGTTCGAAGGAATTTCGTTCTTATATCATTATATACTTAATAATATCCAATAGTGGTCGCTTTTTTTCGCAGATGCGGTTTTATTTAATTTCTTGACGATTAAGCTAAACCAACAAGTCGCCAAAAATGGGAATATTACAACAAAAATTGGTACCTTGTCATAATTTACGATTTCCAATGTCATGTAAAGAAAATACTTTTCACCCACCTCTAGGAAATAACCACCGACGTTAGGTAACGCTGAAAGTTAGGAAGTGGATTGGGCGGTGCTTAGTCCCTTGGCAATGGCTAAAATTACAATTGCGTTCTGTTTCCCATAGCAAACGTAACGACCCAGTAGCCAAAACTGGAACTAAGTGTCGCCATTTTGAAATGTCACTTTGCTGTTTACAACAGTAACGCCGTTATCTGTTCAGATAAGTTTGTAACATTCTAACACAAACCATAGACAAATATTGCCTAGAGGTAGAGGTTTGGTGAAATAGACCAATAGGCTAAGGCCATTTCTAAAGATAAGAGTTACCCTAACTAATACATAACTTTAGTTAAGTGAAATTACGAGCAGATGGCCAAAAATATCATTGGTACAAACCTAGAATATGTCTAAAATATTGGAAAATATTTTAAGAGAAAATGTATTTTGTTAAATTATTTACCGTAGTATTTAGCCTTAAACTTTCTTGTGTAAAATTCACATGATTTACGAGCCACGAAAATGCTCTACGCAATTTTATGAATTGCTCAACTCCATAAAAAGCGTGGGCCGACTCAAACGACTGAAAAATTGATAAGATCTCCACCTAAACTAAATTACAAAGTAACTCAGTGAACTGAACAAAATGAGATAGAAAGTTACATGGAAAGTTAATAAAATGTTATAATTCCCCAAGTTTCGCCGCGACGAATGGAGTCTGCGGTTTATTATTTGCCAAAGTCTACGGGTGGAACTTTTAAATGACTGAAAACGGATTACATGGATGCTGACTTCGAAAATGGTTAGTACTAATATGAACTAAAGCGCCGAGACCCGCCTCCAGTTGCGGTTTTTTTGAGTAACCTAAACGAGCTCCGTCCTAATGAAATTTCAAGAGATATACGTGTACGTATTGCTCTTACTTTGAGAGAAAATCGTTGTAAAGGCGGACCAAATACCTACTTTTATGAATAGATGAGAGAAAATAACTTTTATGAATAGAATCCAATTAAACAGTTTAAATATTTAATATCATATCTATTAAGTATCTCTGTATTTATAGTCGCATGGTATTTCGCAGAGAGGAGTAAAATAGTGTAATTTCGCTGGCTACCTTATCCTTACCTTAGTACCAAACCAACAATTTCCGTTCATCACCAATCTACAACTCCTATACTATCGTATATATATAATTAACATTTCTTTTTTGTAAATAGAGGGAGGCTAAAGTGCAAGCATTAACACCCCTCCGGACATATGAGGATAATTATTATCTACTATTAGACGGCTTACGCTTTTCTGCATTTTGTCACGCATGATATAACCAGGGTCTCGTGGATATATTATTACCGCTTTCCCAGTGAGGAGCATTGTGTATACTAGAATTGTAGAAAAAAATACGCACGGCTTTAACAACATTTCCAACGTTAGTAATATTTTGACAAATACCCCCGTTACGGGCTGTGAACATTCAAGCCTAACTTGCTCACTTAAATTGGGTTACAGTAAAATTCGCGATAAATTTTCCTCGTGAACCAAATTCGTTTCTAATTTACCAATTTTCCGTTTGAAAAATACCGTGACTCCGGGCACCGGGTACCTTATAAAATTACCGCACACCTAAGATAATTTATTAAGCTTAGGTCCGCTTTTTAGGGAGAGCGATGCGATCGTGGTCCGACACGATTACGGCGTAGATAATTCATTTTTAGCGACATAACAACCAAGTTTAGGGACGAAAATAAAATCTACGTTAAAACGCCGTATTCGAATATGCTGAGAGGAAAAATTTGAAAAAGTATAAAAGGAAAGCTTTTGCGTTATACGGCAGACAAACGCCACCTTATAGAAAGTGCTTACCGCCGCCTATGGAAATCAGCAACATCAGGGGCTATACTAATGCGCTGCCCGCCTCTGAAGAGCCCTCTAATTTACCTCTTGAAGATTCCATGCCATACTCCAAAGGAAACAATGTTAAAACAACAAGATGCCAACACGTCATGGTCAAAATGTCCAAACAGCAAGTACCAAAACAAGCACAACGTCCCGTCCATTTTCACTGGGACCTAAAATAATACATTTGCCGGGATCGTATACCTCCCATCCCCTAATCGTGCAACCCTGGTCGCCACATATAAATCGCTTAGTGTAATATTAATCGGGACGGTAGACATTGGAGGAGGCAAGTCGGCCGCAATTACCGGGCCTCTAGTAAATTTCGCCCAGGCCGGCTTTCCTAAGTACAAACAGAGGACGCCCCGGTACAGAATTATGTTACGCACTTCAGTCATTGGGACAGGGCACCGGTTCTCAAGTTCCTGCGTACCACTTCAAAATGCTTTAAGACAGGTAGGGCGTAGCGGGATATTCCGTTCGAATTGGAGACCACTCGACTGGGAAGGTATTACCTTATTTTTTGCTAACGGCCTCCTAGGAACTTCACTCGAATAAAGTGCTAGTGATGGTGATAATAACGACACGGTAGTATCACTGTGACTTTTCACGTTATAACATAAAGAACACACGATAATAAGAACCGTGAGGGGGCATATGTATATTTTCATTAGTAGTTCCCCATCGGCAGTATGTTACGACATGTATGTATGGAATGTGGCGTAAAATTAACTAACATGTCGCTGATAATAGTGACGTTATTTATCACCTATCTCTAGCACTTCATTCGAGTAAAGTTCGCAAGAGCCGTCCTATTGACAAAATCATGTAGTTTTATTCCAGTTTGAAGGACGTGATAGCTAGAGTAATCACATGCACGAGATAAATCGGCTTAGTCATCAAAGTGACAACCTACCTGCAGTGCATGAACCGTATGTAGTGCAGTAATAAATGTTATGAGTGATAGTTACCATTTACCGTCAGGTTGGTTGTCTGCTCGCTTATCAAAGAGATTTATGAAAAAAAAAACCACGTATCCCCCGGGGTACATGTGCTACAGATTGGGAACCTCTGGTTAGAACACTAAGCGCTTCCGGGTAGTATGTCCGGCCAAGAGAGAGGATTAGTCGCTAATCCGCAGTGAAATCTTTGAGTTAATTATCAGTTTAGTCGAAAGGTTACGCTGATGGTGTTTGTTGGGTGTAGGGCATATCTACCTATACTTGTTCGATAGAGAAGTAAGTGTATGTGTAGACTAATTAATGAAACAGGTACTGTTTTATAAATGTCCTTCTATCGTGGTATTTCTCGGTGGTATTGATGTGTGATGATGTTGTGTTATTCGGATTAAGCTATTAAACAATGAAAAGATTCGTGTTTGAAATAATAAACTTGGATTCATGTATGTATGTAAACTCTTTATTGCTTTATAAATAAATACAGGAGTTACAAATATGATTTAATATAATAGCAAAGGCGGGCTTATCCCACAATGGGATAAGCCTTTATGAATACTAGATCTATCGCTTTTTCCGACGAATATTAATATCCTACTACACAAGAGGGTGTGACTTCGCAGGAACTAAGGGGTCATCTTAAA
The DNA here is from genome assembly GCA_907269095.1 of Blastobasis adustella. NCBI lineage: Eukaryota > Metazoa > Arthropoda > Insecta > Lepidoptera > Blastobasidae > Blastobasis > Blastobasis adustella. The sequence goes on from OU026130.1 coordinate 13,238,890, forward strand.
TTTAAAGCTACCTTTATTGACATGACTCTGAACTTTGGCTCTCGAAATCGGCTCAATAGTTTCCAAGATATTTGAATAATTCCGGCTCGTTTCCGGATCCGTCGCTAGTTATTAAGTCATGGAAGCGGTATTGACAATCATTACTATAATTGTAATATATTTGGGACCGTAAGCATCAAACGGACCCGAGGTTTGCGTTTGTGCGAATTTGCCCAATTACCTTTACTGTAAAAATGGAATCAAAGCCTCGTTCTCTTTCATCTCACATTCATTTGGCGACGCACTACCGCACACCGGCAATTACAGATATCAAAGGCAATGCCTGTAACTTCAAGGGAAATGTCTAGGACATTATCGAGACGAAAAATACTTTGAGGCCTAATTATGAATTAATAATGTTTACTTTTGTAGTTTCGTAATATTTATATAAGCGGGTGGTGATACTAAAGTTTTATGTAGAATTTTTATAATAACATGTAATACCTACATTTTGTTTTTTTTAAGATAAGAATAATTTATCGCCTCCAAAAGAAAGTTACAATAGAGGTACATACATCGATCTTCTTAATTAACTTAGGCCGTAGGCCAAATTAGCCTAGGCTTTCAAATATATTAGTTGCCTATTAGATGCAACATCCGTAACTCAAGGGATTGTTATATACTCTAGACACTACAAGGCGTCACCACATGGTTTTAATTAGATATTGTTATTATTGTACTAGCTACCTAGTAGAACAGGTCATTCAGTCTACAGATTCTTGAAATGGAACCAAATAGCTGAAACGACCATAATGTAAATTTGCATTTAAACGTTTTTTCAGCAATATTTTTCTAAAGGGTTTTAAGTTTTCTATCTCTAGACTACACTCCATTGTGAATCCGATCAGCTTAATAATAAATTGTACTTATTATATTTCGACACCCTATTATTTTATTTAAGCTATTTCTGAATTAGCAACACTTCGACGAATCTATAATAAGATTTGTAATATGAGTGAGCAGTTTCCCTTGTTGATCCTTATCTGATAGAGTCAGCGATCTCGTCATGTTTATTTACGAAAACTCTCATTAAATACTTAAGTACCTCGTAACATTCTACAGGAATTGTTTTTCTGAATTAAGTAAATTGGTGGATATTTACATAAAGCAGTGTTTTTAAACAACAAGGGGATCGCGGAATGTCCGTAAAAACAAAGTTAAAGATAATTTTCACAAATATTTTTGGACTACTAGCGAGCGACGCTCGCCCTGACCCCTCCTGAAGATGCTAAATCCTCTTGTACAGGTAGAAAATAATTAAATAACGCTAAAAGATAGGGGGTCGCAATATATTTTAACCTGGGGGTGACACAACATGAAAATGTTTGAAAATTACTGCTATAAAGGAATTCCATTCCATAATATTATTTACTTATTTATTTCACAGATTAACTTCAATCCAATTCTATTTAAATACATTATCAAGTTGTAGTGCCAATAACTAAACTGCAATTGCTTAGTTAGATCTTAATGTATTTTATTTATTTATTTATTTATTTATTTATTTCACAGTTTTACAGCAATGTACATTTCGTTATAGTCAGATACAAGTAAAAGTAGTACTGCCAATTACAAAACTGCAGTTTACAAATGGGATTAGCGAAGCTAAGAATACCATACAGCAAAGTACCTATACCAACACGTGGGTTGAATACGGATAACATAGTAATAATATAATGATGAATAAACATAGTAATATCGTGTGCGTGCATGAGTTTGTGTGCGTGTGGGGGTGTGCGTGTGTGCGTTTGCGTATGTGTGTGTGCGTGTATGTGCGCGTGTGTGTATGTTCATGCGTATGCCTATACCTACCGAAGCGAATCACTGATAATAGTGATATCTCGTCACTATTATCGTCCCTCACCGAGACCGCAGAAACTTTAGGATCCCGCTCAAAAAGGGTGCGCGGTCCAGATGGAAAATGTCGACCGTTTTGGACAAATGCTTTTCATATCCATCTATAGCCCTATTGAGCGGTGATCCTAACGCATAATTACTGCGCGCGCGACGATGGTCGAGTAGACGCGGCCAGCGGCCACCGCGGCGCGCGCGTGGGTCACCCGCGCTCAGCAACACCCGGGACAGCAGCTGAGGACTGTCCACCCCGGAGTGGATGATGTCATGTAGAAGCCTCGCGTCTGCCAGGAAACGTCTATCCTCCAAAGTAAGTATACCGTGAGCCTTCAGACTAGCAGAATAATCTACGTGAGCCATGCAAGTCAAGTAATTCAGTCTGTTGATGAAGGATTTTTGCACGGACTCTAATCTATTATGTAGCTCATACGCCTACTTACGCTACACAAAATTGGTCTACACATAGTATTTCAATACAATTATATCTCCTAAAAATAAAATAGAGACTCAAACAGAGAAAAATAAACAAGAAAAAAATATATTTCCTCGCGAGGTTGTAGGCCTTAACCATGTTAATATTGTACTTACACAACCTATATTTTCTAAAATCAGACGTCTAATGAATACCCTCAGAGGAGGAGAGGAGAGTGTTTCATTAACACTAGATTACTGAATTAATTTTATTATTACGATCAAAGCAACGCCAACAAATGCATATTAAATTACACTGCGTCAAATGCTGAGGTTGCTCGCAGTGAGTGTAGACAGAATTTTGGCATTAAACTTCAACCTTTGTACACTTGCGATTTTACTGCGATTTTTAAATTAGAATTATGAACCGTCACATTCACAAGCGGACACAGAATAACTCGAAATCGATAATAGCTACGTCACTCTTAGACGTAGGTATAATTTATAGGAAAGTAACCTATTTACCTATCCCATAGCCATCATTATTTCCAAAAATAGTTAGAAACGAGCAATTGATTATTCCACCTGACAGTGCTCGATTTAAATTAAAAACATAAATTCATGAGATCATTGCGGTAAGTCCTACATTTAAATCAAACATATGAAAACTTTTAAAACCATCTAAAATATAAATCCAGGAGAAAACATTTGATAACCGCTGAAACATTATATATTTTTACCTAACTACTTTAAATAAAAACGTGACATTCCTACTATCTTTCTTGTGTATCTCATGAGGCGAGATAAAAAAAAAGTCGCCACGATTTTATCCCAATTACGTACGTATGATCTTCTTCTTTTATCAAGTCCATGGACTAAACTCAAACTCTTACACTTCATCCGGCTAGTATTCGGCAACAAAAATAGTGTTCGGACTGGCCTCGAACAAGGACTGTTCTTAGGACTAGTCTGGAGGACTAGTCTTAGGACATGCCGTGAGGCGCTGTCCTAATTAGCAACGGTACGACGGACGTAGCCCGACCAATGGGAGACTTCAACTCCGCCCGTAGCACGACCACGGTCGTACGACCGTTGTCAAATAGGACAGCGCGTCTAAAGAGGTGGTCAGGTACGTAATAAAAAAGAAAAAAGTCGCCCGTCTGCCGTTCGCATTACGCGGATATCCAACTGAAGAGGCACTTACACACGATTGCTTGCGCTAATGAATTCTAATCTGGTTTCCGTGATGATAATGCAAACTTGTGTTCAAATAGCAGCCTTCCTTTTACCCACTTTGTTTTAGCACGCAATAACAACTCGGTCTTGATTCTTGAAAGCCTACACTTGCGGAGATTTTCCTGTGTACGAGTATATCGGTTGAATATTAAAGCAACTGGCACTTTTAAATTTCAGCCTCCGAATTACTAACGGGTAGATCTTATGGGTATGTCTTAACACATGGCTACCGGCAACTGCAAAAGCATTGACTCCGAATAAGATTATTATAAAACAAGTTATTCTAGGACGCATTACCAATAAACAAAAAAATGAAAGAATACTGTGATCGTGGAACAAATCCTCTACCACTGCTGAAAGTCGGAGATAATGTTTGTTGACATGACAATGATCTGTGTAGAACAGAAAGTGATCGTTCCTATTGGGTAAAAACTATTAATCGAGGCGTTTATCGTCGAAATAGAGTGGCTAATTGGTTAACGAATTTTGTTTTTACTGTCATTGGACTCGGCTGTGTTCCCCTTCCATTGGTCGATGGAAATCGACTAATGTAGCTTACATTACACGATTTCCTGGTACCTCCATGTACCAGAAATTTAGCAGCAGCTTTTTCTATTAGCATTTCCAACACAGCTATTTCCAACCCGTCTTGCAAGCGTAGAGATTATGGAAATACCCTTCACGAATGTGGAGGCTCGAGTATGGCCAGTTATGGGCAGGTGATATGACAATATGACCATCGTGGATGCGTCACCACGAGGCTGTTCGAGTAGCCCCACGAGACAGAAATGCACATCAGTACGCTACCACATACGTCTGTACGTCGGCCTTACAAATGTTCTTCATCGAGACATCATCGGCAGGCAGCCTCACAAAGGGTGCCTCGGATAAAGACTAGGTCGCATCCTTTTTGAAGTTTACTTTTTTATGTAATACGGCAGTCAAGCAGGCATGCGGGCCACCTGATGGAAAGTGGTCACACATCCGAATCGTAAGTGCGAGAAACGTTCTTTCAAACTTTCTTCTTTTTATTCAATGGTGAGGAAACCTTTCTTTATAAAAAACCTCGCCGATTTCTTTCCTGATATCCCTTCATAGTTATTTCATACACAAATACAGAACAAAAATACTAAGGTAACTGAGAAATATTACTCGATCGACGTCCATTACCACCGTCACAGGGATACAAATATGGGGTTCGCATAGATAGGCGTCAATGGCGTTGAATAATGAAAAGGCTCTTAACGTTTCGGTGGCGGCGCGTTTGTAGAATTTTAATCTGCATCTGGCTCTTGCCGGCTAGTAGGGGCGGATAAATCTATGAGACGCGATGAAAATGTCAAATTGCGACGTATAAATCTCCAAGGCGCTGATCCTTCTGAAATTACTGGATAATCCTCATACCTCAAGTTTTCAAAACTAAGCTTATTTGTTTAAGAAATGTTTACAAAAGCGTGTAAGGCGGTAGGTATTCAGGCAGCCCACCTGATGGAAAGTGGTAACAGTACTGTCGCCTATTTATGCATTTAGGTTTCATATTACAAAAATGCAAAACCGCAGATGCAATTTTAATGTGAGGGCTTAGGAGATACCTATGTCTTTTTCCTGAAATAAAATTGTACTGGTTACCTCATCCTTTAAACCGGACCGGACACTATAATGCAAGCATAGTTGTTTAGCGTCTTGTTGATATTGTCTATCAAATGGATGTAACCAGTCCAGTATGGACTGATACAAAACTTTAGAAAACCACAGTCTATATAACAGTAACAACACTTTTCAGCATGTTTGCAACATTTTTAAACCGAATAGTGTCTGATTATGATAGTTCAACTCAGTTGTGCGCGCGGCGCTATATGTGCGTGCGCTTGTAAATATACAGCTTTCATTTATGTGGCAGTGACGCGACCACTTGGCGTGCCAATGGCGTGGCGTCATTGTGACGTGTCCGTATATGTACAAGGTTTACCCACACATAGGGCCGCGCGCACAACTGAGTTGAAATATCTGTACCAATAATTTTAATGACAATAATGGATTAATCGATGTTCAAGACATTCGCTTTTCTACGTATTCGCGATTCTACACAATATGGATTCCGCACAACTACTATTCAACATATTCTATATTCTGCAGTCTTTAATTTTACACAAACGCGTTTTTTCTTATTCGCGATTCTACACAATATAAATTCCACACAACTGCTGCCATTCGACACATTCGCTATTCCACACATAAATATGGTGAACACTTATAAATACGGTGAACTATAATATAAAATTTCACGTATCCATTACCGACTAGTAAATACTCTATTAATTATAACTCACTACATTATTGCCCATAACTCGTAGCTATAAATGATGCTAAAGTCCTTTAGTGAAAAGAACGACATAACTTGCTCTGACCTCATTAGTGCAAAAGGCCGTCTCACTAGAGGCACTTCGGAGCACTTAGTGTATTAAGGCATGCATCAAAGGCGCTTTCATATGAACGTGTAAGTGAGAATGTGACAACCATAGTTCGTAGTCTCATTTCGCAGGGACGAAATTGGTAGTTATAGTTACAGAGTGGAATGTAAGACTAATGCTGATTGTCTTTCATAGCATGAATTTGATATCATAGTCCTTTCCGCAACTATAGAGATAAAAAGTATGGAGTCCTTTGTTTTGTGGGAAATGTCGGGATTGGCATCGCTTTTTAATGTAATACAGCAGACAAAAAAATAAGCGGGCCATCTGATGGAAAGTGGTCACCGCCGCCTATGGACAACAGCAACATTAAGGCGCTACCAATGCGTTGGCCGCCTCTAAGGAGACCTCTAATGTACCTCGTGAATGCTCCCATGTCATAGTCCAAACTCATAGTAGTTACTTGGTCTATTGACATTATAAGGACATAAAACTTAAAATGTGGAGGAAGCGAGAGAGATTTGTCACGACCTTAGCACGCGTGACGGCATGTAAGTATGTACACTAGTTAAAAAGGTCAAATTGTTGGACTAACAGGAATTTTACCACCACTTTTAGCAGTACATGATAAATCAGAGTTTTTAGGTAGAGTGCCTGTAAATGAACTCTGGGGCGACACATTGTGGGATTTATGTTAGTTGTAGCTGGAGCAAAAAAAAGCCTCCAAAGTGGTTTTGTTAGCATGATTTCTAGTCCCGGAATAAAGTCACTGCGGCAACTCCATTGTTTGAGGGTAAAGATGTTATATAAAAATGCAACATAGTAGTCGCAGAAAGTATGAACATTTACGTAAATTTTTTTAAGAAGCACTGACGATATAAAATTACAGATTTTATTGATGGCATGAGAAGTGATACATATTTAAGAAGAATTAACATACCTATTGAAACCGCGAACTACACACCACCATCATCATCAACCGAGCGGTCAGTCCTGGGTTCTGCCAAGGTCCGCTTTCCGACTAATTTTCCTCCATTTCGCCTGGTCTAGGGCATTCTCGCATCGTAAGCCATTGGCTCTCGCATCAAAGTCATACAAACCAACAAGATACATTAAATAGAAAGAAACGTTAATCAAAAGTAAAACCTAAGCAGGCACAAATCCCTCGCATCTCAGGCCTCAGCCTCCACGCTTGTACTCGTACAGACGTAGAAAATCCTCAAACGTCCTACGCTGGCCGTTAAATACGTGTTTACAGGGCTGCGGAGTAATTTCAATTCTGGCGGAAGCTGGTTGAAACCACGGACGTGAAAAAAATACGGACTGTTTGGATCCGTTGTAACTGTATTCTTACAACGGACTCTCAAAAAAATTTGTTTTATACCATTTAAATTAAAATTATTTATTTAAAGGTGGCAAACAAACTTACGGCCTGGTTGATGGTGGATCATCGCAGCCTATGGACGTTTGAATCATGAGGGAAGTATTAAAATGCCCGCCATTAATGTGTATGCGAGCTTTGATACTGTCCCTGGCGAGACAGCGCGGTACAAGTCAAATAATATGGCGGCGGATTGTCAAACTTAGTGTAAGTCATGTACAACAAAATAAATTGTCATAAAAAGAAGTGAAGCACGCAAGGTACGACAATATCTTATTGTCGTTCCTTGTAGTACAATATCTTATTGTCGTACCTTGCACGCTTCGCTTCTCTTTAGTGTAGAATGTCCGAATTTTTTTCAAGTCCGTGGTTAAAACTAGAGTTCCGCGGTGTGTGTTGCCAGTCTCAGCGCGTGTTTTGCGGGCACACTGCGGGCTTAGCGGCGCGCATTCCTTCACCTTACCTACCCTCGCAAAGAGAATCCGGAACAGAGTGAAGATTTCGGTAACTTCTGGGAATAGGTTGCGCTGTAATTTGATTTTGAATACATAAAGCGTGCTTGCGGATTCCAAGCGAGGATGTTACGGCTTTATGTTATTGTAAGCGGTTTGGGGAGCAATTTTTGGATGGCATAAGTTTAAAATTATTTTTAAGTGAAGGTAAATGAAAGGTTAGAATAACTAGGTACATATTTCAGCCGTTTAGGGTGGAAACGTTGGAAACGTCGGGCCCTGGTGCTGAAAAGCTGTTTAAAGGACTGAGTATGTAAACACTAGTAGAAACCATCGGAGATTAGGTTTAACCTCGGGCTACCTGAATTTTCTAGATACACTTTTAGATAATTTAAAGCCGAATTTGTCAATTTGTAAAAAAAAGTAGTAGTCAAGTGGTGGTGGTCTCAAAGATCTTTGCGAATGCGATATCAGTGTCCAAAAATTCGAATAAATTGCATAATGAACTATAAGTAACGAAAATAATTTAGTGTTATAATTTTCATTACTTGCTGCTCCGTACTCAATCACCGCTGTCACGCCAATCACTGTTAAAAATTAATGAAACGACGAAAGCAAAACATTTAAGTGATAATTAAAAACATCTGTCGCTTAAAAACAAACGAATGAACAAAGTTTAATCTCGTTTGACACATTTTATTAATGGAACGTTGCGCTGTCAAAAAAGGATACTTTGTTAGCGAAATACGACAACGGCGTCGGCTAAATTGTTTGGTTCTAGTGTTGTGCACTTGGTATCTATATGGGTGAATCTGGCTTGTCAAAGATTCATCCATATACCAAGTGCACAACACTCGTCGTCATCCTAGCGCTTATCCCCTGCCAGGGTCGCTATCTTACTCAACCTCCTCCACTTCGCCCGGTCTTCGGCGTCCTCGCGTGGCAAGCCGTTGGCTCTCGCATCCAACTCCGCGATGTGGCGTAAAACGGAACTAACATTCCGCCAACAGAGGAACTACTAAAGAAAGGACACTGATGTCCCCCTCACCGTCATTGGTTTTTTATCGAGAGAAGCACACGGACAGACGGTCCACTTGATGGAAAGTGGCCAACGTCGTCCTGATTATCTGCTACCTATGGGGAGCGGATGCGGTGCCGGATTGAGGTACCTGTAGACATGCCTTTTGATTAACTTTGGGAATTACTTCGGAAGGGATCTCGTACCACCTCTTGTATATGTGCGGTAAAAAGGCTTGCGATGCTCGTACGCTAGGCTTCTAGATGGTGTGGTTGAAATCTATCCCATAGCCGGTGGGTGCGGTGGCGAAAAAGTGACGGTGGCACCAAGTTAAACAGTTCTTCGAAACATTACCCGTTGAGATAGAGAACACACGTAGAGATTATTATTGTTATAACGATATTTTTATTATCTTTTCTAATGAAACACATTGTGCATTGCATAACCATACACTTCAATTACTTCGACACTATTTTTACCAACAAAATTTTCGGTCTCGGTTCCGAGCACGGCGTGACATCCCGTGACTATATCTGGGGAATTAAATTTTAAATTGGCCCGCTTATTTAGATGATCGGGCTCTGTCACTGCGGGCTGACCTTGCGGCTCAGATCCTCAAGAGACACGCTGTTTGTCAGTCCACTGACAACTGGCTTTATCTTGTATCTAGGCTGCTCCAAATAGATACGGAGGCAAATCTTGAGAGACTATATACGAGTATAGTTCAACGACTGGGAGTTTTATTCCCAGTTTTACCTAGTGGAATTGTTCCCAGTGGGTACGACTGGGAAGAAATATTCAATATGTTAATTGTTAATGCTGTCTAACGACTTATCGGTAAATATATCGGTTATACAATGAAATATGTTGAGAGATGTTAATAAAAGTTACAGGCATTTATTATCATGTATGTATGTAGATATGTAAACTATTTACTGCATTTACGAGTAAATGCTTACGGGAATATGTACAATAAATAACATAAATATACTTGCAAAGGCGAGGTTATACAACCGTTTGATTTCTTCCAGCCTACCTTTGATAGTCAGAAAGGAGCTTTAACGAGCGATGGAGGCAATATTGAGTGTACTGTGTATTAAATGCACCAGTATATCATAATAACTGTTATTAAGTAGATTGGTAGCAAGTTAATTTTTATATTATGCGAAAGAGAAACAGGCTACGGGACGACCTGATGAAAAGTGGTCACCGCCGCCTATGGACGTCAGCAACGCCTATGGAAGTCAGCAACGCCTATGGACATCGCCAAGCATCGCAAGCTCATGACACTTTCACTGTTAAAAAGTTATTAGATCTCAGGAAAGATCAAGCTTCTAACCCTAGAACTTCTAAACCATACATCGTAGTCAAAAGGTATGGCTTGGCCGTTTCATAGAACTGTTACTAAAATACCAACAATATTTCAGCTTTCTCGGACTTCAGGAAGTGCCCTAGATGTTTTGATGAGTCAGTCAGACAGTCAGTGTCTAAAAATTCAAAATATGAACGCTAGATAAATAAAACTTTATGTGTTTTGTATGCCCGCTAACATGTTTTTTTTAAATTTGATTAGCCAGGCAGAACAGCCTATTCACTATAGCCTTGAAGGCGTCTAAAACTATATCTTTTTTATTCTGAAAATTTGAGCTCTTAAGCTTTATCCGAAAATACGACGAAAGGCTTTGAAAAAAGGTAGAAATTTCAAAAGAACATTCAATCAAAATATAGAATAAATATATAATATATAATAGTACAACAACAAAATAAATAATAATAGTATTCATTTCATTCCCGATCGATGCTTAATTTCTATTTTTCATTTCGAAAGTAATTTATTTTTAAAGGTATAAAAGTAGTTTTAATATATTTCATTAATTGCCAATTAAAAGCAAATTCTACAAAATCCTTTATAAGAGCGAAATAAGCGGATTGAGTAAATTGAAACGTTAATTTTATTTATAGATTGCTAACAGCAATGAAAATGTGAAGATGATCTAATTTGTGTGGATCTCCAGATATTTGACGATGCACTCTAGGTTCCGAACCCCTATACTAGCCCTTCTATATATTTTGTCCTTCCAAGAATTTTTTTTTTAATGATTATTGTGGAATATCTTCTTCTTTGGAATAATTAACACTGCTAATTTTCTCTGTATCTGAACCGAACGAAGATGGGGAGATCTTGGAAAAATTTAAGAAATTAGCTTAATTGTATCTTTTAAGTTACCATTGTCACTGCAAAATCATAAACGGACTAAAAATGGAAATAGTTATTTGCTGGAAATTTGTTTGGAAAGAGAATCCCGCTTTCGCCATTAGCCCGACAATTTATCTACTACTAGCTAACTTACGTAAGGACACGTATCTTCAAATTTATATGGCGTTAACCAAATAGCAGACAAGAGGTCATTGCCTCTGTCGTCAATAGATTCCCTTTTCTCGGGCGATTTGAGCTCTAACCTAAAGCCAAACCAAAAGCGTAATGATCGGACCAAAGGCATACCGAATTACGCGTTTAGCCTTTCCGAATTTGAAGGTAAAAATGTTGTGGGATGAAAATACACATTCCTTTTAGAAGTCGCACAGTTACTTTACTGGTACAAGTGGAAAACTGTCGGGTGCAGAAGGCAGAGAAGAGTAGCCATAGTGATGAGTTGCAGGATTAATCCATCCCTTGTATATTAGTCGAAAGATCAACATCCTAAACAATAGCCTCTATTGCTGGCCCACTTTTAGACCACGGGCCTCTACTTACAAATTACGGCAAGAGAGATTTATGGTTTTTATGCGCTAATATTTTATTTAAAGATCTAATTGTTTTTACTGTCAAAGTCACGCGAACATTTAAAATCTGTAAAATTCGAAAGCCGACCGAAATGATAAGTGACTCTGGCCTCAAAGGCGCCGAGACTTAAATAAGGAAATGATGGAAACGTTCCGCCATACCAATCCAAGGCTCAAATAACCAAATCAGTGCCTGACAAAATTGGAAACTGTATCCAATTTTTCTTGAGCCCATCGAAATCACTTACTTACAGATTCAACCGAGCAAATGTTTGTTTTGGAAAATTGGAAAAGCGGCTTAGTGTGTGCCTGTAATAGGAAATTATTTGTGTTGATAAGTCGTCTGCCTCAGACGAAGCCCCTACCGTTTGTTCTTGTGAAACTCTGAGCATCATCCCGAATACTCTTCACTTTTGAACGATGTCGTGAAAGCCATAGACAAACCTTTAAAATTAATACGTACGAGAAGCCCGATATTTCGAAGCTCTGTAGCAACTGCATGCACTAAAAATGTTCACGTGGAAAATTGCTAATGGAAATTACAAAATTATGTAATGAACTGTATAGATTTTTAAAGTACTTAATTCCTCGCTGCAACTGAAGAAGATATATCAATTTGTTTTAAATGTGTGATAATAACCGCGAAGCCGCCGAGGATGCCGAAAATCGGGTTAAGTGGAGAAGACAAAGTAGGAAAGCGGACCCTGGCAGAAACCGGGATTGATCGCTCGGATAATTATGATGATGATCAATATCATAAGTCTATAATTGTCCATAACCGTCAAGATTTTCAGGCAGATTGGATGGATTGTTAAAAATACACAACAGAAACCGTTATTTCCAGTACATTTTAACATTAAGATCGGCTTGACGTCGCTAATGGTGGCCACGTGTCCAAAAAAACTTACCACCAAGGATGCCAAAGACAGAGCGATGTGGATAAGGAGAAGTAAGAAGGCGGACCCTGGGCCCTTGCTGCCGCCGCTGCACTAGAGCCCAACCGGTATTGACGCCTACGTTGATGATGATGATGATAATATGTTTTTATGTTATATGACAGACAAACAGGCAAGCGGGCCACCTGATGGAAAGTGGTCACCGCCGCCTATGGTCATCAGCAACACCAGGGAAGTTACCAATAATATAATATAAATATAAATATGTCAATATGGCCTTTCAACAAATTAGTCGGCTGTACGATACCCGTAGATAAATGATATAACTCTACTCTGCAGTCCTACATGTTTGTCCTACATAACGAAATTACCTGCAAAATGTTGTCAAAGCCACCTAAAATTGTCTCTACATGTAGAACCACCGCCTGCAGCCCCGTAGTATGGGCTCTGAAATTGATTCGGCATAGTAATGCCTCTGACAGTCTCTCCATCACGCCCGTCGCTTCCTTCGCATAATTTCCCCGGCACTGCCAGGGAATAAATAACATTAAAAATCAACTCCCACTTCACCGGGAAATAAGGGTCCTTTATGGGTAAAAATTTCTCCTAATCCATGTTGAAAAAATAAATTACCTGACAGTCGCCGAGTAGAAAGTCAACGTAGAGGAAATGGAATTCTCGGTGCTTGTGAAGCAAGGCGTTTAAAAATATTTCTAGCATACGTGAAGCCATTGAACAGCATACTTTACTTAAACTGTATATCAAAGATACAATAAGTATTACATGCCTAACAAATAGTGATGTAGACGTTCCTTTAAATTGACTTGTGAATAAACTTACTTGCCTCGTCAAAAGTACCGAAACACTTTTAAGAAATTAATCTTTATTTTTTACGTTATACGGCAGAAAAACAGGCAATCGGGCTCCCTGATGGAAAATGGTCACCGACGCCTGTAGACATCAGCAACACCAGGAGCGCTACCAATGCGTTTTTTCTAAAGAGACCTCTTATAAATCTTTTGAACGATCCCATGTTATAGTCCAAAGGAAACACTGAGTCTGGGCGCTCAATCCACATCCGCAATCGCAATTAAAATTATAAATTTAGAAGAAATGTTACATTTGGAAGGAAACGATAGTTAAAAAGGAGCCAGAATAAGGATCTGTATAATTTTAAATACAAAAACGAATCCAACAAACCAAAGAAACACTTAATACGTGTAACAAGTGATAATACAGAACAGACACAGAGATAAAAAAGAAGTTGAAAAGACACATGTTGTGGCAACTTGTTTGTTTCTGCTCAGTTGTACAGGGAAGTGTAAAGCAGAAAAATGCAGCAATAGAAACCCAATCTGTCAAACTGGCTTGTTACAAAAGGATTATTGAGGCGACCGAGGAAAACTTTGGCTCATATTACGTGTTGGAGTTAATTTTGTATCGTTTGAATTGACATCAAACACCAAGAAACTTGTCCATGAAAGAAACTTTTCGAGTGCAAAATTTAATTTATGAAAGTTTTCAATAATTTTTTTAATTTAATATTCTTATCGCGTGAGACGCCCCAGCCTCTAATCCTTTTAACTTCTTGACATTAAACGAGTTTAACGAAGGGCAAACTTCTGCGTATGCGATTAGTAGGAGAAAGCAGTCGGACCACGTGGCCAGACAGAGAGGTGATGAGTGGATTAAAAAATCACACTATTGAATGAAAAACCCCGTTGCCACTTTATTATCTTCGGAAGCTCAAGTGCAGCGGGCTGTTTTCAAGGCACAGTCTTTTTACGGAATGAGATAGTCCTAGTCTACGATGCTTTTACACCAGAGGAATATAAAGAGCATACGCTCGATGTGCTATCTTTTCGGAGCTAATATAAAACAATTACAGAGCAGCGACTGAAACGACTAGGTATCTAAGTTTATTTAATACTAAACGAAGTCCTGATATTAGAAATTCTCTCATTTGATGTAAAAGCAAACTAACCTTTGAAGGATAGCCCCAACTCGCAATCTACTTTGACCACTATCTAATTTGTCCATTTCCAAAGTTGTTCAGTTCCTAGTTTGTGCATTTCCTCACTTGTTTATTTCCTAATTTGTCCATTTTCAACACCGCCACTTTCTCACTTGTCCACTTCCTAATTCGTTTAATTCTTGACATTCTAACCACTGCCATTAGCAGGTCATTTCAACATTCGAGAAATCAATGAGTTGCTTACATGGTAACTGGCAATCTCTATTGCCATGATCACACGTAATATCAGTCGATTTCAGCTCCGGCTTACTGCAAAACTGTCAGGCGGCGTCGCCACGAAATCCTTCCCGGGATTTTCCAGAACTTTTCAATCCGCGCCTGCATTTTTTTTTGCTCTCAGCTTCGGAGCCTGCAAAGTTTTCGATCAAGCTTGGAATCGAATCCGGTATAATCCGTCCGGAGTTCTTAATCTTCTATATCTTGCTCATGAGTTTCTTACGAGACTGTCTAAATTTGGATGAGTTTCTCATAGTTAGACGGGACTTTATTTAAATTTTTTCTTTGAGTGCCGTGAAGACATGTTAATAATCAACTGACCCTAATCTTCTACTCTATATAATGTTACCGATCAAACCCGATTCTAGTTATATTAAAAACTGAAAATGATGGCTAAAAGCTAACTTAAGTGAATACTTTAAAATTAGGCCAAACTAGAATATACCAGGACAAACACACAGGTTAAACTAGATTGGGCTAGAATAAACCTTTTTGAAGTGCAACCGGGTTTAGTCAGTAATATTACAACAGTATTTAAAACGATTCTGAGACTCACATATTTTATATCTTCTTACAACGAGTATTTTGAAGCATTTCAATCACTCATACTTGTAACACATTGGCGGGCAAATGCCCTCCGACCCCCTGCGATCGGCTGCCGCGCGCACCCATCCGCACTAGGAACACCGTTCTTCTTAGTCGTTAAACACGTGGTAGAGTGGCCATGGCCATAAAATCAAGTTTGGTGGCAAGCTGGAGAATCTGCCGCCATTCACAAGGCCACCTTTCTTATGCACATGTCTAGGCGTGCATCTCCAGCTGCTTTGATCAGGTAGGTGGAGAATAAATTACATTATCTGATCTTGTATTCTTCCAGTACCTATTGTTCTATTGGTGTAAAGCCGTATCTTGGGCCATTATCGTCAATAACTCTAACTGCTTTAGCACAAGTTTCAAATTAAAACCTTTGTATAGGAAAAAATTTGGGTTCTGCAAGGTGTAAAATAAAACGAAAAACATTTTTAGAGAATAACCGTGGTCGCATGCAATCTTGCACTAGCTTTTGTAGACCCACATATCATTCATATAGGCATAGACTAACGAGCAGACAGCCCACCTAAATGTCAGTCCACTGTATTAATACTGGCATTATAATATACTAGTGGACTTCTATCTACTCCTTTTCTTGATTATAAACCTTCTTCTTCACTCTATTGTTGAAAACCGCGTTAAAATCCGTTGCGTAGATTCAAAGATCTAAGCATACATATGTACTTATACATATACACATATATAGTTACATACATAGGTACATAGGGACAGACGGCGGGAAGCGACTTTGTTTTATACTATGCATGGATGTAAACACACAGTCATCAGTGGCAGTATGACTACAAAATATGTATCACATACAAATATATAAATATATACAAAACGAGCTGGCATCCGAAGCATTCAGACTTGTAAGCTTGGCGGGCGAATGCCCTCGGACCCCCTGCGGACGGATGCTGGCGCGCGCACCCATCCGCTCCAGGAATAACTGTACGCAAATAGATGACGCATAGAAGGGCGCGTGCGCGGGCCATTGTCAGCTGGCTGATAACTATCGAAAGCTATAGGAAATATCGCGGGTTATTTTTTTAAGTCATACAAGCTTGTCTTAGTTTCGTGCTTAAGTTCCTCAGATACCATCAGATCGAGGCCTGAGAGATTACATCGTGTTGGGCAGTCCCAGAATAGAAATTATAACTTCTAAAATTTTTGCTGAGCTAAACCACTGCTTTGCTCTATCATACTTGCTTTATTGTTGCAATGCAAATATGCAAAAAAAAACAGTATTTGTGACGTCTTCATGGTCACCATTGCACTAATTTCGACACCATTTGGTATTATCTTCTATAGATAGTTTAAAACGGATTTTAATGTGGTTTTCAGCAATAGATAAAGTGACTCAAGATAAATGTTTATAAGTAAGAAAAAAGGGAAGGCAGGGGTAAAATAAGTGTACCCGAACGAAGTTGCACCGGGTTCAGTAGTGGATTTATAAAAGACGGCTAAGGTTAACTTTTATTAAAACTAACGAATTCGAAATCCCAAGCAAGAGGCAGTAAAACCATAACACAAACTTCATTTATAAAACACTCATTGATTTATTGCATCACACCTGAACTTACTCTTTACTTAGGCGTGAATGCGCCCCATTTTGCCCCATTCTCCCCTCGAGGGTTCTAACGACTCGTGATGAATGAGAAGTTTTTTCCAATACGACATTTTTTTGTCAACGTAAACAATATTACTTTAGTACCTATTTTAAGATAGATAAACCATGTGTGGATGTGTATGGTGATATGATTTATAAACTGTACGAAGCGAGGACGAATATAGTTTAAATGATTTATACCCGTATTCACAAACAGAGTAGCGTTACTATTACCATAGAGAAAAATAAAGATTTTTATCTATGTTTGTCTGATACTCATTATTTTTATTTGTACCATTTATAATTTGTACTACTTATGAAATGCTTATCTAAATACTAAATACTACTTATCTAAATATCTTTACGAATATTTTTATATTGAACAATGTTCTCATACTCTTTGACATTTTAAATTTAATTTGATTTAAAAATGACATGTATAAATTGGAAATTTTGCATTAAGTTTTGTAATGTTGACGATATCTTTGTGAATTGATGTACTTTGAATAAAATTACTGTAAATCCATTTTTAAAAATAAATAAAATAATCCAAACTAAAACTAAAGGCGTTCAATAAGGCTCTATGATTGGTCAATGTCGTTCATTGATCATGATCGCCACTCAAGATTGTTAGTTGGAACTCTGTGCGTTCGCGCGTACGGTGAGACCTCACAGTAACTTTCTAAATATGGGTGGTAGAACTTTGAAGCGCCCACAATGAGCTTTTTCTTCAGTTTTGATTTAAAATCGTTGACGTTAATGTTCCGGTTGTGCACGAGGGCTCGGGGTCCGCCTTGACCATGATCCCGTATTTGGCAGATCAGGTAATTACAGTGACCCTGTTAACGGGGAAACCTGACAGGTTTAATCGCGATGTTTTTTTTACAGTAAGAGCATTAGTCCGGCAGATTTGTGTCAATTTTTATAAGAATTGCGCATTTAATGATAGAAACATACAACTTGGTACACGTATACTACATATATAGAGGGTTGATTTTGGATATGATGCCATCTTTGATTTCCTCTATAGCAGTAATGGTGGACATTCAAAATGGCGGCCCCTGAATACTGTGATACACCAATGTTTCATTGTTATTTGACGATTATTATTTGTTTTAACTATGTATGCATGACATAATTATACACTTATTCAATGACATGGTAGTACGCACCTTTGCTTTTTCTCGACTGCGCGACGTAAAGAAGGGTGTTTTCAGTCTATATATGTATGTATTTGTTCCTTTGTGGCACTGTAGAGACTAAACGCGTCGGCCGATTTTGATGGTTCTTACGTCTATCGATTTGTCTTAATCTTGTGTCACTGAAGACTTGAAATTGATCAAAATTCAATATGGCGACTACCAGCCGCCATTTTGTGAAAAATAATATTGTCGACAACCTATGTCATGTGAGGTATCGTTGAATAGGTATTGAAAAATCAATTAAGTTTCTAACACAATTTTTCATTTAAAATGACCGTATAGGATATATAACGATTTAAAGTTAGTTAGTGACCATACTTACATTTATCACTTCACTTACACTTTCATGGTACCGTACTTTTACTATTTCCGTTAAACATTTTATTTAAGCAATTTTAGTTATAATTTAAGTATCTATGTCTTTATAAAGGTATATGGTTTAAAACAAAACGTCTTCAAACCGTCTGTATTTATGTACGCTTAGATTTTATACACTACGCAACGAATTTTAATGCGGTTTTCAACAATAGGCAGAGTGATTCATGGGAAAGGTTTATAAGTAAGTAAAAATAAGGGTAAGTAGGGGTAAAGTACGTGTACACGAACGAAATCGCGCCGGGTTCACTTGTAATACATTATGAATAAAATGTGTCTATAATTTTTTTTATACTAAGATTTATTACGCACAGAACAACAATTACTTGCCACAACTATACTATTTATCATTTAACATCATCAAGAACATTTAAAGGCAGCATTTGTCAAACTCTCGGAAGCCGCCATTTTAAATGTCCGCCATTATTGTAAAAGGCAAAATTTGAGATGGCCTCATATCCAAATTTAAAACTTTATAAATGTAGTATATGTGGTCCAAATTGTATGCTTCTATCATTAAATGCGCAATTCTTTCACATATCTGCCGGACTACATCGGTTAGTGACAACTAATGTACATAACTCAGAAAAGAGTCATTGGTACATGGCAGCACTGGAATTTTTTACTGTTTTTTGTCAGTTTTAATTGCTTAGTATTAAGGTAACCTTTAGTTAGGGACGTTTGTAATACCAGGGGTAATACTCGCGTGTTGCCGAGCCTACACCACACGCCTTGGTCAGTATTCTACGTTTGATCATACTCGACTCATATCAAATATTGGGTGTCTACATGCGGCGGTGATCATTTTCCATCAGGTGAGTCGCATGCTCGTTTGCATCCCCCTATTATAAAAAAAACGCATGAATGCTTTATTTAATTGTTTTAATTTTCGAATGAAATGGAAAGACTGCTCGAATACAAAATGAATCCGATTAAGCAATTTCGATAGCAAATATTGGGAGTACAGGACGTTATAGAGCTGACGGTTCATTCAAGGCGTATTCGATATCATGCTACGGTGAGTATGTAGAATAATTACGCTCTCCAGCCGTTATTAATTAATATCGACATGAATCAATATGTTGAAATTAATTTCAAGGATGTTAGTTCTGTTACTACGTCTATTTTTTCAATTCACAACAGTAATCCCTTGAGTTTTTATGATAACACATCGATAAACTTTGTGCCATCCATTGGTTCCTATACCTTATCAACGTTGGCCGTCCTCGTAGGGGCCTACCCTATGGTGCGAAAACCTTTCTGCCCCATCTACCACCGGTTCTGCGAGCTATATGGCCTACCATATCTTACGTCTTTTTGAAACCATCGTTTTGCGACTCTAAAACGTATTTCGGTGACCTTAGTTCTTCTACGGATATATTCATTTCTGATCCTATATCACAGGAACTCCGAGAGATGCGTCCAAATCTTTCGAAAGCGCCGCGAATGCGCTTTGCAGCAACGTCTCGCGCGTCGCTCGCGATCTGGGGATTGTGAGATTTAGGATCCTGGAGTTGTCGCTGAAACTGCGCGAATTGCGCGCAAGCTGTTATCGCAATAGCGCGTTTGCAGCGCGTTCTCGAGATTTCGACGCACCCTAAGCTTCTAATCAGATCCGTAGTAAGGCACCCCGACTCCGATCCGAATGTCATCACTAGAAACTGGTCACTGTCATCAAACAACTTCCTATGACTGACAATATAACTGATACCTACATATGAGAGACTCCTAAATATTGAACCTAAATTCTTGCAAATATTGAACCTAAATCTATACACAAGTAAACCCTCATTCGCTCATTGTCCTTTACCATCTATTGTCGACGCTTAAAATAGCGTCACTTTTAGTGGTTGACATACGACACTTTCTCTAATGGCTGTAGAGGCCAACTCGGTAAAGACAGATTCGGCCACATTGACAACCAAAGTAATTACTACCGTGACGCAACCCTAGTCGTACTGTATCGTACGGTCCCCAGACTTCTAATTCCAGCCATGATCGAGTTTGCGCCGGCGCGGGCTGCGCTGTATCCGGCGCGTTTCCCTTTCCGGTGGCTTCGTCAGCTTCGTTTCCTATGACGTCACGGACACAGAGCTGGGAAATTCAGTACAGAGGCTGGACCAGGGCCAGTAATTTACATTATTAAGCTTCACAAAAAAGAAACCTTATTTTTAGAAAATTTATTTTAGAATGACAAAATGGCTTCGAATCTCAAGACACACACAGACTTACACGCACAGTGGGTAGGACAAATTTTAATTCAATTTCAATTAGTTGTATATAAGGTATCAAGATGTTGTGGATAAAATCTATCTCATCGTCGGAGGATGCCATGGTGGAACAGCGAATGTGGAATCATACTACACACTTCCTCGAAACATTTCGTACTACAATATGAATAGAATGGTGTTGGATAGAATCAAGTGAAATGAGTTGGAATAAGGGTGCACCAGTTCGTAAATTGGAGCAGTACTCCATATACGGACGAATCATTTATGTATTCTGCGGCAAAAGTCGATGCCTCGGTGTCACCCCCCGCAAGCAACTGCTTGGCTTTATAATGTACACTCCAAGCTTTTATCTTCTATGTGATCCTAAATTAGGCTTCATTTGCAATGTCGTCACAAAGGATCCCGATACTCATCGAGTGCACATTATGGCACATACTTATACTATTTTTATTGGGTTGGAATGAAGACGGTTTAGTCTGCCCTATTCAAAGCTTATCCAAGTCCAGTTTACCTTATTAAACACACACGCGTTTCGGCTATTTGTGTGTAGATATTCCACTGTATGTTTCTTAAACTGTGCCTTGAGAATGCATCAGCTTTGAGTCGCCATTAGTCACTTGTAACAGGCCCCGAGTTCAGCTGTTCCTGTTTGCTCGACGACAATTCGGACCCGGATTAGAATTGTGTTTGAGTTTGAGTTTCAGTCAATTGTGTTTAAAATAGCTTTATATTAGTTGTAGCGGACAAGAGGAATAGTGAGACGCTGGTAACGACGTTTTGGATCAGAGGTTTATAATTTTATTGTCATTTTAGAGGCCAATTTAAAAAATGTATTTAGTAAAAATTACCCTCACAATGACGATTAACATATTTGTTTAATCATAAACTGTCTGTTTAATTATAAACGATTTTGACACAAGGAAATTTCTGCCCTTATTAGGTTGTTGCTGCCCTGCTCTCACTTATTAGGTGGTAGTAGTGCATTTAATGCTTCTGACATCACAATCTACACATCCATTGTCTTTTATCCGGTGTACAGATTACATTTAAGAGAAATACCAGCCTTAATCCTGTTTGCTACATCGTAGATAATTTATATAAAGCACAAATAACATACAAACAAAATGTTATTATATTTACAGACAGTCTAAGCAAATCGAAATGCGAAAGTGGAGACGCGATATCCGCCAAGTCCATGACAAAACAAATTTGAATACGAAAAGGATTTTAATAAGAACCGGGCCCCCATTTACACCACAAAGAATTCAAATTACAAAACGCCGGCTGTTTTAATTTTCTATTTGGTGGCATCGATTACTGGGTCCACTCTTTCACGGCGACAGATGAAAAAAAAAAGGAATTCCCGCCTTATCCTATTTTCCAATCTGGTGATAGCGAAAAATCGTCGGTGGGAGTGAAATTTGTTACGTCCACGTTTTTTTTCCGCTCTATACAATCCCGAGCTTGCTTTTTTTTTGTCGCAGTTACGGTTCTTGTTTACCTTTCAACGTTTTTCAGCTTAAAGTAGATTAGGTTTACGGTTTTTTTTTTCTATGTCAGCGTTTAACCACAGATAAGACGGTTTATTTACGCTACAAGGTTGTACTTGTTATTAAATCTGAATGAGGACCGGCCTCTGTGGAGATCTCTGGGGGAGGCAATAATATTTTTTTACTGGGCTATCATATCTATGAAAATGCGTTCAGATTTAATCAACAAACCTATAAAATTCTACCATATGATTGATCCACATAAGCCTTAATCGTAGTTATAGGTTTAAAAAAATTACAAAACGACTCACCTCAGCCTTCCATTCACAGAACAAAATCTGAAACAGAAAAACACAGTGTAATCGTACAAATAAACAACACATAAATTCACAAAACAAAGCCGCACTACGAAAATAGGAGGTTAAGCAGATTTAAATTTTCAAAACAAGTTTCGCTCACAAACAAACTAGAATAGAATAGCTTTATCGCGACCAGCAATATGTTTACTACGGTAACACGTAGGGCGTGCCGCATACAAACGGCGAAAAGTAATTAGATACACGTATTCCCATCCTGTTAAGCCTCCAAGTTGATTTTGTTTCACCTCTTTCGCTTGTAGGACACACACGCTTCGAAAACAACGAACAATACGGTAGGTGTTGGGTTTTGGTGATACTTTCAGGTAAAGGGTCTTGTATGTACTGGAGTACAGATCAGGGCCCTATGTCAGCTAATTTACGAATAGCTCAATTGAATTTCAATGGGATTTCAGTAGGTAGTTTGGCACATTTTTGGTATTCCATTAAACTGCCATTGGACATATTGTCTGATTGTGGACTAAAATGGCAGCCTGTTGGCAGACTTTTAGAAAGCAACACCAATACCTGTTGAACTAAGAGTTGATTATTATTCTATTACGGCTGTATTGTATTGTTTTTGCACGATACCGGAGTCTAATGGAGTCACCAAGTTAAAATCAATAGAGTGTGAGTTAAATATAGGTAATTAGCACACTTGGTCGTGCGGTTTCTGGCAGAGTAGAATAGCACCAACAACTTATAGTCGTGGGTGTCGTACAAAGCGACTAATATTTTCGAGGTAAAAAATGTAGACTATCTGTAGGCTGGAAAATAAGCAGCAGCGTTTTCCATTGTTATATTTATAATACTGCGATCTCCAACTCGCCTGCTCTGTACAATGACTACGTCCTGGATCATGTCCCTTACCTGAATCGTAGATGTTATGGGCGATAGTTATTGCATACCATCAGGTCTGCTCGTTTAGTATAAAACAACAGATCAGATAAAATTTAATAAAATTGTTTTCGTTGTAAAATTCCTCACAAATCTTACCACGCGTCCATTGACGTCACAAAAAATAAAGCACCGGGGCCCACTTTAGGGTTAAGTATATTGGGATTATTCTTTCATTTGCCAATAAACATATTTCTATCGATGTTAGAGAAGTCTCTTAAAATTCCACTTAAGACATTTACAATCAATGAACGAGAATTTCTAGTACAATAATCTCGAACCCAGCAAACGAAGTTGCATAGAGAAAAATATATCTCATAAAGCTGATTATCTGTAGCGCGGACCACAGCTCAGCTAAGACTTAGAAAATTAACAAATAGAAAAGCTAGCAATTTGCTGAGACAGTGTATAACGAAGACTTGCAAGCGGTTCTCTTATCAGTGAAAATACGTAGAGAACGTGTGCTCAGTGATTGGGATATTTCGAGCAAGGTCCCAGTCTATTATCGGCATTGAAATCAACAGAAAGGCGGAGAAGAGAAGCGTAAATTCCCTACGTGAGCTACCGGGAGTCGAATGTAGTTTTCCGTGTTCCAATTTCCCATTTTTATATTCGTTTTTATTGCGATCACCTCGAGCAACTGTGTCATTCATTTGCACCCGTATAAATAATAAACTTAATTGTATTTTAAGGAAGATAATTAAATAGAAAAGTTTATTTATTGTTAATATCTACTTTTATGAGGAGGCACAAATCTTGATAGCTTTAAGTCCGCGAACTGTATTCATTTTAGTGCCAAAAAAATCCAACAGCGGTCTATAATCATAGACTGGTGATGATGATAACTATTAGGTTATTACAGAAGCTGTAGTTGGAGAATTTTGTGAAAACCGTCCTTTTAACTATACACGTTTGTCCACCGCCACCATCACCGGGACGTGACCAAGAACGAGATTATTTCGGCCCGAGTTCTTGACTCTTCAAGTAAAGACCGCCCTGACTGAAGAGTAAAGTCTTCAAGACGACGTGACGACAATCGTGTGCCCATCGCGACGATCTCGGTGGTTCAGTTTGTTAGTTCAAATTTGGGCCGAGTTCTAACGGTCGTGGCGAACTGCTTCTTATTTCGACGGGATAACGGCGCTCGAGGACCGGCAAGTAGTGAACAGAGGGCTTAGTGTGAGTTTCGCTTTGATTTTACTTTACTATCGCGTTTGCGTTTACGTGAAAATTAGTATGAAGAATGTATAGCGCCGTCTAGTGGTACGTAAATGAAGTTTTTTTCTTTATACTAATTTCGACGAAAATGCAAACGCGATAGTAAAGTAAAATCGAAGCGAAACTCACACTAAGCCCTCAGGTCATAGTACCTACAGTGCCACAAACTTATCTGGCTCGGTGGCGGGCGGCGCTGTTTCTGGCATTGACATATCGTTTCAAAATAACGAGTCGCCATTTTACCATAGTTCTAGTTTTGGTCACCGGGTATGTGTCCGTCATTGGGGACGGTGGTAGGCAAACGGCCTTAGACTGATATAGTTTTTAACAAGTATTAAAATTTTGTGACATGTTAATATTTTACTCATTCTGAAGGTTATCTCTATACCAAATACTGAAGGTTTCAAGTTTATTAATTTTAACACTTCAACTCAAACGTAATACCAAGCAGCGATTCTAGCAGCTTTCAATTTTAAAATTATCCTGTTCAAAATAATTCTCAATTTCTCACTAATTACGAGTACGTCTATATGAATAATGCATGAAAACTTAATTCTTGCTGACAGAGAATTACACTAATTTGCATTTTCTCAATGGTTTATTGAAAAATTTGCGTTCGTTTTGTTTGAGTACATGCTCGTACTTAGACGTTCCTATTGAATATTAGCGTATTAAATATGTAAAATAATATGAATTCAGGTTTCTCAGTAACAAATATTGCTAGTCTCAGCGACTCTTAAAACCTGTATTAAACACCCGTATTTAGGTATATATGTAAGTTAGGCATAGTAATATTCATCAATTAAATGTCTAAACGCGAGTCAGAATCTATCACTCCAATCTCCCGATAAGCGCCTTATTGCATGGACCCCGCATTTGGGTATATATGTAAGATAGACTAAGTAATTTGATCCATTAAATGCCTGAACGCGAGTCAGAATCTATTACTGCAATCTCCCTATCACCACATTGCACCTAAACCCTCGCAAAATCGTTGACAAAGCCGTCAGATCTGATCAACAACCAAGAAGAAGACACCAAGCAGAGGTACGATGACGTCACCCGTCATTGTCTTCCTCAAAATCTGTATACTGAGTTCATCAGGAGAGGCGCTTAAGGCAAAACGGGTTGCCACTCTATTAAGGGCATTAGCGCACCGAGTTTACTTTCGTCTTATCTGGGAGGGCAAGATAAACAACTCTACACTGAACTAAAAGCCTTGCTGGGGTTAAATTTAACCCCATTTTATTAGTTGGCGACACGTGCGTTCAGTTTTAACGCGGGCTGTTTGGGTCGTGTTTAGTTTTGGATTCGGTTAATTAATCCTCGTTCGGTGGAATAATTTGTGGCTTCGACTGTACATTGTGGGGTCGCGGTGGCCTGTATGATGTTGCGGTTGGTGTATGTACAATAAAAATTGTGTAACTCTCAAATAAAGTAATATTTGCTTAGGGAGATGATGAGTTAAATAGATGACTCGTTATGCCGACCCCACCGTTGTGGGATGGGATACATTATTGAGCTTACGTACTACATTCGATTCAAATCAGAGAAAACTCTGTTTGAGTTAGCTACAGTACCAACAATTTCTACGACAGATGTCAAAGATGCCAAACTACCAACGATGCCAAATACCGGAGTGGATAAGTAGGCGGCGAAGGCCCTTGCTATGCTAGAGCACAATCAGGACTGACTCTAGGATGATGATGATAATGTTGACGAATCGACTGATCCACGAAGAAGCCAGTAAGTTGGCGATACTACTTCAAACTTTAATACCTCCGTTTTTTATTTGTGAGGACTTATTATTGGCATCCAGTCACCTAAGTTAAATATTTGTAATAGGATAATAAGCAATTCGTCTTCCTGTAATAAAATAAAATAAATAAATAGTTAGCAGTTTGAAGCACCTAGTTCGAGAGTACTTTAAAATTTAGTATAAGCGATTCGCGCGGCTGACATCCAATATTTCTGCATTTTCTCGTAATCTCATGAAAGGCTATTCACGCTAAGCACCTATCCAATTTATTCAAAGCACATCGCTGTCGTCGCTATGTCTTGATTAATGCTTGATTTGTAGGGAAAGCTGGCGTCAAAGCCTCACTACCGTTTTTTTTATCTTATTCTTTTTTAAGACGGGACCATTTTGTCTTCCAGCCAGAGCGACTCGTGTTCTTTCTGTGTTGTTCGTGGAAATTATTATCTCTCATGAAATAGGAAATCGCAAAAATGAGCAATGTTTTTCTGATCAAATCTTTCTTCTACTTCGCTTTAGAACAACATTTATTTTGGTTGAATATACTCGTTGCTCTGATCTCTGATTTAAGTTAGATTGTATAGAAATATCTTTCAATATGTACATTGTAGGCTATAGCCAATCCCTACAGGTGCTAGACCATTATGTTAATGTAACCTTAGGCTGACATCCTCCTGCGACCGCACATTAGCTAAAGTAAACATGGGGTGAACTGCGCACCCCAAGTCTAAACACGAAGTAAACCCATTTCTTCAACGAGAATGCTTCAGCTACATGTGGTTTTAGGTCTATGTATTACTTATTAATGTTGTTTTGTTAAACATTTAACTCATTGTTTTCTAAACGAAGAAGATGTGATCGCTACTCGTACCATATAGAAAAAAATACATCTAATACTCTCTATACTTATTTGCTATCAGAGCAATGTGGCCCTTAAATTTTTGATAATGTGCCACTCATGCTGACCACGTTCAATTCACATAAAAAAAATGTTAAGGAACTTTAAATTTAAAATAAACCAACCCGTGAATAATTCCAAGTACTTAATTACACAAACTCTTGTTTCGGAAACAGAAACATTACCTGGGAATAAATTAGCAATGCGAGCGAAACTTTTCGAGGGCATCTCGGAATCGTCGCGAAGTTTCCTTTCTCTTTGACAAATCAAGCCGAATGTAATGAGAAATTACTAAGGAATTATTCGATGGAGTTGGCACATGTTGAGTGGGACTCGTTCTACATTTTGAGTTTGAGTTGCGACGCAATTTCGCAAAGATATTTTCAGAGCGTGTGATGTATAAATTCTAAGGAACAGACAGAAATAGTGTATCAACATCACAGCTCAACAGTCCACTGCAGAATCAAGAATTTTCTAAATCGATTCAGTTCCCCCAACTGACAAACTACAAGCATGCACCGCAATTTCCTCTCTATAATAGATACTGTAGAGACTAACTATCGATTGCTTCGTCAGCGTGCAAAAATATTGCAATTTAATTATGTTATTTTCCAATACAATTGCTCTTGTTTCATACACTTCTCGAGCATCGGCATCTGTCCCAAAGGTTACTGCTCCTGCATGATGAAGTCTTACCACCTTCGCCTTTGGTTACGCAATTTAAAATAAATGCCTTTGACTTTGACTTTGACTTTCGAACTAGTATGAAGTCTAGTATCACATCCTGTTCTTAGCTCACTGCCTAGTAGTAACTAGTTAATGCTGTCCTAATTGGCAACGGGCGTGCGATGGGCGGTTTTGAGGTCTTCTATTGGTCGGGCGAGCCCGTCGTACGACCAGGGTCATACGAGCGTTGCCAATTAGGATATCACCTCACGCTAGCTTGAAACATGTTGTAAAGGTTTTGGATTCAAGTTTTATGACTGACGCCTGACTAACGTCAACTTTCCTTATGAATACTGTTAAGATCGCTGTTTAAAATGCACAACAGAAGACGCTGCTGCCTATTTTCGGTCTAAGAAGGTTCTACCTATAGTCTTTTATGACACCCCCCGTCGAGGGGGTTGATAAAATTTTACTCAGCCGAACACCACACGGCTAAACAACGTTCGCAAATCTTGGTACGTCATATTCGTAGCAAATGGACTGTGATTTATTGTTTTAGATATACACGTGTTACAGAACGCTATAAGCGTCTTCGATTTACGGAAAAAACTCGGTGTAGAGTAAACAATGTTGCCAGAGAGGGACTTTGGGTCGCAATACTAATATTTTAAAGAGATACAGTTTTTTTTTTTTAATTTTTTCAAGGTGCGGGTTTGTGTTTGTTAGGAAGGATTTGTAGAAATACGATTTAATTTCCTAAGGAATTGTGGGAAGACCCAATGTTCCCAATTCCCCGTTACATGAAATAGGAGCAAAGATAATGAAGACGAAGTAATAGTGAATACCAGCTATATTGCAAGTTTGTAATAAAACTGTTCTCCGAAACATGTTTTCAAAGTTGGTGTCTAAACTTTTTACGGCATGTAGGACGACGGTGTTTCGTAAAGTGAATTATTGCTTTGTAATACGTAGGTTTGGCCTGACGACCTGAGTGGTTCAGTTGGTTAACATGCTGGTCTGCCGACGCAGACGCAGACGTCCCGGGTTCGATTCCGGGCCGAGCGGTAATTGAAATTATGAATTTTAATTTCTGTTACGGGTGTGGGTGTAGTATGTATAATATGTATGTATTTAAACAAAACCATGAGTAGTTTATCAGTTATCTAACACCGTTAACACAAGCTTTACTTATCTTGGGGCTAGATGGCGCTGTGTGAATTTGTCCATGAATATTTATTTATGGCTTACTGTGTAATATTTCATTTAATTGTAAGTGACGTTGCGGCTGAAGATGGAGCATGACTATCTAGAAACTAGAAACAGCCTATTTACATCTAGAATTGTACAATTCCAGATAGTAGGTACTTTGAGTGAGGTATAACAGTTCATATTATTATACAATAACTCCTCGTAATGGCGAAAGTTGCGGAAACTTGCGGAGAATATCCCGGTACCTAATATCTATACAATAGAAAAACAAAAGTAAGATATCTTCTCAGCCGTGGCCCATCCCTGTCACCTATCAAAACCTATCTCCCTTATCGGTGTTCCTACCCATTGCGCACAACTGCCAAGGGCAGGGTTCACGCTCGATCTGTGTCCAATAGCCCATAACAATGCTCGCGAATTATGATATTGAACTCGATGGACCTTAAAATGACGATATTTCTAACCAATTGGGAGGTTTCTGTTCAATAAACAAGAGTTTTAATCTACCTAAATGTGCATTTGAGATGCTGTATTACGGTAGTTTCGATTTTTTTAACTACTAGTATTACTGTCGCTAAAACATGCGCGCTCTGTGAGGACTAAGATAATTAAAAAAAATAGTATGATGGTGGTGATTAAATGTGTATTTTACCGCTTTAAAGTGACTAAAATTTTTTTGATATGGAGAAAAGGTGTGATGTTATTGTATGTATAAGTAAATAAAAAAAAAACATACGGAAAAAAAGCGTGACGTTATTGTAGACATGTATGTATGTTTTGTTAATGGCTAGACTAGAGGGATTGACTAGGAGGGTTAACGACGAAGCGGGTCACCAGGGCCTCGATTCCAATAATTTACTTAGCTCGATTGAATTGTAATTGAATCCACTAGCAAGCTCTACGGCAGTTTTAATTGTAGCAGAATACCAAAAACGTGTGAACTTGCCATTGAGCTGCGATTGCGATCCAATAACAATTCAATCGAGAGCCCTTGAGGCCCTGATGGAAAGTAACACCTAACACCCACAAAGTCGGTTGTAACAAAATTTATTTAATTGAATATCTTTATTGAAGTGTAGGTACCAGATGATGTATTAAATAAAATGAAAGGTGCCTTGCCTTGGATATTTATTCTATTACCTATATTAAAATGAACGATAGTTTGCGAATTAATATGACAGACAGCAATTTGACAATATTTTTAGATATTTTATCCAATCAAGGTAAGTACTTAGCCAATTAAATTGAAAACCTACACGAATGTGGCCCAAAGTGGGTATATTTAGGAAAATGAAATCTAAAGATTCAGTTATTTTGGACACGTCTACCTTCAAGTTTGAACGCCCAAATTCAGTTTCAAGGTAGATAAGTACATAATGTTAACCTTCCCAAATGGAAAGGTCTTCACTGATAAGCTTCGTTACACGCTAGAGCCGAATAAATACTAGACAAAGGACTAAATAAATGTCCGGAACAATAAAGTGAGAGTATTTATTGACAGCGCTTCAGGGCGAGGTAAGAACCTTGGAGAATACCCTTCCACCTTAATTTTCAAGATGAAATAAACCTACCATTGTGGAACACTTTCACAAGGAAATTGAAGTAATGGATATGTCTGTTAGCTGTAAGGAGTTTTTTGGTAAGCTTTCTCTGTCTCTGAGTAAGTATAAGTAGCTATAATTATCTATACTTCTATATCTATCTAATATTATATGGAGGAAAAATTTTATTGTTGTCGGTTTGTTTGTAATGGATAAACTCAAAAACTACTTAAACAATTAAAAAATCAGCGAGTATCATAGGCTATATTTTATCTTAAAAAATTAGAGTTAAATAGGAAAATTGCAATAATATTATGCAAGCTATCTATTCATGTTCGCGTATAATTTCACAACAGCTGAAAAAAGGAAAGGGCACTCATGTGTCTAGAAATATTCGTCAATAAATAGGCCCTGTTAATTAAATGTGATGAATTTTTGTATTTTACAACCGATTTATAATTTTGTGATAAATACGCAAAAACAGATTATTTCGGTTTTAAAATCAGGGTGTTTGCTAGCTTTCCTATTACTTATCCTTGCGCGCCTGCGAAACTTATACGGGCCTCCATGTTTTCACGAATATTAGGTATCTATACGTTATTATGGTGTGATTATATTGAATAAGTTTTCTTAACCAGGCAAAGCTAATTTTCTAATTATGCAAACTAAAACTAAAATAACTACCTTTCGAAGAAAGAAAACTCCTAAATCGCCTTTCTCCCACTCACTTTGCACCGCCACTGCAGGCACTTAGCGAGGAGTAAGCTGCGAAAAAAAAATACCATCTCAATGGAACCCAGTGGAGCCCGAGACATCGCAAACGAAGATAAACTACATCTTTTCCAGTAGAATAACTAATTCACAGACACCCTCCAGCCAAGGTACACACACAGAATTAAGGAGGGCATTATTTATGTGGGCCTAGCCTCTTGTTGGGCCTACGATGCTGCGTATTTAATTTGGTAGCTTTACACCTGCGGCTTTGTTTATATCACGAATTTCGTTACTCTTAATGTTTTCAAACAAATTGTTTGGCATAATATTTCGTGTGTTTGCGAAGTCGCGCACTTGCTACAGCGGAGTTTCTGGGTTAATGCTATTTGGCTGTATTTGGTTCGGTTGTTTGGTATGGTTTGTTAATTTTTATTTTCATTATAAGTGAGATGGTTTCGTGAGCCGTTCTTTTGAGATTATATTGATAAAATAATGGATTCAATTCTGGCTTTTATTATTAAAGACATTCATATGTAGTCGATTATTTTATTGATTGTAATACTTATGTTTGTTTCGAAATAACATCCTTAATACATTTTGAAATCCAGCCCTGACGGGTTCTCTGGTCAATGTGGTAGTCTGACGCAGAGGTCCCGGATTTGATCGTGCCCGGGCAGAAATTGAAATTATGAATTTTAATTCCTGATCTGTGTTTTGCGTCTACTGAGATGTGAGCGACCGCTATCCTTCCTATACAATAATATTTTTGGATAGGCACCCACGAAATAACGGAAAAACGGCTGAATTGTATTTAATAAAAACAAAAAGTTTAGGGTAACATATAGGTTTGATTTATGTTTCGGCGGGAACACGGCATAAAAGAATTTTACCTACGCTTACAAAGTCGCGGTTACACGTAGTTTTGGCTGCCATGAAAAAATTAACATCACAGACCGTGATCATTATAAAAATTATATCCAAAATTATTTAGAGTAGGTACTTGTTAAACTCTAAATTATTTGTGATATACTCAGTATTATAAAGTGAGTGATATAGTTATAGTTTACTGTACCTCACAGAAGCAGGGAGACGATTTACTATTCATTATCATCTCATCTTGGCGTTAATGTCACGGTTGAGCTCTCGCGCGCTGGGGCCCGAGTTCGGCCTTGACCATGATCTAGGATTTGGCAGATCAGGTAAATACAATGGAGCGACTGCCATCAGACCTCACCCTGTTATCGGGGGAACCTGACCCGATTGCATCATGGTTATGAAACAACGAAACGGCAACGAAATGTTGCCTTATGCATTACACATATTTGTTACCTACAGGTGGAGACTTGTAATTGGCTTCCTGTTAACTGTATAAGATATCAATTGCAATGTTATAGCTGTAAGTCTTCTGAAAATAAATAAATAAATAAATATCTTCAGTCGCATAAATGTGTAGGTTTTATCAGGATGGTTCCTTCACCTTCAGCAGCATCGTTTATGCTCAACTACCTGATATATATAATTCAGAAAAGATTTATTGGTTCCTGGCGGCACTGAGGTTTGAACCCGTACCTCTCGATTATGAGTCGGATTTATCATTAGAATTAATACCACGAAATATACCTAATACTGAATAATTTAAATCATTCCTTTGTCCGTATCTTATGTGAAGGCCTTTATTGAAAAATATTTCACTTAAACATTTAAGAGCAAAATTAGCAATTTAGATAGGGTCCGGCCTTTCGAAGAATCGAAATTAAAAGGAAATTAGGTAGCGTGAAGGTTTTCGCTTTGGCTTTGTGGTTCCTGACCTTTACTTGTCCTTTACGTGTTTAATGGAAATATTATTTAACCCAATGTTCACTTGTGTTGAAAAATAAACATTTTTTCTGTAATGATTCTGTTGACAACGTGAGAAAAATATGAAGGCACTTATATTTTAAATTTATTTATTTTACTTCTGTCTTCGTAAAAAAATTTAATGCCTATAATTTCCCTACTTAGACCCCTCCTGTTGACTACTAGATAGCATGCTATTTTAGCTTTAGGTCCACTAATCTACTATTTTAGCTGTAACAAGCAAATAATAAGTTTCTTCCTACTTCTGTTGAAGGCGGGCGTGAGTGTGTATATACCTTTGTATGTAAATAAATAATTATAAAAATAAAAATAATCATTTTGGCGTTAATGTCCCGGTTGTGCTCTCAAGAACGAGGGCCCGGGGTCCGCCTTGACCATGATCCAGGATTTGGCAGGTCAGGTAATTACAGTGGAGCAACTGCCATCTGACCTCCAGGACCCTGCTACCAGGAGAACCCGACCAGATTGGACCATGGTTACACATCCAGTCGCCTGAATGTGCAGGTTTCATTACGATGTTTTCCCTCACCGTAAGAGCATCGGTTAGTATTCAACTAATGTACATAACTCAGAAAACAGTCATTGGTACATGGCCGGAGCGGGATTCGAACCCGGGACCTCTGGCTTACGAGTCGGATACTGTAACCGCTCGGCCACCGACGCTCTTAAGTAAACAATGATATAGTACTTACTAAACGTTACGATGTGTACCTACATTTGACCTACCTATTCAAATTATTACTTTGATTTTGATTTGTTTTATAATATAGCTTTCTTCTCCATTTGCATCGGTCCTAAAACTGATATAAATACAATACAAAAACTCTTTATTTGCACACTACAGGATACACACATGGGATAAAATATATAATAGTAATCAGAACAAAGGGCGGTCTTATCACTAGAGTGATCTCTTCCAGACAACCTCAGTATGGAAAGAAACAAAGTATTTTATCTATTAAATACAAATAATATTTTTTAAATAAATGTGTTGATTTATTTAAAAGTAGGTACCTATATTTACACCGGTCTATCTTAATATTCTATGGCACCCGTACTCTTTCACAGGAGTAATTAATATGAAAACCTAAAATTTAATCCTCCCAAATCCGAACAATTGTAGAAATCATCAGGGAACATAACGAATTAATTTACTATCTACGTCAGAAGAGGTATTCTTATTCAAATTAAATATCACGCCCCCCTTTCCTACGCCGCGACGGTATCTCCCCCCCCCCCCCCCCCTCTCCCCCCTCCCTCACCCCACTCGCGAGTCTTTTGTTCCCTTTAATTCCCCGTACACCTGCCACCCGTAACGGAATGTGTGGATTCGCTGAAGCGGCTGCCAAACTGGGCCTAATGAAACCCCCTAG
Source organism: Blastobasis adustella (assembly GCA_907269095.1). Taxonomy (NCBI): domain Eukaryota; kingdom Metazoa; phylum Arthropoda; class Insecta; order Lepidoptera; family Blastobasidae; genus Blastobasis; species Blastobasis adustella. Next base: position 13,273,606 of record OU026130.1, read on the forward strand.
CATTCAATGTTGCAGTGTCCTGGACGACGGTACTTTTCACCAAGCGGACAATCTGTTCGTGCGCCTGCCAAGGCAATTAAAAACGTCAAATGTTTATTTTAGTTGCGAAGTCGTAAAAGGTGATTAATGTCATAGAACACTAACACTCTGACACTAACCTCCGTGAACCAGAAAATGTGTAACTTCAATATTGTGATCTCGAACCCTTCTGCCAAACGTGGAGATTACGGCAATGCGTGACGTATACCTATGGAGTATATGGATAGTATGGAAGACGCTCTAGTCCAGCAGTGGAGTGCTATGGGCTGATGATGTGCGTGGGCTAATAGAAACATCTGTCGTTGTTTTTAAGTAGGTACTGATTTACATTGGTCAAGTGTTTAGCTTAGTTTACAAGTAAAGTGAGCAACTAAACCAGTGTAAACCGATCGGTTAGTAGCGAATCCGTACAGCGTACTTTCACTGTCACTCGCCACTATCCTTGACCAACGTAAACCAGCCATAAGAGCTTGTAATTGTGTAATTGACAATTTCTTTCACTTTCATATTCTTTGTTGTTTTGTTGCTATTTACAAAAAACATAAACAAGTAAATTCCTCACACTTCAATGCTTCATACGATCTCGGTGGTCTTACCGCCCAACAGTTTGAGAAACGCGGGAATCTAATCCCATCTTATTTGCGCGTTATCATGTTCCCGTATGTGAAAGTATGAATTTTACTGCATTAATACCGGCGTGGATATTTGTTCGCATTCCTTATTTCGGATTAAAGGATGATAGAACTCCCAACTCACTTGTGTATCAACAATGTTGGTAAGAGGATTTGTTCACATTTGGTGCTCTTGAGTGGAAAGCACTCGAGCGATGTTAACAAATTTTTTTTAACACAACAGGCACTTTGGTGACGTTGACGATATTTTTTTTTAAATACAACAGTAGCTTTTGCCTGCAAGTTCGTTTGGCAACATTTTGTTATTTTTTGTAGGTAAAAAGTAGCCATAATACGTTGGCTGGTCCAAAAGTTTTTAGCCAACGGCTTGTTATACACCCTATTGTTTTTATTTTTGTATCGTTTAAAGGAAACTTTTATTACAAACTCCTTGACCAAAAATCACTAGCCGGAGACATTTAGTTATTTTTTTATTGATTATTAACAATAGTATGTCCTAGTGTAAAACTTAGGTTGCTATTCATCTCCTTTTCAAATTATTTATATCAAAACAGGTAGGCGTGAAAACGTAACAGACCGTGGATTATTTTACTATGTACTTAATAGAGGTTCTGGTAGTAAGGTCGCGGAGGTCAGATAGACTAAACTGTAATTATCTGATATGCCAAATCCTGGATCATGGTCAAGGCGGACCCCGGGCCCTCGTGCGCGAGACCACAACCAGGACATTGACGCCAAAATTGTTATTATTCTACTTAATAGAGGTTCGCTTCTATCTATAATGGCCTAGAAGTTTTTATGAAGCTATCGTATCCTAGACTCCAATAATGAGATTTATTGAGCTTTTTTGCTCCGTAATAAGAAAATGGTACGTATTGCTTTGTTAAGAGGAGTCTTACTGGATTGTACCTCAGTTATCGCTGCCTTAGGATAGTTATTGCTCTCCATTAAATAGTCTGTCTGTTCGGTAAGTAGTCATTTCCTCCTAAAACCACCAGCAATTAAATTCATAAGTACAGTCAACAGGCTATCGACTTACCCAAAACTAGTATAAGATGGGCTACCGACTGGTTTTTGGAAGGTCTTATGTACCAAGACTTTGAAAAAGAGATACTACATTATTATTTAGATACTACAGTATACTGTTTACAGTGTATACTCTTTCATCACCGTTATTTAAGAGTGCTCAAACTACCCTCTTCGTGGAACCGCCACGCACCCTTTAACGTCCGCACGCTACCGACGTCATTACACGGTAACGGTGACGTCATTAGTCGCGTAACTTTTTGCGTCAGAGAGCGCGACGTTCGTTAAAATCTCTCCGCGCAGCGTGTGTGAGCATAAATGGATGCAGGGGTTCAATGAAGTGTCTCATGTGCGAGGAATTAACAGGTACAGCGAGATTGAAGTTGTGTTTTTTAGATTTCGTACAGGTGATATCTTTACTGAATTGTAGAGAACGGGCTTGGAAAATTTTAATTATATGAATAACTAGCTGGCTCGGTGTGATGTCGTTCGCGTGGTGTCCTAGTCCTACCCTACCCCTACCTTACTGTAATCCTTACCTTACCACTATCCTCTCCTACACTTACTCTAACCTAACAAAAATAATTTGCTAAATAGGTGCAGCCTGAAATTGACATTCTTTTGTGTCCAAGGTATCAAAATTTTGCGGGAACATTTTGATACCTTGGACTATTGCAATTTTCTTAGGGTCTTGAAATTTTAATTTTGAATACAAAATATAGATGTTTCTCGCTGACAATGAAGCTTTTACTGGTGATAACATTTTTTAATCGGCTTAGAAGTTCTTGATATTATCCAATACAAACACACAATCAAACAAACCGACAAACAATCAAATATGTTTTCTTTATAATGTTAGTATAGATGCACACATATATTTAGTGTATTTTTATTATAATCTAGCAAGCATTTGCCGGCCACCTCACCTGATGGTAAGTGACGATGCGACCGAGAATGGATCATGCTCGTTTAGAATTAGCCTAGTCACAGTCTAGATTGTACTGCTTGGGGAACACATTGGCAGGCACAGCGTTCCATTTCCTATGCATTAAAAAGGACGAGCCAAAGTGGTCCGTGCGGATAGCTTGTCCTACTTCTACGATATAAGTGTGGAACTTCTACACACTTCTTGTGCCTGATAGCAGAAAGATCGTACAATTTTTTTGCGTACTCCTGGACTTATAAAATACCGGACCTATGCCCAAATTCAAGGCTTTTCAAATTCAGCATCCGTTAATGTATTCAAACTTTTTTTCGCTCACAGTGTTACAACACGTCACATCAATAAAGGTAAAATAATTACAATTATTATCAGCTACCTTGGTGATGAGAGAAGTGACAGGTCAAGAGTAACCGACGTTGCAATGACTACGTCGAATGTGGAAGAAGCGAGAGAGATCTCTCAGGACCGACGCATGTGGAACTATGTGGTCCCTACCTACCCCTACAGGAAAAATACGTGAGGGCATGTATATATACCTTAGTGATGTCGTCGAATCATCTTGATTTTTGTCTTCCAGGCTTTTTGATGGAAGTTATCATACGCACACAAGATAGTTTTGGCTCCACCGTTCATACGAGCGCCCCATGAGATGAGCAACCCACTACCACTGCCACTTCAATCTGGGAAATCGGTTCCCAATTCCCGGGTCTTAAGTGTAAAACTGATCCGTAAAACGTATCTCGATGTTCCTGAAACGATCCGTTAGGAATATCCGTAACATAGACCTCTCCTCTCAATCTCTGAGAATTGTTGACACTTCGCATCATGTCATCAGTAAATATCATCAATAACGTCTCTATACATCAGCTTCGGAATACATATTACATTCACAAATGTCACTAATATTATAAACTTTTATTTAACAAATATCACCCTTAGATAAACTATTCTCTTCAGGGCTATTTTCTTTCTTAGTTTAATGATTGTTAGGTACTCTAAACTATAGACTAAAGAGGCCGGTAGTAACCTAGTAGTAAAGGTATCCGACTCGCAAGCGAGAAATACCGGGTTCGAATCCCACTGCCGTATGTACCGATGTAACACTAACCGAGGCTGTTACGGTGAGGAAAAACATCATGATAAAACCTGCATATTCAGGCGACTGAATGTGGTCAGATTCCCCTGGTAGCAGGCTCACGGAGGTCAGATGGTAGTCGCTCCACTGTAATTACCTGATATGCCAAATTCTGGATCATGATCAAGCCTTGGCCGTGTGGTGTCCGGCAGAGTAGAATAGCACCAACCCCTTACATTCATGGGTGTCGTACAAGGCGATTAATGTTTTCGAGGCATAAGATCAAGAGTCTCCGTAGTCTGGAATATGGGCAGCAGCATTTTCCATCATTATATTTAAACACTGCGATCTCCAACCCGCCTGCCAAGCGTGGAGATAATGACAATAACCTCCCCTTTCGTGGGAGAGGCCCTAAGTCCTGCAGTGGACTGTTACGGACTGTGATGATGATCAAGCCTTGTGCGCAAGAATACAACCGCGACATTAACGCTAAGATAATTATTTTTACTCTAAATTATGTAGACTGGCTTAAAAGGGCACGGGGTCCCGTCGAGTGTAGCGACACTAGACTGGCCACTTCACTCTACAGGCGAGTAAACTGAAACTAATCCTTGCAATCAGCACTAACATACAGTTCAGAACAAGCTAAGCCATGTTTCTTGCACATCTCGTCTTTGTTCTTGTATGTAAATCCGTCGACGTCAGTACCTAGTGACTATATTGTAATACAAATACTGCATCGAAATGGGCTAACTTCTCTCTGCCATGTATAGTGCGATTACGTATCTTTGTTCTTTTCATATTTTGGCGTTTGCGTTTTCCACCAGCCTTCAAGTTCGGTCGTAGTATTGTCGATAGAGAGGGATAACGAAAGAGATAGAGAGTGTGTCGAAGAGAGATACCAAAGACCAAGATCAACATCATTATCAACAGACAGTAAGAACTGTACAATTTAACTGTTCAGTTTTATACAGTTAAAACGAGATATATTGTGAAACTTGTCAACTAAAACGATTAACGGAAACGGTACAAGTTATATTAAAATGAAAGGAACAATTCCTCTGAAGTGGAAGTGGAAGTTTGGAGGAGGCTCAAAGTCCAACGGCGAATTGTTAACTTGATGATAATGGCAATACCAATGTTATATTATATTATCTACAATGTCAATTTTTCGGGTTTAATTGAGTACTATACATCTAAACGAATTATTCAAAGTGGAAAAATACCTATGTATGTTTGTCAGTTTGTATATTAGGAGTTATCTCTGACATTACTGAACCGATTTTGAAAAGGCACTCGTAGAAAGGCCTGCATTATTGCCGAGCGTTATAGGCTTTTTATATTATTATTTTAAGCTTTTTTAATTTATAATATTTATAAGGAGGATTTGCTTAGTTAATCGTTTGGCCGTAATTACCTACCATCAACAGTTCGCCAGATAATAAGGGTTCACCCTCCCGAAAAACTCAACGTGTTTTTCAAACTATAGGAATACCGCCCACTTATATTAACATTACCCAACAAACGTAGACAACCTTGGTATTTTACATAGTTACGTGCTATTCATTTCTCGCTCCAAGAATTATAATAATTTGTGTACCTCAATTTGTTTGTATTCTTGAAATCAAATACTCTACTCACAGGAGTTCTCTTTCTGTTTATATGTCGTTATGTCTATTGACTATATTTATTTCAATAGACTCTCGTTGCTATTAATAGGATAATAGTACCCAATGTAACAAAGAAGCATCCTTTTAAGGACTTCAAAATGTGATTTTATCATACACGTGCCTGCTCTCATTAATATACCTCTTATTCAATCAGAACCGTCTATCATATACTTCAAAGGCAACAATATCGTTGACGTTTCGCTCCCCAGCGCTTTTCACACGACATGGCGCGATTACATCAGGTCGTTATTCCGAATTCGGGGGGTAGAATTGGAGTTAATGTAATGTCGGGTACGCCCGAAATTCGGGGTGCATCCGGATTTTTTATTAATTCATTTGATATAACTTTGGTTAGCAAATAAAAAAATTGTTGATTGAGTAAGTTTAATTTGCGAGAAAGTGACAGACAATAATATTTAAGATCGAACGTGGACCAGTTAGGAAGTGGACGAGTTGGGAAAGTGGGCGATCCCGACATGCTTGCCATGTTTTGAAACGGTTTTTATTTCAAGTTCAATTTTTATTACAGTTTTACTGCCATTCGGGCGGTGGAAGATACGATCGCATGTCAGTTATCCGTTTTGGCGGCCACTCACCTTTATGATGCTTAACAAGTGGCATGACGATTCGATGGTGTGTGGGGTAGAATGGGTTGGATAAAGTCTAAAATGGGTGAGTTCATGAGTGGAGACCGCGACTCAACGAGCGCTCTCCGTCTAGATAGAGTGACGATATGCGAAAGGCTACAGGTGGAGGCTTAGGCAAGCCGGTGTTTTGGCGCTCATTCGAGTTTGTCTACGTCTAGCAGTGGATTAATTTGGCCTGCTTATGCTAGTCAGAGGGAAGTCTTGCCAGTACTCTGTCTATATCCGAAATCATGAGTGCCAGTGACATAAACCGTCGTGCTCTCAACGCTTTCGGGTGCCCGAATTCGAGAAAAAGACTCAACATAGTCGCGCGGTTCCGGTCCTACACTGACTCCGTTGACATCCGAATTCATGAGTGCCAGTGCCATAAACCGTCGTGCTCCCAATGCTTTCGGGCACCCGAATTCGTAAAAAGACCCAATATAGTCGCTTGGTCCCGTTCCTACACTGACGCACCGTCCCCCTTTAAATCACGACAGGGAAATGGGGAGAGGAAGAGATGTGTTCACGGAAATCATTAAGATACGCACGCACGGATGAATGTATGCAATCGCGGCTCACAACTTCGGCGGTACTAAACGCGCGAGTGTAAAAACATGGGGGCGGTGCTTACATTGTGCGAGATTAGCGGAAAGTTTTTTTTCAATGGAAAGGTAGCAATTTTGCCAAAGTCTAATAAAATTACACCAACACTTCATAAGAATGTTGTTGTTTAGTTATTGATTATTATTATTTTTTACTGGACGGATTTGCTAGAATGTGATATAATGAGACATAGACAGCGCCCGGGCGTGTAGACTGATGGAGCTGAAGATGGCAAATATAAAACGTATGTGTCGTGGAAATCGACTATTTCTTAGACACCAGATGTTGCGAATGTTCAACAGCGATCTTCAATGCGCATGCCAGGCCTGGAGATTACATGAGAAGCCTTCACTGAAGTAAGAGGGTGGTTAAGGCTCAGCGGACAGCAGTTGTTGTTAGTAGTTGGCTAAGGTGGCAAATGGAGTTCCACAATGGTATGTATCACCGAAATAGCAAAGTCTACAGGTACCTAAAAGGACGGCACCGCATCCGCTCTCCTTAGATTGCAGATGTCCTGGACAACTGTGACCGCTTTCCTTCAGTTTGACCGTCCGTCCTTGTACCTGACTAGGCAATAAAAAAATTTGCTTTTCCCTAAGATTTCGTTTTCAGTACCTCTGTTGCGGTTTTAGCGAAGACTTATACAAATTTTCAATTATCCATACTATTTACCGCGAAAGAAGATTGTAAGTTAGTGTCAAAACGAAATAGGTTAAATACAAAAAAAAAAATTATTCGTATAGATAATAATATAATCATCCACCATCAAAATTCCAAAACAATTCATTATCGACTTAAAAAGGATTTTAGAAAATTAAACTTTAGAAAAGTCAATTGCAATTTGCAACTTCAAGAAAAAGCTTTCCGCTTATCGCGCATCTTAACACCTTAAGCGCCGGCTCCGTAACAAGGTTGGTTAATTTGGGAGTTTTTCGCACGCAGCTCGCGTACTCAGGTCGGGAGTGAGCAGCATGCTAATCGCATCTATGACCTGTTAACATGTTAGAAGGGCAAGTGGGGCGTTTTTTTTTTTTTTTGGGGAAGTCATACGTCAGTCTAACCCAACCTGAAATATTGTGACTTACCATCCGGGCCCGGCTTGCACGTTTGGCACCCAACCCTCTTTAAGAAAAATGGGCCTAGACGGTAAAATCAGGATAACTGCAACTAAATATTCATCTCTTACTTTCTCGCACATCTTCTGCAAGCTTTTGCAATTTTTCATCTTCCTTAGTGGTTTTGCCAATAATGGTAAAATAATATTTTATAGATATTCCTTATAATTAGAACCTCCGAACATGGTAACTAGTCTCTAAGACATGATTCGCCGTGTGCGCCATACGACTTCACATAATTAATATTAATTAAGAAAATAAGGACGAAGAAAATTCGCCCGTAAAATACATATGCAAAATTCAAAACGTGCTTTCAAAAGTCTTACGCATCGCCTGCTTCCTCAAAAGGTAATTCGAAACTTAATACTTAGCTGCTGATTTCAGATGTTCGCAACATTTCTTGCCCAAAAGATTTATGCCCAAGAATAAGTCACATAGAAGGGGCAGAACTACGCAGGGAAAACTCTGCTAACAAGTTTAAACGGACAACTTTCGGATCCATTTATAAGTTGGCCCATACGTGCGTACGTTTTCACTTACGTACGTTTACGTAAAACGTTCCGTTATGCAGTGGAATTGGATTTCATGCCGATAGCTTCATTGCAAACGGTTTATGGCTGCGTTGACCTCAACATGGCGCTGAAAGATAAATACGTACGTACCATGTGTACATTCATACATGCCTGTTTTCACTTAACGTATTGTGACTATTGTACTACGATTCCGATATACTTATACTTACTTTACACACTCTGGTTCATAGGAGTACTTACATCTTCTATATTTTCAATCAGATTTCTTATCATGGATTTAAAAGTATCGTAGATTAAATAGTAAACAGGGCACTCACCCACACTCACGCTCTCACACACACGCCACTCTCACACATTATGTTTCTTAACTAGATTGAATAAAAATAATTGATCTCATCCGTGAGGGGAGCCTGGAGATATGTAGTACAGGTGTACAGCCTTTTCCGGACTTATGGTTCTAACAAAGGCTGTTTATGTTAGTACCTTTGTAATAACTTAATCTGCAAATCTTCCTTTGTGTAAAGAATTAAAGCAATATTTGATTTTTATTTTGAAATTTAAAAAATAGAGGAGGTTTACAAACAAGTCATTATTGTGTTCCTGCAGTATGCTAAATACTGTAAGATCAAATTCTGTCGACGGAATGAACAGGCAAGGTTTACGTTTAGTATTTGTCAGGTCAGTATGGTGACTTGTTTTATACAGTTCGGAAGTGAAATGCAGAAGCAAATAACGAATGCTTGTGTGGTTATTATCTTAGCGTTTGTTTTAAAGTAGGAAATTTAAAAAAACTTGGCTAAAACAGAGAGAAAAATACACGACATTTGAAATTTTTATTTATTATCAAATTTTAGACTACTACATGATGATATGGACGATTCCGGGAATTATTATCTTAAGAGATATCTGTCCTCCTCCATTGATTTGACGCGATAGTACTTATATTGTAGTATATTAACAGATGTCAGTAACAACAGAGGTAAAAACTCTCATTCTTAAATTCATTAAGCTATAAATACGTGATAAATAATCAATAGTAATCAATACACCAAATTACACGATCAGTTCATACTACGGTATTTGGTAAATGTTGCGGGACCATACTATTTACTGACGATGTAGCCTTCGCCTTGCGAAACACAAGTGACAAACAGCTCTGTAGTTAAACTTGATATTACAGCCAGCACTCTAACTAGATCAACTCGAACCAAATCTAATTACTACAATATAATATTATAATGCTATAGATATGCCATATATGTGATATCTATAGCACTACAAGGTAATTTAGATTTACACACGATGAAAGCTTATTGAGCACTAACGACCGATGGAATTAGTAACATGACGCTGATATCGATCTACGTTTCAGCTTCGATTTGAGTTAACCTATTTCCCGGAGTTATACAAACTAAGTATCTACGTAAACGTCTTAAGTCTACGTAAACGAATACTTTAGTTATTTATGAACATGTTAGCATTGTTTAATCCTCAAGAATATCAAATGGGATCCACATAAGCGTCCATTACACATAAAGTTCCGACTGCGCATCGGGACTGTGTTCCGAACCGAGGATAAACCGCCGGTCCACCGGTTCGCCGGCCGGTCCGTCACTTCTAACCGCGGTTCAAACTGTCAACCGCGTTTAAGAATTTCAAATTTGACCTATCAGAATCCCTGATACTTTTCACGCAGGTTTTTGATTGCTCTTCGCGGATACTGGTTGATCGAGTTCAAAATTCGAATTCGGAAATCTAACAAGAATTGCCTTAGAGGCTAACCAGTCCGTCCGCTAATTTACTCAATTGAATTGTAATTCCAGCTCAATGGCAATTTTAATTGTAGCAGAATACCTAAAACGCTTAAAATTGCTATTGAGCTGCGATTGCAATCCAAGTACAGTTCAATAGCGGCATTAGTAAATTAGCGGACTACAAACACTCCGCCAATGTGGAAGAGGCTCTAATCTCTCTTTAGATTTGGCTCTAGGCTCTGGAAATATTGTTTACATGTTGTTTGTGTACCTTTTACTTGTCTCAGTGTTTACCCAATTAATTATTTTTGTTGTTATTGTATCGTGAAATTATTCCAACCATCCGTCCACGTGTACCTATTGGAAATTATTTCTTTCTTTATTTTCTTTCTTTAATCCAGCAGTGGACTGTAATGGGTTGTCGATGGGATTTGATAAATTACACCGAGAAATTCAAAACGAGTTCGGAGAACTTCAGAAACCTATTATCCAGTGTTTAGTGCATTGCGTTTGAATTCCCGCCAGTGACTAATTCAGCGAGCAAATTAGATCACAATTAAGTTAATTAGGATGAACCCATTGGGGTAATTTGGCAAGCCAGGCTAAAATGAGGGTATCCTGGGTTCGATTCTCGGGTGATAACGGTTCGGGGATTTTGAATTTTATCTAATGTTTATTCTGGAATAGTTTCGGCCCCCTTCGTCATTTGGAATGGATCACGTTTCAATTGTAATGGATTCGGGATTGCAAAGGTGTATTAGATTGTTATGTCTCTATAAAGGAGTGAAAGAAAGTTTCTTTTTTTATTGTGATACGGCAGACAAACGGCAAGCAGGCCACCTGATGGAAAGCGTCACCACTGCCTATGGACATCAGCAATACCGGGAGCGCTACCAATGCGTTGCCCGCCTCTAAGGAGACCTCTAATATAACTCTTGATCGATCCCATGTTATAGACCAATAGAAACACTATGCTGGAAGCTTATTCTACATCCGAATCGTAGAGCGAGCGAGTTTTGTAAATATGCAAATAATTTTGATTGTAAGTAATTATAATTTTGTCACACATGTGTTAGCTTATGTTATAAGTAGTTAATGAGAAAAAAGCTCTATGAATGTGTTGTTTTGACGAACGAAAAATCTAAGGTGGCTTTTAACTGTCTCTGGGTTGGTAATAAAAAACAATACTTAAATTAATGTAATCAACAAGAAGGACTAGGTACCTATAATAAACAAAAAAAACCTTACTTAACCTAACTAATATTGAAGGTAAAAAAGAAGAACTTTATAATTTAATACTGAAAACTTCAATGCCGTCATATGCCTACCATTTTAACATCCGATCAAATTGGAGTGTTGTAATATTAAAGACAGTGACTAAGGGATTTTCATTAAAAGTTTGAAAGTTTGGGGTACAGGATCCGTTTTACGTAGAGACTCGATGAACACCCAGACCGTCCCATTTCGATATCTCATTAACTTCTAAAGTACCTACAATTAATAAAGCCTTCGTTAAAATTTGGGAACTGTATAATTTATAAAAATACCTTCGAATTTTTTGTTTAGGAGTATCACACATTTTAGGTATACAAAATATCTTGATCACGTCACGATCTTTCAAAACTTGAGGGTTATTTTAAGTCGGTTAAAAAGCGAAGTGTCAGTTGCGATGCATGCTCAGGTTTGGTATCAGGTCAAGGACTCTGTCAACCTGAGGAGTCTGCCTGGGTGAGTATCCCTGTCCTATCTACTTCTCCTACTAAGCAACAATGTTTTCATTGTGATTCCGGTTTGTAGGATGAGGTAACAAGCACATTAACAGGCATGAAGCATTTTTTTTACTTGTCTACGTCTACCCGCTAATTTTTGTAAGACAGTATACCCTACATATAGGTATATACAGGAACTGATTAACTCGGGTGGAAGCTACTTCTATCGAAATTTGTGCGAAGTCATTAGGCGGATGATAATTTATAATAATTACTTGTTAGGATTTTGCTCAACGTGTGGTGTATATTATTTTGTCTGGTGATTCAAGTAAGTAACAGTTTATTACAGTTGAATAAAACACTTACAGAGGTACCAGCTGTTCAGTAGGAGCACAGTTATAGCCCTCCATACAATATAATTAGAAACCTTTACAACGATATACAAATAATGACCAATATCTCCTCTTTTTTTATGTAATGTAATAAACAAACTTAACGTTCCTATGTAAACAAGAAGAGCTAATACAACATGAAACACAAGTATAAAGCGCATAGTAAAACTTACGTACGTACACTTAATATGTGCTTTTAGATAATATCGTGTTCCTTAATGGCTCATTCCATTAGTAACTCGTAAATCTGAACCACTGCCTGCGTAGCACGAGGGCATTTGTCGTTTGCGATATAAGTTTGTATCTCGCTTGCTTCGATGCAAATGGAAAGAGCTAGCTAGAGTTATATCGCTCACAGACGCGCGACAAAGCTTTTCATTCTACGGGGGTTGTAACACTTATACACGGAAATGAGAATGCTGACTGACGAGCTCCCATTTGATTATGACGGGCCTTAACTTTACTGTTGGCGTAGGTATTCGCTGTGTTTGACGAAATATTTGGGCGAAGTATAAAGATTATTGTAAGATTAAATAACTATTCTTGGATAACACGGCTCTAGCTCGCCGTCTCTGTTTCATATTAAGGGGGATTCCTCCAATTCTTAATGTTTCGTAAAAAAGGACGTTAAACGTTTTTCTCAAATGTGTCTGGGAATTTCGTGCATAATACTCGACAGAAAATGTTGTTGTCCATATCCTGGTTTACAAAGCATTTCATCTTTAAAGCCACGTGGTTATATGCGGAACTACAAACATAAGCTAAAAGACAACAGACGATTCAGACAAATGTAGAGACAACAGCGCCTTTCTTCAGAGGTACTAACGCTAAGTACCCGTACAGACGCGCACGTTTTCTGTGCGATTGTTTATGCAATTTTGGTTTCTATTCTATTGGCAGAAAGCTTATTTTATTGTTTGTAAACAAACGCACAGCGTCCGCATATTCGACGCACAAGTATCGTGTCGCACCCGCATAGTTACCGCGTCGTGCGCACGCCGATAACGCGACTAGACGTTTTCTGTCCGGTTGCCATGCGGCGACTATGCGGGTACGACGCGTACGCGTTTACTGTCCGGTTGTAAGCGGTGTATAAACGGGTTCTGACCAAAAACCGACAAGCTCGCGTTGTTTGTCTTGTTCGTGCATACGGAAATATAAACAGGCAAAACAAGTACATAAACTCTGTGTAAAGTGCCACCATTATGTAGACAAGTCCAAGGAATGGGTGCTATCCCTCAGTGTAGGTGCGTCGAGATCTAAGAGATCAGCCTCCCAAATTAATGTTTGTATTTAATTTAACTTTCATTGTGCCCCTGTGTGGGTGTTTCAGGCGTTGGGCCCTTGTTTGTGGTTACGTTTTCTGTTGAAATGGGCTCATTTGCAGTTAAAGTAATTAAAAGGGAATAACGTAACAACGATTACCTATGTAAATATAGCTTAGTGTAGTCCTAGAAGCGATGCCGATTATTTGACAATACTATTTACTATTTTGAATAATGAAGGTAATTTTACTAACATAGTTTTCCAGTGAATAACCCGGATATAAAATCAGACAGATATCCAGACACATATAGATATACTTTTATCACCTCTGTTTGCGTTGATTGTAAAGACATGTAAAAAACAAGTGCTTGCCTATTTAATAACCTGACCGACAGAAAAAGAAGGATTACGCCCGATCAATTCTAATCAAACAACTGAACCGATTTTATTGAAACAAAGCAAATAAACATGTCGATTAAACTGGCTTACAAACTGAGAACCACATTCAAATCGGTCCATCTGCTCGGGAGTTACAATGCCACTCACAGACACACACCGAGCTACTTATACACACGTCTTATTTATAACACTATTTTTTTTGTAACATATTATAGTTAAAGGATATAACGTACGACCTTCAGACCAGGCCGGCCTACAATCTCACCCATTGGCCTATTCCAGAAGAATTATTTCCGTCACAACATAGACAGTACTTTATTCAGATCCCCATTACAGGATGAATAACAAAAGGGCCATTGCCCAAAACCGCTGCCATCTCATTAAATCTGACACGGCGCGAAAATTAAAACAAAACACGCACGAAAACGGCCCATGCGTAGAAAAAAGCGAATCCCATACAACGCCATTTTCAGACCATTACCCCCCTGCAAAACGGGGAGGGGTGAGGAAGCAACGGGATGAAATCCAGCAGTTTATATTCAGAGCAAGCTTGTTGGACCCTATTTGTACCCTGGATGGAGTCTCGGTGGAAATCGGTTTCTTTATCTGATACCTTTTGTGATTCTTGCTATTCTTGCATAATTGATCCTTGAGTTGCTTTTCCTGTATGTGAATTAGTTATGGGCTCCGCTTAAATAGTAATATAAAGAATGATGCGTTCATTCGTATCCTTACAGTGAAATTGCCTACGAGTAATGATTGTTTTATATATTATTGGAACAAAACAAAACGTGTTTGTGTTTGTTACGCGGTCACAGATATAAATGTTCAACATTTTGAAAGGACAGTAGACTAATGTAATGGAAATCTCATGTCCTATTATTCTACTTATACAATAATTTGCGTAATGACTTGGAATTACAAATCTATACATGGTATAAAACAAAGTCGCTTCCCGCCGTCTGTCCCTATGTATGTATCTATGTACGCTTAGATCTTTTAAACTATGCAACGAATTTTAATACAGTTTTGAACAGTAAATAGAGTGATTCAAGAGGAAGGTTTATGAGCAAGAAAAAAGGGTAAGTAGGGGTTAAGTAGGTTTAAGCGAACGAAGTCGCGCCGGGTCCTCTAGTGAAGTATAAACATGAAGGGATTCGGCTAGTACTTAACGAAATATACAATGACGATGAAAGAAAAAACCTTATAACCTACTTAGATACATAATATATGTACATGTTTAATTCTGGCGCATATTTCCCAAGGGACTCTGAAGATGCTACGGCAAGATAATTTCATATTTATTTAAACCGTGGAATCTCTTGTAATGTATTATTTATTCGCGTATTAGAGCTGTGATTATAAATATGAAACAGTGTGAAACATTATTTGTTTTTAAATCTAGTTTCTATTGCTATGAATAATAAAATCATACAGATATATGTGTCTGACTTCAAGTAGTTTAGTACTAGCAAACAATGACGACCTGAATGGTTCAGTGGTCAACATGCCAGTCAGCCACGCAAGGGGTTCCGGGTTCGATTCCCGGCCGGGCAGAAATTTAAATGATGAATTTTAATTTCTGTTACGGGTTTGGGTGTTCTATGTATAATTAGTATGTATTTAAAAGTATGTATTAGTAAATCAGTTAGCTAGAACCCATAGTACAAGCTTTGCTTAGTTTGGGGCTGGATGGCGCTGTGTGAATTTGTGCACGATTATTTTATTTATTTATTTTAATGATAATATTTCATAAAAGTATTGTTGTTATCCTGGCGAAAACCAGAAATTGAATGAGTAAGAAGGTACTTACATTATTCGCTTATGCGGTACAAACTTTTATCTGTCATACCTGAAAGAAAGCAATAAACAATGTTAGGTAACATATCAAATAAATAATAATCAATTTGTACGCGACCCCTTACGAGCCTTGGCCTAGACCATGATCCAGGGTTTGACAGATCAGGTAATAACAGTAGAGCGACTGCCATCTGACCTCTGCTTCTCTATTAACTGGGGAACTTGACCTGATTGGACAATGGTTACACATTCAGTCGCCTGAATGTGCAGGGTTCCGTCGTCATTGATACATTGGGGATCGAATGATCGAAGTTAGCCACTGAGGAAATTTGCCGATGAGGTCAGAAATTTGTACGCCGAATGGCAGGTCACAGATGAGCACATATATATCGAATGTAACATCTTTTTTACCTGTGTTACTAGAAATAAATAAATTAAAATAAAAAGAAAAACTAAAATTCAGTTTATGGAGACAAATATATGATATTTATTTAGGTAACATTTACACAACAATTGAGACAACGAGCATTGTCTGAAATAAGTGCACACTTCGATTTTGCCCCTTGTCGGTAGACGCGATATCGACAGAGTTCCTTGAAGTACTCATGTTAGTTATAGAAAATAACGCATTTTCAAACACCAATGGCCAGAAACCGTCAGTCTTTGGCAGAGTACGCGGAAAAGCCATCTACTGGTAATTCTCTATTAGAAACTGTCTAGGCTCCGACATAATTTACGCGCAAGTATTTACTCTGAAAAACTAATATTCAGTTTATTGAGACACCATTGCCATGAAATGAGTGAAAACCTCGATTCGGCCACTTGTCGGTAGACGAGATATCGACAGACTTCCTTGACGTACCTATGTCAGTTATAGAAAATAACGTATTTTCAAACACCAATGGCCAGAAACCGTCAGTCTTTGGCAGAGTACGCGGAAAAGCCATCTACTGGTAATTCTCTATTAGAAACCTGTCTAGGCTCCAAGAGAATTTACGCGCAAGTATTTATTTATATCGGTTTGTTGTGGTGCCCCGCCCACGCGATGGCCGCGTACTCTAGATTCATGAATGGTGTCAATTGCCGCGTAAAAAATGTGTCGGTACAGTTGCCAAGTCGGCGTTTGTTGGATTTTTTTTCTCATATTTAATATTTTGCAGCGCGAACGAGATCGCGTGTAATGTTAAAACGGCAAATTGGGCACTGAATATTTGGAGTTTGTGTTTGGGAGGGATTTTTTGCGTTAACAAGGTAGGTAGTTAGGGACAAACGTGAAAAGTTGGGAACCTTTTAGCAAGTCGCAAGCCATCACAAGTTTTAATGGACAATTCTCACTAACAAGTAGGTATGCCTTGTTTGAAAAAATTGAGAAGAACAATGAATGAACAAATCTGCTAATGTCTAGATAGTGTACTATATATTCGAGATAGCTTTTATAGCTATCTATTTCTTCTAGAAGCCCACAAACAACAATCATACAAACAAGAGGGGGACCCACAAGCTATTTTGCTATTCTATCTATCTGGTTACAGCTAGCATCTTCTAGGAACCCATCCCTAGAAGATTCTAGATGTAATAAAAGCCATTTTCAATTCACTTGTTAACTACCACCCAGCAATTTCCAAACAAGAAACAAGCTGCATGCCTTTGGATTGAGTGTCATTAAATACCCCTGCAACAATGTAGGACTACTCGTAAATATTTTAGAACATTGCCACGGCTATAGCCAAGCGAAATGAGACTTTAATTACACGGCTCACAATACAAGTCCGTCTATTTATGGCGTGCTGTATTTTAAGCAGCAAAACTTGCACTCGAAGCAAGAAACTAAAGCTGAAATGAACCTCTACTTCAGTTGAATAGTGGGGAAGGAAACGAGTTGAAGTCCTGGCCACAAGCACATCATTAATATTCAGGCTGGGACCATAACAATCGTGTCGAGGGTCTGTTCAGATTTCACTGATTTTACGGCTTCCATGCAAGTTTTCCTCGTTACACCGAACTGTAATTTTGTTCTGTAACAAAAGTAATATGAAATATTGTTTGGAAACTTGAAGTATTATTAGGAAAAGTTGTTGGAAATATGTATGTAGCATGTAATGCATATTTAGTTTGAGAAGTATAGAGTTCTTGTTGATGGAACAGATTGGAAAAATACCAGTACTTAACGTAGCTTACTACATTATTCACGGATGCATTTTTTTGAGTACGGGAAAAGTCCGAAATAAAAATACCTAACTATTCACGAGCGTAAGTGAAACTCTTTATTCAGTTCACTATTGTATCTTTAACAAATTAATCATAAAATAGGTAAAAAAACTTTAAACAATGCAACTGATTATTACTTAGATAATGTTTAGTGATTAAAGTTGGGGTGTCTGGCTGAGTATAAACTAATCTCTTCATGGATATGGCACGTATTTGTATAAGGTGATTTATCTCTGTCTAGAAACATGCCCTACTTTGAGCAACAGAATAAGTTTTTCTGATGTAAGTTTTCAATTCATCAGAAAAGCTTCAGCTCTGCAATCTTTGGATATTCTGCAAGGACATCAGTGATGGCGTGCGGTTGTCGATATTTTTTGTAAAACAATAGAAAAGAGAATAATAGAATAGTTACATTCGAAAATTCACTCATTCATAGGATGATACACTATTCCCAAGCAACATAGATAACTTTAATATAAGGATCCCAAGAAGAAAATACCTTTCCTTGTGTAAAAGAAACGTCGGAAGAAACCTCATCAAGCGGGTTATCTGCTTGTTTAATTGACTAACATTAAAAAAATCCTGCCACACCTCCATCCAAATTCGCTTAACGTATCGTACACAGATGACATACAACAACTATTTCGTCGTTATTAAAGTATATATTCAGATTAGAGATTAACATTTCTGCTTTAATAGCAACTTGTTGTTATTGAATCGTAATAAAGCACAAATCCAGGGAATTTTGTATTTCTCCGTGAAAGATTACACAATTTAGAGTGATCGCCAGGTGAAGAGGTCTGGTAAGTCTGCACAGCTCAGTTTCTAGCCGTAGGGTCTCTTAATGTGCTAAAGAAGAATCCTGCAAGCCACTGGTTAGTGTTCTTTTTATTAAATTATTTTTTCGTAATACAGTCTACATGCATGGGCAATCAATTCCCATCTTTATCGCATATGCTCAGAATAGTTCGAGCTATCGTATAGATTAACCCATCATGCTACAGGATTGTTCTGAAGGGACCATTTGTTTGGATAGAACCAAAAAATTATACTCTTTAGAACCTAAGCCATTTTCAGACTGGAGGATCAAATTTTTTCGCCTCGGTGTAACAGGCTCCCTTTGTTATAGCGCTCAAGAGCGCGTAAATGAGATATACGCTGGTGTTATATGAGATAGGCTCAGATTTTTACGAGGTATCCGTGTTCGGGCCAGATCTGCGTATAAATCAATATTACTATGCTGTCAGCTCGACGTACCAACACGAATGGGGCAGTTTTGTGATGACTTTGTACATTTGTGGGGCCATTTCCTACTTTTACTACTGGACCCCTAGAGTTTTCTGGTGTACAGATATACCTCGACAGTGGGTTATATATTGTAGCGTTGAAAACATGCAGTTGCAATGACAGTGATAGTGATAGTTATATAGTTATTTGTTACTCTTGATTTGTTTTTTATACCTAACTTATAATGGAGTATACCTACCTTGTAATCAAGTATACCTACCTGCCTTGTAATGGAGTATACCTACATTAAATCTATAAGCGGAAACTTGTAATTGGCTTAAAGATGTGTAAAGTTACTAATTTACTTAATTTTGACAGCTGTAAGTATTCCCAAACACAAATAAATAAATAAATAAATAAAATAAAATAAATGACCCATGGTATACAGATATAGCAAGCAGGTTAGAGTGTAGGTTGAAGTATAGAAAACCTACAGTGTTTTCAGCTGCTACTTCTGCATTTTCTGGTCTACGCGGTTCTAGATGTTTAGAGGCCTATGAATTAAGACGGTAACGATGACTTACGCTACACGTTAATCTCGGCCTTAGCACGGTCAACTTATAATTCATAATACTTTAGAATGGTCTCCCCTCTGAAATTTGACTTTTAACCAGCAGTCTCATTCAAAAAGGCTATACACAATCATTATCTGCATGCTTTATAAATACACTATTCCCCCTATTATGTACTCCTATGTACCTATCTTTAGCTTGTATTTGTTGTTCAACTCTATGTTGTTACTCTGTTACTCTGTATAAATAGGCATACTTAGCATGTTTTTATGTATCCCCTGCCCCACCTTATCTTATAGTATCTCCCGCACCGCCTACCTTTTTCGATCACACTTTTTCACGGTTGACTGGTTGATAAGGCTACTTAAGCTTAAAGCCCGCCAATGTGCCTTTAGTGCAAAAAGTTTTAATCAATTAACTAATTTGTAATTAGTAGTCTGTAGTTATTTATATCATTGTTATCTGTTTTAATGTTGAATAAATCTTCAGAATTATAAATGAATAAATATATTTTGTTAAGAGCGTCGGTGGTCGAGCGGTTACAGTATCCGACTCGTGAGCCAGAGGTCCCGGGTTCGAATCCCGCTCCGGCCATGTACCAATGACTGTTTTCTGAGTTATGTACATTAGTTGAATACTAACCGATGCTCTTACGGTGAGGGAAAACATCGTGATGAAACCTGCACATTCAGGCGACTGGATGTGTAACCATGATCCAATCTGGTCAGGTTTCCCTGGCAGCAGGGTCATGGAGGTCAGATTGCAGTCGCTCCACTGTAATTACCTGACCTGCCAAATCCTGGATCATGGTCAAGGCGGACCCCGGGCCCTCGTTCTCGAGAGCACAACCGGGACATTAACGCCAAGATGATTATTTTTATTTTTATTTATACTATTGTGTGTATTTAGTATCTTATTTATAATTTATGTAGTTTATAATTTTTATTTTATTACAATTGCGCACGTCTCATCCCCTATACTCTACCATGTCTCTCTTCTATAGGCCTGCTGGAAGAGTTTTCTTCTTAGAAATAAGTAGTGCCTGTTGTGTCGTCTTTCATTTTTGTAATTTCTGTTTACTATATATTGCGTGCAATAAATTGTTAAATAGGTTAGGGTTATATTCTACTCTACCGAACACCACTTGGCAGAAGTTAGGTACATAATTATCTATATTAAGGCGAAGGTTACCTATAAAAACTTTCCTAAGTAATTTCTTAGGAAAAATTACTCAACGTCTGGCAAGTTGTAGAGTTTATCCCAATAATACCTAAGTTGGCGAAAGCAATTTCGTCACGTCCTTAAGAAGATCAAACAGTGGAGGCTTCCTATTTTTTTCTGTTATGTAAAACTGCTTCCCAAAACTCGGAAGTAATAATATTCGAATATTGTGTTGGATATCCCTGGAGAGCACTTCAATTTTCTACGTTATATTGCCTTAAATATCTTGTTTGGGAATGTCTTTCGTGCGTGTAACTTGACTTGGGAAAAGTTTTGGAGCGAAAGCGAAATGTGAGAAATAGTACAAGATTAGGTAAGTGTGGTGTCCATATTTTTTATTTACTCTTGAATTATGAAATGTAACGTTACGAATATAGAACATGACGAATAAACACAATTTTTGTATAGATAACAAAACCTTACCATATTATGTAGTACAGTTACAAATTGTAGGTAAAAATTTGCTAACAACATAGGTAACAAACGAAAAGCACGTTAAGAAGTTTGAACACGTTTGTAAAGAGGGGTTGACCACATCTAGCCTCCGCCTTCTGCCTTTCATAATCATGAGGCGCTGTCCTAATTGGCAACGGTCGTGCGGCGGGCGATTTTGAGGTCTCCTATTGGTCGGGCGACGTCCGTCGTACGACGATGGTTGGACGTACGTTGCCAATTAGGACAACGCCTCAGTCTACCGCTGGCATAATGGCATCTTACTTTAACAACCCTAAATTCGCTTAAACAAAAGCAGGTTGACAAGGATTACACCAAGAATCTGTTGCCATTTTATTTCCCAAAAGAAAGACGAAGGCGAAATACAGTGGTCGCGCATTGTTAGCCGACGTCCCAGATATAGTAGAATAAACTAATGAACCGGCAATTCGCTACACATTTCCTTGAGGTATTAGTAAACGGCGCGGAACGAACACTTCTTTCCCTTCCATTTTTCCCGTGCCCAAGACAATTTCAAAGACTTGAAGCTATCTACGTTCAGAAACAGATTTTACAGCGGCGTCGGCACAAATTGATCGCCGCGTTGCCCATTTACATATTTACGACGTACGAGAAAAAAACGGCAAAGAAAATCAGTGGAGGGCTTAAATAATGTTCCCCCAGACTCAATATAATTCAATATTCAATATAATAAGTGCTCACACAAGTCCCGGGGGGTATCGAGTGATTTCAATCTCCGAACATAATTTCGGAGACACAAAAGTCGTATGAATTCCCCGAAATACTGATTCAAAGTCAAGAGAAGAGTAGAATACACACGCAAGTATGAATAAACCCACACAACTTAGAGCAACGTTTGGAAAATCACTGGAGGAAATCATTTAGTCGAGTAATATATTGTAAGTACTATGTACGTCAGTCGGTAAAATAGTTATCAACTAGCATTGGAGCCGGCGGGCTATCGACCGAAAATTGTAATAATACGTCAGGTCCGAATTCCGGACGGACCGAATATTTTCCAAGCGAAAAAATACAGCCCACAAAGTCTAAGGAAATACGGCATCTACATAATTGTACGCTGCGGATATTGAAATAGTTCTGCGGTTTCCTTATTCGGATCCAGTGACGCATAAAAGAGGTATTCCGGATCTTTTAAGCCATTTACCCGCCCTTTCGTGGTTGTAGATGCATAGTTAAATGTTGAAACTGACTACTTTGCGGGTCAAAGTGGTTTAGACAATTTGCCTCGAATTGGGGGCATACTTTCCGCATTGTATTTTGCTCCAGGTCATGGATCGTTGCCTTCTGTTTCGGTCCTGGCCTTTATCGAGGTCTGCGTTGTTGAACTGTTTGTGATTTCTAAACACATATTTGCGGTCTGAATACACACAGTGCCATTGTATACACGGCACTGGTAGATTGGGTAATATGTATTGTATTAAGTGTAGGTAACTTGAAAAGCTTTAATAAGTTAATAGGTATGGTATCAGAATATTGTTTAGAATAATTTCTGATGCATGATGTGGTACTGAAGTACCGTATAATGTCCACCCTATACAGCCACATATATCATATAACCAGACAACTAATTTCTTAGAGGGAACAAATCCGCCAGTGTTAAGAGTAATAGACCGTATTTTTTATTTGACATATTTCCTTTTAATGGTCACAGGGGTTTGTGATGGACTATTTCCTCTAGGCTGATAATATATTGACTATCTACATCTATTGGATAGCAAAACCTTGTTAATTTTGTGCAGTCCGCCTAGGTAGGGTCGAACAAACTAATATAACATACAGGTACTGCAACATCGTCGTTACATTGATCTGCAACATTAACAAAAAACTAACAAGGATGAAATTCCTTAGATCTCCTTATACCATACGCCTGCTGTTAAACTTGTTGTTATATTAATAATGTATAGGTACCTGCTTAGGCGATAGATTCTTTCTTACAGGTATGGCTGTTCTATAATCTAACTCGTTTGGATTGGACAGCAAAATATATAAACATAATTATAGGCAAGATGAAAAACTAATGGACAATAAACATTTACATGGCTCGGACAGTTATAGCACACAAAAGCGTTTCCTATCAGACTAAACTAGTTGCACCAGTTCGAAACACAAACACATCCCAGGAAGTGGTATTCAGTGGGAAGGATCTCTAAATATTGGGACTTACGGCCGACAATCGAAGCTGAACTGGGATGTTTGAATTAGCAGTAATACCTATGCTAGTGAAATGGACTACGAATATTTATGTGTTGTGGTAGCCAAATAGCTTGTAAGTGGTATTGATCGAAGTCAGTTCAGGAATACCCTCAACCAGGGAGATCCCCAAATGGGGCATAAGTGTTTTGTGGTGAGTTTCGGTGGTGTGGTCCTCCAAATTTAACAATGGGGAACAATGCAAATAAAAATACCATGCTACTTAAATATAACATAAAATGAAAGTTGATGTAAATTGTTGCCAATAACAGCTTTAAAATCTATGTTTAGATTCGTAGGTGTTCAATATGGATTCTATCTACCCCTACGGCAAAAGACGGAAGTTATTTATTGTATGTATTGTATTTAGGCGCGGTTTCTGAAGATGGCGGTATCGTCATATCGGTCGTAATAGACGTCACTGAAATGTTTACTATGGAAAATATCACATGCGAGTAAATAATTACGACGTCGAGACTAGCAGACTACTAAGGAAGGGTTCTGTTTTTCGCGTGTATCTTGTATGTATGTATGTATGTATGTTTGTAAAGTTCTTTATTATTCCAAACGGCTTATTGGATTTCGACAGTTAAGATCACATAAACCCAAGTGTTCTTAGAGAGGTATTTAAAAAAAAATCCAAATGGCGGATTTTGGACGTCATATTGTACAGTTAAAAAACGTTTTCAAGTTTAAATTAGACTAACATTTGCACTATATAACACCCATTTACTTCCAACATTCGGCTTGTTTGTAATAGCAGTCGGGGTTTTTCGTGTTTTTACCGCCTTGTACTGTCTGGCAGTATGTCTCGAAGCGTGCAAACACTAAGTGATCCGCAGCAATCAGCGCCTCCTGGCTATATCGCAGGCTGGGCTCGCAATTAAAACTTCGCAACAATTTACTGTTTCATTTGAAACGGTTTTTTCTCCCTTGGTGATGTTTGGTTTGATTAAGTTTCAGAAGTCTTCCGCTTTAGCTGTTTACCTTCAACTTTATATTTGTTATTCATAAACTAGAGATAAAGGTGCCTCGTAGAAAAGGCAAATAATTTAAATAAATGGTTGTATCTAGGCGCCAGTAAGAGGATTTAGATTTTGAAGAGAAAACGTTGGGTACGGTATTTGGTAGGTATATGATTAGGTAAATACTTAAAAATATGTGAACAAATCATGTGAAGTTATTCAGGCGTAATTTGCTTTCATGCATTTCCGTATGCATTTTATTAGATAATGTTAATAAACACTGCATTTTTGTTGTAGGTACTCCTATTATATTTGCGTAAGCTAATTTTCTTCCATTGATGTTTAATATAAAGTATATCATTAGAAGCAAATTAATTTTGTATATATCCTGAAAACTTTCCATCGAATTCTACTAAAACCTCGAAAAAATAATGTCGCTTTCCGAGTCTGCCCGTCTGTCTGTAAATCCGCTAATTTCTTCTAAACCACGTAACGAATTTTGATGCGGTTTTCACTATCATTTAGATGACTTCTTTTGGAATATTTATTCTACAATACATTGAAATAGACTTATCTATTATAATTGAAAAACCCCAAGAATACCGTAAATATGCGAAGCCTAGGCGATGTGCTAATTCGTTATAACAGAACAAGAACGAACCTCCACTTAATTTGCGAGTCGACAAATTTAGTTTGCAATTTCAGTCTCACCATAACCTACTAATTTAGTGTCGGTAACTGTAGTAGATAATTCTAATCTGGGTAAATAGCCGAGCGGTCCGAACACTCCCTAGGGACTGGCGACAGCCCATAAATCCCTATAATTAATACCTAGTCGCCATCCGACTCTAACTACCATATGAAATATTATGTATTTCGACGTGGAACGTTACTGTGTGATACCGACAAGGGGTTACTGAGGGGTAGATTGATAAATCAAAACATCGTAACGAGACTTAGGTATTTTTTTTTACCACTAACGTGGCAAACAAGCTTACGGCCCGCCTGATGGTAAGCAGTCACCGCAGCCTATGGACGTTTGCAATACAAGGGTAGGGTAGGCACACATTATGAAAGACATAATTAGGTAGATCGATTTTAATTATATATAGTGCGTGTTGAGTTCCGAGGAATTGTATTACATGACAATTATAGCGACTTTCTTTCACCGCCGTCGAGAGTGAGTTCATCCTCACCTAAGAATCCTTCTCCACTCAGGGTACTATCGACCTCTCAGACCGCGTCAGACCTAATCACGGGTGATGCGCACGCTTACTTACGAATCTAAGCACCAAAATGGTAGCGTACCTACACCATAGTTTACTGGATGGAATCAATGGTACAAATACGCAGTTCTAGAGGAACTTTCTTCGACGCACTGCTGAATTTCTCCCAAGTGAGTACAACGTGGAGTTCTTCTAAAAGGGTGTGGAAAGGTTTTTGTGTGGTCGGCAACACAAGTTATTACTAAGTACGCTATTATTAGTTACGGCAACTGCTTGCCGCTATTTCGTGAATGTATTAATAAAAATAACATTACACAGGGTCTGTAACGCAGTCGCGATATTTTTCATTGATTCAGGAGGGCATTAAAGTATTGAACTGCTATTGCTGTAAAATTTTAATACCCTTTTGAATTCAAGAATTCAAAAATATAGCAACTGTATGTCAGGTTGTGCACTCGCGCACGAGAGCCCAAGGTCCGCATGACCATGATCCAGGATTTGGCAGACAGGACATTTGGATACAGTGGAGCGACTGCCATCTGATCTCCGTGACCCTGCTACCAAGGGAACCTGACCAGATTAGATCATGGTTATACATTCAGTCGCCTGATTGTGCAGGTTTCATCACGATGTTTTCCCTCACCGTAAAAGCATCGGTTAGTGTTCAACTAATGTACATAACTGAGAAAAGTGGCATTGGTACATGGCGGCAGTGAGATTCGAACCCGGTACCTCTCGTTTGCTAGTCGGATACCGTTACCACTAGGCCACCGACGCTCCAATTGCAACTGTATGTAATGTAGCGTATTTGTCAAAAATATTAACGTAATTGTGGACAGGAGACAGAAGTGACGATTGCTCCACCGACAAGAATTCTCTTAATTAAATGATCTCTGAATTAATGATCATAATTGCACCTAAATTGGCAAATGAATGAATACGTCATAATGTGTAATGAATTGAAAATGGCCGCCGCTGCATTCGAATCCCCAAAGGCAAGAGCCGAGCGGTCTGGATCCTAAATAATTAATAGATTTGAACTCCACTGCCCCAATTAACTGATGCCTCTATTATTCATAATCATTAAATTAGTTTAGCGAAAAGTTTAATTAAAACGCCACCGTTGATGAAAGTCTATATAAAAGAGTTATTAAGAATTAAAACTTTGACAACAAAAGGAAGTTTAAGGTTTTACATTTGAAGGGCATCTTGTGTACCGTGAATGCTCTAGAAAAAGTACCTTCTTTAATTTTGTACCGTTTCAACAAGTAAATTTATAGATATGACATGTCCTTATAAACGTGTGTATAAATTTAATAAGGTTTGTCTCAAACTAAACTCGCGTTCATTATACAACGCGTTTATGTATTTTGGGTCGGCAAGGCGTGGGTGATAGTATTACAAACGTCCATAAGCTGCGGTGACTGCTTACCATCAGGCGGGCCGTAAGCTTGTTTGCCACCTTAGTGGTATAAACATATTAGTATATTCAACGGGAATCACACGCGACGTACCTTTTTGATTTGTTTTACCGACGTTTCGGTGGGGTTACGCCCACCCTGGTCACGAGAAGACCACACGGTTTACAAGGTTATCGGTTATCTGGTTGAACAGTTTTGGGAGCCGTGGGCAGCCCGTGAGGGTATACCTGTTGTTGTTATTATCATTAAAGAGAAGAGAAATGTTTCTTGAAAAACAGTGTAAAATTCCATGCTTATTTCGAACCCAGGCGCTCGAATATTGATTTCAAATTAGTAATCATGCAGTAAACGAAACACTGGATGAATTTTGAGACCCTTGCCACCATACTGCCCTGTCTTTGTCTAGTTGTATTGGATATTATGTAACTTCTGCTTACAGATACATGTCGCGTACAACTAGACTGCTACACAGTGCCTCTTTGCGCCAGACCATGTGGCTGGAGCCTCAATGCGCGCACTTTCCACATTGCAATCTACAAACCATCTGCTTGGGATTATGGTATGTTTACCACTTTCATGTTCAGAAGTATACGCGTTGTTGATGACGAATACGCAGATGTAAAAAGTACATTAAAAGAAAACTGTTGTTATTTTGTCGACCTGAGTGGTTCAGTTGGTTAACATGCCGGTCTGGCACGCAGAGGTCCCGAATTCGATTGCTGGCCGAGCAGTAGGTGAGACCGTAGGTTATCCTACATCATCGAATACAAGACAAATTCCACTTTCTAGTGATAGTAGACGATTAGGAGACCCACAAATAGTTGGTCTGCCCGTGCACAGTCTGGCACAAAAAATAATTTTTAGTTACCCATACCTACTTCGACTTTTCGTAGCGATAATACTTGGGAAAATCGCTACATAGCAAAGCCACAACCTCAAATCAAATCAAATCAAATATGTTTATTCAATTAAGGTTTTCACAAACACTTACGAACGTCATTCAATATAAGTGTAACAACAATTAACACTAGGCACCACAGCATCATCGAGCGGACAACGGTTTCATAGCCAGTATGTAGGGCCATAAAAAAAGTAAAATTTAAATAGACTCTACGGCCAAAAATTTTTGGTCTTTGTCCGCGACCTGTCACTGTGACATTGACAGATACGTAATGTCATGCGCATCGACAATGCCGCTCGCCTGAACCTAAATATGATAATCTTTTTCAACACTATTCTGAAATAAAAAGAGTAAGCTGTGGGGAGCGCAGTCATTTCTGCAGCGACCTCTAAAGTCTCAAGGTGCCACTTATAAAATGAAAAGTAAGAGAGATTTTTAAACTGTCAAAGCTTAAGTTCCAGTCCAGAGTGGGTCATTAATTTGGAGAACGGAGTCGGTGATAATGACTGACCATTTAATTAGATCTGTCCCAATAAAATTGATGAAAAGAATTTTAGCTCCAACAAGAATCTCGCAATTCGGAGATATTTATTTTAAACGAACACAATTTAGTGGACGTAATGAGATAACTTTTTTAACAGATGGGTAAAAATTTAGTTTTACGCTCAGAAGGTTTTTGCGCTTCTTAATTAAGAAATAATAATATTGTTTGGGGTTCAAATTAAAAATTGATCGTTATTTAGTTGGAGATTCTTTAGAATGATTATAAAGATGGGTAATAGAAACTTTAAGCAAGGGTACAAAAGACAAGGGGTAGGTCTCTTTCAGATGTAATTAAAACCTTGCTCAATCTTTAGGTTTTGATCTATTTTAGTGCCTATTGTGTAGTAGTTCAAATTTCGAAAAATATCAATCCCCACACAATAATTTTACAGAATAAAATCAACATCCATATCATTTCTTCAAGTTAGGTATATTAACTGCATTCGACTCACGCCAACCGCTCCAATATGCTCCAAAAACAGCTAAATATTTCCCACAACTACCTACCGCTGAATTCGAAGCAAAGTTTGAAAACAAATCCTGTTCAGACTTGATTAATTGGTACTTGTTTTTCGCTGCTAGAGTATAGTTTACTGTTCCTGTTATCGACTATTAATGACCACATAAATCAGTGTTAGCACTAGTTGGTAGACTTGGTTATTGAGCGCAGCACATTGGTTTCTGATAAATATTCTGTGCCGCCGGTAACTGTTTTGGACTTTCAGTAGGTAGTTTCGATCATTGATTGTTATATTTATCTATTTTTTATGTTGATGTAAGTAAAGCGAGGTAAACCAAGGTCTTCCGCTGGGGACTCGTAGATTGGTTGAACAGTCTCGGGAGACGATCACCCCGTAACGGTATATTTTTATTGATTTCATTTGTGTTCATTTTCAAAGCGATCAAACGATCAAATCGATTGAATTTTGGAGAAATGTCAGACCAAGAGTACATACCCTGGACCGACGTCTATGTACAAAATAGTTAATGAATGTTAAAGAAGCGACAGAGATATGTCAGGACCGTAGCAAGTGGGACGGTGTGATCTCCGCCTACACCTACGGAAAAAGGCCTAACGGTATATATGTGTTTGTTTGTCTGCCACTATAAATGTATTGTATGTACCTACCTAACTTAATCAATGCTTTCTATATTTCTATTTTTTAAATAAATATTGTAAAATGACCTTTTTTAATTTCTGTTACATAAGAGATGAAACACATTGGAATTGTTTTATTTGTACTAATATCTTTCCTCTACAAAATGATGACAACAACGTCGATAAACTACTATGATGTACGAGAACCGTTATTAGATGTGAATAGTATCTATATTGCCAATGTGCAGCCCGTGCCCAAAAAAGGCAGCCGCGCCGACCCTGCCAACTATTTCGGTACTTACGTATGTAAGATTATGGAACGTGCATTGAACAACAAGTTCCTTGCGCATCTTGAAGGTAACGGTCTCCTCAGCGATCACCAGTACGGATTCCGCCGTGTTCGGTCTACTAGGGACCTTCTGGTGTATGCCACACAATTATGGAGTGAGGCCATTGAGAGAAATGGCGAGGCCCTTGCTGTGTCTCTTGATATCTCCAAGGCCTTTGACAGAGTTTGGCATGCGAGCCTTCTAAGCAGGCTTCCTTCATTTGGTATTCCTGCTGGCTTTTGCACCTTGATATCGGATTTTCTGAGTGGACGTTCTATCCGAGTAGTTATCGATGGCTACTCGTCTAATCTTCAGGCTATCGACGCGGGACTTCCTCAGGGATCGGTACTGTTCGCTGCTTTATTCTTGCTGCATATTAACAATCTGCTTGTACCAGATACCTTTGGGTACGCAGACGACAGCACAGTAACGGATAGATATCTGTCAGAGGCAAAAATCGGCAGGGATATTCAGTCTTGTCGAGAGGCTTTGGTTGATCGTTTGGACAAAGCTCTCAAGGCAGTCTCTGATTGGGGTGAAGCCAATCTGGTGGCGTTGTTTGTTTTCCGCCTAAAGGAGTCCATTCCATCTAACTCCAACTTTTCCTGATGTTTCTGTGGAAATTACCGACAACCTACAGCTTCTTGGCGTTGAGCTATCTGCAAATCTCAACTTCGGTCAGTACATCGAATCCAAGGCTAAGACTGCAGCAAATAAGCTTGGTATTCTCTCGAAGGTTAGGCGGTACTTTACTTCAAAGCAGTTTCTTCACAAGCACAAGTCCGATCCTGCATGGAGTACTACTGCCACCTTTGGGATGGATCAGCCAAATATCAACTGGCGGCTTTGGATTCGGTGGAAAAACGTGCAAAGAAGATAATTTGTGACTCGCAGTTGGTTGAGGCTAGGCTGCAGAGCATCGAACATCGGCGTAGGGTGGCGCGTCTGTCGGTCTTCTACACGTTACATTTTGGAGAGTGTGCGAAGCAGCTGCATGATCTCATTCCGCCGGCCCCTTTCAGCCATCGGGAGACGTGATCCGGGCGAGCGCTTCATCCTTATGTCGTGGATATTCCAGCTATCCGCACGAGCCGCTTTGGCTCGACCTTCATAATTCATAATTTCCTGATCAATATAATCTGGATGCCTTCAAGGCTGGAGTGAATAGGCTGTTCCAAGACGGGTATGCTCCATCTTCGGCCACACCGTCACTTACCAACAGGTGAGATGGCGGTCAAATGGCTGTCTTGTATAATATAAAAAAAATTAAAAAAGTAGAACGTTCATGATAAATTATAAATAAAAATAAAAATATAAATATCATGTTGTCATCATCATCATCAATCATGTCTATGTCTATGATCACTCATAAACTCACAGGTGCACCCAACCAAACCCATCTTCAAACGAAGTCGCGAATGCAAATCCCACCCCAACCTATGCCCCCCATATGGCGCGGTTACAAATTACAAAAACACGTAAGCCAAAAGCCACACCGCTAAGCCAAGCATTACTTCGCCCACAAATTCGCTTGGGAGACAATTGAAACGGCCGCTTAAATAAACAAGAGCAGCATTAATCCAGGACTCGCCGCCCGATGTCTCTCCCAGGCCACATTCCGCTCCCCGAAGCGAAAACCAATAACGTAAACATGCTGTGGAAATATACAACTCCGTACAACGGGATGTCGAAAAATATTTTGCCCATTGTCCCCCATTATGAAGTAAAAATTATAGATTGTCCAGATTAATGTCCCCGTCGTGGGACAACGGGATGTCGAATATTTTCCCCATTGTCCCCCATTATGAAGTAAAAATTTTAGATTGCCCAGATTATATTGCACGGGGAACAGATTTGCAGGCTGTGTTCCTTGGCTGTTCTGATGTTTTTGGAATATCGACAACATATGGGTGCAATCCGCGTCTGATGCCCCGAGCATAGAAGGGGGAAGGAAGCTCATATCGAAGTGACCATGCATACTCACCGTAATGTATCGTGTAACATATCGACAAGTAAGCAAATCAAATCGTTGTTGGAGGCTGGCAGCGTTGCATCTATATATTTATCTATACATGGTATAAAACAAAGTCGCGTCCCGCCGTATGTCCCCATGTATCTATGTATGCTTAGATCTTTTAAATAACGCTACGGATTTTAATGCACTTTTCAACAACAAAGAGTGATTCAAGAGTAAGGTTTATAAGCAATAAAAAAAGGGTAGGTAGGGGTAAAGTAGGTGTACGCGAACGAAGTCGCGCCGGGTCCACTAGTAAGTAAATAAAGTCATTTACTTGCAATGGAACAGCTTGATGAACTATAGAAAACTTGCATATACTGTGCTTACCTCGGATAGAATTTTATCGCGTTAAATTCGGAAGCAGTGCGTAGGCACCCTTATTTCAATGTTGATGGAAGGATTTATAAATAAACCTTGACCTTTCTTTATCTTCCAAGTAACAGGTAATCCTTTTCCCGGATTACGATAGAAATGCGTAGGTAAGGTTGTTGTTGTGGATTAGTAGCAGGTCGGTACAGTCAGCCGCTGCGAAAAGTAACCCTTTGGCAACAATGTATTTACCTGTCAAGTTTATCATTACTTACCTTTATGTTATTAAATATTAGACTTAGTTGGTATAATATATAGTTATTGACATATAATTTTACTATTTCGTTTCTATTTTATAATTTAGTTTTTATTGTAATTATAATATTCTTAATTGGACATTTTATTATGAGATGATAATATTTAATCTACTCACTTATGTAGATACTACGTTCAGTAATATTATTCTATTATGATGTTTTGAAATTTTATATTGACATACTTTTTAATTTATGTTCTTTAATTTCTCTATTAATTATTAATATTAATATCTATTACTTAATAATTGTAAGACAATGTAAAATATTAACTAAAAAAATTAATATGAATATCTATTTAACAAAGTAGGTATAAAAATACGCTAAGAATAACAGGGTTGGGAAACCTTTATTAGCTGGCTTGAATCAGATTGACCCTCTGTTTATCCATGACTTATCGCGGAACGTATTGTGTGCTTTCCAAACAACTATGTGGTCTAGTTTTATGACATATTTATGACGCTCGATATTCTTTCATTATCTACGAACCTATGATAAGAGTTCGCCAAATTTCTTGCTACTTTTTTATGAGAAGTGGGGTGGAATCTGGGGAAGTATATGCCTCCACCTTGCAGAATACTTCAGCTAAACAATACTATTTTAAACAAGCATTTTCCCGCGACTTCGTCCGTGTGGAAATAGTTGACATGGCAGCTGTTTGGCAGCTTTTGCCCGCATTTTTTGCCCCATTTTACATGACCTCTGTGTTGTATGAGTACTAGTACTACGCTTAACGGTCAAGCTGTATCTCAGGTAGATGAAGCATGACTTAGATTATACCTTAGACTGCAAGCTACCAAACTATCAAAATCCATTTAATAGTTATTGCGTGATGCGCAAACAGACAAACAGACAGACTAACAAAAATGCCAAAAATATATTTTTGTGCATAGTTTCGTCCCAGAATCCTATCCTGACTTATTTTTGTGAAATATCTTCAATGTATAGATTTTTTGCACGGCTTTTTTTCATTTTTATAATAGTGTTGATAGATAGTATTGTGTAGTTGTCAGTGAGTAAGACCTCCCGGGCTCCGATAGGAATCGTGGCAGAGGAGGGGCTTAGAAATTTGACAATTTTTTCCTTGCGCATCGTGTCACCATTTTCCATCAGGTGACTTGATCCTTTTGTCTGTGTTTATTTTGTTGTTGGAAACTGTGTTTCAGTATCAGAGGAGAACTGGGTAGGTATTTAAAACAATTTTTTATACAAGTAGTACCTATACATACAAAATGTAAGTCTAACAGAAAAATGTATACTAACTATCGTTCGGAATCTTTTCCTCATGTTCTTAGTCACTGCCTCAAAAGAACAAAAACAAATACAAGACCTTAATATTTGCCTCACAAGCCAAGCTAAGCCAGATACACGTAGACAATACGATTAAAAAGCCAATTTTATTCAGACGAAACAAACAAAACGTATTATCATGTTAATCCGAACCGAGAAAGTTCAATTTGCGTCGACAGCCGAAAATGGCCGAAATGTACCGAATGCTGCCGATGACTGCGATAAGCCCGTCGTTCGCGTTAATTGACGCAATGGAACAAGTATTTACTTTTGCAAACATGGGCTCGCGTTGTGAACCCACGTATGTTGTAGTTGGAGTTCTGGTTTAGGTTTCTTTTTATTAGCCTAATTAAAGCGATCAACGTAATAGCAACCCTCGTATTTACCCGTCTAAAAATGATGGAGAACTTTGAGAGTTCCTTATCAAGATAATACGTAGATATATCTAATTCGTTAACCAAGATTTAGGTATAAAATACACTGGTTAAGCCAACCAAAACACATTAAGTAATATAAACCAACCAATTTCAGGAATATTCTCAAAAAAGTTTGTCATTATAAATTCAAATCACATTTAAATTCCGTGTCATATCCGCAGGGCCGGGGCCAGTGCGCACCGTTGCACAATGTCATTCCATTTATCGTGCCGGCTCGGAGGCGGATTTCATTTATCAGAGGCGTCTCTGTAGCGACTGGCCTGCGGGTCAGGTATGCAACAAAGGATCAGACACCTTTAAATTCAGGTAGCCTATTTATTGAAAATCTTGTGAAATGGGTTTTCGGGTATCCCGACACGTTACTCGTTATTTTACACGTAAATACTGCGATTTTTTGCAATTTGTCGAAAGCTTTTACTGGGTCATTCAATACTCTTACTAAAATTAAAACATTGCGGTTACGTCTTGAAAATATGAAGTTATATTTAGAAGGTAGAATTTAAAAAGTAAAGGGAAGCGGAGTGGTATTTGCGGGAGGGTCAGTGAGAATTGGAGTACCACAAGGGTGTATTCAGACCGTCTGTTTCTTGTCATATAAATAAATGACGTTTCCAATAGAATTTGTAGGTATATCTTGCGCTATATTTCCGAAAGTCAGGGCCTGCGCGCACCGTTACCGGCACAACCCACCCGCACAAGGGTTACTTACGTGGGCTCTAAAGCTGTTTATACGATTTTTGATACACCAAAAACCTTTAATGGCGTAATAGGTTTCTGCGGGAATGTCAGTGAGCATTGGAGTGCTACAATATTGGGACCGTTTTTCTTTCTTGTCATGAATTAACGACCTTCCCACACGATGCAGAATATATCTTGACTAGCTGGCCCGCTGCGACTTCGTTCGCGTGTTGCCCTAACACTTTATTAACCTTGCTCTTGGCTCATTCTATCTATTTTTATAAACCGCATTAAAATCCGTTAAGTAGTTTTTGAGTTTATCGCGAACAGACAGACAGACACGGCATGGTACTTTGTTTTGTAATATGTTTTGTTCGCTTCGCGTCATATTTCCATAGTTTGGGACCTGCACACCGTTGCATATCATTCCGTTTATCGTGCCGTCGACCCTTTTGGTGAGGCGTTTCATTTTCTATTTTGGGGCAGTTTTCATTTATCAGAGGCGTCTCTGTAGCGGCCGGCCTGCGGTCAGGTATGCAACAAGGGATCAGACGCTTTTAAATCTAGGTTACCTATTTACTGGCGCAAGATACGGCAATTTTGCAATAGCTGGTTTAAGAGTAGCCCGGTATTTTAAGGCCATTATGCATGATACGAAATACGATTTATCTAAGTATCTTATTAAAAAACTATTCTTATATTTTTTATACACATAAAACGTCAATAAATCACTTGTGAATAAAAGACTTAAAATATCATAATGCTAATTATACTGTACTTACTCGTAAAGCATAATAAAATTAAGATATAAGAGAATTGTAAAATTTATAAGAAATTCTTGAGCCTCGTTTCGGACTAGGAATTTTATCTATAAGCTCGACGGTAAGAACGTTATAGCTTGTATTTTATGCAGATCATAAGTGATATGATCTGCACAAAATACATAATATAAAATGCTTCTGTTTAAATTTTCAGACGGTTCTGACTGTGACATATAAATCGCTTTGTACAACGTTCTCGAGTAGAGAGTAGTAGATTCTTCTCTGCCTGACATGAAAATAATTCACACCGATTTTGCCTCGTGACACGCTCGCTTTGTAAATGAATTCTTTAATACTTTTATATAAAAATACATTTCGATCTACTGATTTGAGGTACATCTCAAACCTTGAATCCTGCGAGATTATAACAGGTAAAGCTGAAGTTTGTCCTTGTTTTACAAGCTTTTATTTATTATTGCATCTCCCCATGTCTGTGCGTAATAAAATCTTTATAAATTATATTATATTATATAATAAAAATTTTGCACACTCATGTAAGTTCGGTGACAATGTGTATGATACCTTCGAATTGATCTGATGACGGAGACGGAAGGTGGCCATAGGAACTCCTCAACAACGGATGGTAAACCCATCGAGTGTGCGCTCGTTTGATTAGTCTTGACAAATACTCTGACTGATCATAACTGGAACGCGCGATAAAAGCTTGTTTCGATAAAACATTTTCAATTTGAACTTGTTTATTCTACTCACTAACAAACGAGCAGATAACCCACCTGGTGGTAAACGGTGACTGACTGTCTCCCATCACATCTTCGATTCGTGCACATGAGTGTTAAGTAACAAAAATGCAGAAGTGCAGATGAAGCGTCTTATGCCCGTTGTGCTGGCTATCTTAGGCGCTGTCCTAAATGGCAGCGGTCGTGCGCCCGTCGTACGACGAACGTCGCCCGACCAATAGCAAACCTCATAATCGCCCGTTGCACAACCACAGTCGCACGACCGTTGCCAATTCAGACAGCGCCTTATCCTTCTAAACGCAACACAACAAAACATACAACCCTAAGAGAACACGAGATTCTTCAATTTCCATTTAGAGAATTTCCTACTTAAGTGGTCGGAGTATTTCCAAGAGCGTTCGGAGTATAGAGGTTTACCCGAAACTGTTAGCGTTAGCGTTTTATCGCCCTAATTACATTTATAGGCCCATGGTCTAAGTGCAAACGTTAGCAAGAGAGCTATTATGCCAAATTACTGTGCAAGATAATAGTGTTTTATAGAAAAAATTACTAGTCTGTGCGCGTAACATTGTCTGTGGCGTAATCATGGCTGTTCTCTATTATTTTATATAATAATAATAGGTAGCTTTTCAAGGAAAATATCTATCGAAATGTATAGTTCGACATGTAAGATAAAGTCGCTTCTCGCTGTCTGTACTTATGTACGCTTAGATCTAGTTTTCAACAATAGACAGAGTGATTCAATAGAAAGGTTTATAAGCAACAAAAAAGGGTAAGTAGGGGTAAAGTAGGTGTAGAAAGATACGCGAACGAAGTCGCACCGGGTCCACTATTTCTATATAATTCTATGTAATGAGACCTAACTCTTCAAGGAACTATTATCATTTGGTATGTGTCTGTAAATGTCGGCTCCCAAAAAATTTTTTCTGCATCAGATTAATGCAGATCAGATTTAGCTGTACTGTGTGCTGCAATAAAGTCTATCTAACAATTTTTTCTGAATTACCGAAATTCTGAATATTCAGATTTGATGAGACGTAATCCAAGCATCGTTTTTCCTCTCGTATAAGTACATGAATGAGTATATTAACTAAATACTCATATCAGTAAGCTGACGTAAACTATTTAGGAGACATACTTAAAAATTACGTATTTTAACGTAATTTGCCACGAAATTTAACACAATACCTACTTCAATAGCAGTATTTATTGCATCGCTATAAAATTCGCAAGGAAAATAGCACCCGAAACATTTTCCTTTCTCACATCCTTTAAAGTTAAATGCGAAAAGTTTCGCGCACAATAAAAAATAACCTAAACTGGAGAACAAAACTCGTTTTGCTATGCATAAAAAAACTATCGAGAACCGCCACTGGATCGCTTTTATCTTTAAAGTTGCCGACGATAAAAACTCTCTCCTAAGACTTGCTTATTTGAAGACGCGATCTAAGAATTTCATTTAAGAACATTGACTTACACTTAACGCTTTTAAAGGAAGCGCAAAGGCGAGGATTTATTTATAAATAGCGCTTTAATTTTGAAGTATATAGTGAAATATAGTACCTATTAGGCTGTAGGAATTGGAACGTTGTTAATGGTGAAAAATAGTATTACATTTTCTATGAGATGCTTTATCAATAGGTACCGATATTATCTAAGCCTAAGTATCTCGTATATCTCAACAATTTTTTTTTATACCAACGCGTTGCCGACCCCGTAAAAACCTTTACACCCCTTTCTTGAAAAACTCCATGTTGTGCTGTCCAGGGAAAACCTCTCTAGGTAGTTCATTCTACAACCTTAGTATGCGTGAGAGAAAGTTCCTTTGGAACCGCACAGTTCGCGACCAATTTAGCTCCAACATTTGTTTTTCGTATAAATAAAGCAAAATGAAATTGCAATAATTAGTTTCGTAAAGCTCCCTATTAACAGGTCATGGAGCATTTTAATCACAGGGCTCGAGCCATCGTCGCACATCAGTATTAAAACACAATTTGTAACACAAGCGGCATAATTTAAATACACAGGTATAGGTAGGCTGCTGTGACTGCTTACCATCAGGCAGGCCGTAAGCTTGTTTGCAACCACTACCGTTTCTGATTCCCAGTACATGTACATATTTTTTGTCGTAAATAAGATTAACTTTTACAGAATTGATTACAGAGAAAGCCAGCTTTACAGTTCATGGTTGAAACATTATACTTACGTAACATAATTTCTTATCTCTCTTACATTTTTACATACAGACAATAGCTTAAAGATCTAGACGTATCAAGTCACATAGATTCCGCCGTTATAGCGCGTCCAAGCACACTCATTACGGATAGATTGAAAAATAACCCAGCTAAGCCTTCGGTGCCAAGTTTAATAAGAGCTTAATGAAAGCTTTTACAGCCAGTAAAGAGGCTGTCGCGCAAGCTATTATTATATTAACGTCTATAACTAAAATACAATAAGCCTATATGAGCTTTTAAAATGATCTTCTTATAGAGAGCTGGGCGTAATATGTGAGTAATATTGTATAATGGGGTGCTGTAATAAGCTTCAAATGGTACTTCACTCCAAGTGTTACGCTACGTATGCATAGTATTTTGATGTAATAATGAATGGATTTAATTAATTCAATGGGAATGACACTGCTTGTAGACAAGGCTTAAGACGTGTTAGGCCACTTATAAAGGCAGTATAAGGTTATTTAGTAGACTAGTAGTATATTGTGTGCATTAGAGCGTATTTTGGTACTATAAATATATTTCAGTCACAAATGCACCTAGATCCAACTTCATTATTTGTCACTGTTTGCTCATGGACCCGCTAGTTTATCCCACCATGATCATTATAATCTGGACGCCTTCAAGGCTAGAGTGAATAGGTTGTTCCTAGACTGGTATAGTCCATCTTCGGCCGCGTCGTCACTTAGCACCAGGCGGTCAAATGCCTGACTAGTCTAATTATGTATGAAAAAACATGTTCTTATAAGTTACTTTATAAGTTGGTCCACTTAGCTGAGATGTGATATACTCACCGCCCTAAGAGACAGACGGAGTCGACGAAACGAAGGGTTCATTATTTGTCTACGGCAACTGAAAAAGCATAAAATATTAGAATCAAATCCTACATAGACCATT
Source organism: Blastobasis adustella (assembly GCA_907269095.1). Lineage (NCBI taxonomy): Eukaryota > Metazoa > Arthropoda > Insecta > Lepidoptera > Blastobasidae > Blastobasis > Blastobasis adustella. The sequence continues at coordinate 13,313,259 of OU026130.1, forward strand.
CTGTGATTATTTCCTAATCCACTACATCCTGTCACCTCAGTCCCGCGCGTTCTTTGAATTTCAACTAGCTGTTTCATTATGTAAACTAACCAGATACGGACCCAGTTACCAGTTCGCCCGAAAGAATTTGTGTAATAAAGTTAAAACCGTCGAGTGAAACTTCGGATAAACAATTAAAACGGTAATAATTTATCTGTCGCTCCAATTACTCTGGCGAAATTAATTTATCCGTTGGAAGACTGAACCTCGTTGATCCTGGGGCGTGTAATTCGGCCGTGTATTTCTAGCGTGAACACGTATTGGCACAGCATGACTGAGACTACAAACATTTATTATTTATTTATTTACTTAAATGTTCTACACCCTAAGGGGCAACATTAGAGCTATATTCAGAGACAACATTATGCACCTAGGGTTCTAAGTTAAGCATTTAGTTATAGCACCTTTAGGTGAATTTGATTTTTTTTTTGTGAACATAATAATAAATTTACTATTGTATTTATTGCGGTTTATTAATCTAAGAAAAAATCTTGTGTTGTTATTGAATCATGAATCCATTTTAATATGTCGTACGGTGTATGTTTAGAGTGTCTATCTATTTATCTGTACATTATCTCTGGTTTGGTTATAGTTGCATAAACGGTACCCCTCCTCCTTTTTGTCTAGAAGCTTCTCTTGCACCGCCTACCTTTTTCTTTATCCATCATCTCCTGGTTGACTGGTAGATAAGGCTATTTTAGCTTTAAGTCCGCCAATGTACTATTTTGTGCATGAAGATTTAATAAATAAATAAATAAAAAGTAGCTATACGTTGCTGTAAGTTTACTTTTTTTTATATGTAGATAGCGACAAATTAACAGACAGTTCATCTGGTAAGGGATGACAGTCGCCTTTAACCTACGATTCATGCTTAGGTTGCAGGCAACAAAAAATACTGAACCGCAAGTGCTTTGCCCCTGTGAGGACTGAAATGAAATGAAGATGAAATGCCTCATGCCTGTAATGGAGCTGGCTATCTTAATCTTCAAACTGGATGACTAAGATGCAAACATTGTTGCTTGGCGGTAAAAATAGATAAGGCGGTGGTATTTACCCAGGCGGACTCCACAACGTACAAAATAAAATAAATTTTTTGGTAACATTTTTGTAATTATATCCAGTAAATGTAACAGATTTCAATGAATTCCTGTCAAATTAACGTTCTTTTAATGTATTATTTAAGCCACAATTAGGTATATCCGTCAATTAACAATGCAAGCGGATGCACCGCCGGAATTCCGGCACAGAGACAGATTCAGGGTGCGTATAAAATTAAACGATGAATTGAGTTAGGCTTTAGACAGATTAGTTTCCAGCATTGGAAATTCCAAATTATATGTATGTTTTGTAGTTGCTATATTTTAATTGAAATTAAATAAGATTCATTTGCTTTTGTATGGTGATCCTGGTTCCGCATAAGTATTTGACATAGTATTAGTAGACTAGGTTATTATGTTCAAAAAGGTTAATGAAAGAGATAGTTCAAATGTAATGGTATTTATTTTAAGCTCTTTCATTTATTTAGCTGCAGGATACCTGTTGCAGATTACTGCCATCCTATTTTTTTTTAGGTATACTTTTATCTATTTAAAATACTTATCCATAAGAGTTGTTTAATTTTAAATTCATCGAATCGTTTTCGTATGAGTACACCCCTGTTCTTATACAGTCACGCGGGATGAATTTCCGTACCCTACCTCACTCCATCATTGTTGTTACAACAGGAATCTTCATAATGCTTTACACAGACAAAGCAAAGCTTTGCTTGCTTATCAAAATTGCGATACAAATTCCAAGGGAAGGAAGGCCATGCTAAGGGGAAGCTGGGGTTATTTGCATTAGCCTAATTTATTACGGCAACGTCGGCATAATAAAATATAAAACGGTTCAATTTTGTATAATTGTGTTGCCCCTTCAAATTAAAAGGAAGCCGTGTGCAAATATGTATTTCGCCGGAAAAAGATAATTATTCCTTTTCCTTGGGAGTGGTCATTTTTTCTTTACTATTATTTTTTACTTTTTAAGTTTATTTAATATGACGCTGCCAAAAAACTGTACTAAATATATAAATAGGAAGCTAACTGAAACAGACTACAAAAGCTGAATCGTGATCCACCTTGACGCTTTAAGCAACCTTGTCATAGTAGCTAAATGAAAATAAAATCATGTGACTGATAATGTATTGAGATGAACGTCGTGGATCAAGAAACAGATTTTTTGATCACACACGTTGAAAAAAAAACTCGAAATTATGCTCCATATTTATGATAATTTACAAAAAAAAAGAGATAACGTCCACGATAACTGGTTGAAGCAGCGAATTACACAAACAATAAAAACAAATAAAATCAAAGCATATTTTTTCAATCTCAAAAGAATAATAAATACACATCCAACCTGAAGCTGTACCAAAAAATAAATTTCATATTTTCCAACGCCAAAGAAGTGTGAATCAAAACGCTACTCGGGCGCCATTAAAAAATCAGCTGACGCTGTTTATTGCAGGTTATCATCGCAGCGCAAATTGAAGAGATCCACTTGCCCCGGTAACCTCGAATTTAACCAAAATACCTACCGACGGCGAATATTAACACCAACAAAATGAGGGCAACGCTCCATGCTCCCTGCTAACACGCAGGGATAGCAACAACGTTTTAATTCTGAAACTAATTAATTCGATACCAGTATAGCTTAAACTACCGCCGGTTTCTCTGTGCGTGGTTACCGATTTTGATTCCGGTGTGAATTCGGAATGCGTTTATACTAACAGAAAGTTCCGTAATTTTTTTTCATGTGAATTTTAAAATATTAGTAACGTGAAATAAAACAGTGAAATTTTTTTTAAATATATCTCAAGTAACAAAAGAGTTGATACTTTAAAGTTGCGTGTAACCCATACTTTAGAAAATATCTTCGCTTCTTGCAAGAGCTCTTTAGAATAAGTTACTGCAGAAGGAGTCGAGCGGGTTGGAAATCGACAAGGAACCAGATGAATAGAAAAAATACAATTTTGCTGGTACAAATATTAAGAATCAACTTTTCCAGTACTTTGAATGATTACTGAAGATGTTCAAAATTCAATTCGACACATTTTGTATAATTCTACTACGCCATATTATGTCATACAAAGAAATTAAATTCCCGAATATATAAACAATTCTGAAATAGTCGGTTTTATGGCTGACCATACTTTTTGGCATTAATTTCTCGCTCTCCACTTATTTCAACACATGGAACATGTAAAATCGTACCTACTAATTTTGTAGCGCCAAACTTTTGAAACGGACATGAGTTCAGCAAAGTTGAAATCCGCTGTACAACTCCAGAGATTGCATTTCCATAAATGTTAATGAGATTTCCAGCAACAGAAATGTTATACTCCTTAATGTAACGTTGTACTAGCGAAATCCGTATCTACATGAATCTGCTATAGCAAATAATAATGTATTATTGCAAGAAAATAGATTTTCGCACACACGTTCACAATGAAAAATGTGTCTGAGAAACGTAGTAAAATAACATAAAAATGGGTACGTACCGTAAAGACCGGTCTCCTAAATAAGAACACAACAAACCACTGTCACACATCCGCAGTGAAATCCCAATGATAAGGGCACTCAACACCACATTAGAGAACGCGTTTGAATGAACCGACTCCGGAAAATATCGATGCGTGAGCGACGTTCCCCGAACCGCTCGCGCCCGCGCTGCCGCGCCGACACTGACTCACGCGCACCGAAACACCCTACGGATCTATTTTTTGAAATTCGAAATAGGAACAAAAGAAGGGGGGAGGCGAGCGCCCTCAGTCGAGACTCTCGATTTAAAATTAGAACGGCGCAAGCCACGACACGTCTCCCAAAGTTCGTTCACTCAGGAAAGAGTGCGCTAGGGAAGCGATTGGAACGCATTTATTTCCCTCTAATACTATTTAAGATAATACGGTTAAAAATAGACGTCCGGTCGCGTTCAATAACGGTGATTCCGGACATGGTTGAATGATGGTTCCCATTCTCATTAACGTGTCCCCGATCGATTGCCGTCGCGCGACGTGACGCGGGTAGTCGTAAAAAGCGCGCTCGTAACTCGCCGGAGCCGGCACTGTCAAAATAAAGATCACGAACAGATGAACTGACAGCCGGCGGTTTTTTCGGCTGATTAAGGCGCCCTTGGCTTGATTTACTTTGAAATAGATAGGGGATATAAAATGTGGAAGTGCGAGTAGAGTGGGCATTTTTATTTGGTTGCAGGCTGTTGAATTTAAAATGAATTGTTAAGGTAACTGTTGTAAAAGGTGCCAAATAAAAAGTTTTATAAACCACAGTCAACATCATTATTTTACGAATAATCGTTGACGTGTGCAAATCTGGATGGCTGTGTAAGGATAGGTCAAAATAGCGCTCTATGAAAGACAAGGCGTGAGCTATGTCCATATATCTAAATCCTATTCAAAATATGCAAAAACAACCTCTATATTTTACTGCTTACATAACATTGTGCAAGCAATTCTAGACACTGATGCCTAAAATTGTTCAGACAAACCTCGCCGACGTGGCTCTATACCTATTTTGGCATAGATGTGAGTTAGTGAGTGACATTCCTTTGGCCGTAGTCAGCTGAGCTGATACGCCGCTACACCATGCGGGCAGACTATTTCGGTAGCCGTCTTCGTTTGTTACCAACTGTCATGGCGTATTTGCGCGAATGTAGTGTAAAATGGATTGTTACAATTGAAATGCTCGGAGAGTGTTCGTCTGTTTTTTTTATCCTGAAATATTTCTTTAGATTTTTTTGGTTCGACGTTTCCGATTTTATAGAAGTTGCTGTTTCTATAGATCGTTTGATGTGAAAATGAAGCTGTAAATCTAGACTGATAAGGTAGGTCGTGATTATTCAATCGTATTGATCCAAATTTATTTACTTATGTTTTGTTTTCCTATAAAAGACCCGTCACTGCAAACTTTGAACAGGTACTTAACTATTTTGCAAATCAAGATTTTGTTTACAAATCACAAAGTTACGAAAAATAAATTCTTACAAAAAATCTTGTCTATTCAAAAATTTTATTAATCCTCTCCTTAATCAAAAAGTAAAAACAAGTCACGTGTTAATGTCATATTCTACATACATAACACGCCTTTTTTGGCCTAGACCACATCGTTACACTTTTAGTAATCCCATATAAATTATTTATGAATCTTAGCGAGTTTCTGAATTAAGTGTTATATCTAGCCCAATAAGGCAATGCGAATACCGCCTCCTTAGTCCGAGCCTAAGAATCCAGGCGCCAAAATAGCTGGTCTGACAATGCCGCAGCCATCCAATAAATGTCGGAGGGCATATGTGCCGCTACAAATTTAGAATCCGGATATCAGTGGGGACAGTGGAGCTTTATAGTTTTTTTACGGCATCATGACAAACCGACGAGCGCGTGCCGTAAGGGGATGTCAGGGTGGAGTTGACTAATTCCTGGTTTTAATTGTGTCGACTTCGTGATATTGTTACTTGGAAAACTTTTATTTTATTTTTGAAATAAAAAAATAAAAAATAATCATCTTGGCGTTAATGTCCCGGTTGTGCTCTCGAGAACGAGGGCTCGGGGTCCGCCTTGACCATGATCCAGGATTTGGCAGGCCAGGTAACTACAGTGGAGCGACTGCCATCTGACCTCCATGACCCTGCTACCAGGGGAAACTGACCAGGTTGGATCATGGTTACACATCCAGTCGCCTGAATGTGCTGGTTTCATCACGATGTTTTCCCTCACCGTAAGAGCATCGGTTAGTATTCAACTAATGTACATAACTCAGAAAACAGTCATTGGTACATGGCCGGAGCGGAATTCGAACCCGGGACCTCTGGCTTACGAGTCGGATACTGTAACCGCTCGGCCACCGACACTCACAATTTTATTTTTGAAATAATATAACATTAATAATTTATATACTCTAAAGTGGTAAATTTTTTTATTTTATTTTGACTAACAAGGCATTAGAGGCGCATCTTACCTGGTTTTAAGTGTCGATGCGGCCGGTAGTAAACGATAAACAATTAAATCAGGATCTTAATATCCAGGAGGCAGATGTGGCAGAAGTGAATCGAAGCATTGGAAGGGGACGATCGAGACGTACATATCAAGATCAAATCAAAGGTACTTGTGGAAACAAACACCGTAGCAAGTGGTGTTTGTTTCCACAAGTATTTTCGATTTGATCTGGATATAATAATGTTCTGTAAAAATTCTATCAATAATCTTTAATAATGTTGTCTCCGACTGGCAACCCCAAGAGTATCGCCAATGCGTTTCCCATCTCTATAACTCGTTGCTCTGGTAGCAAAAAGGCAAATGCCCCTCCACTGCCAAAGCCACGGTTCCCCAAATCCCCACAACATGGAGCACTGCAGACCTTACTCACCGGCAGAAACACAATACTATTTAAAAGAGTATTGTTTAGCTGCGGTGTTCTGTAAGGTGGAGGTACTTCCCCAGTCGGGCGGCTCCAATTCGAATGGGATACCCCGCTATGCCCTATATATGTCGTATGTACCTATGTATCATAAAATTGTATTTAAGTTAGTATTTGTTTGCCAAAAACATGAATTAAAAAGTTTTAACATACCTATAGTCAGCCAAATAATGAGCAAGAAATCGTTTAATACAAGATCGAGATTTTTTCTTACAAAACCTAGTTACCGACGCAACAGCAGCTTAATTAATAGATAATTTTAAAATGGGCATCATAATTGTGGCAGCAATTATTCTCCATTATTAACGTCCCATTACATTATACATCTACCTAGTTATTTATTCAGCAGTCATAGTTTTGCCCCCTAAATAACTCTATTACTAGACACACACACACCACCACACCACACACCACCACATTTAGTACTAAAGCATATCTCAATACCACACAGCTTCTTTCAATCTCATTTACGTCCTTTTTTGTCACGCCTAGAGAATTAAAGTGTTTAATTTGTTCCCTACGACATCCCTAAGATGAATGGTCACACTATAGATACACGTCTCCTTGGTTCAAGATGGATAGTATTTTGGAACTGATGCTGACTGACATCTGCCGACTGACGGTTCAGTTTATGAGTGGGTGAAAAAAGTTCAAAAATAGAACTCTTTTTGCGTGTAGTCCAATTAGGTGGCGTGCGTCGCTTTTGAAACATTTTTTTGGTGCGTGAAAATTTTTTGTGATTAATTTTTTAACGAATACTGATTGATATAAGTACGCACCCTACTTATTTATTATTAAAATTATTGTCTTTTGTAAAAACAATACTAACCGTGGTAACATTCCCTTTAATATGTGTAGTGATAGTGGGTACTTTCTGTCATATATTTATAATAAATATGGGTAAGGTCGACCGGGGTAGTTGCGTTTAACGAGTAAATGGGCTGCGGTTTTTTAAATACAACCTTGAACCAGGATTTGGCCGGTCAGGTAATTACAGTAGAGCGACTGTTATCTGACCTCTGTAACTCTGTTAACAGGGGAACCTGACCATATTGGATCATGATTACACATTCAGTCATCTGAATGTGTAGGTTTCATCACGATATTTTGCCTCAACGTTAGGGAACAGACTTCACTTACTCGAAATAAACACTTCTCATATAATCTCATGGTAAAATATAAGTTTTGTTACCTACAACTATTTCCTTATGAAAATTGTGGCCCACATCTTTTCATATTAATAACAAGACCTAAAATTATGCTATACCTCCTAAACAAGATCACAATTGTTCCGAAGGGTGTAATTTATATTAAAATGTAATGGAAGTCCTGGAAGAGAATTTCTTGCTAAAAATCGAGTCTAGGGACCTAATAAGTATACTTGATTTATCTTTGAGAGTCCCCGCAAAAGGTGAATTTAATTAAAATTTTCATCGAAGCGAAAAAACAATTTCCTCGCCAGTTTGGACGACGACGGCGCGCGATTTCCTTGAATTTATAAATTATGGAACGTATCCAAAATTACACGTGAAATTTTACAGTAAGAGTTTATTTTGCCCCATTTTACCCAGAAGCCATATGGCTCGCAAATATTGGTAGTATAACTCGTGTGAAATATTTAGAAAGGTTTTGTGTTTTAACTGTAAGATGAGTTTTATTTATTGAACGGTTGTATGAAGTCAGATAATACAGTGGAATGGCTATTTATTCACTGAAATGAATGGGGATTATAAATTATGAAAACTTCTAAACATACAAAGGTTACATATAGTTCACTATATCTTGTTCCTAGCTAAGGACCAATAAGGACCAAATTATACCTATAGCAGGGTATTGGAAATACTACGATCAGTATACCGAAAGACAGAAACTACTTCCATTTCGGTATACATTTCACGCTTTAATTGTAATTGTAATGAATTACTAACATATACACACAAATATTATGTTATTAACATGTTTTTGGATTCTGTAATGATCTGATCAATAAAGATATTTAACTATTTATTTAATGGCCAATGAATGACAGAAATCTAGAGAATATACATTTAGGTATAAGTCAAATAAGTCAATTTATTTGAATTTTTGTGGATATCACGTCTTTTCGTTATCGTGCTTTACTTTTGTTTTTTTTCTAACGTACTTTAGGTGACTACCGCTTCTATCCTTGAAAATTACGAATGAAAACTATAAATGTTTCAACATTTAGTGCCTTTGTAGAGTGGAGTTAAAATGATGTTCGTAATTCCACTAAAAATCACGGGGTTTTAAGATGAAACCAGGAGCGTCTTTGCAAAAAAGCGTAATTCGCTTTTCCGTTTTTATTAATGGAATTATTTATTTATTTTCCACCTAACTTGGCATCTTTACCGTCTTTAAAATATTTTCAAATTGTCTTATTTAATCCAAAAAGAGACTTTAAAAATTGAAGTCGCTTCAAAATAGCATCACGTACCCAGTTACCGTGATCAGATTTCTGTCATTTGAAAAAGAAATTAATGTGTAAATCACCTGTTTTGAAAATATACCCTTCATTATAACGCTGTCTAATTATATCTGCTATGACATGCTCAGCCTGCACAAATGTAAAAATAAAGTAGAAAAGTTTTCCTCGGAGATATTTAATGATGCAGATAACAAAATCCTGTACACCGGCTTTCAAAGGGGTCGTTAAATCGGCGGTAATAGCCATAAGTTATGTCAAAGGCTCGTAACTCGGAAAGGAGGTAATAGTGCAAGCTTAAGAAAAACATTGCATGCTAGCTTTCCGGCCGCGGCTCCGCTCATCTGGGTGTTCATGTCCCGGTTGTACAGTTGCGTGCGAGAGCCCGGTGTCCGCCTTGACCTTGATCCAGGATTTGGCAGGTAATTACAGCGGATCAACTGCCATTTGACCTCCGTGACCCTAACTGGGAAACCTGACCAGATTGAATCATGGTTATACACATTCAGTTGGATTATGGGTATACAAATTCTGTTGCTCCACTCGCGTTTACTATTGTAGGTATCTGTATTTTGGGAGTATGGAGATATCTATATCTTGCTAGTGCAGGAGAATAACTGTCCATTCTCAGACTCTGAACTAATTTCTTCCTACCGAATTTCATATAAATCGGTGTAGTAGTTTAGCAATGAAGGCGTAACTGCCAGATAGACACACATACAGTTACTTTCGCCTTATTGCAAGGACAATAAGATAGGATAATATAATATTAAAGTAGGGAAAGCAGGGATCAGCCACGGTGTTGTACATGTACAAATTATTATTCTACTTATTATTCAAAGGTTTCTCGGGCTAAAAATCTGTTGATCTAAGTATAATAATACCGTCATGGGGTGTCAATCGGCTCGCGAGAAGGTTCAACAAGTATCAGGGTCTCCAGCAGCAGACCTATGTCATGCTGGTTGATACATGTTTGACATTATCGCGGTACTGACATATAGCCATATTATTGATAGTGTCATATTGTACGTCCCCTGGTTAACAGCGGAACTACATAATTTCAGCTGAAAGAAGTGTATAGCTAGGTTAAAGGCAACAGCGCCTCTCGTCATAGGTTCTGAATCTTGAAACGCTCTATCAACAATAACGTATTTTTTTTTATAAAGTACTCGATATTTAATATTACATCCGCTAGAAATAAGTCCGTAATTATCTTTTATTTTATTATTAAACATCAAAATGTAATGTAAATAATAACATCTCGCCCATCTTAGCACCCCATCGCTCCCATCCATTACGAATAAATTACAAATTACGTGATTTCTAAGTTTAGACAACGTTTTAGAATGCAAAGTTCGTCAGCTGATTGCGCCCAAGTGTCAATGACCTCTCGACCAGCTCGCAGGTCGCGGACAGTGCATGCATTTTTTGACAACTTTTTTACAGAAATTGAATTAGTAAGTCATCTTAAAATATTTTACACTGTTATTGTAAGACCCTATATACAGATGCAAAGGGGACATAAACAGTAATGACTGCTTTTAATTGTTTACGAATTTATACAGCACGTGATCATACCAGCGCAGGCGCAGCAAGCTTCTTCGATCTGTCACGCCAAGGCTGCCACGGTTGCATTTGTTATACCAAATATTTTGGAAAGTTAGTTATCTACCATCATAGCTGACACTGGCAAATTTATTTTGCTGTGTGCCCTACTAGGGCTCGGTGAGGTCACATATCCACAGTAGCGTTTTCCATTGTTAGTCACTTCAAACATATCTTCTGTATGTACCTATACCTAACTTTAAATTATCAATTTATTTATTCTCAGTATTGTTAATATGTTTGCAGTCCACATTTAACATATATCCACGGAACAAAATTACGTCACAAGAAATAGAGGCCCCCTGATTGAAAACGGGTATTCCAAACTTCCACCATTTTGCAGTGTCACAATAGCTGGGAGAGCACGCTCTGCGCATTTCATTTCAATTATTTGTAGTGCATTTCACAGGCGCTCGGAAGCTTTTGTTTTCCTGTCGCCGGCCTTTTTTCGAAGCCGTGGAAACGAGGCATTGATGGATCACCCTGTATGTAAGGAAAAAAGACTCCCTGGATAAGCGTGATGACTTCGTAATGGGAAGAGGTTATTCATACCTGGGTACCGCGAGTTCATTACTAATGGTCTGCCTAGGCTGTAAAGTTTCATACAAATCTAGCGGAAATTAATACAAAGCTATAGAGGTTTTTAGCGCGAATGAAGACAAACGTTTTTACAAATAAATCTACAAGAATGTTCATGTTACAAATTTTTAAGCATGCAAATAAGCACGCACGTGTTGGTTAAGTGTGTAGACGAAATACGAATTTCCTTGTTGGTGGGCTAATAATGGCGTCTGCTGTTACATATAGATATTATATATGTTGTTGTTGTAAATATAATATTAGCTCGTGTCTGTTGACTTAGCTAATATTATATTTATAACAACATCAACACAAAAAAAAAGCAAATCTCTACAAATAATCTCCTCTGTAACCAAGAAACGAGAGTTTATAAAAATATATTTTGTTTTCTGCTTACCTTATTACCTTCACCCAACCTTTACACTCAGCAGGCCACGGATTCCTAAAACTGAGAGGAAACTTTTATGGTGCGATGTACTCTTTTTCTTTCACCTGGCCGTTCTATGATGAATAGTTTATCGCACGCCTTTTCATACGAAAATATCACCTGGATCGTTAGCTGGGTATCTATGACTTTTTACAGCAGTAAGACTAAAGATAATAGGTACATTGTGGTGATCCCACCATGTGGGACAAGGGCAGAGGCAGTTGGTCCTGTGGAATTCAGTGATTCAAATGGTATAGCTTCGTAGGTTACTATGTGTTAGTAGTTGTAAATATAATAGAATAGAATTATTTACACACAACAACACATCACAAGCATATAACATATTTCAAGGGCTCCAAAATGCTTGAATCACTGACCTGTAACAATACAAGTATTATCAGAGCATTGTGCGTGATTTTGCCATAATCTCTTCACTTGGCAGATGGATTAATGGACATCAAAGAGTTGAATATGCTCAACATACGCTGTCTACCCGTTTTGTAGTGTACAAAGCATACATTTCCTGGGAAACGTACCTATATGTATTTACGTTATAACAGCCTTTGACAAGCAATAGTAGGTATTTCATTTTCCTAAATTTGCCAGGCCTTCGATGCATAGACTTCATAGGAATTATAAACACATGCTCTGCTTCATGCACTTGTATTTCCGGTAATAATCATCTTGGCGTTAATGTCCCGGTTGTGCTCTCGAGAACGAGGGCCCGGGGTCCGCCTTGACCATGATCCAGGATTTGGCAGGTCAGGTAATTACAGTGGAGCGACTGCCATCTGACCTCCATGACCCTGCTACCAGGGGAACCTGACCAGATTGGATCATGGTTACACATCCAGTCGCCTGAATGTGCAGGTTTCATCACGATGTTTTCCCTCACCGTAAGAGCATCGGTTAGTATTCAACTAATGTACATAACTCAGAAAACAGTCATTGGTACATGGCCGGAGCGGGATTCGAACCCGGGACCTCTGGCTTACGAGTCGGATACTGTCACCGCTCGGCCACCGATGCTCTCTAGTACTTGTATTTCCGGTAATACTCGTACCTATTAACATTCAAATTAAACAAACTTCAGACTAATCTTAATACTTGACGGTTTCGGTACCGGGTTACTTAAGTCCTTTGTGCTTCACTTTTAGCCCTACCCTAGGTTCTGAGTCCTCCATTATACCTATGTTTGGAAGTATCCGGTATTTACTGGGCTGATTTAGCTCAAACATGGTGGCTTATAAGCGTAACATTTTTTGTCAACTGCGTGACAATGACAAACTAGCAGCAGTCCACCTGATAGAAAGCGGTAACTGTGTTTTATAGCAGAAATAAATAAGGTGTGGATATAAGAAGAAATAAATAAGAGAGTGTGCGACTGAATGTATAACCGTGATCCCCTGTTAACAGGGTCAAGAATAGAATAGACGGCAGGCGCTGTAGTAATAAACTGATATACCAAATCCTGGATCATGATCAAGGTGGACCCTCTATCGCGCGCGAGAGCACAACCGGGCTATTGATGTCAAGATGTTTATTATTAGAAAATATAGGATGGTGTGGTATTCATACAGGCGAACTCATCAGGATTTTTTCGGAGCAAAATAAACTTGCAAATTATTACGTTGCTCGTTAACAGGCGAAAAACTTTAAATAAACAACGTCCATTTTCCCTAAGCAGTTGATTAAGACCCAACCGGCAATGTATCAACAACTCCTTCCGGGAAAATTCCTAATTAAAATTAAAATGTTACGTTGGAAATTCAAATTTTCGGGTACCCTCGTCTGCATCGGAAGCTGGGAACGCACCGCTGATTCTCTTTATCCTTTTTTAATACAGACAAGAACAAAATAAATCACATGCATTGTTTAACAAATAAATACGTTTGCTCTGGTTTCTAGCGTACGGTAACCTTTGTGAATCCGTGTTTCTGGTTCTCATATAAATGTTGGCGTTAAATCATGCATATCGATCGACACAGAATAATGCCGGCCTCATCATAGGCATAGGCTTGATCCCGCCCATTTACCCAACACACCGTCAAGTGGCAGGTCGTCCTTTCAAAGTTTCTGCCCACACACTGTCAGTATGGCTCGATCATGCCTATTTCTGTTATGCCACTTGTCAAGCGGCATGAAGGTGACTGGCTGATAATATTGTTAGTTTGGTACATCGTCACCGACTACTGTCTTCGTGGAGGTGAGTGTCCGGCATAATACTGCTAGTTTGGCCATAGAGTACTCTATTCTTTAAGCGTACATCTCTGTCTCTCAAGTATTAGTGTCTCACTTATTATCAACATTAGCAACCTTTACTTTAGTTCAGACTGCGGGAAACGCCTCACGCTTTCCTACCCCCGTTCCAAGGCGTACTTGTAAACGCGCATGACAGTCTGATCCGCGGTTGGAACTGCGACGGCTTTATCCGCAGTCCTAATACTAGTAACCGACGCTCCGGTTTGGCTGGAGCCAACTAAACGTCAGTCATAGTCGATACCAATCCTTACATAGTACAAAATAAAGTCGCTTTTGGATTCGGATGCGTGGGCGAACCGAGCTTAATCGGACGTCCGACCACGTCCCCGGGACCCAAAAGCGACTCGGAAAATAAAAAAATCTCTTCAACGCACAGAATTGAATCTGTTACACGTTTTAAAATATGTATAGATTAATAAGATTTTTCCGGACAGCACTCCTAATCCTTCAAGCTTACAAGCGACAGAAATAGAAAAGGGATGAATACGTCCTACTGAACTGAATAAGACATTGTTTTGGAGACTGCTCTTATGTAAAAATAAAATAATCATCTTGGCGTTAATGTCCCGGTTGTGCTCTCAAGAACGAGGGCCCGGGGTCCGCCTTGACCATGATCCAGGATTTGGCAGGTCAGGTAATTACAGTGGAGCGACTGCCATCTGACCTCCATGACCCTGCTACTAGGGGAACTTGACCAAATTGGATCATGGTTACACATCCAGTCGCCTGAATGTGCAGGTTTCATACCGATGTTTTCCATCACCATAAGAGCATCGGTTAGTATTCAACTAAAGTACATAACTCAGAAAACAGTCATTGGTACATGGCCGGAGCGGGATTCGAACCCGGGACTTCTGGCTTACGAGTCGGATCTGTAACCGCTCGGCCACCGACGCTCCTTATGGCTGAGACTGCTATGTATGTAATCTGTATATAACCTGCGCAGGTATAACCGTATAGCAGTAGTCATACATGATAAAATCACGATATAATAGCCCAAGTGTAAACAAGCTATGATACCGTGTTTCTTTTGTGAAGGTCCACGATAATTAGGATGCTCCTTCGGGCATTGTGTTATGCTCTGTTTACACAAGCAATACACAAGCAATAGCTAATAATTAGGCTGGGGACCTACGGAGTACCTATGTCACCTTTGTAGTTTCGAAAATACTTGTTTATCTCCAATTTACAGCTGAAATAAATGATGATGTTTCTTTATTCTGGTAGAAGAGATGGAAAAATATTATTGTTATTTATGTTTAGGTTCGAAAATGGATTTCTAGATTTCGGTGATCGTTACCATGACCACAATTATCTGCGATTTGTGCAAACTTGTGTTATGAAAACTGATAAACTACTAATATATACTTTAAATACTTAATACATACAACACCCAGACCCGTAACAGAAATAAAATTCATCATTTCAATTTCTGCCCGGCCGGGAATTGAACCCGAACCTCTGCGTGGCAGACTGGCATGCTAAACAACTGAACCACTCAAGTCAAACGCTGCTACTCCTCATCATCAAACCTCAATCATTCTAACCTTATCAAAATATGTCGTTGCTCTGATAAATGTAAAAGATAAGTATATGTGGGAGAACGTGTATAGAAATTAAACAAAGAAATATGAATAATAAATCTATGTATATTATTACTAATAATATAATAAATGGAAAGCAACAGATGGAGAGGACATATTTTAGTAGCTTAAGTGATGTACTTAGATTTATCAAAATACAGACAAGTTGACAAACATTAATTGTTATTTCTATAGAAATAACAAAATAGAACATATAAATAATATGCGTTCTACGGTTAAGCGAGATTACCTGAGGAAGACAGTTCAGAGCACTGGTGGTGCCGTGTCCGCAGTCGGACAACGTCTGACCTGTCGAGAGCGATGGCCGCCTTTTTATAGACTACGGTGTACCCGCATGTGGTTTTTAATTTAAGAACACTACCTTCATTTTATAAAAATGAAGATATATACAATAATAATATTATCTCCCACACGGCCATACTGACGAGCAGCCTAATTGGCTTGCGATACACTATCTCAAAATTACAATTAAACAAAAATGTATGTGTAACATAAGAGACAGATATTTAACATTAGGAAACAATAAAATTCAATCCTTAAAGAATACTTAGGGTCGAATTATATCATGACAATGCACGTACACGTATCTTTACTCGAGTTACATTATGACAATTTACTAAAAAGATAATCAATTTACATCAACTAGCATCAATGTAAAATCCAATTAAATTATCTATCTTGCCAACAGCAATGATTACAATTAAAATAAGACCAGTATTATTTTATATTAGCACAGAGCCAATTACAGGCTTCCACCGATATAAACTGGATAATTTAATACATACTTAACTAAAAGTCAAGCATACCGAACAGTCCTCAAACGACTTTACGATTTCAAATTAAAACTAAAATATACCTACAATACTCGAAAGTAATGCAACAATAGTCAACTCCATTTATTTATTCGTATGGCAAAAATACAATATACGAGAAACACATTCAACTACAAATTTAAATCAAGCGAAGTCAGCCATTTAATTGCTTCGTCACTAAGGGTGATCAGGTCCTCCGGTGGGCCAGGGTAACTTGTGTTTGGGCAATCCGATAGTATGTGCCATATTGACTGAATAGGGGAACCGCACGGACACTGGGGGGATACACTCCATCCACAGCGGTGTTTGTAGGAGGCACAAAGGCCATGGCCCGTGCGTAGCCTATTTGAGTTGCACCAATCTCGCCTAGTCAACTCCATAATAACATGGTTTGAAAAATGCCACAACGCGTCGAAGCAATAGTTGAGTATGCGGTCTCTCGCTGACCCACAACTTGTGTTAAATAAATCAAGATTTATTCTCCTGGATAAAACATTAAAATTATTCATTGCTCACGATAGAAAGGTGTTCCTTCTGTAGTTGGTAGAATACGCCAAATTGCATGGCAATGGCCAAATCACATGAGCCATATAAACACCAAATCACATGGTACTAATAGTCAAATCACAGGTACCTGAATGCCAATTCTCACGGCAGTGGCCAAAACACATGGCAATGGTCAAATCATATGACCCCAAATGCCAATTCTCAAATCAGTGGCCAAATCAACTACAATTAAATGCCAAATCACGGGGCAACGGTCAAATCAAATGACCCACCCATCGCACCAAACACCTCGTTGGCCATCGATATATTGTACAGCACAATTCGTCGGAGCACCGATGAACGAAGAACGAAGGTCCCTTGATGATCCATTATGCAACACTCCCATTTATGCATTTATGGAGAACGGCCATGTGACGTGAGGCAATAAATCAAGACTTCTTCTCTCATTAATGGATGAGCAGCTAGTTCCACGTCCTGACCACAGCCGCGAGCCGAATATGATGTCATTACAGTATTTCCAGCAACCCGCAAGGCGGTGCTTCGATTGACGTTGCGTATTTTATTTAACATGATGTCTAGGCTCAAGACCGCCCTCGTGTGTTATCTGAAACTAAAATACCACAGCACAGTACCATGTTCGCTCGATCATTCCTGACCCTATGGTTGTAAAAGACTATACTAGCTCTCCTCTTATCATTCTAAACTCAAAACAATAATAACTCGTGGAAATACAAATCGAAATCAATCAAACATAGCTAACGCTTCCACTCAGCGACGTTGATTCGTCGTACTTTTGTAATCCGTAGGTACTTATAGACTCTAGTAGTACCTTTGTAATACATAGAAGCTAGTACAGTACTGGCCGTACTCTTGTATGTAGATAAACTACTGTTAGACTATACAGTATCTCAATATGAAATTGCTAAAATCGTAAAATAGTAAATTTAACAAGCTTTACTTTACTAAGCCTACTTTACTTTATCAGCTCGTGGTCAGTCCTTCGACCAAACCTATTCAGTACATCGTATACAGACTATCACAAGTAATGCAGTCCATCTGCCATCACAAAACGTGATAATAAACACGTGAGTTACACAACAAGTAATCGTCCTAGACCCAAACCAACATTCACCATGTCATCTCCAAGAAAATAACATCTCTACCGCCCAACATCAAAATTGAATCAGGATTTTACCAATGAACAGCTTCTAGGCATCAAAGTCACAAATCTCAATTACTGAATCGTTAATCGTTAATAATGTACCCAAAATAAACATCTCAGAACATGTCACCTCTGTTATTGCAAGGTGTCTGTATCTTCAAATACAATCACACAGAGCTATCCCGGTTGCTCTACCCAAACTTACAATGAAAATTTCAACTTTATAATTATACATCAGTCGTCATCTGTGGTCAACCTGATGATCGTCGCCGTGATCATCTATTAGGTAGGATTTCCGATCCCCGTGATTACATATTAGCCAACTCTAGGGCTTTTCATCGGAATCACATTTTATTAAAGAAATTACACTCTACTCTTGTACCCTAGACAAAACAATTGACTAGTGTCCATATTTTTTGTATTTGATTCATCGTAAATCATGTAGGAACTTTCCACACCATTGACCCGTACTTACTACCTAAACAACTATACTGCCAGTAGTATGCAATGCAAATTCCCAGCGCTGCAACTTCTATTTAGCCAATATCTAAAGCAGCGTCATAAAAGAGCAACTGAGTTTTGCCACGGTCACGGTCCGTGGATAACAGAATCGGAAATTCATTTCCCATTAAGTCACTTGCTTCAGGTTTCATTAGTAATCAAATTCAAAATATTACCTACTTTCATTTGTCTACCAGCGCGGTAAAACGCTTTCACTCAACTGTGTTAACGTCTCTAAAAATGTATCGTTCTTTACATTAGATACATAATTTCCCAATTTGGAAATGAAAAGCTTCTTTCTGCCTTCAACAGTTTTAGGTAACAGTATAATAATAAAAATAAAATAAGCATTTATTATTTCTTCACAAACAAATAAATGATACGTAAGTAGGTCAGTACTATAAAATTTTTTGTAGCTATATTTATTTGTGAGAAACTGGTGCCTGAAATAGGTTCCATAGAACCTGTGATACAGGTCACCAGGCTCCCACCCCATGGATTTACAAAACAGACTATGTAACATTTTTAGTACTTTTGACCTAAAGGAATAAGATATTACATTCATTAAGTTTATGTGTCTATCGGTTACCACACCAAAACAACTAAACAAGTAAAGTAATCGTCATCACTTTTTTTTTTCACTGTTCTATCCAGTCTACTCTATCTGTGACTACGTTACGTGTAAGTTCCCATTTTAAACAATTTAACAATGTTTGTAATAACGAAGAGGTCTCATATTCAGCCGTCTTCCAAAAAAAAATCAGAACAAAAACTTGCAACATCCGAGACTTTCGGGGCTCTTAGCCCAAAAAATCACACACACGACTCCCGGGCCACTCCAAATCAGCAAAATAAATCGGGGTGTTTAACCTCAACAACAGTGTAGGTACTACCAAACTTGTACTAACCGAAGGATATGAAATCTCACCATTGCTTACAGTGCCTCATCTTACAGGCACAACAACAGAACTCGAAATAGTTACTTGGTATCGGTAATCAATGAAATTTCAGTACTCGAAGCTAAAGTTAACATTATGTAACTGACTATTGAGCAATCACCAAAATATGTGGACTTCCTTATCATTATCATCATCGTTTAACATTTTTTCACAAAGCTTGAAACAACTACCATCTGTTGGCCACGCTCCCAGAGGCTCCATCAGCCTAGTACGTAAAACACCAACATCATCTCCATCCGGTGATGCCACAAGCTTTGAGTAAACAAAACCAAACCACATAAATTTCATAAAAACCTTTGCTCGATAGTCGTCACGTATAGACTTAGTTGCTTAAATCCGTCTACCAAAGTCTTAAACAGGTCGAACTAAAGTAAGTCACAGGATTAATTAAGTCACTCAAAACATAATTTGAAACTATCTACCGTCAATATATTTACATTCCTTTCGATAAAATAATTTGTCACCAACAAAAATGACGTTACCTACTAATCAGACTTTTTTTTTTTTTTTCAATGTTGGAGGTAGCTTTTCAAAATAATCGTATTTTGGCGGTCAACGTTAAAACCACAATAAAATCATACCCTCGGCAAACAAATATTGTTCAACGTTTACTTTTGTGTTCGTATTCGTTTCTAGACAGTAATAATTCATTGTAAAACAAAATAAAATTGTATCTCCGTAATTTGGTACATAAAAACTTAGTCGGACTTTCTCAATTTTGTTCTTTACACGTTCTACGCGGAAACGAATGATTCTAATTCGGTTATAAACTCACTTGAATCAAGTAAACTCGTAACGACTCACCGAATGCTAATTTGCAGCCTGTAGTTGTTGTGGACCCTATGATGTCTGGTCATGCACCCGACACTTCGCGTCGTCGGCGTCGGTAGCATCCACTTTCTTCAGCCTCATGCGGGCGGTGCGAAAAGATCACGATGTAACATGAAAACAAAGGACATTGCATTAGAAATATTGTGGGACGTTGGGATCCTTTATTCCACTTCTGATGTGGGAGAACGTGTATAGAAATTAAACAAAGAAATATGAATAATAAATCTATGTATATTATTACTAATAATATAATAAATGGAAAGCAACAGATGGAGAGGACATATTTTAGTAGCTTAAGTGATGTACTTAGATTTATCAAAATACAGACAAGTTGACAAACATTAATTGTTATTTCTATAGAAATAACAAAATAGAACATATAAATAATATGCGTTCTACGGTTAAGCGAGATTACCTGAGGAAGACAGTTCAGAGCACTGGTGGTGCCGTGTCCGCAGTCGGACAACGTCTGACCTGTCGAGAGCGATGGCCGCCTTTTTATAGACTACGGTGTACCCGCATGTGGTTTTTAATTTAAGAACACTACCTTCATTTTATAAAAATGAAGATATATACAATAATAATATTATCTCCCACATATATATTTCCACTTTTGTCCCTAGCATAACAACCAAGAACCATAGAAAAAAAACGAATAAAAGAGTAATACACGTGCCGAGTTCCATATTCCATAATCTGGATCACTAATCCATTAGCCAATCCGCTGCGGACATAATCTGTAAAAATGTCATCATACACTCAAGTGAAACGAAAAAAAAAATACGGCGAATCCTGATTAAAACATCAGTCTCTCCCGTCTAGTGGCCATGTTACTCGGCTTCCTATTTCCTGTTGGATGAGTGTAACACAATTTTAATTTTCAAACGTTACGTCATCCCATTAAGCGCCAATGCTGTGCTGCTAGGTGAATCGTGGCAATACTGCAGTATTATCCAGCGTTATTGCGGGTCCGCGAGTATATTGAAGCGTTTAATGTCTGTGTGTACTAGCACTATTTTGTCCATTTTAAACAGCTAATATTTGTCTGTTTGTAGTAGTAATATGTAGAAGTAGCTCACCGACTTATGAATTTTATTGTTCAAATATTGGTCTGACACCCGAATCAACGTAACTCGTGTAATCGACATTCTTTGCTAGCTTGACTAGTTTGATAAAATTAAAACACTTTTTGACACAAGTTCCACTTTAATTAAAATATACTTTTTATATTGTCTAAAACTGTGTTTTAATATTATCATACAATTGAGTTTCATCAAGAATACACTATACAAACTAATAACTACTTGACTGTGAATTATGTCGCAAACATGCACTACAAAAACACAATAAGAAAATATTTCGTTTTAAATTTTTGGGTAAACTAACCCTACGGCACTGCATTGATTTCTATGAATTTCATGAGTAAAGACCGTAGAGATTTTCGAAGTCGCTACCAACAAAACTAGTACAATTCTAAAACTGTTTAAGCATAGCTCGATGCGACGCTAGTATGGCTGTAACGACAATCTACCTCATTAACCTCCGCAGTGGAATGGCATTATAACCACAGGCCATCCACACGAGCAATGAAACAGTAAGGGATAATAAATTCTTCTCCATTTGCGTTTCATATGAAATTACGGGAATAGGTATATCGTAAAAGACTCATTAGTACGAACATTTGGAAAATTTCGTTTTGCTTTATTATATAACCTAAGATAATATTAGCGTTAATTAGACAGGTATAAACCTGAATAAATATAAGAGGATAACACGAAAAAATTAGACGACAAACAGAAATAATAGGTAGGTTGGTATAAATTCCTTAGATATGTTTTAGAAATACAGTTTCTCATTTCAAATTAATTGTCTGCAAGTATGATATGAAAACAAAGTAGTTATAAATGAATGAATGTCATACTCACCGAGCAACTTTATCAAAACATTTAAGGTATTTACCAATAACCTACAATCATGAAACTTGGCAACAAGCAAGGTTAATGTTGATTTGTACATACATATAAAATTTTTCATACAATTCCAGCAACGGATGTTTTACATGCCGTCTTTACATGTCATGCGGTGTTTTACACAATTGAGAGTGTGCTATTCGTAAACGGTTTTGAATTTGAAAAAGTGTGTAAGGCAAACGTTGTAGAGAATGTTGGAAGTTTTCATTCGGTAGAAGGATACTTTTTTCTATGACGCTCCATTTTGTATCTCCAAAATTATTTTGGCGTTTTATGGTCATTGTTCAGCTCGCCGGAGCACCCCGAGATCGAAATCTTGGATTTTTCATGAAGGCCTCTACTTGTATAACATATCCAAAAATCGCCCACTCCTGACTTTTTGCAAGGTAGGTACCCATTTTTTAAGCCAATTAATTGGGCTAGTTCGGACATGTCACAAGAAGTCACTGAAACTGCAGCGGCATCAATTCAAATCGCCTGTCAACCGATGCTATCAACTTCCTTGTACACACATCACACTCATCACACAAGTCATCTTTTATTCCGACATAATTGTACCTTCTTTCCAACGTTCGCATCACAGCGACGTCGTCGAAGAAAGCCGTCAAATTGAAAATGTTCCAATTTGCGGCGAACGACGTTCAGGTTCGTATGCGTTCTTGCGAGAAATTAAGGAAAACTTCCGGAACGAATATGTATCCGTATTGGAATGTCGTGTCGTTTACCGCGATACGTTCTGAAGCGACGTAAATGTAACACTCAAGTTACATATTCGGAATGCGGTTACGTGTGGTTTTAATATTACTGTTCAACTACTGTAACAGTTGAGAGCTAAAGTTAAATAAGGGCGTCAGTGGCCTAAAGACTGCTAGGTCCGACTTGTAAGTGAGAGGTACCAAGTTCGATCCCCATGATCCAATCTGGCCAGGTTCCCTTGGTAGCAGGGTGACGGAGGTCAAATGGCAGACATGCCAAATCCTGGATCGTGGTCAAGGCGGACCCCGGGCCCTTCTACGCGAGAGCACAACCGAGGCATGATGATAATGATGATTGAGGTCGATCCCCTTTACCGCCAGTGCAATCGAACACTAACCGATGCTCTTAAAACATAGTAAGAAAGAACCTGCATACATATACAGGTGGCAGAATGTGTATTAACCATGACCGAAATTAGTCAGGTTTATCTATTCACACGTGATGACAGAAATCAGACGGCAGTTGCTATACTGTAATTACCTGATCACCTAAATCCTGGATCATGGTCAGGGCAGACTCCCTGCCCTCGCGCAAGAGTACAACCGGGACATTGATGCAATGGTGATTATATTTTATTATAAATTAGCTTATGATATCTTCAAGCTCTCTAGGTTAAATAAATATTGGATATTTTTATTTATTACCTAATCAAACCGACCGATGTTGGAAAACCCTTACTTAAAAGGAAAGTCCTTTTGCTCGCTTGTTATGCTCAGTTCCTTGTTCTCTCTCTCTCTCTCACTCTGTCACATATGTTTGATATATTAATTTGATTAATGTTACCTACTTTTAGTCTGTTTTATGTTCATTTTTTGTTTTGTTTTTTTGTTTATAATAATAATAATAAATATTTATTTACACAAACAGAAACACCACAACACAAAAATTTGGAAAACACGACATTTTGTAACACAGAAGAAAAGAAAAAGTACATAATAATTAACAAAAAAGCACATAAAAGCAGAAGCAAATAAAAGCTAGCACAGTGTCGATGCGTATGGTAGTAGATAAGTGGTGTGTGTTAATGGCGTAATGCATGTGTAAAAGAGACCTCACTCAGCATTTTGCCCCGGTGCGAACCGAAGCGCTGGTTTTCAGTGGGCCCCGCTGAGTGAGGTACGGACGAAAGTGTGTAATAAATAGAGATATATTCATCTAAAACATAAACCATAATATTGTTGGGTAATGTGTATGGTGTATTGTGTGTAAAGTTCGGTAACATTGTAGGAAGTAAAGTGTTTCACCGCCTTGTAATTTTTGTTAATTTGCTCTCTGGTTAACCGGTAGAAAAAGCTAAACTGTAATGTGCATGAAGTTACAAAAAAAAAACCCATAACAAAGTAAACAAATCTCAAATACTTCATAAACTACTAAATTGTAAAAGCTAAGACTCATCTTCATCGCAGATACAAGTACGCACGTTAAACATACTTTATACATCTCTTTTATGCTTTGGTTTTAGTCTTTTCTAGTTAACTTACACAATTTTGCCACTTCACCCTACCTGCTTAAAATGACTGCATTTTTAAATTATTTCCTTAAATTAATAAACGTGAACTGTACAAAGCAATTAAATTGTTGACCTTTTACTGAAAAATGTTTTATCCAAAAAGCATTACTTTTTATTATAAAACTTAAGTTTAAATGCGCGAGTGCGTATTTTTCGAAGCGGCAAAATAGTATACGTTAACTGAAAAAGGGTTAAAAAAGCCGCAAACGCTGAGGGCGCGAAATAGCCGAGTTTCATCTAGCTAGTTCAGTGTGGTTTGGAATACCGTTAGTGAAAATTTACGTCCGCTGTGAAGCCTCAGGAATACATGCTCATACTTCTGAACGTTTTGGTTCGTGAGTTTGTTATGTATTGTGGAGTGGATAATGAAACACCCTTATTCATATACCTACTTGATTAGGTAAAAAATACTTAGGTAGGTAGGTAAAGGTAGGCCAGCTCTGATTAATTTGATAGATTGCGGAAAAATGAGTATATTACACAGACCTTACATTTTTGATGTGATTAGGCGCGTCACGTCGGTCAAGGATTTGAACGTCACATTCGACTCAGCATTGAACTTCCACGGACACATTAAAGACCTTGCAGTAGGGTGTTACAAAAGGTTAGGTTTTGTTATCAGGACCGCCAGAGATATTCGCGATCCCGCTGCAATCAAGCTAGTTTATACTGCCTTGGTTAGGTCAAAGCTGGAATCGTCATCGATAGTGTGGAACCCTTACCAGTGTACTTACGCCTTGCTTCTGGAGAAGATTCAAAAGGCATTCCTTCGTTTTCTATACAAACAAATTTATGGGTATTATCCTTTCTTGTACCCGACTAAATTTCTACAGGGGTTCCTAGGCTTTAATTCTCTAGAGATAAGGCGTGATTACTACCTTTTGGTGATGGTTTGTCGTATTTTGCGTGGTGAGTCAGACTGTCTTGACTTGGTGTCTAGAGCGGTACGGCTATTTGTACCTCCAGTTCCCAGGGTTCAACTCAGACCACGCCAGCCCTGCCTACTCGCTACTCCCGCGGCCCGAACCATTTCGCACGCCAATTCACCCATTAATCGAGCCTTGGGTATGCTCAACGCGCTCCTGGCATCGGCACCCGAGTGTGGCATATTTGCTTGGCGATGGATGGAAATCAGCAAGGAATGCCTGAAGTACTATGAGAGGATTAATGAATGAACATATTTTATAATAGAAACTGATTAATCTATAGCTTTCAGTGCATTGGTTATTACTGTAATACTGTAAAGTTGTTTTAAATAAATAAATAAATAAAAAAGCTGGGGTCCGAAGTGGCAACAATAAAAGAAAATGTATGAAAAGAGTTGTGGATATATCCGAGGCTAGGGAGTTGTGTCAAAGTGGCGGTTCATAGACTCTGCCTAGTCTACTTGTGGGACAGAGGCGTGAGCTTTATGTATTTATGTATGCATGTATATTTCAGATTAGATATACAGTCATAAGTATTGCCTGGTTGCTCACAATTTTATAATATATTTTTAATCAAACCACTTATGGAGACGGTGTAATGCAGTGCACATTTAAGTGAAAGATCAGAGTATGGAAATACACCGGAATTATCTTTTCACCGGTAAGTGCTTAGTGGCTACATATCAAAATTTTAAAATGCATTTTTGTCATTGGCATTTCAACCGTTATGTGCTTGTGTTTTAAATGAATTTAACTGCTGTTAAACTGTGTAATGAACTAATAAATAAAGAAATAAATAAGTAAACATTTGTAATCGCGGCGTCGGGAATAAATTTTAGAAATTGTGACAATAATAGGCGTCGTAATAGCACGAATTGCAATAATTGAAAAGCTTTATCATGACAATAAAAATAGATTTTATATTATTGGCAAATTAAGCCATATTTTGGATTCAAATAGATACGGAAATATTTTGATACTAACAGGGTCGGATTTAGTATTTAATGTAAAGAATTAAAAAAATAAATTACCTATTATTCTCGCAAATAACTTTAAATCAAATCAAATAATAATTTCTTTATTGAGTAAGACAATAAATATATCTTTCAATTGTCAAAGAGAAGGGGGTAGTAATGTAGTAAGGAAACTCACAGTGACATGTTGGCCTAATCAACTACGTATACTTGTAAGTAACAATCCGTGGCGACTCCGATTTTACATCAGAGTATAGACTAAAAACCTCACAATAGAGAAACATTTGACTACTCTTTACCCGACCTACATAGTACGATAACAGCGCAGAACAAGTAGCTACAACACAATCTTTTGTATATTCTACTAGAGCAACCGTACCAAAGAATCGGGGAGGAGATAAGAAGCAATGTAACCCTATCGCATCTCGGAATAATATACAAGATTGAACCCAACTAGAACAAATCTGCCCCACACGGATACTTTATCTTAGAGGAATGGATAGCGGGACGACTCTGTCCCGCCGATGGGTCGCGTTCCGGGACATTCTGGGACGAGGGATTATGAATAATAAAACGCGTTGCGGAAAGTCTGTCATGCTTGCCGGTGGATTCCTGCCGATAGAGGACTCAATAAATGTTACTCCAAAGGAAACAACGGGATAACCCCTTCTTGTAGTAGGGTTTATCGGTGGTTGCCGACAAGGTTGGAATATTTTGGGAATATTCCGTGTTTTTGTTCTACGAATTGAGAGAACTGCTGATTTTTTCTATTGACTGGGTGTTTCAGTATGAATAAATAAAAAAAAGTTGTTTATTTAAAGTGTTTATCGATAGAGAGAGACCAAATAATTAAATACGTCACCGATAACTCTTCTCCGTATAAAATACGTATCTGTCTGTACCAATAACCGCTAACTCCTCCTAAACTAAGCAACGGATTTTGATGAGATTTTAACTATCATTTAGATAAATCCTTCCGGAAGGTTTAGGTATCTATATAGGTATATATTAGGTATCAACGCGTATTATAATTGGACAACCCCGAGAGTAAACGTGGGAATCCGGGGCTGGTCGCTGGTAAGGGCTATGGCGTAAAAAGGAACCACAGAACAGACACTGCAGCCCTTCTCACATTTATTATTATCGTCCTCGTCTTTTTCTATTCTGCACATTTTAAAAATAGCAGTATTAGCCGTGATGAGCCCGTAAGAGTAGATTACTCGTACTTAGAGCAGCAACCCATTCCATTATTTACTTTTCTTTACGAGTAGTTGAGGAGTGGAACATTAGTTTCTACTTTATAGCACTAAGGTGGAACCCAAGCATACGACCTGCCTGATGGTAAGCAGTCACTGTAGCCTATGGACGTTTGCAATACCTGCGCCTGTATCTACCTACATTGCACACTAAGATCTCCAAGGCGGCTCCGAGTGTGAAGATTATTGCAGAATCCTCCACTGACGTGTGAACAAAGAACGAAGTCGTCAGCAAAAGCCGGTTTACATTTACTCAAAAATACTTTCATAAGTAGTAAATTCGCTTTATCAGACAGGGAATAGGCAGTGTCGTTCGAACAGATACAAAGTGGATTTTAAGCTAGCTATATCCAGAATGTCACATACATGACCAATGTCAATAATTCGGCCGGAGACGATCTATTGCTTGTCAGCTTGTACCTTTGTCAAGTGTCGACTTATTCAGGGGTGATCACGGGACCGTATATTCGAGTTGAAAGGCGATGTGTATTCAGTGATATCGGCTTTGATGCCAGCATATTTGGCAACCAAAAAGTCCTATAAGTTTGGGTAATAGAGTGATGTAAATTGACTGCCAGAGTCATTCTTCTATTTTATTGCCACGTGTAAGCCTATCAGTTCTAAATTCGGTTATTAATTGAATAGATATTTTTATTAGATATATATTTACAACTTAAATTTTATATATAAAGAACATATAATTACATATTAAAAACTACCTACCAATAAAATCATCATTATCTTCATCTTGGCGTTATGTCCCGGTGATTCCCTCGCGCGGCATGCAGGGGTCCAGGGTCCGCCTTACTTACCAATAAAACCTTACTCTAAATTACTTAAATAGGTAAGCATAAAATTTGCCCCAGGTTCCCTAAATGCGGAAATCAGCCCCGAAACCAAGCATGTCAACATCATAAAGAATGTCAAAATCATAACTTGCATGCGTGATCATCAGTCATACACACATGCCGATTGTGTCACGCAAGTAAGTTCTAGACACAACGATTATACCTCTGACAATACCTACAATATTCCGGACATACCCGTAACGTCGGAACACGGCACCACTTTCTTCATACAACGTTATTTTATCTTTTAACTGGTTTATGTATAAAGAGCATCACTGATTCCCACTGCTCTGCGATTAGCCAGAATCT
Organism: Blastobasis adustella; assembly: GCA_907269095.1. Classification (NCBI taxonomy): domain Eukaryota; kingdom Metazoa; phylum Arthropoda; class Insecta; order Lepidoptera; family Blastobasidae; genus Blastobasis; species Blastobasis adustella. Next base: position 13,342,006 of record OU026130.1, read on the forward strand.
GCATAGGGTATCAAAAACCTCCACTCTAAAAACGAAGTTAGCTTAGCTGCGTTAGAATATGCACTCATCGTCGTTTTAGCTTTGAGGCGACATTTCCCAAAATCCTGTGAAAGTCCTTTCCCAGTAGTTTCTTGTGAATGGCTAAGAACGTTACAGCTTCGTTATTTTAGCAACAGAAACTATTTTTATGTGAAGTACACAACATGACATGCTTCGTCATCCGTGTCATTTAAGGTATGGATGGATAGATTCAATCATTTTTTTCGTTTTCGTGGCTGGTGTACTCGTATATCCTAAATGTATGACCACTGTCAATATTTCAGTGGAAGACGGTTCGTTTCCGTCGACTGTACCTTTATCAAACGTCGGCTTACGTCAAGGAAAAGCTAAACGTCGAACGGGGGATATTAATAATTTTATCTACTTTCCAAAAGAACTGCAATGACAAATTCTGTACAAGTTTTAACGAAGCTGAAGGTTTTAGATCCTTTCAAATTGTACGTTGACGGTACATTTAATTTAATTTCCTAAACTACAAAACCTATTATAATAAAACAAAGCTAAGAACCATCTCGATTAAACTGGCTTGCAAAAAGCCAAACCACATCAAAATCGGTTCATCCGTTCGGGTGCTACCTTGCCACAGACAGATATAGAAAGCTACAGATACACACGTTAAACATATAACACCCCTCTTTTTTCGTCGGGGGTTAAACAAGCGAGCGTTAGCCTGTTACCGTTACCGATACCTACGTAATTAAGTCTATAATCTCTCTAAAGTGTAGAGGATCAAGCCTGACATTGTCATTGATTAAGCCCTTTAGGTGCATAAATAGGTTCGTATGATGTCTTGGCTCAACGCTGGGTCCATTTTGTGCTCTAGTCTTCAAATTCAGTCAAGCAATGTCTCCAAAAACCTTTACATCACTGACATAATTTGAAACGACACCATCATCTACGGAGAGCTTCAGAACTGCTCTCAATTAAATCTGTCTAAAGCATGTACCGAAAGCAGAACCTAGATTCCAAGCCGTATAATATGGGGAAACTAGGTCATACATTAATTATTGTCATAAAGCCCTTGTGACACAACATCGCATAGGAACTAATTGAAATAATTGGTATAATTTGATTTGCGTAACGTAACTTAATATCATTAAGGATATTAATTTCGATATTTGATACTGATTTATATGGCATGTGGTATATTGTCATTGTAATATTGTATTTGTAATACCGTCCTCGCAATAATTCTCCCGCAAAGCCTGGTTTATTGGATTCCATAATAGCCAATTTCAAATTGCTAGGACTGGAAATTGGTTGTATATTAGCCTACAATTTGCTTTTAAGTGAATATAAAATTGTCGACGATCCCATACTTACACGCAAGTTAGAACCACTGGCTAACCAAAGGGACTTTGGCTCCCTGTGTGTGTTCTACACAATTCCGCCAGCGCACTACTCGCCATAGGCTGGGTACTCATCCCCACTATGTAGACCCCGTGTTGGCCACGCGAAGGCTCGAAAGGACGTTTCTTGCTCTTACGATTCGGATGTGATATAAGCTCCTAGCCACAGTATTTCCTTTCGACATGGGATAGTTCTAGAGGTATATTAGAGGTCTCTTTAGAGGCGGGCAACGCATTGGTAACTCCCCTGGTTGCTGATGTCCACCACTTTCTATCAAGTGGCCCGCTTGCCTGTTTATCTGCCGTATAAAATAAAATAATAATAAAAGAGTACATTTAAATTATTAAGACTAAAAGCAGTACTAATCCCTCACAAAAAAAAAATAGAAATGCGTCGCACTTTCAGATGGAAAATTTCCGCCACGCCGTCATAAATAATTTCTTACTACGTTGCGCTCTCGTGTTAAGCGTATTTACTGCGCCCACAGACGCAAACTAAACTGTCCAAATTGCCGTGGCCATTAATATTCTGTCGGCGCGCCAATCAGGCGAGCCCGTTTAATTCCAAGGCGAGTTATCGAAATTCCTCACCGAGAGACATTCGCACTCAATTAGCCCCATCTTGCAACCATCCCTTTGATAACTGCTCGTAATAAGTTCCCTAACCGTTCAATTTACAGACAGTGAGGGTGAAATACGGTAGGTTCAATGGTATCGACGTTCGCGGTATCGAGATAGATATTGCTGGCCAAGTTTAGAGAGTTCAAAATTAACGTAGGTATAGAGAAGCAAGTGACGCTACCGCTGCCGCGCTGGCCAGAACTTCGTCTTTTACAAAATGCCGGCTTTAGTCAATGTCATTTTAGAAAACGGCGCTATTTCGTCAAATGAAATCATTATAAATTATATGCATTCTTAAGAATGCATATTAGTTGCTTTAATTTCAATTTAGTGTTTAAACACTAAATTGAATTGGTTGGTTAAAGTTCCCAGAATGTCGACATGTGCCTAGAAGAAGCCCCTTCGATGACGAGGCTAATCTGCTGCTCCAAGTAAAGGCCAGCCTTCTAGTTATAAGACATATTGACCAGCTGTGAAATGTGCGCCTGCGGTAGCCACGATCCAAGGGTTTCCACCATGATACAAATATGAAATCGCCATCGGGACTGGTGTATTAGCGCCGCTTGACGTTTGCAGCTGGGCACCAGGCCCAGCTTGACATGCAATGACTAGAACATGGGATGGAGCAACGGTGTCGATGCACGAAGCATGCCAGAGGCCTTCCCAATTTCCATTGCGAGAGTTTTATTCTACCGGGCCTCCTGTCATCGTCGCGGGCTAATTCACTCGGTTCTAGGTACGGCATTATGTAAATCAAATTAACTTGCATTGATTTAAATGGTATATAAATAATAGTAATTTAAATAGACGACCTATGGCGACGAGACCCGAGTAGTGGTGTGTAGTGCCGCCACTTCAAGAATAGCGCCATCCCCTCTTCCTGTGGGTGTCGTAAGATGACTAAGTGACAGAGGGTGGGTCGTAGCATCTTTCAGTAGCAACTACTGCGATCGCCAATCCGCCTGCCATGCGTGGTGATTAGTGTATTTCCTCCATAAAATGATTAGTACATACATACATATAGGCTACGGTCCCCTAACCTCGACATCTCCGCTATTCCTGACTCTGATAGTGGTTACTCTGATAGTCCTGACTCTGAAGTAACAGCAGGGCAGGGACCACCGACAAAGACTAGACTACCACAAACGACGCGCAAGGTGGACTGACGACCTGGTAAATATAGCAGGTATTGAATGGCCTTCCAGGACCGGTCTTTGTAGAGATTGCTGGGGAGGCATAGGCCCAGCACTGCCCGTCTTTCGGCTGATACGATGACTAACGATCTACCTCGGTTGGTAAATTGCCACGATTTGAAATAACAGAACCTATTTCTTTTTTTATAAACTACTGTTCAAATTAGTAAATACATACTTACTTGCTTTGAATGTACTAGATATGGTAATTCAAGTTGCAGTCACATTTTAGTGTCTGTTGTATTATAAATTTCATTTTACGAGTACAAACCTGGTTTGTAATATATTGTCGGAAAGTTGATTTGATAAATAGGTACCGAGGATGTGCCAGGAATTATGTGAGCAGCGGAATTGTATTGTGTTTCGCCTGCGCGATACCTACAGGTTCCCGAAAGCGTAATCAACTTCGCCTATCTCCGAAATCTTCCGAACAAAGTTCTCATTACAAATTTATGCAACACACAAGCCCATAAATCAAAGTTTCCAAGTCAAAATCCGCGAAGCGAAGTACGTTGGACGTGAAATTTTAACCTAACAAGAGCCCGTTTTAAATTCCGAGACACGTATTCTATTTCAGTCGGTGAGCACAATTTTTAAGTCTGCGTTAAAGTGATGTGTATAAAGTTTGTACGTGAGACTCCCTCGTTGGGCACACTGAGTGGGTTAGTCTCTAGTATATCTACAAATTTATTTGTGAGTCTCAGTAGTCTCAGTCTCGTATTAATTACATCCTTTTCTTTGTAAAACTAATGGCTATTTTCACTAAACTTAGGAATCGACTAAGTTCCGTCTTAACTAGGTTTTTGCCAATCAGCAAAGCCAAATTTGATATAAAAAAGAACTTGGCCGATTTCTAAGTTTAGTCAAAACGGCAATAAATCTGTGGCACGATATGATCCTGATTTTAATACGTTTGCTTGCTTATTTGTCTCCGTAATAAATAATGAACTTGGCGACAATATCTCGGTTGTGGGGAGATTGCGCGGGAGGGCCTAGGATCCACCCTAACCCTGATCCAGGATTCGGCAGATCAGGTAACTACAGTGGAGCAACTGCTAACCCTGGACCCTGTTAACTGGAAACTTGGCCTTGCCTCCGTAATACCCTACTAATATTATAGATGTGTAAGTTTGTATGTGTGTGTATGTTTGTTACCTCTTCACGCCTAAACAGATGAACGGATTTGGATGAAATTTGTTAGATAGCTAGATTAGAGTCTGAAATAAGACATAGGTTACTTTTTATCAAATTCAAAATCTTTTATTGTGACATACAGGTTAGTATATACATAAATAAAATGCAGATGTTAAGTCAATACAGAGAGTGCTGTGGTCTGCCCACGGACATACAATAATTCAGAGTTTTAGGTCATTCAAATAAAATAAAATATACCTTCGCACATGTAAAATTGTTATTAAATAATTGTGTCAAATTTGTTTTATTACTAAGCCATACCTAGATAAGTCATCCCCACCCACTCCTCCACTTACGCAATATAACATGTAGTCCACGCGGGCGGAAAGCTAATTTCCAACACAACGTAGGAAGGAATTGTCATTAAAATTCCATTGAGCCGGATTAAAGAAAACACGAAAAACATTTTAATATTACCCACAGATTCGCAAGTTACAAAGAAGTTATGAAGCAAACTGAAGCACAAAAATGTTATCAGTTTATTAAAATACCTACAGCTGATATTAAATTCCGCGAGGATGGATTTCCCGGGTTCCAATGAATGCTGACCAAAAGTATACTTTTTTAATTCGAAATTCTTCTCATTGAAGTAGGGAAATGTGTACAATATTTTCCGCGAACGTTTTCCTCTACGCGTGTACGTTACTTATTCTGGGAATTAATGTATTAATTCGTCGGATGTTTACTGTAGGCAAAGCCACCATTCCTTTTCAGATGTTATTACGAATATCTTGGTTGAATAATGCCAATACAAAGGGATGGAATGAAACAGATCTCGTAAATAAGGCTTTTGCATAAATGCTGCTCAATAATAATATGATTTAAGCCTTTCCGGCATCGTTCAAAATGTATGCAATACTGGTTTTCCTTTTTATAATTAAAACTAGTCTATTAATAAAATTTAATTATTGTACTGGCTTAATAAATAATAAGTTATTATTATTATTAGTTTATGATCGTAAAAAACTTACGTTGATAATCTGACCATTTATGACATTAGGATTATGGAACTGTAACAACCATACATACTCACTCACGCCTATAATATAATATCTAAAAACCGATCAACATGATAATATCATTTGTTTTATTAGCAATTCTGTCCCGGATCTCACTCGCTGACAAATTTATACAGCGCTATCTAGCCCCAAAGTAAGCAAAGCTTGTATTATGGGTGTTAGATAACTGATAAACTACTTGTATAGTTTATTTTTTTAATACATACTTTTTACACATACTACATATATCCAGACCCGTAACAAAAATTAAAATTCATTATTTCAATTTCTCATCGGCCGGGAATCGAACCCGGGACCTCTGCGTGGCGACTCTTCCACTTCCAATTTTTGTTTTCAATCTAATACTTACCTTATCACTTAAAAACAAAAATGAATCTTAATAACCCTATCCCGCAGGGTATTAAACTTGACCGTTACAGATGTAAGCAAGCTTAATGAAAAATTGGGTACCGCCTTATTCAAATAAGCGAGTCCATTATATCCATATTCTATTACCGAAACGGACGTCAGAATACAGACATAAAAATTCTATAAGGGGTAAAGGACCTCCAAAAAGGTTCCGGCTATGAGAATCATGCCTGTAAAGATTACGTTTGAGGAGTCGGTCGGCGTAAAATAAAAATTTATAGCGACGAGGGAGAAATTTATTGCCAAGATTACAAATGATCTTTTGGGTTACAACGCGGATAATTGCTACAGCGTTTATTGAATACTTCGCGCAGGGCCGACTTCTTAAGAGGAAGGGAAGATTAATGTATTAAAGCTAAGGGTTGTAGGGGTTGCAAATTCCGAAACTCTAGTTTTCGTAGGGCATTGAAATGCGTATGGTATGTATTCAATCTGTGGGGATATTCGTAACATAGTTTCCGTGGTATTTCGAGCTTTGGATAGTACATTCGATTCTCGTTGCTTATGTGTTTTTTTTAGAGGCGAAGAACTTTAAATTTAATAAATTAAAGAAAATTGATTTAGTATCAGTGAAACTAGCTTTATTGGAATGAGAATTTTATGGAATTTATGTTTAAATATGATTTCGGTCATGTGACCGTCGTGTGTTTATTAACATAATACCTAATTGAACCAAAAGTGAGCTTCATCGAACAAAATTTTGTATGGGGAAAGAAATTAACATCAACGAAAAATTTCACGTTGGTTACAAAGGGTACGACATAACATTGTTTTCTTTGTAGATATGTCAAGTCATTTTTCTACACCGATAAACCAGAGACGATCAAACACAACATTCGGTGAGTTATTATCGGAGTACGGTCGCAATTGTTGCGACCGTGTATGAGAGTAGGATATCCAGATTGGGCCATCTACGCGCTAGTTACGGCTGCCACATTGCAGAAACATAAATATTATTCATCATGGCGTTAATGTCCCGGTTGTGCTCTCACGAACGAGAGCCCCGGGTCCGCCTTGACCATGATCCAGGATTTGGCAGGTCAAGTAATTACAGTGGAGCGACTGCCATCTGACCTCCATGACCCTGCTACCAGGGGAACCTGACCAGATTGAATCATGGTTACACATCCAGTCGCCTGAATGTGCAGGTTTCATCACGATGTTTTCCCTCACAGTAAGAGCATCGGTTAGTATTCAACTAATGTACATAACTCAGAAAACAGTCATTGGTACATGGCCGGAGCGGGATTCGAACCCTGGACCTCTGGCTTACGAGTCGGATACTGTAACCGCACGGCCACCGACGCTCCTCGATTGCAGAAACATAAATGCCATACTATTATCATTCCAATAAAGCTAGTTTCACTTATACTGAATACATTTTTGTTTGATTTTTTTTTTTTTAATAAATTTCCGTCTCTTAAAACACCCTTAGCTTGGCTATCGATTGATAATAATATGCACCGTTGTCAACACCAGCGTTGTGATTGGCTGCTGCCATTCATAGTATTATGCTGAGGCTGGTCCAGTTTGGTCCGACGACGCATCGCCCTACTTCCTTATGTACTTAGTTTGTTAGTTTTAAGTTTTTTGAATGTGTTATTGAATCAAATAAAGATACGTATGTTTATGTCTATTCCTTGCTAGAAACTATCGTTTAAGGTTAGATGGTATTCAAAGTTGCTGTCGATAATACTGTGTAGCTATTACCCAGAGTATACTTAGTACCACTTGATTTGAATCTGTTGTCATATTTTGTTTCCCTTTGAACACATCTTCTTTTTTTAATAAAAAATTCTGTGGTGGTAATAAAATTTATTTATTAATTAAAACTTCATGCACATAATGCACTTTCTTAGTATAATTAATTAATCACGATAGTGATTCATATTCTTCTATTGTACACTTTCACAAATATTTATTACGCATTAAACTAACAATAATGTGAATCGAAACCCGAAATATTAGTGAATAATCCAACAAAAACCACGTCATCACATTAACGGTCAGAGGATTCCTTGAATTTTATAGCACCCCACTGTCAACGGCACAGAACCATTGGCCAATTTATACGAATCGAGATTTCATGCCACCAAGTGTGCGCCAAAAATACCCTATCCATTAAAGTTGGTGTGACATCTTGACGGTAGAGCTGAGTCAGCCTCTAAGTAGGTGTTGAGTACCTCCGCCAGGAAACATACGGGTCGGTGTTGTTGCGAGCATTGCAGCTAAATTTTTTAGTATTATTTGGTTAGTTTGAATTAAGTGTTACAGAAACAATTTTCGTTACCCGTAGTGAATTTTGTTCCTGGACGATATGCCAACGTACAAAACTATCATTTTGGCGTGTAAAAGGTTTGTGCTAGTAGTTGTAGAGAGAATAAATAGCACAGCTTAATATTAAGTACTATATGTATGATTGACTGATGGAACTCTGGCTCCCTGTGTGTGTTCTGCCGGCTGTACAATGAGGAATGTTCTCTGGAAATTTTTGGTCTGGGTGGCAACAGCACAATGTCGCCATCGCATCACCTGGGTACTCATTCCCACTGCGTAGACCATTTCTCGTTCGTACCATTTGGAAGTGGAATGACTTTCCAGCCACAGTGTTTCCTTTGAACTATGTCAGGAATCGTTCAAGAGGTGTATTAGAGGTATATTTAACGGTGAGCAATGCATTGGTGGCGCCCCTGGTGTAGGTGAAGTCCAGGAATATTCCAGGGCTGATGGTAGCCTTATACATCTTTGAATATCTAGATTCAAGTTTCTACCAGCCGTGCAAATATTCATTATATGTCCTGGAATATCTTTCTCGAACTCGGGCCCAGGATTCCATCGTCTCTACTACAAATGGCGCAAATAAGTATCCATGCGCCGTTTGAAGTCATGTGCCACTAATGCTGTCGCACCAGCACAGGCAGAGGTAGCTAGGGCTCTAGGTGGCTCTAGGTGGAATGGAGCCAGTATCTATCATACATACATATCATAGAGAGAGATAGATAATTTTTATTTCTTGAGGATTATAATACGTTTCTTACTATGAAAATCCTTAAATGCATAAAAGCCCATACAGACGTACGCGATTTCTGCACGATTTGTCCTTAATCTTTATGCAGTTTTAGTTTCGGTACTAATTACAGAAAGTTTATTTTATTATTTGAAAAAAAACGCGTAGCGCCCGCTTCGCGCTCGCACTGACACCATGTCACGTACACACACACACAGCTGTTGTAGTGTCGCGCCAGCCTAGTCACCGCGTCATCATCTGCACCGATAGCGTAGGCTGTGCGTTTCCTGTTCAGACGCTACGCGGTGTTGATGTAAACAGAGAAAGAGATAACACAACATTTCTGTTTATGTAAACCTAAAACACAAATTTTAAAAGAAATAGCTCGCTTTTTCTCTGCTTGACGCAATTTTCAATCGTATACCCACCAGCCATCTTGCTACGGCAGCAACTTAGCGTTAAGTGACTCTATTCTTTTTTCCTTGTACGATAATTCATTTAAGGCACTGAAAAAGAGCCAGATTGTAATAGGATACGCAGTCTTTTCAAGCTGTTTTTTTGTTCTGCATAATTAATGGATGGCCACTTCATAACGTGGTTCTAATAAGATATTCACCAACATTGAAGAGACTTATTGTTATAAATTGTACACGAATAGGTTCATTATTTCATTAATGATATTCAGAGCAGGCAAAGATCCGGAGAGAGTTCCCAAGGTGCTGTTGAGTGATGCTGTCATTCCGAGGGTAGAGCAGTTCAGGTACTTGGGTCATATCTTAACAAGCGACCTCAGTGATGACGCCGGCATCGAGAGGGAACGGCGTGTCATGGCCGTCCGCAGCAACATGATTGCGCGCAGATTCGCTGGGTGTACACGTGATGTGAAGCTGACATTGTTTAGAGCATATTGTTTATGCTTCTACACATGTCAGCTCTGGGTCCGGTACACCCAGAGAGCAATGAGTGTTATTAGAATATAATATAATGACGCATATCGTATCCTGATGAAGCTGTCTCGTTTCTGCAGTGCGTCTCACATGTTTGCTGTGGCAGGGGTCGCCGATTTCTTCGGGGTCATCGGATCCTGTATCGAAAATTTTGGAGTCGGTTGCGGCCATCCAAGAATTATATACTGGCATCCTTGACAGAGTGCATGAACTGCTCCATCTTCAAACATTGGGTCCACGTGCATCACGCTATAAATAAGAAATGACGATGTTAAGACTGATGTTATTAAGACTTTAGCATGACTTTATTATTATTATTATTATAAGTGGAGTTATGTTATTGGAATAAGTAATATGTTAAGTAAATAATAGTACTAACCTAAGTAGGCATATTTTTTTAGGGATTCTAAAAAATTATTCTAACTATTTGATTACTACATTTGGGTTTATTGATTCGTACATTTTTCGGATTTTCGTGGATTGGATAAGCGGTTGAAAATAGAATAAAAAACGGGAAGTGAAGTTATTCTTAAATCGAAAATTATAAGAACTATCGCATATTATTTTTAACCCCTGACGCAAAAAGACGGGTATCTGTGAGTCAAGCCCGAGTGAATAAGTAAATTTTCGATAGGATTAGTTTACTTGAAAAAAAATATTAGAAATTAACCAGTCAACCAGACCCAAACTCATAGGAAGCGGTAACAAACAATGAAGGTGGTAATGTCTCAAATCTGTATTACAGTGGAAAATTATGGTAGAAAGGTGTCAGACAAAACAAGACCTTCCGCAGGTATTTTGTGCGATAGGAGCCATTCAGGGGCCATATTTTTGTCTCTCGCTCGCCTCCACGTGAGCGCTCGCGCGCTCTACCTGTCTCTTTCGTATTCGTGGTAAGTTGCTACAGATAGAAAAGACAGGCATTATAAGGCGAGCGATCACGTGGATCCTAGTGGTTCAAAAATAGGGTGCGTGATCTACTGCCCTGCTTCTGAATTTGTACCGTTAATTCCTTAGCTTGTTCCAGATTTCCAGATTTCTCTTGCTTTTACATGAGATTATCTACGAAGAATTTGCCTAACTTGTGGTCATCTTGGCGTTATGTCTCGATTATGCTATCGTGTGTGAGGGCCCGGTGTCCCCGCCTTGACCATGAAATTTACATTCGTAATAAACTTAACTATTGTGTTTGCGTTCGAATTTTATATGAAAAAATTTGATTTGAACAGCACCTCTAGCGGACAATGATATAAACCGAGAAGTTTCTGCATGCGAATGTATCTACGAATATGACGTTTCACTTATTTTTGTGTACGCTCACTTGGTCGAAATTATAGGTAGACCCGGGGCCAGATTATATTTCTCGCGGATGACAAAGGAACTAAATTTGACAGACAGTCAACAATATTAACTCACAATATAAACAATGACAAGGACGCCATAACCTTAAAGCAATCTTATCTGGCCCCGACTCTAGTAAAAGTTATACGATTCAATCAAAACGCTCATTTCAATTGCGAAGACTACCTGAGTAAAATAAGAAGTTGCTAAAATAAAACGACCTAATAAGAAACGAGAATCATCATCACAGCTCATAACAGTCCACTGCAGGACTTACGGCCTCTCCCACGAAAGGGGAGGTCATAATCTCCACGCTAGCCAGGTGGGTTGGACATTGCAGTGTTATAAGTATGACAATGGATAACGCTGCAACCCATTTCCCAGCCTACGGAGACTATAGATATTTTGCCCCGAAAACATTAGTCGCCTTGTACGACACCCATAAGTGTAAGGGGTTGGTGCTATTCTAAGTAATCATGATGGACAAACCCATGGGCTGGTTTACCCCAATACCAACGCGTTCCACTTGATTCCATCCAACGCCGGGCTATTCGTATTGTCGATGATCCTCTTCTCACTAAGTCTCCCGAGAGATTTTGGCTCTCTGTGTGTTCTCTACCGTCTGTACTACGGGAATGTTCCGAAGAATTGTTTAACGTTGGGCCACCGTCACTTTTCCGCCATCGCACCCTCCGACGATGTGATGGGATTTTATCCACTCCATCTGGATGCCTGGCATCCAACTAACGTAAGGGCATCACAAGCCTTTTTACCACACACGAGCAAGGTGTGGAATGAGCTTCCTCCCGAAGTCTTTCCTCTGAACCGTATCACGGGGTTCTTCAAAAGGCATGTCTTCAGGCACCTCAAAGGCCGGCACCGCATCCGCTCTCCTTAGGTTGCAGATGTCCTGGACGACGATGGCCGCTTTCCATCAGGTTTCATCATCACAGCCCGTAACAGTCCACTGCAGGACTTAGGGCCTCTCCCACGAAAGGAGAGGTTATTGCCATAATCTCCACGCTTGGCAGGCGGGTTGGAGTGTTTAAATATAATAATGGAAAATGCTGATGCCCATTTTCCAGACTACGGAGAATCTTGATCTTTTGCCTCGAAAACATTAGTCGCCTTGTACGACACCCCTGAATGTAAGGGGTTGGTGCTATTCTACTCTGCCGGACACCACACGGCCATCAGGTTTAATAAACAAAAATTATTAAAAAAATAAAATATACGTATGCGTTTTGGTAGTGAAACTATTTTATCTCTCACATTTGTCATTTACACTCACAAAACTTGACTTCTAGTGAAAGAGAACGCAGTTGATACGTTCAGAAACTTATTATCAATAGTAGAATTTTGTTTTAAATACTTTTTGCTAGAGGCGCTGTTCAAGTTGTCATAGACTCTACAAATGTAATTCACAACAATGCTTCGTCCAAATTGTGGGTAGTCGATAAGGATAGTAAATACTTTAACCTCAAAGAAATGGGATAAGAACAACCAGCAACATAAACAAAATAATCTGAATAGACATCGTCAAATAACGATAATGACAACTCGAATAGCCAAATCAAATAATAATTGAAAAGTCTTCAAATTGTTGTGCAAACACTCGAGGTACTGTACTTCAATAAACTTCTGCTCTTCCTAATTATCTACCATTGAAAAATAATTCGTAACCGATTCAAAACCAACAAACTCCACCTGTTACGACTATTGCATTCATATTTTCGAATTGAGAGCAGTAGAGATAAACAGTATAAACTGTACCGTCCCTCCTCGCAATAACGCGCAACAAATTTCAAATTCATCATCGCCAATGCTATAAAAGCGTATTAGAGAGCAATTCACTCCAGGGCGGCGGCATTAAAATAAAACAATGTATCACAAGAACAAAGGCCCGTTTCCGGGTAATGGTCGTAGTCCCGGATTTACGGGTAACAATAGCAAATTTCAGATACCCTAATAACTCTATTTCGATCAGTATATGTTTCGTGTTTTAATTGCATATGCGGGATATGACGGGAGTAGGGCTGCCGTATTTTAATGGTATATTATCCCACCCTTTGGATGTACGGTTTATTGTTGTCATAACGTAGGACGCGGGAACGTATGTTTGGATTTGATTGCCATTAATACGGTAGCCGTTTTTGTACTTGACTGGCTTTTGCCCGCAGCGTTACCCGTGTAACTTCTAAAAAAGATGACATCATAAAATAACACATGACATATTATGTAAAAATCTTTCGGTGACCGTTTTTTCAACTTTAGAAGTCTGTAGATAGTGCCATAATCATCATCATCATCATATCAGCCAGAAGACGCCCACTGCTGGGCATAGGCCTCCCCCAGAGATCTCCACAAAGGCCGGTCCTGTGCTTTTCGCATCCAGCTGGTACCCGCGATCCTTACCAGGTCGTCAGTCCACCTTGTGGAAGGCCTACCCACGCTGCGTCTTCCGGCACGTGGTCGCCACTCGAGAACTTTGCTGCCCCATCGACCATCTGTTCTTCGAGCTATGTGCCCTGCCCACTGCCACTTCAGTCTGGCAATCCTTAGAGCTATGTCGGTGACCTTGGTTCGCTTGCGGATCTCCTCATTTCTGATTCGATCGCGCAAAGAGACTCCGAGCATAGCTCTTTCCATTGCCCTTTGGGTAACAGTGAGCTTTCTTATAAGGCCCACAGTGAGCGGCCACGTTTTAGTTCCGTAAGTCATCACTGGCAACACACATTGGTCAAAGACCTTCGTTTTGAGACACTGCGGTAAATGGGACGAAAATATATGGCGCAGCTTCCCGAACGCTGCCCAACCGAGTTGGATTCGTCGATTAACCTCTTTCTCGAAGTTGGACCTACCTAACTGGACTATTTGTCCTAGGTATGAATAGTCGTCAACAACTTCAAGTGGAATGCCTCCAACTGTCACTGGAGTAGGCACAACATGGACATTCGACATAATTTTCGTCTTGTCCATGTTCATTTTAAGACCTACTTGTTGAGAGGCACTACAGAGGTCATCGAGCTGTAGATAGTTTACGTTAGCCTAAATACGTACATATCGTTTTAATAGTGAAGCAATTATGATTCGGTTAAAAAGACTTTTACATACTTAACAGGAGATATTGTTGACAGCCAGTGGTTTTATATTATTCGAAAATTATAAGCGAAACTTGAGAGCTGTACTTACTTCATTTATTAAAAATTACAATTGTTTGATCACTAACCGATAGGTACTCTTACGGTGAGAGAAAACATCGTGATGAACCTGCATATTCAAGACAGGTTCCCCTATTAACAGGGCCGCGGAGGTGAGATGGCAGTCGCTCCACTGTAATTACCTGATCTGCCAAATCCTGGATAGTCAAGACGGACCCCGGGCCCTCGCGCGTGAGCGCAACCGGGACATTAACGCCAAGATGATGATTATTAGAATTTAGATTTAGCAGTTGTAAATTTATTAATGTATGAGTATTGTGATGTTAAAAATGAAAAATTTCTTAAGTCAATTATTATTAATCATGTATTTCAGACCAATTAAAATTAAATTTTAACAGTCCATATTATATTATGTGAGTAAAATTACATATAATATTTTGTTAAAATAAATTAGGTAGGTACTTAATTCATAAAATTACCACAATGTCATAATAAAAATTCAATTCAAAATTCAAATTAATTGTCAAATAAGTAAGTAGGCACATTAATAAAAGTTAAGTCCCAAATGCAACATGGAACAGTCCAAAGCTTATTCATTCGTTGGCAACACCCGCAGCCCGCACATATCTACGACTTACCTGAATGAATGTGGTGGGAGCAAGACTTAATTATCCGCAATTCTTTAGCGGCACAAGCCTCTTGGCTGGTTCCTAATGAAATTCCTGTGGACAGTGTGACCTGAATAAAAATTTTACCCTACTTACGGTAGGTACCATTGGCGGTTAGGTATGATGAAGTTGGGAAAATGCCTTCATTGCACAATCATGTGTTTTCAATCGATTATAACGTGCGCTGCTGGAATTTTTGGCCCCAACAAAAATCTGAGAAGATTTCTGGCATGTTTCATAATCGTTTTGTCTATTGTTTCGTTCCTGTAATCATGAAATAATTATAAATAGGTCCATACATTTTATTGAAATCTAGGCATTGGTTAAGACTTGGAATATTACACAAATAATAGGAAACTTATAGATACCTATTAACATAGACTTTAAAAGAATATTATCTCATTTATTTACAAAGAACGGAATGCCTTTGAGTATTTTGTGCTTCTTTATTTGTACTCTCAGCACTAGATTTTAACAAAAATAAATGGCTTCTACGATATTTTAAATTTAGTCCATGAAAAGGCGATCTAAGCAGTGTTTATAGAGAATTCCTTTCTATCTACTTGTTGGAATCGTCTCGTGTTTTATATTGTCCGTTGTTTCCACGAAGCAGAAAAGGTAGCTTTGAAAATAGACTCGTATTTCTAAATATTCACTGATGCAAAACACTGCATTCTCAAATGGCTACTAGTCGGACTAAACTTTATTCTTTTAAAAATATACATTTATTGCCGTATAGTAGCTACTCTACTATTTGTGGTTTAAAAAGTCATAGAGAAGACCAGACTTGAAAACGTGAACACTGCGATCCCAAGTTTCCATGATAAAACCCTTTAGATATCTTAAAATTGTATGTAAGGAATATAAAATAATGGGTTCTCTGAATGTAAACCCTGTATACTAATGAAGGTACACGATTGCAACGTGAATGATGCCAAATGGCCGACTGCTAGCGGCAATGACACTCGTCTAGTGTGCGTAGTTACTAGTTTTTGAGCCTCGTGTCCTAGTTATGTTTATAGTAGGACTCTATCAAGCCTGGGTGTCTACCCACCGCCTTATCTGTTTCAGCCGCCAAGCAACCATGCTTGCCCGGTTTGAAGGATAAGGTAGCCAGAGAAATGACAAGCATTAGGCTTTTCATTATAGTTCTCACAGGGATAACGCATCTGCGGTTCTGCATTTTTGTTACCTGCAATCTAAATGTATGAATTGTAGATCTTATAAGCGAGGGTTACCACTTACCATCAGGTGGGCAGTCTGCTCGTTTGCATAAAAAAGATAACCTCTTTCCCTTACTTAATATCCTTATTTCATTAGCTTATAATAACATAATCATAGGGCGTACAAATTAGGCTTCCTTATAAAAAATGTTAGGGATGGTTTACTATATCAAAAATTAGTAATTTAATTTTCTCACCGGCACTTTTATATCTTTCGTCCAAACGTGAATGATGTGTTTATAAATTTAGTAAGCCCGCCTGTACAGAGTCAGTATACTCTTACGGAACATTAGCTTTCAGACTGAGTTGTATGTATCCGAAGTGAGTATCCCAGGCGATATCTTAGGATACTGCGCACCTAATTAAAATAGCAAAACGGATCCCGTTGCTGAAGAGCAAAATATTATTCGTCACGTCCTCACATGCAAAGAGATATTACGAGGGATTAATAGCGAAAGCCTTCCAGAACCTTCTGAAATACGGTACGTCTAACGGATATTATGTAAACCCAGAGCTCATTAAAGGCCTCACTGAGTGACAAACACTCAGACTATATTCAAACCCTCTCGTTAGTCACTAACAAATTGCCCGCACGTAAAAGCTCTTCACATTCATGACGGGTATTCTTGTTGTCACTGCCGATATTTTTTTAAGTGTTTTGCGTTTTGTGAACTTAACAGCAATCAAAGGGAACTATTTGTAACTAAATTGTTGCTTAATTTTGTAGACGTCTACTCTTATTAAAATTATCAGTACAGGCCTTTTATTAGCGAATCTTGATAACGTATGATTCGGCTTATGGCGCCAGTGGCGGGACATAAATTTGCGTACACAACTACAATAACAGACTTCGATGCAAAAAATACGAGATACCTATTCAAGTCCGAGTATCTCAAATTCAACTAGGAGATCAAATCAATAGGCACGTTTTGCATACACATCGGCTGGTTGGGCTCCGTGGTGCGTCATTCGAGCGTCAGCGGATACGATACAAAGTCAAAACTACTTAGTCAAGTGCATACTTCACCTGTTTTCCACTTACTTACACTGGGTACATGGTACATACATAAACATATACTCTCACGCTCGCATTCCACGTTTAGGTTGATAAAATTGTCGATAAAATAGTCAATCGTGTGGCACCTCTTTTGCCCCTTCTTCATTTATACAATTACGCCAGATGAAGTATAATTCTGGTACCTAATCCTTCTGCTCCAAGTGGTGTCACACCGCCCGATCGCTGGCCTCTCTACTGGGCTTGCACCGAGCCGAGGGCAATAAAGGGCAAGCTCAGTCTACTGACCGGCTTGTCACGGAGCCGCTTCTACCCTGAAGAGGTCGTCCGATTCATACGAGAATATCTTCTTATTCTATCAGTCAGTATAAAATATTTTTTCTTTACACACACGTGCACAATAACCCAGCATTCTACACGCAAAATCTGAATTTGACTTAGTCAGTGCAAACTACAAATGACGGGAGGGAGTCGGTAATTTCGTTACTTTTTTCGTGTGCTTCGCTTGCCGTAATGGGAATAAACCGGCAACGTGCTTACAAAAAAGGCTGATTTTCGCCGAGTGCATTCATAAGCGTTGCCGCTGCGCGGGTTGCTCACTGCATTTTACATTCGAATGAGTTTTCCGTTTGATTTGACGAAAACAGGGCCACGCCAAATGCATGATTTGTAGCGAGCAACCGTCGCTTTGGGGAGGTCCACTTCCGTGGGAGATAAATTGCTGGCATGATTGCGAATGTGTCGTTTTTTTAAGGTTTTATTAAGTGTCAGAGGAGCAGAGAGCCCATCTGATAGGAAGCGGTAATCGTTGCTAATACCATCTATGATTGGACTTAGTTTTCAAGTAACAAGTCCTCACAGTAACAACACTCAAGTTCAAGCTCAAGAGATTCGCTTCTGAAGACACACATTGGAGGAAATTCAAAGAAAGTACAATTCTTGAGGGTCTCCCCATCTATCAAGCGAGGAATCTGTGGCTAAACCCACGGTCGGACGGTCCACCAAATGGAAACTGGCCACCGTCATCTAGGACATCTGCAATCTGATGCGGTGCCGGCTTTTGAGGTTTGATTATCGAGCCTCAGCTTTTCGTATATAAAATGCAACAACTTACTGCGTGTCAATGAACAAGTATAAAAGATAGTTAAAGGACAGTCAGTAGTAACAAATCATGACCATAACTAGCCTCAGAATTCGATGCAAAGCATTCTCTCATCATCATGTTGCCATAGCAACTATTGATGCATAAGTAATAGTCTCAGGACATAAACACTGCTGCATTTGTATATAATAACTATCATATAAGGTTTACTAACCTTATAACCCAACGATATTATTAAATATCATCATTGTAACATCGCATGTTGATAGATAAAAATGTAAAATTCGCTGTGTATTTTTAAAAAACGTCGACGATGCAAGCGCGTGCACTTCACACCCCAGCGGGTTTTCCGTTTGATTTGAGACGGATCAGCGACATGTGCCGGCTACTATCGTAGTTATAATGGGACTACTGTGGTGTCGCATGTACTGCGATGTGGGCTTGGGACACCTTATGGTTTTTATACTTTTTATAGTATCGTTATTTCTTCACTGTATGGTGATTACTGTATCAAATCTCAAATGTACATTGACTACTAGTTTTTCGCATTTCGACTTCCACCATATCCATGTAAATGGTTGTCTGGAAGAGATCGCTATTGGCGACAAGACCGCCCTTGTACTGGTTGTAATCTTGCAGAATCTATAATAATTATACTATTAATGTACAACAAAGAGTGAAATAAATAAATAATAAATAAATGTTGAGGTTTTTACAACACTTGACTCCGTATAATTCGGTGGTGGAAGATGATATACTTAATGATCAATAGTTATAAGTGGGAAATAGGTGCCAAAATATGCGTGTACCATGAACGTGGTCACGCGGGAGACCCTAGAAGCGATGGATTGACATTGCCGAATACCATGCCTGCCATGTAAGTATGACTTTATCTTTTTGTAATGCTTATCATCTTGCTTCTTTGTAAATTTTAGATGATTAAAGAGATCATCTTAGCGCTAATGACCCGATTGCACTCTCGCGTACGAGGGCCTAAGGTCCGTCTTGACCATGATCCAGGATTTGGCAGATCAGGTAATTACAGTAGAGCAAAAAGCCATCTAACCTCTGTGACCCTGCTACCAGGGGAACCTGACTAGATTGAATCATGGGTCTATGTTAATTGTGAGTTCCCGTGTAAAATGACATCATTAAAAATATAGGCCTGTAATGTTGTTTTTGCTATTACTGTACTAAATATAAAATACCCTTCAATAATAATTAGCTCGAAACCCCAGCAAATCATTGTAACCTCTCAATCGCTTTTGATGTAACACTCGTATCGTGTATCGCCAAAAAACCGATTTCCCTTTTTCATTAGACCAATCGTTTTGGGATAAAATTGAGGAATTGCCGTGTGCGAGTGAGAGGTCATCACTCCCAACTGATCCCTCAATCAAATTAGGATCAAATACTCAGGGCCACCGCCGTAGGGCCGACTTTGCCTTTTTATTTGCCCTCCCTTTGTTTACTTTTAAAGGCATTAACTTAAATTGAAATGCTGCTCTCGGCTGCCTGCGGTCCCAACAACAGATTAGGTACATCGCTGTGCAAATACGTATGGGCCAAAGAATTAAAGGAACACTGGGAACTCTGCATTTTAATTTTTTGGGCTGCATCTACACAGATACGGTGTGGTATGAGCTTTTTACCGCCCAACGCAAAAAGTTATATTCTTTAATTTGAAGTCATTTTTACCCCCGACGAAAAAAGAGGGGTGTTATAAGTTTAAGGTGTGTATCTGTATATCTGACTTTGGCATTGTAGCTCCTGAACGGATGAACCGATTTCGATGCGTTTTCTTTATTAGATAGCCAGTTTAATCGAGATGGTTCTTAGCTTTGTTTCATTATAATCGGTTCAGCAGTTATAAAAAATATTAAAGAATATGTGTACTTGACGACCTGAGTGGTTCAATGGTCAACATGCCGTTCTGCCACGCAAGAGGTCCCGGGTTCGATTCACGGCCGGGCAGAAAATGAAATGATGAACTTTAATTTCTGTTACGGGTCTGGGTGTTCTATGTATAATAAGTATGTATTTAAAAGTATTTAAGTAGTATATCAGTTATCTAGCACCCATAGTACAAGCTTTGCTTAGTTTGGGGTTAGATGGCGCTGTGTGAATTTGTCCACGAATATTTATTTATTTATTATTATTATTATTACTTGGTTATCCGAAGGTTTTTCATCTATTGGGTTATGCTGTTTTGTTGCACTCCAGCTCACGAAGCGATAGACCAATTTTGATGGGCGACTACTGAAAGATCCTCGTACCTTAAACGAGAGACTTGTTTAATAAAAACATATTCGGTTAAGACTAGTCGGGGTTGCTTCTCCGACAGTTAAATATTCAAATATTTTTTATTCCATAGGGAATTATTATTCCCTACGTATATGTATTATTATACATTGTTGTTCCAATAGACTCTGCCATGCTCTATATATAAATGTAACCTCCGAAATTACCGGACCGATTCCGGAAATTATTTCATTGAAAGGAAGCTACTCTATTTCCGTCAGATAAGTATCCTTGGACAATATTACTGTAAACATAAAGATCTCTTAGACCCGAACTCCAATTGTGATGCTAGCGATTGTTAGTGGGAAATGATTTCCCATTATTATGTCAATATTAATAAATAGGTAATTACTTGGATGTTTCTACCAGATAGGTATTAAGTACCTACATATAATTGTTTAACTTAAAATATGTTGCTAAAACTTGCGAAATTTCACTAAATAATATCTGATGTTATACCAGTTCATTCTAACCAGCCTTTCAAAAACGTACATAGGTACTCAGTACCATCCTCAGTACAAAGTACGCTCCTTAATCGTTTGTCCCACCTGAGGAGAAACTGCCACCTGGTTATGAACTGTCCCGGCCGGTTTGAAAGACGATGAACAGGTTGCGTGCTCAGGTCGGCAGATCAAGAGAAAACTTATGCAGATGGGGGTATATAGCTCCCACCGAAAGAGCCTGCCAGTGTGGAGCCTCGCCGCAAACCATGACGCATTTGCTAGTTTGCACGGCCTGCCCAGACTCGTGCTCGCTCGAAGATCGATATGAAGCCTCAGACAGTGCCATCCGCGTCTCTCAGTTTTGGACTGGAAAAATATTAATTCACCTATTTCATCAAACAAACAAACATCACATATACAAACCTATTTCATCATTGACACGATAAGAAGAAGAATAAGTACCATCGCAGATGTAGAATAAGCAAAAGACATCAGTACACTTGTAAAAATAAGTCGTATTTAGTATAATATACGAGAATATAATAGTCCCTGCCTACCCCTATAATGTATGTATAATAACCCATCACTCCGTTGAAAGTATGACAAACCATACACTTTTGCAATAATGATACTTATCTAACAAAGTAAGAACCATTCTTCAGAAGTCAGTCATTAGCAGATACATAAAGCTAAAATCTGTCCAGACTGTCTTGTCTTATTTGGTTATTTAAATTATGTATTTAAATGGATAATTTGCAGCACTATTCTTTAAAATTCACATTCTATGTGTTTCTTATATAATTCAAGATATCCATACCCAGTAAACGTAGCGTGATTGATACGGCAAGTCCTGTTTTAGGCATTGTTTGATAACCAAATAAGGCAAGTCAATCTGGACAGATGTTATGTCCTACTACGAACGTGACGTTGTTTAAAGTGCATTTACCATTCCATTAGCGTATTGATTCCCGTTGTTGGTATGCTATATGCAATTATCTTCGAGGGCCCCAGTACAATGTCCATGACAGTTGAATGCATCAGTAATCGGTTCGGTTAATGTGCTTCCAATCGATTGACATGAATTACTCGATGCACTTTAGCAGTGGTGTAATAGGAATCCGTTAAACCTGATGAATTGAATTCGTTAGGTGGATGCCACTAAGTAATAATTTGAAAGAAAGAAAGAAACTTTATTTACTACCAGACAGTATATATGTATAACCCAACCGATAGAAAAAAACGGTGCACCCAAGACCAAGCATCCAAATCGATTTATCCGTTTAGGAGATACGATGCTACAGACAGATACACAAAGTCACATATACACAGATACACACGTCAACGTTATAACACTTCTCGGTTTTCGTAGGGGGTTAACAATAACAATTTGGTTGGGATGTTGTTGCTGATGTACTAGACGGCGGTGATAAGTTACCATCAGGTTATAGATTTTTCTGCCATACAACACAAAAAATTGCTTTTAAATTTGACTCATTTGCATGCGAAAGACAACTTAGCTTCTTTTTTCCTTACTTAGTTTTATTTACTTTGATAAAATAGGTACATATTTTTTTGACTAACTTGATACCGAAATAAAAATTTAAGCTACAAAGTGCGAGTTTTTTACCTTTATCGAATTTATATTTTAAAAGCCCTGTGCGAGGGGCAGTTTATGCAAAAAGTGTTGGAAGACTAACCTTTTCACGGTGTTTCGCAACATTTTAATAATAAACCGAGTCCTTTCAATGGACTTCACTTTTCAAAGGCGAACCTCTGATTTATTGCCTTGAAAAAATATCCCTCTCTTCTCTCCCCATGTTATATTGAAAAGATATTCTTGTCCGGGACACAATTTCCTTTATGTTACGAAAGCGCTTTTTAAAAAGATCCGCAATTTAGATAAAATGCTAATTTATTCATTGGCAAGAAAGAAGAAAGGAATAAGCCTACTGGAGATTCAATTTAATCTTAAGTTCGTAATTTACTTTTGATGTTAAATTAAGAACCTATTTCCTGCGAGGAAAAGTTTTAAGTCGTAGACTCTTTATGACTAAGATCGATGAGGGTAAGTTTAATTGTTAAACCTTTAACTTCTTCGAATTACATTGCACTTAGTAATAATGATGCCCCATTGAAATGACGTTGCAAACGTCCACACTCTGCGGTGACTGCTTACTATCAGGCAGGCCGTAAGCTTGCTTGCCACCTTAGCGGTGTAAAAAAAAACTTGGTAATAAAGCACCAGTCTAGAATTGTGATATCAATATTTATGAGAATCAGTTTTAGGAATATTGCAATCCACGTTGCGGATATCGTTTGTATGGTGCAGTCGAAAATAAATAACATAGCAATAGCAGGTGACCAAATGGTTAAGAGGTCTGACTCGTACCCTGCGATACCGGGTTGCAAACCCAAGTGCCGCTATGTACCAATGACTCTTTTTTGAGTTATGTACATAAGTTAAACACTAACCGACCCGAAAGAAAATCACCGTGTGGAAAATCACCGTGATGAAACCTGCACATTCCGGCGACTGAATGTGTAACCATAATTAAATTATGCAATACTTACCTACACGGCGTAAACACACATACATAGGTCACTAATCACACACACACAAATTCGATCATTTATAAATTTCCAAATAAAATAATAATGTAATAATTGATTGAATATTTGTTTTATATTAAGTAAAGTAAATATGCATATTATTAACGTGTCTGAAGCCTTTTACGGGCGGAGGTAGGCGTTAATTACAGCGACACTGTGAATGCTAATGCTGTTGTTACCGTACACTAGTTGTTAATGTAAACTGTTGTTTGTTCCAACAGATCCAGTTTTATTTTTGTTTGTTTGTTGTTGTGTTGATTTATTTATTTATTAATAAGTCATTTATATAGTAGAGTCATAGCAACAGTAGAGAGTCGGTAGCCTAATGGTTAAGGGGTCCGACTCGTACCTCGAGGTACCGGGTTTGAATCCCATTGCCGCCATGTACTCATTGACGTCATTACCAAGATTGGCCAAGAGTCATTACGCTTTTCTGAGTTATGTACATTAGTTAAACACTAACCAACGTTCTTACGGTGAGGGAAAACATCGCGAGAAAACCTGCACAGGCGACTGAATGTTTAACAGTGATCCAATCTGGTCAATTTCCCCTGGTAGCAATCACGGAGGTCAGATGGTAGTCGCTCCACTGTAATACTCGATCTACAAAATCCTGGATCATGGTCAAGGTGGACCCCCGGCCCTCGTGCGGGAGAGCACTACCGAAGCATTAACGCCAAGATGATTATTATTATTAGGTATAATGGAGAATGGAGCACTTATGATAACGCACAGTTGATCTGATACTCTCCGTAATTAAGTGAGCTGAAAATTACTTGTGACAGTAATTCGCACGCTCTACTGAGCATTGGGTTATCGATTAGCACAAATTCAATTGGGGGTGTATACCACGTCTATTACTAAACTGAATGTACACTAGGATGTTCATTTATGGTAGTTTCCGTACCAAAAATAGGTTTTTGAAGTAGGTAGATTAGAAAATCTAGGCTGGGTAAGGTGTAGGGTAGGTCTAGGGTAGATTTAGGGTAGGTGGAGGGTAGGAGTACGGTAGGGGTAGGGTAGGTGTAGGGTAGGTGGAGGGTAGGGTTAGAGGTTGTACGCCACGCGAACGAAGTTTCGCTGGGTCCACTAGTGAAATATAATTGCTAAAATTCCTAGAAAATATATATTTGCAAAATACACGTTTTTATACTTTGCTATTAGTATGCTGTAACTTTGTACCAACAATGAATAAATAATACCGTCCCAACAAAAACATTTCATGTAAAATTGGTATGCGAAGCCTCGTAAGCTCTTAATGGTTTCACCAGTTAGTTAGTTTACCACCAAACGTTAGTATATCACCACCAAAAAGTTATCAGATCTCATGAAGAGTCAAGCTCATAACTCTACAAATCCTAACGCCACAAATAGGTTACTCTACCGTCTTTGGTCAGAAAGTATGGTTTGGTTGTTTCGTAGAACTATTGCATGATTTTTAAGCTGGACTCAGTGCTTTACCGACGCAACGGTCAGGGCTGATGTCGTCAGTCGGACCAAGACAGCGTTGCATAGCTAGCTTCATTTGATCATTGTCTCGCCATAGAGCTACGTTTGATCTATGAAATTGTAAACTATACTATCTGAACAAAATATAAGTATTTGTAGTTGTGTATTTTATAAATCTGCTACTTCTGGTGATCTTATCCTGATCATTTGAGCATTTTGGCGTTAGCAATAAATGAATATGAATATGAATATGAATATGAATATCTAGCCCGAAGATATGAGGGTCTGAAAAGATCAACGAAAAACTTCAAGAGCTAATCACACGAAAAGAATCTGGTGGGGCTGTGTCGGAACACACGGCCATTAGTTTTAACGTAAAACGTCTATGTTCGCGGGGTCGGTGGCAGCCGGAGTAAGCGTCGTTTACTAAGCGTGCCTCAACACATTTGAGATGCTCTTGAAACCACCTCGTTCGCTTAGCACCGGACATTGGGGTGACCCATGGCTCCCTCTTTTCGACGATAGTCGTAATTTGTGTTTGTTGCTGGCTTTGCACGGACTGAGGCCGATATATTCAGTTTTCGTATATTTTTTACACTGGCTTATTTTTATTATAATTGTTGTCGAAAGAATAACTTTTTCTATATAGATCGATTGTTGTAGACAAATTGGATAAATACATGCATGAATCACCACCTTATCACCGTGTGAGTCGTGAGTTACTCTGACTTGAAATACACGGGAACGCGCGTTTCGTTCATTCGAAACAACTCTCCTCCCCTATCCTAAGGCATGTAGGGGCCTTTGACGCAAATTCAAGGTTAAAACAGTGTGCTGATTATATTCGCTAAACAATAACATTCGAATCGTGTTTCTAAGTCTAATAGTTTTGCTGTTGTTAAGGTAAGGCGGCAGTGTGGTGTCTTTCAGAGTAGATTAACAAACCCCTTACACTCGTGGGTGTCGTACAAGGCGATTAATATTTTTGAGGCAAAAGATCTAGAGTCTCCGTATGCTGGAAAATGGGCAGCAGCGTTTTCCATTGATATATGTATAACACTGCTATCTGCAACTCGCCTGACAAGCGTGGATGTTAGGGCAATAACCTACCCCTTCGTGGGAGAGTGCAGTGGAATGAATGAATGTAATAAATGAAAAATTATTTCTTGCTCAAACACAAATAGTGTGTAGTGTGTGTGTTGATTGCTATGGGCTGTGATGATGATGATGAAGGTGTGTGATTGGGTGATTTTAAAGACGTTTTACGTAAAAAATTGGAGATGTAATGGATAAGCTCGTGGACAATGCTCATCGGATTGTTCGTCGTCTCTGACGCTTGCATGTGAGTAAATACAAAGCCGAATCCAGCCGAATTGATATGTGACTTATCTAAAAATGTACTCCTGCGTGTCTTTAGTACCAACTGACCACAGTTATCTAAATACAAATGAGTCACCCACAGCGACGCTAGATGCAAAAACTTCTAGCATTTCCTATAAATTTGCCTTTGCGATGCCCATTTCGCCCACCGAAAGCGCAAACCTTTGCCAGTTTTGAATAATTCCGGAGCGATGGAACCATCAGGAATGCATAAAAATGGTAATGCAGTCAGTGTCGCAAGGTGGAGTCTCGTAAATGGGGTGCAGATTGAATCTCGGTGTAAATTTTTACGTTTAAAATTCAATGGCAATATGAGGGTAGGCGAAATAAGAGCGCTATCTGTTCTGCTCGAACGGATAACGAGAACGGGACAATAACGATATTGAATGGAAAATTTTGTTGAAACTGCTATCGGATTTTATTCGACGCTCCGTTAGGTACCGCATAATAAGACGTTTAACGAAATGGCGCAGAAATGTCTGAAAGTAAAACGGTGCTTACGTTTTGCAGACTTACTTTTTAAGGTTTCATTGACTTTCATAATTTTAAAAATCTTTTAGAGCTTTATTGGTCTCTCAAAAAATCGTGTCTTAAAAACATATTTTCAAGGTAAGTGTTGTAGAGAATTTTATAATACAAACAAAATTGTAAAAATACAATATTTTTATAATCGTTTAAATTCTTATCGCACAGTGACTAAAAAACAGAGAGCACACAATATGATGAAAAGCAGTTAAGCTGGACCAGTAACTTAGGTTATTCTAACAGATTTCAAAAATGAGTATACAAAATTTATTTTACTGGCAATAACAAACTATAAAGAGGAAATATAACTCGACGCTTTTTTGTAGTCTATAACCTTTATATCGCCTTCGTTATTGTACACCGCCTTAAATTAAACTGCCAAATTTTAGCGCCAAATGCGTCGAGGAGGGCGCTAGGTCTTTTTTCCGAAATGTCCATGTTCTGATTTCACAATGGTGATGTTAGTTCACCACGTTCCTTATTATCCATGATGCATTGTTCGCGGTATTTACATAATATATGCTTCCGGTATTGCTACATAAAATGCCGACCTAGCGCCCCGATTGACTGGTCACCTCAATTCCTGGTAGGGGTTTTCGTGTCTCTTACCTCAGTTGGGCCTTTTTATGATGAAAAAGCAATTCCAGATGAACATAATGATATATATTTGGCATAAAATAAAATAAATATTACATAATTAGGTAATTGTGGTCTCTGCCCTACGGAATTAAGGTGTGGTGTATCTCAACAAAGATTACAACAAAGTCTCTTCATGCCGTATGTACCCTCTGTATGTACAGTACGCTTAGATCTTTTAAACGAAGCAACGAATTTTAATGCAGTTTTCACTAACATTTTGAGAATTCCGAAAAGTTTATATTATTAATACACGCATGTTAAATAGTGTAGTAACCCAGAGAAATTTCGTGGGAAGCCGGGGCGGGTCGCTAGTGTCTGTAAACTTTTGTATGTAGATAAAAAAAAAATAATAATCATCTTCGCGTTAATGTCCCAGTTGTGCTCTCGAGAACGAGGGAACGGGGTCCGCCTTGACCATGATCCAGGATTTGGCAGATCAGGTAATTACAGTGGAGCGACTGCCATCTGACCTACATGACCCTGCTACCAAAGGAACCTGACCTTAGTATGTAGATACCTTGTGCTCAAAAGAACCACAAGTTTAAACAGCTATTTATACGGAGCTAAATAACAACCTTCGTTATTTTCACATCTGCATAAAACTTTATGAAAGAATTATGTATTTTGGTCTGAGTCTATCTATAAACCCGTGAGAATAAATGGGTCTGCAGGAAAATTTAAAACCTCGGCGTTTCTGCGCCGATTATACTTCAGCGCAAAACCTTTTATAGTTTTTGAAATATTGCTTAAGTAAGAAGTGAGTAGGTAATTGCGAATATGTACTAGATTTATCATCTTGGCGTTAATGTCCCGGTTGTGCTCCGCATACGAGAGCACGGGCTCTGCCTTGACCATGATCCAGGATTTGGCAGATCAGGAAATTACAGTGGAGCGACTATCATCTGACCTCCGAGAAACCTACCAGGGGAACCTGACTAGATTGGATCATGGTTACACATTCATTCGCCTGAATGCAGGTTTCATCACAATGTTTTCCCTCACCGTAAAAGTATCGGTTCTTCACAACGCCTTATACTTTAGCGGGTTTCTTTTGACTTCACTTTTAACGTCTTCATACATTTGATTCAAATTCGCGCTCTACTTAATCGCATGAATCGTGCGCAAATTATTTCAAAGGGCATTTATACCTACTTAATTTTATTTGATCCTTTGCATTTCACAGAACGATGGTTTCTCCCACAAATTAGAGACATGCGGGACTCAACTGGAATATATTTTACTCAAAGCTTTGTCATACAATAGCTAACTACTAGCAATTACAAAATTTTTAACAAAATTCAAGAATATCTCTGGCTCCTAGTTTAGGTTTCAAAACCTGTATTTTAGGAATCAGACATAATATATTATAGGCGCGCACAAGGTAAGTCTGCACTTAATTGTGGCGTCGCTCTCGTTGTTTTTGTTGAGAGTTGTTCTTGTTGCCTGTCTATAAAATTTAATTCCATTTGCACCCACGCGCAATGTATATTGCGTGTACTCCATATGTATAATAAGCGTGTACCCGCCGCCTCGACCATGTGCGGAAAGATTTTGCGTCTCCATGCATCTTTAACCACATATCACGGGCTCGGAGGAGTTGTTTGGGCTGATACCTGGTATTGAGTTTCACCACAGTACACACCATCACAGCCCATATCAGTCCACTAAAGAACTTAAGGCCTCTCCCACGAAAGGGAAGGTTATTGCCATAATCTCCACGCAGGCGGATTGGAGATCGCAGTGTTATAAATATAACAATGGAAAACGATGCTGCCTATTTTCCAGCCTATAGAGACTAGATCTTTTACCTCGAAAACATTAGTCGCCTTGTACGACACCCACGAGTGTAAGGGGTTGGTGCTATTCTACTCTGCCGGACACCACACGGCTTACCACCACACCACCATACTACCCGTTATAAATTATACGCTTTTTGAACTTCCTGCCGCATGCAACCCTTCTATGGAATGAACTTGCTGCAGCGGTGTTGCCAGCCAGTACGACATTAGAGCCTGCAAGAAAGGAGTCTACATTTTTCTCACATTGTGGCAACCCATTCGCGACACCCCTTGTGTTGCGAATGTCCATAGGCGGCGGTGG
Source organism: Blastobasis adustella (assembly GCA_907269095.1). NCBI lineage: Eukaryota > Metazoa > Arthropoda > Insecta > Lepidoptera > Blastobasidae > Blastobasis > Blastobasis adustella. The sequence continues at coordinate 13,371,761 of OU026130.1, forward strand.
TCACTTATCATCAGGTGAGCTTGCTCATTTGCCCCCCCTTTTTCGTTCGACTCGTAAGCGAGAGGTCCCGGTTTGAATCCCACTGGGGTCATGTACCAATGAATATTTTCTAAGAAATGTACATTAGATGAATGCTTACCAATGCCCTTACGGCGAGGAAAATCATCGTGATGATACTGCACGTTCAAGCAACTGAATGTGTAACCATGATACAATGTAATATTTTAGTACTAGTGTTTATTTATTATTGTAAATATTTTCTCTGTAACTAAATATATTAATTATCATGCTCCAATCTGGTCAGGTTTCCCTGGTAGCAGGGTCACGGAGGTCAGATGGCAGTCGCTCCACTGTAATTATCTGATCTGCCAAAATCCTGAATCATAGTCAAGGCAACCCCGGGTCCTCGTGCGCGAGAGCACAACCGGGACGTTAACACCAAGATGATTATTTTTATCTTGTTTCTAACTGCGCTACTTATTAAATGGTACTTATCTTGTATTATGAATAAAGGTATCTAACTGTACTATGAATAAATACCTCCCGCAGTTCACTTACCTAGTTGTTTCTAGGCCCAAAATACTTTCCATCAACTCACGGATATTTATCATTCATGAACATTGTTCTTACAGAAGAAGCTTGGTTGTTCCACCGGATTTCTTAATGTAATGTGTATATTTTTATACTCACTCTTTTTTGCGTGTACGTTTTGTTTTTATTACAATATATTATGTCTTGTGACATGAAAGGAGTCGGTAGGGATGGTTGATAATGTTTTATTGTGCCGAAGATACTTTATGTGCAATAAAATATGCAAATGATCATCAAGCCCCTAATGGTCTAACCGATGTGAACGCGAGTGTATCTGCCAAGTTGTTTATTTATAAAAAGAACAAGATTTATAGGAAAATGGAGTATTTATACTATGTCAGCACATGATTGCGAAAACCGTAGTCTATACAAATATTATAAAGTTTGATTGTAATGGATAAACTCAAAAACTCCTTAAACGATTTTAGAAATTCTTTCACATACAGGAAACTACATTATGGGCGAGTAGCATAAGCTATAGTTCTTTTTCTAAATTGATAGTCCGGGTCCGGGAACGGGCAAAAAAGCTAGCTGACAATATTAGTTTGATTATTTATAGATCTTGAAGTGTTATATTGAATATTAAAACGTAATTCCTTATTGGCCTTAGTTGACGGAGACCCTTTATCCTTTATTACAACAGATACCATACCATAGTATATTAAAGTGCCTAAAGAACTGTTTAGACAGGGGGTATAAGGTACTGCAAACAAACTTATTAGGTAGGTTCCTTATCATCATTATCGTCATTTTAACGCTAGAGGGCTCGTGTCTCAAAATGTTCCTATAGTGCTCGCGCGGGTGACATATTATTATGTCACCCAGGGTGTAAGATTGTTAAATAAATTTTGAACGAAATGCGCTTCAGTGCTGTCTTCACATGTATTCCTCGGGTATGGTTGGTCCCACACATGAGTAGTGCTTACATCTTCCTAGGTGCATAGACAAGTACACAGTGCATTTTTAAAGTATAAAATACGTGAGTCAAGATGTCCCCCGCGCTAGCTTTCCAGGAAGATTTAGAAAAATTACCATCTCGATCGAAGTAGATCAAGAAAATCAAATATACCCTTAAGTAAGTTGTTTATTACTTGTTTGTTTATCATATTTTATAATCAACTTATTATGTATGATTATTTGATTATCAATTTACGCATATTATCTCGATGTGTTACTATATTACGTATTACCGATTTACTCTAGCCGCATCAATGAACAGTTTTAGGAACATTAAAACATCTGTTTGGAATGTACGGGGTCGCAATAGGCCGTTGCAATAAACAGGTCGTTAGTGAGGCACTCTAAAGTAAACTCGAAAGAATAAAACTTTAACAAAATGTTATTCAGCAATGTAGAACTGCCAGTCATCATCATTACTAATGTATAATGTATGAACGCCTAATGCATGAACTGCCAGTGGGACACTGGTAAATGAATAAATAAATTCTATTACGTACTCTATACCCTACTCCAATTTCTACATATTAATAACAATATGTAAATAGACATAAAATCGAATCCCAGCCTATAAAAGTAAATATCGCATTTAATACATTGAGAGGTAAAAGTAAATAAGCGAAGAGGAAAATAAACTTCGCAATATGTACACTTGGCGCCCACGACAAACAGTTATTGAATCCTTCCAAATAAATTAGTCAGTGTATATGAAAAAGATGAGAGTTTTTACTTTGTCTGCTTACGTCACATGTCATATTTTCTGATAACAGCTTCTTTGAGTTGGAAAATAACCTTGGTAAATAGGTTGGTAGCGATTATTATTTGTTTCAAACTATTATTTGTTTGCGAAACAAATTTTGACGTGAAACGTCTTTAAAATTACACTCAGTGGATCGTAACGAATCTGTACATAGCCTCGTTCATCTTACAAGCCATGCGCAGAAATTTGACAACGTCGCATTTTTTATTTTTAATGAACGTGAAAATGACTGCATAACTATCGTCGCGGTCGTCGTCGTTTAATGTTAATACTTATTTAAATAATTAGGTATATGAAAAAGTATATGCATTAGTTCCATAATATGAAATTGGATAGATGCCTGTAATATTTACCTATCTACAAACTTGCAATTATATTATTCTAATATTATAAATCGAAATATAATGGATGTTTGGTTTTGTACGTAACGGATGTTTGTTACTCCTTCACGCAATAATTACTTAACGGATTTTAATGAAATTTACCAGTAATATAGCAAATGGTCCCGAACAGCATATAGGTTATAATTTATCCCGAAATTCAATGTGGTTCCCGCCGGAACGGCTCTGGAACCTTATAACCGAATTTTACGCGGACGCAGTAGCGGCTTAAAGCTATTATGAAATAAAATAGTCTTTGTCCGCCGAAAGATTGCCTAATTTATTCATAATTCCTATAAAGTATTCATTTCATACATTCTTATTTAAGTACCTAAGTATGTAAAAACTAACTACTTACTTACTTATTGTACCTTTATACTTTTTCAACGCTGCCATCATCGTGGATAATCAAAGATCATGGTTTAAAGTAGTTGTGATAACTTTCACTGGGCAAATATGTTTGCTGCACACAAAAGATTCTACGGTGGGACTCCAGCATGCTTGGGGAATAGCAAAAGTCCATTTGTTTAATAGAATTACATCTTTTGGAAAGAAAAACGTCGGCACGTCTTCATCCCCATTTTTAAGGTTTAATCATAATATTACTTGTATTTTTCAATTGTAACAACGCCTATGCGTAAATATAAAGAAAATGTACGATTATAAAACAGAATTGAAATGATATGCAATAAGTAAAAAACTAACAACAAAAATAGTCAACGATTGTTTTTTAAAAATCGTATTTAGCAAATTTTAGCTCAATTATAAATATATTTACTTTTATTTACCTTCGTAGGTGGTCCATACAAACACGTTAATTTAGAGTTTTATCAATATTCTTTATTTATCATCATAAAATCCATAATGAATAAATCGATTCATAGCGATGTTGCCGTTCCGTGCTACAGCATGGCTTGTCAGACAAAGGAGGCTATGGTCTATATCGTCTTACCTTCATAACTGCAAAAAGTCTTAGAAACATGACAACATCTAGTGTTATTAAATAAATAAATAAATATTTGTGGACAAATTCACACAGCGCCATCTAGCGCCAAACTAAGCAAAGCTTGTGCAATGGGTACTAGATTACTGATATATTACTTAAATACTTTTTTAAATACATACTTATTATACATAGAACACCCAGACCCGTAACAGAAATTAAAATTCATCATTTCAATTTCTGCCCGGCCGGGAATCGAACCCGGGACCTCTTGCGTGGCAGACCGGCATGTTGACCACTGAGCCACTCAGGTCGTCAGGTTATTGTTTAGCGTATATTAGCGTAGCTGGCTGTTTTGACCTTAAATTTGCGTCGAGGGCGGGTGGGGTGGCGAAGGAGGGGTACTGCAATGAATGAACGAAACGAGCGCTCCTACGCATTTCTATGCAGTGTAACTCACGATTTACACGTGATAGGGCGGTGATTCTTGCGTATATTTATTGAATTTGAATTTCAGTTATTGTTCGATAATGTCCCAATCTCAATTAGTAAATCAGTGAGAAATCTTGGGGTGGTTCTAGACCCCAATCTTTCTTGGGTCCCACATGTCAACGAGGTCAGTAAGAAATTACATTACTCACTTCACTCGCTCAAATGCCTCCAAAGCCTTTTACCTATACAAAATAAGACCTCCCTCGTCCAAAACCATTTCTCCCTATCCTAGATTACGCTGACTCTTGCTATTTGGATGCCACAGAAGAACTAATAAACCAACTTGAGCGTTTGCAGAATGTCTGCATAAGGTTTATTTTTGGTCTACAAAAGTATGATCATATTTTTCTCTATCGATCGCAACTCAAGTGGCTCCCTATTCGTTATCGCAGGAACGCTCATGTCCTTTCTATGCTTTACAATATCCTCTATAATCCCTCTGTTCCCTCATATCTCCGCAACTCCTTCCACTTCTCCCGAGCCCAAGACAAGCCTTGTCGGTCAAATGTAAAATAATTATTGTTCATCCCTATCCAGCATTCCGATTTCTTCTCTTACTAAGGAGTAAGAGAAGAAATCGGAACTCTGTCCATGCAGCGAGACTATGGAACTCTCTGCCACATAATGTGCGTGACAGCCAGTCACTGTCTATATTTAAAAAGAGCGTCAAGGAGTATTATCTTTCCCTGTCTAGTCCATAACTTATATATTTATGTATTTTAGATAGCTCGTTTTAATAATATGTCTAGCTTTATATACCTATATATTATAATATAATATATTTATGTATTTATACATTCAATTATTGTGCACGTCGTATCTGTGTTACTTTAGTCTAACATCACTCTTCTGTAGGCCTGCTGGAAGAAATTTCTTTTTAGAAATAAGCAGCGCCTATTGTGTCTTCTATACTGTTATATTTCTCTGTATATAATTATTGTGTACAATAAACAGTTAAATAAATAAATAAATAAATTTGTATACAATAATCGATCCATATAAATATGGGTGAGCGCACCTCAAAGCTGCCAAGGTAGACATTTCACGTTAAAACCAACAGCCGTATGTCCCAACACAGCCCCACCCGATTTTCATTTTCTGTACTATAACAATACGGCGCATGCCACGCTGCGTTGCAAAAATACAATAAAATTATTAATCCAATAAAGAACCATAACGAATACTATCGAAACAATGTGGCACAACAATATATATTATTTCAACTGTAGAGAGAACTGAACGCTTCGCAAACAGCACTAACTGTGAACTGTCCGAGCTTGGGAATATATGAAATATATTTCAGTAATGGTCTGACAAAACCGACCGTATGAAGCTATAAAACGCGGAGTTGAAAACAAAGTCGAATAACATTTAAGTTGGAGCAGATAAAAATCTCGCTGAAGTCGATGAGCAAACATGGTTTCGGTCGGAAACCAATCAAATTACTCACGTATAAAATTAAAATGGACTAGAATCTCGTTCCGATGTCGGTTCCAATCTCGGCTCGATTTACCTTACGTGCTGAGCCCACTTCGCGGGTATTCGGAAGGGGCGTTGCTTAAACGCGTTCGGCGACGAGTGATAGCCTCCTACGAATTCTTGATGGCTTCCCGGTATGTCGCAAGGTTTTCTACGGCATACGATTTGCAGCGTTCGCACTCACGTGCGGTAAGGAATGTGAACGTCTATGTTGGATTTAGTGATGCGTTTGGAATTAAAATATATGCGAGAACAGGATGGTCCGGCCGTGCTCAACTTGCGGGAACTGCCGTGAACTACACTAATAAAACTAGATCTTATCTAGATAACTTCTACTACTATATAGAAACTTATCTAGATAAGTAATTTCATTTATGTAGTTATAATTAGTCTCCTCATTTGTTTCCAGTGATGAGCTGGACTCCGAGAACCCAACGTGGACGTGCTGCAAAATCACTTCCCTTTTGCTTTTCCTGATCCCTTCATTTATATTTATGCCAGGATCTGTAGCAGTGACTCTAAAGTTGACAAGTTATTACATAAAATAGTGTATGGAATGTGTGACAATTTACAATTTGGAGATCAACCGCAAGATTGGACCACATGACATGTTGAATAATGCTATAAAAAGCAATTCTGTTCATATCAGACATGCTGATCTGATTATGGCTACGGAAAATGGCTATAGAAACTACACTATTATTGGCTATACAAGAAAATTGTAACTTGGTGTGGTGTCCTGAGTCTGACGATGAAGTCGGAAGGTTGTCAAAACGATGAAGCCGGAAGGTTATAAAACCGCTAAACTACGTATGATAAACTCATCGAGATTGGGCTTGATAGATTTTTCATGACAACTACTCTACCCAGTATCCAGTTAAAATAGAACCCGCAATAAAGGCTTGTTATGAAAAATGATTACCATTCGAGAATTAATCATAGTTATTATATTAACAAAAGATCAAACATCTTTCATTATTTATAGCGATAACTATCAACCTCGATTGAGTCAGGCATTGTAGTAATTAACATTTAGGCAGCACCATAGATGCGTTATCAGTAAGTACGTAAGTGCCCATATTATACACGAACGGCATATTCTCAATGGCATGTTTGCGGCAGCCGTGGTCGGCACGCGAACGACATAGCGACAGCAGACGCCGACATGCCAAAACATATTGACGAAACTAAAATAATATTCGACGAATTGAAAACAAAAACGTCGGTAATAACACGCTTGACTAATTGGAACTATCATCAGCCTTGATGAATTGTAGGTATACTAAATCTCGCGTCGAATGCAAATGTCTATAATAAAATGCCGCTTTTACATTGATTCCCATAATATCCTTCAAACCGAAACATAATACCACAGGCAGTTACTAGCGTGTCACTACTCGTGGCATCCTTTACTGGAACAACATACCTCCTCCTTTAAGATCGTTAGGTACAAAGTATACGTTTAAGAAACACTACAGATGCTATATTTTACAAATTCAGGGAGAGGGTATACCAGAACACTTTTTGCGATAGTGGAGGTATGTCCTTGACGCTGCTGGATAGGATTTGTAGGCGTAATGACTATTATTTTATACATATAAGTATATATATAAGCACCTATACTCAATTTATTTTATATACAGTCATTTATTATTATTATGGAATTGACAATTGATAAGCACACACACACACACACACACACAATTAACAGTATATGCTAATTGGGTAGTTGCACCTCATTAATGGCATCGTAATTTTAGCGTGCACCCTTCTTCTTTGCGGGTCTTGGCAGAATATCAGTGTGTTGCTCTTCCAAGCAACACTGTGCTGAGCCATGACCTTTTTGTGTTACTGCAGCATACACATGCGACTTTAGTTAGTCAGTAGTCCGTCGTCTGAAATATATTTCTCCTTTTGTGTTACTTATAAGTTGTATGTGTATATATGGAGTGCCAAATAAATTTCTATTCTATTCTATTCTATTCCTTTATCTACTTGTGTAAAAAATGTTGAGTTAGATCGCAGGGCAAACGAGTTCACGCTCGTAATGCACGCACTTCCTACTTCCTACTTCCTTCCGCTTTTAACGTAATCCAATTTGAAACTTTCACTCACGAACTACACTGTTATTTGAGGTTTGTACCTGCTGTGAAAATACGATGAAATTCTCTGGCAAGTTTTGCTGAAAAGGAAGGCTTTTCCATGTTACTACAACATGTAAAAGTGAGGATGGAGTTTATTATTTTAACCCTCGATGAAAAAAGAAGGGTGTTATAAGATTTACGTGTGTATCTGTGGCTCTGTGTATCTGTCTGTGACAACGGCGTCGTAGCTCCCGAACGGATGCACTGATTTGGATGCGGTTTTCTGTATTTGAAAGCCTGTTCAATCGAGATGGTTCTTAGAAACCTGATGAAAACTCTCTACATGCAAGCAACAGACTGCCTTATCGTTTAACTATTTTGTCCTGCTATGTACCCTAGAACCCTTCTAGTTTTCTTGTAGGTCGACCTCTAGATGTAGCCTTTACTTACAAAAAACTGTTCACTCCTTTCGGCACTTTCCTTCAAACACAGAAACTACAAAAAATAGCACTCCAAAGTTTTCAAAATTAAAACTGAACAAAGACTCGACGCCAGTCGGCCCAGAGGGAAACATACTAAAATTCTTCCGAAACAGCCGACATACTCACGAAGACATGACACTCGCGTTTCGTTTGGCGTTCTCTCCGCCCATGTTACACTAGAAATGCAGGGTAGAGGTAAATATTTGAATGCCTCCACTACAGGGTACGGCTGTCACGCCACACACGACCGAAGCGAGGGTTTTTAACGGAAATTTTAAATCAGAATACACCGTAAGCTCAGCAGTTTCGCGGAACACGCCGCTTTTAACGGGATCCCGTTGTCAAACACGGGAACGGTGCTGAAATAGTGGAGTTTCCGATGCGTGTGCACGTGAATTTATTAGGGTTTGAGCGCGGGTTTATTGTTCTATCAGGCGCGAAAATATGACAAAAAAGGATGAACTGTGTTTTAGTGGTATTGTCATATGACAAAACTAAACTAGGTCATATGACTAAACTAACCAAAAACGTTGTGAAAACTAACCTAACCGACAGAAAAAGTGGGGTAGCCCCGACCAAGTTTACTTAATATTTTCTACACTACTAAACCGATTTTAATGAAAGAAAACTAAGAACCATCACGATTAAACTGGCTCACAAAGAACCTCATCTATCAGAAAACCGCATCCAAATAGGTCTATTCGTTCGGGAGCTACACTGTCACAGACAGATACACAACGCCACAGATACACAAACTTATAACACCCCTCGTTTCCGTCGGGGTTTAAAACATTATATTTTGGAGTTATTATCAACCAACTAACATTTAAGAGTTAACAATAGCCATTATTGACACAATCTCAGCCGTTGCATCTCCACTGCTCAACATAAGCCTCTGCCCATTGCGTTCCACATCGATCGGCTCTGTACCTATCTATCGACTAACTACGACCTTCACAAAGTCGTCCGTTCATGTTGTATGGGGCGTTCTATGCATTACTAGCCCATATAAGTCTTTGGTCGTGTTCGCCACTTGAGAACCAGATAGTGAATATCGTTAAATATAAACAGTTTTACTTTAGTCGTTTGGCACACTACAGAACTAATGACAACATGCGTTTGTTGCAATACAATGTGAGATATCGACTTTGGCGAACTTTATCATCACTATCGGAATAAAAAAGGCGAACAAAAACTCCGCCTGCTTTCAAGTTTTAATTAAATAAATATTTGTATTATATGCTTACTTACCTATTGACTTATGCAATATGCTTGTTTATTACGCTTTAGTTTTTGATAGGTAATAGCAGTGGAGCATCGGTAACTTAGTGGTAAAAGTATCCGACTCGCAAGCGAGAGGTACTCGGTTGTAATCCCACTTCTGTTATATACCAATGACTCTTTCTGAGTTATATACATTTTTTGAATGCTAACCGATGCTCGGCTATCGGTGAGAGAAAATATCGTGATAAAACTTGCACATTCAGCCGACTGAACGTGTAACTATGATCTAATCTGCTACCGCAGGGTCACGGAGTTTTTGCGCTTATATTCCATGAGACACCCATTGAAAAGGTATATCCTTTCAATAATTACAGAACATGTTGTCGATAGTGATATGAGAAATAATAGGTCTCCGAGTATTTTATACACCTATTCGATTATACGCCGAGCCTATTTCACCACAGATACGTAATTTAAACCACGAGAGCACATAAAAAGTGAACGTGAGCCGAAACCTCCAGGCAGTTAAACTCACGAAGGAACGTTCAATTTAGCATTATGCGAAGCCAATAAAAAGTCAGAACTGTTCTTTAAGTTGCAAATAAAAAACTTTCTCTTTGAAGCAATGATGCGAGATATGGTACATGGTTTGATTTGCATTTATTGTAGGACCGATCATGTCCTAATACTTGCACAATGGAGGACTAGTTCGAGGTCAGTCCAAATGCTGTATACGTCGCCGAATACTGGGCAAACAAAGTGTAAGGGGGAGTTAAGTCCATCGACTTGATAAGATAAGAAGAAGAAGAAGGACAGATCATAGCGCTTTCGAGACCGATAACTAAAGTTCGTGACGCACGCAGAGTCCTGGAACTGGATGGGTGACTGTTTCATACTTAGAGGCTATGCGAACTTCAGCACCACAACGTGCCCATTGTTGCTCACCACTCGTTAGGTGCGCCTCCTAATATGCCTCCCTTGGATAAGCTAGGTCGACCACGATCTTCCACTGGGAAACTGACCCAGTTTGAACAGTCTCGGGTACCGATTGGCACCTCCTAACGGTATTTACTGTTATTTGTTTGCATTTGCAGTTAATCGTGGCATAGCATTGGCATACATACATACACACACATGGGTATGCATCCCATAGGAACAGACAGAGACTATTGAGTGCCAATCCTGGCACACCTCTTTTGCCTCTGCCACATTTATAGCTTCACTGCGTAGCATTTTATCGAATAAATTTTCAATTTCCAAAATGAAGGTATTTCGTTGTAACTTGAGATGCTCTTTGCTTGAATAATAATGAAGCCTCTCTAGAAACCGTCTTATATTATTACAATATTGTTATTTTGTAATTACTTAATAATATAATCAACAAAAGGCAATTAATTAGTCTATAGACTTGTTGAAAATTAATTTGTTTTGAGAGATTCTCAGAAAACTTCTGCAATTTAATTTACAAAGTCCTAGTTCGAATTGAAGTTTTTACTCGAATAGCAAAAACAGTTTGTCTATAACCTTTGCTATCTTCTGTGACTAGTCTAAGATAATAATAAATAAACAAATGTGCCAACAGTATTGTGCCTTGTGCGGATGCCGCAGATTTACCAACATTTTTGGGTTAACTTGGAAAAAAGGCAATGTCATCAACCGTTATTCTTGTGAAATGTGTATTTTTTTAAATAAATGTACTGTGCCCTCGACATTGTCCCATGCAGATGTTTTATTTTTCAGGTCGCGCGACATATTTTCCTCGCAGGTCAGTTCTCTTTGTACGTGCAAGTTGGGTGCAGCAAATTTTCCATTTTGAAGCGGTTTTGATTTGACAGGGCACTACGTAGAAATCTAGGCTTACAGGCAAACTTTGCGCTTGCTAAAGCTGCATGTTTTTCGATGCCATAAATATGAAACTGACTCTGTCGCAGAACAGATTGCATAACTTGGGAAAGGACTCTGAATCTCCCAATACAACAGCATTTTATGTGGATGAGGTCGCGTGTTTAATGTTGTTTTGGACCAGAGGCCAATGAGAAAGCAGGATACCTGATGGAAAGAGTTCACCACCGCTTATAGACAATGCCCGGGGAGTCGTAAATGTGTTGCACGAAACAGCGAACTGTCCTGCTCTCGCATGCTCTAGGGCCCGGGGTCCGCCTTGATCATGATCCATGATTTCGCAGATCAGGTACAATACAGTACAATTAACAGGGAAACCTCACTAGATTGGATCTTGGTTACATATTTAGTCGCCTGAATACGCAGGTCCGATATCTCTACTAACGTGCATAGTGCATTACGCTACGGGATGTTGAAGTAATGTGATGAACTCGAGTCTAGACTTCCACAACAAGCTATTTGTCAGCAATTCAAATTCAAATGAAACAAATGGAAGTTTCAAGTGGAAGATTGAAGTGGATATTTTGTAGATGTATCGCGGTGCCAAGCCGCGACCGCGGGCTGACAACTGAAATAGCTGAATAGTTTCTGGAGTAGCCTTTGGCACATGACACAGCATTTCGCGGGTAGAACTTATCAAGTGTTAACTCTATCCAGATCTAGTGGGACGGCTTTTAAAAGTTCACTGTTTCCAAGTAAAGAATAATTTTGAATTGGTGACACTATGAAACTTCTCAAAGGAAAGAAAAATCCTCTATTAAAAACGCAGAAAAAGTATATCGTCGGTCGAAGTCCCACAATTCTGCAAGATAATGCCAATTAATACAGTAATTTTTTCAATTTTTTTATTTAATTTAGCCTAGCTATGCATTGAACGCAGTCCGTTCGCCGTTCACTTAGCAGACGAGCACTGTGAGAATGCTTGTCAACACTACTTAGACAAATACTGATCTTAATAGGGTAGAGTCACTAGATTTTTCTTCCCCTTTTATGTTTTACCTCCTATACCTTAAACCAGCCTCTTAGACGATATCTCCTGAACGTATCCAGTTGATATATTGCAGCAATACAGCTGAACTGTAAACCACTCCGCCGTCGGGCACAGTAATGATACAATTTTCTTAGTAACGCCTCGCTTGGAAAAGAAAATTACTTCCCTATTATGTATTATTTATACAATCCTTGTGTGGCAGTTACGTTTATAACTCCCGACGAAAAAAGAGAAGAGTTTGACGTGTGTATCGGTGTATCTATCGATCTGTCGATCTGTGTATCTATATGTCTGTGTGTAGTGTCGTACCTCCCGAACGGATTTACTTATTTGGATGCGGTTTTCTTTTTGTAAAAGCCAGATTAATAAAGATGGTTCTTAAATTTGTTTCATTAAAATGGGTTTAGTATTTTAGACAATATTTGAGTATATGTAAACTTGGTCTGTGGTTTTCTCGACTTCTTTGTCCGTTATATGATAGGTTTATCGGTATAAATTGAATCTGATTATTACTCAATGAGACGATTTTTTCGTTGTTTTACAAATTACTCCTTATAAGTAGTATAAGAATTAGAATGTAATGTATAAAAAAGGGATTTACTGATGTATGCCAGTACGACAAGTAGTCAAATAGTATGTTTCTAGTAGCAAACATTCTGTGTGATTCTCGTATATTCATCTAAAGCCTTTCGGCTCGAGCCTCCTTCAAATCAGTGGAAGTTATTGCCATAGCCGATACTTTCTATGACGTGCCGTGCCCGTGAATGGGTTGTTCCAACTGATAATACTTGAGTGGCGATCGGTACTATGCGTCCGTCAAAACGAACAAAATTGAGCAGTTATAGAGCGGTATAAACGCAGTGCGTCACTTAGCACACGAGCACTGTGAGAACGTATAGTGAATTAAACAAATATTATTTGTGAATACAGATGTCAATTGAAAATGCCATCCAATCAATCAATCAATATTTGATTATAGCAACGGGTCGTTCTATGAATTGACATTGAGCACATGAGACACATGAGCATTACGCCAGTGTCAAAGTGCAAGGAGAATACACTGAAAAAGTTTGACAGGTTCGAAATAATCAACCCCCACCCTCAACATTTTTTTATCTTAAGCAGAGCAAAATACCTAACTATATTATTTGAACATTGGACAAAATATACTAATCAGTGAAGCAGACCACACAGGTGTCACAAATTATAAACGATTATTTGTTATAAAAACATGAAAAAATATATTATTTACAGATTAGTCGAATCAATGGAGTACTAGTATATACAAGTAACGATTTATTGTTAGTTGGCCTTAGTACTGTATTAGGAAGTACGTCATTATAGGGAACCAGTTACAATGGGCAATTGAAAAGGATATGATGTTCGGTTCTAATATCCGTACCATAATCACATACGGGGAAGGACAGATACTGAAATGTAGACGCACAGCTGAGCATACGTTACGTAATTTCCACGTTCTTGTTTACGTCCCTATGACCGCCAACAATGGAAGGGGGACACCATATGACACTATATTTTTATGGTGGGTAATATTTATTTATGAACTAAATTTATTTTTCCATTCTTTTATTCTTCATACTCTTAATAATAATAAAATAGTAAACAATATTTATTTTCCCTTCACAGAGGTGGGTAGGTCAAAACAATAAAAACAATTTAACTTAGTAAAATTCTAAAGGTACGGCAAATAGCTTTCTATAGCTTAATTATATAAAATAAAGCAGTTAAATCGAAAAAAAACACGTTTGCCGCTTGATGGCGTGGTTTATTGATGTTATTATTTTTCTTTTCCATTGCCGTTTTATAATTATTTCATGTAGAAATCCATTTCACGCTCAAACGTTTGTGCAATTGGCCGTTAGTAAATATAACTAATATTTACTTGCACAATTGCACAAAAATACATTGAAAACGTCAAACCCTTGAAAGAATGGAAAAATAAGGAAACACAAAAATTTTATGAAAAACTTAAATCCTTAACTATTCAAATAGGCAACATGAGCCTCATCCACGATTGTTTTTCTACTTGGAAACTGGCTGGAAATCTGTTGAAACAGAAAGCGCTGGCATCCATTTGCGAGTAGAATAGGATAATCATATTCATTCGACATTCATTGGTTGGAATAGCAACACTAAAACAAGAGCTGGATCGGCTCCAGCTTAGCACAATGCCATATTCAAAGCCACAGGCTTTAAGTTGGCTCTAATTTAGTAGATTAAATGGTATACTTACGAGTATTAAATGGAAAAAGAACAACCACAAAACCATAAAACACTGTTTGAATCTGATCCTGTAATGTTTTGTATGTGCAGAATGTGGCAAAGAAGAAAGTAGCAATTTCTTCTATTTCATCATCTCAGACGAAAGACGCCCACTGCTGGGCATAGGCCTCCCCCAGAGATCTCCACAAAGGCCGGTCCTGTGCCTTCAGCATCCAGCTGGTACCTGCTATCTTTACCAGGTCGTCGGTCCAGTGGGAGGCCTACCATCGCTTCGCTTATGATTTCATTAGACAAGCCTGTTTCAACAATCAATAACGCTTATTTAGTATCGAAATGCTTACCGTGTTATTTATTTAAGTCCTAAGAATAGTTTTTAAAGCTCACAATAAAAAATACTCGTATCGCTAATGCTTTGTAATATAAAAACAGAAGCGTAGGAACTGCGAATATTTAAAAAAGAATTTGCTTCAGTTCAATACGAAAGAGCAAGTGCGCTCAGTAAAAGTGAATGGTCACTTGAATATTTTGTACATTTGCTTTTGAAGGCACTTATATTGAACTAGTGGACTCGGCGCGACTTCGTTCACGTAAACCCACTTTACCCTTTTTTATTCTTAAAAACCTTCATCTTGAGTCACTCTATCTATTGTAAGTTGAAAATCGCATGAAAATCCGATAGTTTAAAAGACCTAAGCGTATATAGATACATATATAGGGCCAGACAGCGGAAAGCGACTTTGTTTTATACAAAGTTATAGACTATAGTTTTTTTTTTCTAATGTATTCTTTTAAATGTGCAATAAAGTGTTGTTTATTCACTCATTATTGTTATAAATTCAAATTCGCTAGGACGTTTTACCACGTACGTTTAAGATGTGGAATGAGCTTCCCGAAGTCATGGGGTTCTTCAAAAGGCATGTTTACAGATATTATTATATATTCGCTCCCCTTAGCTAGGTTGCAGATGTTCTGGAGGACGGTGGCCGCTTTCCATCAGGAAGATCGTCGATTCGTGTGCCTTCCTAGGCAATAAAAATACGTGCGCTTGATTCTAGTATCTCTGATTTCCACTAGAAAATCAATAGAAAATCAAGATAATTCATAGAAGACAATTAATTAATGTATTCAGAAACTCTATTATTTAAAAGTTACTACAGTTTCTAAATAGAAAGCATAGTTCGGGCTCCATGCCAAGGCCCAATTTTAATGAAAACGGCAAGTAAATTTTTTTATTGTTTAATTTTAGAGGAAATGTGGTTCCGTGAGTTTATGTTTTTACTACCTTATTTTAACTGAAATAATAAACTGGTGTTATTACCCACGTAGTCGAAAAGAGCTGTGCTTATTGCATAAAATTTCCTCTGAAATAATACTAAAACGATTTATTTCCCTAAACCAAATGGCTACCACATCATTAGCAAAATTTTCATTAAATATAAGCCTTTTTTATATACCTATTGTGTGATTATTAACATGCAGTCCAAATAAAACGGAGCACTGAAATTTTATGCGCGAAAATATTTTACGATCCTTCTCATTTCCCGCCTAAACTACTTCTAGTTAATTAAACAGGCCCGTTTTACGAGTTTTAACACGGGAGGCAGTAAAAACTTGTATAATATAGTTCTAAGAAACCCGAAAAGTACTAAAATGTTGACGGCAGCCGAAAATCTTCCGGAATTCTACCGGTAAAGTGCAGAAATAATTAATTCCAAAGTCAAATGTTTGCACGTTAAAATATCGTTAACGAAAACTCGTGGTGCAATGCAAATTTTGATGTAAACTCTTCTCTTGTAAAGACACTTTATTTAAAGTCGTTTTGTAGTTACTTGTGTTTTTAAAGTTACGCGAGCGTGTAGTTTGCAGTATTCCCGCTTAAGCTTGTCTAGTGCAGTTCATAGTTTCCGAAATAATACACACTTTGACATAAAAGTATGGAGCGCCAGGGGTCTGAGCGAGAGATGTCGGATTCGATCCCCAATGCCGCCATGCATCAATGATGAAATCAATCTAGACAGGTTCTCCTCTTAACAAGGTCACGGAGGTCAGATGGCAGTTGCTACTCTGTAATTATCTAAGTACAATCGGGATATTGACGCCAAGATGATTATTTATTATTTGACTGATTTGATTCATTAGGTACAATATCAATATTGACAATTTATTTCATCTAAAAAGACAACTTATTTTTAATTTTTGTGTTGCTTTTCATGTAATTTTCGTGTTGCTTTTCATGTCTTCATTGCAAAGAGGATAAAGCACGTAAATAAACGAACATTCGCCTCTTTATGAAACAGTTTTATCCTAAAACGCCAGTGTAGCGGACTGGACCAACCGAAGGATGCAGGTGCAATAAGCTGTAATGACCAACTTTATGAGTTACTATAATAAAACCGCTTTATAACAAAGCTTTGCTCACACGGATTTGCATGTAAAGAAAATGCTGCGGTATTTTAACCAACACAATTTTCTATTCTATTCTATTCTCGCTTTATTGGACTGGAAATTGCGCCAATTTAGCAGGTTATTGTAGTCATGCGATAAACGTTCTTTTTGGCTTAATTTGATTTATAATTTTACTGGGTTTTTTCTAGATTGTAAATACATATAACTAAAAAAAATATTGTTGCTCACCGCAAGAGCATCAATTAGTGTACATAACTCATGGTTGCATAGGGAATCGAACTCCAAACCTCTCGCTTACAAATCGGACACATCTCTCCATCGATAATTCTCACCAGTTTTATAGTTTTGCAGACAACAAAAATGCAGAACTGCACGGTAGGGTGTCCCTTAAAATTCAACTTCAATATATTTTTACGCATACCTTCTAAAAAGTTTCGTATGGACCTAATATAGTCTAGAAATAAATATTAGCCCGATTTATAAACGATAACCCGTGCCGACTTGAGTTTTTAACTTGTCCATACAAGTTGCGCGGGAGCAGCGCGGCGACTTGTTACTGCGAGTTTCAATTGTCATTTCATAAGTGATTTCTAACATTTTTAGTGCGTTGTTGTTTATTTTGTGAAAATGTCTGTGGAATTACGAAGTGATAAACAAAATATTTTCCTTATCGGACTGTCAAGCCACCAGATAAATGGTGCAAAATTACCATCTAATCGACAAGTTCTCACCGTTTTATTTTACAATATTCGTGAAGTCAAGCTGACTGTTAGTGAAAGTGCGAATCTTGTTATAAGAGAGTGCATTATATTTTGGGAAAAAGCCAGAATTCCTACGAAGGCAATCCCTAACTGCGTGAAGAAACTTGTTGATTTATATCATGTTTGGAGGGAGCTGCAAAAAAACTGTAAGAAAACTCAGTTGACTTTCAAGAATCGTGAAAATAATTTTGTAAAAGACCTTGATAACTTATTTGATATTGCACATGCAGATGCCTTTGACAGAATGAAGATAGAGGAAGACAAAGATTTCTTAAGGAAACAGAGAGAGCCAGGTCGACCGGGATGCTTAGGTGGAATCGACAAAAAATTGGCGGAGAAAGAAGAACGAGTTAGGCAAAGACGATTGGAAGAAGAGGAAAGAAAGGTAAAACAAAGAGAGTTATTGGCTGATGCATCTACTTCTTCGATAGATAACTTGGAATGTCTTAAGAATTCGGATGAGGAACAGATTTCGAACTCTGAACTTAGTACTCAGATTCCTTGCCCTGAAAAAAGTTTTAAAAGAGGCACGAAAAGTTTAATAACTCCTAAACTGGTAGCAGCTTTAGATCGATGCCAATTAAGCATAAGGGACTCAGTTTACATTCTCCATGCGGTTGTAGAAGCGCTTGGTCTGAACAGCGATGATTTCCCTATAAACAAATCCTCGATTCAGCGAGTTCGTACTCAAGCGAGAAAATCCAGGGCAGAAGCAATAAAAACTGACTTCCAGAATAATTTGCCTGACGTAGTCACAGTTCATTGGGATGGGAATCTATTACCTGGATTGGATGTACGAAGTTCAAAAGAAGAACGCTTGCCAATTATTGCTTCATTTGACGATAGAGAACAGCTTCTTGCAGTACCGAAATTAGAGAGTTCTTCTGGAAAACATCAAGCTAAAGCCATTTCAACTGCTCTCTTTGACTGGACCCTCCATGACAAAGTACAGATAATGTGCTGCGATACAACAGCTTCCAATACTGGCCGTTTCAATGGAGCTTGTGCTATTTTGGAGCAGACTTTAGAAAGGGAATTGCTGCTTTTTGCTTGTCGTCATCATGTTTATGAGTTGGTCCTTAAAGCTGTTTTTGAAACCAAGGTAAAACATATTACAAGTAGCCTAGATATTCCAATTTTCAAAAAGTTAAGAGATAATTGGAAAAATATTAACACTGATAACATTGAGTCACCTCTAAATTTCGTTAAAGCACATATTGCTAAGACAAACATTACATCTTTGTTAACTTTTTATAAGACTGAACTGGAAAAATCTTTTGTTAGAGACGATTACCGCGAATTGGTTGAACTATGCGTTGTGTTCTTAGGAGGAGACACAGAGAATAAACTAAAACTCAGGCCCCCCGGAGCTTTGCATCAAGCGCGATGGATGGCGAGAGCAATCTATTCTATAAAAATATGTTTGCTTCAATCACAACTTAAAATTACTGCAAAGGACAAAAATGCTCTACAAGATGTTTGTTTATTTATCGTCACCTTGTATACCAAACCTTGGCTCGAATGTACAATGGCAGTTAAAGCACCTAACCAAGACTAGTCCTTTTTGAAAGCTCTAAAAGAATATGAAAAAGTAGACGCGACAAGTTCCAAGGCATCCATAAGCAAGTTTATTCATCATTTATGGTATTTGTGTGAAGAAACAGTCATGTTATCACTCTTTGATGGAGAAGTTGATACCAAAACCAAGACAAAAATGATTAATAATTTAAACAGAGACGAAAGTTCAGATTCCTCTAAACGCTATGTCCCATCGAAGGAAGAAATTACGCAAAATTTGTTTGGTAAGTACTTAATATTTTCTTGTTTCTTTTTCAAAGTTTTGTGGTTTAGTTTTTGCTTATTTTAATGGTTTTTTCTTTATTTCAGATATGACGCTGGATGATTTTGTGACTCAAAGAAGCAAACGATTTCTATCTCGACTACAGATCGACGACAGTTTTCTTCGGGAAGACGTATCTTCGTGGGGTGACAATCCTGCTTTTTTGGAAGCTAGAAGACGATTAAGTCGTTTGAAGGTCGTAAATGACACTGCTGAAAGAGCTGTTAAATTAATGCAAGATTTTAATGGTCTTATCACGGCTGAAGAAGAGCAAAAACAGTTTTTGTTGCGTTGTGTTCAGGAACATAGAAATCTGTATCCAGACTGTAAAAAAACTACACTAAAGAGAAGTTACCCTAATTCATTATTATTATAATTTGTATTTAAATAAAAGTTTGTATTGATATTTTTTTAGTTTTACTCATATTTACTTTATTTGTTGCATTTTAATTAGTTTTGGATCAAACCAAAATGTCAGACCAAAACACCATTTTTTATTAAACTTTAGAGCTCGGTCGGCACGGGTTGCAATCATGCTACAGATATGAAATTTCATATTTAAGTACATTTTAGCATTTATAAAAAAATTGGAGGGTATGCGTTTCGAAATTCTAAAAAAAATTTTTTTTTGCCATATAATGGACACCCTACTGCACGGGCGTTGTCACTGTGAGGACTAGATGAAATGCCTCTAGTCTGTAATTGCGTTGGCTTTCTCTCAAACCGGAACACAACATGCAAGCATTGGTGCTTGGCGGCATAAATAGATAAGGCGGTTATACTCCCTCAGGCTTGACAGAATCCTACCGCCTGATTAAATATTGCACCTACTTCTTCAATGTGTTCATGGTTTTCCCTGTAGGAGCTTCGTATACCGGAAAATGGGCAGCAGTTTTTTTCTGTTGTGTAGGTATTTTAAATACTGCGGCCTCTAACTCGCCTGCCATGCGTGAGGAAACCAACGTGGAAGGAGGCTGCAGATATTGCAATACGTACTTTATTCTAAAGAGTGAAACGTAATTGAAGAACATTTTAATATCTACTGAGGTAGATATGTTTCGAATTTACGGAGATACCTATAAAGTATTTAATTTATCGTCCGTATATCATATAAAATGGCAGCCGGGACTGCGGTCTGCGTTCCATGAAACGTGTTTTAAAATTCTCTCTGCTTATTTTTCCAATGCATTTGGTATACTTCTGGTCCTTATTTATTTTCCATTTGCCTTTTTAAAAATTACCATTTCAATGCTTATTGTTTCGAAAGGCTTTAGTATTTCTGATTGCCCGTATATATTGATTTCAAAGTGTACGTGTATCTAGCTATTGATTTTCACTTACTTACTATGATGACGCAGCGACCCAAAATGAGTCTTGGCCTTCCATTATTAGTTTGACAAATACATCGATAATGAAATTTGTATTTATTCCGTATAAAAAATTACAGTTATTTTAATGAGCTATTTACTCTATGAGACACTTCGAAAATTGTAAAACAATCACCATTAAGTCCAAGGATTTTCGCTTATAAGTAGGTAAGGTAGATTACCGTCATTACCCTATATTACTGTTGGATTTGATATTGTTTTGAGCAAGATAGTTTACCTGTGTAGGTATGTCATGTACCAATGCCTTTATTCTGAGTTTTGCCTAAAGAGCTAAAAACTAACCGTTGCTCTAGAGGGAAAGTATCGTGAGGAAATCTGCAGATTCAGGTGACTGAACGTGTCAGCATAACCTAATCTGGTCGGATTCCTACCTAAATAGGATTACGGAGGTCACTCCATTGCCATTGTGACTACTAGGGATCGTGGTCAAGGTGAATCCCGGAAATCGCGCGCAAGAGCACAATCGGGATCTTGATATACAAAGTTTATATGTACAAAGTAAATCATATTTGAACTATTCTGTTAATAAAATTATTTCATAAGAATTTTTTAGGGTTTCGTATGCATACCTACCTGGATTTCTTGATTTAAATGTAAGCTAATATTTCGACGCAGATTATCTACATGTCTCACTCCATAAACTTGTAAACCTTGTTAGTTGAAAACATTGTGATAATACGATATCACTTTCTCTTCTAACAACAATAAAAATCTAATATTTATAAAATACTTACCTCTAATCTTATAATGTATTATAAGAGTTTAGCAAGTTACTGCGACCTTTACCAGCGGCAAGTAGAAAGAGGGTTCTCTTATAAAAGCAAGCCCTGAATGTGCCATAAATTTTTCTGTCGTATTAGTGCGACTATAGCGCTATCCTTACCCGAAGCCAGTTAAGCCCAGTCGTGTGATAGTGGTTAAAAAGCCATCAATCTTCCATAACGTAGGCATGCGAAGGCTCAGACGATGGCCTTACAAAGGGAAGATTGTTAATATCAGCCCCTCTTAAGTCTTCTTATACACACAGGCTGACGTATTCCGCCTACAAGCCGCTGTAGCAAGTTCAATTTAATAGAGGAGTCACTACATATTTTAGGGTAAATAGGTAAGATAGGTAAGCTACAGTGCAAAGTTGTATTGAAAAAAGCTTCGTACTACTTTGTCTGCTGGAATATGGATAACCTAGATCGACAAATGACCACGTAAAGGTCGCAGGGAGCTGATGGATGCAGGTAACACAGAGTTGATCGATGCGGAAGGCGTGGATGGAGGCCTATGTTCAGCAAATGATTTCCTACTTCTGATGTGATGATAATATGAAATATGAAATGATTGGAATATAAATCAATGGCCTGAAATAATCCACTGCTAGACTTGAGCATCCTGCAATACCGCACTGCTACAGAATAAAAAACCTTTAATTCTATTATTTGTTTCAAACAGAGTATTCTACGCATCATAATAAAAGCTGAACATACGCATTTTTTTATCAAAATAACTTTTTCGTTACGGACCAACGGCATTGCAAAAGACTATACAGAAAACAGTTTGCAATAACCGGATTAGGTATTTCGATTTGGATATCAAAACAATTCGATTCCAGTTAAAACCAGTTTGGACCGGCCCGTGTGTATATTCAGTGAAGGATGCTCTACATTGCTTCCGACACATCCTAGCGGCTAAGTTAATGTTTTATCGTACATCAGGGAAGACGTTTAAGAGCAGGGTAGCTAATTACCAACTGTCTTCGGGGTTCCGCTCATCACCGTGACTATTAACGGGGTAGTCCCTGTCCTAATTCCAGATTCCTTGTGATGTGTAGTGTAGGTCGTACTGCTGTGGAAACATAATTTACACTGTGTGAGGTAACAGTACATTTGGACTAAACGAGCAAAGGCTCCTTCAAGCCTTTTCGCAAAGGTGGTGGAATAAGAGGCAGAGTGTTTCAAATGTAAAGAACATTTTTTAATGTAGTAAGTTTGTTCGCTCTCCTGAAGCCAGATTGATTTTATTATGCTATTCAGTGACAAACGAGCAGACAGTCCACCTGATGGTAAGTGGTACCTAACTATAACGCCCATATCATCTACAATTCATACAGGTTGCAGGTAACAAAAATGCAGAATGGCAGGTGCTTGTCACCGCTGTAAATTCGCTGGCTACCATATCCTTCAAACTGGAACACAACAATGCAAGCGTAGTTGCTTGGCGGCAGAAATAGATAAGGTGGTGGTACTCACCCAGATGGACTCCTCAGGCTTGACTGAGTCCTACCACCTAATATGATTTGCTTGTACGCCTGATAACATTTACAGCTCTTCTGATCGTTTACATTAAAAGGACAGGTGTAACACACGAGCCAATGCTCTGGCATGTTACTTGATCTCTTTGTTCCTTTGGTCTAAATAGACTGTAATAATCAACGTCTGTAGACGCACTAATCTTGGTTTTGGATTGCATATCCACTGCAGATGCAATGTATTCCGTTTCTAGTTCACCGGAGCACGTATGACTGTTGGGAATGACTGAGTATTACGTGATATTGGGTGACATTAGTATGTCAGTGCAATATGGTTTAACTAGCTTTGAAAGTATCAGTCTTAGATTAATCTGCTTGTTTACTTTAATGGGACATATTTTGTAAGACAATTAGAACTAACCTAAACGACAGAATAAGTCGGATCACCCCCGACCCAGTTTATTTAAACTCAAATATTTTCTAAACTACTGAACCGATTTTAATGAAAGACAGATACACAAAGCCACAGATACACACGTCAAACTTATAACACCCCTCTTTTTTCATCGTTGATTAAAGTTAATTAGTGCGGGTTTCCAATAAATGAGTAAGAAATAAACATAAGGCTACACAGAGGCTACCAAAACACCACACTGCTGCTGCTACAGACCGTTTCATTTAGATAATAAAGATAATCAGCTTCATCAATAACAATTATGGGAGAGCAGCTCCAGTCTAGTAGCAGCGTCTTTGCGAGACTGATAACAAAAGTTAAGCAACGCACGCTGTAACCAAAAACTGGATGGGTGGCCGTTTCGTGCTTTTAGGCTACTTCTTGCGAGCTCACTAATACCGTTAGCGATGTGGGATTGACCAAGATCTTTCGTTAATACTGGGAACAGGTTAATATCGGACAATGCATATTTTGTTATACATTATGTACCTATTAAAACGATTACAATTAACAAATATAAAAAAATAATCATCTTGCCGCTAATGTCCCTGTGGTGCTCCCGCGCACGATGGACCGGGGTCCACCTTGACCATGATCCGAATTTGGCAGATCAGGTAATTACAATGGAGCGACTGCCATCTGACCTCCGTGACCCTGCTACCAGCGGAACCTGACCAGATTGGATCATGGTTACACATTCAGTCGCTTGAATGTGCAGGTTTTGTCACTTATTTCGTTACACATTCTTTACCAACTAACACGATTACTTACATTTAACAAATACGCCTGCCAAAAATAAAACGCAAATACAAATTCCGGCTTCGCATGCGAGCCAAAGCTATCTGGCGTCTGAAATTCATTTGCTACGCTCAACTATTCGTGCGGAATGCAAAGCTATGGAGAATTACGCGACCACACATCACACGCTCGTTGTCAACGGGCAGAGAGTGGCTGTAAACATGTCAGCGATGTACAGTCAACCGCATTTCGACTTACCCAAAACCAGTTTTAAAGGAGCTGGCATTGCTATGGCCGTCTATACAGACGCTAGCGCTCCGACCGCTTTAATTCAACCTTTATAATGCGTACGGCTAAGGCATGGAACACGTTGCCTGCGAGTGCGTTTCCTGATCTTTATACTTAATCTGGACGCGTTTAAGGCTAGCGTGAATAGCATGAATAGAATAGGCATGCGGGCCACCTGATGGAAAGTGGTCACCGCCGCCTATGGACATCAGCATCACCAGGGGTGCTACCAATGCGTTGCCCGCCTCTAAGGAGACCTCTAATATAGCTCTTGAACGATCCCATGTCATAGACCAAAGGAAACACCGTGGCTGGGAGCTCATTACACATTCGAATTGTACGAGCGAGAAACGTTCTTTCGAATCTTCGCGTGGACACCACTAGAGGGTCCACGTTAAGTTAGAGTACAAACTGTACTAGCATCATACACAACCGAAATGGAGGCCAAGCTTCTATTTATTTGTATGCGTTACCTGTTATGTCGTCCCATTTTGTAGCTAAAATTCGTAGCCAGTGATGAACTGGGAAATAAATTGCCACTTCTATATAGTATATCAATGGGAAATTACTGTTTTCGTAGCTAGCTACGATATGGGAAATGATGTTTTCCTTTGTAGCCGAAATATACTTCAGTATAAATTATTTTTTCTAGGGTTTGGTACATTTTTCCTACCTTCCGTATCCATCATCAGATCAGTTCAATGTTATCATTACATTGCATTGTTACCGATCTTACATGAGTGTGCAAATTTTCAGCTCAATCAGGAACTGGGAATTAAGTCAAAAACGTGGAAGATTTTATGTTAGTAACATAACATGTAAGTCCCATTGTTACTTATATAATACTAACAAATTATGTTCTAAAATAAATATATGTTAATTTATTATTTTATTTTATTGCGAACAGACATGGGGACATTTGATACTAAATAAAAGCTTGTAAAATACGTTGTCTCGAATTATGGGGAGACATTCACACTTTTATTTAGGTACAAAAAAATTATTTACGGGGACCATAAGAAATATACACTAACTATACATTCAAAACTTGCACCGCTGACCTCAGAAATGGTGCCCAGAAAGCTGTCTGCATTGCTTTGTTGGATAGCAAAGTTTATCCTCTGTTCGACGAACGAGCTGATTAATTAGAGACAAGCAGTCAGGATCTCCGAAGAGCAATAAAATGTATATAGTAGAGATCTCTGTTGATTATTTCAAATACTGTTATCTACACATAGCCACACGTCACGCGCTCGTTTTTATTGGTCAGAGAGTGGTTGTAAACATGTCAGCAACGTCCTTAAACTAGCCTCCCTGTCACTATAATACACTGATGGATTAAAAAATAGACTAAGTTTGTGGGCTATCTTTTGAAAAAATAATAGTCTCAATGTAGCTAATTTAATTAAATAAACTAGCTTTTGTCCGCGATTTCGTCCATAGTTTTCATATCAGTTTAGCTTTTGTTAGCGTTACTATTTTAAATGACTTCCGTGTTGTGTGAATGCTAATACTATGGGGAGGTCAAATTGTATCTGTGGTTCTCATCATCATCATCACAGCCCGTAACAGTCCACTGCAGGACTTTGGGCATCTCCCACGAAAGGGGAGGTTATTGCCATAATCTCCACGCTTGGCAGGCGGGTTGGAGATCGCAGTGTTTAAATACAATAATGGAAAATGCTGCTGCCCAGTTTCCAGACTACGGAGACTCTTGATTTTTGGCCTCGAAAATATTAGTCGCCTTGTACGACACCCATGAGTGTAAAGGGTTGGTGCTATTCTACTAAATAAATAATATAATACTTAATAACTTTTAAATATGTAATCTTAATTAAAGCTAGATTGAGTTATTTTTTTCAAGTCGGGCAACCAACGTAGAGTCGGTTTTTAGTCCACCAGTGTATATTGCTTCTAGATTACTTGTTTTCGATCCACTGCTTATCTGGTAAATCCTTGATCATGGTCAATACAGACCCAAGGCCCTCGCGCGCTAACCAGGACATTCACGCGAAGATGACCGACATGACTTAACAAGAATATGTAATACAGACTTTTATTAAGTTAGTGAGGTCAGTTAGTTTTTAACCTGATACTGCCTACGAACAATAGAATGATTTTCCGATCCACGTACAACTTCTCTACACTTTCATCGCTCATGTTATCGTGTTTTTTACCACGGATAATTGTATTTTTACCTCGATATTTCGATTTCACGATGACCATGACGCGTGACACCGTGGTAATAATCCCGATAACATAAGCGATGAAAGTGTAGTAAATAACCACGAATCTCTAAAATTCATTGCTATAAAATTACGCCGAAAGAACGTTGCTGTAAGAGGGCCAAATCAAACACTTCGGCATACACTATCAAATCCTCCTCGTGCACGGAAACCCTAATTACAAGCTTCACAGAAACCACTCGTGCCTCGCCTTTCATAAGGCGTGCCATATCCAAAGCAATCCAGCATTATAATATCACTACCCCATTGAATGTTAACGCGTAGCTAAGTCACGTAACACCATTCATAGAGCAAGCGATACGCGGGCCGACTTCGTAATACCACTCAATTTAACACATACTCGTAACTTACAGATGACAACTGAATAAAACGTTACTCTTGCGAGAATATAGCTGGCGACTATAAAATGGCGACGAATTGAGACGTGATACGGGTGTAGCGATTTAATTATTATATTCTTTATTGTATACATATTTAATTAGATACATCAAACAAAAATGAGTACATACAACATAATACAACAATAATACTAATAATAGTAAATGAATTAATAATACATAAATAAAAATAATATACATATAATAATACTATTGCAAAGTCATGGAGATATAGAGTTCTTTTAAGCTTCTTTTACGCGTTAGCGTGGGTGATGCCTCTGGTCCATAGGCTGCGTCGACTGCTTACCATCAGGAAAGCCGTAGACTTGCTTGCCACCTTAGTGGTATAAAAAAGCGAGCCGATTTAATTCGTAAGTTATCCAAATTGAGATAGTTGGGAGTGTCAGTGGCTGAGTGGGTATCCGACTTGTAAGCGAGAGGTATAGGGTTCGAATCCAACTGCGGCCGTATACCGATGACTCTTTTCTGAGTTATGTATATTAGTTAAATGTTAACCGATGTTCTTACGATGCGGGAAAACATTGTGATGAAAACTTCACAATCTGCTTAGGTTCCTCTGAAAGCAGGGTCAGAACCAGTCGCTCTACTAAAATTATCTAATCTGACAAATTCTGGATTATGGTCAAGGCCGGCCCTCGTGCGCGTGAGCACAACCGGGACATTAGCGCCAAGATGATTATTATATCAATTTCAAATTTATTATATTACATCAGGTGACCTGGGCTTCAAGTCCGCTAATTTACTTCTTCGTTCGAATATTAATTGGATCGCAATGGCAGCTCAATGGCAGTTTTAAAGGTAGCGTTATACAAAAACCGCGTAAACTGCAATTACAATTCAATCTAGCCATTAGTAACAGTAGCAGAATACCAAAAACGTGTCAAACTGCCATTAAACTGCGATTGCGGTTCAATTACAATTCGATCAAGCCTTTAGTAAATTAGCACATTCGAGGCCCTGTATGCTCGTTTGCCTTCCCCTATTATAAAAAAAAACTGTACTTTTATAACGTGTATACAGTTTTATGGCCTGTTTCCGTTCGCAGAGAAAAATTTGGTTTTAGCGTGATCCCGTGGGTACTGTTTTGAATTTCAGGATAAACTATAGTATGTAAGAGTGCTTACGCATCGCATCCGACACGTTTTGTGTAAATATACCTAGATAAATTGTTCGCCAAGTTCAGTTGGCGTACCTACATAGAAACACTTCGTCTGAAATGTGATACAGTAGATACGAAATTAGTTAGTTTTCTTGCCACACCAACCACGCCACGTAGGAAACGTTTATACCTTGAAAACCGGACAGAAAACGCGGGTCTATTGGCGTGCACACGACCCGGTTACTACGCGGGCACAGCACGACGACTGTGCGGGTGTGACACGGTTACTGTGCGGCGGGCGTGGTGCAGACAAATTGCGCGTGTGTACAATGCGTGATTACAAATAATAAAGTTTCTGTCATTAGTACCAAAATTGAAAAAATATTTAGGTCAAATCGTGCAGAAATCACGTTCGTCTACATGGGCTCTTAAACTAGTATGTTTTTATTTATTTATTTTAAGCCACTTCTGTCCCACTGCGGGCAAAGGCTTTTTACACTTCCTTAAAACTTGTATGTTGGATAAAAGAAAATGCCCGGATCAGTACTTTAAAACCACAGCTTGGCGAAAAACGCCCCTGTGGTTTATTGGCCGCCATAAACACCACACAACGAAAAGCGAGCGCGCCACAAATTCCATATCAATTAATCCTCCATTGAACAACGTTGAAAGGCGTCACGATTATTCATATAGGACTATTTGGGGCGATATGACGCAACGGTCACGTCCATTGAAGGTCCTGCATACGCGGTATGACTCCAGATTGTATTCAGAGTATCTCGTGATGAATTGCCGGCTGTTAGGGACAGCCCCTTTGAAAGAGCGGACGTAATGTTTGTGTGTATGGCTCGTGGTTGATTATGATCAAGATGTGGGTAGTGTAGCGCTGTCGTGGTGATGGGTAGGGTAATTTGGAGCTTAGAGGTAATCTGTTGGTGGTATTATTGAAACAACTATTGAGCTAAATATAGTTCTGTCGTTTTCAATATTTTACTAGTATAATGTAATATAAAGCGCATACACTGCCTATATATACACTACCTCTATAGAGCGTCGGTGGCCTAGTGGTTAAGGTGTCCGACTCGTAAACGAGAAGTAATGGGTTCGTACCTCTGTGCGGCCATATTGGTACCATAGTGTAGATTTTAATACAACTAGTGTACCCGACGAGACTACATACGTGTACAACGGTTCGGTGTTACCCCTACCTACTCCTTATATACTTATAAACCTACCTCTTGAACCACTTTATCTATTGTTGAAAACCGCATTAAAATCCATTATATAGTTTAAAAGATCTAGGCGTACATAAAAACATACATGGATACACAGAGAAAGACGACTAAGCGACTTTATTTTGTACTATGTTTATATGATTGAAAGTAATTCAATTCAATTCATTTATTCAGACAACAGAGATCCACTTTTTGTTAGTAATACAGGCATCTTACAATCTATGTTAGTAAAAACAAATTTTAATACTTGAATATGGAATATGATTCACCTATATGACAATCTTGACAAATGCCTGCCATATAGGAGAATCATACCTATCAGCTATAACCTGCAATACTTTTACAAATGCCAAATCTATATTCATTGGCTTAAACCTATCCATCGCTGGACTTGATCCTCCAATGAGCGCCAATACTCCTGCTCGGTTCGCATAAAACTTTGAATTCAGTGAATTCTCATCAAAACTGGAACATAAAAAATCTAACTTAGAGCTCTCTTTAGAGGCAGGCAACGCATTGGTGGCGCCCCTAGTGTTGCTGATGTCCATAGGCGACGGTGATCACTTACCATCAGGTGATCACTTACCATCAGGTGATCACTTGCCTGTTTGTCTGCCGTATATTTAAAAATAAAAACAAACAGCAACGTTTAAAAATCGAATCGCTTACCCTCTCCGTATTCGAAACACGGCTCACCAAAACAGAGGCTTAAGTGGAATCGGGTCTCTCCAATTGAGGATCACTAAAGCGATCTGATTCTCGAAATTTCTGATTAGTTTTTAAGCCCAGCGCTGTTCACTTAAACGGGATTCGGTTGCTAGCCCATTGCCTTCATTAAGGTACGTATAAGTATGATTCAAGGTCAATTTAATATTCTGTTAAAGTCAGACCCTTCATAGAAGGGCCTTAAGTGTTTCAAATTGTAACAACATTGTAGGCATACTGAATTTAAATTGCTGCTTGTTTATTACGAGATTTTATGTTTAAAAGGGCTTTATTGAGTATAGAATGTAAAATGCAAACGTCCGTAGGCTATGGTTGTTGTTAACTTATCAGGTGGGCCGCAAGCTTGTTTGCTACTTTTGTAGTTGAATTTATTCGCGACAATTAGATTTATGTTGTCAGATTATCATCATCGCAGTCCACTACAGAACTTAGGGCCTCTCCCACGAAAGTGCAGGTTATTGCCATAATCGCCACGCTTGGCAGGTAGTTGGAGATCGCAGTGCTATAAATATAACAATGGAAAACGCTGCTGCCCATTTTCCGGAATACGGAGACTCTTGATCTTTAGCCTCGAAAACATTAGTCGCCTTGTACGACACACACGAGTGTACGGTTTTGGTGCTATTCTATTCTGCCGGACACCACGCGGCTGTCAGATTATAACTACAAAGTTTTATCGTAATCAGATTGACCATTACCAAGCAATTGAAAAATGTCTTTGTATGAAAATTACAATTTCCGTAATTTTCGGCATACAAAACTCAAATTTCACCCAATATTTATTCTCCTGTAATCTGTAATTGCTGAAACCTGTATTTTAATAATACTATATAGCCACTCCCCTTTAGAGCCATACTCTATAATGGAGAGTTACAGATCTTTCACGAAATCCCATCTCGCACGCACCACTATTGACGACCGTGGAAAAAATATTTTGTAGTATTCTAATTTGAAACCATAAAATATAGATTCTTGTTTGAATTATGAGTGAACCGTCGACCCACTTATGTATTCTTCTTCTCCAAATCGAGTCGATGGACTTCACTTCCCCTTACACTTTCTTTGCGCAGTATTCGGCGATGCATACATACGCATACATTACTCGAACAAATCCTGCATTGTGCAAGTTTTAGGACACGCCGAGCATGAGACGAACATTTATTGGTAGGATTAAAAGCCTATTTTAAGGGTATGTTCCGGGTTTCCGACCGCGTGCCTTTGTTGACGAATAGCTCGATATTTCGACACAGTTGCATGCATCATGGTCGTGGAAGATACCCTTAAAATGTGTGATAATAACCGCGATGGTTTAAAACATTATGTTAAAAGCCAATATAGGCTTGTATCGTTTAAAATATATTAAACGTCACAACGCGACTACTAAACTAAACTTCACTCTCATCGCTAAGTACCTATCCTTTGGGCGTGCTCTATTGCTCATTACACGAAACCTGTCAAGCATTTACTGGCCCGAGTTCATTAGAATTTATTAATTAGTAACCTTAATAACGTGAAAAGACCAGCAAAGTGAATTTTAATCATTTCGTCAACGCACAAAGGGCTCCATCGACAAGGTATTTTTTAATTAGCCAATGTTTTTCACAGGACACTTTATTGTACACAAACTGTTACAAAATTAATTACGAAAGTTGTCACAATTGGCGAATTTATCGCTTTAAGAGATCTCTTCCAGATCATTAAAGGTGATATCAGAGAAATTATAAGCGGCAAGAAATGTGGGTAAAACAAAATTATACACATACCTACAACATACTATACAGCTATTAACTATTTATAATAATATATATAGGTACCTAAATAAGTTTATATTGACTTAGAAAGAATATAATATAACACAAGAATATATTTTGTATAAGCCGTTTATATATTTTATTTTCTAATTTATATTGTAATAGCGTGGTTATAACTGGCCTCGTAAAGATTTTTGAGAATCTGTGAATACAAGCACAAAGTCGTTCGGTATGGAAGACGTGCGAGGATGAATATGTCTAGCAATGCACAACATGCGGCTGAAAAGCTTATTTTTAATAGTGGTACCTGGAACGGGTATGTGCAACAATATACTACTCTAAATACTTATGTATCCAGTTGCTTCCACTTGTCACAAACGTATTGATAGCTCGTCACAAAATAGCGCAGCGATGTTGGAAACAAAAAGTATCTCCAATTGCGCATCGCCTTTTAGGATTATTTTTGCGCAAAATACTTGAAGTTCAAAGGGCAGGGAAAAGGTTACGGTTAATCCTCTATTACCCTATACAAAAAGCCAGATTGCATTTGTTTGATCCTGTTTTGTATCGTCATTACGAAAGCTTGCGAGAAGAGCGTTTTGGAGCGTCAGTGGCCGAGCGGTTAAGGTAACCGACTCATAAGCGAGAGGTACCGGGTTCGAATCCCACTGCGGTCATGTACCAATGACTCTTTTCTGAGTTATGTACATAAGTTGAATTCTAACCGATGCTCTTACGGTGAGGGAAAATATCGTAATCAATCCTGCACATTCAGGCGACAGAATGTGTAACTATGATCCAATCTGATTAGGTTCCCCTGGTAGCAGGGTAACGGAGGTCAGATTGCAGTTACTTCACAGTCATTACCTGATCTGCCAAATCCTGGATAATCGTCAGGGCGGATCCCGGGCCCTCGTGCGTGAGAGCACAACTGGGAAATTAACGTCAAGATAATTATTACCGAAAGCTTGCATACACACATATACACAAATACGTGGAGCGCACAGAATGCCTACAATAAAGTAGCGCCCGACCCGCGATATGTGCTTGAGAATGTGTTTCATTTATGAGTGAGATAGCACTAAACAAATAATAAGCACGATGCATTCTCCTGTGTATGAAATAGAATACCCAGACTGGGCCATCCACGAGCCAGTCACGGCCGCCACATTGTCGAAATTAAATTCAAACATAAATGCCATAAAATTATCTTT
Source organism: Blastobasis adustella (assembly GCA_907269095.1). Taxonomy (NCBI): domain Eukaryota; kingdom Metazoa; phylum Arthropoda; class Insecta; order Lepidoptera; family Blastobasidae; genus Blastobasis; species Blastobasis adustella. The sequence goes on from OU026130.1 coordinate 13,405,073, forward strand.
CCAATAAATCTAGTTTCACTGATACCAAATACTTTATTCTTTCTTTTATTTCAATTTAAAGTTCGCCTTTACAATATTCTAGAAAGCCTCTTAAAGTGTTACGTCACGCTCTTTCACCCGGTTGCTGCCAGAAATATTCCACTCCCACATATAGGTATGCGCTATCTGAACATGGATAAAGTTTTGGAACCTTTCGGTTCAGCCTGTCGTATCCTATACGGCTTATCCAATAAGTTTCTCTGTTAACATCGCTTTAGTTGTACATTATTAATGTGGGTAACAATGTCTAGAAATAGTCCCCTTACGTAACCCAATAGTAGCTTAGATTGTAGATAAAAGGTAGGTATGCAATTCTCTCGAGCACCTTTAGGGAAAGAATCCTCCTCTATCGTTTAGATGGCTCATTCCGTATTCTGGGAAATGTTTATTAGCCAGTTAGGTCTTGGTAAGTAGGAAATGTATTGCGAGCGCGCCGTGAGGTAGATAATGGATGCAAGCAACGCCTTGGCAAGCTTAAACGGTAGTGCTTTTAGACGTATCGGTTAACAAGAATTTTGGAACAATATAATTTTTTTGTAATAATAAGAATTTTCATATATAAAACTACATATCTCAACAAAAAAACACAATAATATTATTTATTTATTTATTTTTATTTGGAAGGTCTTGAGTTTATCAAACAGATCAGACAGAAATACTTAATGCTATAAAACTGTTAGCTAATAATAGACCTTCACTAATAGGTCTAGAATAGGTTATAAACTTAGCGTAGGCAGATAGCCGAGGCAAATTCCGTAGGCACATATTTATTACTTAAATAATAAATTAGCAACCCAATGTCATAAGAAAACACCCACCCAATACTTACTGCTCAAAGAATACGTTACTTAGCCGTTTACGCGCTGCATGAACGCTCGTATTAAAAATATCAAGATCAACGCCCGATTCCAATAATGAATTAAAACTCCTACTTGCAAGAATAAGATACGAATTCTGTCTGTAATTAGTAGAGGCTTGGGGATACATAAATGGTACCTTACGACGACCATCATGACCTCTAGGCACCTTAAACTGTAATTTACTGAGTAATTTGGGACAGTCTACTAAACTAGAAGCTATTTTTAACATGTAAGTTACATCTGCAATATTGCGTCGGAGAGACAATGGCATCAAATGGATTTTTTTACAAAAATCTAAATATAGCTCACTAACAATAAATTTTAAGTCTATAGCACAGGTACTTCATAAACCTAATTTGAACACGTTCGAGTCTTGTTTTATAAACGTCGTAGATGGGATTCCATATTTGAAAAGCGTACTCTAAGGTGCTTCTTACATATGCGCAATATAAAACTTTGGAGGTCTTAGCGTTTTTGAAATCCTTGGTTACACGCATGAGAAAACCCAATGGCTTCGATGCCTTGGCCACAATGCTCTCAATGTGATTATTATAGGCCAATTATTATATATTACCGGCCCTGGTCTAGTGGCAGAGTGATTGCGAGACCGATAACAAAAGTTACGCAACGCATGGCGATGCCAGTAACTGGATGGATGACCATTTCGTTCTTTAATTGAACTTCAGCACCGCAACGAGCTCACCACCTGTGGTGTGATATGTGTACCATCTGACAGGTGTGCCTTCGAATTCTGTTGGCGAAGCGAGGTTGACCAGGGTCTTCCGCTGGGGACTGGTATTACATTAATATATATAAACAGTTCAATATTCATTCCACACTTAATATAGTGTTTGCCTGAGTTATAGCATTACCCTTCCGATTCACGTGTGTCGCACACGGAGACTAATAGAGGCAGACCACCTGAGACTTCCGTGGAGTAAAGTATAGACGGAAGCGATTTCTGCACTGCAATCGCGCCAAGCCACTGTGGAGAAAGGACAAGTTTAATTGAGTTATTGAATGACAACCTCTACGCTTTATAACTCGTCATACTAATTTAAAAAAAGAAAGACTGCCATTATGACCTAACCTAACCTAACCTAACCTGACCTTTAAAATACCGTTACAAATACCGTTAATTATACAAAAAATAACTCAAACGGCCATTGCTGGGTTTGGGCAAGGTTTAGGTTGTTTTGTTCAAGCAAACCTAACCTTTATGCTCGCCACTTAACTCGTAGACGATCGTAGCACGTAGACATGACTACGGTCGTTAGCAAAGATGGAACTGCCTACGTACTCTGTGCTACGAGGAACAGCTGAGCGTTATGGTATGGTACTGGTCCGTGTTCAGACGCTATGCTTTGAACGCAATTTCTAGTCTAAGAGCGTTTCGAGACTCAGTATAAAATGCAACTAGAACGGTTCCAAGTATCATGAATAAATTGTCATAGTTTTCCGAAATTCAAATTCGACTGTTAAAATGATCTGCCGGTGGTTTATTGATATCATCAAAGAGATTGTGATATTTTTTGTTTTATGATTTTTTCTGTTATCCATCCCCAAAGAAATTGGACCATAGAGGTATCATATCCTTTCTAAAATTTTATTTTATTCTTTATTTAAATATTTTAAGGTTAGAACAATCGTGGTCATTCCGTACCTTGGTTTGAGAAAAAATACCACGCAACCGCACTTCAAGATCGTGAACACACACCTAAACTGCCTCGAGTTAACTTTCACGTTCATTAGTTAAGTCTCTTGGTAGTTATGTTTTAGGAGGCAACATCAAAGAGAGCGTCGATTGCGAGTCGATTGCAGGATACCCATCTAGAGTTGTAATCTACTTGTAATCGAATCGCAATCGAATCGTGAGATAACTAAAAATAGCGGACATGAGACCCAGTACTGTTTTCCAGTCACTGTACTGTACGAATGCAGATGTGCTATTCTGACAGTTTCTTTATTTCAAGTGGCAAGCAAGCATTTGCAAACATTTTGTAGTGCTGGTGTCAAGCATTTGCATTAATCTTCTGTTGTTGTACACGAGTGTACTGTGTTATGTTTTATTATAGCACTTGGAGCAATTAAATTGGTATGTTTAGGGTTTGTAGTAATATTTTTCTAATAATATTTACTTCTTATTGCACAACAAAAGCATGATGAAACATAGAAATATAAAACAACTCTTTGTTGTACAAAAAAACATTATGAAACATATTAATATAAAACAATGTACAAAGGCGTGCTTTATAAGAGATATCTAATAGGTATAATAAAAACGTTTTGATTGGGCCATTATAATAAAAATACTGTTACTTTCCCCTTACGCACGAGTAATTTCTGATTAATTATCTAATAATAAATAGGCAACGTAGAATCGAATCTTCGTTTTTTTGTGAATATTCAAAATAAATAATAAGAATAAGAAATATTTATTTACACAAATAATAATGCAAAACACAAAAAATATAAATAAAGCAATTTGGAAATCACGATATTTTGTAACATATAAGAAAAGAAAAAGTACATAATAAGGGACCTCACTCAGCATTTTGCCCTGGTGCGAACCGAAACTCTGGTTTTCAGTGGGTATTTATGTTTTAATTAATAACTGATTACATCCGGGAGATAATTTCGGAAAGGGTGCGATAATAGGCATCCCACTACTAAAACCTTAATGTGAACCATCTCACCTGTTGGTAAGTGACGATGCGGCCGAAGATGGAGCATGCCCGCCTACCCTTCCTCCTTATAAACCTTCCTCTTAATGAAACAACAACTCAACTAATATAAATCACTTAATCTACTGCTAAAAACCGTTTAAAAATCTGCTGCGTAGTTTAAAAGATCTAAGTATACATAGATGCATACGCACATTGCGTGACAGACGGCGGAAAGCGATTTTGTTTTATACTATGTATAGATTTGTTCTGAGCTCTCCATAAAGTGTACCGGTAACAAAGACTTATATATTCTAGTGTGTACTGATTTATATCAATACTTATATAAATTGAAATAAAATTTCATCACGTGCCGAAAACCATATTATTATGAATAACCATATTAACACAGTCGCTAATTACGCAAATGCTGTATGGAAAAGTTGGCTCGTTAATTATAGAACCGCCGTTTAATCAAGAACCTAGCCCTACAAGAAACTCGGCAAAACAAAGCGGGCTTCTCGCGAACATTTTCTTTACAATTAGGTGCCATTAAAGAAACAATAAACGAAAAGAAGGATTATTTGTCAAGAGAATCTCAAACGTAATTTGTATGATAATATCCAGCGGTGAATAGAAGAGAGATTATATGAAAAAAGCCTGTCGGTGTAGAAAGAAAAATATCTCGCAATCTCTTTGTGAGGGTAGGTGCTTATTTTAAATGTACTTGTTATTAGGGTAGTTTGGGATAAAAAGTCCCTAATCTAAACAGTCGTCAAAACAAAGTGCCCCGTAAAATGCTGATAACCAACCGGCGGTAGGATGCGGGAGATTATAGGGAAATGAAGTAGGAGATGGGACATTACGTGTGTGCCTTCAATTGCCGGTGTTTTTGTGTCCGGACTTCCTCATGCTTCTATTACGCTTGGTTCCTAGTTTCAGTTTGTGACAAACTGTTTACAGGGGGCTTACCATGAGCTCTTATAGCAGGACCTAAACAGAACTGCCCTGCTTATAACGAGACAAACTTATGTGCAGTAAAAGTGTACATAAAATCTTCTTGCATATCAGACAACAGTAGACAGACCACTACTCCCGTATTGAACACATGCCCTTGTCACATTTGACTAAGAATCACATATTATATTTCTTACTTTATGATAAAATCATCAGTATGTAAAGAAGACAGAACACAATGCATGTTTTATTCTAATACAGAATATTGTTTGTAAATAACATTCAGATGTAAAAATAACATAAACTACTTAGAACAAAATACGAGTATGTGAATGCCAGTATCCGAAAACAATTTTTTTTTCTCAGGTCTCTGTAATGAGAAATAGTTCGCTTCACAGAGTTCAATAATCGAATACGAATATCTGTAAACAGGTAAACTCAGTTATCAAATAAAGGTCCTTATTGACATATTTTCGATGGAAATAAAGCTTTACGAGTAGCTTTGATACAAACGTCGTGTAATTACTCCGTCTCAACAAAATGATATAATGTATTTCTTTACATAATAAAAGAAACATTATAATTGTAACAAGTATATACAAAAATATAGCTCTACTTAATTATTGTGCCGAGAATATTTTAATATGCCTTTTAGAGTGAGACGCAATTGCTGGAGGCATACAAGTCGAACACAATTGTAAGGGCTTTGTCATATGAGTACAATCACACCACAACGACGACAGGTAAATCTGCCCTAATTTGTATGAAAATAATATAATTTTTACAGACTACGTTTTCCCGTCAAAGTCAACTACGTCGTAGATACAATATTCTTCTCTGTTCAGGGTTCTGAAATCAAATAATTTATTTTTTTCATAACAAGCTTTTATCGCGCGGAATGGTACCATCAATATATTTCAAAGAGCCCAAACACGATGGGGTTATCTTATTGTTCTTAAGACCACCTTCCGACTCCATCATCAGGCCAGCTTCATGGTACCATATTAATGCAATCCATTGTTTAATGCATAAAAATATATCAATCCAAACTGTCCGTGTGTGGAGAGAAATTTAGGAAAGACGTCATGCCACTTGCTTGACGGTGTGTGCATTAAGTACAGCTTGATCAAGGCTATCTATCATGCCACTGGATCCACCGGTTGTAGTCATGTATGTATGTATGTAAGTCAACTTAATGTTCCGGTTGTGGTCTCACGCAAGAGGACCCGGGGTCCGCCCTAACCAAGGACCAGGATATGGCATATCAGACTATTAGACTCTAGATCAGACTATTAGATAAGACTATTTCTTCACGGTCCTAACTTTTTTTTTTGGAAATATCTTAAATGTACAGATAAACTTTTTTTACTGTTTTATTGTCTGTTAAGAGTGTCAAGCGGAAGCTTCTGATGCTTTTTGTCAGTGTAAGAAATTAGTTCTAAAAAATCCGCAATATGGCGGCACCTCTATATTCCTGGCTCTTTACATTTAGCTATTTAAAATTAGTACGAAATTTGCAAAAGTCACTATCGTTGTAATAACCGACTAAAATTTGTTCTCCCCAACGGGATATTAGAACAAACGTTCTACTACAGCCGGCTGGGGTAAATGAGTGAACGTTACCAAGAAAATAAGCAAAACAGTATCGAAGTAATGTTCTATTGTTGATGGAAAGAGGTCTTTGCCGAGCTTCAAAATGGCCGTAATCACTATAATATCAAAGACTGGTCCAGACATTACCATAATGAAATGGGGGATCCCTTGAAGAATGCTCGCTAAAAGCATTAACCGACGGAAAATGATGGCTGAGATTTATAACAATATCCTCGTGAAATTATGGGGAGGTTGGTAAATAAATAATGTTAATAAAGAATATTTTCCTGAACTGATCAAATGATACTTGATATGAGTTATTTTTGGAATAAATGTTAAGCTCTTTTGTATGTGAAAGAAACGGTCAATAATAGGTACTCGTGGTTATAACTCGCATATAAAAGGGGTGTCTGTTTAGTGTGATCATAGTTCGACTCGGGTTGAGTGATGTACATAAGTTGAATACTAACCGATGCTCTTACGGTGAGGAAAATCATCGTGACTGAATGTACACCATCCACGACACAATCTGGTCAGATTCCCATGGTAGAAGGGTCGCGGAGGTAAAATGGCAGTCGCTCCACTGTAATTACCTGATCTGCCAAATCCTGGATCATGGTCAAGGCGGACCCCGGGCCCTCGTGCGCGAGAGCACAACCGGGACATTACGCCAAGATGTCTTTTTTATTATTAAGCCTACATACTCATAGACTACCCGCTATAACATTGAAATGTTCAAATATGGAGCCCATTCACACTTGCAATGAGTTTCATGCAGCGTTGTTTCCAAACTGCTACGAAATTGAAATCTTACGAAATTAATACTCTTTTTTCATCTTGTGAAAGCCAAATATATAAATGAGTTTTCACTGTACACAATTGATTAAGTTTAACCCAGAATACAGTTGGACAGCTGATATCCGCTGGCATATTTTGGTCACTAACCACACAAGCCTCGGGTTGTAGCTCAGAATCTGCATATTTGATTGAATGCATTCCAAACATAGCAGGGAGCAACGCTCATTTCGAACAAGCTGTTATTGAATTTCAACAGAGCCGTGATCAATCAGCGTATTGGTTTTAGCATATTGATGCAAATTCTATTGGCGTGTTTGCCAAACAATAATAAATAGATTTGTAATTAATTACAGTATGCTTGTCTAATTGGTAATAGAAACATATGCGGTACGTCACGTTATGACATCCGCCAATGTAGACTCAGACCAAATTCGTACATTGGCGGGAATGCAGTACTAGTGTATATCTGAACTTCTACTTTAAAAAAAAATCCTTTGCAGCTACAGCAACTTACATTAAGTAATTGGTGCATCGTTAGCCGAATTTAATTGGCTGAAAGAAGGGCCTATGGGTTCCATAGGTACCAAGAACTTATCTTAGACACTCAGGATTACTTTTAAAAATTATTGTATATTTATGTATTTAAATAGGTATACTTAGATGTACTTGTGTGTACCCATTGGCATGCTCGTTATTAAGCCAGTGTTAAACTAGCAGTTGGCGGATCCCACTTGTTCCCTCGGCCCGTAGTTCGCATACTTAACTAAAAATTTTTTTTTTCCTTCATGTAATTTTACATTTCACCCTATAAATTTTGCCAACTAAACAGGAATATGATTCTTTAATGCACTGAATGTTTATGTATTGTACAATGAACACAAAAAAATCGTGCGGTCTCTGTTGTGCAAGATGTTCGAATCTCGAAGCTGGAACTTCTCGCTTACGATTCGTACCCTTTAACCATTAGGCCACCGACGCTTCCACCGCGGCCACCAAGGTAATTTGAAAATGCGCTCAGGACGACTTCATAATTTTGGGAATCTTGTCCTTTTTCAAAATAAAATGTATGCAAATAAATAGGCACAGAAAACTGGAGAGGACCAACACGGTAATACTTTTATTGAAATTATTTATTAGTAATTTGTAATTGTATTTCTGATAATATGTATAGGTGATTATTGCAATGAACTATTATTTGATAATTAAAGAATAAATGATATTAAGAAAATTAATTGTTAAAAACACACAAAGTATCTATTCAAATACCTACTTAAAGAAATTTATAGCAATAGAAAATATTTTGTTTTAAATATTTCCTAAGCACACATCTGGCGCTAAATGTGCTAATTAAGCATTAACGTATGTTGGTAATTACATTTTAATTAAGACATTTCAGACACATTAGAAAAGGGTCGGAATACGAAATGTTCACTTCCGAGTATTGCTATAGTAACGTACGGAAGGAGGACTTTTTGTGGGCATGCCGAGAAGTGCAGACATGATTTCTATAGAATTATTTACTTAAAACTTCGTAGACTTCCTACCAGTCAACCAGAGAACAATTAATAAAAGTAAAAGGCGGTGCAACAAAAAAAGAAGTAATTATCTGATATGCCAAATCGTGGAACATGGTCAATGTGGACCCTCGGCCCTCGAGCGCGAAAGCACAGCCGGGATATTACGCCAAGATGTCTTGTGTCTTTTATTATTAAGCCTACATACTCATACACTACCCGCTATAACATTGAAATGTTCAAATATGGAGCCCATTCACACTTGCAATGAGTTTCATGCAGCGTTGTTTCCAAACTGCTACGGAATTGGAACCTTCAAGAAACGAGCCAAAGCTTAGTATATCAAAGGTCGGCAACACACTCGCGACTCCACAAACTCGGATGTTGTAAATGCTACGGACTACGGACTTGCGCGGTTACCTCCCACGAGTACAATAAGGTAGACAAAACCAAAATTAAAACTTTAGAGAAAACCCGCGCTGGCTAAAATCATCATAATTGCAAGAAATCGGTTTGTCTGATTTATCAAGCTACTGCAGCGCCCCCTGGTGCTATACTGACATAAACATGTCCAAGAACCTGCTCTGAAATTATACGTTTTGAATGTAAAATGTCCGTCCGTCTTGGGTAAAAAAGATATTTGTCCCATAAAATAATAAACCCTATAAAACAATGTCCCATAGCCTAGATAATTTTTGTATCAAAAGTCATTTCAATTATTTAAATACGAGACTAACTTACCAAACTAACTTTTCAAAGAAGGCGAGTTAATGGACGAACTAAGATGAGATTCATAAATTAAACTGAGTGGTTTATAACGTACTTTTAACTAGATTTAGTTTTGAAAAATAGGTTTTAGTTGCCATATTATGGAGTTATATAATTGATAAGTTTAGAATAAGAGCTGAAAGCTCTTACACTAACACTCTGTACGTCTCTTCAGAAAAGTACTTTGTTTTTATATTGAGATAATATACTAGGATTTCATGGTGTCAAATTGTATATTTCTATACGGAAACCTTGAGAACATTCATTTATCTAAGAAGATGTAAATTTTAAAACTGAAAACAATTAAAACAGAAATAATACTACAAAAACCTGTTCATAACTGTACAGAAATAAAATTCTAAGGATCTAATAAGATTCTAAAGGTCTAAAGTAAGACTAGACTACCAGTAAAAATAAACAATGCTTTCCTTGTTAACGTAAACATAATAAACAGTAATCAAGGAAGACACGGGGTCATCGATCCCCGATTTAATAGACGAATTTATCGGCTTCCTTTCTCCAAATCGTTTGAAAAATGAATCCGGCCGGTAATTGCTGATAGGTATCAGCATCACCTAATGGATGGTAAGCGAAATCGCGGACTCTCCACTCGATTTATCTATCATCGATAAAGTTAACGAAGTCTGGCGTTGGAGTGATTTTAAATCGCCGAGATTGTGAGTAATAAGAACCTGGACACACTTGGATGATTCGTAAATTTTGACGGACCGTTCTTTTTTTACAAGACGGACGAACGTTAGACAGTCCATCTCATGCAAAGTGGTACAATCTGTCGTCCATTACATCTATGATACTATGTTTTTAGTTGTCAAAAAACAAAAATCCAGAATTACAGATGCGTTGTAAATCCGGCATTACAAGGTGGGTGATTGTGCGGATGGAGGCGGACCAGCCCGCACGGATGTACCGTGGAAAAAGTGTCATCTGTGGTAGCGCAGACACATCCGCGGTGCGTGATTTTGCGGACCAGCTTGCACCGAGACCCCTTGGAAAGAGTATCGCCTGTGGTAGCGCAGACATGTCCGTCCGGTTCGTGAAAATCCGCAGAATCGCGGCGTGAAAAGCAATTGGATCGAGGTACGTGGCCGTCCGTGGTCCTCAGCCGTGCGTGATAAAATCAGCAGAATCACACACCATGGAACGCAGGCTTTAACTATCGGCAGTCACCTTGTGTGACTCCAAACCCTCCCTCGAGCTAATGAAGCTTAGAAAATACAAAAAGATTATGATCCGAGTGAATTGAATTACTTTTAATTAATTACCGAATCGTCAATGACGGAAAATGTGGGCACAAGCCCTTAGTATTTGGTTCTGACGTCACGGAAGATAATGTTACAGCTTCGGTTTAGTACAGGTACCGAAGGACTTCTTGACATTTCCTCGAAAGTCCCCTCCAAGACGTGGGCGAAATAGTCTGTGTTTTTGTGAAAAGATTTCTTGTTTTTGCATTTATTTACCATGGGTTAGTGACGATGTTGAATAGACTAAAAATATATATTCGGTGTCAAAAGGGATGCTTCCAGAATATGCCTTAATATCTGATTTTTTTTCGTGTTATAGGTACGGCAGACAAACAGGCAACCGGGGCAAACGATGGAAAGTGGTCACCGCCGCTTATAGACACCGGGGTGTTACCAATGCGTTGTCTACTGTTATGTAGGTATGGCATAAAAAATACTTTAAATAAAATTCATAATTTTTTTATTCTATAGATTGTTTGTTGATTGTTTTAACTCACCCAGAGCTTTTTTAATTTTACACCTAAACTTGCAATTGCAACTTCTTTGCTGGCCTATCACGCCCATCCCCACCGCTGGGCATCTGCCAGGCGCCCGGATTATGATATTATGGCAGACTAATTAGACGGATTTCGTTGCTCTATAAAACGCAACTGTATTTCCATGGATAGCTATTAATGCTTTGGCCAATTGGAAATAATTACTTGCTTGACGCTCGTTGACGCTTGACGACGCACGTGGGTGTCGTACAAGGCGACTTATGTTTGCGAGACTATATTTATAACCCGGCGATCACCAACCCACCTGACACGTGGAGATTATGGAAATAACCTTCCCTTTCGTGAGAGAGGCCCTAAGTCCTGCATTGGACTGTTATGGGCTGTTATGATGATGATGACTTGCTTGTCGAAACGAAAGAAAAATAATGTTTGACGAATTGGAAACAAAACGTCGGTAAAACACACGAGACAAATTAGAACTCTCATCATCAGCCTTGACGAATACCAAATCCTTCATATAGCGCCAACACTTTCCATTGATTAGTCATTCATTCCTTGTCAGGTTCCCTTGTTAACAGGGTCACAGAGGTCAGATGGCAGTTGCTCCACTGAAATTAAATGATCTGCCAGATCCTGAATTATAGTCAAGGCGGACCCCGTGCCCTCACAATAGCACAACCGGGACATTAACGCCAAGGTGATGATAACAATTTACCATTTGTGGGTGTCGTGGAAGGCTAGTAGGCTGACTAATATCAAAAGAGGCAAATCACTCCGTAAACAATAAAATAGGCAGCAGAGCTGTAGACTATTTTCAAATTTGCGATCTCCAACTCACCAGCTTTATCACTGACACATCTCGGGAACCTACAACGGATTATAAATGCCGTGTAAGCTCGCACTTTGTAAACGTAAGTAAGATTTTAAACATTTACATGCACTAAGTATTAAACTACCCCGAGCGCACACTTTGATAGAGTAACGTCGCAATGGCCGTTTATTCAACGGCACGATAGGAAGGGAAACAAATCTTTTTGTTTTAAAGGAAACTTTTAAGAAAGTAGAGGAAGGAAGGCATTTATTGCGCTAAAAGCTCCGACGGAACTAACTTTAAAATGGATTCAACTTTGTCCGTTGCATTTACCAGGCTGCCACTCACACCGCGTGTGCGCGGGGCGTTCTTCGCTTTGAATTTCGAAGGATTAGTTGGTACAAGCGAGCTTTAACATCGCGCAGATACTTCCTTTTGGTTCGATCGAATCTATGTGTGAAAATATTGATAAACTCATGCAAATGTTGTTTATTGATTAGGACATTAGCTATATTCTTCAGTCCTCAAATAGGACAGAGGTATGTAAGCTGGAAAGAAACACTGTGACACATTGTCGGGGCACAGTGCATTGTCACCCCACAGCGACAACCCGACAATGCCACGCAGAGCCGGACCACATCCGACAAAGCCAAACAGAGCCGGATCTCGTCCGACAATGGCAGCCAGAGTACAAGGACAAGAGAGTTAAGTAGGTAGCTTGAAAAGACTAAAAACTCTACTCATTTACGGGTCTCGTAGAAGACAATGATGTCCAATTGCTCAAAACTTATGCGATGCTTAAGTTGACATCTAAATTATGTAAGAAGAAAAAGCATTGCATCGACACCAACCTCAGGTGTTTTCACAAACACTTATGAACGTCATACAATTTAGAATGAATGCTAGGCACCACGGCACCATCGAGCGGACAACGGTATCTTAGTCAAAAAAAAAAAAAAAAAAAAAAAAAATAGACTCCGCGGCCAAAGATCTTATTCTTTGTCCGCGACGGACGAAAGCGGCGCCCGCCGGCCACTTGTCACTTTGACATTGACAGATAGGATGTATAATAAGTATGTATTTAAAAAACATAAGTATAAAAGTAGTTTATCAGTTATCTAACACCCATAACACAAGCTTTGCTTACTTTGTGGCTAGCTGGCGCTGTGTAAATTTATCATAAATTTATATTCATTATATTTATATTTGGTAACTCCAATACCTGTTATCTACCTAAATAATAATACTTTATTCTCGCCGTTGCGGTGTCACGAAGTCGCATGACTTACAAAAGGGGATTGTATAGCTATTTAGCTTCTACGAAAGAAAAAGTCGTAATGTTTTTATCTACTATTTCGCGTAAGTTAACGGCTTCAAAGGCAATAGTTAATTTGAGACTAAATCTTTAATTCGCTTGAAGATTCAATTATCAGGGCTTCAATAGATAATATCCACTTACACCACTAACAATTAGTATTATTAGCCCTAAAATTAATCAAGGGTAGATATTGTGTTTCTGTCGAGGTTAGGTAGGTACAAACAAGGCGGACCCTGGGCCAACCGGAACATGACACCAACATGATGATGACGATGATGATGTCGTTACATTTAAATATTTATAGAAAAATCAACTTAAACAGCCTAGATAGACATTACAGTAATGTTACGGTAGAAATAATAGTACAAAGGTGGACTTATCTCTAAAAGAGATCTCTTCCAGTCAACCCTGCCATGTGTTACGAGAGTAAAAAAACGTACGGGAAGGCAGTAGTGTGAAAAAAGAAAAAATACCATACATACAGACATACATACTGATAAAATAATAGTACCTATCTAAAATACAAAAATACATGTTGCATATCTACCTTATAAATATATAGATAAATTAAACTTGTAGTGAATACGTTATATTTAACACTTTGTGTTGTCACTTCATGATAGAACTCCATTATTATGAATTAAATCACTTTTTTACACTAGTACCACTTTATTAAACAATTTTTTATTAAATTGCAACCGGTTTCGAATTACTCATCTTCAGGCAATTAATATTAATCAGTATAATTAAGTGGAACTAGTGTAAAAAAGTGATTTAATTCATAATACGTTATATTTGTTCGCACACCACTGTAGGTTTTACTTATACGTTTTGCAAAGTAAAAGTGCTTCTCATAAAAATGATAAAATGCGCCCAAGTGAAGGCACCGGATACATTTCATAAAAACGACTAATAAATCCTTGAAGAGGGCGGCTTTTAAGTGGTTAGGCTGCTACGTAACTAAGTAGCTACTAATATTATGGCTTACGTCGTACGACGTTTGTATGTATTCGAATAATTTGTATTACGGATAATGTATTACTACTTATATTATTTGTACCTATATAGATTCCCACCCGTAACTTAATATTAGGAAGAAGATTAGAAAGTTAGCTACCTCGCCTTTGCTCATATGAATTCCTTGTTTTTGTAAGTGATTGGTATTATTATATTTTATTAGCGATCAAGTGTTTAACTATCTATCTATCTACCTTCACGGTACTGTTTTTTTCCAATCTCCTTGCCTAACAATTATCTATTTATATATTGAACATGAAAGAAATTTATGGTATTTTTTATACTAACGACATATCTAAGTCAGCGACAAAGAAAGCAGCCCAGCACGCCCATCTGATGGGAAACGGTAACTTGCCTATCTACAACTCTAGCACCTAAGATCTCACGTAACAAATATTCAAAAGCTCAGGTGCGATGTTACGGTGATGATAAAAGGCTACATACGACACTGCGGCAAGGCAGCTTGACAGTTGATCCGACTCCCGCACCCGAAAAGCGACTTTATTATATACTGAATAAGGTAGGTTTTAAGGCTTTCGTAGTTATGCACTACACTTTCACCACGTATATTATCGGGTTTGTTACCAAACAAATACCATACAAACTCGATAATACTGTGGTCAGTTAGTATTGTTTTTACCTCGATATTTCGACGCAGTTGCAGGTCACAAGTAGACTGGTTCCGCTGTGTGAACTCGCTCCTACGTAAGGATTTGTATCAGCTGTCTATCTGCCTCCTAGATCGGCTCTGCCAGAGGGTCGTAAGTAGAGTCCTGAAAATGATACGCTTTATGCCTGAAATTGCACAGGCTACCTTCTACTTCGAATCAAAACAAAGGCGGATTCCCAGACAGAGTTCTACCACAAATAAAAATAATTTAAGATGTTATTACTACAACGAACCATTATTCTTAAAAGGCTCTTGGCGAAGAGCTAGTAAAAGATAATTCCATAGATGCTAACGACTTACGTAAATCATTTTTAGATTTTATTACGGTAATTTACACATTGTGGGCGGTGATAAATTCTTACGCAATTTTCTAAGTTCGGGATAGGGTTTGTTAAGGCTAATGGAGACACCGGCTAGCGATGGAGTCTCAAGGTTTATGTGTTAACTACAATCAGGTTGTAGGTTGTATCACTAAATCCATACATAGTATAGAACAAAATCGTTTCCCGCCGTCTGTCCTTATGTATATATTTATGTGTGTAAAAACAGATACGCCTAGATGTTTTAAATTTCGCAACGGATTTTATTTCGGTTTTCGTCAATACATAGTGATTCAAGAGGAAGGTTTATACGCAAAAAAAAAGAGTAGGTAGAAATAAAGTAGGTGTACACGACCGAAGTCGCGTGGGCCCACTAGTAATGTATATTCAATTGATCCTGTATGAACTACTCTTATAAAACATCAATGTTTGACAGATAAATATTTCAAAAATGCACAGATGTCAGTCGCTTTACTGTGATTACAAATCCTGAATCATGGTCAAGGCGGACCCAGGGAGGGCAGCGCGTTGGTACTGTCGGAATATTGACCTCAATGTTATTATTTTATTTTACACTTCGTCCTCCACTTCGCCCGGTCTTTAGCATCCTCATGTCGTAGGTTGTTGGCTCTCGCATCCGACTCAGTGACGTATTTCATCGTTTTCTGGGTCAAACGCGGGATCAATCATATCACGTAACAGATCTGGCAGGGGTTTTGTTACCTGTATAGGTACTGTTTATCTTACCAATAATATAAAAATAATGGAAACCTAAACGTTTGTCACTCCAAAATTCACAAATCACTTCTAAATACATTTGCTCGAATTTATTTTATATATTTTTCTTTAATACATACCAGAAATCATTGTTTACGGCATCTGGTTTACAAATAGTAGGCACATCTACAGAATTACTGAAAAAGATGGCTTCAAATGTAATATAGGTATTCTAAGTACCTACGTTTTAGTAAATACGCATGAATAATACATAATCCCTTTGTCTTCTAACCCAAGCGGAACGCAAGTCGTATGTCAAAGTGTCATCGGCAATATATGGATGACCCCCGTTCGTTGTCAATACCATAGCCCATGGAAAATATAAATGTTCGGAAATTGGTTGTCTGCTTTCAAATTTATTTATTGGAATTTCTGGTATTTAGAATTCATAGCTTTATCTTTTCAGAGATTTATGTTTTAAGGTGTCAATTATTCGTTAACAATGTGTAGGTATTTTTCTGATCACTTGGGTTTTAGCATTGCTTAAGACGGGTATTCTTAAAGTTAACTACAAGCGGAATAATGTTTTTTTTTAACTATTGCATAGTTTTTATCGCGGGCTTTGAGCGCGGCGACCGAATTAAGAAATTCCGTAACGAAAAAAACCTAACACCCCCAACTCCGACCGGCACAGTGGTGCGGCGTTGAAAGCCGTGCATCGTCTAACGTCGTTTCAGTTCGGCAGACTTCGGCACGGTGTTCGTGTGCGTGCGACTAGACGTATGTGTGTAGACTAGCTGCTAACTGCTCAAAACTGATTCTATCTCTCTTAGACACAATGCTAGGTGAGACAGCGTGCTTTTTGGCCGCGTCCAGGAGTGAGTTCGAGCCCGCGACTAGTTGAACCTTAACGTGTATGTATATGGTTAAAATCAAAGAAAAAACTTGAATTAATATCAAAGAAATAAAAATACTGCATAAACAAAATAAACAAATAATAATAATTGCATAAGTTGATAAAAAATGCTATGCAATAGCTTTACCGCGGCAGTCCCCGAGTGCCACACGTATTTTTACTACTATGGTGGCAAACAAGCTTTCGGCCTGCCTGATGGTAAGCAGTCACCGCAGCCTATAGACGTTGGCAATAGCAGGGGCATCACCCACGCAAAAGCAGAGCAATATAGTAAGTAGCATAGCATCTAGAGTGAGCCAAAAACGAATGGACTAAATAGTGGGAAAATACCAAATATCCTCGTCATGAAACAAAACGTACACATTTTTTTATTTTCTATGATTCGCCGTTTGGCCGTACATAAAACATGACCTCCACGTGTTCTTGATAGGCGTGTGCTAAAAACGATAGCTCTACACTAACAAATTCGGGACCGAAACCAAATATTTTTATTTAGGTTACCTAAATATATTTTGAATTACCAAAAAGACGGATGTTATTACGTTACACGTGTAAATCTGTGTGTCTGTGAATCTGTTTGTGGCATCGTGGCTAGCAAACAGTTTTGTCAACTTCTCACCAAGTTAAAGTGGGTATGCTACGAGCTTCAGGCAAATTATGATGAGTATGCTTGAAGCTTATGACAAAACAATAAAATATAAAAGAGATATTGGTAACATAATATACGAGTAGTTGTTGTAATTTATGATTAAAACATTAGCAATGAACGAATATATAGTCCACGCAATTGAAAATGTTAACTGTCGCCTACATCCATATAACATCTAACATCTACCATCTATATTCTACGTATTTATAATCATTATCATTATGCGTAAGAAAACCTGCTGCGTTGTCTCTGCGAAGACCTTAGTCACCTTAGTGCATAACATTATAATGACTGCACTATTTCTCACAAAACCTCAAGTAACCTTACTTGGCAGTAGAAATAAATAAGGTAGAAGCCTTTAGTCGGTTACTGTCCCTCTCGCGCACGAGGGCCCGGGGTCCGCCTTGGCCATGATGCAGGATTTGGCAGATCAGATAATTACAGATGGAGAACTGTCATCTGACCTCCGTGACCATACTACGAGGAGAATCATTTGGATCATATTTACACGTTCTGCCGCCTGCACAAGGTTTCATCACGAAGTTTTCTCTAACCGTAAGAGCATTTGTTAGCATTCAAGTAATGTACATAACTCAGAAAATGGTCATTACATGGCCGCAGTGTGATTCGAACCCTGTACCTCTCGCTTAGGAGTCGGACACCTTAACCAAGCTTAAGACCCTCTGCTCCGCTCGTAAAAGACGACTAATGTCATAAAAAGCAGACCACCTAAGACCTCTCGCAGGAAAAAACGCAGAAAAATGGGCAGCAGTTTCTGTTGTTTATTATCTAGATATGTAGATTATGGCCAAAGTTCCGACTAGGCTGGAGATTTAAATCTAACAGTTGCAAGATAAAACTTATAGAATAGGTACTTACAATATGTAGAATTCACACAATGCAAATATACAAACAAAATGAGACCAACAAAGAGAAAATCCGAAACCCATCAACACTAGTAACGTTCCTTTGAAAGAGCTTATAAAATAAGGCACCATCTGGCTTGACATGCTTCGTTAGAACACATTCTTTCCTATAGCCATGTTAAAAATGAACAAGCAATCACAGAATGAGAAACGTCTGTGCGTTGGCTTATTCCAGTGTAGTAAACAAAATATATAAACTTGATTTCCGAGAAAAATAATATTACGCGTAGATTTTTCCAGATAACGTTTGTTCTTCGTGACTTTTATTTGTTTTCGGCGAATTTCAACTTATTGTTGTTTTTGAAATGTGAGTATTAGATATAGAAAATCAGAACAATTAAAGTTGAGGTACTTAACTGAAGTGGATGGATAATCACAATATACTTAGTTACTAACCGCTTCATAATCTATAAAACAATTTTTGGCCGTAGAGTCTATTTAAATTTTACTTTTTTTATGGCCCTAAATACTGGCTATGAAACCGTTGTCCGCTTGATGATGCTGTGGTGCCTAGTGTTCATTGTTTATTACACGTATATTGAATGACGTTCATAAGTGTTTGTAAAAACCTAAATTGAATAAACGTATTTGATTTGATTTGATATGATTTTAATGCATACCATTCTCACAAATCTAAATAAGACACACACTGTTTAGTTTGGTGGGCTTTTTTCCGCCATCACACCATTCGACAATAGGATAGATTTCTCTCAATTAATATTTAAAAAAAACGTGTGAAAGAATACTATCTTTCCCAGTGTGCCTAGATGTAATTCAGTATTCTCAATGCCTTTATGTTATATTGTATTAGTTATTATGGTATATGTTTATTTTATTTATATAGTATATTAATATAGTAAGTATATAATTATGTATGTATTTAGTTATAGTATAATTATAGTCATTGTGCACGTCTTATCTGCGTTTAATTATCACATATCTCTTTTGTAGGCCTACTGGAAGAGATTTCTTTTAGAGATAAGTAGTGCCTGTTTTGTCGTAACTAATCTGTACTTTTAGTATTTGTTATCTTGTGTACAATAAACTGTTAAAGGCACCCAACTGACATATGGGCATCGTAAGCCTCTTTTTTTCTCGCAGTCTCCTCCCGAAGTCTTTCCTTTGTTCCTACTATAACTCGAAGATCTTCAATAGCCATGTCTACATGAATAAAACAAAAGTTAACATTATGTGCAAATATTTTTAAATTTATTGTAACCATTCTATACAATTACTAAATTAAAAATAAAAATTTTCTCAAAGTGGTCATGCACTTATGATCCGCGTACTAAAGATACCTTAAAGAACGTCACCGCGACAATTTTCCTTAGTTTCCTGATGCCCTAGACGACGGTGGTTGCTTTCCATCAGGTGGACTGTTTGATCGTGTCAATCACTAGGCAATAAAATGAGAAAAATAATATGAGTCCTTAGTTCACAGCCAATGGTAACCTTCCTTATTAGGATATTTTTTTAAATAGGAATATACAACAGTATATTAAAAAAATCAACTTGGTGTTAATATCCCGGTTATGCTCTCGCGCACGAGGGTCCGGGATCAAGGATTTGGTAGTCGTTGGTTGGTTACACAATGGTTTCATCGCGATGTTTTCCCTCACCGCAAGAGCATCGGTTAGTATTAAACTAATTTACATAACTTAGAAAAGAGTCATTGGTACATGACCGCATTAGGATTCGAAAAAGGTACCTTTTGCTTGCGACTTTGATACCATATCCATTCGACCACCGACGCTCCTACAGTCAGCAGTATATTTACCTACCTAAAACCAATATAACATATTATAGGAATTTTCCCCAATGACCCTTCTCTTCGCCTTCGACGTCCATCGTAGAAATAGGTCGATCAAACCGCAAACCATGACGGCTCCTAACCGCAAGTTCCGGCCAGCCCGACAACTGTTAATAACGCAGATAACTGCTCAGAGCATCCGTGTTCATGACAAACTCTATTATGCCCGATTTATATTGAACAAGTCATCGTCACAGCCCATAACAGTCGACTGCAGGACTTCGGGCCTCTCCTACGAAATGGAGGTTATTGCCAAAATTTCTACGCCCAAGCGTAGCCAACTAGTGGGTTGGAGATCGCAGTGTTACAAACATAACAATGGAAAACGCTGCTGCCCATTTTCTAGCCTACGGAGGCTCTTTATGTTTTGTCTCGAAAATATTAGTCGCCTTTTACGGCACCCGCGAGTGTAAGGGGTTGGTGCTATTCTACTCTGCCGGACACCACACGGCAATTGAACAAGTACAGTGGTGTAAAACGATTAGACAGTAGCGAGTTCATACAGTATACTGTACTTGTAGGCGCCACTTGCCACTGTCCTTGACTAATGTCAATCAGGCAAATAGTGGCCTAAAATGCAGTCTCATAAAATAACTTCTCTTAAAAATTATAAAACAATGTGTGTCTGCATATATATACTCGTATATACGCTTAGATCTTTTAAGCTACGCAACGGAGTAAAATGCGGTTTTCAAGATTAAATAGAGTGACACAGGACATTGACTGATCGGTAGCGCGTCATCAAATCGCAGAATTGAACGATGCGGCAGTGCATCTGATAATTCCGCGTTGTGTTGCACGACGTCGTAGACTTCTATGATGCGTTGTCGTACCGCAGTGTTGTGGCCTGGGTCTAATAGGCCCTGGTAGACTTCTACGGCGCTCACAATCCTCCATCAAACCAAAATACGAATTGTTTCTCGGCGTCATAAATAAACAAAGCAGAAGCACCCATCTAGGCGGACTCCTTTACTTGACGTTGATATGACATGGGGGTTTCTTTCGCCATAAATATTTTAATACAAGACCCCGGGCATGTACCATAAACAATATATAATATTCAAACATAATTGCGCCTGTCCACACAGTCTGGAGGTAACAAAAACAATATAATATTTCATTGAGGCCATTCCCAGTACACACCAAGCCACAAAAAGGACGCATGCCTTTGATTTATACGAGGCTCGCTTGATACACACCATAACTGAAGGCTGTCATGCCAAGAGATTTATAAGGGAGTCCTGCAAGGAGAAAAAAGGGAAAATACACCCGGTAAGCCCAGAATTAGGGGGAAAATTAGAGATTTATAGCTTCGCCAAAAAGTTTATATCCGCATTACACGGGTGTTACATGACGTCGAGATACAATTTCGGACTGCTCGCGAACTTTATTCAATGCGACGACTTTTATTCAATAATACTTTAACTAGCTTGAAATTTGACTTTGCTATTGTCGTCGTGAATAGGTAGTCGTGTACTATCTTGATACAAAAGTACATAAAGTGCCTTTAGGTTCATATGGTCCACTATATAAAAATGACAGTATTAGAACGTCAACTTTATCAAAATGTCCACCATATCAGAATGCCTTCTATATCAGAATGCATCAGAAAATCGGGGTAATAATCGAACCTACTGAACAGATATCGAAAATTCTTTCAGTTTCATGTTTGACAAGACTCTCATAATTTCAACCATTGAAATCCAACCATAATGATGTTTTACAAAATCGTCCACCTATCTCGAAATCCGTCTTTAATACATCGAGAAGTATATTAAAACTAGCTGTTGCCCGGGATTTCGTCCGCGTGCGGCGCTAAATATGAACGAAATACCTATTACCTCTAAACATAACTTGCAAATGATCATTGAGGTCAAAAAAAACTATTTGTGGGAAAATCGTAGGCTTACCATTAAAATACTAAAGTACTAAAATAAGTCGAAGACACATTTATTTTCATTCCGTTGTTGTTAGAAAATTTGAAAATAAAATTTTCATCTATAACATTTTGCTTCCAAAAATCAGATTACTGTCACAATACCCGTGGTTTATATTGGCTAATTTGTCTGTGTTATTGTTCAGTAACAGAATGCTTTATTAATAACTTGTGCCATTAATAACTTTCAATACACAATGGTGACGGGCGCATTTGTCACTTCTCGGTTTCAATTTTAACGAGTACAATCTATCAAGCGATTGTGACTAAAATTGGTATTCACTTCGTTTGTGGAGGATATCTAGCGGGACATTGTAGGCTTTAGATTAAATTACATTTTATTTCCTGGTCAACATTTATAAATAGGTACATGAAGCTTTATTAAAAACAACTCACACACACAAACTAAATACTAAAGAATGACGGAAACTCAACTAACTAAAACTAAAAAACCTGAAATCTAAAATCGATAAATACAAAATGTTTCCCAAATCGCTGACACTGAAGGGGACGGTGCCTATAAGGCTGGCCAAGGCCAAGGCCAAGAAATAAGCCAGCCTTGCGGTCACCAGTGAATTGTATTAATTAATTTTTTTATTTTGAGTATTTTAATAGTTTTTCAGCTTCTGGGCCCCACGGTCAAACAGCCTCCACGACAACTTAGCGTATTAACGGCTATTCATGGTCTCCGCTGATGCAGCCGCCGCGCCTATCCTCATTGACGTAGAGGAATATAGGACGCCACTAGAATATCGACGCATGTGGCTTCCCATACTAACCGCCGACCCAAATTCCATGACATGAGAAATATGCCGTCGGGCCTTTTACCATCATCACATACCAGGCCCGAGGGCTCTAGCGTGGAGGGCGCGTGCCCGAGCTGGTAAGAGCCCGACGTATTACGTCATTGAGACAAGCGTGGCGGGATAGAAGGCCGGCTTTTACAGCAAGAGAGTCCGTCATGCCCTGACCATCTACCGCGGCGCTGCAGTGGCAGCGATTTACTTTACTGAAAAAAAACTTCAAAACAAACAACTTGCTGGAGTCAGAGCATGGGCAATGTGAAGGTTGTCACCTTTTTTTAAGTTTTGTAATAGGTACATACGTTTTTTATAGGTTACACACATTCAGTCATTTATTTATTGCTTCACATGGTGATATAAAAGCATTAGATCTTTAAAGTAGGTAAATACCTCACATGACCCTGCACTGCAAATTAATTAAAAAATAAAACAAAACTTCTTACAAAACTAGATAACAAAATAATTAAATAATCCAACCAAATAAGCCCAAGACCAATTCTATTAATGATACGTCAAAATAATATAAGTATGTCAATTATCAATAATAAAATAAAATAAAATGTCAACATTTAAAATTAAAATAAATTACATGTCAACTTTTCAAATTAAATTACATGTTAACTACGTATCAATCATAATTAAATAAAATGTCACAATGATCGACCATATATTAAATTATGTGGATAATAGTATTTATGCAACTGTCATATAAGAGGGGGTATGCAGTTGCATTCACTACTCATATTTTTATGTTAAAATATCGTACCTATAATTTTCTCAACTTTGCTGGAAATAAGCTGCGAGTGTGTGTACTTTCACATTTATCTATATATTTGCTTCAAATAAGAAAAAACATTCACAAACACAAATTACAACAATTAGAAAAAATATTCTGTTCAACGGGAAAATAATTACACAGAAATATAAACAGGAAAATTTAAATTTTGAATTTGAATATTGAATTTGTTAAAGACATTTAGGTATTCAGTCTATATTTGGCCGTGTCCGGGCGCCCGACAATTAAAATAGAAAAGTGTTGCATAATTATTAAAATAGTAGTTTATGCAACTGTCATATAAAAGGGGGTATTAAAACATGAGTGTCTGTTTATCATACGAGGGGTAGCCGAGTATGATAATAGTTTGACACGAGTGTCAAACTATTATACTATTAATACTATTAATACGCCACAAAAGCAAATTAATTTGCTTTTGTGGCGTAAATTCATGTTTTTAGGCCAATTTTCACGTTAAGGATAATTATAAGCCTAGGTGGCTTTTTACGAACTGATAAATTTCAAAGATATATCGTCAAAACCATCGTAGGCCTTACTAATCCCATCCGATTACCGTTGGTGTTCACCAGGGTTCAGTGCTGAGCCCTTACTACTTTTGCATTGTGCTCAATGTCCTCTCAGCGGAAATTCAGGACGTGCCTACTTGGCTTATGACAGCCGCTGATGACATAGTACTAATGAGCAAGCTTAGGCAGGATCTTGAGACCAAGGTAAAGACTAAGGTTTATTAGTTTATTACCTATTAAATACGTGTTAGAAAACGGTGGTTTGAAACTGAACGTCGCCAAAACAGAGTTTATGGCTAGCTGCAGCGCGGTTCTTGAAGCCAAGCGTATAGGGTACGAAGCTGTCAATAGAACAGATCAATTTAAATACCTCGGATACGTCCAGCACGTGTACACACACGAACACACGTGACGAAGCACGTTTGCGAACTCCACGCCAACGATATGACAATGCTGCGGTGAATGTGTGGCGTTACGCGACTTGATCGAGTGCTAACGAGTACATCCGTGGCAACCTTGGCGTAAGAGATATCGTGGATAAGATCGAAGAAGCACGGCTGCGCTGGTATGGTCACGTGTTGCGTAAGCCTCAGGGATACGTGGGAAATAGGTGTCTAAACCTGCCTGTATCAGGAAAGAGATCCCGCGGGAGACATAAAAAGTGATGGATTGACATCGCCGAGCCGGACGCGAGAGCCAACGGCTTACGACGTGAGGATGCCGAAGATCGGGCAAAGTGGAGAAAACAAAGAAGGAAAGCCAACCCTGGCGGAAAGCGGACCCTGGCAGTAGTTATGATATATTTGAAATGTCATCACGAAGATAAGAATCTTCAGTTACTGCTCATTTTATGTTTTCGTATATGTCTCCTAATATGTTCCTAATATTTTTATAATATATGTTGATAAATTAATTTTAATTTTAATTTTAATTTTAATCTGCATGACGACAAACTCACGCGAGCATAGGACTTTTATTGACTTTTTTTATTTCTGTGGCCATAACATAACCTTTACCTAATGAGCTGATATGCTCTACGATCTAAACTGCATCTATCATCATACATACCGTGATGGCATTCCAATGTCTGACAATAAATTTGATTCATAAAAAAGCATTTTATTTCCAAATATCAGTGTACTCGTATTACTTCTTATCGTCATTATTATTATATACTTATTTAGTACTGCATATAATATGTAGTTGTTCATGTCCTTTACGCTGTTCTATACAGGTACAACAGCTTCAGTAACGACACCGCAGTGGTTGCGTTTATTTCGGGCCAATCTGATATAGCCACCTTCACCCCACAGTGAAGTACTTGCAAATTTGATTATCCAATAAGCACTTTTATTGTAACCATAACCAACAACCAGGCCCTGGAAAATACAATTGCATGATGAAAAACTAAATATCATCTAAACTATTATATTTATTTCAATTAAAGGTAACAAAGAACTATCTCGATTTTTCAACTTCAATAATCTGTTCTATAAATAAAATGTAACTAGCAAACAAACAAACGGATATTTCCTCTTATTGCGTAAAAGATTAAAAAAGTATATAGGAGAAACAGGAACTCGTAACTTATTATGAATACGTAAAGTATTATCTTACCGTGTGCTCCAAAGCACTGTAGTTCTTTCTGCATTTTTTGTTGTAATAAATTCCATGGGAATAGTACCACATGCCGGTTGCATCGAGTAAGACGGCCACTGGCCCGTATCTTACGACTGCCTTCTTCAGAGCGTATTCCGACTTTTTGATTATTTTATATCCCCTTATAGCTGCCCCAGCAAATGGTTTGTTATACCTAAAGGATAATAAATATGGGATATTGTTTTGTGAAAGTTAAAGTACCCAATAAATCGATGGCTGACCATCAATCATGTTTACCCATTTTATCGGGTTTGTTATAATTTCTAACGAATTAGATATACATTTCGGCAAAACTAATAATTAATAACCTCAGAGGAGGTTTGCGCCATAATATAACAGTAAACAGTGAATATGAAGATACTGATCAAATCGACTTATCTATGTCAAATCGTAGTTTAAATTTGTGTTTGTATAGTCTTCATATAATAATGGGTCTAAGTATTCGTGAAATATATTATATTTATATATTCATCATTATATTTATACATTCAGTCATGGTCACGCGCGATACCCTGGGATCCGCCTTGACCATGATTCAGAATTTGTATTTTCGTGAAATAATTAAGAAAGAAAGAGATTCAGACCTAATTATAGCATATTCAAGAAAGGTTTTTTTTTTTAGAAACTGTATTTCGTAAAAACAGCAATCACCTGCATTTTTCTTTATAGCCCTTATACTTATAATTTTTCTCTTGAGCTATGCCTTTATTTGCTACGTATTTAAAGGCATTCCTGGGATAACCTCCATGACAACCTTGGTTGCCGTAACCTTCTGAGCAGTCAATCAAATTTTGTTCAGATAATGGAACTAATTTACCAGTTCTAATGAAATGATGTCCCTCCAAGGCTCCAGTCTGTAATGAAAAATATTACAATTTAATTTGATTAGTCAACTCAAAATAATAAGCTGAAGCTAGATATTTTAATTTTTTTTATACAGGGTGTTACGTAATACATGTATAAAGCCGAAAGGGTGTTAAAGTATAGCTTGCAAAGAGTACACTAGCGACTTCAAATTATCCGGACATTGAATTTTAATTTTCATTAAAAAATCTTCGTTTTTAAAGAAAAATAATCATATCGACTACGTTGAAGCGCAGCTCTATTTCAAGTGAACAACTTAATCGAATGAACGAACACGAACACGAAAGTAGGTAAATTTCGTCAATGGAAGCCGCGCCGTAGATCAAAGGCACCGCCACAGGCCGGCTCGCCTCGGCCCGTGGCGGGGCGGGGCGTTTGTCGGCGGTTGATTAACCTATTACAACTGATTTCTAGAGATGCGGTCTTTCGTTTTTAAAATGTCATTATCGACATTGAAAAAGAAAAAGTTCGATAGTCATTTTCTCGCTAACTATTCCACGCAAGAAAAAAATGATTGTACCTATCGTTTTAATACGTGTAGCACTCCACCCAGTTCACGGCTTTATACATATATTATGAAACACCCTGTATACAGCTTTGCTGTGGCTTCTATTACGACGGATAATTAATTAAGACAGACAGGGTTGCAGTAAAGTTTCTGTGGGACTTTAGGAAATTGTTACTTTTCGAAAAGTCAGAAGCACCTTTTTGATAAAAAATTGATGATCCTAAGTGGTAAGTATTTCGAATTTTTGGTTAAGGTACATTCATCCGTAAGAAGTTACTGTGCGTGTCATTACTTCTTTACCATCACCATCACCCATCGTGTTTTCTGAATGGAACAAATAAATTGTCGCGTATCGAGAGATATTAAAACCATAATATTTAAATTACGAATATAGGTATAAACCATAACTTACTGCACTGAACGCCCAACAAGAACCACATTTACCCTGATGTTTGACTCTGGTCACAGCGCCTTTTTCGCGCCAGTCAAAACGTTTTGGCAAAGTCCTGTAGTAGCGCTTCTCAATACGGTGCCATTTGTGGGAATATTGTCTCTTTCTGAAATCATAAAGTCATGCTTATAAAAAGCCGTCACATATGTGACTAGTCCTATAGCAGTGACAGCACAATCTGCTCATCTTGAGGTGAATGAAAATATCGTTAGTAGAGCTTGCAAATATTCGAAAATTTAAGTATTCGAATATTTTTCCTGGTGATATTCGAATATTATTCGAAATATTGTGAAATCTGGAATCAGGGGATTAACTACGTTTTTAATGTAAGTTTGTGCAATTGACTGTTAGTAAAATGTGCGTAAAATGGATTTCTAATAAAAAAAAACAAAACAAGGAAAAATAAAAATTACAAAATCACAAAACAACGCTGCTAGGCGAATATGGACCCCACTTTTATATTGATATTTTTATTAGTAAAATTATTTGTTGTAATAGTGGCCATGGTAACACATACTCTGTGAAAAGTAGAAGGGTCTAGCTATTGCAGTTCTAGCGCCATAGTGGCATAGCGGCAGTCAGGCTACCGCCCTGGTGACGTCACAACTAGATCGCGGCAGCAATAAATTCGCAAGAAAATATGTAAAACTAAATATTCTATAACTCAGTCATTCACTGACGGATTTCGAAATTTTTTCCAGTGTCTTGTTAGTTTTGAACTATATTATACAGTGTCAAATCTACATTAGGAAACTCCTTTAATTACTGAGGGCTGAGTGTAAGTTTAAGCGTTTGCGTTTACGTGAAAATTTGTATGGAAAAAATGTATAGCGCCATCTAGTGGTACGTAAATAAAGATTACTCTTCATACTAATTTCTACGTAAACGCAAACGCGATAGTAAAGCAAAATCAAATCAAAACTCACACTCAGTCCTCTGGTAGAGGAGTATGTATTTTTAAGAGTTTTGCCGCACCACTCATTCTAATCGCTGCAACTCTTGTGTATCCAGAATCTACAGTGGCGCCTACACACAGGAGCTGACTTTGGTACTCAGGCACGCCCGGGGACATGCTAATACAGTCTTGGAACCCGCAACATATTAATTAAGCAGTACATACGTATTTGTCAAACATAAGCAAATACATATTAAAATAATACCTCGTATAGTTTCCTCTTTTGATGTGTATTGTTTTATAATTGAATTCTTCTTGAGAAATGTCTGCGTAAATATTTATAGACATAGCGTAGGTTTCATACCCCTGTTTATATCGTTTATTATGTTCTGATATAATCCGTGCGTTATTCGCGAATATCTTATGTCTTCTACGCTCTTCTAAAATATTCGTATAAGACTTTTTGTATTTTAACTGAAACAAATTATTTTCAAAGGTCACGCAAAGTAAGCAAAATTTAGAAGAAAATTTTTTCGCAACCGGTAATTTCCTACTATATTGCAGTAAAGTATGAAAACACCACAATTCTATTAAAGCCACACAAAGGCGGTTGTCTACTGGTCTCTTCTAAATACTTAATACAAGTCGTTGAGATGTGTAATTCTACTAATAGTATACGCAGAGCTTATCTACCAAAGCAAAGAGCTTACCTCTGCATCTAAAATTATTTAAAAAGTCTCTGGTACCTTTTTTAAATAGTATAAAACAGATTCGCTTCCTGCCGTCTGTCCTTATGTATCTATGTATGTATCACTATATCAATTTACGCTTAAATATTTTCAACTACGCAACGGATTTTAATGCGGTTTTAAACAATATTATAGAGCGATTCAAAGTAAGGTTTATAGGCAAGAAAAAAATAATGTAGGCAGGGCTAAAGTAGGTGTAGAGTAGGTGTAGGGCTAGGATGCCAAGCGTAATTATATACGTTGGAAGTTCCCTCATAAAAAATCGTGTTAGATACTTACAGACCCCTATAAAGTTCATGATTGCGCAATAGCTATTTTACATACAAAAATATTGGTTATGACTTTCGTGGTTAACCCACATAAATTATCACATTTATCGGGTTTGTCACCAAGGTTATGTTGACAATTCAAGTCAATTCAAAATTTTTTATTCAATATAAGTACATTCAAGATACACTTATTGAAAGTCACCATAAATAAATAATCAGCAATGAGTACTTATCTTAGACAAATTCATTACAGCTCACCTGATGGTAAGTGGTAACTGTCGCCTATTACATCTACAATTCGTACATTTAGGTTACAGGTAATCCAAATGCAGAACCGCAGATGCTTGTCACTGTGATGACCAATACGAAATGCCTTATTCCTGTAATTTCGCTGGCTAACTCATCCTTCAAACCGGGACTCAACAATGCAAGCATTGTTATTAGCAAAGATAAGACGGTGGTGTTTGAGTCGGACTCCTCAGGCTTGACAGAGTCCTACCACCTGATAATACATGATTTTGTACTAGTTTAAAGATTTTGAACTTACCTTAAATTGTAGCCATTGTTGTCTTATTTTTCCGTGGTCTTTCGCTAACACTTGTAGCATACTTATCGGTATAAACACCAGAAATATAATTGTCCACCGCATATTTTTATTTGGATAACTACAAAACTTTGTGACTTCACAAAACAACTGATGGTAAACGACTAGTAATGCTTTAACATCCGCATATACATCATTAATACACAGTAGTATGAGGAATAAGGTAATTAGGAGTATGAGGAAAAAGCTGGGTAAGATGTTTTGTTGGTAATACCTACGTCCAATGTTCATTAGAAGTTTCATAATGGAACAATTTTTCCGCTTTGGATACCTACTCACTCCTTTACGCATGGGCCTACTGGTTGACTGATAGACAAAGCCTTGACTGCTTTAAGTCCGCTATTTTTGTGCAATAAAGTTCTTAAATAAAAATAAATAGTAAATGTAAATTTATTCAGTATAGGTATCAACATAATTTACATAGTAAAAATTAAAACTTAAAACTAGATATCTATATAAATTCGCCATAAAACTTAAACTAAATGTGTAGGTTACCCATTCTTTGCAATTTCCGGTGCAATAAACAAATGTAATTCTTAATCACTCAAATATTTGTTACTCCAATGTATCTTAATAAATAATCCCCATTTCAACAAACTATTTCAATATCTGCGATAAGCTTTTATAGTACCGTCTGCGTAGTTACTTCCGATGCTTTTTATGTTAATCGGTAGATTTCAGGCAAGTGGCAAGGCTACTTGGTGGGAAATAGTTACGCCTGCCTATGGACATTAGCAACACCAGGGGTGTCATAAATGCGTTGCTCACCTCTAAAACTTTGGGACACGTTGCCAGATACCTCCACTGCCAAAGCCATATTCAGACACTCAGTCGTCGTTATCTTTTATGTATTGGTAGATAAACAAAATAAACGATTCCCCATCACCGTTCCCAACAATAACAAAACCGACAGAAACTCGTCAGAAAACCCCCGACCAAGACCAAAACCGTCTTAAATATTTCCAATTAATGAAACAAGAAAAGGAGCTCGATTCTGGTACGTTAAACGTATCAGTTAATACCATTACAATTGCATCGCATGTCAAATGTGTAGGTAATTGTCATCCGAATGACAGATGTTGAGCTACAACTTTATTTGAGGTAGAACTTTTCCACAATTCGTATTTTTGGTACTTTGGTTGCATTATGGTTGTATTACTAAGATGCATCTTTCTTCAGTCAGTTGCATTGCTCCTTCAATTCTGTCAACGAAAACGTGTCAAAGGTGTGATCGAACAATTATTTAACTGCAATGTTACTCTGATCGAGCTTAGCAACCATGTTGATTAAACTGCCTTAAAATTAAAGAAAACCGCATTGTAATAGGAACTACGATGCCACAGACAGACAACCTCCGGTTGCTTTTCTTTTTTCCTCTGTTTCTGTTTTATTTTGTGTATAAGCAGTAAAGAATTTTTCATTTATTCATTCATTCAACTTATATCATCCCTCTCTTTTCTTTGGGGATTAATAATACGTTATAGTTGTTGGAATACCACTGTAGGTTTTATTATACGTTTTGCAAAGAGATCCATAAAGGGCGGCTTGTAAATGGTTAGTCTGCTACGTAACTAAGTAGCTACTAATATTATGGCTTTACGACGACGTTTGTATATTTTTGAATAATATTGTGTTATGTATTATTATATTAAATGTACATATTGTAGAAGCCTAACTTAAACATTAGGAAAACACGGTACTGTTTTCCCCAATCTCCTTTAATAACAATTATCAATTCTAGTGAAATTACGTAAATATTTAAGAAAATTACAGCATGTTTTATACTGCTATTTAACCCGGCGTCTGTATAGTAGAAAATCAGTACAAGGACTGTAAGGTGGGTCAACATAATCCGGATTTTGAAAATGGTTTAATTCATATTATTTCAATAAATTTTTGGAAATTATATATTAAATCAGTTTAAGTAATGTTCAAATTATATACTTTGATGAAAAACAATAAATATCATACAATATTAGGAATTGTTATGTATTTACGAAAGCGATTTAAAATCATTGACAAAATATTTAACTTCTGTAATCTTACTAATCATCATCCCAGCCCGTAACAGTCCACTGCAGGACTTAGGGCTTCTCCCACGATAGGGGAGGTTATTGCCATAAACTTTATTTTATACTACGTCAGGTAGGTTTTAAACTTTTGTGGTTATTCAGTACACTTTCACACAAAATAATAATTTTGGCATTAATGTCCCGGTTGTGCTCTCGACAACGAGGGCCCGGGGTCCGCCTTGAACATGTTCCAGGATTTGGCTATCAGGTAATTACAGTGGAGCGACTACGTCTGACCTCCATGACCCTGCTACCAGGGGAACCTGACCAGATTGGACCATAGTTACAAATTCAGTTCCGTGAAATTGAAGGTTTCATCACGATGTTATCCGTTACAGCATCGGTTATAATACAACTAGTGTACATAATTCAGAAAAGAGTCATTGGTA
Organism: Blastobasis adustella; assembly: GCA_907269095.1. Taxonomy (NCBI): domain Eukaryota; kingdom Metazoa; phylum Arthropoda; class Insecta; order Lepidoptera; family Blastobasidae; genus Blastobasis; species Blastobasis adustella. The sequence goes on from OU026130.1 coordinate 13,437,679, forward strand.
CCTTTGGTTTACAAGTTGGATATTCAACCGCCCCGCTAACGACGCCTATATACTTTCAACACAGATATTATCGGGTTTGTTTCCACGGTTAGTGTTGCTTTTCCTTCGATATTTCGACGCAGTTGCATGCGTCATGGTCACGAGTAGAATAGTGCCGCTGTGTGAAGTCGCTCCTACGTAAGGATTTGTATGAAATATCTACTGGCCGTGTGGTGTTCGGCAGAGTAGAATAGCACCAACCCCTTACACTAATGGGTGTCTAACAAGGCGACTTATGTTTTCGAGCCAAAAAAATCAAGAGTCTCCGTAGTCTGGACAATGGGCAAAAGCATTTTCTATTATTATATTTAAACACTGCGATCTCCAACCCGTCTGCCAAGCGTGGAGATTATGGCAATAACCTCCCCTTTCGTGGGAGAGATCTTTAGTCCTGCAGTGGACTGTTACAGACTGGGATGATGATCTAGCTGCCTCCTAGATCGGCTCTGCTACAGGGTCATAAGTCGTTTAGAGTCCTGAAGGTGATACCAGGTATGAGGCTACCTACTACGTCGAATCAAAACAAAGGCGGATTCCCAGACAGAGTTCTACCACAAATTAAAATAATTTAAGATATTAATACCTTCCTTTCTCAGGCTTAGGTTATCGCGGTTGACTGGTAGATAAGGCTATTTTAGCTTAAAGTCCGCCCTGTACTTTTGTGCATAAAGTTTTAATAAATAAATAAATACTACCACGAACCATTATTCTTAAAAGGCTCCGCGGCAAAGAGCTAGTAAAAGATAATTACATAGACATAGATGCTAATGACTTACGTAAATCATTTTTAAATTTTATTACGATAATTTACACGGAAATAAGTACCTTTTGTTTTTGTTATACGGCAGACAAACAGGCAAGCGGGCCACCTGTTCGAAAGTGGTCACCGCCGCCTATGGACTTCAGCAACACCAGAGGAGTCTCTAATACGTTGCCTGCCGCTTAGGAGACCTCTTATATACCTCTTGTACAGCCGATAGAACACACACAGGAAGCCAAAGTCCCTTCGGTTAGCCAGTGGTTCAAGAATAGAATAGAATAGAATATTTATTTGCTTAAAACATGGTTACAATGATATGTCTTAAGATAATCATCACATATTGGCTTTCACATGTTCAGCCAGTATTTACAGGCATGCAAATTTGTTCAGTTGTTTTGTTCCAACTTGCTTGTTTGAATGGGATCATCGACAATTCGTACGGGGCGTCTCTGTACGGAGTTCAGAGGATTAAGCAGGTCGGCAGTTTCGCCGGCCCAAAAATGGGAACAATACTCCATATGAGGCCGCACCTGTGCCTTGTACAGCAGCAGGCGCTGCCCTGGGGTGAAGTATCGCTTGGACCGGTTAAGCACGCTAAGCTTTTTCGAAGCCAGTTTGGCCTTACCTTGCAGGTGACTCCGGAATCGCACGGTATCCGATATGTCGACACCAAGGATCCCGAAACTTGGGATGTTCCTTGAAACTGCGGCACTATGTCGAAACGATATTTTTTGGCGGAAAATGCGCAGACCTGTGTATTCGAGAGATTGAATTGGGCCAGGTTTAGTCTGTCCCACTGAGTCAGAGCATGAGCAATGTGAAGGTTGTTACCTTTTTTACGTTTTGTAATAGGTACATACGTTTTTTATAGGTTACACATTTAGTCATTTATTTATTGCTTCACATTATGATATAATAGCATTAGATTTTTAAAGTAGGTAAATACCTCATATGACCCAGCACTGCAAATTTATAAAAAAATAAGGAAACAAAACTTCTTAACAATTAAAATTAGATTACAAATTCCATAAATTATAACAAATTAATTAAATAATCCAACCAAATAAGACCAAGTTTCTATTAATGATACGTCAAAATAATAAAGGTAAATATGTCAATTATCAATATTAAATAAAATTAAATGTCAACATTTTAAATTAAAATAAATTACATGTCAACTTTTCAAATTAAATTACATGTCAACAATCAATCATCGATCATATATTAAATTATGTGGATAAAAATAATTAAGTATAAAACTATATTTAAGTCATATAGGGATCGCTTGTAGCGATAAGGATGCCTTTGTTCAACTATTCTACTGATTTTAACAGTATCTACTGTATTATGTTTTGTACGTGCACTACAGTAATTATAAATCTATCTATCATACAACTACAGATACAAAGCATTAATACATTATACATAAGGCGTTGATACCAATATTTTATTTTAGAAATTAATTTATACTATAGTAACTTTTATCTAATAGTAACATCTTAAGCTTTCTATTAGAAACGTTTCCTTCAGTTTTATTTTTCAATGTTTCAGGTATTTATTCTATATTTTGATGGACATGGCACATGTGCTGGTGGAGTGGAGATTTAGTCTAGACACTGACAGTATTAATTTGCTTTTGTGGCGTAAATTCATGTTTATAGGCAAATTTTCATGTTTAGGATATTTATAAGCCTAGGTAGCTTTTTACAAACTTACATATTTCCAAGATATATCGTCAAAACCATGGTAGGCCATACTAATCCCATCCGTACCGTTGGTGTTCACCAGGGTTCAGTGCTGAGCCCTTACTTCTTTTACATTGTGCTCAATCTCCTCTCAGCGAAAATTCAGGTCGTGCCTCCTTGGCTTATGACATACGCTGATGATACAGTACTTAGTGAGCAAGCTAAGGCAGGATCTTAAGACAAAGATAAGGCTACCAAGGTTTATTGGTTTATTACCTTTTAAACACGTGTTAGAAAACGGTGGTTTGAAGCTGAACGTCGCCAAAACAGAGTTTATATTGAAACCATCCGTATAGGGTAGGATACGAACAGCACGAGTACACACACGAACACACGTGACGAAGCACGTTTGCGAACTCCAGACGCCAACGATATGACAATGCTGCGGTGGATATGTGGCGTTACGCGACTTGATCGAGTACTAACGAGTACATCCGTGGCAACCTTGGCGTACGAGATATCGTGGATAAGATCGAAGAAGCACGGCTGCGCTGGTATGTTCACGTGTTGCGTAAGCCTCAGGGATACGTGGGAAATAGGTGTCTAAACCTGCCTGTATCAGGAAAGAGGTCCCGCGGGAGACATCGCCGAGCCGGACGCGAGAGCCAACGGCTTACGACGTGAGGATGCCGAAGATCGGGCAAAGTGGAGAAAACAAAGCAGGAAAGTTAACCCTTTCGGAAAGCGAACCCTGGCAGTAGCCGGGATTTTTGTTTGATTTGATAATGATGATGACATTTCAAATATATACATGCTTGGAAGTGTATGAATCTTGAGTTACTGCTCATTTTATGTTCTCGTAAATGTCTCCTAATATGTTCCTAATATTTTTATAATAAATGTGGATAAATTAATTTGAATTTGAATTTAAATTTGAATCTACATGACGACAAACTCACGCGAGCATAGGGCTTCTATTGACTTTTTTTATTTCTGTGGCCATAACATAACCTTAACCTAATGAGCTGATATACAAACTGTGATGGCATTCCAATGTCTGACAATAAATTTGATTTAGAAAAAAAGCATTTTATTTTCCAAATATCTGTGTAATCGTATTACTTCTTATCGTCATTATTATTATCTACTTATTACTGCAAATAAAATGTAGTTGTTCATGTTCTCTACGCTGTGCTATACAGGTACAACAGCATAAGTAACGACACCGCAGTGGTTGTGTTTATTTCGGGCCAATCTGATATAGCCATCTTCACCCCACAGTGAAGAATATGCAAATTTGATTATCCAATAAGCACCTTTATCGTAACCGTAACCAACAACCAGGCCCTGGAAAATACATTTGCACGATGAAAAACATCCACCTAATTATATATTTAAATATCATCTAATCAATTTTATTTCAATTAAAGGTAACAAAGGACTATCTCGAATTTTCAACTTTAATAAAAAAAAAACAATTTTAACGAGCAAACATCAAACACTTACATATTTCCTCTTATTGCGTAAAAGATAAAATGCAGTATGTATTTATTAACACAATAAAAAAGTATATAGGAGAAACAGGAAATCGTAACTTAATATGAAGACGTAAAGTAATATCTTACCGCGTGATGCAAAGCACGGTGGTTGTTTTTGCATTTTCTGTTGTAATAAATTCCCTGGGAGTAGTCCCGCATGCCGGATGCATCAAGTAAGACGGCCACTGGCCCATATGTTACGATTGCCATCTTCAGAGCGTATTCCGACTTTCTGATAATTTTGTATCCTCTTATAGCTGTCCCAGCAAATGGTTTGTTATACCTAACGGATAAATGAATATGGGATATTGTTTTGTGGAAGTAAAAGTAAACAATAAATCAATGGATGACCTTCAATCATGTTTACCCATTTTATCGGGTTAGTTATAACTTCTAACGAATTTGATATACATTTCAGCAAAACTAATAATTAAAAACCTTAGAGGAGGTTTACGCCATACGATCGATAAAATCGTCACTTTTCTATGTCAAATTGTAGTTTAAATTGGTGTTTGTATAGTCTCATATAATAATGGGTATAAGTTTTCGTGAAATATATTATATTTATATATTCATCACCATCTTGGCGCCAATATTTCTGTCATGCACAAGCGCGCGGTACCCCGAGGTCATCGAGTAAATTTGGCAAATCTGGTAATTACAGAAGAGCGACTGCCATCTGATCTCCATGACCCTGTAAACCGGATAACCTAACCAGATTGAATAATGAATAATTACACATTTAGACGCCAGAATATGCAGGTTTTCTCGCAGTCGTTTCTCTCACCGTAAGAGCATCGGTTAGTGTTCACCTATCGTGAAATATATTTACTTAGTTTTATTTCGAAGGGTACTTAAGTAGTACACAAGTACTAAGACATAATGAAATTTTAGTAATACTGTAGATTGCTCGTTTGCCTCAACGACTAACTATGAACAAAACTGTGTCGAGAAGTCCATTATAAATTTGAATTTTCGTAAATATTTAAGTAAGAAAGAGATTCAGACCTAATTATAGTATTTTCAAGGAATGAAAATTGTAAAGTCTTGTAAAGTCCAGTAAAAACAGCAATCACCTGCATTTTTGTTCATAGCCCTTATACCAATAATGTTTCTCTTTGGCTATGCCTTTATTTGCTACAACGTATTCAAAGGCATTAATGGGATAACCTCCTTCACAACCATGGGTGCCGTAAGGTCCTGAGCAGTCAATCAAATTTTGTTCAGATAATGAAACTAATTTACCAGTTCTAATGAAATGATGTCCCTCCAAGGCTCCAGTCTGTAATGAAAAATATTACAATTTAATTTGACTAGTCAACCCAAAATAATTAGCTATCTACAATCTGTACTAAAAGCATACTGTATTAAGAAAAGCTAAAGCTAGAGATTTTAATTTAATTCAGCATTGCTGTGGCTTCTATTACAACGAATAATTAATTAAGTAAGACGGGGTTGCGTTTTGCTTATAACGAATTCATTGTTCTTGTTTATTACTTATTTCGTTTGTATCATATCACAGCCCGTAACAGTCCACTGCAGGACTTAGGGCCTCTCCCACGAAAGGGGAGGTTATTGCCATAATCTCCACGCTTGGCAGGCGGGTTGGAGATTTCGTTTGTATGTTCCAGTTCAATTTCTACTCCATTGATTCTCAACTGTGGGTATAAGTTTCGAAATAAACGTAATAAGCGTGGGGTGCATAACCGCTTTGAAATATCGAAGTAAAGATAATCAAAATCGTGTAATTAATAACTTTTATGATTTTTATAGTTCCAGTAGGACTTATAAAAATTTCAACTTTTCGTAACGTCAGAAACACCTGTTTGCTTAAAAATTCCAACATGATGATGATCCTAAGTGGTAAGTATTTAGAATTTTTGGTCAAGGTATATTAATCCCGAAGAAGTTACTATGCTATTACTTCTTTATCATCTTCGTCACCTATCGTGTCTGCTGCATGGAACAAATAAATTGTCGTGTATCGAAAGATATTAAAACCATAATATTTAAATTAAGAATCTAGGTATAATCCATAGCTTACTACACTGAACGCCCAACAAGAACCACATTGACCCTGATGCTTAACTCTGGTCACAGCACCTTCGTCGCGCCAGTCAAAACTTTCTGGCAAAGTCCAGAAGTAGCGCTTCTCAATCCGGTGCCCTTTGTGGGAATATTGTCTCTTTCTGAAATCATAAAGTCATGCTTATAAAAAGCCGTCACATATGTGACTAGTCCTATAGCAGTGACAGCACAATCTGCTCATCTTGAGGTAAATGAAAATATGGTGAAGAAATCTGCAAATGCGTCAAGGATCATAATTCCATGAAGGAGAGCCCTAGGTATTTTTTAAGTCACGTCAGTTTGCTGATTTCAAAACAAATTTCGCATCATAAAGTTTATTCTATTCTATTCATCGTGGGCGACATTTTAATTCTGTTACAGATTACTACAGACCTACAAAGACCTTTTGGCATTTGGATGAGGGCGTGACTGTCAAACATCAACTCCAGAGGTCTAAAAAGACCACATTGGGTGTTTCATATTATGATCACAAATGTTTCATTTCACCAAAATGACAATTTTCGCAAAATGGCCACTTTGCCGGTGAAACGCCAAACGATTCATATTGCAATTCATTGAATTTGACAATTTTGTATGGAAATTCGGTAAAAACAAGTTTTAATTTGAACTACATGGTTTTCAAAATCTATATCTTCGTCCATAAGTTAGTATAGATTCAGTGACCCTCTCTGCGGCTTCACCCCTCATTCAAGATGGCAGCGGTAGTTCTGATTTCGGCCACGTGCCAAAAGATCCTTGTAGGTGCTTCCAGTGTTGCTACATAAAAGTAAAATGAAACACATCTGTGATTTTTTTTAATATCACAACTAACAAAAAGTTTTAAAACTTTAAAGTTGCGATTGCAAGAATTATTTCGTTAGGAGTGTGAATTCGTAAGTGACGTCACTATGCCGGATGCTCGGCCGCCGCTATTTCGCTACCGATACACTCGTACTTTTGGTGACTCGTTTGAGCAGCAATAGCTAGACACTTGAACTTTTCAAAGAGTATGTGTAACTATGGCCGCTGTAACAACAAATAATAATATTTATTATAAAATTGAATATCCGGGACCGGGAACTGGATGGGTGACCAATTCCTACTTTGCTTGTTGAACTTGAGCACTGCAACGAACCCGCCACTAATTAAGTGTGCCTTCTAATACCGTTGGCAAATCGAGATTGACCAAGTTCAAGCTTGGCTTAGCATCCTGGTTAATGTATACTGCTTAGGTTACAACCAGTCTCAGGATCCACATGTGTGGTAAAGTGAGATTAACCAATGTCAACCAAGGTCAAGCAACCTAGTCAATGCTGGAGACCTAAACCTAGACTTATGGCCAGGTTTAGGCCTATGCTTAGCTTACAACCAGTCTTGGAGTTCCTAGCGTTGACCAGGATGGTTGAGCAGGGTTATCCTTGGTCAACCTCGCTTCGCCAACGGTATTAGGGTGCACCTAATGAGTTCGCTCGTTGCAGTGCTCAAGTTCGACTAGCCTCAAAGTACGAAACGGTTACCCATACAGGCACGAGTCCGGCGACATCGGCCCCGATGTCAAGTCCCGATTCTCTGCAGCTTGGGCCAAAGGCGGGAACTCACGGTAGTCACCTGTGTAACTCTCTGTAAAGCTCAAAGGGCTTATAGGTATACAAGAGTATAATTAGACCTGTGATGCTCTATGGCTGCGAGACATGGCCAGGGCTGACGAAACACGTTCGCGAACTCCATGCTAACGAAATGAAAATGCTGCGCTGGATATGCGGAGTTACACGGCTCGATCGAGTACGCAATGAATACATCCGTGACAGTATTAGCGTGAGGGATATCGCAGACACAAGTAGCGATGGATTGACATCGCTGAGTCGGATATGAGAGCCGACGGCTTACGACAAGAGGATGCTGAACACCGGGCGAAGTGCAGAAGAATGGGCAGTAAAGCGGACCCTGGCAGAGGCCGGGATAAGCGCTAGGACGATGATGATGATCGACTCATTCCAATCGTTGCAACTCTTGTGTATTCAGGATCTACAGAGGCGCCCACACACTGAGCTGACTTTGGCACTCAGGCACGCCCGGGGACATGTTAATACTGTATTGGAACCCGTAACCTATTAATAAAGCAGTACGTATGTATTTGTCAAACATAAGCAAATACATATTAAAATAATACCTCGTATAGTTTCCTCTATTGATGTGTATTGTTTTATAATTGAATTCTTCTTGAGAAATGTCTGCGAAAATATTTATAGACATAGCGTAGGTTTCAGATCCCTGTTCATATCGTTTATTATGTTCTGATATCATCCATGTATTATTCGAGAATATCTTCTGTCTTCTTCGCTCTTCTAAAATATTCGGATAAGACTTTTTGTATTTTAACTGCAACAAATTATTTTTAAAGGTGACGCAACATAATAACTTAGAAGAACATTTCTTCGCAACCGGTAATTTCCAACTATATTGCAGTAAAGTATGAAAACACCAGAATTCTATTAAAGCCACACAAGGGCAGTCTTCCACTGATCTCTTCCAGATACTTAATACAAGTCGTTTATTATTTATTAAATTGGATTTTATTTATGTATTTAATTAAAAAATTGATTGCACATATAACAGCAATTAGCGGACTTAAAGCCATTGAAGCTTTGTCTAACAGTCAACCAGCGGATCATGCAGAGAGTGATTAAGTAGGTGCTACTTAACAGGAAAACTTGATAAAAGTGAAAGAAAAAATTTGAGATTAAATATAGAAAAATTATTACTATAAATATAATTACTATTTAAAAAAATACAATAAACATATACCTATTATATATACATTCACTAGATACAAAATGTGATAATGACTACGCTTAACTCATCACTCATTACCTACGACCTCTTATTCAAAATAAAATCTTACAGCAGTTTTTTAAACATCAATCGATTCTGCGCATTTCGTACGTCTTCAGGTATGTCATTCTAAAAACGAGCTGTCTGTATTGTGAATGAGTGGCTGAAGAAGTTGGTCTGATGTGGGAGAATGTCAAAGCATAACGTATCGGAGGAGCGGAGATCACGGTCTTGCATCGAACACAATAGTCGGAAATTGTGCTTGAGATAACCCGGCGAGAGGGGGTTGTCCAGAATTAAGAAACGTGTAGCAGGACACGTGATCTCCTTCTCTACCGAACAGTCAACCAAGACAACTTCTCTCTGTACTCAGAGATGTGATCATATTTCCGAAGCCCGAAAATAAAACGAATAGGGTAAAAGCCGGATAGTTGCCCCACTTTTCGAAAAAGGTATTTTGAAGAAATTTGTACTTAGTAAGAAATGTGCAACATGTATATCAAAACATAGGTCTTTAATCTTCTATTTTTTCGTAAACGTAATTACTATTGGTTTTGATTAAATCGTGTTTAGCTTGATGGGTAGTCAGGGCTATATTAGGTGGAGAGTAGGTGTAAGGTAGGTGTAGGGTAGGGGTAGGGGTAGCTTAGAGTAGGGTACGGTAGGGGTAGGATGCTACGCGAACCGAACGTGTACGAAGTCGCATCGGGTCAACTAGTAATTATATAAATAAGAAGCTCCCTCATCAAAAATTAGAGGTAGGTACTTTCAGATCCCGATAAACTTCTTGATAGCGCAGTAGCGACTTTACATACAAACATGTGTTTTATTTTTATTAATTTTGTTGTTAAACTACATAAATTATTAGAAAGAAAGGAAAAAAGAAAAGACATTTTATTACATTTATCGGGTTTGTCACCAAAGTTATGTTGAGTTTTCCCATGCCCATAGAACGTGCAACTACTTCAAAATATCAATATAAAAACAATCACAACCTAGATAACATAGGTACCTACTTGATAAGATAGGTACAGAAATTTGCCGGCATTTTAACTTTTTTTTTTTGAACCGCAGGTGCTTGTAACTGTGAGTACTAAGATGAAATGCTTCATGTCTGTAATTTCGCTAGCAACCTTATCCTTCAAACCAGAACACAACAACGCAAGCATTGTTGCTTGGCGGCAGAAATAGACAAGGCGGTGGTACTCACCTAGGTGGACTCCTCAGGCTAGACACGAGTCCTACCACCTGATAAAACCTGACTTTCTACTGGTTTAAAGATAGAGAATATTTAGGACTTACCTTAAATTGCAGCCATTGTTGAATAGTTTTTTCTTCGTCTATCGCTAACTCTTGTAGCATACTTATCGGTACAAAAACTAGAAATATAATTTGCAACTGCATATTTTTATTTGAATAACTACAAAACTTTGTGACTTCACAAAACAACTGATGGTAAAGTACTAGTTAATACTGTAATGTTAGTAATGGTTATACAAATGCATTATTAAGCATTATTGAGGAAAAATATAATCTTTGTGGCAAATATACAGGCTGGGCCAAAAATTTTTACACTTTTGAAACATGAATAGAAATTAAACTAGAAGTGTTATTTCATAGATCATTTATTCAATGTAATTAACATATAATGCAATGAATTTCAACCTTCCGTATGTTCTTATCACTTCTTCTTGAACGTGGCTGCCCTGTTTTCTTAATGGTCGTTGTGGAACCTGTCTGCTCGAACTTCTCCACCCAAAACATAATTAAATTAACACTTGGGCACTCAGTTACACGGCGTAATCCGTATTAAATTCTAAACAAGCGTTGTACACCAACGTAGGAATCGTTGTTTTTGTAAAATTGTTTCACACAAAAAGCACGCTGTTGTCCTGTAAAGCGCTCTATCGTGACTTAAATTGCATGAGATGATGAATAGTTTACCGCCACCAGCGCGCCCTAACCTTTAACCACTTTCGAGAAATCCAGTGTCATTATTTGCTAAAATTTTTGGCCCAGCCTATATTTATAGTATTATTAGCCAAAATTGCTTTAGTCAGTATCGATCCCCACCACAGCCTATAAAAGCAAGCGCACAGTCGCATGCAGCCCTTTTGCTGCTCAGTCATCGGTTGGTAAGGTGGTAGGCATCGAGACTGTAGAAGCTAGTCTCATTTTTTTTGTGTTATCTTTCTACACACAGGTGTTTGAAAATTAACAGTTGTTTGCTTGGTTGCTTATAATTTTGATTATTATTATTTAAAACTTCATGCACATTACAGCACAATGGCCGACTTAAAGCTACGTAGTTTTTGCGTCGATTAAGTGATTAATTTATGAAATTGATTTTATTTCGAATTAAATTTGTCTTAGTCAAAGTGTTTTTTTATTTTTTGTTTACTTTTCGTTCCTAAAAGTATTCTCTTTACATATTTATTTATGATGACGTGTGTAAGCACATCTTTTAGTTTTTCCTCTTGCACTGCTATGAGATACTGTGATAACTTACCCCTTCCCAATGGTTGTTTGGAAGAGATCACTTAAAGCGATAAGGCCGCCTTTGCGCGTGTTAGATTTAATATATATCCTACTTATAACTATAGTGACTTTTATTAGTACAAAAATTTATTTTAGTCATTAAGCTACAGAATAATAACAGTGTGAGTATGTATCCAAAACCCCTGTGAAAATATATGGAAAACGCTAAATTAATTAAACAAGAGCATATTAATAAATATATATCTGTGACATGTAGGTAAAATTACGCTGCTGAGTGCGTCAGTTTGCGGTATGAGAAAACTGCTGAGTATTTGTGAGACATACGCTGGTGTTCACGGTCTCAAGTATAATGTACTTAAGAGTCAGTACATGGTGTTTGAGGCTGGTCGGAGACGTCCCTCGGAGTACTCACCTGTAAAATTATATGGAGTACCCCTTACAAAGGTAGATAAATTCAAATATCTGGGTCATATAGTCACGAACAGCCTCAAGGACGATGCTGACATCGAACGTGAAAGGAGAGCGCTCTGCGTGAGAGCAAACATGATTGCCCGCAGGTTTGCACGCTGCTCTAATAGTGCGAAGGTGACGTTGTTTAGAGCTTTCTGCACTTCTCTGTACACCTGCAGCCTGTGGGTGAGCCATACGCGAAGGGCGTTTGATTCTATTCGTATACAATATAACAATGCACTGAGAGCGATGTTGAGGCTACCCCGTCACTGCAGTGCGTCCGGCATGTTCGCGGAGGCGCGCGCGGACTGCTTCTACACCGTGATGCGCAAGCGGGCCGCGGCGCTGGTCAGCAGAATGCGGGCTAGCACCAACACCGTTCTCAGCATGATAGCGGACAGATTGAACTGTTTATTTATAAATAGATGCGGACACTTCCAGATGGCTCGCAATAATATATATAAAATTTCAACTTGTTACTAACATTAGTAAGTAAGGTGTGATAATACTAACAAATTGAGTCACTGTTACTTGAATAAATATATAATAATAAAATATACTTCACGGAGGTAGTGCTATTCGTTTAGGACATAGGTTATAAAGTATTTAAGAGAGACTGGCGAAGTGGATTAGTAAGTCTTGGTAACCAGACCCTGACAGAAGCCGGGATTGGTCGTTGAGATAATGATGAAGTATCCAAGGCTGATATTTGTGTAGGAGTTACTATTCTACTAATGGAAATCAAACAAAATAAAGTTAGTACACTATTACAATTATAATTTGAATATTATAAGTACCAGGATGTATAGTATTACATATTATAATAAATAAAGAACATGCGAATTGTGTGTCAGAATTGTAAGCAAAATGTAGCAGAATTTAAAAGCAAAGTGAGTTTTATTAGATTTGATATCTAGGTTAAAATATAATTCTAGTGGACATAATTATAATCAAACAAAAGCATATTTTAAATATATTAGGTATATTATAATAAGCAATGTAATCCATTATAAAACGAGGTATTTATTTAAACAACATTAGCTGAATTAAACGAGATTTTATAAAACAAACAAAATGCCATAGGTAAACAATATTTATACAAAATTTTAACCAAATGTAATTACACAATTATCGAGCACATAATTAAATATTTATCCTTTAAAAATGGGACAATGGTATTACGTAGGATTCTATAAATAAACGATTATATAAATAAATAAAACTAATACAAAATATAATGCAAGTTTGTACTTAACTCTGTGCCGGGTCTGGAGCAAAAGTCCCTCCCACTCTTTCGACTGGACCTATATACTAGAATGACTGGACCTATATCCAATCTGATCAGGTTCCCCTGGTAGCAGGGTCACGGAGGTCAGATGGCAGTCGCTCTATTACCTGATCGGCTAAATCTTGGATCATGGTCAAGGCGGACCCTGGGCCCTCGTGCGCGAGCGCACACCCGGGACATTAACGCAAAGATGTTTTTTTTTATTTATTCCAACTTCGCTGCTGTGTAAAATTCTCCACACCGACACAACGAATTTCTTACCAAAGAATTTCATAGTCACGACGTCAAAGAAATAGTCACGTCTTCGCTTTCTCCTAGTTAAAGTGCTAATTTTGATTAGTTTTTTAAATACTTTTTATTCTTACAGTAGTATTTATGGAAAAAGGCCTGACGATATCTTTATGTTTGTTTTAGATGCGACGCCATAAAATATTAAACTTTATATGTAGGGAGTATTGTTGATCATGTATGCAAAAATTACTGTTAAAATAGGCATACGTATATATCCTGTACAAAATTTTGTCTCAAAGTTAGGTAAACCGCTTTATAAAATCAATTTGACAACCTGACTAGTTCAAATGGTTAACATGCCTGCTACGCACAGGTCTCGGGTTCGATTCCCGGCCGGGCACAAATTTAATTGATGAATTATAATTTCTGTAACGGGTCTGGGTGTTTATCTATAAAAATAATGTATTTAAAGTTTGATTTAAGTAGTTTATTCGTTTTCTGACACCCATAACACAATCTGTGTTTACTTTGGGTCTAGATGGCGGTATGTGAATTGTCCAAGCATATATTTAATACGCATATGAAATACGGAGACATTCCAAAGACATTCCGTAGCGCTGCGCTCACGTCTTCATTATATTCCCAAGTTCACAATACCCTATTCTTCGAGCCATGACAAAGTGAAATTTGCTTCATACTTGCCCTCAGAGTTTCAGTGTTTCCGAGTGACCTAATTTGGTCACGGCGACAACTTCGCCGTCGAAATTTTTGACGAATAACGGAGTTACTCGAACACCCATCAGGAGTGAACTTTTAAATCGCGGAACGAATCGAAATATTCTGGAACAATAGCCTTCATTATTCAGCTGAAACAAGAATTGTGACTTAGGTATTCTTTCTTTAAAGTTTTTGAAGCAAGCGGGTTGTATTTTTTATAAAGCGTACGGGCCATAAGACCGAGCTGAACGTCTGTCTTGTTCTGGCCACTGACCATCATGCGGCTTGATCTAGTGGCATGATCAAATAGATTTGATCAAGCCAAACATACCGAAGAATTTTTTCCAACATTTCTCCCTATACACGGTTAGTTTAGCTTATAATTATTTTTATGCAAGGTCACGCTAGAAAGTGGAAGTTTTCTTGCACTTGATGACGTAAGATAACCTACATCATCCTCACAGTCTATAGTAGGCATTTGACAGTTACACACTTCACCATAAACTTATTTCATCAGGTGACCTAAACTGGAACTAAGTATCGGTACTAACCGGAACAAATGCAACATTATGTTTTTGGGATCGCAGTTGAGTGTTGACTTACCTCTCCTCATATTCCCACTGTAAATACTCCTCTAGATGCCACTTACCTTTTTCCCTGTCTTCGCAAATAGAATATTTACTTTCTGTTTCGAGCGGCATCTTGAGCGATACTACTTAAAATAAGATTGTAGTTATTAGACTGTTTATAGGCAGACATGCTCCATATATTTCACGTGGCGTTAATTTCCCAGTTGTGCTCACACGCGTGAGGGCCCGGGGTCCGCCTTGACCAAGATTCAGGATTTGGCAGATCAGATAATTAGAGTGGAGCGACAGCCATCTGACCTCTGTGACCCTGTTACCAGGGTAAAAGGGTAAATATGGTTACATATTAAGTCGCTTAAGTTTCATCAATATGTTTTCCCTCACCATAAGATCATCCGTTAGTGTTCATCTAATGTACATAACTCAGAAAATTTGTACATGGCGGCACTGGGGTTCGAACCCCGTTAGAGTTAGTCCTTACGTGGTAAAAAAGTTGTAAGTTAAACTAAATAAGATTTTCTATTAGATTGTAGAAGATAAGCATAGGCATAGCCAGCCTGATGGTCAGCAGTAACCATCGTAGATATTGTTGGAATCAGAAATGCAATATCAGTCGCGTTTTGCCTTTTAGGTTTAGGCTCCAGGAATATCAAATGTTGTAGATAAGGAGAAAATATTTGACCTATAAAAATTTGACTGGTGACTGGTGCCCCGTTTCGACCTATTTGTAAGTAGGTGCTATTTGTAGTATACTTATTGGTGTTGTTTGCATTCGTTAGTGCTACAATTTCTATGATGGTAAATAATGGTAAATCAGTTTTTACGATTTGGTGTCACTTGTTTGTTAATAGAAATAACTAATCTTATACATGTTTTACAAAATCTGCCTCTAAATATAATTATCTACTTATTAATTAACAAATGAGCCTGATTTCGATGCAAAATATCTAGAGTCTGCGTAGACTTGAAAATGGGCAGCAGCATTTTCCATTGTTACAATTACACACGATCTAAAAACCACCTGTCAAGCGTGCAGATTATGGCAATAACCTTCCCTTACATGTGAGAGCCCCTAAGGCCTGCAGTGGACTGTTACCGCCTGTGATGATGAGATTAATTTAGATATTTAATTATTTTGCACATCAATTTTATGCAACAAGATTTCTGTAAATCCCCCAATCCTTCTCGAAAAGAGGCCATATTTCCTCGGCACATAGGGCGTGTAATTCAACATTTTCTTTCTCCCTAAGAAAATCACCAGCTCATACATCGGCCGTGATCAAAATAAAAACGTTGTGCGCGAGCCTTCCGCACTTTATCTCGGGGAAATATCATAAAAGCCGTCGGCCAAGGCACTTTTATTAGATTTGGACCAGTTAACGTGAACGCCCCGTATTTATGGCGCTTTACCTACCGCCGGAGTTATATATCACGTATTTGGGCAGGAACTAGAGCGGTGTACATAATGCATAATAATAAACGTTTATTTTACCGCAAAAGTCGATAGAGGTGTCTACAGGGTGCAGAAAGGCATTTAGATTGGAAATGTCCTAATTTCCAGATCATATTTACCTTCTTTGTCAGCCTTACGAATACAGAATAGGGAATTTGTTTCAAAGAGCAAAGGTCATCATTATCATCTAGGCGTTGTCCCGGTTGTGCGCCCGGGCGGCACGCGAGGGCCGAGGGTCCGCCTTCCTGCTACTCCTGGCCCACCTCACTCGGTCTTCGGAATCCTTGTTGGTGAGCTTATTAGCACGCATATAATTCTTGACTACGTCAAGCCATCGCTTCTTGGGCCGGCCTCTGATTCCGGTGCCCGGCGATGGCGGCATGGCCTGACATTTGAAAGAGCAAAGGTATAGTTAGTCAAATATGTCTGCAATGCATCTGCGCGGCATTGCTGCCCCTTAATGATATTCATTGTTGTTATGTTACTGTATGTCGAATAAAATAATTATACACTGAAGTAACAAATCAAGTCATTTATGTATGCACAAGTCTTTGAAATATACTTAATTTGGAAAGGTGCGTTTATTAACTGGAGTTATCTGAGTCCTCTTGCTGCGTCTCCCTTCTCCTTGAATTACTCTATATATTATGGAAAACCACATTAAAAGTATTTTAAAAGATCTAAGCGTACATATATACAAACGGCGGGGAACGACTTTGTCATATACTATGTATAGATTAATTCTATGTCTTTATTAAGGCTAGTGAATCCAAAATCCAAAGCCCAGGGAGGTTCCTGACTGCAACTCATTCGTGGCATTTTATTATGGTGAAATCATACTTCTCCATTACTTACCTCAATGTCGATACGGTCGGGCGTCGTGGTCTCTTGCCTATTACTTTCACAACAACGAAATTTTGGTTACCATTAGACCTATACGAATTAGAAATATTATGTAGCAACCGTCCTGCTTCCTTATTATGTAGTTGTTCTGTTAGTTTTGTGTGTTGTTAGACTATATTATGTTATTGGACCAAATAAAGATAAGTCTATGTCTATGATTACGTCAATCTTTAGTGTGATATATTGTCAGAAGAAGAGGTTAATTTGACAAAAGTACGGTTACAATTAAATTCATTATTACCATCATCATCGTCATTGCTCTTAGACATATTTTACACATGATTTAAACAGTGTCACTGTTAATGTTACGGCACTCTTTGCTGATGGCTGTAGAGGCCAACACAGGAAAGACAGATTTGGTCTTGCACAGTGAACAGACAAGACAATTAAATTAGGAGATAGTTATTCCAAATTATGTAGGAATTCTCTCAATTGCGTAGAAGTCCTTGAAGCAACGATATTATGGCACCGTATAAGGATATAACTTCATTCAAATTCTGTTAAAGTCTGGTCACAGTTCGTGCTGAGATATTATAATCCCTACATGATTTATGCGTTACTTAAAGTCTTAGGCAACGTCAAACAAGATCGATTGCATTTTCCGTAGGTACCCTTCGTTTCGTGTGATTACACAGATTTAGGGGAAGGTTTGGTTGGTTTAAATATCAAGCCTGCTATCAATTAAGGAAGATATAATCAGAGTAAAAAATTTAATATCTTGTAGAAGAATGTTTCAAGCGAAAGTATCTTAGATATAAGTACAGAAGAATATGCACGCAAAAAAAAACTTGTTACCATAATCGAAATAATTATGCCACCTGTTTCCGTTAGAAGTTAGCCAGTTTCTTTGTATATAAGTTAGCCAGTCAATCACGCGAACGCTGTTGTGTAAATTTATATGAAATCAGTTATACAAACACAGGTACAATAACTCAAGTAGATTTACTGTTTAAAAAATAAACGGACTTTATTTTCGAGACACCAATAAATTACACCTACGTAAAAACAATGGGCCAGTAAAGACAGTAAAGAATTAGAAGCACCAGGAAGATGGGAATTAAACTATTATCCACTGAAGTGCTAAATGTATTTTCCAGTCCAGGGGTAGCGTAAAAGCGAGATATCATTAATTCCTAACGTTGCCCGGGGACAAGACAAATTACTTCATTAATGTTTTCTTCCGTCTTATTCTTTCTCTTATAATTTATTATTTTATCTTCTACTATTTTATCTAGGTTTTGGGTGTTAATCCCATCCAACCTAAAATACGGTTTTGGTTTCAAGATCTCTAGGTGTTTTATCAGGAACCACAGTATGTTAAAGTAAGTGAAAACTAATAAATTAGATCGAATGGTGGATGATTATATGGTGGTGGATTGTTATATTCCGACCGAGAAATTTGGGCTCTGAGGGGGTTATTCGATTTGGACCGGAGAACAAGTCCCATGATCAGAACTAAGGGACTAGAATTGGTCCGAGAAATACTCAGGTGTGTAGGACTTGAGGGGTCTCACACACAAATTTCAGTAAGAGTAAATGTGGGTCTCTACGCAACCTCTCAAGAAAACATCCAAACTGAACACGGAAGCTAGGAATATAATCGGACTAGCGCAGCTCAAAAACGAATCATACGAGATATTGAGATTTTGTAGCCGCTGAAACTTGTTAAGGAGGACCTCGTTGAAGTCTAAATATCAAGATTTAGTGTCACAGAATATTAGGTACCTAAAATATTCTGGAAATATGGAAAAGGTAAAATTTTGTCAACATATTTTGTTATCCCTTTATAGATAGTTCAACTCAGTTGTGCGCACGGCGCTATGTGTGCGTGCGCTTGTAAATATACAGCTTTCATTTATGTGGCAGTGACGCGACCACTTGGCGTGCCAATGGCGTGGCGTCATTGTGACGTGTCTGTATATGTACAAGGTTTACCTACACATAGGGCCGCGCGCACAACTGAGTTGAAATATCTGTACCATGTAATGTTTTGAACAACATTACATGGTAAAGGGATAACACATAATTATTATTCCCATGGAATTAGCTGCTATTAGTAGTCCTAGTCTAATAAAAAAGGCCGAGCTCAAATGTGGCACTGAAATTTAAATAATTTATATCACTGATCCACGAATCAATGAACTTCGATAGGTTTTACCATCTTAATAAGTCCGTCTGAATATGTACATACCTATCAGCCTTCTTCGACCAAGTAATACAATGTTTGTAATGTTGTGCTCCGATTTGTAGGATAAGGTAGCCTTTAAACGAAGTACCTATCTTAATCCTCAGTCACAACTCACGTCCTGCATGATTAAAACACATTAGCCTTTGACCTTTAAATCAAGTTACTGTTAGTAAGCAGTAAGTTAGAATTATAATTATTTAAAGTTGCTCTTTGTCTGAACTCCCAAATCCTGGAACCCCCATGGCGGACCCCGGGCCCTCGCGCATGAGATTACCACCGAAATATTGACGCTAAGGTGTTGTCCTAATTGGACACGGTCGTGAGGCCATGGTCGTAAAATGGACGTCATCCTACCAATAGGAGATTTTAAAACCGTCCGTCTTACGACCATGGTCGCGTGACCGTTGCCAATGCCAAAGGACAGCGCCTATGAGGATTGTAACACATTGCCGGCGGTTTCATGGTTACAGATCCACTGAGTACGTGTATGTTCTAAATGATTGGATAGTTAGTTACCTTAATCATGTGGCTAATTTTTTTTGCAATGTTTGTACGTCTCTGCTCGTCAAGCTCCGAGCAGTGTGTTGGTTCCAAGTAACATTACGGTTGGAACCGTCACTCTCTCCACAAGCGGTCTGCCATGATTTCCTCGAAATCTGTTGGCGGAGTCTCCGAGCTGACGCGTCACTTCCGCGTAATCCCCTAACGGCGTCATCGCGTACTGAGTGCGTATTCCACAGATAATGCCTGTCTCAGACTTAGCGTCAACATTCAACTATTTCATTTCCGAGTATAGTGTTCATATTTAGAACGACAACGCGATGACTTCATTTATTAATAAGGAAAATATGAGCAGAATCTATATTTGGCAGACTAAGTACTTATTAATATGAAATTATCTAATTGTGGACGGATGACAGTCGCTTGTAATTACTTGATCTACCAAATCCTAGAGATCATGCTTAAGGTGGATCTTGGGAACGTGAGCACAACCGGGTTTACCGCCAAGAACAACATTGAATTTTGCGAGTATAACGGGCCTACCATAACCTGGACCAGGATCAGACGGAGTATCAGGATGAGGTCTGGGTATATCTAGGTTCTAAATTTAATAATGGTACCAATCGGCTACCGCGACTGATAAACAACTCGTCAGCCCCAGCTTACCCCTAGCTTGCTTGCAAGCTTGGGAGCGTCGCTCCAGTGGAAAACCAAAATAAGTTCAAATAAGTGGGATACAACGAAGAGAACCATATTATAAAATTATTTAAGTAACAAAAATAAAAATAATGATCTAATCCAAAGTTCTTTCTGAGCCTTTTTTTTTTGCAAAATATAGTTTATAACGATAATTATAACAAATTTCGACATCATAATTTAACGTTAATTTTTAAACACATACAGTTAACTCACTTAAATAAGTACAGTAAGTAAAAAGTAGTTATAATAAGTTCAGGCAGTTTAGGCCGTTATGGAGGTCTATTCACTCTGCGGCTGACTATACTAGACAGACTTTTCTAAAATGATTTGTCTTCCCCTCTCACTAATTAAACTAATCTCCACATAATGTTCCGAAATTAGAACTTTGCTGCATACAACAAAAAACTGTTCACAGAATTTCGGGCCAACATCTGAACGTGAATAATATGCTGTACTAAAAGTAATTAGTTACGCAAAAGCGTTTATAAGCACAACCTTAGTAACAAATTTGTGTTCGTAAATCTTCTTAAAATGCCTCTGGACCATTAGCCGATGGATAATTCTTTTTGCTCCGTGCATAATAAATTTTCACTTTCTGAGTTGCTAATTTCGCTTTATGTTTTGCAGGCCATTATCCGGCACACATTCGGAGATTAATTGCTTGGGTTGAGAAATTAAACTGGCCGGATAAACTGTTGCAACAAATAGAATAAAGAAGGAAGAACTGTTTGTTTGTTTACTTGATGGGCGGCGATGGAACTGTCGCAGTGATCAATGTTTTTTTACCCGACTGCATTAGAATGATGACGAGATCTACAGACTCTTTTGTCAATATGCTGCGTCAATCCCAGGATTATGTGGGTAATATTTTGGTTCAAGTAAAGGGAAATGCTAGAAAATGGCGGTTCGATTAGGGGGTAAGTTCGATGGCGGGAGGATGATAGATTTCCATACTAAAGTTCCCTTACTATTCTTTCATTCGTTTTAGTATTTAGTAATTGTATTACGGTTTATACTCTTGGTGAATGTATCAAATTAACAGCGAAATGGCTTTTTATAGCTTAATTATATAAAATAAAGCAGCCAAATCGAAAAAACCACAATGCTGCTTTTTTCATTAAGATTTCATTATTTTTCTTTTTCTCTGCATTGTTTTATATTATTAACATGTAGAAATTCATTTCGTACCCCAGTTTTGATATGAATGTAATAATTTCGCGCTCGCTGCACTCGCTCATTTATTATAGGTAGATCACCCCTACTTCTAAGGGGTTTAAGTTTTATTATTATATCGTCCGGTCAATTTGCCAATGAGCAAAATGCCAAAAAAATCCTAGCTAGTCAAGTCATATATAACGCTAGTTTAAGTTTAAGTTTGCTTTAAATTTTTTTCATCACCCAAGTGCACAAATGACAAAAATTCTGAAATCGCTGCGCTCGCTCATTTACAGATTTAGGTTAGGTACTTTTATTACTAGTGCTTGTGAATTTTAAAGCATGCAGCTACTTGCAAATATCTATAATTGTAGAAGAAATTGAAGAACTCATTAGAAATAATAAAACTTCCAATTCATATAGTTTGCGCTGAGAACAAGGGCCTCGCAAAGATCTGCCGCCCGGAGCCTCGCAACCAGTAAGGTCGCCCTACTAACAGATTCCATAAAATTTGAATGAAAATCGTACCCCTTACGCTGAACATCCAAAAACATGTACAGAGTACGTGGCAGGCTGTGGATAAGATCGAAGAGGCTCGCTTGCGCTGTATTATAATCTTCAGAACTACTGGACGGATTCGAATGATGTTTTATTTATGTCATACGGTAGGCAAACAGGCAAGCGGGCCACCTGATGGAAAGTGGTCACCATTGCCTATAGACATTAGCAACATCAACAGTATCGCCAATGCGTTGCCCACCTCTATAACACGTTGTTGTAACAGCAAAAAGGCAAATGCCCCTCCACTGAAAAAGCCACGGTTCCCCAAATCCCCACCCTATGGAGCACTGGAGACCTTACTCACCGGCAGAAACACAATACTATTTAAAAGAGTATTGTTTAGCTGCGGTATTCTGTAAGGTAGAGGACTTCCCCAGTCGGGCGGCTCCAATTCGAACAGGATACCCCGCTATGCCCTACCTCTCTTGTTTTTTTGTTATGTATCTATTAAGCCCGTGCAACATATAGGGTTTAATTGATTTTTGAAACTGGAACACCTGATGTAGAATTATAATAGACCAGCTACACTATAAGAAATATGGAAATAGCGCCGAATGGATTTTAAAGGGGTTTTAAACGTTTGGGGTCAAATTTAAAATCTAAGCCATATTTCATCTAATTCGGTTGGATAGAACCAGGGATACAGCTTAACCTCGCTTTAGTACTAACTTTCGTAGATTAGAGAGGTTATTTAAAATGGTCGCTCGGGAAACAAATAAACTGCCTTAAAAACAATGCCCTAAAAACAACCTAAAAAACACAAACAGCTAAAATTGGTATTGTATATCATCACATTGCAGAGCGTTCATTACCGAACGTATAGTTCCACGAATTTACAAATCACTCAAATAATACAGATAAATTATTTGAATTCACCTATTGGTACAACGAACCCGACCGTTAGCAAAGCAAATTCCACCTAACAACGTCTACAATATCTGTTTTCCATTTCAAGTAGGCTTTCGTATTGTAATTTGGTTTAAGCCCTCGTATTTATCATTCAAAATAGCTGGCTCGTTGTCAACTAAAACTGTTTCGACTCCCGCGGCTACAGGAAATAGGCAGGCCCTTCCAGAGAGGGAAATGACGTCATATTTCACATCACAGAGTGCACGCTTTCGCGTCTCACTTGATTTTATTTATCTTGTGGACATTCAAATATTTTCCTAAGATAAAAGGGGTTACGGCTTAAACACGATGTGTGGCTTCGATATTTCTCTTTCTCTTATCTAAATATTCCTCCTTGCGTAGGTAAAATGTGTAAGCAGGAATGATAAGGTGCTTCGAGGGGAATGACATCTTCGTACAAATACTTGATAGGGTTGGAGAACAGGAAAGGTGTGGTGTAACTTGAAAAACATATTATACTTAATGATTGGTGAACGTTAACTGACTAGTTAATGATGTAGGTATATAGGTATAACAACACCGACCGTAAAACATTGGCAACCGCGACCAAATTTACATCGACTCAAATATTTTCTAACTAATGAACCGATTATATGGAAATAAACCTAAGGTAAACCGCATTGAAATCGGTCCATCCGTTCGAAAGTACAAGGACACAGCAGACACACACCTTCACACATATACAAACCTCCACACATACACACATAGGTACACAGAGCCACAGATGCACACAAAACTTTTAACATACCTCTTTTTTCGTCGCTTGTTTAAAATAGCAATTAAGAAATAAAACTGGCTGGGCATGATCTATATTATAATAATAAAATAAAATAAAATAAAATTCATTTATTTCAGACCTTTTTGTCCATATTGTGTTAGTATTAAAGGTCTTATTAACTAGGTTAGTGTCTTAAGAAATTAATTAGAAACATTATTAAATATGAAGTATATAAGTATGTCAGTTCAATTCTAAATAAATGTCAAAACAATTCATAATTATATCAATCGGAAATGTCAACTTAAATTACACAATGTCATGAACATTACAAAGACAATCAAATATGCAAGTCAACAAATCTAATTATTACAGGACAGTCCATCCTGTTCGCCAACATCGCCAGGACGCTGTTGGTGCTCCCCCGCAACTTTCTAACCACAGATGCGGCGTTCTTGCGAATGATTGCGTGGAAACCATCCACATGTGCATTAGCAAACATTTCTGATGCACTGCAGTATCGGGGGAGCCTCAACAGCGACCTGAACGTGTTATTGTACTGCACTCTGAGTGCGTTATAAGTCCTTTGACTGAAACTGGTCCATAACCCACTCGTGTAGAAGCTTTGGCAGTACGCCTTAAAAAGTGCAAGTTTAACTGAAATATTACAACGAGTGAATCTATGGGCCAGCATATTACCTCTCACTGATAAGGACCTGCGTTCACGCTCAATATCTTGGTCATCTTTCATGTCTTCTGTTAGAATGTGACCCAGATACCTAAACTGAGAAACACGGCTTAGAGGCACTTGATTCAGTAGTAGGGGTGGTACACAAGCTGGGCTTTTGTTTTTACCAGTAAAGACCATAAATTCACTCTTCCTCACGTTGTACTTCAAGCCGTGTTGCTCAGCGTAGGCCTCACACTCTCCCAAGAGTTTCCTTAGTCCTCCAATTGACGGGCTCAGCAACACCATATCATCAGCATAACTGATATTATTAACACTTACATTATCTAGGCGACATCCGACATGCATGCTACTGAGCCTGCCAATGAGTTGATCAATGTATAGATTAAACAGCCGAGGAGAAGTGAGACCCCCCTGTCTAACGCCACATTCCAACACATATTCGTCAGACAACTCATTTGCCCATTTCACTACATTCCTTTGATTGTTATACCAGTAAGCAAACAACCCAATGACTTCTCCTGATATTCCAGCGTCTTCTAGCTTGGTCCACATAATTTGGTAAGATACTAAGTCAAACGCCTTAGATAAGTCCAAAAAGCAAGCATATATCGGTGTTTTCCTTTTAACATAATAGTTTACAGTTTGCTTAAGTGACAGTATTGCACTTTCAGTCGATAATCCCTCTCTAAAGCCAAATTGACAATCATGCAACTGTAAACGTCCACTCATGTGTACATCTAGCACTCTATCAAGCACCTTTGCTATGATAGTAGCCAGTGAGATTGGCCTATAGTTGGACTTATCAGCTACATCCCCTGTAGAGTTCTTAACAAGAGGTATTACTACCGTCCTCATTAATGGGGGCGGCAAATATGAGTGTCTAATACACAATGTATAAAGCATAGACAACAATCGATTTAAATGAGGCCCAGCATACCTCAGATGCTCCACACTTAGACCGTCATGACCAGGAGATTTTCCTCGCTTCATTTCACTAATGGCCCTATGTACCTCCCTAGCAGATATACCCAACAGTGGACCATCTAAACCTAGCAAAGTCCCAGAAAATGTGCCTGTTTGCTTTAGTTGACTTTCGACCTTGAAATGCTCCTTAAAAATATTTGCTATATTTTTCGGATCACTGTTACCCTCAATACTGACTGGCCGACCCACCCTGCCATTTATGTTTTTCGTAGTTTTCCAAAATTTATGGAATTGTTTCGAAGAATGTTGTGCTGCCAAGATGTCCATTCGAATCTGGTCCTGGTTATTTTGACAGTATTTCAGCCTCGACTTAAAAATTTTACGACTAGCACACATTCTGTCATAAACAATACCTGACGAAGGCCTACCATACAAAACATATAACCCAAAGTCGTGCCTAGCCTGTCTGTGGGCCTCAAAGACATGTTTATTCCAACCTAGTACACATTTTCTGCTAATATTCACATTTGAACTTGGTGCTCGGCTTTCCATTGATGCTTGTCGAAGAACATTAACAATATTATTGTATAAAATATCTATATACTGTCTATGGCTTATGTCATTACACATATGGTCAGCACAATTACTAAATTCATTAGGAAAATCTATTAATTTTAATTGATTATTACATAAATTATGATAATTATTAATTTCATTTTCAGTCCTTGTACCCCACATAACTTTACTATCACAGTTTTTAATATTATTGCATGATATCTTAGTTTTAATTAAATCTAGATTACATATAATTTGCAGAGGATAGTGGTCCGACCAATAAACGTTATCTAAAACTTGCACATCAGAAACAGATTATAAATCTTTGGTTGTACATAATCCATCAAAATACTAAAGTATAAAATTAACCATCACTTTCAAAAATAAATAAGTAAATAGTAAATGACAATGGAACATTGAACGGTGTATTTACCAAAGGTTTTGTTTTTGAGCAAACATAACAATGCACAATCATATTTTGCCTTTGTATATCTGAAGTAGATCTTTATAACTATCAAATCTGATTCTGTTAATCTGTCATTCAACTTATTTGCTGCTTACGATGAAATATGAAATGGTTTATATTTTGAATGGGTATTATTTGAAATATATTTCGCTGTTTGTATTTCATGTGAAATCTGAGAATGTTCAAATAATTCGGAATAGCATTGATTTCATTCTACTCTATACATTTGAAGTTCTAGGAAATGCAGATATAACGTGTCAGCATCATGAACATATCTGTTACATAATTATAGCCATGGGTAGTTTGTGTCAGAAAATTGTAATTATTACACTCATTTATTTATATCAAATAACATAAAAACTAAATATGTACAATAAAAAGAAAAATAATTTAACTAACTTAAAATATGTAAAAAATTTGGGCCGTGTGGACGCGTACCCAAGATGCTGGCAGCATTCCCTCTCTGAATAGCTAGCTGAGGTAGCTGCTAGTTCTTCGGTCACCTGTGGTGTCGACAAATTTCTTGGAAAGTTCTCTGAACAAAGAGAGTGCCCCGGGGCTCCACGGATTCAGGGTCTCAACACCAAATACAACAAAATGTATTGGGTACCGATACCCCGGTATTTTACAATTTTTTGCTTCCAGCATTGCTTCTGCCCCAAAAAAAAAAATTTAATTATTTTTCGTTCGGTTATATCAAGTTCATGTGAACAGGGAACTACAATTACTACACAAACCGAAGTATTATGCCAATTTAACTGCACAAACATACAACTTATAAGTATTGAAATCACGTGTTACAATACACGTTTTCATCATCATCAGACGGGTGAGATGACAGGCGCCTGACGGCGCTAGCGCCGCAAGCCGCATGACCACAGATAGATTAATCGTAATTTTTTTTTATAAGGATTGCATGTTTTTTACGGTTCTGGACCAAGTTTTGAGCCATAACTGATCATGCCACGATCATGCATAGATCAGTATGCATAGATATAATAAGACCCCGCTAAGTCCGAAACGTTGATTAAAAAAAAAAAAAAAACTATATTGCAACTTATCCCAAGTTTTTTATTCGTCTTAATCCGTAACAAACAATTTGGTTTCTGTAAGATTGTTTATTTTCGTGAGTTATGAAAAATATTATTAAATAACGGGCAACATAATTAAAAGGAAGTGCGGGAAATAATTTACAGCATGATTAATAAACAAGAGTTCAAGCTAATAGTGACCAAATAACTGAATGTTTACAAGAAGGACTGACAAGGACAGACTATCCCCAGATTATTGCCATATCCACACTTTATAATTTTTACTACTGTCAGTCAATACGGACTTATCGTGGTCCCATTATAGAGCATGCCGTTGCTGGCTCGATGAAGCCGCGGCGCATACTCATTAGTTGATGTGGATAATAGTAGTTTATGCAACAGTCATATAAAGAGGGTATGCAGTTGCATTCACTACTCATATTTTTATGTTAAAATATCGTACCTTTAATTTTCTCAACTTTGCTGGAAATAAGCTGCGAGTGTTTGTACTTTCACATTTATCTATTTATTTGCTTCAAATAAGAAAAAACATTCACAAACACAAATTACAACAATTAGAAAAAATATTCTGTTCAACGGGAAAATAATTACACAGAAATATAAACAGGAAAATTTAAATTTTGAATTTGAATATTTAATTTGTTAAAGACATTTAGGTATTCAGTCTATATTTGGCCGTGTCCGGGCGCCCGACAATTAAAATAGAAAAGTGTTGCATAATGATTAAAAGTTATTTTCGATACAGGCGATACGATTTTTTCGAAAATAGTATGGAAAATGCTGTATCGAAGAGTAATTTTTTAAAATTTTATAAACTAGTGTGAAAAAAGTGCACCCTTAAACCACTGTTTTCGAATATGTAATTGGAACATTACGCTATGAGTGTAGATAAAAATAATTTAGTATAAAACTATATTAGAGATCGCTTGTAGCGATAAGGATGCCTTTGTTCAACTGTCTCACTGATTTTAACAGTATCTACTGTATTTTGTTTTGTACGTGCACTACAGTGATTATAACAGGTTGGGGAGAAAGTTTCTTCGCATTTTATATGAAAATTCAAAACATTTTTTAATATAGTTTATTTACATTTAACTAAAGTATGTATGTATGTATGTAAACTCTTTATTGCATCAAATACCTTAGAACTAAATAAAAAAATGTGTATGTATGTATGTAGTAGTAGGTACCATTTTGTTCGATAACTTTTTGCCATCTTATAGGTAGGAACATGATCCCATTGCTATATAAATTTTGGGGCTTCTGATAAAAAAACTGCGTCAGGTAGTTTTGGCAGTCCTCTCTCCTCTGAAGAGACCGAAACAGATGGAAATCTGAAGGTGCAAGGTCAGGACTATACGGCGGATGCATTAACACCACCCAGCCAAACTCTCTTATTTTTTGCTGAGTGGTTAAAGATGTGTGAGGTCTAGCGTTATCATGATGAAAAACCACACCCCTTCTGTTGATTAATTCCGGCCGCTTAATCTCAACTTCTTGCTTTAATCTTATCAGTTGTTCGCAGTAGAGTTCAGAATCGATGGTCCTGTCTAGTGGTAACAGCTCATAATGAATAATGCCCTTCCAATCCCACCACATACACAGCATCACCTTGTTGCGAGTTAACCCGGGTTTCGCCACAGTCTGTAAAGCCTGACCGGCCTTTGACCATGACCTTTTGCGCACGTTCTTGTCGTACGTGATCCACTTTTCATCACCAGTTATCAATTTCTTCAAAAATGGTTCGGTTTCATTACGTCGTAATAAAGAATCACAAATGAGTAAACGGTTCATTAGGTTTCTTTCAGAGAGCTCGTGAGGTACCCAAATATGGAGCTTTTTTGTGTACCCATTTTTTTTCAAATGCGCCAAAACAGTTTTGTAGTCAATTTCCAGTTCTTCAGCTACGTCGTAACTACTGATATGCCGATCTTGCTCCACTTTTTCAAAAATAGTATCCATTTTATCCGTAACAGGGCGACCAGAGCGACGGTCATCTTTGACATCAAAATTTCCGGATTGAAAACGCTTAAACCAAATTTACCTTACAGACACTGCATTAGGTCCATAAACATCGCAAATTTTTTTCGCGGCTTGCGCTGCCTTTTTACCTTTTTCTAGTAAAATTTTTAAAATGTATCTAATTTCTTCATCATATTCATCATCTTGACGGTAAGAAAAACAAATGAAAATCACGCATTTTCATAATTTGAATTTGGAATTATCTTCTTTAAAATTTAAACTTTTAAATTATACCAAAACCAGCCAGGTACAAATAGTATAGCCAAAGAGGTTTTATTACAAGTTCATACATACTATATGCGAAAAGACTTTTTCCCCAACCTAATATATCTACAGATACAAAGCATTAATCCATAAGTCGTTGATACCAATATTTTTTTAAGGTTTTAAACTTTTGTGGTTATTCAGTACACTTTCACACAAAATAATAATTTTGGCATTAATGTCCCGGTTGTGCTCTCGACAACGAGGGCCCGGGGTCCGCCTTGAACATGTTCCAGGATTTGGCTATCAGGTAATTACAGTGGAGCGACTACATCTGACCTCCATGACCCTGCTACCAGGGGAACCTGACCAGATTGGACCATAGTTACAAATTCAGTTCCGTGAAATTGAAGGTTTCATCACGATGTTATCCGTTACAGCATCGGTTATAATACAACTAGTGTACATAATTCAGAAAAGAGTCATTGGTACCTTTGGTTTACAAGTTGGATATTCAACCGCCCCGCTAACGACGCCTATATGCTTTCAACACACATATTATCGGGTTTGTTTCCACGGTTAGTGTTGCTTTTCCTTCGATATTTCGACGCAGTTGCATGCGTCATGGTCACGAGTAGAATAGTGCCGCTGTGTGAAGTCGCTCCTACGTAAGGATTTGTATGAAATATCTACTGGCCGTGTGGTGTCCGGCAGAGTAGAATAGCACCAACCCCTTACACTAATGGGTGTCTAACAAGGCGACTTATGTTTTCGAGACAAAAGATCAAGAGTCTCCGTAGTCTGGACAATGGGCAGAAGCATTTTCTATTATTATATTTAAACACTGCGATCTCCAACCCGTCTGCCAAGCGTGGAGATTATGGCAATAACCTCCCCTTTCGTGGGAGAGATAATTGGTCCTGCAGTGGACTGTTACAGACTGGGATGATGATCTAGCTGCCTCCTAGATCGGCTCTGCTACAGGGTCATAAGTCGTTTAGAGTCCTGAAGGTGATACCAGGTATGAGGCTACCTACTACGTCGAATCAAAACAAAGGCGGATTCCCAGACAGAGTTCTACCACAAATTAAAATAATTTAAGATATTAATACCTTCCTTTCTCAGGCTTAGGTTATCGCGGTTGACTGGTAGATAAGGCTATTTTAGCTTAAAGTCCGCCCTGTACTTTTGTGCATAAAGTTTTAATAAATAAATAAATACTACCACGAACCATTATTCTTAAAAGGCTCCGCGGCAAAGAGCTAGTAAAAGATAATTACATAGACATAGATGTTAATGACTTACGTAAATCATTTTTAAATTTTATTACGATAATTTACACGGAAATAAGTACCTTTTGTTTTTGTTATACGGCAGACAAACAGGCAAGCGGGCCACCTGTTCGAAAGTGGTCACCGCCGCCTATGGACTTCAGCAACACCAGAGGAGTCTCTAATACGTTGCCTGCCGCTTAGGAGACCTCTTATATACCTCTTGTACAGCCGATAGAACACACACAGGAAGCCAAAGTCCCTTCGGTTAGCCAGTGGTTCAAGAATAGAATAGAATAGAATATTTATTTGCTTAAAACATGGTTACAATGATATGTCTTAAGATAATCATCACATATTGGCTTTCACATGTTCAGCCAGTATTTACAGGCATGCAAATTTGTTCAGTTGTTTTGTTCCAACTTGCTTGTTTGAATGGGATCATCGACAATTCGTACGGGGCGTCTCTGTACGGAGTTCAGAGGATTAAGCAGGTCGGCAGTTTCGCCGGCCCAAAAATGGGAACAATACTCCATATGAGGCCGCACCTGTGCCTTGTACAGCAGCAGGCGCTGCCCTGGGGTGAAGTATCGCTTGGACCGGTTAAGCACGCTAAGCTTTTTCGAAGCCAGTTTGGCATTACCTTGCAGGTGACTCCGGAATCGCACGGTATCCGATATGTCGACACCAAGGATCCCGAAACTTGGGATGTTCCTTGAAACTGCGGCACTATGTCGAAACGATATTTTTTGGCGGAAAATGCGCAGACCTGTGTATTCGAGAGATTGAATTGGGCCAGGTTTAGTCTGTCCCACTGAGTCAGAGCATGGGCAATGTGAAGGTTGTTACCTTTTTTACGTTTTGTAATAGGTACATACGTTTTTTATAGGTTACACATTTAGTCATTTATTTATTGCTTCACATTATGATATAATAGCATTAGATCTTTAAAGTAGGTAAATACCTCATATGACCCAGCACTGCAAATTTATAAAAAAATAAGGAAACAAAACTTCTTAACAATTAAAATTAGATTACAAATTCCATAAATTATACCAAATTAATTAATTAATCCAACCAAATAAGACCAAGTTTCTATTAATGATACGTCAAAATAATATAGGTAAATATGTCAATTATCAATATTAAATAAAATTAAATGTCAACATTTTAAATTAAAATAAATTACATGTCAACTTTTCAAATTAAATTACATGTCAACAATCAATCATCGATCATATATTAAATTATGTGGATAAAAATAATTAAGTATAAAACTATATTTAAGTCATATAGGGATCGCTTGTAGCGATAAGGATGCCTTTGTTCAACTATTCTACTGATTTTAACAGTATCTACTGTATTATGTTTTGTACGTGCACTACAGTAATTATAAATCTATCTATCATACAACTACAGATACAAAGCATTAATACATTATCCATAAGGCGTTGATACCAATATTTTATTTTAGAAATTAATTTATACTATAGTAACTTTTATCTAATAGTAACATCTTAAGCTTTCTATTAGAAACGTTTCCTTCAGTTTTATTTGGAGTGGAGATTTAGTCTAGACACTGACAGTATTAATTTGCTTTTGTGGCGTAAATTCATGTTTATAGGCAAATTTTCATGTTTAGGATAATTATAAGCCTAGGTAGCTTTTTACAAACTTACATATTTCAAAGATATATCGTCAAAACCATGGTAGGCCATACTAATCCCATCCGTACCGTTGGTGTTCACCAGGGTTCAGTGCTGAGCCCTTACTTCTTTTACATTGTGCTCAATCTCCTCTCAGCGAAAATTCAGGTCGTGCCTCCTTGGCTTATGACATACGCTGATGATACAGTACTTAGTGAGCAAGCTGAGGCAGGATCTTAAGACAAAGATAAGGCTACCAAGGTTTATTGGTTTATTACCTTTTAAACACTGGTTAGAAAACGGTGGTTTGAAGCTGAACGTCGCCAAAACAGAGTTCATATTGAAACCATCCGTATAGGGTAGGATACGAACAGCACGAGTACACACACGAACACACGTGACGAAACACGTTTGCGAACTCCACACGCCAACGATATGACAATGCTGCGGTGGATATGTGGCGTTACGCGACTTGATCGAGTACTAACGAGTACATCCGTGGCAACCTTGGCGTACGAGATATCGTGGATAAGATCGAAGAAGCACGGCTGCGCTGGTATGGTCACGTGTTGCGTAAGCCTCAGGGATACGTGGGAAATAGGTGTCTAAACCTGCCTGTATCAGGAAAGAGGTCCCGCGGGAGACATCGCCGAGCCGGACGCGAGAGCCAACGGCTTACGACGTGAGGATGCCGAAGATCGGGCAAAGTGGAGAAAACAAAGCAGGAAAGTGAACCCTGGCGGAAAGCGAACCCTGGCAGTAGCCGGGATTTTTGTTTGATTTGATAATGATGATGACATTTCAAATATATACATGCTTGGAAGTGTAAGAATCTTGAGTTACTGCTCATTTTATGTTCTCGTAAATGTCTCCTAATATGTTCCTAATATTTTTATAATAAATGTGGATAAATTAATTTGAATTTGAATTTAAATTTGAATCTACATGACGACAAACTCACGCGAGCATAGGGCTTCTATTGACTTTTTTTATTTCTGTGGCCATAACATAACCTTAACCTAATGAGCTGATATACAAACTGTGATGGCATTCCAATGTCTGACAATAAATTTGATTTAGAAAAAAAGCATTTTATTTTCCAAATATCTGTGTAATCGTATTACTTCTTATCGTCATTATTATTATCTACTTATTACTGCAAATAAAATGTAGTTGTTCATGTTCTCTACGCTGTGCTATACAGGTACAACAGCATAAGTAACGACACCGCAGTGGTTGTGTTTATTTCGGGCCAATCTGATATAGCCATCTTCACCCCACAGTGAAGAATATGCAAATTTGATTATCCAATAAGCACCTGGCCCTGGAAAATACATTTGCACGATGAAAAACATCCACCTAATTATATATTTAAATATCATCTAATCAATTTTATTTCAATTAAAGGTAACAAAGGACTATCTCGAATTTTCAACTTTAATAAAAAAAAAACAATTTTAACGAGCAATCATCAAACACTCACATATTTCCTCTTATTGCGTAAAAGATAAAATGCAGTATGTATTTATTAACACAATAAAAATGTATATAGGAGAAACAGGAAATCGTAACTTAATATGAAGACGTAAAGTAATATCTTACCGCGTGATGCAAAGCACGGTGGTTATTTTTGCATTTTCTGTTGTAATAAATTCCCTGGGAGTAGTCCCGCATGCCGGATGCATCAAGTAAGACGGCCACTGGCCCATTTGTTACGATTGCCATCTTCAGAGCGTATTCCGACTTTCTGATAATTTCGTATCCTCTTATAGCTGTCCCAGCAAATGGTTTGTTATACCTAACGGATAAATGAATATGGGATATTGTTTTCTTGTAAAGTCCAGTAAAAACAGCAATCACCTGCATTTTTGTTCATAGCCCTTATACCAATAATGTTTCTCTTTGGCTATGCCTTTATTTGCTACAACGTATTCAAAGGCATTAATGGGATAACCTCCTTCACAACCATGGGTGCCGTAAGGTCCTGAGCAGTCAATCAAATTTTGTTCTGAAAATGGAACTAATTTACCAGTTCTAATGAAATGATGTCCCTCCAAGGCTCCAGTCTGTAATGAAAAATATTACAATTTAATTTGACTAGTCAACCCAAAATAATTAGCTATATACAATCTGTACTAAAAGCATACTGTATTAAGAAAAGCTAAAGCTAGAGATTTTAATTTAATTCAGCTTTGCTGTGGCTTCTATTACAACGAATAATTAATTAAGTAAGACGGGGCTGCGTTTTGCTTATAACGAATTCATTGTTCTTGTTTATTACTTATTTCGTTTGTATCATATCACAGCCCGTAACAGTCCACTGCAGGACTTAGGGCCTCTCCCACGAAAGGGGAGGTTATTGCCATAATTTCCACGCTTGGCAGGCGGGTTGGAGAT
Organism: Blastobasis adustella; assembly: GCA_907269095.1. Classification (NCBI taxonomy): domain Eukaryota; kingdom Metazoa; phylum Arthropoda; class Insecta; order Lepidoptera; family Blastobasidae; genus Blastobasis; species Blastobasis adustella. The sequence goes on from OU026130.1 coordinate 13,472,684, forward strand.
TTCGTTTGTATGTTCCAGTTCAATTTTTACTCCATTGCATTCTCAATTGTGGGTATAAGTTTCGAAATAAACGTAATCAGATAAGCGTGGGGTACATAACCGCTTTGAAATATCGAAGTAAACATAATCAAAATCGTGTAATTAATAACTTTGATAATTTTTATAGTTCCAGTAGGACTTTAGAAAATTTCAACTTTTCGTAACGTCAGAAACACCTGTTTGCTTAAAAATTCCAACATGATGATGATCCTAAGTGGTAAGTATTTAGAATTTTTGGTCAAGGTACATTAATCCCGAAGAAGTTACTATGCTATTACTTCTTTATCATCTTCGTCACCTATCGTGTCTGCTGCATGGAACAAATAAATTGTCGTGTATCGAAAGATATTAAAACCATAATATTTAAATTAAGAATCTAGGTATAATCCATAACTTACTGCACTGAACGCCCAACAAGAACCACATTTACCCTGATGTTTGACTCTGGTCACAGCACCTTTTTCGCGCCAGTCAAAATGTTTTGGCAAAGTCCTGTAGTAGCGCTTCTCAATCCGGTGCCCTTTGTGGGAATATTGTCTCTTTCTGAAATCATAAAGTCATGCTTATAAAAAGCCGAAGAAAGAAGAAGAAATCTGCAAATGCGTCAAGGATCATAATTCCATGAAGGAGAGCCCTAGGTATTTTTTAAGTCACGTCAGTTTGCTGATTTCAAAACAAATTTCGCATCATAAAGTTTAATATATTCTATTCATCGTGGGCGACATTTTAATTCTGTTACAGATTACTACAGACCTACAAAGACCTTTTGGCATTTGGATGAGGGCGTGACTGTCAAACATCAACTACAGAGGTCTAAAAAGACCACATTGGGTGTTTCATATTATGATCACAAATGTTTCATTTCACCAAAATGACAATTTTCGCAAAATGGCCACTTTGCCGGTGAAACGCCAAACGATTCATATTGCAATTCATTGAATTTGACAATTTTGTATGGAAATTCGGTAAAAACAAGTTTTAATTTGAACTACATGGTTTTCAAAATCTATATCTTCGTCCATAAGTTAGTATAGATTCAGTGACCCTCTCTGCGGCTTCACCCCTCATTCAAGATGGCAGCGGTAGTTCTGATTTCGGCCACGTGCCAAAAGATCCTTGTAGGTGCTTTCAGTGTTGCTACATAAAAGTAAAATGAAACACAACTGTGATTTTTTTTAATATCACAACTAACAAAAAGTTTTAAGACTTTAAAGTTGCGATTGCAAGAATTATTTCGTTAGGAGTGTGAATTCGTACGTGACGTCACTATGCCGAAAGCTCGGCCGCCGCTATGGCGCTACCGATACACTCGTTCTTTTGGTGACTATGTCGTTTGAGCAGCAATAGCTAGACACTTGAACTTTCCAAAGAGTATGTGTAACTATGGCCGCTGTAACAACAAATAATAATAATAATTATAAAATTAAATATCCGGGACCGGGAACTGGATGGGTGACCAATTCCTACTTTGCTTGTTGAACTTGAGCACTGCAACGAACCCACCACTAATTAAGTGTGCCTTCTAATACCGTTGGCAAATCGAGATTGACCAAGTTCAAGCTTGGCTTAGCATCCTGGTTAATGTATACTGCTTAGGTTACAACCAGTCTCAGGATCCACATGTGTGGTAAAGTGAGATTAACCAATGTCAACCAAGGTCAAGCAACCAAGTCAATGCTGGAGACCTAAACCTAGACTTATGGCCAGGTTTAGGCCTAAGCTTAGCTTACAACCAGTCTTGGAGTTCCTAGCGTTGACCAGGATGGTTGAGCAGGGTTAACCTTGGTCAACCTCGCTTCGCCAACGGTATTAGGGTGCACCTAACGAGTTCGCTCGTTGCAGTGCTTAAGTTCGACTAGCCTCAAAGTACGAAACGGCGAAACGGTTACCCATACAGGCACGAGTCCGGCGACATCGGCCCCGATGTCAAGTCCCGAATCTCTGCAGCTTGGGCCAAATGGCGGGAACTCACGGTAGTCACCTGTGAAACTCTCTGTAAAGCTCAAAGGGCTTATAGGTATATAAGAGTATAATTAGACCTGTGATGCGCTCTGGCTGCGAGACATGGCCAGGGCTGACGAAACACGTTCGCGAACTCCATACTAACGAAATGAAAATGCTGCGCTGGATTTGCGGAGCTACACGGCTCGATCGAGTACGCAATGAATACATCCGTGACAGTATTGGCGTGAGGGATATCGCAGACAATATCGAGGAGGCTTGCCTGCACTGGTTTGGTCACGCGTTGCGTAAGCCTCAGGGATACGTGGGAAATAGATGCCTGAACCTGCCGGTATCAGGAAAGAGGCCCCGTGGGCGACACAAGTAGCGATGGATTGACATCGCTGAGTCGGATATGAGAGCCGACGGCTTACGACAAGAGGATGCTGAACACCTGGCGAAGTGGAGAAGAATGGGCAGTAAAGCGGACCCTGGCAGAGGCCGGGATAAGCGCTAGGACGATGATGATGATCGACTCATTCCAATCGTTGCAACTCTTGTGTATTCAGGATCTACAGAGGCGCCCACACACAGGAGCTGACTTTGGCACTCAGGCACGCCCGGGGACATGTTAATACTGTATTGGAACCCGTAACATATTAATTAAGCAGTACGTATGTATTTGTCAAACATAAGCAAATACATATTAAAATAATACCTCGTATAGTTTCCTCTATTGATGTGTATTGTTTTATAATTGAATTCTTCTTGAGAAATGTCTGCGAAAATATTTATAGACATAGCGTAGGTTTCAAATCCGTGTTCATATCGTTTATTATGTTCTGATATCATCCATGTATTATTCGAGAATATCTTCTGTCTTCTTCGCTCTTCTAAAATATTCGGATAAGACTTTTTGTATTTTAACTGCAACAAATTATTTTTAAAGGTGACGCAACGTAATAACTTAGAAGAACATTTCTTCGCAACCGGTAATTTCCAACCATATTGCAGTAAAGTATGAAAACACCAGAATTCTATTAAAGCCACACAAGGGCAGTCTTCCACTGATCTCTTCCAGATACTTAATACAAGTCGTTTATTATTTATTTAATTGGATTTTATTCCATTGATCCAGCGGATCATGCAGAGAGTGATTAAGTAGGTGCTACTTAACAGGAAAACTTGAAAAAAGTGAAAGAAAATATTTGAGATTAAATATAGAAAAATTAATACTATAAATATAATTACTATTTAAAAAAATACAATAAACATATACCTATTATATATACATTCACTAGATACAAAATGTGATAATGACTACGCTTAACTCATCACTCATTACCTACGACCTCTTATTCAAAATAAAATCTTACAGCAGTTTTTTAAACATCAATCGATTCTGCGCATTTCGTACGTCTTCAGGTATGTCATTCCAAAAACGAGCTGTCTGTATTGTGAATGAGTGGCTGAAGAAGTTGGTCTGATGTGGGAGAATGTCAAAGCATAACGTATCGGAGGAGCGGAGATCACGGTCATGCGTCGAACACAATAGTCGGAAATTGTGCTTGAGATAACCCGGCGAGAGAGGGTTGTCCAGAATTAAGAAACGTGTAGCAGGACACGTGATCTCCTTCTCTACCGAACAGTCAACCAAGACAACTTCTCTCTGTACTCGGAGATGTGATCATATTTGCGAAGCCCGAAAATAAAACGGTAGGGTAAAAGCCGGATAGTTGCCCCACTTTTCGAAAAAGGTATTTTGAAGAAATTTGTACTTAGTAAGAAATGTGCAACATGTATATCAAAACATAGGTCTTTAATCTTCTATATTTTCGTAAACGTAATTACTATTGGTTTTGATTAAATCGTGTTTAGCTTGATGGGTAGTCAGGGCTATTAGGTGGAGAGTAGGTGTAAGGTAGGTGTAGGGTAGGGGTAGGGGTAGGGGTAGCTTAGAGTAGGGTACGGTAGGGGTAGGATGCTACGCGAACCGAACGTGTACGAAGTCACATCGGGTCAACTAGTAATTATATAAATAAGAAGCTCCCTCATCAAAAATAAGACGTATGTACTTTCAGATCCCGATAAACTTCTTGATAGCGCAGTAGCGACTTTACATACAAACATGTGTTTTATTTTTATTAATTTTGTTGTTAAACTACATAAATTATTAGAAAGAAAGGAAAAAAGAAAAGACATTTTATTACATTTATGGGGTTTGTCACCAAAGTTATGTTGAGTTTTCTCATGCCCATAGAACGTGCAACTACTTCAAAATATCAATATAAAAACAATCACAACCTAGATAACATAGGTACCTACTTGATAAGATAGGTACAGAAATTTGCCGGCATTTAAACTTTACTTTTTTTTTAACCGCAGGTGCTTGTAACTGTGAGTACTAAGATGAAATGCTTCATGTCTGTAATTTCGCTAGCAACCTTATCCTTCAAACCAGAACACAACAACGCAAGCATTGTTGCTTGGCGGCAGAAATAGATAAGGCGGTGGTACTCACCTAGGTGGACTCCTCAGGCTAGACAGAGTCCTACCACCTGATAAAACCTGACTTTCTACTGGTTTAAAGATAGAGAATATTTAGGACTTACCTTAAATTGCAGCCATTGTTGAATAGTTTTTTCTTCGTCTATCGCTAACTCTTGTAGCATACTTATCGGTACAAAAACTAGAAATATAATTTGCAACTGCATATTTTTATTTGAATAACTACAAAACTTTGTGACTTCACAAAACAAGTGATGGTAAAGTACTAGTTAATACTGTAATGTTAGTAATGGTTATACAAATGCATTATTAAGCATTATTGAGGAAAAATATAATCTTTGTGGCAAATATACAGGCTGGGCCAAAAATTTTTACACTTTTGAAACATGAATAGAAATTAAACTAGAAGTGTTATTTCATAGATCATTTATTCAATATAATTAACGTATAATGCAATGAATTTCAACCTTCCGTATGTTCTTATCACTTCTTCTTGAACGTGGCTGCCCTGTTTTCTTAATGGTCGTTGTGGAACCTGTCTGCTCAAACTTCTCCACCCAAAACATAATTAAATTAACACTTGGGCACTCAGTTACACGGCGTAATCCGTATTAAATTCTAAACAAGCGTTGTACACCAACGTAGGAATCGTTGTTTTTGTAAAATTGTTTCACACAAAAAGCACGCTGTTGTCCTGTAAAGCGCGCTATCGTGACTTAAATTGCATGAGATGATGAATAGTTTACCGCCACCAGCGCGCCCTAACCTTTAACCACTTTCGAGAAATCCAGTGTCATTATTTGCTAAAATTTTTGGCCCAGCCTATATTTATAGTATTATTAGCCAAAATTGCTTTAGTCAGTATCGATCCCCACCACAGCCTATAAAAGCAAGCGCACAGTCGCATGCAGCCCTTTTGCTGCTCAGTCATCGGTTGGTAAGGTGGTAGGCATCGAGACTGTAGAAGCTAGTCTCATTTTTTTTGTGTTATCTTTCTACACACAGGTGTTTGAAAATTAACAGTTGTTTGCTTGGTTGCTTATAATTTTGATTATTATTATTTAAAACTTCATGCACATTACAGCACAATGGCCGACTTAAAGCTACGTAGTTTTTGCGTCGATTAAGTGATTAATTTATGAAATTGATTTTATTTCGAATTAAATTTGTCTTAGTCAAAGTGTTTTTTTATTTTTTGTTTACTTTTCGTTCCTAAAAGTATTCTCTTTACATATTTATTTATGATGACGTGTGTAAGCACATCTTTTAGTTTTTCCTCTTGCACTGCTATGAGATACTGTGATAACTTACCCCTTCCCAATGGTTGTTTGGAAGAGATCACTTAAAGCGATAAGGCCGCCTTTGCGCGTGTTAGATTTAATATATATCCTACTTATAACTATAGTGACTTTTATTAGTACAAACCTTTATTTTAGTCATTAAGCTACAGAATAATAACAGTGTGAGTATGTATCCAAAACCCCTGTGAAAATATATGGAAAACGCTAAATTAATTAAACAAGAGCATATTAATAAATATATATCTGTGACATGTAGGTAAAATGACGCTGCTGAGTGCGTCAGTTTGCGGTATGAGAAAACTGCTGAGTATTTGTGAGACATACGCTGGTGTTCACGGTCTCAAGTATAATGTACTTAAGAGTCAGTACATGGTGTTTGAGGCTGGTCGGAGACGTCCCTCGGAGTACTCACCTGTAAAATTATATGGAGTACCTCTTACAAAGGTAGATAAATTCAAATATCTGGGTCATATAGTCACGAACAGCCTCAAGGACGATGCTGACATCGAACGTGAAAGGAGAGCGGTCTGCGTGAGAGCAAACATGATTGCCCGCAGGTTTGCACGCTGCTCTAATAGTGCGAAGGTGACGTTGTTTAGAGCTTTCTGCACTTCTCTGTACACCTGCAGCCTGTGGGTGAGCCATACGCGAAGGGCGTTTGATTCTATTCGTATACAATATAACAATGCACTGAGAGCGATGTTGAGGCTACCCCGTCACTGCAGTGCGTCCGGCATGTTCGCGGAGGCGCGCGCGGACTGCTTCTACACCGTGATGCGCAAGCGGGCCGCGGCGCTGGTCAGCAGAATGCGGGCTAGCACCAACACCGATCTCAGCATGATAGCGGACAGATTGAACTGTTTATTTATAAATAGATGCGGACACTTCCAGATGGCTCGCAATAATATATATAAAATTTCAACTTGTTACTAACATTAGTAAGTAAGGTGTGATAATACTAACAAATTGAGTCACTGTTACTTGAATAAATATATAATAATAAAATATTCTTCACGGAGGTAGTGCTATTCGTTTAGGACATAGGTTATAAAGTATTTAAGAGAGACTGGCGAAGTGGATTAGTAAGTCTTGGTAACCAGACCCTGACAGAAGCCGGGATTGGTCGTTGAGATAATGATGAAGTATCCAAGGCTGATATTTGTGTAGGAGTTACTATTCTACTAATGGAAATCAAACAAAATAAAGTTAGTACACTATTACAATTATAATTTGAATATTATAAGTACCAGGATGTATAGTATTACATATTATAATAAATAAAGAACATGCGAATTGTGTGTCAGAATTGTAAGCAAAATGTAGCAGAATTTAAAAGCAAAGTGAGTTTTATTAGATTTGATATCTAGGTTAAAATATAATTCTAGTGGACATAATTATAATCAAACAAAAGCATATTTTAAATATATTAGGTATATTATAATAAGCAATGTAATCCATTATAAAACGAGGTATTTATTTAAACAACATTAGCTGAATTAAACGAGATTTTATAAAACAAACAAAATGCCATAGGTAAACAATATTTATACAAAATTTTAACCAAATGTAATTACACAATGATCGAGCACATAATTAAATATTTATCCTTTAAAAATGGGACAATGGTATTACGTAGGATTCTATAAATAAACGATTATATAAATAAATAAAACTAATACAAAATATAATGCAAGTTTGTACTTAACTCTGTGCCGGGTCTGGAGCAAAAGTCCCTCCCACTCTTTCGACTGGACCTATATACTAGAATGACTGGACCTATATCCAATCTGATCAGGTTCCCCTGGTAGCAGGGTCACGGAGGTCAGATGGCAGTCGCTCTATTACCTGATCGGCTAAATCTTGGATCATGGTCAAGGCGGACCCTGGGCCCTCGTGCGCGAGCGCACACCCGGGACATTAACGCAAAGATGTTTTTTTTTATTTATTCCTACTTCGCTGCTGTGTAAAATTCTCCACACCGACACGACGAATTTCTTACCAAAGAATTTCATAGTCACGACGTCAAAGAAATAGTCACGTCTTCGCTTTCTCCTAGTTAAAGTGCTAATTTTGATTAGTTTTTTAAATACTTTTTATTCTTACAGTAGTATTTATGGAAAAAGGCCTGACGATATCTTTATGTTTGTTTTAGATGCGACGCCATAAAATATTAAACTTTATATGTAGGGAGTATTGTTGATCATGTATGCAAAAATTACTGTTAAAATAGGCATACGTATATATCCTGTACAAAATTTTGTCTCAAAGTTAGGTAAACCGCTTTATAAAATCAATTTGACAACCTGACTAGTTCAAATGGTTAACATGCCTGCTACGCACAGGTCTCGGGTTCGATTCCCGGCCGGGCAGAAATTTAATTGATAAATTATAATTTCTGTAACGGGTCTGGGTGTTTATCTATAAAAATAATGTATTTAAAGTTTGATTTAAGTAGTTTATTCGTTTTCTGACACCCATAACACAATCTGTGTTTACTTTGGGTCTAGATGGCGGTATGTGAATTGTCCAAGCATATATTTAATACGCATATGAAATACGGAGACATTCCAAAGACATTCCGTAGCGCTGCGCTCACGTCTTCATTATATTCCCAAGTTCACAATACCCTATTCTTCGAGCCATGACAAAGTGAAATTTGCTTCATACTTGCCCTCAGAGTTTCAGTGTTTCCGAGTGACCTAATTTGGTCACGGCGACAACTTCGCCGTCGAAATTTTTGACGAATAACGGAGTTACTCGAACACCCATCAGGAGTGAACTTTTAAATCGCGGAACGAATCGAAATATTCTGGAACAATAGCCTTCATTATTCAGCTGAAACAAGAATTGTGACTTAGGTATTCTTTCTTTAAAGTTTTTGAAGCAAGCGGGTTGTATTTTTTATAAAGTGTACGGGCCATAAGACCGAGCTGAACGTCTGTCTTGTTCTGGCCACTGACCATCATGCGGCTTGATCTAGTGGCATGATCAAATAGATTTGATCAAGCCAAACATACCCCACACACCGAAGAATTTTTTCCAACATTTCTCCCTATACACGGTTAGTTTAGCTTATAATTATTTTTATGCAAGGTCACGCTTGAAAGTGGAAGTTTTCTTGCACTTGATGACGTAAGATAACCTACATCATCCTCACAGTCTATAGTAGGCATTTGACAGTTACACACTTCACCATAAACTTATTTCATCAGGTGACCTAAACTGGAACTAAGTATCGGTACTAACCGGAACAAATGCAACATTATGTTTTTGGGATCGCAGTTGAGTGTTGACTTACCTCTCCTCATATTCCCACTGTAAATACTCCTCTAGATGCCACTTACCTTTTTCCCTGTCTTCGCAAATAGAATATTTACTTTCTGTTTCGAGCGGCATCTTGAGCGATACTACTTAAAATAAGATTGTAGTTATTAGACTGTTTATAGGCAGACATGCTCCATATATTTCACGTGGCGTTAATTTCCCAGTTGTGCTCACACGCGTGAGGGCCCGGGGTCCGCCTTGACCAAGATTCAGGATTTGGCAGATCAGATAATTAGAGTGGAGCGACAGCCATCTGACCTCTGTGACCCTGTTACCAGGGTAAAAGGGTAAATATGGTTACATATTAAGTCGCTTAAGTTTCATCAATATGTTTTCCCTCACCATAAGATCATCCGTTAGTGTTCATCTAATGTACATAACTCAGAAAATTTGTACATGGCGGCACTGGGTTTCGAACCCCGTTAGAGTTAGTCCTTACGTGGTAAAAAAGTTGTAAGTTAAACTAAATAAGATTTTCTATTAGATTGTAGAAGATAAGCATAGGCATAGCCAGCCTGATGGTCAGCAGTAACCATCGTAGATATTGTTGGAATCAGAAATGCAATATCAGTCGCGTTTTGCCTTTTAGGTTTAGGCTCCAGGAATATCAAATGTTGTAGATAAGGAGAAAATATTTGACCTATAAAAATTTGACTGGTGACTGGTGCCCCGTTTCGACCTATTTGTAAGTAGGTGCTATTTGTAGTATACTTATTGGTGTTGTTTGCATTCGTTAGTGCTACAATTTCTATGATGGTAAATAATGGTAAATCAGTTTTTACGATTTGGTGTCACTTGTTTGTTAATAGAAATAACTAATCTTATACATGTTTTACAAAATCTGCCTCTAAATATAATTATCTACTTATTAATTAACAAATGAGCCTGATTTCGATGCAAAATATCTAGAGTCTGCGTAGACTTGAAAATGGGCAGCAGCATTTTCCATTGTTACAATTACACACGATCTAAAAACCACCTGTCAAGCGTGCAGATTATGGCAATAACCTTCCCTTACATGTGAGAGCCCCTAAGGCCTGCAGTGGACTGTTACCGCCTGTGATGATGAGATTAATTTAGATATTTAATTATTTTGCACATCAATTTTATGCAACAAGATTTCTGTAAATCCCCCAATCCTTCTCGAAAAGAGGCCATATTTCCTCGGCACATAGGGCGTGTAATTCAACATTTTCTTTCTCCCTAAGAAAATCACCAGCTCATACATCGGCCGTGATCAAAATAAAAACGTTGTGCGCGAGCCTTCCGCACTTTATCTCGGGGAAATATCATAAAAGCCGTCGGCCAAGGCACTTTTATTAGATTTGGACCAGTTAACGTGAACGCCCCGTATTTATGGCGCTTTACCTACCGCCGGAGTTATATATCACGTATTTGGGCAGGAACTAGAGCGGTGTACATAATGCATAATAATAAACGTTTATTTTACCGCAAAAGTCGATAGAGGTGTCTACAGGGTGCAGAAAGGCATTTAGATTGGAAATGTCCTAATTTCCAGATCATATTTACCTTCTTTGTCAGCCTTACGAATACAGAATAGGGAATTTGTTTCAAAGAGCAAAGGTCATCATTATCATCTAGGCGTTGTCCCGGTTGTGCGCCCGGGCGGCACGCGATTGCCGAGGGTCCGCCTTCCTGCTACTCCTGGCCCACCTCACTCGGTCTTCGGAATCCTTGTTGGTGAGCTTATTAGCACGCATATAATTCTTGACTACGTCAAGCCATCGCTTCTTGGGCCGGCCTCTGATTCCGGTGCCCGGCGATGGCGGCATGGCCTGACATTTGAAAGAGCAAAGGTATAGTTAGTCAAATATGTCTGCAATGCATCTGCGCGGCATTGCTGCCCCTTAATGATATTCATTGTTGTTATGTTACTGTATGTCGAATAAAATAATTATACACTGAAGTAACAAATCAAGTCATTTATGTATGCACAAGTCTTTGAAATATACTTAATTTGGAAAGGTGCGTTTATTAACTGGAGTTATCTGAGTCCTCTTGCTGCGTCTCCCTTCTCCTTGAATTACTCTATATATTATGGAAAACCACATTAAAAGTATTTTAAAAGATCTAAGCGTACATATATACAAACGGCGGGGAACGACTTTGTCATATACTATGTATAGATTAATTCTATGTCTTTATTAAGGCTAGTGAATCCAAAATCCAAAGCCCAGGGAGGTTCCTGACTGCAACTCATTCGTGGCATTTTATTATGGTGAAATCATACTTCTCCATTACTTACCTCAATGTCGATACGGTCGGGCGTCGTGGTCTCTTGCCTATTACTTTCACAACAACGAAATTTTGGTTACCATTAGACCTATACGAATTAGAAATATTATGTAGCAACCGTCCTGCTTCCTTATTATGTAGTTGTTCTGTTAGTTTTGTGTGTTGTTAGACTATATTATGTTATTGGACCAAATAAAGATAAGTCTATGTCTATGATTACGTCAATCTTTAGTGTGATATATTGTCAGAAGAAGAGGTTAATTTGACAAAAGTACGGTTACAATTAAATTCATTATTACCATCATCATCGTCATTGCTCTTAGACATATTTTACACATGATTTAAACAGTGTCACTGTTAATGTTACGGCACTCTTTGCTGATGGCTGTAGAGGCCAACACAGGAAAGACAGATTTGGTCTTGCACAGTGAACAGACAAGACAATTAAATTAGGAGATAGTTATTCCAAATTATGTAGGAATTCTCTCAATTGCGTAGAAGTCCTTGAAGCAACGATATTATGGCACCGTATAAGGATATAACTTCATTCAAATTCTGTTAAAGTCTGGTCACAGTTCGTGCTGAGATATTATAATCCCTACATGATTTATGCGTTACTTAAAGTCTTAGGCAACGTCAAACAAGATCGATTGCATTTTCCGTAGGTACCCTTCGTTTCGTGTGATTACACAGATTTAGGGGAAGGTTTGGTTGGTTTAAATATCAAGCCTGCTATCAATTAAGGAAGATATAATCAGAGTAAAAAATTTAATATCTTGTAGAAGAATGTTTCAAGCGAAAGTATCTTAGATATAAGTACAGAAGAATATGCACGCAAAAAAAAACTTGTTACCATAATCGAAATAATTATGCCACCTGTTTCCGTTAGAAGTTAGCCAGTTTCTTTGTATATAAGTTAGCCAGTCAATCACGCGAACGCTGTTGTGTAAATTTATATGAAATCAGTTATACAAACACAGGTACAATAACTCAAGTAGATTTACTGTTTTAAAAATAAACGGACTTTATTTTCGAGACACCAATAAATTACACCTACGTAAAAACAATGGGCCAGTAAAGACAGTAAAGAATTAGAAGCACCAGGAAGATGGGAATTAAACTATTATCCACTGAAGTGCTAAATGTATTTTCCAGTCCAGGGGTAGCGTAAAAGCGAGATATCATTAATTCCTAACGTTGCCCGGGGACAAGACAAATTACTTCATTAATGTTTTCTTCCGTCTTATTCTTTCTCTTATAATTTATTATTTTATCTTCTACTATTTTATCTAGGTTTTGGGTGTTAATCCCATCCAACCTAAAATACGGTTTTGGTTTCAAGATCTCTAGGTGTTTTATCAGGAACCACAGTATGTTAAAGTAAGTGAAAACTAATAAATTAGATCGAATGGTGGACGATTATATGGTGGTGGATTGTTATATTCCGACCGAGAAATTTGGGCTCTGAGGGGGTTATTAGATTTGGACCGGAGACCAAGTCCCATGATCAGAACTAAGGGACTAGAATTGGTCCGAGAAATACTCAGGTGTGTAGGGACTTGAGGGGTCTCACACACAAATTTCAGTAAGAGTAAATGTGGGTCTCTACGCAACCTCTCAAGAAAACATCCAAACTGAACACGGAAGCTAGGAATATAATCGGACTAGCGCAGCTCAAAAACGAATCATACGAGATATTGAGATTTTGTAGCCGCTGAAACTTGTTAAGGAGGACCTCGTTGAAGTCTAAATATCAAGATTTAGTGTCACAGAATATTAGGTACCTAAAATATTCTGGAAATATGGAAAAGGTAAAATTTTGTCAACATATTTTGTTATCCCTTTATAGATAGTTCAACTCAGTTGTGCGCGCGGCGCTATGTGTGCGTGCGCTTGTAAATATACAGCTTTCATTTATGTGGCAGTGACGCGACCACTTGGCGTGCCAATGGCGTGGCATCATTGTGACGTGTCTGTATATGTACAAGGTTTACCTACACATAGGGCCGCGCGCACAACTGAGTTGAAATATCTGTACCATGTAATGTTTTGAACAACATTACATGGTAAAGGGATAACACATAATTATTATTTCCATGGAATTAGCTGCTATTAGTAGTCCTAGTCTAATAAAAAAGGCCGAGCTCAAATGTGGCACTGAAATTTAAATAATTTATATCACTGATCCACGAATCAATGAACTTCGATAGGTTTTACCATCTTAATAAGTCCGTCTGAATATGTACATACCTATCAGCCTTCTTCGACCAAGTAATACAATGTTTGTAATGTTGTGCTCCGATTTGTAGGATAAGGTAGCCTTTAAACGAAGTACCTATCTTAATCCTCAGTCACAACTCACGTCCTGCATGATTAAAACACATTAGCCTTTGACCTTTAAATCAAGTTACTGTTAGTAAGCAGTAAGTTAGAATTATAATTATTTAAATTTGTTTTTTGTCTGAACTCCCAAATCCTGGAACCCCCATGGCGGACCCCGGGCCCTCGCGCATGAGATTACCACCGAAATATTGACGCTAAGGTGTTGTCCTAATTGGACACGGTCGTGAGGCCATGGTCGTAAAATGGACGTCATCCTACCAATAGGAGATTTTAAAACCGTCCGTCTTACGACCATGGTCGCGTGACCGTTGCCAATGCCAAAGGACAGCGCCTATGAGGATTGTAACACATTGCCGGCGGTTTCATGGTTACAGATCCACTGAGTACGTGTATGTTCTAAATGATTGGATAGTTAGTTACCTTAATCATGTGGCTAATTTTTTTTGCAATGTTTGTACGTCTCTGCTCGTCAAGCTCCGAGCAGTGTGTTGGTTCCAAGTAACATTACGGTTGGAACCGTCACTCTCTCCACAAGCGGTCTGCCATGATTTCCTCGAAATCTGTTGGCGGAGTCTCCGAGCTGACGCGTCACTTCCGCGTAATCCCCTAACGGCGTCATCGCGTACTGAGTGCGTATTCCACAGATAATGCCTGTCTCAGACTTAGCGTCAACATTCAACTATTTCATTTCCGAGTATAGTGTTCATATTTAGAACGACAACGCGATGACTTCATTTATTAATAAGGAAAATATGAGCAGAATCTATATTTGGCAGACTAAGTACTTATTAATATGAAATTATCTAATTGTGGACGGATGACAGTCGCTTGTAATTACTTGATCTACCAAATCCTAGAGATCATGCTTAAGGTGGATCTTGGGAACGTGAGCACAACCGGGTTTACCGCCAAGAACAACATTGAATTTTGCGAGTATAACGGGCCTACCATAACCTGGACCAGGATCAGACGGAGTATCAGGATGAGGTCTGGGTATATCTAGGTTCTAAATTTAATAATGGTACCAATCGGCTACCGCGACTGATTAACAACTCGTCAGCCCCAGCTTACCCCTAGCTTGCTTGCAAGCTTGGGAGCGTCGCTCCAGTGGAAAACCAAAATAAGTTCAAATAAGTGGGATACAACGAAGAGAACCATATTATAAAATTATTTAAGTAACAAAAATAAAAATAATGATCTAATCCAAAGTTCTTTCTAAGCCTTTTTTTTTGCAAAATATAGTTTATAACGATAATTATAACAAATTTCGACATCATAATTTAACGTTAATTTTTAAACACATACAGTTAACTCACTTAAATAAGTACAGTAAGTAAAAAGTAGTTATAATAAGTTCAGGCAGTTTAGGCCGTTATGGAGGTCTATTCACTCTGCGGCTGACTATACTAGACAGACTTTTCTAAAATGATTTGTCTTCCCCTCTCACTAATTAAACTAATCTCCACATAATGTTCCGAAATTAGAACTTTGCTGCAAACAACAAAAAACTGTTCACAGAATTTCGGGCCAACATCCGAACGTGAATAATATGCTGTACTAAAAGTAATTAGTTACGCAAAAGCGTTTATAAGCACAACCTTAGTAACAAATTTGTGTTCGTAAATCTTCTTAAAATGCCTCTGGACCATTAGCCGATGGATAATTCTTTTTGCTCCGTGCATAATAAATTTTCACTTTCTGAGTTGCTAATTTCGCTTTATGTTTTGCAGGCCATTATCCGGCACACATTCGGAGATTAATTGCTTGGGTTGAGAAATTAAACTGGCCGGATAAACTGTTGCAACAAATAGAATAAAGAAGGAAGAACTGTTTGTTTGTTTACTTGATGGGCGGCGATGGAACTGTCGCAGTGATCAATGTTTTTTTACCCGACTGCATTAGAATGATGACGAGATCTACAGACTCTTTTGTCAATATGCTGCGTCAATCCCAGGATTATGTGGGTAATATTTTGGTTCAAGTAAAGGGAAATGCTAGAAAATGGCGGTTCGATTAGGGGGTAAGTTCGATGGCGGGAGGATGATAGATTTCCATACTAAAGTTCCCTTACTATTCTTTCATTCGTTTTAGTATTTAGTAATTGTATTACGGTTTATACTCTTGGTGAATGTATCAAATTAACAGCGAAATGGCTTTTTATAGCTTCATTATATAAAATAAAGCAGCCAAATCGAAAAAACCACAATGCTGCTTTTTTCATTAAGATTTCATTATTTTTCTTTTTCTCTGCATTGTTTTATATTATTAACATGTAGAAATTCATTTCGTACCCCAGTTTTGATATGAATGTAATAATTTCGCGCTCGCTGCACTCGCTCATTTATTATAGGTAGATCACCCCTACTTCTAAGGGGTTTAAGTTTTATTATTATATCGTCCGGTCAATTTGCCAATGAGCAAAATGCCAAAAAAATCCTAGCTAGTCAAGTCATATATAACGCTAGTTTAAGTTTAAGTTTGCTTTAAATTTTTTTCATCACCCAAGTGCAAAATTCTGAAATCGCTGCGCTCGCTCATTTACAGATTTAGGTTAGGTACTTTTATTACTAGTGCTTGTGAATTTTAAAGCATGCAGCTACTTGCAAATATCTATAATTGTAGAAGAAATTGAAGAACTCATTAGAAATAATAAAACTTCCAATTCATATAGTTTGCGCTGAGAACAAGGGCCTCGCAAAGATCTGCCGCCCGGAGCCTCGCAACCAGTAAGGTCGCCCTACTAACAGATTCCATAAAATTTGAATGAAAATCGTACCCCTTACGCTGAACATCCAAAAACATGTACAGAGTACGTGGCAGGCTGTGGATAAGATCGAAGAGGCTCGCTTGCGCTGTATTATAATCTTCAGAACTACTGGACGGATTCGAATGATGTTTTATTTATGTCATACGGTAGGCAAACAGGCAAGCGGGCCACCTGATGGAAAGTGGTCACCATTGCCTATAGACATTAGCAACATCAACAGTATCGCCAATGCGTTGCCCACCTCTATAACACGTTGTTGTAACAGCAAAAAGGCAAATGCCCCTCCACTGAAAAAGCCACGGTTCCCCAAATCCCCACCCTATGGAGCACTGGAGACCTTACTCACCGGCAGAAACACAATACTATTTAAAAGAGTATTGTTTAGCTGCGGTATTCTGTAAGGTAGAGGACTTCCCCAGTCGGGCGGCTCCAATTCGAACAGGATACCCCGCTATGCCCTACCTCTCTTGTTTTTTTGTTATGTATCTATTAAGCCCGTGCAACATATAGGGTTTAATTGATTTTTGAAACTGGAACACCTGATGTAGAATTATAATAGACCAGCTACACTATAAGAAATATGGAAATAGCGCCGAATGGATTTTAAAGGGGTTTTAAACGTTTGGGGTCAAATTTAAAATCTAAGCCATATTTCATCTAATTCGGTTGGATAGAACCAGGGATACAGCTTAACCTCGCTTTAGTACTAACTTTCGTAGATTAGAGAGGTTATTTAAAATGGTCGCTCGGGAAACAAATAAACTGCCTTAAAAACAATGCCCTAAAAACAACCTAAAAAACACAAACAGCTAAAATTGGTATTGTATATCATCACATTGCAGAGCGTTCATTACCGAACGTATAGTTCCACGAATTTACAAATCACTCAAATAATACAGATAAATTATTTGAATTCACCTATTGGTACAACGAACCCGACCGTTAGCAAAGCAAATTCCACCTAACAACGTCTACAATATCTGTTTTCCATTTCAAGTAGGCTTTCGTATTGTAATTTGGTTTAAGCCCTCGTATTTATCATTCAAAATAGCTGGCTCGTTGTCAACTAAAACTGTTTCGACTCCCGCGGCTACAGGAAATAGGCAGGCCCTTCCAGAGAGGGAAATGACGTCATATTTCACATCACAGAGTGCACGCTTTCGCGTCTCACTTGATTTTATTTATCTTGTGGACATTCAAATATTTTCCTAAGATAAAAGGGGTTACGGCTTAAACACGATGTGTGGCTTCGATATTTCTCTTTCTCTTATCTAAATATTCCTCCTTGCGTAGGTAAAATGTGTAAGCATGAATGATAAGGTGCTTCGAGGGGAATGACATCTTCGTACAAATACTTGATAGGGTTGGAGAACAGGAAAGGTGTGGTGTAACTTGAAAAACATATTATACTTAATGATTGGTGAACGTTAACTGACTAGTTAATGATGTAGGTATATAGGTATAACAACACCGACCGTAAAACATTGGCAACCGCGACCAAATTTACATCGACTCAAATATTTTCTAACTAATGAACCGATTATATGGAAATAAACCTAAGGTAAACCGCATTGAAATCGGTCCATCCGTTCGAAACTACAAGGACACAGCAGACACACACCTTCACACATATACAAACCTCCACACATACACACATAGGTACACAGAGCCACAGATGCACACAAAACTTTTAACATACCTCTTTTTTCGTCGCTTGTTTAAAATAGCAATTAAGAAATAAAACTGGCTGGGCATGATCTATATTAAAATAATAAAATAAAATAAAATAAAATAAAATAAAATAAAATAAAATAAAATTCATTTATTTCAGACCTTTTTGTCCATATTGTGTTAGTATTAAAGGTCTTATTAACTAGGTTAGTGTCTTAAGAAATTAATTAGGAACATTATTAAATATGAAGTATATAAGTATGTCAGTTCAATTCTAAATAAATGTCAAAACAATTCATAATTATATCAATCGGAAATGTCAACTTAAATTACACAATGTCATGAACATTACAAAGACAATCAAATATGCAAGTCAACAAATCTAATTATTACAGGACAGTCCATCCTGTTCGCCAACATCGCCAGGACGCTGTTGGTGCTCCCCCGCAACTTTCTAACCACAGATGCGGCGTTCTTGCGAATGATTGCGTGGAAACCATCCACATGTGCATTAGCAAACATTTCTGATGCACTGCAGTATCGGGGGAGCCTCAACAGCGACCAGAACGTGTTATTGTACTGCACTCTGAGTGCATTATAAGTCCTTTGACTGAAACTGGTCCATAACCCACTCGTGTAGAAGCTTTGGCAGTACGCCTTAAAAAGTGCAAGTTTAACTGAAATATTACAACGAGTGAATCTATGGGCCAGCATATTACCTCTCACTGATAAGGACCTGCGTTCACGCTCAATATCTTGGTCATCTTTCATGTCTTCTGTTAGAATGTGACCCAGATACCTAAACTGAGAAACACGGCTTAGAGGCACTTGATTCAGTAGTAGGGGTGGTACACAAGCTGGGCTTTTGTTTTTACCAGTAAAGACCATAAATTCACTCTTCCTCACGTTGTACTTCAAGCCGTGTTGCTCAGCGTAGGCCTCACACTCTCCCAAGAGTTTCCTTAGTCCTCCAATTGACGGGCTCAGCAACACCATATCATCAGCATAACTGATATTATTAACACTTACATTATCTAGGCGACATCCGACATGCATGCTACTGAGCCTGCCAATGAGTTGATCAATGTATAGATTAAACAGCCGAGGAGAAGTGAGACCCCCCTGTCTAACGCCACATTCCAACACATATTCGTCAGACAACTCATTTGCCCATTTCACTACATTCCTTTGATTGTTATACCAGTAAGCAAACAACCCAATGACTTCTCCTGATATTCCAGCGTCTTCTAGCTTGGTCCACATAATTTGGTAAGATACTAAGTCAAACGCCTTAGATAAGTCCAAAAAGCAAGCATATATCGGTGTTTTCCTTTTAACATAATAGTTTACAGTTTGCTTAAGTGACAGTATTGCACTTTCAGTCGATAATCCCTCTCTAAAGCCAAATTGACAATCATGCAACTGTAAACGTCCACTCATGTGTACATCTAGCACTCTATCAAGCACCTTTGCTATGATAGTAGCCAGTGAGATTGGCCTATAGTTGGACTTATCAGCTACATCCCCTGTAGAGTTCTTAACAAGAGGTATTACTACCGTCCTCATTAATGGGGGCGGCAAATATGAGTGTCTAATACACAATGTATAAAGCATAGACAACAATCGATTTAAATGAGGCCCAGCATACCTCAGATGCTCCACACTTAGACCGTCATGACCAGGAGATTTTCCTCGCTTCATTTCACTAATGGCCCTATGTACCTCCCTAGCAGATATACCCAACAGTGGACCATCTAAACCTAGCAAAGTCCCAGAAAATGTGCCTGTTTGCTTTAGTTGACTTTCGACCTTGAAATGCTCCTTAAAAATATTTGCTATATTTTTCGGATCACTGTTACCCTCAATACTGACTGGCCGACCCACCCTGCCATTTATGTTTTTCGTAGTTTTCCAAAATTTATGGAATTGTTTCGAAGAATGTTGTGCTGCCAAGATGTCCATTCGAATCTGGTCCTGGTTATTTTGACAGTATTTCAGCCTCGACTTAAAAATTTTACGACTAGCACACATTCTGTCATAAACAATACCTGACGAAGGCCTACCATACAAAACATATAACCCAAAGTCGTGCCTAGCCTGTCTGTGGGCCTCAAAGACATGTTTATTCCAACCTAGTACACATTTTCTGCTAATATTCACATTTGAACTTGGTGCTCGGCTTTCCATTGATGCTTGTCGAAGAACATTAACAATATTATTGTATAAAATATCTATATACTGTCTATGGCTTATGTCATTACACATATGGTCAGCACAATTACTAAATTCATTAGGAAAATCTATTAATTTTAATTGATTATTACATAAATTATGATAATTATTAATTTCATTTTCAGTCCTTGTACCCCACATAACTTTACTATCACAGTTTTTAATATTATTGCATGATATCTTAGTTTTAATTAAATCTAGATTACATATAATTTGCAGAGGATAGTGGTCCGACCAATAAACGTTATCTAAAACTTGCACATCAGAAACAGATTATAAATCTTTGGTTGTACATAATCCATCAAAATACTAAAGTATAAAATTAACCATCACTTTCAAAAATAAATAAGTAAATAGTAAATGACAATGGAACATTGAACGGTGTATTTACCAAAGGTTTTGTTTTTGAGCAAACATAACAATGCACAATCATATTTTGCCTTTGTATATCTGAAGTAGATCTTTATAACTATCAAATCTGATTCTGTTAATCTGTCATTCAACTTATTTGCTGCTTACGATGAAATATGAAATGGTTTACATTTTGAATGGGTATTATTTGAAATATATTTCGCTGTTTGTATTTCATGTGAAATCTGAGAATGTTCAAATAATTCGGAATAGCATTGATTTCATTCTACTCTATACATTTGAAGTTCTAGGAAATGCAGATATAACGTGTCAGCATCATGAACATATCTGTTACATAATTATAGCCATGGGTAGTTTGTGTCAGAAAATTGTAATTATTACACTCATTTATTTATATCAAATAACATAAAAACTAAATATGTACAATAAAAAGAAAAATAATTTAACTAACTTAAAATATGTAAAAAATTTGGGCCGTGTGGACGCGTACCGAAGATGCTGGCAGCATTCCCTCTCTGAATAGCTAGCTGAGGTAGCTGCTAGTTCTTCGGTCACCTGTGGTGTCGACAAATTTCTTGGAAAGTTCTCTGAACAAAGAGAGTGCCCCGGGGCTCCACGGATTCAGGGTCTCAACACCAAATACAACAAAATGTATTGGGTACCGATACCCCGGTATTTTACAATTTTTTGCTTCCAGCATTGCTTCTGCCCCAAAAAAAAAATTTAATTATTTTTCGTTCGGTTATATCAAGTTCATGTGAACAGGGAACTACAATTACTACACAAACCGAAGTATTATGCCAATTTAACTGCACAAACATACAACTTATAAGTATTGAAATCACGTGTTACAATACACGTTTTCATCATCATCAGACGGGTGAGATGACAGGCGCCTGACGGCGCTAGCGCCGCAAGCCGCATGACCACAGATAGATTAATCGTAATTTTTTTTTATAAGGATTGCATGTTTTTTACGGTTCTGGACCAAGTTTTGAGCCATAACTGATCATGCCACGATCATGCATAGATCAGTATGCATAGATATAATAAGACCCCGCTAAGTCCGAAACGTTGATTAAAAAAAAAAAAAAAAACTATATTGCAACTTATCCCAAGTTTTTTATTCGTCTTAATCCGTAACAAACAATTTGGTTTCTGTAAGATTGTTTATTTTCGTGAGTTATGAAAAATATTATTAAATAACGGGCAACATAATTAAAAGGAAGTGCGGGAAATAATTTACAGCATGATTAATAAACAAGAGTTCAAGCTAATAGTGACCAAATAACTGAATGTTTACAAGAAGGACTGACAAGGACAGACTATCCCCAGATTATTGCCATATCCACACTTTATAATTTTTACTACTGTCAGTCAATACGGACTTATCGTGGTCCCATTATAGAGCATGCCGTTGCTGGCTCGATGAAGCCGCGGCGCATACTCATTAGTTGATGTGGATAATAGTAGTTTATGCAACAGTCATATAAAGAGGGTATGCAGTTGCATTCACTACTCATATTTTTATGTTAAAATATCGTACCTTTAATTTTCTCAACTTTGCTGGAAATAAGCTGCGAGTGTTTGTACTTTCACATTTATCTATTTATTTGCTTCAAATAAGAAAAAACATTCACAAACACAAATTACAACAATTAGAAAAAATATTCTGTTCAACGGGAAAATAATTACACAGAAATATAAACAGGAAAATTTAAATTTTGAATTTGAATATTGAATTTGTTAAAGACATTTAGGTATTCAGTCTATATTTGGCCGTGTCCGGGCGCCCGACAATTAAAATAGAAAAGTGTTGCATAATGATTAAAAGTTATTTTCGATACAGGCGATACGATTTTTTCGAAAATAGTATGGAAAATGCTGTATCGAAGAGTAATTTTTTAAAATTTTATAAACTAGTGTGAAAAAAGTGCACCCTTAAACCACTGTTTTCGAATATGTAATTGGAACATTACGCTATGAGTGTAGATAAAAATAATTTAGTATAAAACTATATTAGAGATCGCTTGTAGCGATAAGGATGCCTTTGTTCAACTGTCTCACTGATTTTAACAGTATCTACTGTATTTTGTTTTGTACGTGCACTACAGTGATTATAACAGGTTGGGGAGAAAGTTTCTTCGCATTTTATATGAAAATTCAAAACATTTTTTAATATAGTTTATTTACATTTAACTAAAGTATGTATGTATGTATGTAAACTCTTTATTGCATCAAATACCTTAGAACTAAATAAAAAAATGTGTATGTATGTATGTAGTAGTAGGTACCATTTTGTTCGATAACTTTTTGCCATCTTATAGGTAGGAACATGATCCCAATGCTATATAAATTTTGGGGCTTCTGATAAAAAAACTGCGTCAGGTAGTTTTGGCAGTCCTCTCTCCTCTGAAGAGACCGAAACAGATGGAAATCTGAAGGTGCAAGGTCAGGACTATACGGCGGATGCATTAACACCACCCAGCCAAACTCTCTTATTTTTTGCTGAGTGGTTAAAGATGTGTGAGGTCTAGCGTTATCATGATGAAAAACCACACCCCTTCTGTTGATTAATTCCGGCCGCTTAATCTCAACTTCTTGCTTTAATCTTATCAGTTGTTCGCAGTAGAGTTCAGAATCGATGGTCCTGTCTAGTGGTAACAGCTCATAATGAATAATGCCCTTCCAATCCCACCACATACACAGCATCACCTTGTTGCGAGTTAACCCGGGTTTCGCCACAGTCTGTAAAGCCTGACCGGCCTTTGACCATGACCTTTTTCGCACGTTCTTGTCGTACGTGATCCACTTTTCATCACCAGTTATCAATTTCTTCAAAAATGGTTCGGTTTCATTACGTCGTAATAAAGAATCACAAATGAGTAAACGGTTCATTAGGTTTCTTTCAGAGAGCTCGTGAGGTACCCAAATATGGAGCTTTTTTGTGTACCCATTTTTTTTCAAATGCGCCAAAACAGTTTTGTAGTCAATTTCCAGTTCTTCAGCTACGTCGTAACTACTGATATGCCGGACTTGCTCCACTTTTTCAAAAATAGTATCCATTTTATCCGTAACAGGGCGACCAGAGCGACGGTCATCTTTGACATCAAAATTTCCGGATTGAAAACGCTTAAACCAAATTTACCTTACAGACACTGCATTAGGTCCATAAACATCGCAAATGTTTTTCGCGGCTTGCGCTGCCTTTTTACCTTCTTTGTAGTAAAATTTTTAAAATGTATCTAATTTCTTCATCAGATTCATCATCTTGACGGTAAGAAAAACAAATGAAAATCACGCATTTTCATAATTTGAATTTGGAATTATCTTCTTTAAAATTTAAACTTTTAAATTATACCAAAACCAGCCAGGTACAAATAGTATAGCCAAAGAGGTTTTATTACAAGTTCATACATACTATATGCGAAAAGACTTTTTCCCCAACCTAATATATCTACAGATACAAAGCATTAATCCATAAGTCGTTGATACCAATATTTTTTTAAGGTTTTAAACTTTTGTGGTTATTCAGTACACTTTCACACAAAATAATAATTTTGGCATTAATGTCCCGGTTGTGCTCTCGACAACGAGGGCCCGGGGTCCGCCTTGAACATGTTCCAGGATTTGGCTATCAGGTAATTACAGTGGAGCGACTACATCTGACCTCCATGACCCTGCTACCAGGGGAACCTGACCAGATTGGACCATAGTTACAAATTCAGTTCCGTGAAATTGAAGGTTTCATCACGATGTTATCCGTAACAGCATCGGTTATAATACAACTAGTGTACATAATTCAGAAAAGAGTCATTGGTACCTTTGGTTTACAAGTTGGATATTCAACCGCCCCGCTAACGACGCCTATATACTTTCAACACACATATTATCGGGTTTGTTTCCACGGTTAGTGTTGCTTTTCCTTCGATATTTCGACGCAGTTGCATGCGTCATGGTCACGAGTAGAATGGTGCCGCTGTGTGAAGTCGCTCCTACGTAAGGATTTGTATGAAATATCTACTGGCCGTGTGGTGTCCGGCAGAGTAGAATAGCACCAACCCCTTACACTAATGGGTGTCTAACAAGGCGACTTATGTTTTCGAGCCAAAAGAGTCTCCGTAGTCTGGACAATGGGCAGAAGCATTTTGTATTATTATATTTAAATACTGCGATCTCCAACCCGTCTGCCAAGCGTGGAGATTATGGCAATAACCTCCCCTTTCGTGGGAGAGATCCTTAGTCCTGCAGTGGACTGTTACAGACTGGGATGATGATCTAGCTGCCTCCTAGATCGGCTCTGCTACAGGGTCATAAGTCGTTTAGAGTCCTGAAGGTGATACCAGGTATGAGGCTACCTACTACGTCGAATCAAAACAAAGGCGGATTCCCAGACAGAGTTCTACCACAAATTAAAATAATTTAAGATATTAATACCTTCCTTTCTCAGGCTTAGATTATCGCGCATGACTGGTAGATAAGGCTATTTTAGCTTAAAGTCCGCCCTGTACTTTTGTGCATAAAGTTTTAATAAATAAATAAATACGACCACGAACCATTATTCGTAAAAGGCTCCGCGGCAAAGAGCTAGTAAAAGATAATTACATAGACATAGATGCTAACGACTTACGTAAATCATTTTTAAATTTTATTACGATAATTTACACGGAAATAAGTACCTTTTGTTTTTGTTATACGGCAGACAAACAGGCAAGCGGGCCACCTGTTCGAAAGTGGTCACCGCCGCCTATGGACTTCAGCAACACCAGAGGAGTCTCTAATACGTTGCCTGCCGCTTAGGAGATCTCTTATATACCTCTTGTACAGCCGATAGAATACACACAGGAAGCCAAAGTCCCTTCGGTTAGCCAGTGGTTCAAGAATAGAATAGAATAGAATAGAATATTTATTTGCTTAAAACATGGTTACAATGATATGTCTTAAGATAATCATCACATAGTGGCTTTCACATGTTCAGCCAGTATTTACAGGCATGCAAATTTGTTCAGTTGTTTTGTTCTAACTTGCGTGTTTGAATGGGATCATCGACAATTCGTACGGGGCGTCTCTGTACGGAGTTCAGAGGATTAAGCAGGTCGGCAGTTTCGCCGGCCCAAAAATGGGAACAATACTCCATATGAGGCCGCACCTGTGCCTTGTACAGCAGCAGGCGCTGCCCTGGGGTGAAGTATCGCTTGGACCGGTTAAGCACGCTAAGCTTTTTCGAAGCCAGTTTGGCCTTACCTTCCAGGTGACTCCGGAATCGCACGGTATCCGATATGTCGACACCAAGGATCCCCAACCTTGGGATGTTCCTTGAAACGTTTATATTTAAAAAGTTTATATTGAAACCATCCGTATAGGGTAGGATACGAACAGCACGAGTACACACACGAACACACGTGACGAAGCACGTTTGCGAACTCCACACGCCAACGATATGACTATGAATGCTGCGGTGGATATGTGGCGTTACGCGACTTGATCGAGTACTAACAAGTACATCCGTGGCAACCTTGGCGTAAGAGATATCGTGGATAAGATCGAAGAATCACGGCTGCGCTGGTATGGTCACGTGTTGCGTAAGCCTCAGGGATACGTGGGAAATAGGTGTCTAAGCCTGCCTGTATCAGGAAAGAGGTCCCACGGGAGACATCGCCGAGCCGGACGCGAGAGCCAACGGCTTACGACGTGAGGATGCCGAAGATCGGGCAAAGTGGAGAAAACAAAGCAGGAAAGTGAACCCTGGCGGAAAGCGAACCCTGGCAGTAGCCGGGATTTTTGTTTGATTTGATGATGATGATGACATTTCAAATATATACATGCTTGGAAGTGTAAGAATCTACAGTTACTGCTCATTTTATGTTCTCGTAAATGTCTCCTAATATGTTCCTAATATTTTGGATATGGTGGATAAATTAATTTGAATTTGAATTTAAATTTGAATCTACATGACGACAAACTCACGCGAGCATAGGACTTCTATTGACTTTTTTTATTTCTGTGGCCATAACATAACCTTAACCTAATGAGCTGATATACATACTGTGATGGCATTCCAATGTCTGACAATAAATTTGATTTAGAAAAAAAGCATTTTATTTTCCAAATATCTGTGTAATCGTATTACTTCTTATCGTCATTATTATTATCTACTTATTACTGCTGTTGTGCTGTACAGGTACAACAGCATGAGTAACGACACCGCAGTGGTTGTTTTCATTTCGGGCCAATCTGATATAGCCATCTTCACCCCACAGTGAAGTATATGAAAATTTGATTATCCAATAAGCTTTTTTATTGTAACCATAACCAACAACCAGGCCCTGGAAAATACAATTGCACGATGAAAAACATCCACCTAATTATATAATTAAATATTATCTAAACAATTTTATGGATTTCAATTAAAGGTAACAAAGAACTATCTCGAATTTTCAAGTTTAATAATAAAAAATCAATTTTAGCGAGCAATCATCAAACACTCACATATTTCCTCTTATTGCGTAAAAGATAAAATGCAGTATGTATTTATTAAAAATGTATATAGGAGAAACAGGAAATCGCAACTTAATATGAAGACGTAAAGTAATATCTTACCGCGTGATGCAAAGCACGGTGGTTGTTTTTGCATTTTCTGTTGTAATAAATTCCCTGGGAGTAGTCCCGCATGCCGGATGCATCAAGTAAGACGGCCACTGGCCCATTTGTTACGATTGCCATCTTCAGAGCGTATTCCGACTTTCTGATAATTTCGTATCCTCTTATAGCTGTCCCAGCAAATGGTTTGTTATACCTAACGGATAAATGAATATGGGATATTGTTTTGTGGAAGTAAAAGTAAACAATTAATCAATGGATGACCTTCAATCATGTTTATCCATTTTATCGGGTTGGTTATAACTTCTAACGAATTTGATATACATTTCGGCAAAACTAATAATTAAAAACCTTAGAGGAGGTTTACGCCATACGATCGATAAAATCGTCACTTTTCTATGTCAAATTGTAGTTTAAATTGGTGTTTGTATAGTCTCATATAATAATGGGTATAAGTATTCGTGAAACATATTATATTTATATATTCATCACCATCTTGGCGCCAATATTTCTGTCAAGCGCGCGGTACCCCGAGGTCATCGAGTAAATTTGGCAAATCTGGCAGTTACAGAAGAGCGACTGCCATCTGATCTCCATGACCCTGTAAACCGGATAACCTAACCAGATTGAATAATGAATAATTACACATTTAGACGCCAGAATATGCAGGTTAGGTTAGTTAGTTACTTAGTGTTATTTCGAAGGGTACTTAAGTAGTACACAAGTACTAAGACATAATGAAATTTTAGTAATACTGTAGATTGCTCGTTTGCCTCAACGACTAACTATGAACAAAACTGTGTCGAGAAGTCCATTATAAATTTGAATTTTCGTAAATATTTAAGTAAGAAAGAGATTCAGACCTAATTATAGTATTTTCAAGGAATGAAAATTGTAAAGTCTTGTAAAGTCCAGTAAAAACAGCAATCACCTGCATTTTTGTTTATAGCCCTTATACCAATAATGTTTCTCTTTAGTTATGCCTTTATTTGCTACAACGTATTCAAAGGCATTAATGGGATAACCTCCTTCACAACCATGGGTGCCGTAAGGTCCTGAGCAGTCAATCAAATTTTGTTCTGAAAATGGAACTAATTTACCAGTTCTAATGAAATGATGTCCCTCCAAGGCTTCAGTCTGTAATGAAAAATATTACAATTTAATTTGACTAGTCAACCCAAAATAATTAGCTATCTACAATCTGTACTAAAAGCATACTGTATTAAGAAAAGCAAAAGCTAGAGATTTTAATTTAATTCAGCTTTGCTGTGGCTTCTATTACAACGAATAATTAATTAAGTAAGACGGGGTTGCGTTTTGCTTATAACGAATTCATTGTTCTTGTTTATTACTTATTTCGTTTGTATCATATCACAGCCCGTTACAGTCCACTGCAGGACTTAGGGCCTCTCCCACGAAAGGGGAGGTTATTGCCATAATTTCCACGCTTGGCAGGCGGGTTGGAGATTTCGTTTGTATGTTCCAGTTAAATTTTTACTCCATTGCATTCTCAATTGTGGGTATAAGTTTCGAAATAAACGTTATCAGATAAGCGTGGGGTACATAACCGCTTTGAAATATCGAAGTAAAGATAATCAAAATCGTGTAATTAATAACTTTGATAATTTTTATAGTTCCAGTAGGACTTTAGAAAATTTCAACTTTTCGTAACGTCAGAAACACCTGTTTGCTTAAAAATTCCAACATGATGATGATCCTAAGTGGTAAGTATTTAGAATGTTTGGTCAAGGTACATTAATCCCGAAGAAGTTACTATGCTATTACTTCTTTATCATCTTCGTCACCTATCGTGTCTGCTGCATGGAACAAATAAATTGTCGTGTATCGAAAGATATTAAAACCATAATATTTAAATTAAGAATCTAGGTATAATCCATAACTTACTGCACTGAACGCCCAACAAGAACCACATTTACCCTGATCTTTGACTCTGGTCACAGCACCTTTTTCGCGCCAGTCAAAATGTTTTGGCAAAGTCCTGTAGTAGCGCTTCTCAATCCGGTGCCCTTTGTGGGAATATTGTCTCTTTCTGAAATCATAAAGTCATGCTTATAAAAAGCCGTCACATATGTGACTATTCCTATAGCAGTGACAGCACAATCTGCTCATCTTGAGGTGAATGAAAATATCGTGAAGAAATATGCAAATGCGTCAAGGATAATAATTCCATGAAGGAGAGCCCTAGGTATATTTTAAGTCACGTCAGTTTGCTGATTTCAAAACAAATTTCGCATCATAAAGTTTAATATATTCTATTCATCGTGGGCGACATTTTAATTCTGTTACAGATTACTACAGACCTACAAAGACCTTTTGGCATTTGGATGAGGGCGTGACTGTCAAACATCAACTCCAGAGGTCTAAAAAGACCACATTGGGTGTTTCATATTATGATCACAAATGTTTCATTTTACCAAAATGACAATTTTCGCAAAATGGCCACTTTGCCGGTGAAACGCCAAACGATTCATATTGCAATTCATTGAATTTGACAATTTTGTATGGAAATTCGGTAAAAACAAGTTTTAATTTGAACTACATGGTTTTCAAAATCTATATCTTCGTCCATAAGTTAGTATAGATTCAGTGACCCTCTCTGCGGCTTCACCCCTCATTCAAGATGGCAGCGGTAGTTCTGATTTCGGCCACGTGCCAAAAGATCCTTGTAGGTGCTTTCAGTGTTGCTACATAAAAGTAAAATGAAACACAACTGTGATTTTTTTTAATATCACAACTAACAAAAAGTTTTAAAACTTTAAAGTTGCGATTGCAAGAATTATTTTGTTAGGAGTGTGAATTCGTACGTGACGTCACTATGCCGGAAGCTCGGTCGCCGCTATGGCGCTACCGATACACACGTACTTTTGGTGACTATGTCGTTTGAGCAGCAATAGCTAGACACTTGAACTTTCTAAAGAGTATGTATAACTAGAGCCGCTGTAACAACAAATAATAATAATAATTATAAAATTAAATATCCGGGACCGGGAACTGGATGGGTGACCAATTCCTACTTTGCTTGTTGAACTTGAGCACTGCAACGAACCCACCACTAATTAAGTGTGCCTTCTAATACCGTTGGCAAATCGAGATTGACCAAGTTCAAGCTTGGCTTAGCATCCTGGTTAATGTATACTGCTTAGGTTACAACCAGTCTCAGGATCCACATGTGTGGTAAAGTGAGATTAACCAATGTCAACCAAGGTCAAGCAACCTAGTCAATGCTGGAGACCTAAACCTAGACTTATGGCCAGGTTTAGGTATAAGCTTAGCTTACAACCAGTCTTGGAGTTCCTAGCGTTGACCAGGATGGTTGAGCAGGGTTAACCTTGGTCAACCTCGCTTCGCCAACGGTATTAGGGTGCACCTAACGAGTTCGCTCGTTGCAGTGCTTAAGTTCGACTAGCCTCAAAGTACGAAACGGCGAAACGGTTATCCATACAGGCACGAGTCCGGCGACATCGGCCCCGATGTCGGGAACTCACGGTAGTCACCTGTGAAACTCTCTGTAAAGCTCAAAGGGCTTATAGGTATATAAGAGTATAATTAGACCTGTGATGCTCTATGGCTGCGAGACATGGCCAGGGCTGACGAAACACGTTCGCGAACTCCATACTAACGAAATGAAAATGCTGCGCTGGATATGCGGAGCTACACGGCTCGATCGAGTACGCAATGAATACATCCGTGACAGTATTGGCGTGAGGGATATCGCAGACAATATCGAGGAGGCTTGCCTGCACTGGTTTGGTCACGCGTTGCGTAAGCCTCAGGGATACGTGGGAAATAGATGCCTGAACCTGCCGGTATCAGGAAAGAGGCCCCGTGGGCGACACAAGTAGCGATGGATTGACATCGCTGAGTCGGATATGAGAGCCGACGGCTTACGACAAGAGGATGCTGAACACCTGGCGAAGTGGAGAAGAATGGGCAGTAAAGCGGACCCTGGCAGAGGCCGGGATAAGCGCTAGGACGATGATGATGATCGACTCATTCCAATCGTTGCAACTCTTGTGTATTCAGGATCTACAGAGGCGCCCACACACAGGAGCTGACTTTGGCACTCAGGCACGCCCGGGGACATGTTAATACTGTATTGGAACCCGTAACATATTAATTAAGCAGTACGTATGTATTTGTCAAACATAAGCAAATACATATTAAAATAATACCTCGTATAGTTTCCTCTATTGATGTGTATTGTTTTATAATTGAATTCTTCTTGAGAAATGTCTGCGAAAATATTTATAGACATAGCGTAGGTTTCAGATCCCTGTTCATATCGTTTATTATGTTCTGATATCATCCATGTATTATTCGAGAATATCTTCTGTCTTCTTCGCTCTTCTAAAATATTCGGATAAGACTTTTTGTATTTTAACTGCAACAAAATATTTTTAAAGGTGACGCAACGTAATAACTTAGAAGAACATTTCTTCGCAACCGGTAATTTCCAACCATATTGCAGTAAAGTATGAAAACACCAGAATTCTATTAAAGCCACACAAGGGCAGTCTTCCACTGATCTCTTCCAGATACTTAATACAAGTCGTTTATTATTTATTTAATTGGATTTTATTTATTTATTTAATTAAAAAATTGATTGCACATATAACAGCAATTAGCGGACTTAAAGCCAATGAGGCTTTGTCTAACAGTCATCCAGCGGATCATGCAGAGAGTGATTAAGTAGGTGCTACTTAACAGGAAAACTTGAAAAAAGTAAAGGAAAAATTTGAGATTAAATATAGAAAAATTAATACTATAAATATAATTACTATTTAAAAAAATACAATAAACATAAACCTATTATATATACATTCACTAGATACAAAATGTGATAATGACTACGCTTAACTCATCACTCATTACCTACGACCTCTTATTCAAAATAAAATCTTACAGCAGTTTTTTAAACATCAATCGATTCTGCGCATTTCGTACGTCTTCAGGTATGTCATTCCAAAAACGAGGTGTCTGTATTGTGAATGAGTGGCTGAAGAAGTTGGTCTGATGTGGGAGAATGTCAAAGCATAACGTATCGGAGGAGCGGAGATCACGGTCTTGCGTCGAACACAATAGTCGGAAATTGTGCTTGAGATAACCCGGCGAGAGAGGGTTGTCCAGAATTAAGAAACGTGTAGCAGGACACGTGATCTCCTTCTCTACCGAACAGTCAACCAAGACAACTTCTCTCTGTACTCGGAGATGTGATCATATTTCCGAAGCCCGAAAATAAAACGAATAGGGTAAAAGCCGGATAGTTGCTCCACTTTTCGAAAAAGGTATTTTGAAGAAATTTGTACTTAGTAAGAAATGTGCAACATGTATATCAAAACATAGGTCTTTAATCTTCTATTTTTTCGTAAACGTAATTACTATTGGTTTTGATTAAATCGTGTTTAGCTTGATGGGTAGTCAGGGCTATATTAGGTGGAGAGTAGGTGTAAGGTAGGTGTAGGGTAGGGGTAGGGGTAGGGGTAGCTTAGAGTAGGGTACGGTAGGGGTAGGATGCTACGCGAACCGAACGTGTACGAAGTCGCATCGGGTCAACTAGTAATTATATAAATAAGAAGCTCCCTCATCAAAAATTAGAGGTAGGTACTTTCAGATCCCGATAAACTTCTTGATAGCGCAGTAGCGACTTTACATACAAACATGTGTTTTATTTTTATTAATTTTGTTGTTAAACTACATAAATTATTAGAAAGAAAGGAAAAAAGAAAAGACATTTTATTACATTTATCGGGTTTGTCACCAAAGTTATGTTGAGTTTTCTCATGCCCATAGAACGTGCAACTACTTCAAAATATCAATATAAAAACAATCACAACCTAGATAACATAGGTACCTACTTGATAAGATAGGTACAGAAATTTGCCGGCATTTAAACTTTGCTTTTTTTTTTGAACCGCAGGTGCTTGTAACTGTGAGTACTAAGATGAAATGCTTCATGTCTGTAATTTCGCTAGCAACCTTATCCTTCAAACCAGAACACAACAACGCAAGCATTGTTGCTTGGCGGCAGAAATAGATAAGGCGGTGGTACTCACCTAGGTGGACTCCTCAGGCTAGACAGAGTCCTACCACCTGATAAAACCTGACTTTCTACTGGTTTAAAGATAGAGAATATTTAGGACTTACCTTAAATTGCAGCCATTGTTGAATAGTTTTTTCTTCGTCTATCGCTAACTCTTGTAGCATACTTATCGGTACAAAAACTAGAAATATAATTTGCAACTGCATATTTTTATTTGAATAACTACAAAACTTTGTGACTTCACAAAACAACTGATGGTAAAGTACTAGTTAATACTGTAATGTTAGTAATGGTTATACAAATGCATTATTAAGCATTATTGAGGAAAAATATAATCTTTGTGGCAAATATACAGGCTGGGCCAAAAATTTTTACACTTTTGAAACATGAATAGAAATTAAACTAGAAGTGTTATTTCATAGATCATTTATTCAATGTAATTAACGTATAATGCAATGAATTTCAATCTTCCGTATGTTCTTATCACTTCTTCTTGAACGTGGCTGCCCTGTTTTCTTAATGGTCGTTGTGGAACCTGTCTGCTCGAACTTCTCCACCCAAAACATAATTAAATTAACACTTGGGCACTCAGTTACACGGCGTAATCCGTATTAAATTCTAAACAAGCGTTGTACACCAACGTAGGAATCGTTGTTTTTGTAAAATTGTTTCACACAAAAAGCACGCTGTTGTCCTGTAAAGCGCGCTATCGTGACTTAAATTGCATGAGATGATGAATAGTTTACCGCCACCAGCGCGCCCTAACCTTTAACCACCTTCGAGAAATCCAGTGTTATTATTTGCTAAAATTTTTGGCCCAGCCTATATTTATAGTATTATTAGCCAAAATTGCTTTAGTCAGTATCGATCCCCACCACAGCCTATAAAAGCAAGCGCACAGTCGCATGCAGCCCTTTTGCTGCTCAGTCATCGGTTGGTAAGGTGGTAGGCATCGAGACTGTAGAAGCTAGTCTCATTTTTTTTGTGTTATCTTTCTACACACAGGTGTTTGAAAATTAACAGTTGTTTGCTTGGTTGCTTATAATTTTGATTATTATTATTTAAAACTTCATGCACATTACAGCACAATGGCCGACTTAAAGCTACGTAGTTTTTGCGTCGATTAAGTGATTAATTTATGAAATTGATTTTATTTCGAATTAAATTTGTCTTAGTCAAAGTGTTTTTTTATTTTTTGTTTACTTTTCGTTCCTAAAAGTATTCTCTTTACATATTTATTTATGATGACGTGTGTAAGCACATCTTTTAGTTTTTCCTCTTGCACTGCTATGAGATACTGTGATAACTTACCCCTTCCCAATGGTTGTTTGGAAGAGATCACTTAAAGCGATAAGGCCGCCTTTGCGCGTGTTAGATTTAATATATATTCTACTTATAACTATAGTGACTTTTATTAGTACAAACCTTTATTTTAGTCATTAAGCTACAGAATAATAACAGTGTAAGTATGTATCCAAAACCCCTGTGAAAATATATGGAAAACGCTAAATTAATTAAACAAGAGCATATTAATAAATATATATCTGTGACATGTAGGTAAAATGACGCTGCTGTATTTGTGAGACATACGCCGGTGTTCACGGTCTCAAGTATAATGTACTTAAGAGTCAGTACATGGTGTTTGAGGCTGGTCGGAGACGTCCCTCGGAGTACTCACCTGTAAAATTATATGGAGTACCCCTTACAAAGGTAGATAAATTCAAATATCTGGGTCATATAGTCACGAACAGCCTCAAGGACGATGCTGACATCGAACGTGAAAGGAGAGCGCTCTGCGTGAGAGCAAACATGATTGCCCGCAGGTTTGCACGCTGCTCTAATAGTGCGAAGGTGACGTTGTTTAGAGCTTTCTGCACTTCTCTGTACACCTGCAGCCTGTGGGTGAGCCATACGCGAAGGGCGTTTGATTCTATTCGTATACAATATAACAATGCACTGAGAGCGATGTTGAGGCTACCCCGTCACTGCAGTGCGTCCGGCATGTTCGCGGAGGCGCGCGCGGACTGCTTCTACACCGTGATGCGCAAGCGGGCCGCGGCGCTGGTCAGCAGAATGCGGGCTAGCACCAACACCGTTCTCAGCATGATAGCGGACAGATTGGACTGTTTATTTATAAATAGATGCGGACACTTCCAGATGGCTCGCAATAATATATATAAAATTTCAACTTGTTACTAACATTAGTAAGTAAGGTGTGATAATACTAACAAATTGAGTCACTGTTACTTGAATAAATATATAATAATAAAATATACTTCACGGAGGTAGTGCTATTCGTTTAGGACATAGGTTATAAAGTATTTAAGAGAGACTGACGAAGTGGATTAGTAAGTCTTGGTAACCAGACCCTGACAGAAGCCGGGATTGGTCGTTGAGATTATGATGAAGGCTGATATTTGTGTAGGAGTTACTATTCTACTAATGGAAATCAAACAAAATAAAGTTAGTACACTATTACAATTATAATTTGAATATTATAAGTACCAGGATGTATAGTATTACATATTATAATAAATAAAGAACATGCGAATTGTGTGTCAGAATTGTAAGCAAAATGTAGCAGAATTTAAAAGCAAAGTAAGTTTTATTAGATTTGATATCTAGGTTAAAATATAATTCTAGTGGACATAATTATAATCAAACAAAACCATATTTTAAAAATATTAGGTATATTATAATAAGCAATGTAATCCATTATAAAACGAGGTATTTATTTAAACAACATTAGCTGAATTAAACGAGACTTTATAAAACAAACAAAATGCCATAGGTAAACAATATTTATACAAAATTTTAACCAAATGTAATTACACAATTATCGAGCACATAATTAAATATTTATCCTTTAAAAATGGGACAATGGTATTACGTAGGATTCTATAAATAAACGATTATATAAATAAATAAAACTAATACAAAATATAATGCAAGTTTGTACTTAACTCTGTGCCGGGTCTGGAGCAAAAGTCCCTCCCACTCTTTCGATTGGACCTATATACTAGAATGACTGGACCTATATCCAATCTGATCAGGTTCCCCTGGTAGCAGGGTCACGGAGGTCAGATGGCAGTCGCTCTACTACCTGATCGGCTAAATCTTGGATCATGGTCAAGGCGGACCCCGGGCCCTCGTGCGCGAGAGCACATCCGGGACATTAACGCAAAGATGTTTTTTTTTATTTATTCCAACTTCGCTGTTCATTGTGTGTCTGTGTGTAAAATTCTCCACACCGACACGACGAATTTCTTACCAAAGAATTTCATAGTCACGACGTCAACGAAATCGTCACGTCTTCGCTTTCTCCTAGTTAAAGTGCTAATTTTGATTAGTTTTTTATATACTTTTTATTCTTACAGTAGCATTTATGGGAAAAAGGCCTGACGATATCTTTATGTTTGTTTTAGATGCGACGCCATAAAACATTAAACTTTATATGTAGTGAGTATTGTTGATCATGTATGCAAAAATTACTGTTAAAGTAGGCATACGTATATATACGTATGCCTGTACAAAATTTTGTCTCAAAGTTAGGTAAACCGCTTTATATAATCAATTTGACAACCTGACTAGTTCAAATGGTTAACATGCCTGCTACGCACAGGTCTCGGGTTCGATTCCCGGCCGGGCAGAAATTTAAATGATGAATTATAATTTCTGTGTTTATCTATAAAAATAATGTATTTAAAGTTTGATTTAAGTAGTTTATTTGTTTTCTGACACCCATAACACAAGCTTTGCTTACTTTGGGTCTAGATGGCGCTATATGCATATGAAATACGGAGTGAACGCGTACCTACTTGTTTGGTGATCAATGCCTACATTCCAAAGACATTCCGTAGCGCTGCGCTCACGTCTTCATTATATTCCCAAGTTCACAATACCCTATTCTTCGAGCCATGACAAAGTGAAATTTGCTTCATACTTGCCCTCAGAGTTTCAGTGTTTCCGAGTGACCTAATTTGGTCACGGCGACAACTTCGCCGTCGAAATTTTTGACGAATAACGGAGTTACTCGAACACCCATCAGGAGTGAACTTTTAAATCGCGGAATGAATCGAAATATTCTGGAACAATAGCCTTCATTATTCAGCTGAAATAAGAATTGTGATTTAGGTATTCTTTCTTTAAAGTTTTTGAAGCAAGCGGGTTGTATTTTTTATAAAGCGTACGGGCCGGACCGGACCGGAAGACCGGACGTCTGTCTTGTTCTGACCACTGACTATCAAGCGGCTTGATCTAGTGGCATGATTAAATAGATTTGATCAAGCCAAACATACCCCACTCACCGAAGAATTGTTTAAACATTTCTTCCTTTACACGGTCAGTTTAGCTTATTATTTTTTTTATGCAAGGTCACGCTAGAAAGGGCATGTTTTCTTGCACTTTATGACGTAAAATAACCTACGTCATCCTCACAGTCTATAGTAGGCATTTGTCAGTTATACACACTTTACCATAAACTTATTTCATCAGGTGACCTAAACTGGAACTAAGTATCGCCAATTGAAATATCATTTGGCGGCAATACTAAATTCAACAGCAGCAACGCCATTATTGGGCCAGATAAGTTTGTACAAGGTTGTACAACGACTGTATAACTATACAGTCTTTTTTATTAGTAAGACGGAAACCCTTTGTTTTCAAGTCACAGACACAAATGCAACATTATGTTTTTGGGATCGCAGTTGAGTGTTGACTTACCTCTCCTCATATTCCCACTGTAAATACTCCTCTAGATGCCACTTACCTTTTTCCCTGTCTTCGCAAATAGAATATTTACTTTCTGTTTCGAGCGGCATCTTGAGCGATACTATGTACCTACTTAAAATTGTAGTAATTAGACTGTTTATAGGCAGACATGCTCCATATATTTCACGTGGCGTTAATTTCCCAGTTGTGCTCACACGCGTGAGGGCCCGGGGTCCGCCTTGACCAAGATTCAGGATTTGGCAGATCAGATAATTAGAGTGCAGCGACAGCCATCTGACCTCTGTGACCCTGTAAACAGGGTAACCTGACCAGATTGGATCATGGTTACATATTAAGTCGCTTAAGTTTCATCACGATGTTTTCCCTCCCCATAAGATCATCCGTTAGTGTTCATCTAATGTACATAGCTCAGAAAATTTGTACATGGCGGCACTGGGGTTCGAACCCTGTTAGAGTTAGTCCTTACGTGGTAAACAAATTGTAAGTAAAACTAAATAAGATTTTCTATTAGATTGTAGAAGATAAGCATAGGCATAGCCAGCCTGATTGTCAGCAGTCACCATCGTAGATATTGTTGAAATCAGAAATGCAATATCAGTCGCGTTTTGCTTTTTAGGTTGCCATACGTGTTCAGGGAAAATCTCTCCAGGAATATCAAATGTTGTAAATAAGGAGAAAATATTTGACCTATAAAAATTTACGAAACACCCCAGCAGCTACAGCCATCATAACAAAGAAAGAAACACGGTTGAAGTTCCAATTGATTCTCCGTGACTTTATATTATGCGGGCGGACTTTGAGAAGGTTGGCGGAGTCGTAAAACGTGACTGGTGCCCCGTTTCGACCTATTTGTAAGTAGGTGCTATTTGTAGTATACTTATTGGTGTTGTTTGCATTCGTTAGTGCTACAATTTCTATGATGGTAAATAATGATAAATCAGTTTTTACGATTTGGTGTCACTTGTTTGTTAATAGAAATATCTAATCTGTATAAGATTAGCTATTTCTTACAAAATCAGTTATGTTTTACAAAATCTGCCCCTAAATATAATTACCTACTCATTTATTAACAAATGAGCCTGATTTCGATGCAAAATATCTAGAGTCTGCGTAGACTTGAAAATGGGCAGCAGCGTTTTCCATTGTTACAATTACACACGATCTAAAAATAGCCTGTCAAGCGTGCAGATTACGGCAAAAACCTTCCCTTACATGTGAGAGCCCCTAAGGCCTGCAGTGTTACCGCCTGTGATGATGAGATTAATTTAGATATTTAATTATTTTGCACAGCAAATCCTTCTCGAAAAGAGGCCATATTTCCTCGGCACATAGGGCGTGTAATTCAACATTTTCTTTCTCCCTAAGAAAAACACCAGCTCATACATCGGCCGTGATCAAAATAAAAACGTTGTGCGCGAGCCTTCCGCACTTTATCTCGAGGAAATATCATAAAAGCCGTCGGCCAAGGCACTTTTATTAGATTTGGACCAGTTAACGTGAACGCCCCGTATTTATGGCGCTTTACCTACCGCCGGAGTTATATATCACGTATTTGGGCAGGAACTAGAGCGGTGTACATAATGCATAATAATAAACGTTTATTTTACCGCAAAAGTCGATAGAAGTGTCTACAGGGTGCAGAAAGGCATTTAGTTTTGAAGTGTCCTCATTTCCAGATCATATTTATCTTCTTTGTCAGCATTAAGAATACAGAATAGGGAATTTGCTTCAAAGAGCAAAGGTCATCATCATCATCTAGGCGTTGTCCCGGTTGTGCGCCCGGGCAGCACGCGAGGGCCCAGGGTCC
This sequence comes from Blastobasis adustella, assembly GCA_907269095.1. Classification (NCBI taxonomy): domain Eukaryota; kingdom Metazoa; phylum Arthropoda; class Insecta; order Lepidoptera; family Blastobasidae; genus Blastobasis; species Blastobasis adustella. The sequence continues at coordinate 13,512,637 of OU026130.1, forward strand.
GCCTTCCTGCTACTCCTGGCCCACCTCACTCGGTCTTCGGAATCCTTGTTGGTGAGCTTATTAGCACGCATATCATTCTTGACTACGTCAAGCCATCGCTTCTTGGGCCGGCCTCTAATTCCCGTGCCAGGCGGGGGCGGCATGGCCAGACACTTGAAAGAATAAGGTATAGTTTGTCAAATGTGTCTGCAATGCATCTGCGCGGCATTGCTGCCCCTTAATGATATTCATTGTTGTTATGTTACTGTATGTCGAATAAAATAAATATACACTGAAGTAACAAATCAAGTCATTTATGTATGTACAAGTCTTTGAAATACACTTCGTTTGGAAAGGTGCGTTTATTAACTGGAGTTATCTGAGTCCTCTTGCTGCGTCTCCCTTCCACTTGAATTACTCTATATATTATGGAAAACCGCATTAAAAGTATTTTAAAAGATCTAAGCGTACATAGATATAGACGACGGGAAGCGACTTTGTCATATAAGGCTAGTGAATCCAAAATCCAAAGTCCAGAGAGGTTCCTGACTGCAACTCATTCGTGGCATTTTGTTTTTGATCGAGACAGTCTCTATTGTTGTTGACGTGGTGAAATCATACTTCTCCATTACTTACCTCAATGTCGATACGGTATTCGTTGAAGGTCATACAGGTCTACGCACCGACTTCGACTCACTCCGACGATGAAGTGGAGGCTATGTATGAGGACATAACTACAGCCATACATACCTCCAAGACCCATTACACCGTTGTCATGGGGGATTTTAACGCGAAACTGGGCAAACGAAGCGGAGACGAGTTGAGAGTGGGGCAATTTGGAGTTGGAAGTCGGAACGCCCGTGGCCAGATGCTGGCCGGCTTTCTGGAGAAAGAGGGACTCTTTATGATTAACTCATTTTTCGGGAAGCCCGTTCATCGCAGATGGAAGTGGGTTAGTCCCGATGGTGTCACAAAAAATGAGATTGACTTCATCCTATCTACGAAACGGCATATATTCAATGATGTCTCGGTGATCAATAGCGTAAAAATTGGTAGTGATCACCGATTGGTAAGAGGCACATTGAATATTAATCCACAGCTGGAAAGATCGAGATTGATGAGGTCCACGCTCCGGCCTGTACCCATCCAAATCCAAAACCCCGAGAGCTTTCAACTCGAATTACAAAATCGCTTCGAGTGCCTAGGAGAGTGCGTCGACGTGGATGACTACAATAACAGGTTCGTGGAAACTGTCTATACGGTTGGGTCAAAGTTTTACAAAGCCTGCCGTATAAAAAGAACAAGCAAAATCTCTGACGATACCCTCAAACTCATGGAAGAAAGACGCGCAATGACTCTACAATCCCCTGATGACGTCTCACAATTTAGGCGACTTAATCGACAGATCTCCAAGTCTCTGACTCGCGATATACGCCGCTTCAATACTATCAATATTGAGGCGGCTATCGAGCGGAATAAAGGCTCTAAAGTTTTTGCGAGAGATCTGTCGATTGGACAGAACCAGTTGACGAAACTGAAAACGGATGACGGCAGAGTTGTTTCGACCAAGTCAGAGGTTTTGAGCAAAGTCGAGAGGTTCTATGGACAGTTATACACGACAACACGGGCACCTGTTACCAGTTTGGCAAAAGACCCCAGAGCCAAGTTGACCCGACACTATACCGAAGATATCGCGGACATCAGCCTGTACGAGATTAGTATGGCTCTCAAACAGCTCAAGAACAACAAGGCGCCGGGTGATGATGGGATTACGGCTGAGCTTCTGAAAGCTGGTGGCAAACCTGTGCTTAAGACCCTTCAGAAGCTGTTCAATTCCGTCATCCTCGAGGGAAAAACGCCGGAAACATGGCACAGAAGTATAGTGATATTGTTCTTCAAGAAAGGTGATAAGGCTCTCTTGAAGAACTTCGGACCAATATCGCTGCTGACCCATGTGTACAAGCTGTTTTCGAGAGCCATTACGAATCGTCTCGCACGCAGGTTTGATGATTTCCAGCCTCCCGAACAAGCCGGATTTCGAAAAGGTTTTAGTACCATAAACCACATACATACGCTGCGGCAGGTTATACAAAAGACCGAAGAGTATAACCGGCCATTATGCTTGGCGTTTGTGGACTATGAGAAAGCCTTCGATTCGATCGAAACTTGGGCGGTGCTCCAGTCTTTGCAGCGGTGCCAAATTGACTATCGATATATCGAAGCACTGAAGGGTTTGTACGAAAACGCCACTATGTCAGTTCGTCTCCAGGATAAGACCACAGAACCTATTCAGCTGCAGCGGGGTGCTAGACAAGGTGATGTCATATCACCGAAGTTGTTCACCGCTGTACTGGAGAATATCTTTAGGCTTCTGGACTGGGACGGACTTGGCATCAATATTAACGGCGAGTACCTCACTCACCTCAGATTTGCTGACGATATCGTAGTCATGGCTGAAACCCTGGGAGACTTGGGCAAAATGCTCGATATCGTCTGTAGTGCCTCTCAACAAGTAGGTCTTAAAATGAACATGGACAAGACGAAAATTATGTCGAATGTCCATGTTGTGCCTACTCCAGTGACAGTTGGAGGCATTCCACTTGAAGTTGTTGACGACTATTCATACCTAGGACAAATAGTCCAGTTAGGTAGGTCCAACTTCGAGAAAGAGGTCAATCGACGAATCCAACTCGGTTGGGCAGCATTCGGGAAGCTACGTCATATATTTTCGTCCCAATTACCGCAGTGTCTCAAAACGAAGGTCTTTGACCAATGTGTGTTGCCAGTGATGACTTACGGAACTGAAACGTGGCCGCTCACTGTAAGCCTTATAAGAAAACTCACTGTTACCCAAAGGGCAATGGAAAGAGCTATGCTCGGAGTCTCTTTGCGCGATCGAATCAGAAATGAGGAGATCCGTAAGCGAACCAAGGTCACCGACATAGCTCTAAGGATTGCCAGACTGAAGTGGCAGTGGGCAGGGCACATAGCTCGAAGAACAGATGGTCGATGGGGCAACAAAGTTCTCGAGTGGCGAACACGTGCCGGAAGACGCAGCGTGGGTAGGCCTTCCACAAGGTGGACTGACGACATGGTAAGGATCGCGGGTACCAGCTGGATGCGAAAAGCACAGGACCGGCCTTTGTGGAGATCTCTGGGGGAGGCCTATGCCCAGCAGTGGGCGTCTTCTGGCTGATATGATGATGATGATGATGTCTATGACTACGTCAATCTCTAGTGTAATATATTGTCAGAAGAAGAGGTTAATTTGACAAACGTCATCATCATCATCATCGTCATTGGTCTTAGACATATATTACACATGATTTAAACAGCGTCACTGTTAATGGTACGGCACTGTTTGCTGATGGCTGTAGAGGCCAACACAGGAAAGACAGATTTGGTCACACAGTGAACAGACAAGACAATTAAATTAGGACAGTTATTCCAAATTATGTAGGAATTCTCTCAGTTGCGTAGAAGTCCTTGAAGCAACGATATTAAGTCCCATATAAGGATATAACTTCATTCAAATTCTGTTAAAATCTGGTCACAGTTCGTGCTGAGATATTATAATCCCTACATGATTTATGCGTTACTTAAAGTCTTAGGCAACGTCAAACAAGATCGATTGCATTTTCCGTAGGTACCCTTCGTTTCGTGTGATTACACAGATTTAGGGGAAGGTTTGGTTGGTTTAAGTATCAAGCCTGCTATTAATTAAGGAAGATATAATCAGAGTAAAAAATTTAATATCTTGTAGAAGAATGTTTCAAGCGAAAGTATCTTAGATATAAGTACAGAAGAATATGCACGCAAAAAAAGCTTGTTATCATAATCGAAATAATTATGCCAGCTGTTTCCGTTAGAAGTAAGCCAGTTTCTTTGTGTTTAAGTTAGCCAGTCAATCACGCAAACGCTGTTGTGTAAATTTATATGGAATCAGTTACACAAACACAGGTACAATAACTCAAGTAGATTTACTGTTTTAAAAACAAACGGACTTTATTTTCGAGACACCAATAAATTACACCTAGGTGAAAACGATGGGCCAGTAAAGACAGTAAAGAATTAGAAGCACCAGGAAGATGGGAATTAAACTATTATCCACTGAAGTGCTAAATGTATTTTCCAGTCCAGGGGTAGCGTAAAAGCGAGATATCATTAATTCCTAACGTTGCCCGGGGACAAGACAAATTACTTCATTAATGTTTTCTTCCGTCGTATTCTTTCTCTTATAATTTATTATTTTATCTTCTACTATTTTATCTAGGTTTTGGGTGTTAATCCCATCCAACCTAAAATACGGTTTTGGTTTCAAGGTCTCTAGGTGTTTTATCAGGAACCACAGTATGTTAAAGTAAGTGAAAACTAATAAATTAGATCGAATGGTGGATGATTATATGGTGGTGGATTGTTATATTCCGACCGAGAAATTTGGGCTCTGAGGGGGTTATTCGATTTGGACCGGAGACCAAGTCCCATGATCAGAACTAAGGGACTAGAATTGGTCCGAGAAATACTCAGGTGTGTAGGGACTTGAGGGGTCTCACACACAAATTTCAGTAAGAGTACATGTGGGTCTCTACGCAACCTCTCAAGAAACCATCCAAACTGAACACGGAAGCTAGGAATATAATCGGACTAGCGCAGCTCAAAAACGAATCATACGAGATATTGAGATTTTGTAGCCGCTGAAACTTGTTAAGGAGGACCTCGTTGAAGTCTAAATATCAAGATTTAGTGTCAAAGAATATTAAGTACCTAAAATATTCTGAAAATATGGAAAAGGTAAAATTTTATCAACATATTTTGTTATCCCTTTACCATGTAATGTTTTGAACAACATTACATGGTAAAGGGATAACACATAATTATTATTCCCATGGAATTAGCTGCTATTAGTAGTCCTAGTCTAATAAAAAAGGCCGAGCTCAAATGTGGCACTGAAATTTAAATAATTTATATCACTGATCCACGAATCAATGAACTTCGATAGGTTTTACCATCTTAATTAGTCCGTCTGAATATGTACATACCTACCAGCCTTCTTCGACCAAGTAATACAATGTTTGTAATGTTGTGCTCCGATTTGTAGGATAAGGTAGCCTTTAAACGAAGTACCTATCTTAATCCTCAGTCACAACTCACGTCCTGCATGATTAAAACACATTAGCCTTTGACCTTTAAATCAAGTTACTGTTAGTAAGCAGTAAGTTAGAATTATAATTATTTAAAGTTGCTCTTTATCTGATCTCCCAAATCCTGGAACCCCCATGGCGGACCCCGGGCCCTCGCGCATGCGATCACCACCGAAATATTGACGCTAAGTTGTTGTCCTAATTGGACACGGTCGTGAGGCCATGGTCGTAAGATGGACGTCATCCTACCAATAGGAGATTTTAAAACCGTCCGTCTTACGACCATGGTCGCGCGACCGTTGCCAATGCCAAAGGACAGCGCCTATGAGGATTGTAACACATTACCGGCGGTTTCATGGTTACAGATCCACTGAGTACGTGTATGTTCTAAATGATTGTATAGTTAGTTACCTTAATCATGTGGCTACTTTTTTTTTGCTCTGTTTGTACGCCCCTGCTCGTCAACCTCCGAGGCAGTGTGTTGGTTCCAAGTAACATTACGGTTGGAACCGTCACTCTCTCCACAAGCGGTCTGCCATGATTCCCTCGAAATCTGTTGGCGGAGTCTCCGAGCTGACGCGTCACTTCCGCGTAATCCCCTAACGGCGTCAACGCGTACTGAGTGCGTATTCCGCAGATAATGCCTGTCTCAGACTTAGCGTCAACACTTGTTTTTGAGCACGCCAAAGGAGGCTTTTATTTGCCGCGCCTCGCTCGATTCACTTCGAATTCGCTTGAAAGGGAGGCCACGGTGTGGTAAATATTTTCGACTTAGCCTCTGTTTATTGTGAATGTTGTTAAATTTTGTTGGGTGATTTCTGTGAGTCATAAACGCCAACAATTTCTTTAATTATTTTATTTTACAAATTTTATCAATGTTTTTGGGCAAACGGCAGTTGCTGTATCTCTAGTTATATGTTTGTATACTATTAGTTTATTGTTTTACTACTATTATTTGTTTATACCTAAATAGATAACATTTAAAATTAAGGTTTAATGAAATTAGTTGAAAATTAATCTCAGTTCATCTCAACTAAATAATTAACGTGACGTTGGATTCTAACGCCACCTACCCTAATTACATCAAAATGCCGGTTGAAAGATCTCGTAACAAAAGAGCTTAGGCTAGAAACCAATTAATTTCTTACTTATTGCCTTGCCTCCCTTTGTCGAGTCAACGCAACAACGCTAGAGAGAACAAGGATAAATCATTATTAAGGCGTTTTCCAAAGGAAATTATTAGAATTTATCAAGTAATTCGACTGAAGTAAAAATATCAGTTTGCTTGATTGCGAAATATCTTTTATCGTATTATCAGATGAATTGTTAGCGGTGTCTTCGGAATGGCGGCAATGGAGACAAAAGCCAACGCCGTAAATTGCGACAAATTAATGAAGCAATTTTTATTCACTGTGACTCTGGGCTCTGGACGGGATGGAATTCAAATGGAAATCTGTTTGATTTCAAAATATGGGGCGCAATAATTTTCTTTTGGAGAGACAGCGGCTTTTGCGAGGGAATAATTACGTTGTTATTAAGTAACTTATTTAAGAAAATGTTATTTGAATTAAGTTATAGAGTCACTTCCATGACTTTGTTACTTGTGCTAACACGATGTGCGTAGTAAGGTATGATCTTACAACGCTGTTCCTCTTACCAGACGACAACATTCCACGGGCATGTATGAGACCGTTCACTCAAATGCTCGTGACACAGCCACGTAAATAAGCCGTAAGAGCTATCAAATAAGCTTTCTGAACTACGTCTTATGAAGCCCCAACGTAGGTAGAGCCACCCTGGTCGCATAACAAACAAAATTTCCTTGTTGGAATTCGGTTTTGTCGGGCCAAGTTACAATGGTGTAACCCGGCCAAGTTAGCCATGCTCCTTTGTACTGAGGCGCCTTCTGTCGCAGCTAACTCTTTAATTAGGTCAAGAAATGTGAGAGGGTCTCAGCGCTGAGATATTGTCAGTGCCACCTCATGATATTTGTCGACAACTTCCTTACAGTTTTATTACTTTAACTGAATGAACTCGGGTAGTAAAGGGTTAACTTTATTGTTTTCGAGCCCGAGAAATTGTTTAAGACTCGAGAACAAAGTGTTGAACTTACGGGATTTCGCGTTGAGACTTCAACGCTATGTGGTTCGGAATATCTCCGTATTTACTGCGCTCGTACTGTAGAAGTTTGTTCATTTTATTGGAACGAAGCTACAATGTGACAGTGGCAAATTGCGCAGACTTTAATATGTTTACTAATGAAATGACTTGGAACAAACATGATCGACGTTCAACTAAATTGACTTTTCAAGAAAATTACCTGCATCGTAAAAAGGGATTGAGTTATTTGCATTAACTGGTGTAAAGTAAATAAAAAAATATTACTTGATAGTATCTTGCTATCTGTTTTGGTTGGGCATACAAAACTTGATTGTATAAACTGTTGAAGATAATTTTAAATGTTGTAGTAGGTATTTCAAGTAAGCAACTATATTGAGTGATCCACAATGCTAAGCATTGGCTACATACATATCTATTTAGATACATGCAGGTCACCTTCACATCTCTATATAGTAATTCGAGCACCTCACGCCGGCTATACCGGCCATCTTTAATTAATTCCACCGAAACCGTAATGTCCACATTATTGCTCAACTGATCCCATGAAACAATAACCCACCTACGCCCTTACGTGACCTCTCAATAGATAGATCCATTGTAATTCCTTCATAACCTTTTCGACCTTCGTCCTTCAGCTAGGGTATTAATATCGCCAGATTTATTTCTGTGGCCACAATCTTCTGACCGGCCATACATCATGGTAAGCCCAGCTTTCCACGCCTTGAGGACATCAACCGTAAACGTGAGTTATAGACAATGTTATCTGATACGGCTTCTGCTTAGAGCCGATGATGGCTGGTACATGTTCTCTGATGTATGGGGACCGTTTGTTATGCTGAATTATGTGCTGCCATTAGGAGTTTCTTAGTTGTTTCTTGTGTTGTGGTATGGAATACTTATGCCTGCACTCGGAGATGAAATTCCAGATCACAAGTTTATACAAATTGCCACGACAAAAAATAAACATGAGGGGTGTATAATTTAATAGGTATAGTGCTTTTTTTTTCAATAATTAGAATGTAATCATTTTTAACAATATTTCAATTGTTTTAAATAATTCACCCCTTGGGGTTATTTTTTTATTTTATACGGCAGACAAACAGGCAAGCGGGCCACCTGATGGAAAGTGGTCACGGCCGCCCATGAACACCAGCAACACCAGGGGGGTCACCAATGCGTTGCTCGCCTCTGAAGATACCTCTAATATACCTCTTGAACGATCCCATGTCATAGTCCTTTTAGGGTTTATTTTTATGACGGCAATTTGTTTACACTTCATTATTACGCACTTCATTTCCGAGTATAGTGTTTATATTTGGAGAACGACAACGCGATGACTTCATTTATTTTTAAGGAAAATATGAGCAGAATCTATATTTGGCAGACTAAGTACTTATTAATATGAAATTATCTAATTGTGGACGGATGACAGTTGCTTGTAATTACTTGATCTACCAAATCCTAGAGATCATGGTTAAGGTGGATCTTGGGCCTTCACGTAAGCACAACCGGGTTTACCGCCAAGAACAACATTGAATTTTGCGAGTATAACGGGCCTACCATAACCTGGACCAGGATCAGACGGAGTATCAGGATGAGGTCTGGGTATATCTAGGTTCTAAATTTAATAATGGTACCAATCGGCTACCGCGACTGATTAACAACTCGTCAGCCCCAGCTTACCCCTAGCTTACTTGCAAGCTTGGGAGCGTCGCTCCAGTGGAAAACCTAAATAAGTTCAAATAAGTCGGATACAACGAAGAGAACCATATTATAAAATTATTTATGTAACAAAAATAAAAATAATAATCTAATCCAAAGTATCTTTCTGAGCAGTTTTTTTTGCAAAATATAGTTTATAACGATAATTATAACAAATTTCGCGATCATAATTTAACGTTAATTTTTAAACACATACAGTTAACTCACTTAAATAAGTACAGTAAGTAAAAAGTAGTTATAATAAGTTCAGGCAGTTTAGGCCGTTATGGAGGTCTATTCACTTTGCGGCTGACTATACTAGACAGACTTTTCTAAAATGATTTGTCTTCCCCTCTCACTAATTAAACTAATCTCCACATAATGTTCCGAAATTAGAACTTTGCTGCAAACAACAAAAAACTGTTTACAGAATTTCGAGCCAACATCCGAACGTGAATAATATGCTGTACTAAAAGTAATTAGTTACGCAAAAGCGTTTATAAGCACAACCTTAGTAACAAATTTGTGTTCGTAAATCTTCTTAAAATGCCTCTGGATACCATTAGCCGATGGATAATTCTTTTTGCTCCGTGCATAATAAATTTTCACTTTCTGAGTTGCTAATTTTGCTTTATGTTTTGCAGGCCATTATCCGGCACACATTCGGAGATTAATTGCTTGGGGTGAGAAGTTAAACTGGCCGGATAAATTGTTGCAACAAATAGAATAAAGAAGGAATAACTGTTTGTTTGTTTACTTGCTGGGCGGCGATGTAACTGTCGCCGTGATCAATGTTTTTTTACCCGACTGCATTGGAAAGATGACGAGATCTACAGACTCTTTTGTCAATATGCTGCGTAAATCCTAGGATTATGTGGGTAATATTTTGGTCCAAGTAAAGGAAAATGCTAGAAAATGGCGGTTCGATTAAGGGGTAAGTTCGATGGCGGGAGGATGATAGATTTCCAACTAAAGTTCCCTTACCATTCTTTCATTCGTTTGAGTGTTTAGTATTTGTATTATTATTTATACTCTTGGTGAATGTATCAAATTAACAGCGAAATGGCTTTTTATAGCTTAATTATATAAAATTAAGCAGCCAAATCGAAAAAACCACAATGCTGCTTTTTTCATTAAGATTTCATTATTTTTTTTTTCATTGCATTGTTTTATATTATTAACATGTAGAAATCCATTTCGTACCCCAGTTTTGATATGAATGTGATAATTTCGCGCTCGCTGCACTCGCTCATTTATTATAGGTAGATCACCCCTACTTCTAAGGAGTTTAAGTTTTATTATTATATCGTCAGGTCATTTTATAACGATTACTCCAGCCTTTATAGAGCAAAATGCCAAAAAATTCCTAGCTAGTCAAGTCATATATAATGTTAGTTCAAGTTTAAGTTTGCTTTAAGTTTTTTTCATCGCCCAAGTGCACAAATGACAAAAATTCTGAAATCGCTGCGCTCGCTCATTTATAGATTTAGGTTAGGTACTCTTATTACTAGTGCTTGTGAATTTTTAAGCGTGCAGCTACTTACAAATATCCATAATTGAAGAAGAAATTGAAGAACTTTTCAGAAATAATAAAACTTTCAATTCATATAGTTTGCGCTGAGAACAAGGGCTTCGCAAAGATCTGCCGCCCAGAGTCTCGCAACCAGTTAGGTCGCCCTACTAACAGATTCCATAAAATTTGAATGAGAAACGTACCCCTTACGCTGAACATCAAAAAACATGTACAGAGTACGTGGTAGGCTGTGGATAAGATCAAAGAGGCTCGCTGGCGCTGTATTATAATCTCCGGAACTACGGGACGGATTCGAATTATGTTTTTTTTTGTTATGTCATACGGTTGGCAAACAGACAAGCTGGCCACCTGATGGAAAGTGGTCACCATTGCCTATAGATATTAGCAACATCAAGAGTATCGCTAATGCGTTGCCCTCCTCTATAACACGTTGCTGTGGCAGCAAAAAGGCAAATGCTCCTCCACTGCCAAAGCCATGGTTCCCCAATTTCCCACCCCATGGAGCACTGGAGACTTTACTCACCGGCAGAAACACAATACTATTTAAAAGAGTATTGTTTAGCTGCGGTATTCTGTAAGGTGGAGGTACTTCCCCAGTCGGGCGGCTCCAATTCGAACGGGATACCCCGCTATGCCCTACCTCTCCTGTTTTTATGTTTTGTATCTATTAAGCCCGTGCAACATATATTGTTTAATTGGTTTTTGAAACTGCAACACCTGATGTAAAATTATAATAGACCAGCTACACTATAAGAAATATGGAAAATAGCGCCGAATTAATTTTGAAGGGGTTTTAACAGTTTAGGGTCCAACTTAAAATCTAAGCCATATTTCATCTAATTCGGTTGGGTAGAACCAGGGATACAGCATAACCTCTCTTTAGTACTAACTTTCGTAGATTAGGGAGTTTATTTAAAATGGTCGCTCGGGAAACAAATAACCTGCCTAAAAACAATTTCCATGCGGACGAAGTCACGGGGAAAAGCTAGTAAATTTATACAGCTTAAATTGGTATTGTAAATCATCACATTGCAGAGCGTTCATTACCGAACGTATAGTTCCACGAATTTACAAATCACTCCAATAATACAGATAATTTATTTGAATTTACCTATTGGTACAACGAACCCGACCGTTGGCAAAGCAAATTCCACCTAACAACGTCTACAATATCTGTTTTCCATTTCAAGTAGGCTTTCGTATTGTAATTTGGTTTAAGCCCTCGTATTTATCATTCAAAATAGCTGGCTCGTTGTCAACTAAAACAGTTTCGACTCCCGCGGCTACAGGAAATAGGCAGGCCCTTCCAGAGAGGGAAATGACGTCATATTTCACATCACAGAGTGCACGCTTTCGCGCCTCACTTGATTTTATTTATCTTGTGGACGTTCAAATATTTTGCTAAGATAAAAGGGGTTACGGCTTAAACACGATGTGTGGCTTCGATATTTCTCTTTCTCTTATCTAAATATTCCTCCTTGCGTAGGTAAAATGTGTAAGCATGAATGATAAGGTGCTTGGAGGGGAATGACATCTTCGTACAAATACTTGATAGGGTTGGAAAACAGGAAAGGTGCGGTGTAACTTAAAAAACATAATATACTTAATGATTGATGAACGTTAACTGACTAGTTAATGATGTAGGTATATAGGTATAACCACACCGACTGTAAAACATTGGCAACCGCGACCAAATTTACATAGACTCAAATATTTTCTAACTAATGAACCGATTATATGGAAATAAACCGCATTGAAATCGGTCCATCCGTTCAAAACTACAATGACACAGCAGACACACACTTTCACACATATACAAATCTCCACACATACACACAGAGCTACAGATGCAAACAAAACTTTTAACATACATCTTTTTTCGTCGGTTGTTAAAAATAGCAATTAAGAAATAAAACCTGCTGGGCATTATCTATATTATAAATCTTTGGCTGTACATAATCCATCAAAATACTAAACTATAAAATTAACAATCACGTTCAAAAATAAATAAGTAAATGGTAAATGACAATGGAACATTGAACGGTGTATTTACCAAAGGTTTTGTTTTTGAGCAAACATAACAATGCACAATCATATTTTGCCTTTGTATATCTGAAGTAGATCTTTATAACTATCAAATCTGATTCTGTTAATCTGTCATTCAACTTATTTGCTGCTTACGATGAAATATGAAATGGTTTACATTTTGAATGGGTATTATTTGAAATATATTTCGCTGCTTGTATTTCATGTGAAATCTGAGAATGTTGAAATAATTCGGAATAGCATTGATTTCATTCTACTCTATACATTTGAAGTTCTAGGAAATGCAGATATAACGTGTCAGCATCATGAACATATCTGTTACATATAGTTATATCATCTATTACATATCTATTACAATAATTATAGCCATGGGTAGTTTGTGTCAGAAAATTGTAATTATTACACTCATTTATTTATATCAAATAACATAAAAACTAAATATGTACAATAAAAAGAAAAAAGAATTTAACTAACTTAAAATATGTAAAAAATTTGGGCCGTGTGGACGCGTACCCAAGATGCTGGCAGCATTCCCTCTCTGAATAGTTAGCTGAGGTAGCTGCTAGCTCTTCGGTCACCTGTGGTGTCGACAAATTTCTTGGAAAGTTCTCTGAACAAAGAGAGTGCCCCGGGGCTCCACGGACTCAGGGTCTCAACACCAAATACAACAAAATGTATTGGGTACCGATACCCCGGTATTTTACAATTTTTTGCTTCCAGCATTGCTACTGCCCCCAAAAAAAAATTTAATTATTTTTCGTTCGGTTATATCAAGTTCATGTGAACAGGGAACTACAATTACTACACAAACCGAAGTATTATGCCAATTTAACTGCACAAACATACAACCTATAAGTACTTGAAATCACGTGTTACAATACACGTTTTCATCATCATCAGACGGGTGAGATGACAGGCGCCTGACGACGCTAGCGCCGCAAGCCGCATGACCACAGATAGATTTATCTTAATTATTTTTTTATAAGGATTGCATGTTTTTTACGGTTCTGGACTAAGTTCCGAGCCATAACTGATCATGCCACGATCATGCATAGATCAGCATGCATAGATATAATAAGACCACGCTAAGTCCGAATCGCTTATTAAAAAAAATATATGTATGGCAACTTATCCCAAGTTTTTTATCCGTCTTAATCCGTAACAAACAATTTGGTTTCTGTAGGATTGTTTATTTTCGTGATTTATGAAAAATATGATTAAATAACGGGCAGAACAATTAAAAAGGAAGTGCGGGAAATAATTTTCAGCAAGATTAATAATTTAGACAAGAGTTCAAGCTAATAGTGACCAAATAACTGAATGTTTACAAGAAGGACTGACAAGGACAGACTATTCCCAGATTATTGCCATATCCACACTTTATAATTTTTACTACTGTAAGTGAATACGGACTTATCGTGGTCCTATTATAGAGCATGCCGTTGCTGGCTCGATGAAGCCAGCAACGGCATATTCATTATTTGATTAATTAAAATCCTGTAGTGTGCAAATAAAGAGTTTTTGTATTGTGTTGTATTGTAATATTGTTAAGGTTAGATAATGGATATATTATCCTACACAAATAAAGCAATATTGAATTGAATTGTAAAACGACAACTTCTACTTCAAATAATGCTACTTCCTCATGAGACGACAAAGAGCTACCGCGAAGACGTGCCTATTTCCACTGCGGCATACCCTTCACGTCGCTGTATAGAATACGTAGGGACAACAATTTGTCAGTGCCGCAGTCGACATAAACACTAGGAGATGACTGCCACTGGCATGTTGCCATGTGCAGGGTCGCTGCAAGAGTCTTGTGTAACTAGATAGTGCTCCAAATGTGGGTTAGTTAGCAGGTTTTGGTCGCTACGATAAAGCTAAGTTACGGGCATTCTAACGCGATAACATGTAATTCTTGGGACAATTTGGTGGGTTGCTTTGACTAGCTGAATGTCACACTGAATGCACAATATGAATATTGATAGTGTACAAGATACTCCTTAAGAGGAGTGTCCTCCGAGCGCACTCCACATAAACGTAGTTTGATTATATTTTCAATATTACGCTATCAAAGCTAATGAAATTTTGTGGACGTGATCCAAGACCAATGTCTATCTATAATGCTTGTAGCTTGTCAGATTTCCGTCAGCTATAACGTTTCAAAGTTACACGGGATTTATGATTTCCATACAAATTTTAAATCCTGTGCAACTTTGAAACTATTTTAATAGTACATTCAGCTGCAAAGTGAATGGGGGGAGCAAACATTAAATATGTATGGTAGTGGGATCAGTTCTCCCTGCATCTGATTGCACGTACTTAGAATCTTGTAGGTACCTACCTCAGAATTAGCCTCTCACGTTGCATTCATGTTTTAAACAACCATGGAGCAAGTCAACTTGCGTTACCTACATTTGTGGCAGGCTTCCTGCTGTCCCTAGAGTTAGGTACTTAAAAATATTCCAACTAGATGGATAAAACTCACGCATGCAGCTCGAGCGCGGCTCGCGAGTTGCGCGTGAACAGCACAATATCGATTAATATAAATTAAATTTAAAAAGCCGTGATTCAAAAATTCGTGATAAACCGAACCTAAAATCCGTTGACTTCTTAGACGAATCCACCCGCCACCGAAAACGCAAAGACCGCACGAGAGCAACAAATCAAAATCCAAAAGGAAAAGATGAAAAGATCCACAGCATGTGCCGATTTCTACTGCATGTAAAGTATCGTTGGCTAGCGGAGTATTGGCGTGTTACCAAGTTCATGTGAAGCATTTTATTTCTGGAAATTGGCAAAACTTTATTGGACCCATAGCTCAGACGGGCTCAACTTCCACCGCACTTAGTGTCGAGTTATAAATTTTAAACAAGCGTGAAATTTCGGTGCCCCGCCTTCCACGAGCGTATAGTTGGAAAGCTGTTATGGAATACTTTCTTAATGAATTTATTAAATTACCTAGGTTCGTTCGTTACATGTTATAATTGTACAGGGTGGCCATGCTATGTTTATGAAAATTAACGGAAATATCGAAACCATTTCGAAAAGTCTAAATTTTTATAGATATTCAATAAAAAGCCATAACTTTCATTATGACCTTTTTAGATTTCAATGAAAGTATGATTGATACCTTTGTCTGATTTATTACAAAGACAAGTCAACGTCCACTTCTCTCAACTTTTGATCTGTTTAATTTGGTTATCTATGCATCAAATACCCAGTATGTTACTGTAGCTAGAAAAAGTTTTCAAAGTGTTAATGGATACCTGTAAATCTTAGAGTAGTGGGCGTGGTGGATTGGGGCCACAGAATTCTAATTAGTATTTAGACTGTCATTGAGCTCAACTTTTCTCTTACCAAGTTTTGTAACATCTGAGATTTTTTAACATAACACTGTCTAGATAAATCGTAGATGACTGTTATCTAGATGCTATGATTCTGTATCAGTTCTGTCGCAACTATCGACATTAATACCAATTTCACTACTTGCTCTATTGCGACCGAAAAGTAATTTTAATTAAACAGAACAACAAGATATAAATTAAACTGTATTATTATCATGCCGTACCGTAGACTGGAAAATGGGCAGCAGCGTTTTGCATTGTTATATTATTTTTACAACACCACGGTCTCCAACCCGGCTTCCAAGCTTGGAGATTATGGCAATAATCTTTCATTTGGAGGGAGAGGCCCTAAGTCCTGCAGTGGACTGGTATGGGCTGTGAGGAGGTGGGGATTATCATGTGGCTCTTCAAATTAATAAAACAATGTGTCTATGAAATAAGAAATAAAAATGGCGCTATAAACAGTGACATGTCACATGTTTTGTTATCAATAGTTTTAATTGTCAATGTAATCGCGTGACCATAGCCTTCTCGTGTATGTATACAGAGCATAGCGCGTTTTGCGTGCGTCAGTATGTTTATCGCAGGATTCTGTCGTTATTTCATGTTTCGTCGAATATCAGACGAAACCGTAAGTAAAACATTAACCTGTGAGATTGTACCAAATTAATATAATACAGTGATAATCCAGAATCGTTTATACTCCTATTTAGGCTAGTCATGGTATATAAGAAGTTTATGAATGAAATAAATGACAAGACCGGGGGGTACCAGGGGAACCATAAAAGGGAGTATTAAAAATGAATGTCTGTTAATTTGATAATAGTTTGACATGAGTGTTCTAACACCTAATTGTTTGCATACACTACTTTATCTACACTCATATTTTATAATTAATATAATTTTCTCAACTTTGTAGCTAATCAGTTTTGTTGTACCTACCTACCTAGCCATACAAGGATATCAAGCGGCAGGAAATTCACTTCACTACATTCACATTTATGTATTTATTTGCTTCAAACAGGAAAAAAGATTTACAAACACAAATGATAACAGCGGAAAATAATTACACACTACACAATTACAAACTTAAACAGTAAAGTTAGAAATTTGAATTTGATAATGACCTATTTATGTATTCAGCCATGATTCAGCCTTCTTCGCCGCGCACGGGCCGATCGACAAAAAATAAAAAAATAAAAGTGTTGCATAATGATTAAAAAGTTATTTTATGTTCCAGCTGTAATGAAAATAGTATGGGAAATGCTGTATCATAAAGTAATTCTTTAAAGTTTTACAGACTGGCGTGAAATAAGTTTATCCTTACTGAACAAACCCCAAAATTTCCCAAAAATGAAACAAATTAAATAAGGTTCAAAATGGATCATTTATTACAAAAAACCAAATTCTATATATTATTGGTATGCGCCAACTTGCTACCGCGATGTAGAAAGTACACAACTTTGTAACAGCGCCATCTAGTGGCAATAGTTGGTACTACATAGTATGTTACCTTCATCGATTCTGTGTAGTCGTCTGAACATTCCGACCGCCATGGACCTAGTCCAGCTAAAGAAATATAAAAATAAACAGTTTTGACATCGACAACACAAGATGTCACAAATTTCAAACTTACTTTACATCGTATTGATAATAGATATAAACTTAATTTGCTATATAAACTGACTATTTTAATTTGCTACATTAACAACTTATCTAGGTATAACTTAGTATTACAAATCAGAGGATCAAATCCTAAGATTAAACAAAAGAAAACTTTTACTAATCCTTAACAGGTAACAATATAAGCTTTGACAAAGGTCTCTTAATAATATGACCTTTATACTTGAGACTGACAACACGTGTGAGTTTGTCCAATCCCGGATGTTTATCAACGACCAGTCCAAAGAGCCATCTAGCAGGCGGTAAATCGTCCTCCTTAACCAGAACAACACTTCCAATCTCGGGTTCAGGAATCTGTTCAGTCCACTTAAACCTTTGTTGCAGTTGTGTCAGGTATTCATGTGACCATCTACGCCAAAATTCTTGAACCATTCTTTGCGTTAAACGCCATCGCTTTAAATTACTTAAATTTGATTGTTCATAATTAAGGTCAGGGATCAAAACTAAGGGTTCACCTACCAAAAAATGTCCAGGAGTTAATGGGTTGGGATCTTCAGCATTATTAGATAACTGGGACAATGGTCTCGAATTGAGACATGCCTCAATTTGGGACAGCACAGTCGTCAGCTCCTCAAATGTTAGGGTACTGTCTCCTATCACTCGTTTAAGGTGATGTTTGGTTGATTTTATGCCCGCTTCCCACAGTCCTCCAAAGTTTGGAGCACGGGGAGGGATGAAATGCCAAGTAGTGCCATTTGAAGCTAACCAGTCAGCAATCTCCACTGCCACACTAGACCTTTCCAAGTCGAACAGTTCTTCCAATGCTCGTGCACTCCCTACGAATGTGGTACCGTTGTCACTCCATAGTTCGGCGACATGACCTCTACGAGCTACAAAACGCTTGAAAGCAGCGAGAAAGGTCTCCGAAGTCATGTCACTGACGACTTCCAAGTGTATGGCTCGAGTTGCCATACACACAAACAAGCATATGTACCCTTTCGTAGCATGGTGACCACGACCCTTTGTGGTTCGAACATTGATCGGCCCTGCGTAGTCAACACCACTCCTTATAAAAGGTCTATGTGCAGTGGTTCTCGCTTCAGGAAGCTCACCCATCATTTGCTGGTTAGTTTGCGTAGAATAACGAACGCAAGTCATGCATTTATGCACACATAGTCGAACCAAATTCTTCGCACCGATAACCCAATATTTAGATCTTAAGTAATTCAGCGTGACCTGAGGACCACCGTGCATAGTCTTAATATGTGCATCTAAAACCAACAGTTTTGTGAAATGGGATTTATGTGGAATAACAACCGGATGCTTCATGTCGAATGAAATCAAACCTGCATTCTGTAATCGTCCACCAACTCTCAATATCCCATTTGAGTCTAAAATTGGACACAAAGACGAAAGTTTGTTGTTTTTCTTCAACTTACCGCTCTTTACAGACTCTATATCCTGCTCAAACTCTACTCTCTGACATAACTTGATACAGGTAAGTAATGAATCTTGCAATTCTTCTGTGCTTAACCAGTTAGTTTTTCTTTTTTCAGGTTTGTTCCAGTTTACAACTCTTTTACAGAACGCGACGACACGAATGAGCTTCGTCAGTGATGAAAACCTACTTAATAAAGTCTTGATGCTTTTCTCTTCATCAGTAGTTATATGGCATGCCAACTTAGGTTTTCTTTCTTCGAGCTTCGTATCACTAAGAGTAGCCTTTTCGTAGCTGATATTTTCAAGATACAGCCATTCAGGACCCCGTTTCCAGAGTTGATAGTTAATGAAGTCTGAAGCTAGCATTCCACGGGATACACAGTCAGCCGGGTTTTCCTTAGAAATAACATGTGACCATTGATCACTATCTGTGATACTGAGAATTTCAGATACGCGGTTTGCAACAAAGGTTTTCCACCGGCTGGGGTGACTACTTAGCCAGGCGAGAACTATCGTTGAGTCAGTATATGCATGAATGTTATGACTGGGCACCTGTAAAGTCACACCAACCTCACTCAGAAGTCTCGATAGCAGTACTGCTCCGCATAATTCCAATCGCGGAATAGAGACTTGTTTGATAGGTGCTACGCGACTTTTAGATGTGATCAGACTCACATACACATTGCCCTGACTATTAACAATGCGAGCATAGACCACAGCCGCATATGCTGCATTCGACGCGTCTGAGAATCCATGCAGTTCGAAACATTTGTCGTCCTTGCACGATTTGATCCAACGTGGAACAGTTACAGCCTCAAGCACTGTCAAATCGTTTCTAAATAGAGTCCAGTCTATAAGCAGTTGACTCGGCAACTCGCTGTCCCATCCAATACCAGACAACCATAGTTGCTGTATAAAAATCTTAGCTTTAGTGACAACAGGTGCTATCCAGCCTAAAGGATCAAAGAGACGTGCTATGTCCGATATAACTTTCCTTTTTGTTACGAGCTTGTCCTCAGTAGAAAGCTTAACTGAGCATTGGAAGCAATCTGTTTCTCGATTCCATGTAAGCCCTAATATTTTCATCACTTCGTCGGTCTTAATTTCTCTAACCTCTTTAGAGTTGTTACTTTCCAATCGGAGTTGATAAAGTAATTCTTTATTGTTGCTCGCAAACTTCTGAAGAGGAAAGCCTCCTCCATTGAGCAATTGTACAATTTCAGTATAAATTTGAACACCCTCTTCTACGGAGTAACAGCCGGTCATTAGATCGTCCATATAAAATTCATGAAGTACTCTATCTGCTGCTAATGGAAAGTTATGCCCTTCTTGATGAGCCAATTCTTGTAGAGCGCGGACAGCTAAATATGGGGCAGAGGAAGTTCCAAATGTGACTGTCAATAGTCTAAAATGCTGTATTTCAGCACTTGGATTTTCTCGCCAGAGGATGCGCTGAAAATCGATATCTTCCTCCGCTACCTTCACTTGTCGGTACATTTTTACAATGTCTGCGACAAGTGAAATTGGATAGCATCGCCAACGCATTATTAAGTGCCGTAATTCTGGCTGAAGAGTTGGACCAACCATTAAGTCGTCGTTAAGTGAAACGCCGTTTGTGCCCTTGGCTGAGGCATCGAAGACTACACGCACTTTGGTTGTAGTCCTATCTTGGCGGACGACTGCATGGTGGGGCAGATAAACTGCTCCCGGCTTACACACGTCCATTGGATCTACCTTTTCCATGTGTCCTAAACTAAGATATTCATTAAGCACATTGGAATATTCAATCTTTAGTTTAGAGTTATTTAACAAACGTTTCTCTAACCAAAGAAACCGTTTGTGCGCAATTTGTTTAGAATTGCCAAACTTACAAGACGGATTTTCCGACTTGAACGGCAATTTGACAACGAATCGGCCAGAATCATCTCTTGAAGTTGTTTGTGCGAACAACTTTTCACATTTCTCTTCCTCCTTTGAGTAATGTCTCTTACTTGTAAGAGAATGATCTGACTCCAATTCCCAAAATTTCTTTAAAAGCTCATTCTCATTGAGCTGAGTTAAATGCATACTGACTATGCTATTGGAATTCACTCCGTCCTGATTCGTTGGTGCAAAAATATCATCTATTTTGCCAGAGAGGATCCAACCGAGTCTAGTATGTTGTGCAATAATAGAACCCGACAGACCCTTGAGTACCCCTGCCAACAAAATCTGGCTATACACTTCCGCACCCAAAAGCAGATCTATCTTATTCGGCATGTGAAATGAGGGATCTGCTAGAGTTATAGACGTGAGTGATTTAGGCAGTAACTGAACTGCCACCTTTTTACTAGGTAAAAATGTGGTAAGTCTTTTCAAAACATGAGCTTTAACTGTAACAATAAAGCTTGGATCTAGACGAGATTGAATCTTTAGAACTACAGAGGATTTAGATATTAAATGTGAACTCTGATCACCGCCTAAACCTGATAAGAGACTTGTTTCCGGTATTTTCCTGAGACCTAACATCTGAACTGCTTCTTCAGTTACAAATGAGGCTTGAGAACCTTGATCCAACAAGGCCTTTAAAACTACAGGAGTGTTGTTCTTGTTTGAATTAACTTTTACTAAAGCCGTAGCTAATAAAACTTGGCTGCAATTACTTGATGAACAAGAAACAATTGGACCCTTTGAACCCTGACCTTGATCCTGCAACGACTGCTGAGCTGGCTTTTCACCAACAACGGTGGCAACCACTCTGCCGTCTGTCGTTTGATGAGCTCGGTTTGAACTATTAGCTGAATTATTGGGAAGTTTGGTATGAAGCAAAGTATGATGCTTTTTCTTGCAAATATGACATCTAGTGGACTGGTTGCATTGATAAACGGAGTGGTTAGGAGCTAAACAATTAAAACATAATCTGTGAGTCTGGACAAAATTACGCCTCAAATCAACATCATCTTTTGCGAACTTTTTACAGTTTGCCAACTTGTGACTATCAGAGCAATACAAACATGTAGGCTGTTGAGTAGTGGAAACATGGGTGTAATTAGGTTTGTCATTTCTTAGTGCCTTTGTATCTAAAAACTCAATAGACCTGAAACGAGTCTCTAAAAACTCTTGAAATTTTTTAAAACTAGGCAAACTCTGAGATGACTCACTAACTTTTTGTTCCCACTGCTTACGTGATTCAGAGTCTAACTTTTGGCTTATTAAAAAGATTATAATAGTATCCCAAGTACTAGTATCTATACCTAAGTTTTTTAATGCGTTCAAACATTCTTTGGTTGTATCTAATAACTGCTTAACTGCAGTGCATGATTCAGATTGTATAACCTTTTGACAAGTCAACCTATTAAGAATACAATTAGCTTGGAACCTTTTATTATTGTAACGACTCTCTAATTGATCCCAACATAGTTTATAATTATCCCCAGTACATGAGATGTGCCGCAATAATTGCTCTGCTTCACCGGTAACACAACCTTTAAGATAGTGAAGCTTCTGCACATTATCAATGGTGCTCTCTTTGTGCACTAGAGACAGAAACAAATCTCGAAAACTTGGCCACTCAGAATAGTTACCGGAAAACTTAGGAATTTCGATTTTAGGCAATTTTACATTACTCGATTGCGGTTGCAATTTAGACTCACAAGTTTCTACTGTACTAGATTTTAACTGTATCTGCTTGTCTTTCAAAAGCGATTTATAATCTATATAAGCATCTTCACATTTATAGTACATGCCGTTTACTACACTATCATTAGATTCCAATATCTCTTTTTTACATTCAAACACAAATTTTTGATGATTGCTAGTAAACACAGTCCATAATCTTTCTAAAGCCTCTAATCTTGTATCAATGTAACCGGCTGATATCCTTTCTTTTGGAGACTTTTTAAAATTACTCAAACCTCTTTCAATTTTATCAAGTATATCCTCCTGAAGTTTAATATAATTATCAATCATGGTTACAGACATTACAAACGAAGCTAGTAGAAAATCGATAGAAAAATTCTAAATTACAAAATATAAGAATTTACAAAAATTTTACAAGTGTTTAACAATTAATAAATCGATCAAAAATTGGGCATAGGTTCCCCGTCTGAACACTTTTATCGAAACTATTCTAAGTCCATGCAATTTACTTTAAAATTTTAACTAAGTCTATGTAAACAAACACTGTAATTCGAAATTTATCTAAGTTAATTTGTCCTAGTAAATAAAGTTCAATTTTACTCACAATTTGTTGACCACTTTCACTCACAAAGTTTCTCGATGACCAAAAATATTCCTTGTCCTTGACGCGTGGCAGATTGTAGACTTCAAAGTGACGTTGACAGATGACTTCTTGATGTTGACAATTAGCAGCTACATTGACATTGACAGCTTACTTCTTGGCTCTGACAGCTAACTGTCACTTGATATTGACAGATGCAATTTTGATCCTGGCAGCTGTCACTTGAATTTGACAGCTGGTAGAATTTGAAGTTTACAAGTCACTGACCGCAGCTGTCACTTGACTTTGACAGCTAGTATAACTTTAACGTTGACAGCTTTCCAGCTCAAACTTCAAGTATTACTCCGTCTCTTTCACACCTGAATCGTGTGAATCTTCCGGCATACGATGGTACTCTTGGAGAGAGTACTATAGCACCATAGGCAGTATTTCACCCCTGGTCGGCGCCACCACAAAAAATATTCCAAAAATTTTTCCAAATCCAAACACCAGTACCGGTATTCTCGAAGGACCATGTACAAACCCCAAAATTTCCCAAAAATAAAACAAATTAAATAAGGTTCAAAATGGATCATTTATTACAAAAAACCAAATTCTATATATTATTGGTATGCGCCAACTTGCTACCGCGATGTAGAAAGTACACAACTTTGTAACAGCGCCATCTAGTGGCAATAGTTGGTACTACATAGTATGTTACCTTCATCGATTCTGTGTAGTCGTCTGAACACTTACAACTATTTTCGAATATTTCATTGGAACATTACGCTATGAGTGCGGGTAAAATAAATTATGTCATAAAATGTAGCCTAAAAGGATCAATACATTAAGAATAAAATGTCAAAACTAACGAAATAATATTGTTACTACGAGTCATGATCATATTCTGGTCGACAGAGATTCGTATCTAATCCGCCTACCTTCGGATGTTAGTCGCTACAGTTAGGCAGTAGACAGTTTTCATGCTATTATTTTGTGAAGTACATAACGTATTTCAAATGGTACCTATTAAACTAGATATGCTTTTTTATTAGACCTAAGCAGTGCCTTTTAAAAATGAAATCCATATTCATAACTTTAGTTCTTAAGACAATTTTATTCTGGGTCAAAAACTTGTTAGCAAACTTTTCTCGATCTTCTCTGCTTTCATCCCATCTCAGTTTTTGCATTTTTTTCTTTCCTCGGTCCAGGACCCAACTTTTCACTGAAGCATTGTTTTTGACATGCTTGAAATATAATTAAAGTGCCAGTTCTTTGCTATTTCATTTTCTTTTTCTAGGGGAAATTGATTTCAAACTTAAATTGAAACTTCTGAACTACCTTTCCGGTTATTTGAGGTTACAATCACCTAATAATGTATGTAGCTGTAGCAATTAGCTGAGTCTATTGTTAACTCTGTAGGGAATCCTATAAATAAATAATTAAGTAAGTATTCATTTAGTTTCTTTTTTAACATCCGAAGCAAATAGGGCAGTGTAAGATGTTGTTTTAACGAGGTGCATCTAAGCGATATGAACTAATTGTAATTGAGTGATTTAGTCTTCAAAACTGTTAGTTTGATAGATTAAAAAAAATCATCTTGACGTTTATGTCCCGGTTGTGTTCTCGCGCACTAGGACCCGAGGTCCGCGTTGACCATGATCTAGGATTTGGTAGATCACGTAATTGCAGTAAAGCGTCTGCCATAGTAGTTAGTTTGGAAGATACTTCTATATAAGTAGATCAGTGTTACCGAATGCTGTTGGATGCGGCTGCGCAGAATCGATTCCTATGCAGGCCTACGTAATTAATAACATAGCTGTTTCATAGTTAGAATATACGAGTCGAGCACAGCGAGTACAAAGATCGGCCGTACTTGGTTGCGTTTCGCACGTATCTTATGTTTCGTGCGTGTCGTACGAATATACGTACTTCTATGGATTGCAGTGCGAGTTATCATAGAGCTGTACGTTTTGAAATTCGCATAATGATTCGCACGAATAGCATTCTTTCTTTTTTCTTTATAGCTAGACTAGTCAGACATTTGACTGCCGTCTCACCTGCTGGTAAGTGGCGATGCGGCCGATGATGGAGCGTGCCTTTTGTTCGTAGGAGAATATGCTTCCAAAGGGCGAAGGGCCTATTAGGTGTAAGACAAGAATATATAAATCAGTGAACTACCCATATAACTATTACAGTAACGTAAAACAAAATTAGGTTATAGCTTGTCCCGTGGGACTACTTTAATAAGGAGGACAGATTAATAATTATATTATGTGTATGTTAGTTGGACTTGGCTGTAGTTTTAAGACGTGGCGCCTAACTAAAGGCCTCATTAGGGCTCAGCCTAATAAGGCCCCATGAGTCAGCGTGTAACGGAAACTGGTATGCTCGTAGTTTATCTACGTGATAAGATTAGAAGTCGCGATATACTAAGCAGAACTAAAGTCACAGATACAGTTAGGTAGGTTCCAGAATCGCCAAAGTGAAATGGCAGTGGGTAGGATGTAGTGGAAAGGTCGTTGAATACCTACTAAGTACCAGTACCTACAGTCGAGAGGTTCTTTGGATAGTTATACACGACAACACCGGCACTTGTTACCAGTATGGCAAAAGACCCCAGAGCCAAGTAAACCCGACACTTTACCGAAGATATCCCGGACAACAGCCTGTTCGAGATTAGTATGGCTCTCAAACAGCTCAAGAACAACAATACGCCAGGTGGTGATGGAAATACGGCTGAGCTTCTGAAAGGGCTCAGCCTAATGAGGCCCCATGAGTCAGCGTGTAACAGAAACTGTTATGCTCATAGTTTATCCACGTGATAAGATTAGAATTCGTGATATACTAAGCAGAACTAAAGTCACCGATACAGTTAGGTAGGTTCCAGAATCGCCAAAGTGAAATGGCAGTGGGTAGGATGTAGTGGAAAGGTCGTTGATATCTACTAAGTACCTACAGTCGAGAGGTTCTTTGGATAGTTATACACGACAACACGGGCACTTGTTACTAGTATGGCAAAAGACCCCAGAGCCAAGTTAACCCGACACTACACCGAGTATATCCCGGACATCAGCCTGTTCGAGATTAGTATGGCTCTCAAACAGCTCAAAAACAACAAGGCGCCAGGTGGTGATGAAATTACGGCTGAGCTTCTGAAAGCTGGTGGCAAACCTGTGCTTAAGACCCTTCAGAAGCTGTTCAATTCCGTCATCCTCGAGTGAAAAACGCCGGAAGCATGGCACAGAAGCATAGTGACATTGTTCTTCAAGAAAGGTGATAAGGCTCTCTTAAAAAACTTCGGACCAATATTGCTGCATTGTGTATAAGCTGTTTTTGAGAGTCATTACGAATCGTCTCGCACGCAGGTTTGATGACTTCCAGCCTCACGAACAAGCCGGGTTCGGTAAAGGTTTTAGTAGCATAGAGCATATACATACGCTGCGGCAGGTTATACAGAAAACCGAAGTGCTCCAGTCTCTACAGCGGTGCCAAATTGACTATCGATATATCGAAACACTGAAGTTTTACGTTTGTACGAAAACGACATTATGTCAGTTCGTCTCCAGGACAAGACCATAGAATCTATTCAGCTGCAGCGAGGTGTTGTCACATCACCGAAGTTGTTCACCGCTGCACTGGAGGATATCTTTAGGTTTCTGGACTGGGACGGACTTGGCATCAATTTTAACGGCGAGTACCTCACTCACCTCAGATTTGCTGACGCTATCGTAGTCATGGCTGAAACCCTGGAAGACTTGGGCAAAGTGCTCGATGTGTGTAGTGCCTCTCAACAAGTAGATCTTAAAATGAACATGGGCAAGACGAAAATAATGTTGAATGTCCATGTTGTGCCTACTCTAGTGACAGTTGAAGGCACTCCACTTGAAGTTGTTAACGTCTATACATACCACAGAGCATAAAAAAAATTGCCATTCTAGGTTGCTATAACCACGAAGATAACAAGAAGCTAACTTTCCAATCTCTTTGATACATACCTAGGATAAATAGTCCAGCTAGGTAGGTCCAATTATGAGAAAGAGGTTAATCGACGAATCCAATTCGGTTGGTCAGCGTTCGGGAAGCTATGCCATATATTTTCGTTCCAATTACCGTAGTGACTCAAGACGAAGGTCTTTGACCAATGTGTGTCGCCAGTGATGACCTACGGAACAGAAACGTGGCCGCTCATAATGGACCTTACCCAAAGGGCAATGGAAAGGGCTATGCTCGGAGTCCCGTTGCGCAATCGAATCAGAAATGAGGAGATCTGCAAGCGAACCAAGGTCACCAACATAGCTCTAAGGATTGCCAGACTGAAGTGGCAGTGGCCACATAGCTCGAAGAACAGATGGCCAACGGGACAGGAAAGTTCTCGTGTGGCGACCACGTACCCGAAGACGCAGCGTGGGTAGGCCTCCCACAAGGTGGACCGACGACCTGGTTAAGATCGCAGGTACCAGCTGGATGAGGAAGGCACAGGATCAGCCTTTGTGGAGATCTCTGACGGAGGCCTATGCCCAGCAGTGGGCATCTTTCGGCTGATATGATGATGATGACCTACTGGAAATGGAACAGTAGAACGGTAGACCAGGTAATGTTCTTGGGTACCCGGTGAATGCAAGAAGCAAAGAGCAGAATGGCGTGGAATTCTCAGAAGGTGGTCTATGCCAGCAGTGGATATGCTGTCGCTTTTCTGTTTAGTTCGGAATTCTGTTTAGTTTTAAAATTCTGGTCGATCATCAAGCCTCGACCAAATGCGAGGGGTACAAACCCCACAGACCTGACTGTCATCATCATGGCATCAACTGGCACCACATCACCACAAGCTGAGGCCTGCGCTCCCGTGCGTGAAAAGCCGGGAGCGCCAAACCAAAGGACCGGTCCATTTTAACAGACCGCGACCCCCACATCACCGCCCGTGGGCATATGCCCAAAAGCAGTCTTGTGCGCGAAGCGCACGTGCCTCCGCACGTGCGCTTCGCGCATTTGCGAGACGTAGTATGTCTGTCTGTCTGTCTCGACCAAATATCTGTCTATTATATGGTTTTTGACTTTTAATTGCAAACATTTTACTATAAGCCGTGGCACGGTAAATAATAACGAAATCAATGAGTCAGATCCCATGGGACCCAATTAAAGAAGATCGCAAATAAAATATGGACTATCGTTTACAGCACAGGTAATTATAACGAATTACTATGGGCTATCGATGTTACGTGTATCCATACTGTCCAAGGTACCTGTATGAGTGGAGACTATGTTCGTAACCGGTTTCGTACAAGGAAGAAAATGTCTTTGATCGCAACTGGATTAAGACTTATCTTAGTGGAAGAGTGCAGAGAGTAGAAATAAATCAGTTAAACAAGTCATCTGAACTAAAACATATAAATCAAAATATTGCAAAAATGATGCTGGCGTACCTCAAGGTAGTATCCTCAGACCCTTGTTATTTGTTTCTACTCTTAATCACATAATACCCATAAACTTTATTTATACTTTATTGCATTCATATCCATAATTATTAATAAAACTCCCGAACTAGATTATGAAACAGAAATAATTGGTACAATAGATAAAATAATTAATTGACTAACATATAATAATTTAAGTGTGAATATATCGAAAACAAAGTACATACAATTCTATAATAAGAATGGATCCCACTAAGTCTGTCGGTAAAATATCGTGAAGACCCCATAGAAGAGGTCAACACAGATACATTTTTTGGTATTAATATCGATGCTAACTTGACATGGAAGGCACACGTTGACGGAGTTTGCAAAAAGATTAATAGATTATGCTCTGTACAGACTCGCAACAGTTTGTAATAAAAAAACAGCTTTGATAGCGTACCATGGCTATGTGTGCTCTACCTTGAGATGTGGGGAAACTCAGTGGACTTAAATCGCGCAATCATTATACAGGAGAAATGTCTAAAGTCTATATGTGGTGTTGGACTACTTCACTCCTGTAGGCCATTGTTCCAAAAAATGAAATTACTTACACTGCCATCATTATACAGGGTGTTACATAATATATGTATGAAGCCATGAACTGGATCGAATGCTGAACTTATTAAAACGATAGGTAGGTACAATTATTTCTGTCGTACGTGGAATTGTTGTACCTATCGTTTTAATACCTTTAGCACTCTATCCACCATAACATGTATATTCTCTACAAGATATCCCAATCGATTGGTAGCTATCCCATCTAACACCACTGGTGTTGCTAGAAATAGCTATAATATGACAGTGAAACTATTCAACAAACTGCCGCATGTGTTGAAGAGTTTGCCTGTGAGACGTTAGACGGTTGCGCGGGACATTGAGCAAATTTTTGTCCGACAGCTGTTAGTACAGTGTTGAAGAATATTTAACGTATCGTTTCCAACGATAGATGGATCTAGTGTTGTTGTAGTTACTGTCTCTCTATTTTATCTTCAATTTCATTTATTGTAATTGCTGGCCGTGTGGTGTCCGGCAGAGTAGAATAGCACCAACCCCTTACATTCATGGGTGTCGTACAAGGCGACTAATGTTTTCGAGGCAAATCAAATCAAATCCAATGAAAATATTTTATTAAATATAGGTATAAACAATACACTTATTGACCGTCAACACATTACACATTATTTTTATAATATTATTTTATATTTCGAAATTAGGACCTAATAACCATAAAAACATATACTCGTACTACAGTACATATAGTCAAACTTAATAAGAAGTTAAAAATATTGATTACAACTACAATTTGTCTTGTGTTCGGCACTTCCTAATAACAGACCACGCTATTTCGTCCATCATGTAGTCCTTTAAACTGTAATAGGCCTTGCCACATAAGGTATTTTTAATTGATGTTTTAAATTTGTTTTTCGATAATAGTATTACTTCGGCGGGCAATTTATTGAAAAAGTCAATGCTTAAGCCTACAAAAGATTTTTTAACTTTACTTAATATAGATTTATGCACCAGCTGTTTATTCTTACTTCGTGTATTAAAGGTATAAATGTCAGAATTTTTTAGAAATTTGTCAATATTTTTCCGTATATAGACTAGATTTTCATAAATATACAAACTTGGCACAGTCATAATATTTATCTCTTTAAATAACTCCCTTAACGAGTCCCTAACACGTAGCCCATATATGGCCCTGATAGCCCTTTTTTGTAATACAAAGATTGCTTGGATATCAGCAGCCTGACCCCACAGCAAAATACCATATGATACTAGGCTGTGGAAGTAGCTGAAATAAACCAACCTAGACGTAGCAACATCAGTTAGCTGTCAAATTTTTTTGACTGCATATGTAGCAGAGCTCAACCTATTTCCCAAACTTTCCAAGTGGTGGTTACATTGTAATTTAGAATCCAGAGTGAGACCTAAGAATACAGTTTTCTCTACAAGTTCAAGATCCTTTTCATTTATTTTTACGTTAATAACCACATTATTAACGTTTAGTAATTTAAAATGTATACATTTAGTTTTCTTTGCATTTACCACAAGATTATTCATAGCCAACCAATCCTGGATTAGCTCTAGTGCACCATTTATTTTGTCAATATCTTGCTTACGCCTTTTGACTTTAAACAACAGAGACGTATCATTGGCATACAAAACGACACATGTGGTATTTTGGATTATATATGGTAGATCAATTATATAGATCAAGAATAAAAAGGGGCCCAAGATAGATCCTTGGGGCACCCCCATTTTAATGAATGAACCCGTTAAATTTGACCCATTAATTTGAACTTTTTGCAACCTATTTGACAAATATGAGGATAATAAGCAAAAGCAAAAGATCAAGAGAAAGCAAATGCAAAAGATCAAGAGTCTCCGTAGTCTGGAAAATGGGCAGCAGCATTTTCCATTATTATATTTAAACACTGCGATCTCCAACCCGCCTGCCAAGCGTGGAGATTATGGCAATAACCTCCCCTTTCGTGGGAGAGGCCCTAAGTCCTGCAGTGGACTGTTACGGGCTGTGATGATGATTTTAATTGCATGATAAAAATATGTTATTTTTATTGTTATTAAATTTTAATAGCTCTCTCAGTTTGCGAACCAAGAGCAATTGGTTAAATGTGTGTTACGAAACGATTTTAACATGTACCTAATAACTGTCTACCACATTTAATGCAATAGACATTAGACATTAGACATTTATTTATTGATAAAATAATTTACAGGTCATTTAAATTCACAAATCATGATCATATCATAATATTAACAAATATCACAAAAATAATTATGGCAATCAATCAATAATTAAACATAAATAATAATAATTCCTTAACATGTCATTAATTAAATAAATAATGATATTCATAATGTCAGTATTAATATAGTAAACGTTGGTCAATAATAAATTTATATAACAAAGAATAAAAATGTCATTAAATTACTGATTCACAGCCATGTCACAAGCATCTATTTAAACACAGTCAACTTAAGGTCTAGAAATTCAGCAAGTGAGTAGAACGCCTGCGTAATGAGCCACTGGTGAAGCTTTTGCCTAAATGATCCAGAACTCGGAGCTTCCACGACCGATTGTGGGAGCCTGTTATACACAGGCGGTCCCATCATTTTAATAGTCTTTGAAGATTTTGCCAAAGAGTGCGGTACAGGCAACAGCCGATTTGTATGCCTAATACTATACTTATGACATCTGCCCATACACGAATAATCGTTTAGGTTTTCCCTTACGAATGTAGCTATCTGAAAAATCAGAAGACAAGTCAATGTCATAATACCAAGTTCCACAAAGAGTGGCCTGGCCGGTGCGTCATACGGCACTTTGGCTATTACTCGGACCGCACGCTTCTGCATCCTAAACACTCGCTCCCACTCTGCCGCGTGGCCCCACAGCTCAACGCCGTACTGTAGAAGGGACTGTATTGTCGCGAAATAACAGGTTCGCACCGATTCTTGTGGGAGAGTTGAGCTTAGACGGCTCAAAGCAAAACCCGCCCCTCCAAGCTTTCCACAGACCAAAATAAAAACCTATTGTAATTTATTCTGGTTTCGTACAAGGACTAAAAAATCTTCAATCGTAACCAGTTACGAAACCGTATGAAACTGGCGAAGGGCACACACGCTACAGCCAGTAGCAATTAGATACACCAATGTCAATGTTCTAAACAAACTTCGCATGCCAAGCCAATATACTGCTCCGAAATTCGAGCCAACCCTGATCGGAGTTTCCAAATACTTGCGCTCGACGATAGCGGCATACGATAAATAAGGCTCGTAAAAAAACTTCCAGCTTAACAGTTTTCCCGAAGAGTCTTAAGTAAATTTCGCGAATATATCACAGGGAACATTGCCCGGTGCAGATTAACCGATACATCTAAACTTTGCCGGCGCTGCGGGTGCCGGCCAGCGACTTATCGATTCTCCTTTAAACTACCCTTTTACAGCCTTTCGGAGCAAAATTGGCGAGAAAAGAGAGATTAGGCGTGGCGTCACACTATGATGCAAAATTTGTATTCAGATTTTGGGTTTTGAATTTCATTGGGTATATTATTTTACAGTCGGATGTTACCAACTTCAAAACTACAATGAAAAAACATATTGGCTTTAATGTCTCAGTTATGCTCTCAGGCACGTGGGTCCTGCATCCGTCTTGACCATGATCCAGGATTTGGCAGATCAGGTTATTATAGTGGAGCGACTGTTATTTGACCTACGTGACCCTAATACCAGGGGAACCTGACCAGATTGGATCATGGTTACACATTCAGTAGCCTGACTGTGTAGGCTTCATCACTATTTCTCTTACCGTAAGAGCATCGGTTAGTATTTAACTCAGAAAAGAGTCACTGGTACATGGCCGCAATGGGAGTCGAACCCGGTACCTCTTGCTTACGAGGTAGATATCTTAACCACTTGGCCACCGACGCTCTGCTAAAGTAGCCGCAAATATTTATGGTAATTCTAAATCACTAATCATCTTGGCGGCAATACTATTTCGGTTGTGCCCTAGGAGTAGGGTAGGGGTATGAGTAAGGGTTGGGGTAGGGGTAGTAGGGGTAATTGTATCGATTGCACCATTGCATTGCTGGTGTTGTCCCTTGGGTTGAGGTGACCACTTACTATCAGGTGACCCGCTTGCCTATTTGCCTACCGTATGACATAAAACGTCCCTGGTAACTTATCAGTCCCTATAGATCGAAAATGAATATAAATATGTCTGCATAATCACATAAGCTTTACTGTAGGTACTGTAACAATCGGGAATCTGGGGGCTTTAAATAAAAACTAGTAACTCGAGATAGAAGTTATTGAAGTTATATTTGTGAAAGTAAACTGAAGAATGATATAAAATACAAAAGACATCTTAGGTCTAATTCAAATGGAACCCATTTGAATTCCTGCCTAGCCAGTGCTATGTGCGCTCATAGAGACAGGCCAAAGACCCAAGTCCTGCTTGCTCCGAACTATCCAAGCTTACCGACCTCCTTCCTACATGTTTCAACCTGCTTAACTGATTAAAGCCCCGGCTGCCCTATGGGAGCAGCAACCGCACCTGGAAGCCTACTTAACCTAAAGCCCCTCCGGACAAGAGGCCTCCAAACGCCTTCCTGTCTTGGGATCCGTCCTAACCTAGGGCCTGCCCGAGCACACATGCTACAGTACTTTAACGTGTCCGCCTGTTACGCTTACACGCAGCATACACCACTGTACTGATTTTGATAAAATCTTCGTCATCACCTGAGGACGAAAGAATCCATTGACAAGTTCGCAAGATATAGGTACAATAAAAGAGCCTTTTGCCTCGAAAACATTAGTCGCCTTGTACGACACCTACGAGTGTAAGGGGTTGGTCCTATTCTACTCTGCCATTAAATTAAATTATAAATCCATTTATACGGTCACTTATATCAGTGCCAGGCCATTTCGAAACACTATTTATAGAAAGAAGTTTCCCGGATGGCAGTTAACCGATAATTATATTAATTATCGGTTCCTTGTTTCCCTAATACATAATTACATACATTTATAAATACATACATATTATACCTACTACACCCAGACCCGTAACATAAATTAAAATTCAGCATTTCAGATTCTGCTCGGCTGCAAATCGAACCCGGGACCTTTGCGTGGCAGACCTGCACGTTAATCAACTGAACCACTCAGGTCGCATCAAATCAATTCGAATCAAATCATGTTTATTCAGTTTAGGTTTTTTACAAACGCTCATGAATGTCTTAATATTAAACATTACAATAATTTTATTGTACATAAATAAAATAAAATGCTTAAGCGCCGCGTGTGTATGACATTAGTGTCCTTTTACGACACCTGTGAAATGGCTGAGGTTAGTGTTACACCCAACTTCTTTATCTATTTCTGCCGCCAAGCAACAATGCTGTTATCATTGTGATCCGGCAAAATTCCGGTTTGAAGGATAAGGTACCTAAAGCAATTACAGGCATGAGATATTTCCTAGGTTTGTGGAAGACGCAGCGTGGACACAGCGTCCCACAAGGTGGACCGACGACCTGGCAAAGATCGCAAGTACCAGCTGGATGCGCAGGGTACAGGACCGGCCTTAGTGGAGATAGCTGGGGAGGCCTATGCCCAGCAGTGGGCATCTTTCGACTGATATGATGATGTTATTTCATCTTAGTCCTCATAGTTACATAACGCACAATGCACATGCGGTTCCGCGTTATATTTAGTTACATAAAACCTAAGTGCATGAATGGTAGATGTAATGTAATTGTTACCACTTACCATCAGATGGGATATCTACTCGTTTATCACTGAGGGGAATAAGGAAAACGTTGATAATTTTGTCCTGGACAACGGTCGCCACTTTCCATCAGGTGGACCCTCGCTTGTGTATCTGCCTAGTCAAAAACAACGATTAAAATTGGCACGTACACTCGTAACCGATCGCGAAACAATAAATAAATTAAATCCAACAGAGCCGGATACAAAAAACATCGTTATCATTGTAAAACGTCGCCTGAAAAGAGTGTCGGTGTCGGAATTTCCATAATTATTTCCTATGGCGATACTGAGGCGCGATTTATTCGAGATCGATCTGCCTTTATATAAGATCACAATCTCTCTAAGAATTCCAATTACGAGAGAGCGAGGCGTGAGCGGAATATATAACTGTTCCTACTTATGGCGAGAGTCGAGGAGTAAGATCCTTTGGAATGGGCTTATGTATACGAATATTATGCTATGAGTAGAGATATTGGAATAACTGGGGTGAGGAATTTGTGTCACATACATACTATTATAGGAATGTTATCAGACCAGAGTTTCCTCACCTTAAATCATAGAACAATAGTTGTAGTTTTGTTAATAGTGCTCTGTTTCAGGTTTGGTCAATATTGTCAATAATCGAACCGACTGAAAAGTCGGTTAAACCCCGAACAAGTTTACTAAAACTTAAATATTTTCTAAACTAGAAAACTGATTTTATTGAGACAAATCTAAGGACCATCTCGATTAAACTAACTTTCAAACAAAGAAAACCGTATCCAAATTGGTCCACCCGTTCGGGAGCTGCGATGGCATAGATATAGAGCCACAGACACACATATACACACGTCAAACTATAACACCTCTATTTTAGACGGGTATTAAAAATATAATTAAATCGATAAAATTTTAAATAATGGTTAGGTCAAGAATCCAAATTCAATACGTATGAAAATATTAATTAAGGAAGAGACGAGAAAGGTTTGTCACACTATGGTTGCTATGGTAAATGTAGCAATGTGTTCTCTGCCGACCTCTACGGGAAAAAACGTGACTTTATTTATAAACGTATACCTACTTAAAGAAGAATTTTATCAAACACTGTCTACGCTACGCAACAATGTTTCTTCCTCCAGTTTATTGAATGAAAAAACTTCTAGCCTTAAGTACTGAGATGCTACTAGCATCCTTCACCGTAGTTTCATTACGAGAGGAAACTTCACCACTTGAAGTCACCAACTACGTCCAAGCTTCACTTAAAAACGCTCTTATCTCTTCCATTACCCGTCTACTAACACACTCTTTCCCACTAATATTTATTATTGGATTCCTTGGCAATAGAAGTGGAGAGCCTACTAAATCTCGGTCCTTATATTTATGATGCGTACGTGCTAACAACCGACCGTTATAGCACTTGCGAATGCACTGCGGCTGCAAAAGAGTAATATAACATTTGAGACTTTGTTGGGTTTAGCTTAATACTGTATTAGGTTTAAACTAGTAATCATCAACATCTGAGGAGGTAATAAGGCAACTGCCATGGTCCGCTTTCTTGTCTTTGATGTTATAAACTGAGAAAAGCTCTTTAACTATTCATGCATTTTAAGTATTAAAGTAGGTGCCGACCTTCTCGGAAGGTCTATCACAATTGCGTTTTCAGGAGGTACGATTATTTTAAATCGTGAATAGTTTGTATAGTACATTCTTGATATAACTCCATTGTATGATAGAATTTAAATGCTTTTTTATACAAGTTCCATTATTATTAAAATAAACTAAACATATTGCGTTCGGTTTCGAATGAATCATCATCAGACAATGGCAAAAGGCAAACATGTGTAAAAAAGAGTTTTAATTCTATCATATTAGAAATCGGTTTCTTGGCCAAAAAAAGTACGTTATTTGAAATGCCTTAAACTGCTTTCGAGGTATCAAATAAGGATTGTTGTTGTTTATAATAAGTACCTTATGCATTTTATTTAAAAAACAAGCATGTTGTGGATACTAAAGCATGTAGCCTAAAATCCTATAGATACCTATAACATACTAATGTGTCGAGTCAAGTATGTCATCCCATAATACGTATTATCACATTCATCCAAATTGCAAATTTAAAACGAATGTGTCGTAAACAATTTCGCCCTTATAACACATTATTCTTAAGGTAGGTACTAGCAGTTATTGTTCCTGCTATAGAGCCTCCTTAGAACTTGACAGCATTGGAGTTTTTTCTTAGGACCGTCATAATTACAAAGGTTAGAAATTCATAACTTTATAACCAAACAGACACGTCGGAAAACAACTCCCGACGAATGGTTAACCGATTTTCATGAAGAAAAGGTATATAGGAACCGTCTTGAATTATACTGGCTTTGAAATTGATAAATACTAATCGAAAATAGCCCAGCCGTTCGGGGGCTGCCATAGATATACAAATAGATAATTTTTTTAAACTTATAGTTAACTCCCCTCTTTTTGAACCGCGGGTTAATAATAATAATAATAATAACAACAAAAAACTTTAGCTACACTCATTGCGTAATTCTACTCACTTGCTAAATTTCTAGACCTTAAGATGACTGTGTTTAAATAGATGCTTGTGACATGGCTGTGAATCAGTAATTTAATGTCATTTTTCTTTAGCTTTTTTTTTACAATTCTTTGTTATATAAATTTATTATTGACCAACGTTTACTATATTAATACTGACATTATGAATATCATTATTTATTTAATTAATGACATGTTAAGGAATTATTATTATTTATGTTTAATTATTGATTGATTGCCATAATTATTTTTATGATATTTGTTAATATTATGATATGATCATGATTTGTGAAT
The DNA here is from genome assembly GCA_907269095.1 of Blastobasis adustella. NCBI lineage: Eukaryota > Metazoa > Arthropoda > Insecta > Lepidoptera > Blastobasidae > Blastobasis > Blastobasis adustella. The sequence continues at coordinate 13,550,343 of OU026130.1, forward strand.
TTAAATGACCTGTAAATGATTTTATGAAAAAATAAATGTCTAATGTCTAATGTCTAATGTTCCAATTACACATTCAAAAACAGTCGTTTAAAGATAAACTTTTTCACGCCAGATTATCTTCATCATCTTGACCCGGGGTCCGCCTTGACCATGATCTAGGATCTGGCAGGTCAGGTAATTATTCACGACAGTCAATAAAACTTTAAAAAATTTGTTTATGATTTCAGCATTTCCCATACTATTTTTATTACAGCTGTAACAAAAAATAACTTTTTAATCATTATGCTCTTTATCATTTTTTGTTTTTATATTTTTTTCAGGCGCGGCGTTGATGGCTGAATCATGGCTGAATATCTAAATATGTCATTATCAAAAACAAAATTCTAATTAAATTTTAAACGTTCCTGTTTGTGGTTGTGATTGTGTAGTATCTAATTATTTTCCCGCTAATATATATTATTATTTTATTAATTTTCCATTTACGGAATATTTATTCTAATTGTTGTAATTTGTGCTTGTGAATGCTTTTTTCCTGTTTGAAGTAAATACGAGTAAATATATAAATGTGAAAGTAGTAAAGTTAATTTCCCGCCGCTTTATATTGACGACGCGTAGTTACAAGAAAATTGACTCGCAGCGAAATGAAAATATAAGCATAGTTAAAATAGTGTATGCAACTGCATATAATTAGGTTTTAAAACACTCATGTCAAAATAATATGTTTTAATGCCCCCCTTTATATGCGAATTGCATAAACTACTATTATTTCCACAAGAATCACAATTACAGTACAATGAGTATGAGTTATGTCTTAATAGCTAGCAGTCTACTCTGTTACTCTTATTTCGTAATTACAGATGTTTAGTGGTAGTCTGAAAGTAATATTTTTTATGTTAAACATACCACCTAATGGAAAGTGGTCACTTGACAACAGCAACACGGCAGCGACGGCGTCACTAATGCGTTGTCCACTTCTGATAAAAACATACCTCATGTCATAGTGCAAACAAACACTTCGTTCGGTTATGGGCACATTCCACTTTCAAATACTACTAGCGGGAAACACTCTTTCAAACCGTCGTCGTATGGACTTCAACTGTGGTTGAGTACCCAGCCCGCGGCGTGCGATGCGTGGCAGGAATTTGTGCTATAGGCATAAAATCAATAAGCTAGGCACTCATAACATAATTGTACAACATATACAGAAAATAGAGCTAACATTTGATGAACATTGTTCTAAGTAACGCTTAAGCCGTACTTACTGACAACGTAAGAAACGAGCTAAAGCTACTCAACGAAGGAAGGTTCAAGTACTTTACGAGTAGAAATGCCAGTAAATTTTCAATAGATTAAAATTTTATGAAATTTGAAGGAGAGTATTAGTCTAAAAGCTGTAGGTATGACGAACGACCGAAGTGGAGGTTCTAAAGGTTCTAATAAAATGCAAATCAGGACTTCAGGCCCAAAGATCTTGATTGTTTTCAGCACCTGCAGAAGGTCTGAATTAATTATTTTAGAAGTCCTTTATCGTAAAGTCATTGTTTCAATTATAGCTAAGATGAAGGTCAGTTAAAATCGTGAATTCAATGTTTCAGACACATTCACGCCGTATAATAGGCGATTTTCTGTCGGTCTTTGATAATATTTTTTATACTGCACGGCTAGCACAAGTATTTCGCGCGCGACAAGCGAGAAAGGGCGCGACATAGATACTGCTTTCTCTTTCATTTTAATATTGAGAAAAAGAAACAAAAGCTCTCTCGTGGCGCGAGCTGTGTCGCGGGCACGCTTATGCTAGCCGTGCTGCTCAAGCTAATCAGCGACAGACGAGCTGACAGCGCACCTGATGGAAAGTGGTAGCTGGCGCCTAAAAAATACAGTCTACTGGGTACCTCTAATTAATATATAAAGTAAAAGGTTGTGGTAAAAGAAAATGAAACCCTTCAAAATGTTCATCTCATTTATTCACTTATTAAGAGAAATATAAACAACAGTTGTTCATAACACCTTATACGAAAATACTGATAGTAAAATTATAAAACCACTTAGAGTTAGTAAAATAACAAAACAAATCTAAATGTCGGTAACATGAATCTTACCAATAAATCGACATAAACATTTACCTATGAAATAGATTAAAATAAACATTTGCGAATATAATAAACTAGAAGACACGATTTAATATTTACAATTAGGCCATCTAAATTGTAAGAAACACTATTATCTCCAAATATTAGATGTCTATCACCTAATAATTATAAGTTAAACTGTACTGGTTTGACTATTATTAATTACCATTTACGCTTAAAATATTCTATTTCTCATATGTTCTATTCCCACACATGGAAAAGAAAATAGATTATATTATATACAATTACATTTCGTTTTTATCAAGCTTAATTGTACACTGCTCTATATAAAGTTTTAAAGAAATCCATGTTGAAAGTTATCATTTTGTAGTACATGGTCCTATAGGTATGTATACTTACTATGCTACCACATATTTAATAGAAATTCACTTTCTACCTGTGGTTATTAAATATCAGTCATTGACACAATGTTTAGCTAAAATAAAAATATGCATGTGCTTTCTTAACCTCAAAAATCACTTTTCTTTCTCAAGAAAAAAGTCCACTCCATCCTATTTTTTAAACAATCAGAAAAATTAAAGTCAAGTTTAAAGCAAATTTTAAGCTGTGTAGCGTTTCATTTAATCTTTTACAATACTGGATACAATTGAAATAATATACTTGAGACTCGTATAATAAGATGGCAAATAAGATGTTGCATATGCATAAATTGATCCACTAAAAGACTGACTTGTGGTCAAAACTGGAACATCTCAATCTTCGTAATATAATGCAAGCATGTTTCATAGCGACAGAAATATTATTAGCATTTTAAAACTAAATAATTGTTACAGACAAAGTTCGCTACTGGAATCAGTCGCTATTTTAGTGTCAGCGAAGGCTTAAGTACAGACTTCCATAGTAGATCCTTTTAGTCAGGGAATAGGCCATTAAGAAGGGTTTTACGGTATACATAGATTTTCTCCCACTGTAGAACATCCACAATGACTATGTAACATTTCTATATCGGCTGTTGAAGTCGCTGAATAAACAACTGTCGTTCCGGGCCAACTGGTTATGTGTTCACTGTGACGTAAGGGGCCGATACACCGGTCACTTGGCTGGAACACTGTTTTTGCGCCTCACCCGCTCTTGGCACCAACACCAATTGCTCCAGGTCGCCCTGTCGCCAAAACAATTCAATTTCATAAAATTGTTCAAGGTATTAGTCTATTTGGATCGGCATATTCGTTGGCTGCGGTACGAGTACCTACTGAGTAATAATATATATATTTGTTACGGGTCTTACCGCGTACTGGGTAACGAGTAGTCTGATATTAAAATATAGGTATTACAAAATGTCTAATAATAACTGCAATATTTTAAAATATTACACGTACTACGATGTTAGTATTGAATAAAGAAGTGGCTCTTAGAATATAATTGAAACTTCTAAATGATTTAGATCCAGTCGATTGATATTTGTTTCTTAAAACTCTTTTTGTTATTGTATTAGGAAACACATTTTAATCATTGTCAATAACAATGAAAGAAGATAACGATGATGATGATGTAAGTACCTATACTACATTCTCAAAGTGAAAGCTGTGCAGAACACAGAAACATAAAAATGTTTAGCTAAACGCGAACATTCGATCCAGAAATCCGCGCACCTATTTCGCAAATGGCACGGCGGCGTAGGCAGATCAACAGTCCCAGGGAATATTCGTTCATAACAAAACACACATAAATCCGCTTTTCGATTACCGACCACGCACTCCTAAAGCGAAATACTAAATCGTAAATGAAAACAATGACCGTAAACTTGTATTGAAAATGTATAAAGCCGGGGTGGCCTACATAAATATTTGGCATCCCTTTCGGGTACGGTGATTTTATTTAATACATCCACTTACCGAAAAGAGATAGCCTATAATGAGGTCAGCGTCCCTGGGAGTGTCCAGAGCGTCCTTCTCAAGGACGTCGGTCCTCAGCCACCGGCAGTCGACGTAAGCACGGACTGTGTTGTCATCGTGCACGCTGATGAAAACACACACGTATTAACACTACCATAATGGTAATTATCGCCTGTAGGTACTAGTATAGTTAGGACCATTTAAACTTTCAAGTTATTTTCTTCAAGGGAAGTAAAGCGTGAATTTCTTGGTTGTGCTCTCGCGCACGAGGGCGCGGGGTCCGCCTTGACCATGATCCAGGGTGTGGCAGATCAGATAGTTACAGTGGAGCGACTGCCATCTAACCTCCGCGACCCTACTACCAGCGGAACCTGACCAGTTTGGATCATGGTTACACATTCAGTCGCCTAAATGTGCAGGTTTCATCACGATGTTTTCCCTCACCGTAAGAGCATCGGTTAGCATTCACATAATGGTAACATAATTGGTACATGGGGGCATTGAGATTCGAACCCGGTACCTCTCGCTTACAAGCTGGATACCATAATTACTCGGCCACCGACGCTCCAACGACGAAAGCTTAGTTATTATCATCATCAAAAGCCCGTCAAAATCCACTATTAAACTTCAGCCCATCCATCCATATTAGGCTTTGACAATTGTCTTATACCTATACAAATAGCATTATAAGATACAGTCGTTGAACGCGGAAGCCTGATACGACTCAGAGGACTATAATGTCTAAAATTAAAATCTAAACGAGTTTGATATTTCGAGACGACGAATTCGTAGTTATCAATCAGAGGCTTATAAGTCCCCTGCTTAGAGAAGCTATACAAACTTCGCCCTTAATAACTACACATCAGAAGATCGCCACGAATGGGTTTCGTGCTTGGAGAATGCGTTAATCCTTTAATCTCTATCGATTAATAGCAGTCGCCATATACACGAGCCAGGCCCCTTGGATGGCTTGTAACGCCGACGTCAGAGATTACTCACGGGGTAAGATGAATGTAACAATGTAAGAAAATACGGGCACCAGGCTTTGAATAGGTATAAATTTTCGTAAATTTCTTATTAAATAAATAAATGATTATCACCAAAAGGTACTTACAACAACAAATGTACAAAACAAAAATTATAGCTGGAAAAAAAAAAAAAAAAAGGAAGTGATAAAAAAGGCCACAAAGGCCATACCTGAGAGAAGAGTAACGTAAGTCCCCCCCCTGCCATTCTGCCATACCTTATAAAATATTACTGAAACCATTGGTCAAAAATACCAACGGATTTGTCGTATAAACGAAGGCGCTGGTCCAGAGTTGTAGGGAGTCAAGTAGTGCGTGCACCAAAAGAGCCACCCGCAAGTAAACATGTGAAAACTGCGCACAGTGCTCATCAAGTCCAGTAACCTAGCCCAACGTGAAAAGTGTGCAACCAGTTTTAAGGATGACTTATGCTACACCGAGTCGGATCCGAGCCGTGCCTCGGCCGTAGCACAGCCAAATAGTATATCTCATTTATTTTGTATGGACAGGCTTATGCTATACTAAGGGACAACCGAGTGGCGACCGAGCCATGACCTCTAGCTTTGGTATAACATGTCCATATACTATATGGGATATTAGTTGACCGTGCTACCGCCGAGCTATAGCCGAGACTCAGCTAGGACTCGGCTCGGATCCGTGTGGCGTAAGTTATTCTTTAGGCTGGTCGCCGATCTTTCAGTTCGATCCGAGCCAAACCGAATGGTCGGCGCTCTCTCCCTACCTGTAGAGAGCGAGGCAGAGAGTCAAATTAACCGGACCGAGTAAACGACCTGTGCTGAACCAGTCTAAATTGTCACCAAACTACGCTACATAGAATGGTTAATCAAATAAAAACACAACCTCACTCAAACACTTTCTTGATTAAACTTACTGACTAGAACTCATATAAAAAAGGTAATTTGCAGTAAATCTTTACAAACTGAAAGTTGTTTTGTTGAACTATTTTATTTCACAAATGACGTAACAAATTTTAAAAATCTCGCAAAAATATAAAAGCTAAATAGAGAAAAATAATACCAACGGAGCGCGAAGATTAATGTTTTCATAATTTACCAAGAGAAAAATATTCTACCGTATATTTCTGTGCCATGCGTTTCAGTTTTAACGGTCCTAATATTACTTTCGAGTATAGCAGTAATCCCATAATACTTTAATTAAATGTCTGCAGCAGTTAATTTTCGCCTGCTACAGTCAATTTCCTGTTTTACTTTTAAATTAAATTTTCTGTCGTAAGAGTTTCATAATGGAGGAGCGTGATACTCGAGATAAGGTGACGTTTAATCTTTTCTAAATTCATTTAGCGTAATAAAGAGGATCCGAGCGTGACATTGTTTGATGAAATCTCGTCAGGGAGTAACGCGTTCAGCAACCTTTGGGCCCTATCCGTTGAGTGGCTGAACCAATTTGCTCTGTGAATGTTAAAACGTGGACCGTAAAGCTTTTAATATAGTTTCAATTATCTCTGATGAGATTTTATCAAACGCTGGTAGCAGAGCTGGTTGGCAGATAATGTAGTAAAAGTATAACTAAATCTTATAACGTATAGACGTGTATATATGAGTAGCATTCTCGTCTAAATCAAATTATTTTCAATACTGCAATCCAACCCCGGCTGCCACACGTGGAGACATTATGAAAATCCTTCACATCAAGGGCGGGCCAATGATGTGGAGGATGGACAAGTCTGATGTGGCTCTTGATGGGCAAGTTATAAGGAACGTCTCGGCAATTCAACATCGTTTGGTCCTGCGCTGCCATTAAGCTGACTATATTAACCAAATAGTCAGCTCAATATTTGGTCTACTCTGTGGTTACGCTACTTTTTTTAATTTGGTCTACGCTACTCGCGTCTACGGCACAAATGTCTATTGGTGCCTAGTCTATATAATAAATACTCGTAATAACTAAGCCCTTACTAGTACAGATATTGGCGTCAAATACTGCACATCGGAACAAACATCGAGTATATACGAAGCCGAAACCAGCCGATGGTCAATATTTACCGCCAACATAAACAATGCTTTATTTGCATTTACTCCCATTTCGAAGAACTCCTGAACCACTCCTAAAATCAAATTTTACTTTTTGCGAAACAAAACTATTTCTCCCGCCGAGTGATGAATACGAACCTCACATGAAAAGACAGCTTTATAGAGCGAGTTATTTTCAAGTTATTCCCGAAATGGCGTACCTAGCTACCGTTTGCTCATCAAGTATTTTCTCTACAAGAATTTATTTTGTTTTCGAGATATTTGCCGAGGATGGATTCAGGACCCACTCGTAACGTGGAATAATAAATTTAATAGAACGAGCGCACACACGGATTTATTACTGCGCCCGTAAAAGCATATGGCGTGGAAAAAAATACAATAGCATCTAAATGTGGGAAACTGTTTCCACTGGAGCTCAAGGCTTCGGTGCACCGAAAGCATGTCATAGACAACGTTGTTTGAGTGCCACCGAGCGTGTATTACCTAACTATACTGAACATAGCCTTGTCTACTGCAACCACCAGTCGGCACGAACCGCTTTCATACGCCCCCTATAATTCCAGCCACTAACCTTCATGCCACTTGTCAAGCATGATGCTCGACAAGTGGCATGGTCAAGTGGCGTGACAATAATAGACTTTATCCACGTTTTATCAAAGTTCATAACTGTCGCTGTGTGGAATGAAAGAAAGGACGTCTTGTCACTTGACGGTGTGTGGGGTAAAATGGGCGGGTTAAGAAAATTTTCGCCGATTGTCAAACGGCATGAAGGTGAGTGGCCAGGTTAATGCACGAACGAACGCAAGTTGCCAGTACGCTGTCCCTTAGCAAGCCACGCCATAAAGTAAGTTTCAAAGTCCCGGCCGGTGGTGCCGGCAACGAAGATTATAGTAACTTTCAACTAGTGAGATGGCACCCAAAAGTTTAGTTAATGCACCTTTAACCAACTAAAAACCTACCTGAGCAATACGATGCCACCGCAAATCGTAGAGGCACAGCGAGGGTACCTAGCAAACCCTATTAGCATATTATGCCAGCAGAAACCGTAGAGCGGCACTGCAAAGAACCGTAAGAAACATCACAGCTACCTGATAGCAATATGATGCCAGCGGAAGTCGTAAAGAGGCATCGTGAGGGCGAGGGCACCTAATAAACCCTAGTAGTAATATGTTGGCAGCAGAAACCGTAAAGCGGCACTGCAAGGGGCCCTAACCACACTTACCTGATAGCAATATGATGCCAGCGGAAGTCGTAGAGCGGCACCGCGAGGTAGATGGAGCGGCTGGCGCCCGCGCCGGCGTGCACCAGCCGCGCTGCGCCGCGCCCCGCTAGCTCCAGCGAGAGGAACGAGCCAGTGCGGCGCCGCGAGCGCAGCGAGAACAGCGTGCCTTGCCCGTAGCCGCCGCTCTGGGTGAAAATATACAGGTTTTGTTAGTCGCTGATGTAGTAAAGCGGCACTGGTATGATGGCAGTATGCTTGGGAGACCAAGGTTAAGCAACGCTCGTAGGGGAACTGGATGGCTGACCGTTTCGTGCTTCGAGGCTAGTCGAACTTTAGCGCCAAGACTAGCTCGCTACTCGTTATGTATGTCTCCTATTGCCAATGGCGAAGCGAGGTTTGCCAGCGCCTCTGGCCAGGCGAAGTGACTATTGGCGAAATGCACGATGGATCTAGCAAGTCGAAGACAGTACACTACCGCATGTCCAGCACTGGACTAAAATAGCCTGATGCTGATGATGAAATGAATATTAGCCCATGGATGCAGGTGAGGTCACAAATCTTATTGTTCAGTTACGAGCATCACAAAAGGTGGTATTGATGCTCAAAGAGAAATGAATTTTTGGTCCGGAGATATTTTTAAAATTTACACCATAATTTAATAAGCAAATAGTGCAAAATGTAAGTTTAAAGTACTTACACAGAAAACAGAGAGTTAAGTATGAAAATTTAACGCCAAAGTTTTCGACAGCCCCCACCATTTCTAAGAATAGTCAGTCACCTGAAGTTAGCTTAGAAACAAGCTTTGTTTTGAAAATTTCCAATACCTACTATTGTTGGCTTTAACACAAAATTGCTGAGAAATTTGTATTAAAGGGTTGAAGGTACGAGTTTTGATTGCTTTCTGAGAAGAAAAGCCTATTGGACTTATTGAAATCCTGCTTAAAATTGTGTTTTGTTGGGTACACGAAACAAACAAAGCTGAAATATACACGAGTTGAATGAGAAATATTCCATTACGCAGTTCTTTAGTTTGCTACTTATTCATAATCAAAGTGGGGTTCAAGATATTAAATAACTTTAGTACAACTTTTTGAATTATTGTTTATATTACAGCTATTTCTATATGCATAGCATAAAACAAAGTCGCTTTCCTATATATGTACGCTTAGATCTTTTAAACTACGCAACGGATTTTAATACGGCTTTCAACAGTAGATAGAGTGATTCAAGAGGTAGGTGTAATTTATAAAGTAATTACTGTGTTCGTCAAATTTTGACATCATATTTTAGCTTCTGACTTTATGTATCGCCTATATGAGACCACGTCAAATATTTTCAATAGACGAAACCAAGTACAGCTTTATTACATGTTTTAGTTATACATAGCCGAATGTTACATAGTTCTAAAATGAAAATAAAATTTTCAAGGGATATCAGACATTTTCTAAAAGGATTTTTATCTACGTATGGAAATAGCCTGACTACCTTTCTTTCTTAAAACAGCTTAACCAAACTATCCAAGAGCCTTACCTCTGGCCTCAGTCTCAGTGAGATGAACAGCGTGAATTCCCTCGGGAAAGTTTTCCCCGCGGCGAAGAGCTCCGAGGAAGCTATCCATATGTAGGAGTTAGGTTTGAGGCTGAACGCGTGCGGCCGGTCCGGAACGGGGCCCCAGCGCGCCTGCGCAGGGTGGAAGTTCCGTCTGGCACCGGGCGCCAAGGGGTTTATCGTCCCTGTGAAATAATGCCGATGTAGTGCTGCAGTTGTAATCTTACTAATATTAGTAATGCAAAAGTTTGAGAGGATTTACAATCCTACTAACATCATAAATTCGAAAGTTTGTAAGGATGTTTGTTTAGATTTTGTTACTCGGTTACGCAAAAACATTTTGGCAACATTTGCCTACAATTTATTCCGAAATGCAATGTGGTTCTAGTGGGAACGGGTTCGGACCGTAAAACCTAAATTTTACGCTCGGTAAAGTTAGTGACTTTAAAAGAAAGTACAAGAGAGACCCATTTTACATTTTGTGTTTGTTCTGAGGAACTTTGACGTTCTTCCTACAGCTACATTATATTATTGCACAGCAAGCCATCGACAGGGAGTTTAACCTCACACCTTGTAAAATAACTGGTCGCAAACTTTGTGATTCCAAAAGAACTTTCTCCCACGCACACTAAGGGGTGGCTCCCTAAAGAGAGATTTTCCCTGGAGAATACAACATGGAGATCTTCAAGAGAGTGGTGAAAATGTTTTTTACAGAGTCGGCAGCACGGGAATCATACCCTAGACATCGCAAACGTCCACAGGCTGCGTTTACTGTTTACCATCACGCAAGCCGCAAGCTTGTTTGCCATCTTAGTTGTATAAAAAAATATCTAAAGGCCATACATCGTGTACTTATACATTGTTAAATAAATAAATAGCAGAAAGAAAATAAGGAAAGAAAAAGGACGATAGATAGAAAAAGGTGAAGAAGATGAGTCAGGAAGAGATGTTATGATGTGTAGGTATACTACACCAAGTACTAGCACTACAGCAGCATGATAGAACACAACCTTCTTCAATATGCAACGTCATGGTCGTTTTAGTAGGGGCCCGTCGACGAAAAAAGTTAAGTTTGAATTTCCGGAAGTGTACCAAGGTATTAACTTGTCTTTGCTTCATTGCAAGCTTTTATCGTCAGATCTTCTTCTTATCAAGTGGATGTACTAAGCTCTGACTTACACTTCATTCGCCCAGTATTCGGCAACGCATAGAGTTTTTGGACAAGTCCTAAACTGTGCAAGTTTTATAACACACCGAGCATGAGACGAGGTGTTCCTGGGATTGATCAACTGAGCTGATCGTCTGATGGTAATATAGGATCCATTCAATGAATATTTTAGTGATTTCTCTATAATATCATTCATGTAAAAATTAAAGTACCTAAAGTATCGCTTTCACTAAAACGAAAAAAAAGGCCATTTAAAAAGAAAATAATAATCCGTATCACTTTTATGTCCTTGTCCTTCCACGGCTAAACCATAGCACCGAGTCACGATAGTTCGATTTCTTCCAGACAAATAAACTATAACTAACTAGGAGCTGATAGTGGGAATTGCTCTCATTGTATCTCGTGTAATTTACCGATCCGATACCGTGCCGAGATTGGATCGTGACTAGCACGATGCTGGGGATCGGAACGGTCCCTTTTTGTAGATGTTTCGCGGACGTATTACAGAATCTGCCGAACAAACTGCCCTTAATTTTTTTGTGGAGGCATCATATGGATCACCTGATGGAAAATTTCACTATCGTCCAGTACATCAGCAACAGGAGCGGGTGTCTCCACATCTTGCAAGTTATGGTAATGGTAGGATATGTTAATTAGGATTGATTTGTGATGGTATTTTATTATATTTGCGTGGCGCGTGATCTGACCGACGTATTCGCCAGGCGGAAGGTGGCTTGGCGTTCCTGTTTAACACTGTGGCTACAAGCTTATGTATACGAGCTTTCCGATTGGGAGCAACGGCGTGTGGGTAGTGCTCTCTGAGGAGTTGCTTGACCGCGTTTTTGGCGTTAAGCATATAAGCGACCCTCTTATGGTTGTGGGGGTGCTTATCGAAAGGGTCATGACCAATTTAATAAGCGCCTACGATCCACAGTTGTAGTTGTAGTTGGTTGTAGCGGTGCAGACAAGACGTTGTTCTGGGAGCACATCGGGCAACTACTGCGTAGCATTTCGCTGTCGGAGCGTATTGTTGTAGGTTGTGGGTGGATCTGAACGATAATGTGGGTGAGAAGTGTGTGGCGTTTGGGCGTGTTCACTTCACGGCGGTTTTGGTTTTGGGAGCTGTAACGCTCTAGGGGAAGAAATTATCTGGACGTGTATGGCTGCTGATCGGGCCGTCGTGAACTTGTTTTTCTAATAGAAATCTGAGCATTAAATTACCTGCAAGAGTGGAAGGAGCACCACACAGATCGATTACTTTCTCATTCGAAGAGAAAAAATCAGCGTAGTAGCCACCTGTAAAGTCATACTCGGAGAACGTCTCGCTACATAACACCTGGCCCTTGTAATGGACCTGCGCGTAAAGCCCCTAGGCAAATATCGAGATCAGTGCTGAAATCCTGTGCGGTTATGGCTACTTGAAGCAACTGTCCCTAGTCAGGCATGACATCTTAAGGCCACTTTAACTTTCCACTTAGTGAGAATGGCGGTCACGTGCTTGACTAGTATTTATAAAAAAAAAATCCGAGTCCAAAACGCTCACATCCGCCGTAGCTGTCACATTTGTGATATTGCAGATAAACTGCAAGAATGCCGCCTTCAATGATAAGGCCACGTCATAAGCAGACTGGCAGTTTACATAGGCATGGATAAGAGAGGCTGGTTCAAGAAGCGATGGCTTGACGTTGTTAAAAATGACTTGCATGCCAACAAACTCTTCACCTACGATGCCGAAGCTCGAGCGAAGTGGGCAAGGAAAAGCAGGAAGGCGGATCCCGAGTTAGTGAGGCCAAGATTATGATGATGATTTAAAATCCTAGACTGATAACCTAGAATGTACACGATCTACTTCGAACTAAATTGAAGTTGTAGCATGGTCGACTGACTTATTGAAAACGAGTATCAATAACGCCTACCTATCTCATATATAAGAAAAGCAAAAGATCCAAACTCGTGGGTGCCGTGAACACAAAGGTCAAACCCTTTGCCTCCGATTACTCTAGCTGCCGGCCCATCCATCCGAAACACCACGCTAATGCATTATTGTTTTTGGGTGAGAAATAGACAAGGATGTAGTGTCCATTTATTTTGATTAGATGAAGTAAATAATGTCTCAAGACGAACGTCTTTGAGCAGTATATGTTTGAAGTATTGTCTTATGAATCAGAAACTTGGATTCAGTTTACAATTTATCAAGCCTAATGATAGTTCTAATTGGTCAAGCGTGTTTTTACCGACCTTGTTGTTTTCAATTCGTCAGAAATTCTTTTTGGTTCATTTCGTCAAGCGAAATAATGTTGTAACCCTTTTGTTTCTGGATGAACACAGAGTGCGGAAATTCTAGATTAAGTATTTACGCTTGGATATAAAATAATTAAAAAGCGTTCGAAGTTAAATAATTGGATTTGGTAATTATCGTTAAGTAAATTGGGAACTTAACCACATATAACGTTTGAAGAGAATATGAAGAATTACAACTTATTGTCAACTTGACTAATCTAAACTTTTGGAATTGGAAATATTTACTCGCTTGACGAATCAAACCAAAAATAATATTTGACGAATTGAAAACAAAAAGGTCGGTAACGACACGCTAGTTCTACTATCATCAAGCTAGACGAATCGTATACTAAATCGAAACGTGGTGCCTTAATAAGGGTCTCAAAGTAGGCTCACGATCACTCAACGTGCGATGAAGAGAACTATGCTCGGAATTTGTCTACGTGACAGGAATATAAATGGAGACATTCGTAGCAGAACTAAGTCACCGACCGAGTGCACAACTGAACTGGTAGTGCGAATATCGAATGATATTTATCTGCTGGATCCTCCTACACAAGGCAGGTTTAGCTCAGATCACAGTGTTCAAAATACATAACAGAAAATGCTGCTGTCCGTTTTCTGATTTGCGCTTATTGCTTGCTCATAGAATAAGTTCCGTTTTTGTATCACTTATAATATGCTCCGCGTCGCTTCGCTTTTCAAATGGCGTGATACAAAAATGTACCTTACGTCTTAAAAGTCCTGTAATACATCCTTTTTTTTTAAATTTTGTGTGCAATAAAGAGTGTATCTATCTATCTATCTTATTTTATGAGACATACATTCCACATTTACTTGCTGTCACATTTGTGCTTCTGAATTCGTAGGCAGGATCTATAGATCGTACCAAATGGATCGACAATAGTGTGCCCTGATCTCTCAGGAAAAATACTTGAAATCTTAATTAAATTATTACGAATACGACTATTTAATGTGTTACAAATATCGCTTTGACCACTTACATATTAGTTTTTTTGACTCAAATTGATTGGAAATACCGGACATTGACTTTTCTGTCGTCTATTTCCAATCAATTTGGCAATTAATCGCCGCTTGTACCTCACTCGTAGGTCGATAAGTTTGGTACTATATTCCACTCTGCTGACTGCATGGGTTTTATCTTTTACATGTAAAATATAACCACAACATACACAAATGCAAAATAACCGGACATTGTAAAACAAAACAAAACAAGTTCTCATATTATATTTTTTCCATAACAACGTCTTATCGTGCAGCTTGGATTAAATAACATAGGGATATGGTAGTTATCAAAACCTTTCCAAATAGCCCAAACACTATGAGTTTATCTTGTTGCATTTAGTAGTCCTTATAACCACTATTCATCATTATCATCAGACCTTGAATGTCATGGAGGTATAATACTCATCAAGACCATTACAAATAACCCAAATACGAAGGAGTTACCTTGTTGCGTTCATTAGTTCCTATGACCACCGTCCGACTCCGTCATCAGACCAGCTCCATGGTACCCTTTTAATGCATTGCATGTCATCCACGTTACATAGCTAAACCAAATTTCAGTTCAATTAAACGCCGGGAAGTTGGTCAAATTATGCTTGCAAGATCTTCCCGAACATAAATAGTTACATTCAAACATTGAAAGTTAATAAAAGCTTGTAAAACGAACTGAAATGACCGATTTAAACTATTTCATGACACATAATCAATATAGTCTAAGTATAGTTCTGAAGATTGGGAAAGGGCTATCAAATATTCACAGAGCAGTTAGTTATAGGCACGAAGTTTGATATGTTGAATCAATAGCTTGATTTGTTGTGTTGAGTTGGTAATTATTATTTTACTTAATGCGTTTCGATATTCTAATTGTGTTATGCTAGACAATTATTGTTAAATTATAACCTACAGCAAGCTAGCACAAGCTTGCTCGCGACTTAGCTCTGCACGCGAGACAGCCTTTGTTTCCTTCTCTCTATACTAAGATGAAAGAGAAGCAGTGTCATGTCGCGCCGTTTCTAGAGAGCACACCTATGCTAGCCATATAGGTCTACTTTTTAAGTATGTATTTAAAAATATATATAAGTAGTTTCTGGTAGTTCATGCTAGATAGCGCTGAGTGAATTGTGAAAGCATATTTATTTATTTATTATTGTTATTATATATTTACTTAGATTGCCAACAATTCGACGAACCATAAGACGGGATTTATTCGTTACTGTAAGATATATAAGGACATATAATTGCTACAATGGATCGGAATAGATCGTAGGAAGACCCCTAAAAGACAATCCAATCCATTTGTGTGGGCAGTACCAAATCATTTAGTGTTGGGTCACGTGTAGGAGTTTATGAAATTGTTATTCTGTGTACCTACTGTGTATTGAGCATCGGTATCCGAGCGGTTAGGATATCCGACTCGTAATCGAGAGGTATCGGGTTCGAATCTCGCTGTGGCCATGTACTAATCACTCTTTTCTGAGTAATAAACATTAGTTAAATACTAACCGATGCTCTTACGGTGAGGGAAAACATCGTGATGAATGACTGTGTAACAATAATCCAATCTGCCCTAATTGACAATCGCTCCACCGTAATTGCCTGATATGTCAAATCCTGGATCATGGTTAAGGCGGACCCTGGGCCCTCATGCAGGAGACATTAACGCCAAGGTCACTTTGCACTGTGTACCTACTGTGCATTTATAGTATTGCTGAATATGGTTAAATGCATTTGATATTACCCAAGCAAGGTACTGTGCTAACGCTACAATCGCTACTGGAAAATACCAATATTGAATAGGGGACCACTACGGAAAGTTATCCCATCCTGTGGGTCTCGAACTTTCCATGATATGTGTAACTTTTCCAACGTGAATGATCAAAAAGGTAAACAAATATGACGTTGGAATTTTTACGTCGAAGTGGATTTCGAGGACATTTTATTTATAACGTACGGAGCGGAAATATTATGTTTGCAATAGTTTCAAAGGAAAACACACACCTATTGTTTCGTTGAATAAATAAAAAACAATTTGAGGTCCCTCAGTTTTGAGAACAATATTGTGTGTAATAATATAAAGAATAATACAGTCAAACAACACATGTTGGTACGCGGGCCATGTAATTAGAATCTCATTCAGAGGGCTGGCGTAATAGGTACTACTAACAGTTATATCTACTAATTATAAGAATTACACTTAATAACATAACAGATAGCTAGAAACCACATTTTTTTACCACTAAGGTGGCCTATGGACGTTTGCAATACCAGGGACATCACTCATGTGCTGCTGACACTGTCAAAACCTTTTCACCCCCTTCTTATTGAACTCCATGTTGTACTCTCCAGGGAGTTCATTCCACAACCTTAGAGTATGTGGGAGAAAGATCACATACAAAAGACACTACGTATATTTGTACATATTATGATAAAAACCCACCTTCGCACAGGAACGTGTTGCAGGCCCGCCGCTGTTCGCCGAAGCCCTCGCAGGCGGCGCGTGCGCAATACCGTCGCCGCGCCTGCGCGCCGCTGCCGCAGGTGCGGCTGCACGCGCCCCACTCGCCCCAGCCGGCCCAGCCTGGGGAGGAAGGGGGTGTTAGGTCATCTTCGATTTTTATATGTCTCAAGAGGGAAAGTGAGTAATTTGTATGGAAATCTTAAATCTCGTGTAACTTTGAAATTATATATTTTAACAAAAAACCACAAGCATAGATATGGGTTTCTGGATCACGTCTACAAAATTTCATTGACTTTGATAGCGTTATATTGAAAATATAATCAAACTACGATAGTATAGAGCGCGCTCGGGGGACACTACTCTTAAATTAATCCTAAGCATTTAGTCGTCACAAAATCGGTGTCATAAAGTTATAGAGTAACTCAATAAGTCGATTTTACTTAAGGTTGGTGTTGGTGCAATGTTTTTGTTATTAGGAATATCTAAAAGTCTATACCTAAGTCTATGTATACCATAATCAGTTATAGAAAAGCTCAAAATGAGACGTCTTTTTATAGAGATGTATTTGAATACAAATCCTAAAAAAATACCCTTGTTCAGAGAACCAAAACAAATCATGCAAATAAACAACAGCATTATCACATTTTTAAGTACAATATTTTCCTTGCATATTCAAACAGTCTATTCAAGTCTAGAGGGTTGAGAGCAAGCCACAGGGTCGTTACTGAATCGAGATTCTTTGAGTTTCGTCTCATAAAACCGACAACGGCCATTTTTCCCAAGGAATACGAAATAATAATAAAGGAAAAGCCGTGATTTCGTCCTCTTTTGTTACATTGTCCTTTATCTTGGTACGTGGAAACAATTCGTTCTTTAAGACCAATCGCCAATTACGTTTGGAGAGATGAGCAGTCAATTTTTTCTGCAACTTTGTACATAGGCGAAATTGTTTAGCGTTGTTCGTTTCAATTATTCATAGATTATCAGGGCTTATTATTCCTAAGACGTCATTGTGTTTGATTTGCTTCTGAAAAACCGGCCAAATAGAGAATTTATGGCAGTAAGAGCTATTTTCTAGCTGCAAAACATAAGATTGTTTTTAAGGTTTTTTACATACATCTCAAAAACAATAGTAGTTAGGGTTATTGCGACAATTATCTCTTTATCATTTTACAAAACAAGTTATAGGGAGATAGACAGATGTAATGTAACAAACGAAGCGACTTCTTTAGCATAGTTTTAGATTTTCTAGTAATTCACTACGCGTTGAAATATCCAGATAAAAATAATCAAAACCGTCGTAATAACCCCGATTCTTCCGCGCAGAATAATTTTGTATTTCATTGTAAATTCTAGGTACAAATAAATCGCCCTTGTGACATAGCCAGGACTCGGTCAAGCGTGAGGAGCGCGCCTGCATGAGCACCACCATATCTATTTCTGCCATCATGCAACAATGCTTGCATTGTTATATTCCGGTTTAAAGGAGAACTAGCGCTAGGCGTTAGGCATGCCATATTATTCATCACTGGAACAATGCGTCTGCTGTTCTACCTTTTTGTTACGTTCGCACTTGATGATACGTAAGATAAGTACGATAAATAAGGACGACGGTTGCTACTTTTCATCAGGTCTGCTACTTCTTTACGGAGTAGCCGCTATTTAAGGCAGCTATGTAATGGCACAGATAATAAAATATAAATATCGATGCTATTATAAAACTGTGAGGAAGCCGTGTCTATATATTGAAGATATTTCAGAAAAAATTGTCGGCATAGAATTCTGGGACCGTAACAATGGGCATAAGCTGTCATAAAAACGATTTCCCTGCGGACTAAGTCGCGGGCAAAAGCAAGTTGTTTATATAAAAAGAAAATGATATAGTATCGTTGGCCCGTTTATACGTCGCCGTTTAAAAACCGTAATCGGACAATACAATCGTACGCGTTGTGTCCGCGAAGAAATCGGATAGGAAACGTTCAATCTACCCTATTGGCGCCCAGACGCGGCGACTACGCGGGTGCGGCACGGTGACTGTGCGAGTGCAATACAATCTGTGCGGAGATTCGGGCGCTGCGTATTTGTTTACAAAAAATAAAACAAGTTCCAATGGAAACTATTTTCTCATAGCAAGCTTTTATTCCGTGTTCTCTATTGTCAGTCAAAATATTTGTTAAGACTAATCAAACGAGCTAGTTTAGAATTTCTTATGTCAACCTTCCATCTCAATTATCAGATTAGCTCGCTGACATCATAAAATTGCATTATAACCGAACTTACACGAGTGTGCAAAATTTTAGCTCAATCGGAAACCGGGAAAGGGGTAAAATTTAACGTTTCCAATTTTTATTACGAACAGATATGGAGACATGTAGACTTGTGACACAAAATAAAACCTTATAATAAGCTTTCCGACATTAGTTAGAAATAAAAATTGTAGAAAATTTGGGTCAAATCGTGCAGAAATAGTGAACGTCTGATACCGTTCAGTACATTCCTCCACTCACCGCTTTCTAAATTTGTACTGATGAGAAATACGGAACGATGTCTATTGGGAATTAATGGAATAGTTTCCAGTTTCCAATAAACTTTCTGCGCGGAAAAAATACAGCCAGAGTTTATATTTAATATTGGACTTTATTTGCAATAGAATCAGCGAGGTTTGTATTTTTATTTGGTTTGCAGCCGCGTTCGTGAAACACCGTAGAGAACCATATTATGAACGAAATGGATGAACGCAAAAATTATTTTATTTGAAGTAGGTGTTTAATTAATACCAAATTTATATAAAACGTTTCGCTTGGTCTTCCGCTGGGGTGAACAGTCTCGGGAGTGGCGCCTCGTCACGGAATTTTTCATAAATCTATTGCGTCGCACATTTTGGATTTGTTCTAGCAGAGTTGAGTTTTATTACTTATCTACTAGAATTACACCTAGAAATACGAAGCTGATATACCTAATACCTAATCTAAACCTTTACTATATTGAGTTTGCACGTCATTAGTATCACCATAAATCGTAAACAAATAGTCCTTCATCTCAATATGATGCAAAAATATGTTTGACTTACCGACAGCATTCCAAATGGCAATGTCCACTCCGAGACTCCACGGGACTGCTGCAGCGGTAGCCTCCAGCCACGGGCCGTCAGGAGGTGTGGTCTCCAGGTCCACGACCGGGTCCGAGACCCTCGCGAAGACCACCAGCTCGCTCTGAGAGGGGGTCATGCTCCAGTTGAAGCAGCTGCTTAGCTGTGGTCTAATCTTCAGGTTCACCTGTCTGGAGTAGCAGTGCGAGATTAGTATAGCCGGTAGAAGGTTAAGAGTATTGAGGATTAAGGTCAGGCCACTATTAGCCTATGTTGTAGAGGCAGATCGAGGGCAGGGTTATGGAGCCCGAACATCATCCTCTGTGTCTGAGAGTAGACCTCACCTGCCCGTGGTTCACCTGCTGACAGACGGATTAGGCTCTAGAGAACGGGTTTTTTTCCTAACGTGTTAATAAGCATAACCACCACACATTTTTATTAAAGGATTCTGGTAGGAAAGTGCGTTTGGTAAATCTAATAGCTCTTTTCTAGGAGAAAAGTGGACCCTGGATGACAGACGGCTGTCTGTCTGCTGAGTTGAGAATTACTGCTAGAAGGAGGTAGAGGTATTTTATTTAGATCGAGCGTTGTTGTCGCGATATGCAATTCAGTACGTCAATTTTGGTGATAGAAATGACAATATAGTACGTAGTGTCATAACCTAAGCACGGCTTAAGTGAACGCTTCGTCTTTTACAAAACTGCTAATTAGAGAAAACTTCTTTTTACATAAAATGTAATCGTAATATTGTTCAGATAAAAAAACTGAGTCATGATTAATTACATAGTTATTTCTTCCTAAAGCCAGCTTTTGACTCATAAAATAATAAAAAATTTCATGTCTAGTTCCAATTTACTTTACGGCCAAAGAATAACCTGCCGCCTAACAAAAATATGTAGATTTATTTTCATAAAATGGTGCTCGGAGAATGTACAAATATGGCAGAAAATACTTTCACGCGGTTTTAATTAAAAATATTGTTGGAAATTTAAACGAGGTAGGTATAGAATATGAAAATGGTAAACTCTCGTACTATTTCAAACACGAACCATTTTGTGTCATTGGTTTACATACATTCATACATTAAGCTAATGTGGGGTAGGTAGAGACTATAGACCGTCTTTTGTTATAGGTTTTATTAAGCAAAAATTTACGTTTTTTTTATAATTAGCTAACAGAAGATATCTATATATTGTTTGTAAGTTCAACTTTCATTTAATTGAATGAATAAAATGAGATACAATATTATCTTCTTAGGATTGTAAATATATTTATAGACTCTGTCTAAAATGTAAGACGACTTGGGAAATTTTATTTGTTGTACAAGATAGTAAAAGAAAAGCTAAAATATGGACGTCTTCATGATTTAAAATCAGGTTGCTTACTTTGTTGATTTCAATCAATGTTATAATTTGCTAAGTCGCTTTACTTTTTAGACAGAGTCAAAAAGATTACACATTTAACCAATCCTACAAAATAAATAAAGGCCTTTTATCCTAATGGGTTTTGGTATGCGGTGTTTGTATATACGTAAAAAAATATCTGTACCACCGCTTTTAAGTTACCTACGCTTTAAATGTTCGCTTCTGGTATTTTCGCGAATTTATTCGAATCCGAAACAGCAATTCAGATGATAACACTCGGTATATTTCACAAGAACAAACAGCTGATAAAGTTATAAGTCTATTCAGACTCAGAGGCTGTAATTGCATGGTTTGTTTTGCAAGTTCTAATTCTGAGGGTGCGTTGCGTACATTATTTTATACGATGTGGTGTTATGGGGATATTTATTGGGGTTACGAAGACGGGTAGATTTGTTCAATTGCACTTAGGCCTTGAATGTGTTGTGTTTGAGAATCAAAAACATGGAGAGGTTTTCGTAAAACTTCGTATCCACGCGAAGGGGCATAACCAGGGGCATCACCCACGCGTTTGCTTCAACCAGCAAGCTTGTTTATTAAGAAAATATAATATTTTTAATATAGCGACATCCAACTCGCCTGCCACGCGTGGTTAATATTATGGGAAATCCCTCCACAAGTGTGGAGAGGTAGGTTCAACAGTGGGCTGTTATGGCCTGTTGAAGTGATGTGATTTAATATCACCCGATCATAATGTGTTTTGTTTGGTTCACAAAACGTTAAAGACGTTATAACTAGGTAACATAAAAGATCTTATAATGTTAATAATAATTGATCTCGCTATAGAGTTTGATTCGCGACATACACAAAGATACGAGACAAACCATCGACGTAAATTAAGTCATTTACTTATACTTAAGCCTGTGTAGGTACATGGATTCCCCCATTGTCTGTCTCCGAGGCAATTTCCCTGAAATTTGGCAACTGCCTCCTTTTAAAATCGTCAACTTATTCGCCTCTGAGCTAAGAAAGTCGTCCGCTCTGTAAACGCCAGATGAAAATCTGGGGGTAAATGTCAGTAAACTGTTCGTCGGCAAACATTTTCTGTAGAGTGTCACAGACGTCTAACCTGGTGATGGCGGCGCTGTTGTTGACAATAAATTGACATTTCAAATTGGTGACTTTTAGTTCCAGTTTTGGCCACCTAGTTAGATAAGTTTGTGGCACTCTAAATGTAAACCCCGACGAAAGAAAGAGACGAGTTATTAGTTCGACGTGTGTATCTGTAGCTCCCTAATGGCTGATGCGATTTTTAGCGGCTTTCTACGTTTGGAAGCCAGGTTTTGGGGTGTACTTTGCTCTGATTTATTGAAATCTTGTAATATGTAAACTTTGTCAGAAGGTTTCAGACATCGGTTATTTAACAACAATTATAATTACTTGTTATTCTAATTTCGGGATACGAATTTATCCTTTTATCTACATCCACTTTGGCTATGAAAGACTTCTCTATCACAAACATTCGTTTTTCGATTATGCTTTTATCGGTGACCCCTTTTTCAAAAAGTACTGGAGGCCTGGCTCTGTCATCATCATCCAGATCCCATAATAATCCACTGCTAGGTTTAAACATCCTCGACGTAGTGGCGGGTATTTCCACACTTACCTGTCTAGGTTGCAGATTGCAGTATTGAAAATACGAAACAAATAAGCTGCTAACCATTTAACGGTGGTAGAGTTTCATATACTTAACTAACCTAATGGCAAAAGTCAGTGGCAGAACGTCGCTGTTGTTGCAATTGTCATGAAATTTTAAATAGCAAAACTTAGTTTCAGTTTTGGCCACTGAATCAGATAAGTTTGTGTCACTAAATAGATATAACGCCTCTATTCCATCAGTCATCTTTTAAAACACCTGTCAATTGATGGTGTTGTTACGTTCTCTCTAACAAGACATACGTAGTATTTGTAGAACACAGTATTAGCCAAAGGTCCAACAACCTTCGCATAAACTTGGGGGAGGTACGTTTTATCTTATATAGTAGCCTATATATCATCACGCAGCACTTTTCCTTGGATAAATTTAATTATACGGATCGCGCGCGATCTCCTCAAAGTTCGGTTTAATTGAGTTCTGTACTAATCTTTAACTTGCCCCCGTCAATGTGCCATGGTGTAAGTAAGAAGTTTTCAGCGAAGAAACTCACCGAATGTATTGCAAACACTGTCTTTGTTACATTTAATGTGGGTAGTCAGAGGTAATACAATGAGTTTGTACAAAGCTATTAATAATGCCTCAAACTTTTCTTACCCAGTGGCCACGCTGGAACTAAGTGTCGCCATTTTGAAATATCATGTAAATTTCAACAACATGGCGCTGTCACAGGATCAGATACGTTTAATACAGTATAAGTTTATGAATTTAATAATTTCACTATCCCATTACTAATGGTAAGTCAAATAAAGGTAATAAAGATGCTGTAGACGAAAAGAATCGTTGTGCCTTTATATTTAATTCTTTAGCATGTCGAAAAGTTATAGGTAGTGAATTATATACCTAGTTGCCACATTGTCTAAATCTATTAGTTAATAGTATAGTATAATTGTAGTTAGTTATGTTGTGTAGTAAAATTTAACAAATTGTATTTATAATTATGAAATAAATCTATACATAGAATAAAACAAAGTCGCTTCCCGCTGTTTTTCGCTATGTATCTATACGCTTAGATGTTTTGCGTAAAAACTACGCAACGGGTTTTAATGCGGTGTTCAACAAAGATAGAGTGATTCAAGAGAAAGGTTTATAAGTAAGAAAAAAGGGCAGACTGGGGTATAGTATGTGTACGCGAACGAAGTCGCGCCTGGTCCACTAGTAATATTTATAAAGATTTTACTAGAAAACGCTCATTCGTCGGTATCAATATACCTTAAATTCCTCCTCCCCTCATCCAAAAAAGAACAGAAAATCCAAGTAATTCTCAAAAAAAGTACCTTAACAGTTACTGAACTACTTTTACAAGCATAGGGTGATAAATCTATTTATTTCTTAAAACTTTATGCACTAAAGAGACATTGGCGGACTTAAAGCTACAGTAGCCTTATCTACCAGTCAACCGTGAAAAAAAATATGATCGAAAACGGTAGACTGTGCGGGAGAAATAATAAGATAAGGTGAAGGAAGGGATGAATCTCTGAGTGTAGGAAACTTACCGATCAGTAGTATTGTATGGTGAGCCAGCATATTGGCTGACCGATGACAGCTCCACACCCCCTCTATATATCGACACCAGTGCCAGGTCTAGTGTCGTACTCTGAAACAAAATATTTCATTTAATAAAAATGTAATAAATGAGGAAATTACTTTCAGTTTAGGCACTAAATTTCATGTGCACGTGATAGCAAACCACGTTTATTTATGGTACAAACTCTGAAATTGTGAAAACAAAAACAGCTGTTGCGTTTTTGTTTTCACAATTTCACAACATTTAGGCAGAGCTCATTTTCAATGTTGTATGAATGCAAAATAAAATAGTTTCTAAGTTCCCTATATTCAAATAAAGTAAGAATTCAATAATTAAATTCTTTGGTGAGGTTTATCCTAACTTTTTTCAAGCCATCTCACCTGGTGGTAGGTAAGTGACGATGCGGCCGAAGATGGAGCATGCCAGTTTGGGAATAGCTTATTCACTCTAGCCTTGAAGGCGTCCAGAGCATAATGAACAGGGAACACACTCGTAGGCAACTTGTTCTTGACTTAAAGCGGCTCGTGCGGATAGCTGGAAGATCCTCGACATAAGGATGAAGCGTTACTATATGAGCTAGAAATTAGTAACAAGCTTATGAAAGTACTAAACAAGCCTAACCTAACAAGGAGCTCCTCATCTAAAGTGACAAACAAACTTACGGTTCGCCTGATGACAAGTGGTTACCATAGTGTATGGACGTTTGCAATACCAGGGGTAGTGCTGCGGATACTCGTGAAAACCTGTTGTCCCCATTCTTGGAGAACTCCATTCAAAGTGCAAAGGTTTTTAAGGTTACTTTTAGGCAAGTGAAACCCCTTGTTTTTAAGTGACGATTATGATTGTTGGCTTTATTAATTTTTTTGTTATTAACCTACAACGTACATATGCGTTTACAATCATGATCAACATATAAATAGTTTATTACAAAATTTAACACAGTTAACGTATAACATTTCATTTTAAAAAGATTAGGTGTAAGTTCCCCCTCTGACATAAGACTATTACCTAACACATATTCTTTTAAGAAAGCGGTGCATGGTCATTACTTAAATGGTCCATAATACTCGTTCGTAATTGTAATTTTAATTTATTGAATTTTTGTAATTTTGTTATTCGTACCTGCTACTTTCATGTGCCAACCGGCGCAACATAGAGGACTTTAAATAATTTCATAACAGCTGTATGTATTACCTATGTTGATTAATAAATGAAATTGAAATTGAAATGTCTCTCCCCGTTCGACCCACTTCACTTTACTCTTGTCGCTTCACTTTGTCCAATTTGAATATTATTTTACGTTAGGATTATCACAACTGCCGTATATGATGTCCATTATTTCCTACTTAGTTTTTAGTTTTTTATGCTCATTTTATGGTTTCTTTATATGTATTTTGTATATATTTCCGGACTATAGTTGTATAAATGTCTTTTTTCTTTCTTTTCCTGCACCGCTTAGATTATCTCAATTGAATAGAAAGATAGAGACCAGAGATAAGGCTATTTTAGCATTAAGTCTGCCACTGTACTTTTATGCATAAAGTTTTAATAAATAAAATAAATAAATAAGTTAAGTAGCAAGCCAGAAAAAGGGACCGTAAAGCACTCGCTTTACTAACAAAGACGTGACATGATGTTTAATCTGATCAATATGTCACCAAGGTTATTCGAAAATAGAACACAAGTCGCCAACAAATTACCCATATACATCCTGATTTTAAATTCTGAAATAATGGAATTCTGACATTTTCTCTGAAAAAAAGTAAGAATTTGAAATAAAATAAAAGCGTCGATTATTACGTTTGAACTACCTTTTGGTCGCGACTTTGTCCGCGTAAAGTTCCCCAAACACCAATATGCCTGGCGACATAAGTAATGGACACCTTACCGCCTATACCTGTACAAAATAATTACACCTCATTTTATGTAGTGAAGGAGGCTCTAAAGCAACACTGATATGTCGCCGCGTACAAATCGCGTACGCGTCGCCTTTGCCTAGTCACCGCGTAGCGCCCGAACAAGAATCGCAGCTAAATCGCGCAGCCTCCCATATTGGCGCGGATGATAACGCGGTGACTAGGCGGGCGCGACGCGACGACCGCGCGGGGCGAGTTTGTTTACAAATAATTAAATAAGATTTCTGTCCCAGGGCCGAAGTCAAATGTTAAATAATAAACAATAAAATAATTTTCTTTTAGTAAAAACATCAAAATAAATATCCAGAAGACCCTTAAAGCGAACTCAAAACATCAAAGAACAACATCTTCTATCATCTAAAAAGTACTATCACTGATTGCGGATGTTGCCCTACATTAATATCCTTCTTACAGCCGCACAAATAAAAATATCACGAACAAACTGCTAACGAAATTATTTTCATTTTCGCAAGCAAATTTGTACTTAAATGCACTGTAATATGGCAATTTCTCCGCTGCACCTTCGTCCAATACGGGAAATAATTCTTTTTGAGTTGTAGGGTGTCTTTTCCTCATATATACGGGCGGTTTGGCAAAGAAATATTAGAGGGTTTCTCTTCTTATAAATAGGGAAAGTTTTTCGAGAACAACGTAACAACTACTCGTAGTAGCGATCGTTGATCAAATATATTACTCTTGATATCTTAACCAATATTATATTACTATGAAAATTGCAAATACAAATTTTAATCATAAGAAATTTGAAATATCGGTGATTCTTTCAGAGTATCTCGCTAGACATACCGTTTCGGAGTCAAACTTAGTTCGTAATTATATAACCCAATAATCATCAATTGAAAAGAAGAATCAGACAAACTGGAGACAATATCGAACCATTCGATTTAAAGATCCCTGGAGCTCCACACTATCGAGAAAAGTATGCAGATTCCCCCAATCAAGTTCTAACGCCAAAATTGTGACAGTAAAATCTAGTTCGATGACAAATAACTTTCCTATAGGCTAGGCACTGTAACGCGAACCAGCTTGCCCTGATCGCCTATTTGAGACAGATCCCTCAACAAAAAGTTGACGGTCACAGCGCAAATGAGAAACGATAATGGTCCAATTTGTCTCCGGGTCGAAACGGGCCGCTGACTGTTACGCTGAGATGACCCATAGTGACAATTAGAGATGGGTACTGCGGTACCCGATGTATTGACAGCTCATTTCCAGTGCCAAATGAGTTAGCTCACTTCTTTGAAACATATTGTCGCAAAGTGAAGTTTTAATAAAGCTTGAGTGAGATATCGTTGAGTCAGATTACGATAACGATGCGAAGATGCGAAGATGCTGAAGACCGAGCGAAGTGGAGGAAGAATGACGAAAGCGGATCCTGGCAGATGCTAGGATGGACCGCTAAGAGGATGATGATGGAGCTTAGATTGAAATTTTTGTGGGATTGTATCGATTTTTTAGTCTGTGTGTAGAAATAATCTGTTAGATAATTCTGTAAAAGAGTTAGAAGTCCATGTATTTATTTTAATATAAGTAATTTTACTCAGAAAATAAAGGAAAAAAAAATCGAAATGTTTTAAAACCGTGCGACGATTTTTTGTTTCGGAGGTGACGTCATAGTTATTTTTTAATGAAATTGACAATATTTCCCTTTTCAGGAAATAAGTAAAAAAAATTGTTAGGTAAGTTGGTCTACGTGGAAAAATGGAAGGGACGCCGTTGCCTTGCGGAGGGACACCGATGCCTCCTAAAAAAAAAGTTTTAAACCGTGCGGCGCTTTTTTGCTTCGGAGGTGACGTCATAGTTATTTTATTATGGAAATGGCAATATTTCCATATAGAGGCAAACGAGCAAAGAGGATCGCTATTGCGTTGCTGCCCTTTGAGAAAAATGTAGTGTAGTTTCTTTAAGATCTTAATATCGTATTGGGTCTGGAATACGGCTGTAGAAAGATAATTCTACATATTATTATACAGTATGTGGTACTCGTCGCACTCTATCCCTACCTAGATAAGCTCATTTAACTTTTCCTTTGCTTTTGAAAAGAGATTATTTAATGTAATCTTAATTCAATAAATACTTTATCATTTTCATGTATATTTTTCATTTATCTCCCGCGGATCGGTCTGGAGAAGTTGCGGGAGAACCATGGGTTGGTGAAGGGTTTTGCAAGTAACCCGCGGTAATTCCTCGCCCATAGGCGAGTCTTCCCCACTCTTTTCCCGACATATTATAAAAAAGATACCTACATATAGTCGATCATACCCTCCTCTAATTTTGAAGTCAGAAAAAAAAAATGTCAAGCGCTAGTTGTAGCTCACTCATTGCGTTTCATTTTGCTAAGCGAAATTTTGAGTTACCTCACAAAGTTGTCAAAGTGAGTTACTTTGTTGAGGCAACTTTGGTAGGTTACCCATCTCTAGTGGGAATGCTAAGGGTTAACAAGGATGTTGTTGTTCTGCACCATAGATATTGTTAGATTTGTTATCGCGGTGAAAGGTTGAGATTGATCCGCTTATTGTTAGGTTGTAGGTCACTGCTTATTAGCCAATTCCGGACAGATCTTTGTTAGATATTGTAGGTAGGTATGCTAGGTTATTTCCTAACGAGATTTCGGACAATTACGTGATTGTTTATGAGGACAATAGTTCAGACAAATAGCCACATATTATTACATTGTATTATTTGAGTTTCTTTTATTTCTGACTAAAAACAAAAGGCCAGGAAACTGAACAAAACTTTAACGTTATTTCTAAGTGTTTTAATTAAACTTTTTCAGTGTAAATACAAAACAAATTTAAACATCAATCTTCACATCACAGCGAGGCATCCCATTGGTTAATTTCTGGCCAAACTATTATTCAAGGGATGCAGAAGGACACAGCCCTCGCGACGCAAAAGCTGGCCCAAAAATAGTGAATGAAACAACAAGCTAGAAAAATAGTAATACATCATCAACCCTTCCAGCTATGCTGGCAAACAATCTATCCGTTGACTTAGGCCAAGCAAACATACACGGTTTATTAGCCCACGAACTCTAGCGACCCAAAATGGATTCGGAATTTATTGGCTTTCCAACACCCGGCTCTATTCCGCACGATGTGTCGCTTTTCAAGGTCAGGATTTTTACCTTATTTCAAGCTGGATGTTGAACGCGTCCCATGGCTGTGCCCACTGCGCCCTAACTATAGGATTATTTACCTACGTGTTATGTTAAAGACGTCGGTGGCCGAGTGGGTAAGGTATCAAACTCGGTGTCCTTGATTAAATCATAATTATTACAATTTTGGTTACGTCCCGGTCGCGCTCCCACGCGGGCCAGGCCCTAACAGTCCTTATAATCTTTATCTCGTTTCCTTGTCTTCGCTTAACATATTTTTGAGTGAGAGGATTACTTCTCTTACGCCATTCGGTGTCCGGCAGAGTGGAAAACTACACCACCTTAGATTTACGAGCATCGTACAAGGCTTACGATGATAACTAACTACCGGTGATCTCCGTAGATCAGAAAAACGGCAGCGTTTGGTATTGTGTATTTTAGACTGCTATCTCTAACCCGCCTGCTAAACATGGCTATTGATTTTACTCCGCAAGTAGCAGTTTTGTGGAATTATAGAATTATAAATAAATGTTTACAGTAAATCTGAAAACTCTTTCCTAGTAGAAGTAGTGAGTGTGGTACACGACGAAAACAACTCGTACGTTGTACTTTTGGGTAGAGCTCTAAAACTTTATAGGTACACAAATAATTCGACTCGACATGGTAGAAATATCCGGAAAACCTACTTTTGACGAGACTTCTCCAAACATTTTTATGTATTTAAAAAAATGGACGGCAGTTTAAGAAAGTAATTAAGGCCGCTGGCCAAAACATGGGTCGGGTCAAGTGGGAAATGGTTTCATACGACTCGGTTTTGTCGAAATATTCGGAAAACATACCTTGGTTTTCAATTTCGCAAAAATTGGCGACCATTTTAAAATTTAGACTCCTGGTTAAAATATGAGTCGGATCGGGGTAGTAATAGATTTATTTAACACGCCTTGGTTGAGATATTCAGAAAACTTACTTTGTACGAAAATTTTAAATAATATCAGATATTAAAAAAAATTTGAGGCCATTTTTATATTAAGCGCTTAAAAAATCCCAAGAATATGAATAGAGAGTTTCAGAGCTCTAACTAAAAGCGCAGCGTATAGTTTTGTATCACATCCACTAAAGAGAGGACCCTGGCTAACAGATCTCTCGCTAGTTGCTGAGCCAGGATTTAATATTAGAATGCTTATGTAAAAGCAGACTCCAAAAAATACATAGTTAACTAGTGGACCCGACGCGACTTCGTTTGTGCACACCTACTTTACCCCTACCTACCCTATTTTTCTTTTATAAAACCTTCCTCTTGATTCACTCTATCTGTTTTTGGAAACCGCATTAAAACCCGTAGCATAGTTTAAAAGATCAAAGCGTACATAGATACATAGGAACAGACGGCGAGAAGCGACTTTATTTTATACTATGTACCTATAGATTATGCATTAGGGCAACGCGAATACTTGTCAATTTTATATGAAACCAATTTTCCATCGATGTAATATCAAAATAGCCTAAAACTTGATAATAACCTTGCAAGTTTAAAACTTCAAGATCCCGCAACAGACCCCTGTTCGTTTTGAGCGTCTACTAAATTACTCAGGATTGTACCGACTTCGAGGGTTGGGGCTCTCCATATTGAAATATATACAGTAGAACATGTTAGTCTATAGAAAGCCTAGTCGGTATTAATATATCCTTATTAATGTTTACTTATAAGCTTGTAATATTTAACCTCCGCTAACTTGTGACAACCGCACAAGATGAGTCGAAATAACTATATTTCCTATTCCTACCTTTCTCAATTCAATTTGTTGCGGGTTCCAAGACAGTATTAGCTTGTTCTCGGGCGTGCCTGAGTGTCAAACCTCTAGAGAACCGCCTGAGTTATAAACCAAAAGAGCTGTGTGTGGTCGCCGCTGTAGCGAGAAGGCTACACAAGAGTTGCAGTAGTGACAATGAGTAGTGGGGCAACGCCCGTTTAAAACCGCACAGGGATCAGTTCAGCAGTTTCTGAAAGTTCGCCGCACATATAGAGAGAATTCTTGGGGCTGTAATTCATGCTATTAATGTCTTTAACGAACCATATAGTTCATCCGCCGAGAGCTATTTTCCGGTGTCGATAGTTCTTGGAACAGACCCGAACACCGAGGACCGGGACCGCAACTATCTGGAGAAATAGTTTTCAAACGCGTCTACTATTTTTGGCACGTGACTGCGGCGGTATTTGATGACAGAGTTTTATGGGACCGGGTCGCCTTTTTCACATCATAACAATTTTCCATCGATGTAAACGAATTAAAAAATTAGGAAAATAATAATGGTGATTTATAAGATAGTTTAAAACTGAAGCCAAATTAATGTTCTATGATGTGAATTCACATCTGTTCCTACTGAATTTAATTTTAATTAGGAAATGTGAACCTTCGACAGATCATTTTACACATACTCTAAATTGGCTCGCAATTGTATACATTTTCTAGGAAATATTTTCAATTCAGTTTTCAATATTCCCGGTAACCTATTATATAATGTATGTATTACAATATTATTCTGTAGAACTGTTAATTGCAATTCGATTTTACCTCGGCGTTCTATATGAGAAAAGTTGCCAAATCCAACCCACAAACCCAAACAAAAGTAACAAAAACTCACCTGATAATACGTTTGAACTACAACTGCTCTAAAAACTATGGAAGCGTCTTGAACTCGCGTCTCCAGCGGCTTCTCAGCAAACTTTGGACACTGACTGTCACAAACAATTGTCCGGCACAGTAACACAGCTATCATCAGCAGATCCCTGCTGGGCTGGCCTCGAGGACTCCACAGTTGCACCATTGTCACTGTCTTTGTCACTTGAGTGAAAGAATTAAGTCTTTGGATGAATTAAAGTGGCATGAATTGAGTCTCTCATCCTTTTATCGTGTGTCTACTAAGCGCACAGTATTAGCATGGTTTTATATACGTCGATAGAGATGGTCAAGTAACGAAGCCGCATGTCGAGTTCATGTCGATGTGTTCGAGGCTTTTTCACGCCACTTCTTTTGGCGTTTTCTTGTGTGCATAGTCTTTTATCTGAAACAAGAGAAAGCACGCGTTAGAATTCTATTCTGACGTGGATAATGTAGAAAATGTTAAATAATTGTCTGTGATAGAAGTTAGTCCATTTAATAGGGCAATTATAACTTTAATAATTAACTTAAACAAAAACAAACATAAAACTTGTTTCCATTCATTCACTTTTATTAATATTTAAGGGATTCCTATTGTAAGTTATTTTTATTCCCGCTTATTACACATTACTTCAGTTCAGCGCTTATTAAATATGTGAGGCGCACTAAAACTTGCGGAATGAATAAAAAAATGCTCTGAATGATTAAATGTGGGTTTATTGTTTCTCAAAATATTCTCCGTTTACGTTAATGCACTTTTTTATAAAAAATTTAAAATTGAAAACAAATTTTGAAAACTTTACCGTGGTGACCTAGGAAACATATTTTTCACACTCTCTTCGAAAGTGTTTCATAATTTTTGGGAACTGAAAAAAGTCGAAATTTCAAAACTTATGCAGAACAGCTAATAACTTCTATATTTTTCACCTCAAAAAATTCGCTTATCTGTTTGGCAGTGTGAGAACTGGCAGTATCGTGGTGCAAGATGAAACGGCGTTTACGGTTATTTCTACAGAGTTCGCAAATACATTCCAGCTTACAAATTATCGTGTGCCAGTCACTATTCACGGTACGACAATTCTCCAAAGCAACAGTTGCCACGTGTCCACTTTCACTAAAAAAGAAGCAATCATCCGTTCAGAGATACTTTGCACGCGCCAGTTTTGTTGGCTTCGGCTCTTCTTGAAAGACCCGTACGCTCGATTGCTAATTTATTTTGGGATCGTAATAATGAATACATGTTTTGTCACGTGTTACCATGTGCCACACCAAATTTGACGCCCCTTCGTTGAATTTAGTAAGATTGGCATTACACCAAGTGCCGCGGTCTGTTTTTTGAGCCATAGTCAAATGACACTTCAAATCGTAAAAAATCATGTTCCGACATTTTTCACGATCTTATTCCAAGGTAACGCAGATATGCAATTTTTTAAATGATACCACTATGTAAAAACAAGCGACAATAACTTGAAACAAACTGCTCAAACAACTGTTCTATTTTCAAATGCTGTAATTACTTCTTAAATGTTAAGTAAGTGGCCAGTTCCGAAAACTTCCAGTGTGACCTAGTTTCAATAATATTTGGGACTTTATTGAAAATGAACGACGTAATTCACACGAAAGGGCATCACAGTGTGATTTTAGATCTTACAGTGATCGACATAAGAACGGTTTAAAGTCCAAAGAGAACTGTGTAAAAGAGCACTCTAATGTTGCGCCTTTTGTATCTACACTTAATAATTCATTATACATTACTCCCTAACCTAGCGTACGAATTAGGAGAATGCCCACTTTCGGTAGCCGAGAGCGAAATCTATTTCTCTTCAAGTGTCAGACGTAGTCGCTCGGGATTAAACTCATGAGTAATGTGTAAAGTTTCACAGATCGATCTGTTACGAAGCCCACGAGTTTCAGCAACCGTTTCGAATTGAGGTTCATATATCCACTAAAGTGTGGGTACTGGCCAAATGTTGCGAAACGCGGGCTACCTATATTTACAGTATACCTACGCAACGTTTACATAATTATACGCGGTATTGGAGTTGTATGTGCAGTTTAATAGAGCTTGCTTTGGCGTTATTGTTTCATTGTAAAGGATGGCTTGGGTATTTTGTTTGGGTTGTATAAATGTATATATGTTGTGGACCAAGTGATTAATCCTGGCATTATTGAATGTTCATTAAACGCGGTGGTTCATAAAAACTAACACGCTCATCACTTCGCTTCTTGCAACCACAAAATAGAAAACTAACAGAAGGTCCACTCCCATCGTCTTCCAAAATTATTACCAAAACTTGCCAACTCACTAGGGTTGCTACAGTATTTATTCTGAATTTTGAAAATAGTATTTATAAGATCGAATAGAATTTTAAAGATCGTTCACAATAACATGTCCCTTACAAAGGACCAATATCTAATCCTTGCTATATCATCATCATCATATCAGCCAGAAGACGCCCACTGCTGGGCAAAGGCCTCCCCCAGAGATCTCCACAAAGGCCGGTCCTGTGCTTTCCGCGTCCAGCTGGTACCTGCGATCCTTACCAGGTCGTCGTAGTGTAGGCCTCCCACAAGGTGGACACCTTGTGGGAGGCCTACACACGCTGCGTATTCCGGCACGTGGTCGCCACTCGAGAACTTTACTGCCCCATCAGCCATCGGCCTGTTCTTCGAGCTATGTGCCCTAGCTACTGCCACTTCAGTCTGGCAATCCTTAGAGCTATGTCGGTGACCTTAGTTCGCTTGCGGATCTCCTCATTTCTGATTCGATCGTGCAAAGAGACTCCGAGCATAGCTCTTTCCATTGCCCTTTGGGTGAAGCTTGAACAGTGAGCTTTCTTATAAGGCCCACAGTGAGCGGCCACGTTTCAGTTCCGTAAGTCATCACTGGCAACACACATTGGTCAAAGACCTTCGTCTTGAGACACTGCGATAATTGGGACGAAAATATATGGCGTAGCTTTCCGAATGCTGCCCAACCGAGTTGGATTCCTCGATTGACCTCTTTCTCGAAATTGGAGCTACCTAGCTGGACTATTTGTCCTAGGTATGTATCGTCGTTAACAACTTCAAGTGGAATGCCTCCAACTGTCACTGAAGTAGGCACAACATGGACATTCGACATAATTTTCGTCTTGTCAGCATATTGCCCAAGTCTTCCAGGGTTTCAGCCATGACTACGATATCATCAGCAAATCTGAGGTGAGTGAGGTACTCGCCGTTAATATTGATGCCAAGTTCGTCCCAGTCCAGAAGCCTAAAGATATCCTGCAGTGCAGTGGTGAACAACTTTGGTGATATGACATCACCTTGTCTAACACCTAGCTGCAGCTAAATAGGTTCTGTAGTCTTATCCTGGAGACGAACTGACATAGGGGCGTTTTCGGACAAACACTTCAGTGCTTTGATATATTGATAGTCAATTTGGCACCGCTGTAGAGACTGGAGCACCGAACAAGTTTCGATCGAATCGAAGGCTTTCTCATAGTTCACAAACGCCAAGCATAATGACCAGTTATACTCTTCGGTCTTCTGTATAACCTGCCGCAGCGTATGTGTGTGGTCTTTGGTACTAGAACCTTGTTGGAATCCGGCTTGTTCGGGAGGCTGGAAGTCATCAAACCTGCGTGCGTGACGATTCGTAATGACTCTTGAAAACAGCTTAAACACATGGGTCAGCAGCGATATTGGTCTGAAGTTCTTCAAGAGAGCCTTATCACTTTTCATAAAGAACAATATCTTTAACTTCTGTGCCATGCTTCCGGCGTTTTTCCCTCGAGGATGACGGAATTGAACAGCTTCTGAAGGGTCTTAAACGCAGGTTTGCCACCAGTTTTCAGAAGCTCAGCCGTAATCCCATCATCACCCGGCGCCTTGTTGTTCTTAAGCTGTTTGAGAGCCATACTAATCTCGTACAGGCTGATGTCCGGGATGTCTTCGGTGTAGTGTCGGGTCAACTTGGCTCTGGGGTCTTTTCCCATACTGTAAACAGGTGCCCATGTTGTCGTGTATAACTTACCATAGAACCTCTCGACTTCCCTCAAAACCTCGGACTTGGTCGAAACAACTCTGCTGTCATCCGTTTTCAGTCTTGTCAACTGGCTTTGTCCAATCAACCGATCTCTCGCAAAGACTTTAGAGCCTTTGTTCCGCTCGATCGCCGCCTCAATATTGATTGTATTGAATCACCGTATGTCGCGAGTCAGAGACTTGGAGATCTGTCGATTAAGTCGCCTAAATTGTAAGACATCATCAGGAGATTGTAGAGTCATTGCGCGTCTTTCTTCCATGAGTTTGGGGTATCGTCAGAGATTTTGCTTTTTCTTTGTCCCAACCATATAGACAGTTTCCACGAACCTGTTATTGTAGTCGTCCACGTCGACGCACTCTCCGAGGCACTCGAAGCGATTTTGTAATTCGAGTTGAAAGCTCTCGGGGTTTTGCATTTGGATGGGCCGGAGCGTGGACCTCATCAATCTCGACCTTTCTAGCTGTGGATTAATATTCAATGTGCTTCTTACCAAGCGTTGATCACTGCCAATTTTAACGCTATTGATCACCGAGACATCATTGAATATATGCCGTTTTGTAGATAAGATGAAGTCAATCTCATTTTCGTGACACCATCGGGACTAACCCACGTCCACCTGCGATGATCCGGCTTCCTGAAAAATGAGTTCATCATAAAGATTCCCTCTTTCTCTAGAAAGCCGGCCAGCATCCGGCCACGGGCGTTTTGACTTCCAACTCCAAATTGCCCCACTCTCAACTCGTCTCCCATTCGTTTGCCCAGTTTTGCGTTAAAATCCCCCATGACAACGGTGTAATGTGTCTTGGAGGTATGTATGGCTGTAGAAATATCCTCATACATAGCCTCCACTTCATCGTCGGAGTGAGTTGAAGTCGGTGCGTAGACCTGTATGACCTTCAACGAATATCGCTTGGTAATTCTAAGTATAAGGTACGCAACCATAGACGACACACTCTCGATCTTGACGATGTTGTTCATGAGGGATTTGTGGACGCGGAACCCGACACCACCTAGGGTTGGTCGCCCTCCCGGAAGTAAGGCAGATTTCCGTACTTCAAAATTATCGAGCCCTCTCCCTTTCTTTCGAACTTCAGATAACCCTATAATGTCCCAATGTAATCTGCTTACCACTTCCTCCAGCTCCATGAGCTTTTCGTCGAGCTGGAGGAAGTAACCATAAAAAAAGAAAAGAAAGGTAACTCCGCGATGCTAGCGCCGCTGGTTGTCTATCTGTCACTGTGAGGGACTGTCAGTGGATCATGCCGCTCGCTTTCAAATAGGTTAGGTACATATTTTGCATGTGCCTAGAAAAAGCCGCACAAAATGATGATCACAAATATTTAAGGCACCACAGCCTACCATACCTGACTGACTCCAATACCTGATACCACCTCTGCTTTTTTGATTACGTAACCTTTCGTGTTCTTATTAACGATCGACCTACAGATTGAAGAGGGCAGCAATATTAGACACACTGTTGATATAGCTACGTGTACTTCTGCAATGTAAACTTTCCTACACAAACATTAGCACACTCGACGCCCCTAAACAGTATTCTCTGTTTCATGAAAATCGGAGATTACATGTCGGGTCAACACCAATCAAGAAAATAATGGAGTTTTAATTTTGGTAGTTGAAAATGGTGTGGCTGAGCTATCGCATGGATGGACGGTATGTGTCTATGTATACGGAGCATTTGTAGAGTTTACTACTGTGAGAGTGCTTGCCTGCGAGATTTATCCCCGCGAGAAAGAGGTCCCGCCGGAGGCCCATAAAGCGATGGATTGCCATCGCTATGTTGGGTGTGAGAGCCAGCGTACGACGGGAGGGTGCTCAAGGCTGTGTGAAGCATTAAGTGGATGAGGAAAGAAAGATTATGATGATGGTGTAGCTGTCGTCCTGCAAATCTGGCCTACATTGCTGAGTGCGATTTAGGTACGTTTTAGTTTAGACATTGGAGTATTGAATTAGTTGCAAAAGAAAAAGTAGTTATAATCTCGAAAAATTTCATTTATAAATTTAGCAAAAGTAAGATCGCATTGCAGTAGATGTAAATGTACCCAGAAAGATGCTGCTGCCCATCTTTCGGGTTTGTCCCTTAGTCGCCTCTTACGACACCCACGCGGGAAGAGATGGGGTGGTGCTCTTCTTTGAGGTGGCGGCATCACACACCACATACCTTGCCATAATGTGATCATAATTGCTTCCCAAGCTGTTCAGATGTGTTTAAGTGTATTAGATATTGCATACCAGCTTCAGACATTATGCTTTTAGTAGTTCTACTGTTTATTCACCTGTTAAAAATTCATCGCTACCAGATTATATCATCAGACCGTGAGAATAACCTTTCCCTGACCTAGGATTTTACCCACTTCCCGGTAATCAATTGAATTGAAAATTTCATACACATGTAAATTGATTAAAATGCAATATTATGGTATTAGTCAGTTGATCTGATGATGGAGAAGGAAGGTGGTCAGCGATTTATTTTTTGTATTAGACTAGATAGGCATTTCCGACTAAAAACCATTAAGGTGTCCATTACGGTTTCTTATTCTGTAAACTGTCACGTGGTGCCTGAAAGTATTCAATTAGTCCTAGGGTCTCTAGCGGAAGATCTTGGTCAACCTCGCTTCACCGTCGGCATTAGAACTCGCAGCGGTGCTGAAGTTCGACTAGCCTCAAAGTCTGAAATGGTCACCCATCAGTTCTTGGACTCTACGTGCGTTGCTAATATATTATTAAGTAATCATAGTTACGTACAAGTACTTTTATTTTATCAATAATAACATCGTATAATTAAATAATAATCAATTTAGGTCGAGAATACAACGAATTCTCGCGTTAACAATCGCGACCGAGCACTGCTTGAAACTGCGTGAGAATGCCTGTAAACGTAACGTCAATGTGTGCGTGACGGAAATGGCGCATTGTTTCCAGTGGACCTGCTAGGGGCGGGCCGTTCTTTGTTTTGTGTTGTAACGTTACTCTCTGTGACAGAACGTCATTTTTGAAAGATTTGTTTTGACAAAGTTTCAGTCCTAATAAGTCTCTGCCCAAGTGACGGGCATTATTCATAATGCCCAGTCAATTAAATTATTTCAACAACATATTTTTCTTGTTGTCTACTCATATCAGGCATTATTCACAGTACCCGGGCATTATAAATAATGCCCTATTAAACGCAGTACCCATACCATATACATATTTTCGGATTACCTTATGATAAGATTGAAGACCTTGCCTGCGCTGCTTTGGGCACGTTCTGCGAAAGCCTTAAGGG
The DNA here is from genome assembly GCA_907269095.1 of Blastobasis adustella. Classification (NCBI taxonomy): domain Eukaryota; kingdom Metazoa; phylum Arthropoda; class Insecta; order Lepidoptera; family Blastobasidae; genus Blastobasis; species Blastobasis adustella. The sequence continues at coordinate 13,589,762 of OU026130.1, forward strand.
TACGTGAAAAATCTGCCAATACCATGAAGAATGCAGGCAGGCCCATAATGTGATGGAATGACATATCTGAGTCCGACATGAGAGCCAAATAGTCTACGATGTGAAGATGCTGAGGAACTGGCGAAGTAGACGATAAAAGCATGAAAGCTGAATCCGTCAGAAGCCGATATTGACCGCTCGGATGAGATGACTTTGGTAGAGAACTTAAAGAACTCAAAGACGTTGAGTTCAATAGTATCTATAGCCATGTTTTATGTTTCTATAACAAGTTTAGATCTCACGGAGCAATGTGTAAAATACCAAACATCAGATGATCGCTACCGTTACTATCGATTTCTAACGTACATTATGAATCACGTCGGAGGACCCAAGGGCGGGTTGAAATTCTGAACCCAGATGTGGTCGCGGGTATCACGGAATTACACGAACTCTTTGAAAAGAGGTAAAGCGAACCATTGATGCCGCTCTTATGTTCAGAGCAATTAGGTATATTTGTTACGCATTGTTGACGTTTTCTTTATCTTATAAATCTATTGTATTTTACTAAGCTATAATATCTAAATCTTAAGATTACTTTTGCTAAATTCATGAACATGGAATGAAAGTTTTTCGAGCTTATAGCTACTTCTTCTTTTGCAACTAATTCAATACTCCAAACTCTAAACTAAAACGTACCTAAATCGCACTCAGCAATGTAGGCCAGATTTGCAGGACGACAGCTTCATCATCATCATAATCTTTCTTTCCTCATCCACTTAATGCTTCACACAGCCTAGAGCACCCGTCGTACGCTGGCTCTCACATCCAACGTAGCGATGTCAATCAATCGCTTCTTGGGCCTCCCGCGGGACCTTATAGTAGTTAACTGTACAAATGTAGGTATACATAGACACATACCGTCCATCCATGTGATAGCTCAGCCACACCATTTTCAACTACCAAAAGTAAAACGCCATTATTTTCTTGATTGGTGTTGACCCAACATGTAATCTCCGATTTTCATGGAACAGAGAATACTATTTAGGGGCGTCGAGTGTGCTAATGTTTGTGTAGGAAAGTTTACTTTGCAGAAGTACACGTAGCTATATCAACAGTGTGTCTAATATTGCTGCCTTCTTCAATCTGTAGCGATCGTTAATAAGAACACGAAAGGTTTCGTAATCAATAAATCAGAGGTGGTGTCGGGCATTGGAGTCAGTCAGGGGTAGGGGTATGGTAGGCTGCGGTGACTGCTTACGCCGTAAGCTTGTTTGCCATCTTAGTGGTATAAAAAAAGGCCATATATTTTCTAAAATCCAGTTCAAATATCATAACTTGGTCATAACTGGGCATCTCCCTCTGAGCATCTGGGAAATTCAGTCTTCTATAATCTTCATATAATTAGGTGCTTCCTTGTTGATTCTAGACTAAATCTTGGAAAATCGTATTTAATCAACACCATCTACGTCTATTACGATAATTCAAATCAATGTGAACTAAAAAATCGATTGTTAAAAAATATTTTATTCAAATCATTCGATCGAAGATTAATCTAAAAACATTTAGTACCTGAACGTTGATGATATACATTTTAATAATCGTCGACTTCCTAAAGACCTGAGTGGTTTAGTTGGTTTACATGCCGAGCAGAAATTCAAATGATGAATTTTAATTTTTGTTGCGGGTCTGGACTCTGGACGTAGACAAATAGATTGAGACACTCTTTATTACACACAAAATTAGCAAAAAACATTGTGGGCAAAAGCGGCCTCATCGCTACAAGCGATTTATGTTTAAAAAGTATCTATTTTTTGAAATCACTCTAGTCTATCTAATCTAACACTCATAACACAAGCTTTGCTTAATTTTGATTTTATTACTTAAAGACATGAACACTCATTAACCTCAAGCGCGTATACGCATAACGCCCTTGAAAGAAGTTTTTGGCCTCAACCCACACTCTGCGAACCTAACAATATTGTGTGACCACAAAAACTAGTGGCTTTGAGACAAATTGCGGAGTAAGACTTCCCGCAGAGTTTTACCCGCAAAATGAGCAGAGAGCTCGTCTAGACCCGCCGCAATTTATTTTATCTGACTCCAACGAGCTTTTGGTGACTAATTTACAACTTTTTTGCTGATGTCAGGTTATAGCTAGTACTTACGACTTTGTTGGTTTTTTCATATTAATTCCAGATGGTTTAGACACCTAGTAAGTATGTGGTGGGAGCATGATTTGTTATATGTATAAAAACTGTGTTGTGTGACTTGTGTGACGACCTGAGTGGCTCAGTGGTTAACATGCCACGCAAGAGGTCCAGGGTTAGAGACGAGCAGAAATTGAAATGATGAATTTTAATTTCAGTTACGGTCTGGGTTAGTATGTATAATAAATGTGTATTTAAAAGTATATAAGTAGTTTATTAGGAGCTAGATTTCGCTGTTTTGTTCAAAAATATTTATTTATTTTTAATAATATTTTCAAAGTTTAATATGCCCAATTTTACTAAGGTGCATATCTTCACACGTAAATGATTTTTAATATTGCTATTAAGAAACTGCAAAATTTTGTAGCGTTGTAATCGAATCGACTCTCAATCGACGCTCTCCTTGGTGTTGCCTTCTAAAATCGATCTACTAAGAGACTAAACTAAAACAGACTAAGACGAAAACAATTGATTTGCTTGAATTTATTTACCTTATTTTATTATACGTAAATTAAATTGTCTGCAAGGAAGACCGTTGCCCAATAAGAGGAGAATATCAATTTATCACACATTTGAATCAAGCTACGATTGTAACACCAATCGAAACCAATCGAATTTGATTTGTCTTTTATTAGTAGTAGAGTACCAAAAGCATGTCAAACTACATTGAGCTGTGGTTGCTACCCAATTACAATGCGATTGAGCTATCAGTAAGTTTACGGACTCGAGGCCCAGGGGTTTCGCTAGCGTATCGCCGACCCGTAAAACACGTTGTATTGGCAGCAAATTGGCAGCACCCTTCCATCGCCAAGGACACGGTTACTCTCTTCCCATGGAGCACTACTCATTGGCAGGAACACAACATAATTATAAAATAAGGTTGTTTTGCTGCAGTACTCAGTAAAGTGGAGGTACTGTCCGCCGTACTGCCCTGTAATTTTTCATACTATCATCTCTCCGGTTGCCTAATAGATACAGCTATGAAGCTTGAAGTCCGCAATTTTACGTAATAGTGCATGAAGTTTTAAATAAATAAATAAATACTTCCCCAGTCAGGCGGCTCTAATTCGATTGAAATGTCCCGCTAGGGCCTGTCATATTATATTAATAATCTTAAGTTTTGTGTAATATTTCTGTTGCAAATAAATAGGTAAACAAAACGTCAAATAACTTTATTATTGTTAATCAAGTTGAAATCTTTCATCTTTCAAAAGTGACAAGTATCAAATCTCAATAACGGCTTCAACCAAATACTTACAACAACTACAAACTGCGGAAATCATTGCAATTCCTTACTCAAATTAACTAAATCGCGATAACTCTGTGGTGCTTTCAGAAATAAGGAATTACTGTTATTCCACTAACATATGCCTCAAATCTCTTGAGAAATTGGGACAGCTAGCTACGTCAGGTCAGCCGGAGCACCATCGCCGAAGAAAGCCTTGAGTAGACAGACGCTTCTTATCTCTCCAACTTTCCTAACCTAAATTATGCTCCTCTCATGTTTTTTCAGTAGATAAAAGACCCCCTTATCTTTAAGTATGAGCCAGAGAGGGTACTCAAGATGGCTTAAAGAGCTCAACAGACACGGCGTGAGACTTACCGATGGCTCTGTTTGATGGATTAAAAGCCGCTGTATAAATTGCATTAGAGAAGCAAGGCTGTAATAATTGCTACGCATGGAGCGAGTAATGTATTAAAGCATGTGTCGGATTTTATAGCCTTAGAGGACTAAAAAGTGATGATCCAAGCGCACAGTTTCTATCTACGGCTTTATAAATGTGGTGTTGATTTGTCGAAATTCGGTGAGATGTCTAATTAGTAATGCATACACGGTGAGTGTGGTATGGTACAAAAGAAGTACACGTGAAGCTACACGTGCTTGAGGTATACTTTCGAATTAAATTATAATGAAAAAGTGGAGCGTAATCTTTTTTTACGTAGGCATATCGGCAAGCGATCCACTTTTTTATCTCATACGGTAGGTAAACGGCAAATGGGCCACCTGATTGAAAATGGTAGGTGGGTATAAATATTATCAACACCAGAGGTATAGCCACTGCGTTCCCCACCTCTATAACACTGCTCTGGTACCAAAAAAGCAAATGCTTCTCCACTGCAAAGCTACGGTTCCCCAAATCCCCACCCCATAGGGCACTGGCAACCTTACTCACCTGCAGGAACACAATATATTTAAAATAATATGATTTGGCTGCGGTGTTTTATAAGGTGGAGGGTCTTCTCAAGTCGGACGGCTCTATTTGAACTGGAGGTACCCCGTTATGCCCTACCTCTCTGAAGACATCGTCGCCTTAGGACTTCAGCCATTAATATAATAATAATCATAATTTATTTACCAAAATTACAACCTTACAGAGTATTATGGTACAATTATAACAGTCTTTAAGTTCAGATTGCTTAAGTTATTTATTAAAATACAATGCAGTTGTGTTCACATTAGGGCGGATTTCCTGACACCCGCACTAGGATGACCTGTATTGCAGGAGACAGTAATTGCTCAATTTAAAATTTAGTTTTTGTTTCTAGCCATGAGCGGATATCCACAGAACTTCTTACTTATTAGGTTACATCTAAAATCAGTATCATGCCCACCTCTAATGAGACTTCTAATATTCTCCTTGAAGGATGTCATGTTCTGGTCCATGGGAAACACTGTGCCTAAAGGAATATGGAAAGCATCGCAATTTATCTCTCTGTTCTAAGCGTTGGTGGCCTAATGGTTAAGGGGACCGACTCATACCCGGAGGTTACGGGTTCGAACCCCGGTGCCAACATGTATCAATTACTCTATTATGAACTATGTACATTAGCTGAACATACATTTAGAACAACATTAGCTGTTCTTACGGTGAGGGAAAACATCGTGAAGAAACTTGCATATTCAGGCGACTGAATGTGTAACCATGATCCAATCTGGTCAGGTTCTCCTGTTGACATGGTCACGGAAGTCAGATGGCAATCAATGGCTCCACTTTTACCTGATCTGTAGAATCCAGGATCATGGTCAAGGCGGACCCTGGGCCCTCGCGCGTGAGAGGCCCTTTGGGACATTATCGGACCACCATCTTATCCTACTAGGTGAGGTTGGCAACACGTCGCTGTCTTACACCAAACCGAAGCTATCTAACGATTTCAGCTCAATTTACTACAAACCTTGTTCTAGCAAACCTAACACTAACAAAGACTTTGCCGTGTGGTCCCAGACAGAGTGGAATGGCAAAGCCCTCTCTCTCAAGGGTTTACAAGGCGACTAATGCTTTAAAGACACACCGTCCCAGCCTTTCGTTGTCCACGAATTTAGAAACAAAGAGAGCGACATATATTTGTCTTTCGTTTTTGTGTCCAATGTGTGTTTACGGTTTTCTGTCGTTTCTTTAGTTTCTGTATTTCTGTCATTATAGACGTAATGTAGGTACTAGATCTCACTAGCATATATTTACATACTTTCACGGTTATGTCTCCATAAAATGGAGATTTTGGCAAAACTCTTCAGTTTTGCAACGAAACGAAGTTATTATAACGTACTACTAATTTGATTCGATTTAGATATAGACCCAGCCAACTATACCATAGTACTTTGCTGTACAGTACACAATAAATATAAGCCCAAGAGATTTGTACACAATGTGTACAAATTGTGTTTTCATGCCATGAACAGTATTACGTAATAACCTAGAATTAATCGTTAATAGACACGACTTCCGTAATAGCAGCTATTATTAGTTTGTATACGACGCAGTATCTGAAATTATGTATTACTATTGTTTACGCCTAATTGTATTAACAAGCAAGGGGAGTCAGTTGGATACTATCGGAATAACTGATATGCTGACTGAAGGAAGAAAGTGGGTTCCATCAGCTGAGACTCGATTTATATCTGCACATTCATCATCATCTTAGCGGCAATATCCCGATTGTGCTTTTGCGCGCGAGGGCCCGAGGTCCGCTTCTACCATGATCCAGGACTTGGCAGATCAGAAAATTACACTGGAGCGACTGCCATCTTACCTCCATCTGATGCCCGAACCATCTCAACATCCGTTTTCTATTTTTGCTACCACATCATCTTTCATGCCACACCTTTCACGGAAATTCTGAATTCACCTTGATAATATGTACAAATCGACTTTCACCGATTATTAATACAAATTCATCTGTTACCCTGTTAATTGCGTATCGGTTTGCGGTTGAAAGCAATCCTTGAATCGTCCTCCGGTGGGATAAAATGAAACACCACAGGGATAGAATAGCAATTATTGGAAAACCAATGTATCCATTGGCCATGGAACGTGGCCGCGGGCTGTGTGAGCACTCGCTATAATCCAGATAGCTTCCAGATATATTTCTTTTTCATTCGGATGGAGAATGTATGGTTTAGAAATTAATTGTAAAAAATACATGGTTTGGTCAGGGTATTCTGAGCGACCAGGATGATACATAAATAGATAGATAGATAGATAGATAAACACTTCATTGCTCACAAAACATAACAGTATCAATTAGTTACAGTAACAGGAACACATATGAGCAAAGGCAGCCTTATCGCTACAAGCGATCTCTTCCAGGCAACCTTTACAGAAATTGAGACAGGAATATTACAGCAGGAGTTTTAAATACCTACAAGGGAAATGATAAAAAGTTAACTGATATAAAATAATTACGTACGTATTTGGCTTAAGGTCCCTTATACCTTTCTTTCTATACCACGAAGTTGGCAAACAAGCTAACGCCCTACATGATGGAAAGCAGTCACCGGAACCTATGGACGTTTGCAATACCAGGGGCATCACCCACGCGTTGCCGACCCCGTAAAACCCGTGGTCAACCTTGCCCGCTCGCCTGGTCGGACTATAGGTATTTAAAGTGAGAATTTGAGATATAACTAATTTCAATATCATCATCATCATCATCATCATCATCTTATGTACCGGTTGCGACGCCACTCGGCACGCTAGGGCCCAGGGTCTGCCTTGTTACTAATTTCAATATAATAATTTATAATTATAACAGTCATCATTGATCTGTATTGGCTTAGAGAATGGTTTAATGCTCTAAGGTTTTTGGTCTACACTTAACACTTTAATCGAGTTTAATTTGAATCTAGTAAATAAATTATGAACGACTTTAAATTACTCCTAAGCCAATGGACAATCGATACAATTTCGAGCGCGATAAGTCCTTATAACGAATTCGAGTTTTACGATGAAAGTTAAAAACTGTACTAAAAGCCTTGACCTTCTCATTCCTCCATTACATTACACAAACTTAATTTAAAACTTCCACAAACTTTTTGTGCGTGATAAAAAGAATTTCAGGCGCAAAAAGCCTGCCTATGCGTTTACCAAAAATGCTGCCCTATGGTACCCCGTAATTCCGAAAAGGGTACACCGGTGTCTGAGTGGCGGTTATAATCGTGAAAAATGAGAGTTTAATTTCTTTCTTCCCCCACATGCTGTTGTCAGATCATTTGTTTGGTTATAACTCAGCGGGTAAATGTGGCGGATGATCCCTCGGATCGCATTGGGCCTATATTGGGTTACAGCGGTGAGAACAATGCTTTACCGCGTCAATCAGGGCTTCGTACGAGGTTTCGATCGTTTATTATGGGTCTGACTTTGCTGTCCTGTGGTGTTTAAAAGAAGAGAAGATTTGTAAAGTTCATGTAGAGGTGATTTGTCACACAGAAGAGGTGATTTGTAAAGTTTATGTGCAAAATATCAGTGAGTCAAAAAACTATACAAATTATTAATTGAAATGATGAATTGCAGCGTACACTGCTTGGTAAGAGCGCTTATTGTTATTATTTTTAGCCATTTCTGACTTACAGGGCAAAGTCCTCCCTATATATCTCCACGACTTACGGTCGGACGCTTTCCTCGGTCATCCCTTAGAAAAGGCGTCTAACTCGTCCCGCCATCTCCGTCTGGGCCTACCACGCTTCCTTGTTAAGAGAGCTTACCTTAATAAAATCTCTAACAGAAATAATAAGTCCAAATAATATTTAGGAATAACGGACAAAACCAAAGCTAAACCATTGCTTTACCCTCCAATATTTATTTTACGTCTCTACAAAACCCCAGCAAGCCCAGATGTTTTAAACTTTTTATAAACAAAAACTCAAACACACACATTACATTGCACAAAACGACTCAAGAGGGTCACATTTTTTTATGTTATCCTCGAAACCCACCGTGTACAACAAAATATCCCTGGCAAATGGGAGACAAACGAAAAAAGCCTACCGTATAAATCTTCCATGTTGTGGGGTTGTATCCTTTGGTTGTAGTACATTTATTCGGAACCGTAAGTCGACTTTTAATTGCATAATAGCCTTTTTTGCCAAATAGGTATATTACTATCTTTTTTCCTATTGTTTTTCTTATTTTATTTTGTCCCTGCAAGGATTTTTCCCAACAGTCAAGGCCAGATTGTATGAGCTCTTTCTATTACAAAGCCAATTATTACCACTATTAGGTAAGTGAGGTGGCTTAAAACATGCCTTGTTGGAATCTCAAACCATCATTATCCTAGCGACCAATAACAAACAATATCGGGTTCTTCCGGGGTCCGGTTTCATACTCTTCCTCCTTCACTGGGAAAGGTCTTCAGCATACCTTCCTACATTTAAGGCATGTTTACGACCTAGGTATCTGGTTAACAGATTATCTATTCGAAGATAAAGAGCTTCAGTATCATAATTATCAACATTAACTCTCAGTCCACTGATAGACTTGAAGCCATAGAAATCCCGGCTTCAATGCATTATCTAGAAAGATGAAACAGTCCCACTGTTTCTCAAGCATACTACGCTTATTCAAAACACGTTGGTTACGCCAACGTTACGCAAACATGACCTACGGACGGAGCAGGTGACACAGGATCATATTACCATAAAAATTCGTGCTAGCAGAATAATCCCTCAATTTGACGCCCCAATATCACAGTGTAGGGGCGTGAGAGGGAACTCATTGAAGAAAAACACCCGCCCGGGTATCCGACGGGAAGTATGAGACATTGAACCGTGCCGCCAAGTGTGAAGATTAATAAAATTACTCGCGAATTTCCAAGGGAATAACGCGAACAAATATTGAATTTGCTCTAATAAAGAGGCAGTGTAGCAACACCGAAACATTAATAAATAGCTACGACAGGACTTTTATTCGATGTCATTTCATGCGGCTTAATAATGCTGGCATTCAGATTATAATAGGCATTCAGATAGAATATTATAATAGTCAGTGGTATTTGAATTTTAAAAGGCGTTGTAAAACAACGGAGCTTATTAAAATAACATTGTATAGAATGCAAGCTAGTACCATCTCAGTTTATATTAAATTTTATGAAATTCAGCGCCCTGAGTCCTAAGTAAGTAATATCTTCGTGTGGGTATAGGTACAGAACATTTTTCGTTTAATTAAAACCTCCCAACAGATGTTGGGATTAAGTTTATTTGTACCCACATTTTGGATAGAGCAAGATTTGTTGCTGAGCGACTGGACTCTGAAATGGGGGCCAACCTTTTAGCAGCCACGTCAAAAAGGGAAAATTATTAGATTTACGAGTTCGCCGTAATAAAATAAACTGACTCCTTCACAAGTTTGTGAGGGAAAGTTAAATGTTTTCGGCCGTTTCTGGAAGTGGGGTAAATCAAATGGCACAGATATTATCACCAAAGAGTGGTGGACTCGGAAATCGGAGGTTTATCTTAAAGCCGATAGCTCTTTGGCCGCCAGTAAAATGAGCATCGGCTCAGACATGTTTTTATTTGTTCATGTTTAGGCAATTATTTAACCCCGATTTTTCTATAGAAATTTGTGTAAGAAAATGTTATTTCTTTCATATACAAATTATGGTTGAAATGAATAGGATAGTTTTGGTAATAACCGGGTAAACTACGGAATTACAAGGAAAACAGAAAGAAAAATCTCTAGTAGAACTCTTTGGAAATTTATTAGGCATGTAAAATTACTAGCTACTTATGAATACCTAGCTTTTAACCCGAGAATTTTAATGGAAGTATGCTCCGTAAAAACATTATTAGATTATTTACTTAGATATCTAAGAGCGTAATAATTTTATAAAGGATAATCCAATTTGACGTTTTTTATCATTAATGTGAGTATAATGGTTGCCTCTGCACATTACGGCAGGTACTTATTTCTTAAGTGTCTATAGGCAACACAGAAAAAAAAAATAGCCATGTAGGTAACTAACTTTCCAATCTCTGATAGGCAAGTAGCAATAGCAACAACAACAGCAACAGCCATATAGTTCTTATCTACAGTCTACAGCTGGTGATCAAATTAGGCACGGCACAAACAAGTAACCAGTATCAAGTACTGGTGGGTAGGACTACCTATTAGGCGCTCTCCTAATTGGCAACGGTCGTGCGACCATGGTCATACGTACATCGCCCGACCACAGGAGACCTCAAAAGCGGCCGTCGCACGACCATGGTCGCACGACCGTAGCGACTTAGGACAGCGCCTTAGGACTCATCGTTATCATCATTCATGTCGTGTCGTAAACGGCAGAATATAATGTAACACCAACCCTGATTAACGGGTGTCGTGAATGGTGACTAATATTGTTGCTATGGGCGATAGTTGCCGCTTACTATGCTCATTTGTCACTGCGTCGAATAAAAAAAATTAAGAAAGAAACAAAAAGAATCTGACCGTAGAGCGTCTGCCAAATGGCTTGTTTAATTGATTCGTTAATGAGAGATACCGATTTCGAACCCCAGAGCCGCCATGTACCAATGACTCTTTTCTGAGGTAAGTACATTAGTTTAACACTAACTGATGCTCTTACGGCGAGGGAAATCATCGTGATGACCTGCCCATTCAGACGACTGATCCACTCTGGACTGGTTCCCCTCTCCGGTAATTACCCGATCTGCCAAATCCTGGATCATGATCAAGGCAGATACCGGGCTCTCGTGCGCGGGAGTAAGTAACCGGGATATTGAATATAATAATTTTTTTTTAATTTTTTAATATTAGGTACTTTAGAGTACCTACCTAATGTCTTGCTTATAGTAATGGATTGTATCATTGTTAAAGCGATTTAGAACAGTTATTAACAGGGAATACAATTGGAGACCGATAAACTTCACCGAATAACATCGTATATTTCATATCAAAAATATTATAACTTATGCTGTAGGGAGCAACAGCAAGATGACTTCCGAATAAAAATACCTACGTCGCCTGCTAATGAACCCATTTGGTCATTATCACAAAGCTATGCGATAAAAAGTTACTATTTCAGTTTATTGTTATCATTAACTGTCCACTTAATAGTTCAGTGTCGTGACCAAGCCAGGTTCGTTAAATGTGGTGGTCCTTGTGAATAAGTAATTTGGTCCGAAATAATTTACCCTAATCCGAAATCGGGGTTTGGACTAAGCACGCATTATGGCACTCCGTGTTGCATTTAAATTTATGCCAAATGGATAACACTGTGGGGATTTAAATCATGTTTGAAATGTTGAATATAATTCACAGAACATTCTATAATCAGAACAGTACGTTATAATTTAAGAATCTTCAAAGAATTCAACATTTCTAACCGAGCTCTGTAATCCTAATTCGATCAGAAAAGTAACGACTAATTTCTTCTATTATTTTAGTAACTTAAAAAGTTGTCTATTTTTCTTACTTATAATGCTACTTTCTAGTTTGTGATACCACACGTTGTTAGGTAAAAAATAAATAAAATTATTTATATGCTTAGAAAAGCGTAACTAGCTGTCTGTTTTTGATATTATGTCTGAAACTTAAATCTTGTGATTTTAATGAAATTACCGCTGGATTCCATAGGCTGTACTTATATATAATATTGAAGGGTATAGAAGATGAAAGGGCTCATGGATATTTTTATTGAAAACGCAATTATGAATATGCTGGCTGAAGAACGTAATTTTTTCTACGCCACCACATTTGTAGCTACTTAGCCCTTTATATGCTCAAACCTGAACCTTACGCAACCCTGTATCGCTTCAAAAGTATCATTAACAACTCTTGTGGTGTCATTAAACCCTTGAAATTTAAACATTCACCGTCGCGAACACAATACACGAGCGCCTAACTAACGGGCGTGTTCGCTGGAATTTCTGAACCTACAACCGTACACAGGTAGGGTTTTATTGAAACAGCCTCCACCCAAAAGGGAAGCCGCAGTCATGAAAAGGGCTAATTAAAATTTTATTTCTTAATTGGACCCCTTTTAACGTGGAGGAGGGAGTGAGTTTACAACTTCCCGCTGACTCGGAACACGGGGTCCGTAATTACAATCCAAGAGCTAATTACGATTACGATTTGCGAAGTTACACGCCGTTTGGGAATGCCGTAATTTTCTTCAAAGGCCCCCAGTTGCGTAGTGCCAATGGCAGTCGTGCAACTCGATGGTAAAAGATAGCAAATTAAATTACTAATGCCTTGTGCAGATATTTGCTTAATCGAAAACGCTTTTGTGTTCCCCTTCTTGTGCTAAATTGGAAATATTTATAGTTACACGTGTAGGTATAAATTTTCCGCTTCAATTCCGCTTTCGACAGTTCTACAGATTTCGGTCCAATTCAAAGGAAAATTGGTTATTTGATATCGGAATTTAATTGGTGTTTGAAAACGCAAATTGCTGAGAACTAAATAAACAACATTTTCTTTAGCTGCTTATCAATTTGTAAACATCTAAAGTCTAAAATTACTGAAAATGACAAGCTCAATGCAAATAATTGTAGTCTCGATTTTTCATAATGGTCTCAATTGAAATATAAGAGATTGGATACTGTCAACAGCTTGTTAAAATACGGTTCTTGAAAAACACTATTCATAAACGCTTACCTATTAGCGCTAAACGCTCAATATCGGTTTCATAACTTATCAACAACGGCTGATCTCTTCTATAAACTTATATTAGTGACAAACATGGCCGCCAACACACAAACAGCTGATTTTATTCGCTTAGTGATTGATTGTGATTGGCTCCATTCTTGCATGCATTCATACAATTATGACTTCTATCATTTTTCTTGGAACTTCGTTATGTTAGCTTTCAGCACATTGAACTTTTTTTTTAAAAGCGATTATACCAATCTTTTTTATCAAACCTTAAACTAATAGAGGTTTAGGGAACGTTTATGAATAAGTAATTTAAAAAATATTTTTAAAGGCCTAAAGGGGTGTTTTAGCTAATGAACGTGTTATACCTAGTACCCGAGGTCTGTACATGGTGTTTACCTACATATGAAATTTAAGTTTTTCTGGCCTGTTAATATAAGATAATAATTATCTGGGCGTAAATATCCCGGTTGTGCTGTCGCACGCGAAGGCCTGGGCCATCGCACGTGGTTAAAATATACTTTTTATCTGTCGTCAGTTTTATGTTATTTTATCACAAATAAAAAATGATATTCCCAAGCAGCTTAATGTTGTCTAATTATACGTATAAAGTTTATTTGTAATCAAATTTACCATTTCCAATTTACATACAAAAAAACAATACAAATTACACCTTGCGCCTTTTTCACCATACAAGATGGAAATATCGGTTTATATTTTTTGTGTCTCTTAATTATAATTGTAATTAAAAATAAATGTTTTTTTTTGTGTAAACATATTTATTCTCATAAAAGATCACATTACTCAGCTCAGGAGAAGCTCAGGTGGCTGCCTATACGACATCGCCGCAACCAAAGAATACTTACTTCCCTTTTCTCTATACTCCACGATCCAGCCGTCCCTGAATATTTGAAATGCAACTTTAAATTTCTTTGCGACACCCACGACCGTAGCCTCCGTTCTTCAAACACTCTCTCCTTAAACCTTCCCCTTCACCGGACTGGATTTCTGTCTAATTCTTTCTCCTTAATCGCTGCTAGACTTTGGAATGATCTTCCTTTGGAGATTAAGCGTAGTCCCAGTAAATTTTCTTTCAAAAAAGCAGTTCATAATCATTTCCTTAAGTCTCTGTAACTCCTTATACTTATTTTCCTTAGTCTTTCTCGTTTTAAATGTTTGGACAGTAGTGTTGTTGAGTGTGCCAGTAGCTTGTTATGCCTTGTTTCTTGTTCTCTCTCTCTCTCTCTCTCTCTCCTGTTGTATTATCTGTAAATCTCGGTCTGTAAATGTTTTGTATTCTAATTTTATATTTTATTTTACGTTTAGACTATTTTATGTTCTTTTCTCTTCCTTTCTGTTGCACCGCCTTGTAATTTTTGTTTATTGCTCTCTGGTTGACTGGTAGAAAAAGCTATGTAGCTTTAAGTCCGCCTTTGTACTGTAATGTGCATGAAGTTTTAAATAAATAAATAAATAAATTACTTACATGAGAAAATACCTTACACAATTAGTTTAGTATGTCGTTCGTACCGCACACCAAAACACTTCACTATTAATGAATTGATGAAAAATAATTCATTCATTCCATTCATTTATAAAACGTCGATAATATTTTGTTATCGACCCTACCTATCGTCAGTACCTAGCCCAAGCCTACCTCACCTACACCCACACCTAACCTAACCTAACCTAACCTCACCTACCTGCTGACAGACCGGCTTTTTCCTAACTCAGTCAGGTCTATTCAACGGTAACTCTGGTTACAGGTGCTAATCACCGTACTTAAAAAGCCAAAATGGTTCTGGTAGACAACTCTTTCAGATTGATTAAAAACGCTTTCGCTTAACAGAAGAGATTTCTTTGTAGAAGAGCATAAAATCCGGGATTTACACTAGGATGATGTTGAAGACGATTTTGGGGTCAGTAGAAAAGTGTAATTTCCCATCAGACCTCATGCCTCTGACATATCCGTGGCACCATGTGGGATCTCCGTGGCATGAAAACTAAAGCCTAAAAACTTTCCTATATTATTGGAAAAAAAAAAAAAACTATCTGACTAAGTTTTTGTAAAAAGTGTATTGTTGAAAACAACAAACAGTGTAAAGTACAAAAAAGGTATACCCCAAAAGTAGGCCAACTTTACAGCAAATATGGTATAGGTAAGCGATTTTCTCGTGAAAATGTGTTTATGTAAGCTATGTTTAAACACCCAAAATCGAAATCCATATTAATATAAACCGGAAAATTTTTGATTGACGAAGAAATCGATTGTTTGACTAAACTCTAGGAAAATAATAATAGCACATTTTTTAATGTAATTTTCAACAATAAATAATGATTTATTAAACTTCTTCAAAATCCACCATTCTGTTTATTTTGGTAAAAGATAATTTTTACCATTAAACCCATTTTCAATTGTCGTAGTTTTAAAAAGTATACAAAAACTTGACAAAAATAGGCTTTAATCCGCCCATTTAATCTTGATCCCCGACTTTACCCCATACACCGTTAACTGCCATGACGTTCGCCTATTTCTTGTCATGCCACTTGACAAGCGTCATGGAGTCAAAAGTGTAAATGGCCCTATAAAATATCCCTCAGACGACGCAAGTCAAGGCCTCCTCAATCCCCTTTCGCTCCAGGTTACAGCTAAGTAATCGGCAAATAGAACAATGGTGCCCAATAGGTGCCGTCCTGTCCCCGCTAGTAGGTCAAGTGGCTATATAGCGTGTGATTGGTGTACTCTCCCCTGATTTGCATAATCCTTTCGAAACTATTCGAGCGGCATAGTAGTCGAGTGGGGGTTAAATTGCTTGCCTCGGGTGGAAACACAGTCTAGGGAATCCAATATCGAGAAATTACAACTTATTGACAAGTGTCAATTTGCTCATGCAGGAACCCAAACTTATCTGTACTGTGTTCGGAAAGTATGTAAGTAAGAATTACTTAATTGGGAATGTTCATTACCTCGACAAAAAAGCTGAATTCGAGTAAAAAAAAAATTATAATCTTGGCGTTAATGTCCCGGGGAACCTGACCAGATTTGATCATGGTTACAAATTCAGTTGCCTAAATTTGCAGGTTTCATCACAATGTTTTCCCTCACCGTAAGATCATCGGTTAGTATTAAACTAATGTACATAACTCAGACAAGAGTCATTGGTACCTCTCGCTTGCGAGTTGGATACTCAATCGCTTGGCTACCGACGCTCTCAAGTCAGAACAAATTATTCCAGTGCATTTAAAATTGAGAATATTCTTCACAAATTACAGATACAATCGCCGACTATCGTATACCTACGCTGATAGTTTAGCTTATGTAATCAAAGTTCCCTGGCTCGATTGGGTTTGCTAGACAGAATGCAAGAATTTTCTATCGATTCGAGGAGTAATCTTCAGCTTCTTCTTCTTCAAGCTTCATCTACCCAATGCTGAGTATAGGTCCCCTCCATGCCTCTCAACACTGAAGCTGTGCTATCTTTCGGATTTCGTTTGCGATCTCGAAGGGAAATACCCAACATAGTTCTCTCTGGGTGTCTTGCAGGTAGTGTAGGATGAATCGATTGATATTAACGAGCATGATGTGATCCGTATAGTTATGTAGATGTAGTTATATAGGTGTGGCGTATAGATGGGTAAAGACGAGTATTTATTTAGGTATATGTGTGTTGGTCCTAAGTTTCTTCTATTGATTATGTTAGCAATACTGCGAATTGGTAGGGATTTAGAGTTAAGGCAATGTTCAATATAAAAAAGAATTTCACATTTATAATTAAACTAATATCATAAAAAAAAATCTTATTAGATTTAATTTGCAATTATTAATGCTATTGCAATAAAGGTATACGTAATTCCGATGTCATACTTGCAATCACATCAAACATCACTGTACAAAATACAGGTTAAAACTGAAAATACATTAAAGTTAGGAGCCCAATGAGAGGTCGTCTACATCACTAATCTGTTTGTGAAATACCGCAATGGCGGGATACCTAGCCTTAATAATGTAATATGTAACCCGATTTAAATAAATTGTAATACAAAATCAAAATCAAAGAGCTAGTTTACTACTACAGAATATTACGTAATCCTGTTATTCTTTTTTTGTAATTCACATGCAATATTTCAAGACAAGTGATGATGAAAATCTCTTTATATCCCTAATTCAAAATAAAAAAGAACCCAGTGGCCATTTGGTGTCCGGCAGATTAGAATAAAGCGCCAACCCCTTCTATATACGAATATCGTAGATAGACCAGTAAACCTGCCTGTATCAGAAAAAAACTCCCGAGGGAGACCCTAGAAGTGATGGATTGATATCGCCGAATCGGTTGCAGGAGCCAACGGTTTACGACATCAGGAGGCCGAAGACCGGGTGTGGAGAAGAAAAAGCAAGAAAGCAGACCCTGACAGAAGCCGGGATTGGTCGCTTAGATGATGATGATGATTTTGATGATGATGAGACCAGCCATGAGAACTAGATTTTTTTTTCTTAAGGTTATCTACCTATCCAACAAGTAGGTAGATTATTACAATTTCAAACTAGCCTCTTTAGTCTTTACTAGTAAGTAATTTAAATTTAAAAGATAATTTAGAATAGCATGAGTTAGAATAATATAAGAATGTGTCCATTTAATTTTTTTCTTATTGTCTCTATTAAAGGGAAGACACATTGTCATTGACAAACCAGAAATGGGAAGCGTCATTTACTACTGAGTATTTTTAACACTGCGATCTCAAATTTTTTGTCAAATTGTAAGCCGATTCGGCCTCCCCGTCCGAATTCGGGTTTACGCTGTTTAAACGCTTTCGGGTCCCTTATTCGTGGAACCGACCTAACGTAACCACGCCATTAAATGCAACCATATTTACTCGCACCCCTACAAGTCATAAAAATTAAATTTTACTACAGCCCCACTCAAACAATACAGTTACATCCACAGATTAATGAATTAGGCATTACACAACAATGGGAAGGGGTAACGTTAACAGCAGTCATGAAAGTTATTATTCGCAATTCGCGACTCCAATTTATTATGGCGAAGCACTCTCGGTACCATTGTTTTTGAAGCCGTGGCGAGCGGGTTCCAAACCTCAGCAGAACAATTCTGGCATTGGAACTTAGTTGAATGCCTGTTGTTCTCTACTTTGGCATTTCTGGAATCGCCGGAACGGAATGCTCAATTCGTTCTGTTTGTCTTGTCAATGTGACGTCTATTTAGGGTTCAATTGGATGTGAAGTTCAACTGCGGTGTAGAGGATAGGGGTTTAAATCGAGTGCGCTTGAATTATGTCATCAAATGAATAATACATCAAAACCAATATTTTATTAATTGAAAGTAATTCTGTCTCTTTGTCTGTCCCTATTTAAGTATTATTTTTTAATGTTATACGGCAGACCAACAGGTAAGCAGGCCATCTGATGGAAAGTGTTCACTGCCGCCTATAGACATTAGCAACACCAGGGGAGTTACCAATGCGCCACCACCACGTCTAAACCGCTGACACACCCCGCAGGAATATAAAAAATACAAGAAGTAACCGTTACAACATAATTTACAAATCTCAAACCTAGAAGTGTATCCAAAGAAATCCATCGAGCTAAAAGATAACCCCGAATGACCCAAGGCTAATTGTCGTAACAAAAAATACAGGAAAGAATTCTATGTACAACAAATTGTGGTGAAGAAATTGCAGCGGCGGTGGAGGCTCCATTTGTCTTACGTATGGTAGACGGACCGATACATTTCGCTGTATCGCGTTGGTACTTGTACCCCAAGGGTGTGAACAAAACTCAAGTCATTAGCGACTTGGTTCGTAGTGTATTTCGGCTGTCTCGGAGGGGCTTAGAGTCTATTTTCCTGTAACAATTTGTGCGATAATCGTTGGGACTATTGACCGTTGTTTATTTTGTCGTTTTCTACCTTTTTTCTTGTATTATCTACATAAACTTTTGCCGCAGCTTCTGCCTGTGTGAATTAGATACTCCGTAGTTAGTCCACAGTTTCCTTACCCAATTACTCGTATGTTACTGAATAATATTGTTAAAGATGTATCATAATCACCATCAGCCTAACTAATCCACTGCTCGAAATAGGTAGCAGTGGAATAGCCCAAATGAGCACCAATGCACCGAGTCCTGTTAAAGGTTATGTCTTTTATACACAAATAGATAATTAGCCTATGCCGTAGGTTCTACGTCATAGAGTACAAGAAAAAGTAGCGAGTTTATGAGACCCATAAAACCCATGTTCTGCCCGTGCACAAACTAGCAAACAAGAAGTATTATTTTTAGTGTCCAAACATAAAGGTGACTTAAATGTGGCTAAAAAGCGAAACTGCCAAGAGGATCTGAGGCATCCCGTTTTTTATACTTCTTTGTACCAGCCATGGGTACAAATGACCATCGTGATTGCCCGTAAGCATCAGTTTATGATATACTATATTGATTATTTTCAAGAATCACTAAGAAAGAGCTTGATCCTTGAGATTCAAACTACTGTTTACCTCGGAACCAATCTAACGGACTGCCCACCTGAAAATATGTGATAACTGTCGTCCATGTCATTTACGGTCCATATGGTTTCACCAAAATTACGAAGCCGTATATACCTACGTAAGATCACTATTTAAGGATCACTCAAGCCGGCAGACAACACAGCCCTTGTTGCTTGACAGCAGAAATTAATAAGGAGCGCTACCCACACAGGCGGTTTCTCCTCCTTATCAAAATCCCACTCCAAGTTCTACATTTTTTTTTTAATGTTAATATGATCTGATGGATAGTGATCGCTGCCGCTTGTGAATCAATGTACCAATGTGTGTGTATGTAGCAATAAAAAGAATCAAATAGTTTACCTGCGAAAATATGACAATCAAACGAAAAAGCTTCGGATTTTTTTTATACCTACCTTAAGGTGGCAGACAAGCTTACGGCCTACCTGATGGTAGCCAGTTACCGCAGCCTATGGACGTTTGCAATACTAGGGTATTACTAACGCCCTATCGATCCCCTAAAATCCTTTGCAACTCTGTATGAAACTTTCTAATATTGCTGATAAGTTGAAACGTTTATTTTAGTCAAATACTTGAACCCTACCCAATATTGAAAGAGTCGAAAAAGCTTTTTGGCGGATTAAGCGCTTATTTCAGGCAAACGGAAGCATAAAAAAGGCTCTTGCTGTAAGATTTTTCGCAGAAATGCATATTTTTCTTTAATTTGCTTTGGTGGATCTTGAATTATATTTGTTATATTACTAAGGTGGCAAACAAGCTTATAGCCTGCCTTATGGTAAGCAGTGATCGCAATTATATCTTTGCATTACCTAAAATAAAAGCAATGTACTTCTGAAATAATTTTAACGAGCACAGTAATATTAGAACCGATACGTTATTGTATCGGTAATTTAATTTACTGGAACTAAATACAAATTATTCACTTAAACAAAACAAGCTATGCAGTTCTGTTCATAAAAAAAATTAATATCGTTACTATTGTGGCACACTAGGGAAATTAAATCCATACCTAATATTCCTATAGGATTGCCTTTCAAGCCTTCGTATTATTCTTCATCTAGAGTATCCCTCATAAATCGCCGTCATACATTATTACCTTCACATTTTACTACGAGACCCGTACCATATTCCATATTTTTTTACTGAAGCTACATCATTTAACTCTCCAACATATACCCAGACCTACAAACCTTAATACTTGAAAGAAACTCATATATATCAACTTAACAGCTAAAAAGGTAATTTATTAAAATGATGGAGACTTTACTATCAATATTACAAAGAAGCAAATGCCGGTCGAGTGACCCTTGGAAAAGAAACGAAAAACAAATTACACAGAGTCAGAGAAAAAGGAAATACTCACGAATTTTCACGGTCGAATCGGAATCCTCTCCACCTGGGCCGTTTACACTAAAGTCACTGGTGTTGCACGTTGATTTATGTTTCAATCCAAAAAAGTCGAACAAGTTTCTATTATATGGAGCACCGGACGAACTTTCGCGACGCGTCTTTCCCCCACGACAGTTGGAAACATACTGAGCATCGAGAAGTACAGAACGGTGAGAACGGGCCAGTCAGCGCCACCTCCATAGACCTAAACAATATAGACACGGACTAACAATGCGAGTGTAGAATCGGTGGGTGGCCAGCTTACCTTTTAAAAGTTTTTTTTTAATTTGTGGGGTTTTTAATATGTATAAATGATTAAATATGATAAGTTCACCCCTACCTTACCTTACCTGGTCCGCAACTCGACGATTTGCGCCTACTTGACGTACGTAAGTTATTATTCGATATTCAGACAGATATAATAACCACCTGAACTAGGCCTTAAAACCGATAATTTACTAATTGTGCGATTGAATTGTAATTGGATCTTGGAATGTAAGCTGAATGGGGGGATCAACTGTATTGAACAGTTTAGGGCCCCGTGACGTTATCTATTTAATTTTATCTACGCCGAAACCCTATCTTATATTGAAATTATAAATACAATTCACATTTGTGTTTAGTTTTAGGTTCAGTTCATGAATACTCTTTTTAAAAGAATCAACTGGTCTTGGAAAAAGTTTTTCATACGGCAAGTTAGCATCTCTAAACATCATAAGATGTTCAACTGTAGATTTCACTTATAAAAACAAAACTGACTGGTCTGCGTTCACGGAAAACCACTGGCCACATAAACTTAAATGTTGTTGACAGTTCCCAAATTAAGTAGTTTAAGTACTTGGAAAGGGTTTGGGTATTAGCAAACTGTTAAATACAAAAATATACTAGTACAATGTAAAAAAAATTATGATATTTTTGTTCCTTATGTGAACTCGTAAAATACTTGACTGGCTGTTATAAAAAAGTCTCCATATCTTTAATTCAGTAGACTTCTTGTATTTTATACTTTTTTCATTATTATTAATTTCAGTTTTGTGTTTAGTAAGTAAATGGTTAAATAAAATACTTAGTTGGAGTCTTTAATTTATTCCAGATCCAATACATTATTAACTGCCTAAAGGAGTGACAGTGGAAAGTCACATCCTAAACCTAAGGGAAGCCTTTGACGCACAGTCAGTTACTGAGCGTACGGACTGCACGGTTTATTTAACTTATGTTCTGTGTCTGTTCATTTTGCAGATGAGAGTAACCTTTAGACATGCCTTTCGCAGAACTGCCTTTTGAAAACCCCAAGTGGCAGATGACAGGTATCCGGATGATGTGGATGAAATTTATTCCATCGTTGCGATGGCGGCAAAGTGACGGTGGCAACAAACTTACAGTTTCTCAGAATATTCCGCAGTGATTTCAGAGAAAATCAACTTCTCTCCGGAGAATAGTATAACAAGAACCGATGATAGGATATCGGTCTGAAATCAGCGAGATAATTACTTTTGAGGTACTGCCTGTAATGAAATTTGCTGGTCAACGATTGGATCCTGTTTTTATGGTGTTATTGGATGGAGGTAAATGGACTGAAATAATGTACGTGGTGAAAGGTGTGCATGTATATTTCTGGCATGAAAAATATGGTTTTAATTGTGGTTATTATGTAAGTACGCGACAAGAACGAACGGGTAAAATAATTAAGCATAGCTATGTTGCTTTTCTAAATTATCTTTACATTAAAAACACACCTAGTGTCTGATTTGTCATTCAGTTAAAAAATGAAAAATACATACGAAATTAAACAATCCCGTAGGAATCGGACTTGTGCGTGAACTGATTGAAATAAAAAATACAAAATAGTACGAGTACACTATTAAATTTTAATTTTGTCTTACATATTACGTGGAAGTAGTTCTATACATGTAATAAAACAATAAAAAAGTGTGTATGTACATTGAATATATAATTTAGAGCGATGAAGAAATAGTAACAGAATAACAATTTTTAGTTCTGTGAACTACTCGATGGATTTGAATGAAACTTTTTTTGTTAAGCCTGACCAACATACAGGGTAAATTGATTTCGGAAACTGGAACACCTGATGTAGAACCATAATAAACTATACGAAGTATGGAAATAGCGCCAAATGGATTTTGAGGGGTTGTCACAGGTTGATCCAGCTTAAGATCAAGGCCATGTTTCATTTAATTCAGTTGGGTAGAAACAGAGATACAACTCGACCTCTCCGTAGTACGAGCTTTCATTTAAAATGGTCACTCGGGAAAAAGATAAACTGCCCTAAAACAATTACCACGGGGACGAAGTCGCTGGCAAAAGCTATAAAAATAAAATTATATTTGAGTCTAGAATAACCTTACACCTAAAATCTAGGTACGCCGATTACGAAACTAATTAAGCAATAAATTCGCCGACATAATTTCAATGTTTCATTTGCCCAATTCGTCTGAATTGTAAGCCAAGAAGTGAAAGCTTTAAGCCATCCAGAAAGTTCCAAAGAGTACAGTTAGAATCTTGGACCTTTAAATCCCTTAGCAGTAAACACCCCTGCCCTCTAAACTTCCTAATGCTCAAGTGGCAACTGAAGCACGCTGAAGGCTTTTCCATGAATAAACGTAATTCCTCTGATGAATTTAAATGTACGTGATTATTTATTATACGTGGGCAGCCATTTTAATGAGTTATGGCCGCAAAGTACGGGATTGACCTTCTCATTAATGAGACATAATCATACTCTAGCGAATGTGGTGTCGATTCGGGGTACTTTTATTCCGTTGTGGATTCTTATACAAATATTAGGTATGTAATTATTGCGTTGTATTAGACTCTGTTGTTTTTGTGGGTCTACCAAATGTAATAATTAATGTTGAGCATGCTTATGTGTGTTGTGGTGTGCTCTGCTAATACCATACTCGTGCAGCCCGCTCTTAAGGTGCAGGATAGGGTAGGGGTAGGGTTTGGTAGGTTAGGTGTAGGGTAGGGTAGCGGTAGGACGCTATGCGAACAAAGTCGCGCCGGGTATACAAATATTCCTACATGTAGTTGTGTTATGTGATGTTCTTCGCAAATGTGCTGAAATATTCGTGTCACCCGTGTGCATTGGTATAATCCGCTCACGATCAGAATGGTATGGAACCTTGTCAAAGTAAATCGAGAGGCAGTTCTCGAGCGAATTAGTGCTAGCGTTAACCTCTTTGCTAACGTTACTTTACTAACGAAAATCATAATTGATAACCGAGTCGAGCGGTTCAAAAATAAAGCCCCTGATTACGCGAGTAATTACGCACAATAATGAACACGCAAGCTCTTCCTTTTACTTTGCCGCACTCGTATGGTAATGTTTTAGCTCGTATTGTTTAGTACATAGCCCCAACAATTATTCGAATGTTGATCTTGAACAAGTTGCTCATAGTTGATCTTAAACAATACAAAGTCAACGAATAGTTGCGGATAGTTATTAAGTTTATATAGATATGTCTATTTATGCTATTACGTACAGATAATGAATATATTTAATTTAATTTTTGTTTTTCGCTGTTTGACTGGTAGAGAAAGCTACGTTGCTTTAAGTCCGCCATTGATATGTGCATGAAGTTTTAAATAAAATAAAAAATTTAAATTGGCCAATGTTTTGTTCGCTCTTCCACTAAGTTAACCGCCAAAGGTTTATTTGCGAATCCTGGCTTATCCTATAATCTTATTTACCTACGCAATCGGTCGAACAACGACTTTATTCGTTCATAATATAAACGATTGAGATAAGCAGCGTTTATCACCTCAATTCTGACTGCGAAGGTAATGCTGCGCTTTGCGTTTATTTTGTTCGCAAGAGATTCGAGTTGGTCGACCTGTCTCGGGAATAACCACGATTGTACTGTTATTCGTAGATTGCTGACCGGACCGAAATAAGAGAGGAAATTTAAGTGCTGAGAATAGCCAGGATGCATAGTACAAAGTTTTGGTATTTATATTGTAGTACCTGGCCGTGTGGTGTCAGAGTAGAATAACTTAAATTAAAAATCATTAACATTTTTACATATAATAATGTCAAAATATAATATAAATGTAAAATTTAAATATTAAAAAATTATCTAGATACATAATGTCACAGGTAATAAAATAAAATTGTAATGATAATAAAATAAATCACCAACAATTTACACTCGTATTTATCGTGGGTGTTTAGGCGACTAATGTTTTCGAGGCTAATTATTTAGAGTCTGCGTAGGCTGGAAAATGGGAAGCAGCAATTTCCATTGTTATATTTATGACACTGCCTCTGCTACCCCAACCACCCTGCCAAGAGTGGATATTATGGCAATAACCTCTCATTTTGTGAGAGAGGCCCTAAGTCCTGGAGTGGACTATTATGGGCTGTGATGATGATGATGATGATGATGATGATGATGATAATGATATCATCTTCGTCTGTGTGAAATGTGTGTTAAAAATACGTTAAACAAACATTCGATTTTTAAAAACTATCGTCCAAAACCAGTTAACTAACTAAATTAGTTTGCGAAATGAAACAGATTATTTACATTTTAAAACAAACAATACACTTGCCTGCAAAAGGCGTCGTCCATTAACCATGTTGGGCTTTTCGACCAGTTTTTAGATCATTAAATGCCTGCTCCTGCAATATCATGCAATCTGTAATTTTTTTGTGTAAAGAAATGATTATAAGAATTAATCTTCTTAATGGGAGCACAATTTCACCGATCACGTAATCTCCATCATAACAACATAAAATATGTATATTTTGTGTACGTATGTTCACAGTAATATAGACAAAGGCAAACCCATCACCTGACGGAAAGCGATCACTGCTAAACATGGCACCCGCGAAATCCTGGGTCAAATATGCATTGCCAACCCTTGAGATAGTAGGTGGAGGCTCGCTTTTTGAATGGTTCAATGTCGTACCTGTTTGAAAACCGGTAAAAAAAGAGAAACAGCGGAAAGGTTTGTGAAATTCATACACATCAACCGTCACTCATCGATCTATGTGAGTGGCGGTTGATTCATCTGGTCGTGGTTATCTTGACGCAAATATCCTGATTGTCCTCTTGCGCGCGAATACCCAGGATCCGCCTTTACCATGATCCAGGATTTGGCAGATCAGGTCATCATCATCATCATCACAGCCCGTAACAGTCCACTGCAGGACTTAGGGCCTCTCCCACTAAAGGGAGGTTATTGCCATAATCTCCACGCTTGGCAGGCGGGTTGGAGATCACAGTGTTGAAATATAACAATGGAAAATGCTGCTGCCCATTTTCCAGACTACGGAGACTCTTGATCTTTTGCCTCGTAATCATGAGTCGCCTTCTACGACACCTATGAGAGTAAGGGCAGATCAGGTAATTACAGTGAAATCACTGCCATCTGACCTCCATAACCCAAGTAACAGGGAAACCTAACCAGATTGGATCATGGTTACATATTCAGTACCCTTAATGTGCAGGTTTCATGACGAAGTTTCCCTCATCGTAAGAGCAACAGTTAGTGTTCAACTACCAACTCAAAAGTCATTGGTACATGGAGGCACTTGGGATCGACTTTGGTTTCTCTCATTATTACGAGTCGGATCCGTTTGCCATTAGACCACCGACGCTCTCGTTGTCATAGCTGTTGTACCCATGCCTCTCACAACAATTTTGGCCTCGCGTTGAATAGACGACCCCTTACCAAATTACTCATACCTTGTTGCAATGCTAGTTCTGAATTTTACAACACGTTAGCAGCGAGGTGTGTTTGCTATAACACTGCCAATACCATTACTGAAATGGACTCGGGAACTTTATGGGGCACTATTTAACTTTCGTATGTATGTTTGTTACTGTCCATGATTATCTAACTCTGTCGAGTGTTGGGTCTAGCTTTTGCTTCCGACTTTAAATTGATAAAATGTAAAATTTGTTTACGAAATTTACTTTTCGGAAAGCTGTCTTTAATGATTTTTCATAATGGTCTCAATTTGATGTTTTTACCGAAAATCAAAGCAACTCGATTTTCATATTTATTTTCTTTTAATCGATATAGGTGAATGTGAAACCCATAAATAAAAAGAATTGAAATTTTTTGTGCATGGATGTGGAATGAGCTCCCAGCCACTGTGTTTTCTTTGGACATGTGTGGACTGTATTGACATGGGATCGTTCAAGAGGCATATTAGAAGTCTCTTTAGAGACGGGCAACGCTTTGGTACCGCTCCTGGTGTTGCTGATGTCCATAGGCGGCGGTGACCACTTTCCATCAGGTGGCTCGCTTGCCTGTTTGTCTGCAGTTTAACATAGAAAATTTGCTAGACATGCATTTTGCCACAATTTCACCTGATGCAGCCAAAGATGGAGCATGCCTAGAAGCAGCCTATCCTTCCCATGTACTTTTCTTTGAACTACAACTTTAGATTCTTCAAAAGGAATGTCTACAGGTCTTCAAAGGCCACCAACGTATTTGTACCTCTTGAGTTGCAGATGTCCTGGATGACAGCGGCCACGTTCCATTAGATATACTGTCAGATCTGACCAAAAGTCTCCATAGAAACCACAAAAAAATACTTTATGAATTTTTACACTGAAAACGAAATTCACTATATAAAAGTGTTCCAATTAGTTCAGTAAATCTATCAACACAAAGTAAACTTAGCTAATAAATAAACCAAGCAATCAATAGCTACTATGGTACATCAAGATTAAAACTATGCATAAATCAGTCTGGCCTAGATTAGACGCTGTTGAACTACCTGGCATCGATTTTGAGGCTTCAAAACTTGTTTCATGTTACTTGGACTTTAGCATTATAGTACAATACAAATAAGCTGTGTTATTACGAAAGGAAATGGGAATGTTCTTTCCTAGTAATTTGACTGCAAAATGTATAGGATTTATTACTGTCATAAAGCTCTAAACTTAGGTTATACCCGTATTTAGAAACGTTAACGAGCACTGTGATAATGCATAGTAAAGCCTTACTAAATATAATACTTGGACAAGTATTGTTTGTCAGTACTTGTACACACGATTTATATCAACCTTTACAGATGTATGGCGTGACGGTATATGTTTTTAAATTCTTTCAGATTATATGTAGGTATTATCGTAGTACTAAGTACCTCCTAGCCACAGTGTTTTCTTTGGAATATGACATGGGATCGTTAAAGAGGTATATTAGAGGTTTCTTTAGAGGTGGGCAATGCATTGGTAGCGCGTCTGGTATTGCTGATGTCCATAGGCGGCAGTGACCACTTTCCATTAGGTGGCCCGCTTGACTGTTTGTTTGCCGTATAATATAAATTATAAAACACAAAAAAATCACAAAAATATACTTCTTGATGTCCTTAGCCAAACAATCCTCTATTGGTCACCATGCGAAGGTTCGAAAGAACGTTTCTCGCTCGTATGATTCGGATGTGAAATGAGCTCCGAGCCACTGTGTTTCCTTTGGACTATGACATGGGATCGTTCAAGAGGTATATAAGAGGTCTCTTCAGAGGCGGGCAACGCATTAAATGCGTGACTCCCCTGGTGTTGTTGATGGTTATAGGCCGCGGTGACCACTTTCCATCAGGTGGCCCACTTGCCTGTTTGTTTGCCGTATAACATAAAAAATCCTATATAAAGCTCGTTTTAAGCTTTAGAAATATCGGAGATATTCTGTTCATTCTGCCTGAGCATAGCCATGTATGAGCATGAGTCGTACAATACACACACGCTTTAAACAAAAATATACGAAAACATATAATTACCGGTCGTTAGCCCCTTGGTTACAGAGGCCTCGACGACGACAAACATGGGTATTCTGTAAACAGGGACACAAAAAATTTTTCATTATTGAAAAATAATTGGGAGAATCACCTCAACAGCAAGTGTCAGACACAGACAACGCCTCTAAAACGACCTTTTTCTACCCCTCTTAATAGAAGTTCATGAAATGAATAATACATCGTCAGGACGCCAAACTGTTCAAACTGTCTACGAAATAGACACAGTATTATCTCTATGTCAGCTTACATTACTCACTATTATCTAAATTTGTAGTCTGTGTTAGACGAAGTGTTTAAATGAAAGATACACCTTCTTTGGTATTCCAATATAACCTTGACATCATATCCCACAAAAGTCCACAGCAGGACTTAGGGCTTCTTCCACGAAAAGGGGTTTTTTGCAATCATATCCACGCTTGACAGGCGGGTTGCTGATAGAAGTGTTATAAATATAACAATGGAAAATGCTGTGGCCCGTTTTCCAGCTTATGGAGGCTCTAGATCTTTTGCCTCGAAAACATTAGTCGCCTTGTACGACACCCACGAGTGGAAGGGGTTGGAGCTATTACACTGACGGACTATAGATTTTTTTTTTAGATCACTTGTACACATTTCCTTTCCACTTGATGCCACCACACATATCTCCTCCAGCTTCGGTGGACTTATCCTGTAAAACTTCTCCTCTCCTCTCCGCTCTGCTTATGTACGCTGTAGTGGAGTTCAGACCTAAAGGTATTGAAATAAGTGGCCTTTCTCGTCTATTTGTTCGTTTAAATATTCTAAACTTCGAGAAGTACTCAACTTCAAGGCTTATCCCCAACATACTGTTTGTTTTTAAACCCACATCATCACACGCAAGCACAAAAGCAATCCATTTTAACTTGTATCCCATTCCTTTACTTTTCCATCCATTTGCGTAATAAAAAAATATTTTCCATTTCATTTATTACAACATTCCCCTCCGCAAAGTTCCGTTATTCAGAAAACTCTTGTTTTCTTGTTACAAAACAACGTTTCGCATGTAAGACAAGTTTACCGACAAAATAGCAACGCACCCGTAATATTATGGGGTTCCAATGCCAAAGTTTTCTAT
The DNA here is from genome assembly GCA_907269095.1 of Blastobasis adustella. Classification (NCBI taxonomy): domain Eukaryota; kingdom Metazoa; phylum Arthropoda; class Insecta; order Lepidoptera; family Blastobasidae; genus Blastobasis; species Blastobasis adustella. Next base: position 13,619,585 of record OU026130.1, read on the forward strand.
TTTAGACAATATTGGAGTTTCACTTCCATGTTGTTTAAAACATTTGTTTCAACTTCTCGACTTCTGTATGGAGTAGCTAAATAATTAATGAACTTATCGTCTTCGTAAGAAGGCTCAAACTGGCTTAAATTATAAAATTATAATTGAGGTAGTTACGCTTAGGGTTTAGCTTTGAGCTAGTATCAGAAAGGAGATTCATCAAAGATATACAATATCAAATGTATAGCTCGAATCCAATTAATTATTAGATAGTAACTTCCACTCCCAAAGCGCTTCAAAATATTAAAACATTGCGGAAACTACACAGTACGGAAGCAGCGAAAATAAAAACAATATTCACTTTCAAACAAATATCCCATTCACTGGGAAACATTGATTCTAAATGTCACTAGAAAATCCTTTTATCCGTAGCATATCCGTAGCTCTACGGCGCTACGGACGGCTGCGCGCTACGCAAATCGCGTAGCAAAGATTTATATTTGTTGTGACATTTTGTCTCACCTTTTTATTTGGAAATCGGCATGTGATCCAGTCAATGACTTTTACCCGGGTGTTATCGAACGAGAGCTAGAATTCTATCTAGAATTTACACAGTTTAGCAATAATCAAGTTCACTACCTACAGTGCAAAAATTCCACCATAGAATAACCATCGTAAATCAGATCAATCAGATAATAAAAAACCGGTTTTATTCTTTGTAGTCAATTGCCTAAACTCAGAATTGCCGTCACCGCTCATCAAAGGTCTTCTCAGCTTATCAAAGGTTAGTTGGAAGAAATCCCGTTGTGGGAAGCTCGCCTTTGCATTATAAACTGTATTTTTATTTTCTGTAATGTTATAAATTGATGCAATAAAGAGATTACATACAAATATACATACATACAAACATATAACCTTTTGAAATACACTGTTTTAAGTATACACGTTTTTACACTCGTAGTATTTTTGTCGTAATATGTTTAGGGTTGCAAACCATCAATGCACTACCCAAGTAATGAGGAGAACCCATTACGTTGGCTGGTCCAAAAGTTTTTAGCCAACGGCTTCTTATACACCCTATTGTTTTAATTTTTGTATCGTTTAAAGGCAAATTTTATTACAAACTCCTTGATCAAAAATCAATAGCCAGCGACCATTAGTTATTTTTTTATTGAATATTTAAAAAAACATGTCTGTTCATACAAATCCATACTATTTTGTTAATATAGGAAGCATTTCGTGGCAGATGTACTATGATTATATTATTAGGGTTACCGTATAAAAAATCACTTAAAATTTTAATCAGCGCATTTAGTGAATTGCCCCTATCACATGTTATTGTCATTTATTGATTTTATAAGTTTAAATGGGTCAGGGCGACCTCAAACATGAACCTAGAAAAACGTCATCAGGGTTAACTCGTTATTAGACAAATGTCACAACATTAACAAGCATGAGATTCAGCATGAAATGAGGATTAGATTTCAGGTAGTTTTCACCGCTTTACATGAACTTCTTAAGGTTAGGAAGGTTGTATCTCGAATAAAAGCCTACTTTTTCAGAGAAGAGCAAAAAGTTACTTGTGCCAATTCATGATACATAATTTCTATGGTCCGTAAAAATGATACAAACTACATGGGTTTGAAACTATATTTCATACTGAATTTCACAGCCACTATAATTGTGACATTATTTTATAAGCGACTATACCCTGATGACGTTTTCTGGAGTGACTGACTTTGGCGGCTGTCCTGGTCTAGGTGCATGTTTCAGGTCGCTCTGACCTCGTTTAAAGTCATAAAATCAACAAACAACAATAGCATAGTCAAGGGACAATTCACCAAAGGGTCTGATAATATTTTCATGTAATTCTATAAACGATAACCCATATTTATAATAATACAAACATTATATAAAACATACAACAAAATGCGTCCCGCGTTACCTCCGTCGTAGGTGTTGATTTTTAGCAGACATGTTATTTTTAATAATCGATAAGAAAAATAACTAAAAGTTGCCGGCTAGTGATTTTTGGTCAAGAAGTTTGTAATAAAATTTGGCTTTAAACGATATAATAATTAAAACAATAGGGTGTATAACAAGCCGTTGGCTAAAAACTTTTGAACCAGCCTGGTACTTGATAGATTTAACGAATAGGAGAACGATTTAATTACGATTTGCTGCTAAGACGAAATTTGTGATAAATTGTAGTTACTTCCCGGACTCAAAAATTTTATTCGCACTGCCTCCAACAGTTTCATTAAAGATTTAAGTAGTGTACCCGGCGCGACTTCGTTCACGTAACCTTCTTTACCACAACCTACCCTTTTTTCTTGCTTATAAACCTTCCTCTTGAATCACTCTATCTAAAACCGCATTAAAATCCGTTGCGTACTTTGAAAGATCTAAGCGACAGACGGCGGGAAGCGACTTTGTTTTATACTGTGTAAAGATTACATACACAATTTAATTCTTGTAGCCTACAAAAGAACGCACGACTTCACAAAGAAGTCAATGGAGTGTGAGTAAATATGGAATCGTATTCGAGTGAAATGGAAAGACATGGTAATGCAGATTTCTTGAGTAAATTCTTATCTCACAACAACGTCAGTGCGCCACGCTCGATCATAGTGAACGAATGAGGTAAACTCCGCGAAAATTGTCCCCATTATCAATCAAGATACTTCCTACAGATATTACCAAGATGGATAGCCTAATTGGGTCGCTCTAATGGTTCCATGAACAAGGCCCAATCAATCACTCATAAGAACTGATAGTTTTTGCAAGGAAATTGGGGATATTGGAGTATTTTTTGCCCAAGATCCAGCGAAGTCACTTGTGCTCTGTATTGCGAGTTGATGAGATACAGCAAATCGGAAGTAATGCAGAAACTATTTTCATATACTAATGACACAACTACAGCCGTCCAAAAGCGTTAATGACACTTATTAATTTTATGATGGTCATTGTCATCCTAACAATAATGTTGAGAAATAAATAAATCAAAATCTAAAGGTAAATTCTGAATTCTGACTGGGTCCGCTTTTCCTCATTCTTACATAGTCTATAGTTCTATACTTACTTCTATTCTATAATTAAGATTTGTTTGTTCGTCAGTTTGCTTCTTTATAATGGATTAAGTCACAACGACTTAACGATTTAAAAAATTATTCATCTTTAAGAGAGTTATTTCATAATACACGGAGTAACATAGACTAATAGTCTTCCCCGAAATTCGATGTTGTTCCCACGGGAATGGGTCCGGAACGTAGTAAGCGAATTTTACGCGAAGTCGCGGGCAAAAAGCCTAGTAATAAAATAAAGTTGCTTTCCGCGTTTGTCTGTTTTTATTTCCGCTAACTCCTTCTGAACTACGCAATGGATTTTGATGCGGCTATTACTACTATTTAGATTTTTTTTCCGAAAGGTTTATATGTATAATAAAAGTATAGAGTTATCTAAGCGCCTGGCCTAAGTTACGAATCACTAGAAGGCTGGCCTCTTTTTTGGTCAACGCTTAAGCCTCGCTGTCCAGCGGGGCAACGCGGCCAGCCATCTGGAGACTTTTCCAAATTCGGAGGACATGGGCCAAATTTTTCATCTTTAGTTAGGATTAAAATTTTTGTTAGAGTAAGGTTCTATTTAAATATTAATGATTGTTTACATTTTTATTTATATAAATAATAATGTTAAAACGGAAAAAAATATAAGTATAATATCATAGCGAAAACACGAGAACACAAATGCGAAGCCAGGGCGGGTCGCTAGTTTAATATAAAAAAGAGCTTTCAGATTTACTGAAACCTTTCTCACGGGAACCTTTAGTTACAACGGCGACTACCATCAGATTCGCACAACCAGTTAGGTTAGACAAACGCCGATTCATTAGTAATTCAAACAGATTAAAATTAAGTGCTACTGTCTGAGACCGGGCGCTGTGGAGCAGGAGGAGTAGGAAAGCAGATCCTGGCAGAAGCAGGGATTTACCGCTAGGATGGCATGATAAATAATAATAAAATAATCTTCCTGGCGTTGTTCCGGTTGTGCTCTCGCGCGCGAGGCCCCGGTATCCGTTATGACCACAATCCAAGATTTGACAGATCAGATAATTACAGTGGACCGACTGCCATCTGACATTGGATCATGGTCACTCATCTAGTCGCCTGTTCCCTCTCACCGTAAGGACATCGGTTAGTTACAATTAATGTACATTACTCGGAAAAAGTCATTAGTGGGTCGAACGCGATACCTCTTCCTTACGAGTCGAACTTCTAACCATTAGACAACCGACGCAGGATCTATACGAACTATTTCTACAAATTCCACCGCCATTACTTCCGCAAGCAATTTTGATCCCGCTTATCTCCGGCAGTCGGTTGCTCAGGAAGTGCTAGCGGAGATTACCGTGCCATTGGGATTCTAGCTTTTAGCGATGCCCTTGTAAATGTGGATAGTGAAAGGGGATTTCCCTTACTTTTATTCGGTAACAATAGTTTGTTTGACGTTCAGTTGATTTTTGGATGTTTTACCAATGCGACTATGGGGAATCTGTACGTAGTATGAAAAAAGTTTGTATCTATGTACGCTTAGATCTTTTAAACAACGCAACGGATTTTACTGCGGTTTTCAACAAGAAAGCAAGAAAACAGGATAGGTAGGAGTAAAGTAGGTGTACGCGAACGAAGTCGCACCGTGTCCACTAGTTAGTTGACCAATAAATGTTCATAATATATCGGTTACACTTTGTCACTTTTCCATACTTAAGTTGTATAAACGGACAATCAAGTATAGTTATAAATGTCGCAAAACGCTGCAGATTAGATTAATTCCCTTTATATATTACAATTCTACATTACTAGTACTGTTTAAGGAAAACTACTACTACCACTAAATCTTGCTACAGTACCCGGTAGCTATTCTGGAAACAATGAAACGCGAACTATGTGAGCAGTCAACACAACAGTCAAAAAGTTTCAGACGCTGATTGCTCACGATGGTAACGATTCGAAATAAAAACGCTGTGAAGTTACACAGCCAGCGTTCGAATTACAAAACTTTGCCTATTTATCAAAATGGCGCGTTCTCAAATGACCCGAAAAGGGAAAGAAACAATAAAAGAAGAATTTTAAAGGACTTATCACGCGTCAAATTTGGCACGGGACGAATTTCGCGACAAACAAAATTACTACAGGTGTCGGGGCGAGAGGAATTCTCCGGAGTTTCCCTTGTTCACATAAAAGTTTCTCTTAAAATATTTGTGCACAAGATTCTTTACTGGCTTCTAAATTTCATATCGAACGGACAACTGTACAAATCCAGTTCGGTATTCCTGCAAGGAATGACAACAAAATTGTGTTTGGATATACTTATCTACTTAATGTTGGCTACTTCATTCGCTAGAGGGATTTGTCAGGAACGTAGCGGGTGAAACAATGTGCCCTCTAAACCTAAAAAGTCATGTTGTGTTATAGTACTTACACCTACTACATAATTTGCATGGAACTGTTTTGTATTTTATTTATACGGCACGGCTATGGACATCAGCAACACCATGAGCGCTACTAATGCGTTGCCCACCCCTAAGGAAACCTTAAATTTTCCACACATTATTGCCTCCTGTGTGGAATTTGATCATGAAAGTACCTTTTTGTATAGGTAGTACTAGAAAATAGCACTAAGTATGGAAAAGACAAAATCGTTGCTTGCTACACAATGTTTTATACTATCGCGATTATATCACACATTATTAGCGCTCGCAGCTCTCCAGTCGTCCCGTGTATGATGCATGCAACTGCGTCGAAATATCGGGTTACTCATAAACAAGGTACGTGGTAGCAAACCCGGAACATACCTACCTTTAAAATATCGTTGCTTGCTGTTAAATAAAGATAAAATCGTTCCCACCGCAGCTAGTCAATAGGAACGCAAGCCGCAGCAAGTTCATTAAGAAGTAAAAGAAAGAATAGTAATAATGGAACGATAATAAAACGAATGGAAGGATAGATTTTTAATAAGTCGCTCTCCAAGAACTGTTCCATTTCTCCTGTCGCTTACTCAGCATACCGATGAACAATAATAATACTTAACTTTTCTTTAGCTGGAGTTGAGCCTCAACTGACAACAACAGCCTAATGACAAGATAACTATCATTTGGTTTTTAGGTTACACACATAGGTATGTAATTGTTTGTTTGTTTAACGACACTAATGCCATGCACAGATTATAAGCAAGGCCAAGATCAGGGGCAATCTGAAAACCAGTACTGCAGAGCTTCAGCCCTCAGCGTATACTGAGATTGTGCCCTTCCACACAGTAACTATTTTTAACTGAGCTAAGCTGCTTTTCATTTAATTATGTTCTCGTATATGTCTATTTAGCTTAAGTTCTATGTATCTATGTTTGTTTGAAATAATTAATTTGAATTTGAATACCATCGTCATGTTTCTATAATGTGAGGTATTACACCTGGATTAGAACTCTAAACCTCTAGTATCGGAGTTTAAGCCCATTAGGCTAGGATTCGACGTGGCTTACGCAATAACGCTTACTATGGTTGCTAGTGCGCGCATTGCGATCATTGAACCGCTGCTGACGTCACATTAAACGTAAGTACGTATAAATAAGTATAATATTATTGTATAAATAATATACGGTTTGTCCGTGTGGTGTCCGGCAGAGTAGAATAGCACCAACCCCTTACATTCATGGGTGTCGTACAAGGCGACTAATGTTTTCGAGGCAAAAGATCAAGAGTCTCCGTAGTCTGGAAAATGGACAGCATCATTTTGCATTATTATATTTAAACACTGCGATCTCCAACCCGCCTGCCAAGCGTGGAGATTATGGCAATAACCTCCCCTTTCGTGGGAGAGGCCCAAAGTCCTGCAGTGGACTGTTACGGGTTGTAATGATGAATATACGGCGAACTTTTGTCGAAGCTGGAGTTGAGGTCTATGAAGATTTAACGGGATTAATAATTTTTTTCTAAGAAAAAGAAATACCCACGACATGGCTCCGTAACATCATGACATCATCAATTACCGCTTTCCATCAGGTGAATGCTTATTCGTCACTACATAGCATAAAAAATAAAATTGTTAACGTAAGCTACTTTGTAACTGATACCAACTGCCAACTGTGATTTCCATTTCATTTTAAAACGAAATTATCGTCTGAAAACAATTGTTAACGTTATTGACAAAGGTTATTGACTTTTTACCCACTACACTTGTATTGATGTACAAATATTCAATTCTACCGAAACATGGTGTAGCCGCCGGATTTGCATGTTACAAAAAATAAAGGTGACGATACAATTTTGGTGGGTGTCAAAAGCCGAAATTTATGCTAGAGCTGGTGTTACGAGCCACGGACCAGACAGCTTTTGAAGCCAGATATGGGATTTTTGTTTAACTTGATGCTTACACTTTTTTACTACACACGAAATATCGTAATCATCATCTTACCGTGATTTATTAAGCCTTTTCCACATTATGCTCTTATTACATTTGGCTAAATTCAGTCGTCCAAATTAAGAATTAAAAAGGGTGGGAGCAAATCAAAGCGGAATGTATTTCTCATGAAATAAGGTCCATTTTTGTATCACTTATATTATGTTACGCAATGCTCAGCTTTTCAAAAGCCGTAATACAAGAATTTATCTTATTTCATGGGCAATGCACTTTGATTTACTATCACGCTTTGTACACGACTTTTACTGAATTTAGATGATTGATTTATGAACTGAACTAAATAAGCGCATTAGGGTGCGTCTAAATCTCGTAAACGCGCCTTGGCTCGCAAAACGTTGCTTACCAGAAACGTACCAATATGCCCCCTTAGATATTATGTCACGATATCTAACACCAGTCGAGGAACAATTATAGTGATTCCTTGTTTATAGCAAAGCGACCAACTACGTGGCCGCGTGAGTTCATATCCATCCGGCATGATCGTCTAAGTAACTCGAGTAGGTTAACCTCCAATTATTGAAAGAACGATACATCGCCGTCTGAGTCGATTGCGATTTGAGCGAGTGAGATGGCGATGTATAATTCATTCGAGTTAAACGGTCGGATCCGATGAACATAGTATATACATTCTGCTGCACTTTTTTCTCGATGCAGAAACGTGACTGTATGTTGACAGTGGAGGAAACTGAATATTAGCGATTTAGGTGTCTTCTTAATTTGGTCGTATTATTATGAGAATCGTCGCATAATGACATTAATGACAAACCATACGTAGGAAAATAGTAACACGGCCAAATTCAGTCAACTTACTTAACATTCAGTTTACTCGACTGTAAACATTTTTACAACAACTGATCTTTCACTTCCAGCTCTTGGACATCTAAATCCCCGAGTCTTGTCAGAAAATGAACTCCTATATTGAACACGTGCAAGAAGCCGTTTTGACGAAGCAAAGAGCTTTACCTACGTAGCTAATTAAAAAACTCGCTTGCTATTGAAAAGTGTCGTTAGATAAATATAATATAAAACTTATATTATAAAAATATCCTGCATAAACGATAACTTGAAATGCTGTTTGAGGGATGGAGGTATATTCATACACTGGTCTCACGACTGGGGATCATAAGTTTTAATTAAATAACTACAAAAATAGTCGCCTATATATTTATTATATTTGGTAGACTGACTATAACTAGAAGTCAGATGCCAGATCAGTTGCCAGATGTTAAAATTCGGATACTCGGACACTCGATATTCGACCTCTATAATTTACCAGTCTGTGTACGACTACTTTCTATGCATTGTCCTGCCTGTGTGTAGGATGACTTATGGTCGCCAAAGGATTTCGTCTAGTGTACCTTAAAGCGAAATAATATTGTGTATGCACGAGGCTGTGCTGGATTTACGTGCGTAGCTGCTGGTTGTGCTTTTATATCGGTAAATATACCGGGTTTAGCTCTTATGATGAGGGAAAACATCGTGATGAAACCTGCACATTCAGGCGAGTATTCAGACCATGATCCAATCTGGTCAGGTTCCGCTGGTAGCAGGGTCACGGAGATCAGACAGCAGTCGCTCCACTGTAATTATCTGATCTGCTAAATCCTGGTCAAGGCGAAAACCGGGCCCTCGTGCGCGAGAGCACAACCATGATTATTATACCTGGCTTAGAGAAGAAAATACCGCATTTAGGAAAGATCTTCAGTAACGCAAGGGCGACTTCCATCAGGTAGACCCTAAGCTTGTTGGCCACGGTATATAAAACAATAGCGGCGGCCATGGTATTGCTGATGTCCATAGGCGGTGGTGATCACTTTAACTCACATGGCTTGCTTGCCTGTTCGTCGAGCAAGCATGACATAAAAATGAAACTTTTATATTATTACCGTATCCCGTTTCCATACCATTCCTCACGGTTTTCACCCGCGCAGAGTTTGGATCGCTGTAAACATTAAACTATCCCAGGGGATCCTATTATTTTTCCATGATCAAATATACCCCATGACACTCGTGTAAATGAAGTGCAGTAATTATCAAAATCCGATCAGTAATTTCGGAGATTACCGCCAACATACAAACAAACTTACAAAGTTATCCGCTTTTTAATATTAGTTTAGATACAAGTCACCAACCAACATCCGGAATGAGGGCGGGTCGAATGAAAAAAATCTCATTATGGCAGACTTAAGTCCCGAGCACTTGACCCGGTTCCACAGGTTTACGACTAAAAAGCTCCCCAGTAAACTTTCAGAGCTTCGAAGCTCAGCTGGTCTTGTGACATGAAATAAGCCGTGACTTTGTGGGCTGTATTGATCTTGTCTACGAAAAGATGGTGAACAATTATATTAAGATTTTATTTATTTATTTATTTTATTTTATTTAATAGTTTATTGCACACAAAAATGGTAACAGAGACATGGCAAATATATACATGACATAAAAGGCACTACTTATTTCAAAAAAGAAATTTCTTCCAGCAGGCCTGCAGCAAAGAGAATGTGATACAATATATAACTAAAATCTTAATATAATTGTTCACCATTAACAATATTTTTTTTCATAAAAAAATTTGTGACATTACAAAAAATTACATACATAAAGCTCACGTCCGTGTCCCACAGGTGGAGTAGGCAGACTATGGACTGCCACTTTTCTCTGTCGTGACACAACTCCCTAGCCTCACAACCTACAACTCTTTTCATACATCTCCTTTTATTCTACTAGGAAAATCATATAGGTACGCTAGAATGAACATTAACCAGCATTAACACATAATTTATTTGGAACGTTTCACACAATTTAGATACTCGTAATAAGCTAGTATTGAACATACTTTTACTTTTATTTTTAAAACTACAAGATCATGCAAAACACTATACCTCTATGTATATTATGTCTAGCGTTTTACATCCACTTTTATTATGGGCACTGCAAAGGGCTGGAACTCTCTGCCTGAGTCATTGTTCCCCGATAAGAATAACCTTGGGGTCATCAATTCAAGAGCGAATAGGTATCTTCAAGGCGCGCATGCTACATCTTCGACCTCATCGTCGCTTTCCATTAGGTGAGTTGAGGTCAAATGCAAGCCTATTGATAATTAAAAAAATTTCAAAATCTTAGACGAGAACTCGGTGTTGGAACAAACTTAACGGCAGCGAGAAAAAACAAATTGAATTCCAGACCAACCAGCACTAACCTTGCCTAACCTTGCCGACGTGATTTTAATAAATTATAAACTGTCGTCTACTTCTTTTTCTTAGTAAGATACTCTTGTCAGAGCGGTTGTGGTTGCGCCGAGGTACATGGTGAGATGTTTATTGGGTCCTAGCTTTCCTGAGGATTGTTTTTACAGCGATTTGCTTTCACTTCTGCCGGTTGCTTCCTTTATATGATCAGTCCATCGAGTTGATGATCTGCCGCGTATTCGCATGCCTTCAACCTTGAAATACCAATCTCTCCATCGACACTTGAGTACAGTTGACGTAAGCCTGTCTTTAATTTTAATTAAGTTATTTAGGGCTATATGGACACATTGGTGCATTGGTGCGAAACGCCGTCAACGGGATATTTCAAGGGCGTCCACATATTCTCTAATGCGTCGATTTTACTTACAAACTAGTGCTTTTTATTCCTCTTTTCTATATAATTTTTATATTCCTCGGCTATGTTTACAATTCTTAGATTTGTCAGCTTTGACCTCGAAAAATTTTCCAATATTTTTGAGCTAATAATCTCTATGATTGGCAGGCGAGTTACAAGTGCGCTGTACACCAATACATGAACACCATACCACCTGAGCATTACACGCTCGAATATTGTATCACAATAGTAGTGTTAACAAAATGGCCGAGTGGCGAGAGCGTCTGCCTTGTTAACGCTCAGGTTCGAGTCCCATTCATGACCTACTTGTTTGGCCCACCGATGGCATCACGAGAGAGACTTTTTTCTCGTTTCCTCATACCTTCGAGCAGCTTTTACGACCACTACACACTCCATGCTTCGGAAAACACATTAAGGCCCTATTTATAGTAGACGACGCGGCCGCTAACAGGGATAAAGATATGCAAGTTTACGTGAGAGCAGAGGCGGAGAGGGAGGCGTCGCCACTGTCAATATTAACTGAAAAAAATACGTGTGGCACTCGGGGACTGCCGCGACAAAGCTATTGCATAGCATTTTTTATCAACTTATGCAATTATAATAAGTACCTTCATTCAAAAAATTTGAACAAAAAGAACGATATTAAGAGTTTGATCATCGAATTTCGCGCAATGTACATTTATATAGATAAAATGTTACTTTAATACTAACTATTTTTGGATTACCTTATCGAACTCACTCGTGGCCACGCGGCCACGCGGCCAAAAAGCACGCTGTCTCACCTAGCATTGTGTCTAAAAGAGATAGAATCAGTTATGAGTAGTTAGCAGCTAATCTACACGCATACGTCTAGTCGCACGCACACAAACACCGTGCCGAAGTCTGCCGAACTGAAACGACGTTAGACGATGCATGGCTTTTAACGCCGCACCGCTGTGCCGGTCGGAGTGGGGGGTGTTAGGTTTTTTTCGTTACAGAATTTCTTGATTCGGTCGCCGCGCTCAAAGCCCGCGATAAAAGCTATGCAATAGCTTAACAAGAAGTGTGCTTTTTAAGATCACCATTAGATCAAAGCTAGACAGGAAAGATAGGTCTCAACCAATAAGCTTCCACCTCATCATATCAGCCGAAAGACGCCCACTGTGGGCATAAAGGCCGGTCCTGTGCCTTCCGCATCCAGCTGGTACCTGCAATCTTTACCAGATCGTTGGTCCACTTTGTGGAAGGTCTATCCACGCTGCGTCTTCCGGTTCCCACTGCCAATTTAACCTGACAATACTGCGGCTGTTTGATTTTTCAATGTTCCCTGTTTCAAATTTGTATAAATATGGCTTAAAATAAAAATAGATTTATTGGGCAATATCATTACCTTGTTTACTAAGAAATGAGGAAAATTTAATTATCGTCGCGGTATAATTAAATTGCTTTACAAATTGTAATTTGATTTTATCTGACTAGAATACCTATAAGTAACAGGGAAATTAATGGGCTTTAGGAATGGCTATTCATTACAAAATTGGTTTTTAATAAACTTCAGATAAATGCGCAGTTAGCCTACAACTTGAAAAGCGATAACGATCGTAAATAAAATGAACGATTTTTTAAAGTTAAACTCACTGGAAAATGGCGGTCACACCAGGGGCATCTCCAGTGCAATGCCCACCTCTAATATGAGGCACCTCTTGAGGGATCAAAGTCAATGGAAACATTGTGGGTAGCTCATTCCACAATTGCATTTAAAAATTTGTGTAAATTTCGAAAAAAACATTATCTTATCTCCGTAACGCGTATTTTAACCCCTGTACTATCTGTAAAGATATTTTCGGTTATATGTTCCGGATCATTAACAAACTAGGGACGCCTACCCGCAACCATGTGAGGGTAGGAAGTCTACTTGTCAAGTCTACAGCTGTCACCTCGCTACTTCACGGTGGGTGTAATCGAAAAGGTATGTCGTATGTGAGTCCGGATTAATATATTCATATGTGTAAAGAACACGAGTTTAGGTTGGAACAAATGCAAAGGTCATCATCATCGTCCTAGCGCTTATCCCGGCCTCTGCCAGGGTCCGCTTTCCTACTCAATCTCCTCCACTTCGCCCGGTCTTCGGCATCCTCCCGTTGTAAGCCGTTGGCTCTTGCATTCGACTCAGCGATGTCAATCCATCGCTTCTTGGGTATTATTAAGTATAGTTATTAGAAACTATTGATTAAAATGTTACAAGCGACGAATAAAAATTTGATAATTTGGTGGAAATATTAGTTTTATATAATTTTCTTTTTACAGAACAATATATGTTTTAGTTGTTATGTAGGTAGGGATACCTTTTGTGTGCTTTTTGAATTGGACAAGGGTATTGTAAATTGTTACATATTCCATATATTTAATATGTTAATAAACGAATTCATCCTTCGTTTAATAAAAGTTTAAATTCTGGGAATATAGCAACCCTATTTTTGTTGTAGGTGTATATTTTAAAAATAAAACACTTGCGAACACCTTTTCCTTTTCCGTCTGCACGTATTTACTATCCAGTCTAGTTCTTTACTATGTTACGGTATGAGGTTAGTAAACCGGTGGCAAAATACGAGAACAGCAAACTAAAACACAAAGAATTCCAACGTCTAACCCCGTACTAACGTTGTAATATAAAATTTTTACTTCACCATAACGCCGGAGAGGTAGCAGCGTTTTGCACATACCTCACGTTTTTATGGTAATGGACATTGCATACTTTCACCTCCATACATTTTTGAGGAGAATTTTAAAAATTCCCCGCTCATGCAACGGCTACGTACATAATTACGGCGGAGAATGTAGAGCCTTTGTTTCAAGGAGATTGTGTAACCTTTATAATGATTTAAATAATATCAAGACAAATATTCACCTTCTTCCCATAAGAATTTTGTTTATTGAAGATTAGATTGGATCAAATTATCCGGTTATAGAAGTAGGTACATATGTTAGAGCAGACTTGATAGCAAAGATGTTAGTGTCTTGCATTACACAGGCTGATTTCCAACAGTTTTTTTTTTAAATCTTCTACCAAAGAATATACCTCCTCAACTAATAATTCAAATATACAATAACATTTATCGATAGAGTAATGATCTAGATCTCCCTTTTTATATAACTTTTGTGTACTATGGTCTTGCACGCATTGTCCGAAAAGGAACCTTGTTAACGATCTTCTCAAAATGATTCAATATTGAATATTCACAAATCAATGCTAAGGCTTTCATGGTAAAAGGTTACCTTTATATAAATAAAATAAATAAATAATCGTTTATTTACCATCTTACAAAAAAAAATGTATATAAAATAAATGTAACAGAGTTAAAAAGAAAAAAAAACAAATATATCAATACATAACAAAAAAAAAAGAAATAGGAATTGAAAATGTACACGATAATAAATGGGCTCATGGCTCAGGGTAGCGTGACACAAGTCCCACCCCCTGCTATTCTGCCACTCCCTTCAAAATATATATCTATTACATACACACGAAGTTGAAGAAGGAAAAAAAAGATACAAAGCACACAGCCACCAAAGCACTTAGCCAGCCACCTCACTGTGCAGCGTCACACCCTAAACACCAGAGCCTGCTTCGAGAGCAGCCAAGATTTACTATGTTTCATAAATGTATTTTTGGTGACTTTGACTAGCCCCCGTAAAGGTGGAGGCAGGTCGTACCAAATCTTGGCTGCTGCATATTTGAAACAGCCTCTGGTGCGTGATAGGGAGCATAAAGGTAATACCAATTGAGGACCTCTATCGCGAAGCCGAATAATAGAATAAAAGAGCTCGAACAACCTCGCATCGCCAATGGTAAATGGTAGGTATTAGAAGACACACGAGCTCGTCTAGTAAGAAAGTATTTCGAAAATTCCCGCTAGAGAAGAGAAGTAAGAATTGTAAGGAAATTGAACGTGTAAACGGAAAAACTGAGCACCAGGCGGACGAAGGCGCTGGAAAAAGTTTGTAAGTGTAAATATACATAAAAAAAATCATTTTGGCGTTAATGTTCCGTATATGCTTTCGCGCACGAGGGCCTGGTGTCCGCCTTGACCATAATCCAGGATTTGGCATATCAGGTAATTACAGTGGAGTGACTGCTATTTGTACCAGGGGAACCTGACCAGAGTGCATCATGTTTACACATGCAGTCGCCTGAATGTGCAGGTTTCATCCCGATGTTTTCCCTAACCGTAAGAGCATTGGTTAGAATTCAACTAACGTACATAACTCAGAAAAGAGTCATGGGTACATGGCCGCAGCGGGATTCGAACCTGCGGATACCCGTATTGGGTATCATAATCGATCGGTCACCCATGCTGAAAATAAATTTACATAATCGGAGCAAATAATAACCATACTACAAGCGTTAGTTCGAGTAGAAAATTAGCAATAAATCGCAATAAAGCTCTAGCAATAAAGCTTCTATAAAGCAATTTAAACTTACCCATCCACGGGTACTAGAAAATGGCCGCCTAAAACTGTTTATAATGAAAATTAAACTTAGGTCAATGCTGAAGCCAAAGTCTTGGCCTCTTCCACTAAAAATAAATTCGATACGATTCATCAAACTGAAACTTAGCCAGGAATTACGGAATACATCATCGTAAACGAGAAAAGTTTGATTGGAGCAAAGCTTCAGAAATTCATTAGCACACCGGCAGGAAAGCAGTCGAACGAAGTTATCGCGGACTTGGATAGAGGAAACGCCTTGTAGCTGGAGTTCTACTAGGCTCGGAGAAAATTCTCCTTTTATTTTACGTGCGTACTATAGGTGCGAAAATGTTAGAATAGAATAGTATGTGCTTATTGCGTAAAATGTAGTATACAATAGGATCTTATATAACATTTTTGATTCATACTTTGCCAGAATCTGGCATTCAATAATTTATAGTAATTTAATTTATGTTGTCGCTTTAAGAAAAAAATAATTTCATTATATCCGCAATAATTATCGAAGGTGTTCTCAATGAAATTTACACTAACAGCTATAAACAATTTTTAAATAGCTAAATTTTCACAACAACATCCAAGTACAGCTAAAAGTTTAACTTATTCAAATAGCAGCCATTTACAGCAAAAAATTAAATTATAAATTGATAAACTTCTTGGAAATTCTAGACATTTAATTGAGCGTCCAACGAGATAATAGAATTTCTAACTGTAAGCGGTTGAATAACTCTTTTATTAAGTATCGAAATAATTATACCTTACATTTAATAACTCAACTTACATCGCCATCGGGAAAATTTTACTATTTTACGAGTGGCAGTTTCGATGGCTCATTTCGCGCGCCAGTAATTTTTGTTTTTTGTAATTGATGATGAGGCCGAGCGTGGAGCATGTCTGTCTTGTAACAATTAATGTCTATTGACTCTGAGGCTCTATTTTTCATCAGCTTGGTTCAAGTCGAACTGATCTAATTTTGATTTTCGTAATGAAAAACTGTTTTTTTTTATTACATTGGAAATACCGACTGCGAACGGTTTTAAAATAGGGTAAATCAGCGTCGTTTTGATGCACAAAATCTTATTGAATTTTTCATGCTATAAACAAAGACTGAAAACCGTATGACTCGTCGCGAGCGGTTCAGACACAGGACCGCTGGTCTTGAATCCCAGATTTTTTAATCCTAGTTACAATTTTGAACTAAATACTAGCAGTAATAGAATAAAAATATTCCCAAACTCGTATAGTCCCAAGGCAGGAATGCATGTTGGACTCCAGACGGGGCCAATAAAAAGTTAGCAGAACTTTGGAGAGCGGCCAAAGTGAGAACTGGGAACACGCTAGGTATTGGAGCCGATGTGGGCTAAAGTACAAGGAGATACTTCCTTAATTAATTTCGGAGACGCCCCATGTGTGATGGCAATCAATATATGGGTACCCAACTCTGAGACTAGTTTCAATATCATCAAAATTAAGTATATTTGCTTCGAATATTAGTAAAAGTCTGCCGAGTATTCTTAAATTAGAGTTCACTGGTGGTTGATCTAGAAAAAAACCGACCAAGACGTCGTGCCACGTGCAGTACAGGATTCCGTAGTTGCAAATGAAGATAGCTCATTTTTCATACAATTTGTATGAAATCCTTGCTAATCCAACTATATTTCACAAGTTGGTCGGCTATTACTCGTTGATTTCAAGAGCTGTGATAATTTTTCTTTTAACTTAATTAAATATACTATTATGTTGAATACTTAACACGTATCCAAATATTACGATTTAGTTTTTAGAGGAAGGGGGACGTGTATTCAAATCTAACAATGAATCCAATCCAGCTAACAATCTACCGTCATCAATTTCTCCATTTTTCTCGGATGAAACCAATCGTTTAGGAAAGTAATATACCCAGGCCGTTCCGTTCCAAATTCAAATTTTCATCCAAAGTGGGTTCTTAGACGACAACATTAATTTCACGCACCCATCGCAACAAGAAACATCTTAAGTCGCTTACCAGATTACAAATGCGGTCAGCTACGAAGATTCGCCTAAAGATTTGTATGGCGTGACGAGTCCGAGCGCCGCAAAAATAAGTTTGTAGTTCACGGGTCGTACCTCGGTGCGAGAAACGGCGAAAATTCCCGACGACATATGAACATCTGGTAAGAAATGGGGAGGCGTATTTCGGGAAAAGTGGCTGTGCAGTATGGTATTCCATTTGCGGGGGATTTCGTCTCTATTCCTCTTACGAATCTATCAGAGAGCTAGACAGAAAATAAAATGTTTTAATGCGCTGTAGCTAGACGTGGTAGCAGTGTATGGCATAATTGGTATATTTTCTGACATACCTCTTGCCTATAAACTTGAACTAAAACAGAAACAATATGCGAACATAAGCTTCGTTACTGTTCATCGTCGCTTTCCATCAGGTGAGTTAAGGTCAAATGCAAGCCTATTGACAATGAAAAAAGTAAAAAATAAATAGGAAAGGCATAATATACGAGTCTAACTACATCTCACAACCTGAGTGATTCAGTTCAGGGTCTGCCATGCAGAGGTTCCTGGTTCTTGGCCGAGCAGAAATTGAAATGATTAATTATCATGTCTGTTACGGATCTGGATGCAGAATGTATAAGATTTTTTTTTATACCGCTAAGGTGGCAAACAAGCTTACGGCCTGCCTGAGGTCAGTGGCTCGATTCCAGAGCCATGAAACAAAAATAAAATAAAATAAATTTACATAAAAATGCACAAACAAAACCAATTAAAACAATCAACATGAAATTATGAAACAACTAGACAATTATACACAAATAAAAAAAAAATGAAGAACAGAGCCGTTGCATGTGGATGTGGTGTGGTGTGTAAAAGGGACCTCACTCAGCTTCATGCCCTGGCGGAGATCAGGGCGGTGGTATTCAGTGAGACCTGCTGAGTGAGGCACGGACGAAAAACGTTTTAAATAGATAAATACAACGTGTGCCGAGTAAAATACTTGTTTAGTGTGTATAGTTTATCAGTTATCTAACGCCCATAACACAAGCTTTGCTTACTTTAGGGCTAGATGGCGCTGTGTGAATTTTGTTCATGCATATTTATATTTTATTATTATGTATTACACTTTAGTAAAATAATATTGTGACCCGGTTTACGCGAGTTCTCGTGTTGGAGGCTCTTATCGACCTTTGCAACTTTGATGCCACGCTACATAAGCAATTAGTGGTTATTTATGGAATTAGTACTTTACCTGTACAGCAATTGCGCCCACTTCGCAGTACTCATCCGGAAAATATTAATTACAAGTATATTGCGTTATAAAAACTTTATTTTAAAAATCGAACTAAAAATGTAAGAATATGTTACGACAATCCTACTCTGATTACGTTTGTAAAAGCCCAATCCACCACATATTTTAATTAGGGAGTCTAGTAGAAGGACAGACCCTTACTGAAAGATCCTTAGCCGATGTGCCGAGATTTACCGCTAGTATGAATAAGAGAAGACTTAAATATAAGTACTTAGATTTAATGTATTCTCCAATATTCGTGTCATACATGTTACACCGCCCTGTAATTTCTCATACTATCAACTCTCCGGTTGACTGGTAGAGAAAGCTATGAAGCTTTAAGTCCGCCTTTGTACGTAACAGTGCATGAAGTTTTAAATAAATAAATAAATAAATAAGACTGATTGCTACACCTATATACCTAAATATACCTACACATCTATAATTAACAACTACATGACGTTTATTTGACGACATGAGTGATTCAATGGTCAACATGCCGGTCTGTCACGCTAGAGGTCCCGGGTTTGATTCCCGGCCGGGCAGAAATTGAAATGATTAATTTTAATTTCTGTTACAGGTCTGGGTGGTCTATGTATAATAAGTATGTATTTAAAAAGTATTTAAGTATTATATCAGTCATCTAGTACCTATAGTGCAAAGCTTTGCTTAGTTTGGGGCTAGATGGCGCTGTGTGAATTTGTCCACGAATATTTATTTATTATTTAATATCTTACACATAACAACCCATAATCCAAATATTTTAACAAAAATCTATACAAATTTAGAACAATACAATCCGATTATTATCGTCGTCGGAGGTTCGCCGTCCGAATCGTCAAACTGACCGCAATTAGATTAGCAAATTAGTCCAAATGATATTTCAGTAACGCTGGCATGTTAAAACGTGCATTGTAACACAAATCGTAAATTCATGCGTTGGTGACAGCCGCGTGAACCACATTCTCTGCTTTCATGGATATACTATGGTCATAATTTGGAGTTTTACAAAGTAACTGCCTTTCAAACTTTTGCTGGATTTAATATCTCTATACTATGCAGTAGACATCTCCGCCTATGGAAAGCGGTACAAAACAACTACATTACATTTTAGGTTACATTTCGGAGAGTGAGCACGACGTCATACCGCCGACCCCTTCCCCCCATCGGGAGACGCGATCCGCGCGCTTCATCGCTTCATCTCTTCCAGCTATGCATACGAGCCGCTTTAGTTCAGCCTTTACAATGCGTACGGGTAAGGAATAGAAAACATGACTGCGAATGTGTTCCCTATTCATTATGATTATATAATATAGGACTATATATAATATAGGACGCCTTCAAGGCTACAGTGAATCTGTTCCGAGACAGGCGTGCTCAAACAAACGTGTATCACAATTTCTGCAATCATTAAATTATAGTGACACCGAACGCCTTCTGGCAGTAATATCCTAGACTAAAACGTAAATAGTGCAAACACACACACACACACACACACACACACACACGCACACTCACACGCACACGCATACACACACATATATATATATTGTAAGCACTCACACTTTGTAATTTTTTTCTGTTGTATTGATCTCTTCTGTGGCCCCCCACAGAAGAGATCAACCACCCAGGAGACATCAGGCCCCCCGGCCTGGAGATCTGTAGTACAGGTATTAAGACTCCAGGTTCTCACAAAGGCTGTTTATTTTTTATTAATATCGAAAATATGTAACCTTTGTGTGAACTAATAAATCAAATATTTATTTATTTATTTAAACTTCGGCCGTATCGTCACTTACCACCAGATGAGATGGCGGCCAAACGCCTGGCTAGTCCAATAAAAAAAAGATGAAACGGGCGACTGTGTCTCCTGTTGAGTCTTTTCAATACTTCGACCTCCAAATCGCCTGACAAAAGTGGAGGTTATGGCAATTTCCTCTACTTTAGAGTAATATTACGGAGAAGGCTAAAATCTAGCAATTAATGCGCCCTCAAAACTACACCAAGCAACATTATTCACCCATTTGGGTGAAAGAACTCGTCGCACCTAATATATGAGCGACAATGCATTGCCAACAACTGCGCCGTTCAACGGGCTTTACATATCAATTAGGCAGCGTCGAAATACTGGCTACGTAGCCGGCGATATCGAGTAATTTGCATGCATGGCTGTGTTGTAAAATACAGGTTTTACCGCGTCCGTGAACTGCCAAAAGTCCTCTGAGACAACTGTAATTACTGATAACTCGATATGCATTGTTGCGTAATAAACAAGCAGCATTCGATGCGTTGTTTTTTGTGGAAATTCGTTTACGTATTGATTTTTATTTATATATTATATAGATTACCGACTCGTAAGCGAGAGGTACCGGGTTCTAATACCACTGCAGCTATGTACCAATGACTCTTTTTTGAGTTATGTACATTAGTTGAATACTGACCATCGCGAGCCTTTTTAACGCGCAAGATGTGAATGAGCTCCCGAAGTCAAGCTCCCGAGCTTTCGAAGTCTTTCCTTTGCACTCAATGGTAGGCATCCGTTCCCCAGGCAGGCAGTTCTCTTTGCTAAAACTAAGTATTTACGATTAATACACTCGCGCTTGAAGGGATTTTGAAGTGCTTGTAGTGCTTTTTCCAATCGAACCAAGTTTTCTAATTTTTAAAAGCACCCTTAATTGGTATTGCACTTCTTGTCTCAGCTTTGGAAAACGAAATTGAGACAAACTTATTTTCATCTAGTTCCACTTCATAATTAATTTGTGTCTCTTGTTGGTAGACATTTCTTAAATAAAAGTTGTTTTATTTTAGTATACCTATCCATAAATTAAGCGATGAGGCTTAATTTTTTTATTTAACAATTTAAACACTTTTCAATTGGACAAGGACTTCTCAAATAGTTTGTAACTTCTTTTAATGAGAAAAGTTATAAAATTTTAAACAGAGTTTTAATATTCTTACTAACAAAATATGGGCTTAGTTGTATACCTACCAACTATATATACTAATGATTACTAAGATGCCTAGACACTAATGCCTGCAATAAATGTTATTTTATTTTTATTATTTTAAAAGAGACAGAAAATTACTTTAATTAATAAAAAAAAAAAATCATCTTGGCGTTAATGTCCCGGTTATGCTCTCGAGAACGAGGGCCCGGGGTCCGCCTTGACCATGATCCAGGATTTGGCAGGTTAGGTAATTACAGTGGAGCGACTGCCATCTGACCTCCATGACCCTGCTACCAGGGGAACCTGACCAGATTTGATCATGGTTACACATCCAGTCGCCTGAATGTGCAGGTTTCATCACGATGTTTTCCCTCACCGTAAGAGCATCGGTTAGTATTCAACTAATGTACATAACTCAGAAAACAGTCATTGGTACATGGCCGGAGCGGGATTCGAACCCGGGACCTCTGGGCTTTAATTAATACTAATTAATTAGAACGCTACAACTTTTCGATCAAATATAAAACTCCTTGATTTTGTTTTCACCAGCTAGCAATTTGGAATATTGAGAAACATTATTCGTAGGTCCGTTTGAAAAGCGAATTTCAGCTGCATACAAAGATTTTGACATATAACATAGCCTGCATTCCAAAGCACGTTCACTGTATTTACCTCCATTGCTTTGTATTTACCAAACTACTTCCTTTCAACAACAAGGCATAACAGTCAGCAGAACGGTTGCACACTCTGCCGTAGTTTTGCGCAGTAACATTACAGTAATGACGTCATTCCGCGAATGCGGTGCAACGAACGGACCTTTGAAAAGGCCCAGTCGCAATTAAATTTAATGCCATACAAAATTCTACTGCATTAAGAGACAGATTAAATATGGTGTATGCCGCCTCGTATTTGCTCTCGGGTTTTACATTTGCGTCAAAATGTTCGTCCGCATGTCGTATAAGTCTGGCCGTACCGGGCATACATTTGTATCGCGATAATTGTGGCGCCATATTAAGTAATAATAATAGTAATCTTAGCGTTAATGTCCCGGTTCTGCACTCGAGAATGAGGGCCCGACGTCCGCCTTGACCATGATCAAGGCTTTGGGACATCAGGTTATTACAGTGGACCGACTACCATCTGACCTCCGTAACCCTGCTACCAGGGGAACCTGACCAGATTGGATCATGGTTACACATTCAGTCGCCTGAATGTGCAGGTTTCATCATGATATTTTCCCTCACGTAAGAGCATCGGTTTGTATTCAACTAATGTACATTACTCAGAAAAGAGTAATTAGTACATGGTCGCAGCGGGATAAGAACTCGGTACCTCTCGCATACGAGTTGGATACCCTAACCGCTCGGCCGCTCCCTACATAATATACATATATTTGTATCGCAATAATTGTGGCGCCACGTTAGGTACTCCCATATATTTGAATGCAAACACGCAAACCAAAGACACTTTTGTTGTGGGTGCATTTTGTGGCAAGGCGGCTTCCGCACCACACGTTTCCAAGGTCGAACGTGTTAGTTTTTTGTGGCGCCACAATTACCGTGTCAACAACAAATAGCTATCAAAATAAAAGACAATATTTCATATTGATTTTATTACGGTGGTTAAAAACTATCAAAATCAATAATTTTAATGTTAATCAATAACAGAAAGTCAATTACATTTCTCATTTAAGTATTTATTTACAGAATAAAATGGCTTATCCAACAAAAAGTCTTTACGCAGATTCGCAAAATGTTAAGAATAAACTGACACATTGCCTCATAGTAAAATACCATCGGATGGCTTTCTGCAAGCGACCCAGGTACTGAAATACGATCTATAGAGAAGGTATTAATATTTGTCATGGTGGTTCCTTCAGTTTTTTGCGACCATCGGGCGAGAATCAAACGTCAGCTTCACAAAGAGAAAATATTTGTATTTTTGTTGGTAATGAATAAACTCAATAACTACTGAATCGATTTTAACAATTATTTGACTTATAGGAAACCACATTATTTTCGAGTGACAGGCCACTTTTTATCCCAGAAAAATAATAGGGTCCCGCGGGATCATCAAATGTTGTCCGAGAAAGAGATAATTCTTGACTGACGTGGTAAACTCGTTTGATAAAAAATGAGGAAAAAGTAGTGCCTAAATGAGGAAAAAAAATGCACGTTTTCCTTAACACTCGGGGAACTTTAATCAATCTTAAACTTTGTTTACTCGCAACTAATAAGTAGTATGAATAAGTTAATAGATAAGGTTATTAATAACAACGCTGAAGTTATCGTCTATATAAACTCATACGCTGGGCCCTACCGGATCAGTCTCTCACAATGCAGCGCTACACTCTGTCGTTTTTGGCCTTAGGGCTCTTCCTCTGTGTTGCTTGTGCCCCAGGTAAGTGTGATTTTAACTTTGCTCTTAAATTAAATTTATGTCTATGTCTGTGTAACGTGAGCCAAATTATATTTTTAATTATGCCGTGATAATACAAGAAGTAAAGCTTTATATAATGTACGTTTAAGAAAAAAAATTATGAATTTGTTACAGCATTGTCTTAGAAATCCTATTACTATTATCCAAATTACCTGTACCTAACTATTATCCAAATTTCTTACTCATTTCGAAACCGTTTTTATCGAATATGTATAATATTTTGCTAGCCTATATTTTATTGTTATTATTATTTGAGGACCTGAGTGGTTCAATTGGTTTACATGCCTCACCGCTCCGCATATGCCACGCAGGGGTCCCGGGTTCGATTCCCGGCCAGGCAGAAATTGAAATGATTAAATTTAATTTCTGTTACGGGTCAGGGTGTAGTATGAATAATAAGTCTGTACATATTAAAAAAAATACAAAAAAATAGTTCAGTTGATCAATCAGTTAACTAACATCCATAACACAATCTTTGCTTACTTTAGGGCTAGATGGCGCTTTGTGAAATTGACCAAGCATATTTATATTTTTATTAATTATGGTGTTTATTTTTGCTACTCAGGTACATCAGCTAGATCCAAAAATGACTATTCGCCCCAAAGCCACCACTCAGGCGGCAACCACAATAATAATGGTGGTCACAATGACAAAAAGAGCGACAGCGGACGGTCAAATAGCCACGGGCACAGCAATGGCGGTAGTGGTCACTCTACTGGTGGTCGCGGTAACTCCAACGACGGTCATGGACACTCAGATGGCGATCGCGGTCACTCCAGTGGTCGCGGTCAGTCCAGTGGCGGTCGCGGTCAGTCCAGTGGCGGCCACGGTCAGTCCAGTGGCGGTCGCGGTCAGTCCAGCGGTGGTCGCGGACACTCTGACGGTGGTCGAGGATCTTCTGACAGTGGTCGCGGCCAGTCCAGCGGTGGTCACGGACACTCTGACGGTGGTCGAGGATCTTCTGACAGTGGTCGCGGCCAGTCCAGCGGCGGTCGCGGTAACTCTGACGGTGGTCGCGGATCTCATGATAGTGGCCGGGGCCATTCGGACAGCAATCGCTACAATAACAATGGGGGTCATGGCGGAAGTTATGACAACAATCGAGCAGACACCGGTCGGGACCGAAGTGACAGCCGTCGGAATTGAAAACAACTTTAAAGGTATACTCTACATTGAAGTAGTGTTTTTAGCTTTTAGTAACGATTTTCTATGTTTTATTGATTACCCAAGCATCAAAGCCGTGTGGTGGTCAGCAAAGAGAAGAATATTGCAAGTCGCCCGACCTCGATTCATGTGTTAGAGGCTAACCAGTTAAGATCAGAATATGAGCAGCAGCGTATTTTAAGCATTGTTTTTTAAAAAGTGATTTGCAAAAATGAAATGGAATAAATACAGTGGAGTAAATGTGAACCCTTTCCTTAATTTATCTGTACGAATACGATCTAATACTGATATCATCACCCTGATGACAATGATCCTGATACACCACTTTCTTTGACGCAACGACATATGTAATAGTACTTGTGAAATTATGTGTATACCTACTTGTAGATATGAGAAAAAGTCTGCATAAATCTGTTTTTTGAATAATAACTAAAATTTTGTATTTTTGTTACAGGTAGAGGTAAAGGAGATAATACCCACAACGACGCTGGCCGCATTCCAGGTGGACTGGCTGATCATGTGTCTCCATTTTAACATTTTTTATGGTTGTTGTGATAAAAATATTTTATGTACGTGTAAATTACTTATTTTAAATATATCTATTTAATTTATAGAACGCAAACTATTTATTTTATTTGAATAGAACAATATCATATACCCAAAATAAGTAACTTGATGAGACTATTCTTCCTTTTATGAGTTTAGGACTTAAACCAAAACCAATGGTTGCTTGCTAAGATTTTTGCTCTATGTCCAAAGTCTTTGGTTGCTTATGTGACTTGAAAAACTAAAGAAGGAAGATCTAGGTTTGACTGTATTATCATTATTTTGTCGGCGAATTAGAAATCTCGAACCCTCCCACCGTGATTGACGCCCTCGAGGCAGCGCTTTTCGAAGCCCATGGAAACATATGGCCTGGGACTTGCTCACGGCCACTTCTATACAAAGTCCACTGATGCTGTTGGCCATTTGTGCTACAGTCGCATACTTAACTATTATTCGTTCCTTATATGAATGTTATTTAAAATATCATGGAAGAGAACAGAATTATTTTTAGCCATTTCTGTCGCACTGCAGTGCAAAGGCCTGGATATCAATCTTCCACTATATTAAATTATCTTCATAATTATACAGATGTCTTTGTTCATAATATATGATTATTACACTGATACCAGCAAAAAAATAGAAAAAACATGTATGTTGTGGGAAATTTATTATATGGAAAGCGAAGGCTTGCCTCAGCTTGATGTGGATGGTGTTTGTACTGATACTTCTGCTGCAACTTATTTAAAGTTGATTTAATTTAATGAACCACCATACATCAATTTTAGTCACCCTACTGTTATTGATCGATGTTTTAAAGGAACAACTATTGTATAACCATATTTTGGTTCGATTAATGGTGTTGGCACAAGCATAATCCATGCCAAGCTTCCCAAGCACAATTATTAACACTATTTCTCCGGACAAAGCTTCTTAAACAAATATGTGAAAAAAATATCCCTTGCCAGCCACAGTTTTCAATACACTGGATTTACCCTTGCACATACGACACTGAGGTTAGCAAACTAAGAGTACTGGCATTAGTTTGATTAGATTTAGTATCTCCCACCAGCACTGTCAATATTATATCAACCGCCTAAAGGTCGCCCAATGCTCGATATTTGACCTTACAGTAGAATTATGAAGTATTACGTAAACTCCTTGGCAGTCTTGTGTCCGCCAGAATAGAATAGCACCAACCCCTTATACTCGTGATGTCGTACAAGGCGACTAATGTTTTCGAGGCAAAAGATGTAGACTCTCCGTAGGCTGAAAAATGGGCAGCAGCGTTTTCCATTGTATATTTATAACATCGCGATCTCCAACCCGCCGGCCAAGCATGGACATTATGGCAATAACCTCCCCTTTGGTGCGAGAGGCCCTTAGTCCTGCAGTAGAATGTAATGGGCTGTGATGATGATGACGTAAACTCCTTAATACCCTTAAGTAAGTTAAAATCGACATACCTATTACTCGGCGTGACTCTGCCGTTATCACGGTTGAATCTCAGATCAAATAAGAAATAAAGGTGGTACGTCAACAGTGACATTAGGCCGGTTTAGGTTTTAGGTAATTTGGTTGTCAATCGGCCAAAACGTAGAGTTTTGGTTGTCAATGTATGCGTGTAACCGTGTATGTGTACTAAGCATGGCGTAGTTTTGCGGCGTCAGTATGTTGTTCGCTGGATTCTGTCTTTATTTCTTATTTGGTCTGAGGGTTGAATATATTAATTGAGGTTAGACCGTATCCTGGTAAATATTTGCTAATAGCGCCTCAATCTGCCATCTAATTTATAGTCGGTGACCCTAAACAGTTTATCGGATTGTAAAACACGAAAACTTTGCGAACCCCAGGGCCGGTACAAAACCCGGAAATTTACAGCGATGCGGGTAAAAACCCGGGACGCTCGCTGTACACAAGGACTGCTCTATTTGTATTTTGGAAGTGACCCTTAAGGGGCCAAACAATCCTTTGTCATGGGTATTTAGATCCTCTAATGGAACTGTTAACTTTGAGTGGTTCAGTGGTTAACATTTCTGTCTGCCACGAAAAAGGTCCCGGGTTCGATTTCCAGCAGAGCAGAAATTGAAATGATCAATTTAATTTACATTATGGGTCTTGGTCTTCACTATTATGTATAATAAATATTCATTTACTACTTATAACTTAAATAATATTAAGAGTTTGTGCTGATACCTTAACATACCCCTAGACTTTCGTCAATTGCCCCCTCAGCGTCAAAATTATGTGCGCTATATTGGCAATTGTTTGCGCTATACGCCTGTTTTTATATGAATATCGTACCAACAATTATTGTCAATTACAACTTTATTTTCAAACTCATCGTCAAAAAGCCGACGCCATGCCTTATGCATTTGTTAGGAAGTGTGTATAAAGTGTACAGATCTCGGGTGTGAATTTTAGTAGTATTTTATCACCAATCCCTCTCTCCGTCAAACGTGCTACCTTATCTTCTCTTTTATCACCTATTGATCCTTCGTGTCCTTTTTTCCCTTCTTGCCTGTCACTCTGCGGGAAGTTGAAAAAAATATTTTAGATATAAATTCTAATGTTCAAAGTATAGACGGTATAGGTCGTAGAATGATTGTCCTTAGCTTGGAGGTGACGCTTCCTATACTCCATCATATTTTTAATGTATCCCTTAGTACCTCCACTTTTCCCAGCTGTTGGCGTAAAGCTGCAGTTATCCCTATTCCTAAAGTCAGTAACTCTTCCACCCCTTCACAGTATCGACCTATCTTCATTTTGCCTTTCCTTTCCAAAGTCCTGGAACGCCTTGTTCACCATCAGCTTAGTGTGTTTGTCAACTCCGAAAATCTCCTCAGTCCCTTCCAATCTGGTTTCCGCCCTGGCCATACAACAGCTACTGCTCTTACCAATGTGTCTGATGATGTACGTCTTGCAATGTCCAATCAGCAACTCACTGTTATAGCATTGCTAGACTTCAGTAATGCATTTAACACTGTGGATCACGACATCCTTCTCGCAATGTTGCGGTCGCTGCATTTGACGGACGCTGTTGTTAAATGGTTTAGCAGCTATCTGCTTGGTCGCCAGCAGTGTATTCGCGCCGATGACAGAGTCTCAAGCTATGCTGGCATCTGTGCGGGTGTTCCCCAGGGCGGTGTACTATCTCTTCTTCTTTATTCCATATTCAATAACTTCCTTACTCCCCTGCTCTCTTGTTCTTACCATCTATATGCTGACGACATCCAAATTTACACCCACGCTTCTGCCGATGAGCAATTGCAGCGCTAAATGGGGATCTAAAAACTATCCTCGAGTGGAGTCTGGCTCATGGACTGGCGGTTAACCCTGACAAGTCGCAGGATATTGTAATTGGTGGGTCTAAGCAGGTGGGTCGACCTGTTTATGGTAGTCTTATGCCCGTTATTTTCAATGGCGTAGTGCTCACACAACACTGTCTTGGTTCCATCACGTTGCTCAACTAAGTAGACGAATTTTCGTTGCAGTCTCTGCCCTTAAAAGGCGGAAAAATCTACTTCCGGTCAGGACCAAGGTCGAGCTTGCGCGAGCCCTCCTCCACCCTATACTAGACTACGCGGACGTCTGCTTCCTTGACCTGAATGAGGATCTCCTTAATAAACTCGAGAGTCTACAGAACATCGGTATACTATTTATATATGGGCTGCGCAAGTTCGACCACGTCTCTGATTTTCATAAGAAGCTGCAGTGGCTTCCGATTAGGCTGCGGCGGGACGAGCATGTGTTGGTGCGAGCATGGCTTCAGATTCCAGAGTGCTGACCTAGTCCGGGATCTTCGATCGGCGCTCGATAATACTCTGAGGTGACCGTTTACACGATCTGACTATTTAAAGAGTCCTTCACTGTGAAAACTACCGTCTTGTGGAATCAGTTACCTAAAGAGATTCGACACTCCAAGTCACTGAGCTCCTTTAAGGCAAAGTTGCGCACGCATCTCCTCTCGGCTGGCATATGAATATTTATGTACATAATTGGCAATTTATTATTTAGTTTATGTGGGTGTATTGTCTATATATATTTTATTTTTGTTATATGTGTATATTTGAATGTTGGTGTATATCTATATCTACTTTGTATTAAGTGTTAGTTCGCTAGTATAAGTTCATGTTCTTGACTTGCCTGTGTATCAAGCGATTTTTTAGACAAAGGTTGCCTGGAACAGATCGCTTGCAGCGATAAGGCCGCCTTTGCCCACAACTAGTTATGGTTATTGTCAACTAGTATGGTTAGATCATATGTAAAAGTTATTATATTATAGGATAGGCAATCATCATAGCAAACAAAGTTACATGGGAAATATAACAATATATTCTGAACATAATAAAACATGGCGAAATACATATTTTTCTTTTAAAAATCGGACAGTGGTATTGCGTACGATTCAATAAATAACCGATTATATAAATAAATAAATCTAATACAAAATATAAAGCAACAATAATACAATGCAAGTTTGTACTTAACTCTGTGCCGGGTCTGGTGCAAAAAGTCCTTTACAGTGATTCAACTAGGTTTATTTACCCAACGT
Organism: Blastobasis adustella; assembly: GCA_907269095.1. Lineage (NCBI taxonomy): Eukaryota > Metazoa > Arthropoda > Insecta > Lepidoptera > Blastobasidae > Blastobasis > Blastobasis adustella. Next base: position 13,650,029 of record OU026130.1, read on the forward strand.
TCAGCCGAAAAACGGTAGCCGGTACGTATTTCAATCAATCATAAGACGTTATACACTGCCAGTTAAACATGAAGTTATTGTGCCAAAATACTTAACCAAGACATCGAACTCGTTCTTAAAACAACTTTTAATAATTACAGGATTTATTACTCAATTAGAAACCTAACTTTTAGTTAATTAGTACTTAATCTGTTAAAGAGATTCGTTCCAAAATAAAGAACATACATTTCGTTCGGAAACATTGAAAACTACACAGAATATTAAATACCATACGTAAATACTTAGGGGAAATATTTACCAGCTATATTCTATTAGATAAACAATCAAATTAACATAAAAATAATTATAATATCTAACACCCTCGTTATGCTTATCTAAACATGATGTTCCTTCTTGCAGCCATTATATTTTATCATACAACAGGACTATGATAAATAGCTTTGAGAATATGATAGTAGTTTTCTCTGTAGAACCTTAGCCTTAACCTTAGGAGCGTCGATGGCCGAGCGGTTACAGATCCGACTCGTAAGCCAGAGGTCCCGGATTCGAATCCCGTTCCGGCCATGTAACAATGTCTGTTTTCTGAGTTATGTACATTAGTTGAATACAAACCGATGCTCTTACGGTGAGGGAAAACATCGTGATGAAACCTGCACATTCAGGCGACTGGATGTGTAACCATGATCAAATCTGGTCAGGTTCCCCTGGTAGCAGGGTCATGGAGGTCAGATGGCAGTCGCTTTACTGTAATTACCTGACCTGCCAAATCCTGGATCATGGTCAAGGCGGACCCCGGGCCCTCGTTCTCGAGAGCACAACCGAGATGTGAACGGGAAATTTATTTTTCTCTGTAGAACCTGTTAACTAAAAAGTAATTCAGTGGTGAGAAATATAGATAGGTTTAGCACGAATAAAGCCATAATATAAAGGGTTTATATTTTTAAGCTTCCTATATCGTAGTGTTTTGGAAAGATTGCCGGCCAATATAACGGGCTGAGGTTAAGTGTAGGGTAGGTGTAGAATAAGTGTAGGGTAGGTGTAGGGTAGGTGTAGGGTTGGTGTAGGGTAGATGAAGCATAGGTGTAGGGTAGGTGTTGGGTAGACATACGGATAAGGTATTTTAGTTTCCAAATCATCTGCCAACAAATGCCGATATGATTCTGAACTTCGATCAAATTGTAGTGACTCAAGTCCACTTTCAAAATCGTTTGAGTAGATTAGACAGTCTCAAAGCGAGAGCGTCGGTGGCCTAATGATTAAGGGTTCTGTTCTCATAAACGAGAGGTACCGGGTTCAAACCCCAGTGCCGCCGTGTACCAATTATTCTTTTCAGAGTTATGTACATTAGCTGAACATTAACTGAACTTCTTTCCATGAGTACATCGTGATAAAACCTGCACATTCGGGCGACTGAATGCGTAACCATGATCCAATCTGGTCAAGCCCCTGTTAACTAGGTCACGTACGTCGGATAGCAGTCACTCCACTGTAATTACCTGATCTGCCAAATCCTGGATCATGGTCATGATAGACCAATGCCCTCGCAAGATGACTACAACTACCATCAAACAGTCTCAAAGCGAATTAATCCGTTTAATAACGCTCACCGTCCGTTATACGCAACGCCGAATTACTAACAAACGGAGCACTGAACCGGATTTATTGGCAGATTTCACTCTAATCCGAAACCGGATATCTCTATTAGCATTTGAGTCGGCCAGTTAAATTTGTAAGGTAACCGTAAACCGTACTAGGTAGGAGTAATCAATGGACTATCACTATATCCGACCATTTTATCATACTAATATGTACGTATATTATATATATATATTGTAGCCTATGGTGTGTATATTAGTATGTTGGTGTAAATGTTTTGCATAAAATATAGTAGTTTACCTAGTTGCTTGCCTGACTGATAATTTGACTGACCTTTTCTATTTCTAGACAAGGGTTGCCTGGAAGAGATCGCTTGTAGCGATAAGGCCGCCTTTGCAAACAATGTTTGAAAAGACCGGTTATATTTTCTTTTTTTATAATTTTATGTGCAATAAAGAGCATATCTATCTATCTCTTGGCACGGATCACGGAAAGCTACTTATTATGTGCTTTCGGCTCCAACTTTTCATGTTCCACATAGGTATGAAATGATGAGCAGGGATGTATAGGGTACCGTGTGCATGTTATGTGATAACTAATAACTTTTGCTATGGCACCAAATTGTCAAATCGTGAATAAAGTCAGCTCTTTCATACGAATTTTAAAACGAATTCTGCCAAAATGTATGAATTTTGCGATTTCATAGTTGGTGCCATAGTAAAAGTTGTTTTTTATCACGAAGATCTTGTATCATCAAATTCAAATCACCCTGCATACGAGGTGCCACCATATTGAAGATTTTTTTAGAACTCATATCTTGCATTGGCAACAGCGAGTAACAGCAACAGTAGCTCCGTCCTGACACTCTTTGTATTCCTGCTGTACCTTTATGCCGCACGGCATGGAGTGTCGAAGTGGAGTTTGAAGATTTAACTACTGTTATGTAATGATATGTTACGGCACTGGTCTAGTGGCAGTATGTAACCGGGATCTGGATTGGTGAAGTTTCGCACTTTGAGGCTAGTCAAACTTCAGCACCGAGCTCGATTCGGTTTAGGAACTTTATTTCTCCAAAAACTTCTAAAATTACTTACAGAGAAAACACTAATTAAACAAAGTAATATCCGCCGATTGGCATTTTGGACTTAGTCTATCATAGAAAAACAAAAAATACAGGGTAGACTTAACAAAAATGTGATGCTAACACTCTCTTTAAGTTGATAGATGCGCCAAATTGTAGCAAATTGTGCAAGTGCACGGAGCAATACATGTTCATTAAGGCCTATCACATATTCGCCACTTGTTAGGTGTGACTCCTAATACCAGGTTGACCAAGGTCTTCCGGTTGGGACCCTGAACAGCTGATTTTGCTATTTTTTTGAACAGTTAAGGTTATTTTTTATAATAATCAACTAACTGCACTACTTTCACCAGATGTCTAATAAAAGGAATTTATTTTCTCCGGATGAAGCGTCATAGAAATATGATTGAACGTTATTTAAAAGTTCGTTTAATCATCAATTGTGTTTCTTCTGGTGAATAAGGCTCCAAGCGATGGGGATTTTCGGAACCGTGGCTGTGGCAGTGGAGAGGCATTTGCCATTTTGCTGCCAGAGCAATGTCCTACAGATATACCCCTGGTATTGCTAAAGCGTACTCCACATGTCCGCCGGCGAAACTTTGACCGGGACTTTGGTCGACCCTCTACATTCTCGTCTATTAGGGATGTGGTGGGTGTCAAAACGCGTCGACATTATATCGATTCATCGGTGTAATATCGCTAGTCTGCTGTAAACAGAGTTATAGAGGTGATGGCAGCTGCTCTACTGTAATTACTTGATCTACTAATATCCTGGATCATGGTCAAGTCTACCCCGAACCTGTTACGGGAAAAAGCGCTAGGAATATAAATATAAAATCGATCGAATCGAGACGACAACAAAGTATCTCTTCTTAGTCTATGAAATAGGCGAGACATACCAAACATTCACGGGACTAATGATATTTCCTTAATACCTTGTATTAAGGTTTACTCACAGATAGGGCCGCGCGCACAACTGAGTTGAAATATCTTTACACGAATATAGATAAATACTCCCTCTACACTCTCGTGTTCTCGCGGAACTGTCCACATGTGGAGTGCGCTTAATGTTATGCTATAGCTAGTCTGGTGTTGCCAGTTATAATAAAAAATTTACATATATACCAGAAATTTTGTCTCGACAGATGTCTGATTACTCGACAGATTACTGTTAATCTCAACAGATTTTGATGAAACTTTACAGTGTTCCAACTTATACACCGTAATAACACATTATCCCGTAAATGAGTATTTGTCGTGACACCACAAGTTATAATTTTTATGTGATGTCAAACAATAATTTTTGCCGAGATAACGAAAGAAGCCTCTAAATTTCGTTATCCTGCCATTATGTTTGTAAGGTATAGGAGTACACAATCTTGAACACAACTCAGCGCCTATTTACCGCGTTCTAAACAAAATTCCTGCGAGCCACACGAGCACCTGCCTTAAATTACTTGGTACTGGTAAGAGCCTCCATTGTGATTTTGTTATGACCCAGCCGCTCATACTTTGTCGACGTTTAGGAGGTTTGCCTACGCATTCTTTTTAAGTTTAAAAATATGTGCTGGGATTCGTACTGTATCGGACGAAGTAGTGGCTAATGGTAGCGCGGGCCAATAACTTGGCATGGCAATTTCAAAACTAGTGGACTGGTTATTTGTTATTTGTTGCTGTGTAATTCTTCGCAAGATTTAAACGAAGGGAAATCAAACTGGCGGTGGAATTGGTGAGCAGAAACAAGTTCAATCTATGAGAAAGGTAGGCCCCGTATCTTGCTTCAGGGAAGACGAGTCGCGGCGGGTGTCGAACGCCCGTACGGTACCGAACGTTCAACAATTCAGGCACAGAACTAAATAACTTAACTGACAGAAAACTACCACTACCAGTTGGATAACCCTCGACCAAGTTTACTTAAACTCAAATATTCTGTAAACTACAGAACCGATTTTAATTAGACATCTCGATTAAACCGGATTTCAAATAAAGAAAACCGCATCCAAATCGATCGCTGCACTATGCCTCAGCCAGACACACAAAGCCACAGTTACACACGTCAAACTTATAACACTCCTACTTTTTCGTCGGGGGTTAAAAATGACGCAGGTGTTTGATGTATGTAACTAAAAATAATGCCAGATTTAGATACGTTGGTCAAGGACAATGGCGAGCGTCTTGTACAAGTACAGTTGAGTGAATAGGCTGTTCCTAGACAGGCATGTTCTATCTTCGGCCGCATCGTCACTTAACACCAGGTGTGGTGACGGTCAAATGCCTGGCTAGTCCAATTATATATTTAAAAAAAGTGCCTAGAACCTACTGTGCGGACTCGCCACTGTCCGATCGGTTTCCACCAGTGTACTGCTCGCTGTACTTGTCAACTTCACCGAACACTTTAGGTACAACTAACATAACATAATAAGATTATTCGAAAATTTACAGGCGATAAAAATACAAATGTAAATCGGGCATAGTTTATTAGATTAGAAGTTGCGTGTTGCACAGAAAGGGTAGCCTGCTTTTCATCTACATCACTTGAACGTAACTTGTAGAAAACATTGTTTACACAGTGGGAGGTGTGGGAGCATCGCAAGGAACCCTTGGGGTCGTATGAATGAGTGTGCCGGTCGGAACACAATTCAGCCGCTTGTGTCGCTTCATTATTATGATATTGCGTCCACCGTCCATTGTTCAGCGCTGGATACAAAGCCCCAGACCCGGAGTGTGTCCGCCCACATGAAAACTGGGATAAGTGTTTGCACCAGTCGTGTAAAAAGAGCTTGTTACTTTTAAATGATGTCTGCTTTCTGGGTTTATGTGCAAAAATTAAAGTTAGTACATTGCTAAATTTTATGCTGCAATCTAAATCAAGGTTACATTTTGCGACTTTTTAAATAAAAATAAAATAATATCGTTAATGTCCTCGCGCATGAGGGCCCGCGGTCCGCCTTGACAATTATCCAAGATTTTAGCAATAAGGTAATTACAGTGGAGCTGCCATCTGATCTCCATGACCCTGCCATTCAGCCGCCTTAATGTGCAGGTTTCATCACGATGTTTTCCCTCACCGTAAGATCATCTATTAGTATTCATCTAATGTACATAACTCAAAAAAGAGTCATTTTGCAACTTCTTGCACTACATTTTATAAGGTAAGTATCTACTTACATAATATATTGCAAACAAAAAGAAAGACGGCTTGAATTCTGAAGATCTGTAAAACTTAACGAACGTCAAACAAAGATTTACGTTTTCTTTGTTTAACGCCGCTGGCGTTTTAATAATAAATGGAGGATTAACACTAAATGAAAACGTAATTGAAGAAGAGGATGAGACGGTCAAATATTTCAATAAGGAACTGAGATTCGAAATTAATTCAAGTACTTGAAGATATACATATTTTGGTTGTATGACATTAGAACGAAGCTACTTAATTAAGAACACAATCAAAACTTATAACAACAAACAAGGGTTCGCCTATCAAACTTAGTGTAGAAATTATTCATTGTAATTACCCCAAAGCAAACATACCAAATAATTTCCTACATTATTTTATTTTAATCTTATCACTTGGGTCCACCATTTTCGAAGAGCGTTGGTGGCCTAGTGATTAGCGATTAGTCGCTCTACTGTAATTACCGATCTGCCAAATCCTGGATCATGGTCAAGGCGGATCCTGGGCCCTCGTGTGCAAGAGCACAACCGGGATATTACCGCCAACTGATTATAATTTACTTGGGTCTCCCATTTTATAACACTCACTTTCGTATTAAATCTGTTTATTATCATAACATTGCAGATAAACTACCCTCGATTTTATAGTATAGGTTACCTACCAGCCCATAACGACCACATGAGTAGGTACTATCCTCTTTGAAAATCGCCGCACAAATACACGAATTAAAATAGCCTTCTCTTTATCAGATTGAATCGCCACAAATGATGTCCTTTTATGGACTACCGTTTTAACTCAGACTGTACAATTGACTACACGACTCAGAACTGGATACCATTTGGAACTCGATCTGTGAATGTCTAGAATGAACATGCGAGTTCGTGTTTCGGGAAACTGGGGCGCTCGGCAGTGGAGCGCCAAGTTTCTGTGGTTTTGACACAAGCTGCGAGGCCCGCAAAGTTTGTCCTGTCTGGATGTAAAATGTGTATTGCTAATAAACACTTGCATTCCTTGTATTGTGAGGAATTCTAAACAAAGTCTCTGTTAGATATGGTAAGGCGTCTAAGAGTTTATAATATAAAATAGAAAATATATTTTTGGTTTATAACAAGAAGTTTGCTGCTTATACACTAATAATATCAATTATTAATTTCGTTGTACTAGTCATGAGAAATATGACTATGGTGTATATTGTTGACAATAATCGGGCTGGTCGAACTTGAGAATACAAATTGCGTACTGTAAGAGGGAAAAGCAAGACGACGCAGTAACAAAGAGCCAGGTAATAATAATCCGTCCGTCCGACAGAGCTTACACAAAGTACTAGGGTACTTAAATACTAGATTGGAGGTGATCTAGGTAAGAGTGGCGGGAATCCGACTGCTCTTAGTATAGGGAAGGGTCAGCGCCATCTAGTGACCCTCGGGGTTACTAGTCGTACTACATTGTTTGGGTGCGTGGTGTTACAGTACGCAATATGTACCTACATAATTACCTCTTCTAAGACTAATAACACATTTGTGTAAAACAACGTTGAGTTCGTAATGTATTTCTTTAGAATGAATAAAGGATGCGATAACAACTTTATGACAATCTAAACAAACTCCTGAGACTGGTTGAACAGGCTCTTCACTATTATTAAACAAATTCGAGAAATTACATTTGAGACTATAGATAATTTTATTTAGTATCAATGATTACGACCTGTTTTTTTTTTACCTTTTCTAGTCATATTTGACTGGTATCATATTTGATGCTAACATAAATGTGGTATGGCATAGCAGTTGTAGGTAAATACGATTTTAAACAGAAAAACCAATCCTCTACGAGTATATTACATTATTATGCTAAAGCCTAAGTAAATATCTAAAGAACAAATAACAGATCGATGTCCTGAACCACTTACAAGAACTTGGCGTTATTCTTTCGCCTGCTCTCCGGGGAGCGGGTCTGAATTAAATGGTTTCCCTTACATCGTTCCCAGTGTATTGTATTCCAGTGGCAACCTCGGATAAGGGGCCTGGAAATTGTTTTACGTGACACATTATAACGAACGAGAGTTCTCTTCGAGCGTGTTCCGAATCACCAAGATTATGAGTCGTTGCCTTGAGGGGCGTTCTGCCGTGGTTTAGCGTTCCATGATCCACAAGGGACCCTCGTAAATTATGAGCGTCGGAACACAGATTAGACAGGCTTCAAGGAATTTTGACTTACGAGTTTATCTAATGAAATTATTGAAATAATTTTCTTTTTATATTCAAATTTGCTGCTCTTTACAGTGGCGGCGATATTGGAGACGTGTGGATTTAGGTTTTAGGTGTAGTTTTGTTTTAGGGTTTTATTATTTATTGTCTCGTGTAAATCTCTAATAGTTTGTCTGCTACGAGAACTGAACTTTAAAATTTATTTATTAAGAGTTTATTTACAACTTAAACATTACTTTAAAAAATTCTGCAATTCCTAAACTGAACATCGGCATTTCCTTGGTACTTTTCCCAAATGGGGTGGCTTTACCACATGTATAAGTGTAGATCTCCATGTACACAGAAGCTTATATTCACATTTTGCCTATTTTCCAGTGAGCTCTCTCACTGTTTGTCAGGATCGTCGCAAGTGGAATAATGTGGTGTCTGCCTAAATCTTACGGTGAAAAGGCGTAACGCTAAGTTTATATTATTTACTGTGCGCGCGCGAGTTCCTGTACATCGGGCATGACCACTTTAAATAGTTCGAGTAAAATTATAGAAGGCTTGATATATTGCCATCTCTCTCGGTTGCGGTTTGAGCAAGTGAGATGGCAATCCGTTCGAATTAGACGGTCGGTCCCAATGAACATGAACTCGCGCGCTCTCTATATATCCGTGCCTTATGCTGCCGTATATATGACCCGTGGCTTATGCTGAGTGTGGCCCCGTTGCACGTCTCCTTATGAGACAGGTAACGAATTAACGATAGCATTGTCCCTTGCACATTGTTTCTTGTATGCTGTATTATACGATGTATTGTTACCAAATGTACTGTGCCACGTGTAAAATAGATGTAATAAATGATTTTTATTTATTATATATTTGAACCGGCCTTTCAACAACCGAGGACGCGCCAGCAGTTATGCGTTTCAGTAGCCTAAATTCAGGCAACAAGCGTGAGAGCAAATTAAAGTGGAATGTAAGCTCATAAAATAAGATCGATTTTAGTATCACGGCTTTTGAAAATCGGAGCGATGCGTAACATATTATAAGTGATACAAAAATGGACCTTATCTATGAGCGATATTGAAATTTGAATTGCTCTCACACTATTTGCTTCTGAATTTAGACGACTGAATTTAGTCAAATGCAATAAGCGCATTAGGTGATGACAATCAAATAACTGACTAATTATCAACCCCACTAGGGGGTCCGCACAGCAAATTTTCTTCTTTGAGTCAAATTGTAAAAAAAAATTGACTTGATGTTGAACACTTGTAGCACTTTCACGAGGGATACGGGGGAGCAATTCACCAAAAAACACGCGATAAAAGTTTAAACCGTATATTAGATACACATTGATAGACTTGGTAGGTAGGTAGGTTGGTAGGTTGACATAATGAAATTCTAAACACCTTATATACTTTCAACGCGCAAACTTGACACCGCGATGTAGGAATCGGCGTGTTGTATCAACAGCGCCATCTAGTGACTATCTTACGAACTAACTTTACTCAACATAACCGCCCGCCAAGGACGCCTTTTCAAAAAGTCGTTATTAATATAAATCGATAAATGTGAAGCAAATAAACAAAATTAAGATGCGTCATTAGCGGGATGGACACTAAAGGTAGATTTTAATCTTAAGCTAAAAAAAAACAATTAATAACATACAATTAATGTTGGGCTATTCGGTTACTGGTAAAACACATAACTTATTTACGGGTCTTTTGATTAGAGAATTTAATGACACAACCTTTAATGTCACAACTCGAGTGATTTGATCAGGACCGGGATGTTTCTGTTCTACCTTGCCAAAAAGCCACCTGGCTGGTGGTAAATTGTCTTTCTTTACCAACCCAATGTCGCCCACGCTTGGCTCAGGTTTTGTTGTGTCCATTTGTGACGATGAAGAAATTGAGTCAAATATTCTCTTGACCATCGACGCCCAAAGCTTATACCATCTTTTATCAGTCGCCAACGCCTAAGGCCGGAACTCCATTGGCGCGGTGCAGTGCACTGCGCGGCGCGCCGCGCGGTGCCACGTCACGGTGACAACCAAAGAAACGGTGGTGTTATTCTGGTTTTCCAAATTAGGCAAGGTACGAGGGATTTTAAACTAGGCAACGATTGCACGAGAGCCTTTTCGATGCTTTTACGCGCGTTATTTGAAATGACTCGCATAATTATTGACCATATGTCTTCTCGACTGTGTGTTCACACCCAGGCGTAAAAAGTAAATAGAGATTTTTTAAATCTGCCGACTCAAATGCAACCAAGAGAAACGTACGAAAAGGATATCGTTCATTAAAACACTGAAAGTAGATTAAAACACTTTCAGTGCCGGCCCGAAAAATTTCAGATACAGCATACAGTTTCTATAAATTTTACTATGGTGCCAAACCTGTACGCCCACCACCACCACTATGTAAAGAAATTGAACAACTTTTCCTTTTTACCCGACTACGAGGAAGCCAAGGAAGGAAGCTTTTTTTTTATTATCAATAGGTTTGCATTTGACCTCAACTCACCTGATGGAAAGCGACGATGGATAGTGAAGTTAACAGTCTATGTAAGTATGAAGAAGCCACAGAGATTTGTCAGGACCGTAGCAAGTGGAACAATGTTGTATCTGCCTATCCCTACGGGAGAAAGGCGTAACCGAATGAATGTGTGTCATTGTTTGTTGTATCAATGAATGTTGATCTCGACAACCACTATCATTTCTATTTAGGAACTAGTGTTGTAGGACCAATAGTTTTATAGTTATTACAGTTTTAAATTTGACAGCTGTCATCCGAAATTTAGATCTGGACGAGCACTATTATTTCTCTTCAGGAACTAGTGTTCTAGGAGCGATCGCTTCAAAGTTATCACAGTATTAAGATTGACAGCTGTCATCCGCAATGTAGATCTTGATGAGCACTATCATTTCTCTTTAGTAACTAATGTTCCAGGAGCGATCGTTTCAGAGTTATTACAGTTTTAAGTTTGACAGGTGTCATCCGAAATGTAGATCTCGTCGAGCACTATCATTTTTCTGTAGAAACTAAGTTCGTTCTAGGACCAAAAGTTACAGAGTTATTAATCTTAAGTTTGACAGCTGCCATCCGAAATGTAGATCTCGACGAGTACCAGCATTTCTTTTTAGAAACTTGTGTTCTAGAACAAAACATGCCGTATTTATTATTCGGGAGGAACTGAGAACAAAATGACGAAAGGATCACGAAAGCGAAACAACTACGATAATGTTGCAGAATCACCAAAAGGGGCGGGGCTTACGCATGAGCGGTCAAAATTTCTTTGACAAGGTCGAATTCCTATTTCATTCATACGCGTTGAATCTTTACTAAAAGAAGAAGACAGATATATGTGTGTAAACTGTGTCACATAAGGAGGAGAGATTCGAATTGTTGGTAAAAAGAAACAGTCAAGTGTGACGTCTCATGTTGACATCTGCTGACAGCGCGCCGCACACTGCACGATGGGGCCAAATTGAAAAAATGTGGACAAAATTCATACAAACTGACATTTCGGGCTTGGATTGCGCGTTTTGCCCCATCATGCAGTGCGCCGCGCGGCGCGCTGCACAGTGGGGCATTTCGCCACCTGTCAATGTACTTGCATACAAACTGCTCGGCGTGCAACAAGTTTTGCCACATCGTGCAGTGCGCCGCGCGGCGCACCTCTTCAATGTGTTCCAGCGCTAAGGGTGTTTATGTTGGATTATTCGTAATGTTTTTTTTCAGGAATTAGAATTAATGGTTCTCCATGGTAACAACAAGTGACGCAAGTCCGGCTGTATAGTAGGTCCCACAATAGGCTCATCGTTCAAAGACACTCCGTTTTTACGCTTGCAGGAACCGTCGTACACCACCCTAGTTTTGTGGTATCTTTAATCTCTCTGCATACACCGTGATGAGGTAAGTAAACTGACGTACTTTTCTTGTCATCATTTTCAGGAACCTTCTCCATGTGCCCAAGTTCCAGGTATTCATTTATGACTTTAGTATAGTTTTCTTTAAATTGATTGTTTTTCTTAAATTTGTTTTCTAATGATTGGTATCTTTTTTCCGCTATTTCTCTAAACCCTCCATTTTCACAAGCTGGCTTTTCATTCTTAAAAGGAAGTCTGACAATGTAACGTCCCTCGTCATCTCTAGTTGTAGTAGCGACAAATAGTTTTTCACATTTGTTTTCATCTTCTGTAAATAGTTTACTAAATATAATAGGCTCTGACTCTATTTCCCAAAATCGTTTCAGTGCATCATCTTCGTTTATTTGAGCATGCATTGCTATAGAATGAGTCGAGCTATCACATGAGTTAACAATGCCAGACAGAACCCAACCTAAATTGGTATTCTGTGCTATCAACAATCCCTGAGGGGTTTTCCTGATACCTTCTTTTATAATTTTTCCATATACTTCAGCTCCTAGTAGAACATCAACTTTGTTTGGTGTATGATATTCTGGATCCGCTAGTAAGCTGCTGTCTAAATCAATAAATTCAGTTTCCATTACCTTTTCTACAGGAAGAAGTGAACTTATAGACTTCAAAACAAATGCCTTCACTTGAACCTTGAAGTTTTGATCCAACCTTGACATCAAATTTAAATGAACAAAGTAGTTTGATATTACGGATTTCTCACCACCTACACCTTTAATGGTGTGTCTAGATTTGTATTTCTTCAAACCCAAGTATTGGATTGCTGCCTCCGTAACAAAGGATGCCTGAGATCCCTGGTCAATCAAAGCTCTTAATATTCTATAGCTTTTGTTTTGGGTTTCAGCTTTTATGAGAGCAGTAGCCAAAAGAACGGTATGATTGTTACTTCCTGTAGAAAAACAAGATACAATAGGTTGTCTGTCAGCATCTGCAGCATCAGTTTTTGACATCACCTCGGTTTTATCGGTTCGTTTTGACGATGGCACGATATTTGTGTGCAACAAAGAGTTATGTTGCCTTTTACATGTACGACATGTGTTGGTAGATTTACAAAACTTTACTGAATGTTCAACTCCAAGACAGTTGAAGCATAAACCCTTATCTCGAACAACTTTACGTCGAGTGTTGACATCAGCAGCAATGAATTTCTTACATGAGTTAATTTTATGATCGGCCGCACAATATTGGCACTCTAAAGAATATTTATTGTCTGTTACATGAAATGATTGCGAACCTTTTGAGTTATTTTGACCTTTATTGGATCTAAAGTCCAAAAACTCAAGGGCTCGGAATCTACAAGTCAAAAATTCTATGAATTGATTAAATGCTGGCAATTCATCAGAACAATCATTGGAAACTTTTAGTTCCCATTGTTTTCTGGTCTCCTGATCCAACTTAAGACATATAATATGAATTACAATCATATCCCAACTACTGACATCGATGCCCAAGTTCTTTAAACTATGCAAACATTCGGAAGTAGTATCAACTAAATCTTTTATTTGCTGAGATGATTCTACTAAAACATTTTTCTGACTTAGCAACCGTTTTAAAATACAATTTGCCAAAAATCTTTTATTGTTGTATCTACTTTCAAGTTGTTTCCAACAAGTTTTGTAATTATCAGCAGTTATGGGAATATGACGCAATAATTGTTCTGCTTCGCCCGACAAGTGGCTCTTTAAGTAGTGAAGTTTTTGAACATCATCTAAAGAATTATTCTTATCTATCAATGACACAAACAAATCCTTAAAAGTACTCCAATCTGAATACTTTCCAGAAAATGTAGGTATAGTTATTGTAGGTAGTTTTACATTAGTTGAGTTAGTTACAACAGTTGAGGATGATTCCCCTAAATTTGACACTTTGCCTTCATTTAATTTACTTAAGCTATCTGATAACTCCGTTTTATAATCTAAATAAAGTTCCTCTGTAGCATCAAAAATATCATAAGTATTTAATAGATCATCATGTGCTTCAGCAATTATTTGTTTATGGTTTTCCCAAAATGTATTCCATTTTTCATTCAAAATACTCATGCGAGCGTTGACATAATTTACAGTAATTCTCTCCTTCGGTGACTTTTTGAAATTCTGTCTGGACTTATATAATTGGGTTTTAATATGAACTTGCAACTTTATCAAAGCATCCATTTCAATATCTTAAGTCCAAAAATTTCAAAGTGTAACATTTACCAAAAAAATGTAAGTCCCAAAATAAGTAAAAACCAACAGGAGCGAATTTTTCTAAGTCCCAAATACTTTAAAATTAACCAAGTAACAAACTTAAATTTTCTTAGTTAAAATTGATTGAAATTATTTTAAGTCCAAAACAAATTTGGAAAATTTTACAAGTCCAAATTAAGCTTATTTATTTCTAAGTTAATTTCTTCAAACAGTTAAAGTTCAATATTGCTTGAAGATTGCACTTACGACGTTTGTTAAGCAAAGAGTACTCACGGTTTCACTTGTCACAATCACTTAACTTTGAGATGACAGCGCCCTCTGCCGTCAAACTGCAGCTTACTGGACCCTTCCAGGCTCGACTGCTGATGAAAGGTTTCTTGCGTGCTGGTCTTCTTGGTCCACCACAGTTGCTCCTCGTGTCACAAATCCAGGTTTCCACTCCTGGCTCCGTACGCAGGTCGTAGCTTCGAAGCTGTCCAACTTGGCTTCCTCAGCTCCTGGTAGGATGATCTGAACAGCGACCCACTGTCCAGTAGTTCCGCGAAGGTGATTCCACACCACGACGACGACGAAATGAAGAATTCCCAAATTTCAGTTTGGGTATCCGACTCGTAAGGACCATGAACACTTGTAGCACTTTCACGAGGGATACGGGGGAGCAATTCACCAAAAAACACGCGATAAAAGTTTAAACCGTAAATTAGATACACATTGATAGACTTGGTAGGTAGGTAGGTTGGTAGGTTGACATGATGAAATTCTAAACACCTTATATACTTTCAACGCGCAAACTTGACACCGCGATGTAGGAATCGGCGTGTTGTATCAACAGCGCCATCTAGTGACTATCTTACGAACTAACTTTACTCAACAATGTTTCGCTAGTGGACCCGGCGCGACTTCGTTCGCATACACCTCTTTACCCCTACCTACCCATTTTTAAAAAGCTTAGTATTAGTTGGCTGCATGACATCGCTTCCACAATCATACAGATAACAAAAAAAATTACCAGAATTGCAGGAGCACCATCTATCGATGCTTTTTGAAACCAACTGACAATACCTACTGCAAAACTCCTCATTAAAAACAAAAGTGTTCTAAGCGGTGGCCAGATCAGTTCACAGAAGAACACCTATCGAAGCACGCCTATCGAAGTAACTTCTCGGATCGCAATCAATGGAGACAGCTTGTTGACAAAGTCAGAAGCAGTCACGATTACTTACAATGAGTAAACGAGTGAGAAGATGTTTTATACCTTTTAAAGCAAATTCTGATACATGAGCTAAAGAACAGATAACGAGTATGGTACCTATGGTTAAAAATTGTTTAAGTTTAAAAACTTTCTTTTTTGTTTAGTATAGGTAAATAAATAATGTTTTTATTTAATAAATACAAAAAGCAAGATAAGAAAATTAAAATGTTTAAAAACCAAACTAATGTAATAACATAATAAAATATTAAGAACACAAATCCGCGAGAGGAGGACGGTTATCTGGGTTTTGCCAGTGGGTTTTCTCTGTAATGCCAATCTGTGATTGACCCCGCAAATCCGATACTATAACATACTGCATTATACACAGTATTATAACCTTGCGAACCCGTGTTATCGGCACTTACGGCCTTATGACAATGAAAACCCTCCCACAACGACGGTTTGGACTCTTGCAATTTTTAATTGGTAAGTTCTCGAGTGGCGACCACTTACCGGACGCAGCGTGGGTAGGCCTCCCACAAGGTGGACCGACGACCTGGTAAAGATTGCCGGTGCCAGCTGGATGCGGAAGGCACAGGACCGGCCTTTGTGAAAATCTCTGGAGGAGGCTTATGCCCAGCGTCTTTCGGCTGATATGACGATGAAGAATTTTTAATTGGTCAGTCAGCCTATTCAGTAGAATACGCGTGAGTCGAAATCGTTGTAGTAAAAGGGCTCTTAGGGTGAAATCAAAAGAGAATAACAATTTAGTTACAAATGTTATGGCGTCCTTGTCATTGTTTATATTGTGAGTTAATATTGTTGACTATCTGTCAAATTTAGTTCCTTCGTCATCCGCGAGCAATTTAATCTGGCCCTCGGTCTACCCGTTAATTAAGTACGACATTATCCGTTGTACAGTTTACCGAAAAAAATTGACACTTCATAGCCGTGAGCCAAGGACCAAGAATTAGTGAGCTGTTAGAAATTTATCATCCTAAATGAGACAGAGCACGATGCTCTGTAAAAAAGCATAGTGCTAATAAAGAGATAGACAATAAGACTGTAAGTATGAGTATAACTGGTGACAATAGGTACGATACGGTACGACCCAATGGCCTACTAATATGTCTATCCTAATATCCTAAACGTTAACGCTGCTCGAGCCCTTACCCTGTCCAATCAACAGGCCTAACCTCAGCACGGGTGATAAGTGGGTATTATCTTGATCAAAGCAACATGTTCTTCCTACAATAATTTATTCGGGGCGTTTGCTTCGCATTTAACACCCGATAAATTCCACCGCTGTCAAATAAAGCCAATGACGCTAGATTTATCCCGACTGGGGGAGTAACTATTTACTGGGCAAGGTTGGCCCGTCCGCCCGAGTTGGTTATGGAAATTTATTTCGCTCCTTATTTGAGCAAATTTTCTTCGGGATCCCATGTGCTTGGCCCCATGTGGTTGGATTGAGAGACCAAAATCACGTATCAGTTATTATTGCACTAAGCTTTTTCCCCCGACCTTGTACACATAATCGATTATTTATTTATTCATTTATTTCAAGTAACAAGACCCATATAAAAATTATCAACACTTTATAACTAAGAAGGTGCTTAAAATTAGGACACACTGTGTTAAATCGGTGATGATGTCGGTGCACCTAAATGCCGTATTTCTGCGTATTTGTTACTGTAAACATAAAAATCCGTTAAATCATTTTTGTGTGAAAAAAATACATACCTACGACCGCCTGTGCAACCTTTCGCGCAAATAATATAGCTTCTAGCCTCTCTATAAATATAGCGTTATTACCTTCCGGACCAGTTCCAACGGGAATAACACTAAATTTCGGGATAAATTATATTCTTCAAACAACATTACTGTCATATTTCATCAAAAAAGAAGTAACAAACACTAAAACATCCAAACATCCTTACAACTTTTGCATTTAAAATCCCTTCTAACTTTGTCTGCTGCTACGATTTCACAGCTAAATCACTGCACAGATTTTGACGAATTTCGGTGTGGACATAGCTGTTTTGTTTATGTCAAACAGGCAATGCTTGCCTCGCCAAAAGGGGCAAACGGGCCACCTAATGGAAAGTGGAAAGTTTAGCATATGAGGATGGACATACCAATATAACTACTTTTTATTACGAGCTTTTATTTATCTTTCACTGTTCGTAAGTATGTAAGTTTTATTTTATTGATTTAAAACTTTATTGCACAATAACACAATTGGCGGCATTTAAGTTGTCCGTTGCAAGCCATTTCCGACCATTTGTTGGTATCCGATTAAGCTGAAATTTGGTGTATCTATTATATGGAACTTGGATGACAATGCATTAATATAGCACAATGGAGCTGTTCTGCTAAAGGAGTCGGAAGGTGGTCATAGGAACTAATGAAACTAATAAGGTAACCCCGTCGGTTTGGGAACTTGGTTTTTTTGTTTGTGCAATATTTATTTTACACCACTACTATACCACCAATAAAAGCTTGTCATGAAAACATTTTTCTCATTTGAGAACTTATTGCCATTCACTTGCAAGCTCGCATTAATTATATTGGTACAATAGTCCAGGCGGCCGTAGCCGCGTAATTTATTTAAGTATATTACGTTATATTTTTTCCTTTGTGCTAGGTTAATTTTGTAAATACTTGTGGTAATTTTTTGTGTGTGAAATAAAGATTTTCTCACGTTATTACCCAATTAGGTGGCAAGGATTTTTTATAATGCTAGGTAAGCCTTGTGGTACCCGATAGAGTAGAACTACATTTATCCTCGCGACTATGGCTTTAGCATAAATCGACAGATGTCCTAACGAGCTAGGACTTACATAGACCAAACATTGGCAGCAGGGTCTTCTGTTGTGTGTTTTAAACACTACGAATTCCTTTGTTATCAAAGGAGGGCTGACATCAGGCAGGCCGGTCATCTAATATACATACCTAGTTTAAAACAAAGTCGCTTCTCGCCGTCTGTCCCTATGTATCTATGTACGCTTAGATCTTACAAACTACGCTACGGATTAATGCAGTTTTCAACATGAGATAGAGTGATTCAAGAGGAAGGTTTATAAGAAAGAAAAATGGGTAGGTAGGGGTAAAGAGGTGTATGCGAACGAAGTCGCGCCGGGTCCACTAGCGAAACATCAAGTCAAATTTTTTTTACAATTTGGCTCAAAGAAGAAAATTTGCTGTGCGAACCCCCTAGTGGGGTTGATAATTAGTCAGTTATTTGATTGTTATCACCTAATGCGCTTATTGCATTTGACTTAATTCAGTCGTATAAATTCAAAAGCAAATAGTGTGAGAGCAATTCAAATTTCAATATCGCTCATAGATAAGGTCAATTTTCAAGGTCTATTCTATTCTATTCCTATTTTAAGCGATTATCGCGATAAAAAAAACTGTAATTAATAACACCCTCTAAAACTTGAAGAATTTTTTATCAACCTAAAAAACATCATTGAGTGTTAATTTTTATAGGAACATTTACTTGTTCCAAGCTAATGTCTGTCTCGCGTCGCACGCGCCGACCGACGCACGCGCACCGCAAGCGCACCGCCCCGTTTCTAACTCGCGCGGCTAACGGCCCCGCTGTTAATTTGCGATGGCATCCAAAGTTGTGAAATGTGCAAGTTGTAACGTGGTAATCAACGAGGTGCTCGCATTTATTTGCAACAAGATCGACGTGATGAACGAGCAAAGCATTAGCCAGATCTGTGTTAGTGCTTTTGATGAAATTGAAATCGTGTGTGCTAAAAATTTGCTATTCGAGTCCATATCCACAACAAAGTGTAAAAAGATAAGAAAACGTCAAGGGAAAACGTTACGAGATATTGATGATATTATCTGCGTGCTCAAGGAAACAGACCCTGAAGACATACCTACCTTTGTGGCGCGGGATTTGCACAAGTTACCGCCAGTATTATTTGACCATGTAGATGTGACCCGCTTACTAAAAGACTTACTGGTGATGAAGGATGAGATACGACGTGTGCGGGATGAATATGCCACTGTGAAACAGCTTAAGGACCTGCAAATTGAACTACAGGAGCTGAAAAACGCATCGATTGTTAACAATTTCGCTTGCAGAACCGCTCCTTATGTTAACATAAATAGAGGTGGAGGAGGCCCTAGACTATCTAGCTTCGAGTACGAAAGTGGGCCCTCTGCATTGTGCCCGAATATTGAGTTTTCATCGTCGGAGGGTAGCGCGGCAAAAACATCTCATGATGTTGCTAACGGTCAACCGGCCTGTGAGTCAGCTGATTGCCGGCCGCTGCCCCCCGCGCCCCCGTCACCGCGGCCGCCCGTTGGAGTCCCCGTGCGCGCCGCGCTGCCGCCGTCGCCGGCGCTCCGGCCGGTGACTCATCGCTCGCCAGTGCAACTATGCGCTAACCCTACTACTGCGCCTAAGCTACACACGATCGACGGGCCTAGTAACAACAATAACTGCGAAATAAATAGGAAAACTTACTCCGGTATTCTTCGAGAGGGCGAATGGAAAACTCAGGCTCGTAAGAGGGAACGTAGAAAATCTACTCAGAATATTTTCGTGGGAAAAACTGGAACAGCCCTGGTTGACGCGGACTCTAAGTTTAAGGCGGCCGACAGCAAGGTGCCTATTTACATTTACAACGTTTCGATGGATACGTCAGTGTGTGACATCATGACATACGTAAAGAATAGGGCCAGCATATAGGTACGTGTAGAAAAAGTGAATATGAAAATAGTAAAGGGCTACGTTGCATACAAGCTGTTCGTTCCCAAGCATAAGCGGGACATATTCCTGACTGATGACTTTTGGCCCGATGGGGTATTGTATCGCCCATTTGTGGACTTTAGTCAACGAAGGATGAGAAATACTTCCTATTGGGATGTACGAGTGGCTAAAGAAACACCCAAACAATAACGATAATGGCTGTTAACATAAACAGATTGCTATCTTTTAATTGCAAGAATGTCGTGAGATCAAATGAATGCATTAGAAAACTATGCAACTCGGCGGACATTGTGGCGCTCCAGGAGACGTGGCTTCTTCCTCACGACCTGCCGCTGCTGGGAGGTATCGACGATGCGTTCTCCTACACGGGGAAGTCTGCTGTGGACACCGCGGAGGGGGTGCTGACCGGCCGCCCGTACGGAGGGGTAGCTCTGCTGTGGAGGAAGGCGGCGTTCCCGTCTGTGTCCGTGTTGCAGTGTCGCAGTGTGCGTATAGCGGCGATTAAGGTAAACTTAGATAGTGAGCGATCGATCCTAGTATTCTCAGTCTACATGCCTACTAATAAGTGTGAGAATCTGCCACTATTTGCGGAGTGTCTTGGGGAAATTAGTGCGATTATTGAGAGCAGTGACGTCGAGTCGGTGTTTATACTCGGCGATTTCAACGCGCACCCTAGCAGTTTATTTTCGAAAGAATTGTTGAACTTCTGTGTGGAACAATCATGGTCTTGTGTTGACATGGAACTTTTACCGAGTGATTCGTATACCTTTGTGAGTGACGCGCACGGTACACAGTCATGGCTGGACCACTGCGTAGTGACGCGGGCAGCCAGAACATCTGTGATTGACGTGTCCGTTCTCTATGATGTATATTGGTCCGATCACTATCCTTTGTTAGTGAAATGTAATTTTAATTCTGTCTTACCCAAACGTACTATTCCTAGTTTAACTTATAATAGGGTAAAATGGGGCGAAAGAGACCAAACGCAGATAAACAAATATTTTAATTACTGTAATTCGCAACTAAGAGAGTTAGATTTTCCGCCAGAATTTCGTAAATGTGCAGACAATATGTGTAATAATAAGTCACATAATTTGTTGTTAAATGAAATGTACCTGCAAATTGTTTATATTTTATCGAGGGGCGCGGAAATAAGTTATAATGTGCCTAAGAGGAAACATTATAAAAGTGTGCCGGGCTGGAATAGGTACGTGGGTGGGGCTCATAGGGAGGCTCGACTTTGTTTTCAGACATGGATTTTATGTGGGAAACCTAAGTCGGGATATGTGTATAATAGAATGTCTGAAACTAGGAAATTATTTAAATCAAAGTTGAAATACTGTCAAAATAATGAGCAACAGATAAAAATGGATAATATTGCAAAACATCACAAGGATAAGAATTTCAGCAAATTCTGGAAATCGACAAATAAATTAAACCCTTTGTCGAGTCTCCCTTTGAGCGTAGGCAGTGTTCATACTGCGCGAGACATAGCCAGCCTGTTCCAGCGCCATTTCAGGGTGGAGTCGCCGCTCGCGCCGGCGCCGCCTAGGGTGCTCGCTGCTGGGGGTCTGCAAAGGGACGTCACTATAAGGTTTACAGCCAAGGATGTGGCCATAGTTATTAAACGGATGGTGAGGGGTAAGTCTCCAGGTCATGACGACCTCAGCATCGAGCACCTGAAGCACGCCGGTGTACATCTACCGAGAGTCCTGGCTATGTTCTTCAACTTGTGTTTGAGTCATAACTACTTACCTGATGACCTTATGTACACAGTGGTAGTACCAATATTGAAGAATAAGACGGGAGATGCGTCCGATGTCAATAACTACAGGCCTATCTCACTCGCGACTGTTATAGCTAAGGTACTGGACAGACTGCTCGATCAACAGCTGGAAAAACACTTACACTTAAATGAGGCTCAATTTGGCTTTACGCCTGGCTTATCAACTGAAAGTGCTATCCTCTGTCTCAAGCAGACTGTCCAGTACTACACGGCTAGGAAATCTCCTGTGTATGCTTGCTATTTAGATCTTTCCAAGGCTTTTGATTTAGTAAATTATGACAAGCTGTGGAGCAAGTTGCACAAGGAGACTCAGCTGTCGGGCGAGATAGTGTCATTGTTTAGATATTGGTACAGTCACCAGATGAACAGCGTGCGGTGGGCGGGAGCGCACTCGGACGAGTATAGGCTGGAGTGCGGGGTGCGGCAGGGGGGGTTGAGCTCGCCCCGGCTCTTCAACCTGTACGTGAACCAGCTGATCGGCGAGCTCACCAGCACCAATGTCGGTTGTTCGATAGGTGGGGTGTCCGTTAATAACATCAGTTATGCGGACGACATGGTGCTGTTGAGTCCGTCGATCGGGGGGTTGCGCAAGCTCCTTCGCATCTGTGAGTCATACGCCGGGGCCCATGGTCTCAGATACAACCCTACGAAGAGTGAGTACATGATTTTTAAAGCAGGCACTAAAACCTACTCCTCTGCATCATCTATCACGCTCTGTGGCGCAACGTTGAATAGGGTAATCAAGTTCAAGTATCTGGGTCACTGGGTCACGGAGGACCTGTGTGACAATGAAGACGTCGAGAGGGAGCGCAGGTCGCTGTCTGTGCGGTGTAACATGCTCGCACGTAGGTTTGCACGTTGTACTGTCCCAGTAAAAGTAACTTTATTTAAATCATACTGTCAGTCGTTTTACACGTGCAGCCTATGGAGCCGTTACAATGAGCGGGCATACAGCGACCTGCGCGTCCAGTACAACAATGCGTTCAGGGTGCTGATGGGGCTGCCGCGGTTCTGCAGCGCTTCCACGATGTTCGCGCAGGCGCAAACAGATGATTTCTACGCCATCATTAGAAAACGGAGCGCCTCGCTGCTGAACCGCCTCAAAAACAGCACTAACGGCATCGTGAGCGCATTGGCCGGGCGGTGGGACTCCCCTATGATGGCGAGGTGGATGAGACTGCATGCCAGCTCATCACCATTCGTCAAATAAAATTGCATGAATTTATTTATTTTTATTTATTACAAATCAATAGCAATTTATGTTAATTTTGTTTTTATTATCATTCCAATTTTATTTAATTTTTTAGTTGACATTATGTATCTTTATTATTTAATGATTATTTTAAATTTTACATTTAATTTTACATTATGACATTATTATATATATATTACCTATTATTGACCTAAATGTATGGACATTGTCTGAAATAAATGATTTTTAATTTAATTTAATTTAATTTAATGGATATACAAGGTGTCTCAAAAGAAAGTTTATATTAATTTTGTTTACTGCGTGAACGCAACGAATCCGAGGGGCGCGGGGGTTATGTCAATCGGTAGCCTGGCTTTTGGGAATTCAGTCGCTATGGGGCGTTTCTCAGGAGCAGACCGCGCATTGTGCGTGCGAGAGTTTTACAAAAACGGTAATTCGGCGACTGTAGCGCGTAGGAGATTCTGCAGTATTCGAGGTTTTCGCCACTCAAATTATGCGCTAAACATTCCTCTTATTCGAAAATGGGGCAAAAAGTTTGAAGACAACAACGCCGGAAAAACCAAAATCCGGGCGACCGAGGTCATCAAGAACGGTAGAAAACGTGGAGAGTGTTAATCAGTCTGTTCGTGATGACCCGAACCTTTCAAATCATCATTACACCGCATTTTGCACAAAGATCTAAAGCTGCACCCCTACAAAATTCAACTGGTGCAAGAATTAAAGCCCCAAGATG
The DNA here is from genome assembly GCA_907269095.1 of Blastobasis adustella. Lineage (NCBI taxonomy): Eukaryota > Metazoa > Arthropoda > Insecta > Lepidoptera > Blastobasidae > Blastobasis > Blastobasis adustella. The sequence goes on from OU026130.1 coordinate 13,673,858, forward strand.
CCAGTCAGAGGCTTGACTTCGTAAATCAGGCAATTGAGCGCTTTTCAACGTTTACCAACATTTTGTTTTCGGATGAAGCTCATTTTCATCTTAATGGACACGTAAATAAGCAGAATTGCCGCTACTGGAGAGCAACGAGTCCGAAACGCAAGCATCAGAAACCCCTTCATTCGCCTAAAGTGACCGTATGGGCAGCGATGTCGGCGCGAGGAATTATCGGCCCTTACTTTTTTGAATACGAAAGGGGGCGTGCAATTACAGTGAATTCAGAGCGTTATGTGGAGATGTTAGACGACTTCTTGGTGCCTGAACTGCAAAAATTTCCTGGTTATAACCAAAGAACATGGATCCAGCAGGACGGAGCAACGTCACACACGTCCAATACATGTCTGCCACGAGTTCGTGAAATTTTCTCGGGCAAATTGATCTCCAGGAGAGGTGACATAAATTGGCCTCCACGCAGTCCTGATTTAATCCCTATGGACTTTTTCCTATGGGGTTATCTTAAATCTAAAGTTTACGCCAATACACCGTCTTCCCTGGCGCGTTTGAAAGAAAATATCCGTCACGAAAAGGCGGCCTTCACTGAGTCCACCTGCCGAGCCATCATAAGTAATTTTACTGTTCGATTAAATGAGTGCCGCAAACGCGAGAGTCTACATTTGGACGATATTATTTTTAAGAAATAAATTCCCAAATTGTGTATTTTAATAATTAATAAACATTTTTTCGACACGGCTTACTTTTTTTTTAATCGATCGACTAAATATAAACTTTCTTTTGAGACACCTTGTATAATATATATCAACCCAAACATAAGTTCGCGTACTTTCTCGCACGTCTGTCAGCCACTTTACTGCGTCGATTCGTGACTTTGGACCCACGCAAAGATTCGACAGAATGTTTCTCGCTCGTACGATTCGGATGTGGAATGAGCTCCCAGCCACAGTGGTTCCTTTGGACTATGACACGGGATCGTACAAGAGTTATATTAGAGGTTTCCTTAGAGGCGGGCAACGCATTGGTAGCCCCCCTGGTGTTGCTGATGTCCATAGGCGGCGGTGACCACTTTCCATCAGGTAGCCCGCATGACTGTTTGTCTGCCGGATAACATAAAAAAAACAAAGGGTCTAAAAGTCCAGTTGTGTAGCAAAACATTCACCAAAACAATTAATTATTATTTTCAAACATTTGATCGACGATCCACGATGCAGCGAAAACCAATACAATGAGCTTGATTTATTGATTTATTACAACAACAACAATAATAGCTCTGTTTCTGCTTAGCAATTTTCTGACGCACGAAAGTCAAGTAGTGCATAATGGATAGCAAGGAGAGGGATATGGCCAATGAAAAATAAAGTAACCTACGAACCAGAATTACCAGAAATTACAAAAAATTCTTACGGAAAACATACTAATAATAACAAACAGACATTCCCTTTATTTTACGTTTATACAACGACAGACGATAACGGCAACCAGGGTTACATATCACTTTACTTGATAACAGAATAGTCATTTTATTAATGTAGGCATTGTATCGTTCATAATCGTATCGCGTCAGTGTTTCGAAAATATCACAATGAAACAACATGTTTTCGCATTGCTGGCCCTGACGATTTGTCTTTTCTATATATCAGGTGACTATTTTATTTATTTATTTTTTTGGTATTCCCTGCCTTCCTGCGCCTGTATTTCTGCTGCAAAGCAACAATTCTTGCGATGTTGTGTTAGTTGTTTAAGGATAAGGCTGGTGGTCAGGGATACTTTACAGTCTTCCTTAGCCAACCCAACTGCCAAGCCAACTGTTCCTGCGGTGCTGTCCAAACTATATCACACCTCTTATCATGTCCAGCATGCCGAAAACTTACACGCTGAAGGATCTGTCGATGTCTGAAGTATTCAGTTTGTCAGTAAATTATTGTTGCAAGAGCAGTAGTATCCCTTTGCAAGATTTTTTTTACAAACTGTACCATAAGATTGTAGATTTTACTGACGTTTTCGCCTTCCATTGTGTGGACTCTCTGCGTGTTAATTACTGAGTTGTGTGATGAAAAAACCATTTGACAATGTTTTTAAATGTCGTCGTTAGTGTTTATGGAGAGCTCCGGATAGACATTACGCTAACACAACAACTTTTACTCTGTCTGTCTATTAAATTAAATATACCTGTTTTAAAATGATCTTATTTTAATTTTTTTTTGTTATTCCAGATACGCATGGTTATACAAGACACAAGGATTACAGAAAATCCGACGACCGTGATAGCCGGCAAAGCAGTGTAGAGAATTATAATAATGGATATGGCAGCAGAGAAAGGGATGATGGTTACAGAGGTAGACATTATAACAAAAAGAGTTACGACCATCGTGGCCATAGTAGCAGAAGATGTAACGATGGTGATAACAATGACATGAGTAACGATAATAATTATGATAGATACAATAGAAAAAATAGTGATGGCAGTTATAAACGTAATAATTATTATAATGCTGATAAAAGCAGTGATGGTTACAGGAAAAGATACGAGAACAAAAATAATGTAAATAGTTACAGTGGTGGCTACAGCAGCAGAAAGGGTGGACATTACCGACGTTACAGAGGTAGCTATGATGATAGAAACAGTGCCAAGGATTACCATGATAAGTATGGCAACGGAAAGGATACTGCTATCCTTTCCGTTGTAACTGCTTACACGGATGGGTATGACAATGACAAGTCAAGTAATAACGGTGGCTACAGGAGCAGAAAAAGTAGCGAAAGTAAAGAAGATGGATATAGTAGAAAAACAAACTTTGATTACAATGGTGGATACGAAAGCGGAAAAAGAGAGGGCACTTATAAAGGTGGTTTTAAAAACCGAAACCAAGACAAGGTCAACGATGATTCAAATAGTAGTCAGGAGAATTCCAAAGATGATAATAATTATGAAAACAATAATAAAAATAGTGGCGAGTATGATGTAGGGTACAATAGTCATTCCGAAAATGAAAAAAATAATAAGGACGATAAAGGTGGATACGGAAATCGAAAGAAAGCTAGGAATTACAAAGATCGTTCCAGCAGCGACAACATTGCTGAAAGTTCCAGCCGTAACAACAACCACCAAAAGAGTGGGGACCAGGAAACCAGTAATAACAGTGGTAATCAGAAGAATGGCATAAGCTACAATGACAGATACAGCAAAGGCAATAATGACGAAGGTACATGGTGGTAGTCAAAAGTAACAAAATAAGACCATGGAAATGACTTGCACAGTGGCATTTTCTAGCTACATTACGAGGATAAACTATGCACCATCAATATTCAATCATTATCATTGGTCTATAACAGTCCACTGCTGTACTTAACCCTTTAGTACATACTAAGCCTTATATGGATGTCAATGTTTGCAATTTTTTTTAATTGATATTTATCTATCATATTATTGAATCCAATCTGGTCAGGTTCAGATGGCCGTCGCTCCATTGTAATTATCTGATCTATCAAATCCTGGATCATCAAGACAGACCACGGATACAAAAATTTACCTTATTCTATGTTCAAAACATTCCACTTAGATTTGCTCTCACACTTTTTGCTTCTGAATTTAGTTACTGAATTTAGTCAAACGTAATAAGCGCATTTATAGGTAAGTTTGTAATTGATTTTAACATTGGACGTTTGAAAATGGAATCACGACTGTCTGTAATGATGACGACACATTGTTTTACGGAGACCTCTATGTTTTATGTTAATATGGTACGTTTTTTATGGAATCATCAAGCTCCAATAGGTCCTATGTTACCAAATAACAATATAATCATAATTATATATATGATCTATGACTATTAATTATTATTTTGGGAATGAATGTATTAACGTACTTATTTTATGGGCTACCATGAGCCTGAAATAAATGATTTTTAATTCAATTTATGGCTATTAATATGAATTAAAGTTGACAATTGTATTTCAAAAATGTATTAAAATTTTTCAAAAGTACTAAACAAACACAGTATCTACTTAGTATTTATTACATCTCAGTAATCAATCAATACTTTACAAGCTTATTAATAGGTACCTATGAATAACTAATAGGTACCTAAACTAAAAAACATATTGGTGTTAATGTGAGGAACTGAGTGATTCAGTTGATTATCATGCCGGTCTGCCACGCAGAGGTCCCGGGATAGATTCCCGGCCGACAGACATTAAATTAATGATCAATTTTGATTTCTGTTACGGGTCTGGTTGTAGTATGTGTAATAAGTTTGTATATGCAAAAATACCTGTGGCACTCGGGGACTGCCGCGATAAAGCTATTGCATAGCATTTTTTATCAACTTATGCAATTATAATAAGTAACAATATTAAGAGTTTGATCATCGAATTTCGCGCGATGTACATTTATATAGATATAATGTTACTTTAATACTAACTATTTTTGGATTACCTTATCGAACTCACTCGTGGACGCGGCCAAAAAGCACGCTGTCTCACCTAGCATTGTGTCTAAAAGAGATAGAATCAGTTATGAGCGGTTAGCAGCTATGCTACACGCATACGTCTAGTCGCACGCACACAAACACCGTTAGGCACATTTTGTTAGCGCGATGTAGGAAAGATATAGATAATTTTCTTCTAGAAGACGCAAAATAGATGTCAGGACTCAGGTCAGGATCTGTTGTGGTACTCGTTGTATTCGTGAATCAAATCTTCTTGACAATCAATAGAGCTGATTTCATGCATACTTATGTAAGTTCGATGACAATGCATTGTTATGGTACCGTCGAACTCTGTAGGGCTAGCACAAGTTGCTCTCGCGCGCGATAAGCGAGAAAAGGCGCGACGAAGGTATTGCTATCTATTTCATCTTAGTATTGAGAGAAGGAAATATATGCTCTCTTGCGGCGCGAGCTTTGTCGCGGACACGCATGTGCTAGCCCTGCTGATGATGGAGAGGGAAGGTACTACTTAAGTATACCTACATCATAAGTCGATCCTGCACAAACTCATTTATTTTGTGTTGACAAAAACTGTAGCCTTATGTGGTGTCCAGGGTCTAATGATGAAGCCGAACGGGAACTCATACGAACTCTAAACTACGCATGATAAACCATAGAGTTCATGCATATTACAGTACAATGGCGAACTTAAAGTCACGTAGCTTTTTCTACCAGTCAACCAGAGAGCAATTAACAAAAATTACAAGGCAGTGCAACAAAAAGAAGAGAAATTAGACTAAAAATAACATTAAAATTAAATTAACAATATCAATCAGACCGAAATTTATAGATAGTATAATGGAAGAGAGATAGAGTTGAACTCCGGGGTAGGGTATGTATAAGAATAGGAGTGGGTAAGGTAGGATAGGGGCAGGCTACGGGCAGGTTAAGGGTAGGGTGGGAGCACCTACCTATCACATGCAGCATCTGTGATGCATGCTCTCTTAAAGGTCTGTCTGGCGGTGGCGTGGGGGCCGGTTCGCCCTTTTCCCAATTTTCGCAATTTTTTTTTTCAATGTGGTTGTATGGACGATTATACTCGTGAACGGGTGCTGCCTTGGTGGACTGACATACTCTTGCAGTTTTAGGTGTTTTTCTTAGGTAAAGAATAGGTTCCTAAATATTATGTCGGACCGGGTCTGCTTGGCATTGTCAGGCACTGACCAGCTCTGTCTGGTTTTGTCGGACATGGTCCGGGATGGGTGTGCTGCGGCCATGGGGCGGCCAGTATGTCACTGTGTGTTTCCTTCCTACTTTCCTACCCCCTTCTCTTTGACGATCGAAATAGATATGTAATGTACTACTCAATTAAAAAGAAACTGACTTTTGATATAAGGACTTTCGCTAAATCAATACGACTAATTAGCCGAGCGAGAGCTGCCCAAAACCAGATGCCAGAAATACCAAACTTCTGTGAACATTCGCGGATATATCCTAGATCTCTGTTCAATGCATTAACAGCCTCATCAATATTCGATGCATCAGCGCTGTCATAAAGTTGCAAATCGAGTGCATAAAAATGGTGAGAGCATATTAGATTGTGAGTAACGTAATAACGTGGTGTCAACATTATTAAATGCGTAAGAGAAATTACTTGTTATTTGTATTTAAAAAGAAAAAACAATTCGCCTTCATCTAGAAGCGGCAGGTTTAGTGGCAGTGTGCATGCGAGACCGATGAGTAAATTAAAACAACGCACACAGAGTTCGGAAACTGGATGGGTGACCGTTCCATGCTTTGAGGCTAATCGATCTTCAGCACTGGAGACTCTGAGGCGCTGTCTTTTAGAGGTTGTTTGATTACAATCGTGCGACGGGCAGTTTTGAGTTCTCTTATTGGTCGGGCGACGTACGTCGTACGACCATGGTCGCACGACCGTTGCACTAAACATAAGTAAACAGATGTCCCGTTAGACATCATTTGCTCATAGTATGACACTATATTCTATTAGATATTAGGTGTGCAGAATCGATGTATAGTTTTAAGAAAAAAGTAAAACAACATTACTTGTTGTCTTTATTGGGGTGATTGTGGGTGCTGGGGTGAGCTTTCTATTTTTTTTGTGTTGTCTTTGTAAACTTTTGTATGGATTATATGTGCACTACCTATCAATAGATATAATACTTTGTTTCTTTCCATACTTTGTCTGGAAGAGATCACTCTAGTGATAAGACCGCCCTTGGTACTGCTTACTATTATATATTTTATCCTATGTGTGAATCCTGTAGTGTACAAATAAAGAGTTTTTGTATTGTATTGTATTGTATTGTATTGTATCTGTCACCTGAGAGTTATTGCGCAGTAATAAAGTTCTGCACCGTAGTGGCCGAGGTGGTGACAAGAGTATTAGTTACTCTCGATAATTTAGGCCCACATGACATTCCTATTTAATAAAATAAAAAAATTGCCATTTAATTCAACGATACCATGCATGATTATACTACATCATTTTTGAGAAAATATTAATTTCAGTATTACCTTATTTAAATTTTCCTGATTCTATGGCATAAGTAGTTGAGAAAAGGATAAACATCATTACAATAGTAAATTAAAAAAAACAATTGATAACTATGACATTTCAAACTTTTATATCCTATAGGTATAATAATATTATAATCCTATTTTCACTTTAATAATGTAATGTGTAATGCATTGACATTTCTATTTACTTATCTTATTTTAATTTCTGTGATTAGGTACTTTTTTTTTATATCAATATTTATTTGGAACTTTTATACAGTTTCCAAAGTATAAAGTTCCTAGGAGTTTTTATTAAATTTAAGGAAGTAGAATGATTTTACTGTTCCTCTTTGTATGATTTTAACCAGAGTTGCTCGTTTCACAACGTGGTTGAAAGGTTCACTATCTTGAGTTGTACAACAGCCGTATGACAGAGTGAATTGAATACGTTCACATAGAACCCTTATCAAACCAACGTACGTGTGACTTGGACTGAAGTTTTGTCGCCGTTATTTAGGTAAAGAGCATTTTGTCAGAGCGTCGGTGGCCGAGCGGTTGCAGTATCCGACTCGTAAGCCAGAGGTCCCGGGTTCGAATCCCGCTCCGGCCATGTACCAATGACTGTTTTCTGAGTTATGTACATTAGTTGAATACTAACCGATGCTCTTACGAGGGAAAACATCGTGATGAAACCTGCACATTCAGGCGACTGGATGTGTAACCATGATCCAATCTGGTCAGGTTCCCCTGGTAGCAGGGTCATGGAGGTCAGATGGCAGTCGCTCCACTGTAATTACCTGACCTGCCAAATCCTGGATCATCGTCAAGGCGGACCCCGGGCCTTCGATCTCGAGAGCACAACCGGGACATTAACGCCAAGATGATTATTTTTTATTTATTTATTTAGGTAAATGAAAGTCAATAGCTCTATTAGACGTTTATTTACAACAGGGATTTATTCTGGACTCTTGTAACTTTATAACTACCTACATAAGTTTAGAAAATAGTTGAGACCTATTATATCAGGCGGTATGCTTGCATTGTTGTGTTCCGGTTTGAAGGATAGGGTAGCCAGCGAAAATACAGGCATGAGGCATTTCATCTTAGTCCTCACAGTGACAACGCACCTGCGGTTCTGCATTTGTGTTACCTGCATTCTAAATGTAGGAATTGTAGATGTTATGGGCGACAGTTACCACTTACTATCAGGTGGGCAGTCTGCCCGTTTGTCACGGAGTAGCATAAAAATAACCTTCCATTATGAATGGAACTTACAGTTAGTTACTCGAGAACGTACGGACTATAACTTCAAAATTAGGGGTCGGGGGCAGCGGGGGGTGGCATTTTTGAAATCAGGAGACACAACTCTATCATGCATCGATGTTAACTCCTAACCCTTTATGCTCGACCCATTAGAGTGCAGTAACTGCTGCACAAGTTGCAGCGTGATGTCTATGCCTGCACATCGGTCCGATGCACATTCAGTGGACAATTGCACATGCAGCCTGCTAGCGGGCCGATCGTGACCTAAGCTCATCCAGGTATATATGTGAGTTGGGATACCTACTAGACGCGGTGTCGCGTCAGCTCATTCTATGTTAATGAAACCAAGAAGTATTGCATAATATAATTTAAAAAAGTGAAACCGACATATTAAACAGTGTCCAAGTTATTTATGACAATTAAAAGATCCAGCATGCATTGGGGTCTAGGCCACTGCCAAATCCAATTCGGGTCCCCAAAGCCTGTGATTTCTTGACGACGTGGTGGTGTCCGTCCTGTAGTTCGGATCTGCAGCAGGACTCGGTGGGATCGATGAACTGAAAATAGAAAAATTGACATTAATTTCGTTGAAGCTTTTACAAGACGTTCCGAAGGGTTGGGTCAGACGATAAACTCTTTGCTCAGAAGTTGCAACACTAATAAGAAACTTGGACGTTGATATGAGTTTGTAGAAATGATATACTCACGTCTCTTGGCTGGCAGGGCAACTTCGCCATAGGTTTTGGCATCGCGGTCGCCATGAGGACCAAAGTCATCAAGATCAGCAGACTCTTCATTTTGCAGAGCTTTGGGAGTCACGATACAGTAGCTGTAAATGAAAAGAAATAAAATATTAAACTCAGTCGTTAAAGAGGTGCTCCATCCCTGAAAGGAATGCATAAAATAATTAATTTAAATACTGGATACTTACATAGAAAGTCGACGTTGATATCGGCGGTATTTGCTTTGGCGGCTGTCGATGAAAATCAGGAGGAACCTAAGGACGTCATATAGTATCCTACTGATACGAGTTGCCGCATGTTAACCGCTGGGTTGAACAAAGCGCTGACGCAATTTGAGGAAAAATAATTAGACAATGGTCCTGAAATAAAATTAATCAAATGGGTAAATCGCGATCGGTTAATATTTATGCGTCTGTTAGCAATAATGGTGTAATTATTGTTATAATATGCAACTATTTCAATTTTTTCTGTAAATCTGTTTTTCTGTTTGTTTGCAAACTGGAGTAGACTTTGTACCTAAGGTGGTCAATACGTTCGTAGAGTGTACAACGTCCATACGTTTTGACATGCTAACTTTTTCAAACTCCGTACAAGCAGATTAACTTGCACGCTTATCAGGTGCTCCGTGTCTGCTCGGCCGCACCATCGAGCTACCGATAAGACCGCGGCGCACGTGACTCTCCAACGCCGCATAGAGCTCGTGGTCGCACAATAGAATGAGGTGCGGCGACTGTGCTATCTTCGTAGAAAAAACCACGTATTTCTGCTCAGGCGTATCAACAGCGGCTTGAGCCCATCAGAACCACGTCGCAACACACAAAAAGATCAGCTCGCAACGGATTGTTCAACTTTTTATAATACAGCCTGAGAGTTCTGCCGTGATGGTTATCGGAGCTGCGCATAGCAACGCGCAAGTGACGAATCTTTTTAATCAACCACAAATCACGTTGAATTCCCAATGACATAATTGTGGTAAACCACTAACATGAATAAATGGCTATAACGTTTAGTTATACTAAACGATAACGTTTAGTTATCGTTATCCTCATGTTGCAACGGGAATGTTACATTTACCTTATCCAGCTAAGAGGTAAGTTACACCAGGATTCACGTGGCAACTAGCCCTAGTGTTTGGTTGCTATGGTCACAGAAGAAGAGACGTGACAACGGTTTTCATCAAGATGCTGCCTTATTCTCGCCATCCGAGTAGGACGGTGACCTGGGCTGACAGAGGTTGCATAATGTTTATACTTCACATAACATTGATGTGTCTCGGGCATCGCGGCACATTACAGCATACGGAGAACGCGTCAGACGTTCACCCCATGTTCGGTAATCTTGACCTACGTCACACTCGTGTACGTGTGTATGACACATGAACACACGCACACATACACATACAAGGAAAACGTCTTATGATCTCAGTAAACGTCACAAACGTTTCGAGATGCAGTAATATGTTTAGCAGAGCTGACCCTTTCTCAGGTACGGTAAACTGTTATGCGGACGCTGACACTAGCCTTACGATCGACGTTACGTTACTAGGTTTCGCGCCAAGGAGCTCGTTAGCTCTGCAGCGTTTATCTTCTTACCTTTCTGCAACACCTGAGAGTCTTTTGTAGATATTCATGCCTAGACCTTATCCAGAAGCATGCCAGGAGGCTAGCGACCATCGTTTGTGGTGAAAAAATTCAACTGCATTCTGAGTCAAATGCATCCAAATGCATCTGGTTGACATTGCAATGTCGAAATTCCTACTCTCACCTGATGGTGCATCTAGGAATTATGGCCCGTACGTTCTCGTGATCCATACTGTATTCTCCTGTGAAGAAGCAAAGAAGAAGCGGAGCGTCGGTGGCCTAGTTGGTTAAGGGGTCTGACTCGTATGCGAGAGGTCCCGGGTTCGTGTATCACTAACGCCATGTACCAATTAGTCTTTTGAGTTATGTACATAAAATTAGCTTTTTGCGATTTGATAGCTAATAGGGCAGACTGAGTTTTTTATAAGCTCGGCTTTTTGCAGGTATTTTTGTAAGGAACGCACCTTATAATTGTACCATAGACCAATATAACTTGGTATATGAAATACCTCTACCTAAATAAAACAAAGTTGAAGAAATTTATTAAATATAGAGGTCATAATTGCCTTATACGCTACCAAGCCGCGAAAACATCATTAAAATTTATACAAATTTATGAAGTTGTACACTGATTTGACAGAGCGTATACCCATGGAAAAATATGGGGTAGTTAGGTAGTTATGCTCGCAAGTGTAAATTCACTGTTTTCTGATTTTTACCTCTGTATACACACAAGTACCTAGTCTTATGTAAAATATTGAACATTCAAGGTCACCTGGAAGTGAGTTAGGTTTTTGATCTATGTTAGTGAGTGAGTGATAAAAATTAGGATTTTTGGACGTTAGTACGTATTTAACCGGTTAGGCTGTGTTTACAAAATTTGGATACTACTTTACCTAGGGGGTCTTAATATATAAACCTTTGGTGTTTATGTTTTTTTTTATGAAGGGTTCAGAAATGACTCCAATGGTCCGTACATGGACCGTGTGTTACAACACACGGGTGCTGCTCGCCAGTTTTCATTTCTTGGCTTCAATTTGGCTTAGCATGTCTAGATGTTATTTCATCACTATTTCTGAAATGTACAGCAAAATAGTTAAACAAAGGTATTTGTTGCTTCTTGCGAATTATTAAAAATTGAGGAGTCTTAAATTTCCCCAGAGATAGCCATGTTTCTCGGCATAAAATAAATAATCCATTTATTTCTAACTATGACAATGGTTAACATAGACTAAGATTTACTAACAACAAATGGACCACTGTTGTCTCGTCAATAATGATATTATTATTATTATTACTCCACAATAACGTAGTTTGGTATGCAACTAAGTATATTATTATTATAAGGGGCGCGCCATCAGTCCACCTCCACGTGTGCGTAGCCGTTTGTAGTCCAGTTGGGAAATTCCCCGGAAATTCCTGCTGGAACGCAAGCGGCACGCCGGTGCGCCCTGGGGGTCGATTAGTAACTATCCGGTGGCGCGGTGCACCAATGCAACAGTATTGGTGTGCTGCGCTGCGGGGTTCTTGCTAGTCGAGCGCGAGGAGACTGGTCCCAAGCCAAGGTGTAACGCGAACCGTGCCGAGGGCTGCGTGGCCGGAGGGATGTCCGGCCTTTAACGGTGCACCTCCGATACTTGGGCTCCTCGGAGGAAAGTTGTGCCCTTATTCCGACAAGCGGGGCTCTGCCGGAGGTGACCTTTAGTTCCCTAGCTATTCGTGGGACTTACATGAGTATTGATAACCAAAAAAACCAAAAAAGTCCAGTTTTCTCTACCATGGAAGTGGTGGAGATTGATTCTGGTGCGGAAGGAGAGCTTTTGGCCTCCCCAACGCCCAGATTAGATGATGTAGCCGAGAGGGCGCTACCTGACGTAGATGGGGGCAGTAATGTCACAGATACGGTAGGGACGTCAGCCTCCGACAGCATCATCCCAGGGAGCCAACACAGGCTTTCTGGGGCAGCGCGAAAGCGTTTCCGAAGGCTGAGGGAGATGGATGTGGGTCTCAAAGAAGCCCTAGTCCTCTGCCGACAGCATTGGAAAGAGATTCCTCGGTTACTCCCCGATCTCCCTGAGGCGAAGTCGTTAAAACGCACTCGATCAGAGGAGGAATCACCGAAAGACCGACTGAAAAAGAATCCTAAGACCGCGCAGGAAGTAAGAGCAAAGCCTACCTTCAGCGAAGTGGCCGGTTCAGTCAGGGTCGGGATTCGTGGGGAAAATCCACTAACCGAGGAGCAGACGGGCCTTGTGCGCCGCGCCCTTGTTGACCTTATCTCTAAGGAAAACAGGGGAGAGGGGCCCAGGTTCACCTCATTTTCGCAAAGATCAGGATGGATCCTGGTTGTTTGCGAGGATGAAGCCAGCAAGCACTGGCTTATGAGGGCGGTACCTAGCGTTAAACCCTGGCCAGAGGCAAAGCTGTCTGTGTTATCAGAGAGCGAACTGCCAAAGCCAGCGGTGGTTACCGCCTTCATACCCAGCATAGACGCTACGTCAATAGACGAAGCGATAACATTGCTGGGCACGCAGAACAGGGGCCTAAACACGCAGCTCTGGAAGGTTCTCCATAGCAGGGGGGAGGAAGGGGGCATTATTGCAACCTTCGCGGTGGATGATCCCTCTGTGGAGACCCTGAAAGGGAGGCAAGGCAAAGCCGCAATTGGTTTTAGAAGCATTGTCTTCAAAATCAAGGGCGACCCAGCCAAAGAGACCCCTGTTCAACCAGGCACCTCTACCTCAGACGTCACGCAGGCTCCTGCGACTGTCACCGCCGAAAAACCCAAAAAGCAAGGAGGTTCGATCCCTCAGGGAAAACGACCCCCTCTTAAGTTGGCTGACAGGGGACAGGCTAAGGCGACGCATGTCCCTGCGACGGGCGGCATGGCCCCAAACACCGGGCAGCAAGGAGGATCGATCCCCTCGGGAGCACGACCTAGCTTGAACTTTTCTGCCAGGGGAGGGGAAAGGAATAGAGGTAGAGGAAGCACAAGGGGGAGAGGTCAGGGTGGAACCCATTCCGGACGTGGATTTTTCAATCCGCAGAAGGGAAGGGGAAAAACCAAGCCCTCGTACTCCCTTTCACAAAGAGGGAAGTAATGGCGACCCAGGGGCCGGTGAGGTGTTTGCAGGCCAACCTCCATCACGCTGCGGCAGCAAGTGCCGTGGTGGAAAAATGGCTTTGCGACGGTAGGGCTGACCTCGCCCTAATTCAAGAGCCCTGGGTATCCAGCTCGACTATTCTGGGGCTCAACGCTGCCGGTAAGATTATTTACAACAAAGGCGGGACAAGACCCAGAACTTGTATTGTTTATAAGAACAGCATTAATCTATTGACTGTTACAGAGTTGTGCTCCGACGAAGTTGTAGCAGCCATTTTGATCCCCAAGGGAGGCGGGGCTAGAGTACTAATTTGCTCAGCCTATCTCCCGGGGGAAAAGGAAAACCCTGCTGAGGACCTGGAGCCTGCGGTCGAGTACGCCCGGCGTCACAGGATGCAACTGCTGGTGGGGTGTGATGCAAACGCCCACCACACCACATGGGGAAGTACAGACGTAAATAGGAGAGGTAACACGTTATATGACTATTTACTAACAAAGGGGTTGCACGTGGTGAATAAGGGATGTAAACCGACCTTTGTAACCCGTGTAAGACAAGAGGTGTTAGACATTACCATTGCAACAAATGATCTGGCTAGGCGCATTAGCGACTGGCACGTTAGTGATGAACCGTCAATGTCTGACCATAACCATATTTGTTTTGACTTAGTAGGATCATTATCAAGTCAGGATGTTAGCTTTAGTAACCCTAGAGTAACTGATTGGGCGGCCTATAGGGACAACAGAACACAGAAGACCGAACAGACCGTACAGAACCTAGAAGATGTACCTAAAACAATAAAGACAGTAGAAAGTCTGGATATTGCAGTGACCATAGTCTCTAACGGCATAATTAAGGCCTATGAGGATAGCTGTCCTGTAAAATCAATGTCAACTAAAAGGGCAATACCGTGGTGGAGCTCCAAGCTAGAAAAGCTTAGAAGTAAAACTCGGAAACTATTCAATAAGGCTAAAAGGACCCAAGAGTGGGAATCCTATCGGGAAGCCTTAACCACTTACAATAAAGAAATTAGGAAGGCTAAGCGGGGAACTTGGAGAAAATTCTGCGAAGAAGTAAACAGCACGTCTCAGTGCGCAAGAGTTCACAAATTCCTCGCAAAAGACAAACCCAACCAAATTGGCTTGCTTAAATACCCTAATGGGACTTACACGGCCAACGAAAAAGAAACTCTAAATTTATTACTTGCGCAGAAAGTCCATCCTCAACGCAATCATTTCGCCCAGGTAATGAAGAATGGAGGAGGGCCTCACTTATAATAAGGCCATCTCAAATAAAATGGGCCGTTAAATCCTTTAAACCATACAAATCATGTGGAGCGGATGGCATTTTTCCAGCACTACTGCAGCAAGGAATAGAAGTAACAATCCCTTACATGATAAAAATCTTCAGAGCAAGCTACGCCTGGGGACATATTCCAGAACAATGGACCGAAGTCAAGGTTCTATTCATTCCAAAGCCCGGAAAAAGAGACTACTCTCAACCGAGATCACTCAGGCCTATTAGTCTAAGCTCCTTTATGCTAAAGACTATGGAAAAGGTTCTGGATATTTACATTAGGGAGGCGATCAAAATTGACTATCCTATTCATTATTCTCAACACGCCTACAGCAAAGGGAGATCTACTGAAACTGCCCTTATGAATCTGGTAGACAAGGTAGAAAAGGCGTTAGAGGATAAACAAATTGCACTTTGTGCATTCTTAGACATTGAGGGCGCATTTGACAACACCCCTATAAGGACACTAGTTCGAGGTCTCACTGAGAAAAATGTTGACCGTGCGACGGTGAAGTGGGTCGAAGCGATGCTCTCAAACCGGAAAGTGAAGGTAACCCTATATGAAACCTCACTTGAATTATTCACTACCAGGGGTTGCCCCCAGGGGGGGGTCTTATCTCCACTACTTTGGACCCTGGCAGTGGATCAGCTCTTGTATAAAATGGCGGAGCTTAGGATAGACACGCAGGGATTTGCTGATGACCTGGTGATAATCGTCCGAGGTTTCTGTCAAAGTATGCTGTCATACGTTATGCAACGAGCATTAAATATTGTTGATAAGTGGTGCAAGGACAACGAGCTGTCCATCAACGCGGGGAAAACAGTGGTTGTACCATTTACCAACAAAAGGCAACTTGACAATTTAGTCAAACCACGATTGAATGGCCAAATTATTGAATTCTCCAAGGAGGTCAAGCACCTAGGTGTAATATTGGACCAAAAACTTACTTGGAACAGCCATATAATCGGAATACTGAACAAGGCTAAAACGGCCTTGGGAATATGTAGCAGACTGGCAGGACAACGGTGGGGGTTATCTCCTAAAAACACCCTATGGCTTTATAAGACGGTCGTAAGGCCCATAATAACATATGCCGCCGCAGTGTGGCACAGGAAAGCCAGCCAGGAAACTGCTACAATTAAACTAAGCGGCATGCAAAGAATTGCGTGTCTCTTGGTCACAGGAGCTATGTCAACCTCACCTGGTGAGGCCCTGAATACAATGTTGGATATCCCGCCCCTACACCTGCATGTAGAGATGGTGGCGGTAAACAGCATATACAGGCTAACCACCCAGGGAGAAGGAAACTGGCTCTCAAAGTCACTGAGATCGTTCCAGGACACTGTTATGGGCAGCAACATACTGAGTATGTACACTGACTCTATGACAAAACAGAGCAGCTTCCCGAAACGATACTCTGTGGAACTTTTATCCAGAGATGACTGGCTTAAAAGCCAAGTATACTGGAAAAATGGAAGCCTGATATGGTACACCGATGGGTCCAAATCAGGTGCTCATGTAGGGTGTGGAATATACGGAGAGCGGCCCAAGGTCGAAAATTCCTAAACTTGGGCAAATACACCTCCATATTTCAGGCCGAGGTGTACGCTATTTTAGAATGTGCGGACATAAACCTCAAAAAGAGATACATGAACCATTGTATTTATATACACTCAGACAGTCAAGCAGCTCTATTGGCCCTCTCATCAGACTCTGTGAGTTCAAGATTGGTGCTAAACTGCGTGAAGGTCCTCAATTCCTTGGGTGAGAAAAACCAAGTGATCTTGCGCTGGGTCCCAGGGCATGAAGGGATCGAAGGCAATGAAATTGCGGACGAACTCGCGAAGGCTGGTAGCACAATTGCGACATATGGTCCAGAACCATTCTGTGGCATACCAAATAGCCTTGCAAAATTGACCCTTCATATAAATTTCAAAGAACAATCATTAGAGCACTGGAAAAATCAGCCAGGCCTAACACATTCTAAGGCATTAGTCAAACCCTATAATAGGCGGCATGCCAAAGAACTGTTACTACTTAGTAGGAATAACTTGCGTATCCTAACAAGGGCACTGACTGGCCACTGTGGGCTGAACAAACACATGTATAATTTGAAGATTCAGACAGACAGTATATACTTTTTTTGGAAAATCGACTTGAGAATCTGGAATTGAGCTCTAGGAAAACCAACTTTGAGATTAAAAATGCACCTAAAAAAGTTAACGAAAAAAAAGAAGACCTCATCGAATTAGTTCGAAACCTATCTAAGAGCATAGACTGCGAAATTAAAGAATCGGATATTAACGATATCTACAGGGTTCGTGGGAAAACGTCAGAAGTGCAAAATACTCCAATTGTTGTTGAAACCACCTCGGCTCTGTTTAAATGCGATTTTCTCAGAATGGCTAAGTTGTTTAACTTGAAGAATAAAACAAAATTATGTGCAAAACACTTAGGATACAAAATTCATGAAGATACCCCTGTCTATCTATCGGAGCACCTTACTGCCAAAGCTTCCCGACTTCACTTCTTGGCCCGAGATCTGCATAAAACTAGAGGCTATAAGTTCTGTTGGACAAACTATGGTAAAGTCTACGTTCGTAAAACAGAATCATCTCCAATCATCTTTATCAAAAGCGAAGATCAGGTTCACCGTCTTATGTTGGAGGAGTGACTAGACCCAGGCACAGATATAATAATATTATACCTAAGTAATTTTTCCCCCTTAGAATGTAATACTCTAGACTCTGTATTTGTAATTAAGTACCTCGGCCACATTTACTTATTAAGCTTGTGCGTAGAATCACAGCCTGACATTATATGCTTTACACACACCCTCAACAAACACTACATACACACACCCTATAGAATACTTGTAAACATTCACACATCATACTTCAATCCAAACACAATAATACTTACAATCACAAGGCGATACCACAGTCAACTCACACTAAGACATATACATAAGCCCTCACGAAAAATAATTCAAGCTCTAACCGCTAATACTTTAACCTACTTATCTATGCCTAGCATTGACTATTTTTCACTCATCGCGTTTTTTTCGTTGTCTTTATGTGATGGATAGCACGGTAAATACCATAAATGAAATAGACAATTTGGAGATAGCGCGTTGTTTTAAATGCGATGCCACCCTTTTAAATAAACACCTAAAAGTGAATAAAAATGACGTAACTATAATATCTCAGAATATTAGGAGCATCTACCGTAATTTTGATGATTTTTTGACTACCTTAACTAACTTTAACTTTGCCACAGATATTATAATCCTCACGGAGTGTAGATTGGACACAAACAAACAGTTGCCTCTTTTGCACAACTATCAATCATACAGCACAAAGTGTCAACGTAACCAAAATGACGGCGTAGTTGTCTATGTTAAAAATTCACTTAATCATAAAATAAAAGAAATCAAATTATCCCAAGCTTCTTGTTTGCAGTTGGAGACATTAAATAGTGTCATACTGTGTATATATAGATCACCTATTAATAACGCAGAAAGTTTTGTTGATTGCTTAAGTACTCACCTGGACTCATTAAATTTTACAAATAGGAATATTGTAGTAACTGGAGATATTAACATAAACTTAACTATCAAAGAGTTTGAGCCTCATTATGAGCAGAAAAATAGAACTAATTACCAAAATATGCTCTCCATGTATGGAATTCTAGCTGGCCACACTATTCCAACGCGCGAGAAAAACTGTCTAGATCATATCATGTTAAAAATTAACCAAAGTAGAAATCTAGCCACAATTGCTGTGCTGGAAACATCTACTACAGATCATTATTCCACCCTATTATGCTTGTCAAAAATTAAAAAACGTCAACCTGCTTATAAAATAAAGTCCGTCTTTAATTCTGAAGAAGCCTTAAAGCAATTAAAATCTAAAAATATGGCAGAATTACTTTCTTGTGATGACCCTAACGTCATCATAAACAAACTTGCATCTAACTTGGGTAGTATTATCAAAGAAAATACCACCACTACCAATATTTCCTCCCAACGACGCATAATAAAACCCTGGATGACACCGGGACTATTAAAGTGTATCAGGCACCGTAACAAACTACAAAAACAAGTGCAGAAGGATCCATATAATGAAATAAACAAAATTGTATACAGTAGATATAGGAACTTTTGCAATAAATTAATAAATAACATAAAAAAACAATATGAAAGGGACTTATTGGCCAAAAGTACACACAACAATAAATTACTATGGAAAAATATTAAAAACATAACGTATTCAAGTAAAAACTCTAACTTGAACTTAGAGCTATTAAATATGAAAGCCACGCCTTACGCATCTGCTAATTACGCCAACAAATTCTTTTCCTATATTGGTAAACAACTTGCTCTACAGATTCAACCAAGTTCCCACGACGTCAACTGTTACTTAAAAAGTTTGCCATCCAACACTAATTCTTTTGTTTTGTTGCCGACTGACAGTGATGAGGTTTGTAGTACCTTGAGAAGTCTGAAATCAGACAGTGCACCTGGATGGGACAACGTTCCAACCTCTTTCTTAAAACTCGCAGAAAAAGAAGTGGTTCCACTTATCGCTCATGCGATCAATCAATGTTTTTTAAAGGGTGTCTTTCCGACTGCTTTTAAGCAGGCGTTGATAACGCCTGTGCATAAGAGTGGGGAGAGAGACGATATAAATAATTACAGGCCAATCTCTGTGTTGCCTGCGATTTCAAAAATAATGGAAAAACTATTAAATAAAAGACTCTTAAACTATCTTGATAAATACAATATCTTATCACAAAACCAATTTGGCTTCAGGAAACACAGATCTACAGAAGATACGGTCTCTGAATTTACCTCTTATGTCACCGCACAACTTGACAATCGTCATAAATGCCTAATCTGTATTTATTGACCTAAAAAAAGCTTTCGACACAGTCTCTCTCCCCATCCTTTTGCACAAGATGAATTTAATAGGCTTGAGAGGAGTTCCACTCCTCCTGTTCACGGACTATTTAACAGATAGGAAACAAAAAGTAAAGCTGGACCCTAACTGTATTAGCGACTCTGAGCAGGTGTTATTTGGCGTACCGCAGGGCAGCGTTCTTGGGCCAACCCTTTTCTTGATTTACATTAACGATCTATGTGCAATGAGGCTCATGAACGCTAAAATCCTAGCGTACGCGGATGACACTGTTGTTGTATTTTCTGGGGATACCTGGAATGATGTAAAAGCTAGCACTGAGAGAGGGCTTAAGATGATATCAGAATGGCTATATAATAACATCTTAACATTAAATACAACCAAAACGAATTATATCTGTTACAGCTTGTATAATAATTCTCAGCCTGACACTAATTTCAATATAAAATTACATACATGTAACAATACACCTAATACTGATACCTGCAGCTGTCCATCTCTGCAGAAAGTCAAGCAAACAAAATACCTAGGCGTGTTCGTGGACCAGCGATTATCTTGGTACTATCATCTTGAACACGTGAGTTCAAGAATAAGAAAATTAACCCATATTTTTAAAGCATTGAGGCATGTTGTACCAATCTCTGCTGCTGGAAAGGGTACTAAAAATAGAGACATACTAAAAGAAATTTACATGGCTCTGGTGCAGTCTGTCATTGGCTATTGCATTTCTATATGGGGTGGTGCAGCAAAAATTAAATTTCTCGAAGTGGAACGAGCCCAGCGTAGCTTGCTTAAAGTTATGTATTTTAAGAACAGGAGATTTTCCACAAACGCTTTATATGGCCTCTGTCAACTGTCCACTGTCAGAAAACTCTACATTCAAAACATTATCTTAAGAATGCATAGGTCTGTTCCATTTGACCCTAATCTTAAACAAAGAAGAAGGAAAGACACTGTAGTGCCTGTGCCGGAAGTAAACACCACTTTTGCTTGTAGACAACATCCTAGACGCTCTGCCAAACTATATAACGAACTAAATAAACATTTAGACATCTACTCTAAAACTTACCACGAATGTAAGAAAGTCGTACAAACCTGGATTACATTAAAAACATATAACGAAATTGAGCTTTTACTTGAAAACTAACTCACACACACAGACATACATACACCGCACACTCACATAACACACACAATCACAACACACACACACACACACACACACACACACACACACACACACACACACACACACACACACACACACACACGCACGCACGCACGCACGCACGCACTCACACCCAGACACATTCAACCCTTTACGTTTTGTTTTGTTATTATTTATTTTCTTTGTATTAATATCTATCTTAATATCTAATATGAGTATAAGTAGAGATAGAGCAATAATATTGTTATCATAGAAGAGCGGTGTCTTCTAACACAGGCCTAGCCTAAAAGAAGACACCTGCCACTAGTTTATAAGGAATTTGTGAAAATGAAATAAAATATTTATTATTAAAAAAAAAAAAAAAAAAGATCAGCAGAACAAAGGACTGTAGATTCTGCAAGGAGGAGGACGAAACGCCTCTCCACCTGATCTGCAAATGTGAGGCCCTGGTGCGCAAACGCAGCATCCATCTGGGTAAACACCAACTACTACCCGATGAGGTGCACGAAATCAGTACTAAGAAACTATTACAGTTTATAGAAGCTATAGGAATTAGTACTGAATTGTAGAAAGAGGCGATCACAATAGATCAGTAATGGTCGCAGTGATACTGGGTCTGGAAAGCCATGAAGAGACTATCTTTAAAAAAAAAAAAAAAAAAAAAAAGGATATTATTAAGTTATCAGAACATGTTGGCTACGTATACATATTTGTGGGGACTGGTGCCTGAACTAGAGAAACCTGTGCTACAGGTCACCAGGTCTCCACCCCAGAGAATCAATAATGTAGCTTTTAACCTAATTGACAGAATCATTATTATTTATTTATTTATACTTCAATATTTACTAAATTACTAAACCTCTTTAATAAAACAAAGCTAAGAACTATTTGAATGAAACTGGCTTTCAAACATAGAAATCCACATTGAAATCGGTCCATTCGTTCGGGAACTACGATGCCAAAGCCAGACCATAGAGCCACATGGCCACCGATACACACATAAAACTTATAACACCCTCTTTTTTCGTTGGCGTTAAAAAGAACTTGCACTGAGAGCAACTTCCGACTGTGGGGTCTGTGGGGTCACCCAAGGTGATAGAATGAGGAATAGTGTAATAAGAGTTAAGCAGAAATAAGCAGCGCCTGTTGTGTCTTCTATACTGTTATATTTCTCTGTATATAATTATTGTGTACAATAAACAGTTAAATAAATAAATAAGAGTTCATTGTATCTAAGCTGAAGGTTGATGTGGTGACTGGTATTGAAAGAGGTAAAAGAGATGGTTTGGAAGGTATCTAATCTTTGACATGATCAATTAAATGACCTAAAAAAGGACAGGTCAGGAGCACCTTCAACCAGATTAAATGTGTCAGAACATGGAATATTCACAAGAGGTGTTTCAGGAAAGCAGATTATAGTGATCAGGCGGCGTAGGTAAGGCGGTGAGATGTTAATTTCCGACCCAATTACTTACATTATTTAGTGCAATACGCAATGTCAAAAGTTGAAAATACATATTCGATGAGATAAATCAGGTACAAGCTCTGATAACCTCTACAAAGTTTAACGATAATAAAAAATAACATTCATTTACTAAGAAATGAACGTTACTGGCATATAGATAAATAATTGGACGTCATTAATCTGTGCTGATTATGAGTTATTCCCCACGCGTAAGTTATCATTATTGAAAAACAAGTCAACTGCGATCCTCATATTCCAATAATAACATAAGAAGACTAAGGGGAAAGATGGGTCATTGTCAATTAGAGAAAATTTCCGTTGATCACGAAACTGCCCAATTTCAATTCAAAGTAGGCACATATTTTGATGATACAGTATCACTACATATTATAAAACAAAGTTCGCCTATTCGTGATAAACTCAAACACCACTGAACAAAATTTCATGCGGTTTTCACCCATAGGCAAAGTGGTCCATGAGTTAAGGTTACAAGTTTTTTTTTTACCGCTAATGTGGCAAACAAGCTTGCAGCCTGCCTGATGGTAAGTAGTCACCGCAGTTTGGAATACCAGGATAATAATTAATTATCATTTCAATTTATTTATTTTATTCAGACAACAGAGATCCATTTTTCTGTAGTTTGAGGTAGTTTTCTTAATTAGGTATACTAGACGGCTCTGCCTGGCATAATCGGGCGCTGTCTGGTATTGTCGGGCGCTGCTTGGCATTGTCGGGCGCTGACCGGCTCTGTGTGGTATTGTCGGGCACGGTCCGGTCGTGGTCGGCGTGGGGCGGGTGTGCTTCGGCCATGGGCCCGGCCAACGTGTCACTGTGTGTTTCCTTCCTACTTTCCTACTTGACTACTCACTACTTCCATTTTGACGATTGAAAGAGATATTTAATTCCTAATCAATAAAGAAATTTGAGTTTGAGTTTGAGAGAGCTTGGACAGTACATAGAATCCAAAGTAAAGACTGTAGCAAAAAAACTTGGTACTTCTCTCGAAGGTTAGGCGGTACTTCACTGCAAGCCAGTTGCTTCAGTTATATCAAGCACAAGTCCAATTTTGCATGAGTACTGCTGCCACCTCTGGGTTGCGAAAAACCAAGTGCCCGCTTTGCATTCGGTGGAAAGAAGTTAATTTTGAGTTGCGCGTCTGTCGATCTTCTACAGGTTACATTTCGGAGAGTGTACGAAGTAGGCGCCAGAATGTCTAACCATGATCCAATATGGTCAGGTTCCCCTGTTAACAAAGTCACGGAGGTCAGATGGCAGTCGCTTTACTGTAATAACCTGATCTGCCAAATCATGGAACATACTTAAGACGGACCTCGGGCCCTCGCACGCGAGATCATAACCGGGACATTATCCGAGATGTTTCATTCATTTTAAATTGTTGAAGGATAGGTATTTTGTTTATGTTCAGAGGCCCACGCGGATGTAGTCGCGGGCAACAGCGAGAATCGACTGTCAATCGGCACGCTCATCGCCACAGAAACCATAACCACAAAGCCGGTCCTCTGGTTTTATTCGTCATTGCTGGGGGGCTTATTATATCAAGTTTGGTGTCTTTTTCTTATAATTCGAGGATGAGGAATTCATTTCTCGAATTTCTTTCCCAAAATCAAAACTATTTTTGTTTGCTCAAGAAAAAAATACTTGTAAATAGCTCAGTTATCCTGCTATAGGTACAGAATAATAATCTTGCCAAACATTGTGCTCTAAAATCGAGTTAATAAAAAATTGTGTTTCAAGAGACACATAGCAAGAGAAGGGCGGTATGCATTAGCCTTTTTGTTATGTTTAGATAAGTTCTAATAAGTTGTTATTCTTCTGGATGTAGATTACATTAATAAATTATTTCTGGACGAGATAAATATGTAAATATAAATTAAATAAATATGTTGGGAAAACTTTCGCCACTAGACTTATTTTAAATGTGATAAAATTAATCTAGGAGTTGTTTGACAAAAAAATATTTTTGTAAATAAGGTGTTTACTGTTTCCAATTGCCACTACATGCACATAGGTCTGTGCATTTTATTGCAGTTGCACCATTTTATGCATTTTGTTTTGCCGCTGCAACGAATAAACTCAAAACAACCAGCAGCTGCCGCAGGTAGGTTTGTCCATATGGGCTCCCAATAGCCATTTTGTTTTGTCAAGCCCAGTCAGTAGGGCTTGACAGCTGTTGCTAAGGAGCTATAATCTGTTCCAAAACAAAGACTCCTTCGCTTCCTCACACCAACAACCCGTTGTTTCTGCTGCGAGTTGGATAAACAGGTACTGGTTTTGCAGCGCAGATTCCACCGCTGTCCCAGAGTGCGAGCGTGATGTCACGTCGCGAAGGTACTGACACTGTAGCGTCCCATAACAGGCATTTATTTGCCCCTTTGCCACGGCACTATAGTTACGCCATCAGGCCATCCAACCGGCTGAGTCCGAACGGCTCCAGGACCTTTTAGAGCCAGGAAGGGATATTGGCTGAAACCAGCGCCGTGCGGACAATATCATTAAGGGCTTCTGGTGCAGCGGAAATCGTCCCGACCACCGACAACATCCCAAAGCCTGATGGCCATTGGCTTTCACTATGAAACCGCAGGTGCATACATAACGTTCACGAACATCGCAGCCCAGGCAAAGTGCCACCACCACCCGCAATGAGACGCTGTCCAAAAGAGTGCCTATGTATAGTGACGGCAAAGCGTTTAACCACGCACCTGACTCTGGCTGCGACAACACCTTAAGTCTTGCAAGGTCCACACCCACAGCGACACTCTTAAGCTGATCTAGCACTCTCTTGACGCCAACATTGTTTCAAAACCGCTGACTTCCCACGTCACCTGGAATAGGCGAGGCCGGGTTGAGAGCCCCCCAATCCATCATCGACATGAGGAATCCTGCCACCATCTGTAAGTTAGGTTTAATATTAGTGCTAACCTGTAAGAATATTAGTGATCAGACTCACCACCCCATGGGACGATGCAGGAAAGGCCGGCAAGCTCACGTCCCGAACACGCCGCATCTCTAACCCCCATACCGGATAGGCAAGGACGCCTGGCTCCACTTCTCCACGCTGAGTGAAACATTCAAGATCCGCTCCACCGAATCTCTAAGCACTTCGTCAAAGGCAGCTACACTGTCCGGGTACAACCAAGTAGGACACGTACGGAGGAATCAATTAACATTGGCGACAGCGAAGCACAACCGCAGCAAAGTCAACGAGTGCTGAAAGATTTTCAAGGCGTCCCCGGGCGACAAGTACAAGCTGCCTTCTGGATTCGAAAGCTTCAGGAATGGCTTCGGCAAAAATTGGTGACACCAGAAAATGAAAAGATGACAAAGATAATTCCCTGAGACTTGGAAGCATGGAAGGAAAAAGGGGAAAGGAAGAATGAGACTCTACACTGAAGGAGAAGAATTAACACTTACTGGAGTTTAACTCTAGCCCCAGCCTACGCAAGAGCTGTAGCAGGATCTACTAATTATGCTTCACTACTTCAGGCTTTCCTCCAATTATACCATCACCCAGGTACCATACATTTAGGGGATTTAAGTTACAAAATGGCCTTGTTAACAGCAGACTGAAATCTAGGAGACCAAGTGGATCACCCTGCTGCTCCCTAACCTGGGACAGAAGTGATAGAAAAGGTTAGAAGGGGAGTAATAGATATAAGCAAAGATAAGGCAGTCTCTCCCTAACCTGGCTCAATAGAACACTATCACAACACTAAAGCGTTTTTGATATCCAGCTTAATTCAGCCGAAAACAACAACATCGGTATTCACTGCGCGTAGCATAATTTTTAAGGGACCTTTTTGTGCTCCAGCATTAGCTACGTGGACCATCACGCGCGTGTCTGCATCTTCATGGTGCGTGTGTGTTTTTTCGCCACAGTAGCAGAGACAAAAAAAAACTAGAACCATGCAACCATGAGGAAGCAGACGCGTGCTTGATGGTCCATGTGGATCAGCCACAGGGCTGTAGCCCAAGGTCATACAAAAATTTTGGTACGCACAGTGGATACTGATTTTGTTCTCGCAGTTGCATGTATAACACAATTGCCAGAACTCCAGGAGTTATAGGTACATATTGGCATAGGAAAAAATCACCAGCTCCTCTCGTCCCATGCTATTGTAGCTTCTTTAGATAACTTTTAATCTTTCAACTATTATACTATTGTACCGGCCTAAATTGGTATTGAGATTTGAATTACGAGCTGTGAAATTGGTC
This sequence comes from Blastobasis adustella, assembly GCA_907269095.1. Classification (NCBI taxonomy): domain Eukaryota; kingdom Metazoa; phylum Arthropoda; class Insecta; order Lepidoptera; family Blastobasidae; genus Blastobasis; species Blastobasis adustella. The sequence continues at coordinate 13,700,577 of OU026130.1, forward strand.
CCTAGACGTTATTTTAACATTATGAACTAAGTTACTGATTTTGGATCAAGCACAACTACAAGTGTAAATGAGTGCTGAAAAGTACTATTTATAAAAAAGTATCACCAGTTAGAAAACCTGGCACCAACGAAAGATGCGCTCCATAATCATATTCTCCGTGCAGTTTACAAAGGAGGCTTTGTTTGGGGACAGATTATAGCTCCTCAGCAACAGCCGCCAAGCCCTGCTGACTGGGGCTGGACAAAACAAAAGGCCAATATGGACAAGCCTACCTGCGGCGTCTGCTGCTTGTTTAGAGTTTATTCGTTGCTGCTGCAAAACAAAATGCACAGAATGGTGCAACTGCATAAAAAGAGAATTAAAATGCACAGACCTATGTGCATGTAGTGGCAATTGGGGACAATAAACACCTTATTGTTTTTTGTCAAACACTTCTTAGAATAATTTTATCACATTTAAAATAACTCTAGTGGCGAAAGGTATCCCAACATATTCATTTAATTATATTTATATTTATATATTTATCTCGTCTAGAAATAATTTATTTATGTAATCTACAACCAGAAAAATAACTAGTCATTAGAACTTATCTAAACGTAACAAAAAGGCTAATGCATACCGCTCTTCTCTTGCTATGCAGGTCCGCCACGCGATACAAAAATCATTTTTTTTGACACAGTTTTTAGACAAAAATGTTTGTTAAGTTTATTATTCCGTATAGCAGGATAACTGGGCAATTTATGTTTTTTTAGGAACAAATCCTAATAGTTTTGATTTTGGAGAGTAAATTCGAAAATTTGCTCTAAATTGGAGGTTATATATCTCATGGACTGCTTTTATCAAAGCTCGAACATAATGGCATTAGAGGTAAAGCTTTAAACTGGATACAAACCTACTTAAATAATAGACAACAGAAAGTTGATTCCAACCTGACTATGCAAGTACACACATCAAGTTACAGACATAATAACTTCGGTGTTCCTCAAGGAAGTGTGTTAGGGCCTTTGCTATTTATTGCTTATGTAAATGACCTAATAGAAATTACAGGACATAGAAAACTTATGTTTGCGGATGATTTGTCAATAGTTGTATGCAATGATAAGCAATTATCAATTAAACACCATGAAACTGAGATAAATAGAGTTATACAAATAATAATGGAATGGTTTAACAAAAACAAGCTACAATTAAACATTGACAAATCAAAATTTATAAATTTTAATAATTGCTATGACATCTATATATATAAAAATGAATTGCTGTTCGTTAGTCTCGCTAAAACTCGAGAACGGCTGAACGGATTTATCTTATCTTGGTTTTGAAATGTTCGTGGAGGTCTAGGAAAGGTTTAAAAGTTGAGAAAATTCGAATAATTGCCGGGAAACCCCTCAAAAGGGTAGGGTAAGGGTAGGGTTGGGGTAGGGTAGGGGTAGGGTAGGGGTAGGGTAGGGGTAGGGTAGGGGTAGGGTAGGGGTAGGGTAGGGGTAGGGTAGGGGTAGGGTAGGGTTAGGGTAGGGGTAGGGTAGGGGTAGGGTAGGGGTAGGGTAGGGGTAGGGTAGGGGTACGGTCCGAGTCGGCAGCAAGGGCTGCAAGCCCCCCAAAAAGGGCGACAAAAGAAAGACGGCGGTCGGCTCTAATGTTCCGGCTACCTCGGACATGGGAGGTGGGGCCACGCCTGATGGTGTTGGGACCAGAGCGGGTAGCGCTAGCAACCCGACCCAGGAGGCAATGGAGGCCTAACATTTAGTGCCACATACAAAGTACTCCAGGGTAATATAAACCACTGCCGCAGGGCGCAAGACCTGCTCATGCAAAACCTTGTGGAGTGTTCAATTCCCCTTGGAGTCATCTCGGAGCCATACAGAATCCCAGTCCATCCCCGCTGGTTTGGAGATGACACTGGAAACGTTGCGTTATACTGGGGAGGAGGGCGCGGAGACCCCGCGTGCGCTAAAGTGGCGTCAAGTCCCGGCATTGTAGTGGTTGAGTGGGGCTCTCTCTTCGTGATGGGATGTTACATCTCTCCCAACTGCAATCTTGAAGACTTTGAGGAGTATCTGGGTCGAGTGGAGGTGTTTGTACACAGATACAGATCTCACCCGATACTAGTGCTGGGCGACTTCAATGCCCGATCTCGGGTTTGGGGAGACGTCCGGGACAACGTACGGGGCGAGACTGTCCTTGAATGGGCGGCCGGTCTCGACCTCCGATTGTTGAACAGGGGCTCGGTTAGCACATGTGTCAGATGGCAGGGTGAGTCAATCGTAGACCTGTCCTGGGCTAACCAGGCAGCTGAGTACTTGGTGTCAGACTGGAGAGTAGCAGAGGAGGTTGTAACCCTGTCTGACCACTTCCATATAATCTTCGCCGTTATCCCTAACCGTCCTGTCGCTGCGGCGATACAACGAAACGGTGTGCAAGCATGCTGGGCACTTAAACGGCTGGACAGGGATAAATTGATTGCTGCGGCTCATACAGCTGATTGGTTACCTGCACCTGACCTTGAAAACCCCTCTGCAACCGAAAGGGATGCGGAAAGGTTTAGAGCTAGCATGACCACAATATGTGATGCTGCTATGCCCAGGGTCAGGTCTCCTTCAAAGCAGCCAGTTTATTGGTGGTCGGAGCACATTGCTTCCCTTCGTAGGACGTGCCTTGCCTCGCGCAGGCTCTTCACTCGTACAAGAAGACGGCGAGCGGCGACTCAAGCCGAAATAGATAATGCCTACTCCGCTTACCGAGCTGCCACAGTCGCCCTACAGTCGGCAATAGCGGATGCCAAGTCTCGCTCGTGGAACGATCTTCTCGATGGCCTGAATAGGGATCCATGGGGACGTCCGTACAGGATGGTCTTGGGAAAGTTGCGCCCTTGGGTTCCTCCTTTGACGGAAACTCTTGAACCCCAGTTTACCAAGAGAGTGGTAGATACCCTTTTTCCACTTGAGAGATGCCCTGACGTTTCTCGTGCGACATTGGCAGTAGAGGCTTGGTCCGAGAGTCTGGAGGTAACGGAGGGAGAACTGACATACGCGGTGAGACGTCTTGCTGCACGAAACACGGCTCCGGGTCCGGACGGGATTCCTGGGCGAGCGCTAGTTATAGCGCTAGGGGTGCTAGGAGAGAGGATGAGACGCTTGTTTAACGCTTGTTTTCGCCACGGGTGCTTCCCAGCACTGTGGAAGGAAGCAAGACTCGTCCTTTTGAAAAAGGAAGGGAGGCCTGAGGATTCACCCTCCGGGTACCGGCCCCTTTGCTTGTTGGATGATTCGGGTAAGTCGTTTGAGCAGATCATCGCCCTCCGTATCAATAAGCACCTGCGGGAGACCGGACCGGACCTATCGGAGAGCCAATTTGGTTTCCGGCAGGGTCGCTCGACAGTAGATGCGATCCTTCGAGTCCGCTCCGTGACTGAAGAGGCAGTCTCCCAGGGGAAAGTAGTTTTGGCTGTCAGTATTGACATCGTCAATGCGTTCAACTCTCTCCCCTGGGGTGCGATTCGAGAGGCCCTCGTCCGGCATCAGATCCCATGTTATCTCCGTGCTGTAATAGAGGATTATCTTTTCCAGAGAAGGATTCGTTACGTGGGTAGAGACGGCCAAGTCGAACAGAGAGAGGTCGTTTGCGGGGTTCCTCAGGGGTCGGTATTAGGCCCTCTGTTGTGGAATCTATAATAATACGACGTGGTGCTCCGGACCCAACTCCCAGCCGGCATTAGTGTTGTGTGCTACGCAGACGACACTCTGATATTAGCCGAAGAGGAGTCTTTTGAGAGGGCTTTACAACTAGCAGAGCTAGGTGTAGCTTGTATCGTGAGGAGAATCAGTGCATTAGGCCTGGCAATTGCGCCTCACAAAACAGAGGCGCTACGGTTCCACGGACTCCCTCGGCGAGAGAGCTCTCCTGTTTCTGTGGTGCGGGTAGGAGAAGCGGAGGTCCAGATAGCGCAAACTATGCAATATCTGGGCCTAGTATTAGACGGACGGTGGTCTTTCACAGATCATTTTGACCGCCTGGTTCCCCGGATTGAAAAAGTAGCGGGTGCTCTGCATGGGCTGCTACCGAATCTAGCGGGACCGCAGGAAGGAGTTCGCCGTCTCTATGCGGGTGTAGTGCGATCCATTGCGCTTTATGGGGCGCCAGTATGGTCAGATCGACTGTCAGGCGCTCGGCGCCGCGTGACCAAATTCAACGCTATGCAGCGACGCATTGCCATCAGGGTCGCACGGGGATACCGGACGATTTCGTACGAGGCGGCAACTATGCTGGCGCGCTTTCCACCTCTCGATATCCTGGCTGATATGGATGCGAGAATCTACCGTATCCTTCGCCAAAGAGGTGGAACCGCTACTAGCGAAGAAATAAGAGTGAGGGAACACAGGCGCGCAATAAACCGCTGGCGCGAGCGTCTCCATGAGCCGCGTGGTGTTCGGCAGCGGTTTATTGGAGCCGTCTTGCCATATTTTCAAACATGGTTGGATTGGAAAGGTCGGGTGACTTTCCACATGACCCAGATACTAACCGGACATGGCTGTTTCGGTGAATATCTTAACCGAATAGGGAGGGAACAGACACCACAGTGTCACCATTGCGGTTCGGACCAGGACTCGGCGCAGCACACGCTAGAGGAGTGCCCTGCTTGGCTCTGTGCGCGAAGCGACCTGGTCCAAGAAATCGACTCAGACCTCTCCCTGCCTGCAGTATTCGCTGCAATGCTGGGAAGTGCTGTAGCCTGGGAGGCCGTTAGCAACTTCTGCGAGACCGTCATGGTCCAGAAGGAGTCAGCGGAGCGGGAACGCGAGCGCGTGGACCCCGCGAGACGACGACGACGACGAAGAGCTCCGACTAGTAGCGGAGTCTCTGATGTGCGTCAGTTTACGACAGGGTTGCTGGCAACCTCGGTTGACGGGAGGGAAACTCTGAACGGGAGGGAAAGGGACTGAAGTGTAAGCTCCAGTGTGCCCGAGCCGTGTAGCTCCGGCTAAGAAAAGAGCTACGGTCTTCCCCGCCTGTCGTAAGAGGCGACTAAAGGGGGTCATCGGAGTTGCGGTCTTTTGGGGTGGGGGCTACAATGTCCGATCAAATGACTCCGGGGACGGTATCGGCTTGGGGTGGTCATCAAGTTGATACACACCGGAACGGTGCAGAGGCAGGTTTGGACAGTACACAACCTGCCTCGCGATGGGCCTTCGGGCGCGGTGTTAGAAGGGCTCCGGTTGCGTTCTATTGAGATCCTGGAGCTCCGAGGTGGACCACCGTGGAGTTTTTAGTGGGTAGAAGTCCCACATAACCCAGCTCTTCCCCCGAGGGGCTGGGTACCTGGATAGCAGGTTTTCTCCACGAAAAAAAAAAAAAAAAAAAAAAAAGGGTAGGGGTAGGGTAGGGGTAGGGTAGGGGTAGGGTAGGGGTAGGGGTAGGACGCCACGCGAACAAAGTGGCGCTGGGTCCACTAGCTTTAAATATTAATTTTAATTGAAAAAAATATTTAAAAAGACTAAATAGCATATATTCCTAGGCATAATGTTAGGCAAGGTAAAAATTGATTGGAAAGAGCATGTAAATAAAACATGCAATAAATTAAGGCGTTTTTCTTATGCGTTATACAAATTGCGCAAAACAGTATAAAAAAACTGCTATGGTTACATACTACTCATATGTCGAATCGGTGCTCAGATATGGACTGATGTTGTGGGGTAATTGCACTGAAATAAACAAAGCATTTATCTCACAAAAAAAGTGCATACGCACAGTATGTGGTGTGGGTCCTAAAGATCCATGTAAACATTTGTGTGCTGAATTAGGAGTCTTGCCACTGCCTTGTATTTATATAGTATGCAAGTTTGTAAGGGATAAACCTAACAGCTTTAAGACGGCTAAAGAAATGTTTCCAAGGAGCACGATAAACACAAATAGGCTAGTTGAGGAACATTTACCAAAAAGCACACGTTACCAGAAAAATGCATACTCAATGTATATAAAAATTATAATAAAGTTCCTGACGAAATAAAAAACCAGCCCTTTAATATTTTTATAAGCAATTTGAAAAAAAATTTTCAAAAGTAATATTTCTATTCTGTACCTGAGTTTATATCTTTCAATACCTGCTTCTAGAAGAGTAATATAGGTAGTAATAGAAATGTTGTGACATGTACTATTATGTAAGTCAGTCCCTGAACTAATCTAATTATTTTCTGATTAATTTTATTTGTAGTTATTTATTGGTAATGTGTATTGACATTTTTAATTATTTGAGATTTATATTGTGTCGAGTCTAATAATTAACATACACATTTGACATTTTGAATTGACATTATATGAAATTATTGAAATATTGACTGACATGTATAAGAATTCTCATAATTATAATTTAATTTAAAAATTTATCTAATTTATAAAATGTAATTAATGGTTATTATGTATTAATATTTGCATGTCAGTGCCTAAACTGACTGAATGTGAGAACTGCATCTCTGATAATTGTACCACCTACATTTTTAATCTACCTACCGCATTTACATCAAATAAATGATTCTAATTCTAATTCTAATTCTATAGAAAATGTATGAATTATTTAAGGAAAATTGTATATAATAATAATAATGTATCTCAGTACCCTGTCACGACTATTTTTGACATGGAATCCATTGGTATGTAAAAATCAAATGTACTTTCGGCATACCATTAGCTATCTTACGAACCGCTCAACCAAGCCCAGCAAACCCGGTGTCAGGTAAAAGAGTCACTTGGCGCCCTTCCACCAACAGCAGGTGCTAATAATTTTGATACCTAACTTACGTCAGTCGCCTCTATTCTTTCTCTAAATGACTACATTTTCGGAACTGCAAGTCATATTGCGAAAATATAAAGTGCGTTGCGATTTTCAGAATTAAATCTCTCTATCACTATTTTTTTGAGTACCAGAAGCGCTTACAAAATATTATAACACAATTCACTTAGTGTTGTGCGCAAAGAAAGAACCTGCGTTCCAACTTGTACCAATGATAGTGAAGGTACGAAATGCCGATCTGTTGTCGTACTGTCCGCCATTCCGATTGCAAAAATTTCACAAGTCCCGGGTTGGTGTTTTGCATTTGTGGCAATGTGCGTGTTTCATATTTTGTGTAATTAATTGTAAAAAGTCGCATAACGCAATAAAATCCCGTGTTTGTGTTATGTCCTGGTGGAATTGTGCGCCTAATCCGGCCCATCGTTTAAGACTAAAATTAAAGAAATCGGCCAAGAACTCATTGGAATTTTAGAATTGGAATATTGGAAGATTAACGAAACCCCAAAGCGACTCAAATCGAGCCAGCTAGCTTTAAAATATTATGACTAGGAAACTATTAGTCCTAGAATACTAGTTTCTAGAGAGAAATGATAGTACTCGTTGAGATCTACATTTCGGATGACAGATGTCAAACTTAAAAGATTTATATCTCGGCAACTATTAGTCCTAGAATACTAGTTTCTATAGAGAAATGATAGTACTCGTTGAGATCTACATTTCGGATGACAGATGTCAAACTTAACACATTTATATCTCGGCAACTATTAGTCCTAGAATACTAGTTTCTAAAGAGAAATGATAGTAATCGTCAAGATCTACATTTAGGATGACAGCTGTCATACTCAAAATAATCACAACTCGGAAACTGAAGGTCCTAGAACACTACTTGCTAAAGGGAAATGATAGCACTCCTCGAAATCTACATTTCGGATGACATTAGTCAAACTTAAAACAGTTCAAACTCGGAAACTATTGGTCCTAGAACACTAGTTGCTAAAGGGAAATGATAGTTTTCGTCGGGATCCACATTTTGGATGCCAGCTGTCAAACTTGAAATGTGTAATAACATGGAAAATGTTGATCGCAGATCTCTTGTTCCTGACGAGTAATGATAGATATGTGCCATTCTGTCCATGATTCCATGTCTAAGGGATAATAATAAAAAAAAAAAAAAAATTTAATGTATAACATACGGAGTATGTGTGGGGTTATCATCATCATATGTGATAGAATGAGGAATTGTATGTTCAGTGTTCGTAAGGATGATGTGATGACTAGTATTAAAAGAGGTATGCTGAGATGGTTTCGACACGTGGAGAGGATGGACGAAAAACTGCTTACGCATAGTATCTTTTGTATGAATGTGAATGGAAGGGTCGGTAGAGAGCGTCCAAGAAGGACATTATTTTGTTGAAATAAATGACCAGCTCCAATAAGGGCAGATCAGGACTACCCTCAACCGGCGTAAATGCATGAAAATATGTATGAATGTGGAAAAGGCGAATATACCTCGTATTAGGATCGTAGCTTGTGGCACTCGATAGTCTCTGCCTACTCGTATGGGATACGGGCGTGCGTGTAGTATGTAATGCAGGAATGTAATAATAGTATACATATATATTTAGGATTATTTAATTAAAATTTAATAGCTTTTCTATCCAATTTTCATATCAGAAGTACACTATATAATATTTATCAATGAGGGTCTGACATTTGTATACCGAGTCCCGACAGCTTTCTAGTTTTTAGCTTCAATTAAACATAAACTGGAACATCCCTAGGAGACACGAATGCAGTGAATGTCATGTTAGTGTCAAGTTGTATGTCGTTACGATGTCGTTAGCGTGCAATGTGCGCAGACGATATATAAATATTTTTTCTCACATGCGATGTGTATCCGACGTGCATCCGACGTGTCGCATGTCGCGCCGTGTACGGACTGCAGTTGTACGCGACGCGTCGGATGCATGTCGCATCATGTGCGGAGTGCCCTAATTTCAAAGAAAAGTAACAAAAAAATAAACACTCCTAAACTCGTAAAATCTATTATTCTCGTATTAGTCTCGTTGAATTGTATTATTTTGGGTAAAGGAAATTGTTAGATTAAAAAAAATACGATGTGTGTATAAAAATGTATAATTATTAAAACAACTCTTTTAAATTTTATTAAAACAACCTTATAATACGTTTACTGTACTAAGCGGGGTCTGTCTTCTTTTCCTTTCTGTGATAATATCTGTAAAAACAATAAATAAATTTTCAGTTAATTTATACTGATCTTCTTCTCTTATCTACACCTAATACCTTTTTTATCATCAGTCACTGTTGATCACAGAGAAATTCAATTTAACAAAAACTACCAGTTCATTGCTGGACTTGAGCCACCTCTAAATGAAATTTGAATTTTGTCATAAACTCATGCTTGGCAGACAAATACTCAATAAGTATAACGCTGTATATTTTCGGGGCTTCGGAGGTTCTAGCTGGCTTCCAGGCCTCTCAGACATTAGTCACCGTTTATGTATAATAAGTATGTTAAAAATATTTAAGTAGTATATCAGTTATCTAGCACCTATAACACAAGCTTTGCTTAGTTTGGGGCTAGATGGCGCTGAGTGAATTTGTCCACGAATATTTATTATTATTATTAATATTATGACACTCTTGTCGTATATGACACTCAGGACGGTGCCATACTAGCTTTGACGCTTGTGCAGTGCATAACATCCATACAAAATCCATAGAAAAGACTAATTATCCTAATTTAATTTTAAATTTACCTTTAAAAATTTGTTCAACTCCGACCACCGTCATTTCGGCCCCGACCGCCATCTGATCGACTATTGTCAGAATATCCACCGCGTCCACCATCTTTGTTGTTGCGACCACCGTCAGAGTTATCTCGGCCACTATCACGAGATCCGCGGCCACCATCGGTATAGCCACGACCACCGTCAGAAGATCCCCGGCCACCGTCATAAGATCCTCGGCCACCATCGGTACGACCGCGACCACTGTCATATGATCCGCGACCACCGTCGGTACGTTCGCGACCACTGTCGTAAGATCCGCGACCACCGTCGCTACCTCCGCGACCACTGTCATAAGATTCGCGACCACCATCACGACCACCGTCGTAGTGACTGCGACCATGATCAGAGTGACCGCGACCACCATCGGAGTGACCGCGACCACCCTTAGAGTAACCCCGACCGCCATTGCTAGGGTAACGCCCGCCGTCACTGTGTCCACGATGGCTGTCGTACCGATCACCATCCGAGTGACTGCGTCCATTGGAGTATTTTCCTCGGCCATCATTGTCGTATCGGCCACCGTCAGATTTACCATCGTTTCTGCCGCGTCCGTGACTAGACCGTGGTTTGTGACTATGGCTTTTCTTGTGGTGGCTGCTTGAGTGGTCGCTGCCTGAGTGATGGCTGCTTGTGTGTCTTTTAGTCGAGTAGCGCTTGTCTCGGTATCCTTTCTCGGTAGGTTTTTTACATGGTGAAACTTCGTGGTGGGATTTTGCTGATGTGCCTGAAGAGAAGAAATAAACAACATCATTAATAAAGATTGTGATAAAATTAAAAAGCAAGTTTAAGAGAAAGTAGTAATTAAGAATTTTTATTTTATGATAATAAGACTGTTGAGGCATCGCTGTAACAAAATAATGTAATTCGATTGTTACTGCGATGCCTAGGAGCGTCGGTAGCCAGGCGGTTGAATATCCAACTCAAAAGCGAGAGGTACCGAGTTCGAATCCTGCTGCGGCCATGTAACAATGACTCTTTTCTGAGTTATGTACATTAGGTGAATTCTAACCGATGCTCTTTCGGTGAGGGAAAACCTCGTGAGGAAACCTGCAAACTCAGGCAACTGAATTTGTAACCATGATCCAATCTGGTCAGATTCCCCTGGTAGCAGGGTCGCGGAGGTCAGATGGTGGTCGCTCCACTGTAATAACCTGATCGCCAAAACCTGGATCATGGTCAAGGCGGACCTCTGGCCCTCGTCCTCGAGAGCACAACCGGGACATTAACGCCAAGGTTAATCATATCCCTGAAAGCGAGGAGACAATGAAAAATAGATAATTTCAGTATATTTACAAAAAGACTACGTCAACTATATATTCTACCGTGCATGAACTTTAATTTAATAAATAAATAATATAAGAGTTTGAAAAATGCATTATACAAAAGTGTTTAAAACAAAATTCAAATTAAAAGTACAAATAAAACTACAATTACCTGGGGCATAAACAACACAGATAAAGAGGCCTAAGGCCAAAAAGAACAGAGTGAATCGTTTCATTCTGAGAGACTGATTCCAAACGGCTCAGTGCATGTTATTATAAAGACAATAATCTCAACGTTCTATTAATAAACTTATCACTGTGCGAGTCTGTGTTTTCCCGTCATCATATATGTATGAGTAAACACAGTGTAAGATTTATTAAAATCCCCTGATCATGACTCAGTCTTGCGGAATATGTACATCATTATTTAATATTATTAAGCACTAATTTTTAGTCATGTTTTAATAAACAAGTCTAACAAGTTTGTTCATTTCTCTATGAGTTTTTTACCGCTAAGGTGGCAAGCAAGCTTACGGCCTGCCTTATCGTAAGCAGTCACCGCAGCCTATGGACGTTTTCAATACCAGGGGCATCATCCACGCATTGCCAACCTCGTAAAAATATTTTCACCCCTTTCTTGAATAACTCCATGTTGCACTCTCTAGGACAAAGATTTCCAGGTAGTTCATTCCACAACCATAGTGCGAGTAGGAGAAAGTTCTGCATTGCGCAGTTCGCGACCAATTTGGATCCATGGTGTGAGGTTCATTACTATCCGGATATAACAGTCTCTGTTGATGAAAAAAATATTCTTCGTCGGCTTACTTTCTTGGGCCTCATCAAAGTGGTTTCGTTATTCGTTTGGGGTACCACCGGCTACGTGCAGACGCAGAGGACTCTAGTGTACTCAGACAGCATAGGGAAAAATATGGGCATATTGATAAATGACTGTACGAATTCTAAAATAACCAATTATAATATGCCTGAATTGTCGTACAGGGGTATCATACAAAAAATTGTACAAAATTCAGGTAACATTGATAAAAATGTAAATATAGTAATTTTAATAAGTAATAGTCTAAAGGTTAGAAAATAGGATATAGTTAAAAGTTTCGCAGTGCTACAAACATTGTCTGCAAAAAAAATTATTTTATGCGCATTTCCCTTCGTGAAAGATGTATCTGATTATCAAAATGACCGTTTTCACAAGTTGAATACTTTAATATATAATTTGACTTGCAGTTAGAGAGACGCATTCTCATTCTTCGACTGTAATAAATTTACAGGTTAAATATTTTTAACAGAGGATACTGTGTATCTCTGACGTAGGTACAAAGTTAAACTGGCTACGATGTTAGCGTACTATATTAATTTATTGTGTTTTCCTACCATAGGTAGATGTGACCAGAGTGCCGATTTGTTAACGAACAAAAAGGTTCAATGTTTAAACTAGAATGTGAGACAAAGGAGCCGTCCTGTATTATATCAACAGCACATAACAGTCCACGGTTAGACTTGAGTAGTAAATCTTTTAAAAGCTTTGATATTTGTCAGAATATACAGAACTGCTCTGGCATAAAGTCATCAGTAAATAGTGGTAATAAGCCTTTGGATGTATGTAAAGTAAAAGCAAATAATAAACAAAATTGTGCAGTAAACTTAGTACATCAAAATATCGAAGGCATGTCGAATAAAGAATTGGATGTTGAGCTTTTCATGAACAGTGAGAATGTTGATATTTTTTGCATTACTGAACATTGGTTAAAGGATCATCAGCTCATGTTTGGCTTTAACAACCATAAACTTGAAAGTTCGTTCTCTAAATGGCAGGCAATTCATGAAGGTTCCCTAATACTTGCTCGTAATTGCCTAAAATGCAAGGAACGCACTGATATTGTCAAGCTGCCTGTTGAACGAACTGCTGAAATTGCCTGTATAGAACTTGAGCGACTTATTGTAATGACCGTATATAGACCCCAGCTTCATCATTTGTTCAAAAAAATTATGGATGAAGCCCTTATTAAAGTTAGCAATTGTAATAAGAATATTGTTGTTTGTGGAGATTTTAATATATGTTTATTAGATGTATCTTGTAAATATACTGGTAGGCTAATAACATTATTTAAGAGTCATAATTTAAACAACTTATTTTTAGAGCCTACCAGAATAACAAGCACTACATCAACTTGTCTAGACAACATTTTATGTAATATCCAGGCATGTAGCCAGTCTGTAATAAACCAATTACAGTCAGATCATTGAGAAAAGAGATCAAAAATACTATAAAATTTGTACCAATTAACAACAACCGTCTGAATATTTTTAGAAATAACATTATAGAGAAATCATCTAATTTAAAGTATTGTGATGATTTAGTTTTACACATGACAAAAACTGAGAGTAATAGTATATTCAAACCAAAGGTGAAGGCAATAAACAGCAAACTTATGTTTGGCGATTGGGCGACAGCAGGAATACATAAAAGTAGAAACAAATTATGTAAGCTCTATGCAGAACGGGCGTATAATAATAACGTAGAATTTGATGACTATGTTAAACATTGATCGAAGTTATTTAAACGCGTTTGTGCTACAACTAAATCGAATTTCATTAAATACAAACTAAAAAATAGCACAGATGCAGTAAAATCCACATGGCAGATAATAAATAGTGAAACTGGAAAAGCCAAAACTCGCGATACAAAATACAATTTAAAAATAAATGATAATTTTGTTACCAAAAACTCGGAAGTTGCGGATGCATTCAATGAATTTTTTACAGGCATTCCAGTGTCAACTACGAAATCTTTAAATTCGTCTCCTGCTCTCGCTGAATCCTTGTTGAATGTACCCGAGAGAGTCAACGATTTTAGGTTCGTGCATGTGACACCTCAAGATAATAGTTAAGGCTTTTAAAAGCATAAAAATGAAGGCGACTACCGACATTGATGATATGTCAGTAAAAATTATTAGCTCTGTAATTGATGTCAGTGCTGTCCACTTAGCGATATATTGAACAAATGTGTTGAAAATGGCGAATTTCCTGACCTGATGAAACATAGTAAAATTGTTCCATTGTTTAAAACGGGTAGCATAACAGATCCCACAAATTTAGGCCAGTTTCGGTGTTACCGGCTTAAAGTAAAATACTTGAGAAAATCATATTCATCATCATCATCACAGCCCGTAACAGTCCACTGCAGGACTTAGGGCCTCTCCCACGAAAGGGGAGGTTATTGCTATAATCTCCACGCTTGGCAGGCGGGTTGGAGATCGCAGTGTTTAAATATAATAATGGGAAATGCTGCTGCCCATTTTCCAGACTACGGAGACTCTTGATCTTTTGCCTCGAAAACATTAGTCGCCTTGTACGACACCCATGAATGTAAGGAGTTGGTGCTATTCTACTCTGCCGGACACTACACGGCCAACTAAAAACTCAATTTTATGGAAATAATTTATTGCATCAAAAACAATTCGGTTTTACTCGGGGTCGTTCAACACCGACTACCGACCGACAACCGATGTAGGTGTTGAACTAATTAAACATATCTTCGCCTGGGAGAAATCACGTGATGCCCAAGGGATTTTCTGTGATTTGTCCAAGGCCTTCGATTGTGTTAATTATGAAACTTTGGTCAAGAATTTGCAACATTATGGAATAAAGGGCTTAGCTCTAAACTTGTTAAGTTCATATTTAAGTTAAAGAATTCAGAAGGTTGATGTAAACGGAGAAAGATCTGCTGGGTCTGTTGTCTCTATGGGGGTCCCACAGGGGTCAATTCTGGGTCCGTTTTTGTTTCTTATTTATGTAAATGATTTGCCGTACTTTGTAAAACATACTCACGAAATTGTTTTGTTCGCTGATGATACATCTTTAGTGTTTAAAATTAAAAGACAACAATTAACATATCATGACGTGAACAAGACTGTTTCAGAAGTGCTAAACTGGTTTACGGTTAATAATTTATTACTGAATGGCAAAAAGACAAAATGTTTAAAATTCTCCTTGCCAAATGTTAGACCCACTAAGAGGCAAACATTCGAATCTCATTGATTCCACAGTATTTGTAGGCTTTACTCTAGATAATAGACTATAACGGGGTCCTCACATTGATAAATTCTGCGAAAAGGCTAAGTTCTGCAGCAAATGCTGTAAAAAAGATACGAGGTATTTCTGATGAGGCTACAGCAAGATTAGTTTATTTTAGTTATTTTCACAGTATACGGCATTACTTACGGCATACTGCTGTAGGGACACGCTGCCGACTGGCATAATGTATTTGTACTGCAGAAAAGGGCTTTTCGCGCGATTTACCAATTGAGACCTAGAACTTCACTTAGAGATAAATTCAAGAGTATTGACATTATGACAATGCCTTCACAATAGATATATGAGAACTTGATATAGATCAAGTTCATAAAAGTAAACATAGGTTCATAAAAATATACACTTCTTTATGAAGAACAGTGGTGTTCATAATAGGAATGCTAGAAATAGAGATAGGCTTGTTACGAGTGCTTGTCGTCTGGTTAAAGTCCACAAATAATTTATGGGTCAATGTGTACGCTTTTATAATAAGGTTCCCACAGATATATAAAATTTACCATTGAATAAATTTAAAGTCACTATAAAAAACAAATGATGTCAAAAAAGTAATTATAGTATATCTAAATATGTAAATGAAAAAAGTCCATGGGACTGAACTGCTGTTCTATACAGGTATTTACTTTTAAGATAGCATATAGGACAAATAATGTATTAGTACATAAGACATGTTTAAAAAAGAAAATAATTAAGTAGGCTCTGTAGGTTTATTGCCCTTTTTTTTCTCCCACGGAGAACCACCTTGGAATCGGCGTTAATTTTCCTTCCTTTCCTACATGGTGACTTCTGTCTGCGGTTGGGTAAGGGTAGGGTAGTAGTTAGAGTAGGGGTAGGATAGGGGTAAGATAGTGGTAGGGTAGGGGTAAGATAGTGGTAGGGTAGGGGTAAGGTAGGAGTAGGGTAGGGACAGGATAGAGTAGCGTGGGAGCGGCTACCTATCACTGGCAGCATGTGTAATGCAGTGTGCACTTAAAAGTCTGTCTGGCGGTGGCGTGGGGGCCGGGTCGCTCTTTTCCCTCAAATATGGTTGAATTGGGCCATGGCTGGGCCCTGCGTTATACTCGTGAACGGGTGCTGCCTTGGTGGACTGGCTTACTCTTGCTGTAGTTTTAGTTGGTTTCCCTTAATTATACTACACATACCTATATAAGATATTGCGTCCGGCTCTGCCTGGCATTGTCGGGCACGGTCCGGTCGTGGTTGGCGTGGGTTGGGTTTGCTGCGGCCGGCAGTGTGTCACTGTGTGCTTCCTTCCTACTTTCCTACCCTCCTCCTTTTTGACGATTGAAAGAGATATTTAATATCGTAATCAATAAAGAAATTTTGAATTTTGATCCGGGGAAGGCGTCATTAAATCGTTTATTGACGAAGAAATTTTGAGAAGGAAAGTTTGTAATGACTGAACGCCTCAAAAAGTAAGTGAATATACCAGTTTATCTAGTTGGTTACCTTGTAAAATTCGATTGTTTTTATGCTTCTATGTTATCGAAAATATGCCACGTTCAAATAGTTTTATGAGGTTATCAAAAACTGAGCAAGATAGCCTTTAGATAGAATTAGGATATAAATTAAATTAAAAAAATTCGAAAAATGTATGGTTATACATATACTTTGGGGGAAAATAAGACGTCCGTCTTGTTTTGCCCCGTTTCTATTTCAAGATAGGTACCCCTACCGTTGTTTTTTTAATTGAAGTTAGTACGACCTCCTGGCAAGAAGTTTGACTTGTCAAGAAATTCAAGCACAAGCAATGAGCGTAAGTGATTAAAATTGTTTTCCCTCACCATTACTTTTTTTAAAGATTTTTCATGTTTTTTAAATTGGAGATTACATAGTTTCATCATATGTTATCAGGTTTACTTCCACGGTTGGTATACCTACCTATATTAATTAAATTTTTTTTTAGACTTGGCCTAGCTTGTAAGTTACAAATGCCATTTGCGGTGCATTATTATTTTTATTAGTGGTAATACTTAATATAGGTAATAAAAAGCACGTAAAACAGTTCTGGAAATACCACCATCTTTTTTATTTCTTACTACTAGATTTGCCTGCAATTCCATTTTAAATGAGCTCCGCATTGTACGAATGCTAGTACTACAGCGAGGTCAAGCTGTATCTCAGGTTATAATATGGCTTAGATTTTACCTTGGACATCACCAAGCTACTACTACCAAGTTTAGTAATTTTGCGTGATGCGCTGTCTGATGCGCCATCAGACCGACAGCGAGACAATTCTTTTTTGTTTTGGGCATAGTTAAGTCCCAGAATCCTATTCTGACTATTTTTTCTGAAATATTTTCATGTACAGACACGGCTTTTTTTAAGTTTTATAATAGTGTAGAATGTAGATACGTAGATGTTGGTTATATCTGACCACGCTTGTAGGTAGGTATAATGCCTATTTATTTATTTAACCATTTATTGTACACAAATTACATACACCTACACCATAACGCAGCGCTCACCCCACCGACAGGAATTACAAGCGATGCAGTTTGCCCGACCAGTGGATGGCCACGTGATGCTGACGTAGCATCGTCGCCGACCACGATTTCACTTAATTTTAAGTCATTCTAGATTCACACTTCGAATTAGTTTCTACGCTAAGTTTTATTGTGATTTTTATTTTAATTAATTATATTTAGTTTAAATCATTTTTGTTTTTTTTCGACCCTCCGGCTGTAGCCTACGTATCTGGCTCAGTCGGTAGGATCTTCGCAAGTCGACTTGCGCGCGTAAAATCTTAGAAAATCAAGATTCGCGAGCCGCTTGGGTGGCCTTCCAGTCCCATCTCGAAGATCCGAATACGAATGAGCTGCAGTCAGGCAGGAGGAATCTAGACTTCGATTCAAGAGATAGAACCAGAAATGCAGCGTATGTGAGTACAATCGAACTGTTCTTGCGTTGCTTCCTTTTTTAATCCTAGTTATTTTACCCTTCCAAGATTTTTCACCCATCGAAAAATTCCGCCCGTGAACCTGCATCTCGACAGGCTCGCTAGCAATTAGTTGATAAGAGTAGATATATTTATAGTAATTTAAATTTAGAGTTTTTATTCAACGAAGAGATGGCAGTCGACCCGGACAATTTTCAAGGCTTTACGCCTCGTGCCCGACTTCGACGGCAACCCTAATATACTTACTAGGTTTATAGGTATTTGTGACCAAATAGTCTTTAGGTATATGAAATCAGAGCCCGGTAATGACCTCAGTAACCTGTGCTTATTAAATGGGATACTGAATAAAATCACGGGTTCCGCTGCTTGCATAATCAATTCAAACGGTATACCAGACAACTGGTTGGGCATCCGAACTGCCCTAGTGAAAAATTTTTCTGACCAGCGTGACGAAACGGCCTTATACAATGACCTCTCATTAGCTGCACAAGGTAATAGGACACCTTAAGAATTTTATGACCAATGCTAATCTCTATTTAGTACGATAATGACGTATGGGACTTTGCATGAGACCATCAATACCACAATTGACGCTCTCTACAAGAAGCTCACCATGCAGGTCTTTGTCGGAGGGTTAAAAGAACCCCTAGGGTCGCGTATAAGATGCATGCGACCTGAATCTATCGAGAAAGACCTCGAATTCGTGCAGGAAGAGCTTAATATCATGTACTTACAGCAGCGCAGCGAATAACCTAAATCTCAGCCTAGCCATAAGACTTTCACTCCAATGCATGCCATTAGCTTTGCGACCGCGCTACCGCGACAGCAAAATTCCCTAGCACCGCCGCCTAACTGGCCGGCGCCCGCCGGACAACGTGCGCCCCAAGGCGCCCCGCAGCCGTTCAGGTTTGTGCCTTCCCAGCCGCAACCCCAGTATCGAATGCCCACTCGTACCCAACAAATGTTTCGCGCTTTACCACCTAATTATAACCCGCAAAGTAACGTTTTCCGGTTACCACGTAGGAACAACGTACCTCATAATTCCACTTCGCGCCCTATCAGTGGAGTACAACTATAACGGGTCATGACTGGCCTAAACGATAACACCCCTTCGGCTAATTACTTAAAAAGTCGCGAAATGAACATGAACGAGTGTGTAGGATATGACGATTCGTATTACGACGGTTACTATGAGCCCGAGTTCGGTAATTATGCGGACGATAGTACCTACACCGCGCTCGAATACGACACCTCCGCGACATATAATGACCTAGACTATATCGACGGACAAACAGCTGACGAGCTACCAACTGACAGACGGCCTCGGCCTAGCTCTAGTCAATCGGAGCAGGATTTTTCAGTTAGCTACAACATCAAAAAAGCTAAAATATAACTTAATTTACAGACCCAGAGACAATTACAGTATATAAGAACCCATAAACAACCTCTTAAACCTCTCATCGTGTTTAATACTGAGTGCGCGCGCACCGAGCACGCCACAGCGCGCGAACGCGACGTGTTATCGCGCTTACGTACGGACCATTTAAATGAAGAGGAAAAGGCTAACCTCTTAGCGATTTGCTCTCGCTACGCTATGTTTTCTACATAGAAGGTGAACAACTAACTTTCACCAATCAAATTAAACATAATATAAGAACAACCGACGAGGTTCCCGTATATACCAAAAGCTACCGTTATCCATTCATACATAGAAACAAAGTAAGAGATCAAATAACCAAGTTGTTAGATCAGGGTATTATCCGACCATCTGACTCTGCGTGGAGTTTGCCTATTTGGATCGTACCCAAGAAAGCTGACGCCTCCGGGAAGCAAAAGTGGCGTCTAGTAGTAGATTTTCGTAAGGTAAACGAGAAAACTATAGACGACAAATACCCTATCCCCAATATAAATGACGTACTAGATAAGCTGGGAAAATGCCCATACTTTACCACCTTAGATCTAGCTAGCGGTTTCTACCAGGTAGAAATGAGCTCACAGGACATACCCAAGACAGCCTTTAACGTCGAGCATGGGCACTTTGAATTCCTTCGTATGCCCATGGGTCTCAAGAACTCGCCCTCAACCTTCCAGCGAGTTATGGATAATGTCTTGCGAGGCCTTCAGAACGACATATGTCTTGTCTACCTTGATGACATCCCTTCAGGAAAACATGACCAACCTAGAGTGAGTATTTCAGCGCCTCCGAGTCCAATTTTAAGATCCAAATGGGCAAATCGGAATTCCTTAAGCTTGAAACATCTTATCTCGGATATATTATCAGTAAGGATGGTATAAAACCAAACCCTGACAAGATTTCAGCCATTAAACGGTACCCCCAGGTTAGGTGTCCCAAAGACACCTAAGGAAATAAAACAGTTCCTAGGACTCCTCGGTTACTACCGAAAATTCATCCCCGATTGCGCTCGCATTACGAAGCCTCTTACAATGTGTCTTAAAAAAGGACGCAAAATTACATTAGATTTCGAATATGTAAACTGTTTTGAGAAGTGCAAATCCCTTCTCACTAACGACCCCATCCTTCAATATCCTGACTTTTCTCGGGAATTTCTAGTTTCCACAGATGCATCTAACGTTGCTATTGGATCCATATTATCTCAATGCCCGATAGGAAGCGACAAGCCTGTGTGCTACGCTTCTCGCACTTTAAATGACAGCGAGATGAACTATAGCACTATTGAGAAGGAGCTTCTTGCCATAGTTTGGGCAACCAAGTACTTCCGGTCCTACTTATTCGGCCACAAGTTTAAGATCCTTACAGACCATAAGCCCACTGCAATGGATGATTAGTCTAAAAGAGCCAAACTCACGTCTCACTAGGTGGCGCATACGTCTAAGAGAATACGATTTCACTGTAATATATAAAAAGGCAAGGCTAATACCAACGCCGACGCCCTATCTCGCATCGAGATCCATAATGAGGAGATCGACTCCCTTATAAAATAAATACAGGAGCTTAGTTCACTTATAGGGAATCCCACAGAGACCCCACAATCCCGAACGCACCGCTCATCTACCGAGGCAGTACATACCAGCCGTGAACATCCTATATTAGAGGTTCCAATCACAGACGAATCGCTTAATAAATTCCATCGCCAAATTTGCTTAACAATCGTTGGTGACGTAAAACGCAAGCCCGTAGTAGCGAAGCCATTCGATACTCACACCCGTTTTGCCGTTCAATTATCTGAATCTTCCCTAGAAGAGGATGTCGTGAAATATATTAAAGAATACGTAAACCCTAAAGCGAAAACCGCTATCTTAATAAACCCACCATTAGGCATGTACTCCATTATACCTATTATTCAGGATAAAATTAAAAGCTCATCAATGAATCTCGTATTGGCTAAAACAGAATTAGAAAATGTCAAAGAGTACCTACGCCAACACACGCCGAATGATATCCATCATTCGCCACCATCACGACGGGAAGACGAACTATGGTGGCATTTACGAATGCTTCCTAGCCCTATCGCGAAGATATTACTGGCCTAAGATGAGAGACCAGATAACCAAATTTATTAACGAATGTATAGTTTGCGGACAGGCTAAATACGATAGAAACCCCATTAGACCCCAATTTAACATAGTACCCCCTGCGACTAAACCATTTAAAATGTGCACTTATATAGTGCAGTATAGACAGAAAAATACGTTACGGTCAGACATACCATTTACGTGACGGCACTGCCGTTAGTGTCCTACAGGCATTACTACAGTACTGTACCCACCATGGTGTAGGTACCTATGACAATTATTACCGACAACGGCACTGAATTTATCAACCAATTATTCGCGGAATTTACCGGATGTCATAAAATAATTCAACACAGGGTCCTGGCCCACTCACCTAATGACAATGGTAATGTCAAACGCTTTCATTCAACCTTGCCCGAACATCTGCGAATATTAAAAAACGAGAACAAAGACGAACTTATACTAAACCTTATGCCCTATGCAATTATAGCTTATAATAGTTCTATCCATAGTTTTACGCGTTGACGACCATTTGCCTTGCTGACTGGACATTTCGGCCCACGCGATGCTCTTGACATTGACCTTACACAACTCTTATTACAACAGTACACTAAAACCCATAGTGATCAAATGAAAAAAGTATATGAGATAATAAGAAAAGAGAAAAACGTACCGCAATCATGCAAAATATGAATAAAAATAGAGAGAGAATAGGGAGTTGAATACACCCCCCAGCAACAGGTTTTATAAAGAACCCCTTTGCTAGCCAACAAAAAACAGCCCCACGTTACACACAGGACAATGTCCTCGCGGATTTACCAATCCATATCTACACGTCAAAGAAACGTGGCCGACGCTCGACGACCAACACTACGTACTATCATTTCCACGTGCAACGAAGGTACAAGTCAACTGCGAAAGAGAAGATTTCAGCACACTACAAGGCAGCTATCTCGTGACGATTCCTGTAAACTGTTCTGTAAATTCCGTCTACGCACGCCTGAGTTCACCATCATCAATGAAAATGACAAACTGCAAGGGCACCCTTTCACCTTGATGAAAATTCCATACCCGACTGAAGATCAAGATACAGCATTAACTCATGTCAGCCTCAACTCCATCGACCTAAGAGGACTACTTGAACATCCAGCTAAAGACATCGTGAATCACACCACCATCCCACTCTACATTATGGTGCTGATCGCAACTGCAATTATATCGCTCTTCACTCTACGCCACTATCAAAGGAGAAACCTCAATAGTTCCTGACCCTACTACACCGCATGAACCAATCTACCATGTTCCTGACAAGAAGGAAGATCAACCGGGGAACATCCCAGCAACATTTTCTCTTAACATCCTAAAATAGTTGCTGATCTTCGGGTGGAAGAATTACATACACCTACACCATGACGCAGCGTGATGCTGACGTCGCATCGTCGCCGACCTCGATTACACTTAATTTTAAGTCATTCTAGATTCACACTTCGAACTAGTTTCTACGCTAAGTTTTATTGTAATTTTAATTTTAATTAATTATATTTAGTTTAAATCATTTTTGTTTTTTTTTTGACCCTCCGGCTGTAGCCTACGTATCTCACACGATTGTTAAAAAATTATATGACAGAATATATCAGACACAACAGGCCAACTTACACCAATATATACGCCTATCTGAGAACATTCTACGAATTCATAACTACACTGTAATACTTCATGTAGGTATCTTATGTATTGAGATAACGATTCGTACTGTGTATTTGTAATCTAATACGTAGTTATCTGTAACTTCATTTATTAATTTTTTTATTGAAAACAAACTTTACAACATTACAGGCGACCACTGCAATATTGAAATGTCTTCTACTTAAAATTACAGTATGAGAAAAATGGTCTCATTCATTCATCATCTCGCAGAACTTCAGGCATTCCTTACAATACATAAAATAGAAGGGGCTCAGGGCCGAGCCCTCCTGGTGAGCACCTACGGTACGGTATTCGGAGTTTTCTTACCTAGTACCTAACTAATAAAAACTAAAAAACCGTTTTTTAAATCTTGTTTCCAAGAGATAACTACCGAAAGCAAGGTGTTAACATGGTTTACACTTCTTGATAATGGGGCACAATAATAATTCGTGAATGATTTAATTTGTGAAATTGGGTTAGTATGCCTGGGTCAGAAAATTAAAAATACATCCCCATTTTACTACTGATCGTTTTAACGATCTTAAAATGTATTATCATTTTTTGTAAGAAAAATAGAAAAACCACCTAAATTTATTTTATAGTTTTGTCAGGAAGGTTATAAAATAGTAAAAATATGCATAAAATAAAGTTGGATAACAATCAAATCATTAAAAACTTACTGTTTTGAATACAACATGTATTGCGCGGTCTATCTACACATAGCAATTAAAACACTAAAAACACTTAGAAGTTACAATCACAAGGTTATTACCTATAGGTAATAAACCTTGTGTCTAATGTCTAAAGTCTAATGGCGTATACGTAAAAAGACTGTCTAATATTTACTGCGACGATAAAATACAATAATCATACGGAATCCGTTCACTATTATTAATCATACGGTATCCGTTCACTATTATTTTTAAATAAAAAATAAATAAAGTAAATAAATGTTCGTGGACAAATTCACACAGCGCCATCTAGCCCCAAACTAAGCAAAGCTTGTGCTATGGGTGCTAGATAACTGATAAACTACTTAAATACGTTTAAATACATACTTATTATACATAGAACACCCAGACCCGTAACAGAAATTAAAATTCATCATTTCAATTTCTACCCGGCCGGGAATCGAACCCGGGACCTCTTGCATGGCAGACCGGCATGTTGACCACTGAACCGGTCTGGTCGTCAATTTTTAAATAAATCGTATTTATAAAACGTATTTTTGATCTTTATAACAATCGGTCGCTGTAAATGGGTTGTCGGTATATCAAACCGGATAAGTCTTTTTTTACATTATGTAACTTATTGATTCCTTTTACTGACGTTCGTTCTCAGATAATCTTTAAACTTGTACAAAACAAAAAATGATTGTAAGGTATTTTATATTACCAGGCGTTTTGGCCCGGTCTGGTTATGGCCCGTGGGCCGACACGCCTGACTAATTAAAATTGTTACTTTTCCTCGGGTGTTTAGTTATTTATATTGTAAAATATTTTTCTATTTAATATTTCTTTATAGTTATTGATAACTACTGGACCGATTAATATTACATAATGAAGCCATCTTCGGGAATAATCTCGAGTGAAATGGGCCACTTTTATTGTGAGAAAATAATAGGGTCCCGCGGATACATTTAATATCTGAGATCCGACCTGCACGCGGGTGAAAGCCTCTGCGAACGGATAATTATCAAAATCTTAAACTTTATTTATATTCTAATGAGTAGAACACGTAGGTACACTCGCATAAATAAGTAACATTTCCAGCTGCTATTCCACTCCGATAAGGTTGTTAATAAGAACGCTGAAATCGTCGTCTATATAAACTGATGCGCAGGGCGTCTTGGTTTAGTCTCCCACAATGAAGCGATACACTATATCGTTTTTGGCCATAGGTCTCTTTCTCTGTGCTGCGTTTGCCCCAGGTAAATGTATTTTATTTTTGCTCTTTAATTAAATTTTGTCCCAACTCATGTTTCGAAACTATCGTTGCGTATTTGACGTGAATATTTATTTATTTATTTTATGCAAACTTAAAATTATTACACCTAGTTTATATTATGAAATAACATAAAATTCAATCTTATACAGCTAATTGTAAAGTGTGCCAAATTATATTTTAAATTAAACCGTGATAATAACAATTTATATTATATTATTTTATTTTATTTGGATGTCTCACAGCGTGCAACAAACAAAATATACAATAGCATAACATCGATTGGCCAATTAGGAGACACCATAATTCAATTATGTTCGATAAAGAAAAACAAAACTCTAATAATTAATTTAATTAATATGGTAGAGCGTTGTCTTAGAAATCCCATTACTATTATCCAAATTTACCATTTCTACCTTATTTCGAAACCGTTTTGATCGAATATGTATTTTTTCTACTCAGGCACATCGGCTAGATCCGGCAGCGAATATTCGGACCAAAGCCACAAGCCACACGCGGTAAGCTCAGGTGGCAACCACAAGAGTGGCGGTGGTCACTATGACAAAAAGAGCGACATGCCAGATGGTGGAAAATCAGGCGACAATGGACACAGTCGCTCTGAAGGTGATCGATACGACAGCAATCGTGAACACAGTGACGGTGGACGATACCCTAGCAAAAGCGGTCGTGGTTACTATGAAGGTGAAGGCAAAGGCAGTCACTCTGAAGGTGATCAATACGACAGCAATCGTGGACACAGTGACGGTGGACGGTACCCTAGCAATGACGGTCGTGGTCACTATGAAGGTGAAGGCAGAGGCAGTCACTCTGATGATGGTCAATACGACAGCAATAGTGGACACAGTGACGGTGGACGGTACCCCAGTGATGGCGGTCGTGGTCACTATGAAGGTGAAGGCAAAGGCAGTCACTCTGAAGGTGATCAATACGACAGCAATCGTGGACACAGTGATGGTGGACGGTACCCTAGCAATGACGGTCGTGGTCACTATGAAGGTGAAGGCAGAGGCAGTCACTCTGATGGTGGTCAATACGACAGCAATCGTGGACACAGTGACGGTGGACGGTACCCTAGTAATGGTAGTCATGGTCACTATGAAGGTGAAGGCAAAGGCAGTCACTCTGATGGTGATCAATACGACAGCAATCGTGGACACAGTGACGGTGGACGGTACCCTAGCAATGGCGGTCGTGGTCACTGGAGGCAAAGGCAGTCACTCTGATGGTGGTCGAGGATCTTCTGACAGCGGTCGCGGGCATGCTGACGGTGGTGGTGGCTATACCGATGGTGGTCGCGGATCTTATGATAGTGGCCGAGGTCATTCGGGCGGTGGTCGCTACAATAACAATGGTGGTCGTGGCGGACATTATGACAACAATCGAGCAGACACCGGTCGGGGCCAAAGTGATGGCCGTCAGAATTGAAAATAGCTTTAAAGGTATACTTTACATTTAAGTGGTGTTTTTACCTTTTAGTAACGATTTTCTAGAGATATAATTGATTACCTCAGCATCAAAACCGTGTGATAGTCAGCAAAGAGAAGAATATTTGAGTCAATGATGAATTTTTATTGATATTGACATTTTGTGTTACTTATTATATTTATGACATTTTAAATGATTTATTGACGATATTTTGTAATTGAGATTTTGTATTTAATGAATTTGACATGTAATTTCAAACACTGCATTTATTACATTGTATAACAAATTTTTCTTATTATTAATTATGGTTTTAGCAGTCGATGTTTGTCATAATTGGTTTTGTAGCTATTAAAAATATATTAATAATTATATTTATAGCACAAAATACTGTCATGTACTACGTATACTGCTATGTATTTTACTGAGTGCAATAAACTGTTAAATAAAAATAAATAAAATACTTATAGGAACGTCGGTGGCCGAGCGGTTGAGTATCCGACTCGTAAGCGAGAGGTACCCGGTTCGAATCCCGCTACGGCTATGAACCAATGACAATTTTCTGAGTTATGTACATTAGTTAAATACTAACCGATGCTCTTACGGCGAGGGAAAACATCGTGATGAAACCTGCACATTCAGAGGACTGAATGTGTAACCATGATCCAATCTGATCAGGTTCCCCTGGTAGCAGGGTCATGGAGGTCTGATGGCAGTCGCTCCACTGTAATCACCTGATCTGCATATCCTGTACCATGGTCCAGGAGGATACTCGTGCGCGAGAGCACAACCTGGTCATTAACTCTGATAACCTTACCTAAGCTTTCTTAAGATTAGGAGAGAGTAGAACCTTACCTCTGTATTCATTTTCTTATGTTATGATTAATTATGTTACAGTAATTGTCACCCTCAAGTTTTAGGTAAGAAAATATTTTTACAGAGGCTTAGATTAAATAAAAGTCATTTTGTACTCCTTACCTTACATAGCAATCAGGTTTCTAGCATCAATCAGCAACCGCAACCACCAATGCGAATCAACGAAAATACATTTTAGGTGTCCAATACCTCTCTATCGGCTAATTATTGTCTATTTTCCTAGTTGCGGTTTTGTGTAACTATTTGACACATTTTATTTAAGATATGACAGTTAGAGACGTAAATGAACCTCTATTCGTGACATAAAGTGGTATTTTCCTGTGATCTGTCATACTTTAGATATGGCTGCTCACAATGCTTGGCAAATATACAGACTAAATGGCAACGAATATGATATTTTTACTTTCCGAAGAGCTGTTGCAAGAGGTTTACGAGACGTATAAGAAAAACCACAACCATGGACCTTGTCCTATTCTTAGTAATCATAGAGAGACTTCTCAATTTGGCAAATTAGATCATATAATTGACTACAAGAAAAATTAACTGACTTGCAAATCCTACACAAGGAAAACAAATTTCTTTTGTAAGAAATGCCAAAAAGTGTTTTCTGTCTGTCTGTCTGTTACTATAAAAATGACATACCTTCCATTACATTTTCTATGTGTTATTGAAACCCACCTTAGCCCTCAGTACTTGGCATAGTTGTGTATCCTCCTACCAGGTGTTATAATACCACCCATTTTCCGGCTTTCGCGGATGACTTTGATATTTGATTCATGATTTTTCCCTAAACTTTAGAGTCATAAGTAACATACAAAAATATTTTCACAGTCACAAAAAATAGTTTCAGGGTTATCTGGGTTAATTCCTAAACTAATAAAAGGAAGCGTAGTTAATTTTTTTTTTTTTTTTTTTTTTTTTTTTATATTAGACAAGACAAGCATTTGACCGCCATCTCACCTGTTGGTAAGTGACGATGCCTATTCACTCTAGCCTTGAAGGCATCCAGATTATATTGATCAGGGAACACAC
Organism: Blastobasis adustella; assembly: GCA_907269095.1. NCBI lineage: Eukaryota > Metazoa > Arthropoda > Insecta > Lepidoptera > Blastobasidae > Blastobasis > Blastobasis adustella. Next base: position 13,728,918 of record OU026130.1, read on the forward strand.
TCGCAGGCAACGCGTTCCACTCCTTAGCCGTACGCATTATAAAAGTCAAGCCAAAGCGGCTCGTGCGGATAGTTGGAAGGTCCACGACATAAGGATGAAGCGCTCGCCCGGATCGTGTCTCCCGATGGCGGAAAGGGGACGGCGGAATGAGGTCGTGCAACTGCTTCGCAAACTCACCGAAATGTAACCTGTAGAAGACCGACAGACGCGCAACCCTACGCCGATGCTCGAGGCTCTGCAGCCTAGCTTCAATCAACTGTGGGTCACCAATCATCTTCTTTGCACGTTTTTCCACCGAATCCAAAGCCGCCAGTTGATATTTGGCTGATCCATCCCAGAGGTGGCTGCAGTGCTCCATGCAGGATCGGACTTGTGCTTGATATAACTGAATCAACTGCCTTTAAGTGAAGTACCGCTTAACCTTCGAGAGGACACCAAGTTTTTTTACTGCAATTTTTGCCTTGGATTCGATGTACTGACCGAAGTTGAGATTGGTAGAAAGCTCAACACCTAGAAGCTGTAGGTTGCCGGTAATTTCCACAGGAACATCCCGAAAAGTTGGAGTAAGATGGAATGGACTCCTTTTGGCGGAAAACAAACACGCCTGAGTTTTGGTTGCGTTGAACGTCACCAGATTGGCTTCACCCCAATCAGAGACTGCCTTGAGAGCGTTGTTCAAACGATCAACCATAACCTCTCGACAACACTGAATATCGTTCCTATTGGTTTTCGCATCTGCCAGATATCTATCCGTCACTGTGCTGTCGTCTGCGTACCCAAAGTTACCTGGTACTGTTAGCAGATCGTTAATATGCAGCAGGAATAAAGTCGCGGACAGTACCGATCCCTGAGGAACTCCCGCGTCGATAGCCTCAAGATTAGACGAGTAGCCATCGATAACTACACGGATTGAACGTTCACTCAGAAAATCCGATAACCAGGTGCAAAAGCCAACAGGAATACCAAATGAAGGAAGCTTGCTTAGAAGGCCCGCATGCCAAACCCTGTCAAAGGCCTTGGAAATATCAAGAGACACAGCAAGGGCCTCGCCATGTCTCTCAATGGCCTCACTCCACAATTGTGTGGCATATACCAGAAGGTCCCCAGTAGATCGACCACGGCGGAACCCGTACTGGTGATCGCTGAGAAGATCGTTACCTTCAAGATGCGTAAGGAGTTTGTTGTTTAGTGCACGTTCCATAATCTTACAGAGTATGGAAGTGACCGAAATAGGGCGGTAGTTGGCAGGGTCGGCGCGGCTGCCTTTTTTGGACACGGGCTGCACATTGGCAAGCTTCCACGACTTAGGTACAATACCAGTCTCAAGTGAGAGGCGATACAGGCGTGTGAGAACAGGAGACAACTCAGGGGCACAACTACGCAGGACTATTGCCGGTATACCATCAGGCCCACTAGCCTTGTTCACGTCCAGACTCTGCAGGATTTTTAAGATCTCTCTCTGATGTATTCGCACCTCTGCCATAGCGCAGTGAGCACGGGATGAGATAGGTGGTGTTTTTCCTGCAGTATCCAAACGTGAATTCGCCGCGAAAAGAGAAGCAAGCAAATTCGCTTTCTCTTCAGCAGCATGGGCCAATGTTCCGTCTGGCCTCAGCAACGGTGGCAACGAAGATTGACTAAAATTAGATTCGACCGCTTTTGCCAAAACGCCTTACTCCCAGGAGGATAAGAGGCCAGTTTGGCGCCAATCCGGCTTATGTGGTCGAATCTAGCCCTGCGAAGCGTCCTTTTGTAATACTTGGCGGTGAAGTTAAAGGCTCTCTTCAGTTTGCGAGTATCCGGAGACAAGTGCGCTCGAGCCTCAGCCCAGGCAGAGTATGCCGAATGCTTCAGCACTTCAGCACGTCTGCACTCAGCACCAAACCATGGGCGAGACCTGCCGTTCATCGCTACGTCAGAATACGGAATAAAGTACTCCATACCCTGCAGTATAACCGCGGTAACGGCTTCAGCACAATTCGACGGATCGCCCGAAGAGAAGCATACCTCCCGCCAAGGATAGGATGAAAAGAAGTGGCGCATCTCATCCCAATCTGCTGACTTGTATCGCCACATTTTGCATGGGGTTTGCTCGGGTGGGGAATAAACGGATACAGATTTCACCAGACAGTGATCGGATGTACCCACCGGTGCAGAGACCGATACTGAGTGTCTGTCCGGATCGGTTGTCAGCAGAAGGTCTAAGCAATTGGCGGTATGGGAGTCAACATCAGGTACCCTCGTGGCACAGTCTACCAGCTGGGTGAGATCTAGCGACAGAGCTAGTTTACGCGCCTCTCTCCCAGCATGATCCGTCACCTGGTATGGGAAAAGCCACTCTTGGTGGTGGGCATTGAAATCCCCCAGAATGACAAACTGCGCCGCGGGGTAACGTTCCCTCGCCTCATCCGCCACTTCTATGAGATGGTCACATAAGCGAGTCGTCTCCTGATCCCCGCTGTGCGATCGGTAAATGCAGGCATACAGGATTTGCACTTGACCTGTATCCACCAGCAACCATAAAATAGAAAAACTAGACCCCTCAAAGCTCCTTAGACGCCGAATGCAGATGTCTTCGCGAGCGTACACACCGACTCCGGCACGAGGTACAAACCTGTGCTCGAGAGTATACCCTGGGTAGCTGAGGTACGTCGCGTCAGCCGGACATCTGATCTGCGTCTCAGTGAGGAACAGCAGCTGCGGTTTTTCAGTCTCAAGGTGGTAGTGGACTGCATCGAGATTTGAGTGCAGGCCTCGGATGTTAGTGAGGTGCACTTTGAGTGGGAGGGAGTGCAGCCGCTGTTTACAGTTTTTCTTTTTCTTGTCTTTCATTTTGATTGAGTGTGAAGAGGTTGTTGTAGGAGGATAGCAGTTGGACGAGGTAGCGCTTCGCCTACCAACAAACATGCTCACCAATACCGCACGGGAAGGTGCCTGACGCGGAGACCGCGGGGACGCCCAAACCCCCCCAGATTGGCTACCTGGTCCTCCCATCCGGTCGCCAACCGGCATGGTAGAGCAATCTGGGATTTTTCGTAAGATGGCGGGGCAGCCTTTCACTGGTGGCTAACCAGCTACTTGGGCCCCCTACTATCTACGGTCGGCCAGCGGCGGCACCGTGCTTCGGATCCCGCTGCCCTCCGAAGCCAGGCACCCGGTACGGGAGTGGTGAGCATCAAGAAAAGACGGTTACGCAGAGCATCTACAACTGTCCAGACCCATCCTCCTCGATGGCTACTCCAGACATCGCAACGGAACACGGCTGGGCCGCTTGGCGCCGCGTTCGCTTGGAGGGTGGTGACCAGCCACGGCCGAAGCCTACCACCGGAGAGAGTGCTGTCCATTTCGCACTACCCGGGGATCACGTGTAGGGTATCTAGAGTCATGAAGCCCAAAGTGGGCTTTGCCTACGGACGCGGACAGCATTGATCCCCAAAATTATCATCAAGTTAATTATTTTGGGTATAGGATATTGTCCAATTCAAATAAATTAAATATTGTGTTCTAAAAAACTAAATAGTATATTTAAATTAAGTCATTTACATAAAATATTTTTATAACAACAACCAAGCAATACTTTTTTAATTAGAGCCACATGGTCAGACAGTCCACCTGTTGGAATGCGGCCAGCGTCGTTGTGGGTATTACCGCATTTACCGATATCTGTAACAAAAATGCAAAATTTTATTTATTATTCTGAAACAGATTTATGCAGACTTTTTCTCTTATCTTCACGTAGGTATACCAATATCACAAGTACTATTTTACGAATATCAGTAATCACTTACTGAAGATCATTCAGTACTATTGCTTATAAGTATATGCTGCCGTGCTTACAATATTCACAGTAAGTCCATTTTCGTAGTTTCGAGAAATTGGCGCCCAAAGTTTTTTTTTATATATTTTGTTTACACGACTTGTATTCTTCCGTTACATCAATTTTGACTATTGATATATGTAGCCCAAATTAAGGGCTTTCGAATGGTGTATGTAATTATCTTCTATATTTACCGCACTTAATTTAAATATGAATAATGTCAATATGCTAAGTGTGTCCCTTACATCCAAAAACATTGATCACTTAGCATATCAGTTATGCCTAGTATTCCATATAAACTAGGTGATTGTTAGGTGTAGTCAAAATACATATTATTTTATTTAAAAAATGTACTTATTAATAATATTTCTAAGAAAATTATAATGTAATTAAGTCAACAACAAACCACTGTACTCATAAGTAAAAATTATTTGTGAAAATATTTATTCCCAATATTTTTAACATACAAAATATGGAAAATATTACAACATGAATAAATCAAGGTGTATGATTACAAGAATATTTTATCTTTAATTTGAAGAGTGAAACTAATAATAAACATTGATACTGATTTACAAACTTATTAATAATAAAATATCATAGTCATAATTAAGGTTTTACATCGTACATTTACTAAAATATAGACCAACAAAATTATTGGATCCTTTTTTTATGAAATTGCCGTTCTTTTCGCAAATATATATTTGCTCCAATATTTTTAAATGTAAATAAAATTTAAAATTAATATTGGATTTCGAAAATAGAATATGTTTAGATGCCCATAAGTCCCTAAAATAATATTTTTTTATAAGGGTTTGAAAATACCCCTGTTCATTTATCGTCTCTTTTGCTTCTTTGACCAGGTGTAATTTTATAAAGGGAGTAGTTATCACAATGAAATGTTAAGTTGTCTAGCTATACCCACAAAGTTTCATTGTAATCCGATTTGACATTTCCGAGAATTTGATATTTTTGCTTGTATGAAAGTTAAATTTTCCTTCATTTTCATTATTTCATTATTTCATAAATAAGGACCTAATATTACGATGAACTCTCTAGAATCCTGAGGTAAAAGTACATAGACAATTGTTTAAGAATAATAACACTTACAAATCCAGATATAGGTATAATAAGAAGACTGCATCATGCCAAATACATTAATATGTTTGTATCAAAATTATTTTGAATAGCATAACTTTTACGCTATAATAAGCGTGACACGAGTGTTCTAATACCTGAATATATGCAGTTGCATACACATGTTAAAATTTCGTAGTTAATTACTAAATAATTTTTTACGTTGCTGGAAGTAAGCTGCGAGTAATTTCTGTTGCCGCGTCAAAAGAATGGATTCGTAAAGGATTTTTTAATCTATAGGAATGTAATCATAATAAGACTCATATAAAATTAAATAATAACTTGAAATCCTTTAAAACATATTTCTAAGTCTTTAATTAAATTATTATTATATTGGTAGGTCGAGATCAGTAGCTTCTGAAACTGGCAAATTCAGCCAAAACCTGATTTTTTTTTGGGACATTACTTGCAAAAGTTTATCTATGATTGCATATTTCGTCGATTAAGAAATTCCTCTGGAAGATGTTTTACGAGTGAATTCAGATAATGTTTTACTTTTCGTGTATTTCAGTTGACTTTCCACCGCTACCTACGTGTAAATACTTCTGATATAATTAGTAATGAATGCAAAAAGTGAACATACTTCGCGTACTACAACAATAGTATGAGCCCTTACTTAGTATGCTAATATGGTTAGCAACCAACAATTAAAAAATTAAGGACTTCTCTACTATATTCGCAGTATGAGAACATACTGCCAATATGTTAGCAACCAATATTGAAAATTCAGGCATTTGCCTATCATATCCGTAGTATGAGTACTTACTGTTGATATCATTAGTAACAACGTAAACAAAATTCAAGCCAGTACTAGAAAAGTAGCCGTAAGTGATTTTGCTGCTGTTATAATTAGGAACCCATGATAATTAAGGCACTTACTGCATTTATGGTTGCTTATATTTATGGGTTCCCGTTAAGTTACAAAAATATGAGTTAAATCAGATTGTAGAGTTTTTCGCACTGATTCCGAATATGTATTTAACTCATTTTTGTCAAAATTGGGGTTACTGTGAATATCTTTGGCACGGCAGTATGGTTCTTTACAGTTCTCCTCAGTTCTCAGTTAATGAAGAGATTGGCCAATGTTAGAAAACATTGCTGCCCATATTCTGGTCTTAGCTGGTTAACCTCTAACTTGAATATTCTTCTCTTTGCTGACCACCACACGGTTTTGATACTTAGGTAATCAATAAAATACATAGATAATCGTTACTAAAAGCTAAAAACATTACTTAAATATAAAGTATACCTTTAAAGCTATTTTCAATTCCGACGGCCGTCACTTCGGCCCCGACCGGTGTCTGCTTGATTGTTGTCATTATTTCCGCCACGACCGCCGTTATTGTAGCGACCCCCGTCCGAATGGCCTCGGCCACTATCATAAGATCCGCGACCACTGTCAGAGTGACCGCGACCACTGTCGGAAGATCCTCGACCACCGTCATATTGACCGTGACCACCACTGGAGTGACCGCGACCACTGTCGGAAGATCCTCGACCACCGTCATATTGACCGCGACCACCACTGGAGTGACCGCGACCACTGTCGGAAGATCCTCGACCACCGTCATATTGACCGCGACCACCACTGGAGTGACCGCGACCGCCATCTGAGTATCCATGACCGCCTTTGGAGTTACCCCGACCACTATCAGAGTGACTGCCTCTGCCTTCAGAGTGACCACGACCGCCATTGCTAGGGTACCGTCCACCGTCGCTGTGTCCACGATTGCTGTCGTATCGGTCACTATCAGAGCGACTGCGTCCATTGTCGCCGGATTTTCCACCATCTGATTTGTATCGGCCACCGTCTGATTTACTGCGACTGTCGGATCGTCTAGTTTCTCGACTGTCCCTACCACCGTCGGTTTTGCCGTGCCCGGAGCTATTTGACCGACCTCTGTCGCTCTTTTTGTCATGGTAACCACCACCACTCTTTTTGTTGCCGCCTGAGTGGTGACTTTGGGACGAATAGTCGTTTTTGGATCTAGCTGATGTGCCTGAGTGGAAAAAATAAACACCACCATTAATGAAAATATAAATATGCTTGCGCAAATTAACAAAGCGCTATCTAGCCCTAAAGTAAGCAAAGTTTGTGTTATGGGTGTTAGATAACTGACTGATAAACTGAGCTACTTATACACATACTTTTTTTTATTAATACATACTTATTAATAATTACTTATTATCATTTAATTATAAGTGCTCTGTATTGCCTCCACTGCTCTTTAGATCTCCTTTCAAAGGATCTGGGGTTGGCTAAAGGAAACTCATTGTGGGATAAGCCTGCCTTTGTTTTGTAAAATTGCATTTTTCTCATTTCTATATTTAATCATTATGCAATAAAGAGTTTACATACATACATACATATTTATTATACATACTACACCCTGACGCGTAACGGAACTTGATATTCATCATGTAAATTTCTGTCCGGCCGGGAACCAAACTAGCGACCCTTGCGTGGCAGACGCGGCGCGGCGCGGCATGTTAACAAACTGAACCACTCAGGTCGTAAAACAATATTTATAATAAAATATAGGCGAGCAATATATTATTTACACATTCGATAAAAACGGTTTCGAAATAAGGTAGAAACTTCGATTTTGAATAATAGCAATGGGACTTTTAAGACAACTATGTAACAAATGAATTAAATTAAATTTATTTTGTTATTATCACAGTTTAATTTAAAATAGAATATTTGACACACTTTATAATTGGCTTTAAAAGATTAAATATCATATTATTACATAATATTTTCTAGATATAATATTTTAAGTTTGCCTTAAATAAATAAATAAATAAATATTCACGTTAACACTTTGGCGCAAAATTTATTTTAAGAACAAAATAAAACACTTACCTGGAGCACAAACAACACAGAGGAAGAGCCCTAAGGCCAAAAACGACAGAGTGTATCGCTTCATTGTGAGAGACTGATCCCGAAGTGCCCGGCACATGTTTATATAGTCAATGATTTCTGCGTTGTTATTACCTTATCGGAGGGGAGTAACCGCTGGGAATACTGTATGTCAGTGCCTAAACTGACTGAATGTGAGAACTGCGTCTCTGATAATTGTACCACCTACATTGTTAATGTACCTACCGCATTTACAGCAAATAAATGATTCTAATTCTAATTCTAATTCCAATTCTACTTATAATATGTAAAAAAAACATCTTAGCGTTAATGTCTCGGTTGTGCTTTCGAGGACGGGCGCCCGGGGTCCGCCTTGACCATGATCCAGGATTTGGAGTTCAGGTAATTACAGTGGAGCGACTACCATCTAACCTCCGTGACCCTGCTACCAGGGGAAGCTGACCAGATTGGATTATGGTTACAAATTCAGTTGCCTAAATTTGCAGGTTTCATCACGATGTTTTCCCTCACCGTAAGAGCATTGGTTAGTATTCAATTAATGTACATAACTCAGAAAAGAGTCATTGGTACATGGCCGTAGCGGGATTCGAACCCGGTACCTCTTGCTAACGAGTCGGATACTCAACCGCTCGGTCACCGTCGTTCCTTTACGTATTCTGTGCTATAAATATATTAACTAATTGTAAATTTTTTTGTTGTAAGAATGACTTTTATGAAGCAACAAATATTAGTATTTTGTACATAACATAAGTATTTGAGTAATTAATATATTTTTAAAAGCTACAAAACCAATTATGACAAACACCGACCACTAAAACCTTAATGCCCCCGCTCCTGGATCTTTTAAGTGACGGACGTGTTTATTGCTGTTTACTCTAAAATTAAATAAAATTAAATATTAAATAATCCACAAATATACCAGGCGTACAGAAGTGTAAGCAGGTGCAAATCCAGCTAGCAACCCAGTAAGTGAGACCAACTGCATTGATAACTATACTTTCATCATACTCGTTCAATACCTACCTTGTGCAAAATCACCAACCGCAATCTGCTGACCCACTACGCTGCGCCCCTCAAGTGACAGCATTTCTTTTTAATAGGCCACGCCTCTATTACCATTCATTTGCCGACGGCGCCCGCGCACATATTTAGGCCTAGAAATTCAAAATCAGAAATGTCAACGCAAAGAACTCCACCGCCGGCGTCAAATTTGGATGCACCTACTAACCTACAACACGCTAACTCGGACCCCGCATTGAGCTCACTACCTAGTGAATCGGATAAAAGGGACCCTGGTGTAAAGACACGTAGGGCACGACGACAATTAGAGTCAGACATACAGGATAATCTCAATACAGACACCGCTTCACTTATGTCTGAAATAACTAAATTATTTGCGAATTTCGAGCGCAAACAAAACTTAAAATTCGAGACTCTCAATTCCACAATGAATAACATACTGGATCAAAACTCTAAAATCCAGCTAGTTGAGCGCTTGGATGCATCGGAAAGAGAAAATAACAATCTAAAAACTCGTATTAACCAGCTGGAAAGTAGGATGGACAATTTGGAATGTCAGTCGCGATCTGCTATGATTGAAATAAATAACTTGCCTCCTTCCGACCCCGAAAACTGGGAGATCCTTAGTTCCAAACTCACCTCGATTAGAGATATTATAAAACAACCTATTCAGCCCACGGAAATCAAGAATATTTATAGAAAAAAGCCTGGCAAAGATCGCTCCTCTATCGGCACGGTAGTAGTGGAATTCACCTCAGTTGTACTTAAGGAAAATGTCATAAAAGCCAGTAGGTCTTTCAACAAACTGAACAAGAAGGCACAACTATCTTCTTCACACCTCAAATTGGACGGATTGCCCACACCGATCTACATCGCGGAATCATTGTCCGTCCTAGGAAAACACCTTTATTACCTTGGTCGTAATTTGCAAGAACAAGACAAGTGCAACAGCTGTTGGACGCACCGTGGCAAGGTTTTCATTAAGAAAACGGCAGAATCGGAACCAACGTGGATAAAAACTGAACTGGATTTTAAAAAGGTTACGAAAACACAATGACTAGATTTATATTATTATCCTATTATTGTTAATGTCGTATTACACGTTTATTTTTACAGGTTGAAAGAAACCCCATATCCAACACAACACACCTCACACATCTTACGTCAAATCTTACACACACACAAGCACACACTGTGTTTATAGAAATCCATCGGACGTCTACTCAGCTAATCATTACGCAATATTGGCCAGCAGTAACATAATGTTTGACCTAAAAACCATGCATCCAGTAATTGATAAAGTTTATTATTTAATATTATTCTACCCACAACATAACACTAAAGTTTTAATTTTGTACCAGAGTCACAGAATATTGATATTTACACGCAGCCATATTGTATCTTTAGTACAAGTATTTTTAGTGCAAACTACCCCACACTTAAATGTAAATAAACTTAGTTATCTGTCGATATCCTACCTACACATTACAATTCCATAATCTCGACGATATGAACATGGAACTTGATGATCTTAGAGTGGCTAGGTCCGCTACCTGTACGATCGAGGACTGTAAAAGTATGTCAGTGACGCACCGTTCATCTTTAAAAATTATATGTCAAAATATAAGAAGTATTAATTGCAACTTTAACAGTTTTCTTACGCTTCTGGACAGAAGTGACACGGAGTGGGACGTGATAGTACTTACCGAGTGTTGGTTGGCGAATTCTCCCCCCCTTCCTCCACTCGATGGATACAGCTTTACTGCTACATCACAGCATTCCACGCAAAATGAAGGTGTAGTGGTGTACTATCGCAGTCATCACTGTGTTACCGTTGTAGAATCAAAAATAAAGGACGCTAACTGTATCACTATGATTTTAGGTACAGACACGGTCTTAGTGTCAATCTATCGCCCACCTAGTAATCGTAATGTTAATGGTTTTCTGGTCACATTAAATGAACATTTAAACCTATTATATTATATAATATATATATTCTTCATATAAAAATATAGTATTGATGGGCGATATGAACATTGATATCTCTGAAAACAGTTGCGACTCTCGGTCTACAGAATACCTAACTCTCATTTCCTGTCACGGCATGCTTCCTGCGTACACATTGGCCACACGTAACAATCAATCTTGCCTGGACCATATCATATTAAAAACAAAAAGGCCTGCGTTTAGTTTTGTGGCTGATACAACTGTAACAGATCACGATACCGTAATGCTCTATTTATATACTTCTAACAATGGAAAAAATAATGCAATGTCCAAACTCAAAACTCTTAAAATAATCGACTATGACTCTGTAGAACGAGAACTACAAAGAACTAATTTTAATCCTTTGTACAGTATGTCTGATATAAATGAAGCAACAAATTATTTTACTAATACTCTTAACGAAATTGTTACTGCCAATACCACCTTAAAAGCAGCGTCAAACCGATGTGCATTGAGAAAACCTTGGATGACTACGGGACTTTTAAAATGTTAGCGAAATAGGGATAATCTTCATATTAAACTTAAAAAATCGCCTGATGATATAATACTTAGGACTACATTTTCCAGGTATAGAAATTTTTGTAACGCCCTACTCAGGAAAACGAAAATGGAGTATGATAGAGCGTTGATCCAGGATGCTCAAGGCAATAATAAACGTCTTTGGAGCGCTATAAAAAATATTACTTCTACCGCTAAACAGAAATCTAGTGCAGATTCCCTTATTTCATCTCGGGATCCAGAGCGTAGTATCGATGGGGTGAATAACTTTTTTGCGAACGTAGGAAGAATATTGGCTGAAAATATCAAACCAACCGGCGACTTGCGACGGCGGGCTGGTGTCATTCAGTCTTGTCCATATTCTTTTTCACTCATGGACACTAATGAGGCTGAAGTTGGGAGCTTAATTGCAAATCTCAGAGACAACTGCGCGACTGGTGTGGATGGATTGTCAACCACATTCCTAAAAAGATACAAGGAAGTTCTGACCCCTCCCATTACCTTTCTCTGCAATCGTGCTTTCTCGTCGGGTTCTTTTCCTGACGCTTTCAAAGTAGCAGTTGTCACGCCAATATTTAAAAGTGGTGACAAAGACAGTGTCACTAATTATAGACCAATTTCGATCCTACCCGCTCTCTCAAAGATTTTGTAAAGACTAATAAACAACAGACTAGTAAAATATTTGGAAAAAAATAAAATTTTGTCACCTTCACAATATGGCTTTCGTTCTGGCATTTCTGCTAGTGATGCGGTACTGAAACTTACTACCAACATTGTTACTCACCTAGATAATAAACAGAAAGTGGTAGGTATCTTTCTAGACTTGGCGAAGGCATTCGACACTGTCTCTGTACCCACACTTATTACCAGGCTGGAGTCAATTGGTATCAGAGGCCCTCAGCTTGAACTTTTTAGGAGTTATCTCTCGAATAGACGGCAACGTGTCAGGATTGGAGATAGGTTAAGTAATGAGCTGGGAATCTCCTTCGGCGTGCCTCAGGGTAGTATACTCGGTCCTACGTTGTTTTTAATCAGAATTAACGACCTATGTCAATTTAAGCTTAGGGGTGGTTCCATTTTTACGTACGCCGACGATACTGCGCTGATATTCTACGGTGAGACGTGGGAGTCGGCATTCAACTGTGCCCAGACTGGGTTTAACTCTGTACGGAACTGGTTAGACGAGAATTTGCTGACATTGAACGTAGACAAGACGAAGTTTATGACATTTTCTTTGTCAAATAAGAGTTTGCCTGCACCTCACGAATTCTCCCTATTTTCTCACTCCTGTTCAGAACTATCAATAAACAGGCTGTGCGGGTGTCCTGGGCTCTCCAGTGTTAGGTCAATTAAGTATCTAGGGGTCAACCTCGATAACCTTCTTTCCTTCCACCCACATATTGACGTGCTCGCAGCCAGAGTACGTAAATTTATATTTATATTTAAAACACTTCGTGATATCGCTAATTTCAAGGTACTAAGAACGGTGTACCTCGCCCTCGCACAATCTTTAATCTCCTATTGCATGACTCATGGGTTGGATGTGACAAAACCTATTTACTAAAGCTTGAACGAGCTCAGAGGGCGCTTTTGAAGGTGGGCTGGAAACTGCCATACCGGTTCCCTACATTTGAACTTTACAGAAAATGCAACGTTCTCTCAGTGCGTCAACTTTTTATACTTCAGCTTACTCTGCGGACTCATTGCCATGTCCCCTATGACCTATCCAATCCGCCCACCTCGCGGCGGTTTTACACCGTCTGTTCCTCGGTATCGACCAATTCCAGCTTGGCTCAACGTTCATTTTATTTCCTCGGGAGCTACATCTACAACAAAATAAATAAAATCCTAAACATACATTCAAAGTGTAAATTGGAGTGTAGGAGAATTGTGACATCGTAGCTGAAGAGTTTTGATTATGATTCTACAGAAAAAATAATCGCAATTTTATCCTAAGATAAACATAAACATAAACAGACAGACAAACAAACACCACACACATAACACCTACGCACACACACACGCACACACACACACACACAGGGTTTCATTTTCATCTTTTATTTGTTAATGTTGTTTTCCTCTTATTTTCAGTTTCTTGATCATAATAAGATTGTTTGCTAATATATTGCTTTAAGTACATAATCTAAATATTTATTTGTAAGGGATGCAGGAGGTTGGGAGCCTGGAGATCTGTAACACAGGTTTTCATTAACCTACTACAGACTCCAGCTCTCAATAAGGATTCGAATGCTATGAACAATGTAAAAAGTATCTATATAACAATGTAACCTGATGCCTTTTTGAGAGAAATAAATGTTTTTTGTATTTGTATTGTATTGTATTTTAATTAATAATAAGGAAAATTGTGCAGCAATTACTTGTATTTGAAGACCGTTTATTATGATGCAAATAATACCTACAATCATAGATATATACATCTAGATGCGGTTGAACGAAAAAATAACTCTGACGGTTACCTTAGTAAATAAAGCAGCGCCCCGTCTACAGTGCCACAAACATGTCTGACCGGGTTGGCATTGACATTACATTTCAAAACGGCAACACTTAGTTCCGGTTTTGGCCACCGGGTCAAATAGGTTTGTCAACAATCTTGTCAAGCCGCCAGATATAACATTGTTAAAGCGTACAAGAATTTGTATGGACAGTGGTAACCATTCCAATAGCTATGGGTAGTACGTCGTTGGATTGCTGTTATCGAGCTGAACAAAAGTAATTATGGAACAAGCGAGTTCCGAATATTAGTCCGTTCCGGGTTATGCTGTACTAAACATATCACAGTAATACGTATTTTTGTCTGTTCTACCTACATTTAGTGGTCAGAACTAAATCCACAGTGTTATATCGCCAGTGCAAAGTTACATCGTGCGCATGCATGTAAGACGTCCAAATCAAAACAAGCAGATGGAGTGCATTGAATTTGATTGAACATACCAACTAATCATTGATGGTTAATAATTTAGCAATAAACACTGAAACATTTATTGGAAATGCTAAAAACATAAGTTTTACAAGTAATACATTATGTTTGATATACTTTACGGAAAAAGATACTCCATTCTTGTTTTTGGTTGCTGTCTATCGGAATTAGTGTATGTGTTTCCTACGCAACTCGGCATTGAAAAAGATTGAAAAGTAACGACCTTTCGTATACATGGCCGAAACGTCACTGAGACGACGTTAGAGCTCCATTGCAGTTTTAGCTCCAATGAAGTGGTTTCATTGCCTTTGTACAATGAGCTGGTCCATATATGGAAGTCTTTGCCTACAATGTTATTAATTCACAGTACCTATCCACATATAAGCTTGACGCATTCATGCGTTTGGAGGTAGCATTTAATATATTTTTTATTTAATAAAATCAAACAGGAGAAGTGTGTCATTTTATGCGTATTAAGCCATTTGCGGTGTCTTACTCATTCTGTTTGTTTTTGTAGCGGTACTTATTATAGGTAACAAAAAGCATTAGAAGTCATCCTGGAAATACCACCATCTTATTTAAGTATTTCTTAATTTTGCGTGCTATACCATTTTAAATCATCATCATCGTCCTAGCGCTTATCCCGGCCTCAACCAGGGTCCGCTTTCCTACAAATTCTTCTCCACTTTGCCTGGTCTTCGGCATCCTCGCGTCGTAAGCCGTTGGCTCTCGCATCCGATTCAGCGATATCAATCCCTCGCTTCTTGGGTCGCCCACGGGGCCTCTTTCCTGATACCGGCAGCTTCAGGCACATATTTCCTACGTATCCCTGAGGCTTACGCAACACGTGACCAAACCAGCGCAGACGAGTCTCCTCGATCTTATCTGCGATATCCCTTACCCCAAGGCTGCCACGGATGTACTCGTTACGTATTCGATCCGCACATCCACCGCAGTTCGGAGAATATCTTCTCCCGTATAGCCACCGTGCACCCGACCGAACTACTCGCTCCTCTGGCCCACATGACCGTTGAGGTCCGCACCAACCACAATCTGTTCGGAGGATGGTATACATCGCAGGGTATTTTCGAAACTATTTCAGAAGGCAGTCTTTTCGGTGTCGGCACAGCCGGACTAGGGAGCATAAGCGCTGATGAGGTTAGTTGTTATACCCTCAATTTTCGCCTTGATCACCATGAGTCGATCGCTCACCCTGTTCACCTCCAAAATTCCTTATATCCGGTGTACAAGAGCTTGTATCCCTGCCCGATTTCCCTAGACCTGGAGCCACGACACCTCGTCTCTTGCAGGAATGCCACCTGAACGCGGCCTGTGCAACAAGTCGGCCAGCTCTCGAGACGGCCGGTCAGAGAACCAACGTTCAGGGTGGCGAAGCGGAGCTTCCTACTTCTTGGCGCTTACTTCTTTAACCGTGCCCGCGCGTGACAGGGTAGGCCTAGCCCACTTATCACAGGTGTAGGGTGATATGCCTGCGCGTCGTTCAACGGCGACGCTCTAGCATTGTGTTCAATTTGTGTAGCGGACCTTTTCATGCTTCTATTTAGCGGTGTTTTGGGTTTTTATGTGCGGCGACTACCATTCGGCCCGCACAACCCGTTAGGGAGAAATCGGTTCGCCAGAGCCTCGTCCGTCCGTCAGCAGGGGGACCGCGGGTATGTGAGGTTGGCTTGGGCCAATGAGATGGTGGTTGGGCCCCATAACCCCCCCATACCATTTTAAATGACCTCCGTATTATATGAATGCTAAAACTACGGCAAGCTCGAACTATATCTGAGGCATAGATACGTCGCGACAATTTTTTCTAAAATATCTTTATACTCGCCTTTTTAGAGTTTAATAATAGTATAAAATGTATAAAATGTTGCCAGGCATCTGTGGACGAGGTTGACACTGCGGTTGCAGCTCTTAATGTGGATCTGGAAACAGTTCTAAATTGGAGCCAATCCCATGGACTTTTAGAAAATCACAGCAAGTCCCAAGCCATAATTATGGGAGGTTCTAGACGGGTGAGCCAGCTGGACTTTGATAAGCTTCCACTTGTGAATTTTAATGGCACTGGCCTACCGTACAGCAAGGTTGTTAAAAACCTTGGTGTGCAATTTGATTGCACCTTGTCCTGGGCTAGCCATGTCACGGAGGTAAGCAGAAAGATTTTCGCTGCTGCGGGCTCACTCAGGAGGTGGAAGAACCTGCTCCCCATAAAAACTAAAGCCGAGCTTGCGCAGACCCTACTACTGCCAATACTGGATTACGCAGACGTCTATTTTCTCGACATTAATGAGGCTCTCCTTAATAAACTCCAACGTTTGCAGAATCTCTGTGTTAGGTTTGTGTTTGGTCTGCGCAAGTTCGACCATGTTTCGGAATACCGACGTAAGCTTCGCTGGCTTCCTATCCGGCTTAGACGGGATGAGCATGTCCTTTCCCTCCTGTATAACGTCCTGCACGATCCCCGATCTACTGCTTATCTCCGAGAGCAATTTCGCTACCTAGGAGACGACCATGACCGTGCGCTGCGGTCTGCTTCGGACAACATTCTGTCGGCCCCGTTCACGCGTTCCGGGTACTACTACAACTCGTTTACGGTAAGGGCAACTCGATTGTGGAATGATCTGCCAAGGGAAGTCCGACGGTCTGAGTCATTGCCTAGTTTTAAGTCAAAACTTCGTAAATCCCTTTTAGCGAAAGATTTGTGAAACTTTATTTTAGTATACCTGCATATGTACGATTATTTCATGTTTTTGGCTGTTTGTTGGTGTTTAGATAAATGCACAACGCATTCTCTTGTATCCTTTAGCTCAACACTACCTGCTGTAATATTCCTGTCTCAATTTCTGTAAAGGTTGCCTGGAAGAGATCGCTTGTAGCGATAAGGCCGCATTTGCTCATATGTGTTCCTGTTACTGTAACTAATTGATACTGTTATGTTTTGTGAGCAATAAAGTGTTTATCTATCTATCTATGTATATAGATAGATTTTGGTTGTATCTGACCACACTTATAGGTATAACGCGTATCTGGAAATGTAATACAAGTAACATAACTACACTGTCTAGCTACTTCACGTAGGTATCTTATGGATTGAGATATCGAGTGTCAGTCATAATGCCTGTAATAATTCGTACTGGGTATTTTTTAAAGAGTACCACGACTGTTATCTTCATGTGATTCATTGTATTTTTATTTATTTTTACTTTTATTATTTAGTAGTTTATTTGACAACAAAAATTACTATTAAGTAACTTATTGATTCCTTTAACTGACGTTCTTTCACAATAATCTAAAAATGGCACTTGTACAAACAAGAATATTATTAGAAGATATTTTATATTACCAGTCGTTTCGGCCCGGTCTGATGGCCCGTGGGCTGACAATCATCGTCATTTTTTACAAACAAAAATTGGTGTGTCGGTCGAACCACTTAAAACACTTCACACTTGACAAACAAATCGCCAGGTTGTTTGACAATAAAACCCAAATACCAAGTAAAATAATACATAGATAGGCACGTAAAGTGCTCTCCTTGTTCCTGTATTGATACTTTCCTGGTAAGCATTAGGAATCGGGTCACGATCGTCGGTAGGCATATGGAGATAGCGTAACAGATCGCGAGGTACTGAGACACTGAGCTTATTTAGCAACACCGTGGGATTGGGCAGCTACAGATGCCGCATATATTTAAATATAGCAGCAAACAAGGGGCCGATCTATCTTGTAGTAATAAATTCTTTTGGTACATGGATATTTACAAAACCAGACGAATTACTCGCGATCCGTTATCATAACAAACCCTCATCAAAGAAACCACCCGATAAAATTTAAATATCATTTAGAGCGAAGAGCGTAAAAGTCAAAATTCCTTTATTGATTAGGACATTAAATATCTCTCTCAATGGCCATAAAAGTGGGTGTAGGAAAGTAGGAAGGAAACACACAGTGACATGTTGGCCGCACCAGGGCCGGAACACACCCATCCCACGCCGACAATGACCGGACCGTGTTCGACAATGCCAGACAGAGCTGGACTGGGCCGGGCAAAGCTAGGCAGTGCCGGACCGGGCCGGACAAAGCTAGGCAGTGCCGGCCCGCCCCGACAAAGCTGTGCAGAGCCAGATCGGCTGGACAAAGCTAGGCAGTGCCAGACCGCGCCCAACAAGGCCAGGCAGAGTCGTACCGTGGCTGACAATCACAGGCAGAGTTGGACCCTACCCTACCCATACGTTGTTTCTATCCGTGTATAAAGCCGAAACTGGCCGAAAGGCATTGTGCATTATTTACTGTCGACCAGAGCACTATCTTGAGTTCTCTCCATTTGAGATCTAGCAGTCTATTGGTAAGCAGTGCACGTTCGAGTGGGGTTTCCTACACGGCTTACCAATTTATAGAAAATTATTGAAGAACCGGCAGTCCAGTTCCTCAAATTAGCGAATTTCATAATGGCTTAAATTTACTTGTAGTTGGATCGTAATGGCAATTGACATGTTTTTGGTATTCTGCTATTGTTATCTACCAATAGCGTGATTGAATTGTAATTGTATCGCAATGGCAGTTTGACGTGTTTTTTGGTGTTCTGCTACATTTAAAACTGCCATCGAGCTGCTATTGTGATCTAACAACAATTCAATCGAGAAAAGTAAATTAGCGAACTTGAGGCCCTGGTACCAGACCCTATACAAGCTCTTCGGCGTATAGAGAAAACAATAAATAAATAAATAATAATTTTATTCATTTTTCATTTTCTTATTTCAAACACCTTACATCTCAGTACTTAGTATGTACAGTAGTGGTTAGGTTTCCGAGTTTTAGGCTTTTAATACTGTTTTAATACTGTAGAATTATGAATTTTAGGGTTATCCGGGTTTAGAAATCACTTAAGACTTTAATCAAGGCATTTTGGGAATGTACCATCACTTGCCACCACCACTTCATAAATTCATAAAAAACGTGGTGAAAGCAAACTCATAAAATTATCCTTCACCGAGGCCGCCTATAGCAGCGACGTGATATTACGTCGTGTGATTAGCCGTGTGGCGTCTAGTAGAGTAGAATAGCACCAACCCCTTACACTCGTGGGTGTCGTACAAGGCGACTAATGTTTTCGAGGCTAAAGAAGAAGAGTCTCCGTAGGCCGGAAAATGGAAGCAGCGTTTTCCATTGTTATGTTTATAGCAATGCGATCTCCAACCCGCCTACCAAGCGTGGAGATTATGGCAATAACCTCCCCTTTCGTGGGAGAGGCCTTAAGTCCTGCAGTGCACTGTTATGGGCTGTGATGATGATTATGATTAATGTAATTCTTTAAATATTAAAATCTGTGCGGAAAAAGAAGGCGGCATGAAAACTGTAAGTACCCATTGTTTTAAGTCGTAACATATCTTAGCACGAAATGCATCCTGCCATTTTTCCGCACTAAAAAAATTTAAGGATTGCTAGGCAGTACTTTTCCGCCAACGAGTTATAATAAAATGTGCCTAAAATAAATACAATAAACAACTTTCCTTCAACATTGGGACAAGCCCACGAATTCTGACTAATGAAATATTTTGATTTCATATCAATTGATGGAACGGGCGACAGATCGCTTTTCTGCATATATTAGAGATGGTAACATTTATACCTGTGGTATCAGAGTGACCGCGACCGTCAGGGTATCGCCCGCCATTGCTGTGTCCACGATTGCTCTCGTGCCGACTACCATCCGAGCGACTTCGTCCATTGTCGCCGTATTTAAGACTATTTGAGCCTCGGTTATCGTGTCGGCCACCGTCGGATTTTCTGTGACTGTCGGGTCGACGAGTATTCCGACCGTCCCGACTATTGTCGCTTCTGCCGTGTTCATCGCGGCGGCCAACGTTGCTGCCGTGTCCGTGGCTATCTGACCGCCCGCCGTCGCTCTTTCTATCATAGTGGCCTCCATTATCCTCCTTGTGGTCGCTGTCTGAGCTGTGGCTTTGAGTCGAGTAGTGCTTGCCTGGATTGCTACCGTGTGAATTTTCGTGGTAAGATCGTGCTGATGTGCCTAAGTGGAAGAAATAAACACCATAATTAATTATAAAATAAATAAAATTTGGGTTACGGTAATGATGCTGCTAAAGTGACGACGAAATTAATAAAATGTTTTAAATGACAAAATAGAATTAAAGAGCATAAATAATGTCATAGTTACTTGGTGCACACGTAAGACAGAGGAAGAAGCCTAAGGCAAAAACGACAGACTGTTTCTCTTCATTGTGAGAGACTGATTTCGAACAGATCAGCGCATAAGTTTAAATAGTTAACTAGTTTAGGGTTGTTATTGTTAAGTGGAATAACCACGGTGAATACCATTAATTACGAGTCATGTGCACTTGTTATTATAATAATTTGTACAAGTAAATAAAGTTTCAGATAGTAAAAACTCTTTTTCGTACAGTACATTACGTACAGGCACAGTTTCGTAGTTTGGGGTCCAACTTAAAATCTGGGCCATGTTTTATCTAATTAATTTGGGTAGAACGAGATGAAACAGCTTGGCCTCTCCGTATTACTCCGTAGCTTTTATACATTAGGGAGGTCATTTGAAGTAGTCGCTCGGGAAAAATATAAACGTCCCTAAAAACGATTCCCACGCGGACGAAGTTGCGGGCAACAGCTAGTATTCTATATTTTAGTTGTTATGGTATAGTATATGTATATGGTATATTGTATTAAATTGTAGTTAACTTAAGATTTGCACAATACGCGATATTGCTACCACCGCTCGTTAAATAGCTCATTTCGGACTATCCAAGGTAAGGTTAGCTTGAAGAAATCCCATTTTGGGATAAAATTTGCCCGCCTTTGCAATGTATATTTATTTTCTTTTGTTGTTGTTCATTGTGTAATTATACGCAATAAAGAGTTTACATACATACATACTGTCATGTTTAAATTTTATGTATTTGTAGGCATTTCGATGTATTTGGTTTGTTTGTGGCAAATGTGGGTTTGACACACTGTGTCATGACTACTGAGCTGAATAAACGCAATTAAAAGTGATTAAATTATCATGGATTCGGCTACTAAGTCAGTGAGGTTTGAGGAATTCAACCCACAAAAGGACATTTGGGACAATTACATTGATCGGCTGAAATTTTGTTTTGAAGCAAATGGAATCTTGTTGGACAGTGTCCGCCGAGCTAATTTCTTCACTGTGTGTGGTGCACAGGTGTTCGAGACCTTTCTCGCGCTAATAACACCTAAGAAAGCTAGTGATGTGACCTTTAGTGATATCGTGACTGTTCTATCGAATCATTATAGTCCAAAACCGAACGAAATATCAATGTCGTTTAAATTTTATCAACGTAATCAAAAACAAGGAGAAACGGTATCCGAGTACGTAGCACAGCTTCGGAAGCTCAGTTCGGGGTGCAATTTTTCTGACTTGGAGCGAATGTTGCGTGACAGACTTGTGTGTGTTATGAGTGACGGCAGATTACAGTACGAATTACTGAAGAAAGACGATTTAAGGTACAAAACTGTTGTAGATGCTATGTTATCGTCTGAAAGTGCAGGAAAAGACTTTCGTATGATTCAAGGCTCATCCTATGTCGAGCCGTGTGTACCCGCCGTTGTGCAGCCGCCGCCCGAACCTATGGATATTAACGATGTGCAATCGAAGACGAATACTCGTTTTTGCTATCGATGCGGAGATCGCCACGGCGGAGAATGTCGTTTTATTAACACGGTGTGCCGGTACTGTAACAAGAAAGGACACATTGAAAAAGTGTGCATATCTAAAAAGAAAAATAGCCGTAAGGACGTGAACTACACACACACAAATGATGACGAGAGCGCTAGTTTAAACAGCATATACATGGTGCGAAGTTCCTCACGATTGCCGCCATACGAGGTGACTGTGTCGCTGGCAAGAGTGGTGGTACTGCAGGTGGACTCGGGCGCAAGTTTCTCCCTGGTGAACGAGCGGACATGGCGGACCATCCGCGCCCGCACCTGCGCCGCGCTGCGCCCCGCGCCGCACGCGCTGCGCACCTGGACGGCTTCGCCGGTGCGGCTGCTCGGCAAGGTCGGGCTAAGAGTATAGTACAACGACATCATATGCAACTTGAGTGTATTGGTGGCTAAGGGAGATGGTCCTAATCTCCTAGGACGCGACTGGTTCAGACCTTTAAATATAATAATGAACGTCAATTTCATATCTGGTGCAGAAAACATACAAATGGACAGAATGATAGCCAAACATAGTGAGGTGTTCCGAGACGGACTCGGTACTTACCGTGGAGATCCAGTGACAATACACCTCAAGCCCGGGGCGACGCCTAAATACCTCAAAGCTCGTCCTGTGCCCTATGCGATTAAAGACAGAGTGGAGAAGGAAGTTGATCGTTTGGTGCAAGAGGGAGTATTGCGGCCGGTAGCTTTCTCGGAGTGGGCTACGCCGGTGGTTCCTATTGTGAAGAAGTCTGGCGAGATTAGACTATGTGGAGACTACCGTAGTACCGTGAATCAAGCTACAGAACCTGACACATAGCCCATGCCGACTGCCAACAAAGTATTTGCCAATATTGCTGGAGCCATGTTTTTTACGACGTTGGATTTGGACCGTGCTTATACTCAGGTGACCGTGGACGAGCCCACCGCAAAGCTGTTAACTCTGAATACTTGCAAGGGTTTATATACAGTACACCGCCTCGCTTTCGGCGTGAAGGCTTGCCCAGGGGTAATCCAGCGGCTGATGACGGCGCTGCTAGCTGGCATAGCAGGAGTCGCAGTACTGATCGATGACATAATTATTAGCGGAAGCACTGTGACTGAGATGCAGCAGCGGCTTGACGTAGTACTGGAGCGCGTCGGTAAGGCAGGACTACGATTGAACAAGAATAAATGCAATTTCGCTAAAGAGAGAGTAGAATATTTGGGGTTCGTTATTGATTCCGAAGGCATACATCCAGCCCCGAGTAAAGTGGAATCCATAAACAAAACGCCGGCACCAAAAAATTTTCGAGAATTGCGAGCTTTCCTCGGTTTATACAATTTTTATGAGAGGTTCATACCTCACAAGGCGTCCATATTAGAGCCTTTACCCAGACTGTTGGACACGATGCAAGTATGGCGCTGGACTGAGCGCGAACAGAAAGCATTTGATACAGCAAAACGCTTACTAACTTGTGACATTACGCTGGTTCACTACGACTTGAATAAACCACTGATACTCACGTGTGACAGTTCCGAGTATGGCGCCGGCGCGTTGCTATCCCATGTGATGGAGGACGGGCAAGAACGACCCATCGCTATGAGCTCTCGAACGCTACATTCATATGAGCGACGATACTCACAGTTAGATAAGGAGGCCACTGCGATTTGGTTCGGGATACAGAAGTTTCATAATTACTTGTCTGGAAGATTTTTTACTGTTGTAACGGATCACAAACCGTTGCTTGGCATTTTTGATCCAAAGAAAGCTATGCCTAATATGCTGTCACCACGCCTGACCAGAATAGTGATTGCGCTGACGTTGCATAGTTATAACATAGAATATAGACCGGGTTCTGATATTGGAAATGCAGATGGATTAAGTCGTTGGCCACAACCTTTGCCGGAGCAACATGAACAACAATTGTGTGATATATTACTGATGGCAGAGACGCCGGAAGATTTCCCCTATGATGCAGAGAAAATTGCAGCAGAAACAAGGAAAGACAAGACGCTTTCACGGGTGACTAATGACGAGACAACATGAACCACAACGCCGACGATGGGATAGAATATAATAGAAGAAATGGCTGTCTTTTTACATCAATCGTGCAACACATGGAATGATCTCCTTCCCGAAACCTCGCCTTTTCAATAAAGTCTACACATGGTGACCACTTTCCATCAGGTGGCCCGCTAGCCTAGCACATGGCAGGTTGTAGGATCTTGCGATAACAAATGGTTGTGTCATTCGGTGTCGTATGTACTGTTATTAGGACTCCTGTTCAAACAACTGTTCAGCACGTTGACACATTTATTTTCAATTTTTATACATATCATTTGTATATTCTTATAGGGTTTGGCCCTTCAGGCTCTGATTGCTCATAATCCTTGCCTGGAAAATTAGTTAATACTGTAAATTCTGACTACGTTGTAACTACGTTCTACAAATGCTTTGATTCGAATCGAACTTCGATTAGAGTATTTTCCTAATTATCCAGTTTCCTAAATATCCAATTGGTAAAAGTAATGATAGTTTTTGGACAAATACAAGGGTATTGGGGTGTGTGTCTGGATTCTTACCGCTGCAACTTCTTGTTTTTCTTTTATTTAAATAAAAAAAGATTAATCCAGATGGACCCCCATGCCACGGGGGTAATTTTTCCATCACATAAGGGTGATTAATTCGTCGCAAATTGTTATTTTATTACATAAAATATCACTTGTTCCAAACTAAAGTATACTTTTGTTATTTTATTCTTTGCACGTCATATGTTGTCATGCGGACACATTTTATAATCAACAGAGATTTTAATCTTTTTTGTGCTTTTCTTATTCAATTCTTCATCAAGTCTTCATGAATTATATTCTTGGCTGTCAAACAAGAGGTCGTCCGAAAATTAATATCGTCCACGTCGGGAACTGGCTGGTTGACTATGAGTACTGGCCATCAAGACTATATCTTCTTTTGTGCCAAATCGTTCTCGAACGTGTTTAAGTGAATACCCGAGCCTTCGTTAGAGAGTGCAGCTGATGAGTGGGCCAAGTTCTCCCAGCCTTCGAACTAGAAGGTGAATCAGTATCATAGCTAGAATAAGCTATTTTCATAAACTAAATGAATTACAAGTGACCGGTCAAAATATGCACATGGCCGCATCAAATCATTATCTTTGAAATTCTCTAACTAACACAGTGTCGGGTCAATCTGCAATCTGTACTTTTTCGGCCAGCTTAAATAAAACCAAAGTGAACTCAGTGATCCAACCTGGATAAAGGTTATGTGGAGTAGACTTTCGTAGGAACTTTCGTGCTTAACTTTTTAAATCATTTTATAAATTCATATGACTGGTCGAATATAAACCCATTGCCCTGAATCCTTGTGCTTCCTTATTATCTGAACCAGGCACTGTCCGTGGGACAGTGTTACGTTACAAGGTCTACTCGCTTATAGGTCGGCATTCAGATGTCCTAGACAAGGAAATCGTTTTCCGGTTCGTCTGACCGTTTACCTCCTCAGGCAATAAAAACATTGCGCACTCTTCCGGCTATGCAATCCGGTTTTAACAAAATACTAGGGCACAAAGGTAGGATCGGCGAAATTGAAGAAACAGCGGTGCCGTTCGCTTGGGCTATTTAAACGAGTAGACATCCCACCACCAATAATATGGAAATTGTAGGTAGCAATTTAAATACAGGAGTATGTTCTATCTCTATTCCGGCTTCCGGCGTAAACAAATTCGATATGCATTTATTCGGTACGCTGTGGTTCGCTTCATTTGAATAACTTTAAAGGATTTCGACTGCTCTTATACTTGTAGACGTCACGGACATTGGATCCGTAGGTTTTCCCTGTTGTTTGGCTGCTGTTTCTGTATTTCTGTCTTCATTCAGAGTACGTACAGTATCAGTATGAAAAGTTTCGTCACTTGCGTTACTGTAAAGTTCGCAAAAAAGTTCCCATTCTACTTTACCCGAGCTCCTCCAGAATTATAATTGAGCATTATTTTCTATTTTCGCAAATTATACGTTTACTTAACAATTATAATGAATGTAAAACTTTCTCTCGAGATCACGAAGAAAGGAACCTGATAATAGCGGTCGTGAATCCCCTTTGTGCTTAATGCAAATGTCCCATTGAAAATAATACACTAAATCTCATCCGTAGCAGTCGTGGACCGTAAAACAAATATAAAGATAAAGGAAAAAGGGGACTGGGGGTCTGTGATGAAATTTAGCAGTAAACTGAATAGACTGGTGAGTTTATGGTCTCGTAAATCTGGATGTGGCCACGGATACTGTCTCCGCAGTCACGGTACCGAAGGGTAAAGTGGCTCTAGAAAAAATTTCTGTAAGAAATGGTACAATGGAAATAATATGTTTGTAGGGTCTCAGCGCTCCTTTTCCCTCATACCACTAGGAATTAATTGAGCATAACGCCCCTACTGTTGATTGAAGGCAGTTATTGCAGCCTACGGACATCGATCCTATTTTTGAGCTATTAATCTTGATTGATTTATATGATTGATAATTTTGATCTCCTTGGTCAAGCTAAGTATGGCATGTATGTATGTAAACTCTTTATTGCAACAACATAGTACATTACAAAAGAAAACACTTACAAAGGCGAACTTATCCCACAACGGTATCTCTTCTAGCTAACCTTAGACAAGCCGAAAGGAGGAAAGGAGGTCTTACAATATTCTCTTATTCTTCCAACCGATTTCGGTCGTGGCGACCTTTTGTACCCATAATCTAATCGGCTCTGATGCGCACGAAGGTTTGCATAGCCTATCTTAGCGGCAAACTCCAGTACACCATCTGGGCTCGTCAGTTGGCCATTTATAAAATTATATGTCTACGTGCCTTCAACAAAGAGGCCAGCTTGGCGCTGCTCCTCGAAGTCGCGTACTTGCCTCCGCACATGCATGCGCCATTCAGATCGTTGTGCTGCCAAATCCACCCATTGAGAGGGGTCAATGATGTATCTTTTCATGTGACGCTTCTAACCATCTTTATTCCGCTTCCGCTATTTCCGCTTGCCTTCCTCAAGTTTCTCTCCCTCCATACGGGATACATGTCTACATCACCGAAGTTGCTGATGCATTATATAAGTCTCAATGCCACCTACATTGGCTCGTCGCAGAACTTCGGTATTTCGCACGCGTTCAGACCATTTGGGGCCCTATTTTTGAATCGCTCGCCTCGATTCAAACGGCTTTCAATTTTAATTTTCGACATGAACAATTCGATATTTTTATGCATTATGCTGATTTTTCCTATTGTTGAACCATACTCTTTCGGTGTTGCCAATGTTATTTAATAATATATTTATTTTTTCATGCCGAAAATAAAAATTGAAAACCGTTCGAATCGAGGCCAGCGATTTAAAAATAGAGCCCCTGATGTTCATAATCTTGCGCAGACATTTCAGGTGAAAGCGGTCTAATTTGCGTATTTGGTGACGATACATGCACCACGTTTCGAAGGAATATAAAAGGTACAATGATGAAATGAAACGCATCCATTGTAAATCATTGAGCTCTCGGCCTGCCCGCTGGCAGGTCATTGACACTGTCAAATTTTTTGACTATTTTTTTACATAAACTGAATCAGTATGTCGTTCTCATGCTCCCCTATTAATATTTCATGCTATTATTGTGCAACCCTACATTCTCGCTTTATAATCTAAATAATCCTAACTACAACAAGCTATAAAAGTAATCACGAAGCACCAGGCATAGGGTAAAAGATGTTTTGGTGCAAAAAACTTATCTGACCCGGTGACAGCGTCGCTGTTGTTGGAATTGACTTGACATTGCAAAATGACGACACTTAATTCCAATTTTGGCCACCGGATCAGATAAGTTTGTGGCACTGTACGGACAAAGGGTTTAATGAAACTCTTTGGCGACAGATCGCTTTTCATTTTTGTGCATGTAGGTTGTCAGACATAAATCTCTTTGGTTGGCAGCCCGTTTGTATTTTTCCATGGTAGGAATGGTTCTAATAAATTGAACTAATTAAAATAGAGTATGAGATGAGTATGAGACCTATGTTAATTAAGGATACAAAAACAAACATGTGTAACGTACACATGTTTATTTCCAGGAAAATTATTTATAAGACGTTTAATTACGGTGTTAATTAATAATACAGTTATATATAATAGGTAGTTTTTCAGGGCAGCGCCTGCTCCTGTACAAGGCACAGGTGCGGCCTCATATGGAGTATTGTTTCCATCTTTGGGCCGGTGAAACTGCCGACCTGCTTAATCCTCTGGACTCCGTACAGAGACACGCCCTAGGAAGTGTCGATGATCCCATACAAACAAGTAAGTTGGAACCACTGGCTAAACGAAGTGTGTGTTCTATCGGCTGTTCAATGGGGAGTGTTCCGTGGAACTTTTCGATCTAGTGCCCACAGCACAATTCCGCCATCGCACCACCCGCTGTGGGCTGGGTACTTATCCCCACTACGTAGACCCTCTGTTGGTCACCACGCGAAGGTTCGAAAGAACGTTTCTCGCTCGTACGATTCGGATGTGGAACGAAGCCACAGTGTTTCCTTTGGACTATGACATGGGATCGTTCAAGAGGTATATTAGAGGTCTCTTCAGATGTAGGCAACGCATTGCTGACTCCCCTGGTGTTGCTGATAACCATAGGCGGCGGTGACCACTTTCTATCCGGTAGCCAGCTTGCCTGTTTGTCTGCCGTATACCTTAAAAAAAAGGAAAAAATAATAATCGTGGATAAATTCACACAGCACCATTTAGCCCCAAACTGGGCTAAGCTTGTACTATGGATGCTAGATAATTGATATACTACATATACTTTTAATGCATAGATACCTACATAGAAAATCCAGACCCGTAACAGAAATTAAAATTCATCATTTCCATTTCTGCTAGGCCGGGAATCTAACACGGGACCTCTTGCGTGGCAGACCGGTATGTTGACCACTGAACCATTCATATCGTCCGGAACGCACGCACGCACGAGCGCATGGTGTCCATCTTAAGTACCTATAGGTATCACAAACCCTATCTACTTAGGGTGTTGTACAGAAGGCAACCCATCAACTTACCCAAAACCACGAGCTAGCATCACTATGATAGGAGAATGTCGAAAGTCTAAACAGGATTGGTTGACCTACTGGCTTTCTTTTGACAAGGCTTCTAATATTTTACAAGTCTCTATGTTTGTGACTATGGAATGTATGTATGTTCGGGGCAAATCTTGCAAGCCTAATTTGACCTACTTCCCGGTGTTCAATTGAGGTGAAATTTTGTATACCTATACAACTTTGATGACAATGCATTAATACGGTACCATGGTCTGATGATGGAGTCGGAAGGTGGTCATATGAACACGAATGAACGCAATAAGATAACACCATCGTGTTTAAGTTTTAATGCAACGTAAGGTCTTAATTAGTGCTATACTCAAGGTCTAGTGATAATGACAGGAGGTGGCCTTAGAACAGGATAACTTTCCGCTGCCGGACTTGTGCCTCTTCCACATCCATCATCACGCGTAGATGTAAAGTCCACGCTTGGCAGGCGAGTTGGAGATTTTAAAAATATTAGCGTTTGAAATACACATCAGAAAATGCTAGTAACGATTTCCAATCTCCACTCTCAAATAAGTTCTCAATGAAAAATATTTTTCAGCTATATCGAATACCAACAAATGGTCGAAAATGGTTTGCAAATTTTGACAAACGACTTAAATACATGAGTGCAAATTAAATAAAAGCTTGTAAAAACAATTCGTAATTGTTCAATTGGTTTCGTGTTCAGTAGTTAAAAGTACTTACCTATATATTTTTTACGTCATACGATAGGCAAGCAGGCAATCAGGCAGCCCCCTTTACGTGATTAATAAATATTAAATAAATATCAACCACTAACACCAAGGTAAGTGATTGTGTTGACAAAAATATGCCTGAAATTCGTTTTAAGACGAGTTTTCGTTTAAGAAAGTATTAAACAAATATTTTGAAGTTAAACGCCTCCAAGGTAAAACCAGAGCACCGATTGAATTAAAATAAATTGGAATTTTCACCGCGGTGTCTAAACAATTTACATAACAACCACGGAAGACTTGCCTCTGAAGGCTCTGACACCGAGAAAGTTGCTTACGGTGCCACAAACGTAAGTGTACCGGTGGCCAGAACTGGAACTAAGTGTCGCCCTTTAAAATTTAATCCCAACACGAACAACAGCGACGCAGTCACCGGGTCAGGTAAGTTGGTGGCACTGTACAAGCAGAATATCGTGCCTCGGGAGTCGGGAGTTAGCGATTTAAGCAATCCTAAATGGATGATTTTCTGATAGACAGTTTAAAAAGAAAAAAGTTTTCTAGCATATCTCATGAGATGGCGTTGTTTAGACACGATTCTGGAAGTACAACATGAACGGATGTGGTTCTGCATTTTTGTTATAAATCCACATAAGTGATACGACTTTGCGGCCTTTAGGAGACGACCGTACCCTTGAAGGACTCGATGTCGTAAGATTAGAAGCCATTTCATAACTTAGTCGTAAGTGGCAGAATCCTTCGTGAAAATCTTTTCGCTCCTCAATAACAGAATTAAAATAAAATTATTCCTCGAAAGGATATCGAAATAAACATCGTTTCCAGAATTGAATTTAAATTACTTGAACATTGAAGCATGCAGCCAACGCATAATATTCCTGTATTGATAACGACCTTAGTACTCGTTTAGCTTTAAACTATTTTTAATATAATAATCGCGTCGGTTATTGGTTCTGGCAGCTATTTCGTTTCAAATCCAACTCGTTGGTCGTATGGAGTCTGGAACATTTCTCCGACAGTATTGGGGTATTCAAGAAACGAGACTACTTTTTCTCTATGGCTAGAAACGCATTCACGAGCCTCCTGGTCCATGGACGGCGGTGATCACTTGCCATCACGGTGACCCGCTTTATAATTTCTGCTGCTATTGCAATTAATTATAAAGAAGATAAAAACACTATTTTGGTCATCATAACGAGAAATGAAAATTAAGAAAAATATAATAAAATGAATAATACTGACTCTGTATTAAGCTGGGGTTATTATCCTAGATAATAATGAATAAATTGCCTAATAATTGTTTCACATAACATGATACTAAATTATATTACTTAAGTACTAAATCCTCCCTTTACGGTTGCGTGCCTTTACGCGCATGTATATTAAACTGATTCTTGTATATTGTCTTGTAATATTTGTGCAATAAAGAGTTTTTACTTACTTACTTGTTTTCTACTAAACGTTCATACGAAACTTACTTTTTACACATCCTATTTTATCATTCCAATTTGTTGCCACTGTATTTTGATACCTGAAGAATAAGCCATTGTTTGGCATAATGATTGGGGTTGAAGTGGAATTGAAGGCCATTTAACAGTGGATGCCTGAGTTATTTCGATTTGAAATCACATGGGTGAAAATTTTATCCTTGTCCTTGATTTCTTTTGTCCATTATATTAATATGATTTTGTTATATTAGTAGGTATATGGGAAAGTCAATGTGTTATTAAACTTATTATGTTAAGACATTAGTGACTGGTTTGCGCGAATATTTGAAAAAACGTTTCTCGCTCGTACTATTCGGATGTGAAATGAGATCCCAGCTGCATTCTTTCCTTTGGACATGGGATCATTCAAGAAGTTTAGGTATTAGAGGTCCTCCTAGTGGCAGGCAACGCATTGGTAGCGCCCCTGGTGTTGCTGATGTCCATAGGCGGGGTTGACCACTTTGAATCTGGTGGCCCGCATGCCTGTTTTTCTGGCGTATTTCATAAAAGATAAAAAAGATTTAAGTTTTACACTGACTCTCCCATTGCTATCTTGCGGAAATTATAAATACTTTTATCACCGAAGACCTCCTGACTATACACCATATTTACCACATTTATAGTTAAACTATTCTGATGGAAGTCGCTTCCACGCCCCAATTATCCACCTGTATGTTCGCCACAGCTTTGGCCCCGGCTAATATTTTATGCAAAGACGGGCCCCCGTCTGCTGGCTGACAGAGTTCTGTTGTTTGCACGGGAGAGATCAAAAAGGGAATTGCCTCTAAATCCCCTACCTCGTGTTCTGAATAACAAACTAATTTATCCCCCGTTCGTTAGAAATTTTAATGCCAATTTTGGCGCCCACTCTCTCTATATTTAAAAGGCAATGCGAGGTGCTTTTTTTTCAATAACAGAATAGGATACTTTGCCATTCTGGCCGCGTGCCGATGGGAGATGTCGCCCGGAATACAGGAATAATGTCGTACATTTTGTGTGATGCTCTTTTGGATTGGGTGTTTGGATCTCTAGAGCCTCTCCCGTTTCAAGTAATGTTGGGAGCAGAAATGGTGCAGTGTTAAAGTGAAAATGGATGTTACTAATGGGAAGTATCGGTGGTCGTATAATATTTTTTTTTATATTTCACAAGACAGGCATTTGACCGCCATCTCACCTGTTGGTAATCAACTTAAAAAAATCTTAACGATACCTTCACGGATCTGACAGGGATTTTATTACATACCGTATACTTAAGAGATAAAAAAATTAAAATAACAGTGTAAAACCTCCATTTTCACAGCCTTAACTGGGGCGTTTCCTTTAAAAACAAATCTCCTAATGCACTCCCACGGCACTGGGTAAATGAACAAAAAAATTAGTACAGCTACAAATTACTGTGCACTTAATTACCTTTTTTAAGCAGTTAGCCCGCTACGTGAGCATATTTCGGACCGCTTTTGCCCAGTCTGAACGAGTTATTTTAGCTGTTTTTATTTACATAAGCACTCCGTGAAATCATATTTTATGCCGGAAACAGCAGGTTACGGGTCGTGTCAGTTGCAGATTTGATTTAGATTGCACGGATAATATATTTATTCACAAATTGTGATTTTTCCATCCTATGTAACTAAAGAAGACAGATTTTACAGAACGCAAACAGGTCGAGGTCGAGTTCTCTCTAATAAGAGATCATCTTCACAAACCTCTGTCTGAGTTGATCTAGATTCTTTCGCTTATGTGACGATATAGGTTTTCACTTGGGGCTGCACTCTCTAAGCTCAGTATTCTTTACAAAATTTCAAGTTGCATAGCATGGTTAAATCCATGGATGTAATAGATGGGACCCATTCGGCGATTTCCCGACTTGTCTTACTATCGAGTCCATTTTCCTAAAGATTTGTATATCATCTGATTTAATTTTTAGAAACAGTTCTTCTGATATCAGACAAAACATAGAGATCCCCAGACTTAATGACGAAAGAAACTTTTTACTCCATATGGAGTTGTTTTTTGTCATTGCCTAGGCCTTACTACCTAAGGATTACAAAGTTTAGTATTTAGATTAGTATATTTAAAACTACTAATCTTGATATTTCAAACAAAGAAGCATAATTGTCCACTAGACTTTGTTACTTACTTAAAAATTGCGGTGTAGATGCCTAGGTACTGCAGAATTTTTTTTTCGGTTTAGGATATATTGACATTATATACCTACTTACTAAAGCTCATTGTAGCTCGACAATATCAGTTTATCGTGATCAAAGTGTAACCAACATTGGGTTAATACTTTCAACTGGAACACTGCCACCACAGTTTAACTTTGGATTTCGTCGACTTATTGCCCAATAAATTCATGTGTCGATTCTGATAGCTGCTACGGTGCTTAGAGGAAATTGTTCGAATTTTTCATGGAATGGCATAATAAATATAGGAAGCGATATCGCCAGTCAGCGTTTTGTAATGTAAGTAACCATTTTGGGATCTCTTTTAAGTTTCTCCAGTGGATTAATGATGATTGAAACTCTTGATTTAGTTCAGACAAATAACTATACTGTGTTACTTGTGTAATTGCCATGTATATATATACTAACATTTTGTTTTCGTATGAAGTCGTACAAGGCGACTAATATCTTAGAATTTAGATCTTTAAAGTCATGCGCACACATTACTGCAAAATCTAATATCAATGTGGAGCGTCGGTGGCCGAGCGGTTACAGTATCCGACTCGTAAGCCAGAGGTCCCGGGTTCGAATCCCGCTCCGGCCATGTACCAATGACTGTTTTCAGAGTTATGTACATTAGTTGAATACTAACCGATGCTCTTACGGTGAGGGTAAACATCGTGATGAAACCTGCACATTCAGGCGACTGAATGTGTAATCATGATCCAATCTGGTCAGGTTCCCCTGGTAGCAGGGTCATGGAGGTCAGATGGCAGTCGCTCCACTGTAATAACTTGACCTGCCAAATCCTGAATCATGGTCAAGGCGGACCCCAGGCTCTCGTTCTCGAGAGCACAACCGGGACATTAACGCCAAGATGATTTTTTTTTTTTTTTTTAATGTGGAGAAGTCATCGTTATCTTCCATAATCCTAGTAGTCAATTCCAGCTTCTGCCTGGGTCCTTTTTCCTGCTCCTTCTTAACTCTGCCTTCGGCATCCACGCTTCTTAGGCTATTGACTGTCGCATCTGATTCATCTATGTCACCTTCCTCGAGCTCTCAATCAACCATTTCATGTATATACACGAATCTGGGTTGAAGATCATTGTGTCCTTGTGGCTTCATCGAAGATTTGCGATAACTAGAGACGCTACAAAGCCTTTCATTAGGGCATATTTATAATTTTTCATAAAAATGTTATTATCATTATCAAATCAACCCATATCATTCCACCGAAGGCCTTGAAAATTCACAAAAGAAAGTTATAATTGAAAATTCAATTGCAAATATTTTGCACGTATCACTCATACCTTTAACATGTATTTGCTCATGTATTTATTCCTGTAAAATATGTACACGCTGCTGCAGGATGGAAAATGGTGTCGTACATTCGGTAACACTCAATTTAACCACTGACATGTAAAAAAGCCACACCTGTGACGTCACACGCCTTTCATGTGCACAAAGTGCAGCGACGCAATTTTGCTTTGTGGTTGCACAAACCACATACCACATATGTCATGTTTTAAAAAATGAAGTTAGAAATGATAAATTAAATTTCAGCAATTGTAAGTAGTTTCTTGTACACAAATAATATTATGCATCATCATCTGTAGGTGTGCCTTTTTAAATCGTTGGCGAAGCGATGTTTGCCAAGGTCTTCATTAAAACTGGTTGAACAATTCCGGGAGTCGATTGGCAACCTGTGATATTGATATGTTTTTATCATCCTAACGATAAATGTGTTCTCGCGCTAGGGCCCAGGGTCTCCCTTCCTAATTCTCCTTGTCCACTTCGATCTATCTTCGACATCCTTAGTGGTGACTTCGTTAGGGCGAACTCATCATCATGTCATCCTTAATGACGTCAAGCCATAGATTCTTGAGCCGTGCTTGGTGGGAGGTGCCATGGCTACACCTTGTTTGTGAGAATTTTCTATGTTCTACACAATCGCTTTTCTACGTATTAGCGATTCTACCAAGTACAACTGCTGCAATTCAACACATTCGCTATTACACACATTCGTCAACACTGGGCTCCCCGAGATGGTTGCAACCTAAGCGTAGACTAAGATCTGGGCCTAGTAAAGGTTGCTCATCTCATTGCTATCTCAGGGTCCTCAGCGTTGACCAGGTTGGTTAACCAAGCCCTGGTCTGATTCTACGCTTCGATTACAATGCAATTAGTCTCAGGGCCCCGGCTTTGACACTGTGTGAATGGCAGTCCAGGGTCCTTAGCGTTAGCTAAGTTGGTAGATCAGAGTTGACCTTGACCGACCTTGAGGCCCACGAAATTTAGGCCCAGACGTAAGTCTACGCTTAGATTACAACCAACCCCAGGATGCTCAGAATACCTAGTGAATGTACGGAATCCATATTGTGCAGAATCGTTTATATGTAGAAAAGCGATTGTGTAGAACATCGAAACATTTTTTTGCAAACTCTACCCCGAATCTGTCTTTGCCTGAGGTTCCATAATATGCACCGCAGCCTGTTAATTTCCGTTACCCGCAGCTCCTGCTTATGCCGCTCTAGGGCAAGCCAAGTATCGGTGTAGGTCTTACAATGCTAGCCGTTATCCACGGCTTTCACCCGCGCGCACTTCGTATCTCCGTATACAATCAACTTTCCCGTGGGAACCTTTTATTTTCCCGGGATAAAAAGTAGATTATGTTACTCAACGATAATACAGTATTCTTAGTTAGGGAATTTTTAAAGACCGAGCGAGGTGCGCCAGAAAGGCGGACCCTGGGCCCTCGCGTGCCGTGTGAGGGCGCAACCTCCAAGATGCCTGAAATAATTTTAAAAATCTTTTCAGTAGGTTTTGAGTTTTTTCAATACAAACAAAAATACAAAATATATTAGTATTACTATAGATGACATCATTATTACCTCTATATCAAAAGGTTTTTCTGATTAACATGTTTGTAGTAAAATGAGCTACATCCTCGTTGTTTCGATGAATGTAGCTTAAATATAGATGAAAATGTTAAATAAAATAAATCATGCATATTCCCCTTTAAATACTGAACAATTTATTGCAACCGAAATGGTGGAATTCGCCAATAAAACATTACGGCTATATCATAAGCACCCCTGTTATAATTCGCAACAGGGTTGTTAGTCAGTGGTTATTGTACAAAATTTTTATTATTTTTCGACCCCTTTTTTAACATCAGCAATAAAATGGATACCATAAAAATTGGCAATTTTATAGGCGGTCCCTTTTACACGCGGCTTATTTTTAAAATATCGGTAATAACACTTTGAAATCAAATTCTGGACAACGATTCGGGATGGTTGAAATACTTTTAAGGTTTAGACGATATTTTGAGTTTGTATCGTACTGCATATACTGCACGTATTTTCAATAAATCTGCATCCGGTTGACGACCTGACTGGTTTAGTGGTGGTTTAACATGCCGGTCTGCCACGCAGAGGTCCCGGTTTCGAATCCCGGCAGAGCAGAAATTGAAATGATGAATTTTATTTTCTGTTACGGGTCTGGGTGTTATATATATGTATCTGAAAGTAAATAAGTAGTTCATCAGTGGTCTAGCACCCAAAACACAAGCTTTGAATATTTTGAGGCTAGATAACGCTGTGTGAATTTTCCAAGTACATTTATTGCGAAGTTATTAAGCATATTTCACCTAATGTATCAGATTTTTTTAGTTGATAGTCCCCTGCTAGACTTGAGCCGACTCCACCTCAAAGGAAGCGGCACATTACTACACGCTTCACAGGCGCATAGGAGATCGCACTAATCCAAGCCGACAGAAGAATTAAATTTACATAAACACAAAAAAAAAATCCAAACGACTGAACTGATTGTAATAAAATAAAGCTAGAAACCATATCGATTAAACTGACTTTATAATGAAGAAAATCGTATCCAAATCGGTCCAACCGTTCGGGAGCTACGATGCCACAGACAGACACACAGATACACAGAGCCACAGATTTACACGTCAAACTTATACACACCGATATAAGAATAATTTCACTGCTGGTTACGAAAAACGGTTGCGTACTTGAATAAAAGGGAATAATTAACAGTAAAAATATCTAGCTTTCTTGTAATTTTGTGTGCAAAAAAGAGTTTATCTCTCTATCTATCAGGTTGACCCCACATTTTTTATCTTGTTTTAAACATAGTTTCTTTTTATACACTTATTACATCAGAGCTCCAGCTTGTCAATAACCTTCAGGATAAAATTTGGTCTGTTACTTGTATTGGCTTGGTATTTTTATTTTCTCTGCTTTTTTTTCTTCTGTTGTGTGTTTACTATTTCCGTTGTTCTTGCAGGGTATATTAGAAAAGCAGCGAGCGTGACTTATAATCATATTCCTCTGAGCCATATCCCATTTATCGCTATTTTATATTTACATATTTTTTACGCTTTCGGTATGTTAGTATGTATTTTTATATTTTCTGACTGTTTAATGTTGATCTATGTATTATCTATTTGGCGATAAAAAAATGACATATCTATCTACCCGTGCGAAGCCGGGGTGGGTCGCTAGTATGTCTATTAGTATATTTTTACATCAAACTTCGCTAACAATACCGTTGGTGTCTTGCTCTACAAAGATAGAGTCGCGAATTACACTAACGATGCTACTGACATGGTAATCGGCTCGTCAGTCTCTATTGTGCTTCTGTACCCGCTGGAAAAAATAAAGCCAAGCGCTAGTAGAAACTGTAGTGGGTTCCGTGTTCAGAGATGAGAAAGAACTGTTTAGAGATGAGAGAAATAGTGCTTTGTGTGTGCTGTGATCGAACTTGTTTGAGTTGTACCTCAAGTGTAACTGTTTGTTTTAAATTGGAATACTCTACGAACACTAATGCTATTACTATCTTCGATACGTTTTTCTTTAACTCGAGTGTAACTTGCAATTCATGAAAAACGAATTACGAGGTAGGAATTCTTGAAGAACGTATTGCGAGCTTTCCATTTTATATGAAAACTTGAACAGCTTCTATAGCGAAAGTATTTGAAACGAAATGGAGGTTGCTCAAACTCCATGAAAAAAAACTTTTCCGGAACAAACGACATGTCTCGCATATGATTATCAATAATAATAAATAATCAAATAAGAACTAGAGGGTATATTGGCTATCTTAATGGATAACTGAATTTGACATAAAAAAAAGTCTTACACTACTCTAATTTCGTAGACGCTATTGCCAGTGGCCAAGGTAGATGACGTACACTACGTTTACGTACAAAATTATTTACTGTCAACTTCAGTAGCCAGCTGAGTTAGCCAATATCGCGATCCTTACTGTCAAACATACAAAAATTGACAGTGTTATTATTCAGGCGGCGACTTATGAAAATAATGTTTTATTTATTTCCAATAATATTTGCTTTATTCTATTATTGTAATCTTTAATAATATTACACAACTTTCGTTAATTAATAAAATCAAGATATAAACGAGTATCACTGATACACGTTTATCAATTGGTCTATCAACTTAATTTACTGATTATCTGTACACTATACCATATTATCACAACGATTATAATCGTGGGACGTAGGCGTACGTAGATTAGTAACAATAACGACATTGTCGTAGAATTAGTTTTTCTACTTGGCTATGGCACGGCCTAAATCTTTTACACCCTATTCATAATCCCGTGAGACAAAGTGTAGACAAAGAATTGAAGTTTAGAATGAAAAAGTAACACCTAAATTAATCTGTTTTAATTAATCTTCTGAGTAATTATCTGATCTGCCAAATCCTGGATCATGGTCAAGGCGGGCCCCGGGCCCTAGTGCGCGAGAGTATAATCGGGACATTAACGTCAAGATGATTATGATTTTTCACTTCATTAAATAAAATATATACAAAATCTATAATATTAATAATTTACAGACACACGTGAAATCCCTCTTTTTTCATCGGAGCTTAAACATAAAAATATGATGAAACTACTAACCTAAAAAAGTTATCATTCTGACATTCCGCCAACTAAAATATGCATGTTACACAAATTGTTTTATTTCATTTAATAACCCTTAGTCATTTATTTGTGCAATACGAAACAGGAACAACTATTCCAAAGCAGAAACAAAAAACGAAGAACGTAAGCAGCGTAAGCAGCGTTAATCTAGCTCTACAAGGTTATAAAGTCGTTAAAGATCTATTGATTGCAAGAGCTGTCGCTAACGCTTGCACATTGGTCCGTAGCGAGGACACAAAGCGAACTAGCGGTATTAGTTTCACCAGGTTTTAACTATGTTTAACAGTTCGCCCGCTTTACTCAAAGGCTTACTTGAAGCGCTGTGGGTATACCGCCTAAGAGAAAAGTCAACCTCTAATAAACTTTAAAAGTCGATCTTTTCATTATTATGCATCCCTCGGTACGGATGGGTTTTACGTTAATTTGAATCTTGTAAACGTGCTATTTCTATTTGTTCCAAATTGTTAAATAGGAAAATAGGATTTATTCTAAAATAATATTACCACGCCAAAAATCTTTAGAGAAAAATTGCGAAAACAAAAAGAGTATCTATTGCAATTTTCTTTATTAAATTCTTACTATAGTTAGAAAAGGGGTTGAAGAAAACATGATCATGCCGATACTATTCACTTTAAATATCAAATCAAATTGCCTGTTAATTTAAGTTTAAAAATAACTTTATTTAATGCAATTATGTTAGTAATTATTGTTACTGTTGACTATTTGAACCACCGTCTCTTACTTGCTGGGTATTTCAACCTCAGTCATGATAATGTTGATATGGAACTTCTGTCTGGTCAAGCTCCTGGTTCCATCGCTGTGATCAACCATAGACCAGAGCTCGTATGTTCCGGAGCGGGATTCTGGGACGCCTCTGAAGCCAACGGAGCAAGCATTGAAAGGCTCAACGGCTTGAAGATACATGATGTTGGGATCGGGGATATTGTTGTTGGGCGAAGCTTCATACATGTTCCCGTTCGGGAAAGTGATATGGCAAGAGACGAGGGTGTCGAACCACCATTTGGCGATGCCAATGGAGGCACCAATTAGGTCATTGCTGATGTAGTTGCGGGTCTCGTCCTCCAGGAATATCTCGGTGACTGCCTGGCCTGGAAGGACAAGTTTACAATATTTAGCAATAGTCTAAGTAGATAATAGTAACGAGAATTAACAGGGACAATGAAGACGTAACAATCCAAAGAATAAGAAACGTCGGTAGCCTAGTGGTTAATGTACCTATGACTCTTTTCTGAGTTATGTGCATTACTTGAATACTAACCGATGCTCTTACGGTGAGGGAAAACATCATGATGAAATCTGCACTTTCAGGCGACTGAATGTGTAACCATGATCCAATCTTGTTAGGTTCCCCTGGTAGCAGGGTCACTCACGGTGGTCACATTATGACCAGCCACATAATTACCTGATTTTCCTAATCCTGGATCATGGTCAAGGCGGACCTTGGGCCGTGGGCGAGAGCACAACCGGGACATTATCAAGACGTAACAATGTGTAAAAGGAGATGGGTAGGATATAAATGATAAGCAACGAATTAAATAATGAATGCTCGAAACTGCAGACGATATTGATGTGCGATGTTTTTTACATTCAAAGAAAATAAGGCAAATTAAAGGTTTTGAGTCAATATGCTGAGACTGGTCCATTTCGGTTTCCGTTACATCACTGGCTAGTCCTATGTAATTTTCATTAAATATAATATACTGTACGCACATTAGGTTACGGATGTAATGGGACTCCGAATAAATTACTGTCTATGTCTATTTGTCAGAGAAATTTGTAAAAATAAAATTACTTCCATATGAGTTATAATGATATGGCCGAGGGTCTAGTGGTTTCAAACTGAGAATGAATTAATTGGCGTTATTATGTATTGTAATCTACATAAAGTGTTCAAGTATCACACGTGTTTTTTTAAAATGATGTATAATATCTATAAAATCTGTTACTAGGAAGGCCTAATTCCCTCAGATATGAGAAATCAACCTCCCAAAATGATATTAATAAGATAAAATCTTTATGAATTGAGGAACCGCCTATAGTGGGATCACTGTATGATGAAACAGATGTTTTTGGATAAAACTTATACAATTAGATGAAATCCACGATTTACCAACCTTTAGCAAAGACTGCAGCAATCAATAAGAAAGTCAAAAGTTTGGCAGCCATCGCTATTGATTTAAACTGTGATGAACTGATTTAATTTAATTTTGCAAATTTCCTTATAAACTCTTGCAATCTTGATAACGTTGGGTGTTAGATTGATCTAATCAATTCTTAACTTATCTTTTCATAAGTTCTTTGCCACTTTATGTATAATCGCTGTAAAAACGGTAATTTAGTTTGTTTGTAAATAATTATTGCATTTATTGT
The DNA here is from genome assembly GCA_907269095.1 of Blastobasis adustella. Classification (NCBI taxonomy): domain Eukaryota; kingdom Metazoa; phylum Arthropoda; class Insecta; order Lepidoptera; family Blastobasidae; genus Blastobasis; species Blastobasis adustella. The sequence continues at coordinate 13,770,747 of OU026130.1, forward strand.
AATTTATTTTTCGATTATTTGTCGATATAGGTACCATCGATAATTTGCAATCAACCCAATGTTGAAATATAAATCTTGTGATGCTGGCGCACAAACTTTCAAACTATCTTTCGCACTAAATTTAAAACTTAACCCACAGCTGGAGTCGTTTTAAAAGAACGGAACATACCTACAAAAAATAATATAGAGAATAATCATGAAAAATATGATATTTGAATATCTAGAAAATGAGACTGTATACAATTAATATATGCTGCATATATACAGTATATATTAATTGTAATAGGACACACTATAAATAATAATATATAGTGTGTCCTATTTCCAGTAACAAGTATCAATTTTTGGTAAATGTACTTTGAGTCCTTATAAACCACCAATAGCCTAATAAACTACTACCAATACAGCTTAGAAAAATGTTGTATTGTTGTTATAGAACCTAACGCTCAATGACATAATTCAAAATTAGAAAAAGTTGTCGATCGGCCATAACCTGGCAGAATAATTTTACCTCCTGAAAACTATAACATCGGCGTGTCAGATGAAGATTCTGGTGATACACATAGTTGTTTCGATCTCAGAACATGGTATAGTTCTTGTTGAGCATTCGATGCACAACTTGCCAGGTTCTGAGCTACATGCATCAGCGGAGGTTCATTTTGTGATGTGTGTGATTTCTAATGTCTAAGCGAAGACGGCTTTAACAAGACGTATTCAATAGGAGATTCACCCCATCTTTATTATCATCATTCGGCATCTTCTTCAGGCGGTCAAAAACGCGGATTTTTTTAAATTTTCACTTATCCTCGCTTTAACTAGTCGATCCGCCAAGATGAAGAAGATATGGCAACTCATAATGCTTGGTAGTTGTACAAAATATGGCGAGGAATATGTTCACCTAATACCTATTTCATTAGGCAGATATTGTGGTCCTTCTAGAGCATTGCAAAACGTTTAGAAACATGCATAAAATTAGCATATCGCACACATTCAGGGAAATTTCTAAGCACAATGGAGGACTTGTTCGAGGCCAGTCCAAATGTTGTATGCGTTGCCGAATACTGGGCGAACAAAGTGTAAGGGGGAGTTAAGTCCATCGATTCGATAGGAAGAAGAACGGAAATTTCGAAATAGGTAATGACCTTATATAAATGGCATTTATAGGGAAAATCTCAATGTTTTTGCAAATAGTGTCAATATTACTATATTACCATAGACATCGTATTTTTTAGCAAATGGTATGGTAATGTTAGGATGTGATACAACTTGACACACTTTGCAAAAACATTGAGGTTTTCCCTATTTATTTATAATATTACTATTATAAAAAGGAAAATTTTGCATGTGTGCATCTCCGAAACTACTGCACTGAGTTTGAAAATTCTTTAACTAAATAGGAAACTAAATTATTTCCGAGTGACATAGTCTACTTGTAATCCCGAAAATATAATAGGGTCCCGCGGGACAGGAAGTTGAATGTTTACAGAGATCCGAACTGCGTGACAGTGGGGAACTGTTAGTTTATTATATAATAAATTTATGATGAATTAGAGTATTTTGTAAAAAAACATTTGTAACTAATGCATTTGTTCTTGTATTATTTACCTACATAAATAAACAACATATTTGAGCAATGCCAAGTAGCGTATTAAACTAGCGTCCGCTTAAAAGGACACCCATTCCCAGCTATTCCAATAGTCAAATATATATTTTTAATAATACTTAAAAGTCATAAAAATCTACGCAAATAATTCTATTCAGGCTCAAGTGGGTTAACTTTGGAAACCGAGTTTTGCTAGTAGTTATTTCAAATTTTTTCTAATCCTTGTATTTTCAAAAATCTAAAATTCTGAATGTGAATCATATAACCACAAGTAAGACATCAATGAATTGCTACTTTAATAGAATAAGAGGTACTTAGGGATTTGGTAATTGCCTATTGTTGTATAGATCATAATCTGAGTTACGTGATTTTTGACGAATGATACAGATAGAAAAGTGGAGATTTTATTACCGTAATCAGTATATGTATATCTACATTGATCTTTATTTGATGGTATCAGTTCATAGTCCATATTATGCAAACGGAAATAACACAGTAGTGATAGTCACTACCATGTGCCATTTGGAGTGTGTTAAATTTTTTATTTTTGTAATAGTTTTACTACCTGACGACCTGAGTGGTTCAGTAGGTTAACGGTCGCCACTCAGAGGTACCGGGTTCGATTCCCGGCCGAACAGAAATTGAAATGATTAATTTAAAATTTTGTTATGGGTCAGGGTGGACTATGTATAATAAGTATGTATTTCAACACTTATAACACAAGTTTTACTTACTTCGGGGCTAGATGGCGCTGTGTGAATTTGTGTAAGCATATTTTATTTATTTTTTATTACTACCCTGATTTTGAATAATATTCTGTATTTGGTTGTTTACAAGATAATTAGCCTATTCAAGTCTTTATTTCTTCCTAAATGCAGTCGACCGTTATAGAAAAGGAAGTTTCATTTGTTCCAGTTATTTTTACACCGAGTCACGGAGCTCACGATATCGGGCGGTCACGTACGTTTGAGGTTTCCTCGCTAGCAACTTCCTCTGGGACAAAGACTTTCTAAAGGTTCAAAAATAGAATATCGGAAGTTCTTCGACAATTTTTGGTCATAGCCGATTCTTTATTTGCGGATCGTCGGTTATAGTTATATGTTTTTGGCCTCTTTTGTCTGAATTCGTATTACTAAAAATAATAGTATATAATATAATTAATGTGCAAAGGTAAAGTTTTTCATAATGATTACTGAAAAAATTAATAACTCCAAATGTTTTGTATTCTTTGATAAGAGAATGCCTTTAATTAAAAGTAACAATCAATATATAAATAGACAATATCGAATTTTCTTTAAATTGTTGTAGGCTCACTTCTTCTCTTCAATCCTCACACTTCTTCACTTCAATCTTTCAAAGGTTGACTGTAAGAACTCACATGCGGGATACGTCCGCCTTTGTACTTTTGTCTGTAAAATGTAAGATGTATATTTGATTATGGTACAATAGAGAATAAATCAAACATGAAGTCAATTGGACAGCTACCTCTATTTAAAAAGGGAAATAAATACAAGTTTAACAGATTCATAATAGTATCACTATCCAACGGGACACTGACAGGGTTAGTATCGCGTGATCTAAAAATAAAATTTGTATGACTTTTGTATTGCGTAAAGCTATAAATAAAAATGGTTTCCTAACTGTTAATTAACTTAAAATCTAGCTTCGCTACTTATTCACAGATTATTATGCGTTTAAATATTTAACGATTTTGCCAATTTATTTTTCGCTCAATCTCTTCTCCTGCCGCTTTTGGACTATGCAGACGTGTGTTTCTTGGACGCCACTGAAGAACTGACCAATAAATTGGAACGCCTACAGAATTTAGCAATCAGATTTGTTTTCGGTTTGCGAAAGTATGATCATGTTTCTGAATATCGCTCACGACTGAAGTGGCTTCCAATTAGACAACGTAGGAACCTCCACATTCTCACATTCCTTTGTAAGGCTTTAGGAAATCCCTCTTTTCTGAAATTTATCCGTTCTCGTTTCCGCCTCCTCCCCGCTCCTTCCCGCTCCAGGCGTGAAAACGTCATCAAACCACTGGATGTTCCTCACTGTAACTCCAACTTCTTTTTCAAGTCGTTTACTGTTGAAGCGACGCGAGTCACAGTCACAGTCACAGTCAAACTGTGACTACTTTTAAGTCAAGACTAAAAGAGCATCTTTTATCTTCTCTTGATTAGTTTTATGGAATATTTATAATATATTTATTTATAGTAAGTTATATAAAATTATAGGTATTTATGTATAATAGGTAAGTCCATATATAACTTAGTTTATTTAGAAATACAGTGCACTTTTTCCACTGCTTCCCCGTTTATTGCTTTTCTCCACACCCGGTAGGGTTGGCTGAAAGAGATCTCTTACAGAGATAAGCCCACCTTTGTAAACAACCTCTTGTAATAATTGTTTTTTAACTTGTTTCGTGTGCAATAAAGTATATAATCATTTATATTAGGTACAGGTTTTGTCTACAAGAAGCAACCTAAATCAACAAAAATAAAAAATATTTTTTCATAACAAGCTTTTAGGTAGGTTACCTACCTACTCATCAAGACCATTCCAAAAAACCCAAACACGATGAGGTTATCTTATTGCGTGCATTAGTTCTATCACCTTTCAACTCCATTATCAGACCAGCTTCATAATACCATATTAATGCATTATCATCCAATTTACATAACTATACCTTTCAGCTCAATCGGATACCAACAAATAGTCCAATAATTGTTTGCATATTTAGACGCACAACTTACACACATACGAACAGTGCAAGTTAAAAAAAGCTTGTAGAAAATACATTTCTATTGTTTCTCTTGCATCAATAGCACGAAGTCCCACGCAGTGTCTGTCAGTCTATTCGCGATAACCCCAAAAACTACTGAACGTACTCTCATGCGGGTTTTACCAACAGACAGAGTGAATCATGAGGAAGGTTGAGGTGTATTATTCGTTTAGGTTCCTACTGGGGCGCTGGAATTACTTAATACTAAAAACGCGATAGTCTGTGAAGAAGTTTATTTGTCAAGATCGCAAAAACTACTATTTTATAATAGAGGGAGGCAAACGATTAAACGGGTCACCTGATGGTAAGTGATCACCTGATGATAAGCCCAACCAGAGGTGCTTCGTATGCGTTACTGTAATGTTTTGTTAAATATTACAGCTTGGAGTTTAATAAAATATGTCAGAATTTAAGCTTTACCAGTCTTTTATTATTAACATTATTATTTATGCAACTCAGTGACTAACGAGCAGACAGCCCACCTGATGGTCAGTGGTAACTGTCGCCCATAACATCTACAATTTATACCTTTAGGTTGCAGGTAACAAAAATTATCTTTATATTCAATAAATGTATAGAAACGTGCAAATCCACTGGCAGACGTTGTAACTTAATATTTAAGTACTCTGGAAGATATCTAGAATAAATTGTTAAAACTGTTTCCGAGTAACAAAACGTTCGCAATAAACATCTCCGCGACAAAACCCAGGACTCCCGTGGGACAACCCTTGTTTATTCGATTTTTTATTCAACTTTTTATTGAGTTTCCGTCTGTTTTACAAAAAGTAAGAAGAAAAACATAGAAAGTTTAATTTTCAGGTACGTTGTCAGTCAGGACACACGAACACACGATGTACGTATCACTAAGTTATGCATGAAGTGGTAAATCCTCAAACACCTAAACGGATTTAGTTATGTATGATATCGTAGAAGGCATGGGCGATGAAATACCGCTTTCCACCAGATGAGAGTCTGTCAGTCCGTTTGTCACAGGAGTGTTTAATTAAACCTATTATTCTGAACAACTGGACCTTAAGTCCACTATTTTCTGCTATTTCATAATTCAAATGGGATTCGCTTACAAGTAGGTGTCAAGATTACAACTTGAGACAAATTGGGTATTCTGCAAAAACTTGTAGGTAAGCGCAATTGAGTTGTAATCGAATCGACCTCAATCGAAGCTCTCCTTGGTGTTGCCTTTTAAAATTTATCTACAAGAGACTGAACTAATGAACGTGAAATTTGCACGATTAATTTGTTTTTATTTATATGATTCTTCGTTCTTTTTTATTTTACGTTAATTAAATTATCCGCAATGAAGACCCTTGTCAAATAAGAGAAGAATACCGTTGCATCACATAATGGAATCGAGCTATGATTGTAACACCAATCGAAAACCAATCAAATTTCATTGGTCTTTTATCAGAAGCAGAATACCAAAAACCCGGCAAACTGCAATTGAGCTGCGGTTGCGATCCAATAATAATTCTATTGAGCCATTAGTAAATTTGCAGACTCGTGGCCCTGTAGACATGAAACAGATTTATCATAGACGTTATCAGGAAATTTCATTCCTTATTACCATAGGCTACCGTATTATTCTGTAGTATTCTGTAAGTATAAATGTATATCATTTATTCGTAGTTGTACTTTGGCATATGATTTTCGGACAATTTTGATAGTTGTTCTTGTCAGCTAGAATTTTTTCCTAAAATGGCTGTTTAGGTAAAGCCGAATTATCGCAAACGACTCTATAATATAATTACTCTGTATAATTTACTGTACTTACCTTAGGTTAAGGATGTAATGAGGTTCCGAATAAAATACTGTCCATATCCATGTCTATGTCTATAATATAATCGAGATCGCGCCTTAACTTCTACACATATCTCGCTCTACCCAAATATTGGTAAACCTCAATCTCGAAGTTAGTACCATCATAGAAGTTCTTGATCATGATGGATAGAATAGTAGGTATCCCATCGGATTTCGCGCGAACTCGAAATAATTCTGTATTACCTACTGATTTATTAAAAAGCCTTTTTGCTACAGATTCTGAGTGAGAGACAATGCTAAAACAGTTTGCCTGAAAGCACTTGTATCGTAGTCGTTTCTTTCTCCTGAAGCAAGTTTTAAAAGCTTTGAGACAGCAGTAGATGCAATTGAAAAGATGCAAATGGAATAAGGGCTTGGGTTTTCTTTTTTAAATATAGTTTAGTGTTGGTAAATAACTGTCTACTGAACTTGTTAGGCTTTTAATATCTCAGATGTATTTCAACTTACTCGCACACAAGCTTAAAGCAAAATAGATACTGATTTCAAATTTTAAATATATTTTTAAACACAATAAATTAAATTAAATTAGCCGTGTGGTGTCCGGCAGAGTAGAATAGCACCAAACCCTGGGTGTCGTACAAGGCGACTAATGTTTTCGAGGTAAAAGATCTAGTCTGCATAGGCTGGAAAATGTGCAGCAGCGATTTCCTTTGTTATATTTATGGCACTGCGATCTCCAACCCGCCTGCCAAGCGTGGAGATAATCCTCCATAATTCGTCCTGCAGTGGACTAATATGTTGATGAAATTAAATTGAAAGGCAAAATAATTATTTGCCATTTCTGTTCCCGGTCCAAGCGATTAAAACAAGAATGAATATATAAAATATGATCATTGTATTAATAAAGCGTTTATAATATCTTCAGGGATTAATAGCTACAAATGACAATGATATAATTTCGCAAAATCAAGATTGCAGAAGACATACGAGTAGCAGTACAAAGGCACTATTTTTGAAACATTCTTTCGCATAGAGTTCATTGTGTGGGATGTCCTTGGGTAGGTCTTTTGAAATCATTACGGGCATATGAAAAACGTTAGACACACGTGTCACGTCACGTGGTACAACACGTCTTGGCAGGTTTTTAGTAAGTAGCGAATGTAGCCATACAGGCGCTAATGTGAAGCCTAGTATCAAATGTATCGTAACTTCATAGGTACGTTGGGTACACTGACTTTGTCTTGTTCGCGAAATAGAATACGCTATTCGTCGTTGATGAGTTCATGAGCAATCTAGCGGCAAATAAGTTTTCTAACTTTAAAACGTTGATGTAATGTTATATTTGGCTCATACCAATCCCTAAATGTGCTCAAATCTCCTTATAGGTTTTACGCAGGTTTTCTCGAATTAGTTGCCTGCCAGTAGCCACATTTTCCTTAGTAATCGCAGTTGAGGATCGACCTTCATGAATTTAATCATGGAAAGAAACACGGCCATTGTCTAATTCTGCGTATCAACGCCTTACGGTGCTCAAATGAGGAGCTTTCCTCCCAAAATCATTGTTTAGACAAGCAGTTCTGTCTTGAGGAGACAGAGAAATTTTTAAAATCATAAAAAATCGTCGCTCTGAAATTTTATCACGTTATTTCCATTTTTGCGGACGACGAACTTCAACATGTGATAAAAAAACAATTGACATGCGTTTTCCCGCATTTTTTTTTAAGCAATGATTGAGTTTTTAATGTTTTAAAAACGATAACCTTCGAAATTCAAACATTTATGAGCGGCCAGGAGCACATAACTTTCAGTGTGCTCAATGTAGCTTACATTTTGCGATGGTACTTTACAGCGGCTCAGTATGTGGCAAACTTGTAAGACGTTCCGGCTTAGTAAATAGTTCGACGATAGTTTGAACCTGTGAAATCTCGTATTAATTTAACTAACATTCCTTGTTAAGTTTAGTGGAAGTTTGAATAGATTGGATTAATTGTTAATAATAACATAGCACAATAAATTACGGCGCGATAGTGTAATTCCCGTGGAATTCCTATATTGGAAATTCGCATATTTTTTACATTTAAATACTGAAATGACAGTGTAATAATGTGGCTTGTGATACTAAAAGCATTTTAAAAATTGAACCAGATAGTTTTGAGTTTATTCATTACAAACAAAAATACAAATCTTTTCTCTTCATAATATTAGAAATGAAGTATAGATGAAAGATCCTCTCACAGTGAGGGAAAAAATCGTAATGAAACCTGTACACTTTGGTGACTGAATATGTAACCATGATCTAATCTGATCAGGTTCCCCTATTAGCAGGGTTACGGAGCTCAGATGGCAGTCGCTCCCTCGTCTCTCCACCTGATCTGCCAAATCCTGGATCATGGTCAAGGCCGATCCCTGGCCCTCGCGCGCGTGAGCACAACCGGGACACTAGCGCCAAGTTTATCAACGGGAATTTTTATTTAAACTAGGATAACGGGGATGATGGGAACAGATGGAAAATTCAGGCATCCAATCATTCTAAATATATTTTTAACTCCATTCCTCTTGTGTAGCCTGAACCGGTGACGACGTAAATTCCATTAAATTATGCAGATAGTGTGGTAAGAATGAGCTAGAGCGAGGATATACGATCACGTGCCATGTGCCGTGTCAGAGATAGACTATACGCGAAATGTTATTTAACTTATGCAGACACTTAATCGGGTCATTCGCGTTAAGTGTTTTAATAGAAATAGGTATCTAGCATAAATTATTTTGCTTTCTCACTCACTCATTCTCCCTATTCTGGACTACGCGGACATCTGCTATCTGGATGCTACTGAGGAGCTTCTCATTAAATTGAAACGGCTGCAAAATGTCGCGATTCGCTTCATTTTCGGCATCACAAAGTTTGACCATGTTTCAGAATTTCGCTCTAAATTGAAATGGCTCCCTATCCGGCATCGTCGAAATATACATATACTGTCTCTTCTGTACAACATTCTCCCGGCTATGTCTGAATATCTCCGGTCATGTTTCCACTTTCCCCCTCCTTGTCCTCGCTTCAGACGCTCTTGCCTAGCAAGTACTCTGGTCTATCCTTTGGCCAATGCCAGATTTTTCCTAAACTCCTTTACAGTCAGAGCTGCTCAGTTATGGAACAAACTTCTAAAGTACATCCAAGACTGTCCATCACTTCATACATTTAAAAGAAGCTTAAAAGAGGACTATCATTTCATGAATTTATAAAAGTATTATTATAGGTATATTATATTTATTTACGTATTATTATGTAATTTGGTAGCCTAGATGTTATTAGTATTATTATTGTATTATGTTTTAGGAGGGGTATTTTGTAGTAGATAATTAGTTTTTAGTTGAGTGTCTACCTACCAGTATAAATATGTTCTAGCTTTGTATGCTTTGCCTGTCCCGCTATACAATGTGCTTTACATCATTTGTGGTTAGCTGGTAGAAATCTCTTATATAGATAAGTTCGCCATTGTATTCATTTTTGTTTGATGTATCTATTTAAGTATGTATACAATAAAGAATATAATAAATATATAGTAAAAGTAAACAGAATTAGATGACCTTACTAATGATAATAGGACAAAGTTGACGCGTTTTAGTGAATCAAGTTATCAAACTAGTGATAAAGGGATTGTAAACTTGAATAAACATATTATGATATACGTCGTGCATTAATTGAAGTAATTACTCAATAGGAACATTTAATAAGAACTTCTGGTGACGCAAAATAGTGATAACCTCTTTGGTTCCAGTGTTGGCCATTGAGTCAGAAAAGTTTGAGGCACTTCAAGCTTTTCACTCTGAATGTGGTTGTAGGACCAGGGTAAGTACTACCGCCTTATTTATTTCTGCCACAAAACAACAATGCTTGCATTGTTGTGTTCCGGTTTGGAGGATAAGGTAGCCAGCGCAATTACAGGCACGATGCATTTCATCTTAGTCCTCACAGTAATAACACATCTACGGTTCTGCATATTCTGAATCGTTAGCTGCTATGGGCGACAGTTACCGTTTACCATCAGGTGCGCTGTCTCCTCGTTTATCACCGAAAAGAAAAACAAAATTGCCTGCTGATTGTTACTACTACAGTAAGTAGATACTACACGAAGATTTTTTAAACTTCCCGCGTTTTTTTTCAGGCTACGTTTTCAGTTGCCATACTCTAAGTAAGTAGCTAACCTACCCATCCCCTTTTAGAATACACATAAATCACCACTTATGAATAACTGCAAATATAATTAAATATTTTTATTCGTGGCTTAATTAATACAGGAATTAGTACATACAGATAGACGTGAATTAAAACAGATGTAGACATGCTTACATAAACTTGAAAAGCTTACTTAGGTACTATTAAACGATATAAAAATAGAAACTCGCAAGGGCTATAAAAGAGGAAATGTCTTGAAGCCTCTTCGTAAAGCATTGGAAGCCAACAATGTGCTGAGGAATGGCCTTATTGCTCTCAGGAATTCCAACTGACGGAATCCAATAAGAGGAGATCGAGTTAAACCGTAATATTAGTTATTACTATGATATCCTTATTTTGTCCTTATCGAATATTGAGTAAGTAAGAAATCGTTACTCATTTTCGTTTGGGTAAACATACACTCAAAATAGCTAGATATTTTATTATTTACTTTCATCAAATTTCTTTTTCATTTAATTATTTTATTTATTCCGGGTTCATTAAGTTAGCTCGTAAGTCCCGTAGGCGGTACAGAACATAATTTAAGAACAAAATGGTGGGCGAGAGGTTGTTTATAAAACAAATTAGATTCAAGCGGCTTTGACATTCACGGAACTGATCTATTTATAATTTTAATTTGTAAATTAACGGTTGTAGGTATTTTTTAATAGGTTCTTACTGTTAAAAGGAAATCGAGGACATGATCAAACATTTGACGTTAGACGATCATGTCACAACCCTACAGGGGGGTTAGAATTATTAAGATGGCACGTTTTTAGTGTAGCCGAAATAGAGTGAAGTTGTTGTTAAAAATATACCTACAGAATAACTTTCACTCACTCATGAACAGCTCTTTAATATTACTATAAAATGATTACATAACATGAGACATAGGGGCGTCGGTGGCCGAGTGGTTAGGGTATCCGACTCGTAAGCGACAGGTACCGGGTTCGAATGCCCATTTCGGTCATGTACCAATAACTCTTTTCTGAGTAAGGTATGTTTGTTACATTAGTTAAATGCTAACCGATGCTCTTACGGTGAGGGAAAACATCGTAATGAAACCTGCACCTCCAGGAGACTGAATGTGTAAGCATGATCCAATCTGGTAAGGTTCCCCTGGTAGCAGGGTCACGGAGGTCAGATAGCAGTCGCTTCATTGTAATTATCTGACCTGCCAAATCCTGAACCATGGTCATGGCGGACCCTGGGCCCTCGTGCGTGAGAGCACAACCGGGACATTAACGTCAAGATGATTATTTTACATAACATTGGTACATACACAAGGACCAAATTGCTCCACTTCTACAGTCTTGATAATCCTTTCTGCTGCCACATTTATCAACTTACGCTTAGGGCGCTTAGGGTACTCTTGGCCTAAAACTATATAGGCTATTAGGGTAAAAGGCTATTTACTTCAGGTGCCATTTTCTTTTAATTTTACAAGTTTGTACACACGCCGTGTAACTAACGACTGTATAACTAGGCGTTCGACGCTTGTTGATTTACTTTTATTAGTAAGACGGATATTATGTCTCGAAAACATTAGTCGCTTTGTACGACACCCACAAGTGTAAGGGTTTGGTGCTATTTTACATTGCCGGACACCACATGGCCAAGCCTTAATATATTTACCGCTTGTTGAGACAGATTGATGTAGGTACTTACTCAGTCCTTGCATGTGAATAATCGGTTTTGGCATTGCAATGCATACAAGTTATGAATTCGATCCTACAAATACTAAAAATACTAAATTGTATGGTACGCATAAACAATAATATTTGTTCTCCTTAAGCGTCAGAATAACATAGCTTCATTCAACAAATCTAGTTCCCACGGACACGCCCTATAGTGGCTGACATATGATCTGATTATTTTAAAATAATATAAGTAATTAATCATAAAATAACACAATGGTATCTGTGCTAAAATAAATAAAAACCACAATTTAGTCCCAAATCAGTACTTTCTATCTCGGCCCTCATGAATCTCGTTGTATCACGACCTTTGATAATGTCGACAAATGAACAGACAATGTTTATTTACCCAGTACCTAAATCAAAACAACAGAAACGGATTAACAAACGGATAGGTTGTTTGTGATAATGACCTTAGAAAGTCAGTTTATTACGCACTATCCCGAGAATCTACCCGATCAATAACATTATTTCGATTCTAAATTAGCCAACTGACATAAGCCCAGTCTGATCGGTTGTACGTATTTTACACTTTTAATGCATCTTGACGTCCTTGTCCATATCCTTGCTGTCCTCTGCACGCGAGGGCACCGGCTCCGCCTTGACCATGATCCAGTATTTGGCAGGTCAGGTTATTACAATAGAGTACCTGCCGTCTGACCTCCGTAACCCTGATAACAGGAAAATGTGGATCATTCTGAATACAGCTTTCCTCACAATTAATTTAAAATCAGTTTTGCCTACCAAGTTTTCAGGACTTTAGATTAAAGTAGTTTGGCCTGATTACGGCGTTGGCTGATAACATATATATACAGCTCACACCTTTGTCTAACGGCAAGGATAGGGAGCAACTATGAACCACCACCACTACTACTTTATACCAGGCATGGCCTTCTCCTTTTCCATCTCTTACTCTAGCTCAGGGCATCCTCGCATCGTAAGCCGTTAGCTCTCGGATCCGTCTCAGTACCGTTAATACATCGCTTATTGAGCCTCCCTTGGGACATCTTTCCTGATACCGGCAGGGCTAGATACCTATTTCTCACGTATCCCGGGGGCTTACGCAACACGCAACAATAATCTGCAGTCGATCGCAAGAAATATTTGTGACCACTAGTACCTCTTTACTAACACAATCCCTTCTTTAGGCCTCACAAACACACTGTAGTTGTATGTATACAATTGTCATAAATTGGACCAGTCCACCGCAGCATCTGCAGGCGTGGCGAGGACTGCGCCGCTGCACCGGCCGTGTCCGCAATTCCAGTAACCGCAGCGCCACCGCACACACTCTGCATGTGTTGCATTGCTAATACAGGAGACAGTACAGAAATGCCGTTCACAAAACGCTCGGCGTATGATCGGCGTTTTACATTCGGCATTTGTAAATGTAATTGCTCCCATTCACAATCATGCAGCTTGTCAAGTCGCTTGACGAAAATAGGCTTGATCCAGCTCATTTTACCCCACACACCGTCAAGATGTCATGGCACTTGTCAAGCGGAATGAATGTGAGTGGCCACCATAAGACTTTGTCATACTTAAAGAGACGGTGTGGATGGGTTAGCTACTCAGGCGGGCAGAAATAGGTTAGCCTGTGGCTCGGCTGGTCTAGTTCTGCCGCCAAGCAACAGCGCTTGTAGTTTGTATGTTTATAGTGCCGAAAATAATTTCGTTATAATACTTGTGTAAATTAGATCGGTGTTGCCACTCAATAATCACAAATACTACGAACCAAATAAAGTCAACAACACCACCAACAACTACCAACGCGTTGCCCGCCACTAAGACCTCTAATATACCTCTTGAACGATCCCATGTCATAGTCCAAAGGAAACACTGTGGCTGGGTGCTCACTCCACATCCGAACCCTACGAGCGAGAAACGTTCTTTCAAATCTTCGCGTGGTCACCACTAGAGGGTCTACGTAATGGGAATGAGTACCCAGCCCGCGGCGGGTGGTGCGATAGCGAAATTGTGCTGTGGACATCAGATCAAATAGTTTCTCAGAACACTCCTCATTGTACAGCCGGTAGAAAACACACAGGGAGATAAAGTGACAAAGGTGAAATTACTGTTGCCTCCTAAAAATTTATCCCGTGGGTGTTTCATACTACAGAGTGACCTTAAATTTGTGCACTTTAAACCCTAAATTTCCATTTGATGGAGAGACGTGAGGGGGATGGGGCTTTAAATACGAAAAGCCACAATAAAGATACGTCTATGACTATGTCTATTCACCTAAAACGATAGTTCCAAACCAAAAGTCCTATTGCTTTGAAAATAATCTAGAAAATAACGTAACTGTAAATATACTAATGGAATATTGTGAATAAATGGCAATTGAAACATTTAAAAATACCGTCGAAAACTGGCAATTTTCGACGTTATATTACATAAATTTTTAGGATACAAGAATAGCTACTAAAGTCAAAGCATAGTTAAAGCATGGCCTCATCTATAAGCAAGGAAATGTATCTGACAGTAGTTAAATATTATGATCAGATTCATAACAATGTACAATCAATACCTATTCACAAAAATACTTCAAATGTACGGACAAGTAGTACTAGATACGTTGTTATTACCGTGAACCAATATATGGAATTCTATTGTGATCCTATCTAAGAACTTACTAACTATAGGTATACCGATGAGAGTTATGTATCTTACAGGGAAAGGTATTTAATAGCATAAAAGCCATCATATTTGTGATCAATTAGCGGCCTAGTTTGGTATTTGGAGTATTTCCAATAGTGAATAGCGTTGGTGTTAATGTCCCGGTTGTGGCTTTGCTTGGTATTGCTGAAAACAATACCTAACAATAATAATTAACAACTAGGCAGACTGGTACAGTGTCTGTACCAAATCTAATAAAATTCATTGCATTGCTCGCTACTTTGCAATACCGTAGCCTGCAGATCACTTTTAAAGTTATCACAGTTGTAGACTACTAGTAGATCCGGTGCGACTTCGTTCGCGTACACCTACTTAAACTCTTTTTTTCTTATTCTGCGAATAAATCTTGCACTTGAATCACTCTTTCTTTTTTTTTTTCTTTTTTTTTTTTTTTTAAGGCGAGCATTTGACCGCCATCTCACCTGTTGGTAAGTGACGATGCGGCCGAAGATGGAGCATGCCCGTCTTGGAACTGCCTATTCACTACAGCCTTGAAGGCATCCAGATTATATTGATCAGGAAACACACTCGCAGACAACGCGTTCCACTCCTTAGCCGTACGCATTATAAAGGTCGAGCCAAAGCGGCTCGTGCGGATAGCTGGAATATCCACGACTCGCCCGGATCGCGTCTCCCGATGGTGGAAAGGGGCCGGCGGAATGAGGTCGTGCAGCTGCTTCGCACACTCTCCGAAATGTAACCTGTAGAAGACCGACAGACGCGCAACCCTACGCCGGTGTTCGAGGCTCTGCAGCCTAGCCTCAACCAACTGCGGGTCACAAATTATCTTCTTTGCACGTTTTTCAACCGAATTCAAAGCCGCTAGTTGATATTTGGCTGATCCATTCCAGAGGTGGCAGCAGTACTCAATGCAGGATCGGACTTGTGCTTGATATAACTGAAGCAACTGCTTTGATGTAAAGTACCGCCTAACCTTCGAGAGGACACCAAGCTTTTTTGCTGCAGTCTTAGCCTTGGATTCGATTTACGGACCGAAGTTGAGATTTGCAGATAGCTCAACGCCAAGAAGCTGTAGGTTGTCGGTAATTTTCACAGGAACATCCCGAAAAGTTGGAGTTAAATGGAATGGACTCCTTTTGGCGGAAAACAAAATCAATTGTTAAAAGCCTCAATGCGTAGTTTAAAAGGTCTAAGCGTACATAGATACGTCGGGAAGAGACTTTGTTTTATACTACGTATAGATAGATGAGAACTCTTCTTTTCTTAATAAGAGCATAATAAATAAAACGATAAAAAGTAAGTTACAAACATAATTATTAATTACACGGTACAGAAAAAGAACTGTTTTCCTCTACCATGATTAATTATATCTGAACAGAACCGGCTACCAGCAAAAACTACACAGTATCCATAACTCCCGTCATTAGGTAACTCCAGCGAAACTCCCCTAGTTTCTTAACGCAAACTCGAAACTTACACAACCAAACAAGAACAATTAACCTCTACCAACAAAAAGACAATCCCAAAATTTGTCCCTAATTTCACCACTAAATACTTTCGGGAATTCGCCGCGTTTCTGAGACAGAGATAAATGAACGGAGGTTTTGCATCGAGATAGTGTAATAAACTTCCTTCATGACGCTCCGAACGGAAACTTTTGCTCCGCTGTTTTCTTTAGGCACCTGCACAGGTGAAAAGATATAAATTTAAAGATGCCAAGAGTGCTCCCGGCCCCGCGTTTGCCTTTAATTCTTATTGAGTAGTAAAAGTAAAAAAAGTTCTTCCTGAATAGACGACGGCGCTGCGTTTTATTTTCTCCGTTGGCGGCGACAATTTTCCGAGGCCTTTTAGTTATCAAGTTCTTTAGAATAAAACAGTCTCTTTGATATGGAACTGCGGTTGCTTATTTTGTAAAAAAAAGTACAAAAGCTAGAAAGCCGGACTGTGTTTAAAAAATGAACAGTAATAAACAAGTTGATTATTGTAAGTGAAGTGATAAGTATTTTATTTTATGCGAATGTTAGTTTAATTGAAGCTTGAAAGCAAGCAAGCAAGCAAGCAAGCAATTTTGAAGACCCAGGTGTAACTATGTGGGTAGGTACTTTTTTACAGAAATATAAAATGGATCCCCGCCTGAATTCAAGTTTTATTCAAAACTAACATGTTGTCCTACATTTGTCCCACCAAACTACTTTTAAGTGGGCCCAGGGTCCATCTTGACCATGATCCAGGATTTGGCAGATCAGATAAATACAGTGGAGCGACTGCCAGCTGACCTCCGTCACCCTGTTAACAGGGGAACCTGACCGGATTGGATAATGGTTACACATTCAGTCGTCTGAATGTGCAGGTTTCGTCACGATGTTTTTCCTCACCGTTAGAGCATCGGTTAGTGTTCAAATAATGTACATACCGGTACGTGGTTGACACTCGCGAAACTTACCGACCTATGGGTTCTGCAATCTATGTGATATTCGGTTCCACTCTAGTTTTGCGACTTTGAAACCACGGTATATCAGTGACCTTAGTTCTGCTAAGGATACACAGACGTACGGATATTTTATCTCTAAACCCCAATCTTACCTCTCTCCATTGCATCCTTGTGAGTAATCCTGAGAATACCTACACGAAGATAATTTACACAAAAGCTATCTTCAATATTTTATTTTTATTTTGTTATTTGTTTAAAGATAACCAACAGCAATAACTTGATAATCGAATACATACTTAACCAAGAAGTTAGCATATCGAACAGTCTGTAAGACTTTACAATATCAAATTTAAACTAAAATACCTATACCTTCAATACCTGAAAGTAATGCAACAATAGTTAATTGGATAATATGGTTTGAAAAAAATGCTACAACGTGTTAGAAATATAGAATTATAATTTTTCACAGATAGAATATCTAATATTACGTCTGAGAAGATAAGTTAGCCTTTATCCATAATTCGCGCTGTTTCACTAAATCTAGAGTAAATTAATATATTTCAGCGTTAAGCTAAGATAAACAAGTCAAGGTAAACTTCAGACTACGCCTTGTTTCGCCCAAAGCACATTGCGAGCCCTTGACCGCTTTGTTAACCCAATACTCTACCTCCATTTCTAATTAACTATCAAAATACCTAGTACCTACAGTTTTAGATTAAATTTTGATGAATAGATAACCTCCCTTTTAATCTAATGGGGGCAATTTAACAAGTTGTCTACTTGTAAACTGTCACAATACCTAAGGATCCCATTAAACTTTGGCAATTCGTAACTTTTCCTATTACACCGTACACATTTTGCCTTTAAATCGTCTTGCGAATTCCCTCCATGTGTCTGCTTGAGCGTGTCGTACGCCATAGGCTCGTTTGTACGATATGAGAGTTTCACCTTCAACAGAAGTTGTATTAATTCTGGTAATAATGCACATTAATAAACGGCTTACGACGCGAGAATGCTGAAGACCAAGCGAAGTGGAGAAGAACGATTTGGAAAGCAGAGGGTGTCAGAAGCCGGGATTGAATAATAACGTAATAGACTGTGAGGGCTCCGTATGTTATCCTACGTCACCGAGGACAAGAAAAATCCACTTTGTTGCAACAGTAGAGGTTTAGAAGACTCTTTTCAGCCAAATTAAAGCTACTTTTTGGTGACCTTCATGTGGCTGAAAAGTGAAACTCGATGACGTAACATAATCTACGGTGCCCTCGCAGTCTATAACGAACGAAAATAATATACGAAGAATCTCAATTTTGTAGCTATATTTCAAAGAAAAGCGCACAAACACCAGATCAAATAAAAATATAGATTAGCCGTATTTTGTTAACCAGATTGTGATTTACATGCGAAAGAAGCTTGTTGTTGAACCTATCCATATTCTATTACTTGTACCAAGTAGAGTGTGGAAAATCTAAAAATTAAAATTGGCCGGGAATTGACCTCTGAAACCCCTTATAGAGTGGCACGTCGGAGGTCCCTTGGGTGTCTGGAAACTCCGACATCAAAACACGTCACGCCCTCACGTGATGAAGAAGAAGTAGCACACGCCTCTGGTTGTTATTTACGTATATACTACAAACCTACTTCCATATGTTCTGTGCTATAAACCAAGTACCTAGCCATCTATAAAAAATAATAAAATAGTATCAAACAAAGTCACTTCCCACCTCTGTATCTATGGTCGGACATGGTCCGGCCGTTGTCGGCGGGGGGGTTCCTTCCTAATTTCCTACCCCCTCCTCTTGGACGATTGAATCCTACTCATTAAAGTAATTTTGAATTTGAATTTGAATATGTCCGCTTAGATCGTGTAAACTACGTAACTACGTAATTTTAATACAGTTTTCAACAACTGATAGAGTGATTGAAGAGGAATATTTATAAGCAAGAAAATAAGGGTAGGTAGGCGTAAAGTAGATGCAAGCGAGCGAAGTCGCGTTGCGTCCACTACTATTTAATATCATGCGAAATATTGTAAAGATGAATGGATAGTCAATCTTTCACTCAAAAACTACTGAACGGATTTTGATGAAATTTCGCACCAATATAGCTTATATCCCAGAATAGAAAATAGGGTATAATATATACTGAAATTTCATGGGGTGCCCGAGGGAACGGGTCCGGAACGTAATAATCAAATTTTGTTTATATATTTATATTTAAGAACTTTATTGCACAAATATACAGTAATTGGCAGACTTAAAGCTATTGAGGAGTCATTATGTGGACGAAAGTCGCGGGCAAAAGCTGGTAGATACATATTTTAACAGTATCAAGGTGCCTGGTAAAGGACGTGGGTACCTGCTAGATGCGGACGGCACAAGACCGGCCTTCGTGGAGATTTTCGTGGAAAATCTCTCCTTTCGGCGGATGGTGATGAATAAGGAGCCAAACAAATGCATGATTTCTGGATGGCAGCATATTTAAAGCGTGTTTCTAACCCTTAAAACATATTTACAGTCTTCGTAGGTATGCGGTACTTTTCTTTAGCATATGTAATCGGGCTCCACCCACTTGGTGCCCGATTGTGTTGTTTAATACGGTTTAATGCTGATGCACAGGAAGATACGCTTGTGATTCACAAGCTTCTCCTGGGAATCCCTGCTGGGCATCAACAGCCTTCTCATGGGCAGCTTTCTTGAGTACAATAACTGCCGTTTTTGTCTTTGTGGTGCCCGATTGTGTTGTTTAATACGGTCTAATGCTGATGCACAGGAAGATACGCTTGTGATTCACAAGCTTCTCCTGGGAATCCCTGCTGGGCATCAACAGCCTTCTCATGGGCAGCTTTCTTTAGTACAATAACTGCCGTTTTTGTCTTTGTGGTGCCCGATTGTGTTGTTTAATACGGTCTAATGCTGATGCACAGGAAGATACGCTTGTGATTCACAAGCTTCTCCTGGGAATCCCTGCTGGGCATCAACAGCCTTCTCATGGGCAGCTTTCTTGTGTACAATAACTGCCGTTTCTGTCTTTCCTTTTCCGACTGAAAACATCGGATCACTCACGACCTAGCTTACATATAGGTATAATAAGACCACGCTAACTTCGAATCGCTCATTAAAAAAAAATCTCTGTTGGGCAACTTTCTAAACGTCATAGAATGTCAAACATAAAAGTCATAACAAACAATTTGATTTCTGTAGGATTGTTTATTTTCGTAAGTTATGAAAAATATTGTTAAATAATGGGCAAAACAATTAAAAAGGTAGTGCGAGAGATAATTTTAAGCTTGATTAATAATTTAGATAAACTAAAAGTACAAGTTTAACCTAATAGTGACTAAATAACTGAATATTTGCAATAAAGACTGACAAGGACTGATTATCCCCAGATTATTGCCATATCCACACTTTATTTGTTTGTACTCCACAATTTGTACTACTGTCAGTCAATACAAACTTATCATGGTCCTATTATACTCAAATATTTTTCAAACTACTAAACCGATTTTAATAAAACAAAACTAAGATCCATCTCGATTAAACTGGCTTGCAAATAGAGAAAACCGCATTCAAAACGACCCCTCCGTTCGGCAGCTACTACATCACAGACAGATACACAGATACACACGTAAAATTTCTAACACCTCTCGTTTTTCGCCTGGTTTTAAAAACAGACAGTACAAATGAGCTAATTACAAAACAAATGCACTACACGATAAATGAGTACGCGAACGGGTCACAGTCGCAGAGATCGAGCTAATGCAAAAACTTGGTGGCCATATTATCATACTTCCGAGTTCGCAACACCAACTCCGGCGTCATTCGCGTTGTAAATACACTAACGGCGACCGGGCCCGTGGCAGATTTCAAATATTACCATAATCCCGTATTTTGCTGGAATTATTCATCTCGAAACGCAGTTGGTGCATAAACAACGGTAAACAGAGAGGCATTCGGGGGATCATCCCTTTGCGGTTGGTTACATATAGCCATTTACTGCCCTTCTGAGCCTAAAGTGCAGTAATAGCAAAAATGTCAGTTAATAAAACAGCGTTTAAAGTTTAAAATTTATTAAAACACAAGAAAATAAACACTTAATTGAAAACTGTGAATGATAACTGAAAGGTTATAGATTGAACTATACGGCGAGAGTAAAAAAAAAATTATGGCACTTATTTATTTTACGCCCAACTACTGCAACCAGTTTCTTTGCTCAAACGTTTTTGAAACCAGTTTAGTTCGTTTTATGTCTAACAATTAAAAGATCGGTACTTGTTGTAAAATATTATTGCAAATGTACTACTTAACTAAAATAAATCATAAAACAATATAAATAAAGGTAGGGCATAGCGGGATATCCCATTCGAATTGGAGCCGCTCGACTGTGGAAGTCCCTACTGCTTTAGAAAATCACAGACAACCTAGTGCCAACCATAGACAAAACATCAAAGTGGGATTCGAACTCGGTACCTCTCGCTTGGGAGTCGGATACCTTTACCACTAGGCCAGTGACGCTCTTCAATGGCCGCCACGATGGGGGCACTAAATCCGGCCCTATCCAGGGACACTCGCAGCAAATGGAACAAGACATCGGACAAACTTCCGTCTGGTAAATCCGCATCCGAGACTAATGTTTTTGTTTATTTTCCAAACTCGAGACACGAAACAAAAGGCTTCTTTTGAACTTTCGACATCGCGTCGGGCCGATTCTATTGGAGTTTTTGAATGTGACTTATTTCAGAGCGGAAGTAGGAAGGTAGTTATCAAAACTTTGTTGCTAAAGTAATTGTAAGTTACAAATCAGAGTTGGGTAACCAAACCCGATTTCAGTCCATACCCAGGCCGAACCAAAACTTCTATATACAAACGTATGAACAGGTTCATTGAACAAAGGAAATGGCACCACTTCGTTGGTGCTAATACTGCAAGGAGCACCAACGTTGTCTCAGTGACGTTTTGGCCACGTGTGCGAATGGTCGTTGCTTCACAAACTAAGAATGCCGAGTTGCGTACTACACACATGTACTAATTCTGATAAACAGTAACCAAATGAAATATGTATTTTTAATGACAAGCTTTTATCGCGCGATATAATACCTACTCATCAAGACCATTCCAAAGAGCCCAAACGTGATGGGGTTATCTTATTGCGTACATTAATTTCTATGACCATCTTCCGACTTCATCATCAAACCAGTCCCATGGTACCATATTAATGCATTGTCATCCAAGTTACCCAAGTATACAAAATTTCAATCAAAACAGATATCAACAAATGGTCGAAAACTGGTTTGCAATTTCTAACGGAAAACCTACTTACATACGAACAGTGCAAGTTAAATAAAAGCTTGTAAAAAGAAGCAATCACAATAGTTGAAAAGATTACATGCAGCAAGACAGAAACTCTAATTCGCGGTTTGTATCAAAATACAAGAGCTGGCGCTTCAGACCTAAGAACTCCGGTACACTCCTTAATCACGAGTTCACAAGTCTCAGCGCATCCGCTATTACGTGAGCGAAAGGAAATTCAATCGCTATCATGCCATTAAAATCTTTAAAGGAAATAAATATTTACCAACATTTCGGTCAATTCGCGATCGAAATCTTTTCTGCGGAAATGTTATCTGATTAAAGAAGAGAACCGAGAATTTCAATAATTTTATTTTCTTAAGATAAACTAGCTGGCTCGAAGCGACTTCGTTTGCGTGGTGTCCTGCACCTACCCTACTCTACCACTACATAACCCTACCCTGCTCCTACCTAGGGTAGGGCTCTATTCTTTTTTTATTTATATAAACCTTGTCCTAACAAATAACAAACATAACAAAAAAAGAATTAGCCAAGTACCTACGTTTAGCCGTTACAAAGTTACGCGTGAACTTTAGATATTCAATATTACAAATAATATTCACAAATTCCAAGGCCACCTTCTATTCTCATTTGTTCCTAGCCACAACGCATTCGCAACTCTTCTGGTATTGTGGATGTCCATGGGCGGCGATGATAACGTGCCATCGCTCGTTTGACCTGCTCGCTCGTTTGCCTCCCTCTATTACAAAAAAAAGACAAAATAGAGATAGCACG
The DNA here is from genome assembly GCA_907269095.1 of Blastobasis adustella. Taxonomy (NCBI): domain Eukaryota; kingdom Metazoa; phylum Arthropoda; class Insecta; order Lepidoptera; family Blastobasidae; genus Blastobasis; species Blastobasis adustella. Next base: position 13,793,981 of record OU026130.1, read on the forward strand.
TTCCCAACAATTGCTATGGTGTCCAGGATATCCCAGCAGTTACCTAATGAGGGCTTGCACCAGACAGAGCTCCGGCAGCGTCTGATTGTGACAGTAAATTACTTGCTAACGGCACACCACTAATTGGAGTACCGCTAATGTGTCGAAGCGGAAAATATTGGTCGGATTAGAAGACTGCTCCGAGGGCGATTGCTCCCTGCAAAGTGCTTTGTTCTTTTGCACGGCTAAGGATTTATTTGTACTACAAACTGGGATAGGATTTGTGCGAAAGGAGTATTTTTTTTTGTAAAACAAAGCTTTAGTCTTTGTGCGCCTTGAAGATTAGTTCGTGCCGGGTCGGCAAATCGGTTTGTATTATATGTACTGTCACGTCTGTATTGTATTCCGTAACGGCCGCATCTTTAATTTTTACAACACTAAAAAGGCGCGACATAGATATTGCTCTCTTTCATCTAAGTATTGAGAGAAGGAAAAAAGGCTCTGTCTGGGCGTGAGCTATATCGGACACGGACCGGCACTAGCCGTGCTGGGTCTGGATGTTTGTGTGTGTGGATTAGAACTGGACTCTTGGAGAACTCTTGCTTTAAAAAACAAGCGTCCATCTAAACAACTTCTATTCTTTATTCTGTACAGATTTCCCCTGACAGTATGATGTCCAGAATATCTAGTCGCTATCTAACTAGGGTTTGATTCCAAGTACTTGCTAACGACACACCACTAATTGGCGTACCGCTAATGTGTCGAAGCGGAAAATATTGGTCGGATTAGAAGACTGCTCCGAGGGCGATTGCCTCTGCAAAGTGCTTTTTTCTTTTGTATGGCCAAGGAATTATTTGTACGCTACAATTTGGGGTGGAATTTGTTTCTTTAAACAAAGCTATTGTACTTAGTTCCAAGGTGTACGCCTAAAAATTAAGTCAGTGCCGTCATGATGCCAACTTCGGACTGCAGCCTATCGTAAGTTGTCACTCAACCTGACCAAAGAGCATTCTGCCCTAGGGCCTAGGGTTCAATTAAACACTAAGAACTCTTTCATTACAAGGATTATCAGTTTCATAGGTTTAACCCATGTGTTAACTAAGCCTATCCAAAACAATAACAAAACCACATCGACAGCCAGTACCTTGGATTTGAGCCTCTACTACGTCATTGGAGTGTTTTGACATAATCTCCGCCCTTGACAAGTGGGTAGGAGGTTGCATTGTAAAACACATAACAGTAAACGCTGCTGCCCATTGTCTGATTTACAGAAATCCTAGCTGTCCTTCTAAGACCTTAGCCTGGGTCCTTCTAAGACATTAGTCTGGATCCATCTAAGATATTAGTCTGGATTCAAATAAGGTTCTTCTGAAACATTAGCCTGAATGCTACTAAGACATTAGTGTGGGTCCTTCTAAGACATTAGTCTGGGTCCTTCTAAGACACTAGTCGCCTTGTACGATACCCATGCATGGAAAGGGTAGACTCTGCTGAACACCTCACGGCCAAGCCGAAACTATGAAGTAGACTACAAAACGGTAGCCAGCTAAGCTGTAATTCTAAAACATTAGAATACAATCATATCCCCATATGGAAACCTAGCCAGAAACTTATGGCCCGTCCAGTTGTACAAACGGGTAAACAAACACCTGAATTTGAGTCAGAACTGCTCAATTTACATACAACAGTTTCTGTTCGCAACTTCTCGACCGCATAACTTTTTAGTGAATGCACTCGTCTGAAGTCTGAATAGGGGTATCCGGAGGAATACTTTCTCGACACTAAGGTATAATACAATAGCAGACGATGAAAGCAACGTCGTACCTATGAAGTACCTACTCGTAACTATTTAGGGTTATGGGGCCTTGTGGTAAATCTTACCTTAAACCTCAATATAACTAATATAAACCAGATTTATTTACATTAAAAGAGATAATCACAATTTTTACATAATACAAAAGTATAGTAACAAATATATAAAATACCTACCTACATAAAATAAATACACAAAAACTACACTTTCAAAGGTAATATTTGCTCAAGATCCCCAGTAACCGGAAAGTGCCCAGAAGGCTGGCCGCATTACCCCGCAGGATAGCGAGGCTAATTCTCTAGCCGAAGTAGAAGTCAGCCTTCTGGTCATTAAATGCATCAAGCAGGCGCTTGGCGATTAACATAAATACTAAACTAAAGATTAAAAAGTTTCACCAGGGCCCTATTTTTGAAACCGCTCGTATCCACGCGAAGCTCGCGTGCACTATCTATGTCGTTCACACTCGTGGTTAGTTGCTAGAGATATAAGAGACAAGCATAAGAAGGAGAGTGCTTGCGTGGATGTGAGCGGTTTCAAAAATAGGGCCCCTGATCCCCAGAAAGCGGATAGCAGCCTGGCCGCCTGGCCCCGCTGACTGGCTAGGCTTGTCCTTTGACCCAAGTATTACAGTTTATTACTGTATTTTTATTTCCTGTAATGTTATAAATTGTTGCAAATGTTATAAATTGATAAAAATGTTATAAAGAGATTACAAACGTACATACAAACATACATACAGTCAGGGTATCTGGTCATTAGTAATGTCGCTAAAGTGCTTCGCTAGATCCCGATTTCTATCTGATTTATTTCTGTCTGTCGACGGTCTAAGTGTCTATACGCGAAAATGAGCAAATATGTAGTCGTCATTAAGATCTAAGTTTATAGTTGCGTCGCTTGGCGTTTTTGGCTAACGTGGCACTGGTCCCAACTTGACACGCGGTAACTGGAGGGTGTTGATTCATGGGACATCCCAGATCAGGGGCCGCCCCTACTTCCAGGGCATGAGTGTCATAATAATAATATATATTGTCGACAAAATACACTGTTTACAACATTTCTAAGTTAGTAAACTTGAATGTAACTTAGATATTGTTTAGACCAGGAATCTGCGAATTAAAAGATGACATGTAAAGTTTAATACTGTCGCGGCCTCGTATCGTCAATAACAACCGTGAACGATCGAACCCATAACACATAACAATATCATCCTTTTAAGTTTGTACTGAAAGCAGCACATCGACCTACCCATCACCAGTTGAAAACAACACACAAAACTAAACAGTGTAGATTGAAGTTCTGTTACCTGTAGGTAGGTAAGTAGGTATATTCGAAAGAAACTTAAAGTTTAAAAATACATTATCTTATCTGTAAAACTAGCACCTAGCTTATTTCTGGGCTAAAATCAATACGGTTGAGGGAGTGGGGTAAGTCACGGGCAAAAAGGCTTGTAAGCCATAAACAAAGTGAAGTGGCAGTAAAGTCCCAGCGAATAAAACAGAATATAAACTGGAAAGAGTTGGGTTGCAACCCGAATATGGGATTTAGGGGAAATGGGTTATAACGAACACTTTACAATTTAGTTACTTCTGCCCGCGGCTTTGTCTTTTGAGATCATTTACAAACCTGGGTTCCCACTCTTCCCTTCTTCCTTCCTTCTCTCAATGCATCCTTGGATTCATTCTACATGTACTTTTTATACGTAATGTTGTGGTTGTTTTATTTCTTTTATGCAATTCGGCAGACAAACAGGCATGCGCACCTGATGAAAAGTGGTCGCCTATGGACATCAGCAACACCAGGGGTGCCCGGGTGGTACCAATGCGTTGCTCGCCTATAAGGAGACCTCTAATATACCTGTTATGTATGTGTGTTGTATATGTTGTAGGGTCTCGCCCTGAAGGTACTTACTGTTACTCCTGTTCAAATAACTGTTCAGCACGTTGACACTTTTATTGTCAAATTTTTAAACATATAATTGGTATATTCTTGGGTTTGGCCCTTCAGGCTCTGAATGCTCATCATCTTTGCCTGGAAAATTAGTTAATACTGTTAAATTCTGACTACGTTGTAATTACGTTCTACAAATATTTTGAATCGAATCGAACTTCGATTAGAGTATTTTCTTTTGGGGAAATGATCTCTCGTATCCTAAATATCCAATTGGTAAAAGTAATGAGGGTTTTTGGATAAATACAAGGGTATTGGGGTGTCTGGACTCTTACCGTTGTATCTTCTTGTTTTCCTTTTTTATGAATCCAAGTTTGCCCCCATGTCACGGGGGTTTGTTTGTTTGTTTGCAATGATTAAAGTTCTTATTGTTTATATATATATATATATATATATAAATATATAAATATTTATATTTTATAGAATTTTATTTATTCATAGTTTAATAATAATATATTTATGGTATTCTCTTTATAAATTTAGTTATATATTATTTAGTTTTTCCCCTTATTTGCTCTTGCACTGCTATAAGATAATGTGCTAACTTACCTCTTCCCAAAGGTTGTCTGGAAGAGATCGCTTAAAGCGATAAGGCCGCCTTTGCGCGTATGTAAATTGTTATATTTTTCTTTTTATGTATCCTTTACTTTTGTGTGTGCAATAAAGAGTTTTTACTTTACTTACTTACTTAAAATAGCACATTTTCCAAATTGACGTTAATCTTTTATTATTTTATTCTTTATATGTCATATGTTGTCATGCGGACACAGTCCATAGATGGCGGAGATTTTACTCTTTTTTGTGCTCCCCTTATTCTAGATATTTGCTGGATCCAATTCTTCATCATATCTTCATGGATTATATCCTTGGCTGCTAAACACGAGGTCGTCCGAAAATAAATATCGACCACTTCAGAAACTGGCTGGTCGACTACGAGTACTGGCCATCAAGACTATATTTTCTTTTGTGCCAAATGCGTTCTCGAACGTGTTTAAATGAAGACCCGAGCCTGCGATAGAGAGTGCAGCGGATGAGTGGGCAGAGTTCTCCCAGCCTTTGAACTAGAAGGTGGATTAGATCTTAGCTAGAAGAAGCTATCTTCAGAAACCAAAAATTAAATACCAATCGACCGGTCAAATTATGCACGTGACGTCATAAAAATTTATCCTCGAAGTTTTCTAAGTCAAATAGTCTGTCAAAGTCAAATTATGCACGTGACGTCATAAAAGTTTATCCTCGAAGTTTTCTAAATCAAATAGTCTGTCAAAGTCAATCTGCAACCTGTACTTTTCGACCAAAAGTGAACGCAGTGATCCAGCCCGGGCATAAGTTGTGGACTTTTGTGAACTTTCGTACTTTTAACAATTTAAATTCTTTTAAAAAAAAATTATTGTTTAGTTGATTATAGTTTCTGGACTGAATGTACATAAACCCATTACCCTGTTATTAGTTGTTTTTATTATTTACTGAGCCTGGCACTGTCCGTCGGATAGTGCTACGTTACAATGTTTTAGCTTTTTACTTGCGACCACTGCAATCTGATCCGCATAACCTGTAAGGAAAAATACGATTCGTCTCAAACTTCCACGTCACAGGTTTTCCGACGTATTTTTTTTATACCACATCTTGGCGTTAATGTCCTGGTTATGCTCTCGAGAACGAGGGCCGGGGTCCGCCTTGACCATGATCCAGGATTTGCCGATCAGGTAATTACAGTGGAGCGACTACCATCTGACCTCCGTGACCCTGATACCAGGGGAACTTGACCAGATTGGAACATGGTTACAAATTCAGTTACCTGAATTTGCAGGTTTCATCACGTTCTTTTCCCTCACTGTAATAGCATAACTAATGTGTCTTTTTATACCACTAAGGTGGCAAACAAGCTTACGGCCCGCGTGATGGTAAGCAGTCACCGCAGCCTGTGATCGTTTGCAATACCAGAGGCATCACCCACGTATATATTGAACGTAATTCTAGAAAAAAACAGATCTACACTGTAAAGGATAAGAAAGTAGAATCAAAGGAGCTTAATCCATTTTATCGAATGGTGCTGTTCCGTGTAAACATCCATTAGGGAAGGTGTGGTGTCACTTAGAGCGAGTGGTCGCCGACATATTGAAAAAAATTATTGACCTTACAGTAGGTACTGTCTAATCTGGTCACCTAATGGAAAGTGATCACCGCCGCCCATAAGTATCCATACGCTTATATCGTATCCGGTTTGACGAATAAGATCAAATACAAATACAAATACAAATTCTTTATTAGTAACAGAGTTACACGTCATAGTATTAATTTGGTACTTAGGGAGTACCTTAATAATAAGCATATAACATTTTATTGTAATTCACAATATAAACGCCCCAGAATTAACTAACTTATTTATAATAAAATATAAAAATGTCATAAATTCTAATTAATGAAATCATTCATATTTATTACATAATTCGAAATAAAATAATATAATGTCATAATTTCAAATAAATAATGTCATAATCAAGTACAAGTCATTTCAATTCATTCAATTACACTAAGTGAAGTCAATTTACAATTGACAAATTCGTCAAAATCGTAGAAACAATGTTCTAATAGCCAACCCTTCAATTTGGATTTAAAGATGTTGACGGTAGTAGCATTTTTAACGTGTTCCGGCAGTTTATTGTAAACGGTAGGCCCTAGTACGTAAACAGATCGTTCCAACGTTGTTAGCCTATGGCGCACTGGAAGGAGTCGGCCCTCGTCTCTATTGCTCCTCAAGGCGCGCGACATTGCCTTTTTTCGTTCGAACAAGGCTATGTTACAGTAAGTAAATACTGCTATCTGGTATAGGTACTCGCAAGGAAGTGGCAGTATACCCAACTGTTTAAAGAGGGGCCTACATGGTTCCTGCTGATCACCTATACCGAGAATGGCACGGACAGCTCGCTTTTGCGACACAAACGCACGATGCCACTTGGAGGCGCGAGCCCACAGTTCGGCACCGGATAGGACTGAGTGCACCGTGGCAAAGTAACACGACCGAACAACTCCGCGGTTGGCGGTGCTTGCAAGGCGTCTTAGTGCAAAGCTTGCGCGACCAAGCTTACCACATACCTCGTCTATATGAGTATCCCATGTGAGGGCACTGTCAATGTGGAAATCCAACAACTTAGTGGCTTCCACTTGTTGGAGCGTCGTACTGCCTATATTCACCTTCAGTGAGTGGGTGTTTTTGCCATTCAAAGAGAACCTCATGAAACAGGTCTTGTCCCTGTTCAGTGCTAGACCGTTGGCTCTAAACCACTCTTCGAGGGACCGAACCGTGCAGTTAAGGTTCTCCTCGAGCTCCCGTCAGCGTAGATGTATATTTTGGTGTCGACGCTGTTTATCGCACCCGGGAGATCATTCAGCAGGAGGCTGAATAATGTGTTCGAAAGACAAGACCCCTGTGGAACACCCATCGTGCTGGTCATCTCAGCCGACGCCACTCGACCCCCCTCTCCGACCAGTACCTGCGATCTGTTGCTCATAAAAGACAACAACAGTGACAGTGTGGGCCCACGGATCCCGTAATGCTGCAGCATACCTGCTACTAGACGATGGTTCGCGGTGTCGAAGGCACGTGAGAGATCGCAGCAGACGAGTGCGACTTGGTGACCCTCCTCGCGGGCATTCAGCACGTCCCGTAGTACCTCACGCACTAAGTCAGTCGTCGCGCGGCCTGGCCTATACGCGTATTGCCGGTCGGACAACACTTGACCATTATCTAGGAATGACAAAAGTCTATCATTAATCCCCACCTCGAAAACTTAAGATCATCACCACCTTGCCATCGGCCCGGGGTCCGCCTTGACCAAACCGTCCGGTTTGACGAATAAGATCATAATCACAAATATGAGGTTCTACAATTTTGTTACGTGGAATCCAAGTGCTGTACTTCTTATTCGCTCTCACAAGACTCTCCAAGAAAATGTAAGTGTACCACGAGTAAAAAATAGACAACTTATCTACTGGATGGCTTGGTAGTTCCACGGGATAATTTTTAAACCCGTGGTACTACTGGTAGTAACAGTGGTAGTAAGACGGGCGACAAAGGAAGAATCATCATCATCCACCTGCCTTTATCCCACTAATTGTAAGTGGGGTCGGCATAAAATGTTTCTTTCATATATTCAACCCTAGTATACTCGTCATTTCGGTACTCCTTTCTTTCACCCACATATAGTTTTTCACGCAGAACACTTCTGCAAAATCAAATCAATGCCCCAGCGGCTACTCGATATAGAGGGATTCGATATTAAAGGAACAATTTATTAAAATTCTGAAGCCAGAGTGTGGGCACCAGCCTCACACAATAACTGAATGAATGACTTTGCAAAAACAAATTTAGGAGTGAATAGCACCCATGTTCACAGACGTAGAATATATCTGAACATAATAGCAAATCTCAAGATTTTGCTTTTGCAGCGAAATAACACTAGCTGTCAAAAGTGTCAAGTGTCAAGTGGAATTGAAAGGCTTGCCATAACGAGCACTGTGGGTTTGCATACTCATTTATCTATACTATTACCTATAAAACTGTAAAAAAGCAATGTCACATTGAAGACACCCGATACCCAAGAAGGGTGACAATTCAGATCCATCAAATTACAGGCCTATAGCGGTAACCTCCTTGCTCTCTAAGGTGATGGAGCGGGTCATAAATATCCAGCTCCTTGGATACCTCGAGGATCACCAACTGATCAGTGACCGTCAATATGGCTTCCGTCATGGTCGCTCAGCTGGTGACCTTCTTGTGTACCTAACACACCGGTGGGCTGAGGCTGTTGAGAGCAAGGGGGAGACTCTGGCTGTCAGTCTTGATATAGTTAAGGCATTTGATCGGGTCTGGCACAGGGCACTGCTAACAAAACTCCCGAAGTACGGTATCCCCGAGGGACTCTGCAATTGGGTATCCAGCTTTCTGTCTGGGCGGAGTATCCAAGTCGTTGTCGACGGATGCTGCTCCGATACCAAGAGTATTAATGCTGGAGTACCCCAAGGTTCAGTGCTGTCTCCCACGCTGTTTCTTCTGTATATCAATGATATGCTGAATATTCCCAGTATTTATTGCTATGCAGATGACAGTATTGCAGACGCTCGTTATACTGGCCGTGCGAATATCCCTCGTTCCGTGGTGTCAGAAAGCCGAATAAGACTTGTGTCAGAGATTGAACACTCCTTGGAGCAAGTTGCTCACTGGGGCTGATTGAACCTGGTGGAATTCAACCCCTCTAAGACGCAGGTCTGCGCATTTTCCGCCAAAAAGGATCCTTTTGTCATGGTGCCGCAATTCCAAGGAACATCCCTCTCCATCTCAGAAAGTATCGGGATCCTTGGTGTCGACATATCAGACGACGTACGGTTCCGAAGTCACCTGGAGTGTAAGGCTAAACTAGCCTCGATAAAACTTGGTGTGCTTAACCGGTTTAAGCGATACTTCACCCCAGAACAGCGCCTGTTGCTGTATAAGGCACAGGTGCGGCCACATATGGAGTATTGTTCCCATCTTTGGGCCGGGGAAACCGCCGACCTGCTGAATCACTTGGATTCTATACAGAGGCCCGCCGTACGAATCGTCGACGATACCATACTGACAGGCAAGTTAGAACCACTGGCTGATCGAAGGGACTTTGGCTCCCTGTGTGTGTTGTACCGGCTGTACAATGGGGAGTGTTTTGAGGAATTATTTGATCTGGTGCCTACAGCACAATTCCGCCATCGCACCACCCGCCGTGGGCTGGGTACTCATCCCCATTACGTGGACCCTCTAGTGGTGTCCACGCGAAGATTCGAAAGAACGTTTCTCGCTCGTACGATTCGGATGTGGAATGAGCTCCCAGCCACGGTGTTTCCTTTGGTCTATGACATGGGATCGTTCAAGAGGTATATTAGAGGTCTCCTTAGAGGCGGGCAACGCATTGGTAGCACCCCTGGTGATGCTGATGTCCATAGGCGGCGGTGACCACTTTCCATCTGGTGGCCCGCATGCCTGTTTGTCTGCCGGATAACATAAAAAAAAAAAAAAAAAAACATATTTCAGAAAAATTAGTCGGGATAGGATTCTGGGACGTAATTATGGTCACAAAATTTTTTCTTCGGATCCTTGTCTATTTGTCTGTTCGCGCATCACTCAATAACTACTAAACGGATTTGATAGTTTGGTAGCTTGAAGTCTATGGTACAATCAAAGCCATGTTTCATATAATTCGGGTAGGTAAAACCAAAGATACAACTTGACCTCGCCGTAGTACTGGCATTCGTACAATACAGTCCTTTAAAATATGAATGCCGGCAAAGAGTAAATTGTCATAAAAACTATTTCCATGCGTAAAAAGTCGCGGGAAAAAGCTTGTTACTTACACAAGTATTGTTCTAAAACCGGGTGTTAATCTTCCCCTTATGGCTTAATCGTAGCACCACACCCCACCGCGCTATGTCCAAGACAAATTTCCGACGTGACTAATTGTGCCAACATTTGCTTCCTTAATCACGTACAACGGATGGCCGGACTATAAATACTGCCCAAGGAGCGTTTGGGGTTGAATAAAGCACACTTTCACTAAAATAAAATAGGGGTTGGTCAAAGAAATAAGGAGAGAAATGCGAGTAAATCCTCTCTACTTGTTTAGGTGTTACATACTTGTTCTATTAGATACCTATCCCTTTTTCAAAACTTTTTAATTTTGCATAGAAAGAAAGACGTTATTTTAGAAATGTTTTATATGTATTGTTATTTTAAGTTTTATGCCTTTATCCGTTGAGAGGTACCGTTCGATTTCGAGTACTGACATGTATAAATATCCTTTTTCTGAGTGTGTACATTAGTTGGACACTAATCGATGCTCTTACGGTGAGTGAAAACATCGTGATGAAACCTGAGCATTCAGGCGACTGGATGTCTAACCATGATCCAATCTGGTCAGATACCGTTAACAGGGCCACGTAGGTTAGATGGCAGACGCTCCACTGTAATTACCTGATCATGTCAAGGCGGACCAAGGGCCGGACAGTTATTTGTATTTGATTTTTGATTGATTCGTAAGATTGTTCGTACAGCGGAGCGATTGCCATCTGACCTCCGTGACCCCTTTAATAGGGGAACCTTACCAGATTTGACCATGGTTACACATTGAATCACCTAAATGTGCTGGCTCGCCGTAAGAGCATCGGTTAACTGTTCAACTAATGTACATAACTCAGAAAAAACTCCTAGGCACATGGCGATTCTGGGGTTCGAATTCGGTACCTTGGGGTACGAGACGGACACCTTAATCATTAAGCCACAGACGCTCGACATACTACAGCGATTGACATACCTGGTGCTATGCGACAGACGTAGCGCCGGGAGTCTAGAGCACTGGATACGGTGGAGGCAGACGCTCCAGTTCTAAGATTAAAATGACGCCTTTCATCTACCGCTCCTAGACAAAGCTCGCTTTTTAATCAACCCCCATCTCCTCATCTCCATCAGTTCAAAATTAAATTCCGCTCCAAATACATAGCTCTTTTCTAGATTGAAAATGTCTCTCACGTGTAGAATATTGCTGAGTTAGTAATCAGTTTAACTAATAGGACGTCTTCATAAACATATACAAGTATGTTTTACTTACTAATTTGTAGACCTACAGCGAAAGAATGTGGGCATTTTGTTCATTTTAGACTCTTTTTACCCGACTGTGCATCGATGCAAAGGGGAGTAACGTGTATTTATCAGCATATGTATTTATGTTTGTTCCTTTGTGTCACTCTAGAGACCAAACGCGTGGGCCGATTTTGATGGTTCTTATATCTATCGATTTGTTTTTTAGACAAATTATTTAACTGTTTAATTAAAGTGAAATCGTGTTTTAAGACTTTCGTGGTTATTTACTACACATAGGTAAGTATATTGCCACGTACGTACATCGGGTTTGTCACTTCGGTTATGATTATTTTAACCATAACCGTAGTGACAACCGCGATGTAGGTATGTCACTGCATATTTAAAAATAGAGTCTCACGCCGTGTCCGTCTGTTAGAGAATCCCTTCCGGAAGATTTATATGTACAATACTTGTATATTATAGTAAAGAAAAGCCGGGAAACTCTTGCAAAGCTGGGGCGGGTCCCTAGTGATAATATAATTTAAGTAATATGTCTAAATCTTGTGAAGCAACACAATTTCTTTTGTTTCAAAAAAACTCTACTTTTTGTCAAATAAATAGAAGTAAAGGCCCAAAACTTCGTAATTTCGCCCTTGTGATGTGATTGTTCTACAGCTTACTTTTTTGTAAGTATACCTAATTACTCAGCGGTGTTGCCAAGTTGTTGTTAAAGAAACAAAATTGTGATTTTCGTCCAAAATTTGGGAGTCTTTCTTAAATTCTTTTCTTATTATTCTGCTTGTATAAGAATTACAAGCAAAATAATAAGCGGTATGGATGATAATATAATAGCATAGCGAAGAAATTATCTATTATTTGACCCTTTACAACTCGATATGTCTAAAATCTATAATATCCACATTCTATTTACTTTTTTTACATGGGCAAAATCCAATTACGGATATAAATTACGGATACGGAGCAAAATATGTGGGACTCGCATATCATTGAAAATAACAGTCCTACCTACTAAAACCACCACATATTCACATTCTCAACGGCATGCTCCATCTTCGGCCGCATCGTCACTTACCCACAGGTGAGATGGCGGTCAAATGCCTATCTTGTATAATATAAAATAAATAAAAAAATCAGGTGTCGGTTAGCACACTCCGCAATCTCGTTCATACGAGCATAGCTTCCAAAAACCCATGAGTGGTTCCTCTACATTTTTCTTAATGGCTTACGTTAAGCCTTCATTGGCCGCGCCTGGCTGACGCTTTCCCTGTCGGCAGAGAGAGCGGATCCCGCTCCCGTTTTTCGGTCTCCTTCTGCGAGATAACCTCTTCGCAGAAGGTGATCACTGCCTCCCATGATCTCTTGTCGCCAACCATACGAGAGTCTGAAATCCGCGCCCACTACAGTGATAAATAATATCCATATGCCTACAAGAAAATTGGCAAGAGCTTTTCCTGTAGTGCCAGCTATAACAGGTGAAGCAAATATCGGTGCACTTTTGGCACATAGAAAAAGTAAACATGAACACTTTCGAATATTCTCAAAAAAGCACATAAATAAATAAATCCCATTCAATAGCTAAAACGAAAATTTGGCCAAACTCCATGTACCTATAACCTAACCGCCGAAAAAGCCGGATAACCCTCGACCAAGTTGACTTACACTCATATATTTCCCTTACTTCAGAACCAATTTTAATGAAACAAATTAACAAGTATCTCGATTAAACTGCTACAGACAGACTCACAAAACCAAACATACACAGACACACAGAGCCACAGATTCACACGTCAAACTTACAACACCCCTCTTTTTCATCGGGTCCTATTTCTTTGGCCGTGTGGTATCCGGCAGAGTAGATTAGCTCAACCCCTTACACTCCTGGGTATCCAACGAGGCCAGTAATGTTTTCAAGGCAAAAAATCTAGGTTCTCCGTAGACTGGAAAATATGCAGCAGCGTTTTCCAATGGTATATTTATAACACAGCGATTTCCAACCCACCTGCCTAGCGTTGAGATTATGGCAATAACCTCCCCTTCCGTGAAAGAGGCCCTAAGTCCTGCAGTGGACTGTTATGAGCTATGATGCTGATTCCTGAATATGTGAATAACTAAACGGTGACCTATAATAACGATACCTACCTAAAATTAATAAAAAACTCTTAAATACCCTCCGAAACATGGCAACCCGAATTTTATTTACGAAATTAGTATTGTAACCACGTGCAAGAGTTTACGTCAACTTTTTGCCACTGATTATAGCAAATATTTACTTTGGAGACTTTTAGTAAACGACCCGCATTGATTCCAACCACCCATGAAAAGGTGTATATACTTTGTTAGCACTACATAAATAGAAGTCGTAAACAACTCGAGTAACTGACACAACATAATTGGCTTTGAATAAACTGTAGCGACGACGTCCAATGTAAGTACACTCAGGAGATTTGAATGAAGCTTACATTAAATAAACTTTTCTCTTTTGTGACTACAATGTGGTTGAAAAGAAAAACTGCCAAGAGAGAGGCACCCCGGTTTTTTTTACTTAAAGAACCCTCACAAAAAGGTAGAGCTTGACTAAGCTGAAATGACGCGCCCCACTACTTAATTAGTTGATTTGGATGTGTGAGTGCCAATATTAATAACGACACTTTATCTGTGTGGGAGCGTCGACTGCTCCGCGAACTGCGAATCGAACGACGCGTGCTCCTACGTTTGAGTCTCACCGGCAACTGATTGACCAATTACAACGGTATTTGTATATGTATTGTGTCCATATTTAAAATTTGCTTGTGTGCGTTAATGCGATAGTGGGGCACGTCATTTCAGCTTAGACGAGCTCTATATAAATATTATCGCTACGAAAAGTCGAAGTAACAAAATTTTTTATTCCTTGTGGTTGGCCAGGCTGTGGACTGTCAGACCAAGGTTTTGTAGGTCTCCTGAACACCTGCTATCATTATCTAATGGAATTTTTCTTGTACTCGATAACGTAGGATAACATACGGCGCCCTCACAGTCTGTTTTCTGAAGAGTCTGATTGCTTATACCCTATTCATAATCCCGTGAGACAAAGTGTAAACAAAGAATTGAAGTTTTTAATGAAAAAGTAACACCTAAATTAATCTGTTTTATGTTTTGTTTATAAGGGCGTAGGAGTCTAGTTAAAATAGCAATTATTTGATGATTAGAATGTTATTGATGAATAGATGGCATCTTAAATAACCATTTTCGTGGTTTGTTTACATTTTGTCTTACGGGAAAGTGAACAAAATATTGTTCTTTCTTAAACTCCTAGCATCTTACAAATATTACGCAGTACTGTCTTGCTGACAGTACTGCGTAATATTTGTAACAACTACAAGTATTTAGTAGCCTGTGTTTTTTATTAGAAGGGAGGCAAGCGAGCAAAAAAGTATGCATGGACAATTTACATAGCGCCATCTAGCCCCAAAGCAAACAAAGCTCGTATTAAGGGTGCTAGATAACTGATAAACTACTTATACTCGTTTACTTTGAAATACATACTTATTATACATATAAAACCCAGACGCGAAACAGAATTAAAATTCCTCTTTTAAATTTCTGCTCGACCGGAAATTAAACCCAGGACATCTGCGTGGCATGTTAACAAATTGAACCACTCAGGCTGTCAAAACGGGGAAACTTTTGTAAAGCTTGGACACAAATTAGTTATTTATCTCTATTACCTCTATCACTATATAATATCGATGCCTTTAAGGCTAGAGTAAATAGACTGTTCCAAGACGGACATGCTCCATCTTCGGCCGCATCGTCACTTACCAACAGGTCAGATAGCGGTCAAATGCCTGCCTTGTCCAATATTAAAAAAATTACCTAAGTACGACATGTCTCAAACAAATTTTCCATCGATACATAGTCAAATAAAATAACATTAAATTAAATTCATTTATTGAATAGCAAATTACATATCCCTTTCAATCGTCAAAGAGAAGAGGGTAGGAAAGTAGGAAGGAAATTCACAGTGACATGTTGGCCACCCCTGGACCGGAGCAGATCCACCCCACGCCGATAACGCCCGGACCGTGTCGGACAATACTAGACAGAGCCGGTCCGACAATGCCAAGCAGGGCCGGACCGCAAGAAATTGATAAATTAAAAGAATAACTACCTATTGGTGATTTGTAGATCGTTTGATTATATAACCGAAGCAAAATTTTTAATAAATAGTGAGAATTCAAGTCTCTTCTTTCGTTTTGAAAGATTGGCGATTTATCTCTTTGCCCGATAGGTAGTTTGTTAGCCATGTGGTGTCCAGCAGAGTAGATTAGCACCAACCCCTTACACTCGCGGGTGTCGTACGAGGCGACAAATATTTTCGAGGCAAATATCTAGAGCCTCCGTAGGCTGGTAAATGGGCAGCAGCGCTGTCTATTGTTATATTTATGACCCGTAATTGAATTATTCTTATTTCAAATAAACATTTTAAATTACAATATATTTATTTCAGACCATAGATCCATAATTTGTTAGTATTATATTAGTAACAATTGTACTTATATGTCATGTTATTTTAAAACAGTTAGTACAGCAGAACAGAACATCTAAAACATTTTGCGAAACATTACACAGAAGCATCACAAAATCACGCTAAACTAATTCCGTGTACGCCGCAACACAGTATTTCTAGATGACCATTTTCCTCTTCAATATGAATCACCTCTATAACCGATTGGTAGTGTTAGACCGAAGGTTAATTTTTGGCCGAAACCGAAGCCGAAGTCGATTAATCGGCTATCGCTATGCTTCCGACGAAGCCCAAGCCGAAACCGAAGGCCTAAAAGCGCTAAGAAATCTTGTGTAAGATTGCCTACAAGCTACAACAAATAATATAGGTACACATATGATTTTAAAACTAATATTGAAGGTTTATATAATACAGAAACGTAATAGGTAAGTTAGGTAGGATTGTCAGTCCATGGAATGAACTGCCGGAATCAGTGATCAGTGCTCCATCAGTGAACTGTTTTAAAAATAGACTGGATAGAGATTACAAGAACAAAATATCGTGTTATACACGCATCAGCTTACAGCTGCTAATGTATAATAAATATTAATAGTAATTAAAATCATCTCTAGAAGTCGATCTAGAGATAATAAAAAATTAACTTACAAGTTATTTGATCGTTCAACAGTTTATTCTCCGAGTATTTCGACGTTTGCCGAAAAACACCTTAGCGAAACATTCGGCTTCGACTGGGTTTCGGGCCGAAGTCGATGTTTTCGCCGAAGGTGTTTTTTTGCTGAAGGTAGCCGAACCCGAAGCCGTAGCTTCGGTCGGGCACTATCGATTGGTGACATCATGACATGCGAAATATAGATGGAGAGCCAATAGCGTGGCCAATTTCTGTCTCGATTGTTTTGTACGGAGTAGCACTGAATGGCATTTGCAATTCAGTCATCAACGTCACTACTGAACGTATAGACCGATTTTGACGCGGTTTTCTTTATTTCAAAGCAAGTTTTATCGAGATCGCTCTTAACTTTGTTTCATTAAAATCGGTTTAGAAATTATTAAAGTACCTATAGGTATGTCAACTTGGCCGGATGTTACGAATTTTATTTATTTTAATATTAAATCTTCATGGACAAAATAGTGCAATGGCGGACTTAAAGCTAAAATAGCCTTTTCTACCAGTCAACCGGGTGATATTTGGTAAAGAAAAAGGTAGGCCGTGCAAGAGAAGCTACTAGACAGAATTGACTTTTTCTGTTGATTAGGTTATTAGTAAAGAAACCAAAATTGTAAACCTAAACATTTGTGTAAAAACGCGCAGAATTCGCCTATGTCAGTATGGGCTCTAATAACTGTAATTCCTACCACCATTAAATCAAAACCGTCAATCTACTAAAAGGCCATATACAACCTAAAAGGCCCACAAACATCCACACATTTTACTTATAAATAAATATTATTTACACCGATAAAAAGGCGGTATTTCGGTAGAAATGTCAAATAGCTTTTAGCCCCGTTTGCGGCGGGGGCTGTATTACCGCCGAGGACTAACTTTGGGTCAATCTATTATGTATTCCATCTAAAGTATTATAATGTAAGCACCTGCTGCCGAATAATGTTGAAAAACCTTTACTATGCCTCACTTAGATCTACTTTTTCATATGTAAACGCGGTAGTTTTGGTACTTTTAGAGGTAGAAGCTATTTGTTTGTACTGTTGAACTAATGGTAAAGGACATTAATGAAATAAGAAAATATAATTATCTTGGCGTTAATTTTGCGTATGTGCTCTCGCGCACGAGGGCCCGGACTCCGCCTTGACCATGATCCAGGATTTGGCAGATCAGATAATTACAGTGGAGCGACTGCCATCTGACCTCCGTGACGCTGCTACCAGGGAAACCTGACCAGTTTGGATCATAGTTACACATTTAGTCACCTGAATGTGCAAGTTTCATCACGTTTTTCCCTCAGTGAGCATCGGTTAGCATTTAACTAATGTACATAACTTAGAAAAGTGTCAATGGTACATGGCCGCAGTGGGATTCGTACCCGGTACTCTTCGCTTACAAGTCGGATACATCAACCACTCGGCCGCCGACGATCTACGTTAATGTACTATTTTAAAACGTATTATTAAAAACTAAACTACAACTGCTGCTATATTAAGTACTTACTAAGCTAGTTAGCTTAGTTATTAAGCTATATTAAGCTGCTATATTAATTATATTAATACTAATACTGCTCCTAATATTAAGTAGGTATTTCCTAATAAATATATTAGTTTGTAACTAGAGATGTTTTAATGGATGTACGGATGGTGGACGTTTGTTATTATTTTACGCAAAAATGAATAAACGGATTTTGACGAAATTTTGCAGTGTAGTGGCTTATGGCCCAGAACAACACAAAGGCTACAATTTAAAGTTTTGTGCAATATAGTTCCCGCGGGAATCCAGCGCAACCGAATTTTATACCGACAATGTCTTGGACAAAATTATTTACACCACAACTTATGGAATACATATATTTATATGGAAGGCGTGGGGAAGGTCTGTGTCCGACAGTGGGTATTCTGCGGTTGATATGATAACACCCAATCAGAAACAGTACTATGAGGTCTTACCTCTAAAAGTTAGTTCTCATTAACCACAATAATAATAAAAAATCTGTTAACGTCAATGCCTAGTAATAGTAAAAAATTGTTTTTTGTATAAAACTTCTAACAAAACTATGCTGAAAACGACTGTTATTAGCAAAAATAATACTCGAAACGGTATTTTTGAAAACTTTTATACTAACAATAATTTCTTGCTATTTCTAGACATTGAGTTGAGCAGATTTTTGATAATTATTGTGGTTAGCGAGAACAGATTTTTTCCTAAAGTGGCAGCACTTTCACCCGTCTGTCCTAATTGGCAACAGTCGTACGACCATGGTCTTGCGACGGGCGGTTTTGAGGTCTTTTCATGGTCAGGCGACGTCCGTCTTACTACTATGGTCACACGACCGTTGCCAATTAGGACCACGCCTTAATCATAACGATCAACGTCGTTTGATTACTGCATTATAACTCTACATACCCGGATACAGTAGCCCTGACTAACAGATCAGAGTACAGCTCGCATTTCGCATGTTAACCCTCAGGGTAGATAGATTGTATATGGTATCAAAGGTTAGCCGGGGAAGGTAGGGTCGGCAGGGTAACTGCCCTAATAAATCATTTGGAATATCGGCAAAAGGTACTCGGTATCGATGAAAAATGCGGAGTGCTAAGGCAAAGGGTTTCCGTCTCGTACGCATTGGTGTTGTGCATTCTAAAATAGTTTTAAGGGATCATAACTTAGAATTGTGAATCGTGTAAATTTTTGATTAGGTTTAATATCTTTTCGACCTTGTTGGATTGGGGTCGCGAAGGGTTTGCTCTTACTAACAATAAAATTAGTTTACGCACTAAATAACATTCAATTGTTGTGCACGTCGTATCTGCGTAACTTTAGTCTAGCATCTCTCTTCTGTAGGCGTGCTGGAAGAAATTTCTTTTTAGAAATAAGCCGCGCCTGTTGTGTCTTGTATACTGTTATATTTCTCTGTTTATCATTATCGTGTACAATAAACAGTTAAAAACATAAGTACGATACAAAAGCATAAATGCATGACCACCTTAAGAATATTCCTGTGCACTACTGTGCAGTTGTTAAACGATTACAGCATTCATGAAATATTTTTTATTATACTTGTAATATAAATAATCACTGGCAATAATCGACTACAACAATCGAGTAATTCAAGCGTGCTAGAAATAACAAGCAGTCGCAGTATAAACGATTATATCCTTAAACGTGATTTCAAATATTTGGATTTGAATTATTTCACTCAAATATTAGGTTAGGTCCTAAGGAGATAGTTTAATCTGAGGTATTAACGAGGTATAATAGATTTAGGTATACCTTAAATTACATGTTAATGATTTTTCTGGTGTTTGAATAAGTAGATTTAAACAAATTATATTAATATTTCTATCAAACTATTTATTTTTTATTTATTTATTAAATCTTTATGCACAAAATAGTACAGTGGCGGACTTAAAGCTAAAATAGCCTTATCTACCAGTCAACCAGGAGATGATGGATAAAGAAAAAGGTAGGCGGTGCAAGAGAAGCTACTAGACAAAAAGAAGGAGGGGAACCGTTTATGCAACTATAACCAAACCAGAGATAATGTTCAGATAAATAGATAGATAACTAAAAATAAATTAATATAAATAAACGTAGTGATTGGGTAATATAGCAAGAATACATAAGCATATAAATACTATACGAGTAAAGGAGAGAGAAACTATACTCGCTCTATTTACACATATTATCATTTACTGAAGTCTACTCGTGACCACGGTGTAACCCTGCCTAAACGTCGGGAAACAAATCGAAAAAATACGTCGCGTGTGAGTCCCGCTTAAAAAAATAATATGTTATGTTAATTTTTCAATGTAACTTAAAAGTTATTGACATGTTATATAGCACAATGATTGAATAAAAATATTCAATCTGGTCAGGTTACCCTGGTAGCAGTTTCACGGAGGCAGATGGCAGTCGCTCCACTGTAATTACCTGATCTGCCAAATCCTGGATCATGGTCAAGGCGGACCCCGGGCCCTCGTGCGCGAGAGCATAACCGAAACGTTAACGCCAAGATGATTAAATAAAAAAATTCAGAAATTAGCTGCCTATTGTTTACATGTAATACCATTTAATCTCGACCATAAAGCTTCAAAGCCCACACAGCTTCGTTCGCTCCAATTCGTTTTATCTGCCTGAATTTGGGCATAACTCAGCCAAGTATTACAAAAGAGGCTGGGGAAAGCTGGAAATTATACAAAACAGCAAACAGCCCCTTTATTTGCTCATGTAAGCACACCCAGGGCGTCAACAAAAGAATCCTTGTCAATTCCTACCGTCAAGACCCATTAAAACTCCTCAAGTTTGAGAGGAATATTTCAAGTAAAGTTAAGTTAGGACTCTCCCAAACAGATGCGATTTGCGAGCGCGTCCGCGGTAGGAGTTAGATGCATTAGCAAAGGACTATTTTGTACAACGCAAATATTCATTATCAATTATTATGTCTGCCTCCTAGATCGGCCCGGCCGCAGTGTTGTATATAGTCTTTTAGTAGTTACTGTAGGTTTATGAGATATTCAAACAAGCGCGGGCATTCGCGGTCCACAAGCCACTCCCCTTACACCGCCGCTCTTGTCTGTAACATAGGCGGTACATCGACGATCATTCGGCGTCATTTTGAACATAATATGACCACTGTAATAATATGTGTAATAGTGGATAAAACACCTCTGGACCGATAACTTTACTACAGTCTGAACCAAACTTGCCCGCGCGGGCAAAACGCGACCGTACCGCCACCGCGTCTGTATGGGAAAAACGTTATGGAGGACGACGAAAAATTCCAGCAGAGACTTCAGTAAATATGACGCTAGTCGCTTATTATACCGATGGCTTCAAAGGGAATTTCTGAGATGTTTACCTTAATTGTCGAAGTTTAGTCACCTCGTAGTTCTCGTCCTTAACAAAATAGGCAATTTGGAGCAGCCATTTTGTCTTGCCGGGAATTATGGTGACTGGCGCGTGGAAGTGACGCGCTTGAAAAGATACTTCGATAAGCTATCTAGGGCAGAGTTTTGAGGCTTGAATTCTTCGGTCTCGTTAAGCTTGTATTTTGTAGTTCACTGTCAAACTTCAATTATATCATATCACATCACCATCAATAAGATTTAAGCAACGAGCCCTCCACTCGTTAGGGTAATGCTATTCCCCAATACCGTTGGCGAGCGAGGTTGACCAAGGTCTTCCTGATACTGGTTGAACTGAACAGGTTCGAGGTGCCAATGGAGCCGGTGACGATATATTTATTTAAAAAAATAAGATTTTTTGTTACTGTACGAGCACCTATTGATTTGCTAAGAAAATTTTCGTCAACAAAAGTTTTCGGGCATGTACAGAATGCGGCACGTCAACCTAACCTGTTTAGACTATTGACTGTCTCCGATTTGTACGCGCATCCATAGTGATCCATAGCTCATTTTATACTAGTGTTGGGTAGGTTGATGTGCGGCCTTCTGTATCTATCTATATAATGTTGACCATAATCCAGGATTTGGCAGGTCAGGTAAATACAGTAGAGCGACTGCCTGACCAGATTGGATCATGGTTACCTACACATTCAGTCGCCTGAATGTGCATGTTTCAGTGTTAAACTAATGTTCATAACTCAGAAAAAAATCATTAATACATGGCGGTACAGAGGTTTGAACCCGGTACCTTTCGCTTACGAGTCGCCCACCGACGCTCTCCGCCTGTACCTATCTGATTTATCCCAAGCTCAACAAGTCCTATCTCGGCCAGCTGATCAAAACCGACTAACCTTGACAAGGTTAAGGAAAAGTGTTACAATTTTTGCTTTCATCTACCCCTCGGCCTTGACAATGGCGAATTGGAATCCGCAAATGAACCGAGCGGTTCCAATTTAACGCATTAACGATAATTGGAGACAATCACCGATCGTTTGGAAACCGAGTAATCATCGGGAATGTTCACTGTGAAATTGATTTCGAACGTCACTTCCCTCCAGAATTTGTCGTTGATATAAAGTTGACAATATAATAATACCATCGTCTTGGCGTTAATGTCCTGATTGTGCTCTCGCGCATGAGGGCCCGGGATCAGCCTTGAACATGACCCATGATTTGGCAGATCAGATAATCACAGTGGAACGACGGCCATCTGACCTCTGTGATCCTGCTGTCAAGGGACCCTGACCAGATTGGATCATGGTTACACATTCAGTCGCCTGAATATGCAGGTTTCATCACGATGTTTTCCTTCATCGTAAGAGCATCGGTTAGCATTCAATTAAGTTCATAACTCAGAAAAGAGTCATTGGTACATGGCCGCCGTGGGATTCAAACCTGGTACCTCTAGTTTAATCTGATACCTTAACCATTCGGCCAACATTGTATCTGAAAGTTTAGAGTATTTTTCCATTATTTCGTATAATAATAGGATTAACGTAAAATACATGTTGATCTCGCAAGCGTAATAACGAGCGGAATATTCTGGTCACATATTCGCAAAAAGAACAGATTAATTTATTGAAGTTTTTTTTTTTAATATTTAGTGATTGCAAAATGAAATTAAAAGCTGCGATCTGAGATGGACAGCCATAAGTCGACTTAAACTTCTATAAAAAAATATTTATTTATTTCTGAATACAAATTTACAAGTCCTTATGATAATTGCCATAAATTAATTTGAATAAAATCTTCTAAACGGTGCCATTGAATTTAGTTGCCGCCAAATTATATTTCATTCACGATACTTAGTTCCAGTTTTGGTCACCTAGGTCAGACAAGTATGTGGCACTTTAAGACACGACGAGCTCTTAATGTGAAGGAAAACAGATATTTATGCAAAAAAGTTGGATGGTCCATTTTTATTGCATTGATGACATACATCGCTGGGCTTAAGTCAAAGCTTACGCAATGGATTAAGAACCGTAATTATCTCAAATCTCATAAAGACAAATTCTCACAAAGGACTTGCCTTCATAAGGCTTTGCCTTTGTTGAATTACATTTGAGTTTATACTATGCTATCATTATGTCCACTGCGGGACTTGAGCCTCGTCCATGTTACTAGCGGGTATTGCCTTAGCCTTCTCCGAGGAGCGTCGGTGACCGAGTGGATAAGGTGTCCGACTCGTAAGCGATATGTATCGAGTTCGAATCCCGCTACCGCCATGTACGAATGACTCTTTTTCGAGTTATGTACATTAGTTAAATGCTAACCGATGCTCTTATCCGGTACCTCTCGCATTGCAAGTCGGATATCGTTACCAAAAGGCCACCGACGGTCCTCATTATGAGTCATCTTGGCGTTAATGTCCCAGTTGTGCTCTCGAGCACGAGGGCCCGGGGTCCGTTGACCATGATCCAGGATTTGGCGATCAGGTAATTACAGTGGAGCGTATCCATCTGACCTCCGTGACCCTGCTACCAGGGGAACCTGACCAGATTGGATCATGGTTAAAAATTCAGTTGCCTGAATTTGCAGGTTTCATCACGATGTTTTCCCTCACCGTAAGCTCCTCATTATGAGTACATAGACAAAATACTTATTATGAGCTGATGATATGATGTATGTGACAGTATGTGTATAAATGTGATGTGTTGTAAGTACTTACTGTTAAAATTTGTCTCTTCCAGCGGCTTTAAATCAAGCCAGTAAATCACAAAAACATAAAATAAAACAAGACAATCGCAGGATAAACTACAAAATAGGATATTTGCGAGTAATAGCCTACATAGGGCGTACCCTACGTAGGCTATTACTCGCAAATACCTATCAGTAAATCGGTTTTTCCTATGGACGTATCCATAGGACAAATCGGTCGACTTTGACCACTTCAGCTACGGTTACCGCTTATCATCAGGTGAACCGCACGCTTGTTTACAAATTATTAATAAAAAAATACGATAAATAACGAATTTAGCCGCAGTTTAGGTTGACTGAGTCCCGCGCAGGTTTTAGATGAACTCGAACAGCTTTGATGAAAATTATCCCGCGATCCCCACAGAATGAATCTTTGCCTCTCTCTGAGTACCTTCATTGCTTTGCCAGTCAGGAGAGCTTAGCCAAGACGTGTAGGTCTAACAAGAAAAGCGATATCCCCATTAAAAAAACGATTTTACACTCACCTCAATTAATAATGACAATATCGGACATAAAGTAGATTTATTTACCCTAGAGCGGCACTAGTCTAATGGCAACCTGCTTGCCAGAGCGATAACCAAGGTTAAGCAATGCTCGCAATGTCTGGGAACTGTGACCGTTTCGTACTGTCAGGATAGTCGAACCTCAACACCGCAGCGAGCTCGCGACTCGTTAGGTATGGCCTAATACCAGCGTAGGCGCAGTGTGGTTAACCAAGCAATCAATCAATCAATTTTATTATTATTTATTATTTTATTCAACATAGGTATCAAAAATACACTTATTGAACGTTAATACAATGACCATACTTAACAGTAATTACATAAACAATAAATAAAAATTAATAGAAAATGTCAAATTGTTATGCGTCTTACATACAATGAATAAAATATAATTTATATTTCTTCAAGGTCTTTCAAGTCTTCTGCTTCGGGGACCCGGAGACCGGTTGAACAGTTTAGGGCCCCGTAATGGCATATACTGGCATGGATACTTAAGCATTAGCGTATCTAGGGCTATTTTCCAAGGCGGGCCTGGCCCCTGAGGTGGCCGATGAAGTCGAGTCAATCGCCAATGTACAGAAAGTGAGCACGAAATTTTTCTCGTTTGTTACTCGACTTTTGGAAAAATAACTCAATCTTTCATTGTAATTTAATTTAATTGCAAATTTGACTTTTTGTAAAAAAAAATACGATTCAAGTTGAAAAGAGCAAAAGTCAAGCACCCAACCTAGGTCGAGGTTTTAGTCCACCACTATACAATATTACCTACACCACTTTGCAAAAAAAAGTAAGTAAGTTTGTGGATTCCTCGGTTGCGTTGAATAGAAATTATGTTTGTATTAAGTTTTTTATGTGTCCAGCCCAGATTTTCGTATCGGTACATCCTGGGGTAGGCACGGCCCACCCGCCCCCTCCCCCTCTTCCTACGCCTTTGTACTTAGGTATTGATATACCCACTCGGTGGCGAAACGCAAATTGGTACTTGCCTAAAATATAACTTACTACATCGCCTCTTTTTTTACATTAAATCTGTTCAAAATGTGCCCACAAACAAACACAAAAAATCCATGTCAACACCCCACTTCACTACACTCAGGTATGAACATCATTGCACCCGTGGGCTTGTTTAATCCCGCCCCCACTCTATTCCCGCGAACACGCGATTTACAACCACGGGAAAGTTGGATCCCGCGGGAACTTTTATGTGGCTCAAACAAAACCGTTTTTAAAACTAACATCGGTTAGTTTCAAGTTACGCCTGGGAATTGGCTTAACTTGGTGTGGCTTGGTGACTGCCTGGATAACTGTGACTAATAATTTAGATGTAATTTTTGTTAATGAATGTCGTCTCATTGATAGGTTTTTGACAAACCTTTTTTTATAGTTAGACTAAACAGGCATTTGACCGCCATCTGACCTGGTGGTAAGTGACGATGAGGCCGAAGATGAAGCATGCCTATCTAGGAACAGTCTATTCACTCTAGCTTTGCCTCTTGCCTGTAACATTATGCTGTACAACAACTTACACATTATTGAAATTAAGTATTACGATCCTAATCTACTGATAAACCTCTTCCATTTCTTTCACATTAATGAACCTGCATATATACATGCTCATCGCTTTAGAGTACCGACTCTTGACCTGAGGTCCTATGCTTGATGCAAGGCGCTGATATTCCTCCTTTTTAAACCGTTGGGTTTAGGATATTTATTTTGCTTGGACAATTCATACAGCGCCATCTAGCCCCAAAGCAAGCAAAGCTTGTGTTATGGGTACCAGAGACCTGATAACCTTCTTAAATACTTATAAATACATACCTAGTATAAACGTAACACCCAAAACCGTAACCGAAATTAAAATACCTGATTTCAATTTCTGTCCAGCCGGGATTCGAACCCGTACCTCTGCCCGGCATGTGTGTCATGTTAACAAACTGGACCGCTCAGGTCGTCAAAAATACGAAAGTAATTTAAAAAAAATGGAATCTTTCATGCCGAAAATAAACATTGAAACCCGTTCGACTCGAGGCAAGTGGTACAAAAATAGAATCCCTGTTTTTTTTAAGATGTAAATTCCTACCTACTATATGCTATAAGACGTCTTAAATACTGACAAATACATACCTACTACTTTGAGTGGTTCAGTGGTCAACATGCCGGTCTGCCACGCAAGAGGTCCCGGGTTCGATTCCCGGCCGGGCAGAAATTTAAATGATGAATTTTAATTTCTATGTATAATAAGTATATATTTAAAAGTATGTAAGTAGTTTATAAGTTATCTAGCACCCATCGCACAAGCTTTGCTTAGTTTGGGGCTAGATGGCGCTGTGTGATTTTGTCAACGAATATTTATTATATTTATTATTATTACTACTATGAAATACAAATTAATGAAGTACTAAACACAAGTCCAATACCAACCAAATAACAAAAAACTCTTTATATATCTTGTAATTAGCAACGACAGGGTTATCTTATCTGCGCATGATTCGAAATCATAACCCACTGAGTTAGATTACATTGCGACATGAGCATGATTCTTACATTGTTAATTATATCGTTTGCAGCGATAAGGTCGCCTTTGCCCACAACTAGATAAGGTTTTTCCCTACTTTTAATGTAATTATTCTTGTTTGAGGAATAAATAATTTATCTATCTGTTGTGAAACAATTCGCTGTTGAACTTGAGCCTTCTCAAAATTTGTAGCAAATCTTTTCAAGCAAGTAGGTAGTTGGTAGGTGCATGATAATTGAAAATAATAATTTCAGTAAGTAGGTATTTAAAATTGTAGTAGGTGAGTAAGTAACGACTTTAAGTTAACCTTTCGTCGACACATTCCAGTTAAATTTTACTTTTCCATACAATATTTACTTTACTACCTCATTATCTTAGACCAAATAAGAAATAAAAATGGCGCGCTGCCAAAAGTGACATGAGGCCGGTTTCGTTAACATGTGTGCCATGGCGTAGTTTGGTTGGTAATAAGCCCAGCCTAGTTTGATTGTTAATGGGTGCGTGTGACTGTGTATGATACACAGCATGGCGTAGTTTTGCGTGCGTCAGTATGTTGTGCGCAGGATTCTGTCTTATTTCTTATTTATGCTGAGTTACCTCCTTAGG
Organism: Blastobasis adustella; assembly: GCA_907269095.1. Taxonomy (NCBI): domain Eukaryota; kingdom Metazoa; phylum Arthropoda; class Insecta; order Lepidoptera; family Blastobasidae; genus Blastobasis; species Blastobasis adustella. Next base: position 13,821,746 of record OU026130.1, read on the forward strand.
AAATTCCATGATCAAAGTTTATCAAGGATTTGTTTTCTAATATTGAATGAGTTTCCAAGATCGGTGTACTTAATATTTCTAGAAGTCTAGTAAATATTGCAAATTGTATCCCGGTTGTGTACTCGCGGGCGAGGACCCTGGGTCCACCTTGACCATGATCCAGGATTTGGCAGATCAGGTAATTACAGTGGAGCTACTGCCACCTGTCCTTCGTGACCTACACATTCAGTCGCTGAATGTGGCAGTATTCATCTATTGCAAATAAATCTGTCTCATATATGATGTATGAGATATATTATAGCTAGGTAGAATTCCTAAATATTAGCATATTCGTATATATTAAAGATAAAACATCTTCCTCACTACACACAAGCAATCGGCCGAAATCGCATGCCGACAAAAGACAAGCGTCGGCTGTGACGTCTCCACTCGATAGTATCAACAGGTTTGCAATACGATCGATCGATAGTTCGCCTCCGAACAGTCGGCGAGCCAAACGTCCACGTTTATATTTACGCTCGTAAACCACGCAAGCGCAGTACAGCCGGCAGCTAGGTTATGAACGCACGTGTGAACCGTTTTAGAGGAATAATTAACAAAGTCAAGGTTGCAAGATGTCTGAGCCAGTAAACGTGACGGAGTTAAACCCGGAGCAGTTTCAAAAGTTCCTGGATTCGTTCGATTTTGTGTTCTCCGATTGTGACGGTATGGTTTAATTTGTTTTGCTCTTTGTGTACAGCTGATTAAATTCGTGTGTGCGTTCGGTGTTACGCGTGTGATAACCGGACAATTAGAGTGTGATGATTACACTTGTAGGTACAATGTGGAAGTAATTTCAAGTTATAGTTTCGTGTTGAGGCGGTTGTTGTTATTATAAATGAAACTGTCAAACATTATTATTTAGGTTGGAAGATTTGGTGCTACTGTGGTTGGATGAATGATGTACGTACCTAAGTAGTCATCAATCATTATTAATGTTGGAGTTAAACTCGTGTCAGTTTTGCAATCGCCACTCTTCTGCTTTCTTTGTCTATAGGTTATTTGCTATAAAATATACATAAAAAAAAAAAACAGGCACAGCTGACTTTTTATCGCAATTGCAGACAAGGTGCCCTAGTAAAAGTTGCTCGTTATCACTAGCATATGTACAGCATGTCCCTTGGTATCAAGAATTATTTTCAAGTCACGTTGTATAATATCTTGGTATCTTGGAAATGTTGATATCGTTTAAACGTCTGCGTTTCATGATCAATCTACGTTTGGCCATATCATTAATGTCGGGTTTCCATGATATCAAACGTTTAATAAAAATCTGCTTACCATCAGGCAGGCCGTAAGCTTGTTTGCCGCCTTAGCGGTAGGTACCTATAATAAAAAATCTAAATAAAGAAGGAAATTTTTTATATATTTTATAATACAAAAAATTACTTAATGCATTTGACTTGCAGTTTCAACTGTCAGCTTAGAATTTAACAAAGGTAGATAATTCGAATCTTAATCTAAAAAAAAAACCTTAAAAATTACAACAAATTATGCTGTGCATCCTTAGGTAGCACAAAAATTGAAGATCTTAGAAAAGTTTTGTTACACTTCCACGTAATATGCATCGCTAGCCTTCTTACCGCACATGTGCAAGATGTGGAATGAGCTCCCTCCCAAAGTCTTTTCTTTGCGCTAAGTATACCAAAATACCAAAATTATAAATTGCAGTTTTGTAATTGGCATTACAACTTAATAATGTAACATTTTTGAATTGTATTTTATATGCTGTAAAACTGTGAAATAAATAAATAAATAGGGTTCTTCAAAAGTTATAATATTGACGGTCGTACTATATTGTACCTGTCATTTATAATTTAAGTGCATACAGCGTGATGTTGTTTAATCTTATTTCAATATGGGTATAAAGTGCCTGAAATAAATTATTATTTATTATTAAAAAGCATGTCTACAGATACTTCAAAGGCCGGCACCGCATCCGCTTCCGTTAGGTTGCAGATGGCCTGAACGACCGTAGCCGCTTTCCATCAGGTGGACCGTCCGTCCGTGCCTCCCTAGGATATAAAAAATACGTGTGGCACTCGGGGACTGCCGTGGTATAGCTATTGCATAGCATTTTTTATCAACTTATGCACGATCCGAGCGAGCTTCGTACAGTCGTACCATATACATACACGTTAAGGTTCAACTAGTCGCTGGCTCGAACTCATTCGTGGACGCGGCCAAAAAGCACGCTGTCTCACCTAGCATTGTGCCTAAAAGAGATAGAATCAGTTATGACCAGTTAGCAGCTAGTCTACACGCATACGTCTAGTCGCACGCACACAAACACCGTGCCGAAGTCTGCCGAACTGAAACGACGTTAGACGATGCACGGCTTTCAACGCCGCACCGCTGTGCCGGTCGGAGTGGGGGCTGTTAGGTTTTATTCGTTACGGAATTTCTTGATTCAGTCGCCGCGCTCAAAGCCCATCCCTTTTTTTGTTAGGGTTCAATTAGTCGCCTTCACGATACCTGTCAAGGCATGGACCAACGACCACTAAAAGAACCATCTCCATTTCTCATTATCCCAGCCCATAACAGTCCACTGCAGGACTTAGAGCCTGTCCCACGAAAGGGGAGGTTATTGCCATAATCTTCACGCTTGACAGGTGGATAGAATCGCAGTGTTATAAATATATCAATGGAAAATGCTGCTTCCCATTTTCCAGCCTACGGAGACTCTAGATCTTTTGCCTCTAAACATTAGTCGCCTTGTACGACACCCACGAGTGTAAGGGGTTGATGCTATTCTACTCTGCCGGACACCACACGGCTAACACGGTCTCACGCCACTGCCTCCACTTCTACAGCTAATTAATTTCCAGGTGTGCTCTGGTCCAGGGGCCCTCTCCCAGGATCAGGAGACTTCATGAAACAAATAAAGAAGCGAGGGAAGAAAGTGCATTATGTATCAAATAACAGTATGAGGACAAAAGAGAATTACGAAGCGCAGTTCGAGTCAGTTGGAGTCAGCGATGGTTACGTGAGTTTAAGTGTTAAATCAACCCAGTTCGAGTGGTTAAAGAGGGATTCTTCACTATAGTACGTGCCAAATAGATTGCCAATATCGGTCGTTGACCTTTCTGCCGGAACTAATTAGTATGCGGTCGGAGATTCATCTGACCATAGATCCATAGATAAATTATTTATTGCTCACACAAGAATAATTACATTTACAAGTTTCGACAAAAGCTATAACTAGTTGTGGGCAAAGGCGGTTTTATCGCTGCAACCGATCTCTACCAGGCAACCTTTGTCTAATGAACCGTTTTATACACAGGCAGGTCAACAACATGGACTTATACTATACACCTACATAAGCTACATAAAAATAGCGAATAAAGGTCCATATTGTTTGTCAAAATTGTATGTAGAACTTATTTGTAAAATAACCGTTTTACTGAATTACTGCCTAACTTCGTTTCTAATAAGTAATGGGAGAAGGGGGTCCATGCATTTTTAATAAAATTTTCACGTAAGGCACTATTTCTTGAATTTTCACGTAAGGCACTATTTCTTGAAAATTAAATTAAAAATGTTATATTCTGTCCTACTTACATAAATTTTAACGAATACGATTATTTACGTCTATAGGCTGCGGTGACTACTTACCATCAGGCAGGCCGCAAGCTTATTTGCCACCTTAGTAGTAAAAAAATATTTACAACCTAAAAAATCGTGTTCGTTAAAATTAGATTAAATCAAAATAGCGATTGCTGTGCCCATTTACAAATTAGTTCCAACCGAGAGATCAACGTTCGCTATTGCCAATCTATTTAGCACGGACTATAGTCCAACTCTTAACTAACACTTAATTTAACTCACTTAGTTATAAAGCATGTATAACAAGTTTAACTAACATAATTTGTATTCACGTAACCAATGGTGATGCATGATTGCAATTCGATACGCATATTTGTGATTATATGTTGGTAATAACAAAATAACATTGTAAATACTAACTTTAATTATAGATAATTTATACAGAGATCGAACGAAACTTTGAGTCGAGTTTCAGCTGAGTAAAACATACAACTTCTGTGATAAGATGGCCTTAGGTTATGATGCAAACTTATGATCAAAACTGGTTTTGAGTTGATGAAAAAATGATTAGAGTTCAAACGCCTCTTGAGTTACGTTCTGTAATACAGGCCTTAAACATGTTATTTTTTCAATCATGAAGTTCAGAATTTTTCACGAGTCTATGGCGCTGTCCTAATTGGCAACGGTCGAGCGACCATGATCGTGCGACGGGCAGTTCTGAGGTGTCTTATTGGTCGAGGGACATCCGTTGTACAACCATGGCCGCACGACCGTTGCCAATCAGGCCAGCACCAAACGCGCTTGGCTGGTTTCTACTCACGCATTTATCACTGATAAATGTCACTGTCTTTACTCAAATTGGGCATTTCTCTAAAATTTTTGATGCTATACTTTCTTTCTTCGTTTCTTTATATTCTACGAATTCTCCTGACCCTTGGAGAGGTCCCCTAGACCAGATCTCACCGGAAAATTAATGAGTTATATAAGTTGAGGGCGGTGTGAGGACCAGCAGAGTAGAATATAGTATACTATTCGGCTCCTGGAGGACGATTCTCGCTCTATGACATCTAAATTTCGACATTTTCTTTAACAAAAAAACGGTATTATAATGTCACTGAAATTGATCTTCGACAATATACGACTGTCGAAAATTGTTGAGAAAATATTTCAATGTCATTATTAGTAGAGATATATGGCTAGAATAAATGTCGAATTGGAGGTGTCATAGCGCGAGAATTAGGTCCCTAATACAGGTATACTTATACATACACAGTAGAAGGTCTCAACCACTGTAACTAGCACCTAAGTCTTAATGAAATAAACATTATTTACTCATTATAATTAAATACAGTAATTAAAAAACAATAAACTAATTAAAAATTAAATAAATAATTAATAATTACAAAAAATCAAACAACCCGCCCCTGATTGTTCCCGGCGCAAAGGTGCCCATTACGTCAGCAGCATTCCCGCGCTGTATGGCAATGGCGCTTATTTATTATTGTAAATTATTTTGTTTAATTTATTCACTTCCTTAATTATATAAAATTTACATGTATTTTATTATTATTAAGCCCAATCCATTGACGGGTATCCTAAATGTCTACTTATGTCATAGACGCAGATTACCTCGGTAAACGTGAAAATGGGCAACACTGCGGTCTTGAGATAGTCAATGGTCTAGTGTCTAAGGGATCCGACTCTTAAGCGAGAGGTACCGGATTCGAACACCAGTGCCGCCATGTATCAATTACTCTTATCTGAGTTATGTAGGTACAGTTAAACACGAACATTTACACACAACCGGGACATTAACGCCATGATGCAGATTATCAACACTGCGGTATACAACTCGCCAGCCAGGCGTGGATTAGGCTAAAAGGGCTGTAGGTGAAAATAATTTGGGCTCCATTGTATTATGTAACGATATTTACAAGTTTATTATTCTTTTATGTAAATACTAGGATGGATTTGACTTGCTTTTGCCAGCGAATTCATCTTCGCGGTCGCCAGCACGGGGGACAGACCGACGGAGTGGTGTCCAATTGGTGCGATAATGTCGCTGGCGTTCCGCAAGGCGGTATTTGGTTCCCCAGTAGGGGAATGATTTAGTAAATTTAGTAAATAAAAAGGGTAGGTAGGGGTAAAGTAGGTGTACGCGAACGAAGTCGCGCCGTGTCCACTAATAAGCCTATCGGCTCACAATACTGTTCAACCAGTGTCAAAGTCCCCAGCAGACGCCTTGGTCAACCTCTACTATCCAATGGTATCAGGAAATCTATCACGAAATTCAAAATAATTGCTTACTATCTAAATTTGGAAGATAAAGATACTACACATTCGCTTTATTTTTGCATATTATGCGTCAGCGTGGAAATAACCAATAAAACAAAATAAAATAGTTTTGGTATCAAATCGTCCTTTTAGCCTATTTCCATCTAAAATAATGTTAACGGCATTGAAAGGGGGATACAGGAGTGCTTTACGTGGTTACGGCAAACTTAGCGCGAACGAATAGAATCTACTTTTAGTTATAGATGAAAATATATATAAGTAATCTTCATTAATCAGAAAGTCGATACTATCAGTTTTTCTAAGCATTTCCTGTTGGAAATTTAAAAGACAGCGATCTCCAACCTGCAATCCTGATCTACAACCTGACTGTTAAAACTCACCTCTAACATGGAGGAAGCTATAAAATGTACCAACTTTATAAAATATCATTGGTGCTGTAATTTCAAGGAATAGTCTAACAAGGCCAACAACTTTGCCACCGATTACCACTGTTGCCCGTATGAGAGACAGTAAAGCATTGGCTATTACGGTCTATTGGCTTTATAGAATACTCATAGAAACATGGATAACATTGATGACCGGGGCGTACTATTAGGCGTCGTAATATTGCTCACTGGCCTGTTCCAACAGGATTGTATTTACGGGGCTTATAGCCAAAGCTATAGGTTTTATTACGCCAATCTGTATAGGAGCGTGCAGGAGTATGACAACTACAGAGGTATTAAACTTATGAGCCACATATTAAGTTATTCAAACGTATTTAACCAGAGACTTCGTCAGGAATGCTCCGCATCGGAATGTGATTCCGGGCTCTGTTCTGAGACCTTTTTTGTTCTGCGTTGTGCTTAATGCCCTCAGCTAAAATTTTGGACACGCCTTCATGGCTTATGATATGGTACTGTTGAGTAGGTTTAGAAGGGATCTTGAGGCCATGGTTTTAAGGCCAAAGACGTGAAAGGAAGTGCTAGAAAACCATGGTTTTAAGCTGAATGTAACCAAAACAGAGTAGATGACTGCCTGTAGCGCGGATCTTGAAACCATCCATATAGTGAACGAAGTTGTCAATTGAACAGATAAATTCGGCCGGAGATATCGGCTCCAATATCAGATTCCACATTTCTGAAGCTTAGGCCAAATGGCGTGAGCTCACGGCATTTACCTGTTACCCTCCAATCCCCATCAAAATCAAGGGGATTAATTATACAAGGTGTCAAAACCTGCTGGCATAAGGAAAGAGATCCTGAAGTTGTAATTACTCAATAAAAACGCTGCTGTGCTAACAGGTGTACCGAGGTAATATACCTCTATCACATTAGTCACGTCTTACGACACACATTTGTTTTATTATTATTTTATTCCCAAGGGAGGCACACGGCCAGACGGTCCATCTAAAGCAAAGTGGCCACCGTCGACCAGTATTTCAACATGCAACCTAAGGGAAGCGGATGCCGTGCCGGCCTCTGTGGTACTTGTAGACATGCCTTTTGAAGAACCCCATGTTGTCTATAAATGCTATTAAGTTGGTCATCACACGGCCCGCAACTTATCTTCAAGTTCTAACTTATACCTATAACTCATCAATTTCCAGGTGTGATCTGGTCTAGGGGACCTCTTCCAAGAACAGGAGAGTTCTTCGAACATTTAAAGAAGCGAGGGAAGAAAATACATTATGTATCAAATAACAGCTTGAGGACAAAAGAGAATTACGAGGCCCAATTCAAGTCAGTCGACATCACTGATGGATTCGTGAGTAGAAATTGTGTGTGTCAGCCAAGTGCGAGTGACTCGTGAAGGGATCCGTCTGTAGGTGATTCATGATTTAAAAAAAATATAATACTGTGTGATTTCAAATTCATTATACCAAGCTTCGTATGCATGTGCTCCATGATATCAAATAACTTTTTCTATGGCACTAACTCTGAAATGGCCGAAAAAACAAGCTGTTTTAAATTTTGTTTGAAACAGCAGATGTTTCTGCGATTTCAGAGCTGGTGCCAAAGTAAAAGTTACTTGTTATCACGAGCACATGCATGCGGTGCCTACCCTTTGGTATCGAAAAGTTTAAGACTACCTCTTATGTAATCAGACTTCGATATTAATTTAGTCTAGTTCTTTCTCAAACAGCAATTCGCTGGTAAATTCCCATGATTGCCAGTTTAGGCTCGAAAAGCTTCGCTTCCTTCTCTACTTCTATAACCATGTGAATCATTTTTTATGTCGTTGCCACTTCTTGCTTTCAATGTACCATTTATGTCCTCCATAACAACGCTGAAATTAGCCTTTGTCGTGCTATGCTGGGATCTGTCTTCGTACATATCTTTCACTTTATCATCCGAGTGTGATGAGCTCGTTGCGTATATTTGGATAACCATAATGCTGTAGCGTATTGATAGCCAAAGAACCAGTTAAGCTACCAGGGTCGGCACACTGGAGATTACTTCAATATTGTTAGCAAGAGCCTTATAGATGAAGAACCCTACACCCCCCTGGAAAGCTTGGTCACCCTCGCTAAAGTAGAGAAAGTGGCCTGATTTAAGAGTTATGGTGTCCTCCCCTCTCCAGATACTCTAAAAACGGGTTTTACTGTAACATAAACACATGTGAAATTGTCGTCAAGGTTGTGTATTCAATGGAAATATTTTAGCTCTAGCCTTTATGTAAGAATTACGTAATACCTAAGCCTAAAGCATGGTAAGAAGTAATGACGTAACAACTTAGGCATTTAGAGTTTTAGTACCTATTTAGTGGGTTTTGTTATGTCTAAGATTGATTTGTTATTGAGCATGGACAGAATGTAATCATTAAGACTAGAAGATATTGCCTTAGGGCGTGTACTGCTTTGACGCTCGTAATTCTAATATACGGTGGGTTTAGTCCGTGGCGCGCGAAAAGATGCTGAAGGGTCAGCAAAAATGGCGCTCGAAGCGGACGTCCACGCACGAATGCCGCTCAAAGCAGCGTATGCCCTATGTTATGTAATATACTATCTATAATGTCGTTTGGCGTCAACAATGATAACATCAATCGAATTACCTACGTAATATTTTGATAATTATAATATTTGTCCACCCAAGTGCATAAACATAAACGCTTAACGAGCGTGCGTTTGTTTTAGGCTAGTTTAGCAAAGTACATTAATCACTTGGAGTTTTATCCTCATGGGGCTATAAATTACCTAAAATGGCCTCCTACGTCATTCCAGCGTTTTGTTCCTGACTAATGAACTCCACAATAATCCACTTCTTTACTCTCGCCGCTAGTGATGTGCAATGTCGACTCCGGGTATCGATAATTTGATGTTAATAATCTACTAGCTACCCGTCTCGTCTTCAAACGGGGTTTTTCTTTACCTTTCGCAAGAAATTCTCTAACAAACGGTGAAAACTGCCTCAAAATCTGAGGGTATAGAAGGAGTTAGTATATGCGACAGACGTGGAAAGCGAATTGAAGACATTCTCTTACTGATGGTCAAAATAGCCTCAAAATCCGCTGCGATTGTAGAAGGAGTAAGCGGATATGACATATGTGGAAAGCAACTTTATTTTATTCTATGTACTTAATAAGGACAAGGATACCTCCTTTGTAATAATAGAAAATTGTTTTTTCGTTTGTCGTAAACAGTATCGTTTAAGCGATAATGTCTGGAAGTAGCAGTGTAACAATATCGCCTTACACTTATCAATATCGTCCTAGATGACGGTGTCGCTTTCCATCAAGTGGACCGTCCATCCGTGTGCCACACTATAGAATAAAAAAAAAACACGTGTGGCACTCGGGGACTGCCGCGGCAAAGCTATTGCATAGCATTTTTTATCAACTTATGCAATTATAATTATTTCTTTATTTTATTTACATACACGTTAAGGTTTAACTAGTCACGGGCTCGAACTCACTCGTGGACGCGGCCAAAAAGCACGCTGTCTCACCTAGCATTGTGTCTAAAAGAGATAGAATCAGTTATGAGCAGTTAGCAGCTGACTAGACACGCATACGTCTAGTCGCACGCACACAAACACCGTGCCGAAGTCCGCCGATCTGAAACGATGATAGACGATGCACGGCTTTCAACGCCGCACCGCTGTGCCGGTTGGAGTGCGGGGTGTTAGGTTTATTTTCGTTACGGAATTTCTTGATTCGGTCGCCGCGCTCAAAGCCCGCGATAAAAGCTATGCAATAGCTTAAAAACGCATTTGATAGAACACTTTATCATTATTCTTTCCTGTTTTACTTAATAATAATAATGTCTTTATCTACAAAAATATCGTTTTGTATAGCGAAAACGTTGTCACTTGTCATACAAAACTGATTATAAAGGAGAAAGGATTATATTTAACAATTAGTTTTCTTAGACTTTTTAAAGAATTTTAGTTTATTCCTAACTAGTGGACCCGGCGCGACTTCGTTCGCGTACTCCTACTTTACGCCTATCTACCCTATTTTTCTTACTTATAAACCTTACTCTTGAATCACTCTATCTATTGTTGAAAATCACATTAAAATCCGTTTCGTAGTTTAATAATTCTAAGCGTACAGACGCAGCGTACGTATGTATACCTAGATGACTTACAAATAGTACAAGAAATGAATAGAAGAATGGAAATTTCATAAAAACCTAAGTTTCTTATCAGCAGCATTCTCGCATCTCTATTGCGGAGGAAAGTAATTGGACGTCCGCTATGTATTTTAGTAATAACCGGCAATTTAGTACACAAGGAGTAAAGTAACGGGCGACAATTATCTCGAATTAGGCCAATAAATGAGCTACAAAAACAGGAATATTGGACGCGGAGAGTTCTTGCAAAAAACTGCGTCGATGTTTGCATGTACAGGTACTTCATGCTGTAGGACTTTGTTGCGATTTGTAATGATATTGCAGAATAGCTCATTGAATGAACAATTGAACAGTGTGACCAACTTTCATATGAAATGGCTAAATAAGGAACTACGGCCGTCAGGTTGAAATGTCATTCGATTGTCAGTATCTATGGTGTTCGACTCGTAACCGAGAGTAGAGTACCAGGTTCGAACCCCGTGTCGCCGTGTACTATGACTTAATTCTGAGTTATGTACATTACTAGAACACTAACTAGGTGAGGGTCCTCGTTTTCCATCGTGATGAAACCTGCATAATCAGGCGGTGGAATGACAAGTGTAATCATGATCTGGTCAGATTCCCCTGTTACAGGGTCACGGAGGTCAGATAGCAGTTGCTTCGTTGTTATTACCAAATCGGCCAACTCCTGGATCATGGTTAAGGCGAACCCCTCTCTCGCGCACGAGAACATAACCGGGACCATAACGGCAATTTTATTTTATTTGTATTTGGTGTCTTTGTACGTTCGAATGCGATGGTGGCGACAAATGTCAGTGCACAGAAAAGTTGGTTGATCTGTGTGTGTAAAAGAAAAACCAGAATGTCATGATGAGCGAGAATACTTTCGTTCAGGAGGTCTAAAAAGGCCACTTTAGCGTTTCATAATATTATTCATTTTAATTTGTTAAAAAATCATCTGTCGCGTCGCTGTTGTTGACATTCACATAACTCCGTCATCCAGTATTGGTCACCGGATCGATAAGTTAGTCGCACTTTAATATGAATCATAATATGAAACGCTAATGTGGCCTTTTTAGACCCCCAGCACGGCTAGCACAAGTGTGTCAGCGACACAGCTCGAACCGCGAGAGAGTGTTTGTTTCTTTCTCTCAATACTAAGATGAAAGAGATAGCACTATATATGTTCGCCTTTTCTCGCTTATCGCGCGCGAGAGCAACTTGTGCTAGTCGCACAGGTCCGTTACTACAGCGGCTAAAAACAGGAAATCCTATGTTTTTATTGGCAATGTATTCGGGCCATCCGATCCGGTCATAAAGTCTACCTGTTGGAAAGCGGCCACCCTCGTTCAGATTCACAGCAATCAATAACCTAAGGGGCGGATGGTAACGGGATTGCTTAAAATATTTTACATTCAACCAATTTGGGCACGGAACACTAGCGAATAAAAGCAACAAACACAGAAACAAAAATAAATTCTCATCATGAAATAACAATAATTATAATTATAATCATTTATTTCAAGTATCTGAAGACTCATACAATTTGCTAGTAGGTACATACAATAAAGTTTTAAAGTTTTATTTTGTTTTGTTGGTGATGGTGTAACATAATTATGATAATATTATTAACACAGTGATATGATAACAACAATCACATTAATGCACCGGGTATCGATACTTTCATATCGTCTTTAAGCCATTTTATTTATAAGGCCAATTGGTTTCGTACATTATTATCGCTATACCTAAACCAGAGGTGCAATTGATGCCACCGAGAGGCTGCTATACCTACCTGCCTCAGGGTGCTGGTATACCAGTCTCAGGATGTTGTCCCCTATTTGGTAAACATCAAACTAGAATCTATCTCTATCGAAGCCGATTATGAAGTATAAACAGCATGGAAACAGCGTGCGCCTAGGCACGCCACTCGACACTGTACTTAATCAATGTAAATCGGACATCACCCACATATCACACTCACCTTCTACGATACCCGTCAAAAGGGTTTATGTTTTATTTAATCCTATAATTTCATCTTCCCAAACAATTTTTCCACATTCTAGGAGAATCTCACGGTTCCTTCGACGGCAATCGCCGAGTATTTGAAGTCAGTGAATCTCAAGAAGAAAGTGTACTGCGTCACGTGCCCGCAGACTGCGCGCGTCATCGAGTCTTATGGGTTCCAAGTCGTGGAAGGCGTAAGTACTTTGTATTTTTTCAGTGTCACTAACTTATTTGTGCAGTGGACAAAATCGGAACTATTAACGCCAATTGGTAAATGTCTTTAGACTCACTAACGCCGCCGTCTATTCAACAGAGGGCTGAGTATAAGTTTTGCTTGGATTTTACTTAATTTTACTTCAAAATTAGTATGAAGAAAAAACTTCATTTACGTACCACTAGATGGCACTGTAATTACCTGACCTGCCAAATCCTGGATCATGGTCAAGGCGGACCCCGGGCCCTCGTTCTCGAGAGCACAACCGGGACATTAACGCCAAGGTGATTATTATAGATGGCGCTATACATTTTTTCAACCTAATTTTCACGTAAACGTAAACGCGATAGTAAAGTAAAATCGAAGCAAAACTTACACTCAGCCCTCTGATCTATGGTGACACAGAGAATGGTAGTCTCGTTTCTTGTCATTGGGTACATTTTCCTTAATCCGACGACATAGGAATGGAAGGATCCAAATTACCCCGCGTGTTTTAGATGTCTAATGTCGAGGACAAAGCCAATCCTCGCGGTAAAGTGGAATATTTACAAAGATCCGAACTGCTCGCGGCGGAAAACCTAAGCAGACTAATAGTATGTAAAGTAAACTAAGTCTTTTTGTTCCAGCCGGACGTTGGCTCAACATACTACGCCGATTACATCCAATATCTGGTGGACGACGAAGAGATCGGCGCAGTTGTATTCGACAGCGACTTCAGGATTAATCTTGCGAAGATGTATAAGGCCACCGCTTACCTGAAGCGGCCTGATGTTCTATTCATCAATGGGGCCTCCGACAAGATCATACCTTTGAAGCCTGGACTCATCGCCATAGGTAAGGCTTTTAACCCCGGACGAAAGAATCGAAATTTGTTTAATGAGAATCGGTTCACTGGTTTGGACCCCATTTTCAATTTTTATTTTCAGCATGAAAAACGTAATGTTTTGTAAATTATATTGATAACACAGAAAGCGAACGGTTCGAAGATAAAGAAATTTAGCATCATGCATCAAAAGCAAGCGGTTCAAAAATAGGGCCCTGATGTGTCTGTCTATGTACCTAAAATGAGTCTGTCGCATCCGATGAACCGATTACGAGACGATATTTTTAAGGTTCTGTACCTCAAAGAATGTGTAATATCCCCTTGTATAATAGCCCTCCAATCAGATGATTGGGACCCTCAATAATCTTTTTAAATATGTGGTTCCCAATTTAAGTAAAAAAAAAAAAAAAAACATCTTGGCGTTAATGTCCCGGTTGTGCTCTCGAGAACGAGGGCCCGGGGTCCGCTTTGACCATGATCCAGGATTTGGCAGGTCCAATTTAAGTAATTGTAGGTATTAAGAATATACCACTTACTTTAACTTAACCCGTACCTTTCAAATATTTTTCTATAATAATATTATCAGTTTAAAGAATTGGGTACTCAATCAACGCGAAATACAGAACAAAAACATGTAGGACGACATAGATCCTGCTATATGATTACATATTTTATTGAATAAACATACACTGTTTAGGAACTATAATAAAATAAACTACATTATTGGAGTAAACATACAACGATAACAGCGATATAGCAATGTAAACTACCATATAAATTTCAATTGTTATTTCTCCAGGAACAATAAAACACTTGGAGCATTTTATTGTACGCTCACCTTATCCTAAAAAGGGCGTGATTATATTCCGTTCAGATTATTTCTCTTCCAATTTATGTCCATGTACACTTTTACCTTAAATTGACATGGACTTGGCTTCTTGCAATCTTTCCAAATTGACCTTTAAAACTCTACGGAGGAAACGTCGCGTTAATTTCCATTGAGATTAGATTAAGCGAGTGGTTCGTCTCTGTGTTACGAGGTTTCTGTTTTGATAGTTATAAGGCAAAATGTGTTGCTGATATTTTCTGTTTCTCTTAAATTTTAAGGCTTGACATCGCGGGGCGTCTTTACCTATACCGATGTTGTAGCACCTATAGGCACTGTCCTTATTGACATCGGTCGTACGACTCCTAATGGTCGGGCGACGTCTGTCGTACGACCATGGTCGCACGGCGCGGCGGTTGCCAATTAGGACAGCGCCATATACTTCTTTATTATATGCTTGAACAATTCACACAGCGCCATCTAGTCCCAATTTAAGAAGAGCTTGTGTTATAGGTGCCAGAAAACTAAAAATGAATAAGTAATATATTTTAAAATACATACTTATTACGCATAAACACCCAAACCCGCAACACAAATTGAAATTCACCATTTCAATTCTTACCCAGCCGGGAATCGAGTCCAGGACCTCTGCGTAGCAGATCGGCATGTTAACAAACTGAACCACTCAGGTCATCAATTCCCTGGGGTTTACGCAGCCCGTGACCATACCAGCGCAGGCGAGCCTCTTTGATCTTTACCGCGATATCTCTCACGCCAACACTACCACGGATATACTCATATATACTCGTTACGACAGACGCATAACGCCACACGTCCACCGCAGCATTTTCATTTCACAATACAATACAATATCTAATATAAATACTGCATTGTCTCCAGGTGTACAACCATTCACTGACGTGGTCCAAGAGCATGTGAAGAGAGAACCGGTTCAACTGGGTAAACCGGGTAAAGAATTTGGGGTTTTCGCTATGAAGCGCGCGGGAGCGACAGATCCTAGTCGAGTGCTGTTTATTGGAGACATGTAAGTAATAACTTTGCATCATTATCACATTAACAGTCCACAGCTGGACGTTAGCATCCTCCGCATTAGTAGAGAGTATTGCTTTTATGGCAACCCCTCACACTTGGCGGGCGCTTGGAGATCGCAGTGTTGAAAATACTCTATAGTGCTAATCATCGTCATCATCTTGGTGTTAATGTCCCGGTTGTGCTAACCGGCCTGGGGTCCGCTTTAACCACGACCCAGAATTTGGCAGAGGCAAAACATCATGATGAAACCTGCACATTCAGCTGTCTGAATATGTAACCATGAACCAACGTGGTCAGGTTCCCCTGTTAACAGAGTTACGGAGGCCAGATGGCAGGTCTCTGTACCTTATTACCTGCTCTGCCAAATCCTAGATCAATGTCAAGGCCTGGGCCATCGTGCACTAGAGTACAACCGTGTTATAGACGCCAAAATGATTTTTTTTTCTATCACTCGCAGGATCGAGCAAGATGTGGGTCTTGGCAAAGCTGCTGGCTTCCAGACACTGCTGGTACTGACAACTAGTACCAAAGAAACTATGCTCGCACAGACTACGCTACGACCGGACTATTACGCACCCAATTTAGGAAGTATAGTACCACAACTGGAATGAATGTTGTTTTAATGAAATCAGTCCGGGGTTCCCTCGGAGCAGTGAAATGTCGCCTGTTGCAACTCACTAGAAATTAAATTATTAACCAAAATGAAGTTTGTTCTATAGCACATTATAACACAGTAAGGTTCTATAGTTGTGATGGAGGTGCTGTCCAAAATAACTCGCGCTCACATTTCCCGCACCCAGACAATACTCAAGGCCAGAATAAATAGGCTGTTTCTGGCCAGGCATGCTCCATCTTCCGCCGCATAGTCACTTACCATCAGGTGAGATAAAAACATCACCAAGTATTTTTCTCCCTTAAATTCTGTATTCATAGGATCGCGTCATTTTTAAGGGTGAACAGGTCTACCGGGTCTCAACTATATTTTGTAAAGGGATACTCCCGAGCAATATGGTCAAATTACTGTGTGCTGTTTTTTTATAATCATATTGTTATACGACTTAAAATGCCATTCGAATAAAT
The DNA here is from genome assembly GCA_907269095.1 of Blastobasis adustella. NCBI lineage: Eukaryota > Metazoa > Arthropoda > Insecta > Lepidoptera > Blastobasidae > Blastobasis > Blastobasis adustella. Next base: position 13,838,181 of record OU026130.1, read on the forward strand.
AAATCAGGTGAAATGGCGGTCAAATGCCTGTCAAAAATTTAAATAAAAACCGCACCGGAGAATCCTACAGATTTAAGTGAAGCTCGACTCGCCTTTTAAACATGATATTATGATTGATTTGTGTTGACTATCGACTCTTACCTGATACCTTGTGATAGGCAGGATCACAACTAGCTGTACCTAGGGCAATCCTTTGTTGAGAGCATTGCATTTTTATATTATTTATTTAAGCTTTAATCGCAGAAATGTACAATGGCGGACGGTTAGGTCTTTGTCACTTAGGCCTGTGGCGCTTTATATCGCGTAAATCGCACTAACTAATTCCATTACCTATTCCGAGCTCTATTTAACCTCGCATACTACCTCAAGATGTGTACACCATTCATACTTAGATTTGTTTTGCGAAACACACGAAGCGTACAATCTGAATGGCAGCAAGTATTTAATGTAGGTATGCCATATGGTATGTAGGTATGTTGATTCTGCAGTTGACTGTACAAACAAACTTGCATAGGACTACACAGACAGGCTAACTTCGACAGTAACAGTTCATGGGATTACACTTATATACCTAAATATTGATGTATTTGTAATGACAATGTAATGCAATCAATTGCCTACTTATCAAACAAAATTATCATTGTAAAATTAACTTGTGTAAGTGTGATGTTCATCTTATTTAAGAAAAAAAACATAATTGAGTAATGGATACAAGAGATATAGGTAATATGTGATGGCGTCATTATAACAATATCCTTCCTTCTTCACTTCCAAGTTGGGTTTCTCCAAAACACTTGGCTATATGCCTAAAAGGCCGGCCCCGCATTCACTGCCCTTATATTGCAAATGAAAAAAATATTATAGCTTATGCTTAACGTGATACCACAAGACAGGTCAATTATAGCAATTAAGTACATACATAATTGTATTTTTATAATGTTCACACGTTTTAATATAATTGACAAATACTAGGGCACAACCTACTGATAAGTTCTCGCTAAACTTATCTGACAGATATATATGACGCCGTACCTTTCGTTTTGTACGTTAGTTGTTAAACAGGGAGACAGCGTTACAGATATCTGCCAAATAAGATATCTGGAACTTATCAGTAGATTGTGAAAAACGCCCTAAATGCTTCGGTGTAAATCACTATGGACACAAATTTCAAATACGCGTAGTGTACAAATATTTATTTTTTATATTTAACATTTCGTTGTATATTAGGGTACTTAACCTGTCACCTATGCTTAATATCACCGAACCGTTTTTTAACAATTATACGAACTTAGCTGATTCATTGTGTTGTTTAATTATTAAATTAGCTATACATACCTATTTCAAATCGCTATAATACTATCATAATATCTGAAAGACGAAGCCAGCCGAAAGACGCCCACTGCTGGGCATAGGTTCTAGATGTCTAAAAAGGTAGGCCCTGTGCTGTCCGCATCCCGCTGCACCTTGCAGGAGGCCTGCCCACTCCGCGTTTCACGGTACCTGAGGGCTTAGTGTGAGTTTCGCTTCGATTTTACTTTACTATCGCGTTTGCGTTTACGTCGAAATTCGTATGAAGAAAAAACTTCATTTACGTACCACTAGATGGCGCTATACATTTTTTCATACTAATTATCACGTAAATGCGAACGCGAAAGTAAAGTAAAATCGAAGCGAAACTCACACTAAGCTCTCGATAATCTTACTGGCCCAGCTTCCATCTGTTATGGGAGTTTGCAATCCTTCAGACTATATTTCAGGCAATACTTTGAAATAATTTTCGTCGTGGTCATGTGCATTCTAAGACCTACTTGTTAAGAGGCACTACAATATAGACGTTATCGAGCATTTTGCATAAGTCTTACAGGATTTCAGCCATGACTACGATATTGTCAGTAAACGTTGCGATGAAGAAATGATCTCATTAAAGATAATCATACTAGTGATCCGCCCGGAGCGTCGGTGGCCTATTGGTTAAGGGGTCAGCCTTGTCCCGGCTCTCGTCCTCACCCGGGAACTCTCTCCCAGGTTCGTATCCTACTGCCGCCATGCACCAATGACTCTTTTCTGAGTTATTTACATTAGTTGATTACTAACCAATGCTCTTACGGTGAGGGAAAACACCGTGATGAAACCTGCACATTCCGCGACTGAATGTGTTACTGTGACTGAACCATGATCCAATCTGGTCATGTTCCAACTAATGCTCTCACCTTATTTCTACGAATCAATATTATGCCTTAAATAAGCAAACCTTTGCACAACTTTCAACTTTCTACGTTGGCGTTATAGCACAGTATGAAACTATTACAGAAAGGAATATTGTTATATTCCTTTCTGTAATAGTTTTCAGGTAACGTTGCGCTCCAAGACTACATCGTAACGACTAATTTACTAGGTAATTGATAGATAGTACTATATTTTGTGGCCGTGTAGTTGTCCGGCAGAGTAGAATAGCACCAACCCCTTTACACTCACGAGTGTCTAATGTTTTCGAGAAAAAATATCTAGTCTCTTTAAAATGGGAAATGGGCACCAGCGTTTTCCATTGTTATATTTATAACACTGCGATTTCCAACCCGCCAGCCAAGCGTGGAGATTATGGCAATAACCTCCCATTTGGATGGAGAGGCCCTTAGTCCTGCAGTGGACTGTTATGGGCTGTGGGGATTTTGTATTCAAACGAAACATGTAGAAGGGGCCGCCAATGATTATAGATCTGTATATTTACGGACTAGGCATTCACTAGGCATTTAAGAAAAAACAAGCCTATAAAATGAAAAAAAAAACCAGCACGCAAAATGTATTTCAAAGCCATTAGTCCTACCAACAGTTACTCCCGATTCAGGTTCACAGAGAAAATCAAATGTATAAAGAAATTTCACCACTCAACACGCGACCAACAAAAAAAAGTACGTAGTTATATAGTGTCCTCCAGCCCAAATGCACTCAACCGTGAAAAGGCCGAATTGATCAGTTGAAGCGAAAAGTATTTTATTTATTGCCTCTTTTTTCCTTTTTGCAATAAAAATTCTGTGCGCGACTGTATTCGTGGCTCCAGGAATTCCTATCGGGAACCATTGGAATTGTTAGCCCACAGCTCGCTATTCAATTTTGCAACGGGCTCCCTGGGCAGGTGTAATACGTCATACTGGTATATTATTAAACACTGCTGCCTACGTACATGAGCGATAAAAAGGTATAGGAATAGTCGTAATTTTTATGTATAATAGGATTAAACCTAAAAAATAACCTTTAAATACACAGTATAAAACAAAGTCGTTTCCCGACGTCTGTATCTATGTACGCTTAGATCTTATTACGCAACGGATTTTAATGCGGTTTTCAACAATAGTTAGAGTGGTTCAAGAGGAAGGTTTATAAGCAAGAAAAAGAGTAGGTAGGTGTAAAGTAGGTGTACGCGAACTAAGTCGCGCCTGGTCCACTAGTTATTATGGAAGACGTATGTATGTTGGGCTTTCTCTCCGAAAGTATTGGACGTATTTCTTAAATTTAATGCATATCTTGGGGTACTTCAACATATCAGCCGATAGACGCCCACTGCTGGGCATAGGCCTCCCACAGAGATCTCCACAAAGGGCTACTTAACGCCCCGTTAAAAATAACATGAGCCCGCGGGCTAGTCAAAATGAGAAAGATAAACGAAGAATAAAAATACCATAAGCAAACATAATGATACTTCAAAAATCTCGACATGGAATTGCGACGAAAGGGTCGGGATACGGGACTCAAAAATTGACACTGTACACTGCCAAATCATGTATCATATCTTGAAATATTAGAAAATGTAGATCAATTATGGATATACGCCTGAAAGGTAGGAATTTGGTGGAAAGAAGCTACTGCATCTCGAACTGCAAAATCACGAAACCCAAACTCCATATTCAATAAAATTTCATTTCATTTCAAAATGAACGAAATAAATAAATATGCTTGGACAAATTCACACAGCGCCCTCTAGCTCAAAGTAAATAAAACTTGTTTTATGTGTGTTAGATAACTGATAAACTACTTGTACTCTCAGACCCGTAACAGAAATAAAAATTCATCATTTCAATTTCTGCTCGGCCGGGAATCGAACCCGGGAGAGGTCCCGGGTGGCAGACCGGCTGAACCAACTGAACCACTCAGGCCGTCACAAACATATAGGTACTATTTTTAATCAGCATAAGTAATTTAGAATAGAATAGAATAGAAAAAAATGATTTGGCACTCCATACATACACATACAACTTATCAGCAACACAAAAGAAGAAACTTATTTCCGACGACGTACTACTGACTAACTAATTACAGACTAAAGCCGCATGTGTATGCTGTACATACTTTTGTATGGAGACACAATTCGATTGTCCCGCGCAATAAATACAGTTACCTATTCAATTAGGGCTGTACATTTTTTCACCGGGGCGACTCGACGGTGAAAATTGTTTAACACTAGAGCGGGCTTGTGGGCCCATTATGCCCCCCAGATCCCCCAGTGTTTTGTTCAACGGAAGTTTCTTGAATAGCGTACGTACAGTAGTTGACCCTAACCAGATGGTACGGAAGGTTCTTTGTTTTTATTTAATAAAATCAGGTCAGTATTTTGGAAAACAGCTTTTTTATTGCAAGGGACGCATCATAACGCGCGCAAGGACAGCGATAGTGGTTAGTAATTGGTAACTACAGCGAATTTGTTTTTCAGCAGCCAAATATGAAGAAATTATTATCTTTTAGCAGGTAATTACAGTGGAGCGCCTGCCATCTGACCACCACGACCCTGCTACCAGGGGAACCAGACGAAATTGGATCATGGTTACACATTCAGTCGCCTGAATCGCCCGCCGTAAGAGCATTGGTTAGCATTCAACTAATGTATACTCAGTACAACTCAGAAAAGAGTCATTGGTACAAGGCCGCAGTGAGATTCGAACCCGGTAACCTCTCGCTTACTAGTCGAATACCTAAACCACTCGGCCACCGACGCTTCTCAATTAAATGATGAAGAAATAAATCTAATCTATTTGTTTTGGTAAAACTTGTGTATTTTTATTAAAATTTACGGGCCGACAACCGTTATTAAAGTTGCCCCTACGCGCCCTCTATTGTTCCAAATAGGACCGAGGCCACTCCAGTGTTAAGCTTTGTCGTGCTGCCGGCAATTCCAATTTTTTACTCCCTTTTCTGCATACTACGTTAGTTTGTGGGTAGTTACTGTGTGGGTTATTCGGCAGCGGAGTAAAAGCCACTGAGGTAATCGAATTCGTGACAGTTTGGCGACAGCAGTTGGTAGCTTTTTTCAGCCGTTTGTACGTTAAACGGATGTTAAAGACTTAACTTTGTTGCCTGTAACCTAACCGTATGAGTCGTAGATGATATGGGCGACAGTTACCGCTTACCATCAGGTGGGCTGATTGCTCGTTCATCACCGAGGAGCATAAACACAAAGGGAAAACAATGGGAATATACGGTTGTTTCAACATTACCTGTCCCGTCGCCCAACGTTCAATATTTTTTTGTACATTAAAAATAGTAAAACATATATTTATTGTTATTGTTTTTATAATGTGCACTAAATAGGCTTTCAGATAGTATTTTTAATAAACAAAATTTCCGCTAAAATCTGAAAATATAAGGGTTTATTTACATTCTTTTATTTTTATAAGTTTATTATTTTAGATATTGCGTCATATTTGTAGGGACAAAACCGGTATGACAAATGAACTGGACTTAATCGATTTACCTGATAACGACACCAAACTTGACTCAAAAGTAAAAAACATTCATCTGCTATCATTTTTTTTTCTGAGCGCCGAGAGTTCCGTACTTTGATCCCCCTCATCTCCCACCGGTCGCGGTGTCCATTCTACCAACCGGGCTTTTTATTATTATTATTCTTTATTGTACATGAAAAATTTTACAGAGTTTTACAAAATCTTAAGATAGTTCACAAAGGCGAGCTTATCTCTGCAAGAGATCTCTTCCAGCCAACCTGAGAGGTGTGAAAGCAATAACACGGGTACTTGAGCATGTACTTAGATACAGTTAACAACATAGCTAATAAAACCTAAGCTAAATCCTTAAATACTAATAGACATGTTCACAAATAAATACATAAATATATACATATAACATAAATATATACATACCATATACCTATCATAATTGTGTAGATAAGAAGTGTTCTTTTACTCTCTTCTTAAAAGTGGGAAAAGTGGGACTTTCTTGGATAGCCTTGGGAAGTCTATTCCATAGCTGCACAGCACGCACAGAGAAGGAGTTGTAGAAAAATTTTGTATTCGTCCTAGGGAACTCTAACATCCTAGTTATACAGGGGCGCCTAGAACGAGTGTCAGGGGGTACATGCTGGAAACGTGAGCGGAGATAGTCGGGAGCACAAGGATCATGTAGGATTTTGTACAGAAAGGAAAGGATATGCATATCACGCCGCCGCCGGATTGGGAGCCACTTCAACTGAGCACGATACTCAGAAACACGATCGTATTTGCGAAGACCGAAAATGAACCGTATCGCTAAATTTTGCAACCGTTCAAGTTTGTTAAGTAGCTCCTCAGTGACATCCAAGTAGCATACGTCAGCGTAATCGAGTATTGGGAGGAGCAGCGCTTGAGCAAGCAAAATTTTAGTTTTGTGGGGCAAAAAGTTTTGAAGAAGCTTTAAGGAGTGAAAAGAGTAGTGCATGCGCCTGCTCACTTCACCAATCTGCGCCGACCATGACAAGTCACAGTCCATAATCAGACCCAAGTTTTTGGCTTTGTATGTGTACGGAATACACACCCCATCATAGAAAACCTTGGGTACATCATCCAACCGGAGTTTACCCCTGAGCCTTCCGCTACCAATAATCAAGACTTGTGACTTAGCAGGATTCACCAGTAGACCAAAACGCCTGGCCCAGTCGTGTATGGCGGCAAGGTCATCATTGATCGCATCAACTGCGTGTGATATATCTGACACAGTGAAATGTCTGTAGACTTGTAAGTCATCTGCATACAAGTGGAAGGGAGAAGAAATAGCATGGGAAATATTGTTAATAAACACAGAAAAGAGCAATGGTGAAAGTACTCCGCCCTGCGGTACACCAGCAGATATTCCCAACCAGTCCGATGAAAACTCATCTGACCTCACGCTCTGCACGCGACCGTGCAGATAGGAACTAAACCACTCAACCACAGGGGGAGATAGGCCAAGGGAGTGAAGGACACCAAGTAACACATCGTAATCAACCGAGTTGAATGCATTGCTGAAGTCAAGTAGCGTCATGATAGTGAGTTGAGTACTGTCCATCGCATAGCGAATATCTTCCGTAACGTTCAGCAATGCACCCACCGTACTATGAGATGGACGAAAGCCAGATTGGAATGGACATAGAAGGTTGTTGGTTATGAGATATGAGTAGAGCTGCTGATGCACAATACTCTCAAGGGCTTTAGAAAGGACCGGAAGGATGGATATAGGACGGTACTGGGAAAGGGAGGTAGGACTGGCCGTTTTAGGTAGTGGGATGATAAACGCCTTTTTCCAAGATGACGGAAATACATTCACCGACATAGAAAAATTAAAAATGTGTGTAATGATAGGTGAAACATATTCTAGGATTGGCAATAGCATGTCTAGGCTCAGATTATCACTACCCACCGCCTTTGTGGAGATGGAAAGAATACTCTTCCTAACCTTGTCGTTCGAAACAGGTTGAAAAGTAAATGGTGGACAATCGGGACGGTGAAGTTTGGATAAGTAAGAAAGGGAAGATAATTTCGTTAGGTTATCTAGAACAACCGGAGGTGTAGAAAAGTGTTTATTTATACAATTAAGGTCCATGGTAGCCTTAGAAGCATTCATGTGCTTCCCGATACCAAGAGTTTTCAAAAATTTCCAGGTATGAGCTTGAGAAAGGTTTTCCAAAGAAGAATGAATGTACCGGCGCTTTGAGTCCCTACACATCCTGTTGCAGATGTTGCGCAGTTTTTTATAAGCAGCAAGATTTATCTCTGACTTTTCCTTGCTGTACCGTGCCTTAGCCCGGTCCCTCCTTGCCATCGCTGCTTTAATGTCCCGTGTCAGCCAAGGGGCAGGAGCATGCTTCACACGTACTGGTCTTACAGGTGCATGAGTGTCAAAAACTTCAATAAAAGTGGAAGTAAATGCGTCAACCTTGTCATCAATGTTGTCAGCGGATAAAACTGGAGACCAGTCGATTTTTATGACATCCTCCCTCAAGCGAACAAGGTCGATGCCTCTGACATTGCGCCGAAAAATTACCTTGCTCCTAATTTTGGGGGGACGAATTTTGTAACCCAGGTAAACTAGGTCATGGTGTGAAAATGGGGCTCCCATTTGCCCATGTGTGATGACAGAATCAGGCCTTGAGACAATCATGACATCCAGCAAAGAAGGTCTACTGTTAGGTAAATGATGAGTAGCGGCTAGCGGCATTATTTGCAAGTTGAGCGAGGAAGTAAGCGCTGCAAGTTTACGAGCTCTAGTGTCATCCTTAAGAATGCAGGTGTTGAGATCGCCCATAATTATTATATGGTCATAAAGAGTGCTTAAATTCTCAAGATATGATTCAAAAGAACCAAAATAGTCAACCTTATCATTTGGGCTGTAAACAACACCAAGTAAAATTTTTCGGTGGTGAAGAACAATTTCCAGAAATAGGTGTTCGAGCGCACCAGTATACTGTGCAGGAGAGGTACTAATTACCGAGGCAGAAATGTCACTGCGCAGGTAAATACCAACTCCGCCGCCTCGCACTCCCACACGATCATTACGGAAAAGGCGATAACCCGGCAAAGCACACATAGTCGACGGCATGGAGGGCTTGAGCCAAGTTTCTGAGACAAGAATTCCATCGACGACCCCAGAGCTAAAAGAAGCAAGAAGATCAGCATGATGTGCCTGAATGCTTTGAGCGTTGATATGCACTAAGGAGAGGAAACGTGAACAGTCTTCGAAAGTAAATTTTAGCTTATCCTCAAGCGGCTGCGAGTCTGTAAGAGTAGAACAATCACTAGTAGCACTTTCAAAATCATCAGAAGAGGAGCATGAAAAATAGCTATCATTTAACATAAATATAATATTATAATAATAAACACCTAATATAAAATATACCTAATAAATACTTATATGAATTTAAAAAATGTTCTTTATACCTCACCAGCACAAATTGAGAGGAAGAGATATCAATAAACATTATTTTAACCATCAAACAGAACAAAAACTTGAGGGTTCAACACATAGTAGGCATCAAATCAATACACATAAATAAACTCGAGAGTCAATTACAATATATAGTAGAATGTTGTAAAGAATATTAGACTGTATACTATTAACTCCATACTAGTAGTCAAGCCAAAAAAAAAAGAAGAAAAAATTATCTTGGCAGTTGTCACTTCGATCTGTGTGTCAATGTCACATCATTACAACCTCAAATTCAAAACAACAGAAGATAAACAAAGTCAGACATTTTAAACAATACCCTTATTATATCAATAAAAACTTAATAATGAAAAGACAAGCAATAAGGACCATTTTCGTAGCGACAAGAAGCTCCATAAATGATATTCGACAGTCGGCATCAGTGTAAAACATCATGATATCACTTGATCGGCAGCTACAGTTTTGGGTGGGAACTTCGTTAGCAAATCCTGAAGCTCGGCCATGGTGGTCATCTTCCTGCGACTCTTATCCGGCAGTAGCACAACAATAGTGCCCTGTGCCGTCCAGCAATTGCGCATGCCATAATGTTTCCTAGCCGACGCGAAAACATCCTGCCGCCCCTTAGTGAGAAACTCGGACATGGAGATTCTTGTCCCCTTTAACGCGGTCTTCGCATTCCATACAGCCGAACGGTGTTTCAGAGCCTCAAAGCGCACAAGAATCGGTCGAGGTTTATCCTTCTTGACACCTAAACGATGACAAGCCTCAACTGTATTAATATCGATGCCGGGAAGTTTAAGTCTGCCATTGATTATTTCAATTATCTTACTGGATGTGTCCTCGCCGTCTTCCTCGGTCACTCCATGCAGCAAGAGTATTTTGCGTCTGGTGTGTGTCTCCAGATGATCTAGCCCACCCACCACTAGAGAAATCTGTGCTTTGAACATACCTAATGCCCTCCAAACTAAGGTTTTGAATGCAACATAATCCGCAGACAGTCCTTTGACAGTTGGGTTGCCTGTGCTGGTGGGCTGCTGTTGCTGACCACGCTCAAATTCAGACATTCTGGAGTCCATCCAGACTGCGAGTTCCTCCATTCTCTGAGCAAGCTGTGCAGTGTTGTCCATTTTTTGATAACTTGTTGTGAAGGCTTGTGTTGTGCAAACGTTTGTGGTGAGAAGTGATGATCAATATTATGCGTGGTGAGTCTTTTAACACATGTAAAATCACATTTACTATAACTTTTAATTATAAATCAAGGAGAGCTTAAATTTGATGTTATCACTTTCAAGTCTACCCGAAGAAAAAACAAGGCTCAGGTGGACGTCTATAACATCCCTAAAAAGTGGCATTGCTGTACTCAAAATTGTAAACCTCTCCATACAAACATCCTATAGGGAACGGACTACGCTTTGAGCAGTAAAAATGAACGTGAATACAAAAACTTGTAGCAGCGTACATGAAGTCCCTAAAATAACTTCTATCGACAACTTCTATCTCTTAAATGATGAAGCATTATCTAAAGAATAATTTATTTTCACGCTCAGATGACGACACGAGTTTTGGAAAGAATTCCGAATTGTGTAATGAACAACAAAAGCGTCCAACGAACCTTCAGGTCTCACATTTTCATTCATTACGCCCAAGTTTCTTCCTTTATAAAACTTGTTCTTTATTCAACTTTTTCTTTGGGAGAAATGTCGTTCGTTCAAGAAAAGCGTTCGCTACCAAGTTATAAAAACGTTACCTGCGACCAAAAGCTTCGTGTAGGTATAACTATAGATTCAAGGAGGTATCGTAGCCGTAAAAATGTGCCTAAATTCACGCGATGAATACAAAAAGCCGCATTTTGTTGTAAATATTATATGAGAGGAAATGGGTTCCTCTGCGTGTGTGAAGTGAACCTTGGCATTAATGCGTGAGAAAATAATGATGTTGGATTTATATGGCTTGACTCCTACTGCTACTTTTGTTTTGAGATACTACGTTGTAAAGATGACAGACGTGAAATTATCTTCCCTTTTTGTTTGTTTTTGTTGCGCTTTCAGGAGTGAACTGCTGTGGTATTTCATACAATTCGATTTGAAGTAACGAACTCTGTAGAAGGTCCCCAAATTTTAACGATCTTCAAGTCGTAAGTTTCGTTGTCGCACATATTATATTATTGTCCTGATTATTCTTTATAATTGCTTTCGCGCGCAAGGGCCGAGGCTCCGCCTTGACCATGATCAAAATTTTGGCAGATCAGGTAATTACATATCATACCTTTACGTAATTACTATTAACAAAATCACGGAGGTCAAATAGCAGACTTCGGTTAGTGTGCCACTAATGTACATAACTCAAAAAAATCAATAGTACAGTCAGCTGTAAAGTGTATGGAAGCCCTATTATGCATTTATCGCTATTAATGACATAATGACGCCCGTAATAAATTCGGCGAGGCTCTCCATCTTTACCATACACTTCTGTCCAGTAGCAGGTACCTGCAGCTTTTCGAATTTAAGGGGTTTAAAATGTAACCGAAGAACAACGACCTCTTGTTTTATGCAGGTACAGGTAGTGCCATAGTAACCGATGCACTTTTACTGTTATGCCTTGCAGTTATGGCGGTAGCGTACTACAGACAAGCAGACTACCTGAGCTGTGCGGTAATGAATATTACGAAACTGTATACCAGCTGCGGAGCCTCGGTCACAATGCAGGTCCTGTTTGAGGCATTTTTTCCTTGTGGTACGGTTCGTCTGGTCAGCCGTACTGTGGAAAAAATATATTTCCGTGGTTATAGCAACAAAAAATTTGTTTGCTAGAGTGCACAGTTTGAGAAATTTTAATTTTCGGTTGTTCGGTTGACCGGACAGCTGATTCGTACAGTAAAGAGCTGTTTGGGGTATGTGGCGGCTCCCGTTTTTTGTCATACTGAGTATGACAAAAATCTATGTTCTAATTATGAAATTTGAGTAAATAGGTAAGTATATCTTCAAATGTTTCTGTCCATACTAAATCACGATATTTTGCCTTGTGTACGATATTTTTAAATTTACCTACTTTGATATGGAAGTTGGCTTTGGTAGTGGAGTAGCATTTGCATATTTACTGGGAGGGAAACGTGTTCCGTGTCTAGGGGTGTCTAATATCCCTGATGTTGCTAAAGTCCATGATGACCACTTTCCACCAGGTAGCTCGTTGAACTGTCTATCGATTAATTAAATGCACTATACTACAAAATATTTAAGAGCAAAATGAACACAGCTTTATCTCATAGTTTCAAACAAGCTGTGGTATCACAGAAATTTATTATTAGAAGTAAAAGTATAAAAGTATTCGACCCGTTTACTCTCGGCATAATTTCGTTTACATCTACGTAGGTCATCTGTCAAATTTTCTTAGTTCTGGTACTATTAGTTTTGGGCAATACAACACTTCATCCATGAGGAAAAAGACTGTTAGCTATAGTAGACCTATTGTATATTCATCGGCCAGGAGATTTCTTTTTAATCTGGTTGGTCCCATCTTATAGCTATATAACTTCGGTGTAGTGTGTTACAGTTTAGTCAGGCGGACCCCGGGCCCTCGCGTGCCGCGCGAGAGCGCAACCGGGACATATCGCCGAGATGATGATGATGATGAGTGTGTACAGTTTAGTTAGGCGGACCCCGGGCCCTCGTGTGCCGCGCGAGAGCGCAACCGGGACATATCGCCGAGATGATGATGTTGAGTGTGTTACAGTTTAGTTAGGCGGACCCCGGGCCCTCGCGTGCCGCGCGAGAGCGCAACCGGGACATATCAGTTTAGTTAAGTGCTTAAGGGTAAGAAGGGGGATTTTAAAGAATCGATTTGTTGCTGTTTAAACACTAAAATTGTAAAAGTCATAAAAATGTGGGCAGAGTACATTAACCTAACCTACTTAGGCTTAGGTATAACTAAAATTGCCTGTACGGCCTTTACTCGGTACATCAATTATCAACTCACATTATTTGTTGCGTTACATTATGGAAACTATCTTATAGGTATTTCCTTTGCATTACTAGAAACACAGTATTTGGGGTTCATCATAAAGCCGGCACAGGTAGATACCTCAAAGACTGGCACCGCATCCGCTCCTAACAGGTTGTTAATGTCCTGGACGACGGTGGCAGTTTTCCATCAGGACCGTCTGACCGCATACCTCCCTAGGCAATAATAGTAGATTATACACCAAGGGAAGAAAGCAGTGTCTTGCGTCACGGGCGGCTTATTGGATCCTGAATTGATGAGCGTAGCGAAAGACTCTAGAGTTACAACTTAATAATTATGTAGAGTCCTCAGTGAAGCGAGGGGTTAAAGCCGCCCAAGACTAAGTACCTTTATCCTAGAGGTGAATACTCTACCTTTCACACCATCTGTGAGACAATAGGTAAATGGCAGTAAGGCAATTATAGCGTCTAATTCAACAATCTGCGGAGTAACACAAAACGCTTTTTGTAAATCACATATTATTGCTTTTTCATTTTCTGAATTTGGGAAGTCTAGGGTTCTGCAATCATACCTACATCCTAGTCTTTAGTCACAGTATTTGCATTAGCGCCTTTTTTCTTCTTGTAATATAATTCTTGTAATGAAAAAAAAATAAAACTTTGCGTTCTTCAAATAAACTCACTTTACAATGCAGGGTTGTTCAGTTTTCAAACGAATCTGAACATTCCAAATTCAAATGACATTATTTCCCTAGGGGATTTCATGCAACATTATTTCCCTGTGGGATACAAGGAGATGCTTTTCGGGACATTTCATAACAAAATATATTTGTACATTCGCCAGCAGGTGGGAAAAAAGTTAAGTTCCTTCTTCCCGTTCCTTTTTAATATTATTTTTACAACCATAATCTTAACTGGCCATAACGTCCAAACGTTATCCAGAAACCAATATATAGATATTGTGGTTTCTCAAATTTTCATTATAATATGTTGTTTAAAAGTGGAGCTTTCCCCGTCCCGTTGTGTACATTGTTTCCATAGCTCAATTTTGGGCCTAAATTAATTTATTCAAGACTATAAATATTTATCCGACAAAAAAAATTTACCTAATGTAAAACGCTTATAACACTTTCACTGTCAAAATATAATCCGATATACATCCGAGATGACCTGAGTGGTCCAGTTGGTTAACATTCCGGTCTGCCATGCAAAGGTCCCGGGTTCGATTCCTGGCCGGGCAGAAATTGTAATTATGAATTTTAATGGGTGTTATACGTATAATAAGAATGAATTTGAGTATGAAGGCCGTGTGGTGTCCGGCAGAGTAGAATAGCACAAACCTCTTACACTCGTTGGTGTCGTATAAGGCGATTAATGATTTCGAGACAAAAATCTAACAGTCTCCGTAGGCTGGAAAATGGGCAGCAGCGTTTTCCATTGTTATATTTATAACACTGCGATCTCCAACCTGCCTGGCAAGCAAGCAAATTATGGCGACAACGTTCCCTTTCACGGGACAGTGATAAAGTATGAATTTTAAAAATATATTAAAGTAGTTTTTCAGTTTTCTGGCACCCATACCACAAGCTATTTAAAAAATATAATTAAGTAGTTTATCAGTTTTCTGGCACCCATACCACAAGCTTTGCTTACTTTAGGGCTAGATGGCGCTGTGTGAATTGTTCAAGCTTATTTATTTACTATTATTATGAAGAGCCAATCTCTAACTAACTAGGCATTGTATACAAACGCTCTGTCTTCGTCAGAATTTCCAAACAGGTCTCAACAATACTTGTAGTTGTAAAAGTCAAAGGTCACACGACCTGGACAAAATTTAACGATTTACTTTCCTGACAGCGTTACTGTTCTAACGAGAAATTTTGTTTTACACGGGACCTTTAACAAGGATAATAGGACACTTCGTTACTATTCAAGGCACGTCTACTTGTAGCTCTAGCGGACCATACAGGTGTATACTGAATAGTACCTACAAGGCCAGAGCGAAAAGGCCATGTTACAATAAAGGGATATTCTTGGCCTTATTTTTGGAAACGGATTGGTCAATATATATCAGTATGTAGATAGGGTGTAGTTACAAAAATTGCAGGTCTATAGATTAGTGCAAAGTCGAAACAAAATGACAATTTAAAAAAATCATTTAGGTACGGGTTTAAGTTAATGTTTAATTTTTTCAATATTGAGACGCCTCTTGGCTTGCATGACTAAAACAAATGCGTGCGAGCGCTTCATCCTTATGTTGTGGATTTTTCAGCTATCCGCATGAGCCGCTTTTTTTCAACCCTATTAATATGTACGACTAAGGAACGGAACGCGTTGACTGCGTGTGTGTTCCCTAATCATTATAATCTAGACGCTTTCAATTCTAGAGTGAATAGGCTGTTCCTAGACAGACATGCTCCATCATCGATCGTATTGTCACTTGCCTCCAGGTGAGATGGCGGTCAAATGCATTCTGTAATATTGGCACCACAACTTTTGTATACCTAGGGTTGGAACAAACTCAGAGATAATACAAATAATTTCCCGAAACCACAGAAATATTGACTTTATCATGTTTCGATTTCTGTACCCGCAACATACTTAATAAAGTTCTTCAAAATAATTGGGAAATTTCTTTACTAATCATCATTATCCATAATCTTGGCGTTTATGTCCCGGTTATGCTGTCGCGCACAAGGGCCTGGGGTCCGCCTTGACCATGATCCAGGATTTGGCAGTTTATGCAATTACAGTGGAGCGACAGCCTTCTGACCTAATCGGATCATGTCGCCTGAATGTGCAGGTTTCATCACGCTGTTTTCTCTCGCCGTAAGAGCCTTGGTTAGTGTTCTACTAATGTACATAACTCAGAACTGGTATACCTATAGCGGCACTGGGGTTAGAACCCGGTACCTCTCGCTAACGAGTCGGACTCTTTAACCACTAGGCCACTGACAGGTATTTTCTTTATTTGGGGAATCAATTGAAAACAAAATATCGGCTCCCGAAAGTTCAACAAGTCCAGGGATCCAGTACAAGCAAACACAGGGTCAT
Source organism: Blastobasis adustella (assembly GCA_907269095.1). NCBI lineage: Eukaryota > Metazoa > Arthropoda > Insecta > Lepidoptera > Blastobasidae > Blastobasis > Blastobasis adustella. Next base: position 13,854,374 of record OU026130.1, read on the forward strand.
CAAGTACAAAAAAAAAAATCTAATTTGTAGCAGTGTGAACAACCTGGCAAATAAATTATTATTTACCTAAACTTCGACTTTTCTTATCAATAGTACTTACTGATCGTCTTGTAGGCGGTTCTAGAAGTAAAAAAACTGGTCTGCCTCACCTCCTTTTGTCAGTTTGGCTTTTCAGCCACATTATAGTCACTTTTTCTCTTTTTGGTGACTAGTGTGGCAAACCTACGGCGCCCTCACAGTCTAGTCGGGGAGAGAGACGGGGCCAGCAAAGGGGTTAGATAATATTATTATTGTGAACCCTTTGTAATAATGTCTCCGTATCGGCACAAAATTGCATCTATTATTGCGAGGGTGCCGGTGGAAGTCTTTCCAGAGGCGCTATTGCGATGGCCAGCCTGAATGGAACTTTGTTAAGCTGTATTTGTTTGGCATCCACATTGGACACGTGGATCTACACACACTGGTAACGTGTCCTAACACCGTGGCTCCTCTTTCGAGCGTAAAACGTAATGGCTTAGAACATTTTAAATTGTTATGTCTCCGATTCTACGAGCCGTGCAAATGAAATTCAAAAATACAGGAGCACGTTTGCGCAGATTCCGTCCTAGGAAATCATGAGTCTTTAACACGGAAGAAGGATTTTGGTTTCTATATTTTAACATTTGATAGGTATATGTACCTAGTATACCTACTAAATTTCCAAGATTAAACCTACGATTAATACTGAAAAATTTACTTAATCTTGTTATTTACTGAGGTGTGTAAACTATAGAAGTACCACGACTTCAGGTTACTTTGACACATTGCGGAAAAACGAGTACACAAAGTTTATTTTACTGGCAATAATAAACTATATAGATGACAAACTTGACGCTATTGAGTATTCTATAATCTTAATAAGCCGCATTAATTATTGTATACCATTTAAAATTGTCGCAGGGTATTGTTGTGGGTGGCGATAGCTGTGTTCACGGCAGTTTTGGTTTTGGGCGCCGTAACGCTGAAGGGGAAGAAATTCTTCGGACGTGTGCGGCTGCCGATTTGGCCATAGTAAACACGTTTTTCCAAAAGAAATCCGAGCATCTGATCATCTACAAGAGTGAAAGGAGCGCCACCCAGATCGATTACTTTCTCACTCGGAGAGACAGTATTGGCAAAGTAGACATCTGTATAGTTATACCCGGAAAGCGTCTTACTGCCCAACATTGGGTCCTTGTGATGGACCTGCGCGTTAAGCCCCGAGACAAATACCGGGTGCAGTGCCGACGCCAAACCCGGTGGTGGCTGATTGAAGGAAGCAAATCCCACGAGTTCGCCGCTGCTGTCAGCGACCTTAGTGTTGCCACACACGGTGAACCCGTCCAACAACTCTGGGACAGAACTCAGGCAGCTATCGCACGGGCAGCGCGGACGGTGCTGGGTGTACCTAGGGGTGGTTGCAGGCTTGACAAGAAGACCTGGAAGGAATGATACAGTCCAGATGGAGACCACGCTGAAGAAAGCCCTCTTTAAAAAGTGGCAAGCATCCAGAACTCCTGAAGACCACACTGCGTACAGGGTTGCCAAACGTGCCAGCAAATGAGCGGTAGCCAGAGCCAGACGAAACCACTTACGTCCCTTGTATGATAAGTTGAAATCGTCTGAGGGGCAGAAACTCATTTATAAGTTGGCATGATCGAAGGTTAAAGCGGCATAGGACATTTCCACGTGCCCCTGTGTTAATGAGCCTGGCGGTAACCTATTATGCGATGACCGCGCGGTGAAGGAGAGATGGCGCTGGTAATTCCACGAGCTGCTCAACAAGCAGTATAAAGAGGTGCAGCCACCGAACCTCCCTCGGAATCAAGGATTTTTGGCACCGGTAACGCCTGAGAAAGTCGAGGCGGCTCTTCGCCGCATGAAGAATCAGAAACCAGTCCGATGGAGTCCCTATTGAGGCATGGTTTGCAGTACTTAATTTTACCTTAAGTTGATTCTGATGAGCAGAAAACTTCACTTTGATCCCCTAGGGGATCGGGCTCGAGGATGGCAGCGGAAATCCACGTGTGAACTATGTTTAAAATGAAAAGAAGACAAAGTAGAGCACGACAACGGTAAGTATGAGTATTATCTACAGAAATCTAAATACGTACAACAGGCACATCTAAATATATTAACGTATTTAATGTATTATCCACAGAAATCTTAAGAAGAATCTAATGAAAGAAGGTTGTGTTTATCTAATATTTAGACATGACACATTGACATTGGGTGTAGGCGGTTAAAAATTGGAGCTATGATGTGGGAAGGTAACTCTTGGGTGAGGAAATTCAATGTCGAAAAAGCTGTAAATGGTTATAGCACGCTAGTTACGCTTTTTAATAATAAAAAATAACATTGTTTTATAACAAATAATTTAAGAAATAACTTGCATAGGACTTAGGCTAAGCTAGGGGCTTTGCTCATTCCGAAGGGGTATTACTTTGTTGAAATCTGAAATGTGTGTTGGTAAAATAAAATAAAATCGAGTGTTGAAATTCGAATTTTAAGAATGTTGATTGAATTTAGGATTTGAAGAATGATTTAAAATTTGGAACAGAGAGAGATGGTAAATCAGAAGGAGGTGAATACTATCGTTACAATACTTATCGTTATCGTGCTCACCTTTTGTCTTTTTCTATTCAAACGTACTTTACATAAACGTACATCCATTGTCATTATAATATGTATAGATAGGTGCCTAAACCTGCTGAAATCCCAACAAGAGCGAGAGCCCACAGCTTACGACTCGAGGATACCCAAGGCCGTACGAAGTGAAAGAGAAAGATTGCGAATCTGACTGGACCCTGGTAGAAGCCAGGATTCATCGCTGGGATAGTGATGATTATGACATAACTTACAAGCAGTGGTGATCACTTACCATCAGGTGACAGCGACCAACGCTTACTTCTGGTAAGCTTACTCGTTTGTCTCCGAGGCCTCGGGCACGAAGTCAGCGGCAGCGGACTGCGGCGCGGCGACACAGACCAGCAGGCTAATTACGTAACGCTACTGCCAACAATTCTCTGATTTCAATGATTGAAACTGTTACTTTTGCGATTATGTATGATTGATTTCATAGTTTCAGTTTATTGCAATGGACCTTTGTTAGCAACTGAACCCATGAAATTGATGATACGGAATCCCAAAAGTAACAATTTCAATAATTGAAATCAGAGAATAGTTGACAACAGCGTTACGTTATTAGACTACCGGTCACGAAGTCAGTGAGCAGATCACGCATCACTGTAGCAGCGTAGTGTTGTATTGTGAGAGTGATAGTGAAGTAATAATAATATGCTCCACCACGTTCGCGGGTATTTTGAAACGTCGTTAAAAGCAAAAAAGTAAAATGCACAACACTACATCAACGCAGACGCGCGGGTGATTTGCTTCCTTGCACTTACCATCAGGTGATTTGCTTGCTTGCTTGCTTTGCATCACAGTGTATGCAAAAACGCAACAATGGCTTCTCTGTCAATATAAACATCAAGGGATTACTGATCGAACTGAACGACACATATTTCTATGTACTTATATACTACTGAGGTGGCAAACAAGCTTATGGCCTGCCGGGTGGTAAGCAGTTACCGCAGCCTATGGAGGTTTTACGTTACCAGGGGTATCACTCTCGTGTGCTCTACCCTGTAAAAACCTTTATACCTTTGTGGTCTCTATACGTCTATCACCTATTATGTCCTGCAGGAGAGGTATGCAAGGACTACTGGCAACTACCTTACGACACGATACTCTAGTCTGCCTCGAACAAATACCTAACTGGTTTCATATTTCCCGTTTTTTATTTTGCCACTTCAGAATTACGTATCTGAACCTTTTCAAAATCTAGCGATCAATCGTTTAATACTGTTCGATCAGTGTTCGCTATCCTGGATCGGTTTCTGTAAAAATCTATACAAATTATCTATACTAATATACTATACTAATATAATATACTAATAATATTATAAAGAGGAAAGGTTTGATTTTTTGTTTGTTTGTTTGTTTGTATTGAATAGGCTACGAAACTACTAGACCGATTTCAAAAATTCTTTCACCGTTAAGAAGCTACACTATCCCCGGGTGACATAGGCCACATTATATTTTCTTAAAAATTACGGATCATTAATAAAACTCCAATAATGTAACCCAAGGTGTAAAAAAATACCCAAAAAATTCCTTACATCGCGTGTGCTACGAAAACTATTGATGATAGAACAAAATAATGTACTACGACTTTGCAGAACACATCATTATCTACAAAAAGTGTCGCTGCATTATATGTCTAACTATTATAGTTATATCACAATAAGTGTTCTTTTATTTTCAAAATTTAATTGAAATGCCGACGCTAAAAAACGCTCTTCATTTGTACCTTGGTATTAATCCTTATCAAAATCAATTACTTCATATTCACGACTGCTTCAATACCTTTATATAACTTTTTGAATTATTCAATTCAGACATTCCATTCGAAAGATATCACGAGTTTAAAAATGTGAATATTAGAAAAAAGTCGCGTGTTTGCCGCTTAGTCCGCTCGGCTATCTAGGCAGCACGGGGTACGGAAGGGGAGTCAATGTCAAGAAATACGGTCGGCTCCCTACGCAGCGGTCGTGTGCGGAATCGAAGCCCGTGCGAAGCCGGGGCGGCTGCTAGTAAATAAAAACCTGACTATTATATTAGAACCTCCTGTATATAGGTATAGGGGGACCAGGGACTTAGGTTACTTGGACAGGTTGCGGAAAAATGAGGATACTAAAGTTATTTTACTGGCAATAATAGACAAAAAAAAGGAAATGTACCTCGCCATTATTATATGGCCTACAGCCTTTACCACCGTCTTCGTCATCGTTTACCTTCTAAAAGTAGTCATTTCGAACAAAAAACGGAAGGAATAACTGTTGTGACAATGTCACTACGAAAGCGTCAAAATAGGTTAATAGGGATTCAAAGAGTAAAAAAAGTATCGATATCGATCGGTTCAATGTAATTTTAATATTTCTGTCGATAACCAGAAAAGGAAGATTTTAACACGGATGTACCTACACAATTTCGTTGTGACGAAACCTACACAGTTTCGTTTCGACAAGTAATTATATTATCATCGTGAGGGATACCGCGAATAAGGTCGAAGGCTCGCCTGCGCTGGTATTTATTTAGGACAATCAACAAGACTTACACTAACAAAAGTTATAGCATCTTAGAGCTAAAAATAACCCGATAATATGTGTAGTGAAAGTGTAGTGAATAACCACGAAAGTCTTAAACCCTATATTATGACTCATAGTTGTACATTCTTTCAAGGGTTTGAAGTTTTTAATGTATGTGAAATAAGTCTTTAGTATATGTATCAATTAAGCGTAAAATGGACTTCTACATGATCTTACTACCTAATATAAAATAAAGCAATAAAAGTAAATATACTAAAATCACAAAACAACGCCTAGCGGCGAATTGCGCTGTTGTTTAACTGCTTTATTTTTTATCGATACATTTACTAATAGTATAAACCGTAATATAATTACACACTCAAACGAATGAAAGAATGGTAAGAGAAATTTAGTATGGATGACGAACCACCTTAACTTCTCCGATATTTCTTAGGTAGGTATAAATAAGACAGGCATGATGTAATGAAACTATATATGCAGAACTAGATTTTGCTCGCATCTGCGTCTGCGTCTTGCATCTGCGTAGAATTCGGTTTTACATTGCCGACCCGTTCTTGAGGGATTTTTTTTTCCAATTAATTGTAGCCTATGTGCTATTTTGGGCATATTTTATCAATAGCCTATGTGATAATTAAGTCATTTTAACAAAATTATTGATTAGTTGCGTGACGGAGTAACATAAGTACATCCATCCATCCATATAATATTAGTAGGAAAGGATGTATGTATACGGAAACATAAATAGGTAATATTTATAATTACTCAACGTTTTATTCAATAAAAAATATATCGAAATGTAAAAATGTACGATCACATCACTGTCCGTCTGACATTCTTGTAGCGCCATATGAATTATATGACAGATTATACAACTTCCGGTGTTGCTACATAAAACGCAGAACTAGCGCCACGATTGACAGGTCACCTCTGTGGGCTGGTCCATAGAGAAAAAATTTTATGTCTGTGGGCTGGTCAAGCTATACCACAGACAATTTTTTTCTCTATGAGCAATACATAAAAACATTTTCTCTATGATTAGAACCAAAGAAATTGGACATAGAGTTAAAATCTTTGCAGTCCTTCTTTTTGGAATCAATGTTGTTTTCTCTGTGTCATCACTTTTCTAGGCGTGGATGTCAATAACTAGGTGTCATGATCTCATCAGCGGCTTCTGATAAAATTTCTCTTTATATATAAAATGTAAAAAACATTCTCTTCCTTCAAGTTTCCTACTTTCAAGCTAGTCTCAAACATAGTTAGAAAAGTAAGTATGTGTACAGAAATATTGAAATCATTTAAAAGTGGATATGGTAGGTAGGCTATGACCGAACTGCCAGGTGGCTTGCTTAGAGTCTAAATAGGCTCCTAGTGGGAAGTATCGAAGCCATCAAGCGAGGTACCAAGCGCACAGTGCGGCCTAATGGGGGCGCCCATTATCTTAAGTTTTCTTCGCTGCCCCTTGTCCGGCTCTCTAGCCGTTATGCGCTAAGCAAGCAACCTGTCAGTGCAGTCGAAGAGTTAGGATGAGCAAGATTTTCTGCCATGATAAATATTTAATTGATTGTTGATTATGGTCGAAATTATGTATGTATTGGGTGAAGGCGTGGCCAAAAACAGACGTAAGACGAAGACATTGCACAGATGGGATGCGGACGCGACTTTTTAAAATATACAGAATAGACGGGGCACGAACGCGGCAGCGTCGCGGACCAGTCAAGAACGCAAGCAAGACAAGGACAGCAGGTGCTGTGGGCGAGGCCCGGCTCCCCGCGCCCCGCCCGCACCCCCGGTCTCGCCCGCTGCGCCCGTGTTCAGTCCTTTTTGTATGTTTTGCAAAAGGGCGATGACGTGTCTGCGTCTCGTCCGCGCCCTGTCTTTGCTGTATGTTATGCGTCGCGACGTTTCTATACATTTTGTATGAAAGTAAAATTGAACGGACGCCGCATCTGCGACGCGTCTGCGTCTTACTTCCTTTCTGTGTGGACGGACGCTTACATTGAGGTTTGTGCACGGCACTTTCTCTGATGGCAGGCTGAAGGTCAATTATCATGTACTGGCTGGCCTGCCGCGACTTAATTCGCGTGATGTCTTACCCTATAAACCATCCTCTTGAATCATTCTAACTTTTTTTGCAAAACCGCATAAAAATCCGTTGCGTAGTTTAAAAGATCTAAGCGTACATACAGAGGGACAGACGGCGGGAAGCGACTTTGTTATATAATATGTATAGATATACATTACAAAGACGGTTTGTTGATTCCGTCAGTGACGGATTCCAGAAAGTCAGACGTGAAGAGAGATGAACTCGTCCACTCACAAATATCGCAGCTCGGCACCAGCTCCAACTCCCGGGCCTTCGAGGTGGAATCCTGGAATTATTTGCAGCACAAGGACTTCCAATTGCAAGTTAAACAAAAGGTAAATTTTATCGCCATCGAATAATACATATCCAGTCACAGAAATCCAAATAATGCGCTTATTACATGTGGCTAAATTCAGTCGTTTAATTTCAGAAGCAAAAAGCGTGAGAGCAAATCAAAGTGGAATGTATTGAACATTGATTTACTCCATTTTTGTATCACGCCTTTTGAAAAGCGGAGCGACGCGTAACATAATTTATGTGAGACAAAAATGAACTTTATTGTGTTAGCATTACATTCCATTTTGATTTTCTCTCACGCTGTTTGCTTCTGAATTAAGTCGACTGAATTAAGCCAGGTGTAATAAGCGCATAAGATATTGAAACTATCTGACACCTGAGAATTATTGCACGGTAGTACAGTTATGCGCAGTAGTGGCCAAGGTGGCGACAATCGTTCTCGATAGTTTTGCCTCACATGGCATTACTATCTGGCACTTCACATGGCATTTCTATCTGGCACTTCACATGGCATGGCATATTTTGATTAATATGTATCCAGTCTATAGTTTAAGCTATCTTCACGAACTGTTCACGAGCGGAGCCTCTTCATAAGACATTAGAAACAAGTTTATGAGGTTGGGATACGTTTTCCCCGCTGCCTTTAGTAAAGTGTAGTCCACACTACGCGATCTGTCCGTTATCAACAGCCTATGATACATCACTGTAGGTAGAATTACATAATCGAGTTTCCTCTCTAACTATTTGGTCTTTACCTATGAAATAACACATTTTACTCAAATATTTTTAATTGTACATAACAAATCAAAATTACTACTTGTTCTCGAAAATATTGTACGTTTAGATGCCGATGAGGCCCTAAAATGTTTTTTTTAAGGGTTAGAAAAACTCGTTTTCATTAGCCGTCGGTGTTGCATCTTTAACTGATATCTGAATTTTATGAGAAAAGATAGTTATCAAAATGAAAAAGTATGCAACAATTAACTTAACATTGCTTCATTATACCCACAAAATTCCATCGTAAACATATTGGCCATTTCTAATAAATTGAAAAATTTGCTTGTATGAAAATTATTGTACACGTAAGTTTCGCCACACTTACTCGTAATTTCCTGGCGAACAGTTTTGCCATAATCTCCTCGCTTGGTTACTCGTAGGTTGGTTTGAAAATCACTTCGTTAAAAATATCAATAAAATATCGTCGTTAAAATATTGTTAAAATCATTACTGATCGCTTCGCTTCAACATATTTAATAATCAAAAGAATATGTAAATGTAACAGAAGTACTCCAAAACAATGCAATACCACCTATAAAATAGTGCTACTACGACCCGACGAAACCCCTGATATTCGAGACACAGGTCTCTGACCTACTTTGGTTTCAGAAGTTTTAATGTATTTGACCCTAGTACTAGGTGTATTCTCTGTGCTATCTGTATACCTATTACATACATTGTATTTTTATCGCCTGTAAATTTTCGAAATAAATAATTTTATTTATTTTATTTTATTTTTATTTTTTATTTTATTTTATTTGGAAGACCAACAGCTATCCAACAACATAATATTATCAATCTTACACAACAGAAAGCCAATTACAGGTCTTCGCTGATAGACTATGGAATACAATAAGAAAAACTGTTGAAGCACTCATACCAAATATAAATTAGACACTTAAAACTGATATAGTACTACAGTATTACCACAACTAGTACAATACTACCAGTACTACTACAGTATCTACATAATACATATAAACTAAATTACAACTATTACAATAATAATACAAGTAGTTCCACCACCGAACATGCTCGCCCACTTATGTAAAAATTTTAGATACGCATAATAGAAATTATTTGTCAAAAGCCCTCCGCGTTAACAGACGTCTTGCCGCTACAACGCTTGTGTTAAATAGATCTATATCAATCTCCAATGCTAAGTTATTGAAGTTCCTACAGGCACGCCAGAGGAATGTGTTCTGAGTGTAATTAGTAAATACAGTGCTAAGGGAGAATACATTATTATGACGTAGATTTCTCAAGGGTACACAGAAATTTAATTTAGAGAGAAGCTCGGGACAATCAATAATGCCAGTGGAAATTTTTATTAAAAATACCGTGTCTGCGGTCTCACGGCGTTTCACGAGCGGAACCAAATGATGTCGACTACACACGTCCAGGTAATTTTCTGAATGATACTCCTCACCTAGGCGAAAGCACAAGTAACGAACAAACCTTCTCTGAATGTTCTCGATGCGCCTGACGTATACCATATATGCAGGGTTCCAAATTTGAGACGCGTACTCCAGGTTACTGCGCACGAAAGTGCAATAAAGAATTTTTAAAGTTTTCGCTTTGGAGAAGTCCCTGGAGCAACGCATCACAAATCCCAACATTCTAAATGCTTTATTAATAATAGCGTTAATATGAACGTCGAACATTAGCTTGCAGTCATGTATTACACCTAAATCGCGCATGTAAGGCTCCCTAGAGAGATTTGAGTTAAACAACTTATAATCGAATGTAACCTGTTTCCGCTTTCGGGAGAAGGTGACAACGCAGCACTTTGCTGGATTCAAGTCAAGATGGTTCTCATGGCAATATAGCTCAAGCCTTGAAATATCATCCTGCAAAGATAAAGCATCAGCCAGAGTAGCGACTGCTTTAAATATTTTCATATCATCCGCAAAACACAATAACTTTGATGAATGAAGACAGCTTTCTATATCGTTGATGAAAATGATGAAAAGCAAAGGGCCCAGCAATGAACCCTGTGGTACCCCGCTAGAGACGTCAACCCAGCTAGAAATGTAGTTATTGATCACGACAGCTTGGCTCCGATTCATTAAATAGGATGAGAACCACCTCAACAGATCACCACTGATTCCCACAAGCGAAAGTTTACTAAGTAGTATGTCATGCCGAATACGATCAAATGCTTTGCTGTAATCGGTATAAAGAACGTCCACCTGGATACCACTGTCCATAGCTTCCGTTAGAAAGGAGTTGAGCACGACAAGGTTCGAGACTGTTGATCGCCCTTTTAAAAATCCGTGTTGCGTTGGACTAAGTAAGTGTCTCACTGCGAAAAAGACTTGGTCGTGTACAAGTTTTTCGAAAACTTTCGACACAATGCATAATTTCGAAATTGGCCTATAATTGTTTACGTCTGCCTTAGACCCTTTCTTATGGACCGGAGTGACATATGCACGCTTCCAATTAACTGGGACAATTCCCTCTTTGAGAGAGCGCGCGAAAAGTAGACTTAATGGGTATGCGATTGTGTCTGCACAGTTAATCAGAAATAAAGCCGGCAAGTCATCTGGCCCAGCTGTTTTTGCAGGGTCTAACCGTTTGAGTAAGGTGGTCACAGTTCGGGGCTCTACGGAAATTGTGGAAATACCGGTTATCGATGCAGGTTCAACTGCCTCAGCACATGCAGAAGATGAGGAATATGATGTACTCAAAAAAGTAGAACTAAAATAATCCGAAAAAGCGTTACAAATAGATTCGCCAGTGTTAGCAATAAGACCGTTATAATTTAGACTGCTGGGCATACCCATGGATTTAGATTTTGACTTAACAAAGGACCAAAAGTACTTAGGGTCCTTAACGAGTGCATCTTCAATACCACAAATATAATTTTGGTAACACTTCGCTTCAATTGCCTTAACTCTCTCTCGGAGAAGTTGGAATGTGTACTTGTCAGATAAGTTTCCATAGACTTTATACTTGCGCAAAAATTTATTTTTTTCTTTAATAGCCTTTTTTAGAGCGGGTGAATACCAGTGAGGATAACCATCGGGCCGTATAACCTTAGTCGGAATATAATTACTTCTTAGTGTTAGGTAGACTGAATAGAAGTAATCAACCGCGTCCGGCAAGCTAAGCGAATCAAACTCCTTTGACCAGTTGATATTAAAAATGTCATCATTAATGGAAACGTAATCCCCTTTCTCGTATAAGAACTTAGTCCGCGGAGCGATACTCAGGCAGTTAAGTTCAACAAACCCCAGCTGAATCAAAAGGGCCCCATGATGTGGGTCTATTGGCACGAGTGGGTCCCCACTTTGATCGGACACGATGGCACTATCGTTACACAGAACCAAGTCCAACGTTTTCCCGTAACAATTACGGATACCGTTAAATTGAGACAGATTATGAACACCGAGTTCATCAACTAGAAATATTTCATCAGAACTAGTGAAGTTAGTAGGAAGTAAACTATTTCCGCTAGAGTGTGGTTGCCATATAATGTTGCTGAGATTAAAATCTCCAACTATAAGAAAGGTATCCATTGAATTATTTATCATTATATTGTTTAAACTGTCCATAAAATTTGACAATTGTTGGGAAAAGCTATTACCTAACCCTTCCTTGCATAATTGCACAAACATGTAATCGTATTTGTTGCTTGTTGCTACGTCGTTTAATCGTAAGAGTTAGCCAAAGATCTTCAGCGCTCGAACGGAAGGTAGGCTGCGAAGAGATTAATAAATCGCGCCTAGCAGCTATTAAAACTCCCCCTCCATAGTTTTGCCTCGTAGCACTGTAATTTCGATCGCGCCGCCACACAACATAACGACTATCGAATAGTTCCGTGTCAAGTATACTGTCCAACAGCCAAGATTCAGTGATAATAATAATGTCGTAGTTACTAGTACTTACGTTACGGTGAAACAGGGACGTCTTGGTTCGTAATCCACGAGCGTTCTGATAATAAATCCATAGGTTGTTTATACAATTATTAGTTGCACTAGCCATTTGCACTATTAAACCTACATATCAGAATAAACATTAAATTAATTAAATCGACAAATGTTAAAAAAATATAATAACTGCGCGTACCCGCTAGTGGGCAATAGAAAATACTTACGCACAATTGCAGGACAGAAGATAAGTAGCAGTCGCGATAGTAATGCAAGCGTAAGCGGGATAGATAGCGGTTACACGGTGACGCGTCCGTGGGGACGGTCACGCGGAGACGTAAACAATAGCAAGCGGTCAAGCCGACGGCGAAAGCAGGTGTTAGCAACATTTTATGAAAATTATAAAAATAGTAAGCGTGCATGCCCGGAAGCGAAATAAAGGTACATTTAAACAGATAATTATATACGAAGCTAATTAAACTATTTTGTTTAAATGGTTTTCATTACCAATTATAATAACGGGAGACTCCTTGTTCTTTCTTACATGTATTTTAGAAAACTTCACCCAGACGAAGCTATAGTTTTTTTCTTTAGCGACTGCTTTGACTTTGTTAAGCAGCAATTTGTAATTCGGCGTAAGATGGTCATTAACATATATTTTGTCAATGTTTCCTGTGAACCCAATGGAATTGGCTGGGATAGTTTTTATTTTCCGTGCTGCAGCAATAAAATCCTCCTTAATATACCGGTTAAGAAAGCTCACCACAATAGATTTACTCTTCGGGTCATGGGTCGGAACACGTGCGATGTAGTTGATCTGTGTTTTTGGGAAGGTATATTCGACATGTTTACTCAGGCTCTCCACTATTTTAAACAAGTTTTCGCCTGACTTTAACGGGACTCCTTTCACCTCCACATTGTTCAAGCGCGACCATTGTTCTCGTGCCAGCAAATCATCCTTCAACGCAGTTACGTCGCCTGTAGTGCTGTCTATGGACGATTGTAGTACAGCGAGCGCAGGTAGCCTGTCCTCCACATCGGAAAGCCTTCCACTGAATTCATCCAGCCTTGCAGAATAGACCTCACAGTTAGCTTTGAGTGTAGAAAGGTCGTTCTTTATGGTCTTAACATCTTCAATCAACGCCGGTAAACCACTAAGTTGCAGGCGCATCTCTTTGATCTCCAGCAGTATTGTGTCCAAGGATACAGGAGTTGGTGACACAGAAGGAGACTGTATACGGCATTGTGCACACTTCCAAGACGCCCGACGATCTTGTCCCAGGTTGCGATATCCTCTCTCAGATATTCCCGCACATCCGAAGTCGTAGTTGTTTTTACAGGAACTGCACTGCACTCCTTCGTTAAACGCAACACTACATGATGTACATTTCATCATATTTATGGAAAAAAAAATTTGAACTACTATGAAAAATATGAATACAAATGCTAGATGAAAAAGGTTGACTATACCTGAATGAATTATAAAAGTTGCAAGTGTCTGACCGGTACGAGTGCGAACACGGGACTGATATTATTATTATTACTATCTTTCATAAATGGCTTGTCGGTTGTCTTGACAACCCTATTTTTCACACCTTACCAAATTTGATTGATTTATCTAACATGTAATTCACTTACGCATTTTCCTTTTATTTACCTTTTCATATTTCAGATAGAGCAAAAGTCCAATCGACGAGTTATACCTGCCACATTTGGAGAGCATCTTGCGTTATACAGAGGCGTGACCTGTTCCATGTTCAAGTTCAACATATTTTACATGTTCTCCTTGTCGATAACCAGGTTTGACATTCCTGATATGAAACAGTTACCTATTCATACATAAGTACACTAGCCGTCATGTTGAACAATAAGCGAAGTTCTCAGAGTGAGTGAAAACATCGTGAGGAAACTAGCCTGCGTAGCACGACGGGGGATATGTCGCGCAAGATATAACTTTGCGCCTCGCTTACTTCAAAGTAAATAGAAAGAGCTAGATAGAGTTATCTCGCTCTCTCACGCATGTCAAAACCTGTCAGGCTACGTGTGCTACACATTCTGGCCACTGAATGTGGAACCATGATCCAAACTGGTCTGATTCTCCTATTAACAGGGTCACCTGTTAAGGGAAGTCAGATGGCAGTCCAAATCCTGGTTTATGGTCAAAGTGGGCCCTGGGCCCTCGCGCGCGAAAGCGCTAGTAACAGGGTCACGGAGGTCAGATGGCAGTCGCTCTACCGTCCAAATCCTGGTTCATGGTCAAGGTAGATCCAAGGCCCCAGCCGGGATATTGACGCCAAGATAATGATGATGATTATTACTACATTTAATCAACATAATCTTGACGTCAATATCACTATTCTGGGATAAATAATGTACCTACTTTGGCGAATTTTTAATTTTCTTTCACGAGACGAAACTCTACGATATCTGTAAATAACGAAATCCAAAGTTATTCTTGTGGGAACATGCTAATAATATCAAGGTTGTTTATCTTTTGTTTCAGAGTGATTTTGAATTATCTTGCAACAGTTTTTTTTAAACGTCTGCCAATGGGTTATATTTACATGTTCCTTAGTCAGTACACTGGCGAAAATCATTTTTTCATTTCCAAGATGGTGCCGATATTGTATGGTATGTGTATTTTTGAGTTCTTAGACTGTGTTGCTCGTTTGCCCCCCTTCTATTATAAAACAGGATTAACTATAATGGGAGGCATAAACTATAATAGAAGGTATAATAAGCTATATTATTCCCGTGTGCAGTGCGCAGTGCGATGTAAGCCGTGTGGGACGTTAATAAACTAATAGATATATGTCGTAAAACTCAGATAAATTTATTCATTCCCGTTGTCGCCCAAATCTTATTCCCCGAATGGGGGACAACGGGAATTTTACTTTCGTTGTTCCCCAAATGCTGGAATTTTAAATTTTATTTTGTTTGTTCAAAAAACTTAAATTGCTGTATGAACTTGAGTTACATTTATTTACATTGTTTAAGTAAATTAACTAACATTCCAGTTTTTTTTTATGTATCTATATTGCTTATCAAATCAAGGATATACTGCCAGGAATATATTTCAGAATTTTGGGGTAAACGAAACTAAAATTCACGCCACGGTATTGCTTTATTCTAGTTCCAGTTTTGGCCACCGGGTCCAAGGACTAAGAATACGGGGTCAGATAAGTGTGTGGCACTGTATAGATAATGGTGGTCTGTAAGTCTTCGTTGTCTGTCATAGGGCTAGATGACTGTGAGGGTAAAAAGACAAATTCACACAGCACCATCTAGCCGCAAAGTAAGCAAAGCTTGTGTTATGTGTGTTAGATAACTCATAAACTACTTATAAAATCTTCATATAGTATCACTCGCTGTAAGTACAGCATATAAACTACCTAAAGAAATTACCGACAACCTACAGCTTCTTGGTGTTGAGCTATCTAATAGGGGAAAACTACATAATACGTCCCAGGTTTTTTAATTATCAACATAACGAATTCTAGGTCAACAAGTGTTCAAAAAAGTATTTTATTCATTTATGACTTTTCAGGGCAAACGTTAGCAGGCTTAGCTTATGCAATACTTTATTTGATACACCACGGGCAGATGGTTATGCAAGGTCTGGACTTAGTTATTGACGGACTTGCAAGGAACTGCCCTTGGTACAGGTACGGTTAATGCTATTGTTTCTTTCGTCATTGGACCCTTTTATAATTTGTGACGTGACGATATTATCGTGAATGTCGTATCGCGGAGAGGTGGCATAAAGGGGACATTTAATTTTTTATTTAATGTTAATATTTTTGTTCTGTGGCAACCCCGAAGCACAACCATTCGCACCTAAAACGTCACACTCCTGTCATATTCAATATGGCGACGGCGTGCAAGTGTTCGTAATCGTACACAAAAGTAATTTTTCGTTGTTCTTTTGAAATGCAGGCTTCTCATTCAGGTTCAACCTATTTAAAATATTATATCAAGCATTCACTAGAGGAGTCTTTACAACCATTTTCATTACAGTTTTGGTGTTATTTTCTTCATACAAAACGGCAATATTAGTTTTAAAGACCTCATACTATTAGAATGAGAATATAAGAAGAATAGAGATAAGTAATCAAGTTTTATTACAAATATCTAATTTATTATTATTATTTTATTTACAGATGCGACCCTGGAAGAGATTTTGATTTTAGGGGTCAAAGATACACTGCTGTAAATAATTGTCTTCCACCTCATGAGTTCATTAAGTTATCATGGAACCCAAAAATAGATGCAAATTATGCACACGTGTTTGTCAACAAAACCTTTAAATTCTCGAGTACTTTATACTATTTTTATTTTCATCATTCTAGGGGGTAAGTATAATTTCGTCTGAGATGTGAATGGCCTTTATAGCAATTCTATGTCATTACTATCAATCTGCAAGTCATTAGTGTTTCGTATGAAACGATACTGTTTTTTTTATGTTATACGACAGACAAACAGACACGTGGGCCACCTGATGAAAAGTGGTCACCGCCGCCTATAAACATCAGCAACACCAGAGGCGCTACCAATGCATTGCCCGCCTCTAAGGAGACTTATAATATGCCACTTGAAATCTTCACGTTGACACCACTAGATGGTTTACGTAATCATACAATCACATAAATATTTAATTGGAATTAAAAGTTTAGTCCAACAGTACCACCCGCCCTACCGCGCCTGTGTGAAGGAACCTTAAACAAAATGTGTGATCCTGAAAATGTTCAAAATGAATCATCATCGTCCTAGCGCTTATCCCGGCCTCTGTCAGGGTCCGCTTTTCTACCCATTCTTCTCCACTTCGCCCGGTCTTCGGCATCCTCGCGTCTTAAGCTGTTAGCTCTCGCATCCGATTCCACGATGTCAATCCATCGCTTCTTGGGTCGCCCACGGGGTCTCTTTCCTGATACCGGCAGGTTCAGGCACCTATTTCCCATGTTTCCCTGAGGCTTACGCAACACGTGACCAAACCAGCGCAGGCGAGCCTTCTCGATCTTGTCTGCGATATCCCTTACATCAAGACTGCCATGGATGTATTCACCGCAGCATTTTCGTTACATTGGCGTGGAGTTCGCGAACGTTATTCGTCAGCGCTTGCCACGCAGCCATTGAGCATCACAGGTCTAATTATACTCTTGTATATAAGCCCTTTGAGTTTTAGCGTCACAGATGACTGCCGTGAGTTACCGCCATTTGTCCCAAGTTGCAGAGATTCGGGACTTGACATCGGGGCCGATATCGCTGAACTCGTGCATCAGGGATCCGAGGTATTTGGATTTATCTGTTCTATTGACAGCTTCGTTATCTATACAGATGGATTTGGGATCCGCACTGCAACTGACCATATACTCTGTTTTAGCGACATTCAGCTTCTAACCACCCTTTTTTAGCACATCCTCTGGTCTCAAGGTCCTGCCTAAGCTTGCTCAGCAGTACAATGTCGTGAGCGTACTTCATAAGCCAAGGAGGCCTGTCCTGAATTTCTGCTGAGAGGGCATCGAGCACAATGCAAAACCAGTAAGGGCTCAGCACAGAACCCTGGTGAATACCCACAGTTACCGGGAAGGGATTAGTATGGCCTACGAATCTCCAGTATTTTCATACATGCCTCAGAGCCCTCCAGATTATCTCCTGAGGGATACTGTCGAAAGCCCTCTGCAGGTCGAGAAATACATGATGCAACAGTTGATTCCTACTGCAATGGGACTCCTGCAGGACCCTGAGAGCAAAGATTGGATCCATGATGCTGCAGCCCGGCCTAAAGCCGTATTTGCATTCCGACAAGGAGCATTCCTGGCGAAGTCTCTGGTCAATAATCCGTTCGAATAGCTTCATTGTGTGGCTCATAAGTTTGATGCCGCACTCTTGCACACTGTCTTTCCCTTTATAGATTGGCATGATAGTATTTACGCTCCACGCGTCAGGTATAAGCCCCGTAGCTACAATCCTGTTGAATAGCTCAGTAAGCAAGAGTACGCCCCGGATCCCCATTGTTTTCTAGGTTTCTATTTTTATTCCGTCATGGCAATAGCTTTTCCGTTTTTCATACGTACCACAGACCTCTCCACCTCATCAGGGGTAGTCGGGCTTATCATGCTAAGGTTTGCAAGAAGCTGTGGTGGTCGCACATAGTTGTTGGTCTCGTTAGACAGTTCCTTAAAATGACAGTACCACCGGTCTTTATTAAAGTTTGCGCTTGTGAGCAAAACGCCGTCCGTACCTTTTATGGCAACACACTTTGTCACATCCAGACTGGCTCGACTCCGCCATTTTGACTGCTTGTAGACGAGCTTATGCCCCTCCACAGAATCCACCGCATCGTAGAGCGGTGCCAGGTGGGCCGCTCGCGCTTTTGCCATCGCCAATTAAGATTGCCCCTTTGTTCCCAAGCACACTTTCTTATTCGATAGTGAGTTACTGTGCTGCCATTTCTTGAACATGCCTTTTTGTCCCTAACTAAAATGTCCAAAATGAATAAAACTATTCAAACCGAAGGGCGGAAGATATTGTTTTGGCATGATATCCAATTTGAGCAAAAACAACAGGAGAAAGATGCCGAATTCAACGAAAAACAAGAATATTTACATTTTCTGTTAGATTTCATAAAGTTAGTATAATGTGTGTTTTACTACTTGTTTACATCGATAACTGTTCAGTCTCGCACTATGCACCATGCGCGACAGTCGTGTCTTGCTCATTACGTAATATAAATATCGTGTTACGAAGTGGCGACGCAAGTATCCGCTCGTGTGTGATAACAATGAGCAACAACATTGTAGTTAATGAACTCCTCGCGTTCCTGCAACAGAAGCTGGATGTGATGAACGAAGTAAGTGCGATCCAGATATGCCAGACCAATTTCACCGAGGGCGACATTTCGGAAGCCCAGTTGTTACTCTATACGTCACTAAATACTAAGAAGGTGGTGTGCCGTAGACGAGACGGGACGCTTACAGGATATAATTACCGTGCTAAAAGAGACCGAAACTGATCACGTGCCAATATTTGTGGCTCGGGACCTGTATAAGCTCCCGCCCGTCACTTTTGACCACGTTGCTGCTGAGGGACATCCAGCTCCTCAAAGCTGGCCTGGCAGAAGTGGAGGCGAAGTTTGTGGCTCCGAGAAAACTGTTGTGGAGTTGCGGGAAGACGTTTCTACTTTGCGCAACTTTAAGTGGGTCACCAGCTTGTGCTACGCCAATAAACACTCGACGCATCGATACAAGCATCGATCTCACTGACTCGAGTAACGAGTCAGATGTTTCGGCGCCACGAGGACAACGAAGCCGGCTTCCTTAAGGTTCAGAGGAAGAAAAGCAAACGCCGCCTTTTGAATCAGTGCGGCACTGCGGTGACTTCTTGTCCCAACCTCCAGCTGCGTGCCGCTATACCGACGACACCGCTGTACCTATCCCGCCTGCACTAGACCCTGACAGCGCAAGTGGTGGTGTGAGGGTCCAGCCTTTGCCGTCGAGAAATGAACGCACTTTCAACTCGTTCGTGCCACTGGTACCGACAGAGGACCTGGGCACCCTCATGAAGGCAGAGTTTTGGCCGAAAGGTGTGGTGTATCGTCGATTGCGCGGAAATTTACGTGCGGCGACATCATCACCGACGAGGCACAGTGTGTCCTAATTTTAAGTACCTACTTAGTTATAGTGCTGATTGTATTTTATATAGCTATTGCCACTATTTATGTAAAAATGTATTGTGTTTATAATATTTATTGTCATTTATAAGTTTATTTATTATATTATATGGGTCTTGTTACCTGAAATATATGAATTAAAAAATAAATATAAGAACTACCTAGTGTGCCTTACCTAACTATAAGACACAGAAACGAGTCATTGATACATTTCGACACTGGGGTTCGAAGCCGGTACTTCTCGCAGTCGGACCCCCCAATATTTCACCTTTGTCCTGGGGCCATAAGTGGTCGTGTGACAATGGTCGTGCGACGGTCGGTTTTGAGGTCTCCTATTGATGCCCGCACTATGCCCGCTTTGACACTGCTTGGCGCACAAGTGGAGCGAGTGACTGAAGCGCGTAACCTAGGGGTCTTGATGGATTCAAATCTCGATTTTGAAAAGCATATCGTAAATATTGTGCAAAAATGTTTTTATGAAGTTAAGATATTGTACCAGATACGAGACTTTTTATCAGAGGATCTACGTATTAAATTATGTGATTCGTTAATATTATCAATCCTGGGTTATGCTGACGTCGTGTATGGTCCTAGACTATTGGCTCGATTCGCGCGGTTGCTGCAGTGGGTTCAGAACGCCTGTGCACGTTTCTGCTTTAGGGTTCCCCCTCGAACACACGTTACACCTTATCTCGATAACGCGAAAATCTTGAAAATGTCTTTCTGAACTCCATCTTGCCTCTTTATTGTATGGGTTAGTAAACACTGGTGTTCCTGAATATCTGTATAGCAAATTAAACTGGCGAAGCGGAGACGGCTCGCGAAATGCCCGCAGAGTTAGTCATCTTCTCAGGATACCTGCTCACAGGACGGCTGCTTTTCGTGGTTTTAGATATGCAGCCACTAAATGTTGAAACAACCTGCCACCACCCATTAAAGAATCAAAAACAATTACATCTTTTAAGTTTTAACATGAAACATTACCTTTTCGAACATCAAAAATCACTCCCTTTAGGCTGCAGAGTTGTTCCAACATACCTAAATTAAATAAAGCAAGGTGAACAAGTAAATAATAACTGTATACAATATCACCCATCGGGAACGTTAGTATAAATTAATTTGTAATAGTAACAAGCATTTACTTATGGACTAGTTACAGAATTATAATCTATAGCATTGTTCATAAAATTATTTGTATTTATGGCAAATGTATGGCACTTCGTACTGGTACAACCATTTGGCGAGTGACGCACGCACTATAGGGCTCGGCTGAAAATCAGCGCTGTAGTTTCTCTATCTACAGCATATGCTGAGCTAAGTTCTAATTTGGCATGACACTACAATATTCACCATATTTGTAGTTATTGTCAAATAAAAGCTATGTCTATGTCTATGATCGGGCGACATGCGTCGTACCACCATGGGCGCACGACCATTACCAATTAACGCAACTCAAACCTCCACCACGTCAGTGACTCCATGGTTCCCACTCACATTGGGCATGTCGTTAGTCAACCTGGAGGGCGTCCTTGGCCAAGGCGTGGTCATCACTCCAAAACCAGTCCACCCCATGGGTTACTTATCAGTCCGGCGACATATCTGACCAGCCAAATGCCACTTCACCTCACTAATAGGTGGGGCTACCTATGTCCATAAGTTTCTAAAATATAAAAAAGTTCAACAGTAGGTATCAACTCCGTTATTCCACAAACTTCTAATTTTTTGTTATACTGTCAGAGTTGACAGTAATAATTTTTTTTATTTGTTCGGTCTCTTATAAGATCACTATACCGACGGCAGTTTAGAAATCTATGCTCAGTCTCTACTTGCCAGAGTATAGTTCCTCAGAACACTCCCCGTTGTACCGTCGTTGTATGCCGTTTTTGGTCAAAATAGCAACTAGGTAATCTAGAAAAACGTCGTAAAATCAGTTCATCTTACTGGTTTTAAGTTACAAAAGTCACATTTAATTGTTTTTGGCTACATTAAGATTAAATTGTGTTTATGCCGGTGAGTAAAGTCTCCAGTGGAATTGGAGCCGCCCGACTGGGGAAGTACCTCCACCTTACAGAATACCGCAGCTAAGCAATACACTTATAAATAGTATTGTGTTTCTACCGGGGAGGAAGGTCTCCAGTGCTCCATGAGGTGGGGATTTAGGGAACCGTGGCTTTGGCAGTGGATGTGCATTTGTCTTTTTGCTGCCAGAGCAACGTGTTATAGAGTTGGGCAACGCATTAGCGATACTCTTGGTGTTGCTAATGTCTATAGGAAGCAGTGACTACTTCCCATCAGGTGTACCGCTTGCCTGTTTGCCTACGTTGTCATAAAAAAAAAACTAAATAATGATTGAAATACAGTAACAGACTGTAAAATAGATTTGAGTTATTTATTACTCTTTTACAGTTAACATAATAATATTACATTGAAATCTAAAAAACTGATCTAAAAATATATAAATGTCAAGATAAATTAATAATCCGAAAATTTATACAGGGTGATCTTAGTCTCTGGACAAATAATAAAACCCTGTTTAAGACTGCAACTCACTAGCATCACAAAATAGATTTTTCGTTAATTAGACAAAAAGATATAAAACAATTTTTTTTAACAAATTAAATTTCAAGATACTGTATCACGACAACACGAATGAATTGATCTACTATAATTATTGACATTCATGACATTACACATGAGAAGCGAGTGACGTTCTGTCACACTTCAAATTATTGTCCAATTACAATAATTTTTTTTTATTTAATTTAAGCTGTCACCTTGCCCGGTGTTCTAATGCAATTCAAAAGAGTTTCCAATGTTTAGGGTACTTCCAAGACCATGCAACTAAATACATGCTGCTCCTGAGTGATACATTTAAATTCGTTGATTATTCGGTAAATTCTGAACTGATTGCTATGATACGTTGCAGTTTTGTTTTAAATACTACTTTCTCCAGAGGGTAATGACAAAATAAAGGATTTATACAGGATAAAATAAAGATAAGAATTTTCTCCAATGTCACATCAATAACTTGCCCAGGACGTAAAATATTCGATAAAATAATAAATAAAATATATGTCAATATTGGTAAATGACACAATCAAATGTCAAGGATACAGAAAATAAATTCATTATTTACGATTAAATGTCAATGATTTATAGCTTATATACCTACGTTGTTTCTTGCTTTGGTATTGTTAGTTTCTGTTTTTGTTTTGCGTTCTAAATTATGAAACGTTTCCGCTGTTGATTGCGGTTTCTTTTGTGCATTACTAAAGCCAGTGAATTTCTTCGCCTAAAATTTAAGTACCTTATCTAAATAAATATAATTATCTATTTCTGTCGCCAAGCAACAATGCTTGCTCTATTGTGTTCCGGTTTGAAGGATAAGGTAGCCAGCGCAATTACAGGCATGAGCGGCACCTGCGGTTCTGCATTTTGGCTGCCTACAACCTAAATGCATGAATCATAGATGTTATGGGCAACTACTTACTATCTTATTTACTATCAGGTAGGCTGCTCTGCTCGTTCGTAACTGAGTAGTATAAAAAAAATTTACACTTCCACATACAATGTTACAGATTACTTCCAGAGAAGATCCACAAAAGTGACATACATAACCATACAGTATGGTATTACGTGATTATATGGATAGTATCGTTCGCACTGTACAACCAAATATTCAAAAAATACATTTGGAAGGTAAGTTTTATATGATAAGGTGTAGGTAGTCTAATAGATCGATTAGTTCCGGCTTCGTAATTGTATGAGTAGACTGAGGGTCACGAAACCTTGCTGACAGGTGATGACGCACCAGTCATCAGATTTTGGTTTTTTAATCATTGGCATTGGTAAAGTCAAATTTAGTTCCACTTTCAACAGGGCGCAAAGTCTCGCGGCTCTCACTCTAAATATTGCCGCGCACGACAGACAAATGACGCAACGCAAAAATAATGACACTAGCAAAATTACCAAAGAGCCAAATATATTGTTTTAATATCTGTATATTTGTGTATTTAATACACAAATTTATGATAGTTAAGTTGGAAAATAATGAAGAATTCAATATATTAAAACGACATTTCCATATTAATTTAACAAATATTTCTAGACGTAAAATCTCTTTAGTGCTAACCAAAAAATATTACGCACGAGTGCAATAATGTAAAGAAAAACGCAATAAAAGGATACATTGTAAGCCAAAAATCGGTTACATTAACGGTCTGTTTATGAGCCATTGCATGGATTTTTTTAACGTTAATAGTTAATACTTTAACTTTGTGAATCCTAATTTATGCGATACACTGACCTATACTGTCATCTTATCCGACAGCATTTTACATTAATATCTTAAATTTATGAATTTCATTTTCAGACAATGTATTACGTCCAACTCGTCCAAATAATTGAACATATACTCGTATGTGTGCATTTATTTTTTTTAATCGGAGGTAATGATATTAAGCCCAGATTCAGACGCGGGGAATATAAAAGATCTGATAAGTTGAAGACTTTAGTGATGGTAAGTAAATCAAAGTGAATATAAGACAGACATTAGTATATTATTCCCACGGTCTGTATGACTGCCTTGATAGTCAAGCGCACAGTGTAGCTCAGCTCCAAGTTTAAGGAAAAAATACAGTATAACACACGAGTTCATCATCTTTTACGGATGATATAAAGTGTACGGATTGATACTTTGGGGCAACTCGGTTGATGTAGAAAAAGTTTTCAAAGTGCAAGAAAAGTGCGCATGGGCAATTAGGGTTCGATATTGACGATAGCTGTTAACCTTTGTTTAAAAAACATAAAAATTGTCTACTTCCGTGTACCATCAAGGATGTTTGTGTTTTTGTTGACCCTGATAACTGGAACGTTAAGGGAAGTTAGATAACGAGAAACTAGGCCGAAAATTATGAATTTGTTATATCAGCCCACTGATTACAAATATGAATATTGTCCACATGTGTGTATACAAACAATACAATAATCTTCACAACAAAGTTGTTGACTGTGACCTCATTCAAATACAAATTGATTGCTTGGTTACTACACTTATTTTTTATTATGAAGGAGTCTGGAATAAGTTTCAATGAAAAATTATGAAGATTTACAATATTTGCACACTTGCATGCAAGTTGAATACATGATACATACCACTGTACCTACCAATACTAAGAACTGTAATATCAACTACTGTATTCTTTCAAATTAATTATTTAATTTTGATTTGATTTTAATTAAAACAAATTGAATGAATAATAAAAGCTGCTATTCAATTGCAGTTGCTGGGACAAATGTAATGAATGCTTAATATGAGTCGAGGGAGCAATCAATACAAATATATGGAACCATGTACCTATTGTCCTGCATTTTTCTTAGTAAATTACAGGACACGTACATAATGATGGCTGATTTAGGAGATGTCCTGTAAAATACAGGATAATTAGACAGTCTAATACATACAGAGGAGCTGTCGAACATAACGGGATAATTACGCTTCTGGTCAAAATACTTTTTTTTTTATCCGGAGGTTTTAGGCTCTTGAATACGAACCTCAACTCATCTCCAATCAAAACGCCCTAAAACTGTGTTAAAGGGCATGGCTAAAAAGTCATAGACAAAAGACCCAGAATCGCCAGCAACGTAATAAATAAAAATGGGTTCACTATAGTAAACTCATTATGTTTTTAAAACATAACCTTCTTAAACTATGTAATATAGAAGTTTTATATTGTATGAGAATCGTACCTACATTGATTATTCCAGACTTTTATTTTATCTAGCACTTTATTTAATGCTAATACTTATATTTAAAAATGTAAAAAAAATAACGGCATATATAAAATGTATGGCAGCTCTGGGTTTGTTTTTTAGCCAAGACCTTTGCATCCGTTTCGTGGTTTCGTGAGAAATGATACCGTTTTAGATCGAAACAACTTTAGATTTATACAGCTCCTAAAAAAATTTATTTCATTTAATTATACCGTTTGTTTCGGCAGCTCCTCACTCATAGGTAAAGTACGTGCATGTGTCTTACAGGAGACGGCAGAGATATACGGTAACCGAAGCTAGAAGAAGTAGGAAAAAAAATCGCCCTACTGTTTTCGCTAAATTTATGATATTATTCAGAATTGGATTCTTGAACTGTCCAAGAATATTTCTTTATTCAACATCTATGTACGCCTTTTACAGAAATGCGAGAGAGAATTTTTTGCCGAATATATACTTACACCTCCAATTGTTCATCTATTAACCTCGAGAAAAGGTGAAGGAACCAGCCCGGTAAGTAGATACGTTAACTCATTATCTTTGTGCTTCCAATCCCGGCTTCGGCTGGGGTGCACTTTCCATACCTTTTTCTTGTTTGCCTAGAGAGTCACGGACGAACAGTTCACCTGATGGAAAGCGGCCACCGTCGTCCAGAACATCTGCAACCTAAGGGGTGTGGATGCTGGCCTTTGAGGTACCTTTAGACATGCATTTTGAAGACCCTCATGTTATAGTTGCAAAGACTTCGGGAGGAAGCTCATTCTACATCTTGCACGTGCGCGGCAAAAAAGGCTTGCGATGCCCTTACGTTAGTTGGAAGCCAAGCATCCAGATACTGAGGATGAAATCTGTCCCACCGTCGGAGGGTGCGACGGCGGAAAGGTGATACCTACTCTTTTCCCTCCACTTCGGCCGATTTTTAGCATACTTTCTTCGTAGGTTATTAGCTCTCTCACATCCGAAGTAATGCTGTGTTAATTGTTTATTTAATCAAACTTTTATTTTTTTATTTATTATTCCAGATTAATCCGGGTCGAGATAGTGTCGTAATGACAGCATCTAATAGTTTGTTTTATTTAATGAAATATGGCATATCATATTTATTCGCGGATTACATTAGCAAAATATACGGAATACCCCAGGAAGGTTCGTTCCATAATTGGTGATAATGGCTATTATTTATAGAGTTTATTAATGAAATTATTTCGTGTTTCTTACCGTGTAACTTGGTTTAGGTACGAGTTGTCAGATATTTACCATGATTCAGGATTTGGCAGATCAGATAGTTATAGTGGACCGAATGCCATCTGACCAGATTAGATTACGGTTACACATTCAGTCGCCTGAATGTGTAGATTTCATGATAAAGAGAACCATAAGAACATCGGTTAGTGTTCAACCACTGTCATCATCATCGTCCTAGCGCCTATCCCGGCCTCTGCCAGGGTCCGCGTTCCGGCCCATTCTCCTCCACTTCGCCCGGTCCTCGGCATCCTCGCGTCGTAAGCCGTTGGCTCTCGCATCCAACTCAGCGATGTCAATCCATCGCTTCTTGGGTCGTCCACGGGGCCTCTTTCCTGATACCGGCAGGTTCAGGCACCTATTTCCCACGTATCCCTGAGGCTTATGCAATACGTGACCAAACCAGCGAAGGCGAGCCTCCTCGATCTTGTCTGGGATATCCCTCACGCCAAGACTGCCACGATGTGATGGTCCCCGTCCTAATATGAGCCATTACGTCGTCGTCTAGAGTTGGTCGATGGAGTCTCGCGCGTCACATGAAGCGGTCTCACCATTGTGTGTGAGTCCAATATAAAATGGGTTGTACATAGGCCGTCACTGACAGTCCATTTAACTTTATGAGATTAGGATTTGATGATTGGTTTATAAATGCCTTAAACTGTAATGTTAATTCATTTCTAATGTCTATGTAAAATCAGATGACAGGAACTTGCAATAAAAGTCTACTACGTCAATGGCAATGATTCGAGTGATATATAAATATAGTTTTAGTTATAAGACAGCAAGTTGAGCCCCCTGAAGTGGGTCACAAAGAGCCAGGATCCGAAATCAGAAGTGTCAACCCTCTACCCCTCGATTCATCTCGCTGACCATTATTAATTACTAATAACAATTTTAGTATATACTCTAATTAACATAAGGTTCTTCTTTGCTTGTGTTGCTTGGTGTCCTTTAGTTGTTTCGGATGGTAACCGACGCCTGCGCATCATCCCTTGTGGCGGGGAGTGCAATCTCCCAACCCCGTTGCTTTCCGCGTATGCGCCTTTCACCACCGACTGATTTTGTCTCGCTTGCTCGTCCCTGACATTGTCCAACGGTTTGCCGCGTAATATCATATTTGATAAGCATCCCTAAGTCGTAAGACTTAGAATACAGATTTATTTAAATGTATCTGAAACCTTGGTTTTCTGATAGTTTTTTATTCTTTGGCTAGCTTGTTCGCTTTCTTGGTATTGTTTTTACATCGATATCCCAGCGTGAATTTATTTGACATTTTGAATTACGAACTTTTATTTTTTTCACGCTTTACAAGCGTGACCCTTGTGATTAAGCTCGATGCGTTTTGGGGAATTTATTGCTTTTGGTTTTCGGAATTTTAAGTAGGTGCCACATGTGGGTGTTTAGCCTTTTATGTTAGCAAATTGAAACGTTCGAACGACGCCAATGTTTTTAACCGACATTTCATACCCCTCCTCATTTCATTTCGACCGAGGGTTCATAACCCTCCTTCTGTCGCAGTTTATAAATTTGAATTATAGCGTCCCATCACAACAGATGTATTCATTGCGTACTCGATCGAGCCGTGTAACTCCGTGTAAATCCAGCGCAGCATTTTCATTTCGTTGGCGTGGAGTTCGCGAACGTGTTTCGTTAGCGCTGGCCATACCTTGCAGCCATAGAGCATCACAGGTCTAACTATACTCTTGTATATAAACCCTTTGAGCCAAATACCTCGGATCCGTGATGCACGAGTCCGGCGATATCGGCCCCGAACTCGCGGCAGTCACCTGTGAACCTAAAATCCCGCAAATATAGTGAAGCATTGGGGTGGCCCCTATTGTTTTTTGATACGATCTCTCTATTGTTTTTTGGCGCTACTTACAAAAATGAACGCAGTGTTCATTTTTTGAAAGTGTGATTTCAATCATGTCCGTAGAGCTTCCATACCGCTAGCACTAATACTGAACTTGTAACTACTACGCTCGCGAGCAACAAAATCGATTCACACTATATTTTTTTTATATACCACCTAGGTGGCAAACAAGCTTAAGGCCTGCCTGATGGTAAGTAGTCTCCGCAGTCTATGGACGTTTGCAATACCAGGGGCATCACCCACGCGTTGCCGACCCCGTAAAAACCTCTTAACCCCTTTCTTGAAGAACTCCATGTTGTACTTACTCTCCAGGGAAAAGCTCTCCAGGTAGTTCATTCCACAACCTTAGTGTGCGTGGGAGGAAGTTCCTTTGCTATATACCGCGCTCATACATTTCTAGTTTTACAAATGAGTCTATAATTTCATTCATACCTATTCAATTTTAATTACGTTGTCGCAGGTTGATAGCCAATAAGACTGATTACTTATGTATTTCATTAATTTCTTCAACACGATCGGTTTACGTCAGACAATTTTTTTTTCTTAGGCGGGTCTGATTTGCAGATGTTTTAGTATGCGATCACGATCGCGTACAGTGATAATGTTGAAGGAAGTAATTAAATGCATAGGTATATAATCATATTCTTATTGGCTATCAAACCGCGAGAACGGAATTAAAATCGAATAAGTATATTGATTTGTATCGCCAGAAATGTATGAGGATAGGTATTTAGAAAAATACAGGGTGAATCGATATGCTAGCAAAATATTTCTTATTATTTAATCTTAACTTACATTTAACTTTCAGGTAGATACTTAGGAAGCTATTGGATAACATATTTTTATCAATTCAAATATTTTCACGATGTGTGTTGCATAGCTCATTTCTGTCTCGATTACACCTTGGAATTTCTTTACTTCGTAAGTTTTCGATTTCAATAAATAAATTATTAAAAAATAATTTTTTTTTTTTTATGTACAAGTGGAGATATTGTATGTACAGACTAAAATAAATAATCATGGAATAAATATCTCGGTTGTGTTCTCTGACCACGTTCCAGGGTTCGTTAGATCAGGTAATCACAGTGGAGCAACTACTATTTGACCTCCGTGACCTTGTAAACAGGGGAACACGACCATATTTTATCATTATATTCATTCATGGATCATTGTATTTACAGGCTATTCTTAATCAATGCCTTGTCGAAGTAATAGTTACGGAGTGGCCAAAAGTCAAAGCATTGTATGCGTATGTCGTTGTGGCCACCATTTCAATAGCAATTGGGATACTAATGTCGGGAAAGGTTAGTAGTATTTAATAATTAATAATATAATCTTTATTTCAGGCAATTATGTGATCTAGGTATAATAACTGAGTATACAAAGCCCATATATTGTTAGTACTCAACTTAGAAGTAAGGGTTAGTTGTGCTTAACTTATAACTTTTTCATTTTCATCTTCTTACGGTCCCAGTAATATCCTGGTGTAATGGTTATCACTAGAATCCGTGGTGACGGCGTAGGGTCAACGGAGATTTGAGGCTGGTCGTGGGGGCGTCTCTGCGTACTGTACCGCCGAAATACACGTGGCCACAATTCTTTCCGAAGAAAGTTCTTAAATTTTTCTAAATAAATACGAAATGTAATTGTCGTATAACCGATAGGTAAACGTATAAATAGAGCAATAGGTACCCTACAGAAATCAAAATAAGATATGTCAATAGAGGTCTTATTCGCGCATGAATTTATCGCCATGCAGTTGATTCGATCATTTTTTGTCCATAATATCTGACACTTGACGCGCAGTAGTAAAGTTATGCGCAGTAGTGGCCGAGATGGCGACCAGCGTTCTCGTGGCGCCTCACATGGCATTTCTATTTACTTATGTCTTGTTTTTATTTCTGTATATACCATATGTACCTATAGACTTCAAAGTAGTGTGACTTGATGGGGCGATCAAGCAATTTCATATTTAGCTAATCCTAAAGCTTTTTTTCACAGGCATTATTTTCGTACTTCATTATATACAGTATTGTCGTTGGATTGGTCGAGTGCGTGACGATCGTAATACTTTACCCCATTGGGCGATTGATGGATGACATCTTTTTCTTCTACGGCTCTCAAATCTCAAGCATAAGAATGTGGAGCTTCCTCATTATGCTTCCTTATGTTTTTGTAAGATATTGTTTACACTGTTTTTTTAACTTGCTTTCCTCGTTTCAATACTATAGCATACCTATTACTAATAACCCAGCATATTACTTAGCGACGCATCGTTACAGTGGGTTTAAAATAATTTATATTTTCTCCTTTTATATCTGAGCAAAATACTAACCATACTATATTTTTTCTTATAAAACATAACAATACATATTTTAAGTGTATGTTCCGGGTTTCCTATCGCATACCTTTGACGACGAGTACCCGGATATTTCGACGCAGTTTCATGCATCACGGGACGAATCGTCAACATAGGTATACGGTAGGAAACCCGGAACATACCCTTAAAATGTGTGATAATAACCGCGATAGTTTAAAACATTATGTTATAAAAATACATGTTTAATATAAGATACATGGTGTCCAAAAAGGGTTTTAGCCTTTGAAACTCCAGTAAGTGTTTTTTGTTGGGTATATGGTAATGAATATGGGGAATAGCATGGAAGAATAGGGAGAGGCTAGGATTTTAATTAATTAATTAATTAAAATATGGTAAAGAAAAATATGCTGGCTTACGTAGAAATTCATACAGCCGTACATAGTCATATAGCCGAGCACAGCGTGCATATTGTGTACGAGTTTACAATCAAAATTTATTGTTTTAAAAAAAACCAAAGCATACACTAAGATCACCTGAGAAAACTGCGCATTAGTTAAAACGCGCTGAGTTCAATTTGTAAGGCATTAGTTTAACACTCAGTGTAAATGTCATTAAAAATGGATTTAGGCATTTCAAGAGACGGGTTTGACTGTGAGAGACAACGAATCCGATCATTCACAAGAAATAAAAGTGCCTAAAGTAATTTAAAAAAGTGCACGTATCGACTATGCAAGATATATCGCTTTCACTGCATTAGCGTAATAAAAACAAGCGGAGATCAATTTGTAAAGCATTAGTTTATCACTCAGTGTAAATATCATTAGAAAATGGATTCAGGTATTTCAAGAGACGGGATCAACTGTGACCGGTCCTTCACGAGAAATAAAAAGTGCCTGAAGTCATTCAAGAAAGTGCACGAATCGTCAATGCTAGAGCACTTTTACCACAAAATAAAGAACGACCCGCCCCTAGCAGGTCCACTGGAAACAATGCGCCATTTTTGTCACGCACACATTGACGTTATGTTTACATGCATTCTCACGTAGTTTCAAGCAGTGCTCGGTCGTGATTGTTAATGCGAGAATTCTAAAGAATATTATTTAATTATACAATATTATTATTGATAAAATAAAAGTGCTTGTAGGTAACTAAGATTACTTAATAACATTTTAGCAATATGCAACGCACGCAGAGTCCATGAACTGATGGGTGACCATTTTCAGACTTTGAGGCTAGTCGAACTTCAGCACCGCTACGAGTTCTAATGCCGATGGTGAAGCGAGGTTGACCAAGGTCTTCCGCTAGAGACCCTAGGACTAATTGATCAGTTTCAGGCACCACGTGGCAGTCTTTAACTGGATAAAAAACCGTAATGGCTACCTTAATGGTTTCTAGTCGGAAATGCCTATCTAGTCTAATATAAAAAAATCGCTGACCACCTTCCTTCTCCTTTTTATGTGTATGAAATTTTCAATTCAATTGATTACCGGGAAGTAGGTCAAATCCCAGGTCAGAGAAAGGTTATTCTTAAGGTCTGATAATATAATCAGGTGGCGATGAATTTTTAAAAAGTGAATAAACAGTCGTTTTGAAAGGCATAATGTCTGAAGCTGGTATGGAAAATCTAATACACTTCAACACATCTGAACAGCTTGGAAAGCAATTATGATCACATTAAGCCAAGGATTAGATGGTCCTATGCAAGGGACATGTTATTGTGAACGATCTTTAAAATTGTATTCGATCTTTTCAATACTATTTTCAAAATTCTGAATAAATACAGTAGCAACCCTAGTGGGTTAGGTAATAAAGACGACCGGAGTGGACCTTCTGTTAGTTTTCTATTTTGTGCTTTAACTGCGTAAGCGTAATCAAGTCTTGACATTTAAAAATCAACATTACACCTGATTTTAAAGGATTTGCATTTACGTACTCACAAAATTAAATTCGGCAACTTTTTTCCAGGAGGATGGTGTAGTTAATTCACACGAATAACATGTCAATTTAAGTTCTGAATGAGTTATCCCATTGAAAACCGGATCGGTTCAGTAGTTAAAGAGCCTTTAGCTCGGGTTATTTTTAAAGTAGTTTCCCCATGGCACATTGAAGGAAAGAATAAATTTTAGGGATTATTTTGTACAACTATAGAACTTGCAACAATCAGCTGTGCGGGATCGAAAACGAACGTTGTATGTATATTTTTATTATATTAACTGCTCTTTTTAAAACGATTGCATAATTGTTAATTGTTCCTTGCAGCCTTGACTTTTTTTGCGACAACCTTTTTGTTGTTCTGCTAAAATATTATGTTCAGACAAATGGTTGTACATGGTTTCGCTAATGCGTGATGTCAGAATTTTGTAATTGGTTTGTAGACAGGTGATCGGTCGATATTTTTCCGTGTTATTTGGGTCGCTTTTATCTTTAGTAATCATGTGCGTAATTCCTTGTGTTATGTAGTCTGGCATTGTATCTGGAGATTGTCCAGGTGTCCAGGTGATTATGTATATGTGGGTGTATAGTTGTGAGCTTTTATTCCAAAAGTTATGAATATTATCGGTTCCGGAGGCTTTCCGATTATGTGTACATTTAATCACATTTATAAATGTATCAACAGGTATGTATTCAAACACCATTTGAAGTATGGTTACAGTTGTATCTCGAGTTACAGTTATCCATTCAGCACTTTTGTTATGTTCGACCGGGTCTTCCCAAATGCCTGCCAAAAAGTTTCGATGTTCTACAGGTGTTAGTGTAGCCATGTTAGCATTTTTTATAAAATAGTTTTTCATATGAATCTATAGTTTTCGGTTTTAAGGGGCTTGCACGTGAAATATCGTTTTAGTCAGCTAGATGTTACAATTAATTTAATAATAATCTGATAATTTATTTTTATCTATTCTACTGTCGCTGAGACTTTTCTATTTCTATTTCCCTGTAAATATTCCGTTAAATGTCCTTTTTGCTTTCTTAGTTTATCAATTTCAGCTTCCAATCTTTTTTGCCATGGTGGTGTATATTTCTCTGTTTTAGTTTTATTGCGTGCTGATGCAGCAGTATACGCTGCAGAATATATTAATGTTTCTAATACTAAAGTCCGTATTGGTAGTTAAATATTCCGGGAGAATGTATTTATCTATGTAGGTAACCTACAATGACTGCAAGTTTTTTGCAACTTTTTTGCCGTAGTATGTAAGGTCTGGTGGTCGGGTCTGATGATTTAAACATTTCAAGAGTCGCCTTAAAGTATTTGTGTTTTTTGTCCATAAGTGACACATCTACCACATCTAGATTTTCCCTACCCTCATCTTAAATTGTGCACTTGTATTTTTCGAGGCTCTGTGTTTTAAATGGGATAAAATTTGTCTAAATTAGGCTACTTTTGCTAATTACTATAAAATATTAATTTACTAATTATAGTGTAGTTGTGAAAATGTTATTTTTGAAAATAATTGTGATTTGCGCCAGTAATTGGTGTCGGAAAGAAGTCTAACGTACAACTCTACTTAGTCTTGGTGTTGTATTCCAATAATTAAAATGGTCTCTTGTCTGAAGTTATCATCATCATCATCGTCTTAGCGCTTATCCCGGCCTCTGCCTGGGTCCGCTTTCCTACTCATTATTCTCCACTTCGCCCGGTCTTCGGTATCCTCCCGACGTAAACCGTTGGCTCTCACATTCGACTCAGCAATGTCAATCCATCGCTTCTTGGGTCGCCCACCGGACCTCTTTCCTGATATCGGCAGGTTCAGGCACCTATTTCCCACGTATCCCTGAGGCTTACGCAACACATGACTAAACCAGCGCAGACGAGCCTCCTCGATCTTATCTGCGATATCCCTCGCGCCAGGGCTGCCACGGATGTACTCGTTACGTATTCGATCAAGTCGCGTAACTCCGCTTCATTTCGTTGGTGTTTTGTCAGCGCTGGCTATGTCTCGCAGCCATAGAGCATTACCGGTCTAATTATAGTGTTGTATATAAGCCCTTTGAGCTTTACAGGGATTTTAGGGCCACAGGTGACTGCCGTGAGTTCCCGCCATTTGGCCCAAGCTGCAGAGATTCGGGACTTGACATCGGGGCCGATATCGCCGGACTCGTGCATCACGGATCCGAGGCATTTGGATTTATCTGTCCTGTTGACAGCTTCGTTACCTACAAGGATTGTTTGCGAATCTGCGCTGCAGCTGGCCTCCGTTTTGGCGACATTCAACTTCAAACCACCGTTTTCTAGCACATCCTTCCACGTGTTTACTCTGGTCTGAAGATCCTACCTAAGCTTGCTCACCAGTATAATGTCGTCAGCGTACTTCATAAGCCAAGGAGGCATGTCCTGAATTTCCGCTGAGAGGGCATCGAACACAATGCAAAAACAAGTAAGGGCTCAGCACTGATCCCTGGAGAACTCCAACAGTAATCGGGAAGGGATTAGTATGGCCTACTATGATTTCAACGACGGCTTCAGTATTGGCATACATATCCTGTATAATACTAATGTACGCTTCGGGCGCAGACTTTGACCTCAGAGTCCACCATATTATCTCCCGAGGGACACTGTCGAAAGCCATCTGCAGTTTGAGAAATGCGTAATGCAGGGGTTGATTCTTACTGCAGTGGGACTCCTGGAGGACTCTGAGGGCAAAGATTGGATTTTTTCTGACCTTTCCATTACGTTAATCGGTGTTTTGGCTTTTTACGTGCGGCGACTACCATCCGGCCCACACAACCCGTTAGAGAAAAGCCGGTTCGCCAGAGCCTCGTCCGTCTGTCAGCAGGGGGACTACTGGCAGGTGAGGTTGACTTAGGCCAATGAGATCTTGATTGGGCCCCATACCCCTGGTCTCTTGTCTGAAGTGTAAAAAGGAAATACCTAAACCGGACGACAAAAATTGTGTGCCATGGATGCGACAGACAAATATGTGTTAAGTGTAGCGGGTTGCTTGCCACGGAATTGCGTGAAGAAGTGTTGCAATCGCCTACTTTAAAATAGTTGTGCCTGGATTGTGAGCTCGGTGTGCCAGCTTTGAGAAAAATGGTAGATAATCTGAAGGCTGAGATTAAATCAAAAAGTCAGCAGCATGATAATCGTACCATAAGCATTGTGTCTGTTGTGAGCGAAGTTGAAGCGAGAAATAGGAGGAGCTGCAAAGCTGGCACCAGGGGATGACGAACCATATTTGCGCGTGATGTAGCAATAGTCCGGTTGTTAGTCCGGTTGACCGAACTAGGGCAACTGTTAGGTAGCAAAAGTTCGGCTGATAAAAATCAACGAAATTTTGATACTCTAAAGTTGCAGTAGTTCGCATTGAAGTTAAAGTTACTTAAATTAAAACAAAAGTTAATTTAACTGAAATTAAAGTTAATTTAATTAAAATTAAAGTATAATACAGTCAAATTTTGTGCACAGTCTGGAATTGATATTTACATAGGTAAGATCTAGTCGCCCTGTCTGGACTAGGTCTAAATACATATGTTATATCTTTTATAGTATACCTACATGGTATGTTATCTCCTTTGAAGTACCTAACTAGCCATTTAATATCTATGAAGGAAATGCAATTTATAAGTATTTCTCATGTCATTATTCTTTAAAACATTTTCCTGAGGCTTTTTCGGTACATATTTTATGAAAATGAATGTTGACTTCAAAATACTACAGCGAGGACGCGGTAGAGTGTTATTATTTAATGGACATCAATATTATAAAAACGCGGTCTACACGACAAAAATTAGTTACTGGCGGTGTAAACAGTACAAGAATAAAAATATACATTGTAAAGGATATGTTACTTTATCAGCGGTGAGTACCTAATTAATAATTTTATACCCCTTTTCCACATTTTTTCCTAAGTAAACAATTTGTTAACACAATATAATAATTGTTTTAGGAAGAGAATAAAATCATCAAACACGGGGATCATTCTTGTAGTCCTGAACATATGCAAAATGATATAGATATTTTACTTAATGACTGCATAACGGAAGCTGCAGAGGGTAGGGAACCTGCTCCCAAAGTCTACAGGAAATGTTTGGTGGAAATAAAAAATAAAGGACTACATCTAGGAATCAATAAGCCAGTCCCAACATTTGCCCAAAAAAAATTTTGTATATACCGCAAGATGCACAAAAATGCCCAGGTGGAGAAAATTCGTCCAAATTCCCTTTCCGAAATCGAAGTACCATCACTGTTTTTTGATATCTTACTGGCTGATTATTTTGATGGTGACAATAGAATAGTAATTTTTTGTAGCAACGATGCCCAAACACACATGAAAACTGTCAAAGAGTACTTCATGGACGGTACCTTTAAGGCCAGTCCTCAACCATTTTCGCAACTATTCACGATACATGGCGACTTGGGTAGCACAATTGAAAATATGTACGTAATACCTTTGGTATATGTTTTCATGTCTCGCAAAAATGTAAAAGCTTATAAAATAGTTTTTGAATTGATAAAGTCCAGAATTCCTGAGTGGGAACCAACTATAGTGCACATTGTTTATGAGAAAGCTACAATAAGCGCGTTGAAATCCAAATTTAAAAATGCCACTTTGAGTGGATGCTATTTCCACTATAGGAATTGTTTAAAACGTAAAGCAGCGACGTATAATCTTAAATCAAGAAAACACAAATATATAATAAATTTATGTTCTGTACTACCTTTGTTGCCAGTGGATAAAGTAGACAAAGGCTGGCAATACGTCAAATCCAAAGAAATAAACAATGACGATGAAAATCTAAATAAATTTGTTAAATATTTTGAAAACTTATGGATGAGGCCAGCTTTTATTCCCATGTGGTCAGTCTTTTCTCATCGTCATCGGACTACGAACATTGTCGAAGGTTGGAACTTCAAAATAAATGGGCTAATAAAAAAAACCGACTATGATGCAAATTCTTCATGTTATTAAAGACGATGTTACTCTTGCAAATTTAAAAGTTGATCAGAATAAAAGGTTTGGAAACAAAATATTGCCGAAAAGGAGGAAGAGAGATATCGAAAACGACGATTTTATTAGAAACACTCAATTGGAGTTGATTTGTGGTGAAATCACCACTGAAATTTTTCTGTACAAAGCTGCTTTATTTACATGTACTTTTTAAAACTTAAGTAGGTATATTATCCAGACTGTGTACCTATTTAGTACGCATTCATATGCAAATTGTGTACGCGCCGCAACCGAGTTATCAGTTAGTCATAAGTTTTGTTTATAATTAACTTTAACTTCAATTAAATTAACTTTAATTTCAGTTCAATTAACTTTTGTATTAATTAAAATAACTTTAACTTCAATGCGAACTACTGCAACTTTAGAGTATCAAAAGTTCGTTGATTTTTATCAGCCGAACTTTTGCTACCTAACAGTTGCCCTAGTTCGGTCAACCGGACTAACAACCGGACTATTGCTACTACAGGTATTTGCGGCGTACTCGCCGGCCGGCCTGCCCGACCCCGTCAGCGCTGTGGCGGTACACTATATGTAGGACACTCCGTGACCGTAAAGTAGTGTTTCCGCATAAGTGAGCAGCTCTTAAAGGAACAGGCTCTTAGAGCAACTCTTAAGTCTGCACCAAGGTATATCGGTGAAAAACGACCTAACACTATGTCAGCGTGAGTACTTAAAGAAATTAGGTAGTGAACTGAAGCTAAAGATTGAGCAAGGTGAGACAGACCTTACAAAAAAAAAATCGGTTGTCTGTAACGTCGGTTTACTGACGATAGTTGAACGTGACAACGTCAAGTATAGAGCAAGAGCCCATGACGGCCAGACCTTCCTATTGTCCGTAAATATGAAAGTTTTTCCATGTGTGTCCCCAACACAGGTAAGAATGATCCCCACCCATGAAACCTGGATCGTGGTTCCTTTGGCAGGTAACAGGTAACAAAGGTGTATAAAATCTTATCTCCAATTTATTAAGTTACCAAGCTCAATTTTTTTGTATTGTATTCGTAACAGCATTAATACTCACGATGCTCATTGCCAGACATATAGTATAGTTACAACCCTCCGCCGGACACCCCTAAACTATAATTCTCTGTAATTATACTTACCTTATATTAGGAAAGCTGAATTTTATAAATGTTATTCAGAGAATTATTAAACTAAGTTTTCTCAGTAGCCAGACAGTTTTTTGGGTTCTATAATCCTGCCAGACGCATTAAAAGTGTCTAATAGTTGCGAGAGTAGGGCTCATGTGCAACAACTGGTGTGAGTGAGACAGAGCGCTCGGTTCGTTGCGATCTTTTACTGCGCATCAGCTGTCGTATTATTATGTGTTGAATGTTTATGCTCATAGTAAAACGTTGCGTTGATTATTTTAATACTTTATAAAATAAATGTGATTTAATAATAATAAAGTGTAATCATGAGTGACAAAGACTCAAATTCAGTTTGTTTTGTCTGTGAGAAAAGTGGTGATGATTTAATAAAATTTTCCGTGGAAACTTTGAAAAAATGTCAGACTATTTTAAAATTAAGAAAAATACACAACCTCAAATACAATGACATTAATTTACCTAATGAATTTACAGACAATGGTTATCACCGGGCATGTTATAAAGCTTTTACAGGTCTGATGAAAAAATATTTTAGCTCTGAACCTCTGAGTGCTGAAAAGAAAAAAGAAAAAAAAATGTAAGTGGTGTAGTTTCATCAATAGAGTCTTCAACATCAACTCAACAAATATTACAGTTCCAGGTAATAGATGCACAACCTTCAACATCTCAAGATAACTCTTACTTACAGCCTGTCGCGCTCTGTCTCACTCGCACCAGTTGTTGCATATGAGACACTTTTAATGCGTCTGGCAGGATTATAGAACCCAAAAAACTGTCTGGCTACTGAGAAAACTAGTTTAATAATTCTCTGAATAACATTTATAAAATTCAGCTTTCCTAATATAAGGTAAGTATAATTACAGAGAATTATAGTTTAGGGGTGTCCGGCGGAGGGTTGTAACTATACTATATGTCTGGCAATGAGCATCGTGAGTATTAATGCTGTTACGAATAAAATACAAAAAAATTGAGCTTGGTAACTTAATAAATTGGAGATAAGATTTTATACACCTTTGTTACCTGTTACCTGCCAAAGGAACCACGATCCAGGTTTCATGGGTGGGGATCATTCTTACCTGTGTTGGGGACACACATGGAAAAACTTTCATATTTACGGACAATAGGAAGGTCTGGCTGGCATGGGCTCTTAGACTAGTAGGAGAGAGACAGATGTCGAACGCTGCCGAACGCGGAGGCCGATTGTGCCTCTTTGTCGCTCGCGCTCTCGCTTGCACTTCCTCAGAGCGAGGTAACGCCGCATGAGTCATGTTTTTTCGTGCGTGCAGCCGGCTCCATCGAATTATAAGACGTTGTCACGTCAAAAATTTATTAATAATGCTCCTAAAATAGTTAAAATGTCTCAAATTGCAAAAAAGTAGCTGTCAATGGGCTGTTGCAATTCACACTATTTTATACGAATTTGGCGTCCATAATGGCAAAACGAGATTAATTTTATTGGAAATTGATAAGGAATAACCTCTTTTCATTGTAATTACAGAGACAATGTTAAAACCTGAGATTCCAGTCAGTTTGATAAGTGCGAATGGTAATAAGATAATATATTTAGACGTGATAGATGTACCGGGAAGGGTTTGGGAGGTGGGGTGGCTATTTATGTCGCACATCATTATCAAAACATTCCTTTCATAGCTACTCTCCATCCTACCCTTAATAGTGAACATGTTGAGGCATTGTGGTTGAATATCACTTATGGCAATCCAAAGCTACTTATTGGAGGTGTCTACCGTCCTACTAGTTACAGTTATCAGTATTCTGACCGAATTTTATTTGAAAAAATTGTGGTCGCAGCTGTAGATAACCAAAACCTGATAATTGCGGTGGATTTTAATCTACCTGACATAAAATGGCCTCTTCAAAAATTAAATGGTTAAATATGCTCCATGATCAGTTCATAAACATGTATACGGATAGCAATTTGTGTCAATGAGTAACGGAAATAACTAGGAAACACAAAAATGAGGAGTCACTTCTCGATCTTATACTCTGTAATGATGAGAATCTTTGCACAAGTATAACTTACCATCCCCTTATAGGGAAAAGTGATCATTTGGTATTGTTGTGTACTCTACAATTTCATACTGAGATCCTACACAGTAAGGTGACAAGACCTCCTCGAAAAGGCTTTTACAATGGTGACTATGACGTTGTATCACAATCAATTACTAAACTTAATATGGACTACAGCGGTGGATGGGACACATTTAAATCAATAATACAAGAAGCTATTGAGCAATCGGTGCCAGTAAAATATTATGTTAATAAGAACAATAATAAGAAACCATGGATAGGACAGGATATAATAAAAGTAACTAAGTGTAAACAGCAGAATTGCAAATATTATCAATACGTTAAAACAAGGGAAGCCTATGAAGATTATAGAAAAATAAATAACAACATTTTAACGTAAATTTGGAAATTTAGGAAAATGTATGAAATGGAGATTGCTAATGGTGATTCAAAATGTTTCTACAGTTACATTTATCTTCTAAGCAATCATCTTCTAAGGTTTCCATCCCCCCGTCATTAAAAGGACCTGCAGGAGTGCTGGTTAGTGAGGGTCAGGAGGTAGCCAACATATTTGCTAAACAGTTCGAAAAAATGTTTGTCACTGAACCTGGTAATGTACCAATACCTCCAGTATGTGTGCCTCTTGTGGAAACTTCTTTGGAACAGATTGAGTTCACTCCAGATTTGGTAGGACAGACACTCACGACCTTCAAGGATGACACCACTACGGGCCCAGACGGAATACCAGCAATCCTACTAAAAAAATGCAGGCAGGACCTAAAAACGAAACTTGCTGACATCATGACCCAATCCTTTGAAGATGGAAAGTTGCCCTAAGACTGGAAACAAGCAGTAGTTACCCTATATACAAAAAGGGTGACAAGCTTGTAGCTGCTAATTACCGACCTGTAAGCCTAACGTCCATTCCTTGTAAAACCATGGAAAATATTTTAGCCAAGCATTTTAGAGACCACCTATCAAATGAAAAGATTATCACTGAAACTCAACATGGATTTGTGCCAAAAAGATCAACTGTTACTAATTTATTGCAATGTGTAGACTACTGGACGCGTAATTGGGACGATCATAAGCCGACCGATATTGTGTATCTTGAATTCGAGAAAGCCTTTGACCGGGTACCTATTAAAAGCCTGATGGCAAAGCTGGAGCATTATGGAATTTGGTGGAAATTGCTGAACTGGATCCGGGAATTTCTCAGTGATTGCACTTATATTTATTTATTTATTTATTTTCAGTAACATAAACATGAAAGTTTGAGGAAAAATACATAGTTATAGATGACACAACAGGCGCTACTTATTTCTTAAAGAAATCTCTTCCAGCAGGCCTATCAAAGAGATATGTGATAAGTAGTCGCAGATCAGACATGCACAATATCTAACTAAATATACATACATACATAATAAACTAAAATAATAAACTACATATACCTACATCTTATACTAATACATAAAATACATAAACACCTACAAATTATCTATAGGCATTGTATCCTGCATTTTCAGGAACCAAGAGAGAGATAGTGCTCTTTTACACGTTTCTTAAAAATACCGACAGATTTACTATCACGTATTTCATACGGCAGAGAGTTCCACAACCTTGCAGCATGAACAGTGAAGGAGTAGGAATAGAAGTCGGAATGGTGAGGAGCTATTGCTAACGAGCTTCGTACACTGGGACGACAAGGTTTGTCTAGTGGACGGGAGAACTGAAACCGTTCAGAGAGATATAAAGGAGCGGACGGGTTATAAAGGATATTATAAAGAGTGGAAAGGATGTGAGCATTCCTACGTAGTCGAACTGGGAGCCACTTGAGTTGGGATCGATATATTGAGACATGGTCGTATTTGCGTAAGCCAAA
The DNA here is from genome assembly GCA_907269095.1 of Blastobasis adustella. Taxonomy (NCBI): domain Eukaryota; kingdom Metazoa; phylum Arthropoda; class Insecta; order Lepidoptera; family Blastobasidae; genus Blastobasis; species Blastobasis adustella. Next base: position 13,897,434 of record OU026130.1, read on the forward strand.
AATAAAGCGTATGCGCAAGTTTTGAAGTCGCTCTAGCTTGTTTAAAAGCTCCTCAGTGGCATCCAGATAGCAACAGTCTGCATAGTCTAGAAGAAGAAGAAGAAGAGTTTGAGCAAGAGAGATTTTAGTTTTCAATGGCAGAAAAGTTTGGAGATGTTTGATAGAGTGGAACGAAAAATGCATCTTCTTACTGACCTCATTGACCTGAGAAACCCAGGACAAATTGGGCTCTAAAATCAAACCTAGGTTTTTGCTTTTTTGGTGAGTTTTTATTTGTTGCCTCATAACTTCTAAACTAAGTAGGTACCTACTTACTTATCGTTAGAAGCGTTTTCATTGTCCACAAGTAGGCCTATGTGACTTTACAATAAATTAAATATGATGCCCTCTAGAGGACATAGTCATGAAAAAAAGAATAATAATGAAAATGATAGGTATATTATTATATTAAACAGGCAGCATATTCTTTATTATCAGTATAAATTCATATAATGATGGTTGGTGCACCAGGACCGAAGGGACTTGCATCCAATTATTATCTTTTTCTTCAAAATGTTTACAACGCAGCACTTTCAATGTGCAACCCAGACATCACCATGTCTGGTCTTTAGGAAACCTAAAACAACAAATAAACGTAAATACGCGATTAATCCGTTGTTTCATAAAATGTCTGAACATTTAAAATGTAATTTAGGTATATTTTGTGTATGAAACCCTAATACATATAAAATTGTGGACCGCTATTTACAAGATTTGAGTATTAAAACTCTATACAATGAATACTAAGTCCGACCCTGTTAGCATCAAAATATTTTCGTACCTATTTAGACACCGAATTATTGCTCAATTTGGCAATACCTTTAAATCTATCTTTAATGGCATATTGTTTTAAGGTAAAGCATTTCAATTATTGCAAATTCACACTATTACGATGCTTATTTTTATCATAATTTCTAAAATTGATTCCCGATCGCCGCGACCACGAATGAAATTACTTACCGATGAAAAGATAATCCATTTGTATTTCCATACTTTGTGCCTTCTCTTAAATGTGCACTAAATTACACCGTCTTTTAAATGGTTTGATTTGAATTTTATTAGGAAATTATAAAATTTACACCGATGTTTCAAAAGAAACGTCAGGTCGTTAGGCCTGCGAGCAATATGTCGAACGTTCAAAACATTGCGCGTGTCATTTTCCGTGAACTTATTCCAATGGATGAAAAAACGGGATAGCAAGATTCATAATCATTGTAGAGCGAGCGAACAGGGAATATTTGTGATTTGTGTTTATTCTGTTATGTCTGTATGAAACCCCATAAATCCACATTTGAAGATGACGCTAAAATAATGGGAAATTCACTAGATGGGCAAATTACTATCCAAGAAGACCTGGACCACCTTATAGAATGGTCTCGCAACTGGCTGCTGACACTCAATTCGCAGAAGTGCACTGTTCTCAACATTGGCGCCAATAACCCGAAATTGAATTACACTCTAGATACGGTTCCGTTGATGGCGGTTGCAAATTAGAAGGATTTGGGAGCCACAATGACATATAACCTGAAGTGGGATGTCCACGTATTACCAAATTACGAAAAGAGCGAATTCATTGATGTATATAATTCGTAAAACATTTAATCACATGGATAAAGTACTATTTCTGAGACTATACAAAGCCTACATACGACCGCTGCTGGAATATACTTTCCCAATCTGGACACCCTACTTTAAGAAGGACATCAATATGCTGATAGAGGTGCAGCGTAGGGCTGCAAAAATGGTTTTTGAATTGCGTGAAAAGTCTTACGAGGAGCGCTTGCCAGTTTTGGGATTAACTACACTTGAGCAATGAAGGAAGCGGGGAGATTTCATAGAAACTTATAAAACCTACATGCGCACTACGATGTACCAGGGCTATAAATATGTTCAAAAGGAATCAAAACTGAGAGGCCCCTCACTGAAACTCGTTAACTCCGTGTGTGCAAGTAATCCCACAAAACACTTCATATCCAATCACGTGAGTTTAGAGTGGAATAAATTACCCGAAGACTTTATAGGTGCTCCATAAGTGAACTCTTTTAAAAATAGACTGGACAAAATTTATCAATAACAGTTTGAAGTGCAGTGATATACACGTATCAGCATTAGCTGCTAGTGTATCCATCAATCAAAATAAATAGTAATATATTTCATTAACTGTTCTATTAAGTACGTAATAGAACAGTTAATGAAATAGATTCTGATGGGTAGCATTCAGTTTCGTTAGGATCAGCGCAGTCATTTTGTGATATGTTATCAGGTGTTATACATCTATCCTCTACAGCAGTATTAGTAATAAAAGTTGGAAATATTTGTTCCTGAGAATCATTGTTTGATGTATGTCTGTTAGCTGATTGTATTTTATCTTGCACTTCTTGTTTAATCTGTTCATCAGATATCATCTTGTTATTCAATATTACTCTTCGTTGGTCGGATATTCTCTTCTCGGAGAGGTGTTGAAGGTGTGGATAAAGTACTATAAATGTTATATGTAGTTTATTTCTATGTGCTGTTAAGTCAGTTTCTATTTCTGTTAAAAAACCCTAAAATTGATTCGTTCATTTCTCAATAAACACATTTTTCTTCGTATAGTTTCAATGTATAATGGTGCGGTGTGACTTGGTTCTTGTTCTAAGTATGTGGCAACTTCTATTCGAATTTCTTCGGGTGTGTTAGTAGGCAATAAATTATTATTGACGATGGCGCGTCGCTGATCAGTGTCAGTTAGTTAGTGTTAGAAGCTAACCAATTCTTGTTTGTATCGGCCCACATAATTAAATACTTTGAGAAATAATATGAGAAAAATGAATTTTTCATTAATGATTTTTGAATCCAAAACGCCAACATCCTTTTTGGACACCTGGTAAAAGTACTCTATTTTTCATTATTGTTTACAATGTGTTTGTGAAATAAGAAATGAAAGATGGGTATAGAGGTCTTTGCCCTGCAGGTGGAAAATGATGGCTTACGGTAATAATATGTTCGTGATGGTTAAAGTGTGACATAGGTCTTTTTTGCAAACATCTATCTAATCGCGGCCACTATTCGGGAGGGGTACCTCGGCTGAGATAAATAATTTGGTCATGCTCAATGTTCATACTTGTTTGTATTTTACAGATTAAGAGTTATTTCCATACTGAGGGTCATATAGTAATGTATTACAGTGATTATAGTACTGCACGTCCCATACCGAATTATCTCCCAACAAAGCGTGTATTTACGAGTATTGGAGTCTGGTATGTTGGTGGTGGGCTCTTTATAGCTTATCTTCACCTGCTACAGAAGCGTATAGTAAGTTTTATGATAATATTTCTCTGCAAGTAGAAGACTTTAGTATTAAGAGCGTCGTTAGTATATTGGCGGGATATAGCAGACAAGATCGAGGAAGCTCGCCTGCGCTGGTTTGGTCACGTGTTGCGTAAGCCTCAGGGATACGTAGGAAATAGGTACCTGAACCTGCCGGTATCAGGAAAGAGGCCCCGTTGGAGGGGATACTGAGTCGGATGCGAGAGCCAACCGTTTACGACGCCAGGCTTCCGAAGACAGGGCGAAGTGGAGAAGAATGGGTGGGAAAGCGGACCCTGGCAGTGGCTGAGATAAGCGCAAGGACGGTGATGATGATGAGTATTAAGAGCTGCGATGGCCTAGTGGTTAAGAGGTCCGACTCGTAAGCGAGACCCACCGAACACTCACGCTGCCATGTACTAGCTCGCAAAGTAAACTCTAACAATCGCAGCAGACCTATAATATACAGAATATTTACCTATTCAAATATAAAAAACAAATGTTTAAACATATCCATATGCATACTTCAATATTTGCATATGCTTCACACAAATACTTAATAATAAAATAAAATCCGATGTAAAGAATATTTTGAAAATCCGTCGTCCGGCCGTTGTAGGAGGAAGAGGGGTGGTGATCCCCGCTCTGGGTCATTCCTGTTGCAGAGGCTGTCCATCGCCATTTAGCGTGGCAACGTTGCTAGTGTTATGGGCACCTTTGCACCGGGAATGGCAAAGAGTGGGTTAAATATCTAGTTTAAGTTTTATGACGAAATTGTACGAATATCTAGTTTTAAGTTCATTTTTTTATTTTGAAAAAAAATGAATAATGTAAACCATTAATCCATGTTCGAAAAAATTTATATTTCTAATTATTTTACAGACTTGGAGATCTTTGTTTCGACCTTTGCCTTCTTGGGGACCACTGCAGCACGTTGAAAAGGAGTTAAGGAAAAAGTTTGATTCACGCGTGGTGAGTGGTGGCCTTTGTTTGTTTTGTTATTATGACAGGTAAAGTTTGACAAGTGGGAAGAGTATCAACACGTTTTTGTTCTTACCACATGCCAAAGATTTGTGGCGGAAGAAGAGGTAACACATTACCAATATAGCTAGAGGTAGCTTATTACATTCGGCTAAATTCAGTCGTCTAAAATCAGAACCAAAAAACGTGAGAGCAGGTCAAAGTGTAATGTATTGTTCATAAAATAAGGTAAATTTTTGTATCACGCCTTTTGACAATTGTGAACATTGCCTTTTAGAAATGGACCTTATTCGAAAAGCAATACATTCCATTTTAATTTGCTCTCACGCTTTTTGTTTTTGAATTTAGCCAAATGTAACAAGAGCATAAGCGTGGCTGGTTGCAATTTGGCTACGCGCGGCGTCGCTAAAAATCATTGGCCTACGCACGGTTGACCCAGAAGTCTATGCTGTGTAGGATGACTCCGATTGGCGAGAAAACCTACGCATATACTAAAAATAGCATATTATTATTTTCTGAGTGCTCTCTCCAATGGTAACCTGCTCTATGGTTACAACCGTTACTTTCTTTAGCAGTACACCATGACCATACCACCAATAGTTATGACTATCATCATCATCATATCAGCCGGAAGACGCCCACTGTTGGGCATAGGCCTTCCTCACTGATCTCCACATGAGCCGGTCCTGTGTCATCCGCTTTCAGCCGGCACTTGTGACTACCAAATCGTCGGTCCACTTGCGGCAGGCCTACCCACGCGTCTTCCGGTACGACACTCGAGAACTTTACTACCCAATCGGCCGTATACACCAATTTTACTGCTGTATAACTGAATAACAATGACTTTTGCCCTATTCGAACAGTACATCCAGTCGCAAGCGTCTCGATACCTAAGTCGGTACTTGATCAGTAAAGCGGAGACCAAGACTTACAAGCTGCAGCTGTGCTATGTTTCGGCTTATTCGGCACTAAGCCGCCGCTCAACTGTCGTCTCCACAGCTATTCAAATGCTCAACGATAAGAGAAGGAAAAGCAAACCGAGTTGAATGTAGAAGCTAGTAGAGTACTAATCCACACGACGTGTGGACTAAGCGATCCGAAAAACTACCATAGATACATTGAATTTGTAAAATTCTATGACAAATTCTGTACAAAGGACCGGCAGAAATATATGGACCCCAACCTATATGATCAATATCATTGAGCAATATGTCATTGGAAAGAATTTGTAATTACCTACAACTTTTACTATAGGAACAACTCTCGAATCGCTGTGGAAAAAAAAGTTATGGACAATTAAAGTAAACTTCATTTTGTACGGCCTATAATATGTATATGACCAATAATATTAGGTAAAATGTCATTATGAAGGATTTTTAATTTTCTACAACTTTTTCTATGGAGACAACTCTCGAATCGCTGTAGGGAAAAAAGGTTATGGTCACTTAATATAAATTTCATTTTGTACTGGAAAATTCGGCATATATGACCAATAACGTCGAGCGATATGTTTACTTTAATTGGCCATAACTTTTTTCTCACAGCGATTCGAGAATTATCACCTGAGTAAAAATTGTAGAAAATGAAAAATCCTTTCCAATGACATCGTATAGCTTAAGTTCTAAGCTTCATGAGTGACAAAATTTTGCATTTTGGTCTTGATTTTTGCAGTTTTTGACTAAACATACGGTTTGGTTTTGTCAAAAAATAACATAAGATCAACAGCTGATTCAAATGCACATATTTATTCGCGTGTTGTTGGATATTCTGCGAACATTCGACTATTTTGTGGGATATTTTAATTTTTCCGAGACCAAAATTACCTATACAAACTTCTATTTATTTTATATATTATATTATAAGTTATGGACATTGTTTAGTTATTTTAGTTTACTAGTTAATGGTAAGATTTTCTTTTAAGATTTAGTCAAGTCCATACTTACGTGCTTTATATTTAAATGTATGGTTTTTGTTGTTGGAACATTCAATGTCAATCTCATCATAGACAAAATATACCATACCATACAAAAATGCTGCGCTAATGCAAATTCTCTCATGCAATCCAGCTTTTCCACCGTACAATGTATTGAGATCTTAGTCATTTACTTTAGTATGGAAGTCATTGTTTAACATTTTTTATTTTGTCATAATATGTAGTAGACGAATGTTTGAAATTATCGGGGCATTGTTATGTTACTTTGTATATTAGAATAATGGTAAGAATTTACTTTTTGGTTTATTATAATTATTTATCTTCGTTTGTTTTGTCATATTATGTAGTAGACGAATGTTTGAAATTATCGGGACATTGTTATGTTACTTTACGTTATTAGAATAATGGTAAGAGTTTACTTTTTGTTTTAGTAATCATATATGACATCTTTCGTTTCGTCATATGTTGTATTAGACGAATGTTAATAAATAATCATCTTGGCGTTAATGTCCCGGTTGTGCTCTCGTACACGAGGGCCTGGGGTCCGCCTTGACCATGATCCAAGATTTGGCAGATCAGGTAATTACAGTGGAGCGACTGCCATCTGACCTCCGTGACCCTGCTACCAGGGTAACCTGACCAGATTGGATCATGGTTACACATTCAGTCGCCTGAATGTGCAGGTTTCATCACGATGTTTTCCCTCGCCGTAAGAGCATCGGTTAGTGTTCAACTAATGTACATAACTCAGAAAACAGTCATTGGTACATGTTCGGAGCGGGATTCGAACCCGGGACCTCTGGCTCACGAGTCGGATACTGTAACCGCTCGGCCACCGATGTTCTCATTAGACGAATGTTTGAACATTATAATGTTACTTTAATAGTTTATTAGAATAATGGTAAGAGCTTATTCTTTGTTTTAATAAAGTGTTTTATATTAAAAGTGTTTAATTATTTATTTGTAAGATCTGCTTGCCCGTAGAATAGTATGGTTCAGCTACAACCTACAACCGTCATCATCGTCGCCATCGCTCAACAGAGTTGCTCAACGTAGACGAGAGATGGCGCTGCTGGTGATTTACATCGCGCTTTAGCTATATACCTACTCCCTGTTACAAAGTCACTGTTTTCATCATCATCGTCTTAGCGCTTATCCCGGCCTCTGCCAGGGTCTGCTTTCCACTCATTAGCGTCGTAGGCTGTTGGCTCCATGGACATATTAACCAAAAGGGAGTTGTGAGCAAGTGCGCGCTTCTAAGACAAAATCGAGTCGAGCGAGAGTCACCATCGATAGTCCTTTGTTCCTTTCTGGCAGTGTAATAAAATGTTATTGGTATAATCACCGTTATTCTAAATTGACATGTGTCATATTTGGTGTCACCATTATTGGAGAAATATCTTTACCGTGAACTTGGTATTATTTTGGGTACTCAGTATAATCCGAAAAGTAGTTGTCAAAATACCTTTTGATCTACTGAACGTTTGTCCAACAAACGTCGGGTCGACATAATTGTTAACCTACGACTTTTTGTTCACCAAACAGTAAAGAGTTCGGAAACGATTGGTACTACAACACTCCTAAAGAAATATAATAGAACTAAGTTTGACAGTATTACGATTTCACGTCTTTGTCCAGATCGACTTGCCCGTACTAGCTCCTCCATTCAAGTGTCCTTCCCCGGCCCGTTTCATACCCCCGTTCATAGGTTTTCGCGGTGGTTAGGTTTGACCAATCACCGTCGATCCTTTTGGCAGCAGCCAATCACGGTGTAACTTGTAGACGTCGTACCAACATGGCGACTTAACAAGTATTCACCGGAAGACGTCATACCAGCATGGCGACATATCAAATATCAACCGGAAGTTATGGTTAAAATTACTCTTTAAATATACAAATAGATTCTTGAATACATTAACGAAAGTTATTGCTTTAATCAAAATACAATTCCAAAACTATTTACTTAATAATGAAATCACGACATTCGGCCATCCGAACGCGTGCAGACACCCGGCGCACGCTAAACAAAGTACACAAAAGGGTCCAGAGATTGACACTTAAATGTTCGCTGAGGTAAGACTACCATTAAAATTGGTCTCTTGCTTAACTTAAAATTAATAAGGAATAAAATATTGCCTTTAAATCAGTAAATACAAATTATTTTATTTATATTTTATACAATTAGATATTTACACATCTATTTACAATTTTATATAAGTATTACCATTTATACAATTACATGTTAATGTAATATTAATTTACAATCGATTAACAGTATAATTTTACATCTGTACAGTATATAAACAAATTCATATTTCAACTTTTGTACCTGTATTTTTGCTTAAAAAATAATACTGACTTAATAGTGATAATCACGACATTCGGCCATGTATTCCTTATTTCTTTGCTATTTAAATGATAATTTTAAAAGCATTTTTTTTTAATTGTACAGTGTTGACAATAACTAAGAAGAAACATTTGTACACAACAACACTAAAGATTTATTATTCCACATCAGTACCAGAGCTATCATCTTGCTCACTATTTACATCCAAAGCTTTAACGTTAATCCAGGGTCGTATCCTATCAGCTGCTATGACCGAGGAATATTTTGCTGTTTTACTAAGACCAGGAATATTCGTAACTTCGTACCTGTCGTTACCTAGTACTTTTGAAATCCTGTATGGCCCTATAAACTAGGGAAGAAGTTTTTTGCTCTGTCCTGGATTATCATTAAACGAAACTTTTGTGATCTTAACCAAGTCATCTATTGCATACTTTTGAGCTGGATGAAACTTGGAATTATCCCTTGTTTTCATTTTATATTGATTTCTGTCTATATTATCTTTAGCTTCATTTCTAACTTCACTAACATCTCGGCTACTTCTTTCCTCCCCTGTTTCTACAGCATTCCTTAATAAGTTATCAGAATGCCCTAACATACGCATACCAAACAAAATTTGCGATGGGGTTTTCATTGTTGTAGAGTTTACAGTATTATTAATACCAAATTGTACTTTTGATGTTTCCAAGTCCCAATCTTTTTCGTCACTTGAATTACTTTGTGTAGCTAGAGCTTTTAAAATCGTTTGATTGTATCGTTCTGCTTGACCATTTGCTCGAGGACAAGCCACCGCGTTGAGAACGTGTTTGATATTTTTCTCGCTACAGAAATTTTTAAACTGTCCAGACGTAAACGCAGTACCACGATCAGAAATAATTCTTTCCGGTGTACCAAAATCCTCAAAAATTCCTTGCAGTGCCTTAATTGCAGTTGAACTTTTCGTGTCTTTAACCGGTCTGACAAACACATATTTAGAGAACCCGTCTACCACCGTCAAAATATAAGAGTTTCTTCGTTTACTCTTTATAAATGGCCCCAAATGATCAATGTGAATTGTCTGAAAGGGTGTGTTAGATTTTTCTATTGGATAGATATGCCCTTTTTTTGATGGGTTATTGTCCTTGTTGAGAGCGCATACACGCATTTACATATTTTTTACAAATTGAGTCATTTTAGGGAACCAATATTGACTTTGAATTCGCTCTAAGGTTTTTTTTTCACCAAAATGACCTATTTCATCGTGGTTTAAACGACAGACCTGCCATCTGCCACCTTTAGGTATAACTAGCCTTCATTCATCAGGATTTTCGTTGAGTTTTCTAAAGAGCTTGTTATTTTTAATAACATAATATTTTTTAAGATCTCTGAAATCTTCGTCTATTTCCGGTTTGAGAACTTTACAGATTCTGCTTATTTCAGGATCACCTAATTGTAAGGTATGTAACTAATCGCTTTCACAAATGTTCATAACTGACATGACATTTTCAGGGTCACAATCGTTATAACATACTTCAACTGGATTGCGACTTAGCGCATCGACATGGGCCATACGATCGCCTGGCCGATATTCTATGTCCAACTCATATTCCTCCATTTGAAGAAGCCACCTGGCGATTCTTGGCACAAGATCTTTTTTACTCAACGTTAAACGCAGCGCTTTACAATCCGTGAAAACTTTAAACGGTGTTCCTAGTAAGTACGGTCTGAATTTTTTTAACGATGCAACGACTGCCAATGTTTCAACTCATATGAATGATAATATTTTTCTTCCGGGGAAGTTTGCCTGCTGAAGTAGACAACTGGCTTAAGCTCTTTTGGATTTTCTCGCCACTGCATAAGAATGCCCCCAATACCTACCGCACTTGCATCCGTGTGCAATTCAGACACAAAATTAGGATTATAAAGAGCTAAAACCGGTCTACTGCATAACATATTTTTGGAATAGACACTGCTTTGGTTTGTTCTTCGGTCCAATGCCATTCAACGTCTTTCTTTAACAGCGATGTTAAAGGTCGGGCAATTTCGCCAAAACCTTTTACAAACTTTCTAAAATAACTTGCAAGACCTAAGAATTGTCTCGTTTCGTGAACGTTCCTTGGCGTTGGAAAATTTTCAATAGCCACAGTTTTCCTGATACTTGGCTTAATACCCTCGGAGGATATTTCGTAACCAAGATACTCAATAGAAGTGCTGGAGAAACTACATTTGGATAATTTAAGAGTTAACCCATACTCTCTGACTAACTTCAAAACACTTTCCAGTTTCCGAAAACCCTCTTCTATTGTTTGTGCAGGAATCAGCTAGTCGTCCATATAAGCCAACACCGAATCAAATCTATGAGTACCCAAAATTTTGTTAATGAGCTTTTGGAATACTGCTGGCGCATTAGCTAAACCAAATGGCATGCGATTAAATTCGTAGTGGCCATCTGGTGTCACGAAAGCAGTTAAATGTTTACTTTCCTCTGAAAGAGGAACCTGGTAGTATCCCGAAGCCATGTCTAAGGAGCAAAAATATCTATTTCCGCTCAAATTCGCCACCTGATCCTCTATAGTGGTAATGGGTATCTATTTTTAACAGTCTTTGCATTTAGGGCTCTAAAATCTACACACAGCCGTTGTTCACCACTTTTCTTTTTTACCAGCAAAATAGGGCTAGCGTAATTTGAATCAGACTCTCTAATTATATCATTATCTATTAATTCAGATATGATTTCCCTCACCTTTTTCTCTCGGAGTGGGATAGCCTATACGGGCGATAGACTACTGGTTTGTTATCAGTTAGTTCAATGTTCATTTCAAATTTCTTAGGAGCGCAGCCTAATTCGCTCATTGATATTGCAAAACAATCGCGATAGTTTTGTAATAAATTGTATAATCTACTGACTGTCTCTTCGTCCAAATCAGACCCAACCTGAATATCTTTCCTAGCTACTGGAACAACCGTCGCCGTCTGGCTGATTCGCCGCACTTCGACTACTGGTGTTTCAACAAATGTGACAGCTCGACACAAAGTATATTTGTCATTGAGAATAAAAGGGACTCCAGCTAGGTTGGAAACCAAAATAACTCCTTTGCCGTTTTGTAGTTTATAGACTCCCTGGTGGATTCGACATTGTTTACCTGGAATCGTCCTAATCTGAGCCTCAACATAGATGTCTCCGGTATAAGGTTGCGAAGCCTGCACTGCAACCATATGGAATCCTTTTAACTCTATATCTCCCACATTAGTTAACTTTAGTTTGCTTTGCTCCTCAAAAACGTCAAATGAGGGTTTGTGAAAAAAAAACAATCTAGTACTGTCTTTGACTACTACTGCGTCTGGTTTTTCCGTAAAATATTGTCCAATCAGTAATGGATATTTCAAAAGATTGTCATTTACCACGTAAACATCTATATCTGCTACTACCTCATCAACTATAACCCGAACTGTTGATTTATATAATGGAGTCACATGGTTGTTACCAAACCCTCTAACTATTGGTAAGGAATCAAAGTTTTTCTCCAATTATAATTATGTTGCCTCACTTAATTTTATCAGGGAACAGTCGCTTCCAAAGTCAATGTAGATTCTGTATGATTTATTGTTTACTTCGGCATTCTTAAAATACTTATCAACTACTGTATTCGAATTAATGTTTAGAACACTTCCCGCTTTAACAATCTCCTTTGATTTTGAAAAGGGAGTTCGATTTTGACAATCAGCCTCGCGATGCCCAACCTTGTTGCAAGTTCCACATTTTAAAAGTATTTTTGGGCAACGCGAAAATCGATGTCCCTCTTCATTACAATTATAGCATTTAATACTAATCACATCTTTCTTCTCTACCCTATTTTGAAAACATCTGTTCGATGTATGACCTTCAGTTCCGCAAGTGAAGCGGTTTAAAACGTGTAAAAAAAAAAGAACCACGTGTAATTATTATTTTTGCTGCATAAAAACTATATGATTAAAAAATTTCATGTGTTTGATTTATAATTTGGCTGGTTTATTAATTTATTTTGTATAGCAATAATTCCCTGAACAACAACAATATCTCGATAACGATGATCGACACGTGAAAAATGTATAGGACCTTAATTGTAGATCGTGCAAAGAGCAACAAAAAAGTATTCTATAAAAAATTTCGTATCTCAACGGGGAACCGAGTTATGATGAAAAAACTGAATTTAACCATTTTTTCAAGATGGCGGAAAACGCACAAGGTTATTTTGGTCGACAATTTGAACTTAAGCTTTTCTAGCCGCCCCCCACGTAATATCCAAAATTTGGCTTTCTCGGTTCATTTTCATTTCTAACCCGATTTTTCCGACGTAATGACTGGACTAGAGAACTATCATTTCTCTTTAGGAACTATTGTTCTAAGACCTAGGATCAAGAATAAAATGAATATGACAAGCGCGTATACCCGAAAGGGACAGACTCAAAGGACCAGTGTTGCAACCTCTACCGAAATTTAGCCCCAAAATGTTTGAAAAGTCTCCTATCATGTAATAGGCTAGATATGAGACAGTACGTATCAGACGTACATCATGCGATTAAATTTACTAGAGTGCGCGTCATAACGAATAAATCAATGATTAAATAAACTCTATACTGCGTAAGGTCTTAGCAATTTTACTAGACTATCAAATTTAGTTCCAGTTCATTTTCTTCGCGCACTCTTTACTTCGGTTTTTAATTAAAACAAATACATAAGTACAAAGCGTTTAGTCACGTACAATGAGTGTTTAAAACAGAGAGCAAAAGATATCATTTATTTAGGATCAAAAACTCGAAAGTGCCAGCCAGAAAGAACTATTGTAGGTAATTTTCAGATAGAGTATATAATTCCTAACATTTTTTACTACGGCGTCAAATCTGTAAGTACGTAAACCAACACCTCTATGTATCACTGGGCGTACAGCACTAGATAAATTTAGGGTCCATATAAAAAATAATACCCCACAACTAAGATAATTTATCAGTACCACAGCTGGTATCCCTAAAACGCCCGGACAAATAAAAAGTATCATAAGATTCCAGGACTGAAGCTTGACTTAACTTATTCCCAATTTGGTCGAATAGCGATTGTTGGTCGCATTGCAATTGCGATCAACAAAACAATCTCATATTCCGACAAGGACAACAAATCATGTCTTACATCAAATGTCAACAAACAAACAATGGTAGTGGTTCGAGATATGGAAGTGAGTTTAATCGTCGAATCCGAAGGAGGGTGGACCGATGTCTGTCCTTAGGAGCGACTTCACACAGCGGCACCAGTCAACTCGTGACCTTATGACCGCATGCAACTCCGTCAAAATATCGGGGTAAAAACAATACTAACCGTAATAACAAACCCGATAATATGTGTAGTAAAAGTGTAGTGAATAACCAGGAAAGTCTTAAAACTGAAATTATGAGTCTTTAACATGTAAGTAGGATATTGGTTTCTAATACGTATATGTACTAAGAGGTGATATGGCGTCGCGAGTCCGTAGCGGAAGTATTTCGGAAAATATACGATGATTATTGCAAAGCTCCTATTTATTTTATCCTTTACAAATCATCTTGTCTGCTAAGTCTTGGATGGTCAAGGCAGCCACATGACCCACGCGTGCGAAAACACGATAACTGGGATATTGAAGGCAAAATGATTTTTTTTTTGCGCCACCGCAAGTGTTACCTATATTGGCACCCTCCGGACTTGATCATTTCTATTTCTGCACGGCCGGAGTCGAACCCGGGACCATTGCGTGGCAGATGTTAATCAACGACCCACTCAGGTCGTCAACTAAAGCTCGACCGGAATCTCCACAGACATAGGTACCTATTAATATTTTTTCCTCATGGGAATCTCATAATTTTGCATGGTTTTGTCTTCTACATATGAAGTGGCTTTGTGCTGGACAAAATTAGGACTTATACCTCCACAAAGTACCTTTTTTTATAATGAAAATGATCCTTTAAAACACCGGAAACCTTTCTCATTTACCAACAACTCTAATCTACTGTACTGATGAAGTACCGACGTTATTTGTTCCAGCTATACTTCAGGTGGTGCACAAATACCTTGGAACCGACATTTTTGGCTCCAGGATTAACATTTCCAGTTATGTCAAGCAGTAGAGGACCAGCGGGTTATCATTAATTCAACTCCAAAGACACTGTAGTTAAACTGAAAAAGGTGCCGCATGGCATGTTCATAAATAATATTAGCGCGAAGAAATAACAGTACAACTCTCAGTCTACATGTTTATTGAGATTTCCTTATATTTAATCATCTTGCAAATAAATAATCAAACACCTTTAAACAGAAAACTACTAAAACAAATAATAACTTTTAACATTATTCTAATAAACTAAAGTAAAATAACAATGTCCTGATAATTTCAAACATTCGTCTATTACATAACATGACAGAACCAAATGTAAGAAATAATTATACTAAAACAAAGAATAAACTGTTACCATTATTCTAATAAACTAAAGAACCAAAACAGTGTCGCGATAATTACTACATAACATGACAAAACAAAAGAAAATAAATAATTCATCAAAACAAAGAATAAACTGTTACCATTATTCTATTAAACTAAAGTAACATAACAATGTCCCGATCATTTCAAACATTCGTCTACTACATAATTATAACAAAAAATAAATGTTAAATAATGACTTGCCTACTAAAGACTAAACTTCATAAATATTTCATTACATTTTACTGTGCAAGAACTGGATTGCATGTGAGACTTTAAACATTTTTGTAAGTATTTTTGGCTTTGATGAGATCGACATTGAATGTTCCAACAACAAAAACCATACATTTAAATATAAAGCACGTAAGTGTGAACTTGACTAAATCCAAAAAGAAAACTTACCATTAATCTAGACCTAGTTAAACTAAAATAACTAAGCAATGTCCATAACATTAGTACAATATACTTAGATATAATATACAAAATAAATATAATTTATTTTAGAAATAAGTAGTGCCTGTTGTGTCGTCTATATGTATGATGTTTTTCTATGTATTTTACTGTGTGCAATAAACTGTTAAATAAATAAATAAATAAGTTTGTAGAAGGTAATTTTGGTCTTTAGAAACTTAAAAAGATCCCACAAATAGTTGAATGTTCGCAGAATATCCAACAACACGCGAATAAATATGTGCATTTGAATCTGCTGTTGATCTTATGTTATTTTTTGACAAAACCAAACCGTATATTTAGTCAGAATTTGTCAAAATCAAGACTAAAATGCAAAAATTTGTCACTCATAAAGCATACAAGTTATTGACCGAAACGTGGATCACTCAATTAACACGGCTAATAGCTGAATCTCAACAAATAGGTACTTACTATGTTTATATATTTTTCATATTAAAAATTGAAAAGGAGGTCCGGACTACGTAGCCTATGTGACCAATAACGTTAAGCTATATGTCATTGGAAAGGATTTTTCATTTTTTAAATTTTTTACTCAGGCGATAATTCTCGAATCGCTGTGAGAAAAAAGTTATGGTCAATTAAAATAAACATATCGCTAGACGTCATTAGTCATATAGGCCGAATTTTCCAGTACAACATGAAATTTATTTTAATTGACCATAACCCTTTTTTCCCACAGCGATTCGAGAGTTGTCGCTATAGTAAAAGATGTAGAAAATTAAAAATTCTTTCCAATGAAATATTGCTCAACCTTATTGATCATATAGGTCCATATATTTCTGCCGCTTCTTTGTACAGAATTTGTCATAGCATTTTACAAAATCCATGTATCTATGGCAGTTTTTCGGATCACTTAGTCCACACGTCGTGTGGATTAGTACTCTACTAGTTTCTATATTCAACTCGGTTTGCTTTTCCTTCTCTTATCGTTGAGCATTTGAATAGCTGTGGAGACGACAGTTGAGCGGCGGCTTAATGCCGAATAAGCTGAAACGTAGCACAGCTGCAGCTTGTAAGTCTTGGTCTCCGCTTTACTTATCAAGTACCGACTCAGGTATCGAGACGCTTGCGACTGGATGTACTGGTCGAATAAGAAAAAAGTCATTATGATTCAGTTACACAGCGGTGACATTGGTGTATACGGCCGATGGGGCAGTAAAGGTCAGTAAAGTTTAGCCAAATGTAATAAACGCATTACCAAATGTAATAATCAAATATGATTGCGCGTAGGTTTACCCGATGCTCGAGGGAAGCGAGAGTCACGCTATTTAGCGCGTACTGTACATCTATCTACTCGTGCAGCCTATGGGCTAATTATTCTGACAAAAGTTACAGCGCCCCCGTGTTCAATATAACGCGTTTAGGGCGGTGATGGGGCTGCCCCGGTTCTGCAGCGCCTCGGGCATGTTCGCGGAGGCGACTACTGACTGTTTCCACGCAACTATTCGTAAACGTGCCGCGTCTCTGGTGCGAAGGGTACGGGCCAGCTCCAACACCGTCCTGGTGATGATTGCAGCTAGGTTGGACTGCCACATAATTAGGAAATGCTGTGCCAGACACATAACTTTACAGATGCCTGACAGAAAATACAAATGATGATTGCATTAATTACTTACATTATAATTTTTATTTCATTCTGACATTTTCATATTCATAATTTTATTTTATTTTGACATTGATATTAATTCTGTACCTACTTATAATAATTTGATCTCCATATTTTGACATGCGAAACATATTATTTAAAGGCTGACATTTGTATAAGTTTATCTGACATCTGATTTATGTTTATTTCTGTTTTATGCGTACTATGACATGAATTAATTTTAATTGGACATTGTAATGCTGAAGATGAATGTATTTATTATTATAAACTATAATTATTGAAATGTAATGAGAATATGAGTCTGTAAAACTTGAAATAAATGATATTTAAAGCCTCAATGGCTTTAAGTCCGCCAATTGCTGTAATTTGTGCAATAAAGTTTTTAAATAAATAAATAAATAAATATTTAATACAATTACTTCCTTCTCCGCCACAAATCGTTGGCAAGTGTTAGGAACAAAAACGTGTTGATACTCTTACCACTTGTCAAACTTTACCTGTCATAATAACAAAACAAACAAAGGCCACTACTCACCACGCGTGAATCAAACTTTTTCCTTAACTCCTTTTCAACGTGCTGCAGTGGTCCCCAAGAAGGCAAAGGTCGAAACAAAGTCCTCCAATTCTGTAAAACAATTAGAAATATTTATTTTTGCGATCATGGATTAATGGTTGTTAATTTTACCTATTATTCTTATTCATTTTACCTTATTCGATATTTTTTCAATATTAATAAATATTTTAATAATTATTAATATTTTAATATTTGTTTGAAGCATATGTAAATATTGAAATATGCATATGGATATGTTGAAACATTTGTTTTTTTTATTTGAATAGGTAAATAGATAAATGTGAAAGTAGTGACGAAAAAAATTCCATGCTGCTTGATATCCGCGACGCAGCAGCAGAAATAACTC
This sequence comes from Blastobasis adustella, assembly GCA_907269095.1. NCBI lineage: Eukaryota > Metazoa > Arthropoda > Insecta > Lepidoptera > Blastobasidae > Blastobasis > Blastobasis adustella. Next base: position 13,915,477 of record OU026130.1, read on the forward strand.
ACATCTTAGGTACTTTCAGCAAACTCAAGAAAATTAAACGACATTATAACATGATAATATGAGTGGGGAAGACGCGAATGGAAATTACGCTACTTGCAAAATTTAGCAATAGAGAAAAACGGGAATAGAAATTAAGCTACGGGTAAATAAAGTATTGGGAACACATTCGAATGGTGAAATACATGAACGAAAACAAACCCGAGTGGGAAAAACGCGAATGGAACCGAAAATACTGGGGAAAAATAATATTGGCTAATTAATCTATACAGTCCACGCGAGGCGTAGACGATGTGATAATAGTTGGACGCGAATGTTTTATTAGGTAGCTAAATATATGCAATGGTATACTCTTTTATCTGCACTCACAATTTCATGTTACAATGTCGTATAATTTTCTCGAGTTTGCTGAAAGTACCTAAGATGTAAGTTATTTCTGCTGCTGCGTCGCGGATATCAAGCAGCGTGGAATTTTTTTTGTCACTATTTTCATACTGATCTATTTACCTATTCAAATATAAAAAACAAATGTTTCAACATATCTATATGCATGTTTCAATAATTGCATATGCTTCATACAAATATTTAAAAAAAAAATTAATAAAAATTTTATTATTCAAAAAAAAATATCGAATAAGGTATATATATCATACGAATGGTGAAATACATGAACGAAAACAAACCCGAGTGGGGAAAAATGCGAATGCAACCAAAAATACTGGGGAAAAATAATATTAGCTAATTAATCTATACAGTCCTCGCGTGATGAAATACCACCACTTCATTTTTGTTGGACTGTATGTTAAATTTCTGTATAACCTCGTCTTAAAAACCCAAGTGTCCTTAGGTATGTTCTTTAAAAAATTAAAATGGCGGATTTTAGGCGCCATGTTGTAAAGTAAAAAAAAAATATTTTTATCCGGCACCAATTAAGTGGGGTATCAAGACTGCTTTTAAGTTTAAATAAATCTAACATTTGTACTATATACACCCATTTACTTACAACATTCAGGTTGTTTATAGGTACTTTTCAGTTTTTAAATAGCAGCTGAGGTTTTTAGTTTTTGAATTTCTATCGACTGGCCATAGGTTACGACGACAGATACGCTCTTTACACTGTGGTCGTCGTTTCTTGACTGTTGATTTAGTCAATACGGTGTTCTAGTCACATAACATTACGAGTGGCGCATACTGCAAGTGCGCACCCCATCCCCATGGGGTGTCGCATCCGATGAAGCCTTAAAAGCCTTCAGGCTATAGGCGTCCCCAGGCGGAGAGTAGCAAGTAGGCGCTTAGAGGGGCTGGTGATCAAGAGTAGAGAAAGAGGACAAGTTGACCAGGATGCAGGATTTGGCTGATTAAGTAATTACAGTGGAGCTGCTGCCATCTGACCTCCGTGACCCTGTTAACAGGGGAACCTGACCGACCGTCTAACTCGAATTGAATGCCATCTATAAACGTCGTCCATAGTAAAGCGTTGTCTATCAATTGTAGCAAGGCAGCTCTGCTGCGATTATTAGAGTTTACTTTGCGAGCCATTGGTACATGGCAGCGTGGCCCGTGGGTGTTCTGTGGGTCTCGCTTACTAGTCGGACCTCTTAACCACTAGGCCCTCGACGCTCTTAATACTCATCATCATCGTCCTAGCGCTTATCCCAGCCTCTGCCATGGTCCGCTTTCCTACTTATTCTTTTCCACTTCGCCCGGTCTACGGCAGGCTCGCGTCGTAAACCGTTGGCTCTCGCATCCGACTCAGCGACGTCAATCCATCGCTTCTTGGGTCACCCACGGGGCCTCTTTTCTGATTCCGACAGGTTCAGGAACCTATTTCCCACGTATCCCTGAGGCTTACGCAACATATGACCAAACCAGCGCAGGCGAGCCTCCTCGATCTTGTTCGTGATATCCCTAACGCCAATATACTAACGACGCTAATAATACTAAAGTCGTCTATTTGCAGAGAAATATCAACAAAAAACTTACTATACGCTTCTGTAGCAGATGTAGATAAGCTACAAAGAGTCCACCACCAACATACCAGACTCCAATAGTCGTAAATATCCGCTTTGTTGGGAGATAATTCGGTATAGAATTTGTAGCACTAAAATCACTGTAATACATTCTTATATGACCCTCAGTATGGAAATAACTCTTAATCTGTAAAATACAAACAAGTATGAACATTGAGCATGACCAAATTACTTGTCTTAGCCGAAGGGTACCTCCTGAATAGTGGCCACGATTGGATAGATATTCGCGGAAAAGACCTATGGCACACTTTAACCATCACAAACACATTATTATTGTAAGCCATCATTTTCCACCTGCAGGGCAAAGGCCTCTCTACCCATCTTTCATTTCTTATTTCACAAACACATTGTAAACAATAATGAAAACTATAGTACTTGTACCAGGTGTCCAAAAAGGATGTTGGCGGTTTGGATCCAAAAATCATGAATAAAATATTCATTTTTCTCAAATTACTTTACATTTATCAAAAACTAGACATTTTGTAAAATTTATTACTTAAAATTTATGTTGTTCAAATAACGACCAGGTGCGATTTTGACACTCTTCAAGTCGCGACAATAATTTTCCAATAAAATGTTAGTTAATAGTTTAATTTCACTAACAATATTGTCCTTAAACTGGGCTAAATTTATTATTTTACTTATGTAAACCTTACTCTAAAAATAACCCCATAAAAATAATCCAGTTGAGTTGATTCCAGACTAATCCAGACACCCTGAGGTCCATTTCATGTTACCCGTTAATTAAATTAGTTTTCCAGGGGACAAGTCATTCAGAACTTAAATTGACATGTTATTCGTGTGAATTAACTACACTATCCTCCTGGAAAAAAGTTGCCGAATTTTATTTTGTGAGAACGTAAATCCAAATCCTTTAAAATCAGGTGTAAAGTTGATCTTTAAATGTCAAGACTTGATTACGCTTACGCAGTGAATGTGCTCTTGCATTGTCGATTCGTGCACATTCTTGAATGACTTCAGGCACTTTTTATTCCTCGTGAACAACCGGTAACAGTCGATCCCGTCTCTTGAAATGCCTGAATCCATTTTATAATGATATTTACACTGAGTGATAGACTAATGCTTTACAAATTGAACTCCGCTTGTTTTTATTACGCTAATGCAGTGAAAGCGAGGTATCTTGTATAGTCGATAGGTACGTGGACTTTCTTGGATGACTTCAGACACTTTTTTTTCTTGTGAATAACCGAATTTGTTGTCTCTCACATTCAATCCCGTCTATTGAAATGTCTAAATCCATTTTCTAATGACATTTACACTGAGTGATAAACTAACGCCTTACACATTGTACTCAGCGCGTTTTAACCAATGCGAAGTTTTCTCAGGTGATCTTAGTGTATGCTTTGGTTTTATTTAAAACAATAAATTCTGATTGTAAACTTGTACACAATATATGCACGCTGTGCTTGGCTGTATGACTATGTACGGCTGTATGAATTTCGACGTAGACCAGTATATTTTTCTTTACCATATTTTTATTTATTTATTTATATATTATCCCACTGCTGTGTTAAGGCCTCCCCCTATTCTTCCATGCTATTCCCCATAATCATTACCATATACCCAACAAAAAACACTTATTGGAGTTTCAACCCGTTTTTGTTAACCGAGTGCTAAAACCCTTTTTGGACGTTTCTTATATTGAACTTGTATTTATCTACACTCATAGCGTAATGTTCCATTTACATCTTCGAAAACAGTTGTTTAAGAATAAACTTTTTTCACGCCGGTCTAGAAAATTAAAAAAAAAGCTTTTCGATACAGATTTCCCATACTATTTTCATTAAATTCTTTTTCTTAATTTTTGTCGGGCGCGGCGGACACGGCGAAATGTTGCCTGAATACCTAAAAGTCGTCAACAAATTCAAAATTATAACTTTCCTGTTTATATTTGTGTGTAATAATTTTCCAGCTAAACGGTATATTTTTTCTAATTGTTGTAATTTGTGTATATGAAGGTTTTTTTCTATTTTAAAGCAAATAAATAGATAAATGTGAAAGTAGTGAAGTAAATTTCCAGTCGCTTGATATCCTCGATCTGTAGATACAACATAACTGACTCGCAGCTTACTTGCAGCAGAGTTGAGTAAATTATAGGTACAACATTTTGACATGATAATATGCGTGTAGATAAAGTGGTGTATGCAACTGCATATAATTAGGTATTAAAACACTCGTGTCAAATTATTATCATACCTACTCGGCTACGCCTGGTATGATAACCAAACACTCATGTTTTAATACCCCCTTTTATATGCCAGTTGCATAATAGTAGTTTATGCAACTGTCATATAATACCTAATTATATGCAGTTGCATACACTACTTTATCTACACTCATATTTTCATGTTAAAATTTCGTACCTATAATATTTTCAACTTTGCTGGAAGTAACTGCGAGTCAGTTCTGTTGTATCTACGCGTCAAGGATATCAAGCGGCGGGAAATTCACTTCACTACTTTCACATTTATCTATTTATTTGCTTCAAACAAGAAAAAACATTCACAAACACAAATTACAACAATTAGAAAAATATTCTGTTTAGCGGGAAAATAATTCCAAATGTACAAAATGACAACCACAGACTATGAACTGATCACAAATATGAACAGGAAAATTTGAATTTTGAATTTGTTGAAGACATTTAGGTATTCAGCCTACATTTAGCCGTTTTTCGGCGCACGACAAAAATTTAAAAAAGAAAAGTGTTGCATAATGATTAAAAAGTTATTTTACGATACAGCTGTAATGAAAATAGTATGGGAAATGCTGTATCGAAAAGTAATTTTTAAAAATTTTATAGACTGGCGTGAAAAAAGTGTATCCTTAAACAACTGTTTTCGAATATGTAATTGGAACATTACGCAATGAGTGTAGATACACTACTATTTTATAACATAATATTTTAAACTATGTTATTTTCACACATTTTAAGGGTATGTTCCGGGTTTCGTACCGTGTACCTATGTTGACAATTCGTCCCGTGACTATGATGCATGAAACTGCGTCGAAATATCCGGCTACTCGTCAACAAAGGTATGCGGTAGGAAAACCGGGACATACCCTTAAAATATGTATTTTTATATTTTATAAGAAAAAATATGTTAATAATTAAAAATTAAATTAAAATAAGTATAGGTTAGTATTCTGCTCAAATATAAAAACGAGAAAAATATAAATTATTTTGAACCCACTCTAACGATACGTCGCTAAGTAATATGCTGGGTTATTAGTAATAGGTATGCTATAGTATTGAAACGAGGAAAGTAAGTTAAAAAAACAGTGTAAAAAATATCTTACAAAAACATAAGGAAGCATAATGAGGAAGCTCCACATTCTTATGCTTGAGATTTGAGAGCCGTAGAAGAAAAATATGTCATCCATCAATCGCCCAATGGGGTAAAGTATTACGATCGTCACGCACTCGACCAATCCAACGACAATACTGTATATAATGAAGTACGAAAATAATGCCTGTGAAAAAAAGCTTTAGGATTAGCTAAATATGAAATTGCTTGATCGCCCCATCAAGTCACACTACTTTGAAGTCTATAGGTACATATGGTATATACAGAAATTAAAACAAGACATAAGTAAATAGAAATGCCATGTGAGGCGCCACGAGAACGCTGGTCGCCATCTCGGTCACTACTGCGCATAACTTTACTACTACGCGTCAGGTGTCAGATATTATGGACAAAAAATCATCGAATCATCTGCATAGCGATAAATTCATGCGCGAATAAGACTTCTATTGACATATCTTATTTTGATTACTGTGTTTATACGACAATAACATTTCATATTTCTTTAGAAAAAATTTTGAACTTTTTTCGGTAAGAATTGTGGCCACGTGTATTTCGGCGGTACAGTAGGCCGAGACGCTCCCACGAGCAGCCTCAAATCTCCGTTGCCCCCACGCCGCCGCCACGGATTCTAGTGAAAACCATTCCACCAGGATATTACTGGGACCGTAAGAAGATGAAAATGAAAAAGTTATAATTTAAGCACAACTAACCCTTATTTCTAAGTTGAGTACTAACAATATATGGGCTTTGTTTACTTAGTTATTATACCTAGATCACATAATTGCCTGAAATAAAGATTATATTATTAATTATTAAATACTACTAACCTTTCCCGACAATATCCCAACTATTATTGAAATGGTGGCCACAACGAGATACGCATACAATGCTTTGACTTTTGGCCATTCAGTAACTATTACTTCGACAAGGCATTGATTGAGAATAGCCTGTAAATACAATTATCCATGAATGAATATAATGATCCAATATGGTCGGGTTCCCATGTTTACAAGGTCACGGAGGTCATAACCTGATCTAACAAATCATGGAATATGGTCAAGGCGGACTCCCGAAGCCTACGCGCGCGAGAGCACAACCGAGATATTGACGCTAAGATTATTTATTTTAGTCTGTAAATAGGTATTTATCTCTACTTGTACATAAAAATACTATCCAATAAGATCTTTATTGAAATGGAATACTTACGAAGTAAAGAAATTCCAAGGTGTAATCCAGACAGAAATGAGCTATGCAACACACATCGTGAAAATATTTAAATTCATAAAAATATGTTATCCAATAGCTTCCTAAGTATCTACCTGAAAGTTAAATGTAAGTTTAAGTAATAATAAATATTTTGTATAAATTTTTCATACATGCTCATACATTTCTGGCGATACAAATCAATATACTTATTCGATTTTAATTCCGTTCTCGCGGTTTGATAGCCAATAAGACAATTATTACCCACCTATGGATTTAATTAATTTCTTCAACATGATCGTGCGTGCGTGCGTCCGTTTAAAGTGTCAAAAAATTCCTTAATATTACGGACGCCTGGTGGGCGATATATTGAAACGATTACGGTGTCTGTACCGAAGATCAGTTTGATGCAGTTAGCGTCTTTTATATTTGACTCCACCAAAGTTACATTATAATGGCTGCGGTAATACACCACTACACCCTCGTTTTGTGTTAAGTGATGTGTTGCAGAAGAAAAACAATATCCCTCCAGTGTGGGTAATATGTCATAAAATAACACAGTTTCAATAATATTCGTGTAAGCAATGAAGTAGTTCTAAAAATAGTTAGGTATGTTGTGCCCAGTCTGTAAACCAATACTAGAAAATTTATTTTTGTATGAGGGTAGAATGACATTAAATAAAAGTGTTTGTTCGATGGACACCAGGTGGCCGACAACTCTGAATTGATCAGCAATCGTCCGATGAATACCGATCATGCGAATTTATTATGAAGAGATAGTTTGTATGTTTGTATGATTTGTTATAGGGTGTGTACGAGGTGTAAGTAGTGCAGTGTGTGAAACACCAACATTTTCCGATTCGTAAAATACATGCAAATAAATGGCGTTTAACTGTAAAAATAGTCATGGCGAATTTGTGACTTTTTGAAGGTCCTGTTCGGAGTTAAAATATTATCTTATAGCCATAATTATATAATCGGAGAGCGTCAGTGGCCTAATGGTTAAGGGGTCCGATACGTAAGCGAGAGGTACAGAGTGCGATCCAAAGTGTCGTTATGTACTAATGACTTTTTCTGAGCACAGTACATTAGTTGAACATTAACCGATGCTCTTACGGTTCTCTTATCATGAAACCTGCTCATTCAGGCGACTGAATGTGTAACCGTGATCAAATCTTGTCAGATGGCATTCGCTCCATTGTAATTATATGATCTGTCAAATCCTGGATCATGGTAAACATCTGACAACTCGTACCTAAACCAAGGTACACGGTAAGAAACACGAAAAACTTTCAATAATAAATTTGATAAATAATATCTATTTTCACCAATTATGGAACAAACCTTCCTGGGGAATTCCATATAATTTGCTTATGTAATCCGCGAATAAATATGATATGCCATATTTCATGAAATAAAACAAGCTATTAGATACTGTCATTACGACACTATCTCGACCTGGATTAATCTGGAATAAGAAATAAACAATGAACACAGCATTGCTTCGAATGTGAGAGAGCTAACAACCTACGAAGAGAGGATGCTAAAACTCGGCCGAAATGGAGGGAAAAGAGTAGGTATTACCTTTCCGCCATCGCATCTTCCGATGGTGGGACAGATTTCATCCTCAGTATCTGGATGCTTGGCTTCCAACTAACGTAAGGGCACCGCAATCCTTTTTTGCCGCGCACGTGCAAGATGTAGAATAAGCTTTCTCCCGAAGTATTTGTATAACTACATGAGGGTCTTCAAAAGGCATGTCTACAGGTTCCTCAAAACCCAGCATCCACTTCCCTTAGGTTGCAGATGTCCTCGATGACGGTGGCCGCTTTCCATAACGTGGACTGTCTGTCCGTGTGCCTCCCTAGGCAAACAAGAAAAAGGTATGGAAAGTGCACCCTAGCAGAAGCTGGAATTGCCAGCATAAAGAATGATTATAATGAGTAAACGTATCTACTTACCGGGCTGGTTCCTTCACCTTTTCTCGAGGATAACAGATGCACAATTGGAGGCGCAAGCACAAATTCGGCAAGAAATTCTCTCTCGCTTTTCTGTAAAAGGCGTACAAATAAATAAATATTGTTGGACAGTCCAAGAATCCAATACTGAATAAATATCGTAAATTTATCGAAAACAGCAGGGCGATCTTTTTTCCTAGTTCTTTTAGCATCGGTTACCCTATATCTCTGTCTTCTCCTGTGGGACACGGGCGTGTACATTACCTATGAGTGAGGAGCTGGCAAAACAAACGGTATAATTATATGAAGTGCGTTTTGTTTGGAAATGAGTTGAGGTTCGCATTCAAGGGCTTAAAACCTCCGGATAAAAAAAAGTATTTTGACCAGAAGCGGAGTTATCCCGTTTTGTTCGACAGCTCCTCTGTATGTATTAGACTGTCTCAATGTCCTATATTTTACAGGACATCTCCTAAATCAGCTATAATTATGTACGTGTCCTGTAATTTACTAAGAAAAATGCAGGACAATAGGTACATGGTTCCGTATATTTGAATTGATTGCTCCCTCGACTCATATTTAGACGGCATTCATTATATTCGCCCCCGCCACTGCAATTAAATAGCAGCTTATATTATTCATTTAATTTGTTTTAATTAAATCAAATGAAATAATTAAGTATACAGTAGTTGATAATACAGTTCTTAGTATTGGTAGGTACAGTGGTATGTATCATGTATTCAACTTGCATGCAAGTGTGCAAACATTGTAAATCTTTATAATATTTCATTGAAACTTATTCCAGATACTCCTTCACACTACAAAAAGAATAGTATAGCAACCAAGCAATCAATTTGGATTTGAGTGAGTTCTCAGTTAACAACTTTATGTCGTTAGGAAGATGATTGTATTGCTTATAGAGAAAAACACATGGGGACAATATTCCTCTTATTTTATCTTATTTCTTTATAAGCAATGGGCTGATGTAACAAATTCATAATTTACGGCCTAGTTTATCATTATCTATTCCCTTAACGTTCCAGTTATTAGGGTCAACAAGAACACAAACATCCCTGATGGTACACGGAAGTAGCAAAATTTTTTTTTATTTTAACAGTGGTTTGCAGCTATCGTCAAATATCGAGCAACTAATTGCCCATGCGCATTTTTCTTGCACTTTAAAAACTTTTTCCACGTCGACCGACTTGCCCCAAAGTATCAATTCGTATACTTTTACATCCGTGTAAGATGATAAACTCGTGTCATACTGAATTTTTCCCTTAAAGCTGGAGCTGAGCTACACTGTGCGCTTGACCATCAACGCAGTCATACAGACCGTGGGAGTAATATACTAATGCCTGTCTTAAATTCACTTTGATTTACTTACCATCGCTAAAGACTTTAACCTCTCAGATCTTTTATATTCCCCGCGTCCATACCTGGGCTCAGGTGAATCACTATCTCTAATTATAAAAAATAAATGCACAAATACGAGGACATGTTCAATAATTTGGGCGAGTTGGATGTAATACATTGTCTGAAAATGAAATTCATAAATTTAAGATATTAATGTAAAATGCTGTCAGATAAGATGACAGTATAGGTCAGTGTATCGTTTAAATAAGGATACATAAAATTAAGGTATTAACTATGAATGTTAAAAAAATCCATGCAATGGCTTATAAACAGACCATTAATGTAACCGATTTTTGGCTTACAATGTATCCTATTATTGCGTTTTTCTCTACATTACTGCACTCGTGCGTAATATTTTTTGGTTAGGACTAAAGAGATTTTTGTTAAATTAATATGCAAATGTCGTTTTAAAATATTGAATTCTTCATTATTTTCCAACGAAATTATCATGAATTTGTGTATTAAATACACAAATATGCAGATATTAAAACATTAATATTTGGCTCCTTGGTAATTTTGCTAGTGTCTTTATTTTTGCGTTGCGTCTGTCTGTCGTGCGCGGAGATATTTATAGTGAGGGCCGCGAGACTTTGCGCCCGGTTGAAAGTGGAACTAAATTTGACTGAACTACAGCCAATGATTAAAAAACAAAAATCTACAGGTTCGTCATCACCTGTCAGCAAGAGGTCGTGGTACTCAGTCTACTCATATAATTACGAAGCCGGAACTAACCGATGTATAAGATTACCTACACCTTGTCATACAAAACTTACCTTCCAAAGGTATTTTTTGAATATTTGGTGGTATAGTGCAAACGATACTATCCATATAAACACGAAATACAATACTGTATTGCTATGTATGCTACTTTTGTTGATCTTGTTCGGAAGTAATCTGTAACATTGTAAGTGGAAGTATACATTTTTATACGAAGTATCGGAAGTATCAGTTACGAACGAGTAGAGCAGCCTACCTGATAGATTACTTAAATTTTTTATTTACATTGATAGCGTTTTATTAAAAGTCAAACATATTCTAGGCGAAGAAATTCACTGACTTCAGTAATGCACAAAAGAAACCACAATCAACAGCGGGAACATTTCATAATTTAGAACGTCTAATACCTACACAAAAAATAGAAATCAACAAAACCAAAGCAAAAAACAACTTATATAAACTATATATCATTGACATTTAATCGTAAATAATGAATTTATTTTTTGTATCCTTGACATTTGATTGTGTCATTTACCAATATTGACATATATTTTAGTTATTATTGTATCGAATATTTTACTACCTGGGTAACTTATTGATGTGACATTGGAGGAAATTCTTATCTTTATCTTATCTTATCTTATTCTTATCTCTAGGGAAAGTCAGATACTAATAGTTGAGTAGGGTATTTAAAACAAAACTGCTAAATATCATAACAATCAGTCCAGAATTTACCAAATTATCAACGATTTTAAATATATCACTCAGGAGCAACATGTTGTTGTTTAGTTGAAGCAACATAGTTGCATGGTCTGGGAAGTAATCTAAACATTGCAAACTCTTTTGAATTGCATTAGAAGTCCGCGCCAGACGACAGCTTAAATTAAATGAAAAAATTGTATTGTAATTTGACAATAATTTGAAGTATGACATAACGTCACTCGCTTCTCATGTGTGATGTCATGCATGTCAATAATTAATTATAATCAATTCATTCGTGTTGAAATTGTTGCCAATTAAGTGACAATTTAATTTGCTAGAAACAATAGTTTTATATGTTTTTGTCTAATTAAAGCAAAAAACCTATTTTATAATGCTGCTGAGTTGCCGTCTTAAACAGGGTTTTATTATTTGTCCAGAGGCTAAGGTCACGCAGTATAAAACTTCAGATTATTAATATCAAGACTGACAGCCAGAGCCTCCCCTTGCTCTCGACAGCCTCAGCCCACCGTTGTGTTAGGTACACAAGAAGGTCACCAGCTGAGCGACAATGACTGAAACCATATTGTCGGTCACTGATCAGCTGGTGATCCTTGAGGTATCCAAGGAGCTGGATATTGATTACCCGCTCCATCACCTTAGAGAGCAAGGAGGTTACCGCTATAGGCCTGTAATTTGATGGGTCTTAATTGTCACCTTTCTTGGGTATCGGGTGCACATGGGCTAGCTTCCATGAAGACGGCACCGTTCCAGAGGTGTAGGAAAGCTTGAATAGGCGCATTAACACGAGAGACAACTCGGGAGCACACTTTTTGAGAACGATAGCCGAATGTCTAGGGAGAGAAGCACACGTCTTATGATTTTTTGGGTGAAATGAACCTCGGGATGAATGCCCTCACACCGTGAGATGGTAGGCGGTGCAGCTCCCCCATCATCCAGAGTTGAGTTATGAGCAAAGATATTACCCAAGAGATCGGCTTTCTCCTTTGCTGTGTGGGCCAATTGGTCATCCGGCTTGCGGAAAGGTGGTCTGACAAAAGTTCCCCTCGACAGCTTTGGAGAGAGATCAAAATGCACGGCTGCCAGAGGGGTAGCTGATTAGTGTCTCCCCAATTCCGCCGATGAATTTGAATTTAGCTCTGGCCATTACCCTCTTTGTAAACCTCGATACAGAATTGTACTTTTTCCTCAAAAGGGTTGGGTGTTAGGGTCCTTTTGGCCCGAGCCACTGTCTAGGCACGAAAACCATCCTGGTTGAGGTTAGTTGCCTCAGCACTAGGCCGATCGTACGAGGGCTGACTCTTACCGCCGAGACGGATTACAGAGGACGGGATAAAACACTCCATTCCCTGCAGTATGACATCAGCTACAGCCAATACGGCTTCAGGCCGGGCTGCAGCACCATGGATCCAATCTTTGCTCTCAGGGTTCACCAGGAGTCCCATTGCAGTAGGAATCAACCGTTGTATTACACATTTTTCGACCTGCAGAGGGCTTTCGACAGTGTCCCTCGGGAGATAATCTGGTGGGCTCTGAGAGCAAAGTCTGTATCAATCCTGTATCTGTCGTCAAAACCATCACAGGCCATACTCATCCCTTCCCGATTACTGTAGGTGTTCACCAGGGTTCTGTGCTGAGCCCTTACTTGTTTTGTATTGTGCTCGATGCCTTCTCTGCGGAAATTCAGGACATGCCTCCTTGGCTTTTGAAGTACGCTGACGACATTGTACTGCTGAGCAAGATTAGGCAGGACCTTGAGACCAGGGGATGTGCTAAAAAACGGTGGTTTGAAGCTGCCGAATGTCTCCAAAACAGAGTATATGAACAGCTCTAGTGCGGATTCCAAAACCATCTGTATAGGTAACGAAGCTGTCAATAGAACAGATAAATCCAAATACCTCGGATCCGTGATGCACGAGTCCGGCGATATGCGTAAGCCGCAGGGATACGTGGCAAATAGGTGCCTGAACCTGCCGGTATCAGGAAAGAAGCCCCGTGGGCGACCCAAGAAGCGATGGATTGACATCGCTGAATCGGATGCGAGAGCCAACGGCTTACGACGCGAGGATGCCGAAGACCAGGTGAAGTTTTCCAGTAGGAAAGCGGACCCTGGCAGAGGCTGGGATAAGCGCTAGGACGATGATGAGTCATTTTGAATATTTTCAGGATCACACGTTTTGTTTAAGGTTCTTTCACACATTTATATGATTGTATGTTTACGTAGACCCTCTAGTGGTGGCAACGAATATTTCAAGAGGTATAATAGAGCTCACCTTAGAGGCACGCACCGCATTGGTAGCGCCTCTAGTATTGCTGATGTCCATAGGCGGCGGTGACCACTTTCCATCAGTTGGCCCGCATGTCTGTATGTCTGCCGTATAACATAAAAAAAAACAGTATCTTTTCGTACGAAACACTAATTAGACGTGCAGATTGATAGTAATGACATAGGATTGCTTTAAAGACTATTCACATCTCAGACGAAATGATACTAACCCCCTAGAATGATGAAAATAAAAATAGTATAAAGTACTCGAGAATTTATGGGTTTCGTTGTACACCACGTATGCATTAGTTGCTTCTATTTTTGGGTTTCTTGATAACTTCATGAACTCATGAGGTGCAAGACAATTATTTGCAGTAGTGTATCTTTGACCTCTAAAATCAAAATCTCTGTCAGGGTCGCATCTGCAAATAAAATAATAATAATAAATTAGATCTTTGTAATAATACTAGATTCTTAATCTCTATTCTTCTTATATTCTTATTCTACTGGTATAAGGTCTTTAAAACTGAAATTGACGTTTTTTATGGAGAAAATGACCAAAACTGTAATGAAATTGTTGTAGAGCCACCTCTAGTTAATGCTCGATATATTTTAAATAGGTTGAACCTGAATGCGAAGCCTGTATTTCTAAAGAACAACAATAAATTACTTTAGTGTACGATTACGAACACTTGCACACCGTCGCCATATTGAATATGAAAGGAGTGTGACGTTTTAGGTGCGAATGGTGTGATGGTCGTGCGTTCCTAATGTAGTCAAGCTGGTCAACGGTCCTCAGCTGACACACCATGTGTCATAAAAGCTAGCGTGGTCTATGCGCCTCAAAAAAACATGAAGCGGTCTCACAGTTGTTTGTGAGTACAAAATAAAATGGGTTGTACATAAGCCGTCAACAACAGTCTATTTAACTATATGAGATTCTGATTCAATGATTGGCTTATTTATAGAGGTATTAAACGTGATGGATGTTAATACCTCTCTAGTGTCTATGTAAAACGAGATGGCAGAAACTTGCAATAAAACTCCACAACATCAATGGCAATGATTCGAGTGATAAAATCGAAATATTATTTAAATTATAAAATTGCGGCAAGTCGAGCCCCCTCGAAGTGATCCAAAAAACAATCAGAGTCTTTGTCCCCCTGATGGTGTGGAATGATCCAGAGACACTTAGGATTGCTTTGATGATATGGGCTTGAGGTGGTACCACGATGGAAGTTATCGTTGCGTTATGATCCCCAGGTTTCCTAAGCTTGCCTGGCCGGGCAAGATAACTAGGTATATCCTCAGATATACAGCTGTCAGTTATTATAAACTCGTAGGGTTGTCATATATTTCTTGTTCCCTACGTTTCGGATCGCAACAACTGTGGTGTCCCAGTCTTAATGAATTCAAGAACCAACTAGTTTGAGAATAATAACTATTACTTTAATGTTAAAATCAGAACTAGAATGCCATGCGTTAAATTACAAGAAGTTATATGGATATTTATATTTGATATTTATATTGAATTTCTCTAAAGTAAATGAGTTTATTTAAGACATTTAACCCGGCGTCTGTATGGTAGAAAATCAGTACAAGAACTGTAAGTTGGGTCAATATAACCCGGACTTTGAAAATCGTTTAATTCTTAATATTTAAATTAATTTTTGGGAATGATATATTAAATCAGTTTAAATGATGTTCAAATTACTATATTTTGATGAAAAACAATAAAATTCATACAATATTAGGAACTTATTATGTATTTACGAAAGCTCTATAAAATCGATAACAAAATATTTAACTTCGGTAATCTTACTAACAAATAACCAAAATTATAACTTATAAATAATTTTTTTATTTTTTGGAATACCCAATGTGATGTCTTTAAGAAACTTTATGCTGAATTTAACGGAAATTTTAAAACTAATTACAAACAGCATCTACATTTGCATATCCACCATAGTAAGAAATTATGTAGTCTAGTCAGACAATCTTCTTACAATTTAGACAGGCAGGACATATTTGGCACCGTTTTTGAACTCCGTGAATTTCAGTAGGTGACCCCTCTGAAAGTTCTATACTAAATTATCTTACTATCTTGCGAATCTCTCCAGACAAACGAAACACATCTTTGCAGGCGTTCAAGTGATCGTTTAGAATTCTGATCTAAGCCGAGTAAAAATACAGTCTTTATGACTTTTATTTTTCAAACAGTACCCACACTTGTCAAATTATGATCTTTGAGAAGGTGTAGCATTAGCTTGTGACTAGTAAACTAATCGTCATATAAATAAATGCATAAACGTAATTGGCACAAAAAGGTTACATCGATTGTATGGTTGGGTCATATGTTCCCCGTTTGACCTTTGACCGCTTGTAACTCCCTTTGCAGGGGCACACCGACTGAGCTGATACTAGAACCGAAAGGGGCGGGGTATTAACTACAGCTACTGAAAACCTGACAGACGCCGGGTTAAGTACCATTAGTTCAGAATGAAATTACTTAGGCATCTCAATCATTTGATCTGATTGATCATAGTGCAGGGGTGCTTATAGTAAACTTGGAATGTTATTTATTGAGTATTAGTCAAGTTATGCGGGAATATAAATCAAAGTCACAGGTAGAGTTTAAAGTATAAATATACGTTTATTTAAATTTTAGCCGTGACTCTACGATTGAAACTGATTATGATTTTCACCAGGGATTTCTAGGTTAGAAAATAATAATGAAATCCGTGATGCTAAGAACACGTTTCCTAGGCCCAATACCTATTGGAATGGTCAAAAAACGGTTCACTGTAACGAAAAAACCACTCCGCCCAATTAAATCTAATTGTGATTAATTAATATCATTTAAACAAATATCCGTTCAAATCAAATCATTTCATTTACACAATTGAGGGTCAAAGCGTCATACTTGGGTTGCAAAGTTAAAACATATAATCAAACATAAGCTTCATTAAGTCAATTAATGTGAAACAATTAGTCAATATAAATGCTAACTTATCAGAAAAGTATCCGACTCGTTAACGCTGCGCGTTACCAACAGGTAGTCAGGATCAGGCTAGTCATGTGGAAATTGATCAACCCACATGCCTTTTGGCCTAATAATAATATAGATTATAGGTATATTCGTCAATTTATTTTAAAAAATTACCCGACTGCGACAGAAGGAGGGTTATATTTTATGAATTTAAATTATTAGCATCCCATCACAATGGTTGTGCTTCGGGGTTGCCACAGAACAAAAATATTAACACTAAAAAAAATTCAAATGTCCCCTTCATGCCACCTCTCCCCGATACGACATTCACGATAATATCGTCACGTCACAAATTATAAAAGGGTCCAATGACGAAAGAAACAATAGCATTAACCGTACCTGTACCAAGGGCAGTTCCTTGCAAGTCCGTCAATAACCAACTCCAGACCTTGCATAACCATCTGCCCGTGGTGTATCAAATATAGTATTGCATAAGCTAAGCCCGCTAACGTTTGCCCTGAAAAGTCACAAATAAATAAAATACTTTTTTGAACACTTGTTGACCCAGAATTCGTTATGTTGATCATTGAAAAACCTGAGACGGATTATGTTGTTTTCTCCTATTAGATAGCTCAACGCCAAGGAGCTGTAGGTTGTCGGTATTTCTATGGGTTTTTCTATGCTGCAGTTACAGACATTATATGAATATTTTATAAGTACTTTATCTAACAGTTATCTAACACCAATACCACAAGCTTTTCTTACTTTGGGGCTAGATGGTGCTGTGTGAATTTGTCTTTTTACCCTCACAGTCATCTAGCCCTGTGACAGACAACGAAGACTTACAGACCACCGTTATCTATACAGTACGACAAACTCATCTGACCCCGTATTCTTAGTACTTGAACCCGGTGGCCAAAACTGGAACTAGAATAAGTGGCGGCAATACCATAGCGTCAATTTTAGTTTCGGTTACCCCAAAATTCTAAAATATATTCCTGGCAGTATATTCTTGATTTGATAAGCAATATAATTTTTTTTAAACTCGAATGTTAGTTAATTTACGTAAAGAATGTAAATGTAACTCAAGTTCACACAGCCATTTAAGTTTTCTTAACAAAAATAATAACATTCAAATTTCAGCATTTGGTGAACAACGAAAGTAAAATTCTCGTTCTCCCCTATTCGGGGAATAAGATTTTGAGGGACAACGGGAATGAATCAATTTATCGGAGTTTTCCAACATCTGTCTATTAGTTTATTAACGTCCTACACGGCTTTAATTGCACTGCACTCGGGAATAATACAGCTTATTATACCTTCTATAATAAAACCACGCTAAGTCCGAATTGCTTTGTCCGAACGTCATTCATAAAAATCATAACAAACAATTTGATTTCTGTAGGATTGTTTATTTTCATGAGTTATGAAAAATATAATTAAATAATAGGCAAAACAATTAAAAAGGCGGGAGATAATTTTCAGCATGATTAATAATTTAGACAAACTAAAAGTACAAGTTCAAGCTAATAGTGACCAAATAACTGAATGTTTACAAGAAGGACTAACAAGCACAGATTATACCCAGATTATTGCCCCGGCCCCTCGTTCTCGAGAGCACAAACTGGACATTAACGCCACTTTATAATTTTTACTTATGTCAGTCAATACGAACTCATCGTGGTCCTATTATATTATAGTTTATGCCTCCCATTATAGTTTATTCTTTTTTATAATACAAGGGGGCAAACGAGCAACAGAGACTAAGAGATCAAAAATTCACATACCGTACAATATCGGCACCATCTTGGAAATGAAAAAATGATTTTCGCCAGTGTACTGACTAAGGAACATGTAAATATAACCCATTGGCAGACGTTTAAAAAAAACTGTTGCAAGATAATTCAAAATCACTCTGAAACAAAAAAATAAACAACCTTGATATTATTAGCATGTTCCCACAGGAATGATTTTGTATTTCGTTATGTTCGAGCTATACATGCTTTAAAAAAAACTAAATACCTTTAAAAATGGCGTCCTTAACTATGTTTTATCAAAACGTGAGCGGCATTAAAAGGAAATCTAGGGATGTGTACTGTAACATATTGAATTCCGAGTTTGATGTGATAATACTCACTGAAACGTGGCTTAATGAGGCAGTACTTGATAGAGAGTTTATAGATGACCGATATTGTGTTTTTAGACGAGATTTAAATGTGACCAATAAAAAGGACGGCGGAGGTGTGTTAATTGCGGTTTTAAAAAAATTGGAATGTTGCAGAGTCTATTCCTGGGAGTCATCCCATGAAGATCTCTGGATTAACATTAGTATCAATATCGGAAGGATATTATATCAGTTTGTGATGTCTACCTTCCGCCACCTTTGAGATTGGTTACATTGGAATAGTTTTTGGGAGGAGTCTCAAATTTCATACACGATCAATATAACACTGTAATAGTGGGAGACTTTAATCACCCTAACCTGAATTGAGAATATAAGGGTAATTCCTACTTGAAGAGTGACCTGAACAATAACTGTAATCTCGATTATCAGCTTAACTGATTTCATGGTCGAATGTAACTTGTGTTAATGGGACGGTATTCAAAATTACAATAATAAAGTACTAGACTTGGTCTTAAGCAACATACAATACGATACAAAATACGTTTATTTTTCTTAAAAAGGCAACAGTACATAGTGTTATGAGTTAAATATAGAAAGGATCAAAATCCTTATTGAGAACCCGTGATAAGAGTCCGTGCTAGGTTAAAAACCTGTGTTACGGATCTCCACGCTCTCAACCTCCTATATCATTATATAAAAAATATTTTTAGCTTATAGCTTATAACATGTTTGTTTGTGCCTATAGTCACAATATTATTAAATTATAATATTAATTGTGTGTGTGTGTGTGTGTGTGTGTGTGTGTGTGTGTGTGTGTGTGTGTGTGTGTGTGTGTGTGTGTGTGTGTGTGTGTGTGTCAAGATCTTCCTACATTCTGCTTTATGCAATGCAGCACCTACATCATCCCCCTTTAGAGATGAGTCTAGAATTATGTCACAATGAGCCTCTTAACAACCTCCATAACGTAAGACTAAATTTCTATAGTGGAGATTATACGAATATTAATAAAATTTTAAAAAAGGTAGACTGGCAAACATTGTTTTTGGAGTGTCGCCACATGACATAACAAATGTCTTCTACTCGGAGCTGTATAAAATTATAGAAAGTAACGTTTCAAAAACTAAATTAAAACTTGATAAATTTCCACCCTGGTACATTAACTGCCTGATTAGGAGGCTTAAAGAAAAAAACAAGTACAGATTACGCTATAAAAAATGGTAACCCACTCGATCATTTGACTTTTAAACTGTTCCGCAGTTGGTGTGAGGTGCTTATCAAAAGCTGCTATAATGACTATATGAAGAGAATTGAAGACACTATCAAAAGTAATCCAAAATATTTCTGGTCAAATCTAAAAAGTATTAAGAAAAGTCAAAATTAAATTTTGTGTCATGTTTACATTTGCTTTGTATTTGTTTCCATTTTTGTGTACAATAAACGATTAAATAAATAAATAAATAAATTATTCCGTTTTTCTAAAGGTTTTCGAAGCTTTGTTATGTCCACTCATCACCTGGCACATTAAACCCATTCTATCCAACTATCAGCACGGATTTATGAGTCAAAGGTCCACCATATCTAACCTAGCGTTATATGTTAATGAAATATCTGAGGCACTTGACAAAAATATTGATATTCACACTGTATACACCGACTTCTCTAAGGCGTTTGACATGGTGGACCACTCAATTCTGGTTAGAAAGCTTGAAGTTTGCGGATTCCACGGAAAACTGTTTGAATGGCTTAACTCTCACCTAAGGGACAGAAGAATAGAAGTAGTACTGGCGGTTTTGAATTTGAACCATTTACTGCGCATTCCGGCGTGCCGCAGGGCTCACATGTTGGCCGTGTATTTTCAATATTTTTATAAATGATCTTGTTCGTTGTTTCCAACATGCCGACTGCCCTGAACTTCTTTCTTGTTTATCATCATCATCACAGCCCGTAACAGTCCACTGCAGGACTTAGGGCCTCTCCCACGAAAGGGGAGGTTATTGCCATAATCTCCACGCTTGGCAGGCGGGTTGGAGATCGCAGTGTTTAGATATAATAATGAAAAATGCTGCTGCCCATTTTCCAGACTACGGAGACTATTGATCTTTTGCCTCGAAAACATTAGTCGCCTTGTACGACACCCATGAATGTAAGGGGTTGGTGCTATTCTACTCTGCCGGACACCACACGGCCATATATTATATATATATTTCTTGTTTATATTTTAAGACAAAGATCTAAAGCTGCACCCCTACAAAATTCAATTGGTGCAAGAATTAAAGCCGCAAGATGCCAGTCAGAGGCTTGACTTCGTAAATCAGGCAATTGAGCGCTTTTCAACGTTTACCATCATTTTGTTTTGCTCTGTTGTCTCAATGAAGCTCATTTTCATCTTAATGGACACGTAAATAACCAGAATTGCCGCTACTGGAGTGCAATGAATCCGAAACGCAAACATCAGAAACCCCTTCATTCGCCTAAAGTGACCGTATGGGCAGCGATGTCGGCGCGAGGAATTATCGGCCCTTACTTTTTTGAAGACGAAAGGGGGCGTGCAATTACAGTGAATTCAGAGCATTATGTGGAGATATTAAACTTTCCTGGCTATAACCAAAGAACATGGTTACCCAATGTGGCAATACATCTCTGCCACGTGTTGCAAATTGATCTCCAGGAGAGGTGACATAAATTGGCCTCCACGCAGTCCTGATTTAACCCCTATGGACTTTTTCCTATGGGGTTATCTTAAATCTAAAGTTTACGCCAATAAACCGACTTCTCTGGCGCGTTTGAAAGAAAATATCCGTCACGAAATGGCAGCCATCACTGAGTCCACCTGCCGAGCCGTCATAAGTAATTTTACTGTTCGATTAAATGAGTGCCGCGAATGCGAGGGTCTACATTTGGACGATATTATTTTTAAGAAATATAATTCCCAAATTGTGTATTTTAATAATCAATAAACATTTTTTCGACACACGGCTTACTTTTTTTATAATCGATCCACTAAATATGAACTTTCTTTTGAGACACCTTGTATATAACATAAGTTGCGAGTCAACGAGAAACCGCATACTCAAGTATTACTTGGATACGTTGTAGCATTTTTTCAAACCATATTGTTAATTAACTTTTGTTGTATTACTTTCGGGTATTGTAGGTGTATTTAAGTTTAAGTTTGAAATTGTAGTCTTGTAGACTGTTCGGCATGCTCAACTTTTAGTTAAGTAGGTATTGGTGGAAACCTGTAATTGGCTCTGTATTGCTGGTGTTATTTTATATTGTAATCATTGCTGTTGGTTTTCCTTAAGCAAATAAAATAAAACATAGTCATTGCCTGCTCTATGCGGATGACCTTAAACTTTATAGGGTTGTTAAAACTTCCGCAGACGCTGAGCTTTTGCAGGCGGACTTGGAGATATTGGTCCATTGGTGCGACGAGAGTTTAATGTCTATTAACCATTTAAAATGCTACCACCTGTCATTCCAGATAAAAAGAACAAATTTAAGTTTTCGACACAACATTGGTGGCCATTACTTCGATTCGATACAACAGACTAGGGATCTGGGCATCATTGCCGATGCCAAATTAAATTTTTGAATGCACATTGAGAAAATAATCAAACAAGCGCTGAGAACCAGCGGCTTCATTATAAGAACAATAAAACAGTTCAAACAAACACACACAGTATTACATATTTTTAACTCTCTTTTACACAGTATTTTGGAGTATCGTTCAGTAGTTTGGAAGCCTTTTTACGAGGTACACAAAGCTAGAATCAAGAGGATTCAGAAAAAATGTTGATGTCCTTGTGCTATAAAGATCGCATCCCAGTCAACACTATTTCATATAATAAAAAGCTAATTGAATATAAAACACTTTCCCTGGCTCATCGTCGAACGTTGTTAGATCTTTACTTCCTGCACAAACTGTTGAACAGACATTTGAACGCCCCTCAACTGCTAGCTAGGGTTGCTATAGGTGTTCCTAGACCTAACTCTAGACCGGGAACATATATTCCATTTAATACAGGGCATTGTTTAACCAATCTAGGTTTAAATACCCTTCTCAATAGGATAGGTAACTCTTATAATTCATCACACAAACATGCAGACATTGATATCTTTTGTAACTCCATTCCAACCATTAAACAAAAATTGGTCGCGTATTTCATGAGCTTGTACAATACTGTATAATATTATTGATATTTTATTTTTTCAACATTTTTGTAACGTTTGTCCAGCGTTTAACATGAGTATTGTCACATCAAGCGAGATGAGTAAAAAAAAAGGTTTCTATTAAAGATTTTAGTTTAGTTTGAACAGTTATTTTTTTTAATTAAGCAGAATGTGCAGCACACGTAGCCTGACAAGTTTGACTCTAGCTAGCTCTTTCTATTCACTCTGAGAGCATCGCTTATTATTCAACATGACGGCTAGTATACTTATGTATGAATAGGTAACTGTTTCATATCAGGAATGTCAAACCTGGTTATTGACAAGGAGAACATGTAATATATGTTGAACTTGAACATGGAACAGGTCACGCCTCTGTATAACGCAAGATGCTCTCCAAATGTGGCAGGTATAACTCGACGATCGGACTTTTGCTCTATCTGAAATATGAAAAGGTAAATAAAAGGAAAATGCGTAAGTGAATTACATGTTCGATAAATCAATCAAATTTGGTAAGGTGTGAAAAATAGGCTTGTCATGATAACCGACAAGCCATTTATGAGAGAAAGTAATATTCCTGATATTTATGAAGATGTGATTTTCGAACCCATACTACGAGTAACAAGAGGGAAGATTATGGCAAAACTAAATTATGTTACTCTTCGCTCCGCTTTTCAAAAGGCGTAATACAAAAATAGAGTAAATCAAAATGAATACATTCCACTTTGGTTTGCTCTCACGCGTTTTGGTTCAGAATTTAAGCTACTGACTTGAGCCAAATGTAATTAGCGCATTTTTGGATTTCTGTGATTGGATATGTATTATTCAATGGCGATGAAATTTACCATGGCCTCCTTCATCTTACAAGCCATGCTGTAGCACGGAACGGCAACGTCGCTGTGAATCGATTTACTCATTGTTTACATGTCAATGTGCGGGAAAATTATGAATTTTATGATGATAATTAAAAGTGTATTGATAAAACTGTAAATTAACGCGTTTGTATGGACCATCTACGAAGGTAAATAAAAGTAAATATATTTATAATTGTGCTAAAATTTGATAAATACGATTTTTGAGAAACAATCCAGAAATGGTCAACATTTTTGTTATTAGTTTTTTACTCATTTTATAAATCAAATTCTATTTTATAATCGTAATCTTTCTCTAACAGATGCAAAGGCGATGTTGCATTTGAAAAATGCAAGTAAAATTATGATGAGAACCTTAAAAATGAGAAAGAAGCTGTGCCGATGTTTTGCTTTCCAAAAGATGTAATTCTTTTATACAAATGGACTTCAACTATTCCCCAAGCATGTTGGAGTCCCACCGAAGGATCTTTAGTATGCAGCAAACATTTTCGCATTGTGAAAGTTAACACAACTACTTTAAGCCACGATCTTTGATTATCCACGTAGGCACTTAAATAAAACTGTTTAAAATGTATTATACCTAATATTTAATAAATTGGGCAATATTTTGGCTGGCATAGATTATTTTATTTCATAATAGCTTTTGGCCGCGACTAAACCCGCATAAAATTCGGCTATATCGTTCCACCCCGTTCCCGAGGGAATCACATTAAATATCGGGATAAATTATAGCATATGTGTTATTCGAGGCTATATGCTATATAACTACCAAATTTCATTAAAATCCGTTCAGTAATTTTTGCGTGAGGAAGTAACAAACATCAATTACGTACAAAACCAAACACACATTATATTTAGCATTTATAATATTAGGATAATACAATTGCAAGTAGGTAGATAGGTAAATAGTACAGGTAACTATGCAATTTCATATTATCTAACTTATGTATATACTTATTAATATAATTTATCACATGAATAACTAATAACATTAAACGACGACGACCGCGATTATAGTTTTACAGTAATTTTCAGATTCACTAAAATTAAAAAATGCGACGTTGTCAAACTTCTGCGCATGGCTTGTAAGATAAAGGAGGCTATGAATTTACCTTTTGTTTAACTTGCAATTGGAAGTCCTTGTGCTGCAGATAATTCCAGGATTCCACCTCGAAGGCCCGGGAGTTGGAGCTGGTGCCGAGCTGCGATATTTGTGAGTGGACGCGTTCAACTCCCTTCACGTCTGACTTTCTGGAATCCGTCACTGACGGAATCAACAAACCGTCTTTGTAATCTATATCTATACATAGTATATAACAAAGTCGCTTCCCGCCGTCTGTCCCTCTGTAGATACGCTTAGATCTTTTAAACTACGCAACGGATTTTTATGCGGTTTTCAAAAAAAGTTATTCAAGAGGATGGTTTATAGAGTAAGATGAATCAAGTCGCAGCAGGCCAGCCAGTTCATGATCATGACCTACAGATTAAAATTGTTCTGCTTGTTCAGTAGTTCCCGACCAACGGCTTGCGAAGAATGACGGGTTTTGTAGCGAGTAAGAAAAGAAAGATAACTCTTTCTATTTACGTAGATGGCCGAATACATGTATACATGGCAACCAGCGCCTATCCAGATTGTCAGTACACGCAGGTAGCTCAGGCAGTCGGTACTGGCTCTCTATCATCATCATCTTAACTCTCTGTGTGTCTCATGTTGCGCGGGGATGCCGACTGTACGGCTCTGGTCTCACATGTAGTCCGTTTATTTGTCCCCCCTAAACCAAGAATAGTCCTAAAAGCGCGTCAGAACCGGCTCCTCGCGACTCCGGCCGCGCGAACTGTGGCTTGCGCGCACTCACCTCTAATTCGCGCCATGGACATGCTGAACGCTCTTCAGACATATTTGCTGGTGGATGGACGGACGTGCGAGGTATGTGTCTGAGGTTTAGTGAGTTGATGAATGAATGAGCGTTCGTAATTATAAAAAAAAATACTTTAGTTGTGCCATAGTTTCTTACTATTTTATTTGTAACTTTGTTGTCATGTTTATAGTGCATTAGTATTAAGTGCCTACCTACTGTAACGCTACAAATGAATATTGAAATAAATAAATAAATCTTGGCGTTAATGTCCCGGTGGTGCTCTCGCGCACGAGGGCCCAGGGTCCACCTTGACCATGATCCGCAGCACAGTCAAATAATATCCCATATATATTCTCGCTCATGCTTAGCATAAGCCCCTTCGTATACCAAGGGGGCGACCGATTGGCGGCCGAGCAATGACATCTCTGTTGCCCATCGCTATAGCATGAGCGTGTCCATACAAAATATATGTGCCCTAGCCCAGACTAGTCAGCCATCCTTTAAACGGCGAGTCGTAACGGTGCCAATCAGTTAACGTTGCGTTTTGATCTCCGCTTAGCCTCGAACGCTCGATCTGTAGTTGCCTATAGATATACCTATAGACATTATCAACACTCGCCAAGTTGACGATTTGGTCGTTTCAGTTCCGATACTAAAGTTAGCCTTATTGTGCTATGTTTCATATTTATTTTATTACATAACGAGAGTGTAAGATTGTTACAGACCCCTCGGTTCCGCGAAACGGGGCGATCGATAGCTAGGCTCTCCCAGCTGTTTAATCCGATGTCAAATGAGATCG
Organism: Blastobasis adustella; assembly: GCA_907269095.1. Taxonomy (NCBI): domain Eukaryota; kingdom Metazoa; phylum Arthropoda; class Insecta; order Lepidoptera; family Blastobasidae; genus Blastobasis; species Blastobasis adustella. The sequence goes on from OU026130.1 coordinate 13,941,924, forward strand.
TGCCACGCTTGATGCTGTTGTCGTAGCGAAGTTTAGGGCGCTCCACCGTTCGTTTAGAATTTTCAACATCTCCCAGAGAGTAACCATACGCTATGCCTGGTTTAAAGCTCTAGCCGACAATCGCGCGAAACGACACGAACGCGCTGACAACCCCTTACCATCCAGGACGAATTCTTATTTGCACACTGTAGCCGAATATGTCTTTTCCGTGTTGGGCTCTACCGCCATCAGAGAAAGTGCCGTACACAAACCTCACTGTAACTGTTTTGGCCACGCCTTCACCCAATACATATATAATTTCGACCATAATCAACAATCAATCAAATATTTATCATTGCAGGAAGTCTTGCTCATCCTAACTCTTCGGCTGCACTGACAGGTTGCTTGCTTAGCGCATAACAGCTAAAGAGCCGGCTAAGGGGCAGCGAAGAAAACCTTAAGAGAATGGCCACCCCCATTAGGCCGTACTGCGCGCTTGGTACCTCGCTTGATAGCTTCGATACTACCCATGAAGTGCCTATTTAGGCTTTAAGCAAGCCACCTGGCAGGTCGGTCATAGCCTTCCTACCAACTCTAGTTGGTAGCTAAATATTTCTGTAAGGTAGGTTTAAATATTTCTGTACACATACTTACTTTTTTAACTATGCTGAGACTAGCTTGATAGTAGGTAACTTAAAGGAAGAGCTGTATAATGCTTTTTACATTTTATAAACATGTACCACCACTTTTAATGTAATTCCACCCGGAGTGAGAAGATAATCATTAGGTTTTTCAAAGAACAATTTCATCAGATGCTGATGACATTATGACACCTATCATTGACCAGAGGGAAGATAAAAACTACGTTTTATCATTGACATTGGCATCCATACCTAGAAAAGAGATGACACAGAGAAAACCACATTGATTCCAGAAAGAAGGACTGCAAAAGTTCTTATATTAGTTTCGATTTTTACAGTAGACGATCCTGGAAAGCGTTCACTGGTCACACAACTGATCGCTAGATTTTGAAAAGATACGTAATTCTGAAGTGGTTAAATCGAAAACGGGAAATATGAAAGGAGTTAGGGATTTGTTCGAGGCAGATTAGAGTATCGTGTCGTAAATAAGTTGGCAGTAGTCCCTGCATACGTCTCCTGCAGGACAGAATAGGTGACAGACAACAAAGTATGGAGTCCACAAGAGCATAAAGGTTTTTACAGGGTAGACCACTCAAGAGTGATTCCCCTGGTGATTCAAGGCAGGACTTGAGCTTGTTTGCCACCTCAGTAGTAATATAGACTATCATCTTGGCATTAATATCCCGGTTATGCTCTCACTCACGAGAACCCGGGGTCCACCTTCACCATGATCCATGATTTGGCCGATCAGGCAATTACAGTGGAGCGACTGCCATCTGCCACCTCAGTAGTACAAAAGTACCTAAAATTCAGTTTGAAGGGACGGCGACTCCCTTGATGTTACCTATTTGTTTTTTTTAATACTTATAATCAGGTCACCTGCGGCCCCCTAGAAAGGTATAGGTTCGCTTCGTGAAGGCTCCAATCCTAATGTCGTACCGACTATATAATACCACTGCGGGAAGATCATTATATTATAATTGATCTAAGATATAGAGCAAACTTGTAAGATAAAGAGAAAATTACTGTCTATTTCAAAGTAAATGACAACACAAAGAACCGTTATTGTTTTTAACTTATCGAAACTATTTTTGGCATTGTTACGTGAACTATGCAAATTAATCTATAACACGTGAACAATTGAAATTAAATAAATCAGTGACACATTTGCTTGCTCATGCCCATAAATTCAGTTTACTTATCACAAAATAACATAAAAACTTGCCAGAAAGATTCAAACCCTATTTAATAACATAACCTAACTTTAATATTATTATGAAAGTAGTACTAGGTGATATATTAATTTATGAATTAAAATTTCATTATCATAACCCTAGTATTTGATCAATTTTGCACCCACCGCTGTGCGCACCGAATTATTTCAAGTATTTCGTTCGCGAACTTCGCGAACAACGACAAATCTCTTACAACACAACCCTACGCCGCACCAGTGCCACTTCGTGACCGGGTCTGAGTCGCCCCGGTGCTCCCAGCGCCTCCGCCTCCGCCTACCCGCTGCCTGCTGTTTTGCCGCTGTCTGCGTGCCCGCCGCTTAGGATGTGTACACGTAGAAACTGGTTACCAGCGCTTGTCAGCATAGGCAGTCTCCATACTTTGTGTCATACCAGCTCCGATCTACTCCGACCTGCTTGTTGGCGACGTTCGTCGCTTATCGGTGCTGGTATGGCGCCTTACAAATTAGTTCTGACCGAGAGATATCTTTTTTGATTAACTATCGACACTATTGTTAATCGGTAAGGTTTATATATATACCGGAAGGAGGCTTACTCCTGGCTGGTCACCACATAAGTGATTACCACCGCCCGTAAGTTATGTCACAATCATCACTATCCTAGCGATCAATTTAAGCTTTTAATAGGGTTCAGTCAGTTTCCCACACTTTCTCTTTCAGTTCGCTCAATCTTCAGCATCCACATGTCGTAAGCTTTCGCATTACACCCAGTGATATCAATCCGTCGATTCTTGCCAGACGCGTCGCCTGATTCCAGCCGTTTTTTTATATTATTATGACAATTTATGTATGTTTATGTCAAGTAGGTACGTTTGACGAAAACGACACAAAAGTAGAGCACGATAAAGATAAGTATTATCTACAGACATGTAAATAAATTGATTTATTTAGATAAACATAGACATTATTTCTTTAGATTTATATGGATAATATTAAGGCCTTACCTATGAAATTCGCAAGTATCCGTATCAAAAAGGATAGTTACCAAATTTACTGTAAAATTATATGACAAGCAAAGGCATTTTTTCACTTTTGGCGTAGTCTCGAAGAAACGCTGCGATCTTCTGAACAGGTTGTGGTTGGAGTGGACCTCAATGGCCATATGGTCCAGATGAAAACCCAAGACCGAATGAAATGCGAAGAAAAAGCTGGAAAGCAGATCCTGCTTGACAGACGCCAGGATGGTATCGATTTAAGGGTTTCATACACAAAAATGTAATACTATATTTTTACAATAATGAATAATATTTTAATTAGTGCTTAATAAAGGACCTCAGTAAATAATAAACATTGATTATATCCAACAAAATCATAGTGAAGCATCTATCCCCGCACGAGGCAACTATACCCCGAAGCATTTTTACCGTGGGGCAACTATCCGCCACAGTAGGCAACTATCCCCCTTTTGAGAGGTCAATTAAAACCGGATTTACTCGAAACCAATAATTATTATGTTTACAACAATTGGCTATTATAGAAGATTAAAGACCAATGTTTTGATATACATATCGCACAATTCTTAGTAAGTGCGTATTTCTTTATAATAGAGCTTTTTTGAAAAGTGGGGCAAGTATCCGGCATTTAGCCTACTCTATGACTGAATAAAAGCATTTGTCTATAAGAAATGTTTTTAATTTATTTAAAAATCTCTAGTATTTATTTTCAGTTTTAATCTCTGGTATTTTATTATAAATTTGAATAGCCATTACATACGTGCTTGAGTTATAGATTTGAAGTTTAATAGAAGGTGGTGCTAGTCTATTATTATGTCGTAAATTGAAATATGTTGTGTGATGGTCTTTGGCTTCTGTAAACATGTCTCTATTATTCCTAACGAATTTACATAATTCAAATATATACATATAAACACGGCAACGTTATCTAATATTTTTAGTTTTTTTAAATATGGTCTGCATGATTATATTTGCTTGATGTTCATTAGTATTCTTATGCATTTCTTTTGTAGTAGTAATAAATTTTTAGCATTAGTACTGTTGTCCCATAAAATGACACCGTATTGCAGCCACGAGTGAGCGTAGGCATAAAATAGGCAGTCAAAGCTGTGTTTAGGTTAGTTGTTCTTTTTAGCTCAAACAGTGCATAAGTGAACCGAGATAACTTTCCTTCTACTTTTTTATGTGAGCTTTCCAGTTGATGTGGGTATCAATTTTTTCTCCAAGGAGTGTGCAACTGTCCGTACTTTCTATTTCACTATTGTTACAGATATTTCAACTCAGTTGTGCGCGCGGCCCTATGTGTGGGTAAACCTTGTACATATACAGACACGTCACAATGACGCCACGCCATTGGCACGCCAAGTGGTAGCGTACACATAGCGCCGCGCGCACAACTGAGTTGAACTATCTATGTAAGAAAAATTTAATAATAAGGGAGTTTTTTGATGCGGTCTGAATTGAATAAGTTTTGATTTGGAAAAATGTAGTTGTTAGTTGTGTTTATTAAGCCATATCTCTATCAAATTAAAAATGTTGTTTAGTGTATTATTAAGATTTAGGTCGTTATCGCAAGAAAAAATTAAAGAGATATCATCTGCATATAAAATGCAGTCAATGTCAAAATTATCAAACAACTTTGGCAAATCATTGATATATATTATAAAAAGTACAAGATATACAAGATTGTAAGTGTACTGTGTAAGTGTACAAGATTGATTGTAGTTTCGGGAAGACTTATATCAGCCAAACCATACGAACCATCTCTAGTCGGGTATAGGAGCATAACAAACTTTAAAAACAATCATAGCTATAAGTATGCCATTGCCCAACACCTCTTAGAATATGCCACTAAACACTAGATGGAGTTACACAACCCACGGGTGTTATCTACTGAACGACACTACACTCCACGTTTAGTTAGGGAAGCCATCCAAATAATATAAATATCCAAATTTCAATCGTATTTTGATGTACCTAACGTTATTTATATTTAGATTTCTGTTGATAAATAAATAAATATGCTTGTACAACTCACATAGCGTCATCTAGACCCAAAGTAAGCAAAGCTTGTGATATGGGTGCTAAACAACGCATCAACTACATGTTATATACTTTTAAATGCATACTTATAATTCATATTGTAACATCCAGACCCGTACCAGAAACTAAAATTCATCATTTAAATTTCTGCTCGGCGGGACTCGAACCTAGGACCTCTTGCGTGGTAGACCGGCATGACCACTGTTCCACTCAGGCCGTCACTCAGATAAAACTTACCTTTGCCGTGCTCTACTTTGGCTTCTTTTCATTTGAAACGTATTTTACACATATTGTATTTCGGCTGCCAGGATCCTCGAGCCGGATCCCCTAGGGAATCCAAGTGAAGTCTTCTATTCATCAGAATCACCTTTAAGTTAAATAAGTATAGCAGTATCACATCAAGATATTGTCTCTCTTGTTGTGAAGCAATTAAATGGCTGACTTTGCTTGATTTAAATTTGTCTCTGTTGTCCGCTACTTATGCTGGTTACCTTGCGCTTTTCACCTGATACAACAACGGTTTCTTATTTCTTGGCTGCAGGTGGACTCAGACTTGACAGATCTCTACCACTGGTAAAATAAAGATCTACACAAGTACAATACACAGGTAGCAAAATAATGATGATTCCAACTTTATTTAATGTTATTTCGTGCGTTGAATTAAATAATTATTAAATAAACAATTGTTGCTACAACAAATCTTACGATCTACTCAGTCTACAATGTTAACTTTAATATGCTCTAGTAGTTTTGATTTCGTTCGATTTATCTTTTTATATTTCGGATTCGCCTTTACAGAGCGTCGGATGCTACTCCTAGTCATCACTCTGTCGAATTGCTCCTCACTTGTGTCCTCACTTCCGTCATCAGAGAAGTGGTTATTCATACTGTCGTTCATCTGTTTCGGCCTTATCATTATTTCTTCTACAGGGCCATCCGAAAAGACAGCGGCATCGTCAAACAAAGCCCTATCATCGTCGCTTGGCCGTTCATTACTCAAATGCCGCATCAGTAATCTCTTATTAACTATAGGAACATCTAAAGTCTTCTTGTCGTCCTTCTTTTTAGTTTCTCTATTAGTACTAGGCTTGTATTTCATCGGGGAAAAGTCAACCCTTCTCAAAAAACTAATTGAGTCTGCAATACGTCTACTGCACTTTCGCGTTCCTTTCACTTCGGGTTTTAATTCTATTTTATTAATCTCTTCATTGTCTAAAGCCACTCCCGAGTCTGAATTCGAATCTACTAAAATATTGATTTCAGGTACTACAAAATTGTCTTGGTTTTTTATTTTACTCCTCAGTTCTTCTATTATTTCCGCTTGCTTTTTTATCAACTCGTCTTTTTCAGATAATTGTTTCGCTACATTTTCTGTTCTAATCGCTAAGTTATACTCGTAAGTGCGTAGCTCTTTGGATAAAAATTCCAGTTCTCTCTTTCTATTCATCTGCATTTTCCTAATGACTTCTTGTTGCTTCTGGTGGGCTTCCTTCATCTTTGATATTTCTTGTTTATGTGATGTTGTAAGAAATTTTATATAGTTTACAGCTTCTTGCAATGTCGTTGGTTGTAGTATATTTTCTTTCTCCGCCATAGTTATGATGAAAAAGACCTGAAACAGTAATATTACGGCAGTAGGAATTATTTGGGCTATGTGTTAATTACCTACTTAAGAGGTGTTTTCCGGCGACTTTTTTGGCGTTGATAAATTTTTTTACCCTACCTTAATCGCAATCGATCAAGTAGTTTCAGGCTAAATTCAGGCTAATTTGGTTTATTCTAAAAAAACATGTGTACAGGGTGCGCCACTCGATGTGCTACCAATTGAAAATGCTATAATCAATTTTGAGTATATTTAATCAAAATCTTCAGTAGGTATACCGAAAAAAATACGTTAAGTTTGAATAAAAATACGTTATTGATCGATGTAGTCACAATTCAGATAACAGTATCGAGTCTGTCCCTAAGAATTCGCTTGTTGCACGAATTCGGTCTTATGGTATTTTGTGCCATTGTCGTCAAAGAGCGATCTTTAAGCCATCGGCTGTCTTATTTTGTTTAGCTGATACTTTGGCCTTACGAACGGATGAGAAAAATATGAGAAAATCCATTGGGTTTAGGTCCGGGGAATATAGCGGCCATTGTTATGAAAAAACGAAGCTCGAATTTTTATCTTATAAAAAAGAACGGGTTTCAAGAGCTTTATGGGAATGTGTCGTCTTTTGCAAACGTCTATTGGTTTTACCGATTTATTTACGTACTTAAAGAAAGCATCATTTAAAATCTTTTCATGATCGATTTGTTGATTTACCTTTACGCCCTGCTCTATGAAAACGAGCAGTGAACATCCATTGGCAGCTACCGTGGCCCCTTTTACAGAGCAGGTCATTGCTCTAAATTGTCTTTTGATTTGCACTTTAACCATATACGATTGTTTAATTTGTTACCATATCGCAGAACTGTAAAAAGTTTTGGATCGATAAAGATCAAATTTTCAAGTCCGTCACATTCGTGCAGCGAATTTTCGGGACAAACTCGATGCTGTTTTCCGTGTTAAAGGTGGCAACATTGAACAGTAGCCTATTTTATTAAAAGCAGGACCGGCAGAAATATATGGACCTCACCCTATATGACCAATAACGTTGAGCAATACGTCATTGGAAAGGATTTTTCATTTTCTACAAGTTTATATATGGGAAAAGTTATGGCCAATTCAAGTTAGCTCCATTTTGTACTGGAAAATTCGGCCTATATGACCAATAACATTGAGCGATATGTCATTGGAAAGGATTTTCCATTTTCTATAACTTTTACTATGGCGAAAACGCTCGAATCACTGTAAGAAAAACGTTGTTGCTCATACCTAATAGGCCGAATTTTCCAGTACAAATTGCAGTTTACTTTAAATGACCAAAACTTTTTTCCCACAACGATTCGAGAGTTTTCGCTTTAGTAAAAGTTATAGGAAATATAAAATTATTTCGAATGACATATCGCTTAACGTTATTGATTACATAGGCCGAATAATATTCCAGTACAAAATTTAGTTTATTTTAAATAGCTGTCATTGTTTTCTCACGATTCATGAGTTATCATCGTAGTAAAAGTTGTCGAAAATTAAAAATTCTTTTAATGATATATAGCTCAACGTTATTGGTCATATAGGCTGGGTTGTCCGGACCTCCTTTGATATGTTTATCCGATATACTGAAGTTTTTAACTTAAAAGAGGTAAGGCAGGGTTTTTAAGAGAGGTAGGGCAAGCGGGGTATCCCGTTCGAATTGAAGTCGCCTGACTGAGGAAGTACCTCCACCTTACAGAATAACGCAGCTAAGCAATACTCTTTTAAATAGTATTGTGTTTCTGCCGGTGAGTAAGGTCTCCATGGGGTGGGGATTTGGGGAACCGTGGCTTTGGCAGTGGAGGGGTATTTGCCTTTGCCTGCCAGAGCAACGTGTTATGGAGGTGGCAACGCATTGGCGATACTATTGGTGTTGCTAATGTTTATAGGCAGTGCTGACCACTTTCTATCAGGTGTCCCGCTTGCCTGTTTGCCTACCGTATGACATAAACAAAAAAAAACCATACAATTAACAAACTTATAGCATTTTCAATCTGCAACATGTATGTAGTAAATATACTATTGAATTCTCCTGTAAGCAAAAACCTACTGAGAAATCCTGTTTTCTACTTTAATAAAAAGGAATATGGAAGTGTGAATTGCAATGATGATTGGATGTTTATTAGGTACTCCTTTAAGTAAGAACTACTAAACGAGCTTTGAAATGAAATTTGGTAATAATAGGCATAGCTTATAGTCTAGATTACCATTTAAGCTATAATTGATCTCAGAATTCGACGTGGTTCCCACGGGAACTGGTCCGGAATGTCATAATCTAATTTTAAGCAGACAAAATTGCGGGTAAAATGTAATGTCTACATAAATATGTCATTCGTTTTTCGGTATTAATAATTTTTTCTCGCTGTCAATAAAAATTCAGGCTAAGGGTTTGAGGCAATAACTTTCTTGATGACCAGTAACTGTAAAGATACTCTTCGGCCGTGACTTTCATTATCTAACAGACAAAGGTGTAACGTCAAGCAAGCAGAGTAGTATGAATACGTTGGCTGGTCCGAAAGTTTTTAGACAACGGCTATACATCCTATTTCATAAATTTTTGTATCGATTAAAGGCAAATTTTATTACAAACTCCTTGGTAAAGAATCACTAGCCGGCGAACATTTTTTTTTATCGATTATTAAAAATGACATGTCTGTCCCATACAAATCCCTACTATTTATGTAATATGGAAAGCATTTCGTGGAAAGATATATTATGATTACAAACATGGGTTAGCGTTTATAGCATCACATGAAAATTTTGTGAATTATCTCTTGCCTATGCTACTGTCGTTTGTTGATTTTATGACTTTAAACGAGGTCAGAGCGACCCCAAACATCAACCTAGACCAGGGCAACCGCCAAGTCAGTCACTCCAGAAAACGTCATCAGGGTGAAGTCGTTATTGCAGAAATGTCACAACATTAACAAGCATGAGATTCAGGATGAAATGAGGATTAGATCCCAGATAATTTCCACAACTTTACATTAATTTCTTATGGTTAAGAAGGATATATCTCAAATAATAGTACTTTCTTTAGAGAAGAGCCGAAACTTACTTGTGCCAGTTCATGATTATTAATATAAGCTTTTTTTTTATTATTAATAGGTGCATTTGACCTCAACTCACCTGATGGAAAGCGACGATAAGGTCGAAGATGTAGCATGCGCGCCTAGAAGATATCTTCTTTCACTCTTGATTTGAAGATCCCAAGGTTATACATATCGATATGATAGATAACTTCTATGGTCCATGAAAATTATGGAAACTACTTGGGTTTGAAAGTATATTTCGGACTGAATCTCACAGTTAGTAATGTTGTGACTTACTTTTATTAGCGACTATACCCTGAAGACGTTTTCTGGGGTGACTGACTTTAGCGGTTGCCCTGAGCTTGGTTCATGTTTGAGGTCGCTCTGACCACGTTTAAAGTCATAAAATCAACAAACAACAATAGCATAGGTAAGGAACTATTCACCAAATGGGCTGATAACATTTTCATGTGATCCTATAAACGGTAATCCATATTTATAATCATAATACGTCTTACCACGAAATGCTTCCCGAGTTCTCTCCGTCGTAGGGGTTGACATTCAGAAGACATGTTATTTTTAATAATCGATAAAAGAAACGAAAAGTTGTCGGCTAGTTAATTTTGGTCAATGATTTTGTAATAAAATTTGCCTTAAAACAATACAAAATATAAAACAACAGGGTGTATAATAAGCTGTTGGCTAAAAACATTAGCACCAGCGTTATAGTTGTGATCTGTGTGACCATATCTTTTGCTCACCACTTCTGTGCCAGATGCTTGGCTTTGGAGGATAGTGGGATCCCAAACACGATGCCGCCGCTTTTTGACCGAAGGAAGTTGAAGGTTGAAGCCCAAGCAGTTTAGATGCTTGTGAACGGCCGCCGCACCTTGCCGGGTAGCCACTGGATGTCTGGACCCAGGCAAGACACGATAGGTAGTCTGGGCGTCCTCACAGTCTTAGTAGCAGGCTGTTTTGAGTTCGGTAACGATGAACTCTAACTTGTAAACTTGGTGACGGAGCGCCACTCCTAATAAAAATAATAGAATAATAGTTAGGAAAAGATTCAATGGCTGCTGTACGTTCTCCCTCTAAAAGTACTGCTTACAAAAGTTTCAGATACCTAATTTACTTAAGTAAATATATTTAAAATTCGTCTCCATCTAGAAACTGAAAATCTGCTGCTGTTCCCCAAAAAATCCCCAAAGATTACATATCCACCCAATACCCTATACCTGAGCTGCCCAGCGTCTGTGCGTAAGCTCATAACGATAGCTTTAGAAGTTTGGTTTTTTTAAGCTCAGATGATGTCAAGTCAATTTACATCCGTGGCAGCCTTGGTGTGAGGGATATCGCAGATACGATCGAGGAGGCTCGCCTGCGCTGGTTTGGTCACGAGTTGCGTAAGCCTCAGGGATACGTGGGAAATAGGTGCCTGAATCTGCTGGTATCAGGAAAGAGGCTCCGTGGACGACCCAAGAAGCGATGGATTGACATCGCTGAGTCGAATGCGAGAGCCAACGGCTTATGACGAGAGGATGCCGAAGACCGGGCGAAGTGGAGAAGATTAAGTAGGAAAGCGGACCCTGTCAGAGGCCGAGATAAGCGCTAGGACGATGATGATGTCAAGCAAATTTCGCGTTGTTCCGGCTAAGGAATGGAACACGTTGCCTGCGAGTGTGTTCGCTGATCATTATAATCTGGATGTCTTTAAGGCTGAATAGGCTGTTCCTAGTCAGGCATACTCCATCTTCGGCCGCATCGTCACTAACTTCAGGAAGATGGCGGTCAAATGCCTGGCTAGTCTAAAAAAACGTTTAATGCTACCAAACAATCATCATCACAGCCCGTAACAGTCCACTGCAGGACTTAGGGCCTCTCCCACGAAAGGGGAGGTTATTGCCATAATCTCCACGCTTGGCAGGCGGGTTGGAGATCGCAGTGTTTAAATATAACAATGAAAAATGGTGCTGCCCATTTTCCAGACTACGGAGACTATTTATCTTTTGCCTCGAAAACATTAGTCGCCTTGTACGACACCCAAGAGTGTAAGGGGTTGGTGCTATTCTACTCTGCCGGACACCACACGGCCAAACAATGCCAGCCCATATTTCCGTTGAGCAAATTATATCTTATTTATTCGTAAAACAGGTAAAATGAAAGGTATTTATATTGAAAGATGTAGAGGAAAAAAGAAAAATCATAGAAAAGCACTATACATACGCCTTAAAAATTAAAAATTTCGTCTACTTTTTAGCGCTAGGGCCTTACGGCCGTAACGTCTCGACCCCAAACGGCTGAAATATGAAATCCTTTCATATTCCGTCGCTTGAGGTCCTCAGCAGTAGAGGCCGCAGCTCCAGCGCAACAGACGGTGACAAGTGCCCTACGGATGACGTCATGGATTGCCGCGTGCCTGGAGATACGGCCTGCGCGGTGACCTAGCGCATCTACGCACGCACCACAGGGACAGCAATATGGACGAACCAAATTGACCCCCAATCTAAAATCCAAATCAAAAACCCACACATACAGACAACGATAAGTTGTCCAAAAAGGTGCCGATATTAAAGGACGGGACTGCTTGCAGCCAGAACCCCAACTCTCGCTCTTCAACGGCTAGGAGCCGAGCCCGTTCTAAAATATATGCCGAAGAAATAATTAAATATTTTAGATTTGTTTTTCATAAATGCTCGTCCTATAGCCGTTAATGCATCGGAGACCCTGGGGGAGACTCACTAGGACATATACTCAGCCAGGATTTTTTAGCATATGTGCAGCAAGGGCTGTTAATAAAACGTATGTGTGGTCCTATAATTTTGCAGAATAAATTTTCAGTGCTATGGATGGACAGATGATAAAAAAGCCGGAAGAGAAATTCGTACTCCGATTCCGCCTAACCGGACTAGTAGTGTAGCTTGGGACCAAGCACCAGTGTTAAGATCTGAATTTAGAATTTTCGATATTATTGTCTAAAGATATTACAAACTAGCTTAAATCTGTGCTCACCATTTTAACGAATCAAATAGAACAAAAGGTGAAAGTCAAATTTTATAGTGATGTTTTTATAATGCTTAAAATAAATAATTTAAAAGATTTGTAAATGAGTGTCTATTTTGATTAATGACATTATTTAAATTCGTAAATTTGTTAATATTTCTAAAATTTGTATGCCGATGGCAGGTCGCAGAGGCTCCATTCTACTTAAACTGTACCTAACAACTGTATAACCTGTCTACCACAAATGATTAAATGATTAAAAAAAATTAATAGATGAAAAAACATTATATCTAAGGTCAGACAGTACTTCATTACAGAACTGTTGGTCCAGTACTATATTTCGGTTATTCACGAAATATTGCTGCCATCTCTTCATTGTATCGGCCAAATACCAAGATTGGATTGAAACTCGTAATTATTAATTATAAGATGCAATGTCACCTGCGTAAGGTTGCGAGTCTTTCAGCCTACCATTTTCCGTCTTCAGTAGATGTTTCAGACAGTTTGGACAAACCGTTCAACTTTTATGATGTGTTACGAATAAACAATGGTGTGCTTTGCCTGCGAGTGTACCAGGCTTAGGTTGCCTTTAAGTCACTAATCACCAAAAACATATACTTAGATCAGAAAAAAATATGGAAAAATAGATATGTCGTAGTCGGGTATCACCCTGGGTTTTATAACTTCGCCATCACAAACTCCTATCAGAGGGCCGAGTGAATGTTTTGCTTGCTTGATTGATTGTGTTTACGTAGAAATCAGTAAGAAGAAAAATCTTCATTTACGTACCACTAGATGTCGCAGTACATTTTTACATACTAATTTCCACGTAAACGCAAACGCGATGGCATAGTAAAATCGAAGCAAAACTTACACCAAGCCCTCGGGTCTGTAAGTATGAGAACCAAGCTATTATATAAATACAGAGCCATAACTGGTACAAGACATTCCAAGAATTATGCACCCTTAATGTTTATGCGCGAGCAGTTAGAAATTTCTGTCCAGTTCCCTACTCACTGTTCTATTGATGCTATTGGTTTCAATAACATTGTCATTGTGAAGATACTGTTCGCTCCTTCACATAACAAGTGTACTACTCTAATATATACAAGTATTACCAGCAGTGAGACCAAAGTATTTGTAAGTCTAGTGTTACTTTTCTCAAGCATACGTGTCGTGTTTGTTGAGAAAATCATGCTTCTTGTTGAAGAGTACTGTACCTATAATCTACTAGAGTCCGATCCATGAAGTGTATTTAGTACCTTTACAGTTACCTATAAAATCATCTTGGCGTTAATATCCCGGTTGCATTCTCGCGGACGAGAGCCCGGGTCCGCCTTGACCATGACCCAGGAATTGGCAGATCAGGTAATTACAGTGGAAGGACTGCCATTTGACCTCCATGAGCCTTTTACCAGGGGAAACTAATCAGATTGGATCACGGTTACACATTCAGTCGCCTGCATGTGGAGGTTTCATCACGATGTTTTCCCTCACCGTAAAAGCATCGGTAAGCATTCAACTAATATACATAACTCAGATAAGAGAGATTGGTACATGACCGCAGCGGGATTCGAACCCGGTACCTCTCGCTTACGAGTCGGATACCCTAACCGATCTGCACCTTTACAATTACCAATTTGTATGTAAACGAATTCAGAAATTATTCTTGTTAAAGAGCCCGACTCGTACCTCGTGGTACCGGGTTCGAACCCCAGTGCACCAATGACTCTTTTCTGAGTTATTTATTTATTCATTATTTATTTATCGTATGACTTTTAAGTTCCTAGTTAAATTTTTAAATTATCAATTTACATATTGTTAAGTAGGCGAGAGCTTCATCCGAAAGGGACTCAAAATCTTCCGCTTGCCCGCTGTCCTTGGTATCCGGACATTCGCTTGATTCTAGTAACAAGACCCCAAATAATAGTAGACCTATAAATTATATATATACTTATAAATATAATATACTTGTAAAAAATTAAACTGTAACTTATAACTAGATAGGTATTCAATTTAGGGTACACTTTCACACCAAAACACTGTGTCACGTCAGTGATGTTGGCGCACGTTATTGTCCGCGGAATGTATGCTAATTTTTTTTTTTTTTTTTTTTTTTTTTTTTTTATATTAAACAAGACAGGCATTTGACCGCCATCTCACCTGTTGGTAAGTGACGATGCGCGATTATACATTACCCGATGCTCTTATGGTGAGGGAAACGTAATGTACGAAACCTGCGCATTTAGGCGAGTGAATGTTTAACCATGATCCAATCTGGTTAGTTTTCCCTGTTAATAGGGTTACAGAGGTCGCTTCACTGTAATTTATCTGGAAATGATCAAGGCGGACCCTGAGCCCTCATGCGCGATACAAAAGAGGCATTAACGCCAAGATGTCCACTAGATTTAGCGACACAAAAGCGTAGGAGACGGGACGCCGCCGAGTGCACACCTGCCTACAACGAAAGTTATATGCGCCGCTTTACCGTATTTTGGCTACAAAATAACGAAATGAATAAAATGGAACACTACAAATGAAAAAGACGAAAAATTTGTAACGCGTTACCTGCGAGTATGTTCCCTGATCATTTAAATCCAAGACACCTTCAAGACTAGAGTGAATAGGCTTGTCCTATGCTTTGTCTAATATAGAATGATAACATTGACAGCTCACTAATTGTTGGTCCTTGGCGCACGCCTATGAAGTTTCGTATTTTTTTTCGGTAAAATGTACTACGGATAATGTCGCACTTCATAGACAGGCTTTCCTTTAGTGAAGTGCCACGAATAACGAATAACAAAAGACAATGGAAAATCGGTATTCAAATAAAATAATCGAACATTTAAAATTAACATTTAGGTAAATATATTATTTTTTGTAACTAAACTCTTATTCCTTGTTTGGATTTCACCATAAGAAACCTTTCAAACGTGTAGAAATACGCACGTGTTCTTACGAAATATGCACGTGATTTAATAAAAACACACACGTGTCGAAATTATCGTTGTAGAAGGGTTTTTAATGTCGTATTAATAAATTATTAATTCAAAAGAAAATAAATAGTTTATTTTGTATAACACGTACAGAATAACCATGAAACTATCGATTCCAAGTTCATAATCGATAATCGAATAGATTCATTAACGAATGTACACTACCCTATCCCTACTGTGAAATGTCAAAATTATCATCCTATATTTGACAAAGTATAGACAGGCATGCTCCATTATCGGCCGCATCGTCAATTACCACCTGGCTAGTCTAATTAGAAATATAAAAATCAGATATCACAGAGGTATTGCCGTTTGCATTCCAGAAATCCCCACCAGTGGGGATTCTTAGATTTTTTCCAAAAATACTCACTGGACGAATAAATTCATCAGATTGGGGATTTCATACTTCATAGGCGGGCGATGGCGCAGTATAGGAAGAAGTGGCAATCTCTGGTGTCACAGGCCAAGATCCACTTTGGGTCGCTGAGCTAGTAAGTAAATAAGTAATTAGTTCTATACGAAAAAAGGCCGGAGTCACAGTGGTAGGATTCCAGCTGAGATATATTGGAGAATAATTGTACACAATGCAATGACAGGCGTGAAACATGTCACATTAAAATTTATCCGAACTGACACCTGCAGAAAAAAATATTTGTGGATGTTATTTAAAAACCAATTATCAGAAACAGAAATAATAACAACCATAGCACAACACATTAGCACAACAATACATTAAGAAGAAGAATACATTAACAAAAGTTCGCAATAATTACATGAACTAGTTTTTCAGATCATGACCGCATATAAAATAGGACCACGATAAGTTCGTCTTGACTGACAGTAGTAAAAATTATAAAGTGTAGATATGGCATAATCTGGGGATAGGCTGTCCTTGTTAGTACTTGCCAGTCCTTCTTGTAAACATTCAGTTCAGTCACTATTAGCTTAAACTTGTACTTTTAGTTTGTCTAAATTCTTAATCATGCTGAAAATTATCTCCCGCATTTCCTTTCTAATTGTTTTGCCCATTATTTAATAATATTTTTCAAACACACGAAAATAAACAATCCTACAGAAATCAAATTGTTTGTTATGACTTTTACGAATGACATTGTATGACGTTTAAAAAACTTGGCATAAGTTGCCATACAGAGTCTTATTCGAACAATATGCCGCGTAAAGAGTAAATTAATCATGTAAGCAATCTTTTCATGTCCACCGAACATCATTTGGGCTCAATACTTGGCTGGTTTGCTATCACTTACTACAATAGATCTGCACAATTCCCGGCAACCTTTTGCCTTCTGGCCTTAGGGGATTACTGGTATCAATATGATCCATTGTTCTATTCAATAGTTCCACCCATTGAATTATATTGTCTCACACAAAGGTGGGCTCCGTTGGACCCTTGACTTTGTTAATAGTATAACAAATTGGTGTGATCGCTATTGTCGTGGCGCTGATAAGCAATACAGTCAACAGTAAGTAGGTCATAGTTTTAGTTTGAGTAATGCTCACAGGTAACAGAGCTACTGTTACGGATGCGAACTTGTATTTCAAAATATTATTGTTATTCCATGCCCTTTTCGTGGAAGAGGCTGAAGTTCAGCAGTGAACTGTTGATGTTGATTTCGAGCTGACGACCTGAGTGGTTCAGTTGGTTAACATGCCGAGCCACGCAGAGGTCCCGAATTCGATTCCCGGCCAGGCAGAAATTGAAATGATTATTTTAATTTATTTTACGGGTCTGGGTATTTAAAAATATATAAGCAGTTTATCAGTTCTGTAGCACCCATAACACAAGCTTACCTAACTTTGGGGCTAGATAGTGTGAATTGTCCAAGTATATTTATTTATTTATTTGATGCTTGTTGATGATTAGTTTTTTTCTTATTCAAACCAAACGAATGCTTCCCCAAATTTACACTGGTATTCACAAAAAATACTTGTACATAAAATAGCTTTACTATGCGTCCTCACAGTGCTCGCCTTCTGAGTGAACGTACTGCGTTCAACACAGCTCCATGATTTATCAACTTTGTTCGCTGCCTTTCATTTTGACGGACGCATGTGCCGAGCCGATCGCCATTCAAGTATTGTCAGTCGAAACCCAGTGCGTTTGCGCACACTGTGAGTACAACATTTCTGATTTCTGAAGCCGTTTGGCGCACTATCGGAAGATAACTACAACGTACAATGTTAAGCACCACCCAGGGGTCACTGATGGAGTAACTTAGGTTAAACCCACTAAAGTTTTATTGACATCAAATATTTCGACATTTCGGTTACTTGTTAAACCGATAAAATGTATAAAACGCCATCATTTCAAACAAAGTCAAACTCTTTAAATGAATTTCCTTAGATCGCGCGGATCCAATTGCTAGCTATTGTAACGATTGCGAAATTCGATTTTAATTTGAATAACTTGTAACTAAATCGGTCCAGGAAGAATAAACAAACATAAAAGAAATGAAATTATTTTTCTAAAAACTTATTTTGATTCAGATTCAAATGGAGATTGGTACTTACGACTTTCTCTCTCTGCGTTTCTACATAGCGCATGGCGTATTTTCGACAAATTATAAACTAGCTATGCTATACCAGCGCGACTTCTTTTGCGTGGTGTCCTACCCCTACCCCTACCTTACTCCTACCCTACCCTGCCCTACCCCTACTTTACCCATACCTACCCTTTTTTTCTTGGCTATAAACCTTCCCCTTGAATCACTCTATCTATTGATAAAAACCGCATTAAAATTTGCGTAGTTTAAAACTACAAGCGGCGATAAGCGACTTTGTTTTATACTATGTATAGATGAGTAAAGTCATTCGTTGGTATTGTCGGGCAAACAAAGTGGTTAGTTCACTCGCCATGTATAGAACTGTTGATTAATGTAATAATATTTTTTTTTAAACCGGCTAGGAATTAGACTACCAGCGATCTAGAGGCAGTCTATCAACGGTGAAAGAGGAATATCACAAAGAAAAAAGCATAAATTTTTAGAAAAATGTACAAAATAAATTGGCTACACAGTCTACTATGAGTATCCACTTCGCAATACTGCAATAAGTAAGATTAATTACGATAGTTAATTAGAACGTATGCGCTGGTTTGGTCATGTGAGTTCTAGGGATACATGTAAAATATATGCCAATAGCCCTAAACCCACCGCTGTCCCGCGGGAAAGGAAGAACCGATGCATTTAGAGGTAAATTGAGATATATGGAGGAGAGTCGGTTGCAAGACGGCTTACGACACGAGGAAGCTGAAGACCGAGAAAAGTTGAAGAGGAAGAATAGAAAAATGAACCGTGATAAACAATAGGATGATGATGAATTACTATATTAATAAATCGTTGAAATAAGTGATTAAGTGATGAAAGTAGAAGTACTGCAATTTCTGTAGAATATTAAGCAAATGTACACAATTAGGTGTCCTTAATATAGCAATTAAAGTAACTACAGATAATCGATTGTGACTAAATCATAGGACGCGTGGTTTCACTCAGTGTTTTAATCACATAATATTATAATACCTATATAAAAGTTTGTAGAGAATGAAACCGTTATGTAGGGAAGTAGTTATAGAAATATTTACTTTTATGTTTAATAATTTGTCAAATAAAATGACAAATGTGCTATAAATAAATAATAAAGGTGTATTTATGAAAACGAGCAATAACCTATATACATCTTTACATAAGTAGTATAAAACAAAGTCGCTTCCCGCCGTCTGTCCCTATGTATCTATGTATGCTTAGATCTTTTAAACTACGCAACGGATTTTAATATGGATTATAAGCAAGAAACAAGAGTAGGTAGGGGTAAAGTAGGTGTTGGGTAGGGAAGAGTAGGGGTAGGATGCGAACTAAGTCGCGCCGGGTCCACTAGTGGGTCACATACAAAAGAAAACAATTCTTTATTTGTTATGTCTTCGTTCCCGAACACCCTTTTTAAATTCTTAA
The DNA here is from genome assembly GCA_907269095.1 of Blastobasis adustella. Taxonomy (NCBI): domain Eukaryota; kingdom Metazoa; phylum Arthropoda; class Insecta; order Lepidoptera; family Blastobasidae; genus Blastobasis; species Blastobasis adustella. The sequence goes on from OU026130.1 coordinate 13,961,406, forward strand.
AAGACTCTTAGAATTTATGGTTCTAAAATTGCGCGTTCTTTCTTGTCAGATTAATCTAACCTCCATCTTGTCGGTGTACTACTTCCTCACTCCCGATCTAAACACTTCTAGAGCATTCGTTGTAGAAACGTTTACACAAAAAGACCACGAGCGAATGCTCTTGTTTTGTGCTCATGTTCTATTTTCAATTTTTAGAAAAGCCTTTGAGTTTATTGTTCTATGAATGCTCGTTCTTTCATGCCAGATTGATCTAACTTCCATCTTGTCGGTGTACCACTTCCTCACTCCCGATGTAAACATTTCCAGAGTATTCGTTGTAGAAACGTTTACACAAAAAGACCACGTTGACAAGATTGTGCCAGATTGATTTAACATATGTCTTGTTGGTGTATCACTTCCTCACTTCCGAACTCAATATATCTAAGGCATTTAATTTTGTTCTGAATACATTTATTCAAAAAGACCACAAGCGAATGCTCGTGTTCCATTGTCAATTTTACAAGAATCTTAGAATTTATTGTCCTAAGAATGCTCGTTCTCTCTTTTCAGATTAATCTAACCTCCATCTTGTCGGTGTACTACTTCCTCACTCCCGATCTAAAGACTTCTAGAGCATTCGTTGTAGAAACGTTTACACAAAAAGACCACGAGCGAATGCTCTTGTTTTGTGCTCGTGTTCCATTTTCAATTCTTAGAAGACTTAGAATTTATGGTTCCAAGAATGCTCGTACTTTCGTGAGAGATTTATCTAACCTCCGTCTCGTCGGTGTACCATTTTCTTACTTCTAAACTTAACACTTCTAGAGCATTCGTTGTAGAAACGTTTACACAAAAAGACCACGAACGAATGCTCTTGTTTTGTGCTCGTGTTCCATTTTAAATTCTTAGAAGACTCTTAGAAATTATGGTTCTACGAATGCTCGTACTTTCGTGCCAGATTTATCTAACCTCCGCCTCGTCGGTGTACCATTTTCTCACTTCTGATCTAAACATTTCCAGAGCATTCGTTGTAGAAACTTTTCCACAAAAAGACCACGAGAGAGTACTCTTGTTTTGGGCTCATGTTCTATTTTCGGTTGGTTTAAATTGAAAAAAAATCTTGTTGTGTATGATTCTAAAAAGTCCTGATAATACATGTTTTTAGGAATGCATCCAGTACCTTCCCAGTGGTAGCGATCATTATTTAGTTACTAGGTAACCCGGCGCGACTTCGTTTGCGTGTTGTCCTACCCCTACTCTACCCTACCCTACCTCTACCATACCCAATCCTACTCCTAAGTCCCACACCTACCCCACACCAGCCCTATACCTATCCTACACCTAGTTTACCCCTATCTACCTTTAATCTTTGTGTTTAAACCACAAACCCAACAGAACCATCACCAGAAGAAGACAGCACAAAAAAAAATATATTTAAATCGGTCCAGACGATTTAGAGTTATAACGAGCAATTTATTGGATAGTTTTTTTAAGTTTTTGCCTTTCTTTTGTTTATGTATTGTTTATGTTTATGGTATGTAAAATAATTTATTAGATAGAAGGCTTCCGGATCCTTTGGGGGCTGGAGATGACCTGGAGAGCAAGAGTCCTAGCTGGTCACGAGGCCCAGCCTCACGACCAGACCCGTCCACCCCAGACAGGAAGCAGAAGACTCGAGAAGTCCATAAGTACTGTAGTAGGTAATTTTCATCCTAGCGGCCCATATCGGCTTTTGCCAGAGTCCGCTTTTCTTCAATTTTTTCTCCACTCTCTCTGATCTTCGACATCCTCATATGTAGTATGCCGTTGGCTCTGGCATGTTACTCGGCGATGTGAATCTATCGCTTCTTGAATCTGCCGGGGGATCAACCTCTTTCCTGATATATTTAGGCACCTATTTCCAACGTCTTTCTGGAGCTTACGTAATCAAACCAGCACAAGCGAGCCTCTTCGATCTAGTTATAGTGTTAAAAATATACTCGAAATCCTTACACTTCTACTTTCCCATTTTTCTACATCTCATATTATTTTATGATATTAAAAAAATAAATCAATTAATACATACTAAAAAGATAAGACTAAATAGTAGTCATCTTGTCGTTAATGTCCCGGTTGTGCTCCGCTCAGGGGTCCCGGTCAGGGGTCCGCCTTGACCATCCTTGTCTTCATGAGATCATGTAAAAATTACAGTAGAGCGACTTCCATCTGACCTCCGTGACCCTGCTACCAGGGGAACCACCTGACCAGATTGGATCATTAAGTCGCCAGATGTTGCAGGTTTCATAACGAAGTTCTCCCTCACCGTAAGATCATCGGTCAATGCTAAACTAATGCACATAACTCAGAAAAAAGTCACTGGTACATAGCGGCACTGGGGTTCGAACTCGATACTTCGGGGTACATCCTAACCATTAGTCTGATCACTTAACCAAAATAAATAAAAAATCGTGCACAAATACTTACAATTCACAATATAGGTACATAAAATACATTAGTTAATTAATACCTATACCTCGCCACTTCGTTCAAGTCCCGTGTTATTTTAGCACTTGCCAAAACTTACTTCACTTTCACTATTTCGACACCTGTTCCACACAGTTAAATAACGGATCAATCTAAACATTATATATTTGAATAATAATAATACCATTAGGTATTTAAATAAAATAAACAACACCACATACCTTTACCACAGATCCTTACTATCGAACCACTGCACTATCGAGCTCGCCTCCCGGGCGTAAACTGAAGCTACTATACAAACGGTCGAACAAGTGAATACTTAGCTAATAGCCCCACCTGTCCTAGATTGTAAACTTGACCATTGTTAGGACCGCCTGACTTGCAGTATTGACATTATAAAGTTTACTGTTATTTTTATGCAAGTATAACCACCTGTTATGAATGTTTGTGTTAAGGGCAGTGGGTCGCAATTAAATAGATAGGTGTTAATATATTAAACTGAGGGTCCTTTGTTTAGCCGAATACTAAATGGTTCGTTTTACGTTTAGATACCTAAGGGCTTGCACCAAATTCTCAAACGAATTACAGTTGATACTTAATGAAATATTTCATTAAAAAAGTTAAACGTCATTCTTATACGTGTTTAATAATTAAGTTTTTTTTTAGTTTTTAATACGTGTTTATTTGTTTTTATAATATACTTTATTATAGTTCAAGACTTTGTAAAGTCAAGTAAATTCTACCCTGTCTCTCTGTGTTTAAGGGCGGATTGCACCAAATTCTTATTCGATTTCTCCAATAATTTATTAAGCGACTAGCGACAGAACTAGTGGACTGTACGCCTGACGTAGTGAGTGACTTCCTACCCCTACCCTACACCTGCTTCACCTCTACCTACACTTCTTTTCTTGCTTATAAACCTTCCTCTTGAATAAAAAAAATTCTCATCTTGACGTCAATGTCCCGGTTGTGCTCTCGCGCACGAGGGCCCGGGGTCTGCCCTGACCATGATCCAAGATTTGGCAGATCAGGTAATTACAGTGGAGCGACTGCCATCTGACCTCCGTGACCCTGCTACACATTCAGGTTACACATTCAGTCGCCTGAATGTGCAGGTTTCATCACGATGTTTTCCGTCACCGTAAGAGCATCGGTTAGTGTTGAACTCAGAAAAGAGTCATTGGTACATGGCCGCAGTGGGAGATCTTCCTCTTGAATAAAGAGCCTGTGGCGAACATCTAATCCGCTCAAGCGGTTTGCACTTGGGCAACCGCCTTACAATTTGGCGAGAAACGCTCCGCTTGTGCATCTTGTACCAAACGCAAGATGCACGAGAACAAAAGGCTGGAGTGAAGCGCGCGGCGGCGCGCGGCCAATCACGAGGCGCGGTTGTTGCTAGCCGCTGCCACTATGCGCCCGCGCAGATCGACACACCGCTACTGGACTTAGACGCATTCGCTTATTTACGTTAAATTGCTTACCGCTGTTAATTTGTGCTTAGCGCTTTGTATTGGCTTAATAAACCAATTAAATTTTTACTAGAAAATTATTAATCTTTATTCAGTGTTGTCTCTCAATTATCTTACCTATCTAGCCTTCAGCTAACTGCTAGCCTAAACTTCTAACCTGCCGCTTATTGTTATAATTGCCTTATGCAATTATAACAGCCCCATTTCTTATCGGGCGAGGGTTCACTAACCTGCGCCCATATTGGTGACCCACGAAGAAGAAGACGCAATCTTCGACAGCAAGATTAGTGGATCGGTGAAGAGTGCGGTAGTTGTACAAAAATTTTGTACAATTTAAGGATCAACGTTTCTGGAGGTGGTATAAAATCTCAAGGCGGTGAGCGAATTGTTTTACCTATATTTTAAGCTAAGCTAGGAAATGGCAACTGGCAGTGGAAATAAACTTGACCCTTTAGGCGAGGTGGTCAAAGTAGGTGTGAGAATACCTAATTTCTGGCCCGACGAACCAGCTGCTTGGTTCGCTCAAATAGAGAACCAGTTTTTACTGGCACGGATTACGTCTGATGAGACAAAATATGCCTATGTAGTTGGTTTCCTCGAGCACCGATATATACCTGAAGTGAAAGATATTATCATCAATCCACCTACTACCGGCAAATACGAGAAAATTAAGGCCGAATTAATAAAAAGACTTTCTGCATCACAGGAGAAACGTGTTAAGCAGCTGCTGATGCACGAGGAGTTAGGTGATCGGAAGCCGTCGCAGTTCCTGCGACATCTACAAGACCTGGCAGGTGATTCCGTCCCTAAGGATTTCATGATGACGATCTGGTCCAGCCGTTTGCCGCATAATATCCAGACGGTAATAGCATCTCAGGCTGATTTAGGGTTGGAGAAGCTGGCTGATATAGCAGATAAGGTGTACGAGATCGCTCCATCCACTCCTCAGGTTGCAGCTGCCACTCGACCAACAACTTCGACCGCTAATGACGATCTAGTAACGCAGGTAGCTGAGCTCAGAAAGCAGATAGCTTCTCTTTCTGCCCAAGTAAATAGAAGAGATAGATCTAGATCCAACAGCAGGCCTCGCAACCGCTCCAGGAGTCGCTCACGTCCATGCCAGCCACCACCAGATCATCCTTACTGTTTTTACCACTACACGTACGGTAAGAAGGCAAGGAAATGCAGAAGCCCCTGCAGCTTTGAGTCGGAAAACTCTCAGGGCAGTCGGAAGTAGCGGCCAACGACAGCCCATCATCATCAGGCCGCCTATTTGTTACCGATCGCGCCTCGAAAATGCAGTTCCTTGTGGACACTGGTTCCGACCTGTGTGTTTTCCCGCGGTCAGCGACCAAGGCGCCTGGCCCTAAATCGAAATACGATCTAGTTGCTGCAAACAACACCGTCATCCATACCTACGGTCCAACTAGACTCCACTTAGATCTAGGACTTAGGCGAGATTTTACCTGGACTTTCACCATTGCTGACGTCAGTAGGCCCATCATCGGGGTAGACTTCCTAAGCCATTATGGCTTACTTGTGGACTGCAAGAAGCAGCGTCTCGTCGATGGCATCACATCACTTACCGTAAGTGCTATAAGGTCCAACTTACCTGAAGATGTCGCTTCCGTCAAGGTTGTTACTGGTCAGTCGGAGTTCCACGAGCTACTAAGAGAGTATCCTGAGATTACCAGGCCAGCAGGTATGCTTAGTACGCTTAAGCATAGCACCTTACACCACATTCGCACAACCACAGGTCCTCCGGTATCTGCGAAACCTCGACGTCTAGATCCTGCTCGGCTACTGGCTGCCAAAAAAGAGTTTGAGGATATGTTAGCAAGCGGTATAGCTCGACGTTCGGAGAGTCCATGGTCTTCTGCACTTCACCTAGTGAAGAAAAAGGACGACGGATGGCGACCATGCGGAGATTATCGAGCATTGAACTCCAGGACTATCCCAGACAGGTATCCAATTCGAAACATCCAAGACTTCTCTCACCAGCTCGCAGGATGTTCAATATTTTCCACGATAGATCTAGTTAAAGCGTACAACCAGATAGCTGTTAATCCTGCCGATATTCCGAAGACTGCGATCACGACTCCATTTGGTCTCTATGAGTTCCCGTTTATGACTTTTGGTCTTAGGAACGCAGCTCAAACCTTTCAGAGGTTTATAGACGAGGTCTTGTTAGGTTTTGAGTTCTGCTACGGGTACATAGACGACATACTCATCTTCTCTTCGTCTCCTGAAGAACATAAGTTGCACCTGCGACAGCTTTTCGACCGACTTAAGGAATACGGAATACTCGTCAACACTGCGAAGTGCCACTTAGGTCAATCTGAAGTGACATTCCTAGGTTACACCGTTTCAGCTGCTGGTACCCGGCCTTTGGAGACGAAAGTTCAGGCTATTCAGAACTTTAGTGTGCCTAAAACCGTTAAAGAACTTCGTCGATTCTTGGGCATGCTCAACTTCTATCGACGATTCATTCCCAACGCTGCTCGACTTCAAGCGCCGTTGAATGCCGTTCTTGCGGGACCGAAAATCAAAGGTTCCCATCCAGTGGAGATGACTGCGGAATTGTTACGAGCTTTCGAGGACTGCAAAGATTCGTTATGTCAAGCTACTCTTCTATCACATCCTGATGCATCAGCTGAATTAGCTATAGTCACTGACGCGTCGGATGTATCCATCGGTGGTGTACTTCAGCAGCGCAGCAAAGGCGATGATTGGACTCCTTTGGCTTTCTTCTCACACAAGCTGTCCAGCGCTCAGAAGAAATATAGTCCATACGATAGGGAACTATTGGCTATATACGAATCCATCAAATACTTCCGCCATATGGTGGAAGCTAGGACGTTCACCGTGCTGACAGACCATAAGCCTCTCACTTTTGCTTTCTCCATAAGCAAAGACAAGTGCACGCCCAGACAGTTCCGGTACCTAGATTATATCTCACAGTTCACCACGGACCTACGTTACATACCTGGAAAGGACAACGTTGTCGCGGACGCTCTATCTAGGGTTGAAGAGATTACAGCCACCATCGACTATCAGGCCCTCGCACGCTTTCAGGAAACAGATCCAGAACTGCGAGACCTCCTCCTTCATGGTAGCGCTCTGAAACTGAAGAAGATCAAGGAAAACGAGAGTGACTTACCTATCTTCTGCGACGTCTCAGTACAACCGCCTCGTCCGTACATCACTCCACAGCTCCGTAGACAGATCTTCGACACACTCCATGGTCTGAGTCATCCTGGGAGTACTGCTACAGCGCGACTGGTCTCACACAGATATGTATGGCCAGGGATCCGAAGAGACTGTAGAGAGTGGTCACGGCAATGCTTGCAATGCCAAAAAAGCAAGATTATCCGCCATACAAAGTCCCACCTTTCCACCTTCCTTACTCCTTCGTCGAGGTTCACTCACCTCGACATCGTAGGACCTTTACCCATTTCATCTGATTACAGGTACTGTCTCACCGTCATCGACAGATTCACGCGATGGCCTGAGGCAGTCCCGCTCAAGGACATCACTGCAGAGTCATGCGCAGCGGCCCTTGTATCTGGCTGGATAGCCAGGTTCGGTTGTCCTGCCCGCGTGACCACGGATCGCGGACGCCAGTTTGAGAGCCAGCTCTTCAAATCCCTCGCTGCCTTGGTTGGTGCGCGTCACTTTCACACAACCGCTTATCACCCTGCGGCGAACGGGATCGTCGAGCGTCTGCATCGACAGCTAAAGTCTGCCATCATGTGCCACACCACTTCAACTTGGACCGAAGCACTTCCTCTCGTCCTGCTTGGAATCCGCAGTTCGTGGAAGGAAGATCTACAGTCGTCAGCTGCGGAACTGGTTTACGGCGAGCCCCTCCGCTTGCCTGGCCAGTTTTTCGACCCGAAAAATGACGCTTCCGCTGCTGACATCACACTCTACGCGTCCCGCCTGCGCACTCACATGGCCAAGTTGACACCTACACCAACTTCATGGCATACATCGTCGCCGTTCTACTTTCCACGCGACCTTACCACATCCACGCACGTTTTTCTACGTCGAGATTACGTGCGCGCATCATTGGAGCCACCATACGCCGGCCCTTACAAAGTTTTGAAGAGGCAGCCCAAGTTCTTCACCATTGACGTCCAGGGCAAGATGGTCAACGTCACTGTCGACAGGCTGAAACCGGCGTACCTAACCAGAGCTCCAGGTCCAGAATCACCTCTTTCACCAATTTCAACTCCAGCGCCTGCTCCAATACCTGTTCCGCCTGCTACTTCATTAACGGTTCCGGCTTCAACTACCACCAAGAAGACGACACGAAGCGGAAGAATTGTCCGGTTTCCGAATTTTTATCGACCGTAGTAACGGTCTAGCAGGGGGGAAGATGTGGCGAACATCTAATCCGCTCAAGCGGTTTGCACTTGGGCAACCGCCTTACAATTTGGCGAGAAACGCTCCGCTTGTGCATCTTGTACCAAACGCAAGATGCACGAGAACAAAAGGCTGGAGTGAAGCGCGCGGCGGCGCGCGGCCAATCACGAGGCGCGGTTGTTGCTAGCCGCTGCCACTATGCGCCCGCGCAGATCGACACACCGCTACTGGACTTAAGACGCATTCGCTTATTTACGTTAAATTGCTTACCGCTGTTAATTTGTGCTTAGCGCTTTGTATTGGCTTAATAAACCAATTAAATTTTTACTAGAAAATTATTAATCTTTATTCAGTGTTGTCTCTCAATTATCTTACCTATCTAGCCTTCAGCTAACTGCTAGCCTAAACTTCTAACCTGCCGCTTATTGTTATAATTGCCTTATGCAATTATAACAGCCCCATTTCTTATCGGGCGAGGGTTCACTAACCTGCGCCCATAAGCCTTTTAAAGTAGGCGATATTCAGTCTGTTTTAGTAAGTCTACGCGTAATGTAATAAGAGTAAGTCATGTTTGTCAGTCTAATTAGTCTGCGCGAGTGGATTCGGCCGCGCTAGACATTAAATTTTAAATTATATTTGTAGTTTCTTTATAAGCAAGTTAATTATTAATTTTTCTAGTTATAATGGAAATATGACATATTGTTATATTTGAAACGAAAAAAAGATAATTTTTTATATGCCTTAATAGGTTACTAAATGTTTACCTACCTAGGTATAGATAGTTCAACTCAGTTGTGCGCGCGGCGCTATCACACACACAGCTTTCATTTATGTGGCAGTGACGCGACCACTTGACGTGCCAATGGCGTGGCGTCATTGTGACGTGTCTGGGTTACCCACACATAGGGCCGCGCGCACAACTGAGTTGAAATATCTTTAACGATATCACTATAACCGTTACTCGTACAATATTTAATAAAAGACGATATACCCACTCAGAGCCTGAATTACCCGAAATCGGGTAAAAATACCCGTAACGGCAACTTTGAATAAGTAAGCGTGTGATATTCAGCGCGGTGTAATAGCGAGCTCGTCTAATTAGACAGTAACACAGCCGAAACTGTATATCGCGTAGTCTAATAAGCTCTTAACTCTATCTATTGTAGATAGGGAATTGATTTGTCATAAGTGCCTAGGTATCCATGACTAACTAAATTAAAAAACCATCAACTGGCATTGACTAATTATTTTAAATTATGATATCTAATTGTGTACCTGTCTAATGAATTTTACTTCACGGTACTCATTATTTGAATTGTCATAAACCAGAATAAGTAATTATATGTGATTAATAAATTTAAGTCATCGGATGTACTACAAAATGGTAGTTTAATGCTGAGCGTCGCTAAGAGTTCATGCTTGGCTAAACCATAGATTATAACCCTTAACCACTGACGTGTAACTTGGATAGGCTAAGTGTTGAGACACACCGATGAAGTTCGCCACGCGGCGTACTGCACGATGTGGCAAAACTTGTTACACGCCAAGCAATTTGTATGCAAGTACATTGACAGGTGGCGAAATGTCCCACTGTGCAGCGCGCCGCGCGGCGCACTACATGATGGGGCAAGACCCGCAATCCAAGCCCGAAATGTCAGTTCTGTATGAATTTTGTCCACATTTTTTAAATTTTGCCCCATCGTGCAGTGTTCGGCGTGATGTCAGCAGATGTCAACATGAGACGTCACCCTTGACTGTTTCTTTTTACCAAAAGTTCGTATCTTTCCTTCTTATATGACACAGTTCACACACATCTGTATACTTTTTTTTAGTACAGATAGAACGCGTGTGAATGAAACAGAAATTCGGCCTTGTCAAAGAAAGTTTGACACTAGAACACTAGTTCCTGAAGAGAAATGATAGTGCTCGTCAAGATCTACATTTCGGATGACAGCTGTCAAACTAAAACGGTAATAACTCTGAAACGATCGCTCCTAGAACACTAGTTCCTGAAAAGAAATGATAGTGCTCGTCAAGATCTGCGTTTTGGATGACAGCTGTCAAACTCAAAACTGCAAAAACTTTGAAATGATCGCTCACGGAAATGGTAGAAATTGTATGGTCTCTCTGAAAATTGTACTATTATTTTAGTCCAAAATGAATATCCTTTTTGTACGTTTCCCTTCGTTGCATTTGAGTCAGCAGATTAAAAAATCTCCGGTCAGTTTTTTACGCCCGCTCGTGAAAACACAGTCGAGGAGTCATATGGTCAATAATTATGCGAGTCGTTTAAAATGACACGCGTAAAAGCGTCGAAAAAGCTCTCGTGCAAACGTTGCCTAACTCACCAATCTCTCGTGCGAACGTTGCCTAACTTGAAAAACCAGAATAACACCACCGTTTTCTTTGTTGCCACCGTGATGTAGCACCGCGCGGTGCACCGCGCAGTGCACTGCACCGCATGAGTGGACATGGGGCCTAACACTGACGTACGAATAGCATTCGTCTGCCTACAGTAGGTGCTCTAAAATATTCACTTATTGTAAATATGTATTATATTATGTTAGATGTTTAAATACAAATAAAACATTATGTTTTAAACTATCGCGGTTAATATCACACATTTTAACATGGGTCGTCCCGTGACCACGATGCATGCAACTGTGTCGAAATACCTACCGGGCTACTCGTCAACAAAGGTACACGGTAGAAAACCCGGAACATACCGTTAAAATAAATAAAAAATATTCAAAAATAGATTTCTTAGTTAACCAAGTCATAATTATAGTCTATGTCCATCTTCGAAGCCTAATCTGTCTCCATTGTAAATTCTATCTATTTAGATAGAATGATTAAGCGGGGTTAAAAACAAAGTGTAAAATTGTCATTATAATCATTATTTCAGGCATAGGTTTCCCCCAGAGATCTCCACAAAGGCCGGTCCTGTGCCTTAGGCATCCACCTGACACCTGAGACCTTCCCACGTTGTGTCTTCCGGTACATGATCGCCACTTAACTGCCCCATTGTCCATGTATTCTGCGAGCTATGTGCCCTGCGCACTGCCTTTTAAGCCTGGCAATCCTTCAGGCTATGTCGGTGAACCTTGGTTCACTTAAGTCGTACCGATATAGTGGCGTTTTCGTACAAACACTTCAATATTTTGATATATCGTTAATAATTAATTGGCTGTATTCAGTAGGCCCACGCGTACAAAATATACCTATCAGTTTCACCTGCATGTTTCATTGTCGGTAGTATCATCATTTTTAACGGCCAAAGCCCCATCACAAATTCTGGAACTCCTGGTTAATTCCAGGCCTGGATAATTCCAGGCCAAACAGACGATTACGTCACTACCACTTAAACGAGATGGTGGGCAAACATACCTAGAATAAATGATCATCTTGACGTTAATATCCCGGTTGTGCTCTCGCGCACGAGGGCCCGGGGTCTGCCTTGACCATGATCCAGAATTTGGCAGATCAGATAATTACAGTGGATCGACGCCGTCTGACTTCCGTGACCCTGCTAGCACCAGGGGAACTTGACCAGATTGTGTAGATTACATCACGATGTTTTCCATCGCCGTAAGCGTTCAAATAATGTACATACCTCAGAAAAGAGTAATTGGTACATGGGCGCAGTGGGATTCGACCCCGGTACCTCTCGCTTACGAGTCGGATGCCTTAACCACTCGGCCACCGACGCTCTGTAAACCTACCTTAGCTAACCTTTAGTGAAGAGTAAACAACAAATACAGGTCATCTTTAGGACACAACAACCGTCCACCGTCTTTATAACGGGGAATGTTCTGAGTAACTGTTTTGTGTGTGGCCACCGTCACTTTTCCGCCACCGCAGCCTCCGACGTTGAATAGGTTTTATCCATAATCATTTGGATGCCTGGCATCCAAACAACATACGGGCATCGCGAGCGATTTAACCGCGTACGTACAAGATGTGGAATGAGCTGGATCCCGAAGATTTTCCTTTGCACTTGAACGTAATTATTATCACATCCTAAAGCAGTCACATGGTAATTTTTAAAATATCTATAGGTACTTCTTCCGCTCTCTTTAGGTATATCCTGGTCGACGGTGTCTGCTTCGGGCCGTCCGTCAGAACCCGTTACTTCCTAGGCAAGAAAAACGCTATTGATTTTTCAAAACTACGATCTCCATCCAAATTACCAAGGATGGAAATTAAGGCAAATTCCTCAACTAATGTGGATGAGGCATAAGTCCAGCAGTGGACCTATTTTGGCTGCTGATGCGTAGCTAAATTTTTTGGTCGACAGAGGTCATTAGTCGCCTTATACGACACCCTTGGTAAGCCGATGGTGCAAATACCTACAGTATAATATTATTAAATGGTAGTCGAATGAACCCTTCCACTATGTTAAAGTGGCCCTCGTCGGCTAATTAGGGACCCTAATGGCCCCATAACGACCTCGAGCTGCGGTTTCCGCGGGGCCTCACTTCATTAAGACCTAGTTAGCACTATGGCCGTCACATAAATTTTCCCTGGGAATACGTTAATGCCTTTAAACGGGATATGCGGTTATCATGAAGACCCATAATAGTAGTTTATGCAACTGTCATATAAAAGGGGATATTAAAACATGAGTGTTTTAATATCTAATTATATGCAGATGCATACACTACTTTATCCACACTCATATTTTCATGTTAAAATTTCGTACCTAAAATTTTTTCAACTTTGCTGGAAGTAACTGCGAGTCAGTTCTATTGTATCTACGCGTCGAGGATATCAAGCGGCGAGAAATTCACTTCATTACTTCCACTATTATCTATTTATTTGCTTCAAACAAGAAAAAACATTCACAAACACACATAACAACAATTAGAAAAAATATTCTGTTTAGCGGGAAAATAATTCCAAATGTACACAATCACAACCACAGACTATGTATACACGACAAAAAATGTGTCATTAAACAACTGTTTTCGAATATGTAATTGGAATATTACGCTATGAGTGTAGATAAAATAAATAATTGGACAAATTCACATAGCGCCATCTAGCCCCAAAGTAAGCAAAGCTTGTGTTATGGGTTCTAGATAAGTCATAAACTATTTATAATCATTTTTTTAAATTCATAAATTTTATTTTATTCGGAAATTTAAAATTAATTACTTCAATTTCTGCTCGGCCGCGAATTGAAATCGGGCACATCTGCGTGGCAGACCGGCATGTAAACTAACTGAACCAATCAAGGCGTCAATTAATGTAAGTGTAATTATCTTTCGCTTAATGTTTAGCAGTTTAATCGTTAAATTTTTCCAAAGCTGCAATCTCCAAACCGCCTGCCAAGCATGCAGGTTCCTAAACGTACGTGGTGGAGGTTCAAGTCTAATAGGGGAGAGTCCACCGAAGCGGGCGACGACGAGTTTAATACTTCTTAAGAGGTTATCTCGACGATCATTACTTCGATCGTATATTTTATCGGTGCATCGTTACCTCGGTAAATAAAACTAGAAAATACACAGTACCTTTATATTAGGTAACGACCCATAGGTGAAATAGACCATCGAGGTAGATTCGTTGTGGTCGTATCTATGCAACACGTGTTGTGATTTTACAAATTGACAAAGGAAACTGAATTGCCTATGCATTAATTCATCATATCAGCCGAAAGACGCCCACTGCTGGGCATAGGCCTCCCCCAGAGATCTCCACAAAGGCCGGTCCTGTGCCTACCGCAACCAGCTGGTACTTGCGATCTTTACCAGGTAGTCGGTCCACCTTAAGGGAGGCCTCCCACGCGACGTCTTCCGCCTCAGCATTAATTACAGTGGAATACAATTCAAGGTAGCGACACTAGCCTAGTAGCAGAGTGTTAACGAGTGTTTAGATGACCAAGGTTGAAGGGACTGGATGGGTTACCGTTACGTACTTTGAGGCTAGTCGAACTTTATTCAGCACTGCAACGAGATGTCTACTCGTTAGGCATGCCTCCTAAAATGTAATACTACCGTTGGCGAAGCGAAGTTGACCAAGCTCTTCCACTGGGACTGGTTGAATAGGCTCGAGAGCCGATAGGTACCCCATATCATGGGTAAATCATCATGGCAATATTGTAAGTACACTTACACGATGCGATATGGAAGCACTAATGGCCTCACAAAAAAATACGGTGGTAGCCGTATGATTTCATGCTATTTTATATAATTGTGAAAGTATATCTCCCACCCCTTGCATTTAGGTAATAAAGAATGCTGTCAAGAATCATCATCATCATCATCTTGGCGTTATGTCCGGTTAACCACCCACGCGGTACGCGAGGGCCCAGGGCACTCCTGCTACTCCTGGCCCACGTCGCTCGTTCTTCGGCATCCTTGGTGGCGAGCTTATTGATTAAGAATGCTGTCAAGAATGTTAAAATAAATTCAACATAGAATAAAAACAAACTGTCAGTAACATATTTCAATATTTAATTCATAACAAAGTAACTGTGCAAATGAACAAATTATATAACTCAACGTTATCATAAACTATCAACTCAAACACAATTTTAATACTTTCTTACAATAACATCACACAAAAGAAACGGTTTCTCAAAATTCCTTGTTTTAAAAGCAAATGTGGATGACTTCATTTCCAAAATAAACTCGAATTTAAAAACGAAATCATTGAAAACAAAACGAAGGTAACTCATTATTCATTTAATTACAAATATACATTAATTTTATACCAACATTTTTATAAAACGAATAAGTACGTTGATATTATTGAATTTATACTATAGGAAAGCAATTATTTATAAAGAAAACACAAAAACAAGTAATATCCACAGAACGCCATGCATACGTACTCGTACAAAGTACATTTACGTCAAATCATTTAAAACTGGATATAATATATATCTTAAGTATATAGGCAAGTGATTATTAACATTATAGCATATTTACAAACAGATTAATTTGTATAAGTGTAAAAAATATAAACAGGTATATTGAAATTTGCGAAAAGGTGCAGCTCCTAAATAAAGTTACTTATATTTATATAAAATTGTACATACAATTCCTAAGGCAGACAAATCTTGGGTGTTTTAGTCAGGATTTGGGAAACTTAAAATCTATAGTATTCTTTTGCCCCTGTGTCAGTTTCTGCAACACATCTTATTTATAGCAAACATTTAACCTGTGCATACCCAAAATTCGTCTGAGACTAAATGCAATATGTTTTGAAACAAGCAATCAAAATTGGGCGTTCCAAGCTGATCCTAGTATGAGCCGGGTATGACGGCTGCTATTTCTATTATTTCAAGCAAGATTAGCACAGATTAGGATGTGATCTATTTTGTATAGAAAAGGACTCAGATTATACAAAAAGGTCGACTTTCGATTGACACTACATCGGTTGTAAATATTTCAACAAGTTTTGTTCGAACAATATTTACAATGTACAGCTATATGGTATTGAATCGAAATAGTTCGCCGACATTCACGTTTAGCTTCCAGGACTATAACTGAAACGCCTCAAGGAAATGTTGAATCCAATCAACATATCTGAAGGTAACTCACACTGCATTGCATTGAACTTCTCTAGTCTCTTTTCGTTTCGTTTTACCATCGTCTTCATCATTGTCTATTTCATTTATTACACTTCTCCACATCACTTCTATGTCCCTACTATCACTAATCACTGGCACAGTATGTTCAGTGTTATTAAAATTCACGTTAGGAGTTCACAGTTTGCAGTATCCATGGGACAAATTTGGATATCCTAGTGCATACGCCAGGCAAATTTGCCTCCCCACACCCGATGCCCCAACTTATAATGCCGGCGAGGAAGTACCGTTGGTCTTTGCCTTTGACCTGAAAATGGAAAACATATTATTTAAGGGCTGCACAGAAATATGGTTCATAAGGCACTTATGCTCTTTTATTTTACTTTTAGCGTCAGAAGTAGCTAAGCAAGCAGTCTGTTCAAAATGATTAAAACAAAAGGACAAAATTAAGCTTTATGTAAATAGGCTAAAGTTCTAATCAGAAATATATTTGCCGTGAAATTGACATATCTATTAGATACGAAAAAGGACTTTATGTTGCGGAAATTAAATTTCATTATTGAGATCAATCTGAATTAATCTTTCTCTTAAGAGAATGTGAACATCATTATCATCATCATCACCTCATTCTAGTCCACAGATAGACATAGGTCTCCCCCAATGATCGTCAATGTTCCCTGTAGGTATGCATGTTCTCATGATATCGAACAACTTTTACAAACTCGTTTTACTCGCGAACAAAAAATCTGCTGTTTCATATTACATTTAAAACAACTGATTTTTTCCTGAGATTTCAGAGTTGGTGCCTTAACAAACGTTATTTGTTGTCACCAGCACATGCATGCCTACCCTTGGTATCAATAACGCGTACTACCTATGACCTATGTTGCCGAGACGTGGATACTTGCGGTACGTGTGATTCACCAGTTTAAATTTTCCCAGCGGGCTATGGAACGCGCTTGGAGTCTCTCTGAAAGACCAAGAATTAATAAAGTCACCCTGTATGAAAGACTGTGTAAACATACCTGCAAAGGTCCCCCGGAGTCGCCCTGGCAGGAATCGTGGCCGCCACGCTCGTGGCCGGCACACAAAAATATGTCCGGAATAAACTCGTGCCGACCCGCGCGTAGGAACATTGACTTGCAACGCTCGTTGGACACTATAGGGACTTGCACCTGCAAGTTGAAAATTATTTTAACCATCTTGGCGTCAATGCCCCGGGGCATTATGCTCTCGCGCGCGAGGCCCTGGGGTCCGCCTTTACTATGATCCAGGATTTGGCAGGTCAGGTGTTTACAGTAAAGCCATTGCCGTCTGACCTCTGTAACCTTGTTTAACAGAAGAACCTGACCAGATTGGTTCATGGTTACACATTCAGTTCCCTGCAGGTTTCATAACGATGTTTTCCTTAACCGTATGATAATCAGGAATATTGTGGTACATTTTAAGAATTTCTGAAATCAATCAAGTAATTTTGGAGATCCTTTCCTAACATAATGGGGTACCTCCTACATCCAAACTTACAAACATTGGACATGGTTACACATTCAGTCGCCTGAAGGTGCAGGTTCTATCCGATGTTTTTCCTTACCGTAAGAGCTTCGGCTAGTGTTCAACTAATGTACCTAAGTTGAACAAAGAATCTAGTATATTTGACGAAAGTTATGAGGATAGATGTTCGGACATTATATATATATTGTTGAGGTAAAGACAAACTGATTAATATGGAATTAGAAAACCTTCACGAAAGAACATCTGTTGACTTATAAATAATAAAAAAGAAATACTTAGGTAGATACATCTTCTTCAATGTACTTCTAATGATGTTATTATTTGTAAAATCAAAGTTTTGCTTTTTTAATTTTCACATAATATATGGCATAAATTATGGGACAGAGACGTATTGAAAAATTAAATCCAGAACATATTTCCCACACAATTGTTAAATAATAGAAAAGAATATGTGATAAAATAATAATGGTTATCTTAAACGTGTGATTCCGGATACAGCAGAAAATTAAACAAGTCTGAGAGATTTCTGTTTTTTTACGATAGACATAAAGCTACTATGGATAGCATTTTTTTCTAGAAGGTATAATCTTAGTGACTAAACCAGACACTCAAGTATTTAGTAGGTAATGATAATATTTGCTCAGAAGTTATTTTTCTGCCTTATCCAGAATCATACTAAAAGGCTTCGCCACACCAAAGACACGTTAGAAGCGGCGCGGGCTAAACCAGCATGGAGCAATTTAGTAATGAGAGACAGAACTTTACTTTCTGAATATAAACTATAACTGATGCCCTGTTTAGTTCAGTTGATTAACATGCCGTTCTGCCACACAGAGGTCCCGGGTTCGATTCCCGGCCGAGCAGAAATTGAAATGATGAATTTTAAGAAATTATGAATGTTTATTTCTTATACGGGTCTGGGTGCAGAATGTATAAGTTTGTAATAAAAAAAGTACTTATACGAGTAGTTTATCAGTTATCTAACACCCATAACACAAGCTTAGCTTACTTTGGGGCTAGATGGCGCTGTGTGAATTTGTCCAAGCATATTTATGTTATTTATTTATTTTATTTATAACTGTTCGCCTTGATCTCATTCCTCAGTGCTTTATATCGTGCTTTACATTATTTACCTTCACTGACTTAAGCCCGTCAAAGCTTCTAACCTGTTTTTAGACATGACGAAGCCAGAACCCCTTACCTCTTGCAGAACCGATGGCAACACTCCTCCCTCAGACAGCCGCCCCCAGCCCGTCACTGTCGCATTCTCTCCAATGAGGAGATCATCGCTCGCTGGAAGGCATATTGGAGCGATATGTGGAGCAAACTGCACTGGAGATTCCAACTTCACCAACGCAAGGTCGTACTCGTAGGTGAAAAAGTTGTACTTCGGATGCACGGCCTTCCTCGCCACGCCTCTTTCGACGAACGGGTATTGCTCGGATACAGATGAGAAGTCGTATTCGCCGACCCTTATCCGGATTTGGGAAGTCAGCAAGCTGGAATAAGATATGAGATTTGGTTGGAGATGGAAGTAATTACAATGCTTGAACAGGCGATTGGGTATCATTTTAAGAATCATGTTCCTGTGCAATTGTCAAAAGCTTATACAGTATATAGTATTTCGTTAGAAAAAGGATAAAGTAGAGAACATTTCTGAAAAAACTTTACAACTACTTCCGTAACCTAACCGACAGAAAAAGTCGAATAACACTCGACCAAGTTTACATATTCTCAAATATTTTCTGAACTACTAAATCGATTTTAATGAAACAAAGCTACGAATAATTTTGAGTAAACTGGCTTTCAAATATAGAAAATCGCATCCAAATCTGTCCATCCGTTCAGGAGCTACAATGCCACATTTAGACAGACACCTACAGCCACAGATACACATGTCAAACTTATAACAACCCTCCTTTTTTTGTCGGAGGTTAAAAACAATGAAGAATAGCTTCAATATTTTAAAAACATACTCAACGATTGCTCTATGTTGAACAATAGTTTGTGGCTATCATGATACTACGATGGGAAGTCGATGACATCACTATTTGCGATGTGACTTTAACCATTTTATGAAATAGACATAACAGCGTCGGAGGTTGAATATTTCTTTATGCTTCTCAGGAACAAACGAGCAGGCAGCCCATCTGATGGTAAGTGGTAACTGTCGCCCATAACATTTACAATTCATATATTTAGGTTGCAGGTAACAAAAATGCAGAACCGCCGGTGCGTTGTCACTGTGAGGACTACGATGAAATGCCTGATGCCTGTAAATTCCCTGGCTACCTTATCCTAATTGAAAATCAAAACACGAATCATCATCGTCCTGATATCCCTATCCTGTCCTGATATCCTTCGGAAAAGTCAGATAATCACTCGTTTTACACGCATAGCCGTTTACACAGTTCTTCCATCTTTTTTTATCTTTCTCTACGTTGAAAACGATAATTGTCGCTACTGAAATGCCCCGCAAAAGCAAAAACTTTGGTTACTACCTTCCATTACTCGAAGCGTTTCGTCGAATTTTCATACCCTCATTAGTTCGATCTAGAAGCCAGATAATGGTAAAAAGCTAAATTTTTTAAGATAAGATGTACATAACAAAATTTAGGGTTAGACGAGTTAGGCTTCGTAGAGGGCTTGCCTTTTCATTTAATCTGCGAACTTTTTTACAGTGAAACCGTTATGAGGTTTTTGTAGGATCTTGTGATTTTGAGGTTACCGCAGATGCGTTGTCACTGTAAGGACTACAATGATATAAGTCATGCCTGTAATAAGTTCTGGCTACCTTATTCTTCAAATCAAATCAAATGCGTTTATTCAGGTTAGGTTTTCACAAACACTTGTGAACGTCATACATAAATCATACCTTCCTTGGCAGTCGGGTAATAAAAATTTTAAAATGCGGACAACGGTTTATTTGGCCCAATACATATTGCTCCTATTACTTAACTAAGTATACCTAAACAAAACTGAAACTCACTCATCGACGCAATGCCCAGCCGTCGCGATCCAGCCCTCATTGATAATGGCTCCACCACACCGATGCGTCGACGAGAAGCCGAAGAACGACGTCCTCCTGACGGAAACCTGCCACGGCCAGCGGCCGAAGCTAGAGTCCTTGCCGCCCATTATACGCGTCTCAGGTCGCGGCCACATGGACGTCACTCCACACTCTGGAATGCAGATTTTTTTGTTAGACGATTTGGTTTAAATGGTACACTCAGTTCCCTATCGGCTCTCGAGACTTTTCAACTAGTCTCAGAGTCAAATTCAAACTAAACATTTCTTTATTGATTAGAATATTAAATATCTCTTATATATCTTTCAATCGTCAAAAGGAGGTCTCCAGCTGAATGCCTATGTCAACCTCGATTCGTCAATGTTATTAGACGCGCCTAACGAGTGGCGAGCGCGATGAGTGCTGAAGTAACGGTCACCCATCCAATGGGGTCTTGGGTTACCTTAGCCAGACAAATAAGAAAGACACTTCGCCAAAATTAAATCAAGAGTGGTATATAGGTACCTAATTGACCTAAGCGCCGAATATATTAAGTCCTAAAGACAATGACTTTTATGGTCTACAGAGCTACGCTAGCCTATATGCAACCTTGTCGCCTTGAACAACTTCGTCACGTCCATAGGCTGCGGTGACTGCTTACCATCAGGCAGGCCGTAAGCTTGTTTGCCACCAAAGTGGTATAAAAAAAACTGAAATAACGAGTACGTATGATGAACGAAGTTTGCTTAATTTTGACGAAGTTGTCCAAATTATCAACATAGATTATGCATGATTCACTTTCTGTGACCGTACGATACCTATGGAAAGGATAGTACCTATAGTTTCAACACAGTGTGGTCATGTGCGGTTTGTGTATCAACGCGGCTTAGTGGGAGTCGTTGGGAGCCGATGGGTGTACGTGACTCAAACTGATTGGAAAGGCGTAAAGCCTCAATGTCCATAAAGGAGGCCTGTGTCGATCAGACAATGTCATGTGATAGTTATGATGATGATAATGATGAATCGAAACAACTCACCAACTGTGGTCGTAGCAGCCGTCGTCTGAATAGGTACTGGAGTCACATCATCAGTCTTATTAATCAAATTGAAGACCGGATCCTTCGGCTTCAGGTAGTTCTTATGCGGTTTGCTGGTTGTGGTGGTGAACTTCTTCGTTGGCTTCGGCTTCCCAGCCGGCTTCTCCCAACTGGATGGGCGGGTCTTGGTGATGAAGGAGGGCTCCGTGGTCGCCTGCCAATGCAGCGTGTTCGGGTTGCTCGGTCGGGACATGAATTGGGCTGGAATTTGAGGAGGTTGGTATGAAAATTCAAATTCGAAGGGTATAAAAATAGGTACTATTTACATAGACTAGCCGAGACGTATAGCCATGCTAATACCTAATGCTCCGCCTAAAAGGCCTCAATTCAAACTTTACGTGAGAAATGGGAGAATAACGAAATAATAGATATGTTACCTAATAGGTACTGAGAGTGAGAGAAAATGAGAAACATTGCAGGTTAACTACACTACATAAGAAATTAACCCATAAAAGCAGTTAGGTACAATAAGCCATAACAATAACTACCCATGGCCCATATAACCATGTAGGTCATTGTAGGTATCGTGTTGTGGTGATGCAGGTTCATAGTAGCCTTGCGGTAGATACAAGTAAATTTTGCTAAAGCACCATCTATATCAAAAGTGCAGAACTAAACAGCATTTACTCACCTCCAGAGACAACATTCTCGGTGTGTTGCTCAGAGACGGCCATAGGGCGCGCGCCTGATATTAAGCTAAGACTAGACGAAATCTTGTTGTGGGGACTAGCTTCCACTTCACCACTTGGCCTATTTACATTTTGATATTTATTTACACTGCTATAACTTATTTTATTTGCTATATCACTATTTTGTTCACTACTTGAAGCTAAATTTCCTAAGGACGGGAGGGCGATCTCTGGCGGCCTGTAGTTGAATGGCGCGCCATCTATCGGTTTTGTCATGAACGATGGCCGCTGTGTTTGCGCGCTCGGTCGCGCGGCGGTCTGCGTCGTGGACTCGACGGGACGATGCGTTGTGCTCATGCCGCCACTAGATGGCGCAGAATAAGGGCGTTCAGTCACCGTCGGCGCGCTTTGTGATTCTGCAAAATATGAAAATTCTAATTTATTGAAAGTCTACCCGATACTTTAGATACACCACAAACTACCAGTCACGAGTTAACCATCTTCTTATGAGTAAAATTTTACTTGTTATATTACTGCTAAGGCACTTTAATGTTCCTTGCTTTGGCACGCTTTGATAAGCTTTGAGCTCGACGCAAATAGTTTAACCTCAATCGCTTCATTTAAGTTGTTATGCTAAAATAGGCTGTTTCTGGCCCGTATTAAAAATTGTGAATGAAATTTTTACACGCACGAGACGTGCGCTTACGTAACGGGGCTATACGTAGACAGGTAGACGGGATAATTCCAACTCCACTGTTGGGTTATCAAGAGACAGCTGACGATTCGACTTAATCTAGACACATATATTAATAGTAATGACATCACTGTTGCTGCTATAAATTGGCGAGCTGCAGCGGTTCTGTTATGCTTATGCCTGCCACTCACCATCATACGGCTTGATCCAGTGGCATGATCAAATAGACTTGATCAAGCCAATGTTACCCGTCAAGTAGCATGACGTCCTCCCAAAAATTTTCCCCGTACACGGTCAGTTTAGCTTGATTCGGCCTATTTCATCAAGTCATTGGATCATGCTCCATGAAGGTATTAGGTACATGGGCTAAATAGGTAGATACCCAACAACGTTACTAATTTTTTGTTGTTTGCCCAACCCTACCACTCACCGTCAGCATACATCGGCGTCTCCGGCAGCCGGCAGCACGAGCCGAACATGAAGCCGTCAACGCAGACGCCTGCGTGCGCGCCGCCCGCCCGGTTGCACTCCTGCACCCACATGCACGCGCCGCGCGCGCCGCCCGCCGTGCACGACTTGCGCGACATCTGGTAGCCTGTGGAGGACGATTGCTTTAAATAAATTATATTTTAATCACAGATTATCTGTAAGTCAAGTGGTTGTGCGTGTGAGATAGCGATGGTAATTACGATTAATTTGAGTTAGGCGGTCAGACCCCAGGTATTGGACCATCACATATGAAGGGCTAGGATATCCACATAAATCCACTGTCGACATATTCCACTCTCTAAACGGAATCATACGATTGATTGACAATTAAAATGCTAAAGACATGATTTGATGAACGGATTTTAAATCGGTTTTTACAATAGATATAGTGATTCAAAAGGAAGGTTTATAGGGTAGGACAACACGCGAACGAAGTCACGGTAGGCAAGCTAGTTTCTATATAGATTAGTGTTATTGTTTTCGTAAATCCTTTTCTTCTTATGAAATCTTAAGAAATGACGTAGGTATTTCGAAAGGATTCAACTGTAGATTTAAGTCTGTATCTTAGCCCTGCTGAGCATAAACCGGGTAGGTAGTAGCTATTATGTAATATTGTAAAAGCAAAGAAAAACGATAGTAGACAAGAGACATGCATTTGTGAATTTTCAGTCAAACAATGTTCGTGTTACGTAATAAATGCAGATTACGGCAAAAACCTAAAGTTTATTACAATGAAAGAGGTTGATGCAGTTAAGTGCAGGCTAAAAGCTGTAGGTGATGATAATGACTGCCAATAATCACCAGTAATAAAAACCATGTCTTTTAAAATCGCCTAGTTTGTGTAATTGTATTGCAGTAGGTATTTAAGGCAGGTTTACATAAAGATTCTTTAGGCTTTGTAGTTTCACAATGAACAGAACTGAATACTCGAAAGACTTTTTAGACTGAATCCACTGTAAAAATATCGTCTCCAAAAATCAAGATTATAGTAACAAAGTGGAAAACTTGCTAATATTGTAGTAGAGGGCGCACAAAATAAGTTGGCGTCGAAACTAAGACGCCTCTGTCATTGGCGTCATTGCTTCTGTTGGGAGTTGTCATAGTCGTTATTATTGGCTTTCTGTCAAATTTAGTTCCATTTTCAACCGCGAGCCAAGTATTCTTGCTAGCAATCTAGTACCACTGCCATCTACGACATATTCTGTAAAGTCACTGAAGATTTCCTGCGAGGAATTGTGTCGCGATTTTACTTCGACTTCAAAACCTTGCGCGAAATGAGCGTTTTCGCTAGATGGAGCTACCATGCACACTTTATGCAATGTAATGATTTTTCGCAAGCATTTCTGGGAATATATTATCTACTTGTTGAATGTATTACTAATATAAAAATACTTGTCACTGAGGGAAAACATCGTGATGGCAGGTTTCACACGTTCAGGCGACTGAACCATGTATAACCATGATCCAATCTGGTCATGTTCCCCTGATAGCAGGGTCACGGATGTCAGATGGCAGTCTCCATTGTAATTATCTGATCTGTCAAATCCTGGATCAAGTCAAGGTGGATCTAGGGCCTCCGTGCGCGAGAGCACAACCTGGACATTAACGCCAAGATGACTTGTTAGTAAACTGCTAATTTTAACTAATCTTATCTTCCTGCCACTCAGCAAACTACCTCTACATTTTCGTCACCCATCAACACAGTACATCCCATATTATTTGTGTACCAACCTAATGAACTCCCCGTTCGTTACCCACCTGAGCAAAGCGCTACAAATCTCAAACTGTGTACAGAACAATAAATATCCTCTCACCATTGGCAACCCGTGCCCCAAGCGTTTTCCGATACATCGCGAACTGAACCAAGATTTAGGGGCACAACACAACGGTCCAGAATAACTGCTTCTACGTGATTTTGATAAACGCCATCTCTGCGTCCAACAAATTATGTAAAGTTGAATTTAATAACATCAGATACGCGGCTAATGCCAGGGAACGGAGCGTGTTAGTCACTGCGATCGGATAGCGGTGGCTGGAATAGTCGTATTGAAACCGGAACTTATGGGATATGGGTAAGTTATACCTGTAGCCAGGACTGGAGTTGGGAAGGGGGTCGATAGGGCCCGTAAATTGTATACGGCTGCATATCTAGCGAGCTGCGGATTTATTCTGTCTCTCGACGCGTATCCTTTTCGTGTATGGCTTGGGGTGAATAGAAAAGGTTTTTGATATCTTCAATGGTTAAATAAATAATTTATTATCATATACTGAAATAAGTATTTTACAGCATAAAATCGCTGGTGTCCTTGATTTGCAATATTAAAGATAAGATTCCCATTGAAAATCAAAGTGAAATCTATAGCCTGACATGTGACACATGTGCTAAAATATACATATGTCCAACAGGAAGGAAGTTTAAAACAAGAATTAAAGAACATATAGGTGGCTGGAGAAAAAAAGACACTATATAATGTCGGTACCTACATAAATTTAAATTATTATTTGTCTGTCCCTACATTTAGATTGTAAAAAAAATATAAAATCATTGCCTTAAGATGAGTAATTCGAAACCGGTTGCAATTTAATAAGTATAATAAAGTGGAACAAGAGTACAAAAAGTGATTGAATTCATGAAATAAATATTTTAAAATGCCGTTTGTCCATTAATCAATTTGTTGTGTGGTTCAGTGGTTAACGATTCCCGGCAGAGCAGACATTGAAAAGACGAATTATAATTTCAGTTACAAGCTTATTTATGCTGTAATTGAATGAATCCGCCTAGATAAGTCATGATAACCATCTTAGCGACTATCCCGCCCGGCTTATGTCAGCTTTCCTACTTTTCTTCTTCCACCTCGCCCTGTCTTCAGCAACCTAGCGTCGTAAGTCATTGGCTCTCGCATCCGATACGGCAATGTCGATCCATGGATTCATGGGCCTTCCTCTGAATGTACTAATTCTGTTACCAAGCAATAATGCTGGTGTGGTTTGTGGATGTGTTCCTGTTTAATCAAAGTCACAGTGACCACGTTTCTGAGGTTCATCATACTATTTGTGCCATGAAACCCTAATTTATGAATCATCCGTATCGTTTAAAGGCAATTTTTTATACCAACCTCCTTGAAAAAATTCACTGGCTTTTAAAAAATATATCAACGATAATGATCTTGGCGTTAATATCACGGCTGTGCTCTCGCGCACGAGGGCCCGGGGTCCGCCTTGACCATGATCCAGGATTTGGCAGATCAGATAATTGCAGTGGAGCGACTGTCATCTGACCTCTATGACCCCGCTACCATGGGAACCTGACCAGATTGGATCACGGTTACACATTCAGTCGCCTGTTTCATCACAATGTTTTCCCTCACCATATGAGCATCGGTTAGTATTAAACTAATGTACATAACTCAGAAAAGAGTCGTTGGTACATCGCCGCAGCGAGATTGGAACCCGGTACCTCTCGCTTATGAGTCGGGTACCCTAATCACTAGGTCACCGAAGCTCCTTACCGACGCGCTATTTAGGTATAGGTATCGAAGTAATGCGGAAAGCATATCGTTGATAATTTTATGAGATTAAACGTGATCAGAGCGGCCTACTTCTCAATAGATGACAAGGACATTTGCCAACGGCAGTCACTCCAGAAAACGTCATCAGGGTGTAGTTTTAATATCAGTGTGGAGTCGTTATTACTTACTCGTTTGACTCCCTCATTTCGTTTGACAATTACTGTTTCTACTACTTGTACTAAACATTTTATATTTATAACCTACAATTATACTTCTATTTATTTAATTAGACTGCTATTTACTACAAGAACCTAATCTCCCATCCTTTCCAGTAAACAAGATCCCCTCGGATACTGAATTAGTTCCGAGCGAAATTCGATTCCTTGGCGAGTGTGAGCCGTTGTTAGCTCTCGCTCTGGAGCCCCAATTTACACTCAAATTGTATCCGACATGGGCCTCCGACAAATCTTGAGCATACGGGTAAGTAACGTCAGCACTGACGGGTAAATACAATAAAAAAATATTTCAGTCATATGCGACTCATAAAAGCTTCACATGGGTGCGAATTGGTGCAGTCACGTAAAAATAACTCTGACCGTTAATTTTTTAAGAATGAGACAAAAAATATAACAAATATAGGTAGGTGGTATGGCGGTATGGTAGGTATGTAGGGACTAGATCTTTTGCCTCGAAAACATTAGTCGCCTTGTACGACACCCACGAGTGTAAGGGGTTGGTGCTATTTTACTCTGTCGGACACCATAGGGCTACAAAATACCGTCTAATATAAACGCGAGTTTAGTTTGAAACAAATAACATGATCATTTGAAAAAACCCTTTTCTTTTCCGTTAGTACCAACAGCAACAAACATTTGCGTCGTCCATCCCACATATCACCCAAGAATGACGTACTCATACGCATTTTTCCTCATTCCGAAATCTCGGTACGTAAGATACAGTATGTTATCATTACCGTTAACAAGGTAAATGAACGAGCGAAGGCTGTACGGGGTTGATTTATTTGCTCCCCCGGGGAAAAATAGGGCTCAAGGTGATTTAGTGCCCAGAGCTTGCCTAGGGGATAGAGGTAAAGGGGTAGCTATTCCGGGCTGTTGCTTCGGCCTTCTACTTGAACATGTGATTTTATTTTAGGATTTTACCCTGTTACAGGTTTGTCCGTGTGGCGTATGGCAGAATATAGCATCAATCCCTTGCACTCATGGGTGTCGTATAAGGCTACTATTGTTTTTCGTGGCAAAACTTCACGAGTCTCCGTAGGCTGGAAAGTGGGCAGCAGCGTTCTGCAATGTTATTTTTATAACACTGCGATCTCCAATCTGCCAAGCGTGGGGATTAGGACCTCCCCTTTCGTGGGAGAGGCTCAAAGTCCTGCAGTAGACTGTTATGGGCTGTGATGATGACGATAATCCCCGACCAAGTTAACTTAAACTCATATATTTTCTTAACTATAGAGCGGGGGAGAGCGGGGAGCGTCGGTGGCCGAGAGGTTATGGTATCCGACGCGTAAGCGAGAGTTACCGGTTTCGAATCCCGCTGCGGCCATGTACCAATAACCGATGCTCGTACGGGAAAACATCTTGTGGAACCTGCCCATTCAGACGACTGAAAGTGTAACCATGATCCAATCGGGTCAGGTTCCGTTGTTTCATGATCTGCCAAATCCTGGATCATGGTCAAGGCGGATACCCGTATATAGGCGCCCATAGCGCGCGAGAGCTCTACCGGGATATTAACGCAAAGATGACCATTCCTGATTTTCATATGGTCATTTTGGTCCCGAATAATAATAACATTCCACGGGGAAGTGAATGTTCACAAAGTGTAGATCTGCACGGCGATGAAATCGTGTGGACCACTGGGTTATTGCAATGTTTAAAGCAGGGAAAGTCATCACAAAACTATTTTTCGATTTCAAAATCATTTAAAGTCAAGTAAAGTAGCCACATTTATGTGGCTATATGTCAAAATTTAAAAATGCAGTTTTGTCATTGGCTTTTCAACCGTTATGTGCTTGTGTTTTAAACGAATTTAACTGCTGTTAAACTGTGTAATGAACTAATAAATAAATAAATAAATGATAGAGGAAGTAAAATCGAATCCCGCGGAAAGTTGAATGTTTTCAGAGACTAGAACTGAACGCCGATGAAAAAGAGCGGGGATTGCTCGTCTATGCTAATATGATAAAGAGAAAAGATTTGTATTTCTGTATTACATAGATCCGAACTGCGCGCGGTTGAAACCCGAGAACGGCTAGATATAATAAAGAGTTTAAGTATGAAATGCCCATGAAACAAAGCTTTAATTAAAAAAAAGCTTGCCATCGGAATCTATAATCCGGCAAAGCATTGTTAACATTACCGCCTACCTTTTTCTTTATCCATCATCTCCTGATTGACTGGTAGATAAGGCTATTTTAGCTTTAAGTCCGCCATTGTACTATTTTGTGCATGAAGATTTAATAAATAAATAAACATTATTTACAGAGAAACGAAAATCGAATACCTAGTTTTGCAGAGAGGCTAGCAGAAGGGGGCTCGCCGAAGCAACGTCAAATATCTCACTTATCTCGACCATAACAGTGATTTGCAGCAACATTATATTCCAATAACAATAAATATAATAGTATCACGTTGTGAGCAGCTTACAAGTTTCCGTAATACGCGGAAGCCCACACAGAAACTTTGCAGGGCCGTAGCTGGGGTTCAAGTTGTTGCCGTGAATTCTGGGAAAGCTTTATTTAAGTCTGGAGCTGGAATAATGCATATGCTATTGGAAAACTTTTACTTTGCAGAGGATTTTCGTTGGACACTATAAGAGCTAGGTAAAAGTATGAAATTGCGGTACATAGGTCGTAATGTCGCCAAGCATTTTACTCAATGTGCAAAAATATACTTGCGATAGTAACTCGTCTTCTAGCCAATCAATTTTTGTGTCAAAATAGTAGACAGCACAGTGGTTACATCTCCCATAATATCGTAGATATCTATACATTTTATTTTTGAGGCTTACTGCGAAATCAAAATGTAAAACCTTATTTGTACCAAAATGTAGACTAATTTCTCACTGTGAGAACTCAAAAGACAATGCAGATAGAATTACAATGGCTACCTTAACCTTTAATTAAAACAGTACCTACACATTATCCAGTAAAATTAGAAAACTACCGTGGTTGAATTGAATTTTTAATTGTTTCTTTTTCGTTCCCTTCTTCCATAATTTTGGCTCATTATTTCACTATTGTACACCCTCCTAGAATATTATACATCATCATTATCGTCAGCCTATACTAGTTTACTGTGGGGCACAGACTTCCCCCCATGAGCGCCAATGCAGCCCGTCCTCGGCTTGCCGCATCCAGCATCCACCCGCAGCCTTTCGCAAATCACCACTCTATCTGGCCGGAGGGCGTCCTACACTACACTTACCACTCAAAAACTTGTTTACCCCAGCGGTTGTCGGTTCGTCGGCAGATACGGCAAGCCCGCTGCCACTTTAGTAGCACGTACTAATTCTGTGCGTTCTATGTCTGATCACCTAGCAGTGAATTTTGAACTTCAGCGAGACTCCGAGCATAGCACGTTCCATAGCACGCTGAGCGCCCTTGAACTGGTGAATAAGCCGTACCGTAACCACGTCTCGGCACCGTAGGTCATGGCAGGTAGAACGCGAGAATATTATTGCGAGTAATACATATATAAAATATCCCCAATTTACCAAAAAACGCATTTACCTACTAACTCCGTAATATAACTCCGTAAAACCTACTTATGTCAAAACGAGCCTGATTCAAAACGACAAACGGCGTTAACGAACATAAACGCCGAATGCAATATGTTTTTCACGGTACAGCAATTTTGTGGAACACGCTCAATTGGGCTGTAATTGGGAGTCGCTGAAACGCCTAAATGCGGACCTGTGCCACATCTTGTACAGCGTTGGATTTTCATGGAGAAATAATTTCCAGTGGCGATAAATTGTTCGGAATACATTCCGAACGAAGGCTGCGCCTGGTGTTGTTAGCATCTCGATAATTGAATTTATCGATAACAGATGTAATATTATTTGCGCGAACTGGTTATTTTCTTGTATGGAAGACTAATAAGTTGTTCACTACACTTGAATTGTGAAAATCGCGCTGATCCAGATATCTGTGGGCTTATTACATAGCATGCCAGTCGAGTTGGTTTACTTGGACGATTTTTTCTTTCATATAAGTACCTACCTACATCCGGAGATTATTTGTCACTTGGTGGTATTTGTTTGGACGTTAATTGAAATATCTAATCGTAACCATGTTAAAATAAGAGATAATACGAATACTAATGTAGGTACCTACGTGCAATGAATTCTTATCGAAACAGAAATTATAAAGTAAAACAATATCGATGTTTTTACCTCCGCATCGATATCACATTTTGTCGTAACTATCAAATATTTGAACATCACTATTGAGCTACGGCTACCGGCTGGAAGATAAAATAGGAATCTGAGGAATAAGGTAGAACCGTTTTGCGAAAATTTTCCAAAGTACTTACCTAATATTATTCGTATAATTATATTGTGCATATTTTATTACTTGTCTTGCAATGGGCAAGTCATTTTATTAATAATTTTAAAAGTATTACCTCTTTAAAACTCACTATCATCGACCTCCTAGCAGTGGCCGTTTTACGACTGATTCTAAGGATTTAGATATAAGTTAGCCGAACGTCTTCAAATATAATTTTTTTTATTGCTTAGGGAGCCACACGGTTAGACGGCCCACCTGATAGAAAGCGGCCACCGTCGGCCAGGACATCCGCAACCTAAGGGGAGCGGATGTGGATGCGGATGAGGTAACATTAATAAAGAAACACTTTGTGTAGCATTTTTATAATTATATCAACCGAGCAGGCCCTGATAGGTGGTAATTGTGGCCCATAATATTTTTCTGCTGCAATTATTGCTTGCCACTTGCTTAAGACAAGCAAGCTTCTTTGCCACCTAGTGGTATAATAAAAGGACACTGGAATTCTTTGGGATACTTTGTTCGAAAAGTTGGAGATAATCTAGAAAATTTATGGCAGGACACTGGTGGAGAAACATAATAAAACAAAAATTTACTTTCCATCAGGGAATTGATGACAAAAGAGAAAACATTCTAAGGAAACCCGCATGATCCAATCTGGTACGCTGTTAACAGGGTTACAGAGGTCAAATGGCTGTCGATCTACTGTAGGTTATTGTTAATCAGGTATAATAATTCTAATTATACCTGATCTGTTAAATCCTGGATTTTTGTTAAGGCGGGTCTCGGGCTTCCGCGGCCGAGAACATAACCGGGATGTTGAACACGAGGATTTTGTAATAGTCTTGTCTCCAACAGTAAGGGAGACTACCTCCATTTATTTCTGCCATAAGTGTAGGCTGTTTAGTAAACCTCCTTAACAGAGAAAAATGCTACAAAACATTCGAACCTCTCATAACTTGCGGTCGTTTATCCGTTGTAGTTATACAGAAATACAACCGATGCGATCTGTCTCGGCACGCGATGGCTGGCGAAAGTGTGTGGCTGGCTATCATATTTTTCATTTGTATTTATTACTGTATTCCAGCGCAGTGTTCTTAAGAAAACTACTGGGTATTGTCTTGTGAAGTGATTGTTTGATTCGGAGGCAGTTAGTAACAATAGTTTGTTGAATCTGTAGGCGTCTGTTGACGGGCATTTTGTAGGTATCGTATTTGCTTTTGCAATTGTCAGTGCAGTCGGAAGTGATTATTTTTGAAATTGGGTGTTTTGATGGCGTTTTGGCAATAAGTCATTTTTGCAGATGGGTATTTTGAGAAATTGCCGATTTGACAATTTGGTATTATAGTATTGACATTTTGACCATTGAACATTCCAACTTTTGGACAAATACCACCCGGAGGGATTTCTGTGATGAGCTTGATGGGATTGCGAGTATGGCGGGTCTACTTTAGTAGGTTGGCAGTTTACTTCCGCACACTTATCAACATCTTGGCGTTAATGTCCCGGTTATGCTCTCGCACGTGAGGGCCCGGTGTCCGCCTTGACCAGGACCCAGGATTTGGCAGATCAGATAATTAATTACAGTGGAACGACTGCCATCTGACCTCCGTGACCCTGCTACCAGGGGAACCTAACCAGATTGGATCATGGTTACACATTTAGTTGCCTGAATGTGTAGGTTTCATCACGATGTTTTCAATAGGTACCTACTAATCAGCCAGTTTCTCTATTCTGATAAAAGTAATGTATTACACGTAAATACAAGCATTACCTATGTAATAATATCATCCGAAAATCTCTATAAGTCCTTCATTATGAACACAATCAGGTCTTAAAAGTCTTACGACCAATAAGCGCCAGAAACACAATAGCCTCTAAATTCCGAGTTGCCGCGACCAAAACACGGACTCTGCGAATTCCGTCCGAAAATCTCCAGCTCAAAAGCGGAATTGCAAACAAAATGGGAACACGCCCGTTCCCGTCTCGACTAGTACAAAAGACAGCATAATAATCGACCTACCATCACCAGTATAAAAGGAGCTAACTTTGCTGTGTGCGTCTATAGAGACGTCAGCTTATCTTATACTGGTTTTGGTAGGTCGAAGCTGTTGAGTGTACAAGTACAATATCCTGGAATAAATGAGTTTCCGTCTCCAGGAATGCTTTTCCACGTTATGCATCTCGCAGACAGGAAGCGAAAATGCTCCAACGAGGAGAAAAGGATGTTGTCATTGTTTGCTATTTTAATTGAGCATTGGATCTGTTCTCGAGTGGCGACCACATACCGAAAGACGCAATGTGGGTAGGCCTCCCACAGGGTGGATTGACGACCTGGTAAAGATCGCAGGTACCAGCTGGATGCGGAAGGCATAGGACCGGCCTTTGTGGAGATCACAGCACTGGGCGTCTTTCCGCTGATATGATGATGATGATTGAATCTGTTATCGAGGCTAAGACCCGTATTCAGAAACGGTAGTATGTAGTCTCACAGTGCACGGAAACGCACAGCGTGCCAAATAGGTAAACTAAATCGAAATTGATCCATCCGCTCGGCAGCTACGATGCTACAGACAGACACACACATACATGGAGCCACAGAATCACACATCAGACTTATAACACCCCTCAAATTTCGTCGGAGGTGAAGAAGTTGAAAACGAAACGACAAATAAAATTGAATACCTTCTTACCTCAAAAGCTTATACTCAAATATTTTTAAACTACATATCCAATTTTAATGAAACAAAGCTAAGAACCATCTCGATTAAATTTACTTTCAAATAGAGAAAACCGGATCCAAATGCTACAGACAGATACACAAACCCACAGACACTCAAATATACAAGTTAAACTTAAACCATCCCTCTTCGTCAGAGGTAAAAATAGCTAGCCATTTAGGCATGGCATGGCATTCGCCTGCGTTATTTAGAACTTTCAGATCGGCCTAAATACACCCGATACTTACATGTTAGCTTGAACTTTACAGCCGCTACCAATTTTGCGAAATTTCTACTCAACTAAGTTTGGTAAACATGCCCTTTGGGTCTAAAATAATGAGCATACCAAACTTTCCACCAACAACAAGCTAATAGGTAATCAGTATGCCAGGCCTTCAGAATTTCAGGTAAATATTATCAACATCGTGGCGTGGCTTTTTAAAATTAAATGATTATATTGAAACTTTTATTATGCAATAAGGAGTTTATGTAGGTACATGCATACACTAATACAGTTGTCGGCGGTGCACAATCGGGAGCTACGATTCCACACACAGACAATCAGATTCACAGAGCCAGAGATACATACGTCAAACTTGAAACAACTCTCTTTTTTTCGGGACTTAAAAACAAAACCTCCACGACCGCGTAAGCTCAAAACAGCCGTGCCCTTTAGCTTTGGAAAGAAAAATATTGAAAACTTAGCTACCTTAACGGCTGGCAATTTTTTTTCTGCTCTGTGGCTAGAACCTTATCGTAAATCAACCTACATTTTGTTTTATTTGAACAGGGGTTCCGACCTCTATATCCTTTTATCTTTTCTACTATAACATACAACAGCACTGGACAACCTAATGATCCCTCGAAGGGCCACCAAATATTGTATTATAATAGTCTCTCGAAATACATGAAACCTTCACCTCACGTTAACCTTCAAGTGTTCGGAAACGAGAACAAAGTCATTGCGAAAACACACGAAAAATTGTCGGAAATTCGAGCCATGTTTGGTCGACACAGAAAATACTGTGGCAAAAAGGAAAGAGAAACTGGCCGAAAATAAATTTTCGGTTCAACAAAACGTCCTCTCAAAGGCCGCCAATCGTTTGAAATAGCAAAGTATTTTGTTCTATTTTCAAAATCCTATTTGCATTCAAACGTTGGGTCGGGAAACTTGGAATTTGAACGTAGAATTCTAAATTTTCGTTTCTTATCTGGGCAATCAACCACGTAGTCAAATCCGTTTCTTGATTGCCGTTGTTGAGATTCATTAGAATATACTCTACGGTTGTTAGTCTCATAAAAATCTGACAACGCAGTCTCCGCGACACATCATCATCACAGCTCATAACAGTCCACTGCTGGACTTCAGGCCTCTTTCACGAAAGGGAAGGTTATTGTCATAATCTCTACGCTTGGCAGGCTGGTTGGCTCGCAGAATTATAAATATAACAATGGAAAACGCTGCTGCCCATTTTTTAGCCTACGGAGACTTAGATCTTTTGCCTCGAATACATTAGTCGCGTTGTACGACACCCACGAGTAAGGGGTTGGTGCTATTCTACTCTGCCGGACACCACACCGCCTCGACACATACACAATTACAATACAAAAAATTACAATACCAAAATAGTTAGCCACCAAAGTCAAGCAAAGATAGAACGAAGTTGATAAGCTTAAGACTCGGTTTAGGTATCTCCCAACGGTATAACTGCCACTTCACAAATAGCACTTAAACATATACCAATCTGCGTTCTAAACCCGAAACGCCAGACTGGTAAACTTTCCTCGTCTACGAATCGACGATGGCCCATTGGCTCAGCAATTTATGTCTCGATGACACTAAAATACTTAAGTCTGATCTCGTTTCGTCTGATTTATGAATGACCGAGTCTACATGCAAGGAATACTCGGTGGACGCAGCGGACGACGACTTTCGCTTTCAAACAGACAAAGTTGACGTGACTCGAACTGTAATTTCGTTTCCTTGGCGGCCGTCTGGCTCGGTGTTAATATTCAGACTGGTATTGGTAAAGATGGGACTGATAGGTCGTGTATTGATTTAGATAAATCGCATAATATTATGAGAGTGGTCTAAAATTATCTTAATGTGTACGCTTGTGGATTTTTGTGATGTCAAAATAAATCATGTCTATGTCTACGTCTATGAAATTATTTAGGATACCTAACATTCACCGGCCAATACAAATAGTACACCTGAAAATCTTGTATTGATTTCTATGATTGAAATCGAATGCTAGGGTTTCAAACTTCAATAACTACTTTTATCATGTAAAAATGGTTATTCAATGGTCATATAGTGACTGTGGTTATAAAAATGTTCAAAATGAAGTGTTACTCGAATTAATTCATTATCAGTTTTTGCCTGATATTTTCTACATTTTTTGACGAGTCCTTTGCTCTCTAAAAGTCTCAGAAGTACACCAATTTCAAACACGCAATATGAAACCCTATAAAACATAAATAACCCTATTATAAAATTTTAACTACCTACATATTTCATTCACAATTTCATTCAGAAACAACACAACCTAAAAAAGCAATTCATTACGAAAGAGGATATATAAAACATGTCGCACTTAGATCTTGTTCGTGTGACGCAAATCCGCAGAGGCCGAAAAAACGGCGTTGCCAACCCTATTTCGTCACGACCATTGTTCGCGGGTAAAAAAAATATGAACAAGAAGACAAAGGGTCGAAACACGTAACTTGTTAGCTTAATACGTGGCCTTTATATTTCACGGACTAAAAACTTTTGAGACTAATTTCGGGGATTGTTTCTTGCAGGGTGTACCGGAGTTTCGTAATGCTGCAGGATTGTATTGTTTTTGTGGAAAACGGACCTCTGTTAGTCTGTTATTGTGGTTGGAACGGGTCCTGCTCCACCGCATAGGAAAGCTCCTCGTTAAACAGATGTTAGTATCTG
The DNA here is from genome assembly GCA_907269095.1 of Blastobasis adustella. Taxonomy (NCBI): domain Eukaryota; kingdom Metazoa; phylum Arthropoda; class Insecta; order Lepidoptera; family Blastobasidae; genus Blastobasis; species Blastobasis adustella. Next base: position 13,998,348 of record OU026130.1, read on the forward strand.
GGTATATAGTTGTTGTGTAAGACTTCTGGGAATTCTTTCGGTTGGAGAGCATTTTCTATCGTTGAATACTGTACTAATATAACTCGTATAAAGAAGAAAAGTTTGCATGTTTATTTGTAGGAAGATACATTCTTAATGAGTATTAGGGCTACTTTTTATCCCGGAAAAATAATAGGGTTCCGCGGGATAGTTGAACGTTTACAGAGATCGAATCTGCGCGGATGTGAAAACTGCGGGGGACTGTCAGTTTGAAATATAGTAGTAGCCTTTACCAAAGATAGGTAAGACTTTAAAATTATATTAAACGTTACAATTTTGGCTCCAATTCTCATTCGATTTCGAAAACGATGCCCAGCACTATCAGAAAAAAAAATTTACAAATTTACCCCACAAAGTTACATGTCAACTTCAACGCTTTACCACCTCAACATTTCTAAATCGTCAAGAAGATTTTGCCTATGCTGTGTGGAAAACTCTCTCAATTTCTATTACCGCAATGAACCAATTCTTGTCCATGTCTAGTGGAATCTGATTGACTGTTCCGCAAAAGCTTTTCCAGTAAGCTTCTTATTGACTTCGCTTCGTAGACATCCCGGAGTCAGTAAGAATTTCTCTACCCTCTCTAAGTTACATGCTTCCCGGATAAATTGGATCCACTGCTCCTTTTTAATTGGAAGTTATCGTAGATGTTGTTTTTTCGCAGACTGGCTTTACCCGTTATACTTGCTCACAATAAAGAAATACATATTATATAAATGACACATTAGGCACTACAGAAATTTCTTCCAGCAGACTTAGAAAAAAGAGATGTTGATCTTAAGAAATGCAGACTCGACATGCATAATTAATGAATATAAAAATAAAAATTTCTGGGTTTTTTTTTCGATTTTCATACTAGGACATAATTGACCGCTGCGTATATTGGACATTAATGTCTATGCAACGAATTGCATCAAGCGCCGCAATATAAAATGTTAAATTTGTTATAACTACCATAGTCAAAAAACACCGACACATATATGTAATGTTTTCAACTTTTTCTAGGCAGGTATTTGACTGCCATCTCACCTAATGTGGCGGAAGATTGAACATGCCTGTCTAGAAGCCACTTTGGCCTTGAAGGAGTCCAGTAGGCTACTACGTCACCCTGTTGCCAACAATTCTCTAATTTCAATGATTGACATTGTTACTTTTTCCGTATCATCGATTTCATGAGTTCAGTTGCTAACAAGTTTTTTTGCAATAAACTGAAACTATTTAACAAAAGTAACAATGTCAATTATTGAAATCAGAGAATTATTGGGGGTCACGTAATTAGCTTACAGGTTGTAGCGTTCGGGGAAACCGAAGCTCAACGTACTACGCAGGAATACGGCATAACCGAATTTCACGCAGGCGAAGTAGCGGCAAACTCTAGTAGTAAATATAGGTATGTGTCCATGTGTACAGTTGACGTAACTTTTACACCGGAACAATTGTGATGTTCAACTGGGTTGAAAACTTCCTCTTATTGTCATGTGGAAAGTGGTCATTCCTTTGTTCGCGACTGGCGCTCGTACATTATATCATCTGGCTTAACAATCGCCAGATGGTTGGACGTTTACGAAATCGTCGTTTTCATGTTACATATTTTGGTCCATGGTACATATTAGACAGAAACTATGGTCCAACGCATTTCCTATTCCATTTTTTTAGTTAACCCACTCAGCAGACAAACGAGCAGACAGAAAAATACTGATATTTTTATTTAATTAGACTAGCTAGGCATTTGACTACCACTTCGCCTGGTGGCGATGCGGCTGAAGATGACTCGACAGATGACGACAGCCTATTCACTCTAGCCTTGCAGGCGTCCAGATTATAATGATCAGATAACACATTCGCAGGCAAGTCGGGCAAGTCATCAGAATTCATCAGTCTTTGCAGAGTTCCACCACCGGAAAACCAACGAATAACCTTTGTACAGTATAGAGCGTCATCTCTGTCGCACGCTTAATGTAAATCATAATCTTGGTGTTAATGTCACCCAGGTGATTACATTGGACGAATATGTGTTATGAGACTCCCCGGAGATCCAAACAATTGTTATCTCGTGCGCGAGGGCCTGGGGTCCGATTGACCAAAATTTGACAGGTCAGGTAATTACAGGGGATTGACTGCCGTCTGACCTCACTAACCCTGTTAACTGTGGAACCTGGCTATCGAAAGACTATTGATTAGCGTTCAATGTATATCTCAGAAATCAGTCATTATTACAAGGCTGCACTGGAAACGTTCGAACGAACCCGATACCTCTCGCTTACGAGTCGGCACCGACGACGCTCGTGTGTATAAACACAAAGTAACCGATGTACATTAATTACCGCTTTGTACTGTAGGTATCTCTACAGCTTTGTACTTTGTACTTTATATCTGTCATTCTTACCGCGAACGCACGGTCTACTGTTATGTACTGAGATTTACCTTTACCCGTTCTGATATCGCAAAAAGAAAAAAAAGAAAACACAGTAGGTACATAATTGATAGATAGGAAAAAAAACACTATAATACCGTATCGGTACCGCAAATCGAAACACAATTGGTAACGGCAATACTGATTTCATTTATATTTGGGCATCAATTAATTCTTGCATGAAAAAAAGGAATGAAAGATCGTCTCAATGGCAGCAAAAAATGAGACATGGGTGTATCAATTAAGATTTGTCCGGGTACAGTCGTCCGGATAGGACTCAAGCTGGTAAAAAATTTAAGTTAATGTTGTATCAAGATATTCATGCTACGATATTCTCTGAGCATTTCAACAATAATACGAAGAATGATTTCATAATGTTATTTTGTTTGTTACTTAAATTATCACGAATTGAATTGAAGGCTCAATAAAGTTTAAAAGTCGAGGAATCGTTGTGCGTGGCTTCTGGGCGCATTGTCACTCACCTAAACGAATTAAAACCTACTAAACGAATTATCTTTGTGTTTCTTTGAAAAAATAATGCGTTAAATTGTAAATGGTGAATTTTAATACAGTTCACATATTTTTCGGTAGTTTATAATCTCGCTAAGTAGATTACCTATAATAAGCATTTTAATTATCTATACGATATCTAACGAGACATTTAGGGGGTCACACGAGGCATTGTGTTAAAGCTTATGTAAGACTTTAATAACCGCATTGGCCGATAGATGGCGCTGTCATTAACATCGATATTTCTACATCGCGGTAACGAGTTTGCCTTGTGAAAATTGATAGGTGAATGAATTTTTTGTATTAAATGTACAATTCCTACTACTGTGAACTTTGGGTCATCATCATCATCCGAGCAGTCAATCCCGGCTTTTCCCAGGGTCCGCTTTCCTTCTTTATTATCTGCACTTTGCCCGATCTTCGGTATCCTCACGTCGTCGTAAGCCGTTGACTCTCGCGTCCACTAGTTCGTAAGTTCACCACTTTGTGTATTTTATTTTATTCCCATTTTCGATCCTGATTCCTCTGATCCTTGAGATTCTCTAGATTCTAAAAGAAATCTGCGATAGATTTCTGAGATTTGATATCCCGGTTGTTCACTTTGTGTTACAATTACAAGTAAGAAATAGACGATCATCATAATCCAAACAGCCAGCGATCAACTAAGCCGACTGTACGATGAAGGATGGACACCGCTAGGCGATCTCTACGAATAAAACGAACGCGCCAGCGCGCCAGTCATTACCGCAACTTGATTGATAATGTTAGTTTGTACGATCTGAGATATCCTAGTAGTTTGGCTAGGGAATGGCGGCGCGGAAGCTTCGGTGGTGCTAGTATAGCGCCAACTAGCCGCGATTTAAATTTTTATTTTTCGTTTTATATTATTTTCTGTTCAAATCTTTTTTTATACCTACATATACTAATATTACAAAGAGAAAAGATTTGTATTTTTGTATCGTTGTCTGTAATGAATAAACTCAAAAACTCGAAAATTCCCGAGTGGCATAGGCTACTTTATTACCAAATAATGGGGTCAGGCGGAAAAGTTAAATGTTTACAGAGATCCGTAAAGCGCGCGGGTGAAACCCGCTGAGAACGGCTAGAAATAATTATATGATAACAGTGATAACAGTTAGTTAGCAGAACAAAATACAGTACTCAGATACCTAAACTCTGAATATATCAACTAGACATCAATTATTCTATGTACAAGACATATCTGTCATTTCCGATATCACTGTCTGTGGCTTATGGAGTCCGGTCATTGTAAGAAAAATGATCCATATTCGGATGTAAGAGTCACCAGAGCTAATGCTTTTTGATGCAGTGCCGTGAATCATATTAATATGACTCAGGGTTTTTGTATAGACAAAAGTAATCAGCAGACAATAGATACAGCTACATATTCATCGGGTTGAATGATCTATATTGTTAATTTAAAGGATAAGGTGATGACTGATGCAATAACTCACAACCAATAGAGATACCATTATACTAATGACCAGTTAAATACACAGACAAAATTAAAATTTCCGACGCAAGAGGAACAAGAGGCTTCAAAAGCGAACTAGTCCCCAACAATATACCTAAATTGATCCAAATTCATATGGATTCGATTACATTGGCAAGATATACGATCTTATAAGACGAAATACGAATATGATACCAAATAAAAACCTATTAATAGGCCCGTGTTATGAAACCGATCTCAATATAGGTATCAGTTGATATCTCTCAAACTGTGCGTGCTATTGTCGATGGCTCCCTTGTAATTACTTTAATGCCAAATTCTAGACCATGGTCAAGGCGGATCCCGGGCTCTCGCAACTGGGATATTAATAATAAACACCGTATGTGTTTGTAAAAACCTAACTTGAGTAAAGAAAGTATTTGATTCGATTTGCTATTGACTCCAATATATAGGGTTCGCGCAAGCCATTTAGCGGTGCAGCATAGGTACTCTGAAATGATATAGATTGAGCTGGGCTGGGCAAACAGCTCAAACATCCTTTTTTAGTTTGAAAGTCTTAGAAACATAAACCTTTTAACAAAAATATTGAAGATTTCGTTTAGGTAAGATAAAACCACACGAATAGGTGCGCTTCGCTTGCTTCAGTCGAACTATAGCATTATTATGTATATTTATCGCACACCTTGTGCTAACAAAACGTAGACTACCGAAGCCACCGACCCGTACCTGAGTAATAAGAGATTTATATAACTTATATAAAGACATTTCAGACGGACCAGAAAGTGGAGAGAGACTTGTTCTAAAGAATGAGAAAGATTATGTGATAAGCGAATGAGCTAATGAGAGTTATGGAAAATAGATACACCAATAGAAGTGGCATACCGTGGATCGAATTATTATATGTAGAGTATAGTAGTAATGTACAGGGTACCTAACAAGACAACAAAACATTTAGAAAATAATTATTTATTAAAAGATATGACAGAAATAAATTATTTAATTCATTTCTGTTATGCAAAATATTTGCATGAATTAAATAATTGCGGCCAGTCTTTTGGAGACAATTCCTTTAACAAGGGACTTGGGGCAAGTTTTTTATTTGTAAATATTATTTTATAAATTAGTATTAGCATTATTTAATTTATTTCTGCTTAGAAAATGAAAATTTGTCACACTATACTAGGCTACCAAGATACCAGACGAGAAGATAATTACCATAATAAAGTATAAAGTAAATAAAATATACCTACCTAACGAAGTAGCAAAAGGCTTAAGCAAACACTAAATAAAGCAATAAATTACGAAAAACAGTATACCTTTTTTCTATTACACTTGACAGGCATTTGACCGCCATCTGACTTGTTGGTAAGTGACGATGCGGCCGAATATGGAACATGCCTGTCAAGGGATAGCCAATTCAATCTAGCCTTTGAAGACGTCCAAATTAGAATATTTAGGGAACACACTCGTAGGCAACATGTTCCATTCCTTAGCCGTACGCATTACAAAGGTCCTACTTAGTTCTTTTAATATTTTCTAAAACAGACAACGAGAAATAGGGACATAAACGTATTATTAGTAATGTTCTTGTCACATAATTAATTTTTAACTTAAATACGTTAATATAGATATTATGTGCTTAAATAAAGGAATTGAAATTACAAAGCCCACTCCACTACACAAGTCCCATCAGACAGTTAGTAGCAAAGTAATGAGTCAAAGCCGCTATGTCCCCGGTGGTCGACCCTCTGCCTCAGAACCTCAAGCCAAATTGCTATGTCTGAGGCTTTGTTAAAGAAACTATGAAAAAATATCTACGCAAATATAAATGGGAGAGCATTAGTCTTATCTGCCTCAGTAAATGTATTGTAAATGTCCAAATAGCGTATTTCAAGTAAAATTTATGAGATCCTACCCTTAGGTTTTGTTGATATTGAAAGTCGGGTCTATGAAAAGTATTAACGAAAAAGAACAAAATAGATAAACTTATACAAACAGAATCGTCTGATAATGTTATTAGCAGGTAATTAGGAGTCACTGTTTCTGTACGTATGTTCATTTGCTTAATTGTTTAAAGAACGGTTTTTTCCATTATTTTTTAGACACGACTATTAGCCTATTTAAAAAATAGAACAAATACTAAAAACCCCGACTGCTATTAAAAAACTGAAAAGTGAGAAACAAGCCTAGGTGTATAAAGTGCAAACGTATTTCCTTTGCGTCGCGCAGTCGGGTAAAAAGAAGTAAATCGTCCAAATAACACAATGAATTTAATAAATTAATTCAAATGACTTGCGTACAGTGGCAACGGAAAACTATCATTATGTTATTACACGATAATCTCATAATATATAAATTACATGCGTCATTACCAAAAGTTTGCAACAGTTATAATTTTTTGGATTGTTCAAATATTGTGCGATCGTTTACTTTTTGCAGCGGTAACGGTTTCTGACTATGGGAGATTAAAGTTAGAAACAAAGTACCATTACTAATGGAGAATACCTAGCATTTTTTTGGAGATTCTGGTCTTCTTAAATTCTACACATCGAATGTGAGAAGTACTATGTGTCATCAGTAACCAACTCAGTCTGACTAGATAGATAATAGTGTTCAGGCTTGTCGGCCCGGCCTGGTTTTGGCCAGTGGGCTTCGGCCGGACTTCAAACGACAGGTGCATTTAAATTAGTTTTTGCCTCAGGCGTTTGGGCCCGCAGTTAAAAATGTCGTTAAAAATGGCTTCTGGATAGTCCAGGAAAATACATTTTTTTAAAGAATTTTTAACTGCGAGCATAAGGCCTGAGGAAAAATAATAATTTTAATTAAACAGGCGTCTCGGCCCGCGGGCCAAAACTAAACCGTACCACATGGGACACTCAGATATTGTACTACGCATTACAACCTTAGGGCATTGTTGAATCAGACAAGCGTAAATATGTTGTTTTATGTTTTCAAACATTAATTGGCCCAGTAAGAATCTCACATCCCCCGCCCAAAGGTTCCTAATTAAAATACAAAAGATCAAAAGGGTCAAAACAATATAACGGTAGCACAAGTAATTGCGGATGGTGCTGTACCTGAATATTATATTAACGGCATGTAAAATAAATATTTTTTTATTCTTTTTATTTAACAGTTTATTGTACACAAGATAACAAATACAGAAAGTACAGATTAGTTACGACACAACGGGCACTACTTATATCTAAATGAAATCTCTTCCAGTAGGCCATCTTAGCATTAATGTCCTGATCGTGCTCTCGCGCACGAAGGCCCAGGGTCCGCCTTGACCATGATCCAGAATTTGACAAATCAGATAATTGCAGTGGAGTGTCTGTGTGACCCTGCTATTCAGTCGCCGAATGTTCAAACCTTGATTGACCCAATCAGAATCTGACATCCCCCGCCCAAAGGTTCCTAATTAAAGTACAAAATGACAAAGGTCAAAACAATATAACGGTAGCGCAAGTAATTGGGGATCGTGCAGTCGCAAAATGCGATATTAACGACATGTAATCGTCAATAACTTCCGAGAGCGGTCCGACAAAAAATTTGAACGCCAATTTGCGAGCACTATAAAAACGAATGGTTTAAGAGCAATGCACGGGTTGACAATAAAACTTTATTGTTATTCCCAACTCAACATGTAATGAGGCTGCCTGCTCACTACAAGATTAGGAGGGAAAAGAGGGTCGGTGGAAGTCCCGTGGCTTGATCCGATCCCTTGGTTTTCGAGGAGACGAAAGGGACTAACTTTGTAATTGAAGAGCTGGAAAACGGTAATAATATTGTATCGTTAATAATTACGCTTCTGATCAAAATCCTTTTTTTTTATCCGTAGGTTTTACTCGAACCTCAACTCATTTCCAATCAAAACGGGCTAAAACTGTGGTAATATTGCATCCAAAATTCGTAGTTCGTGGTTCGGCTATGTAGTTATACAGTTTTTGATCGACCCCATTTCAGTTTTTACTGCTCCTGTAAAATTTAATTTCATGTAATTATGCCGTTTTGTTCGCCAGCTGCTCAGTTGTAATATGTATTTATGTATACGGATAGCTTTACAAGTCTAAAGGCAATTCCCAGTAGCAAGGAATCACGACAATGGCCAATCACAAATGAAACGAATATTGCTTAGCCTAAAATCAAACAAAGACCTTTTAGCGGGCGAAAGATTTCTCTGTAATCAAAATTGACAGCAATGTATTTGAAGATTAAATGGAAATACGTGTATTTCTATTTTCCTCCCTTGCTCATATTTGAACGAACCCTTTTTAAGATTTTAGTAAAACTATTAATTTATATTAATAATTTTATTTTTTATTTTACACACATTTTTGTATACAATTGACTGTACATTGTAACTATCTTTGCCTAACCCTATTGTCAATAATATTCGAAATTTAAATATTGAAACGAATTCACCATTAATTATTGACCAACCTTTCACGTAGATAAGCAGCCGCTCATTATCTCTGTAATTGCTCAACACATTAAATTCATTTAAAACTACAGTCCAATCTTCATCATTTTAACCTGCTTACCCTAAAGTCTACGACCTACGAAAGCAGGCCTGAACAACCCTTAACCCGATTTACAATTTAACTCAGGGACTGTTAATACATGAGGCATACTATCCTTTTGAACTAGTCTTGCTAATTTCTCTTTGCCTAAAACAAATTTGTCCCCTGTCCGACCGACCCCTGCCAATACTTATCCATTCGTGTGTCTGGAGCTTTACGCACAATTAACTTCACATACGGTACATTGAATCACGTTCGGCCTGATTCGATTCAGACTCGTGTTACGCGGAAAGGGTGAGACTGGCATTTACGTTACTGTTTTTGCAGCAATTACGCGATGACGACTAAGTTTCACTAATTTATAGTAATCCCGGTTGTGCACTCGCGTGAGAGGGCAGAGGGTTCGCCTTGGTCATGATCCGGGATTGGGATGATGAGGGAATTACAGTGGAACGGATTGCCATCTGACCTCTGTGACCCTGTTAATAGTGGAACCTGACTTAGTTCATCATGGTTACACATTCAGTCGTTAGGGTTTTGTATGGCGACAATGACGGAAATTGGAATTTTCAAAAGATTTTCAATTTTTAGAAATGGTAAATCTGATTACGGTAAAAGTAAGGCAGCGATTAGTGTTCAACTTATGTGCCAACATAAGTCAGAAAAGTCATTGTTACATAGCAGTACTGGGAACAAGACTTTTATCCACGTGTACTGTGTAGGTCACCTAAAATAAGCCCACGTACTTTTTTTGCTGGTTCAGCGACCCAAAATTTATCTTGGCTTAGGCTGGTCATGATCAGGTTATGTCTATACTATAATTTACCAAGCAAATTCATATCATCACATTCCCATAATTATGTAAAGGCTACTAGTATGTTATTTCCATAATTTCGATTTTACACCCCAGTAACTAATTTTCTTATTATAACTTGGGAAAACTCTGTCTGTAGTCTACGCCTACCCGTCTACCCGTGTCGTTGTTCACACAAGTTGGATCGAAAACAACTTTGAGTTTCTCTGAAATGTAATAAGCCCAGTTCTATTTACTGGTAGCCTTTAGTGAGGTGAACGTTTCATATTCGGGATTATTCGGACCAAGACTTGTGGACAGTTGTTGTTCTTCTTATAACACACCTACAGTGTTTGTTTTTCCGTCGATTAAGGACGATATCCTACACAGTATTGTACAGACTTTTTTTTATTGCCTAGAGAGGCACACGGACGGAGGTCCACCTGATGGAAAGCGGCCACCGCCGTCCAGGACATCTCCAACCTAAGGAGAGCGGATGCGATGCTGGTCTTTGAGGTACCAGTAGACATGCCCTTTGAAGAACCCCATGTTATAGTGCAAAGGAAAGACCTTGGGGGGAGCTCATAACACATCTTGCACGTAAGCGGTAAGAAGGATCTCGATGCCTATTGCCCATACGTTAGTTGGATGCCAGACTTCAGACTGCTTTATTCATAAAAGTTATTAATTATGCCTACCTTAAACCATTATAATTCATAATAGTAATTATGTTTTTATGTATTGTCACTTTTCATAAATTCCATCATTTCCATGACAGATAAAGATAAAATATATTTTTACTAAAAATAAGTTTGACGAACATATTTATGAATGAGACAGCCCTAAACCTCAATATAGAATAAAGAGGTGTAAATATCTCATTGACTTTATAAATGTAGGTGATGATAAAACTGTACATTTGGCAATTTCTGAAGAAACATCGCAACACATCATCCAAAGTTCGCATGAAGTAAATAACATTCACAAATTATTCCCTAAGCTTACGTAACGCTGGTCCTGGTCCGAAACAGCCCCTCACTATCCTTATCGCTTCAATTGGACCGTGCTTGATTGTGTCCCAGGGCGATACCGAATGCGGTTTATTGCTTTCGACGCGTATGCCTTGCCAGCTGCCGATTGGCGCTTACCACCTTTATGGGTCTCGACCAAATTGACCAGCTTTTGACGTATCTCTATTCTAGTGGTTGAACAGTCTCTGGGGCCGTATGGCACCCTGTGATGGTCTAATCTACTTACTCTACTCTACTCTCTTGTGTGGGTAAAAAAACTCAAAATGTTCCCAAAAATGACCGCCCGGCGTTAGTCCCCATAACACTTAAGTGTTCTACCTGTAAGTCTGTACCATATGATAGTATTAATAATTTACATTTTATTTGAATTCATATCGTAAATACCAATATTAATGGTCCTTTATAATTATAAATAAAAGCTGACCAGATTGGATCATGGTTACATATTCAGTCGCCTGAATGTACAGGTTTCATCATGATGTCTTCCCTCAACGTAAGGGCATCGGTTAGAGTTCGACTAATGTGCATAAATCAGTAAAAAGTCATTCGTACATGGCGGCACTGGAGTGCGAACCCGGTACCTCGAGGTACTAGTCGGTCCCCTTAACCATTAGGCCATCGATGCTCACACTCCACTGGTCGTTGGTAAGCAAATCAGCGAGTTTCGGCTTCGTATTTACTCTCACAAAAGTAGAAGTCAACATTTTGGCCAAAGTAAATTTTACAGAGAGGCTTCTCTTCGAGTGAAATTAAGAAAAGTTACGCGAAATTCTCACCGGAAACGGGATAGAAATGTTTGCGATCTCTTCCAGTATTTGCATTTTCCGAGAAAAAGCTAGTAAGAAATAAATTGATGGTCGCATATCCCTCTACCAAAAACATGTTCATCCCTATACCATTTACAACAGTCTTCCCAACTAAAACAATGAAGATGTTTTCATGATTTGTCATTGTGTCTAAGATGCCTGAAACAGAGTGTCTAGTGTGTAATGTAAAACATTTTATCGCACTCCATAACTGTGCGTGTTTATGTTGTTGGAGTGACTAAACTATGCTTATAAGTCAATGTAATGTGTCCACTTACAAGATTTAATGTCGTAATCGCGGTACGTGTTACACGCTGTGGGCTAAGTCCGGCGCAGTCGAGCGACTTTTGTCCGCGGAGAGAAATGTTCCTTGATTTCAGACACGTCGAGCACTTGAGTTTCCTGACCCTTACAATCCACTGCTGGATATAAGCCTCTCTCAATGTACACCAATGCACCATTCGCTCTATTTTTGAACTGCTCGCCGCGTTCAGTCGTCGAACGGTATTAAATTTTTATTTTTGACATGAAAATGTCAATTTTTCATGCTTGACGCTAATTTTTAATATTTTGTGACCATTCGCTTTCGGTGTTGTGCGAAATAAAAATTGTAGTGTAAATGTAGTTTAAGAAGTATTGAAAATTTAATGCCGAAAATCAATGTTGAAAATAGACTCAAGGCGAACAGTTCAAAAATGGAAACCCTGGGATCGCCCGCCACGTGTCGAACGGTTTGTAATTTGAAAAAAGAAGCCATATATTAAAATTATTACACTTTAGCATGCTAGATCTATTAAGTTCTCATTCAAATCTATCCTTGAGTGAGATTCCGAGCATGGAGCGTGCTATCACGTTGAGTGACCTTGAACTGGTGAACCAGCCGCGCTGTGAATGTCCACGTCTCGGCCCCGTAGGTTTTGCCGACAGGACGTAACGGTTAAACTTTCGTTTTCAAGCATTGTGGTATATGTGGCGAGAAGAGACGACAAAGTTATCCGTAAGCTGTCCAGACCATTTTCATTTGACCTGGCTGCTCTTACTGTCTTCGTATCTAAGGAGGTCAATTTTTCTCGACTGTACATAGCTTTCGGCTGAAATTTTGTACTTCACGAACTAAAGTCTCCCGTCTGTATGTTCTTTAAGTACGTATACTTACAACTAAGACTGCATTATGCAAGCCAAGAGCGATGAGATTATTCAATTCGCTGTGTAAATAGGGGCTGCTAGTTGAATCTCCTTTGAGTGCTCTATTGATTAACTTAGTAGCTTTGAACCGTATACAAATACCGTATCAAAGTAACCTACTTTTGTTATTAATTATTTATCTAATTATAAAATATTATACAGAGGTTATGTTTTTCATACACAATACTTGAATGTAAAGTAGCTTCACTATGCATTCTCACAGGGCTCTGCTGCTACTTGAGTCGTTCACTTTGATGGACGCCTAGTCCTATTATTAGTACAAGTAAAGTCAGTTGGAACCCTGTGCGTTCGCGCGCACTATGAGACCTCACACTTACGTTTCTATATACGGGTGTCAGTAACTTTATTGCTATTTCACCAAATTCAACCCTAACAATAAACAACACAAAGAAACCATCAACAAGAAAAGTACAGACGAGCACCATCCATCTCACATTGCGAGCATTAGCATATTATTCGGAGCACCACGGTACAGTTGTGACCAGAATAGTAATGGTGACAGGCGAGTGAGTGACAGTAGCGGCAGTTTATTGTTGTTCGTGACCAGTTTAGCGCCTCTGTTGCTATGGCTACCGGACAAATGATGTGTGTGGTCTGTGTCTACAAATTATATTTTTTTGTTTAAGATGTTGATTGCTCGGGTGCGTACTTTTCTTAAGAAATATTTACATTACTAGCTTTCGCCCGCGACTTTCTAGAAGTAAAACTCGGATTTTGGAGATAAAAAGTGGCCTAGCTATGTCCGTTTTTAAGTTGAAATCTATCTCTGTAAAACGTCAGACAGACATCCACTGACGGACTTGAGCCTCATTCATCAATATTATGTGTACTTTCTATGAATCGTGCTATGCTCGAAGTCACTCTGAAGGATAAAATTCGCAAAGAATTAATCCGACAGAGAACCAAAGTTACTGGTATAGCGTGCACAATTAGTAGGCTGAAATATCAGCAGGCTGGCCATATTCCTGAAGAGCCGACAACTGCTGGGGTAAACGAGTTCTTGAGTGGAGACCGAGACTGGGCAAGCATGGTGTAGGACGTCCTCCGGCCAGAGGGAGTTGCAAAAGGCTGCAGGTGTATGCTGTATGCGGCAAGGCGATGATAGGGTACATTGGCGCTCATTGTGGGAGGCCTATGTCCAGCAGTGGGCTAGTATAAGCTGATGATGCTGCTGATGATGGCGTTTTGTTGTATTTAAATAAAACGTTCATTATTATAGTAGCACCACTGGTTAGCCAAGGCCTTTGTCGTAATGTCGGTCTACGTAATTGGGTTTTCGTCATCTGCAAGGCGATTGCCTTGGCTACCATGGCTTCTTTTGTTATTGAGTTACGCATTTAATTGAATTCAAATCAATGATATTGTACAAGTATCAATCGTGATGATACATCATTGTAGGTATATTTATAGAGGTACGTTGCGTAAAAGATCTTAGACTGTTGTAGCTAATAGGTACCTATACACAAAATGACATTAACAGTTTGTTGTAAAATTAAGTACTTATGACATTTCCTTGCGTGTATTTTAATGTAAAAAATCTATATTTCTATACTATTCCAGAGATCAAGCTATATTTTACGAACTATATCATATTCGTAACCAGAACGCATTCTTTTTTCGCCAATCTTATTTCGCCAAACCGAGCACGCACAAAATCAGCAGAAACAAGACATAGAACCCCATCCCCAGCAGTGCTACAGCTTGCTTCGTAACAGTTTAACTAACCACACGGTCACGGAAACACGTGGCTCGGTTCTCGTATATCAATTAACTTAACCGCACTACTGCCACAGCGCAGAAAGACGCAGTACAACACCTCTGCCGTGTTCTGGAAATAATTTTCTCCCTGCGCTCGTGATAGGACTATTTTCTGACTGATAATGTTATTTCAGCTACTAGAACAATATAAACTAAAAGTAAAATAATTTGTTTCAATGTGATTATAAAAGATATCATTCATTTTGGACCCAAAAGCTTTCAGCTTTTGTAGCTCAGTGATCGCCAAAAAAAAATTGTAATATTCAGATAGAGTATAATTTATATTTTTTTTACTATGGCCCCCATTACCACTAGGTTCTAGTACCACTGCATGTATAGTACTAAATATCGTCATTTTAGTATATGTATAACAACCCAAGACCTAACCATTGGGCGTACAGATTGGACGTGGTTATTAAAAATGTTAGGAATTGTTTACTCTATCGGAAAATAAAATAATTCCTTTTATAAATATAAAAAAAAAAATATAATATAAAAAAAAAAATCCTTTTATGCCGGCTCTTTTAGATCTTTTATAAAAAAAAAAGTATGAAACGGGAATGATGTCGTTGACTCTTTGGGTACAAATAAACACTATTCTATCTTAGTGTGGCAACTCGCGTGCCAAATACAGACTGGGGCCTGCCCGATAGTTACACGGTGTGGAAATACGCCGTGTGGTGTCTGGCAGAGAAGAATAGCACCAACCTCTTACACTTGTGGGTGTCGTACAAGGTGACTAATGTTTTCGAGACAAAAAATCTAAAGTCTTCGTATGCTGGAAAATGGGAAGCAGCATTTTCCATTCTTATATTTACAAAAAACTGCGATCTTCAAACAAGCCTGCCAAGCGTGGAGATTATGGCAATGACCTCCCCTTTCGTTGGAGAGGCCCTAAGTCCTGCAGTGGACTGTTATAGGCTGTGAAGAAGAAGAAGAAGAGGTTGCGAAACTAGCAAGCCGGGCAGATCAAGAAGTGACCACCGCCGCCCATAAACACCCGCTACACCCGGGAACTCGCAAATACGTTATCGGCCTCGTAAGAAGATGACCTACTGGTCTCTGTATACACTGTGCCCGTGCCGTCAAACTGTACTGCGGGCGCCCGCGTCAGGCTCCAAGGCGCGGGTGCTAGGCGCGAACGGTCGTTTTCACTTTCGTTCACGACTGTACAGTTATGGCGGTTAGTACAGTCGGCGGTGCTGTGTGAGCCGTATTCTTGAATGTGTTTAGAGGCAGATTTTTTTTCTTGTGATTTTTTGTGGGGAAAATAAATATATTTAGTACTTATTTTGTTTTAATTGTTTCTATAAAAGATGTTGGCAATCAGGTCAAATAATGGTAAATATACATCACCACCCATATTACACTGATCAGTCATATGGTGTCCAGCAGAGTAGATTAAAGCATCAACCCGTTCCAATACAAAGCGTGGAGATAATGGCAAAACCTTACACTAATGCAAAGGAGGCTCAAGTCCAGCAGTGGACTGTTACGGGCTGCTGTTTCTTTTTTCTATTCTACGCAGTGGCAAACGAGCAGATAGCCCACGTGATGGTAAGCGGTAATTGTCGCCCATAATATCTACGGTTCATGCATAACAAAAATGCAAACCACTGTGAGGTTGTCACTATGAGGACTTTCCTCATGCCTGCAAATTCACTACCCATAGTCCAACAATGTTATTATGTGAAATACATTAGGATAAGGACAATTCATTTTCAAAATCCACATAGCCGTTTTGTCTTGGTTGGTTTTTTTATTCTGACGGAGAGTGAACATATTTTGGGGACATTAATTTTTAAATTTTCAAATTAGCAAAGACCCGTAGTTACCTACAGAAACAATACTTCCTTTTGGCATAATCTACCTATGTTGTCATTAGTTTACCCAGTCCCATCCGAGACCGTTGAAGAGCGAAGTGTAAATAAACCGAAATATTTTGCTTTTGCTTTGCGTTAAGCCTAATTTGCATCAGGAAATAAATCTCTCGGCTAAGTAGGATTTCTTCGGCAATTTATTTCGAGTGTCGAGTTGACACGACACCTCAGGTGCTTTGGATTTATTTATCTAAGCTCGTCTACAGACGGTTCTAAATTCAATGTCCGGACTGTCACTCTTCGTAGCTTCAGCCTAATATATTATCAGGGATTAGGTATATAGAGATACTTTTTGCCTCTAAGGATACATAATGTTTATATTTAGGTACTTAAATTATGTAGTTAATACTAGGCAAGTATTTAAACGCCATCTCACCTAATGCTAAAGTTACGAAGTGGCCAAGTATGGAGCATGCCTTTCGAGAACAGCTTATTCACTCGAACTTAAAGGAGCTCAGAATGTGTTCGGGTAACACATTGGCAGGCAGCGCGTTCCATTTATTAGCCGTAAACCAACATTTGGGGTTAAGGGAAGCCCAGCTTCTTGTGCCCCAAAGGCCAAAGGGGCCAGCGGAATCAGATCGTGTTACAAGTCCTTCGAACACACACCGAAATATTATAAAGTGTTGATAATACTTATCGACATTCCTCTTATCATCACTTACACTTATCATCATTCTTTTTTTCTGGGTTCCCAAAGACGTTGCTTACGGAAGTAGTTTAAACAGATTGCAGTTCTAAAACAAAAATAAATGCATTTTGTCGGCAGCTCCACCACTGTCTGATAATACTACTAAAGTCAATCCACAGTGAGATTTAGTAGTAAGACGACTTTGAGAATTTTCACTTTTATTCTCATAAACAAATTCGTTGGTGTTGGTTTGTTTAACAACTTCTGGCGTTGAATATTCAATGAGTGGTTCTTTCTTTGCATAAAAATAACGCCGGTTTGATCTCAGACTTGAGATTTGGAATAATGTATGGTTTTAGAGGCATTTATAAACATTAATGGATATAATATTCATACTTAGTTACATTACAAACTGGATTGGTATACCACCAGCTTCGTTCACACGATCATGAGTAAACTTGCTAATAATGGTCTGTTTCCAAAATCTAAATATGTAATAAAATGTGACTTACTGATGTAAAATTATCTTATTTGAGAGCTCGACTCCTTAGTGTGGCTAGCTTCCATATGGTGTCTTGAATGAGAACAATTGGGTTATCCACATTTCGTACTCTCACCTTACGTTTTATTTACCTTATTGTTTTATTAAAGTCTGTTTTTAGGGGAATGTCATTTAAAAATTTTTGTAATTCATCGCGGAAATAAAATTTGAAAACCGCGCGTTCGACTCGAGGCGAGCGATATAAAAACAGGGCTCCTGGTCAGCAGTGACCACTTTCAATCAGGTGGCCCAGTTGCCTGTTCACTTATCGCATGAAAAAAATATATATATATTTAAATAGATCCGTAAAAAATGAGACATAACAAATGACCCGACATCGTCTTGTAATTGCGTAATGATGTTACAATGACATGAAATAATCTACATAATGCCGTACACTATCATTACAGGGTTTCATCTATCATAGTTAAGCGTGATTGATAATGCCAGTTATCGACCGAAGAGATCTTGGAATAGAGAAGATGTGCTGCGAGTAGATCTTAATGCGCAAGCGTGCTGAGCCAAATGGTGTATTTGTAATATTCTATACTATACATATATGCTATTACTATCACCACATGGTATATAAAAAACGTATTACAAAAACTTACCCCAACTGCTATTAAAAACTTAAAAGTTGAAAACAAGCCGAATGTTGGAAGTAAATGGATGTACATTGTGCAAATGAAAGTTTAATTTAAACTTGAAAGCAGTCTGGGCCCCATTTTCATCCGTGTCCTACTATACTTAATATTTTTTTATATGTTGAATGGGTCCCAAATTGTAAATCATGGTATATATCCCCGGCGACGCTGTCAATTCAGTAAAACATTTTAATATGGAACCGGCACTCTTTTCAAAGCAGTAAACTATGAAGATCACATGTCTATTGTTTAATTAATCAGTGGTGGGTATGTAATATCGCTCTATAAAAAAGTGAATCTGTTAATCGTAGTTTTAAAACAAAAAGCTTTTACTTTTGGATAATGATAAACTACCTCCACACAATCATCTAGTTACTTTGAGCACAAGCAAAGCACGCCAGGCCCTTAGAAAAACTTGTCGCGGCCCACATTCAAAGGTAATTATAATAAAAGTCCAATGACTTCGGTAAATCATGTTGAAGAATCGCCCACCGAAAGAGTGATAAATTGATAGCTCTGGATGAGATCGAATATGCTTTGGAAGTTAATAATATCGTACTGTGAAGATTATTGCTTTTAGTTTGACAATTTTGTACTAAAATTGTCGTTGAAAAAATAAAAATATTTTTTGTCGTTATGACAGAGTATCGATATTCTGTGTTTCTAACCAAATAGATATTAAGAAATGAAAACACATAGGCACAATTTGCGAAACAAAAATAAGTAGGAATAAGTATGATTTTGATTGATTAATCTATGAAAAACAAAATCATTTAAAGGAAAATATGGAAGCAAGCTTTAGGTACCTGATTGTTAATACTATTCAAATGAATGCACTGATCTGGATCGCTCGGGCAAGACCTAGATTTCCAAAACAAAAAGGAGCCGCCACTCTTCAATATTTATGAAATTCATAGCGTTTTCAACAAACTATTTAATCAGTATCTAGACTGTTTGCTTGTCTGACCAGTTTCCGCTTAATAAAAATGTATCAATAAAGCAGCTATGGTAGAAAGTGAATGAGTTCTTTAGGCTGAGTGCGAGTTTCAGGCTTGAAAGCCTCCAAGAGGTAGCCGGTAATGTTTGGTATAGAGTAGAATAAATCAATGTGCTTTCTGCAGCTGACTGTAGAAGGCATCTAGTCTAATATCTTACTCAATATTAGTAGCACCTTCTGTGTTACTTGCTTTGTTTCTATTGCCATTTTTGTAACTATTTTAAAACTATATAATAAAATAAATTTTAAGACAAGGATTTTCATAAAATCTTGCATTAATGTAGCTCATAACCAGAATCTCACATAAATGTAGTATGCAGAGGTGCTTTCGGCGACCACGTATCAGCAATCGTAGCATAGGACAGTTCCCCACAAGATGGACCACCTTCTGAAGATCGTACGGACTCGATGGATACAAGAGGCAAGTTGATCGGAGGCATATGTTCAGAAGTAGATGTCCGGCGGTTGAAATGATGATAATTATCTTAAAACGAAAAATACTAAACAGTTCCGAACTTGAAACCATACCGCTCATTCCCAAGCAAAATTGCCGTACTTGAAAATTATCTTACCAAATAAATTTAGCAGAATTATGAGTAAACAAGGCAACAAATAAACTGGAAGGGAACGTGACGTCACGTACATAGCGAAGGGACACAACTGGCCAGGAATACGGAATGTGACCTGGCAAATTTAAATTAAACCTCGACATTGCAAAGAGAATAACTCTGATATATTTTCATGGAACACATAACAGTCACTGGAGCCTTGTATGAAGTTGTTCGTCTATTCGTGTTCCCTAATCAATATAATCTGGATGCCTTCAAGGCTAAAGTGAAAAGGCTGTTCCAAGAAGGGCATGCTCCATCTTCGGCCGCATCGTTACTTATCAACAGGTGAGATGGTGGTCAAATGCCTGTCTTATCTAATAAATAAATAAAATTAAAGAAAGAACGTAGCATATGTCGTGCAAGGCTATCAACCAATTGTTACCTTTCATATTTCGGTCATTTAATGAGACGGAGAAATACCAGTCTGATAAAACTTGTCACCGTGCTTAAGAGATTAAGAGGACGGTCACAAATCGCGGTCACTAGATGGACCAATCAGTTGGTTGCGTCATTCAACATATTCTGCGACGCGATGAGTCTGGCGATGGATAGGAGCGGTTGGAGGCATTTCGTGCGCTCGAAGATGTGCTCATCAGACTACGATCCTCAGTCATGAGGGACCGACTACAAAGAGAGAGTCTGTAATTTAGCATAGTTTGATCAATAAAGGGATTGTGGAGTGCGTGAACAAAAACCTAAGGGAAATGTTCTGAAACTGAGAGTGCTTTTGGACTAACATATACTAAACGTACTGGAACGAGGAAGAGCTCAAAGAAGGTCCCTTTTTTGGGTTAGATATCTCGAAAACGGTGTGTCGAAGCAAAAATATTCCAACAAATGAAAGTTGTTAGATATCTAGTTTAATTATAACTATTACTACATATTAGCAAAGTGGCAGTCCATAGTCTCTGCCTACCCCACCTGTGGGACACAGGCGTGAGCTTTATGTATGTATGTACTACATATTAAAAACCAAAGTACCACGCCACGTCTCTCTGTCTGTTCTATATAAACTAAAACACTACTGAACGTATTTCCGTGCAGTTTTCACCAATAGAACGATTCATGACGAACGTTTACGTCAAGCCGTGCCAAGTGCCCGTGCCAAGCCTGGGCGGGTCTCAGATAAATATAGAAATATGGAAAACGCTGCTGTCTTTTTTCTGGACCTGGACCCCTCATGGACCTTATTTTAAGAGCAGTATTTTCCACTTTGATTTGCTTTCATTTTGAATTTAGCCAAATGTAAAAAGCGCATTAGTCCGCCTTGTAAGTGAGGTAGAGGTCGGTTCAGTACAAGATCCCCACAAAACAAAACTTTCGAATTAAACCAAACAGAATTAAGCTAGCTTACGCCTAGACAGATGCCAGCCACAATTCACTCAGGCCGATCCAGCATGCATTAATTATTCCCTCACTAATTGCTAAAGGCAGAGGCAGCAAATCAAAGTAATCGGCTAATCCAATGGAGGTATACGATAAATATTCGTACAATAGGCCGTCGAAAGCACCTGGGGCTTATCTAATCTCATTTAGCACAATGGCGCGTTTTCAATTGTACGTCTATTGCTGGATGGACACACGGACGGGTTGACTGGGGAACTCTGTGTTGCCAGTATAGTGAGGATTCATTGATTTCTAATTGAAAAGGTGTGATTAAAAAGCTTATAAACTTACGAATACCTATCAAGCATTGATGTGGAAACTCTGGGGCCATGGGACTGCTGCTGCTAAAAAGCTTGAAGAAGGCAAAACAAATTATTCGTTCCACCGTTCCCCGGCATCATATAGAGATTTCTAACTATAAGAAATGCAATCAACCTTTCACAGTGCTCAGTGGGGTACGATATTGGTGATACAACAGCAAGGCTACTTTTAGATTTGTATATTTTTTTAAATTTGGATAAACTTTAGGAAGGACTTAGCAGAAAAAATTGACGGACGGATGAAGTATGGGTAAAAGCTAGGAGTTAATAAAATATCAACGAAACACAGCCAAACGTAAATCGTGTATATGTTGGAGAATCATACAAACATACATAACGTCACACCTTTTTCCCATAGGGATAGACAGAGACCACATCATCCCACATATGAAGAATCATAAACAACTAGAAATAAGCCAGTCAGCCGTGTGTCGCGCCCGTCAGCCGCGACCAATGGCGCTCTCGGTTATTTTCACCTTTTCACCGAGGCGTAATGAACGAAACAATTAAACGGCGCCGCCGGCGCTAACCCACTGGCCAATGACGTGATGGCTCGCAAGTTGCGAGTGTTGCGAAACGCAACACGTGAGGTTAGGGATACAACATTTCAACAGTTTACCTGCCGGACCTGTTAAGATAGAAGTAGAATAGCACCGACCCAACTTTTTCACATCATCATTTGAGCATGATTGATCATAGCTTCTGCCAGGCTCCACTTTCCTGCTTATTCTTCTCTATTTCGCCCGGTCTTCTGCATCCTCACATTATAAGGACAAGCCTCTCGCTTTAAACTCGGCTATGTCTTGAGTCTCCCGTGGACCGCGGAGAGTTCCTGATACCGACAGGTATAGTCACCTATTTCCTACGTATCCCTTGGGCTTACGCAGCAAGGCTTACCCACAGCACAGATGCTGTTAAAGACGATCTTCTAATACTATTCCGTTGAGTGTTTTCAAGTCTGCGATCAAGAATGCTAAGCTAAAGCTGGAATAATAAAACAATACTTCAGAAAACAAAAATAAGGTAAACGAAATTATCAATTACAATCATTATAACATCCAAACCAAAACTACAACCACAAAAGCCCTCGTCCAAATTAAGTGCGACTCTACAAAAGAGAAGCTCTAAATATTCACACATAAATCTTCGGATTGCATGAATAATACTTGAATAAATATTGATTTGTGTCGCGTCTAAGTTACCTCACGTGTTCGGAAAGCATGCGCGGTTCACTTTCGTTAGCTGCGCGGGCGCAGACCGCTTGGGGACGGCCGAAAACTTGGCGGTTATTCATCGTAAACATTTGTGTATAGTCTTACTAATCTGATCTTATCTCAGTAATATTATAAATGCGAAAGTTTGTAAAGATATGTATATGGATGTTTGTTACTCCTTCACGCAAAAACTACTGATTGGATTTTGATGAAATTTGGTAGTAATGTGGCTTATAGCCTATGCTATAATTAATCCCAAAATGCAATGTGGTTCCAGCAGGAATGGGTCCGGAACCGTTAGTATCAATATCTGTGCCGGAACGTAACAACCGAATTTTAAGCGGAAGAATTCGCAGGCAAAAGTTAGTTGCCTATGAATACCAGACGAAATACTTGTAGCTTTTTTATAGCCCTAGCGGTTATTGAGAAGAGTGCAGTTGGAAAGTAACTGTCGCCTTGGAGAGATTATTATGGCAGTGTAGCCTAATGTGGAGGAGGGTCAAGTTCATCAGTGTACTAAGTTATCGGGTGTAGATGTGATGTGATTAGTTTATCTTTGATAGAGTAATATAGTATAATGTACTGTATAGATAGTGATATAATAGTTTCGATTGGGCGCTGTACTAATTGGCAATGGTCGTGCGACCATGGTCATACAACTGACGTCGTAATGGTATCCTATTATAGAGGGCCTCAAAACCGCCTGTCACACGGCCGTTGCCAATCAGGACTGCGCCTAAGAGTAGCAATTTGTCGTCACAAGGTATATCAGAAGTTGTCCAACAAATCAGTTTAGAGCGATATAAGATGCGGACCACACGATAATTAAAAAAAAAATCTTCGTATCCGTTACAAAAAGACCAATACAGAAGACCCCTGAATTAAGTAATCATGCAATAAAGTACATACTGGCGACGTAAGGAAGTAGGTACTTAAAAAAACTTGTATGTCAACACATCACTACTCCAGCAAGCCGAAAGCTTTCCACCAACCGCGACTGCTGATCTTACTCCTAAATATTAACAGCACAAAGCAAACAGCGTAATAGCCCGCAAATAAGCAAAGACAATAATACCTAATGACCACCGTGGAAGTAGCACTCGGCACCTGTTCGGCCGTTTTCGCCAACTTTCGTGCGTCGGAGAAACTCCCGCGCATCGCGGAAATCCTACAATTACGCCCTAGAACAGCCGGCCATTATCACACACTGGCTCGCAGTAGTTGGACATTAAGAAAGCGTGCGTGGAAACGATATAAGCTAAGACTAGTGTTGTCAGTGCGGATACACTTATTCGGATTATTCGATTGGAAGATAGAGGCTATTAGAATTAGACGATTTTTCAATCCTTACATAAAGGCGGACCCTGGGCCCTCGCAACGGATCGAGGATTCTCCCGAAAGAGAGGGTGCAACCGGAACATGATGCTAAGATGATGATGATGATGATGAACTACTATCAAATTAAAACAAACTATAATAATTCACTTTATATGAAGTAACGATACGATTCCATTTTAGTCACCTAATAACTTATCAGAGTGATGTTTTATCTATCGAAAAATCGGCCCTTATTTGAATGAATAAACTTTCTTAAAAAATAAAGATTTTATAGATATCTATCGAATTAAAAACGATTTTATATAAAAGAAGCATTAAATCATAGAAGCTGGACTAGGTATGTCTTACGCCACATGGGACTTTGATCCTGAAACTTGCCTAAGAAACGGTACCTTGATACCAAAGGGTAAATTACTGGTCGTTAGTCGTCAGAAAAAATAGTATAAAAAAATTATAGAACCAAAAATATCATTCGTCTACCCTTTCCATTGGGGTTCCGAATCTAAATCATTCGAATAGCTCGGTTTATAATTTTTAAACAATCGCTCTTCACTATAGACAGCCAACGCTACTGGATTTTAATAGTTTATTTAGTCCCGTAATGTGTTGCGATCACACCGTAAGAACGGATAGGACGTCGTATTTATGGCTGAGTTTTACGTTTCACGGATATCACGGACATTTTCCAGCGTTTCAAATGTAGCTGCTAAAACGTTTTATGGGCGCCCGTTCCAAGCGCATTATAAAACGTATTTTAAATTGTTCACGTTGACTTTCAACACAGTATGAAATTTGAAATATTGAAGCATGAATATCGGTGGCCGAGCGGTTGAGAATCCGAATCGTAAGCGAGAGGTACCGGGTTCGAAACCCGCTGCGGCCATGTACCAATGACCCTTGTTTGAGTTACGTACATTAGTTGAATACTAACCGATGTTCTTACGGTGAGGGAAAACAGCGTGATGAAACCTGCACATTCAGGGGACTGAATGTGTAACCATGATCCAATCTGGTCAGGTTTCCCTGGTAGCAGGGTCACGGAGGTCAGATGGCAGTCGCTATACTGTAATTAACTAATCTGCCAAATCCTGGATCATGGTCAAGGCGGACCCCGGGCTCACGTGCGTGAGAGCATCACCGGGACATTAACGCTAAGATTATAAAATTCGTAATATTGTCGTGACATTTGCCGGTAAGAAAGAAAGCTCGTCAGTATCTGTTATCACTCTACACATCGCACGTGCGTAAACACGCAATTTTATGTAAATGCATTTACGAAACACACGGATTTCTTTTTTGGCGCGTTAAAAATGAGGAGGCAGAAATATCACGTATCAATATTGACCTCTGTTTAGGGCGAACCCAAATAAAGGTTCATATTACCCGCCAGGTGGCAATATGAAAGTGAAAACGGGTTTCACTATCTATCGTGTGTCTCGCGGCCTTATCTTTTATATGACACGCGAGGTCACGAGGGTCGTGGACTACACACAGCGCTTTTGACGTGTCATTTTATCAAATAACCTGTCGTTCATAAATTTTCATACGGGTACAGGTGAATGGTCTTACTTGGAAAATATCGTGAGGAACCCGCATATTCAGACGACTGGATATGTAACCACGATCCAATCTGAGGCCCTATTTTTGATTGCCTCCATGCTTCTTATGCTTGTTTATTCTATCTCTAGCAACTTACCACAAGAGTAAAAGAGATAGGTTGCGCCCGCGAGCGCTCGTGTGGATGCGAACAGTTTCCAAAATAGGGCTAGCTAGGCAAAATATGCTGGTGTTGATAGAGTCACGGACTTCAGGTGGCAGTCGCTCTACTATAATTATCTCTTCTGCAAAATCCTGGATCAAGGCCCTCGCGTGGGAGAAAAGAGCTGGGATGTTATGGCCAAGATGATTCTGTACATACTATACACCCAATAGCAGACTTATAGGTATTGGAACCCGATAACGAACACCAATCTAATCAGAAATTAGTCATGAAATCGGTCTGTGTGCCACGAAGATCCTAAAACGTCACACTTTATGAGTCTGGGACGTTGATTAAAGCGTCTCGGAATCATATTCTAGATTTACAGCGTGACTGGCATTCGATCGCGATTGTGAAATAACGTTATGTCTTCGGTTTTGCTAAGCCATTAGGGTTAGCCACGGTCGGTTTGAACATTCTGCAAATTCGGCTGCCATTTCATACCTTTTATCTTGACTTTGAATCTTGAATTGAGCGTCGGTGGCCGAGGGGTTAAGGTCCCCAACTCGAAAGATACCGGGTTGGAATCCCGCAGTGGTCATGTACCAATGACTCTTTTCTGAATTTTGTACATTAGTTGAATACTAACCGATGCTCGCACGGTGTGCGAAAACATCGTAATGAACCTTCAAACTGAATATGTGACCATGATCTAATCTAGTCAGGTTCCCCTAGTAGCACCGAGGTCAGATCTCAGTCGCTCCAATGTAATTACCTGATCAACCAAATCCTGGGTCAAGGTGGACTCCGGGCCCACGTGCCCGAGAGCACAACCAGGACAGTAACGCCATGCTGATTACTTTTTATCTTGACTTTGAATTAGGATTAATTTTGCAAAAATAAGGCCAGAATCGTTCGATAGAACACCTTCATGCTTTTTAACAAAAACACATCCGGAAGATTTTCAAAGATTCATTACCCAGCGCTGATCTTTACGTTACCATAAAACTCGTTTTTCATCCTCGAAAGGCGTCCTCGTAACTGTTTTATGGAACAGAATGAGGTCCTTTAATATCAATATGAACATCGGCATGATACATCAATTTTACGCCTCGATCAATCATTTTCGAATAAATCCCCTGAATATGAAAGCCAAGGGGTTGAAAGCTTGTTCAGCACATTAAGGTGTACGTAATATACAAAATTGGTCCCACATGTGTAGGTGTTAGATACTCATCTCAGCTATCTTATTACTCGCGAGGAATTTGAGACTGGGAAATTCTTACTTTCGTATGGTATCAATATTTTATCCAAGATATAAAATAACATTACATTATTAATGTGTTTTTGTGAGCTACTAGGTAATAGCGGAGCATATAAGTTTTAGGACTTGCGTGGTTATTCACTACACTTTCACTACACATATTATCGGGTTACTAAACGTGGTACAAACCCGATATTATGTGTAGTAAAAGAATAGTGGAGAACCTTTAACAACCTAAAAGAAGACCACCTAGTACATACTTAATACAGTGTACAGAGTAACGTGATTGTGTTTACGTTGAGAAATGAATACCTAAATCCAAATTGACTGAAACAAATTTCGGTTCAGTACACAAAGAATTCCAGAGTTAATTAGGAAATAGGTAGGTACGGTCTGTCACTCGATGCTCACCGCCTTAAAATTCATATTCCTGTGCAGCTGTTAAAAGGTTTTACAGCATGTCGCATACTGTTCGAAAGGGAATAAAGTAGAAAACATTTTAAAATTAAAATAACATAAAAATCGCTTGTAGTAATTTTTAAGCTATTGCATAGCTTTTATCGCGGGTTTTGAGCGCTGCGACCGAATCAAGAAATTCCGTAATGTAAAACACCTAACACCTCCCACTCTGACCGGCACAGCGGTGCGGCGTTGAAAGCTGTGCATCGTCTAACGTTGTTTCAGTTCGGCAGACTTCGGCACGGTGTTTGTGTGCGTGCGTCTAGACGTATGCGTGTAGACTAGCTGCTAACTGCTCATAACTGATTCTATCTCTTTTAGACACAATGCTAGGTGAGACAGCGTGCTTTTTGGCCGCGTCCACGAGTGAGAACTTATGTTTCTTATTTCAGAACCTATAGTTTCAATGATGAAAATTCCTGAATAACCTACATGTATTGTAAGATAATAAAAATATTTTGACCAATATTAACTTTTCATTTATTCAATAAAAGAAAAAAAATTGTTTTTTCATCGGTCACGACGCTTAAAAAGTGTAACTTGAATTAATATCAAAGAAAAAACTTGAATTAATAGCAAAGAAAAAAAAATACAGCATAAAAAAAAAAATTATAATTGCATAAGTTGATAAAAAATGCTATGCAATAGCTTTACCGCGGCAGTCCCCGAGTGCCACACGTATTTTTTTTATTCCAATTCAAAATCACTTTGTCACATTTCCTTTTAAATGTCACAAGTATTTAGTAGGTTTCACAATACTTATATTTATAGGTAGGATCGCATATTGTTTGAAACTATAACGCATAAACTGAAGCAGGTACATTTCCACACCCTTCCATAAAAGCAACCTACGTTACGGTCTGCCCGTAGCGGCTGTCACGTAAGCCTAGTAATATCCCCTTTGTCTATACGCACTTGAATATGATAAATTATGAACCATAACTTTATTCCGCCATCCTGAGCCATATATTATTCAGGAGCCAGCGCTACCGGCCAAACTTAACCCTCTTCAGTTGAGGTGAAATTGTTTCAGACTCAGGTGGTAGTCGGTCTGACGTCTTTCTGAAATATGTTTTTTGTGATGTAATTTTTAGTTTTGTTTCGTTTTATGTTTGTGAGTTTATTGGTAGATGTGATGTTATGAGTAAGACGTTAGATTATCTGTAATGTATTATGTATTACTAGTGGACACGGCGCGACTTCGTTTGCGTGGCGTCCTATCCCTATCCCTAGGATAGGGCAGGGTAGAGGTAGGGGTAGGCCCTACCTCTACCCTACCCTATCCTACCTTACACCTACCCTAAGCCTACCCTACACCTACTTTACACTTACCTACCCTTTTTTTCTTGCGTATACACCTTCTTCTTGAATCACTATTTATTGTTGAAAACCGCTTTAAAACCAGTTGCGTAGTTTAGACAGATGGCGGGAAGCGACTTTGTTTTGAACAATGTAAAGTGTACTGGCATTTGCCCATGAATTTAGTTATTTTTGAGATTAAAAAAAGCCTACAAACAAACATACAGACAGATACACTTTTTCCCTTTCAATAATTTCGCCAAAAGTATAGTCTGAATTCGTGAAATTTTTATAGGAAAGCAGTATTTTTTTAAACTTATTATATTTGTCAGAAATCAGAACTAAGAGTGGAGTGACGTTATGAATGAATGTAAATACCTATGCATTTTATTTAGCACTTAAAATCCGAGTTTCCTCAAACCAATGTAAGCAAGCTACGGAGACTGGGCGAGATCAAGCAAAATTATTTATTTATTTGAGTTGAGAGAGAGAGCTTATAAAACAAACTATATAGTATGAGTCGACACAGTCAAGCCAATTATAGGTACTCGCTGATAACAAATAATTATGAAATGGCAATGTACTGTGTACACATCAACGTCTATCAGACTACCTCAGCATTTACGGGTTAAGATGTGGTATTACGGGGCTTCGCATAAATAAGGTTGGCACGGATCTCAGGGAGAGTGCTCTCAGTAAATTCCCATCGGGATAATGAGGCTATAAATGCTAAATTAGCCAACTGTGCACCCTTAATGCGTTGGATTGGGCTGTCGCGGTTCCCGATTACTGGACGGGAACTGGGTGACTTATGGTCGCGTAATTTACATCAGTTGTGTAAGCAAATATTTTGTACAAATTGTATAGAAATATTAGAAAACCTGATATTAGATAGCCTTTGTATAGAAATATTAGTTTGTAATATGTTTATAGCATCAGAAAGCTCTCTTTTAATCATCATCATCACAGCCCGTAACAGTCCACTGCAGGACTTAGGGCCTCTCCCACGAAAGGGGAGGTTATTGCCATAATCTCCACGCTTGGCAGGCGGGTTGGAGATCGCAGTGTTTAAATATAATAATGGAAAATGCTGCTGCCCATTTTCCAGACTACGGAGACTCTTGATATGTTGCCTCGAAAACATTAGTCGCCTTGTACGACACCCATGAATGTAAGGGGTTGGTGCTATTCTACTCTGTCGGACACCATCTCTTTTTATAAGCACCCATTTTTACAGGAAACTATAAAACTACACTGCACGTGGCTCGACGTCTCTTGGCCGCTTTTATATACTTGTGCTATTTATAACTCCCGAGTTAAAAGTTTGACGTGTGTATCAGTGTATCTGTGATTTTGAGTATCTGTCTGTGGCATGCTTTTTTAAACCCCCGACAAATAAAGAGGAGTGTTATAAGTTTAGCATGTATAAATGTGGCTTTGTGTATCTGTCTGTGGAATTGTACCTCGCGAACAGATGGACCGATTTGGATGCGGTTTTCTTTATTTAAAATTCAGTTTAATCGAGATGGTTCTTAGCTTTGTTTCATTATCATATAAATTAGCTGTGTAGTTTAGAAAATATTTGAAAATATTATTCTTAGAAAATATTATTGTTGTAGTTTAGAAAATATTATTATTGTATTTTTATATTTTTCTTTATTTTATTATAATTATTTTATATTGCCTATAAAGATAAAGATATTTATTATTATTCATTTATTGTTATTAAAATATTTGAGATCAATTAAACTTGGTCGGAGGTTATTCGAGTTTTTCTGTCGGTTAGGTTATGGAATTTTACAATGTTGGATACAATATTCGAATATTGTATCCAACATTGTAAAGTGATGATGTGAGCAAAAAGTAGCGCTGTTTGAATGTGCAGAGCATATGTACACACTCACACCCGTATTTCATAGGGGTAGGCGGAGACTATCGAATGCCACAAGCTACGGTCCTGTCACACCTTTTTTGCCTCTTCTACTGGCCCTTTTTGAAGAATTTGATCAGTATTATGTCCTTCTCGGGCGTTACGGCACTAAGATGAAAAACAAGCTTACGGCCTGTCTGATGGTAAGCAGTCACCGCAGCCTAATGGATGTTCTATTTTAGTTACCAGTGGATAACTTTATTCCGATATTCATGATTTCAAAATTCAGACCCATACTTATCATTCGTTATGATTTTGGCTGAATGTATATTTAACCAAACTTTTGATAATAAATTTTTCATCTACCTCTGAATCTAACCTCATATAACCAAACACCTGAATTTTCACTTACTTACTACCCTATAACAGAACAAGACCTCACTGCCATAGCAAACGACGTTACTTCGGGCCTTTATCAAAATTAGATTTGGAATCGGGTACGACCGTCGTAAGTGGTATTATTAGTCCTAATGTATTTACGGATAAGAAGGGTATCAAAAGTTTGACCCTCCTAGAATATAAAGTAAGGGAAGCTGTAGACGATTCTCGTACTAATCATGTACTATCATACCCTACTCACATTATAAATGCGAAAGTTTATGAGGGATATATGGTTGGATGGGTTTCACTATATTATTCTACTACATAATATTATTACAAGGATTTCACGCAAAACCAGCTTTTGTAGCTTATCCAGAATAACACAGAGACTAAAATTTATCCTGAAATTCGATGTACTGCTACCAAAAGTTACATCTTAATGTAATATAAATGAGTGTGTGCTTATTGCCAAACGATGGGAGCATACATATAGAGAAAAAATACTACATAAATTGGAGTCCTTACGACTGGAGTCGAGGTCTGATATACCAGCTTCATCGTCACTGTTGTTCATCTATAATTCTTTATCTATCATTACATAGCACAAACAAAGTCCCTTCCTGCCGACTTTCCCTCTGTATGTATGTTTGTATGGACGCTTATATCTTTTAAATTCTGCAACGCATTTTAATGCAATAATTAATTCAACAATAGAGTAGAGATTGGTAGCGCCCCGGGTATTTCTCAGGTCCTTAGACGGCGGTGATCACTTTCCATCAGGTGGCCCGTGTGCCTGTTTGCCTGCCGTATTACATATAAAAAAGTAATTCAAAAGAGAAGATTTATATGCCAGTACAACACGCGGTCGAAGTCGCGGCGGGCCAGCTAATAATGCACAAGTAAGAAAGAGAGAATCCTTAGGTACCTATTCGATGAAACGCTAAAATATAAACACCCTGCTACTAAAGTGGTCCTTACTTACAAAACCCCTTACATTTTACGGATCATGCCCGAATATATTCGTGGCTAACTACTCTGTAACTAAGCCACGGCTCTATTGAACGAGCGGGGTGAGCTCCGCTAATCCTCCAGTTTAAAATTCAGGTTGGCACTTCCCACGGTATATTTAGTCTGGATTGAATTACAAAGTTCCATAGCTGCCGAGTGTAGTTCGTAATTTAATAAAATTGTAACTCTATTCATATTTAGTTTGAGTCCAATTTGCAGTGTGCGGGTGATTCGATTAGTTTGGAATAGAGATGGTGATTCGTAGTTCGGTAAAAAATATCGATGCCAAAGAATTGAAAAGGTTGCGGTGGATGCGTGGCGTTACGCGATTCGACCGAATGCGTAATGCAGTGGTGGTTGAAATAAATGCAACAAAGGTGGCGGTTTGGCGTGAGAGATTCCCGGCTAAGATAAGGCTCAGGTAACATGTTAAGTAGGTGCCTAATAGGTACTTTTTGTTTACACTATATTTTATGGATTCATGCAGATAAGGGAAATTAACTGCAGATTTATTATCACTATGAGATAATGATAATAACATTTGTCTTGTCGTCACTGCATGATACCCGTATTTTGGTCCCTACTCTGTCTAATGGATAATCCGGCCCTGCTTGTGGTACTCGATAGTCTCTTCCTACCTCTGCGAGATGTGAGAGTTGAGAGCATATTATGCATGCAATAAAGTCTTCAACCTATGCAATATAATTAAGTAAAAGTGCGCCCAGATCCCTTGGTGATCGGTTCGTGATATCTGGACGCAACCTTAGCTTTTTGTTAGAGAGCTATATAATCGTTCGAGTGCCCGGTAACAGTATATGGTTTAAAACTAAAACCATCCACTGTTAAATATTTAAAAACATACAAATACAGAACACAAAAAGCAATTTAAAATTGCACAAATCCTATTCCAGCAGCTCATGCGAAAAGCAACATTTTCGCAGTCAAATAAAAACATTTTTCTCTCCAATACCGTACGGGGGAAAATGCACCGGAATTTAGCATTTTGTCATATTTTATGTAAACTTATGTCCCTTTTACGGTGAAAAGAATATTTGAATTCACTATACGGGTGCTGGAGCACTCTGGCTGCGGCAGGTATACGTAAAAGTTTAAAAGGAAATGTCTCATTTTGCAGTAGACTTGCTCCACTGCTTCCATAGAGAAAAGCGGAAACTCAATTCTCACCAACTAAGATCTAAGAAAAAGCGATTCTGCCGACTATGAGCAAACTTGTTAGATACAATTCGAAACGAAACTTGTCTCATAGATATATCTCCCTTGTGTATTATTTTAGCCAAATGATATTGGTTTTTGGGGAAATGTTATCCTGAGGCTGGATCTTGAACACTTAGCGTCCTGATTGTGCTCTCGCACGCGAGGGCCCGAGGTCCGCTTTGACCATGATCCAGGATTTGGCCGATTAGGTCAATACGGTGGATTGACTGTCATCTAACCCCCGTGACCCTATTAATAGGGTAACCTGACCAGATTGGATCACGGATTCAGTCGCCTGATTATGCAGGTTACATCGCTATTTCCCTCACATAACTCAGATGTCATTGGTACATAGGACTGGGAATCGAACTCCGCACCTGTTGTTGACGTGTCGGATCCTTTAACCATTAGGCTACCAACGATCATTTACTCTGAATAATAGATAGGTACGACACTTTTTGCGTTATATTTTAAGCTATCGAGTAACTCATAAATCAGGATACACAATAAGAAACCCAAAGAAAAACCTCTTCTATCAAACTTTGTGCCAACGATATCCCCACCAGTCACTGGTTTCGTGCCCTACGAACAAGACATTCCAACAAGGACGAGACACACGTTAAAGGCCAACAATCTATTAAACTAATGTAAAACTTCGGGCTAACTGCCTATTTCGCGATAGCAAAGTACGTAACGTCAACACGCAAGCCTTGGCGAGCCGATGGACTCGTCAAGTTCTTAACTTTTCGCGAGACGTGTTAAAGGGCTCATTAAACACTTGACATACTTTCATACAGTCTACTCTACTACCTTGTTGTTAGGGCTGGTTAGTGAAATATTTTTGTGTACAAGTTTATTTCATGTATTTCTGGGTCAGATGGAGCTTATAGATTCTCATGCTACTTATGTAGATAATCTATACATAGTATAAAACAAAGTCGCTTCCCGCCGTCTGTCCCTATAAATACATGTACGCTAAGATCTTTTAAACTACGCAACGGATTTAAATACGGTTTTCAACAATAGATAGAGTGATTCAAGAGGAAGGTTTAATAGAAAGAAAAACAAGTATGTAGAAGTAAAGTAGGTCTACGCGACCGAAATCGCGTCGGGTTCACTAGTGTTTTACAAACGTTTCTATTTAACTGATGCGAATTTGTCAAACCTGAAGAGTTCGCTTGGAGTACTACTTAAGTGCTCCGGTGTGTCCCTTATAATGGAATGACAACACACCTGTGGTTCCACAATTAATCAATAGTTGATCAGCTGTTTGCTCATATACACTCAATAAACTAAAATCAGTGCTTGCAACTGGCACTGTCAGAGTAATGGGAAGGGGCAACTACCGCTCATGGCTTGGTCTTTCATATGGTCAGGATGCTATTGTGAGGACTTAAAACAACTTCACGCCTCATCAAAACAACTTTCAAAACCGAACACACCAACGTAATTCTTATAGCTTGGTGAAGAAAAAGGTAGATAGAGAGTTAGAGAAAAAGGAGAAAGAAGTCACAGCGTAGTCATAGTCTGTCATCATTCACTTGTATGGAGCCTGCGACTAGGCAAGTGTAGTGTGGGACGCCTTTCGGCCAGATGGAGTGAGGATATGCGGGCAGGTATCTGGCGTTCTGCTAATCATGAAAATTTCTTATCTAACATTCTACTAATCCGAAATTTTTACAATTTGACATAATACGTCAAAACGTATGCTGGAGGCGGCCGAGGGTTCATCACAGGGTTCATTGGCGTTCATTGGGGGAGATCTATGTACAGCAGTGGTGATGATACACCTGTCCTTGTCCCGCTATAAACATATACAATCCTCCCACCTATAAATAAATATTACATATCGGATAACAAAATAAGGTCAAAAAGACATAACAACAAGTGTCCGAAATTCACTTTCCTTCCAACAATTTCGTCACTCACTTCGCGGCATAAAGATGAAGATACTAGCCGAAAACTGTGTGTTATTGCTCACTGGGTTGCCTTCGCTCCGAGGCAACCCTGCGACTCGAGCCATAAATCCAGGCACTTGATAAGAAGGTGTTGGCGTTTGATGACGTCATAAAACGCTATCTCCACAGCTCTTGCCTTGATCTGGTTCACTAATCAGAACGGGCCCTTTCAATTTGCCGGCTATTGGGTATTGAGCCATTGTATCGATTGTGTTCGAGTGTCGTTCGTTTTGATGGAAAGAATGATGTTTATGGTATTGGGGCGAAATTATTGAATAATTATGTGAAAGTGAAGTTTTTGGTAATTTTTGCCGAGAAACGAGTATTTGTGTGCTTATCAGATTTCTTACCTTTAAAACAAAGAATACCCCCCTCCCACCTCCCCCGTAAAAAGGTAAGCACTAAATCAAACTGGGCATGAGTAAGTTTCTATGGCTGGTTTGACGTAGTACTAATCAAAACGGTCCCTTTCAATTTGGGGGCATGGAGCCATTGTATCGATGATCGGTCATCCAGATACGGTCGTTTATTTCATTTGCATTACTCTAGAGAGAACTAGAGCGACATCGTTATTATTTGTTGATAAAATATATAATGTTTGAGGCGGATAATGGAAAGTGTTGTGGGAAATATGCGATGATTTTTGCTTTTGACCCCGGTTTCATCTGTTGGATTACAACGATACCGAAGTCAAATAGTACCCAAATTAGGCGACTGATTGTGTAATCGTGATCCAATCTGATCAGGTTCCCCTGGTAGCAGGTTCATGGAGGTCAGATGGCAGTCGCTCCACTGTAATTACCTAATCTGCCAGATCTTAGATCACGGTCAAGGCGGACCCCAAGCCCTCGTGCGTGGGTGCAAAACCGGAACAATAACGTCAAGATGATGATGAAGGCGTTCAAGGGTTGACAGTCCCGCCACCGTGCGATGCTTACTGTAAAGAGGCTCACCATTGCCGGCCCGGGGGGCGGGGCGGGCCGGCGCCGCGAGCGCCGCCAGCGCGATGGCGCACCACCATGACATCACAACCACACCTGCAACAAGGGGAGAGAGGTTAGGTGACTTTTTAATAACCTTCGACAAAAAAAAGAGTGTTATACCTACGTTCGAAATGTCCAGCCGCTTTGGTTCAACCTTTAAAATGCTTACGGCTAAGGAATGAAACCAATGCGTGCCAACAAGCTCACCACCGTGGATGCCGAAGGACGAGCGAAGTAGGCCAGAGTAGGAAGGCGGACCCAGGGTCCTCGCGTACCGCGCGGGAGCGCAACCGGGACATAACGCCGAGATGATGATGATCACGGCTAAGGAATGGAACATTTTGCCTGCGAATGTGTTTCATGATCATTATAATCTGGACGCCCTCCAGGCTATAGTGAATAGGATGTTCTTAGACAGGCATACTCCATCTTCGGCCGTCACTTACCACCAGGTGAGATGGCGGTCGAATGCATGGCTAGACTAATTTAAAAAAAAAAAAACTGTAGCTCTGTGTATGTGTGTATGTGAGGTCTGTGTCTAATGCCGATGCGGTTTTATTTATTTGAAAGGCAGCTTAAGCGAGATTGTTCTTAGCTTTGTTTCTTTAAAGTTGTTTCAATAGTTTAGAAAATAGTCGAGTGTAAACTTGGTCGGTTTTCTGACATTTCTGGTATTATTTTTCTTTTTTCAACTAAGATTACGATTTAAGCTTGCGGCCGACCTGGTATTAAGTAGTTACCGCATCCTAAGGAAGTTTGCAATACCTTGAGTTTCACTCCCGTGTTGCCGACCCTTGTCAACTTGAGTTGGAAGATCCTTGGGAAACTTAATTCAAGGTCAAAGGGTGGTCAAGGTTTTGGAGTGTACGGTTTTGAGTAGAATATTGTGCACCAACGTGAAAGGTGATGGGACGACCAGACAGGACCTCTGTGTACTAGAAAATAGGCACCAAACAACAAGCACAAGTGCAGCAGTGGACATGTGGATCCTCTAAATGCAAACATCTCATCATAGGATGTTTGTAATACATTCGTTAAACAATCCTGCACTATAATAGAACTAACCAATACTATTAATAGCTGTTATATGACTAATATCTGTAGACAGACTGACTTATCCTCCAAAGGGCGCTGTCTACTAACCCGCAATTCATACGAAATAAATGAAAATAAAATGAACATTTATTACTAGTCAAATTACCATAATAAAGATCCATCTGTACGTCTCATACAAACGTTCTCGTTTCAACATATTATACCTATAATTGTTGATATTGTTACATAACTGTTGTTTTTGCCAAATAAAATCTATGTCTAATGTCTAAACGTATCTCAAAAAAATAAAAGGAACAGTAATCGATACACCTAACATCCAACTACTAAAACCAGTATAATATCCTCTCAGATTGTCGGAGTGTCGATAGAAGCACAATAGTGCTTTCAGCTACAGCCGGGTCACGTTTCCTGGGCGATGTACAGGCTGTTGTTTTCGTGGAAATATTTCTATTTATTATCCGTATATTATGTTTATTGAGAGAGTCAGAAGCCTAATTTATTTTTATTTTGTTTATTCATTTATTTCAAGCAACTAAAACAATGGTTAAGGAATCCGACTCGTAAGCAAGAAGTTCCGAGTTCGATTCTCAGCGCCACCAATGACTTTTTCTAATTTGTGTACGTTAGTTGAACACAACCAATTCACTTTCGGTAAGAGCAAACATCGTAAGGAAACACTCAAATTCAGGCGACTGAATGTTTAACCGTGATTCAATCCGGTCAGGTTCCTCTGTTTACAGTATCACGGAGGTCAGATTGCAGTCACTCTACAGTACTTACACGTGCGCGAGAGCACAACCAAGTCATTAACGCCAAGACTGTCCAACAGGTAAATAGTCTGCTAGAAGTTGTACAAAAAAAAGTAACAGATAAATTGATTCACGATGATGGTTGAACAATGGACGAAGTTTGTATACCTAAGTTGGATGTCGATTGTCGAATCTACTGCCGACCCCCACGGCTTTCACATGCGCGCAATACGGGTCTATTACGGAAACATTCAATATCCCGCAGAATCATATTAT
Source organism: Blastobasis adustella (assembly GCA_907269095.1). NCBI lineage: Eukaryota > Metazoa > Arthropoda > Insecta > Lepidoptera > Blastobasidae > Blastobasis > Blastobasis adustella. Next base: position 14,036,680 of record OU026130.1, read on the forward strand.
TATTTCGAGATCAAAGTACCCTGTGACACTGTGTACCCTATGACACTGATAGTTCATGCTTCCTATTCACGAAAGAGTTTTCGAAATCGGTTCAGTGGTGTCGAAGATAAGTACCACCAACATACGAACTACACTTACAAACTTTTCCTCTTATAGTAATAAGAAGTGGACCCGGCGCGACTTCGTTCGCGAACACCTACTTTACTCCTACCTATCCTTTTTTCTTGCTCATAAACCTTCCTTTTGAATCACTCTATCTATTGTTGAAACCGCATTTAAATCCGTTGCGTAGTTCAAAAGATCTAAGCGTACATAGATACATAGAGACAGGCGGCGGGAAGCGACTTTGTTTTATACTATATATGTATGTACAGATATCATTAATTTTCATATATTTATGATGACATTGATATTTATACATTCATCTTGTCCGTTGTTCATTAATGTTGTTGATGACAATATCATTGTGAATTGACTAACAATTAAGCAATATTATGCACATTTAATTTTCCTTTATAGATAAAAAATCTAAACTAAACTTAATAGTTTACCACCTAATTACTACCTAATGGTAGTAAATATTATTACAAAATTAAGATAAAGAGAACTCAACCTGTACATCTGAAACACAATACGTTAAAAGCAAACGTTTTCACGAAACGCCGTGAACGATAGTGCGCTGTGATTTATTCGCGACTGAATACATTTTTGCTGACCCACTTTTGATACGGTCTTGGCGAACGGTTAAGTGCCACGATAACGTCCTCGAGATATGCCATGTTAATATTTATGAAGCACGGTCGGTTTAAACAGGAATTTATTCTCAAAGGGAATGGATTGGCGATTTGGTTTTGTTTTTTCATCATCATCATCATCAGCAAGAACAGCAGTAGAACAGTCTAAGGCTGATGGTCAAAAACGTATTCTGTTGAATATAGTCTATGGGTGCTGGTATACATATCTAGCCCCTTTGACAAGAGTATATTGGCATTAGGATCCTGGTTGTGCTCTCACGCGTGAGGCGAGGGCGTCCGCTTGATCATGATCCAGGGTTCGGCAGATTAGGTTATTACAATGGAGTGACTGCCATTTGACCTCTCTAGCCCTGTTTTATTGTTGTATTTATTACCCTTTCGACTTTCGATTCAGTTTTCCATACATATAAGTTTCATCGATATAGTCCTTAGCTTTGAGTTATTGGCATCCTTTCAGTAGTTTGGGAAATATTTGTGTAGGTATGATAAGAAATAATAAAAAAATACGTGTGGCACTCGGGGACTGCCGCGATAAAGCTATTGCATAGCATTTTTTATCAACTTATGCAATTATAATAAGTACCTTCATTCAACAAATTTGAACAAAAAGAACGATATTAAGAGTTTGATCATCGAATTTCGCGCGATGTACATTTATATAGATATAATGTTACTTTAATACTAACTATTTTTGGATTACCTTATCAAACTCACTCGTGGACGCGGCCAAAAAGCACGCTGTCTCACCTAGCATTGTGTCTAAAGAAGATAGAATCAGTTATGAGCAGTTAGCAGCTAGTCTACACGTATACGTCTAGTCGCACGCACACAAACACCGTGCCGAAGTCTGCCGAACTGAAACGACGTTAGACGATGCACGGCTTTCAACGCCGCACCGCTGTGCCGGTCGGAGTGGGGGTTGTTAGGTTTTTTTCGTTATGGAATTTCTTGATTCGGTCGCCGCGCTCAAAGCCCGCGATAAAAGCTATGCAATAGCTTAAAAAGCATTCAATAACAGAACGATAAACGGTATTCGCAAAAGATTGGCTGCGTCTATCAAGGACTAAGAATTTTTGCACAAAATATTGGGAAACTCGATGAGAAAACTTTGAAAACTTTTAAAAATCCCGGCTTCTATCAAACGAGGCGATACGACAGGGAACGAGTTCAGAAACTTAGTTAGATCCGTGTGATATTGCTGTAAGAGTTTTATAGATCTTACGTTACGTTAGCTTACGTCCGATGGATAGTTAAGTTACCATCATCATCGCCCTAACGCGTATCCCGGCCTCTGCCAAGGTCCGCTTTCCGACTCATTCTTCTCCACTTCGCCCGCTCTTCGGCATCATCGCGTCGTGGACCGCTGGGGCTCGCATCCGACTCAGCGATGTCAATCCATCGCTTCTTTGGTTAGCAACGGGGCCTCTTTCCTGATACCGGCAGGTTCAGACACCTGTTTTATACGTATCCCTGAGGCTTATGGATTGATGGCTAGGTAATATAGGTATACGAGTATCTTAAATACGCACATTGATTCGGTTAACAACATTTTAATCCCCGGCGGAAAAAATGGGTGTTAAAAGTTAGACGTGTGTATCTGTGATATACTTACTATAAAGTGTTATAAAAATACTGAACGTAACTTTGAGCAATTAGTACATATTTATACAAAGTATTTTAGCACAAAGCTATTTCATGTGTTAATCCTACATGGTTCGACGCCTTATGCCCGATTTCACTAAACTTTGGCGACTCTCAAGTTGGCGCCTTCAAATATTTCTAATCATTTAGGAGTCACAAAATCGGTTTATAAAATTTAGAGTAACTCAGCAAGTTTAGTTTTTACTTAAGGTTAGTATTGGTGCAATGAGACGAGCTGAGTGGTTTAGTTAACATGGCGGTCTGCCACGCAGAGGTCCCGGGTTCGATTCCCGGCCGAGTAGAAATTGAAATGCTGAATTAAAATTTCTGTTACGTATCTGAATGTAGTATGTATAATAATACGTCATGTATGTATTTAATAAAAAGGATATAAGTAGTTTATCAGTCATCTAACACAAGCTTTGCCTACTTTGGGGCTAGATGGCGCTGTGTGAATTTGTCCTTTCGTAATATTTATATTATTTATTTATAATGCTGTTTCTTGTAGGAATATATAATAGGACCACGATAAATCCGTATTGACTGACAGTAGTAAGAATTATAAAGTGTGGATATGGCAAAAATCTGGGGATAATCTGTCCTTGTCAGTCCTTCTTGTAAACATTCAGTAATTTGGTCACTATTAGCTTGACCTTGTAACTAAAAGTTTGTCAAAATTATTAATCATGCATGACGTTTAAAAAACTTGGCATAAGTTGCCATACAGTGATTTTTATTTTATTTTTTTAATAAGCGATTCGCACTTAGGGTGGTGGGCTAAAGTTTAATACAATCAGGCATTAGTCAGCTCCGACTCCGCCTCACCGGATGCCACACGGGCGTAACGTAAATTCCGCAGAAACATCAAACCGTCGTCGTTAGCAACCCTCGTTAACGCCTTTAGCCAAGGAATGCGCAATTATCCCAACCGAAACTCTAATTTAGATAAAAACTGTATGAACATTTTTGTCGTCAGGCGCGGTACGTGCTACAGCATGAGAGTGTATCTTACGTAATTTTCTTTGAATAGCATGTTGTAGCAATGGCATGTTTAATATTGTAGGGTACTTTTCGTTAATTAGTATATGTATAGGATATCGAACTTTTAAAAATTGGACTCTGTGTCTTTGGACATCGCGCTAAAACACAACCGGTTTTTACGGCAGGGTGATGATGACAATCATCTACCTATCTATACATAGTATAAAACAAAGTCACTTCCCGCCATCTGTGTCTATGTACGCTTAGGTTTTCATTAATAGATACAATTATTCAAGAGGAAGGTTTATAGGCAAGAAAAATAGAGTAGGTAGTAGCTGTAGGGTAGAAGTAGGGGTAGGACGCCACACAAATTAGGTTATAAAATACTTTGTCTAAAAAAAAGGTGAAATAAAGTCCGTTATTCCACAATTATTTATTGTATCATCATACGACGAAAATACAAAAGCCGATGCGTAGAACACCATCCCATACGTTCCAGCTATGAGCACTTCGTATTTCAAACATATTTAAGCACATACATTAAGGTTTGGGAGAAAATACGTTATCAACGAGGCGGCATTTTACGACTGCGGGACCATAACTGGATATTTCCCAACGTAACAAGATTCACTGATGTTTTAGTGGAACCACTAAAATGCTGCTGTAATCGTGTTGGTTGGGAACCCTGCACTTCGATCGGGGCAACTTGGCTTATTCAAGCTTTTTATTTATATTGCTCTGTTAGTTTGAAGTGTTTAAGTTCAAGAGGTATATTAGAGGGCTCTTCAGAGGTGGGCAACGCATTTGTAGCGCATCTAATGTTGCTGATGTCCATAGGCGGCGCTGACCACTTTTTATCAAGTGGCCGGCTTGCCTGTTTGTCTGCCATATAACATAAAGAAAAAGTTATAATTTGACAGTTGTAGAGGTCAAATCTTCCATTTTGTAAAAATGGTGTACATTAATAATGTTACATTTGTAAGTAAAGCGTATTTGTGTTCGTAATTCTGAAGATAACACATTCATAATTACGGGAAAAAAAATCAGAATAACGGTGCGCCGCCGCTTTATCTAGTACTTTGATGAAACTGTCGATCTTACGATATATACAACAAGTCAATTATTTATCTTGAAAAACACAAACATAGCATCCAGACTGCATCTCGGTTGTTACGAGTTGCGTGCGTCTATACCGCCCACAGCATTTATAACTGACATGTACCAATCAAGTGAAAATGCACTAACTTACTCATGCTTTCGTTGGAAGAGCCGTGGTGGCTGAGTGGCAAGAGCACCCTCTTTTCCGTTGTTATATTATAACGCTGCGATCTCCAACCCGCCTGCCAAGCGTGGCAATAACCTCCTCTTTCGTGGGAGATGCTTACTCAGCTAGAGCACCACCGCGACTGACGCCTGGATGATGATGTACGAGTGCTCGTTCTATCACACCTTGGTGTAAATAGAGAAAGAGCATTCTTTCGATTTTCTATACAGAAGTTTATTACGAATTCTAGATCTTATGCTAGGTCTTTTTGGGCAAATCCGTCTTCCATTTTGTAGAATAACATCAAATAATGCGTGCGTGTACGCATTATTGCATACGCATTATTTATGCCCTTTCTTCAAAAGGAGTTTCGAGTCTCATTGTTCTCATTGGAAAGCAATAGAGCAGCTTAGAATCGGAAGCTGTACAAATTGATCGTCCCAACGAACGAGACCCCTATTTGCCTGATGCCGACGAGTTATCATTAGACATCATTGAGTCGTGGACTTCCCGTAATAAGGCTACGCATGAAAGTGTGTTTCTGTTATAAAACAAAGTCGTTTCTCGCCGTCTGTCCCTATTATCTAGGTATATATTTATGTACGCTTAGATCTTTTTAACTACGCAACGGAGTTTAATGCGGTTTTCAACAATAGATGGAGTGATAATAAAAGGGTAAGTAGGGCTAAAAAATATGTATGTAAGGGTAGGACGCCAAGCGGTCAAAGTCGAGCCGGGTACACTTGTTTTGTATAACATCCACGCATTATTTGACCATATGCCCTCTCCTCAAAAGGAGTTTCGTTTCTCATTGCTCTCATTGGAAAAGGAACCGCTTAGAATCGGAAGCTGTACAATTTGATCGTCCCAACGAACGAGACCCCCTATTTGCCTGAGGCCGACAGGGTATCATTAGACATCATTGAGCCGTGGAGTTCCCGTAATAAGGCTACGCGTGTCGTTCTCTGCCTGTTTCTGGTTCGAGTAGAGGTGCCAGGCGATATTCTTTAGGCTATTTAAAGTAAAGTAAGTAAATAAAATACGTTCATTGCACTTACTTTGACGGTACAAAAAGTACAAAACATGCACGACAAAACATAAAAATAGGAAAAATATGAAAGAAAAAAAAATACATATTGTCATTAGCCGTGCCATGGAGAAGTGCAATGGGCCGCACTCAGCAGCCTGACGCAGTGGAGTTGGTTTTCTGTGCGCCCCAATTTGGTATAGGTACATGCGTTTTTGTTATTGCGGTTCTATTTTATCACCTAAGCACCTGGATATTTGGCGGTCAAGTACCTCAATTAGTTCTTTTGCGTGGACTAGGTATTCAGACTTAATTGCTTCGATCGTAGACTTCGGGGTAAGCAGGTTTAATTGATGAAGAGTGGACTGTACTTCTAAATGAATTCAATGCGTTGAGCAAAGAATTACGAGAGGCTGCTGATCCTTCTGAAAGGTAGGTAAATAATGAATGGTGAATACGTTAAATATTTTAATTTTGAATATGATTGACAATCGGGTTACGCAAAGGTAGTTACAATGTACAGCCAAACTTAGTATCCAAAATTATATAAAAATTTATAATGAAATTATTAATTAAATTAATAGTTTTACTAAAATCTGAATACTAGGCACTTATTGGATTTTCTCATACACATTCCATACAATGTGACCACACCACCGTAGTGCGTCTAAAGGAAAGTCTAGGTATGACATTGTAACCTCTTGAACAGCTACTTTGTCCAGCAGTGGCGGCAGTGCATGACACTGCTGTTCCGGTTGTTAATTGCGATGGCATGGAGATGATACCCACTGATCTATGATAGACAAGCTGTGAATTACATAAGGTAGGTACTCCCCGCTGGGCTAATCCTCTTCCTAAGAAATAATCCTTACGTAGTTCATACATAGTATCAAACCTAGTCCACGCACGGACTAATTGAGGTACTTGACCGCAAGATATCCAGCTGATTATGTCAGCTGTGGATACCTTAGATCCACCCAGAAGGGAACTCTTGCATCTCTGGGAACTCTCGTTCGGTGTTTTACCACTTTTAAGAGGCACTTAATCGGGTTTGGGAGAAAGTACGCGGTAACGTCGCAGCGGGTTACCGTCGACCGCCATTATCGGATCATTTCCCTATTTTGTAACATCCACGGGCACACGGCACACGTGGGGCCACCAAATGCGCGATGTTGTAACAGCTAGGCAGTCCACTCCTGTATGGATAAGCGAGAAAAGGCGCGACATAGATACTGCTATCTCTTTCATCTTAGTATTGAGAAAAGGAAACAAACGCTCTCTCGCGGCGCGAGCTGTGTCGCGGACACACTTGTGATAGCCAGCGGATGAGACCTCAAAAACTTGATGTTGCAAGAGGATAGTCGTTGTACGGTCAATTTACATATTGATTATGGGATGTGCTGAACTATCTAAGCGATAGAATCACAGCTGGATACCGATATAAATGTTTCTTAGCACATGAAGTTATGTGACGCATTCACGTAGTTGTGAAATGAAATTATGCAGAAATAATGTGTATTTATCGTCCTATTTATATGCAATGATTTGTTGTAATGGCGTGAAGTTTAACTGTAATCTAATATTTGAATGGTAAAAAAGAATCATATTTTCTGTCTTCCGCTGGTGACCCTAGACTGGTTAAAGCCTTTGGAGCCGCTTGGCATCCCGTGACGGTATATCATATTTAATACTAAATTTATATAAAAATTTATTTAACTAGCCTATCACCCGCGCGCAGATATTTTCCCGGGATAAAGAAGTACCTATATGTTACTCAGTGATAAAGTAGTAGTTTTTGAGCTTTAAAGATTTATTCAGCACCATAACATTTTTATTTTTTACAATATCGTTTATTCGACAAACAGAGATACATGAGATAAATGATTTCTATTTATAGGCCCATAACAACAATTTCTGCGCAGACAAAGTTGTAGACAATGCATTATTCCTTTTACCATTGTTTAAAAGATGTATTTTGGGTGCATCGTTGGATGCATGTCTTTCAAGTTGCATAAAACACCAAAACTACTACTAAATGTCTTTCAAAATAGACAGATCTAATAAAGGAGATAAAAAAATTACCATCTACTTCTAGTCTACCATAACATTCTCAGAGCAGGCACAGCGTTAATCCAACGCCGTCAGTCATTATGACGCGAAACCTGCACATTGACATCGCTTTCCAACCGCTTTTTTAATGGCTCCACCTCGTAAAGTGACCTATCTGTCGATAGCTCTTTTTATTGGTAGAGAGTTTCCGTCCTCGAGGAAGTTTAATATGTCTCGATCACCAGTTAGGGACCGGGGCAATAAATTTATTGTAATTTATTTACGGTTTCTTGTCTTTTTGTGAGACAAGTGTAATCCTTTTCTAATAATGGAGGCGAAAGTGTGTTTTATTTGAACATCAGTTCTTTTAAGCTGCAAAGGATGATGTGTTGCCGTAGCTGTTCTAAACAGTTCCATTGTTTTTTTATTGAACATGTAAATACATACTATAGATATAGGTGAAGTAAGGTTTGTATTTTTAAATATTAGTAGTCTTGGGGCGCAAGGCCACCTGTGCTATCTTCCTTTCTGTAATAATTGCATACTGTGCTATAACACCAACGTCAGTAAATAATCGCGTAGAATATTTTAATGCGGTTTTTACCAATAAATAGAGTTATTTATTACGAGTTAACAGGGGAACCTGACCAGATTGGATCATGGTTACACATTCAAACGTCCGAATGTGCAGGCTAGTGGCTAGAACTAATGTACATAACTCAGAAAAGAGCCTTTGAAGAGAGAGTACATAGCGGCAGTAGGATTCGAACACGGGACCTCTCGCTTATGAGTTGGAACCCTTAAGGCCACTGACGCTTCGGGCGTGTCGCTAGTCTGATCTATGTTAAATGATCATTGTATTATTAGAATTTTACTGCGTTGACATTTCTATTTACAATTGCATGTAATGTACTTATTTTAAGGTTAGGTAGGTATCTTCTAAGTACCAACTTGAAACTGATGTGTAACTCTGTTACTAATAAAGAATTTGAGTTAATCATCGGAAGGCCCCCAAGAATTTATATTAAAGCATTCTGCCGTTTGAGGACCATTTATTACTTTAGTAACTTGTTTACAGAAACCCTTTTCTAGAGAGGACTCGTTCATCCTATGTCAGAATTTATTATCAAAATGGTCTAGTAGAGACCTTTTTTCTTAATATCTGTCGACTTGCCTTTCATCATCATTTTCGCGTTAAATTCCGGTTTACGCCCCCGCGCACCACGCGGGGGCCCGGGGTTCGCCTTTCTGCTTTTCTAAGTCCACTTTGCTCGGTCTTGTCGACTTGCCTTTATAAGTCTTTAAGCCCTTCTTGTGCATTTACTTTATACCTATTCATATTCATTGTGGAATGCCGTGTTTTATAATATGTACTAATAATATAGTTCTTTATTTAGCCAGTAGAGCCCATAACAGTCCACTGCAGGGCAGGGGACTGCCCTCCCCCACGAAAGGGGACGTTATTGCCGTAATCTCCATGCTTGGCAGGCGGGTTGGAGATCGCAGTGCTATAAATATAAAAATGTAAAACGCTGCTGCCCATTTTCCGCCCTACGGAGACTCTTGATCTTTAGCCTCGAAAACATTAGTCGCCTTGTACGACACCCACGACTGTAAGGGGTTACTACTCTGCCGGACACCACACGGCCAATAATAATAATACATGATAGAAATGAAAATAATACTGAAATAAACTTTTTAAAGAATAATTAAAAAAAAAATTATCTTGGCATACAGAAGGATTATGATTACGGGTGCAATCGATTGAGTGAAAAGACAGACATTTTTTTTTAAAGTATTTAACTTTAGCTTAAGAAGTAGCCCGATATTTCCGCCTGATTGTCCCATTCACGCCAAGATGGCCGATGACCGACCACACCTGTCAAGTGACAATACATCAATAGTAATACAAGGAGAAAGGATCCTAGGATTTGATCTCTGTAAAGTCTGACAAGTCAGTCTTTATAGGTGCCACTTACCTATTTCTATCGCCAAGCGAAAATGGTTGCATCGTTGTGTTCGTAAAAGATATGCTAGAGTATATTGTAATTATAGTGGAGAGGTTAGTACTTTCCGCTTAGTACTAGTTGCTACAATGCACTAGCCTTCTTTAAGAGTTCCGTAATAAAACAAGGAACCCTTCTAGTAGTCAATCTATGTGATCAACTTGAACTATGTATTTCATAAAAATACGAGACATAATAAAATCGCGAATTACCTAAATGCATTAATCGCAGATGTTATGGGCGACAGTTACCGCCTACCATCAGGTGGGCTCTCTGGTCGTTTGTCACTGTATAAAAAAGGACCTATTGCAAACTTATTTTTTAACAAAATCATACTAATATGTGTGTTTTTACAGATTACAGACTGGAATAAAAACCGATTTATTTATTTATTTATTTAAAACTTCATGCACATTACAGTACAAAGGCGGACTTAAAGCTACATAGCTTTTTCTACCAGTCTACCAGTCAAAATACCGTCGAATCGATAATTAATGGTGTTATGGGAACAAGCCCAAAATCTAAGCATAGACTTTAAGTACGACTCACAAACCAAAAAACCCGCCTATCCCATGGCCTCACCCGTACCCGTACTGTGTTTAAACAATTTCAAAAATCGAAAGTAACATTTTCGTCGACACAAATAGTTAAATACTGTTATTAAAGCGCGGACACTATATTACGATAAACACGTAATGAGACGGTGGATGTGAAATGATAGGGTGCCCAAAAAGTGCCCATTTCGTAGCATTAAAGGGAACTTTTTACGTGAACGAACGCCCGATCGCGATATGAAGCTATTAAGGTGGGAATTAATTTCGGGAATAGCGATTTATTATCACGATACGCTGCTTTTTGAGAGCAGTAATAACGAACCTATTACGGTTTGTGAGTTACGTAAAGTATTAACTGTCCTAAAATAATTGGCAACGGTCGTGCGAGTTTTGAGATCTCTTATTGGTCGGCCGACGTCCGTCGTACGACCATGGTCGCACGATCGTTGGCAATTAGGACAGTGTCGTACAAAATCTGGTAAAAAAAAGTACGCAAAGCTCGCACGCGACCCGTGTTTAGTTGCTGCAATAGCGCGAGCCGCACGCCCGCAGCTCGCTTTGCAACAATGCATTTGCAGCGCATTCGCAACTAAAGCACAATTTCCACCAAGCGGCACGCATCGCATCTGATCGGAAAGGATACAAACGGATGCGGCGATAACCGAAATGATGCGATCGAAACCGACAGCATCCGAATGGAACCGACCACGCGTCGTTGCTTTCGGCTCCGAACGCGTGGCGCGGAAGACGCAGGCGGTCAAGCTGCTGTGCGCGGCTTGATAATATAGGCTTTAAATACTGTGTATATCATCATCGTCCTAGTGCTTATCCCGGCCTCTATCAGGGTCTGCTTTCCTACCCATTCTTCTCCACTTCGCCCGGTCTTCGGCATCCCCACTTCATAAGCTATTGGCTCTCGCATCCGACTCACCGATGTCAATCCATCGCTTCTTGGTTCTGATACATACTGAAAATGATCACGTACTTATAATAATTACTTATACTTTGTTTTGCTATTTATTTATTCAAATCAGTTATAAAAAAGAAATGAATAATAAAATGTATTAACAGAAATAACATTACACTATATTTATATATTACAGCTAGTAAATATATTAAATAAATTAGATGCAGCGATGGGTCCATTATAGAATAGTAAAACTCTCATACATTAGATTGTTAGATTCTAGACTAAATGAATCAACCAAGTACACATCCTTACACCTGTGCACAAAAAAGAGAGAAAAATTGCGACCGATTGTCAACCTGATTTGACGACTGCGACAACTCGTGTTACTGGAGTTACACTTTTTCTTATTTTATACGGCAGACAAACAGACAAGCGGGCCACCTGATGGAAAGTGGTCGCCGGCCGCCGCCTTTGAGTATCAGAAACACCAGGGGCGTAATTCGTTGCCCGCACCTGAAGAGACCTCTAATATACCTCGATCCTGAACTATCGAACAACACTTTAGAGAGTTCATACAAATCTGTGCATCTCTCCTTTGCATGCAATTTAAGCGGGCAACAACCGCTACGTAATATATCAACACCTCCTTTTCTATTAACAAAGGCTCAAGCCCCAAACCGTAAAACTACATTCGCTTTCTTCGTCTCATAACGTTTTGACAGGCAAATTCGTACAACACTTTCTTGCTAGAATGATTGACAGCAGCAAGTACCCGATCGTGAACTCGGTGAGACGGTAAATACGATAACAGGTGCGAGGAAGGGAGACGCAACATACGAGATGCACCGAAAAGACTGTTCAGCGCATTACTGCTCTCCACTTTCACTTGTTGACAAATAGTCGACAACTGAGCTTTGTGATTTAACATGCACTTGGCAGAGTGGTGGTAATTTGCTGGAGTGTTTGCAAAATGTTTTGTTTTGAACCTATGTGATTCAGGAAATATTGATAGGCCAAACGAAGAAATCGCTTTATTTTTACATTTCTTCATCGTAACAAATAAATATCGACGACCTGAGTGGTTCAGTTGGCTAACATGCCGGTTTGCCACGCAGAGGTCCCGGGTTTGAATCCCGGCCGGGCAGAAATCGAAAATCATGAATTTTAATTTCTGTCATGGGTCTGGGTGTTACATCTATTATAAGTATGAATTTTAAAAATATAATAGTAGTTTATGCAACTGTCATATAAAAGGGGGTATTAAAACATGAGTGTCTGTTTATCATACGGGGTGTAGCCGAGTATGATAATAGTTTGACACGAGTGTTTTAATACCTAATTATATGCAGTTGCATACACTATTTTATCTACACTCATATTTTCATGTTAAAATTTCGAACCTAGAATTTTTTCAACTTTGCTGGAAGTAACTGCGAGTCAGTTCTGTTGTATCTACGCGTCGAGGATATCAAGCAAAATTCACTTTACTACTTTCACATTTATCTATTTATTTGCTTCAAACAAGAAAAAACATTCACAAACACAAATTACAACAATTAGAAAAAATATTCTGTTTAGCGGGAAAATAATTCCAAATGTACAGAATCACAACCACAGACTATGAAGTGATCACAAATATAAACAGGAATTTTGAATTTGTTGAAGACATTTAGGTATTCAGCATACATTTAGCCGTATCCCGGCGCCCGACAAAAATTTAAAAAAGAAAAGTGTTGCATAATTATTAAAAAGTTATTTTTCGATACAGCTGTAATGAAAATAGTATGAGAAATGCTGTATCGAAAAGTAGTTTTTTAAATTTTTATAGACTAGAAGAAAGTGTTTCCTTAAACCACTGTTTTCGAATATGTAATTGGAACATTACGCTATGAGTGTAGATAAAAGTAGTTTATCAGTTTTCTGGCACCCATAACACAACCATAACCAAAGCTGTAGCTTGGCCGTAAATCTCGTCAGAATCCTACCTCACCATAAAAAGTCTCTCCACAACACCATTGATTTCCACTCGCAACCCCGCTCTCCCTCTAATAGCATCATTAATAGCACGTTGATTAACATTCCCCAATTAGAACCATGTGCACTCTTAAAATGCCATGCCTTACAGGCGTCAACAGCCATACCCCGCATACGCGCAGTAAAAGCAGCCGTATCTAATTAGTGTCAACTGATCGGTACATCGGTAAATGGGACGGCCCGATATTGGCTAAATCACTTTTCTACTCGCCACTCGGTTACCAAGTTGCCATATCGAGTGAAAATGGGGAGCCAGGGCTGTATTTAGGGGAATGGTGTTTTTTCTGCGTATCTGTTTGAACATGTGTGTCATTTCTGAAGTTATTCAAACAAGAATTAATATAATATCCAAACTCATATAGTAAATGCTAATGTAGCTCTATCTTTCACATTATTACGTTTTAATTATTACATCGCTGATCAGATTTGGATAAAAATTGTTATCTAATGTCCAAACTAATCTTATAAATGCGAAAGTAACTCTGTCTGATGCGTGTTCATGTCTAAACCGATAAAAAGATTTGGATACAATTTGGTAACGCCACCTAGGGAAGGGCTAGGCTACTATATCTGTAACTACGTTACGTAGATAAAATCGCGGGCAAAAGTTAGTTTACTATAAGGATAGTCCTGCGGTGATTGTCTTGCGATAATTAGTTAATAGTTCATTTAAATTAGTCAATGAATATCAATAAAACCATTGCGAAACTGTAACTATCAATGAAACACTCCGTCATCATCTTGGCGTTAATGTCCCGGTTGTGCTCTCGCGCACGAGAGCCCGGGGTCCGCCTTGACCATGATCCAGGATTTGGCAGGTCAGGTTATTGCCATCTGACCTCCATGACCCTGCTACCAGGGGAACCTGACCATATTGGATCATGGTTACATATCCAGTCGTCTTAATGTGCAAGTTTCATCACAATGTTTTCCCTCACCTCCCTCACCAGCATCGGTTAGTATTCAACTAATGTACATAACTCAGAAAGCAGTCATTGGTACATGGCCGGAGCGGGATTCGAACCCGGGACCTCTGGCTTAAGAGTCGGATACTGTAACCGCTCGGCCACAGACGCTCTCATTAATGAAACACTGACTATGATTAAATATAGCGAGGAAACCTCCACATTTAGGCAACTGCATGAGTAACTATGATCCAATCTGATTAGATTCCCCTGTTAACATAATCACGAAGGGCAGATGGCAGTCACTTCTCTGTTACCTTATCACCTGTTCATCTGTTGATTACCTGATCAACCAAGTCCTGGATCATGGTCAAGGCGGACCTAGAACGCGAGAGAACACAACCGCGATATTCACGCTCAGGCGATTATGATTAGTTATCGTGATTGCCATAGACGACAATTTCATATTTATGTCTTCAATCTGACATCTGAGCGGTTCAGTTGATTAACTGCCACGCAGAGGTGTCGGATTCGAATTCTGGCCGAGCCGAAATTGAAATTATGTGATTTCATTTCTGTTACAGGTTTGGGTGTTATATGTATAATAAAAATGTATTTAATAGTGTAGAAGAAGTTTGTCGGCTGTGTGAATTGTCCAAGCATATTTATATTATTTTTTATTATTACCTCTACCCCTCCTAACTACGGCCCTGTCGCGTTCGCTACTCGTTTGCGCTGCCCGTGGAAATCGTGCAAAGAATTATCATTTATCTAGAAAAGAAAATACGCATCGCATTGCCGCCAGACGCAATCTCGGGGCCGTAAAGTGTACGGATACGTGAAGATGACTCAGATTACGTATGCCTACGTACATCTTTTGTTTGTGATGATACTTCCATATTGGAAATGGGAGAGGCTATTTTCCCTTTTTAACCTCCGACGACAACTTTTGGCCGTGTGGTGTCCGGCAGAGAAGAATAGCACCAACCCCTTACACTCATGGGTGTCGTACAAGGCGACTAATGTTTTCGAGGCAAAAGATCACGAGTCTCCGTAGTCTGGAAAATGGGCAGCAGCATTTTCCATTGTTATATTTAAACACTGCGATCTCCAACCCGCCTGCCAAGTATGGAGATTATGGCAATAACCTCCCCTTTCGTGAGAAAGGCCCTAAGTCCTGCAGTGGACTGTTACGGGCTGTGATGATGATGATGAACCCCCGACGAAAAAGAGGGGTGTTATGAGTTTCACGTGCTATAAGACATAATTAGAAGCTTTGTTGAAGGCGATTCATGTTGTAATAAAAGCGGTGTTCTCAAACTAACATAACACACAGAAACAGGCGGATAAACAAACCCCTACTAAAATTACTTAAAATAAAATATTTTTTAAACTATTGGACCAATTTAAACGAAACAAAACTAAGCGACATCTCGATTAAAGTGGCTTTCAAAAAGAGAAAACAGCATCCAAACCGGTCCACCCGTTCGGGAGCTACGATGCCACAGACAGATACACAAAGCCGCAGATACACACGTCAAACTTACAACACCCCTCTCTTTTCTTCGGTGGTTAAAAATGAACGAAATTGACCAATCATAGGGCCGTATTGAACGCAGTGCGTGTATTTAGCAGACAAGCACTGTGAGAACGCATAGTAACGCTACTTTACGATAAGTATTCTTTGTGTATACGAGTGTTGAGACAACCGCATCCAAATATAATTTTAGATAAGGAAGAGCGAGATTTTCTAACACAGGCTAATAAGCTTAAAATATATCAATCACAGTGTATAATTTTAAGAAAATTTGTAAAAAGAAAATAAACTTTTTTTTTTTTCTTTTTTTTTTCCGTTTGGGAGCTACGATGCCACAGACAGATACACAAGGCCACAGATACACAAATACACACGTCAAACTTACAACACCCATCTTTTTTCGTTGGGGTCAACAATTAAATTTTGACCAATCATAGGGCCGTATTGAACGCAGTGCGTGTACGCAGACGAGAACTGTGAAAACGCATAGTAACGCTACTATACAATAACTACTATTTGTATATACGGGTGTTAGACAAATCAAATCGAGCAAAGACAAGCGAAACCAATATAACGCAGCTAATATCATCACCGATACTTTTATGAACGTAACTCAGAAAATCATGGCTTCTTACACCCGTGCGATCGCGTGACAAAGCGCAATATGGCAGCGAGACAAATCGCTGTGTCTGTCTGTCTACATAGAGTTGTAGACGGGCCCACGCAGCCACTGAAACAGCGAGGTGTACCTCGATTACTGACTGCTGGAAGAGTCAACTTAATAAATATTAATAATATACAGGGCTTTAGAATCAGTCAAGTATACCATCGTGGCATTAATGTCCCGGTTGTGCTCTCGCGCATGCGCCCCAGGGGTCCGCCTTGACCGTGATCCAGGATTTGGCAGATCAGGTAATTACAGTGCAGCGACTGCCATCTGACATATTGTATAATAAATACAAAGAAGTACACCCCGGCCCCAAAGCAAACCACTGGAATGACGCTACCTGTAACAACTGGGAAGAACCCCCACGAAACTCTAGAATCGCCAATCCAATAGTGGTGGATATTATCGCGGAACATAATATTTGCTATGACTAGTAAACCATTAATATCCATTAACCAAAACATTTTTAGATACCTTTTTACATAGAAACATCTCTAAATAAATAAATAAAAACTCGGAAACATATCAAATGCCAAGATAGCATAACACAAAAATAATATTACCAAAACTCGGTTCCCACGGCGAGCTCAAAGTTGCTTCTGCCAACTTCTCCCGTTCCCGGGGAACTTTCAACTTCGCTTCTCGAGCACTCCCGCGGATCAGCGGCCCCGGGACTTCCCGCGGGACTTCACACGTATCCCAACCCACATAGTTGAAGGAATATCCACTTTGGAAGCAAAATAACAAATTCCGGTTCGGCTTTGGTTTGTGTATCGAATTTGGACTGGTTTTATAGTGTTTGGGTATTGGTTAAAGTTTCTGTTATATATCTATACATAGTATAAAACAAAGTCGCTTTCCGCCGTCTGTCCCAATATATATATGTCCGCTTAGATCTCTTAAACTACACAACGGATTTTAATGGGGTTCTCAACAATAAATAGAGTGATTCAAGAGGAAGGTTTAAGGGAAAGAAAGACAGTATCCTGTCTTTCTTTTCTTTACCTATCGGTAGGGTAAAGTAGGTGTACGCGAACGAAGTCGCGCAGGGTCCACTAGTTCATAATATACAAAGAGAGCTGAGTGAAGGTATTCTCGGATTTGTCACACCTAGTAATTACTGCTTACAACTTCTCATATTCCTTCACTGCTCATACAGCAAGACTGTGGAATTCTCTTCCTCACGAAGTGGATAATATAATTGTCAAAATATACCAATATTTTCTAAAACTCTTCTCTTCTTTCTCAGTGTGCCTAAAGGTATTACAATGCCATTATACTCAGATATAAGTAGTATACATTACATACATATATATTACGATGTGAGGATGCCGAAGACCGGGCAAAGTGGAAAAGATGAAGTAGGAAAGCAGACCCTGGCAGAGCCTGGGATACGTGCCAGGTCGACGATGACGACGACGACATTACATACATATGGATACATCAAACGGAGCAAAATAATTAAAGGTAGAAAGTAGTGAACAACAAATTAATTACAAAGTTATTAAACTGCGATCAACTGGATAGTTTATTGGATCAGCTGTATTGGTTGAGATAGGATAAAAAAGGAGACTTGGGTGATTGACTATATGTTACGAGTATAAAAACAAAGGAAACCGGTACTTATTGTACGTACAGTATATTTATATAAGCTTTTATTTAACTTGCACTGTTCGTATGTATGTTAGTTATCTGTTAAAATTAGCAAACCATTTTACGACCATTTGTTGGTATCCGATTGAGTTGAACTTTGACATACCTATGTAACTTAAATGACAATGCATTAATATGTTACCATGGAGCTGGTCTAATGAAGGAGTCGGAAGGTGGTCATAGAAACTGATGAACGCAAGAAGAAGAACCCCAACGTGTTTAGGCTCTTTGTAAATGGTCTTTATGAGTAGGTACTATACAGCGCGATACAAGCTTGTTATGAAAAAATATTTTTAAATTGAGAACTTATTTACTCTTTTACATTACAATGAGTACTTTTGGGTTGAAATATGTCCATAGAACTCAATGCAAGGAATCTCAATACGAAACTTGGTTCAAACCGGCCAAGCCGCTGAGTTAGGCTATATTTATGAAATTTTTGTTTCTTATGGGATGCAGTCGGTAGTTCCAAATGACCTAACGACCAATGCCAGCTCCTCCTTTTCTCGCGTTCGGTCTTGAGCTTTCTCGTACTGCAGCGTTTGCCTTTTACATCCGACTCAGCTATCAATCCTTCGCTTCTTGGGCTTTGAGACCTCTTTCCCGATACCGGTATGATTAGGCGCCTATTTTCAATGTATCCCTTGGGCTTATGCAGCACGTGACCAATCAGCGCAGGCGAGCCTCTTCAATATTATTCAAATTGGCCGCTAAAATTAAACCAACCCATCTTTCGTTAATTGCTACTCTCCTACTTAGTCTTTCCCTTTTTGAAGTGTTTGATCAGTAGTGTTGTCGAGTTTGCCAGGAGCTTGTTATGTTCAGTTTCTTGTTTTCTCTCTCTCCTGTTATACTATCTATAAAGGGGACTGGGTACTTATGTAGGGGAAGCGGACTATGGCCAAATAACGATATAGATATAGACTTCACGTTTAGCACCCAAATACATCCTTGTAGAGAAGGGCATCAAAATGTGATCCTCAGTTCTAAAAAAAGAAACAGATACTTAACATAAGAACATAGATGAAGGTGCTCTACTTATTATCCGTTAATATGTCACTGCTGGTTCAAAGAATACGGCCCTTTTCATAAAAATGTGTAAAAATCTCAAAAGCAAATCTCAAAAATCAAAAGTCATACGGATCTCGCCGGAGCCGATTCTGATGTCATGCGGCATAATAACATAGTTGACAGTGCTCAACCTATACTCCGTATTACTTTTTTCTCGAAACTAAAAGAGCGTCGGTGGCCGAGCGGTTACAGTATCCGACTCGTAAGTTAGAAGTCCCGGGTTCGAATCCCGCTCCGGCCATGTACCAATGACTGTTTTCTGAGTTATGTACATTAGTTGAATACTAACCGATGCCCTTACGGTGAGGGAAAACATCGTGATGAAACCTGCACATTTAGGCGACTGGATGTGTAACCATGATCCAATCTGGTCAGGTTCCCCTGGTAGAGCAGGGTCATGGAGGTCAAATGGCAGTCGCTCCACTGTAATTACCTGACCTGCCAAATCCTGGATCATGGTCAAGGCGGACCCCGGGCCCTCGTTCTCGAGACCACAACCGGGACATTAACGCCAAGATGATTATTATTATTTTTATTTAACTTTTTTCTCGAAACTGCCGGGACCGATTTTGATGCCCTCTTTTAATAATATGCAGCTGAGGCACCTCAACCAATAGGTCATCATCGTAATGCTGCTGGTTCATAGACCACTTTTGCCCAGTCTCCTTTCGGTCTGCGAATGTTTGATATTGTTGATTTAAATTTGATGTTACTTCTAGTTTATTTTCTCTTTCTTTTTCTTCTTTTTTTGTTGCACCGCCATGTAATTTTTGTTAATTGCTCTCTGGTTGACTGGTAGAAAAGGCTATATAGTTTTAAGTCCGCTATTGTACTTTGTGCATGAACTTTTAAATAAATAAATAAATAATTCTATAATAATGATTAATTGAGAATTGAAATATCATGAGGCAAGCCTTAAGCATGTTTACCATCTTTTGGTATAAAAATCTTAATCTACCTTAACTGCCGACTATCAAGCTGAAAATAAAATAATATCATCATGTTTCTGTTATCCCATAAAGTAGTTTACGAGCCAGGGTTGTCACAGGAGAGTTGGCTGTAAAACAAGGTACTGGACAGCCCATGATTTATATTGCAAGGTGCAGCCCTAATAGAGATTAAGTCGTTTTTAATTAACGCGTGTATCTTGATTGATTACTTAATTCCTGATTTGAATAGTAGTGCTAATTAATTCTTATGTATTTGTCTGTTGGTTAAGCTTTGATTACAGTTTTGTGAGTAAGTTTTTTTGTGTACAATGAATTTAGGTAATACTTACGTTTGTATTAATATTCTATAGTAATACTGACGTAACTTGTGAGTCTGATGCGAGAGCCAATGGCTTACGACGCGAGGTTGCCCAAGACCTGGCGAAATGGAGGAGAATGAGTCGGAAAACGGACCCTGGCGGAAGCCGGGACGCACCTCTCAGATGATGATGATGAATACTGATATAACTTGTGGATAAAAATGTGCAACAGAATTTATAATTTTAACCATTAACTCATCAGGTTTTAATTTATTTAAATAAAAACATTGACATTTGACAATAGACTAGTGATGGAAGTTTGATATCTGATGATATTTTTCTACAAAGTTTTAAGGCTATGTTTTATTCATTACCAACTTACAACAAACAGTACTGCACGTGTGCTATCACGACAAAGAGCTAGTTTAATAACTAGACAGTTTAATAAAACTGTCAAATACCCAATTACATTGCATCCGTAATAAATCAAATTAAGACCCTGCAATTACTCAGATATTGTAATTTGTGCGTTTGAAGAGCTTAGCTTGTTCCGGTTAAATCTTTACTCAAATATGCACCTCGCCCAGTTTTCTAGCGCTCAGGCGACAGAGTTATAATAAGCCATTCATAATAATCCAATACGGTCAACTAACTACACTCTCCAATCAGATAGCGTAAACGTTCAGATGTGAAGTAATCGTTTTCTTTATTTTAATTGTGTAGATTTTAGAGGGAGGCAAACATAAAAGTCGGTCACCTCAGGGTAGGTGATAGTCGCGCCCGTAGACATCATGGCAGCACATGATCTTCTCCCTGCCCTTATCCCACCAAAGATAGGATCAGCATAACGTGTCTCTCTCTTAATGGTGGAAAACAGTTTTGGCTACATATTTTATGACCTGTCACAGGCTTGACGTCAACCGTCTTAGGAATGCTGTTGAGATCACAGTGTTTAGAATACATAACCAGAAATAGTCATAGTCAGCCATAGTCGAGAGATGGCGCAATTCTACTCTGTTGAACACCATACGGCAACACCAGGCAGGGCGCAAATACCATGTTTTCCCTACGCGCCACAATTTGGGTCTCTAGTGAATAGATATCTAATAGACAGGTATGCTCCACTGTAGACTGCGTCATCAGATGAGTCAGTCAAATACCTGACTATTTTCTACAAAGAAAAACTTTGCCAGCTTTTAAGGAATGTGATGGTGATGGCATAGTAAAGGAAAGGAAGTGATTTGATGTGATGGTAGTAGTGGTTTGAGTTTTTACAACATATGGAGACTAAACGCAGGAGGCACATGACGGAATGGTGTGAAAAAATAAATTGTCGTTGGCCATTGGACATTAGTATCGCAAAGGGCCATAGCTTCTTCCCAATTCAGTGGTCTCAGGCTCAGTCTGATCAAAGATTCTAATCTGGCTGCGATCGTTCCACGGTCATTACTTTATGCGGTGCAAAACTGGCCTGCTAAATATGTATGCGGGGAAATTTATGAGTTAAACCCATTTTCACTACCCTCGAACGGACGTCAGGTGTAGGCCTTATAGTCTGAGATTTCATTTCTTTCTGATTGGCGTTTTCTATTGAGAAACCGTCGATTTATCGGCACATTTACGTTTGTATTGGAAGTCGTTTATCGACTAGATTGAGCTGTGGGTTACTCCTGCACATAATCTCTTCGTTCACCTTACGTGCTTTATAAATACCCACGTTTCTTTCAATCCAAATACAACTACGTTATTTGGCAGAAGAAGTATAAAGGAAGTATTAACAGATGGACTTCTCTGACTTCTTCTATCGTTTATTAGACTTTCACTAATCTTCTTTTTCTCGATGAACTGATCTGATAAAACAAGCTGCAGAATCCACCATGGTCCAATGTACTCGCAACGTCTCTCAATGTCAACCTAACCTGCAGAAATAGAAGCAAATCGCTGAGAAAGCAATCCTCGCGAAAGTCTGCGACACAATTTACTTATCTCTGTGTGCCTCGTCTGCCACGACTTATCTGACAAGAGCGTCCGACTAAGAAGAAGAAGAGAGAAACTTCTTCCACCCATCTGCCCAAAATATTCCCTGTCGTATCTACTAGGTATGACTGGAGAAAAAATCCCATTCGTTCCTAGTAATAAGTATGTCAACATCCCTCTTCCCATTTATTCTTCTTTACCGGCCACCATACATATATGTATCAAGCAAAATTAATATTGGATACCAATAAACCATTTCCTTAAGGTATTGATGTCGACTGGGTCGTAAAATATTTTATTCAGGGTGGCCGTAATATGGTTTTTAATCGAAATTTGCATTTAGAGTGGTACTTTGGTACTTCCGCCTACAGTTCGGGGCTTCAATATCGTGCCCTTGAATTATTCGGTCGAAATGGCGGATTTAATGCATAAATATGGTATACAGACATGAAATTCCGAGCAAAATCAAAGATTTGACGACAGCCCTGCGATTTCTAGAAACGATCTGTGCAGTTATTGCCGTAGTCCTAGGCCTATGAATGCGAATTTCGCGAGCCTTGTACGAGTAGTATGATATTACAATACCATTGCTAGATAGCCAATAAAAGACCCAGTTAACATTATTGTGTATTTTTACTAAACAACTTAACGAAACAACTCTTCAATGGCAACTGAATTAGGTTTACACTTTTCGAATGAGAGTTATTTGCCCTAAAAAGCTATTGCTAATTCCTTATTTAAACCAAAAAAAATATTGTATGGTTACATTTCACATCACTTGTATCTTCTACCGATATTTTAACAGAATAACTATCTGCCGCCTTGAATCAGTTCATAAACAAAACGATATTACTGTCGGTTGATAACGTAAATTTTGTTACGATATAATCATTTTTTGATGTTCTGATATTCATTGATCTGGCCAGACCATATCATGATTTGGGCAGCGGGAATTTTCCAAGTGGTCGGCCATATCAAGAACTGATCAATTCTAAGATCTGGCAACGACACTTACATTATATCCTCGAACCCTGATCTAGACAAAATAAATATAATAAACTACCAGAATAAGATCTAAGAATGTCGAGATGTAAATCCTGAAATATATATCAAATCCCTTACTCACCTCCGCTGTACTTTCACTTATCTATAATAAGTACGTGTGCGCGTACGTAAATATCGCAAAAGGGCGAACGACAGTAAAACGAACGTAACCCCATTTTTATGCTTGACCAAAGAGTGGTTGCCCCGCAAGTTTCCTTGTCTCGGGGCCGTGGAATCGGCATTTTTTGGCCGTAAAATATTTTATGGGGTTGTCCCACTTTTTCGGGTGGACCCGTGGTTTATGAAGCATTGTTGGGGTCGAGAAAGGCTGTTCCCCGAACCTTGTCATTTATTGCCTGATGAGTTCATGGAAACAGCTGTTTTTGGGTGAGACGAGTATCTCGCACGTCGCAAAGCTTCGAGTCCCTTACTACAGGGTGCAATTATGTCTCAGCTAGACATAGGACTTTGCCAAAGTACAAGGATGCAATGAAGACGTGAAAATATCAAAGATAATCTAGCCGTCATTCTGTTAATATTAAAACCACGTAAGTTCCGGCTTTGTTTGTTTAGATATTCACGTAAAGATTAGACATATCATCATCACAGCTCATAACAGTCCACTGCAGGACTTAGGGCCTCTCCCACGAAAGGGGAGGTTGATTGCCATAATCTCCACGCTTGGCAGGCGGGTCGGAGATTGCAGTGCTATTAATATGATAATGGAAAATGCTGCTGCCCATTTTCCGGCCTACAGAGACTCTTGATCTTTAGCCTCGAAAACGTTAGTGGCCTTGTACGACACCCACGAGTGTAAGGCGTTGGTGCTATTCTACTCTGCCGGACACCCCACGGCTAAGCAATAGACACGGCTGATCAATACCTAGATAAGGGCATAGGCTACAAAGTTACGGTACCTACCTGGTAAGCCTGCTGTAAGAAATTTCTTTATAGAAATAAGTAGGCCTGTTGTGTCTGATATATTCTATGATATAGTTTTATAACAATTTTGTGTACAATAAATATTTAAATAAATAATAGTACTACAGAAATTAGAACTTTCAATTATATTTGTAATCCTCCTGCAATATGTAAAAATATTGGTAAATAATTACATCATTGGCGTTTTATCCCCAGTCTACTGTAGAAGTAAAGTCACAGGCCTTTTTTGTAAGGTATGTGTACGGCCTGCGTGATGGTAAGCAGTCACCGCAGCCTATAGATGTTTGCAATACCAAAAGTATCACCTTCGCGTTATCACAAAACACTTCTCACCACAGTCCAGGCCCAATCCGGGCTCCGGGTAGGCGATCTTGACGCATAGGATTTGACGTATGACTTCCAAATTCTTCTACCTTAAGCGGCGTTTTACTTACCTGAAACAACAAATTTAGAAATTAACTTCAGAGCATAATAACCTTAATATATGATGTATGTGAATACTTCCATAAGTTTGTTGGGAAATACGGTAAGAATTAAAATTGAACAATTGGTAACGGAATATGCTTCTTTAAATCAAACGAAAGCATAAGCTAAAAAGAAAGCAATACAGCGCGAAAACTGAAAATATCGGGTAAAAGTAACATCCCAATGAAGAAACGCGATCGTCAACATCGGTCTAAAAATATCCCAACAATGCAGCGGAGTGTGCGCAGAGTTGACGTGATTTCATGGTAGTGGCCACGCGACATGCGCCAGCGAAATTTATCCTACCCACTCACACACTGGCAGCAAACACGCCTACTCTACACGGCGTACGATGGTAAATCTCTTTGTTTTTAATCTTTTTAATAGTTGGTTGCCATTATTTTTCTTTTTTCTTTTTTTGGTCAGCGATTATGTGGCCAGTGATAAATTGCTGGCCTACTTGTGAATAATTTATCACGTATTATGGATTACTGGTGGCTGAATAAGTAAAACCATGTTTGCTTCATTTATTGGCCAATTAATATCACTAAATGCGTCTCCGGAAAGGCTGTTCGGGTCAGGATAATAAATTTTAAATACACATTAATTAATAATTAATCGCTAATTCCTGGAATGGCACTTTTACTGTATTTATTTTATGGTCACATCATCGGTTTATTGCGACAAAACTATTATTAGCAAAGGCGAGAAAATTGTTGTTAACTTTAATGTCTTAATGTTGTCGTTGTTGTGTTGACAATTTATTGATGATGTATTAATTACCGGTATTGGATGTCCGATGTCGTCTTCAAAGCAAACACTGAATTCTTTCAAATAATTTTGTTACTATACAGTTTTCACATGGTACGAAATATTTAGGTGTTTATTGGTATTGTTATTTGTTGTTATATGGGCAACATTTGTAGACACATTATACGAGATCCTCTTTAGGTGGTTAGGTGATGACATGGTTTTTGGTGTATTAGTTTTCGTTTACTGTAATTTCTTATTTTGGTTAACATAACGTGAAAGTGTAAGTGATTAAAGAAAGCATCTAGAGCTTTCGGTCTGCCCCAAGGAGATGCACTAAACCTGCACTATCAGAACTATACCACGTTACTTGAACTTGTTGAAAGCTGTATCAAAATAAGGACTTTCATTCCTGTGCAACGTACATAAACTCAAAACATAAGTGTAAAAAAGGAGGTTAATTTTTTACAGTATTCAAATTCTTGTATCGATTACATTTCCAGTGTAAGTGATAAACATGCATTTCCATACATTCCGCACGCGTACTTTTTCTACGCGAATTTCCAAAGTTAGACATTAGAGAAAGTGCGGCAAAAAATCCGACCTACCCTCTATACCAACCATTGCATCATCAGCTACACAATTTTTTCCACAACCCAAGTCGTCAACGCAATCTCGGCGAACGATCAATTCGCGCCGTCACAACTACGCCGATACGATCACAGGACGCAACCGCAGAGAGAGTTCGATGTACAGGATGCGTTTTTTATTTATTTATTTTATTTTATTTATTAGGAAACCAACAGCTTTATGTTTAGGTATCAGTAGAAAAATGGAGTTCTTCAAGAAAGGGGTGAAAAGGTTTTTACGGGGTCGGCAACGTTTAGGTGATGATCCTGGTATTGCAAACGTCCATAGGCTGCGGTGACTGCTTACCATCGGATGGGCCGTAAGCTTGTTTGCCACCTTAGTGGTATAAAAAATCAGTCAAAAACAGGCAAGCCACCTGTCGGCTAATTACTTAAACCTGTTGCTAAGAATTATCTAAATTCAATTATTGAAATTGTTACTTTTTCGATTGCGTATGATTGATTTAATAGTTTCAGTTTATTCCAATGGAACTTTGTTAGCAACTGAACCCATGAAATTGGTGATACGGAATCGCAAAAATAACAATTTCAATTATTGAAATAAGATAATTGTTGGTAACAGCGTTACGTAATTAGTCTGTGGATATTAAAAACTCTTATATCAGGTGGTAGGGCTCTGTCAAGCCTTAGGCATCCGTCTGGGTGAGTATCACCGCTTTATCTATTTCTGCCTCCAAGCAGCAATGTTTGCATTTGTGTTACGGTTTGAAGGATATGGTAGCCAGCGCAATTACAGACATGAGGCATTTCATGTTAGTCCTCACAGTGACAACCCACCACCCGCATTTTTATTGCCTGCAATCACAAATGCATGTATCGTAGATGTTATGAGCGACAGTTACCGCTCACCATCAGGTGAGCTGTCTGCTTATTTGTCAATAAATGAAACCATCAATGCGTTACCAAGCTCTAAAGCCCCAGGACAAGTTGCTCAGCCTACCTAGGCCTTACTTTGTTACGCATTTACTAAAAAGTTATTTATTGCTTGTAGGCAACTGTCGTCTACGTCATTATTGTGATTGTTAGGCATACGAGATATGTATACCTTCAATAAATAAGCAAAAACCTTGTATATTTTTCTTGCCAATACCAGGAACCACCCTGTACACCAACACCCGCGCTGTCCTATACAAATGTTGCACCGTGACCTTTCAAATAACACATCTGATTGACGCGTCGAACCACGATGCCAATTTCACCTCGCCGCTAACGTAATCTGAGCTTTCTATCATCTTTGCTCTATTATCTTGTCCATACAAGCGTCTGAAATGTTTAGAAGAGCCATATGTTATTGGCTAATTAGGTGTTATGGTATTACCGAAGTTATTATGACACTGATTGTGCTTGTGGATGATTAAAGAGGTTGCGTTGTCAATGTATAAGCTTTCTGCGAGTTATTATACTAATCTTCACAAGCTTTGACTGACTATATGTTATTGAGTACTATAATAACATCACATTGAATAAGTTCATTGTCATCTTGGCGTTAAATCCTGGTTATAGCCCTAAACTAAGCATAGCTTGTACTATAGTATGCTAGATTACATATATCCACTTAAATACATTTAAACACATACTTATTGGACCTCCGAGGCCCGAAATAAAAATTTACCATTTCAATTTCTGCCCGGCCGTGAATCGAACCCGAGGGACCTCTTGCGCGTCAGACGCATGTTGACCACTGAACCACTCAGGTCGTCGAAAATACAGATATTTGTATCGGCTGGTTCGGCTTTGTAGAGAGTTGTCTCTATGGCAAGCGTATAAGTAAATACAAAACCATGGCCATGACCATGGTCCTCAGACCGGCATGTTAACAAACTGAACCACTCATGGTTCTGCCACGCAGAGATCCCGGATTCAATTCCCAGCCGAGCAGAAATTGAAATGATAAATTTTAGTTTCTGTTGCGGGTCTGGGTGTTATATGTAAAATAGGTTTGTATTTAAAAGTATAAGTATTTTGTCAGTTATCTGGCACCCATAACACAAGCGTTGCTTACTTTGGGGCTACATGGCGCTGTGTGAATTCTCCAAGGCCTTTAATTATTACGATTATTAATATTTACCGGCTCTACGTATCAAATTAAAATAAACCAGGATTCGCACTACCCAACCAACACGATTAACTCGTCTCGTAACCAGAAGCTCCCGTATCTTCGCCGTGCGTATTGAGCCGGCGCCTGGTTGCCCCATTGTGTACGACTTTCACTGTACCGACGGCTGCGTCAAGGCGGTCGCTTTTAGCATTTAAATAATATATTCACGTCTCACACTGTTACGTGCGTGTTATGTGGATGTGTCGGAAATTGGGAGCGTAATGAGTACGTACTTGTGCGTTAATGTGGCGTTTGTTAGAGCGATTTGAGAGAAAGAAAGAAAAGAAAAGACGTTTGTTACACATAGAACACCACGATATAATAACAGTTACATAATTGACAATGGAAACATTACTAAATTAAAAACATTTAAAACAATGCCTCCAAAAATAGTAGCCTCCCATGCCACTGTCGGTGCCGCGGCAGCCAGCATAAACGGTACCTACTCGGCATCTGCTCTGGCACAAGAAGCGACTCACAGTGGTGGTATTCTGTGGTCCATTAAAGGCCCATATTTAAAGGTTTGTTTGCAGATTGGATGTAGCAGCAACGGACTGTCATGATGCTGATAACGCAGGGGTAATTACTAAATAGTTTTCGAAAAATGTTAACCCGAAAAACTATTTACCTGAAAGTACCTATTTTGGAGCATACTTTTGGATTTAAGCTACTTCGTGACAAACGGACGGACCCACGTAATGTGAAGCGGTAACTGTCGCCCATAATATCTACTAGTCTTGCACTTTAGTTATATGTAACAAAAATGCAAACGTAAATGCATTGTCACTGTGAGGACTAAGATCAAATGCCAATACCTGTAATTGCGCTGGCTACCTTATCCTTCAAACCGGAACACATCGATGCAAACATCGCTGCTTGGCGGCAGAAATAGATAAGGCGGTGATACTCACCTGGGATATTAGTATAATAATATATTATCTTGACAGAGCCCCACCGCTTAATAAAACTACCAAAGATTATCTTCAAGTCTTTTCGGATTTTTCAATACATACTTTGAGAATAGTCACACCAGGTAATTTGAAGTGTTATTGCGTTGCATTGGAATGTTATTTGCGTTATTGTATTTGAATTTGAAAAACTTCACTAATGGCACTATAGCCTGAAATCGAGAACGCGTCAAAATCGAAATCCGCACCAGGTAAAAGTTACACGCGGCGGTCCGAACAGTCGGAACACGAGATCCGAAGGAATCCATTGAGACCGTGAAACGCACCGAATTCCGAACACAACCGAAGACGGCATCCGACCGAGAACGAATTAAATCCATCCATTTTCAACAAAGCGGCGCTATCTCCTCTTTGTTCGCCAATCAATAAACGGGCCAACTTTGAGCCATTATGAAACGCAGATACTATCGGTCCTCGTGACATACGCAGGACTTTCACTGAAACTAATCACGTAAAAAAAGAAAGTGAATCCGTAATAAGTCTGTACGAAAATCTTGACAAAAGAATGGAAAAGCCACGCATCGACGTTGTTTGTTCTGACGCATTGAACGGCTCGAAGATATATTTTTACCGAACTAGAATAATAAAATAAAACCGTGTAAAACAAAGAGATTTGGGATGGAAAAAATATCGGTGGACAAAAGACGAATCAATGGAACGGGAATGGTCAGTCAGTCGTCACGATCGGAGGCAAAAAGAGGCAATGTAAAGAGAAGTTGATCGCTGGACACGATTCGATCCAATTACCAAAACAAACGGGCGATGACTCGAACTTTAAGACGAAATTAGTGACTTTTAGCAAAAAAATATTTTTACCGAATCTTGACATAAAATGTAATGCAAAAACAAATAGAGTTGACAGGTACATTTCAAATGCAGTATCTTCCACAGTATGACTTCGTAGTATTTGATTATAACTCAACATTTCTCCGTAAATATATTTTTGTTTGTTCAGGATCGTTTCATGTTAAATTATTTATGAAAGAGATATTATTTATGTCTTCGATGTGATAGACACTTCAATTTATAAGACATAGCTAACATTTAGTGGTAAAAGGCCAGAATAAATAATTCACAACATCCATTTCACGATTACATGTTTATACAGTTTAATAATATGGGTCTGAATAACGTTTATAAATCATCCATCAGAACATTTCTTACAATATAAATGACAAGTACGTAAGAATAGTCAATTAACCCTCTACTTGATCTACGCCATATTTTTCTTAAAAAAATATAAAAACAACACAAAGTCATCAGCGAATAAGAACGCCTTGATTACAATATAATCATATGGTGCCTATAACATGCCGCTTCCATGTCCTAGTAGACTGCATAATATGGGGTCTGGTTTTAATGTCCACATTATCGATAGCATCATACAGACGCTGTCAGCGATGCACTGGTGCAGAAAGATTTTATTTTAATTGTGGAGTAAAACTTTTATACACTTTGGAAAGTTTATAAAGAATATAATTGTGTGCGTATTTTGTATGTTGATACTATGTAATCAAATAAAATTCAATAGGTATATCCTATTGAACAGTAGGTAGATTCTAAAAAAACATAATAGAACCTACCTACCCATACGATTTTGCAATTCTAATAGGTCGAATTGTTGGTTGGTGTGAATATCTCTCATGGTGGAAAGCGAGGACTGCCGCCCGTAACACCTACGACCCAGACATAGTGGTTTTGCCATGATTGACAAAAACGTAAAACTACTTCTAGACTATCTGATGTAGCTTGTTTCACTACGGTTGCATCAAAAGTAAGCAAGTTTGAATATTCAAACGCAATTTGTATCAGAACTGTAGCAAGTTTTAACTCCTTCTGCAGTGAGATTCAAGCCTAGTGGTATTTCTACAGATAATGATTCATCATTTATTAAACATTTTGTTAATTTGACAAAAGGCCAAATCTCCATCTCAGAAAAAAAATAGGAACTCTTCTCATCTTGTCCCATTAAGTGCCTTGTTTATAAAATACTAGTGGACCCGGCGCTACTTCGTTCGTGTACACCTACCTTTTCTTCTTACTTATAAACATTCCTCTTGAATCACGCTATCTATTGTTAAAAACCGCATTAAAATCCCTTGCATGGTTTAAAAGATATAAGCGTACATAAATACAGACGGCGGGAAGCGACTTTGTTTTAAACTATGTATTTACTTAAACGCTGGGGTCCAAAGTGGCGAGAATAAAAGGAGATTTATGAAAAGAGTGAATATGTGTGAGGGAGTTGTGTCAGGACAAAGCTAGTGGGGGGCCTACCCCACCTGGAGGACACAGGTGTGAGCTTAATGTATGTATAGAAACAGGAGCGACCGCCACCCGCGTCAGTGTGGTGGAATCACTAATGCGTGTGATTAGGGTCAAATTCTTACATTCATCGGAATATAGTTTCTATGTATCGGATTTCTATTCTTCGTGTTCACTCTCCAATGCATATCGTTGTCGTATTGTCAACGTCTTATGAATCATAGTTTACTGGGTCTTTCACTGCGGTTTCTTTAGAGGGAAATTCTAGATCCGATCTTGTAAAGTTCCAATTTTCTCTCGGGTACAAAATTTCGAAGAACTTCTTTCTTTATTATATTACACACGGGAATTCTTTGTTATATTAGATACTTTCTAGAGCTTCCAACTTTCGTAATAGAATTTGATCTACATAAAAAAAAAACATCTTGGCGTTAATGTCATGGTTGTGCTCTCGCGCACGAGGGCTCGAGGTCTGCCTTAACCGTGATCCAGGATTTGGCAGAGTAGGTAATTACTGTGGAGCGACTGCCATCTGACCTCCGTTACCCGGCCACTAGGAGAACCAGATCAGATTACATCATGGTTACACTTTCAGCCACCTTAATGTACTAGTTTCATCATGATGTTTTCTCTCACGGTAAGAGCTTCGGTTAGTATTCAACTAATGTACATAACTCAGAAAAGAGTCATTGGACATGGCCGCAGTAGGATTCGAACCCGGTACCTCTCGTTTACGAGTCGGATACCTTAACCACTCGGCCACCGACACTCACCGAATTTGATCTATATGACTTCTATGTAATACCTACTCGTAACCCGGACTAGCTTCGCTCGGATACCAATCTTCATATCATTATAACTCTGGGCTGAGCATTGTATTTTTCTTTTGAATAGGTTTCTTCCATGTTAAGTTAGGTGTCACATTGATTTTACAGCTCTAGTGAAAATGCAATACCAGCTGACTAACCACCTGTAGAATAGTTGTAACCGTGGCCTACATCGTCGATGATTCACATACGTGTTGGCACTAATTAAATGAATTTCCAGCTTAAATAGATCAACAGGTCAAGATGATTTAATATCGTGAATTATTATTAAAATAATTCACGAAAACCGCATAAAACCGTTACAGAATCTTAATTCAGTTTCTTTAATCAACACTTAATTAACATTTCTCGCCAATTAATATATTAACTCTAAAATAATTAGTCAATTAGTGGAAAACAATTTAATAAAACCAGATTATGTTGTTTCGAGTCTCACTTTGCTTGATCAGATATTAATTTAATATGCATATATAATGCGAGTTATTGGATGAATGTATGTATGTGAATATTATGAAATTAAAATTAAAAAATGTTAACAGCCGTAGGCGTTAACTTTTGCTTAATTTATGACCGGAGGGCGTTAATTACTTCATGTTAAGGTTATGTTTACGACTTTATAAAAATTAACTGTTGTATTCTTAATTCTTAATCAATATTTGGGAGAAGAATTCGTAATTATTATTATGATGAATGAGCAACTTATTATATTTTTATCTATAGATATTAAATTCTTGGTCAGCGAATTACCGCAAGCTTTTGCGCCTTTGCGCGCATGTATATTATGCGGATTCTTGTATATTGTCTTGTACTATGTGTGCAACTAAGAATTTTTACTTACTTACTCATTGATCAACGTTGTAGTCACACCTCTTCCCAATTCCCAAGTTGTGGGAAGAGATCGATAGAAGCGATAATTGCGCGCTTATAATTACAAACAATATACTATGCAAAAGCTCTTTATTTGCACACTACAGGATACATACGTAGGATATAATATGTTATAATAAGCAGTACAAATGGCGGTCTTATCACAAGAGTGATCTCTTCTAAAATAACTATAATTATTGCAAACAAACAGATGACATTTGTTGAGTTCACATTTTCCATAACAATCGTCGACATTGCTACTGCAAAACACCGACACCGACAGTCGCCGACATTACTCGCCGACACCTTTTCTCCAAGTTTATTTTGTGGTCGACACAATCCTGCGTCCAGATACCGCGTGTCGGATTGATCTACGTTGGTCGCGCGTCGATCGGCGCTCGCCGTCCGCGACCATCGCTCACTGCGATAGTGGCTCAGGGATGTATTGAGGGTCCGGAGGGGGGTCAGATCATCTCTTTGTTACTTTGAGCAGTAAATTTTCTGATCTATGGAATTGGTAGCGTTAGTATGTAAATCTCATTTTCTTCGTAGCTTCCGATGTAAATTAAGGATAAAGGCATCCATATGATCTCTCAGGTCTCATAGTGATGAGATCGACATTAATCGAATGTTGGTTTTTTTTTCTAGATTTAACCTAAAACGATGAAGAGACGAGTTATGTGCATTCGTCAGGAACTGGCAAACCATAGCAAACGATCGTGAAGTATGAAAGAATACGGGGGAGGCCTTTGCGCAGCAGTGGAATGATTCAGGCCTATATAAATAAATAAGTAAATAACGTAGTTTGAAAATAACGTACATGGAATCTGACCTCCATCGTCGAATTCGCTACTGTTATACGGAATGTCATGTTCTTAAACAAAATACAGTACCTAGCTTGAGCATAATATCGATTAACTAAATTAAAATCGATTCACGGAGTAAATTTCTAAAATGTTGGCTGTCCTTTCGCCACAAAACGAAATTCTACCGAGCATTTTGTTTTGACCTTGTGGCTAGCTAGTGACCTGTGACATGAGCCACGATCACCCTCTTTATCTAATAGGAATTTCAAACGTAAATATCTTGCTTAGTTTCACAGTTATTCAAAATATTATTGCATTGTTTATTCGTTACGTAAAAATCAACTCAACTACCTTCGACTCGCCCAAAATAATGCGTAAGGAGCTATTGCAACTAACAGACCTGTTGAATATTTACAATTTATACTTTACCCACTTTAATGCCTCCCTGGCCCCGCGAGCCTACGCATTCGATACAAGATTGGATCCATTGAGAAGCCTGCACAAGGAAATGTGGACTGACATAATATTGGTGATAAAACCCACCTGGTAGGAGATGAAACCCGGTCTATCACTCTTATCCGGGTGGATGTGGTTCCTATCAATTACTACCGGGACAACCGGTGTCTGTGATTGCAATGTGGAGGAACTACATTTATATTTACATTCTTGCTCTGAGATATTTCTATGCGAGTAGGCTTTGTGACAATGTTGATGTGTAATATCAAGAAGTTACTTTTTTTAAATATTAGACAAGACAGGCTTTGGACCGCCATCTCACCTGTTGATAAGTTGATGGTTGGCATAGTTAGCTGCTGTTGTGATAGTTGTATTACAGTTTGACATGGCAATCTTGAGCTGCACTGAGTTATGAGAGTACATAAAATACAATCTGCATTTACCCATAGTGAGACTAATATGTAATAATTACAGGAGAGTTTGATGTAGGTTCATAGCTAATAATAGCAGGTGGAAGGACTCTGTCAAGCCCGAGGAGTCCGCCGAGGTGAGTACAACCGCCTCATCAATTTTTGCCGCCAAGCAACAATGCTTGCATTGCTGTATTCCGGTTTGAAGGATACGTAGCCCGCGCAATTACAGGCACTAGGCATTTCATATTAGTCCTCATAGTGACAACACATCCGCAGTTTTCCATTTTTGTTGCGCGAAACACAACCTAAATGCATGAATCGTAAACGTTATGGGCTATCATCATCATCACAACCCACATCAGTTTACTGCAGAACTTAGGGCCTCTAACACGAAAGGGGAAGTTATTGCCATAATGTTCACGCTCGGTAGGCGGGTTAGAGATCTTACATCACAGCCCATAACAGTGCACTGCAGGACTTTGGGCCTCTTCCGCGAAAGGGGAGGTTATTGCCATAATCTCCACGCTCGGCAGGCGGGTTGGAGATCGCAGTGTTGTAAATATAACAATGGAAAACGTTGCTGCCCATTTTCCAGTCTATAGCGACTCTAGATCTTTTGCCTCGAAAACATTAGTCGCCTTGTGTGTAAGGGGTTGGTGCTATTCTACTCTGCCGGACACCACACGGCCAATGTTGCCGCTGTTATGGGCTATAGTTACCGCGTACCACCAGCTGGGCTGTCTACTCGTTTATCGCTGCGTAGCATAAAAAACCCCTAGAATAGCGAACCTCGCTAGTCCCCCACAAAGCAGCCGTCATCGTTCCACCTCTAAACACCGTGTTAAGCACGCGCTAAGCACGCTGTTAACTAATTTATGGCGGAGGCCGTAATAGCTCGAATTGAGTGGACAGAGAAGTGGGTTATTCTCAATAAGTGGAGGCATGGAGTGTTGCCTCGATGGCAATCTGCGCTAACTATCCGCTGGATGCTTGCCGTTATCAGATGCGCTCGGGGATTATGCAGGGACACACTGCTTGGGAGGATGGACAGCTTTAGGTTCCTTACATCCGTATTTACGAGAAATAAGTAAAGCAGTGTTAAAGCGTTTTTTTTATTCTACGCAGTGATAAACAAGCAGACAGCCCACCTGATGGTATGCGGTGACTGCTGCCCATAACATCTACGATTTAGGTTGCAGGTAACGAAAATGCAGAACCGCAGGTGCGTTGTCTCTGTGAGAACTAATATGAAATGCCTCCTGTCGCTGACACCCAAATACTCGAATATCTCTTAAGTTTAAGGGCTTATTAGATTATGCTATCCTTTTTCAATGTTAAATATTTGAAAGTGACAGCACGACCTTTAAGGAGTTAAGAGCATTCTAGTATTCAGGCGTTAGTGAATCATTGCGTTTAATACGGCTCTTTGTATGGTAAATTTTTTTATACCTCTAATTTTGCTCGGTGCCTACATCTTGGCGGACGCATAGTGCCGATCACCACTCAAGTAGTTAGAATCCTGTGTGATCGAGCGCACTGTGATACCTGTAGTAACGTTACAAGTTTTGTTAGAATACTATTGTTTTAACGTATCTCTAAAATTGATACCTACTAGTCAGCCTATGATAAAGATACCTACATGTATATATCTATGGTAAAAAATTCACATGGGCTAGGTTGGCTTCTAGTTAGTCGTGTCTGTCGCACACGTGTGTGTAAACATGAAGTCGAAACTAGCAGATGTACATTATTTACCGCCAACCCACTAAGTGTAACTCCTAAACCCGTAAAATATATTTAAGTACCAATAAAATGCCAAATATTTTTGTTGAGGCATTAGTCAAATGGAATGTATACGCATTGTATGCGATAGCCTACCCAAATCGATACAAAAATGTGACACGTGTATTAGTACCTTATTGTCGTATTTGTATGCATTGTTGACTATTGTAGGCTGTTTCCTCGTATGTGTAGAGGTTGCATGTCTAGGATATGATAGGAATTGATAGAATATGATAGGGTTCCACCGATGCTTTACATGCCAACATTACACTACACTCTTAACACAATATCGACAAGTTTTCGGACAGCATAATCAACGAATACCTCCTTAACCCAACACAAAACCTCCTACCTTCAAAACTACACCTAGTTCACTAGCCGATAGATATATCTACCCAGACATTTTCCGTATACCGACAAAAACCTATCCAATATCTCCAAACATCCCCGTCCACGTATCCGAAAGGAATACAGAATATAAACATAAACAGGCAACACATTGCCAGGTGGAAATGCGAGATAACCAATCTGTTTCCCGGCAGATATAGAGATATCGAATTTGCAAACCCAGCGAAGCGAGCGATACGCGCTCTGTCATCGACGGTTTCCAATCCGATGGCTCGCATGGTTTTCTTGGCGTTATTTATAGTTTTGCTAAGGGCTACATTTGTCAACGAGGAGGATTTTACGTAATAGATTATGTTAGTAATGTGTTACACATACATCTGTACTAATGTTATAAAGAGAAAATATTTGATTGTTTGTTTTTAATGGATGAACTCAAAATCTCATCATATCAGTCAGAAGACGCCCACTGCTGGGCATAGGCCTCCCCCAGAGATCTCCCCTTTTCTGTGCTTCCGCGACTCTACAACCTTCACCTGTATATAGTTACATTGTCAGCGAGTTTTTCTCGAAATTCAATGTGGTTCCAACTTGAACGGGTCCGGAACGTAGGAACCACTGCGCAAAAAAATTGCCAGACTAGAAGGTACCTAACTGACCAATATTTTTGGTTACTAAAGTATACGTGGTCGAAGTCGCAAAAAAAAAGCATTATAATGTTCCTACGGGGTTAGGCACCACTTGTTCCCATTGCTCCAACACCTGTTCATGGGGTAGTCAATGATTATTATTACAAACTGATTTTCATATGCGATGGTAATTTCGCGCTCATTAGATAGGTTTTTTTTATTATTTTTTGACTATCTAGGCAATTGACGGCCACCTCACCTGGTGGTAAGTGGCGATGCGGCCGATGATGGAGCTTGCCTGTCTAGGAACAGCCTATTTACTCTAGCCTTAAAGGCGTCTAGATTATAATGATCAGGGAACACACACGCAGGTAATGCGTTCCATTCCTTGGCCATACGCATTATAAAGGTTGAACAGACTAGGTTAGGTTGGGTAAGTTGAGGAAGTATTTATTACAGAGCAATTAATACTAATAAAAATTATCATCTTGGCGTTAATGTCCCGATTGTGCTTACGCACAATTACAGTGGAGTTACTGCTAACTGACCTCCGTGACCCTGTTGACAGGGGCACCTGACCCGATTAGATCATGGTTGCCTGAATGTTAAGGTTTCATCACGATGTTTTCCATCATCGTAAGAGCATCAAATATACCTACAACTCAGAAAAGAGTCAGTGATACATGCAGCAGTGGGATTCGAACCCGAGAGCTCTCGCTTACGAGTCGGACCCCTTAATCAATAGGCCACCAACACTCCTGAGAGTAGTTTAAACTAAAATTAAATAAAACTTTGTAGTGCGAAAAAATATTGAGTAAATATTCGAATAAAATTGACAGTAAATAATAAATTTTATACAATAATCTGAGGAGCTGGTTTTGTACTTGTTTTAAAAAAAAATTGAAAGAGATGATAGCAAAACTCTTCACTAATGGCTCAAGTCTAGCAGTGGAATGTTATCATTTTTTATTATGTATACCAACATAAAGTCTCATACAGCAAAAAAAAATGTTCACCATTCTTGCTGCCCGTGTGTCTCCCGCGCCAGTAGCCAGCGCAGCGTCTCAAATGCTGCCTATCCAGTCCGGCCGTGCAGCTCGTTTGCTTACTATACAGCCTGAGGGCCGATCATTTATTACGCAATATCTTTGGAGTAAAAATCTAAAGGCCATTTCTTTAAACAGGCTTAAAGCTAAGCTCTCTTGGAAAGCTTAAAGATGTGGCGCTTTCTGGAATAATTTGACCAGGTAATAAATGAACTGCCCTCTCTTCTTGCTTCCTTTCCAACGGCTAGCCGACAGGGCTGTCTACACGCGATGATAAGATAGGGCAGGGGTGGTAAACCTTTTCATGTTTAGTTTGAAATTGGAGTCGAGTTGTTGTATTGCTCTGTATTTCAAAAAGCAACAAGCGAGTTCGTAATTAGAAATGATAAATAATGGTAAATAATACAAACTACTTCTTGAGCAATATTTACATTTACAGTCTCCTCAAACAGTGTTCGACGTCTTCTGCTGAACATTTAGTTTCTCAAATACGTTTTCATTACACCATAAAAATTACCAAA
Source organism: Blastobasis adustella (assembly GCA_907269095.1). Taxonomy (NCBI): domain Eukaryota; kingdom Metazoa; phylum Arthropoda; class Insecta; order Lepidoptera; family Blastobasidae; genus Blastobasis; species Blastobasis adustella. The sequence goes on from OU026130.1 coordinate 14,075,834, forward strand.
ATATACGTAATTTTCGTTCTTGTCTTTTCGATGTGAATTTCCGTGAGTCCCATGTACTATCAAGGTAAAAATAAAAGCTCTAAATATTTAAACTCAGATGAAAAAAGTGTTGAGCACCCCTGCCCCAGTAACTTGCGCCAATGGTTGTCAATCACTCATTATCGGCTGCCAGCCGGTCAAGCAAGCTAGTGCTCTTGATAATGACTTGCACCGATTATCAATTCGAAACTTACACATTACGGGATTAGATACACATAATTTCGAAACGAGAACACTTCCTTTGGCAGCGTTGCGAATACAAAAATGTATGGGTTTGATTTTGCAACACAGTCTATTGGCAGCTTACTTGGGAGACCGATAACCAAAGTTAAGCAACGCACGCCGATGCCGGTAACTGGATGGGTGACCGTTCGCCGTGCCTTCTAGTGCCGTTGGTGAAGTGAGGTTGACCAAACTAGTTTAAACTATCGCGGTTATTATCATACGTTTTAAGGGTATGTTCCTGGTTTCATCCAGTCGACCCGTCCGATGCAACTGCGTCGAAATATCGGGCTACTCGTCAACAAAGGTGCGCGGTAGAAAACCTTGAACATACCTTCAAAATGTGAGGTTGACCAAGTTCTTCCACTGGAGACTGGTTGAACAGTCAAAGGAGCCGATGACCCCGTGGTAGTGATTGTTATTATACAGACAGCCTTTATGCGAAAATGGCACCTCAAACATCAGCGAAACCAATTCGCCAACGTCTAATTCGATTGGACACGAGCGCTATTTGCTTAGGCCACGCGTGGGCGTACCAAGTGATGACTGACCATTAAACTGAACCAGTCCATTATGTCAAATGGCCACAGTAAATCTGAGTCGGTGGATTAACCCAGTTCCGATTATACGGACCCATTGTGCCTGTACTTTAAGTTATTGCCTGTGAAATGTCAACAAATCGACGAATTGCGTGGAAAATTGCAGTTTTGGTACGGGGTCTGAGCACACCGAAGGCTGTGTTGGTTGGTTCTGAGATGGCCTTGTGTAACCAATGTTCAAATCATAATCATATCAACCGAATGACCTCTACTACTGGGCATAGGCCCCCCTTAAAGATCTCCGAGAAGACCGCAGGGCGGTCATATGTAATCCACATCCAGCTGGTACCTGGGACCTTTACCAGGTCGTCGGTCCACCTTGCTTCATCATAGCAGCCGAAAGACACCCACTGCTGGACATAGCCAAAGCCTTCCCCAAAGGTATCCACGAAGGACATCTAGCTAGTACCTCCGACCTTTACCAGGTCGTCGGTCCACCTTGCGAAAGACCTACCCACGTTGTGACTTCCGGTACATGGCCGCTTGAGGACCTTACCGACACAGCAGCCATCTATACTGCGACCTGTGTGCCTGGCCCAGTGCCTCTTAAGCCTATTTATCCTTTGACCTTGTACCAAAGACTAGTCGGAGGTCCTAAGACATCAGAGCCACCATTGGAACGCCAGCTTAAACTTATCGGAGTATGTATATCTCTAGTTTATTATATTTTAAAACTCTGACATGGCAATGAGAATTGTTATGTTTTAAAACAAGGAACAATAAAACACATGCACTTTGCTGAAGGAAAACATGGGCAGAAAACCTGCCCATATCTTGATAGAAACTAAAATACGTGCTAACATTCTCCATGTCACTGGTGTGGTAGAGTCACTCGCTTATCGACAAAATTAGGTACTTTATGTGCTTACCAGCATACAAACTACCCCATTTGTAACCGTCTATGACCTTAAGAAGGTCGTCGGTTCACTATGCTTGGGCTGACATATATTTAGACAGTCTTTATTTATTTATTTAACTGTTTATTGTACACAATAATGATATACAGAGAAATATAACAGTAAAGAAGACACAACAGGCGCTGCTTATTTCTAAAAATAAATTTCTTCCAGCAGGCCCACAGAAGAGTGATGTTAGACTAGAGTAACGCAGATACAACGTGCACAATAATTGAATATATAAATACATAAATATATTATTCGTATTCGTTTAATAATATATCAAAATAGTTGTCCAGCCTCCTCTACATTTTTTCTGCTACCTATTCTTGTATTAGTCGCCTATACGACAACCGTAACTCGAAGAGATTGGTATAGTCAGCCGCAGGGATAACTCATCCCCTTCCATTCAATTAACGTATGCTAGGGGTCAACTCACTCTGCAGCTGACTGTACTATATGTTTCCTTTTTTTATGCTACTTGTCCTTGTGAACAGTAACTTACGCCCATAACATCATATGATTCACACGTTTAATACACGTAAGTTTTATGCAACAAAAATGCAGAACAGCAGGTGCGTTGTCACTGTGAGAAAAGATGAAATGCCTAACGCCGGATCTGGGACACAAAAATGCAGACATTGTTGCCTGGCGGTAGAAATGCATGAATCGTAGATGTTATGGGCGACAGTTCTGTCAGCCTATCAGCTGTCCGCTCACTGTTGTCAAAGTGTAGCAAAAAAAAATTGATAAGGCGGTGTTACTACCCTAGACGGACTCCACATACTTAACAAAGACCTACCCCATAATAAACCTTAACATCCTAACTCTACAGGACACCACACAAGCTGTGTTCTCTTAAAATATACCACAAAGTATTCTGCTACCACAAAACCTTGCTTGCAACATGTTTACACAGCCCCAGTCATCACGGACCTTGCGAAAGCCTTAATGTAACCAACATTCCGCGACACATCCTTTAATGAGTCAGGATGCCAAATGAGTCACATTAGACATTAAGAAAGTTGGAATTAACTCCGCCAAATGTAATATCCGACTACAGAAACTGGCTGCGTTGGATGTTGTTGTATTTGTATTTGTCCTCTTAGCATTTTAACTGCATTAGCATGAATGCTTGCGATGAGTCGTGGTTGATAGTGGACTACCCCTTTTTAGCGCGAATCACGGTGGGATCTCTTTTATGCTCGAATACGAATGCTTCTTGAATAATAGTAGGAATCGTTTGGTAATGTAGGTAGTTTACGTAATGATTTAGATCGTCATGGGGTTTCATAACAAGGTTTATGTGGTTGTGGCAGCGTCGGTGCGTCTTTTGGAGCGTCTTTGGGCGAGTGATCAATGTACGGATTCGTAAGCGAGAGGAACCGGTTCGAATGATATTGCAGCCATGTACCAATGACTCTTTTATGAGTTACATACATTAGTTGAACGCTAACCGATGCTCATAAGGTGAAGAAAAACATCGTGATGGAACCTGCTGATTCAGGCGATTGAATGTGTAACTATGATCCAATGTGGTCAGGTTCCCCTGGTAGCAGGGTCACGGAGGTCAGATGGCAGTCGCTCCACTGTAATTATCTTGTATGGCCAAGGCGGACTCCGGACCCTCGTGCGCGAGAGTATAACAGGGACATTAACGCAAAGATGATTATTTTTATTTTATTGTGCAGTTGTGTTTACTGTTGAGGATGATGAAGTATATCCTTACAGTACAAAGTAAAGTCGCTTTTCGCGTCTGTCCATCTGTTTCTACATCTGCTCATCATATCAGCTGAAAGACGCCCACTGCTAGGCATAGGCCTCCTCCAGAGATCTCCACAAAGGCCAATCCTATGCCCTTCGCACCCAGCTGGTACCTGCGATCGTCACCAGGTCGTCGGTCCACCTAGAGTCCTACCCTGGTGTAGTTTTTACTACATACAATTTTGCACACCCATACGAAGACGGGGCTGGTCGCTAGTTTGTCTGTATTATAGGTATTAGATAAATATATCTCATAACCCACATTACAGCTAACAATTAGTTTCACTTATAAATCCTGTATTATCCGGGTCGTCCTCGTTATCAACTTTTCACACTCCGGATTAACTGGGTAAGGCAGCCGCTGGTTGCGGTGTCACGCACGACGCACGATTGCCCCTACCACGGGGCGGTCTCGACACGAATTAGGTCAGAAAACAAAACATAGTAGTCTATACGAATATTATAAAGAGGAAAGACTTGATTGTTTGTCGGTTTGCTTGTTTGTTTATTTGTAAAGAACTATTATATAAACTCAAAAACGAATTAACCGATTAAAAAATTATTTCACCTATTAAAAGCAACATTATGAGCGAGTAATATAAGCTATACTTTATCTTCATAAAAAATTTAAGTTTTATAAGAAAATTGCAAAAATATAACCCAAGGTCCATGTTCGCGTATAATTTCAGAACAGCTACACCAATTTAACGTCCCTACGGGGTGTCGCATCCGATGAAACCTGAAAGGCCTTCCGGCTACAGGTGCTCCCAGGGGGTGTTTAGTACGTATGTGCCTGGTACTCATGAGAGTTCACCACCTCCCTCCCAACCGCTATACCGGAGGGTGCCCATTTCCTTTAAGTTGGGAAAAATTAATTTTACTAATTATTTTTTGTTGTGTATGTAATTGTCAGGGCAAGGTTTAAATTAGAGAAAAAAGGGTAGTTAGGGGTAGGGTATGGCAGAACACCACGCGTACGATACCGCGCCGAGACACTAGTTAATAATATACTGTTTTAATCGACTACCAAGACTATTCAACCAATCTCGCATCCGTATTGAAAAAAGTTACTATGAGGTCTCACAGTGCGCACGAACGCAAAGAGTTCCAAGTAACGGGTTCTACAATACAATAACTCTTTATTTCACACCAAACTACTACTACTAACTACTACACTACTGATACATTATTTGAACACATTACATACGTTGACAACTTCTGACACATCGGAAAGAAACGTGTACATAAATCTATTCAGGGTGGAACAAAAAGTCCAAATACACAAATCACTACCCGCAAAGGTTTCGTGAAACTTCGAAAGCAATCGAAACTCAATTCCAGCGGGAAAGCAACGTTAGGCAAATATCAAAGCGGCACAGAACTCTCTTCAATTACTACGCGGCACACTGTTCGATTGTTATAAAACACACCCGAAGAGTTGTTAAAAGCGATGTGGCCGAACTAACGCTCTCTTTTTGGGGGTGGAAAAAGTACGAGCCACATTTTGGTGAGTTTAATGTTTTCATGGAAAATTCATGGAACGTTTCATGAAAAAAGTATAATTTTTTTTAAATATTTGTAAATTTAATTAAATGTGTCGAAAAAGGAACCACCATGCCGTAATAGGGAAACTCTAATGAAGATAGATAATGACGTCCGTACAATGTCATTCGCGTCTTTTTCTATTGAAATTACTTTGATCTAGAATTGAGATAATTATTGTACGAGAATAATATCATAAAGAAAAAAAGCTACGTATGTAATATATAGAAATTTCCAAAATCTATACAAAGTATAAAAATGTGTCGTTTAGAAAATAAAATTCTAAACGTCACAATGTTATTGAATGAATATATAACTTCGTAATTATGAAGTTATAACTTAGTAAAAAAAATTTTTTTACTACGGCATCGTGTCGTTAAAATGCCTTATTTTATTTTTCCATTTATTATAACTTACAAAACATTTTCCCGTACCTACACAGACTTCAATCCCGGATCACCCCCGAAAATGTGACGCGTCCTTTTCAACGCCCTTTACAAAGGAATACGGTATTTCCGTAACTTTGGCCTTAACAGCTTACGATCGTGCCATCATGCCCGGTTATTGTGCTTGGAGGGTAGAGGAAATTGTGCCCGAATAAGAGATGCCAGCTGATGGCCTAATTTGGAAGTTCTGTGGGGTATTAACTACCTATTTCGGATTTCGTCGGGCTTTCTTATCATTTTCCTCGTTATCGTTTGCTTATCGGGTCGCTTTCCCGCTGATGGGGTTCCGAAGCAAATTAAACCTTATAACCATCGTAATAGGGATGTAGATTTGCCTTGATATATCCAATTGAAGGATTGGTACTCAACGAATAACAAATTAAGGTACGTTTCAACAGAAAAATATAAAAGCAGAGCACGATAACGATAAGTATTATTTATGGAAATCTAAATTTATTTAAATTAATTAATTTAGATTATTTTCTAGATTTATGTGGATAACGGGTACTTATCATTTAATATTAATTTATATAATAATAATACAAAAGTTGAAGGTCAAAAAGCAAAAATTGTTAATTAGTATTTAAATCACATAAAAATGCATGTACATTTTACACTAATTTATCATACCATTCGCTAAGAAAAAGGCCGCCTCTTCTTACCGCCACAACCGAGAATGTATTACTCGTAAACGCTTGGCAATTGAAAACATGCATGGAGCAAAATTTGTAGAGAACTTTATATGCTTTAATTTAGAACTGTTTTCGAGATATTTAGAATAAACAAAAAAAACGGTAGCTTTCGGGCCCCTAACCTCCATAGCTGTCAGTGTGGATTTTTATATATAATGAGGACATACTCGTACATAGGTCCATAACAATACAACAATCAGCTTGTTAAGAATTTCTCCGACCTTCGCCATACCTACATGCGGTCGGCTTATCGCCTAGACTATAAATTGCCTAATATCAATTCAAGAGTGTGAAATAGAAAGTAAAAGCCAATGCAATAGATGTAACAAAAAATCTTACAACCACCACCAAACTGAACATGAATTATACAAAAACTGTGAGTGGATAATGAACGACCTAGTCAATCAATCAATGTTCGTATCATCTCATTAGTGTACAAAAAACAGGAAAAGGCGGTGACTAATTAGCAGTCTTCGCATCTTCTCCTCCGACGACGTTTTTATTATCATTATAAAAAGTGAAATTAGTCTTAGGAATTGGCGAAAAATCTCGATTCTGACCTCGTTTCGCGAAACCAATATCAGCCAATAACATTAATAGTAATAGATTAATATTAAGATCCGCCCAATCAGTGTTAGAAAGTCACCTTTGACCTCGTGATATGGATAGTTTTCGGGTCAGTTCGTTTCATTGTTAATTTAATCAATGGACGAATTTATCATATTTTGCCCACTTCGTCTGTAAGGTCATGTAGGGACTCTATTTTTTGTTAACGGTTTCGTCCTATTCATATTATCAAAGCGAAAGTTTGCAAGAATGTCTAGATATTGTTGCTACATATTTCACGCAAAAATGGTGACTCAGAATAACACATAAGTCGAAAAATTTAATCCAGTTTCTGCGGGAACACGGCGTATCAGAATGTCACGCGAACGAAGTCGCGGACAAAAGCTAGTTTACAAAATGGGATTTCTTTAGTATTTACATGAAAGTTTAGCATAAACTATCCACTCCAAACCACATAAACTTTCGTATTCATAATAAATATTACAGCGTGACTTCAAATTCATGATACCAAGGGGTACCGCATGCATACGTTGGCTAGTCCAAAAGTTTTTAGCCAACGGCTTGTTATACACTCTATTGTTTTAATTTTTGAATCATTTAAAGGCAAATTTTATTACAAACTCCTTAACCAAAAATCAATAGCCGGCGACCAATAGTTATTTCTTTTATCAAATATAAAAAAAACATGTCTGTCCATAGTAATCCCTACTAGTTTGGTAATATGGGAAGCATTTTGTGGCAGATGTACTATGATTATATTATTAGGGTTAACGTATAAAAAATCACTTAAAAATTTAATCAGCGCATTTAGTGAATTGCCCCTATCATATGTTAATGTCATTTATTGATTTTATAAGTTTAAACGAGGTCAGAGCGATCTGAAACATGAACCTAGAGTAAGGTAACCGCCAACTGCCGTCACTTCAGAAAACGTCATCAGGGTTAACTCGTTATTAGAGAAATGTCAACATTAACAAGCAAAGTTAAACCTGCATTTAAGTTAAACCTGTTCCTATGACTCCAAGGTTTGCTAGTAGAAAACTCAATTAATGAGTTAAGCTCGCCTTTGTACATCTCTATTACTGTACTGTATAATTATGTCATGTTTGTGTACAATAAAGAATAAAGTTGTGAAAACAAGGTGGTGAAAACTGCCTGGGATCTAATCCTCATTTCATGCTGAATCTCATGCTTGGACCAGCCATTTTTACTATGGCACCATGACCGCTTTCATGTCGTTTATATTGTGTGAAATACTACAATTTTAGAATTGGCTCGGCAGTACCATGGTTTACCTTCCCAACCATCCATTACTTCTCAACAAACAAAAGCTATTTAAAACACTTATTAGGCAGAATAGATATTGCAATCACTCACTATCACAAGTTTTAAGTTGAAATATTAGTTTTTCTACTAATTTGTTCACGATTGGCTTCGAATAGTTCCAAAAGTCTCAAACATGGCTTTTGTTTATACACGGGCTTTGCCCCACCGCTGCAACTCCTGTGAAGCCAAGATATACAGCGGCGACCACACACAGGTCCTAAGTTTTCACACTCAGGTTTCCCGAAGACAAGTTAAGTCTTAGAACCCGCAACAAACTGAATTAATTTAATGTCAAACATGACTTATGAAAGCTGCTATCTTTGGAACGTATTTGTGTAACTGAAACGTCACATTAACATTCGTAAAATCTCTTTACCCAGGCGCTGAAGCCGAAACAGACAGTCGCCCAGCGGACTTTTAAAATTAAAACACCTGGATTGATTTCCCTAAGGAACAGAGTGTTTTCCACATGCCTGTTATAAAAAGGACTACATCTTTAATTCAAAAATGTTTTCCAAGGGCGCACGTTAAATAAAACATTTTAGTTGGAGAAGATATAGGTCAACCGGAAAGAGCTATTGCTAGTATGCGCAGAAACTTTCCTCCAAGAGTACTTGCTCGCTACTTGCAAAAACTTGAAGTAGTTTCGACATTTTGAACTCGTTACGTAATATTTACCAAAAGTAATGTTATCCTATGTTAGTGTCTGATAACGTAACATTTTGTTACAATAAATTATTGTTAAGTGTGTTAAGAATGAAGTAAACATTTGAACAAAATTGCGTTCTGCCCGTTCTCACTGCCGGTTATGCATTTGGATGTGGGTTTTTACAAAGGAGATGCTTAACAAACTCTCTGAGTTTGTTCGTTTGTTCAAATCACTGGTGGAGTGGAGACAATGGTCCACAGAGAATACGTCAGACGCGCTGGTACGATGACTTTAGAAGAACAGCTAATTGGAATGGTTAAAAACAGCACAAGACCGAGAACGACGAAAGATATTAAAGGAGGCCTACAACGTAAAGGTTGAAACTGGCTGAAAAGAAAAAGAACATGATAACACCAGATGGTCCACACAGAGAGTCCTACACCAACGATCTCCCACGTTGCCACGATTTCTAAGTATAACAAAGCTTCTCTTCAAGCCTTAGCTCACGAGCCAATTCATTAGACCCGAATGTCACAACCATTATATATTATAGACGAGCCACATAATCCACTTAGCGACATTTTCCACATGGTTAATTAGCCCAAGAACAATTCCATGCGGTTTTCTCCTCATGCAGTTGAAAAATCTGGAATATGTAGGTCGTTTTGAACAAGTTACTTCGCTGGTATGGCGTCTAGTGGCTGCACCAACGAGCTATCTATAAATAGTGCTTAGTAGGCGATAATTAAGTGTGTTTAGTATGAACCGTTCTGTAAGGCTCCGTTGGTTGTGTCTAAGCATGTAGGGAATTTGATATACGTGCGGCGCCTCTGGAATTGGAAAATACGGTATCCTTACTCTAGCTAAACTAAAGGATTATCCACACACGTCCGTCCGTACCGACGTCGTGCCGTGTCAGGGACGTAAAACATCACACCAGTCATTTGAAGTCAAATCCTATTGACCCACGTTTCGGGACAATGCAGTAGGTCAGGCACAGAATATTAAATGAAGGTCAAATTTCGCTAGCGAGGGCTACGTTACTAAACTGACGTAATTGAGATAACATAAAATACATACAACGATATTCATTTGACTCCGGTCGGATCCCATTCGTATCACGGCCCGGCTACTGACCCGGATGTGTGCGGATCGAGCTATCCTTAAGTTCTACCTAAAATGATCTGATTAGCGCAATTGTCTAAAAACGTACAAACGTGCAGTGCCATTATTTGTTGCTAAAACAGATGCTCTTTAGACTCTTTAGTTGCTGGATTAAATACGAAATCTGCTTTTTTACAAACTGCTTTCTAGGCATGTTTTAGGAATAAGTAGAGCCACTATCTGCTTACTCCACTGCCACTGCTTTTCGCAAACGCTATAGACGAATGGGCGGTAGCGTTTTCTGTCGTATGTTTTAAACAGTGTATTGGCTACGGTATTCTCAATAGGATTAATGACGTCAGGTCATAAATTTAAATCAAATCAAATTTATTTATTTCAAGTATCAATGACTCAAATTTATTTTACATAAATTTGCAATAAATAGAAACGAATTAGGAAAATAAACCATCATTATCAGCATTACAATTTTAAAATGTTAATAATAAACAATAATTGGGAAATGTCAACATCAAAATAATAACAAATTGGAAAATGTCAACCCCAAAAACATTAACCAAACTTTTCACAGCATTAGTCCGAGAGTCATGTTGCGCTAATCCCACACAGTGGCTTAACGGCAGGGAGATAATGGCATTCACACGCACTACCGAATAAAAAATTGAGAATCCGATTTAAATAGCCCATTGAAACTTTTAAACCCACACATATACAAAACAATAAACAGAATAAAACAACGAACGACCCACCATTTCTCTGTAAGCAATTAATTAGCGAACATTTATTGCATTCAGAGTGGCAGCCTCTAGATCCATTTGGGACAGTGGCTCTGAGATTCATTAGTTGCCGGATTCAATCTCCACAAATGCGCCAGTAACAATAGATTGGGGACAGCTCCACGAGTATCCTTGGCTTTCCCGTTTTATGGATATTGGGACGGCTGATGGCTATTGTGCCTTCGTAGGATTGTCTTAATGGGTTTGATGTCCCGGTGCTGTGATATGATATCTTATATTAGAAGGAGTGAGTTATCCGAATAATGTAATTATGGTAGTAGTTACTTTGTTTACAAATCACAGACACTGCAAAAAATAAGTTTTGTTCAGTAATGATATATAGTATTAGGGTTCTGTTAATTTAAAGTGTTTGTTTGTGTGTATGAAATCTGAAATTTCTTTGTTTAGCTAAACAAGCCAGCAGGGCGACGCCATGTATTTTTTTTTAGACACTTCTGTCCCACTGCAGGGCAAAGGCCTCCCTATCCATCTTCCACGACTTACGGATGTATTATGTAATATACTATATATTATGTAATAAAAAACCAACACTATGTATTATACAAATTACAACAATTAGTTACAACTATGAAGGCACACAAGGCCGAGTCCTTAGCTAAGACCAAAATAAAACCGCCAGACTACATCCCACTGCAAAAGAACTCTCAAACCGTAGGCGTCGTATGGGACTAACAATCGCAGAGGTCATTAATGCTAGGATAAAGCGCAGCCCATTGAAAGTGTTACAAAGTAACTCGACAAAGTGGAAGTATTGCCACAGTGCTCGACTACCACAATCGGCCATTTCTTATCGAGATCGATATCGATTCTCCTAAGAGCCCATTTTGTCGATGCTACCTAGTAACTCGATAAGGATCTTGGAAGACGATACAGAATTAAAACGATCGATCGAACCCTTTAGAATGCAATTGTTGTAACGATTTATTCGATTGCGCCATTTGAATCGGTAATATTTATTGTAATCGTTGATAGGGGTCCGAATCATCCTGATGTCATCATCAGGATCTCATAATTATTTAATGCTGAATATGAGCCTCCTCTTCACTTGTGTAGGGCATTGCCATTATCGCAACTCTTGACTGAGGAGTTGGAGATCGTAGTCACAATTCACTAATACTATATTATGCCAATGGACCTGGCGCGACTTCGTTCGCGTACACCTACTTTACCCCTCCCTACCCTTTTTCCTTGCTTATAAACCTTCCTCTTGAATCACTCAATCTATTGCTGAAAACCGCATTAAAATCCATTGCGGTGTTTAAAAGATCAAAACGGACATAGATACATAGGAGCAGACAGCAGGAAGCAACTTTGTTTTTTACTTTTTATATTACAATTCTACAATAATAATAGTTTGTGTCGTAGTGTTGAAATTACTTAACAGCTGCTGCTAATTTTCTGGTTTACGGGTGACGCAAATGTCTGCCTTCATGATATTAGTGACGTACAATAATAACCACATAGCCAGATTCACAAATTCGATATTCACATTTTAATAACAATCTCCGTTGAAATCTCAAATACCTATCGGTCACATACCAAAACCCCAAATTCCCCACTCCACCCGCAACGGACCGATTTGCAAGATCAGGCCGCATAATCGTCGAACACACATCCAATCAGGCCGTTCAACCGACCGCCTGTACTGGCGTCGCCTCGGAACGCGAATAAATAAATAAATAAATAAATAAATATTCGTGGACAAATTCACACAGCGCCATCTAGCCCCAAACTAAGCCAAGCTTGTACTATGGGTAAATGGTGGCTTGTAATGAGAGTGAAAACGACCTTAAAACGATCACAAACAGCTTCTGTTAACAAAAACAAACACGGTATACGTGCCCCCTGAACAATAAGACGACGCCATAGAAAGCGGCCAATATACGCAACAGGTATACTACAAAGTAAGACAACACAAAAACTGACTAACTTTGATGAGATTTAGAAAGACTTTGTGGCGTTTTTTTTGCAATGGTATGTAATTTTCGTGCCCTTTGAGAAATGTAAGAAGATAATACAGTGAAAGTGTATTTGACTGACTAAGTTAGATTTTGTGAAAAGAAATTATTTAATGTTTATTTATTACTACAGCTTCCAAATGTTACGTAAAGGAAACTTCAGATTTATTTAAAAGTAAAGCTACATTTTTATCTGTTTGTTAGTGTACATAGAGACACATTCCATCCATACTAACAAGCAAGTTAGAACCACTGACTGACCGAAGGGACTTTGGTACCCTGTATGTTTTGCCAGCTCTATAATGAATATTCTCCTGTAAATGGAGAAATGTTCTGAGCTACTTTTTGATCTGGTGCCCACACCACAATTCCTTCAAAACAACAGCTATCACACCACCCGCCGCGAGCTGGGATACGCATCTCCACTACATAGACCCTGTGTTGGTGTCCACGTGACGTTTGGAAAGAACGTTCCTCGCCTGGTGTCTGCCCCATAACATAAAAAACCCTTCATTATCATTACAAAATTTGGTAATTATAAATTTATTCATAAAATTTCAAGTTTCAAAAAACATTAAACACCAACAAAACAAGCTTTTTCATCCCACCACCAGTCTCCACCAAACCGTCATTACCGCCGAAGTCCAAAAAACCTTACAATTTAACCGCGCCATAGTCCCGCCCACCCTTGATTATTCTTTGATAATTTCCATTAAGACGATGAGGAAAATTGGCCGATAATGGCCTTACAGAAGAATTCCAATGGCCTAGATAGGGAGCTTTATCAGAATTGCGATTTATTAGGGCCGCCCTGAATTTAGGCCGGGAGTTAATGACCCCTTTAATTAACTTTGTTACTTCGGAATGCGATATCGGGGAAAAATGCCAATGGGATAGACGTGCGGTATTTATTTTGGCCATTTCGGGGCTTGGCTCTCGTTTAGTTATTTGCGGGAATTGCTCTAGATTTTATTCGCAACGACCTCGGTGACCTCGATAAAAGATAAAATATTTACAGCTTTTCCTTCGAATAAAAAAAATCTTGGCAAATATCGCCTTTGGTTTCCCGGTTATGCTCTCGCACGCGAGGGCCGGGGATCCTTGACCATGATGCAGGATTTGGCAGATCAGATAATTATATTAGAGCAACTGCCATCTGACCTCCATAACCCTGTTAACAGGGGAACCTGACCAGATTGGATTATGATTACCATGATTATGATGATTATTCAGTCGCCTAAATATGCAGATTTCCTCGCGATGTTTTCCCTCACCGAAGAGCATCTGTTAGTGTTCATCTAATATACATAATTCTATGTACTTAACAAATTGAATTACATCAAAACCTAATCGGCGTTATGGAAGTTAAAGGAAATGTTATTAAAATAATATTACCATTAACGTGGATTCATCCGAATATAAATTATAATAATATTTGAAATGCTTAAACGTTTATCGATATTAATTTCATCGCTTCCCTTCAATATGTTTTATTACTTTTGACAGCCATTAATAACCTACTAAAATATCTTTGCGGAAATAATTTCGGTTGATATTACCATAATAGATATATTTCCAGAATATGTGAAACTATCAATTTCATATGCTGCCTTCAAGGAAATAAGCAACAGTACTTATTTTTAGAATATAAAATATAATAGTATGTTACCTTCACGGGATGCAAATCTGATCTTGGGAGTAATCCACAAGCCCAAGTTCGTCAGAAGCTCCCCAGAAGACCTTGGTCGACCTCGCTTCGCCAACGATATTACGAGGCCTTTTTAACGAGTGTCGAGCTCGATGCGATGCTCAAGTTCGGTTAGACTCAAAGCGACTCCGTTGGCGACCCCAGAAGCGATGGATTAACATCGCTAAGTCGGATGTGAGAGCCAAAGGCTTACGACGCGAGAATACCGAAGACAGGGGAGCGAAGGGGAAGACAATGAGTTCGACGTTCCAAATGCCTGTTTAGATACTAAAATCATCTTGGCGTTTATCCCGGTTTTGCTCTCGCGCACGAGGGCCCGGCGTCCACCTTGACCATGATCCAGAATTAGGCAGATCACGTTATTACAGTGGCATTGCTACTAGGGGAACCTGACTAGATTAGATCATTGTTACACATTCAGTCGCCTGAATGTGCAGGTTTCATCACGATGTGTTCCCTCGCCGTAAGAGCGTCGGTTAGTGTTCAACTAATGCACATAACTTTGAAAAAATCACTGGTATACTGCCTGTTTAGATGCTATAAACAAATTATTACATAACAAAACAAAGTCACACGTTCCAACGGCTTGTAATTCATTACCTGTCACAAATTAACACTTTTAATTTCATTGAACCAAGGCACGTAGCGGTGTAAAAACTTTGTATTGGGCATTGGAGTCACGATCCGGTGCTGTGATCATAGAAACCTGCAAGATACTTTACCGTTGTAATCAATACTTGTCCATCTTAATATGTAATGTAATAAAGTGGACTGTTATGGGCTGTGATCATGATATGCAATACAATAAAGCTAAAAGATAGTAGGATGAATATATGTATGGGGTGATCTTTGAAATTAATAAACCTATTTTTAGAAAACGGTGACGACCGCGAAAACTACGGTTGATTACAGCGTAAACCCGTGTGAACAAGTTTTAATTTCGAGATAAAGTATGGTCAATATCAAGTTTGATCAAAATCAGTTCAGTAGTTTTTTTTTTTAATTTTCTCTTCTATTGCCGTTTTAGTTTCCAGTAGATACGACATTTATCACTTGCAGTTAATGCTAAGGCTATCTCACAGTAACATCTGAATACAATCGTCTTTAGGTGCCATTAAGTGAAAACATGCTATTGAATATTCATAACTTTTATTCAATAACTTTTCTTTACATGGGTATATCTCAATCAAAGCGTACATTATTTCTTTGAAATGGAAATTTAATGTTACTTTACGTGGGATTAAAGAGTGGTACTAACTTTCTTGTTAAACATTGTGTGCAATCTAGCCACAAAAATTACAACAATATCTAGATTTGGAAAAAGCAATTCTTTACTGTTCTGAATGCGTATAAGTAAGTATTTTTGTCTACTCTGTGGTTTATATATCTTACCTTACTTATAAATTGACCTATCGCAGTAATCGAAGAAACATACGCTCGTGAATAGTGACTTCGTTTATAGGCTTCCGTACGTCCACAAAAAGAACCTTTGTAGGATCACTTACTCGTAAAATGTGTGTCCGTCTATCCGTCTGCCACAGCCAATTTTCTCCGAAACTACTGGACTGATTAATTAGAAATTTGGTACATATCAATTTCTATGACCCTAACGCGGACTTGTAAAGTGAACAGACACAAATACAGGGGTCACTTTTGAAGGACAAGGTGGTCTATGTATGGAATCCTTCGACTCCTGCTTTGCCGGATTTTCTTTGAGAAAAAACTTAACACCGTTCGTTTCTAGAACAGAATCCTATATCGTCACGTTTCTCTGACCGCAGCCAAAGTTCGAAACAGTTCAAAATTAATTGCGCAAACTAATTCGTGCGTTATGTAACGGGCGTCGACTGTTGCATCTGTTGAGCTTTTCCGAAGCGAGCTTCCATTTCATTCGCACTTTCACTTTATGTATTTGGCGAGGCCGTTTCAAAGCTCCTATAACAGAGAGTAAGCTATTTCATTTCATTTCATTTACTAATAAAAAATTATTAGACGTTGATCATGCGTTGAACTTCACAAACTAATCTGACCCGCTGCTTATCCAGTAGTAGTCCAGCACGCGGACTTATCTGACCAGGTGACCAAAACTGGAACTAAGTGTCGCCAATTGAAATATCATTTGACGGCAATACTAAATTTAACAACAACGACGCCGGGAAGGTTACAGGAAGCTACACTTTTACAGCCAGAATAGTCTGCAATCGCGCTGCTGAGTAATCTGACTGTAAAATTGACTGTCGTCAGTTACGAGGTACTTCTTAAAAACAGTTTCTTCAAAATCGGTGTAGTAGTTTAGGATAATTTGATAATTATTGGGATATGATAACAAAATTAATATATTCTTTAGTTTAGTGAGGTAATGATGATGTATTGCAAAGAATATGCCTTATCTGAAAAGTTGAATACCTTCATGTCAAACCATTATGAAAGTTTGCCTGCAAATATTTAGGACAGCATAAAATATGCTAATATGAGGGTGTTTGACGAATCAGCGTTACATCACTTCAGTACTTTGTACCCTACGATAATAGCAATGCCAGCACAGTTGTCGCATTAAAATGTTTTTCCTTATAGAAGTAGCGGAACGGAAGATTTGTTACGTATTCTAGGACCCTCCAGGGGCAAAAATGGAACCTGGAGGATGAGTAAGAACGTGGGAGTAGAAGAACTCGTGTCCGATACTAATGGAAGAGATTTAATCTGCTCAACTTCGCTGCCTCGGACACATTGAGGGAATGGGAGAGGATCATGCGGCCAAACGTGCATATCTGGGCCGAATCGCCGGCAAGCGCCCGGTGGGACGGCCCAGGTATCAATGGATGGACGAAGTCCAGAAAGACCTGCGCGAACTTCAAATAATCCACTGGGAACAAATCGCGCAGGATAGGGACCAATGGCGAAATCTTGTGTCGGGCGCCAATATCCACTTTGGAATGCTGAGACAGCGAAGTAAATAAGTAAGTAAATTTGCATCTAAATACTGAGACGTAAGTTGCTGAAACCAAAATTAACATCTTTCACAAAGTGTTTGATTTCGAAGGATCTTTGATTCTAGGTCGAGTTATTAGGTAATTATTATTGCTAATCATTTTATAAGTTACGGCGTCTATTTTCCCCCTCTCAATCCCGCATGTCGTGTGTGTCGGTTAAACAAACATATCTATGAGTATTTTCGTGTAGGTGTACTTCAGATGTACTCGCTTCTTTGTTATATCTAGATATATCTGCAGAATTATATACACCGTCTGTTCTTAAGAATGCACATTGCTAGATTGGGCTTCGTATTTACTCGCATGTGTACAACAGAGACTACGCTCTATAAATCAGGCTCAACAATCATTTTATCAGGTGGTAGGACTCTGCCAAGCCTGAGGACTCCGTCTGGGTGAGTACCTTATCTAGTCCTGCCGCCAAGCAACAATGCTTGGATAAGGTAGCCAGTGCAATTACAAGCATAAGACATTTCATCTTAATCCTCACTGAAAACGCACCTGTTCTGTATTTTAGTTGCCTGCAACCTAAATATACGAATCGTAGATGTTATGGGCAATAGTTAACGCTTACCATCAGGTGGGCTGTCTGCTTATTTGTCACTGCGTCAAATAAAAAGGACCGATCATATTTGCTACCGACATCTATATACTGGGGTACCTACGAATTGACGTTCAAAACAACCGCAGGCTGCGAAATAGCTCTCATCGATAAGCTATTATTCCAAGCATGATAATTTCACTTTTTTATTAAGGCTGTTTTAGAGTTAACTGCTAACAGTTGGACCGGTTGGAATGGCTGTCGACACAACCGTTTTACTGGATAATTATCGTATGGTGCTTTCATCTGGTAGTTTTAATAGATGTGAAAGTGAATGAGCTGGCTTGCTAGCGGGGAGTCAGGTGGGTTGCCGATACATTATATACCTAGGTGACATAATTATAAACGGGGAGTATGCAACATAATTTTGTTATTTTAGAGGGTTATTAGTAATTAGAATTAGTAGGATTCTCGAAATCAATATCTTGGGTCAATACCCCTGTTGGACTCTGCACACAACGGCTCGGGGTTTTACGATACCCATAGTCGGAAGTCGGTACAATTTTACTATGCTGGTGCAGAGCTTGCCTGGAGGAAGAGGAGATAGCTGCCCATATCCTGAAAACCGGCATCATACAAGCATCTCGGTCAATCACAAACCCTTCCGAAGACGTTTGTAAAGCTAAAAGCATTACTGCGTTTTCTGAAGGTGTTAGGATGGCAGGAACAGTAGAATATTTAGGAACATTTCACCCACACGCAAAATGGGCGCAAGTTCGTCGAATTTCGGAAAATGCCCGGATACATATATCTATCTACTACGCTGAACTTCACAGGGTATCCATCGCCCCTAAAAACGATTCATGCACAACTATCTGCACACAATTCATCTGACCACTCCTATAGCAAGAAAGGCCGTTGAAGCCCCTGAAATATGGCCTCCGATATCTTGGGCAGAGTTTAACATGCCACTAACCACTATCTCGCACGGTTGCACGGTATCTTGCAATTAACCGTGGATTAACTACAATGCCGCCATAAATTGTTGTAATTGTTAACCGCTGTGGTGCCTGAGCTCTTATAGTAGTAATTGGTTCAACAGTGAGATAGTACAGAAGATAAACCCATTACCATGTATCGTTTGTATCGCTGAGTGTGGTTCGAACTACTAATTTTGTTGCTTATAATTTGTGTTACGGATAGGAAGACGGTATGGCTTTGTTCTAAACTAGTGAAAAGAGCCACCTTACATGCATAGGTAAACTACATTTTAATAGAAAAAGTCAAATGTGCCAGGTTGTGCACGGATAGACCAATATTTAGTGGGTCTCCTAAGCCCCTACAATCGCTCCAAGGTAGGATTTTTCTTGTACGCGATGACGTAGGATAACCCACGACGCCTTCACAGTCTAATATGGGTTGAGTGAATACCATGGTTTATGTTACTAACATTTGTAATACAAATCTCAATATCACCATTGGTCTCCCTAACTTATTCATCGACATTTTCGTATGAACTGACCACAAAAGGAATACCCAATATTAAATTAAAGCTCGCAAAGCTCTGAATCAGAACAAAGCCTTAAATAACAAAACCTCTCCAATAATTTTAGTTTCGAGGGTAGTCCGAGAAACTATATTCAATATTTTGGTTACATTGTTAGTTACGAAGGTAGACAGATGAATGTTTGCTCTGACGGGCAGTTCCAATTAAAAGCAAACAAATGTACCCAATTTTGTTTTCGTTGCACCTACCCTCATTTGAAACAAAATTCGTGAACAAAGGCCGGTTTGCGGACGGGTACGTTGAATAAAAAAAGGGTCGCCTGCCATATCTCTCTGTCACAAAATTATAGTATGTAAATTACAGAAAAGACAAAGCAGAGGAAGACAATCATAATGGTACGTATTATAAACAGAAATCTAAATAAATTAACTGAATACATATATATTCTTCTTTAGATTTTTGTAGATATTACATTTAGCATCATCATATCAGCTGGAAGACGCATCCAGCTGGTACCTGCGATATTTAGCGGGAGGCCTTACCCACGCTGCGACATTCGGTACGTGGTCGCCACTAAAGAAGTTTACTGCCCCATCCGCCATCCGTTCTGGACACTATATGCCCTGCCCACTACCAGTTAAGCTTTGCAATCCTTTAGGCTATGTTGGTGTCGGTACACTAAATAAGTCAATTTATTCAGATTTGTACGGATAATACTTACTATTGCCGTGCTCTACTTTTGTCTTTTTCTATTGAAACGTACCTTCTGTCTATCTTTTTTTTATTCAACATAGTGACAGACGAGCAGACGACCTGATAGTAACTGTCGCCCAAAACATCAACGATTCATTACAGATAAGTTACAGGCAACAAAAGAGCAGAACCGCAGTTGCGTTGCTACTGTGAGGACCAAGATTAAGTGCCTCATGCCGTTAATTGCGATGGCTACCTTAACAATGCAAGGATTGTTGATTGGCGGTAGAAATAGATAAGGTGGTGGTACCCAGGCGAACTTCACAGACTTGACAGAGTCCTACCACCTACCTAATCTGGACCATATCCATAAAATTCACCATATTACCTTTGGGTTTCACCAAGATTAGACATAGACGAGGACATTTTAAACGTATTGCACTGACCGCTTTAGCCTAAGGCGATTAACGTCTTAGTGACTAACCGGTTAGAACCTTCGTAAGCAGAAAACGGGCATCAGCGCTTTCGGATCATTATTATCTTGGCGTTAATGTCCCCGCTATGCTCTCGCGCGCGACGGCCCGGGGTCCGTCTTGGCCATGATCCAGTATTTGGCAGATCAGAAAACGGGCATCAGCGCTTTCAGATGTAATTTTAAAAACTGTGTTGTCCAACCCGAAACGTGGAGAATTGTGGAGAATGTGGCAAACCTGAAACTGAGACTCATGTCCAGTAGTGGACTGTTATGAGCTGTTTTAAAATTTCCGAATATGCTTTCGAAACTAATTTTACCGCGTAACTCTGAAAAAACTTCTGCCCAATGAACATTTGACCGGATCAATATGATTTATTAAAAGTTTTGCTATAATTTGCCGAATAAATATTAATTACACTCTTTGCCAAATGAAAAATGTTTAATTCTGCATTTGATCGAAGGGAAACTAGTGATAGTTATTGTGTATGGCAGGAAAAATCGGATATGATATAACATCTGGCAGCAACCTAAAGGGATCTGAACTGTCTAGGCGAGACTGGTGTAAGTTAAATAGACTACGCATGGACCATGGCCTTTGTGCCTCCTACAAACACCGCTGTGGATGGAGTTTATCCCCACAATGTGCCTGCGGTTCCCCAATTCAGTCGATGTGGCACATACAATCGGAATACTCTAACACAAGTTACCAGGGCTTACCGGAGGACAATCGCCCTTAGTAACGAAGCAATTAAATAGCTGACTTCAATTTATAACTTGTAATGAATACCTATGTTTCTCATGTATTGTATTTTTGCGAATCGAATAAATAAATAACCTCCGACGCCATCAGTCTTCGTCAATTTGGACGGAAATACGAATAATTTAACGGCAAATATTGAAAGGACTCTTGCCGAATAATATATCCGGTGCAGGGTAACAAACTCATTCGCTCAAACTGTATCGAATTTTCGAACGAACGTTATCTGGCACCCACCAAACCGCTTCTGCCAGTTACGTAATCAGGGGGTCAGTTTTTTAAAGAACTGGTAATCCCCTAACTGAACATGATATTTATCACAAAATTTAAAGCTGAAACGGCTTTTTATTATTCTGTAAATATCAAAATAAAACTGTAAAAATAATGAAAGTTTAATATTTTGAATGTAAGCGTTTGTCTGCCATCTCACCTGACGGTAATTGACATGTAAGTCAGTGACGATACGGTCGGTATCATTATCACGCTTACCTACAATAATAGCTAGCCTTATAAAAGCACAAGATATACTAAACGACTTTGATAATTAAATGCAAAATCCACGTCCATAAGCTTTTTTTTTCATTATTGGCTATACATTACGTATAATATCTACGAGTAAATCAATATACTCAGGGCGCGTACGTTGAAATTAATAGCAGGATTACGAATCCATTAGTGACGTACTGGATAATATTATTGTACAATAAGCTTAGCTCGATCTAACATATTCTCAAACCAACTTATTATCTTCAATGTAAAGCTTACGATCTCTGTTCCAATCCATTCCGATATTTTAACCAAAATAACATTTATCTGGATTAAAATATGATAACGGATGAATACCAATTAATAAGTCTCAAACACTCCGCCTGAGGTTTTTCCGCACGCGAGAACTCGTTCTGTCAAAATGCGTTGTAGCAATCTAGACACAAATTAATATAGGATATGTATCGCTCTTACGGTGAGGGAAATAATCGAAATAAAACCTGCACATTCAGGCGACTGAATGTGTAGATAACCAAGTTCTAAATTGGTCAGGTTCTCCTGGTAGCAGGGTCAGAGCTCAGGTGGCAGTCGCTCCACTCTAATTCTAATCTGCCATACCCTGGATCATGGTCAAGGCGGACCCCAGGCCCTCACTACCGGGACATTAACGCCAAGATTTTTATTTTTATGTATCGCTCAACAAAGTCCGCTCCGCAGCCATCTTTCCAAAAACCTCCGCCATCCGTCCAAACTCCGTCCCTGCGCCAGTTAACGAGACCGTCTCGTGTAAAAACTCCAAAATTCCGTTGAACAGCCCACCGCGGTGTAATTACTTCTGCTCTAATAAGAGTCGTCGTGTCGCGTCGCGTATGTCGTAACAAGTCGCCGTCATGCTGTGTACAGTCAGTCGGCGAAGTTTTACGCTTTTTAATCATTCCTGGCGGTTAAGTTGATGACGCATGCGGATCTTAGATTTTTTTCTATATTATACTAAGCCAACGATGAGGAGCATGGGTGGCCTTATGGTTAAGGGTTCTGACACCGGTGGTACCGCATTTTTATCATTTAAATAGGGCCAGTAGTTGGTCGGGGGTTTTTCATCGTTTTTCTGTCGTTATACTTTGACAAAAGTGCAACCTCGGGGTTTAACAGCGCGCCATGGAGCGCAGCATGTTAGCAGTTAAATTGGTCGATCGTATCCGAAACTCCAAAACACAGACCGCTGATGTAGCCGCCAAAGCTTGAACACTGAAGTGGGACTGGACCGGTCATGCCTGCCGCGTGTCGGATGAGTTAAGGGCCAAAATCGCTACAGTTTGTTCGCCCAATACCCGGAAACGACGTCGCGGCAAATCCAAAAAACAACGAAGAAGAGACGAGTTGTTGGCATTCGACAGGGGCTGGCAAACCATAGCAAACGATCGCGAAGCATGGAAGAATAGCCATATACTGCCAGAAAAATATATTATATAATGCAATAATCATCACAGCCCGTAACAGTCCACTGCAGGACTTAGGGCCTCTCCCACGAAAGGGGAGGTTATTGCCATAATCTCCACGCTTGGCAGGCGGGTTGGAGATCGCAGTGTTTAAATAAAATAATGGAAAATGCTGCTGCCCGTTTTCCAACTTCGGAGACTCTTGATCTTTTGCCTCGAAAACATTAGTCGCCTTGTACGACACCCATGAATGTAAGGGGTTGGTGCTATTCTACTCTGCCGGACACCACACGGCCCTCTGCCGGACACCACACGGCCCATAATGCAATAATACATTGCAAATACTACGTGCTCTCTTCAGTTTTCCGTTACCCCCGGGACTACAAAGTTTTTTCGAGATCAAAGCAGCAAATGTCATACGGGAATAGCGAAACTTCGATAGTAATAAAACTTTCGCAATCGGATTCGGAGATTTCTCCAACGATCGTTAACAACATACTCTATATACGAGCATATTATGTACTCAGAAAGAACATTAGTTACGTAAATGGTCACCCAGGTGTTAATGTCCCGGTATCGCACGCGAGGGCCCGGGGTCCGCCTTGACCATGATATAGGATTTGGCAGATCAGGTTATTATAGCGAAGCGACTGCCATCTGACCTCCGTGACCCTATGGGAACCTGACCAGATTGGATCCTAGTTACACATTCAGTCGCCTCAATGTGCAGGTTTCATCACGATGTTTTCCTCGCCATTACTGTTCAATTAATGTAGATAACTCAGAAAAATCTCAATGGTATAGACGGCATTGTGGTATGAACCCGGAACCTTGGGGTACGACTCGGACCCCGTAACCATTAGGCCACTGATTGTCAACAATTATTACGTAAATATAGCGATAAAATTATTTTTCTTTGTTGAAAGTAATATTAGCGGCCAAACCGATTTCAAAGTATGACATGTTTTACTGTGATAGGCAACTAAAGAGTCTGATACAAATTAAATAGATAATTACTATAACACGCAGAATTAGTTACCTACTTTTGCTGACTGCACCTACGAAAAACACATAATCAAACACACTTTGCACTTAATAAGCTTCTTATGTCAACAGATTTAGGACTTGGGTGATACCCCTGGTATTGCAAACGTCCATAGGCTGCGGTGACTGCTTACCCTCAGGCAGGCCGTTAACTTAAGAGCCACCGAAAAGCAGGCATGCGCATCACCCGTGATTAGGTCAGACGCGGTCCGTATGGCCGAGAGGTGGATAGGACCCCGGGTGGAGGAGGGTTAGGCCGTAAACTTATTTACCACCTTAGTGGTAACTTAAAATTTGTGTGTAATGTTGCTTTTATGCCGACGCCTATCCAAAATGGCGTGATGAGTAATGTCATACGTGTAATGGGATTTTAATGAGACGCCTATGTTTATCACTATTTATGCTTAGATGTTGAGGTGATTATGTTCGTACCTATGTCTAATATATATAAGGTGTTTATTTGTTTAGCAATAATCTCAGCGGAATTATTCTTTCTTGCTTTGACAATTCACACAGCGCCATCTAGCCCCGAAGTAAGCAAATGTGTTATGGGTGCTGTGCTAGACAACTGATTAACCACATATTTTTAAATACATACTTGTTATACATACAACACCCAAACGCGTAACAGAAATAACCCGTAAAATCCCGGGATCTCTGCGTGGCAGACCGGTATATTAACCACTCAGGTCCTCAGCTTTCTGTCCCTTCGTCAGGTTCTTTCCTATTCTGATTTTATGAGGATTTAATTTTACCAATATGACGGTGTTTCATCAGATATCTTAAAAATTTAATAATAAACTTTTAGTAATGCAAAAATTTATCAAATGTAGAACTAGTCACAGTAATTTATAAATGTAAGTAAGTTTATTATTTGTCTGAATATTTGTAACATATACAAAAATTCTACTTAAATATGAAAATTTGGTACTGTGGTGATAACGAATTCGCAATTTAGTTGCACAAAGTGTAATTAGAGTAGCCACGTTAAAACTTTTTCTTATGTAAAACATTATGTACATATTAAATACCAAGGCGAAGAACAACTAAAAATAAAACCAGAATACTTTCAAAGTTAGTACACGTGGTAAGTACGTGTACTAAGTTTAAGTTATAACTTAGTCCAAACACATTTCACTTTGCAAAAATTATACGTAAAAATACGCTACGCTCTCTTTTACAACGTTGTAAAAGTTTGAAACGTAAATTATCATTAAGAGAAACAACGAACGAAATAAAACGTAATTATCGATAGTAAACTTTAAATATACTTGATTAGCTCATTAAACAGGTAATTTGAGAGCGATCGCAAAGATAAATATCTCATCGTTCCAATAAAATTTGAATAACTGTCATAAAATACATCCAAAACAATCACTTTCACTAATCCAATCATGAATTATTCTATATTGCAAATTAATATTCGTTAGATTTTGACCAAATGGCACAAAGCATTAAATCAAATCTGCTATTAAATTCAATAGTTTATGCAAAAACCATTTGTTTTATTAATACTAGGTGAATGAATACCTATTCGCATTTGAACAGTCAAAGTTGCTTTCCAGTGGTGTTAAACCTGTATCTTAACGTTTAATATTAAAATAGATTGATATCGACTTTTTATACAAGCTTCAACTTCAATTTATTATCTATTAGTCAGAAAAATAATAAAGGATTTAATTGGTACGAATATTAATCAAGGATTCCTGGCCGCCCGAAACAACAAAAGGTTTTCGGATCTGACGATTAATTATAATTTAATTACCTGATTCTATTGTCTGACCCTTGTGCGTACATATAGCAACAAAACCAGTAGATGTAGCTACCATAGCCATACCTAATTGTTTCAAATAAAAAACTTATAATTTCATAATTTTAGGAGGTATTAAAATGACATGGCACAAAAATATCGAATGTTGAAAGTGTTTTACAAGCTTTTTATTTTTTTACTTCACTTGTATGTCCTGGAAACTTGGAAGCCTAATTTTACCCACTTTACGGCGTTCAAATGAGCTGTTTGATATACTTATGTAGCTTTGATGACAATGCAATTAATATGGTATTATGGAGCTGGTCTAATGATGTAGTCAATGTAATGGTGTAGTAATGGTGTAGGCGCAACAAGATAACCCCATCATGTTTGGGCTCTTTGGAACGGTCTTAATGAGTAATATCCCGCGTGATAAAAGCTTGTTATAAAAATATCTTTAATTTGAGAACTTATTTATTGCAAAATGTGTAATACAGTAGCCGGTATAGCCGGCACACAATGCTAGCCATTATTTCAATTGTTGTTTTAGCCCCATTCTATTGTTTTGGCATAGAGCGTCCTTCTCTACTCGACGCGAAGTTTGCTGTGTATCACCAAGAGCCAATTAGTGTAGTTACACCTTGCAGTAAAAATAATGTCCATTTAAAAACCCATTTATTAGATATTTAAATTCAATAAGTCATTTAGTTCCTTAACCTAGTTAACAACAGGCTGGTGCCTAAACTCGGGTCACCTGTGCTTTAGGACCTCCAGACATAGAGGTCCAAACAAAATATAGAAGAAAGATAATACAAAATGATTTTATGTGTGTGTATGTGTGTAAGGAAAATTAGTACTTACGGTGTGCGCGGGCATGCATGTGTGGATGATGGGCGCGCGCGGGGCATCACCGCCCGCCACGCTCGCTCCACACTGCCGACAGACAGAACGACTATTTTATAGCATATGTATATATAAAATTGATAGTACACAATAATGGGAAAAATAAGGAAAGCCAAATACATATTATATCTAGGGGCAAACCACTTGTCAATGTATTGGATTGAAAACATCTCAAAGACAATCCAACCACTATTGAACCCTTTTAATAAATTTATTTATTCCACATAAACAAAACAAAACCGAAAACAAATCTTTAACTCTAACACTAAATAAAACTAAACTAAATTAAACGAAACTACCCTTAAAGATAATAAATTTGCCCCAGGTCCCAGTCCTAGGAAAAGTGCTAAGGCTGGCCCCATCGCCCATCAAAACGAAAAAAAAATTATATGTATCTAAATATGTTAGATATTTAAAATGTTGACGATATCTTTATGAATTGATGTACTTTTAATCCAATTACTCCAAATCAAAATTTCACCGATAAATAAACAAATCAAACTAAGCTCAAAAGCACTACACTAAAACTCGGTGTACCACAAAAAGGTGTGCCATCTTTCCAGCACCCACTTCCGATGCGCCGCACTGTCTACTCAACCGTGTCTACACTTTCAATCTTATGCAAGTTTTCTTCTATTTTGCAAACGGGACCGTCGGTGGTGGCAAAACAGCGCTTCGGCGCTGGATTCAGTGCTTTTTGGGTCATCTCGTCTGTACGAATATAGAAGACCAGTTGATTTCATTATAGAGTAGATATGATTACTATTTATAAGGAAATTAATAATGAGTAGTAGATACTTAAGTTTTAGGTAAAGTGTGCTTAAATAAAATGAATTTTTATTAAAGTAAATTATATTAACAGATTATAGGTTTATGTAATCTGTGGTTATAGCAAACGTTACACGCTTCATATAGAGATATTTTACTTAGCTTCTAATTTTTGGCACGTTACAAAATAATGTATCAAAACCACAAAGGTTGATTTACTTTACTATTAAAATAGGTGAGCAGAGAAAACGAGTAAATTCAAAAACTAAAATATATTTTCTACCTATCAAAGATTTTCTGGCGCTCAAAATCTCACATCATTTAATATTCTGCGCTGGGCAGGCGGGTTAGAGATTTCTACTTTAAAAGGAAACAACAGGGAATGTGCACAAGTATAAGTTAAAATTTATCATAATCTATCACTTTATCTGTATCATTGCCCTAGCATATCACATCACATCAACAGTCCACTGCTAGATTAAATCCTTCTCTACATTTGTGGAAGGCCATGCCATAATATTCACGACTGGCAGGCTGAGGGCTACCACCCGGCCAG
This sequence comes from Blastobasis adustella, assembly GCA_907269095.1. Lineage (NCBI taxonomy): Eukaryota > Metazoa > Arthropoda > Insecta > Lepidoptera > Blastobasidae > Blastobasis > Blastobasis adustella. The sequence continues at coordinate 14,104,070 of OU026130.1, forward strand.
TCTAGCATCTTGCAGCGCTTTTTCCGAGCCAATTTAGCGGTCGATACTCAAACAGAGGCGGCCCTGCCGGGTGTGCTAGTTACGCTGCGGGGTCGGCTAGCGACGCGTGCGCATCCGCGGAATCAGACTGAGATTCACAGGCCATAGGACTTTGAAACTAATCATAAGATAACATCTACATCTTATGCATACACAAGCTTTGCTTACTTTGGGGCTAGATGGCACTGTGTAAATTTGTCCAAGCATATTTATTTATTTATCTCTCGCAAAGTATTCAGAAACGTGAAGCCTTACAGTGCGCGAGAACGCACAGGGCTTCAAACTGACAATACTTGAGTGGCGATCGGCACTATGTACCCGTTAAAATGAACGAGTTTGACCAATCATAGAGACGCATTGAACGCAGGGCATTCACTTACAAAGAGCCGATAAGTGAATCATTATCTATCATGTACCTATCCTAACTGCACAAAAATGCAATTCGTTGCACAAAAATGTGTATTACAAAACCGAGCTTATCTTTCATATTTTCCAGTTAATCTCAATCAAATTTCCAAAGTTAATCCTTATAATTATTGTTATCTTATAGCTCCTCCTGATCAGAGCGGCTCAAACACGGTGGTCCATGCAAAATGCATTTTAAATGCACGGTGATTAAAAGGGCTAAAGCTTGTCTGATAATGTTATTTTAAATATAATGTCGAGAGTCGAGACATGTTTATCTCCCTCCTCACACAACTGCGCAAACGCATGAGTGTGGAACGTAAACTACACAATCCTCTCGAAACGTAGTCGCAGTTAGTTATTATGAAGAAGAGTTGTTTTAAAGAAGGTCCTTCGAAACGGTAGCAACGCGTGCAGCCAAGCCCCCGATTCAGAGCACTCGATTTTTTTTTTTTTTTATACAATTCACCTGTTGGTAGGGGACGATGCGGCCGAAAATGGAGCATGCCCGTCTTGGAACAGCTTATTCACCCTAGCCTTGAAGGCGTCCAGATCATATTAATCAGGGATTGAGTGTATTCCCTGCGTGCAGGCAACGTTTTCCATTCCTTAACTGCACGCATTATAAAGGTCGAATCAAAGCGGCTCGAATTTAGTGTTCTTTATTCTTTCCAGTTGATTCTCAAACCGCAAATATAGTATTATAGAAGCAATTCAAAAGAACAGAGAAAAACTAAACACAGTTGCACATAAAATATGGACGTACAGTAACGTACCAACAAGTACCCTGTATTACGAGTAAAGAAGTATAAACTTTTAGAAACTTAATGCATCTTTAAAAAGTTTGGACGCAACACTAAAATATTTTGCTCAACGTTTCCACAAGAAATTGCGCGCATCTAAGGTAAAAACTTCAAAGTCTCTTATGAAAATTGTAATATGCTTCTTGCTTTTTTTAACACTGTGAGGGAGAATTCTAATTTAATATTATTATACGGAAATAATCAACTAGCGATGAAGCCCTATGAAACTTTGCTTCTAAATAGCCCTGTTAAAGTACTTACTGTTTCAAAATTCGGTGCATAATTTAAAACTTCGCGAGCTGACAGATATACGAGTACACAACAGCAACAGCCATAATCTTTAAGCTTGGCAGTCGGGTTGGAGATCGCCGTATTGTAAATATATGTAACAATGGAAAAAGCTGCTTCCAATTTTCAAGCCTACGGATACTCCAGTTCTTTTGCCTCTAAAACTATGTCGCCTTGTACGACACCCACGAGTTTAAGGGGTTGGCTATTCTACTCTTATTTATGGCGTCCCTGTCATTGTTTATGTTGTGAGTTGTTCTTGTGGACTGTCAATCAAATTTAGTCATTTGTAATTCGCGAGCAAAGTCATCTTTGCTCTGACACTATCATTCAAATAACTTCACTGCAACTGTGAAGTTAAAACTGTACGTTGACGTGTAAAACGCAACAAATCCAACCGCCTTACCAAAGACCCCACTAGGAACTAGAACAGAGCAAAAAGAAGTCACATTACGCCGCTGTATTCAATAACTGCCTATAAAACATCAAAGGCCGTAACCAAAACTCCATACAACCTACATAGAGGCAATCTGTCCGTCTGAATGGCGGTTTTTGCAGCGCGTGCGCAGCGATCTTGGTTAACTGTACGTGCCGGTCGTTAAGCAGTGTTGCCATTAACAAATATACTTACTTAGTTTTTAGAGTAGGTATCTACGTAAAATGTGGCTTGAACTCCGTGCCAGGTGTGTGGGGTGCGAACCCCCACAGACCGGATTGTCATCATCATGGCATCAACCGGCACCACACTACCACAAGCCGAGGCCCGCGCTCCCGTGCGTGAAGAGCCGGGAGCGCCTAACCAGAAGACCGGCCCGTTTCAACGGGTCGCGACACCACACCACCGTCAGTGGGCACCCGCCCTTACACAGTCTCCCCGCACGTGCGCTCCGCGCACGTGCGAGACGAAGAAATGATTGATTGATTGTGCCAGGTGTCATCATGCCAGCTGTCATCAGGTCTATTGTCATACTACTGGATATCAAACAGTAATAAGATAAGTAAATTATTAAAAAAAATACGTGTGACACTCGGGGACTGCCACGATAAAGCTATTGCATAGCATTTTTTATCAACTTATGCAATTATAATAAGTACCTTCATTCAAAAAATTTGAACAAAAAGGACGATATTGAGAGTTTGATCATCGAATTTCGCGCAATGTACATTTATATAGATATAATGTTACTTTAATACTAACTATTTTTGGATTACCTTATCGAACTCACACGTGGACGCGGCCAAAAAGCATGCTGTCTCACCTAGCATTGTGTCTAAAAGAGATAGAATCAGTTATGAGCAGTTAGCAGCTAGTCTACACGCATACGTCTAGTCGCACGCACACAAACACCGTGCCGAAGTCTGCCGAACTGAAACGACGTTAGACGATGCACGGCTTTCAACGCCGCACCGCTGTGCCGGTCGGAGTGGGGGGTGTTAGGTTTTTTTCGTTACGGAATTTCTTGATTCGGTCGCCGCGCTCAAAGCCCGCGATAAAAGCTATGCAATAGCTTAAAAAAAATTATGCTTGTGATTGCGATGACAGCTATAACAGAGAGCGCATGAAGAGTCTGCACCACTGGTTGAAGAGAGTTAAGTTCTCAAAAGAAAAAGAAAAAAGTTTTGACAAGATTTTACCGTGCGGTACCTACTCGTCAAGACCATTCCAAAGAGCCCAAACACGATGGGGTTATCTTATTGTTCATTAGTTCCTATGACCGCCTTCCGACTCCATCGTCTGACCAGTTCTATGGTAACATATTAATGCATTTTCATCATAGTTACATGGGTAGGTATACCAAATTTCAGCACAATCGGACACCAACAAATAGTCGAAAAATGGGTTGCAAATTTTGACGGACAACTTACATACATATGAACAGTGCAAGTTAAATAAAAGCTTGCAAAAATAAAAGTTCCGACAAATTTAAAACGTCCTTCTTTTTTGAAGTTGGTTGGTTAACAACTAAGAGTGGCTTTACTTAAGTTTTTTACATATTGTACCCATATAGTTATAGAAATTCTGTTTAGTGTCTAATAGGACAACCTACCACAACCAACCTTTGTGTGGTGTAATCATTATGTACGTGGGTTAAGCTACAATGACAAATCTCAAACCCTCGAATACTGTAATAAATAATAATGTATTCAGCAAAAAAAATAGTATCCATTAAATTTACAATTTAAATACACATTACCTACGAAACATTATTTGCGAATCTTTTTCACACCTTAGGGTGACAATTTTTGCATATTTCGCTAAACAAAGTCGTTAGCTTGTTTCGGGGTTAGTTGACTAATGACTCCATACGGTCAATGACCACGACGGCGACTCATTACCATCCCATTTTTTTCTGCGTAACAATATCCTTTGGAATAAATAAAATTTTGACGTAAATTCTGGCCGTGTGATATCCGGCAGAATAGAATAGCACCAACTCCTTACACTCGTGGGTCTAGTCTGGCTAGAAAATGGGCAGTAGCGTTTTCCATTGTTATATTTACTGCGATCTCCAATCCAACCTGCCTGCCAAGCGTGGAGATTATGGCAATAACCTTTCCTTCCATGGGAGAGGCCCTAAGTCCTGCAGTGAACTGTAATGGGCGGTGATGATCAAAAAAATTGTATTTTAAACAATGCGTACGTATCGATCGAAGTATGTATAAAACCACATTTCTGAGACGAAGAAAATGATGCCATTATTTTCAGTGTAGTATCAAGAATGCTGTCTTGCTTCTTTCATTACCAGAATGCATAATTGAGATTAATCAATGTGCTAGCATCTTTAGTTTTATTTGTAATACGGCAGACATACAGGCATGCGGGCCTTCCAATGGGCAACGATCCCATGTCATAGTCCAAAAGAAACACTGTGGCTGGGAGCTAATTCCACATCCGAATCGTACGAGCGAGAAACGTTCTTTCGAACCGTCGCGTGGTGACCAACAGAGGGTCTACGTAGTGAAAATGCATAGTTAAGATTAACCTAGATTACTAGCATCTTCTGTTCCAGCACCATATGTAAATGGATTCTATAGTCACTACCGAAAGGCAAAAAAACCTTAAACCGTTGTCTTTCTTCTCCATAGCGTTATATCACGCCATACCCACTACTTGCGAGCCTCACATGGCCGTAAATTCTCACACGCAAAAGATCAAACATTTGAAGAAGCAGGTGCAAAAACAGAGGTTCATCTCCCGCTATGCCCATATCATATTATACTACGTTATCATAATATTAGACGTCTAATTTCCTCCGTGTTGATTTGGGCAGAGTAAACTTTCTGTGCCCAATAACATTTTCTCTTTTCATAGGTTATTTTCGTTACTTATATAATCCCTTAGGGGCAGGAGTGCCACATTGATACTTCTTTTGATATATTTACATATATATACATGACTTGTTGCTGTTGTTTATTATTGTTGTTAGCTTAAAAATTTACATCAGCATTTCGGATATTATTAATAACGTTTATTTCAAACTGTGAAATTTGTAGGATATGGAGCGCAGGCTGCTGAATGGTTTAGGTATCAGGCTCGTGAGCGAGAGTTACCGGGTTTGAATCCCCCTGAGGCCATGTACCAATGACTCTTTTCTGAGTTATGTACAATATTTGAATGCTAATCAATACTCTTACGGTAAGAGAAAACATCGTGATGAAAAGTTTACATTCAGGCGACTGAATATGTAACCATGATCCAATCTGGTTAGGTTCCCTGGTAGCAGGGTCACGGAGGTCAGATGGCAGTCGCTCCACTGTAATTATTTGACCTGTCAAATCCTGCATCATGGTCAAGGCGGCCTCCGGGCCTATCATGCGCGAGGACACAAGCGGAACATTAAAGACAAGATGTTTAATAATATTTATAAGTATATAGAACATGGCAAACCTCGAAAGACTTTCCGTTCTATCAACGATGGTGATAATAATTGCATCGAAACCTAAATATCACTCGAATATTATAAAAACTATTAACAAAACCATATTTACAAGTGAACCTTGAAACGAACTTTTTTCGGCAAAATAATGTAGTTCACAATTTACTCACAAAGCCCCAAAAATAGGCTGCACGTGTCGTAGTAAAAAAAATCATCCCGTCACACTCCATCGGTCATAACACTAGAACTATGGAAAAGTAAACAGTGATGACAGAAACCAATCACTTTTTGTGGAAAAATAAATAACTATGGCGAAAGGAGAAAGTATGGTTTATGATGTTTTGTATACTCTCATTGTAGTTCGATGTAAGGTAGCCTCGAAAAGTAAACATTAAAATTTGCCGATAAAAAAGCGAGGAACTCTTTTAACCAATAAATTTAATAATAAATAAAAATAATCATCTTGGCGTTAATGTCCCGGTTGTGCTCTCGCGCACAAAGGCCGCCTTGACCATGACCTAGGATTTGCCAGATCAGATAATGACCGTGGACCGACTGCAATCTGACCTCCATGACCCTGCTACCAGGGGAACCTAACCAGATTGGATCATGGTTACACATTCAGTCGCCAAAATGTGCAGGTTTCATCACGCTGTATTCCCTGACCGTAAGAACATCGATTAGCATTCAACTAATGTACATAACTCAGAAAAGAGTAATTGGTGGCCACAGTGGGATTCGGAACCGGTACCTCTCGCTTACCAGTCGAATACCTTAAGAACTCGGCCACCGACGCTCCACTAAATGTAATATACTTTGGTAAACAATAAGGATCAGGATAAGGATAAGGCAGAGGAGAATAGTAGTAACCCCTTACACTCGCGGGTGTAATGGGTTAGTTACAAAGCAACTAATGTTTTCGAGGCAAAACATCTAGAGTCCCCATAGGATGGATCATTTTCAGCAGCGTTTGCCATTGTTATATTTATAGCACTGCGAGCTCCAACCCGCCTGCCCAGCGTGGAGATTATGGCAGTTACCTCCCCTTTCGTGGGAGAGGCCCTAAGTTCTGCAGTAGACTGAGCTGTGATGATGAAACAGTAAAGATATCACATCCACGTTATAAAAGTTAACCTACCATAACAGTCCGTTGCTGAACCTCATTTATCATTAACCAGAAATATCTGCAAATGCTAATAAAAAAGCATAAACTGTTTACCTACCTGAGCACAAAGTTTTGTTCTTCATTAACCCTTTTCAACCATCTTAGAACTCTAATGAACTAATATGACAAATGATACTTCTGCCCCAAAACCCCCAATCAACAATTTCCATAGAAATCGTTACAGCCGTTTCCGAGAAAACAGCATTAGCCACTGAGAAAAAGCCAAATTGCGTAGACCCCGCAATCACATATCCAACATTCTAGACTGAAATTAAAAACAATTGTCAAAATTGAAAGCTTTTTTCGTCCTATTTAAGACTAAATCATTAACTACCAATTGGCTTATTAAGCCCTCATCTCTCGCATGTTAGATGGAAAAGTAAAAAGTCTCTATTGACGATCTCCCGCAAGACAATACGAGTGCCCACTTTAGTATAATGAGAGGTATTTGCCGTTCGCATATTATACAGATTTTTGCGGAGTGACTCACAGACTTGGCGGATGCAGAACGTAAATCTGTGGGAATTAAGACCTGGGTTGAGTGCTTCAGATAATTTTTTTATAGACAATAGAGAAAGTATTATGCAGAATATGGAAGGGAAAACGTGAAAAATGGCACTTGGTATACGAGTAGTGTTCCATAGTGTAATGTTTGCTGATATTGTGAATATCGATATTTATGTTGTCTGGCTATAGTGTTTGCTGAGTGCTACGCCGCGTTCCATACAAACGTAGTTTGATTGCATTTTCAATATTACGCTTTCAAAGTCAATGAAATTCTGTAGACGTGAGCCAGAAACCAATATCTATGTTTGTTGTTTGTCTGATAAAATATATTGTTTCAAAGTTGCATGGGATTTAAAATTTGCATGGAAATCTGCAACGTCAGCGCAGTGCAAGCAATACCAGCTCCAACACCAGTGCGTTTCTCACCTCTGATGAGACCTCTATACCTTATGAAGGGTCTTGTTATAGTCCAAAGGAAACTGTGGCTGGAAGATCATTCCAAATAAAGAAGTAAGACATTTCTTTTGCAACCGTCGCGTGGAAATATAAGTGCAATAAATTTATTTATTAATTTTATGTAAACCTCAACAACACATAATTAGTATAGCACATACATATTTACATAAAGCGCACGCCTCTGTCCCACATATGGTGTAGGCAGAGACTATGGACCGCCACGTTGCTCTGTCCTGACACAACTCCCTATCCTCGCATCTATCTACAATTCTTTTCATAAATCACTTTTATCCTCGCCACTTCGGACCCCAGCTTTTTTGGGAACATTACTAATCTGATCAGTAATTTTTTCTGGCACATATAATAATACTTATGAAGAACAAATATGCAGCTTTGTACATTATAGTCTGCCTGTATGTCAGAGCGCCGGTCACAGCGGTCAACTCGGCAGCTCTTCGCGGATGTGGGTCGTGGAACTTGCAATTTTGTGCACTCCGCCTCCGGGACACACTGACATACAATCACAATAGACTACTTTCTAGTTTCCGAAATAAAAACCCTAAACGAAATATGTTCTTTTATTTTTTAATTGAAGAAAGTAGAAAATACCCTATCAAATATTGGATAGTTTTGTTCATTATTTAGCAGCTTAGTGAAACACGAGTAAACACCGGCCCGTCAGATTTTCGGAATTTGATGCAATTTTTTTTTAATCTCGACTGCCCTTGACAGTCCTCTGCTGGACTTGAGCCTCCTCCATATTAATAATATCAGAATATTCCATATTTACAATCGGCAATGACAGTCTAAAGATAACAGATGACAACCAAACCGATCTAATACGAACCCTAAACGTCAAGTTGAGACATTCGGTGCTACGAGCGCGAAGGAAGCATTGTGGGGACGTGAATTGCTGAGCGACTTGGTTCGTATATCTAAATCTTATATTGATTATCCTTAAAACCTCAACTATTGGTCTAAGGTGTTGCAAGTCTTTTTTATTTGCTATGCATCTGATTAAAACTAGTTTTTTGTATCATCGATAACTATTTTTTATTGAATCCTAATTCTGAATCCTAAAAATAATAAATAAAATAAAATATTCTGTCTAATAAAAATTTGCTGTCTGAACTCTGTTGCTCACAAAAAATAAGTTAATTGAATAGGGAATTTGCATAAATATTTGAATGTCAATTAAAATTCGCTGCCAAATGCGAACCTTAATCTTTCCAACTCAGCGGGACCTATTAATAAGTCTGCGTCCAAAAGTAATGATGTAATCATTCATGAAAAATACAATCAACTCGCTTGGCTAATTGCAATCGTCCGTACAGTCTTGCAGATGATGCGAATACAAGCAGCGACGCAAGTAGGTTTTAAACATTAATAGTGAACCCGGCGCGATTTCTTTTGCGTATACCCACTTTACCCCTACCTACCCTTTCCATTGTTTTTATAAACCTTCCTCTTGAATCCCTCTATCTATTGTTGAAAACCGCATTAAAATCCGTTGCGTAGTTTAAACGATCTAAGCGTAGATACGTAGGGACAGACGGCAGGAAGCGACTTTGTTTTATACTAGGTATAGATGATTTGAAGTCCTTTTTTCTCGACTATTTATGAATACTCGCTCCTACAGCAACCGTTAGGCAAATTAGGCAAATTTGTATTTTACGACCCCACATCAATATTTTTGAAGAGGCCTAATGTGCAAACACTAAGACGATCAGATACTTAATTTTGATTTCAACATTTTGACTGATTTGTTGATATTGTTAGAGTAGTTACAAGAATATAATAGTTAGGTGTAACGTTAATATGTTCTCAAATTTAATATTATTTTTAAAATCGTTAATTTCGAGATATTCTTACAATACAAACATAACAAAGGATCAGCGATAGTATTTACGACCATATAATAAAGTTCACACAACATACAATATCAATGTATGATTTCTGTAGTCGACTGTACAAGGTTGAATGAGCATTTTTGCGGGAGCGAAGTACCGTTGCGCTTGCGTCTGTTACGTTTGCAGAACGATTTGAAATATTCTCTTTTAAACGCATATACAAGGTTAATTTATGTCACATTTATTTTGTTAAAGTACCTACCTTATTATGGGATATTATGATCATTGATGTCAATTATTGTACTGCTACTTGAAAAGTATAGGTATTTAACAGTTAGAGTAGATTTTGTATCGTTTTGGAAACACATACGTAAGTTTTTCTATTGTTATAAATTCGCTGGTATTAAACCGATATATACAGCATGTATATATCGCTATGGATATGTAAAATGTTAATACATCGGAAAATTTTTAGTTGTTTTTTTTTCAAAGCTCTGTTACATCACCGGTAATCGAACACAAAAACGGTCTGGAACGGAAAAAATATTTACTACCTTTTTTATTTCATTTAAAATATAAATTTATTTTAATAATTATACATGCTTGCCTATACCTTATTTAAGTTAAACTATTGATAAAAAAGATTACCTACAAATATTTGCCGTTAAACAATAACACCTACCAAAAATTATTTGTATAAAATAGTCACTAAATATACACTTTGTGTTTCCATCATCGCGCCGTAGCCCAAACAGTAGCATTAAACAAATGCGCCATTAAATTCACTGGGTTAACTTAAGGCCACGTTATATTAAACTCATATAGATGAAAACCCTTTAATTTATACACTAGTTTCACTAAATATATGTAGTGGAATAGTGTATAAAAGTGTTTTCATCTATAATATAATTGAGTGCCATCAAGAATGCACAACACAAAGTGTCAACTACTCATATTAACCTAACCTAACCTGACCCCACTCTTTGAGCTGTTTTGTACTGTTTAATATTTATTTGTAGGGTTCAGCTATAATGTCTACAACTGAGTATACCTACGTTATTTGAAAAAGATAAATATTAATATAACGTAAATATTTTTTACTTATTCTGAAACTACCAGATTTCCAAAAAATATTTGAAGGCTCATTAAAAGGTAAAAGAAAGCGCTAAACCATAATCAACAGCCTATTTCGACATTGACGACCTGAGTAGTTCAGTTGGTTCTTTCACCTATACAAAGCTACATTATCAGCAAATAACAACTATATTACTTTAAAAGTATAGTAATATAGTTTTTCCCGAAATTCAATGTGGTTCCCAACACAGTAATCGAATACTTCATCTGCGTCGCAGGCAAAAAAACTAGTTATTTAACGCAACGCACGATGTGTCTAGACCTTTACAAGTCATATGTACACAGGTACACAAGCGTTACAGTTATAATATGCCACCGACGCGTTATCTGCGTTAATCTCATGCATAATTCAAGCGTACATGACAATATTCCGATTTGTGGCGTCCATAACTCCCATTCCGAAAGAGTTATTAAGCGTAAGCCACATTTGCAGCTCATTCTGAGTTATTCGAATATTCTACTGTAGAATAAATAATGAGGGGATCATATTTTATTTTTTATTTAACGGGAGTTTGCATTATCATATAATAAAAGATTTAACAAGTCGACAGAAAAATATGAATATTGCAACCATCACTCAAGTACAACGGCTCGTCTTAAACCTCGTTAGCTTTAATTTATTATAAGTCAATGTATCTCCTTTCATCGCGTTTGGCATCCTGATTAATATTAACTCGCTTTCACTCTTCCTTTCGCACTTGCGTTTAACGCCTTTCAAGATTACACGTCCATAAGGAAGGGAAATGGTCAAGAATCACGCGTTAATATTTGACGTTGCTAAAATAAACAGCAAGGAACAGGCTGCTGCGACATAAACGGTCCTAAAATACGTTTTATATCCCGTGGTAGCGATAAAACGTTATGTAGAATCGCGCGTAAAATCACAAGTGCGAGCCCAGCTGTAATCGCCGCAATGCGAAGTACGCAGGTCAGAGGTTGAAGCGACCGCCTAATGTAACAGTCGTCGATGTGTCTCTAACCATAGTCCAGCAGTTCGCAGGAGATCGTATCGACTGTGAAAAGCTAGTTCGTTTCTGTAGCTTTCGATTACGCTGAGTTCATCGAATTGAAGCTCGATGTTGTAAACAGCAAAGCGATTAACAGCAATGCAATCGCAAACATGAAAATAATATCTTTCTGGCTTGAGCGACATAATTTAGAGTCAGTCTTGATATTGATAAAAATATTTTGATCCTACACTCGGAGGGGTAGCAGTTGTTAAATCGTATTAAAGCTCGAGACAGGTAGAAAACTATAACTACTAAAAACTAAAAATAAAAATTTTACAACAAAAAAAAATATACTTGGACAAATTCACACAGCGCCATGTAGTCCCAAAGTAAGCAAAATTTTTGTTATGGCTGTTAGGTAATATTTATTTATTTATTTACTTTATTCGGGTCAAAAAACAATTGTACAAGTTTAGTAATTACAAGTAATCATAAGAAATTGTAGTGAAGTCTGTACAATCCACAACATTGACCACATATTTTAATACAATTAGTAATCGCGCAACAGTCTGTAATATGAATATGAATATAATCTATTTCTAAACATTATGAAAAGCAACAGTGTTCACTATGCTAACTTAATATGATAACATTTTAAATTTACTTAATATGATAACATTTTAAATGTAATAATTTAATTTTAAAATATATTCCCATTAACGCTATAAAGTAGATCGTGGTAAACGCTTCAAACTCGATATAGGTTTTATTTTAACGCAAGCCATTGACAAATGAGCAGACAGACAGAGTTGATAAGTGTAGGAAAAATACTGAAAAACAGGTGCGTTGTCAACTTGTAGACTAAGCTGACATGCCTCAAGCCGATAATTATTTTGAACGCTAAGAAGGTCTGTGCCCAACAGTGGGCGATTATAGGCTAATGATAATAGTAATGGATGAGCGATAAATAAACTAAAACAACCACAAGTATGTTGCCACAGTGAGGACTAATGTAACGAGCAAGGCAAGCTTCGAAATGCATCGTATTCTCGTTCAGATCTGAACAAGAAAGTATGTATGTAGATACTATTTTGACCCCACTATAGGCGTTTACCAATGTATTTTCAGAACTGTACAACCAGGGGGTCTAGCCAAGAAATATGCAAATTAATGACATGAATGGACAGATCATTGGCACGTGGTCGGAATCGGAACTAACGCCGCCGTCTTATAAAGCGTCACTTTTGAGAGGCGTTAAATAAATAAATAAATAAAATAAATAATCATGGACAAATTCACACAGCGCCATCTAGCCCCAAACTAAGCAAAGCTTGTGCTATGCTAGATTACTGATATACTACTTAAATACTTTTTAAATACATACTTATTATACATAGAACACCCAGACCCGTAACAGAAATTAAAATTCATCATTTCAATTTCTGCCCGGCCGGGAATCGAACCCGGGACCTTTTTTGTGGCAGCCCGGTTGTGACGATTGTTGACGATTGAGCCACTCAGGTCGTCAAACCAGGTCGTCAGTCGTCAGGTTGGAATTGATGTTTCCAATGCCCCCATCGAAGTGCCAAATGATCCTTGTTACTCTGGTGACTACTCCGAAAATGTCACTAACTTTCAGCTTGGCTAGACCTGCTGGACTCCTTCAAGGCTATTTCCAAACTGGCATGCTCCATCTTGGGCCGCATTGTCATTGTGAGATGGTGGTCAAATGCCTGTTAGTAATTAGTACAAAATACTTAAAATAGTTTTACTTGGAAAAGTTTGAAAGTAAGCATAGTTTTTCTAAATACGGAAAAAGTCAGAAAATTCAGTGATCACGATTTAAGATTGAGACTTTCACGACGAATGTTACATTCAACACTACAAAAGATAGCGAGTTACTTTACTTTTGCACTAGCATTTTTTTCTCTATGCTATTGTATTTATACTCTCAGTTCAGTAAAATTTATTCGCTTTGAAAATATACATCCGCAACAAAACATCCTGTAGGCATATAAGTTACTCCACAGAATATTGATACTAAATACATAAGCTTATCAATGGTACCATATACCGTGAACAATCCGACCTACTTGTCTCAACTAGTAAATCTTCTATAACTGTATATGAAAAGCGCCATATTTAGACCCCTTCTCACTTTGTACGTGAAACTAACAACTCGGACGAAGTCGATCGCGAATACTAGTTTTCTTTACAAGATCTAATAAAGCATGAACGTGGTACAGGCGGATGATAAACTGTACGCAATATTTGACAGAAGTTTTCAAGTACCATTCAATATTTCTGTGGGAAATTGGAATAGTCCAAGTTTTGTAATATCGCGTTAACTTTTCATACAATATACTCATCCCTTTTCAGACTGTGAGGGCGCCGTACGTTATATCATCAAGTACAAGAAAAATTCTACTATGTAGTGAGAGTAGACGTTAAGAAGACCCTCAAAATATAAGTCTGTCCGTGCACAGAATGACAAAGAAAATTGTATTTGGTGTCCCAATCTTTGAATTTTCGTAGCGATAATACAAACATCTCCTCTTGTGTGAGTTCCATTTTAATTTTTTGAATATTAAAAAGGTTCGTGCCTTATCGTCTCCTTGATTGGTCACCCATGACTGCCATTCAAGCAACAAAATTTGCGCTGTAGTGTTTCGGTTTGCAAACTGAATATCTTGCAGGATAAGATATACACACGAATTACAGATCTCGTATCTGTCTGTCTGTCTTGCCAGTTTAAATCTGTAACAGACGCTCCGATTTGGCTGGACCCGACCAACCTTCAGCTGCAGGCGATACAAATCTTTACGATGTACAAAATAAAATCGCTTTTGGCTTAATTCGGATGCGCGGGCGAGCTGACCTTGGTCGGAAGTCCAACCACGTCTCCCGCACGCAAAAGCGACTTTATTTTATACTGCGTAAGGATTAGTATCAACAACTAACGGTTTGTCTGCTCCAGCCAAAACGAAACGTCGGTTACTACTATTAGTCGTCCCAGTTCACCACAGAATAACATTTGAAATAATAACTACACAACAATGCTCAACCTGTAGGCACTTTCTTCTCACAACTCTATTTAAGGCAGGTAGAGTACCTATAAGGCCTAGATATAAATCACCGGTAAACGCAAAGCCTGCACGCTAGCTAAATAATAATTTTATTAAGGCCCACCAGGTATTAGTGTAGGTCTTAATACTGCTTATAGCGCTTTAATGCGCCGTGAGAAACCTAGAAACCTAGGCACCTGCTCAGCTCAAGTAAGCACTAAATGTAAAATGTAATACGCAAGTTCATTAGTCATGCGTGAGCGTGTGTTTAGTGCTTTGTAGGTACTTGGTAATATTTTAATTAATGGTTATGTAGCGTGTATAATAATAACTACAAGACCACGCAACAGTGCGTCTCATGGAGTAACACCTATAATTGGCCTACCCTAAAATTATCAAAATAAATTTTGGTCACAGAAGTTTCATATAGAAACCCGCATTAATCTTATAGTAGATAATGCTCATTTTAAAGTAAGATTGAGATGGATTAGTTAGACAAAGTGAATTGGAATACAAATTAACTTTTAATTTTTAATGTAATTTACGCAAAAGGTTAGCTTTTATTATTTAAGGAAGGGTCACCCGCGTGGTTTTCTAATCAATCATTCGCGCCTCTCGCCATCGATGTTCACGTTAGGACCAACACTTCGAATGAGTATTTTTATTAATATAATTAGTCAGGCAATTGACCGCCATCTCGCCTGGTGATGACTCCAAGTCGCCAAGTCCTGTGTATCTGTCAGTGGCATCGTAGCTCCCAACGGTGGGACAGTTATCCATGCGACTTTATTTTAAAGCCAGTTTTATCGAGATGATTCTTAGCTTTGTTTTACTAGAATTTGTTCACTAGTTTAGGAAATATTGGAGTACCTATATGTGTACTTGGTCTGGGGATTCCCAACGTTTTTCGGTCGGTTAGGGTTATGGCGAGAGGAATTAGGACTTAAGTGTGGGTTGCCGAATTTCATGCACCCTACATTTGCCCTTAAAGAATATCTAAATCGTCACGCTAAACCCTAAGAGTTCACATTGCCACGTGAATGGGCTACGATGTTGTGTAGATTCATCAACCTTAACCCAAAATCCAAGCGATGAGATTTTGACAAAACCCAGTGCAACTCGAGGATCAACTCCAATAGTGGGACTTGTTGGGCAGTTGCTGTTGATTGTAGTATTATGAGTCATCATCGTCATCACAGCTCTTAACAATCCACTGTACAACTTACGGGGGGGTTATTGCCACAATCTCCACGCTTGTCAGGCGACTTGGGGATCGCAGTGTTATATGCATAACAATGAAAAACGCTGCTGTCCATTTTCCAGCCTACGAAGACTCCAGGACTTTTGCCTCGAAAACATCAGTCGCCTCGTACGACACCCACGAGTGTAAGGGGTTAGTGCTATTCTACTCTGCCCGACAACACACAGTATTATGAGTACTGAGCTATTAAAGCTATAAAAGACATTGAGCCTCGATATACCAAAAGCATTCAAAAGACACTCGATTCTTAATCATAGATCCCGCAAATAACTTTCCAAATCTTGGAGTAAAATAATGTGACAGGTTATTTTTAGACTGTATAAACAATGTAATTAAAAATACTGCTTAATCCCAAACGATTGGAGTAACCTTTACGAGTAAAGCCTTTAATTCGCACCTTTGCATGGCTGCCAGCAGCTTTTTCTCGGCAGCTTCTCGTTTTAATTACCCAGAGCAATGACCCGGGCCCGTTGAAAGCTCGTTATACGCGTGAAAAGGTGTGATCTTACATTTATTAATCAATACTGGAATGATTTTGCATTGAAACGCCTTTAGTATTGTATATAGGTTGTTAAGAATAAGATTGCACGGAAATAATGATGGAAACAGTTATTTAAATCAGACCGTTATGCAGTTGCGTTATAATGTATACAAAATAAAAATATTAAACAAATAATAATACAACTTTTTTTTCTTTTTAGAATTCATGCTGTATTTCATTCTGCGAGACTTTGTTTTTAATTTTTATTTAAGGAGCTTTGTCCAGAGATAATGTCACTCCATTATACAAGTCAACAAACATAAATTGTAAAACACAAATAAGAATTGTAAATATATGCGAGGCTCGGATGTTTTGTCAGGACAGGCCAAATTGGCGGTCTATAGTATCTGTAGAATAGAGACGCAAGCTTTATGTTATTATAAACACACACAAAAATTATCTACGATATCCCTAGCCTAACAATTCTATAATAAAGCCACTGTGATATATTCGTATAATCTGGTCAAACAAAACACAATTAATTTTAGTTTTCCATTTTTTTATAAACGAACAAGTGGATCAGCCTGGTGATGATCTCAACACCCAGGAAGTAGCGAATGCGTTACTGACTAAAGAACACAACTTATTATCCTCTGTGTTATTCGACTCTTTAAAAGGCAGTTTAATGGCAAGTTATATCTGGCTAAGTATTTTAGGTAGATAACTAATTCTTATCGAGAATCATTAAGATATCAAGAAAATCGCAATAAGTTGCCGTAAATGAACCATAGCCGTCTGAAATTACCATAATAATAAAATAAAATACACATTCCAAAGGAATAAAGCCATAGCAAAACCGTTTTGTTACAATTAAAGGCTAAGCTTTCGGCTTTTTAAAGCTATCAAATAGATTTTATCATTATTTATCTTACGGTATTAATGATCATTAATTTAATGGTGCAATTAACTGATAAGGTCTTAATTCGCCGTTGTTATAATCTCGTTTAGGTGCGATGAGATATTGCAAACAGTTTTATAAATTATAATAAATATAAGTAAATGTGGGCCTTATAAGAAAACTCACTATTACCCAAAAGGCAATGGAAAGAGCTATGCTCGGAGTCTCTTTGCGCGATCGAATAAGAAATGAGGAGATCCGCAAGCGAACCAAGGTCACCGACATAGCTCTAAGGATTGCCAGACTGAAGTGGCAGTGGGCAGGGCACATAGCTCGAAGAACTGATGGCCGATGGGGCAGTAAAGTTCTTGAGTGGCGACCACGTGCCGGAAAACGTAGCGTAGGTAGGCCTTCCACAAGGTGGACTGACGACCTGGTAAGGATCGCAGGTACCAGCTGGATGCGAAAAGCACAGGACCGGCCTTTGTGGAGATCTCTGGGGGAGGCCTATGCCCAGAAGTGGGCGTCTTCTGGCTGATATGATGATGATGATAAGTAAATGTATGAGGTGTGAGATGCAATGTATGGAATGGAAAGGTTTGAGGCCAGGAGCAGTAGTAGGCGTAGTTTTTTTAAATGTTGCATCGTTATTGAAAGGATTAATAAAAATAGCCATACAAATAGTACAATAATATGTAATATTATTATATTTAGCCGGGCTTGCACCAAAATTATACACATATTTTAAGAATGACGTTCAACGTCATTTTGTGTTAAGCTTGCGATGAAATGCAATTAAGAATTTGATGCAAAAAGCCCTTAATGTCAAATACTTATAACTGATTGAATTTAAAATATTTTATTTAATCGAAGTAACAGACATCAATCTAAAAAAAAGAAACTCCATATATTTCTACAATATAAAAACCCTAATCCCAGATCAAACGAACAAAGTAATATAATTATCTAAACACACGAGTAGTAAAATGGTGAAACTTGTTGTATTTTACAAAGTTTGTTACAGAGCTGGTTGTTAATAACTTTACTTAAATCGGAAACGGCCTATTAACTACGGCCATTAAGTTACCTCACCTTTCCCTTATGCACTTAAAACCTTTATCAATTACTTAAGAAATTGCGCAACACCACAGCGTGAGGAGAAAGCTAGTATATAGAAAATTAGTTGTATTGTAAATCACTTTGTAAATAAAAGTGAGATTAAACATACTTTTTATCGTCACTAATCTCTCATTGCTTTGTAAGTTGAAATTGAATTTGTCAGTTTTAGTTTTTATCTGGCGGCAAGTTGTATTCTAGTTAGGGTGACCCCACACCGGTATCGGATGTAATGAAACGCTATTTATTTATTCGTATGGCAAAAATACAATATACGAGAAACACATTCAACGCTATGTGAGAAGTCGATGCATGAAAAAAAGCGAATAATAAAATTTGCGATCATGAAGGAACGTGTTGTGAAATTTTGCTGCTACGAATAGGTAAACAAAATGAAACTTTTTGCAACATTTGTAAACAATACACGATCAAATACAAAAGTCCCTACGCAATATGAAAAAGTACCTAGATTTTGTTAGAAACTGTTCCCACTAAAATAAAACAAAAGAAACCTGTTTGCAACAGTTGCAAATACCGATGTGGGAGCACCTTTACAGACAGATAAATGTCACTTTGGTTTCTTGCGCCTAGATCAACTTGCTGTCTGTAATTTTACAGCGTTGTCGGAATTAATCCTTTTCACTTTCACTTACTTATAACTAGTTACAATCTCCTTGGTTATGTTTTTAATGACAAGATACAGATAAATCCGTATTAATATTTTGTATTTGCATTTCTTTAACCGCACGTATGTGTTTTGTAAGTAATGTAATTAAATCCTACTAATATTATAAATGCGAAAGTTTGTAAGGATGTATGGATGGATGCTTGGTATTCCTTCACGCGATTACTATTCATCGGTGTTTGTTAAATTTTAGCCTATATCCCAGAATAACATATATGCTATAATTTATACGGGCCTGAAATGTAATAACCGTATTTTACGCGGACTAAGTCGGAGGCAGTTCAATAATGTTTTTTTATACTACTAAGCTGGCAAACAAGCTTACAGCCTGCCTGTTGGTAAGCAGTCACTGCAGCCTATGGACGTTTGCAATACCAGGTAGCTACAAGACTATGTAATACTTTTAACATGGATACACATTACACTTAAGTAAATACTCGTATTAATAAATATCTGAATCTGTATGTATTAAGTATGTTTTACCAGAGGTTGAAATCGAGGACGGGATTCGACCCTTTTTCCTCGTCAATCTTAAATATTACTGCCGGGATTAAATGTAACCCATATCACTCGGGAAAGCCTAGCTTCTTATTAGCAAATGGGGAGGTCTTTGTTCAGCCTTGGACTGGTATAGGCTGACGAATATGATAGCCGTATTCACAAACATACTTGTCTGAGTAAGGTAGCTTTTCTATGCGGTATCACAGTGCTCGTGTGCTAAGTGAACACACTGCGTTCGATGGTTTATGACTAGTTAATTTCGTTTATTTTGACGGACGCATATTGCCGATCGCCACTCAAAAATTGATGGTTCTCTGGTTCGCGCGCACTATGAGACCTCATAGTGACGTTTCTGAATACGAAATGCTATTATGATTTCTATTGATCATTAAGTGCACATCACCCTTAACCTAACTTCGCTCAGACAAACATAACCCATTTACTATATTAATTCAAAAACATTTGAGCAATGAAACGAAACAAATTGCTATAGTATTGGGGGGAGTTCAGATTTAGAATGTCAAGTATAATTAAATGTTAGATATTGGCAGGTGAGATGGCGGTCAAATGCCTGGACAGTCTAAACGAAAAAGAAAATTCGAAACCGAAATTAAAGGGACAACAAAAATAAATCTGCCTTCTAAAAATCTTTATTCCTCTTTTTATTTGATCAGCAACTAATACATACCGAGTTCTTTCGAAGGCAATTCAAAAAGTCCATTACAACACTCATCACATTGGGAAAGACCAGTGTCACATTACAATCTATTTACTCAGTTGTGGGATAAAATTTCTCTTTTAGTTGGTGTTCAGAAGCCACTATTGACATCTAGTTAGAGATTCTTAAAAAATGTATTTTTCAAGATCATAATTATTGTAAAAGTAGAATGACTAAAACTTTTTCTTTCACAAAAAAGTTTTGTTTCACTATAATTCCAAACCTTGCGAAGTCTCGACCCACTTTTGAATTGGCTTTGACAGACTAACAGTATTTACAGTACAATCACTATGAATAAAACTAAAAAAATCAATCAAACATACAGACACTAATAATGAAAATAAAAATATACTTTTATAATTCGTATTTCTTTTTTATTTTGCTTTCATTTCTGTGCCTTATGAAAATTTCATACATTCCTTCTCAACTCTACATTTACGGTTCAAAGTTTAGTACTCATCAAACACAATCACTTTGGACAAAACTAAAAATCAATCAAACTTTCAGAGACCAATAAAGAAAAAAAATTACTTTTAATAGACGTATTTTATTTTATTTCTGTGCCACATGAAAATTTCATACACAACTCTACATTTACGGTACAAAATTTAGTAGTCACCTCGAAAACGAGTAAGATTTTAGTAATTAAACCTCCTTATCTGTTGGAACGAGCCATCGTTCCAGGTCGCCGATGCACATACCAACTCTCACTACGCGAGAACCACTAACATGCTAGATTCGCGTGCCCGACAAACAATATTAATCTAGTCTAGATATACCTGTAAGTTGCTAAGTGTTTTAGTTTTGTAGAGTTGCCTCTATGTTTTTATAATACTTAATACGGTTTTTTAATCATGTAAAATAATGTTTATTATAGGTTTGAGACCTTCGTGGTTATTATATTGTCACATACATCGGGTTTGTTAACTCGGTTACGATTATTTTTACTTTTAATTTTTATGATAACGTTTTTATCAGTATTTATTTTGTATTTATATTAAAAATCATCAATAACAAATTGCTATATTTAAATAATTTTGATTTAATATTTATTATTGGACTTTAGTGGAGTTTTATGTAATTGTAGAGATCAATATTTGTCTGTCCATGTCTATGTGTTAATAATGATAAAATACGACATAGTCTTCACCTAGGACTAAGTATTTTACAAAACAAAATTGTAGAGTATCAAATATTGCTCTCTATTGAAATAGAGAGCAATGTTTGAATCCAAATCTTCAAAGCTATATATATTCAAAATCAGAGCAATGAAGTACTTATTTAACTCTAACTTTCGTATATGTCCATGCTCCATATAAAGAAAATGACACAGATCAAGAAATTACACCGAAGCACTGTGAATCTAGTCTTTCGTGTGCCAAACTCTATGTAGAGAAAATTGTCCCCATTGTAAATAAATGACTTAAATAGGCAGCAAATCTACTGGAAGACTTCAATGAGACAGACAACAAAACTACATGAAGTTATCATCACCATCATCATCATCAGCCTACATCAGTCCACTGCTGGACATAGGCCTCCCTAAATGGACGCCACGTGACGTCGTCTAATAACATTTAGTGTTAACGACTCTACTACTAAAATTATTCGCAAAAATATTTCGATATAAACTAGAATATAGCATTTTATCTACTTTGTTTATTAGGAGTTTTTTTTACTATTTTCTTTAATAATGACCCTAGTTTTTTACCTTTTTATATTATTTACCGTAAAAGTTAGGTTTTGTAAGAAATTTGATTTCCATAAATTTTTTATGGCGTACCCTAAAAAAATTCACACGACGCCCTTTTTTAATTACAGAAAATGTTTACATATATCTCTTACTCGGTCATAAATTTAAAATTTCTTCCTAGACCACAATTGGCACTAGCCACTAGTGTCTCTTCCAGCTGGAGTCTTCTCGCGCGCCTCGCTCCGGCGGTTTCGTGCGTTTTTTGCAACCGATGACTCGGATTTCTAAATGATTTAAATACGTGCACGATGCTACAATAACGCCGATTGTTAATTGTACGCTCTCGGAATTAGGTTTGTGTGTATCGCGTGATGGAGCCAACTGTCGCATGCTGGGGGAAGAAACCGGCACCGTCTACTCTCATTTTTACGCTACGCTCAATAACCAACGCATACAAATATTACAATCTAAAGACAATTAAATAGCGTACAAGACGCCCAACTTTTTATAAACTTACGTTTATGAATGAGATGGGTAAAGAATCCGATATAGGCACAGAATCATGTCACTGTCACAGATGGTAAGGCACTAGGGACGCGGGAAGCGAAGCGATCAGCTGGGCCTCGGGCTGTGCGAAAGAGAAGGGAGATAGCGACATCCGCGCGCGATTGCCGCCACCAGACTGCGGCTAGGAGCCAGCGCAGGCGCAGACCCCCCCTCCTTTCCCCTTCTGTTCGGAGTCTCGCGACGAAATCGCACAAGTAAATTTGTTGCACTTTTACGATGGACCAAACGCAATAAACTGGAAAGTGGACCCGGGTATTATTTCTAATTAACGTTTCCGTGTGTCTTTGGAGTTGTGGTGGGTATGGTTTTTGGTTGAGTTGTTGCTGTGGAATGTCTAGGGAGTCTGGTGATTTGATTTTATGAGATTTTTGTTGTTGTTGTTGTTGGTATTCATACCATAAAGTTAATATACTTAGCGGAACAATCTCTTTGCTTTCCTTTCTATAAAGCTGTATAATATGTCATTAGAGGTTATTCAAAAGGCATGTGTACAATCACCTCAAAGATCGGCACCGCATCCGCTTCCTTAGGTTGCAGATGTCCTTGTCGACGGTTGCCGCTTTCCATCAGGCGGACCGTCTGACCGTGCCTTCATCATCATCATCATCATCGTCATCATCGTCTTGGCTGTAAGTTCCGATTACACCCCCGCGCGGCACGCGAGTGCCCAGGGTCCGCCTTTCGGCTACTTCTGGCCCACCTCGCTCGCTCTACATCATCCTGGGTAGTGAGCTTATTGGCACGCATATAATTCTTGACGACGTCAAGCCATCGCTTCTTGGGCCGTCTTCTGACCGTATGATTTCCTAGGCAATAAAATAAAAAAGATAATAATATCCATCCCACCATCAAACCATCTTAATCCCCATTCAACAAGTCGTAAGTAACTTCGTAACTCGTATTATTAAGTATCAACTCCTCTCGGGTGCAAACGTGCCTAAACAAAGAGGTCCCTCGTAATCTTCGAGTCGGGAAGACAAACCTAACTGTAATTTGAAATTATAAACCGATAATATTACTTTCGTGCGTATAGACTTCTATGTGCCTTGCTTGTGTTTCGGCCCATGTGAGTAACCTTGTTCGCTAAGGTTGACTTTAAGCGTCGGTGGGTGGAAAAGCTCATAGGCTTCGGTGGCCTAATGGCTAGCGAAAAGCTGGCTCGACTAGTAAGCAAGAGAGAATCGAGTACGATGCCCAGTGCCTCCATGTATATACCAATGAATTTTTCTAGGTTATATTTCTGGGTAATAACAAATTAGTTGTCGACGTCACCGTTTGATAATCCATATGACGATAGAGCCTACATTGTAAGCTATTAAGTTGTATGACTGTACATTAATTGAACACTGACTGAGGCTCTTACAGTAAACATCGTGATAAAACCTGCACATTCAGACGACTGTATGAACCATGATTCCCCGGACTCGTCACACAGGTCACGAAGATCAGATAGCAGTCGCTCCACTGTAATTACCTAACTTGCCAGATTCTGGATCATGGTCAAGGCGGACCCCAAGCCCTCTTGCACCAGAGCACAGCTGGTACATTAACGCCAAGATGATGAATTCCTGTACGTTCCGAGTTTCAAGTTATTTGGACCTACTAATTGGGTTCGATAAGTCTATAAGTACAATCGCTATGTTCTCTATAAAAAAAAAATATTGCGAAACCCTTCGCACATGAGCCCCACTCACACTTGCCCATCTATTTCTATCTCCCCCAGCAAACAGTAAAGCTACAAAACAACTTCCCAGCAATCCTAACCTAAAAAAGTAATGCAAATCATCATAATCCAGGTGTTTTAATACCAAATTATTACGCACGCATACCTCATCCAGCATCCACTCAAAGGAAAATCCGGCTCAATCTAAAAGGCAAATCTTGTGCAAAAAATTACTCTCCGGCTTTTTCGGCGACGCGAATTTGCATAACTAAACAATTTCAGTATAAATATGTAAATGGAATGGCTTCTTCACGGCAAAAACCTGAAAGTCCCCATTACAGAGACGCCCAGACGATAATCAGCGAACTTGATAATGCTAGCGGCGTCTTAATGCTTTTTATTAACTACTTTTCAATTCAGGACTGCGAGAATAATAAATAAAATAATAATCTTGGCGTTAATGTCCCGGTTGTGCTATCGCGCGCACGACCGCGGTCCGCCTTGATCATGACCCAGGATTTGGCAGACAGCGGAGCGACTGTCATCTGACCAGGGGAACCTGACCTGATTGAATCATGGTTACACATTCAATCACCTGAACGTGCAGATTTCATCACGATATTTTCCCTCACCGTAAGGTCATCGGTTAGTATTCAACTAATGTATATAACTCAGAAAAGAGTCATTGGTACATGGCCACAGTGGGATTCCAACCCGGTACCTCTCCCTTATAAGTCAGATACCCTAAGCGTTCGACCACAGACGCCCAGATGAGAATCAGCGAAGTTGATAATGCTTTGCGGCGTCTTAATGCTTTTGATTACCTTCTTTTCAATTCGGGACTGCGAGAATACATAAATTAAATAAGAAAACAGCTTACACTTACAATAAAAGAAATCCAGACTAACGTTATGAATCCGAAAGTAACTCTGTTACGTTTTCACGCCTGCACGGCTGAACTTGGGCCTCGGTAATACTAAGTACCAGATACTTATTCCAATAAATTTATTATTTTTATCTCTTAATATTGTAGGCAATAGATATTTGCTAAAAATAGCTTTAAGCATTTTTTGTTTATACTAACGCCATCTGTACTTTTTATTGATGATATTAAGATGTCCAGGTGCCCTATTTTTAAACCGCTCGCCTCGAGTCGAACGGTTACAATTTTTTAATTTTATGCATCTCATTTTTATTCGAAACGCTGATTTTCCATATTTTTTAACAGTTCGCTTTCGGTTTTGCCAATGTAATTTGAAAAATATTAAATTATTCAAGCCGAAAATCAAAATTGAAAAGAATTTAATATGATGTTACTTGAAATAGCCGTGCGTTGTGAGCATAAACACCATAGAAAAGACATCAACGAGCGCGCATGCGCAAAAAATCTCTCCTATACGTGTCAACTATCATAATTCGTTCCAAGAAATAAGATTGTATTTTGCAGAGACAAAAATGTTTTAAATCAATTCCCCATTTGGTTATTTTCTACTGCCTTCTCTTTAATTTATAATTATTATAGTTTCGGATTCCAACATAAGAAACCTAGGGCGTGTCTGAGAATCAAAGCTCAGGCATTGTGGATTTTGGCTGGTGTTACAGCGTTAAAATGAGCTTTCTCGTAAAAACAAACATTACTCATACGTTCACCTTCACCCAAATATGCCCCTACATGCTCGTGAGTCTCTCTACCCTACCACGACCGTACGGAAATCTGTTACGTAACACAAACACCAAGCGAAAAGCGACTTTGTTCCCCTATTCAGAAATTCCATTTGAATTTAAACAACTTAAAAAACAAACTGACACACTGAAATCCGTTACGTAACACAAGGACCAAGCGAAAAGCGACTTTGTTCGCCTATTCAGAACTCCCATTATTACTTGAACAAATTGGGAAACAAAGTGCGAATTCAAAAGTTGCATTCGAAAACCGTCGTCATTAAGCCAATCCGCAATCAAGAGTTCTAAATCAATCATCCGAATGGCTATTGTGCGTAAATCACTTGGCACCCACTCGGCGTGTGAAAGTGATTCGGTGATATTTCCTGACTGGACCACTTTTTTTTTATTAAATTGTTTCTACTGATACAGTGGTTACAATAAATATTATTGTGAATTTGTGGCACGATAAAATGTTTCTTATTACAGCTCATAAACAGACCATAGCATTCTTATTAGTGGAGAGCATTGCAATAATCTCCACTGGGATTGTCGGTGACCTAGTGGTTACGATCCCAGGTTCAAATTCCAAGCACCACCATGTACCAATGACATTTTTCTAAGTACATTAGTTGAATACTAACTGAATGCTCTTACGGTCATGCAAACCACCGTGATAAAAACAATTGCCCTGACTGAACGTGTAACCATGATCCAATCTTGTCGGATTCCCCTTTTAACAGGGTCACGGATGTCAGATGGCAGTCGCTCCACTGTGATTACCTGTTCTGCCAAATCCCGGGTTCTGCCAATCTTAAGACGAACCCAAGGCCCTCGCACGCGAGAGCACCGGGACATTGACACCAAGATAATTATAATTAAGAGAGTTTTGTTATTTTAATTACGGTTCTAAATCAATCAAATCCGAATGGCTATTGTATAAATCACTCGGCACCCACTCGGCGAGTGAAAGTGATAGGGTGATAAGCCGGTGCATCTCGCCTTTGGAAGGAAAGCCGCCTGTCAAATTTACTTGTCAACTCGGCTCGGTGTCACACCGAAGCGAGCGTCTGTATGAAGTAATGTGGCGGGTCACGAACGCGCCGCAAATGCGCCGTTTTAAATACTTTTTGCCATCTTCCTCAAAGACTTGACTTTAACTTGTCCAATCTTTAATTTACCAATGATCGATTATGATGATGTGTGTTGCTCTGACCTCGATTAGGATCAATTGATAAACTGGATCGGTTCTTAAATAACTGCATTCGCTTCATTTACGGCTTGCGCAAGTACGATCACGTATCAAGCTTTCGTGAGAAGCTAAATGGCAAACTGAAAACGGCATCGCTGTAACCAAAGAAGTATTACTTCCCTTTTCTCTATACTTCACGATTCAACCGTCCCTAGATATTTGAAATGCAAATTTTAATATCTTTGCGACACTGACTACCCTAGCCTCCGTTCTTCAAACACTCTCCTTAAACCTCCCACGGACTGGATTTCAGTCTTAGTCTTTCACCTTATTCGCTGCTAGACTTTGAAATTATCTCTTTTTGGAAATCTAACTATGTCCCAGTTAATTTACTTTTAAAATAGCTTCTTTAACACCTTATACCTACTTTCTT
The DNA here is from genome assembly GCA_907269095.1 of Blastobasis adustella. Classification (NCBI taxonomy): domain Eukaryota; kingdom Metazoa; phylum Arthropoda; class Insecta; order Lepidoptera; family Blastobasidae; genus Blastobasis; species Blastobasis adustella. Next base: position 14,131,480 of record OU026130.1, read on the forward strand.
TTTAGTATTACCCTTTTTGTTGGTTTGTGTTTGGGCGGTAGGTAGTGTTGTTTAGTTTACCAGAAGTTTTTAAGTATGTTGCATTTCTCAACGTTTTCAGTTTCTTGTTTTCTCTCCCGTTATCCTATTAACTTTCAGTCAGTGGATATTTTATATTGTTAATTTAAATTTAATTCTAATTTTAGCTTATTTTCTGCTTTTTCTTTTTGGTTGCACCGCCTTGTAGTTTTTGTCAATTTTATAGTTCTCTAGTTGACTGGTAGAAAAAGCTATGATGCTTTAAGTCCGCCATTATACTGTAATGTGCATGAAGTTTTAAATAAATAAATTACTCACCTCTGCTACAAAGCTAGATTCAGTTATGTTTTCTTTTTGCTCAATGGAGGTTTTAGATGCTCTGACATTAGTCGCCTTTTACGAAACCAGTGAATGTAATAAATTCGTGCTGTATCCTACGCCGCTGAACACCACACTGCAAAAAGTTCACGTTTACGTGTGCTTAAATGAGAATAACCATACGTTATTGTACAACAGACAAATAATGAAGTAAACTTTCCCTACTCTAACGTATAAATTTTTAACGTATAACGTTTTATACCATGGTCTGGTTTTAAAATAAATAATATTATGGGCGACAGTTACCACTTACCATCAGGTGGGCTGTCTGCTCGTTTGTCACTGAGTATCATTAAAAAATTAATTAATTAAACCCAACTTGTACATCAATTACCACAAATCTGCTACACGACGGTGTGACAAGCGCCCTAGGCGCTTTTTACTACGTCCGCAGCCATAAAAACATAATTGGACTACGCGGCAATAAGTGGCGTAAATACGCGATTATCTCGCGGCTATCTTTTCACTATTCCCTTTATAAGGTGTTAGTGAGTAACTGACATGTGTTTTATGTAAGTGCAAGCCTGCAAGACTGCAAGCGCAGACGGGTGGCCGGGTGAAATTGAATTATATTCGTCTCAATGTGATAGATGCCCTTTTTGCAGCGAATTTGTGAGGCATCTCTTGACTTTCGCCAGTTAGCGGTGACTTTATGTACTAAGTGACGCTGGTAAGTACTGACTGTAATTGGGTGGTTAGTGACAGTACGTCTGGGAGGTTGCAGTGCAAGTAGTGTCAACAGTTCGTTCGTATTCGGAAGGGTTCGGTCGGCAGTAGATGGCATCGGTGCCGCCGAACGACATTAAGTGTCAGTTATTTTTTAAGATTATAATTAATTATATTTTTATATATTAGTTTACAATTTATAATAATGTGTATGTAGGTATAGGTTTTATCATTGTCTGTATTTTGTATTAGTTTATTTTGTATTTATGTTGTTTGTGTATTTATAAAGATGGGCCTCAGTTGCCTGAAATAAATGAATAAATAAATAAATCAAATAAATAAATTAGTTTGCTCTATAACAGAACCCCATTCTTCAAGGGCATGTGTAGACATGTACCTTAAAGACCGGCACCGTATCCGTTTGTACCTCCTTAAGGCAATGAAAAAAAAAAAGAGATACCATAATTACGACGTGCAACTATTACACAATATCCTGGGCCAGGTGCTCGACTCGGTGGCTATGGCAGCGACTCAAAACCGAACTCATAAGTTACTCATAGGATTCACAAAAAATACTTGTAATAAGTAAAGTAAGTGTTCTCACAGTGTCCGTCTGGTAATTGGACGCACTGCGTTGAATACGGTTATGATTGATTAATTGCTTTTATTATGACGGACGCATAGTGCCGATCGCCACTCAAATAGTGGATCATAGAATAGTAACATTTTTCTGATTGAGAATTATATCTGTTATTTTTCTCTAGGTGTCAAGGCCAGAGTGAAGGCTGCTTGTACACAGCCAAGAAACACCAACCGCGTCGGCTGTTACAAACAGATAACATGCTGGTAAAGTGGCTGTTTAGTCAATGTTTATGGGTAGCGGTGATAACTCAGCATCAGGTGACATGTTTGCTCGTTCAAAATTCAAGTATTACGGGTTAAAGTTGAAAAGGAAAGGGAGGTAGTTGTAGGAGGAAAGAGAGGATTTGGCAGATCAGGCAATTACAGTGAAATGACTGCCATCTCACCTCCATGACCCTGTTAATAGAGGAACCTGACCCTTGGTGCAAGCCATCCGTTAATCCAACGTAGTATTAAGAATACTTAAATTTTTGCTATTCTTAACTTATTAAAACAGCGGTAGTTTAACACTATTAAAGTCCTCGTGTCCAAGCTTATAAACAATCATCATCATCATCATCATCATATCAGCCAGAAGACGCCCACTGCTGGGTATAGGCCTCCCCGAGAGTTCTCCACAAAGGCCGGTCCTGTGCTTTTCACATCCAGCTGGTACCTGCGATCCTTACCAGGTCGTCAGTCCACCTTGTGGAAGGCCTACCCACGCTGCGTCTTCCGGCACGTGGTCGCCACTCGAGAACTTTACTGCCCAATCGGCCATCTGTTCTTCGAGCTATGTGCCCTGCCCACTGCCACTTCAGTCTGGCAATCCTTAGAGCTATGTCGGCGACCTTGGCTCGCTTGCGGATCTCCTCATTTCTGATTCAATCGCGCAGAAGAGAATCGGAGAGAGAGATCCGAGCATAGCTCTTTCCATTGCCCTTTGGGTAACAGTGAGTTTTCTCATAAGGCCCACAGTGAGCGGCCACGTTTCAGTTCCGTAAGTCATCACTGGCAACACACATTGGTCAAAGACCTTCGTCTTGAGACATTGCGGTAATTGGGACGAAAATATATGGCGTAGCTTCCCGAATGCTGCCCAACTGAGTTGGATTCGTCAATTGACCTCTTTCTCGAAGTTGGACCTACCTAACTGGACTATTTGTCCTAGGTATGAATAGTCGTCAACAACTTCAAGTGGAATGCCTCCAACTGTCACTAGAGTAGGCACGACATGGACATTCGACATAATTTACGTCTTGTCCATGTTCATTTTAAGACCTACTTGTTGAGAGGCACTACAGAGGTCATCGAGCATTTTGCCCAAGTCTTCCAGGGTTTCAGCCATGACTACGATATCGTCAGCAAATCTGAGGTGAGTGAGGTACTCGCCGTTAATAGTGATGCCAAGTCCGTCTCAGTCCAGAAGCCTAAAGATATCCTCCAGTGCAGCGGTGAACAACTTCGGTGATATGACATCACCTTGTCTAACACCCCGCTGCAGCTGAATAGGTTCTGTGGTCTTATCCTGGAGACGAACTGACATAGTGGCGTTTTCGTACAAACCTTTCAGTGCTTCGATATATCGATAGTCAATTTGGCACCGCTGTAGAGACTGGAGCACCGCCCAAGTTTCGATCGAATCGAAGGCTTTCTCATAGTCCACAAACGCCAAGCATAATGGCCGGTTATACGGTCGGTCTTCTGTATAACCTGCCGCAGCGTATGTATGTGGTCTATGGTACTAAAACCTTTTCGGAATCCGGCTTGTTCGGAAGGCTGGAAGTCATCAAACCTGCGTGCGAGACGATTCGTAATGACTCTCGAAAACAGCTTATACACATGGGTCAGCAGCGATATTGGTCTGAAGTTCTTCAAGAGAGCCTTATCACCTTTCTTGAAGAACAATATCAATGGCACTTCTGTGCCATGTTTCCGGCGTTTTTCCCTCGAGGATGACGGAATGAAACAGCTTCTGAAGGGTCTTAAGCACAGGTTTGCCACCAGCTTTCAGAAGCTCAGCCGTAATTCCATCAACACCCGGCGCCTTGTTGTTCTTAAGCTGTTTGAGGGCCATACTAATCTCGTACAGACTGAAGTCCGGGATATCTTCGGTGTAGTGTCGGGTCAACTTGGCTCTGGGGTCTTTTGCCATACTGATAACAGGTGCCCGTGTTGTCGTGTATAACTGTCCATAGAACCTCTCGACTTCCCTCAAAACCTCGGGCTTGGTCGAAGCAACTCTGCCGTCATCCGTTTTCAGTCTCGTCAACTGGCTCTGTCCAATCGACAGATCTCTCGCAAAGACTTTAGAGACTTTATTCCGCTCGATCGCCGCCTCAATATTGATAGTATTAAAGCGGCGAATATCGCGCGTCAGAGACTTGGAGATCTGTCGATTAAGTCGCCTAAATTGAGAGACGTCATCAGGGGATTGCAGAGTCATTGCGCGTCTTTCTTCCATGAGTTTGAGGGTATCGTCAGAGATTTTGCTTGTTCTTTTTGTACGGCAGGCTTTGTAAAACTTTGACCCAACCGTATAGACAGTTTCCACGAACCTGTTATTGTAGTCGTCCACGTCGACGCACTCTCCTAGGCACTCGAAGCGAATTTGTAATTCGAGTTGAAAGCTCTCGGGGTTTTGGATGTGGATGGGTACAGGCCGGAGCGTGGACCTCATCAATCTCGATCTTTCCAGCTGTGGATTAATATTCAATGTGCCTCTTACCAATCGGAGATCACTGCCAATTTTTACGCTATTGATCACAGAGACATCATTGAATATATGCCGTTTCGTAGATAGGATGAAGTCAATCTAATTTTTTGTGACACCATCGGGATTAACCCACGTCCATCTGCGATGATCCGGCTTCCCGAAAAATGAGTTCATCATAAAGAGTCCCTCTTTCTCCAGAAAGCCGGCCAGCATTTGGCCACGGGCGTTCCGACTTCCAACTCCAAATTGCCCCACTCTCAACTCGTCTCCGCTTCGTTTGCCCAGTTTCGCGTTGAAATCCCCCATGACAACGGTGTGTTTTGAAGGTATGTATAGCTGTAGTTATATCCTCATACATAGCCTCGACTTCATCGTCGGAGTGAGTCGAAGTCAGTGCGTAGACCTGTATGACCTTCAACGAATACCGCTTGGTAATTCTGAGTATAAGGTACGCAACCCTAGACGACACACTCTCGATCTTGACGATGTTGTTCACAAGGGATTTGTGGACGAGGAACCCGACACCACCTAGGGACAGTTGGTCGCCCTCCCGGAAGTAAAGCAGATTTCCGGACTTCAGAGTTATCGAGTCCTCCCCCTTTCTTCGGACTTCAGATATCCCTATAATGTCCCAATGTAATCTGCTTACCACTTCCTCCAGCTCCACGAGCTTTTCGTCGGTCCGCAGTGTCTGGACATTGTATTTTGCCAGGGCCAGTGGTCGTGCTTTGTGGTAGCCTGGTCACGTCCGGTGATTTTTCGCACCCCCTGCCCCGCCGTTACTGTGACCGCTACCATGGTCCGGAATAGCGGGGCCACCGGGTACTGGGGGCCGTGGCCTGTGCGTGCTTGTCATCGGGGGGGGGAATTGCCATAATCGCCACGCTTGGCAGGCGGGTTGGCGATCGCAGTGCAGTATATGTAAATGTACCCAGAAAGATGCTGCTGCCCATCTTTCGGGTTTGTCCCTTAGTCGCCTCTTACGACACCCACGGGAAGAGATGGGGTGGTGCTATTCTTTGAGGTGGCGGCACCACACACCACGTTATAAACAAACAAGACTAAAATTCGCATAGGTATAATTGTAGGTGAAATTCGCAAAACGGTCATTAGGCCCATCCTAATGTACCCTAATATAATTGGCGAAACAGAAGTCTATAGGCTTCATTGGGTTAGCAACGTAGATAGGAGAGAATCGGACAGTGAAGAAAGCATACTTGGAACAACCCAGTAGTCGACGACCGGTCGGACGTCCCAGGTATCGCTGGAGGGACGACCTGTCGGAACTCTGGGCTGACTATTGGCAGGAAGTGGCATAGGCCAGAGTAAAATGGAGCTTCTTAGTGTCCAGCAGGCTGATTACGTAACTCTGTTGCCGACTATTCTCGCGCTATTGCAAGCAAAATGGTTGAAATTGTTACTTTTGCGATGACGTATCTTCGATTGGACGGGTTCAGTCGCTAACAAAGTTCCATTGCAATAGCAACCGGAATTTGACATATCGATAACATTTATTCGTATGAAAATGCGATTACATATCTTTGTTGCAATGAAAGTGGCAGCTCGAATCCGCAACCAGTCCCGTTGCAATTGCAACAACTCAGACGCTGTTTCGAGAGCGCCGAAAACATAGTTTTTCATAAACATTAATTACAAAAACCTTGTTTATCTTCGTTAAATTTGTTGACAGTTTTTTGTTGCCGAGTACTAGCCCTCTATGGCTTTCCGAAAACTCCACCAGCAGCTCGAGTTGCCGGTGGGACACTTGGCGATTTGGCGCCATATCTTCAACACAAATTAACTTAATATACCTACGTGAATTCTTTGTGATGTGAATTGAATTAGTCGATAAAACGCACAAATATACAAAATACACTTACTTTGAATGTATTTTTATTGAAAATTCGAAACAACAAAGAAAACGATGAAAAATAGAAACTTCGTGACTTGACAACTAAAGTTTCAAAATATCAACGAGCAGTATAATACTGGTAAATTACTCGCGGCAACTTCATGTCAGTGTTTCATCGATTGATATCGGTTGCAAGCTGGTTGAATGAGACGTTGCAGGCTTTACGTAATCGCAAATCATCGATAGAGATTTTTCGTAGTCCGCAACAAAACATTGGTCGCAACATGTTTCATTGCCGTTATGTAATCGGGCCACTGGTCAACTCATTTTGGGTCGCTGCGTCAGCATAGTAAGAATGTTGAGATAAAGCATAGAAGGTTTACAATCTTTCTCGACCATTATTGATCTTTTGTACAACTATTGTTTCGAAGCATTCACTATCAGCGCCTCCAGCGGGAAGAAAGCGTAACTTTATCATAAAAAACTTTACGATACTCGCTACGCTAGTTAACTCATTGTGAACTACACAGCATGTAAACTCACGATATGAGATGGAAAACTCGATTTTAAACAACTGATTTTGATTTCGTTAGAGATAAAAATGCGAGTAGTGATACATAATTACGTTAATTCATGCTGAGAAACATCAATTTCACTCATTTTCCTATCTGCCTTATCTCTGCACTTAAGACCTTCTTCAAGTTACATGCAATCACACTTAAAGTCAGCTGTTGGATTCAATTAAACGAACGAGATATATGCTTTTTCTTCGATTTCAAACCTGTTTTTAATTGATACCATGGGGTACGCGTGTGCTCATGGTAAAGAAAAAACAGCTGTTTTGCACAATAAAGGTAGAATGCGTTTTCAATTTTGTATGAAACAGCTGATTTTTTTTCGCGGTTTCAGAGTTGGTGCCATAGTAAAAGTTGTTTACTATCATTATCACGAGCTCATGCATACCCCATGGTATCTAATAAGAACAACTTAAAGTCACCCTACATATCCGGGCTAGCGCTTGTGAAAAGTTTAACTTCCTCTGAAATCGTGTTATTTAAGTGATATGTAGAAATTATTTACCTAAATGTTGCCTGTAAATCCGTTAATACTTTGTGTTAAAATCCGTGGCATAATTTAAAAGGAAGCAAACCAGCAACAATAGCAACTTTATACTCGTACATAAATGTAGAGAGAAAAACGTTTACAAGCTGTTATTTATGTTCCCGTGTTTATTCGTAATAAAATCTTGCAAGTTAAATTTGACCCACTACCCGGTTTCCGATTGAGCTGAAATTTTTTATACTCATGTAAGGCTGGAACTCCATTGGCGCGGTGCAGTGCACTGCGCGGCGCGCCGCGCGGTGCCACGTCACGGTGACAACCAAAGAAACGGTGGTGTTATTCTGGTTTTTCAAATTAGGCAACGTTCGCACGAGGGATTTTAAGTAAGGCAACGTTTGCACGAGAGCTTTTTCGATGCTTTTACGCGCGTTATTTGAAATGACTCGCATAATTATTGACCATATGTCTTCTCGACTGTATGTTCACACCCAGGCGTAAAAAGTAAATGGAGATTTTTTAAATCTGCCGACTCAAATGCAACCAAGAGAAACGTACGAAAAGGATATCATTCATTAAAACACTGAAAGTGGATTAAAACACTTTCAGTGCCGGCCCGAAAAATATTATGCAATTTTCAGATACAGCATACAGTTTCTATAATTTTTTATAGAAACTGTATGCTGTATCTGGTGCCAAACCTGTACGCCCACCACCACCACTATGTAAAGAAGTTGGACCACCTCGATTGGTCTTCCTCGAAAACTATGATAACTTTATTTTTTTACCCGACTACAAGGAAGCCAAGGAAGGGTAGCTTTAATTTTTATTATCAATAGGTTTGCATTTCACCTCAACTCACCTGATGGAAAGCGACAATGGGTAGTGAAGTTAACAGTCTATGTATGTATGAAGAAGCCACAGAGATTTGTCAGGACCGTAGCAAGTGGAACAATGTGGTATCTGCCTATCCCTACGGGAGAAAGACGTAACCGAATGAATGTGTGTCATTGTTTGTTGTATCAATGAATGTTGAACTCGACAAGCACTATCATTTCTATTTAGGAGCTAGTGTTGTAGGACCAATAGTTTTATAGTTAATACAGTTTTAAATTTGACAGCTGTCATCCGAAATGTAGATCAAGACGAGCACTATCATTTCTCTTCAGGAACTAGTGTTCTAGGAGCGATCGCTTCAAAGTTATCACAGTATTAAGATTGACAGCTGTCATCCGAAATGTAGATCTCGACGAGCACTATCATTTCTCTTTAGGAACTAGTGTTCTAGGAGCGATCGCTTGAAACTTATCACAGTATTAAGATTGACAACTGTCATCCGAAATGTAGATCTTGAGGAGCACTATCATTTTCCTTCAGGAACTAGTGTTCTAGGAGCGATCGCTTCAAAGTTATCACAGTATTAAGTTTGACAGCTGTCATACGAAATGTAGATCTTGATGAGTACTATCATTTCTCTTTAGTAACTAATGTTCCAGGAGCGATCATTTCAGAGTTATTACAGTTTTAAGTTTGACAGGTGTCATCCGAAATGTAGATCTCGTCGAGCACTATAATTTCTCTTAAGGAACTAAGTTCTAGGACCAAAAGTTACAGAGTCATTAGTCTTAAGTTTGGAAGCTGCCATCCGAAATGTAGATCTCGACGAGTACCAGCATTTCTTTTTAGAAACTTGTGTTCTTGAACAAAACATGCCATATTTATTATTCGGGAGGAACTGAGAACAAAATGACGAAAGGATCACGAAAGCGAAACAACTACGATAATGTTGCAGAATCACAAAAAGGGGTGGGGCTTACGCATGAGCTGTCACAATTTCTTTGACAAGGTTGAATTCCTATTTCATTCATACGCGTTGAATCTGTACTAAAAGAAGAAGACAGATATATATGTGTAAACTGTGTCACATAAGGAGGAGAGATTCGAACTGTTGGTAAAAAGAAACAGTCAAGTGTGACGTCTCATGTTGACATCTGCTGACATCGCGCCGCACACTGCACGATGGGGCCAAATTGGAAAAATGTGGACAAAATTCATACAAACTGACATTTCGGGCTTGGATTGCGGGTTTTGCCCCATCATGCAGTGCGCCGCGCGGTGCGCTGCACAGTGGGGCATTTCGCCACCTGTCAATGTACTTGCATACAAACTGCTCGGCTTGCAACAAGTTTTGCCACATTGTGCAGTACGCCGCGCGGCGCACCGCTTCAATGTGTTCCAGCGCTAAGTTCAGTGTCAATTCAATGTTATGGCACCATCGAACTGATCTGATTAGTCAGACGGAAGGTGGCCATAGGAACTAAATCATAAATAACGCGCGATGAAAGCTTGCTATGAAATACAATTTTTATTTAACTTGTTTCCATAAAAAAATCTGCTACAACTAAGTAACTTTACTTCACATCTACCCTTTTCTCCCATTCACATTAAATTTATAGTTACGGAGAGACTAATACATACATATATGTATAAAAAAAGTATGTAGTAAAAAAAAAGTATATAAATAGTTTATCATTTATCTTAGACCCATAACCCAAGCTTTGCTTACTGTGGGGCTAAATGGCGCTGTGTGAATTTATCCAAGCATATACATCTCTATCCAAATGTTCCAGTAACCCGTCCGAATATCTCGGCCATCCACATCGATACTCGATAACGAATACTCGAAGCCCATTCGAGTTAATTAAACCAGCCGCAAGCACGCACTCGGTTGCCGGATTCGTGCGGTCACGGTCGCGACCGCGGTCACGGTCGGTCTCGGTCGCGGGCGAACTCGACCGCTGACGGGTGATTAGGGCTGATACTGGGTGTATCGAGAGAATAGGGTGATGTTGGTCGGCTGCTAGGGTATCGTAATTTGGACGATTATTACTTCGCTAAAACATACTTGTCGCAATTTTAAGCTCCAACGATATGGATGATAATTTATTTAGGTATTTATACTGGACCCGGCGCGACTTCGTTCGCGTGGCGTCCTACCCTACACCTAACCTTTTTTATTGCTTATAAACCTTACTCTTGAATCGTTTAAAATATCATAGATTTATACATGGATACATAGGGACAGACGGCGGGAAGCAACTTTGTTTTATACTATGTAGAGTTATAGATCGATATAATCCTAAGCCCTGGACATCACTATGGCTTATCATGCTTAACAAATTTATTGTTATAGGTGCTTACCTACTTGATGAATTGATGATAGACCCAAGAGTTGAACGTAAAACCTTGTGGAATGAGGGTTTATCTGAATTAAATTTTTTATTCTTTATGTAGGGATTTAGCTTTTTAAGATAGAGATGTAAAGTAGCTTATTTCATTCTCCAGATTGCCATCTATCTTATTGTCAAATTTTATATATATATTTGTTCAGCTGCAACGAAACCACGAAAACGTACATGAAAACATATCAGGCAAACACTTACTATCGTATTTATAATATTTGTAAAAGTACTTAGGGATAACAAATATCTTTGTTGAAAAAATTAAACAAAATATTTATTTTAAGAACCTAAAACCGATGCGACAAGAGCAAGCGAGTAGGCAATAGCCAAGATTAATAACTACAGCTATTCCCACCTCACCAAACCATTAATCCAGTGCTTCAAACTGCAAAACTAATCCATCCAAATCCCAGCTAAATTAAACAAAATTAATTCCCAACCGGTATTATCTACTTATCTTTGCGAATCTTCTTTGAAATTAAAAGAAAAATGGCGTCGCACCCGAAGTAGCGGCTTCCGACGGACTATTAATAATGAATAGAGCTGCACTGTTTAAGCACGATTAAAATGTCGATGGGATTGAATGCTGTTTATCGATATTTCTACTTATCATGCTGTAGCTGATGTAGCAAACCAGTAAAATAACATTATTGTAAGTTTTAACACGTTTTCTTTAGTAATAAAATGATAAAAGGTAGCTATACAACAGTAGACATATTGTGGCATTGCTGATGATGCTGATGATGATAAACCTCAGCATCGTCATAGAGAAGAGCACACAAGAAACCTAAGTTTTGCAGGCAACAGCTAAGTTTCCTTCCTTCATCAGGTCTGCCTATGCATTAGCTGCGCATTGCGTAGTTTTTTTTTTCTGATATACTTTTTTGGCTGTCTGCTCGATTATCTGACCTGTATAAAAAGTGATAATAACGTTACTAACTGATAATGAGTCAAACTTAACTCCAATCTTAGATCTGGGAAATCTAAGATAATGAACAAGGCGGACCCCGGGCCCTTGTATGCGAGAGCAAAACCCCACTGACGCCAAGATTAGTTCATTAGTTCATTGTTTTCGTCGATAAATATGATATAATCGCTAAGGTCATCACTAGAAAAATGACAGTTGTGCTCCAACAACTTCTAGCTCTAATAATAAAGGCTAATGCACAACGCGCGAAGCCATAAAGACGTATTCATCTGCGATAAACAAATGACGGCACCGTTCACGAAGCTAGCTCTCAGCTGGGCAACGGGACTGGCGGGGTTGCCAGCTTAGGTGGAATTATCCCGTCTATGAAGTGACGGGGGTTGGGATTGCTTCGTTGGGCCATTTTGTTTTGTTTGTAATTGTACAATATTGATGGGGTTTTGTTAATTACTTAGTTGGTCGGTTAGGTTTAATTACATAAATGGTATTGCTACTAGCTTCAGTGTCTGTGTGTGTTTTATTTCGTTTCTATTACAGTAGATTTATTTATCTGTTTATTACTCACAAAACGGAGAATACAGATAGCACAAAATTGTATTCCTATGCCACAACAGAAGACTACTTAACTTTAGGCCTGTTTATACGTCTAAGCTTACAAATCGCGAACGCGTCGTGTCCACCGCGTAACGTCCGTACAAGAAACGCGTAATCTAGTTATTTGTACCGTATTGGCATACGACACGGTGACTACACGGGCGTTACACGAGGACTTGACGTAGTGTCTGTAGCGTGATTATGCGGGCGCAGCACATTTGCTGACAGAATAAAAAAAAATTCTGCCATTAGTATTGAATCCAAAATTGCATAAATATTTAGGACCGTGCAGAAATCATATACGTTTGTATGGGTTTTTACCAATCTTAAACAAAATCTCTTGCTGCCGGCCAGCAGCAGAATTTTTGTATTCACATTTACACGCTTACTATACGCTATTTTTCCAGGTCAGCCCTAATCTCCACGCTTACTGTACCCGCTTACAGTAATATTATCTATTTACCCAGGGCAGCCATAATCTACTGGTCTTACCGGACACCACAACGCATCCCAATCTCCCTCAACCCGGGTAATTTCCCCGCGCCGGCAACCCCAGCCGTCTATGCGCACGCGCCGCGCCACACTAATTACCGCGCGCAATTGGGCCGCGCTTATGGCGGGGCGTGCTCCCGCGCAGCGTTGACACGGAGAGATTAAGCGCCATTGGAGGGCCATTACGCTTGATCCCCATGTGGGGTTGTGGTTTGGATCAATAATGCTCATATGCACGTATTAAAGGTAGTGGAGTACGTCCTGGGGCTAGATGGAGTGACGATTTGTACAAAATTGCTAAGGAATGGAACAAATTTATTGTTAAAGGATAAACAAAAAAACCGGACTACTTTAAGGTAGTAAATATACTGCTCCTAGACAGGACGTTGTTTTAACGGGATTTGCCCCACCGCTGCAACTCCTGTGTGGCCAAGATCTATCGCTTTCCATCAGGTGAGATGGCAAATTATGGTCGAGTGATCTGTCCTGAGGGAGACCTAAGTACATCAGTGGACTTCAATTACCGGATGATGTTGATGATACATACTTAAGTTTCAGTTTTCCACAAGGGGTTGGCCTACGTTCCATTTGCAACGATTAAATACATTGCTGCCCTGCCACCACCCTCAAGTCAGAAGTTCGACTTTTCTCCAGTCACTGAGGATGAAGTTAGGAAAACGCTGTCATCTTTAGACTCCAAGGCGGTGGGTGTTGACGATATCAATAGAATCATGATTTGTCATGTTCTCAACTCCGTTCTTCCTATTTTGACCCATATTGTTACGTAAAGTATTGGTCATTCCTCTTCCTAAAATTTCCTCTCCATCTTCCTTAAACAATTTTTGACCAATTTCTATTCTTTCTTATCTATCCAAAATTCTCGAGGCCCTTGTCTACAAGCAGGTGTCGTCGTTTGTCTTCTCCAATGCACTCATTAGACCGTTCCAGTCCGGTTTCGGACCTGGGCATAGTACGGCTACGGCCTTACTAAAAGTTACCGAAGACGTGAGGGGCAGTATGGAGAGAACTAGATTGACTGCCCTTGTATTGATTGACTTCTCCGATGCTTTTAATAATGTCGATCATGACATACTACTGGCTGTTTTATCTCATCTCGTAGCATCATCTTCAGTGACAGACTGGTTCACGTCCTATCTCTGTGGACGACAGCAGGCCGTCAACTTCTAGCTGGTGCAACCTTGATGCTGGCGTGCCTCAAGGTGGAATTCTTTCTCCTCTTCTGTTTGCTATTTTCATTTCATTAATTGAAACTTTGGTTACCAAATTCAATACTTGAGAATCCTGTCTAACCATCGCCATCTAATGAGGCACGCCGAACTACACTTTTTAGTTTTTAAAGTAATTATCTGAAAACCCGCCATTGACAGGCTCTAACATATCTTCGTTCAAGTTTCAACAAATTGTTCATGAGTGACTCTTTATGGCCCGCACTCATTTAACCGCTTGATGCAAAAAGTAGAGTATCATATAACACAATTGTTTATTTGTCTGTTCGTCTTTCCGATTGCGGGCATTACGGCGCACGGCAGGGCATGCTCTGCAGGCAGCGTTCATATTACCAGATCAAGCCCCATTAAACTCGATGTGGCATTGTGGTTGAGGCGGATCGATATAGGTAGGTACTTAGTTCACTTTTAATTGTGGGGATTATGTGGTTGCACATTGAAATGATATATGTATAAGTGTGACTGACAACTGAATATTTATATTATAGACTAAAAGTCTCGAAGTCGAAGCTCTGTAAAAATTGAACCATCCCACAGGACGCTCTCCTTTTCAGGGGTCTACTTAGCCCACATCCACAATGTTAAATTTGTTATGGTTAACTCAGCCTGCGGGCTCACTTCACAACTTTGAAACTCTAACTTAGCCCACATCCCATTCATCCCACGAGCCCAAATGACTACTACCAAGTATATTTATAGTTTTTTATTATTCCGGGATGAACGGTAGCCTATGTTGCTCTGAAATAGCTTACTATTAGTAAAAGTTTTTCAATAAATGGTGCGTGATGCCGCCATTTCAAAGAATAGCACCACCCCATCTCTTCCCGGGGGTGTCGTAAGAGGCGACTAAGGGACAAATCCGGTAGAAGGGCAGCAGATGAGGTTGAGTTTCGAAGATTACTTGCCGCTAACATACGAACTTTTCATATCTAATAGACATGCGCCCGCGCAACGATTACACGGCCACATTATGCGCCATTAGCAATGGTCTCGATGTGGCATTGCGGTTTGAATCGATATACCTAGTAGCATCAACGTGATGTGAAATGGAAATGAATAGGGCATTGAATGGAGACGACCTGAGTGGTTCAGTTGCATAACATGCCGGTCTGCCACGCAGATATCCCGGGTTGGATTCCCGGAAGAGCAGAAATTGAAATGATGAATTTTAATTCTTGTGAAAGATCTGGGTGTAGCTATGTTTATTAAGTATGTTTTAAAAAAGTATTTAAGTAATTTAGCAGTTATCTAATACCCATAACGTAAGCTTTGCTTACTTTGGGGCTAGATGGCGCTGAATGAATGATAAGTTAACCAGCACAATTATAGACATGGCCATGTCCTCACAATTACACTTGCGGTATTTTCCTTCATTTTAGTACTGTATCGATCGGTGCATTTAAAGCCCCTAGCTCAAAAGCACTCTGTTAACAAGTTCCTAGCTACTAGTGTCGGACCGTAGCTTCGGCTTCGGCTTCGACTTTGGCCCGAAACAAAGCCGAAGCCGTAGGTTTCGCCGAAGGTTACTAGCAAACGTCATTATTTAATACATTATGTTATAATTCACATTATTTCGAAATGTTAATATTTTTGACAAATAACTAGCAAGGTAATTTTTTATCATCTTAATATCATCATATACTTCTAGACATGATTTAAACTACCTTTCTATAATATACAGTAAATATAAATCTTTAATATTAAAGTGTTAAAATGATTTTTATTATTCACTAGAACCCGGCGCGATTTCGTTCGCGTGTTCTTGCCTATAAACATTCCTCTTGAATCACTCTATATATTGTTGAAAACCTCTTTAATATCAGCGTTGTTTAAAAGATCTTAACGTACATAGATACATAGGGACACGGCGGGAAGCGACTTTATTTTATACTATGCATATAGACAGTTGCTTGTAGCCAATCCTGAACAAAATTCTTAGAGCTTTTAAACCTTCGGCGGAAGGTTGTCGCGATAGCCAATTAATCGGCTTCGGCTTCAGCCAGAAATTGACCTTCCGTAGGACACTACTAGCTACATAACCTGGTCGTACTCGGGCTAAATTAATTGAACAACGCATATCGCTGGGCAAACATGGCGCTGACACGACATGACATGGCCTCCATACCACGTGACATGTCCTCCGACAATCCATTAGGTGATAACAGATGACTGTCCGGCCGTCAGCATGAGTATGTACTAGTACACGACACATCTATACTTCTAACAGTCTCTTTATAGGGGATAAAGTCATAAACAGGTATTAGAACTAATATCGATAAGCAAGCACTGCACTATGCTCAAGTTATACGTAAGTGACTTTTTTACTTTTTGCCCGTATCCCATAGAAGTAGGTAGAGACTTTCGACTGCCACAAGCGACGATACTGACACACCTCTTTCGCATCTTCCAGATTCATATATCATTTGAGGGTTGACTTTTTGAGTGGTTTCAAAAAGCTAATATGATTTTCTGGTCATATTGACAAAGTGCCGCCTATCGCAACGTAGGACGGCCCACGTGAGAGAAGGGCGACATCGTGTAGGTTGTAGGGAGGCGATTGATGTAGGAGCCACGAGGTCAATGTTTGTTTAAGGCGTTGAAAGAGACCTGTGTCCAGCAGAGGATGTCCTGCGGCTGAGATAATGATTTTTTGCCGATCATCTTGGCATTAATATCCCGGTTGTGCTCTTGTGCACGAGAGCCTAGGATCCGCCTTGGCTATTATACAGAATTTAGCCGTTGATGAGTGGAGTGCTGCGATCTGACCTCCGAAATCCCGTTAACATAGAAATCTGATCAGATTGGATCATGGGTACACATTCATTCGCCTGAATGTGCAAGTTTCATTACGATGTTTATCCTCACCGTAAGGACACCGGCTGGCATTCAACTAATGTATATAATACAGAAAAGAGTCATTGATATATGGCTGCAATAACATTCGAACCGGTACCTCTCGCTTACGAGTCGGATACCTGAACCACTCGGCCACCGAACCTTACCACAGACGCTCCAACCGACACACCGACGCCACAACTGCATAAAAATCCCATAACCTTATTGTCAATATTCAAATCTTGACCTTCTCTTCCTCTCTTTCCCTCAATATTGCCTTCTATTATCACTCTTAAAAAGTTGTCATACTTATTACATGTCCTAGCATTTCCCCCTTCTGTTCTCAATAACTTTCAGCAAATTTCGCTTCTGTTTACTAATTTCAACACTTCTTCGTTTGTCTTTTTTTCCGTGCAGCTAATCCTTTTCATTCTTCTCCAGCACCACATTTCAAATACCTCCAACCTACTTCAGGAGCAATGTAATACTCATTACACGAACAATTTCAAATTCGTAGTTTTAAACAAGTAAACTAACAACTGATAACAATGCTCGTTAGATCCGTTAGCGCTCAAATAAGCTCAGAGTAACGACGTAGTTTCGCAGGCGTATTATGTTAACGTAATTTGTATTAATGATCTTAGTTTAATGCAGATAAATAGGTAATTACAGGTATAAAGCCACTTCAGCTTATATTACAGTGACAAAGTAGTTGTTGTGTATTTTGACGTGAATTCGATGAACGTCGGCGGAAAAACGGTGGCAGGAAAATGTGTACTTTGACGAACCTCCTGCGCCTTACATGTTACCAACGTGTAGGTTACTTCGTCGCCTACATGAATATATAAAAAAATTATCCCTCCTCAAGATGATGACATAACTATTCTCGCGACAATTGTCGATTTTTGAGCTAACGTCAATTTTCTTTCGTCTTTCAACGCCGAACTGAAACTATAATTTAACTTATATTTATTTATTGTGAAAGTAACCGTGTAAGTATCAAACAGTATACTCTATGGCAATCATCGAATTCAAGAAAAAATCTGGCTTGTAACGAATGTTATAATAAATTTCAATACTCATCCCCAATTTCATATTTAAGCGTAAAAAAGAACCAGTCATTTTCGTATCATACAGTGAGAAAAGACACCAGCAAAAACCTACTTGATGCTGAGCGATAATTGCACCATAACAACTACGATTCAGGTAGAAAGGTCTCTGAATAAGTATGAGAACTAATTTGCCCAGCTTATAAAGATACAATCTAGGCGTAAGCTGTTAAACAGTGCCGTTTAGTCTTAATTGAGTACCGGCAATTCACGTTAGGATAGGCAATGAGTCTAGAAATCTAGATTAAGCACTGCTAATTTGCTAACACAGCTGGGGAGCCACCTAAGCTATTGTAGTACAATTTATTGATAATATTACATATTTTAATCTTAAGGCCTATATACCCACCCTTATCCCATTTATTTAGGGTCGGCACAGTATGTTTTATTTCTCCATTCCTCCCTATCCACATATCCACGCTCACCAATGGCAATGTATTAAGTACATCAGACAGTACGTCGTCTGTTCAAAAAGTATCGAGAATTTTGTATTTTTTCAAAAAGTATTTATTTATTCATGAATATCTATTTTGTGCCCTTCAAAGTATTCCCCCTCGGACATAATTCACTTGTGCCAACGTTTTTTCCAATCCTCGAAGCACTTAAAAATATCATTTTTTGTGATCTTGTTTAGCTCCTCCTTCGATGCCGTCTTTATCTCCTCAATCGTGGCGTAGCGTCGTCCTTTCATGGGCCTCTTTAGTTTTGGGAACAGGAAAAAGTCACAGGGGGCCAGGTCTGGGGAACACGGTGGCTGCGGCACAATTACTGTGTTGTTTTTGGCCAAATATTCGCGTACAAGCAACGATGTGTGAGCAGGGGCGTTATCATTGTGCAAAAGCAAGTTTTTGTTCTTCCACAAATCCGGGCGTTCCTAGCGGATTGCTTAATATTCCTTATTGACCGTACTACCCTGTGGTAAGAACTCATGGTGCACCACGCCCCTGCAATCGTCTGTCGTTGACGTGCTCGAGCGTCCAGCACGCTGTTCGTCCTTCACATCTTCTCGGCCCACTGAGAAAATTTTGTACCACCGATAAACGTTGCTTTGATCCAAGGTATCTCACCATATGCCACAGTCAACATTCGGAATGCGCACTTTATTTTGTTTTTCACACAACATTTTATACAGATTCTTTGATCCGTTTTATCGAATAGACATAAATCGAAGACGAGCCAAAACATATCCAAGCAAAACATCTGTCAAAAATTAACTAAACATTCAAAATGGACGACCTTGTTAGCATAAGCAAGGGACATGAGTACCAATATAACGCTACAAAAAAAAACAAAAATCAAATATACGTAGCCCGCGGAAATTTAAAATTCGCGATACTTTTTGAACAGACCTCGTATAAGAAACCACAGACATACCAGACTAAACACAAATCACAAATATTCCCTGTTCGCTCGCTCTACAATGATTATGAATCTTGCTATCCCGTTTTTTATCCATTGGAATAAGTTCACGGAAAATGACGTGCGCAATGTTTTGAACGTTCGACATATTGCTCAAGGGCATATCGACCTGACGTTTCTTTTGAAACATCGTTTTAAATAAATAATTTATAATAATTTACACAATAAAATTTTAATTGCTCAAACTTTAAATATGGTAAAGTGCAGTGCATATCTCTGTGACAATGCAAAATATAGATTTACTCCTGGTGTATCCTTTCATACGTAAGTAAACATTTGTGGTCGCGGCAAGTAGGAATCAATTTTAGAAATTGTAACAAAAATATGCGTCGTAATAGTGTAAATTTGCAATAGGTAATAAGCTTTACTATAAAACAGCATGCTAAATAACACAGATTTTTAATTATTGGCAAATAAAGCTATATTTCCGTGTCTAAATAGACATGGAAATATTTCGATGGTAACAGGGCCGGATTATGTATTTTTTGTTTACAAATTTTATTCTTCTATGTAAGAGATGGCACACAGGAACTTTTTGTAAGGCGTTTTGCACACGCGCGACTGTATCGAAGAGTCGCGCGTTTGTCGCATTTGCCACGCGCTTCTGCTTCGATTTAGATACGCTTCTTGCGAGACTATTTCCGGTAATTATTATTAATGTGAAATAATCCTCACCGATTAGGTCCAGGTCTAGGTCCAAGGTTAAGGGAGGTGGGGCATCTTACGATCAGGCAGGCCGTACGCTTTTATGGAACCTACTATCTTAGTGGTATAAAAAAGTTCTAATTCTAGATCCAGATTCATGTCCAGTTCCAGGGGGCTTATTTTCTTATTTCATCCGTTTGCCAAATTAATCTCATTTTTGCAAGGCGAGTCAATCGTATCACGGTAAAGTTTCGATCACGAGTTTGCCATATCAAAGCCATGTATGTATAAAGGATTTGGTTCACTCGTTTGTGTGTGTGTGAGTCATAAAGTTAGAAGTGTGAGTTCGCCAAAATTGTCTATCCGTGATCGATTCGGGAATACGGTAATTTAGCAAAAAAATACCCCAGGTACTAAATCTGGTTTTTAAGTCTTGACAAGTACTGCAGCGCGACTGTAGGTATTGCCACAAAAAGTCGAAATATCTCATGATCTCTACCGCCTGAGTTTGCCAAGTCAAAGTCATAAATTATAAAAAAAAAAAATTGTTGTTATTTTTATTTATTTGATTTTTTAGATTTCCTAAAGACCAGACCTTATGCAATATCTGGGTAGCAAATATGAAAATAAAGTATTGGAAGCCCACTAAATGCAGTGTGCTATGTTCAAAGCATTTCGAAGAATATTATGTAGAGCCAAGTCCATTTAGAACTAAACTACGTCCGGGTGCAGTACCAACCTTATTTGATTTTTTTCCTGTGTCATCCAACGTAAGTAAATAATAATTATGCAAGGATTGTGTAAGGGCACTTCCGGATTTTATATGTAGGTATTTTTTGTTTACATTTTTTGAGAGAATATGAATTTTTATGAGTACCTAAACAAAATAGGTAAACTTATCCTTATCCATGCTTTGTCAAGGTTATGTTCATAATCATCATCATCACAGCCCATATCAGTCCACTGCAGAATTTATGGCCTCTTCCATAAGGGGAGGTTTTTGTCATAATCTCCACGCTCGGCAGGCGGTATGGGAATCGCAGTGTTATAAATATAACAATGGAAAACGCTGCTGCCCATTTTCCAGTCTATAGAGACTCTAGATTTTTTTTCCTCGAAAACATTACTCGCCTTATACGACACCCACGAGTGTAAGGGGTTGGTGCTATTCTACTCTGCCGGACACCACACGGCTAATGTACATAATAACGCGTATCAAATAAGTAGTACATTGAATTTACAGTTCAAAGAAAAAAGACCTAGAATTTCGGTCCGAGAACGATTACAAAGAAAGCGAAATACAACTGGGGAATTTGTGTCCGTACTTCAAAATGTACAAAATATTGAACCACAGCCATCCACATCACAACAGGAGAATGTGAACAAAGATGTAGAAACAAATATCTTAAAGGCATCCACTTCATTGAGCAGAACCGCAGCTAATGATGATTCATCTGTCGTTCGTAAATACTCAATGGAACTAGGTCTTGAACGGGATAGAGTTGTGCAAAAATTAAAGAGAACTGTTGTTACTAAAAATAAAAAAATTAAATCGTTGAGCGCAAAAAACAAACGCTTAAATAGAAAAGTAGCTAAGTTTAGTGATATAATATCTGATTTAAGAAAAAAATTAAATGATGAGGATGTACAAATTTTAAACAATATTCCCGGAAATAATAAGGATTTTTTAGTAAGATACATAAAGAAAGCACAGAAATTGTCCGTGGATAAAACTTACTCACCAGAACTGAGATCTTTCGCATTACAATTGAATTTCTTTTCGCCTAGAGCCTATAAATTCGTTCGAGAATCTTTCGAAACAGCATTGCCGCACCCAGCTACCCTAAGTAGGTGGTATAAAAAGGTTGATGCCTCTCCAGGATTTACATCTGAAGCGTTCGTGACACTGGAGAAGTTAGCAAAAAACAGTAAACATCCATTGTACGTCAACTTATGTGTTGACGAAATGGCCATCCGTAAAGGACTAGTGTGGGATAGTTCACAAAATAAATACCAAGGCTATGTTGACATTGGGACCGAGGTGGCCGATGACAGCTTACCATTGGCGACTCAAGCCTTGGTATTTATGGTAACAGCTATCAATGGCTTCTGGAAACTACCAATAGCATATTTTTTCATACATGCTATGAATGGCGAACAAAGAGCGAATTTCTTAAAAATAGCTTTGGAAATGTTGCACGAGATTAGGGTCTTAGTGCGTAGTATTACATTTGACGGTGCAGCGAGTAATATTACTATGGCAACTCGTTTAGGCTGCGACTTTTCATTAACGAATTTGACCACATTTTTCATTTTCAAAGATATCAGAATAAATGTGTTTTACGATCCCTGCCATATGATAAAATTAATAAGAAACACGCTCGGAGATTATTTGATACTACTGGATAATGAAGGAGAACAGATTAATTTTAAATATCTGCAGGAATTATTAAAATTACAGGATAGTAAGGGATTGCATTTAGCTAATAAATTGAAACAGGCGCACGTTTTCTTTGGTAATCAAAAAATGAAAGTCCGCCTTGCAACTCAGCTATTAAGTAAATCAGTGGCCGATGCTCTTACATGTTGTAAGGATACTTTAAAGTTACCAGAATTCAGACAGTGCTCAGCGACAATAAAATTTATAAACATTATCAATGATACTTTTGATATTTTAAACAGTAGGTCTATGTTTTCAGCTGGATATAAGAAAGCATTATGTCCAGCAAATATTCAAAGAACTTTACAACATTCTAAACTGTGCAAAGAGTATTTGTCCACTTTAAAATTTCCAGATAATAAATTAATTGTACAGTCGGGTCGCAAGACAGGATTTGTCGGCTTTATTGTATGCTTAGAAAGTGCTGCTAACCTGTTTCAGGACCTAGTAATTAAAGCAAAATTAAGATATTTGCCATTATACAAAGTTAGTCAGGATCATCTTGAAATGTTTTTCGGGATGATGCGCGCTAAAGGAGGATTTAACGACAACCCTAATATAGTCCAATTTCGTACGGCATACAAAAAAAATCTCATTCGATCTGAATTAATTTTAAAAACAAAAGGTAGTATTGAAGATGTGCCTATATTAACAGTGTCGAGTATTGCTAGTAGTTCGGATACCATAAATGATACTACACCAACATTTGAAAGAAATATAAAACAGTTATATGACGTTGATGACGAAAGGTTAGAATGTTTCATTGGAAATTTACTGACTACGCCACTAGACGAATACACCCATGAAGTAACGGTATATATATCAGGGTTCATTGCACGAAAAGTGCTTAGAAACATCAAATGTGGTACTTGCCAAACATTGGTATTAGGTGACAAACAAAACGTTTTTTCTTCCCTAATAAATATCAAAGATCGAGGTGGATTAATTTATCCAGCAGAAAGGGTAATATCTATTATTAAAAAATGTGAAAAATTATTTAGACTTAATGTATCTGTATCTTTAAATGAAATAATTACATTTATATGGGATAGCGAAAATTATATGCACATGTATAACTCCGGCAATATTTACCATGATGTAAACCATGTATATTTATTAATTAAGGTAATTGCGAAATTTTATATCGACTTGAGATGCAAACATTACGCAAAAGGGGTAACAAATAACATTTCAAAAAAAAATTATTTCAAGAAAATTGTCTTATTCCAAAATATATAAGACTAGCCGTTCTCGGCGGCTTTTACAGGCGCGCAGTACGGTACAGTCAACTTTCCCGCGGGAACCTGTTATTTTCCCGGGATAAAAAGTAGCCTATGTTACTTAATAATAATGTATTCTAGTAGTAAAAGAATTTTTAAAATCGGTCTAGTAGTTTTTGAGTGATGGCATGCCATCTTGCCCTATTAGGTTTTGCTAATTTAACTGCTGCGTTGGATGTGCGGAGTTACGCGGCTCGATCGAGTACGTAACGAGTACATCCGTGGCAGCCTTTTCGTGAGGGATATCGCAGATAAGATCGAGGAGGCTCGCCTGCACTGCTTTGGTCATGTGTTGCGTAAGCCTCAGGGATACGTGGGAAATAGGTGCCTGAACCTGCCGGTATCAGGAAAGAGGCCCCGTAGACGACCCAAGAAGCGATGGATTTACATCGCTGAGTCGGATGCGAGAGCCAGCGGCCTATGACCTGATGATGTCGAAGATCGGGCGAAGTGGAGAAGAATAATTAGAAAGGCGGACCCTGGCAGAGGCCGAATAACCGCTAGGACAATTATGAAAAGTTAACAGTAAATGTTTCTACACATTTTGATTCATACAATGCGCATAATATGTGGCGTTAGTGGCGTAAAGCTTAAATTTAGCATGGTCTTCGTCATCATCAACTTTTCTTTAGGTATTTTTTCAATGCTGGTGGTGGTATCGTTTATGGTATGAATAAAAATAAATGTTTACAGTACTGGACACAGTTAATATTGATATATTTTCAGTTAAATTATAATTTACTTAATGCGGTAGGGTTTTTTGCGATTTGTCTAAAGCATTTGATTGTGTGAGTCATTCCACACTATTAATAAACTGAAATATTACGGTTTTACGCATAATAGTCTTGAAATGATGAAATCATACTTAGAAGGTAGAGTTTAAAAATGAATTGTTAATGGAGAGTTATCTGCAGGGGGGAAAATGAGCATTGGAGTGCCACAAGGATCTATATTGGGACCGTTTACTCTTTCTTGTCTATATAACTGACCTTCCATACAAATGCAGAACACTGCTGATATAGTTTTGTTTGCTGACGACACTTCACTGATTTTTATATTTAATAGGAAATAAATAATATAGACGAAGTAAACCGTGTCCTTCAAAATGTATTTCATTGATTTACAATGAATAACTTAATCTTAAAAAATAAAATGCGTTCATTTTTGCCTCACTAATGTCATAGTATTATGTCGTACCGTATCAAACTATGGGGCAAGTGTGCTGATAGTGACATCGTATTCAAACTACAAAAACGAGCTGTAATATATGAATTACGTCGACGTGATTCGCTCAAATAATTGTTTAAAGAAATTCATATATTAACCTTCTCAAGTTAATATATATTTGATGTTATTGTGTTCAGACTTAAGCGCGCTCCACATGTGGACAGTTCCGCGGGAACACGAGAATGTGGAGGCAGTATTCGCCTACATTCGTGTAGTCCCGTGCATGTTTGGCATGTCTCGCCTATTTCATAGACTAAGTAGAGATAGTTCTTTGTCGTCTCGATTCAATCGATTTTATATTTATATTCCCAGCGCTTTTTCGAGTAACAGGTTTGGGGTACCCTTGACCATGATCCAGGATATTAGTAGATCAAGTAATTACAGTATAGCAGCTGCCATCACCTCTGTGACCCTGTTTAAAGCGGATTAGCGATATTACACCAATGAATCGATATAATGTCGACGCGTTTTGACACCCACCACATCCCTAATAGGCAAGAATGTAGAGGATCGACCAAAGTCCCGGCCAAAGTTTCGCCGAAAGTTTCGGCGGACATGTGGAGTACGCTTTCGTCTACCTACCTAGATGAGCTCACATAATTTTCCATTAGATTATTGACGTTTGAAAAGAGATTAATTAACGTAGTCCTAATTCAATAAATACTTTTTTCATTTTCATTTTCAATGTATTAATATGGTATCAACGGTCTTAATGACTGATAATGTTGACGGAAGGTGACCTAAGAACTACTGAACGCAGCAAGATAACCCCATCGTGTTTGGGCTTTTTGCAATGGACTTTATTATTTATTTCTAAACGAATGTGAATAGAATAGAATAGAATAGAATAGAATAGAATAGAAATCGTTTATTGTAGGACACTGACAATAATTTCTTACTAAGTACAGTGTTGTCCATTTCGGACGTACAATATTCTAGATGATAGTATCTATTATAAATAAGCTAATACTAAAACAAACAAATACCTGCCATTTTAACACTTGTAGGTATCGTAGGTAATAGTCTTTAACACTTGTCTTTAATACTTTTAAAACTTATAGGTAATAGTCTTTAAAATTAACAAAATAATGATCTTAATTTAAAGCAAAGCCAAAAATATTTGGTAATTAACAATATAGGTAGGTATCATTTCTATAATTATAGAATTCCGATAGACTGTAGAATGACTTTTGTAACAGCCAATTTTTAAGCGTTGATTTTTTATAGGCTGTTTGGAATTAAACAACAGTTCATAAGTTAGATTTAGTTAATTTTATGATCGTACCTATACCTATAAGTATGGGTAGGCCCATTAACTTCGGAGGCAAGGGGAGCTAACGGTAATTTTTAAGTTAATTTCTGTAATTTCTTTTTACTTAGTCGGTTTGTTAAAAGCAGAGTAGGAAATGGTATTTGCCAATGTTCGTCTATTTTCTTTTAAATATAATGATGTAAAGAATATAACAAAAATATATATTTGAGATCATTACAACAAGACTTTTATGTTTGATATGTTTATTATCCCTTTCATTTTTTTTGTTCATGACTATGCCCTTTAGAGGGCACCATATTAAATTTATTGTGAGGTCACATAGGCCAACCTGTGAATAATGAAGACGTTTCCAACGATAAGTAAGTATCTACTTAGTTTAGAAGTTTTGAGGGAACAGATTTAGAATCTACATCTGTTCCCGATAGGCGGCTAATGTTTTCGAGGCAAAATATGTTGAATCTTCGTAGGATGGAAAATGGGCAGCAGCGGTTTCCATTGTTATATTTACGAGTATAATAACAGCCCTCCTAGCCGTTTTCAGCTACAGCGTCTGCAACGACGACATTAGTTACGATTTTCCTGCTCCTGTCTGTTGTGTGCCCGCATGTGACTAGCGTAGCCAATTTTGGCTTTAAATGTGCGTATAAGTCGTGCAATCATCTGCGCAGGAAATATTTAAGTGCACAAGTGATCGCGCTTGCACAGATGCACTCTCTCGTCTTCCCTTGCCTATACCTGATGAAACGGTGGACCGTTACGATGAGATTATGGCAATTACTTCCACTTTTGTGAGAGAGGCCCTAAATCCTGTAGTGGACTGTTACGGACAGTGATGATAAACAGAAAAGACTTGTATTTAGTTTGTAATGAATAAACTCAAAAACTACTGGACCCATTTAAATAATTCCTTTACTATCATTGATTAACATAATATTATGTTCCCGCGGGTTAGTATAGTTAATTGTTTACACTTTAAGAGCGATCCGAACTGCGCGAACCCCAGTAGCTTAGAGGTGTATAGGCTGACGACGACGGTGATAACGATCAGGCACCTTCATTGCACTTTTATTATAATGACAATATAAATATACAAGTTAGATTTGTTTGTGTTCGTTACGGAATAAAAATTCGTAGTAAAAAATAACTTATCTGTAGATGGGCTGCCTTGTTTCGTCCCTGCATTTGCCTTAGTGTGTGTGTTATAGAGATGTGTGACATTTTGTCTCAAATTGAAATTCGGTATTTACTCTCTGCTTCTGTATATAAAATTTTATCTCTATGTAAGAAACAAAGAATTTGGTGTCATCAGTAACTCAGCAGTGACCCCTTATTTTTAGGACCTTAAACAATAGAGTTAAGTTTTTTACTTACAATACACTTAAACTTTGAAGAGCTTCCCGTTGGCGCCAAAGCTTTTTTCATTTATGTTGCTAAAATATCCCGGTCACCACATTCAGAGCACCCTAGCTAGCTGAAAGCTACATTTGACGGATATTTTCGTGGTTAAATCTGCACATTCAGGCGACTGAATGTGTAACCATGATCCAGTCTGATAAGGCTCCCCTGGTAGCAGGGTCACGGAGGTCAGATAGCAGTCGCTCCACTGTAATTACCTGATCTACCAAATCCTGTAACATGGTCAAGGCGGACCCCGGGTCCTCGTGCGAGAGAGCACAACCGGAACATTAATGCCAAGATGATAATTGTTATTGTTGTAGTGGCGGTGACACAACAAAGTGGAGGTTACACAAACCCTAGTTGCCTAATTAAACATATTCGCAGCGCGTGTCGCATATCTGCGCACGCGCAGCGATTGTCAACAATACTCGTGGGCGCCATCGCCATTTTTCACCTACCAACATCAGGGCTAGATCTCGTAGTGATAAAATGTGAGAGAACGCAAAATTAGAGGTACTTTACATAAATCGCACCTACGAACATTATAAATGCAAAAGTTTGTAAGGATGTGTAGTTGGACTTTTTCCATGAAGCAAAAGCTACTGTATGAATTTTAATGACATTTGGCATTTGTTTTGTTTATATATCAGAATAACACATTATGCAATAATAATCCCAAAATTCTGATAGGGGTTCCTAATAGTTAAAGGTCTTTTAACTTTAACACAACAAATCCAGAGATTGCACCCTCTTTAGGGTGCGTTCAAATCTTGAGAACGCGCCGCGTATGCGCAATTGCGGCAATAACTCTTACGCAGCGTGATTTGGAGTAGGTGGTCTGGACCATTACTGCGGAAGTTCGGCAAGAAATCATACCTCCGCCTCCATAAAACTTTAGGAAAACCGCTTTCAATCAATCTGAAACCACTTTTCAAGTAAAAGAGCAGACCCTGCCTGGCAGATTTACCGCTAGCCGCTGCACAGGCATTTCAGGCTAGGATGAGACAGTTCAAAACAAAAAGGACCACTACAGCGCTTTCTGTTGTATAATTTCAACTCCGATCTCATACAGATCTAATAAGCGAGCGAAAAGCCTCCATTAACACGAAGGAGGCTTAAATCCCACGGGGGGCATTGTTAATGATGAACCCAATATTTTATTTATGAAAGCTTTTTATACAAAATTATACAATCCATTTACCTTTAGTCTTATCTTTAAGTCACCAGGAGAATATCAACTCGAAAAAGGTAGGCTAGATCTAGATCTAACTAGTTAGGGTAGGTAACATCTGTCGCATTCTATGATCTCTAGCTAGATTAATAATCACATAACAGTACCACCGCGGCACTACAAAGCTTACAACGATATCTCCAAGGAATGCGTACGATTCACAGGAATTAAATTAGCCCAACTATCTCTGCAATCATCACAGCCTCCTCTAATCATAATAATGAAGAAATTCTTTGCAACCGATTCTGAGAACTGGCTGTTTAGCTCTAGACAAGGTAATTAACCTGCAAATTAAAAAATAAATATAAAGAACTAACTTTTATAGTGGGTTGCAGTTACGGCCTTATTCCTTAACCTAATTAACTTCAATAACTTAGTTAAAATGAGAAATTATCTTAAGTGTACCGCACCTGGTGTAGGTCAGATTGTCAGGACGACAGATTATGAGGAGGTCAGTTTCTTATTTAGTCAGATTCGGACTACGTCAGAGATTTGTACAGCCATGAGTCCGGGAAAAAAATATAAAATTCTTAGGGTTGCCATAACAGAAATTCACAAATTACCTGACAATTGGCAAATACAGAACATATGCATTTTGTTTTGTTTTATGTATAACAAAAATATGTTGGCAATGCCAAAGACCAAGGTTTCTCGCATGAGACCTATTAGCATCTTACCAAGCCAAAATTAGTTCTTAAACTGTGATTTAGTTCAGAAAGCAATGAGCAAGGCAACTGTAACTGCATACTATGTTCTAATACACATTACACTTAGTTTTTCTCACGTTACACACCGTCGTACTACTAACGTAGTCTAAATTAATTTTCGTAAGGCTTTTAAAAATTTAAAGTATTAGTCCTAAATTTTTTGCCAGTATATATTTTTTTTATTTATATCAGCCTGAATCATCCCAATTGGTAAAATTATTTCAATTATATCTGTATTCTTATTTCTAATCAGCCAAGTGTGTACATAACAGTGTATAAATCAGGCTATTGCCGTCTACTGTTGAACGTAGGTATCTCCGTCATCCATCCTGGAAGCCCGCATCCATCCGCTACCAAATTATTCCCGCGACACCGAATCTCATTTTGTTTACTCTCACTTTGGTTGCTATACTCACTTAGTTACTATAGTTTACTCACTGGTTGCTGTAGGGCGTCCCAGGCTTGCCCAGACGCAGTCTCAACTCCACCACCAGCCGGCTCAATCGACCATCTGTCATACCTAATTAATTAGTAGGCAAACAATTGCTAAGCCTCCTTCGTTGGCCGCATGAAAGCGAACACAAAGTCGTTTTACTAACGACCGAAACCTAGATTTCTTTTCGACATAAAGTAAACTGCATAATTGTAAACCAGATAGACACAAGCCAATTAAAATGATGGCATCGTCGTAACACGATAATCCGAAAGGCTAATACACGCATCGTATGAAAAAAGCAAAACTAATAATGTAATTTTTACATCTACATCTTACCAGTCATAATTGTTACAGTTTGTTAATTCAAAAGCACGCTTTCTTCCAGCGTATGAGAGAAAGTTTTTTTTTTCACTTTAGTTTGGAACGTTGTATTGTCATGGTTACCAAATCTCGATGTAATTTTTGAAGATATTTATCTGGTGGAATTATGTGAATTACGCTATAGTAAAGTGGGTTTGTCTGTTACTACTTCGTGAGCGAAGTTCTCCCACCGCGACAGTCGTGCCGTGACATAAGTGAAAGATGCAATTTTGTGATTTCTGGGTTATTATTTTTTTCGTAGATCGTTTTCTGATTGTGATAGCGACAGCGACGGTATTTGTGTTTCACTTTTACTTCGAATTGTGGGACGCGTAATTTGATTTGTATAATAAATTGTTTTGCTAGATGATTGTAGATAATTTCTAAGATTTCTTCTCATTATTTTCTATTAGTTTCAATTGGACAAACAAAGGTAGTTCTGAATAAGGTATGTTTACGTAGGAAAATGAAATCAAACATCAATTGCACTCGGCTAGAATTTGGAGTTTCTCTGCAAGATTAGAAAGAACACCGTTAAATTAATTTACCATTGACTCTTTTCTGAGTTATGTACATTAGTTGAAAACTAACCGATGCTATAACGGTGTGAGAAAATATATTGATGAAACCTGCACATACAGGCGACTAAATGTGTAGCCATGATCCAATCGGATCAGGTTCCCCTGTTTAACAAGGTCACAGAGGTCAGATCTGGTCATTAATAAGGTGACAAAGTAAGTATGTCTTAAGTCTTTACGCTAAACCTTCGTAGATCAGCAAATGGACAGAGACTGTTGTGTATTTAAATACTGCGATCTCCAACCTGCCTGCCAATTTGGTGAAGGTTCTAGTCTTTGCTGGGTTTGAGCCATCTCCACGTCAGTGAAGGGTATTACCATAGTCTCCACACTAAACAGGAAAATACTCAAGGAAACGCTGCTGCACATTTTTTAGTTTATGGTGATGC
This sequence comes from Blastobasis adustella, assembly GCA_907269095.1. NCBI lineage: Eukaryota > Metazoa > Arthropoda > Insecta > Lepidoptera > Blastobasidae > Blastobasis > Blastobasis adustella. The sequence goes on from OU026130.1 coordinate 14,162,620, forward strand.
TAGCTGGTCTCAGGTCCTATTTTTGTTTTATTTGTTTGTTTTCAGATTTGTTTGCGGCATGAAAACTTCAATATTTTGAAGCAGTGCCCCTAATATTGAACCCTTAGCTTTCGTTCTTGTCAATGTACTTTTTAAAATATAGAACTTTTCATGCTGAAAATCAAAAATCACGACAGACGAGTAGTTCAAAAATAGACCCCCGGGTTTGCCTCTATCAAATAGTCTTACCCACACTTCAATGCAATGGGTTACTGCTTTATTCCATTCATACGGACTCCACACGGCAGTGTCTGTGCTTAAGTAAAATTCAGTATTAGGAAGAGAGCGGGAACCCACGGCGATCATGTTACCACCACTTTCTACTAACAATCGTAAAAATGACCATTTCCTTTACTAGAATGATCTCTTCCTTGACAGGCTTAGGTTCGAGTATCTTGATAACAGAAAGGCCCCAATAGCCTCTAAAGTCTTAAATCAGCACAAATCGTAAAATCTTTTAAACAAACAATTAGTTTTCGTTTGAATAACGGGTTTGAATTATATATATTTGTTTACCACTGTGTATATATTTTATTTTTAAATTGTATTTTCTTTTTATATTTAAATTTTGTGTAATTATGATGGTATTTCTTCTATTTGTTAATTAATGATTAAAATTTATAAAATATAACAAAACTTAACTAATTAAAACTAGGTTAATCTAAAACTAAATTTACTAAAAACAAAAAAAAAATTATAATAGTTAATAAACTAATCTGTGTATATTTTGATTTCATTTGATATTTTTATTGCCACATTATATTATAAAACTAGTGGATCCTGCGCGATTTCGTTCGCGTACACCTACTTGACTCCTACCTATACTTTTTTTCTTACTCATAAACCTTCCTCTTGAACAACTCTGTAAATTTTTGAAAAACTGCATTATAATCAGTTGCGTAGTTTAAAAGATCTAAGTGTACATCGAAACATACATCGATACATAGGGACAGATGGCGCAAAGCGATTTTGCTTTATAATATGTATAGATTATTGAATTCGAAAACGCGGCCTTGACATAAACGAAGCTAATCACATAGCCAACATATAATATATAATATAATTTTTTATTAATTTTGAAATATTTTGAGTCCGTAACAGTCCGTGATTGACCCTGTTCAATAGGTAAGAAGTTACAAAGTTGCTGAGAACTAACCCGTAGAACAAATTTCCACAAATAATCGGTCTAATATAAATTGCACTTGGCAATCTAAAATCTACAAACAGCGGAACAATGAAAGTTCAGGTTTCGAATAGTTAATTGGCCGTGATTATACCCTCGGATGTAGCTTTGCTGGATGAGTATTTTATTTCTCATATTGCCTATGAGAAATAAAATACTCATTACAAGAATTTACAGGAAACTAATGTAACATGTGTATGTCAAAATATTTGAATATAATACAATTATATCAATGGAGGCCTGCAGAAAAATATGAAATTTCCAATTACATTGCACACTAATCAATTTCTAAAGTTCACAGCTCTGTATCACCTCGGAACAAGCTCGCGAACCAAAACCATGCCTCTATAAAACAATGGTAAAAAGCTCAGAATATACATAGTAGAGTCTAGTGTCACTTAGTAACGGACGAAGAAACTCTCGTTTTGAGACTTTTTGTATTGGCCGGGTTGTCAATATCATATTGATATTTATAACATTAGTCGCCTTGTACGGCACCCTTGTAAGGGGTTCGTACGAACTTATAGATATTTCAACTCAGTTGTGCGCGCGGCCCTATGTGTGTGTAAAACAGACACGTCACAATGACGCCACGCCATTGGCACGCCAAGTGGTCGCGTCACTGCCACATAAATGAAAGCTGTATATTTACAAGCGCACGCACACATAGCGCCGCGCGATCAACTGAGTTGAACTATCTATAGTATACTTTAATAACCTCCTCGCTCGTTTGCCTCCCTCTAATATCACTACATATTATAAAACAAAGTGCCACGCCGCGTCTGTGTGTCTGTCCGTCTGTCCACGGTAAACTCAAAAACTACTGAACGGATTTTCATCCTGTTTCATCAATAGACCATCATCATGCGAAGCCGGGGCGGATCGCTAGTAATAAATAAAAACAATATTTATTTTGAAGTAGGTACGTCGGTATCACTCGGTATGTCTCATCCAGTAGCCAGTAGCTCTGCTCACTCGCGCTGGTATCTCCACCATCATCGCTCACTCCGCCCGGCAATTACCATCACTTATCTCAAATATACCGCCTGAAAAACGAACCTCCCCGAACTAATGTACAGCTGTACAGAGTGCGAATGACAAATGCACTTTCGGTAGTTGTAGTAGTAGCTGCCAAGTAACTATGGTAATGGTAAACATGGCTGCTGAATTTATTGGAATCAAATGCGAAATACTGAAGTCATGCATGTATTGATGCAGATAGCTATCTAACTTCACTATACTCGTATGTGCCAGAAAACTGATATACCTACTACTTACGTATATTTTAAATACAAAATATTAGATACCCATAACAGAAATTAAAATTCATCATTTCAATTTCTGCCCGGCCGGGTATCATATTCGGTACCTGTGCCTGGCAGACCAAATGAGCATTCAGATCCTCGTCATTTGTCTTTAAGTACGCCGATAGGAATACCCTGCGATCTCTTTTGAATTACGGGTGTCGTACAAGTGATGTCTTAGAGAGCAGACCCTAGGAACTCCGTAGTCCAGAATGAGTTCAGTTTTAGTTGAGTGTTCCTACCACTGTGATCGCTTACCCGTCTGGATATTATGGCAAGACATATCATCTGATGGGATGTTGATGCATTCAGCTATTACCACTGTAGACAAAATAGGAGTGTGTTTGACATGTGTGGCCGATTCCGACGCGTTTTCCCCTTTTTTAAAAAGAAGTATAAGGCGCTGTCCTAATTGGCAACGGCCATGCGACCATGGTCGTACGACGGACGTCGCCCGACCAATAGGACACCTCAAAACCGCTCGTCGTACGACCATGGTCGCACGACCGTCACCAATTAGGTGAGCGCCTAATGGATGGTTCTTAGCTTTCTAACACCAAAATCAATTCTGTAGTTTGGGAAATAATTGAGTAGGTTAGGTTATTATCAAATTTCGGCCACGTGGTGTAGTGGTACGGTAGAACACCACAATTCGTGTTGGCGCTCACGGCGCGGCCACCATATCAATCGGAGCGTGCGCCAGCGCAACTATCCGCTAATTAAATCCACACCAACACTATTCTTTTCATAAACGCTATGCTTTCTCCTCACTTGGCCTTATCCGGTCGAACCACGCGAATATCAACCCTATGCCGTCGGGTTAGCGCGGAGACGTGTGAAAAATAAATTGTTGTAAAAAAAAAGTAATTTATTGTACTCGTCGTAGTGTGTTTTAATCAATTGTTATTGTTGTAATTAGATTTATGGCGGGCTGTTGTGACTGGCTTTAGCTCTTATTTAAATGTGCACAATAAGTAGTGTTATACAATAAGACAGTATCTAAATATAGAAATAAACCATTTCGCCGACCCTTTCCGCCATAAGGAAACGCGATCCGGGCGAGCGCTTTATCCTTATTTTGAGGATATTCTAGCTATCCGCACGAGCCGCTTTAGTTCAACCTTTATAATGCGTACGGCTTAGGAATGGAACGCATTACCCGCGAGTGTGTTCCCTGATTATTATAATGTAGACGCCTTCAAGGCTAGAGTATATATGCTGTTCCTTGACAGGCATGCTCCATCATCGGCTGCATCGTCACTTACCACCAGGTGAGTTGGCGGTCAAATGCCTAGCTAGTCTAATTAAAGTAAAGTATAGTAGAATAGTTAGCTGCAAGAGATCTCTTAAAGAGATAAATTCGCCATTGTGACAACTTCTGTAATTAATTTTGTAACCTTGTGTGTACAATAAAGAGTTTAATAGATCTAATGCATTAATGTATTCTAATCATGGCATCATACAAATAGCAACTATAGGTCAACAAGTAAACTGGTGTATCACCTGCGGTATGAGGGGGCAGAATAAGTGACGTCATGTGACGTTTCGGGGCTGAGCGCGGGGGCGCAGGGCAGGGAGCACAAGGGACGTTTCTCAGTGCGCCCGCGCACTCCGCGCAGCGCGGTTGGTTATTTTGCTACGGACTCTCAGAACAACGCACACGAGGTTAATTTACCGATGATAAATCCTGAAATGGAGTCTCGAAAATGTTTGCTAAGAAATTAATAGACGCACAGGGGTTTCCAGTGTGCACCGTGGAGAGGAAGTTGGGCGCTCCCATCTTCTCGTTTCGAAACTAAACGTAGATGTTCATTTGTACATATTAAATCATCATCATACCAGCCGTAAGATGCCCACTGCTGGGCATAGGCATCCCCCAGAGATCTCCACAAGGGGTATTGCGCCTTCTGCATTCGGTTACACCTGCGATCTTTACCAGATTGTCGGTACACCTAGTGGGACCCCTACAAATGCTGCGTCTTCCGGTACGTGATCGCCACTCGAGAACTTTCCTGCCCCATAGGCCATCTGTTCTGCGAGCTATGTGCCCTGCCCGCTTGGCAATCTTTCGAGATATGTCGGTGAATTAGCTTGCGGATCTCCTCATTCCTGATTCGATCGTGCAATGACATGACCGAGTATAGCCCTTTCCATCGCCCTTTGGGCGACAGTGAGTTTTCTTATAAGGCCTACAGTGAGCCATAAAATAAATATGAAGAAAAAGTTACTTTTTTGCACCAAATTAAAAATCGACGTTTACTTTTAAAAGCCATTGGCAAACATTAGGTTTCTCGTCTTGGGACAAGTGAGGGCATAATCTCGTGTGCATTATTTTTCCGAGGAACGTCATCAACTGACGTTACGCGGAAGAAAATGCTCACTGCCCCGCGCCCCGCACCCCCGCGTTCATCCACGAAAAATCACCCTCCCACCTACCTCACCTACCGCAGGCGATATGCCAGCCCTGACTAATTTTGTATTCAAACGTAAACGAACCCAAACTTTGTAATATGTTGTGTATAAGTATTGATTCTGACAATATTTGTAAGCTATAATAGGCTTAAGTTAACTTTTTATTGTACATATTACATAGTTAAATCAGCTGTTAGTTTTCCAATAAAATAAATAGATAAACGATATCAAAACACGTGGACTACAAGATAATAAATTTTTTTGCGGTTCTCGTAGTACACCTCCGAGGTATACTAATGGTCAGTATGTATGTATGTGCATTAACATAATCCAATCATGGCATCGTACAAATAGCAGCTAATGCCCTGGCTAATTTTGTATTCAAACGTAAACGAACCCAAACTTTGTAATCCCTAACCCATAGTCCACCCAGGTGAACTTGTCAGGTAGACCACGACTAGGAAAAGCACTCAACCACCTGCGCTACCGACAAGGCCTTTAAACCCCTTAAAATAAGTACGTATACGTAATTTATGCATTACATGTTTCAAATGTCGAGTCTTGAAGCAACCCAAACGAAATAAAAAGAAATCCGTGCCCGTACTAACATATGCAAAGGAAAACGAAAGCTTTACATCTTTTCTTTTGTACTGTAATATTTGTTATTCGCCGTGAAATGTATTCAGTAGTGACCATACATTACTTTTATTCTTTGCAAAAACATAAGGCTTATTTTATTAAAGACCTTTTTCACTGAATTATGACTGGCTATGTATGTATACTGCTCTATATCTGCCACCAAGCTACAACGCTTGCGGTGTTGTGGTGTGGAAAAATAAAGGTAGCCAATATAATATATAGATTATATCAAGCGTATATCTTACCTATATATATGGTCGGCGAAACATGTTGCCATGCGTCGCTGACGCTTGATATAATACAGCCATCTTAGATTCTGCATTTATAAGTTTCTAGCCGTTCCCGGCGGTTTTCACTTGCACGCAGTTCGGACCTCTGTGTAAATTCAACTATTCCGCGAGATCATATTATTTTCACGGATCAAAGTATCCTCTGACATTTGAAAAAGTGTAGTTTTTTATTCTGATGATCGAAATCGTTTCAATTGTTATAAAATACAGAACTCGGCGATGTAGGTCAGATTCTCAGGACGACAGATTCTGAGGTAGTCAATTTAGACAGATTCAAACTACGTGAGATACCTGATTAGGTCAGGCGCTTTTGTATAGTTAAGGTAGAAACGTATGGGACGCGGATTATATCAACACAAGTTGCGTTATTCTAGTGAGGCGCGTCGGACCCTTGTCAAACGTCAGATGTCGACAGTTTAAAGGTCCACAGGCACTTATGCTGCTAAACTAGGCGCCGCTTAAATACGATAAAAGTAGGTCCTAGAACACTAGTTCATAAAGAGAATTGATAGTACTCGAAGATATCTACTTTACGGATGACAAACTTAAAGCCATTATAAATCTGAAACGATTGCTCGTAGAACAATAGTCCGTAATGAGAAATGATAGCACTTGTCGAGATCTACATTTCGGATGACAGCTGTCATAGTGGGCGCTAGGTGATATAAAAAACTTCTTTTTTTTCCCCGTTTCTCGTGTCACGTGCAGCCAATTACCAATGAAACTGCTTACGTCATTATAACAATTTAACACCCATACACAGCAAACAAACAAAAACACTGGCTGGTTGATCACCCGAATTCGAGGAAAAACTCGCAAAATGTAGCTGAATATTTTCACCTTTGTTCATTTAATTTATTTATTCATTTGTTTGCCCGAGGTGGGCCATTCGTTACTGTTTAATTGCTCTTGGAACTAGGATAGCGGACGACGTAATTAATCTTATGGTTGTTACTTATTGCTTTTATTCTGGCTAGGTACCTACTCGATTGACCTTCAGGTATATCTAGCTCTATTCGGTGGGGAAATAGTATTTTAGCGACGGCTTGTTATTGATACAGTTATACTCGCGAGATTTTCGTCCAGGGTCTAATGGTGGTGTTCAGCTAAGTTACCACGTAGAGTCCGGGAACTGGATGGGTGAGATAGGAAATGCTTGTTCCAGATTCCCCATATGGCAATTGCTGGCTTTATGGTTAAGGAATCTCCAAGATCAAGGACATGTCGGCTGATCCGCCTTCTTGATCATTTGATCCAAACATCTGCACAAGAAATACAATTCCCCGTCCCTTTTCAATATCTCCTGTGAGAGTCGATTGGCACCCCGTGTCAGTATATTATTATTGACTCAGCCCGGCTTCGAACGTATGTTCTTGAGGAACGTGACGTCCTACCACTACCCTTCCCTACCCCTACCATATACCTACCCTACACCTACTTTAGCCCTACCTGATCTTTTTTCTAGTTGATTATTGAACCGCATTAAAATCCATGGCGTAGTTTTAAAGATCTAAGCGTACATAGATACATAGGGACAGACGGTGGGAAGCCACTGAAAATGAGCGACTGCCATCTGACCTCTATGACCCTTGAAGCGACCCTTAACTTTCCTGCATCGCGCTAACGGAATATGCCAACTCCGCGGCATATATACAACTTCCCGACGATCAACCGTCGGACCCTTGGTCCCCTGGTCACAACACCCGGCCAGGTGGGTAATTACCCTTTTCCACCTTCTCCATCTTCGCTTGCCAACATTGGCGGCTACCATATCCTTCACCGCCAAACCCTGTTTAATAGGTGAAGAGCATCGTGTCCAACTAATGTACAATAACTCAGGAAAGAGTCATGGGCAAGTAAGTACATGGCTGCAGTAGGGTTGGAACCCGGTACCTCTCGCTTACGAGTTGGCGACCGACGCTCCTAGGATAAAGAAAAAGTTGATTAGCAGTGAACCGTTCACCGCCTACTCTCGTCGAACTCCCTTGGCGAAGGAACAAGGAGCCGCAAACCGCTGTAACCACGTAGCCGAGTGCTTGTAACATTTGTAACATTTTAATTTGCGGAGGCCGTACGGCGGCTGTTCGACACACATCGCCTTGGCCCGTTGCCATGGTGATGGCACGTCGATGCCTGCGTAATTAAACGTCAAAACCTCGCTCTCAAGCGAAGCACACTCGCTATACAGGGATGTTGCTGGGTATATAAGGGAGGTTCGACATTCTTTGGGCCCTGTGCTGCGCGGACAGAACTGCCGCAAGACGGGGTATTTCTAATCTATTGCTGGATTGGTACACCGTGCGGTCCATCATGCGTTCAGCAATGTCGACTGGCCCGCGACACCGCGAATGGGCATTGGAGTGTAGCGCATTGAAACCCTTTTTAGTCCTAGAAACCCTTTTTAATTTCTTTTTAGTATTTGCACTGCTTAAATTTGATTGTAACTTGGACTTTGTTATCGCACAAATAAAATGCATTTAAAATTAAGAACCAAAACGATTGAGAACGATAAATATTAAAATAGACAAAAGTCGATAAAAGCAAGTAATTTTTTTCACGTAGAGATTTACAGAAAATTAAAAACATTTTGTTTTGATTGCTATGTAGAAGTTTTCCTTAGATTAAATTTCACGTGCTTCTTAAAGAAATCTCTTTCCAGGCAAAACCTCGCTACCCAAAGCAAACGAATCTGTAGTTTGCAGAAAAAAACACAGACGACTTTATTTTATCTCCAAGATGGTCCACAAACACCTGACTCCGCCCCTGGCGCGCTGCACCCAAGCTGCGAACCGCCAGAACAAGCAGCCAATTACTCACTGACAACGGCGCTGTTTACGTTTCGTTTTTCAGGTTTGTAGGTAAGTAATGAACGGAGCGGGATGAAGATCCTATTTTACTACAACTACATGTGTAGTTGGGTGTAGTTTTAGTAAGTGACCCCTTACTGGAGGAAGGGCTTTTCACTTTTACTGCTAGCCATAAGATTTATGTATATAGGTACCTTAGTTATTCGTGGGCTGGGTACTTATGCCCCTCTTTGACCTGACCTTCTGTTGGTCACGACGAAGGTTCGAAAGACGTTTCTCGTTTATACGATTCGGATGTGGAGTGAGCTCCCAGCCAGTGTTTCCTTTGGACTGTGACATGGGATCGTTCAAGGTGTGTTAGAGGTCTCTTCAGAGGTGGGTGACGAATCGGTAGCGCCCCTGGTGTTGCTGATGTACATAGGCGGCGGTGTCCACTTTTCTTCAGGTAGTCCGCTTGCCTGTTTGTTTGTCTGCCGTACAACACCATTTTTTTTAATGTAGATAGGTTAGGTTCGTTCATTTCGCTAATTCACAATAATTATTTGTTTCAAACTACGTTATTCATTCAATGTTCGAGGAATCTTATTGTTCTTTGATATTACAATACCAAACAATACTAATATGGGCGGCGTTCTTTTTACTGTTCTAATACTACATTTCGCAGAATTTGAAGGCTTCCTTTCGAAATATTTGTACGCTTTGAGGAATACGACGAATGCGTGACAACAGTGCCGACCAACCCCCTCTTTAGTTAAGCGGGTTTTGTGGACCCATTTCAAATGGAAATTTCTTTATCACGGCCCAAAGCTCGGAGTTCCGAGAGACCCGAGGACCCCGAGGTCCCTTCTTATGACGTCATCAATCCACTTTGCATGTTACGGCTGACGAGCCCCTTGATTCCTTTTCCTTTACAGCGTCACAAACTTATCTGACCGGTGGAAAAAGCTGGAACTAAATGTCACCATTTTGAAATGTCATGTCAATGGCAACAACAGCGACGCTGTCACCGAGTCAGTTAAGTTTGTTGCGTTTTACAACCGGCAAACGAGATTTTCGCGAACGATGGAACAATCTTTACATATGAAAACGTTTTCTGAAAGACGAACTTGTTCAGTGGAGCACGATGTACTCGGAACGGAACTCTGTGGCACTCCTGCCGTTTTCGTAATGATCATAAGAAATCTTTCAACATTTTTAACTCTCGACGCAATAAGAGAGTAGGTAGGTATGTCTGTGTGTCTGTCTGTAGCCAGTTAGAAAACCAATTTAATCGTGGTTCTTATATTTAGCTTAGCCCATTTAACTTACAGTCAACGGTTTACTGAGGATGCTCCGTGCAGGAGCGAAACACGTGTCGAGGTATTATATTTTTATGTTATACGGCAGACAAACAGGCAAGCGGGCCACCTGATGGAAAGTGGTCACCGCCGCCTATAGACATTAGCAATACCAGGGGCGATCATGCGTTGCCCGCCTCTGTAGAGACCTCTAATATACCTCTTTACAGATCCCATGTCATAGTCCAAAGGAAACACTGTGGCTGGGAGCTCATTCCACATCCGAATCGTGCGAGCGAGAAACGTCCTTTCGAACCTTCGCGGCTGATCCGATACTTGCAATTGTTTTACTGCTGTATTTAAATCGATTAATTCTTGAATCTAGATAGATAGATAAACACTCTATTGGTCATAAATCATAACAGTACCAATCACTTATAGTAACAAGGAACACATATGAGCAAAGGCGGCCTCATTGCTACAAGCGATCTCTTCCAGGCAACTTGTACAGAAATTTAGACAGGAATTTTACAGCAGGTAGTGTTGAGCCACATGATACAAGAAAATGCGAATCTACTCGATTGTTCATAGACAATAAACTGCCAAACTTGGCATTTGTAATTGGTGTTGCCATTTATAAAACACATTCCATTGTGTAGAAAACAAATACATTGATCTATTCAGAGGTGCTCAAAATGGCAACAATAAGGATGCGTATCTGGTTCCTTTATTATTCTGGTAATCAAAGAGTAAGCAACTATGTTATGTTTTTATTCAATACACAAACTATAAGACCATACTTCTGAGTTTAATTCATTCAACAGTAGTTAGCCCTCATATTGCTAAAGCCTCAGCTACACTTCTACTTTTATAAGTGAGGCAGTAGGTATTTATAGTTGCACAATATACGTAGCATAAATACGACACTGGCTGCGTAATCGTAGCCAACAAAACAACCTTGTAATTTTCTTACGAGTTAATTAGCGTTGGAAAGTTCTGGAGTGGCATTATCCGGAGGTATGATGATGATGTTTTGTTTAAATATGTGAAACATACATTTGTAGGCACCCGCTAATCATGTAAGTGGTAGCTTTGACTTAATCATAGCACTCTATAGCCTCGTACAGACATACTCCTAGATATGCAACCGGAGATTATGAAGAATTGTCCTAGTTGCACTTAGCTAGATGGCTCATGCTGTAAGTACCTATGTTTTGAAGAAGTAAGTGAGGATTGTAAGTACTGTAACAAGAAATACCGCTTACCACTTTTTCGATTTCGAGTTTCGAGACAGCTGAGAGAAATTGCTTCGGGAAAATTGCGCAGAACAACGAATGGGGAAACTTTTCTTGAAACTATCAGAGGGTCTAAATAGGCTACATTAGTGTTTCATAATATGATTTATATTAATTTGTCACAAACTTATCTGCAGCGTCGCTGTTGTTGATATTGACATGACAATAAAAAATGACGTCACTTAGTTCCAGTATTGGCCACCGGATCAGATAAGTTGTGGCACTCTAATATGAATCATAATTGATTGAATCATAAACTTATTGATATTTGCAGTGTATTAGTAATAAGTACTGTGAAGCTGTAAATTTATAATAAATAAATAAATAAAAAAACGTGAAAGGCTATTGTGGCCTTTCTGGACCCCCAGGTGGTGGGATACTGTCAAGCCTGGAAGGTTGGCCTGGGTGAGTACCACCGCCTTATAAATTTCTGACGCCAACCGACTTTATTGTGTTCCGATTTGAAGGATAAGGTTGCCAGCGCAATTACAGGCATAAGGCATTTCATCTTGGTCCTCCCTGACAGTGACAACGCACCTGCAATTCTGCATTTTTATTGGCGAAGTAAATGCATGACTCGTAGATGTTATGGGCGACAGTCACAGCTGATCTCAAATCAGCTGTCTACTCGTTTGCCACTGCGTAGAATAAAGAAAAAACTATACCGAATAAAGTTGGGCACAATTTTAAGTGAGACACGAATGTGGCGTTCAAATCTCCGAAATTTTCCTTACATAGTGAATTAGAGATGACAAAGTTAGAGAAACGAAGTTTGAACCCTGAGTTCTAAATAATAGAACCCATCTATCTCAGAGGCCGCCAACGCATTCGCCACTCGCCGTGTAGCGGGGTCCGTGGGTCCGTGTAGGGGGGGTGGTGGTGATCACTTTCTATTAGGTAGCCCGCTTACCTCCCACTATTATAAAAATAAAATTATCATCTTGGTGTTAATGTCCCGGTTGTGCTTTCGCGCACCAGGGTCCGGGGACCGCCTTGACCATGATCCCAGATTTTACAGATTAGATAATTTCTGTGAAGCGACTGCCATCTGACCTCCGTGACACTGCCACCAGGAGAACCTGACCAGATTGGATCATGGTTACATATTCAGCCGTCTGAATGTACAGTTTTCATCACGATGTTTTGCCTCACTGTAAGAGCATCGGTTAGTATTCAACTAATGTATATAACTCAGAAAATAGTCATTGGTACATTGTCGGAGTGGGATTCGAACTCGGTACCTCTCGCTCACGAGTTAAACACCGTAACCACTCAGCCACCGACGCCCCATATAAAAATGAAATTATAACAATTGTATAACCCGTGCAGGGTTGTCACAAGTGCTGCAAACAATCCAATAAGTGGACGCTATGAACTATTACCCCAACACCATTGAGATGACGTTTAACAATAAGATCTGTCATTTTTGCAGTTGACAAGTACAGACATTTTGTTATTGAAGCCTTGTTAAAACGCCTCAGTGTCGACGCCCTAACTTTATGGGGTTATCGCTATATCGTTGGTCGATGCAATATAGCCAACAATCCACTCACATACAACGTCATGTATTAACTTCATGGTAACAAATCAATATGGCTCATCAAGCAATCTGTCAACTCAACATGAATTAACTGTATCTGAAATTGAACTGTCAGCATAGAGGCCATAATCGCTTGCAGCTCAGCGAATCCCATCGCGTGTGAGCACCGTGTGAGACCGGTGACGGCATACAGTGATCGATTGAGCTGCATGAGATGCAATTTCCTAGTTGTCCGAGGTTAAAGTTATAGCATGATTCTATAAGACCTTTTTTGCAACCTTTCTGAGTCCCTGCTTGTCAGGTTGTAAAGCGTGAATTATTGTATTGCAATATTACGCACTTTATATCTTACTATGAAGCGTCAATGGCCTAACGGCTAGCGGATCGGGCTTGTAGGCCAGAGGTAACGGGTTTGAACCCCAGTGCTGCTATGTACCATGTCAATACCAAAAACAGCGCTGCCCACAAACCCGCCTGTAAGATAGGGTCAGATAAGTTTGTGGCACTGTACTCAAGTTTAAGCTGGCGTTCCAAAGAAACACTTCGTCTGTCTGGTGGTGTGATGTCAGTGCGACAGCTCATTGAGTAGGCTGTTACCTCAACAACAACCTAGTCAGTAAAAATTATAATTACATAATGTTTTTTTTTTATTAATTTAGCGTTAAATGTCCCGGTTATGCTATCGCCTACGAGGGCCTGGGGTCGGCCTTGACCGTGATCCAGGATTTGGCAGATCAGATAATGATAGTGGAGCGACTGCCATCTGACCTCCGTGACCCTGCTACCAGGGGAACCAGACCAGATTGGATAATGTACAATGTACAGTTTTCCCTCACCCTAAGAGCGTCTGTTAGCATTCAACTAATGTACATAACTCAGAAAAGAGTCATTAGTACATGGCCGCAGTGGGATTCGAACACGGTACTTCTCGTTTAAGAGTCGGATACCTTAACCACTCGACCACCGACGCTCAAACAATAACCTAATCAGTACTTTTAACAAATGTAAGTTCGTATTTTTATTAGGTACCTTTAATACATATTTACTTTTTATTTTAGTATTACACACGTTGTTATATAACATAAGCACACAGGTACGAGATTTTATGGAATCGTTTATCCAATAACATTAGGTAGATATGTGTTTATTTCTAAGTTTCGTCACTTCTGACATTGAACAAAACAGTTGTAGTTTCGTAGATAGCCAAGATAATACTTAAAACATGTCTGTTCAAATGAGCATTTTGACAAATATAGCTGATTGGCTCACAGATTTGTAGGGAACTTTTAATCACAGATTTATTAACTGACTAGTGGATCCGACTTCGTTCGCGTACACCTACTTTGCTCCTACTTCCCTTTTTCTTGGTTATAAACCTTCCTCTTTAATCACTACTCTATTTATTGTTGAAAACCGCATTAAAATCTGTTGCGTAGTTTAAAAGATTTCCATGACAAATGTAATCTAGTCATGTCCAATTAAATTCTACCCTTTTCATTCCAAACTTAGACCGCATACGCTGATACCTTGCCGGTACTGAAGGCAATTATCTCGACACTCATATGCTATTGTGTTATTATCCTACTAGCCGAAGGCTTCGGACTAGGGACGTTATGGAAATAGTTTTACCGGAACCGGAATCGGAACTTTTACAATTGACTTGGAGCTCAAAACTAGTGATAGTACCTAATGTAACACAGTACCTTACGTAGCAGCCATTGCATGAGGGATATCGCAGATATGATCGAGGAAGCTCGCCCGCGCTGGTTTGGTCACGCGGTACGTAAACCTCAGGGATACGTGGGAAATAGGTGCCTGAACCTGATCTCCAACCCGCCTGCCAAGCGTGGAGATTATGGCAATAACCTCCCATTTCGTGGGAGAGGCCCTAAGTCCTGCAGTGGACTGTTGTGGGCTGTGAAGAAGAGGCGCCTGAACCTGCCGGTATCACTAAAGGGGACCCGTGAGCGACCCAAGAAGCGATGGATCGACGTCGCTGAGTCGGATGCGAGAGCCAACGGCCTACGACGCGAGGATGTCGAAGACCGGGCAAAGTACAGGAAAATTAGTAGGAAATTAGACCCTGGCAGAGGCCGGGATGATGACAGAGGACGATGATGATGTAACATTATGATTACATATTTTATTAGCTAGGGAGGCACTCGGACAGACGGTTCACCTGATAGAAAATATCTACCGTCAATGACATCTGGGACCATAAGGGACCATGCCTTTTGAGGAACCTCAAGTTTCAGTGCAAAGGAAAAGAAGGAAAACATTCCATGTAAAGCCATGGGGTCAATTCTTTTAGAAGCTCCGACATCAATGACTGTTTGTGTGTCTTTCCTACAAATGTCCAACTCCAATCCACTTCTTGCATCGAGGAGTTAAAAAAAATACAAACAGCGTTAACGCTAGGAGTGTCGGTGCCGAGCGGTTAAGGTGTCCGACTCGTAAGTGAGAGGTACCGGGTTCGAATCCCTCTGCGGTCATGTACCAATAACTCTTTTCTGAGTTATGTACTTTAGTTGATTGCTAACCGATGCTCTTAGGGTGACGGAAAACATCGTGATAAACCTGCACACTCAGGCGAATTAATGTGTAACCATGATCCGATCTGGTCAGGCTCCCCTGGTAGCAGGGTCATGGAGGTCAGATGGCAGTCACTCCACTGTAATTACCTGATCTGCTAAATCCTAGATCATGTTCCAAGGAAATGCATACACGATTTTTAGTCGACACGGTTTATAAATCAGAATTTCCGTTCAGAGTCGGAGTCGAAGCACCGCCACATCTCTACTCCAAACATTACGAACGGACAGCAATTGCCTTGGAAATCTAGTTGTTAACATTGGTAAAGGCCTGTAACCTGATAATGTACCTATTACCCCCAATTTAAGGTTTCAACGGGGGCTGACTTAGGCCTTTCTCCTTCATTGTAATTGCGCCAGGTGCTCTACATGCGTGTTTGATTTTAGATTTATTACCTTCGCATACCATACCGTTAGCCGTGGCAAAGGAGAAAATAACAAACACATCGACTAGTGTAATACGAAGCCGAAACTAGCTGAAGTGCAAGCACCTTGTACTGTAAAGCCTCACATTAACTAGGGGACAATTGTCGTACAACACGTGCCGCTAAAGATACCAGGTCCGACAACGATAACGGCCGATATTGTATGACACTCCGACAACATCGTTCGATTATGGAAAAGCGTACAATACGTGTTCCAGTTTAGACCACCGTAGACCAGACAATGGGCAGCTGCGTTTTCTACTGCGTCCACTAATTTGAGGAACTCAAGTCCCGCAGTGGACTGTTAATGAGTGTAGAATCTTGTAACTATTTACAATTTCTTTAAATTAACAAAAAATTGATGAAGCAAGAAGGACCATACCGCTGGCTGGCATTCTGGCTGTTAATCCATGGGCGCAATCCTTTCAGAATCTTGAATATCAAAGACAAATAAACTAGCAAAATTCCAACTACTTTGATTGAGGAGTTAAAAATACAAACAGAGTTAAATCATCATCACAAAACGTCCGCGTAACAGTGAAACATATCATTTTCATGCACTAAAATCTCATCAAACAGAGCCAGACATGCTGGCAACTGTGTCAGCAAAAACTCCGGCCATAAATAATGGTAAAATTGACAAGACAATACTTACCGGGCGATCTCTAAATTTTAGCAACACTCATGAATGTTTCATGCGTGGAGATTTCTCACTTTCCCGATGCGTAGACGCATTTCACTGTGGATTCCGTTTCTGCGAGCTAATACAAATCCTGTGACGGAGGTATTTACTCAATGCACACATTTCTTTATTGGTAAACGTACAGGAAACAGACCAGGATTGGATTCTTAACATTTCAAATAGATACAGCAATTTTGATCTAAATCCGAACTCGAAATAAAAATTACACAAGGTTAAAATCGAGATGCTGTAGAGCTAATTAATTGCATTGATTTTGTTATTTATTTAACTCTTAATTGAACATTAACAGTATAATAATTACAGAGTACAAGGGTGGTCTTATTGCCAATAGCGATTTCTTCTCGACAATCGTATTAATGGTACCTAAAACTCAAGTATATATCGAAGCACCATACACCACATCGGACCTCCCCTGGGTGGCTCCGATAAATGACCGAGCCATAAAAAACCACGAATAACCTTGCGTCCTACCACTTTTAAATGTCTGATAAATAGTCAACATGTGGATGTATGCATCTATCTAATATCTAACCACCTTGTTTAGGTACAGTGCCGTGAAAGTTTCGGTCATGTGTGCTAGTAATAAAGTTTCATTTCTGTGAACTACATTTTCATGGAGCCACTTTTGCGCGTGGTTAAAATTGTACAGGTATTCCAGCATACAATGCGACTGGAACGCTGAAATTTCCCATTCTGGGTGAAACTAATTACAAATGTTGCTGTAGCTCAGCAAACTGCGGGGAACGGCGAAAATTTACATGTAACATGAATTAGGGTGCGCAAACTAGCAGCGGTAGTTGCTGAACTCCACACGGCATGACGACAATATGGCGGCACGCGTTGTGAGTATAAACCCGAAGTACAGTTATTTTTATGAAGAATTATGAACGATTGCACTACACTTTAGGCGACGCCTAACTAGATTAAATTATTCGTAACAACCTGCAACCTTAATTTATGAATTGTAGCTGTTATGGGCGACAGTTACCACTTAACATCACGTGGGGTGTCTGCTCATTTGTCGCTACACGCGTAGCACAAAAAAGCACCAACACCTATGAAATTTATGACACCGGTGTTATGACTCCTACATTTTTTTTTTCAATATTATACAAGACAGGCATTTGACCGCCATCTCACCTGTTGGTTAGTGACGATGCAGCCGAAGATGAAGCATGCCCGTCTTGGAACAGCCTATTCACTCTAGCCTTGAAGGCATCCAGATTATATTGATCAGGGAACACACTCGCAGGCAACGTATTCCATTCCTTAGCCGTGCGCATTATAAAGGTCGAGCCAAAGCGGTTCGTGCGGATAACTGGAAGATCCACGACAAAAGGAATGTTTTATCCTATCATCTTAAGAGTCGCCTAAATTAAGTGGAATCGGGCATAAGAATAAAAACATTGATAGCAGCACAGTGGAAAAAAAATACTACGTACAAGTACAAACTAATAGCAAGGAAATCCGAATACGTAGTAAATATACCTGTGTAAGTGCGTATATGTGAGACTTTGTGTGTGTCTCTCTCTTTTATGTGTAAATAATTTTTGGTTAAGTGTGAGTTTTCCACACTCACCCGATAAAAAGCAGTAACTGTCGCCTATAACACCTACGACTCATGCACATTTGTTTCATGTAACAAAAATGCAGAACCGCAATGTAACCATAATTGCTTGGTGGCAGAAATAGATAAGAAGGTACCCATCCAGATGTCCCCAGGCTTGACGGAGTCCTACCACTGGTTTCTATAAGTATGAAAGATAACTGAACTACATGAAAATAATAATAAGAAAAGCATTTCTCTTATAAAGCTGTCTATTTATAACTAACACACTGATAACAAGACTTATTACACCTTTACGCGAATGATGCGGCCCGCCGCCTCCCAAAATTTCCTTTAATCTTAGAAAATCTAATTTCGCCACATCTCGGGGCTTCATCGTATTATGTTATGGCGAAAATTAAGGTCTGTACGAAAACCTTTTAGCTCTGTAATAAAATTTTAGGATTTAAAGGTCGAAATTTGCAGATATTACGCCCACTGATTTATGAAATCTAGGGCTCAGGGAGGTTTTATGGGAAGTAAGTAAAAAAATATTCATTTTGGCGTTAATGTCCCGGTTATGCTCTTACGCACGAGAGCCCCGGATCCGCTATGACCATGATTCAGGATTTGATTCAGAGAACTGCCACCGACTTTCAAAAGCTCCCCCGGAGTTAACTTTGCTCTGGGGTCTTTTCGGATACTAGTAACAGGTGCCCGTGTTGTCGTGTACGACAGTCCATGGAACTTATCGACTTCCCTCAAAACCTCGGATTTGGTCGAAACAACTCTGCCGTGCTCCGTTTTCAGCCTCGTCAGCTGGCTCTGTTCAGTCGACAGATCGGTAGTAAAGACTTTAGAGCCTTTGTTCCGCTCTATCGCCGCCTCAATATTGGTATGTGTAGGTAGTTTTGGTACGCAGTGATAGCGACGTGTTTATATCTGCGCGATATCAAGTTATAAGTATCAAAATTCAGCACCTAATTACCATAGTTAAACGTAGATTTTAATTAAATGGTTGGCAGTAAACGAACGCCTTCCACAACAAAAAGAGCAACCTGAACTGAAAGTAATTAATTTTCTTTGCGCACTCTACTTAATCAGGCGCTCGGAACTTCTAAAATATTGCTTCGTTAGTTTTGTTCTGAAGCAGTAAAACTTACGCTAGTTACAAGAAACTTTAATATTTTAATGTGTTGTGATGAATAGAACGAGTAGAACTTTCGAAATATAATTATTCAGTATTTCTTTATTTATACTTTAATTAAGCACTTACCATTTGAATACATACAGCTGATATTTATTAAGATCCACGATAGTAGAAAATCAGTTGTAATATCGTACAAACACATTATAGTAGGTACCTACCATAGACTTATTATAATAATAAATCCATCCTACTACTATAAGTTCTACTAGATTTTTTATTTATTCCCTAGAAAAGTATACCTAACCCTTGTTAATCGAATCATCATTTATTGTTACAACAGCACCTAATACAGTTAAAACTGCAACTAAAGTCACATATAGTCTCCATAATAATACGAGTAAACCGTATGTTCCATTCCATTGAGCCTTCTCTTTGAAACTGAACACATTTATTACGTTCCACCTTTGACATCGAAACAAGAAAGGGGTCCCGGCCGACTCCGCCTATAGCAAAGTCCTTTAAATCAAACTACTATATAGTACCTACCTAGTATCCATTCACGTGTGGCATAAATCGTCAACCCATACAATGTACTGTTACTCTAATTAAATCGAAAATTTTGAATAGATCGTTAACCCCTATAGTAAGTAGACTAACTACTTTCTCTAGAGGGCAAGGTTTACCCATTTTCGGTCGATTCAAGCGAATGATGGCCAATATAATAGCCAGCCGATAACCTTACGTTAAGCCCTCGACATATATTTTAGGCGTAAGAAAACAATAAACGTGAAATCGTCCGATCTATTCCAAGGTTGAAACGACTAATAGAACTAATCAGCTACTTTATTAAATCGTTGCTAAATTGCAACGTTTTTTGTCATCTAACTAGATATTTATAAGCTCGTTTACTTAATTAGCTAAGTCTTTGGGATTTGAATTGTTTAGCAGACAGACTGTCTAGACAAAGGAATATTCGGTTGAACTAATATTCGCTGAAAATGGGGTGTCCTATTCGCCATTCAAGTCTATCTGAAATTCGGATTAACCCTCGAAGCGATACGACCTTTTGTTTAAGTAAAACATTTCGAAGTTATAGAGTTGGGTCGCAGATTTGATGCTTTTCTTAGAATTATGTAGGCTTATCTCGGAGTTCTAGAAATTATGAAGAAAACGTGTCACCCATTGACGATTGCGTAAACGCCGCCCCACTGACGGGCCCAATGAACCGGAACGCAAGGTCTCCGCGGGCATTGTAGCCGGCGCGGTGTTCTCATTAGCGCCAGTTAAAACAATACCACAGGAAGGAAACCACCGGACGTAGACCACAGCCATAGCTGTGAAAACTATCACACGGCGACACAAAAACGGTTTCGTTCCACCGAATTTAACTTCACTATAAATAAAGGTTGCGATACCGAAATGACATCAGTCTCACGTCGGTGATCGTTACATAGTGCAAGATGCTAGCGCGAGTGATTGCCCTTAGCGTGGTGTGCGCGGCGGCGGCGCAGGTGTTCCACAAGGTGGAGCTCTCGGACGGGAAGTCGCCCTACGATTACGTGAAGGACCGCCTGGACTCGCTGGCCACGGACGCCAAGTCGGGATTGCCTCTGGCCGGCTCGTACGAAGTGGAGGAGAGTTTGGATTATCCCGAACAGATCGAGGGGGCAGCGTCGTCGATCCTGAATACCGTCGGTGGTGTGGGTGTGGGTGGTGTCGGTGGTGTCGGTGGAGTCGGACTCGGCGGGATCGGGCTCGGACAAGGGCTAGGGATCGGCGCTCTCGGCGGTCTCAGCCAGGGCATAGGCATTGGCTTAGGTGGCCTCGGAGGTGTCGGCGGGCTCGGAGTCGGCGGCGGTGGCGTGGGCGGCGGCGTCGGCCTCGTTAACCCTGGCTTGGCTGGCATAGGAGTCGGCGGCCTGGGAGGCCTCGGCGGCGGCCTGCTGTACCACCCCATACTTGGCGCCCAAATCGGCACGGGATACATAGACAAGAAGGCGTACGACTCCGCCCAAAAGAAGGGCGCCGATGAGAACGTGGAGAAGTTGGAAAAGAAAGTCGAAGAAGAATCGAAACATGGGCAGGAGGGATTCCAGCAGGCCGCCGCCGCCGCCAAGGCTGAGAAGGGCGAGTCCAGCTTCTACAAAGATGAGGAGGCAAAGAAGAAAGCTGCTGGAGACGAGAAATTCTACGAGGGCGGTCAGAAGTTTGACAAAAAAGGTAAGTTCAATTTATTTACCAATTGACAGTGCGCGCTTGAAAAAATAAGTTAGTGTATATTCATACATAACTCTGTGACTCCTTCCCAGGTGCCAATGAAGAGCAGCTGAATAAAGCGAAGAGCCACAAGAAGGGCCACGTGAGCAAGGGTTTCAAGTCGTCCAGCAGCAAGAATGAGGAGGAGAAAACCGAGAGTTTCTATGACGAGGCTCATGACGAAGCTGACCATAAGACAGCCGGTCACAACGCTGGTGCCTACGGAGAGAACTCCCAGCAAGGGTTCAAGGGTGTCCACGAAGAGAAGATTCTGGACGCCAATGCTCACGGCAAGGAAGGTCACCACGTCTCCGAGCAGAAGATCGATGACGCCAAGGGCAACAAGGTGGGTGGATGCTTTTTTTTTTTTTTTTTTTTACGCACTGACAAACGAGCATACTGCCCAACAGACTTAGAATCAGAAAATTTCTGTGCTAACAAATAAATGTTTACATCTGATGTAAGGCGGTAACTGTCGCCCATAACATCTACGATTCGTGCATTTAGGTTGCAAGCAACGAAAATGCCGCAATGAACCGCAAAAGCATTGGCACTGTGCAGACTAAAATTAAATGACTCATGTCTGTAATTGAGCTGGCTACCTTATCCTTCAAACCGGAACGCAACTGTTTCAAATAAAATTCATTTCGACATTTATTTAGCGGTTAACGTACCGATAGGCTATTGACATCTAATGAATAGTTGTGTCTGTAGCCAATAACAGTTATTTGGGTTTCATAGTCGCATGTGCAACACAACGTAAAGCAAACATTTAGGTAAATGACACGGTGATAAGTAAGTATTCATCCTGTCAGTCCTTTATGTAGACCCAGACTTTACACCCCACATCACTGTAACTTGAATATAATATATATTTCAATTAATACTGTTACCTACACGTACAAAAATTCCAGCCAATTTTATCGAATATAAAACCAATAACTTTGAAAGACGGAGCTATAAAGCTGTTATCCAAAACTTATTCTCAATTTTCATAATATACCTTAAGTTACTTACCAACCTTAAGTTTGATAGTCCCAAATGCCTATAATGCCCAACTGGTGTTATCTCATAATTTATATAAAAAGATTTCTATCCTGTTTCTAAAGAAACTTTTCTCTGAAAACATTCATCACCGCGACACCGTGCCTTCCGTAACCCATTCTTCGATCATCTAACCTCCTTTCGTATTCCAGGGCGAATTCCTGCAGAAGGGCTACAAAGGCGGTGCAGAACAGCTGGAGAAATTCAACAATTTGGGCGCACACTCTGTCCACGGCCACCAAGAAGCCAGCGGTGGTTTCCAGCAGAGCAAGGGAGTGCTGCCGATCCATCGCCGTTGAGATGTCAGGGGGGTTACACAACAGATATTGCTTTGAATAAATACTCGTTTGATTTGTTTTCTATTGAGATTTTGAAGCTGTGCGTTTTACTTTTTCACTTCGTTCGTGTACACCTACTTAACCCCGACCTATCAATTTTTTCCTATAAACCGTCCTCTTAAATCACACTATCTATTGTTGAAAACCGCATTTAAATCAATTGCGTAGTTTAAAAGATCTAAGCGTACATAGATATATACCTACTAGGGACAGACGGGGGAAAACGACTTTGTTTTATACTATGTAAGCTTAACTAACTTTCGTTCACCAAAGAGCTTGTTGTTGTTGTTCTTTGAGTTGCCCCCTGCCACAGAGGTTTTTGCATGCCTGTCAAGAGAATTGGCAAACGATTACTGATCCATGTTGATAATTGGCAAGGGACAACATACGATGAATGATCTGTTACATTATCAAACTTTGTCGTATGGTGTGATCATCGGCAGAGTAGAAAGTACCTAGCGCCAAACGCATCTAATTTCATAAAAGGCGACTAATATCATAAATAACGACAATACCTGTAAGTCAGAAATCTAACAGTATTCCTGTAGAGTATTTTCAAATCTCCAACTCGGCTGAAAAGCATAATTATAGCAATGCATTCCACTAATACATATTAGTCTTCTACATAGAAGACTCAAGTCCCAAAAAAATATGCTCCATGCGCAGTGAAGCATGCTATCGTAGCGTACTGTTCAATTTTATTATATCTGTCGGCGATAACTGTCGTCCATAACATCTAGATGACGGCACATTGGCTAGTTGGACTTAGTCTCTGTAGCTCGCGAGTGAGTAAAGTACAAAGCTTAAACGTGCCGTAACATAACTGGACCATGTGCATTATTTACGGCCTTGTACAGTGCCACAAACTTATCTGACCCGCTGATGGCGCGCTGTTGTTGCTAAATTTAAATACATTTGAAAATGCAAGTGCCTTCATTTCTCTACAGTTCCTGTTTTGACCACCGGGTCAGATAAGTTCGTGGCACTGTACATTCATATGTTTAGGCTTTGTGGCT
The DNA here is from genome assembly GCA_907269095.1 of Blastobasis adustella. Lineage (NCBI taxonomy): Eukaryota > Metazoa > Arthropoda > Insecta > Lepidoptera > Blastobasidae > Blastobasis > Blastobasis adustella. The sequence goes on from OU026130.1 coordinate 14,186,475, forward strand.
ATTTGTAACAAAAATGCGGAACCGCAACGTTATTACTGTGACTAACCCAGACATGGCTAATGCCTGTGTTTACACTGCCCACCTCACCCTTCGAACCGGAACACAACGCGTTGATGCATGGCGGTAGAAACAGATAAGGTGGTGGTGTGGTACTCACCCAGGCGGACTACGGCTTAAGAGTCCCTTCGGAAAATTGTGTTGTAATTTGATATTAGCAGACGAGAGCCTCGGTGACCGAGCGGTTAGGGTATAAGACATGAAAGCGAGGGGCACCGGGTTCGAAACCCGCCGCGGCCATGTACCAATGACTCTTTTCTGAGTTATGTACATTAGTTGAACCGATGCTCTTACAGTGAGGGAAAAAATCGTGATGAAACCTGCACATTCAGACGACTGAATGTGTAACCATGATCCAATCTGGTTAGGCTCCCCTGGTAGCAGGGTCACGTAGGTCAGATGGCAGTCGCTCCACCTATCCTAGATCATGGCCAAGGCGGACCCCGGGCCTTCGGGCGCGAGAGCACAACCGGTACATTAACGCGAAGATAATTATTTTTATTTATTTAATTTGATATTAGCAGGTCATGGCAAACGTATTTTGAAATCAATGGCGATCAGTGTCATTTCGAAAACCGCAAGAAATGTTTAAACTTTGTCTGAAACCAATTGAATAAATAGGCTGTACCTAGACAGGCATGCTCCATCTTTCAGCATGAGATAAGGATCCAATGGCTGGCTAGTCCAGTATAAAATCCAACGATGTAAACACCATAGTGGTATATAAAAAAATAAAACTAATTGCATACAACAATGTACTCTTCAAACCGTCAAAACAAATGTAAATTCACCCCATGAGTCTCTCATTTGGCTTTAGTTTTATTAGCAAATAACCACTTAAAACAATCTACAAATCATCAATAACTATTCTATTTTAATTTTTCAATTTTTGTTATGAGACAGGCCGTACCTACTCACTTTCTTGTTAACGTGTGTAGACGAACAGACGCTGAGAGATTACCTGCTTAATTAAAGGTCAATAAGCAATTTATAAGGAAAAAAATACGGAAATCCAGTACATGTTTACAACGAAGACTGCTTTAAAACTGAAAGATAAGAGCAATTATGGCGAAATATTCATTAATCTTATATAGATGGACTCTCCGTAATGAAAATTACCGAGAGAGGAAAATAAACACAGATATAAAGTACTACATATTATTATTAAGGTAAGTAATCAAAAACTACAATTTTATTACTGGCGAAACATGCATGAAAATAAAAACAAACACAATGGAATGATTAACTAATAATTAAAACGTAAAGTTTTCTTCTTCGTCCGAAAAGAACATTTTGCATCGACGCCATTGCAATATAAAACACTCGGAGAGCCGTTCTTGTCCAGGGGACTGTTCGAGAAAAATCCAGACTCGTCACTGGATTGACTCAAATTCAAACTGAAATTACCAAAAAGCGTAAAATACAAAAATCTATTCTTAAAAAGAAATTAACAAAACGAGTCCTTGTCGCGCACCGATTGCAAAAACAATAAGGAAAATTATCACTAGCCAAAAAAGCTTACAATTTCGTAAAAGCAACGAAAGAGATCGGCGGCGGCGTGATGAATAATTTATACGAGACAAAATAAAAAAGAAATCAAATTCACAATTTGAATTAAGAACGTTCAATTTCATCCAATTCGAACATAATTTGCATTTAAGTAATTTATTTCTTTCCAGCCAGTTGTGGAAGTTGGGATAATGAACGCCAAACTTTTTTTATCGTAAAAATATATGCAGACTAGGCCCTGTAACAGGAGCAATTATTAAAAATATAGACCGTTTATCTAATTATTAATAAGTCCACGTGGTTCTAATTTAATATAATGAAAAATTAATTTAGAATTCATTAATCAGTTATTAAGAATAGATTAATGTTCAAAGAAAATTAATCGTCCCTGCAATATACTGCAGACAGTCGCGTCCAGTCGGTATACTTTACATTGAAATTACGATCGTTTACGTCCGAGGAACCATACATCTCACGAACGATAACTGACAATTTCGCGATGATGGAATGATAATGGAATGTAACTTTAAATTACGATTCCTTTGAACTCACTTTGGAGATTTAGGATTAGGTCAAGCTAGCCACGGATAGTCTGTGAAGTCAAAGTTTTAATTTATTTAAAATTATGGCTCCTGTTACAGGGTCTACCCTGTATATGAATCGATTAAAACATGCAGAACAATTTTAGTATTGAACAGCAAACATTATTGGACAGATTAAAAATGTAACTTCGCATAGGCAGTATCGCTAGCGTGAAGTGTTAGCGGTACCATTATAGATTCTTTAAAAAGTGGCTGTACCCTGCCGACTCCGGCGTGGGTGGGGTGAACACCGTCGACGATATCTTGTTGGATGTGTTGGACCTCTGCAAAGGAAGTATTGAGCGGACTTCAAAGTTTTGCTTTTGAAGCATTTTATATGTTAGCAAACGATACAGGGGAGATATGTAAGTGATTAAAGCCACTTATGGACTCCCGCTGTATGAGTGGCTAGGTGCACGGGGTGCGCAAATATTCCTTTTCTAAGTTGTATTTACAAGTAATTCTTGTTAAAAGTAGTTACAGGAAGGTCAGAGTACGTAGCCTGCACGCAACAGCAGCAAAGTAAATTCGTTTAATAATAAATTTATTTCGTCGTTTCGTTTTTCTGTGTTTTGTAATAATAATTTGAATATTGTACACCCGAAATGGGTAAACTGCTATGGCATGTATTTGTTAAACAGTTTTTTAACAATAACAATTTACTTTACTTAACTTTACTTTACTTTACTTTACCTTAGCAGACGACATGTCGCCCGACTCCGACATACGAAGTGTACTTATAAAATTTCTCATTTTGATTACTTATCTAGGTGACTACTTCGCTATCGCCCCACTTAGCAAACCGCCAACCTATTTGGCATTCTGTCTAATTCTCAATATGTCTACTTCTCAAATCGTTTACTTTTTTTCTTTAACATCATTTTCGGACAATTAGGCCTATTAGGTCCAGTTCTGTAGCGTGTCTGTCACGACTTTAGAAAATAATTTTGGCGATAATTGCAGGCAGCGCCACTTTGATCTGAGTGTTCTATGTAACACTCAAACTTGGAACACTCAAAACCAAGTGAAATACGGCGGTGCCATCTGCAGCTGACGTCTGCTGCTGCATGCAGTCGCCTACAAACTCGCACCTTCACCACAAAAACTTGGGGCGGGCCGTTTTTTAGTTTTTGCCTTAACAGAGTAAAACACACACACTTCTGTAAGTATAGAGTGCCTGTTACCTAAAAATACCAATAAAATCAGAAACTAGGCGGTGTTTCCTTTGGCCTATGACATGGGATCGTTCAAGAGGTATATTAGAGGTCTCCTTAGAGGCGGGCAACGCATTGGTAGCACCCCTGGTGATGCTGATGTCCATAGGCGGCGGTGACCACTTTCCATCAGGTGGCCCGCATGCCTGTTTGTCTGCCGGATAACATAAAAAAAAAAAAAAAAAAAAAAAAAATTTCATGCATCCATCATATTTTCCCTTATCACAGTCTCTTAAACTAGTTTTCACATAAAAGCGTAAATAGGTACCAAAAAAGTAATACCAAATAATGATATTCAAGGCACGTAGGTAATTAATTATGTAGTGGTCGACTACACGCGATTGCAAGCCCTATAATAACAGAGCTTATAATATAATAGTACGATTTACGGTTACGCCATTGTGTTATATTTATTTAGTGTTATAATGAAAATTAACCAAATTTGATTATCCGTGTGGTAGAGTAGAATAGCACCAACCCCTTACACTCGTGGGTGTCGTACAAGGCGACTAATGTTTTCGAGGCAAGAGATCTACAGTCTCCGTAGGCTGGAAAATGGGCAGCAGCGTTTTCCATTGTTATATTTATAAAACTGCGATCTCCAACCCGCCTGCCAAGCGTGGGAATTATAACAATAACCTCCCCTTTCCTGGGAGATACCCTTAGTGCTGCAGTGGACTGTTATGGGCTGTGATGATGATAATGAAAATGAGTCTTACCACTACACTAGGCTCTCACCTGGCTGTGCGTGCTATGAACGGTGTGCGGGACGGAGCTTGAAGAGCGTTGCTTGGTGACCCGGTTCGGTGTCACTAGACTCGACTGGTATTGCTTGAACACAAAATAAAACAAGACTTTAACATATTGACAATGCACATACACTCGCTCGTACGATTCGCATGTGGAATGAGCTCCCAGCCACAGTGTTTCCTTTGGACTATGACATGGGTCATTCAAGAGGTTTATTAGAGGTCTCCTTAGAGGCGGGCAACGCATTGGTAACGCCCCTGGTGTTGCTGGTGTAGTTAGGCGACAGTGACCTCTTTCCATCAGGTGGCCCGCTTACCTGTTTGTCTGCCATATTTATTATATTATATTAACCTGAATCATCCCACTGCTGGACAAAGGCCTCCCCCCAATTCTTCCACTCTTCACGATCAAGTGTCAATGTCTGCCATATTACATTAAAAAAAACTGTCAGCGGCAGAGTTACCGGACATGGGGCCGTCCTCACTCTGATCAAATCGAGGAATACAGATAGTTCAGATTCCTTGGCGGCCCTACCACCGAGCATGTATGAAATAGAAAGGGTGCTGAATATGGGTGAATTGAAGTGACTTTGTCCAACTGATCGGACGACCGTAGCAAGGCGGACAACGAGCTATTTGCCTCGTCCCTAGAGAAAAAAAATACTATGCCCTCCCCCAACGGACGGGAAAAGAGGGTACATTGAAAACCAGCGCCACCGCGTTAGCCGTAGCGATATGCTGAGTGCGGCCCATTGACATTGACATAGACATAGATTTTATTTGGCAATAACTACAATTATATCAAACTAGTTGTAACAATATCAATAATGATAGGTATAACATGTTAAAACTTCATTGCACTTCTCCATGGCACGGCTAATAACGTAAATTGGCGTAGTTTTTGGTAAATATTTTTTGAATTTCTATTTTTGTTATTGTCTTGTATGTTTTGTACGTTTGTGCCTTGAAAGAAAGTGCAATAAGCATATTTTACTTTACTTTATATACGGTGGCTATGCATATGTATAATGTTATGTGTTCGCACGATGTACATATAAAATTAAGACTTACGTAGACTGCCAGGTGAGATGGCAGTCAAATATCTGTCTATTTCATATAAAAAAAAATAAAAAAAAAAGCTTTTGACTTTTTTCAGGCAACGCCGCTGGGCTATTTGAGATACGATACCACCGGTTTACCGAGTCTCAGACACTGAGTATTGACACTCTCGGAAAGCCATAAACGAAGAATTTACAGTCATTATTAATTGCTCATGCACAAGTATTTATGGTTATTAACGTCGCCTGTTTCAACTAGGTATTTATGGATATCGACGCTGCGTCGTAGCTGTGAACTTGAAGTGTGCTTTATTTTAATTTATGGCGTCAATTAAAAATTTTATTACCAAACAGTGGACAATATCAAGACATGACAGAACAATAGTTTAAATCTTTGAAGGACTTATTCATGTCATAATGTATACTAAAAAAAGCCTTTGCCCATGTTATCGTGAATGCATAATTATGTCGACGGCAAATTGTAGAATGTAGCTGTTTCATAATGTTAGTATTTTGTACCTAAATCTTTAGGTTCTTTCCTAAGGGTTGCTATCACAGAGCTAAAAAAATTGCTACTCTACATGAAGATGAACTTTTCAATCTTTTTGGTTCGGCATTAACCAGCATAATTAGTCGGCATTATGTAAAGGAATGTTAGAGAAAAATGCCGCTCGGCATCGCTAACAAACTTATAAACTGGGTTATGCTGAGTCGAACAAAATGCCGACCCGAATGAATCAACCGATCGGCACAAGTCGAATGAAGTCGAATACGTCATGTGTTAGTAAGTACTTCGAGTCGTCTATGTCTTCCAACAAGTGCTGCCGAACCGAATATACGCGTTTAAGTGTAAACCACTGCTGTATAGCAACCCTGTGAACGAACTGCGTTCAATACGGCGCCATGATTGGTCAAAACATTAAAGAAGCTCATAGAACGAAGATGTAAGTAGAGTTACTACATAAATATTTCAAGAGGAACAAAATGTCGAACACGGATAAGTGCGTAAACGATAAGGCGTGAATTTTGCGACCGTGTATTTAACGTAACGAATATAAACCGAACACGTGTCAGCCCGTAAACGTCCATTGAATGGGGGATTCAGACAGCTACTTTAAAAAGTAAAAAGTGTAGTTAAACCGAATCGATAAATTAAGCTGATTAGACACGATTCTCAAAGATAAATAAAAACGAGACCGTTAGATATATAAAAACGTGGACATTTTGCGCTTTCTTCTCAGAAAAGGCACTAAAACTAAGTATCTTTTAACGAAACACCTTTCTGAGTAACTTCAGTTACCAAATTCAATACTTGAGAATACTGTCTAACGACGAACTACACTCTTTACTTTATTAGGTAGCTGTCTGAAAATCTCCCATTACGTGAAGTGATGTAGGCTACCTCTATGTTGGAGATTTTGTAAACTATGAAATTCTACAATACGCGTACCAAAGATGCAAATACAGGTATACTTACAGTGTAAGGCGTACTTTTTGCCGGCCTCTTGTATGACGGTGTCGTCTGTATGTAGTTCGGCGACACATTTCCGTTGGGAGATATTGGCATGCTGAACGGTGAGAATTGCTCTGAAATGACTTGACTTTTCAATTCTGTCTTATACAAGGCAACTGATCAAGTTAAACCACATTACGGTGCACTTAAACCAAGCAAGCAAATGCTCGTCTATCATATTCGTATTCGCCTGGTGTAAACTGAGGAACGACGTCCTTAAGTTATTCTACAGACCATTCTAGAACGAGCAATTCCCCTGAACTGATTCTAGACTGACCGTATAACATCTATCTATCTTAGACCATCAGGTGATCAACGTGCTCGTTGGCCTGATCTATACATCTCTAAACAAACGCTAACGAAAGGATTCGGCGTTTATACAAACTGAGTTACGTCGATTGCTTCTATCTTTTGATGTTACCGCCACGCTTCGGATCGCCGGCACACGCCAACGAACGATCATTGGCATTTACTAATATTTTGGTAATCCGCCAAATACGACAAACGAAAGTTAATGAAACCCATATGTTAGCGTTCGTTGGGCCGGTGTATAACGGCATGAGAGAAATATCACACTGTGCTGCACGGCTAACACAAGTATGACCGCGACACAGCTCGCGCCACGAGAGCGCGATTGTTTCCTTCTCTCAATACTGTAAGTTTGGAAGCAATTGAATAATAAATACTAAGATGAAAGAGACAACAGTAGCTGTGTCGCACCTTTTCTCGCTTATCGCTACTGTACTAGCCGTGCGGATTTGGTCAAATATGCTACGCTACGTAAGCCCCAAGAATAGATAGATAGATTTACTACTTATTGCACACAAAATTACAAAAAATAACTTTAACAGGTCTATTCATATATTGTGGGCAAAGGTGGCCTTAAAGCTACAAGCGATCTCTTCCAGGCAACCCTTGTCTAGAAAGAGAAGAAGAAAAACATGAGTCAGACAAGCAACAAAAATAGCATCATCATCAAATCATCTAGGTCAACTACTAATACCACCTTTTTTCTACAGAAAAAAGGTGCCCAAATCTGTCGGTTTTAGAAAAGATGGTTATTGAGATCAATGTGTCGATGGGTTTTATTTTAACCTATTAATATGCATGTTAAACCCTTTAACCGATCAATATAAAATCAATAAAAACTTATACATATCTACATTATTTCAATCACATTGATACAAAATATATCAACGGGGGCGTCTCTCGTTGAACTCTTTTATAAAAAAAAAACAATATTTTCTTCAATTGGGGGGCTCAGGAAGCGAATAGATTGTGGTTGTTGCATTGCAGGAACTTAGGCTTACCACATGAAGATACCGAATACCTGGATAAGTGGAGGAGGAAGAGTATGAAAGGCTCTGCCACAGGTCTGGATTGACCAGGATTATGATTATTATTCAGAATTTTAACTTCTTTAAAGTAAATTTAATGTCGTTTCGTTAGCGAAAGTAATTTAAAGTCTTCACTAGCCGTAGAGACATCCTTTAACTGGACCGGAAAAATTCAGCACAAACAAAGAAACAAGTGATCTCTTACGTATGACCCTATTTAGGGAATTACCTCAAAAGTTATTTATATAAACAATGTTATTGATAAATACTGTCATTGAAATTCGTTTACTGTTTACTGTTGTTTACTGTTGAAGGTTATCAAATTTAAACTTTACCAATAGATATACTTTTTAAAAGATAACAAAGTATATGTAGAATTCACTAAGTATGTAGAGAAACCTATAAATAAAAACCTTACTTGGTAACGGATAAATTTAAAAGATAATTCATTTATATAAATAGGTACTTACTTTTTCGTACTGTATCCGTGTGATAAAAAATATAAAAATACCATGTTGTACGAATGGATAAAATAATAATAATAATCATCTTGGCGTTAACGTCCCGGTTGTGCTCTCGCATACGAGGGCCCTGGGTCCGCCTTGACCATGATCCAGGATTTTGCAGGTCAGGTAATTACAGTGGAGCGACTGCCATCTGACCTCCATGATCCTGCTACCAGGGGAACCTCATCAGGATTGGATCATGGTTACACATCCAGTCGCCTGAATGTGTAGGTTTCATCACGATGTTTTCCCTCACCGTAAGAGCATCGGTTAGTATTCAACTAATGTTCATAACTCAGAAAACAGTCATTGGTACATGGCCGGAGTGTGATTCGAACCCGGGACCTCTGGCTTACGAGTCGGATACTGGAACCGCTCGGCCACCGACGCTCTTAATTTAAAAGATAATTCATTTATGTAAATTGGTATTTACTTTTTCGTACTGTCTGAGTGGTTACGGGTTTCGACTCGTGAAAGTGGCATGCTCGACGAAAGTGGCAAGCTGGCAATTTATTCCCTACGTAATTTGTCGGTCTGCGTAATATGTAGCCATATCATCAAAGCTGGCCTGCTGCAGCTTTTCTGCGATGTCACGGGCGTGAAGGCTACTGCGAATGTTGGCGTTCCGAACGCGATCTTTGTATGAAACTCCACACAACCATCGCAGCATTTCATTTCTGTGACGCGCAGCTCCTGCTTGTGCCGCTCTAGTAGGAACTAAGCCTCGCTGAGGTGTAGGAAAGCAAATAGAATCTGCTTCTTAGCGTGCCAATGACAAACGCTATAATATTGTGGATCCAAGCAGGTGTAATGAAAATCCTATAGTAATGTCCCTACAACTTTGGCAGTTTGGGTTCGAAAATGTCACCCGTCCCAAGCCTGCTCGGTTGCGCTAAGTACGGGTAAGGGATCTGTACTGTTACAGACCATCCACCTACTCTGTGTTCGCCACGTTCCATTCATCTCGTTTTTACTAATATTGTGCAAGGCGTGTCCACTTAGTGCGTACAAAGTAAATGATTATAACTAACTATGGGTTAGAAGTTTTTAATTTATACTTACTTGACTGATTGGCTAACTGAGCCTCCATGCTTTTGATGACTTTTTGGTATTCCTTCAGCTGTTTGTGTTGTTTTTGACATAGTTCGGACATTCGCCTCAGTTCATTACGTGCCGTGTAGAACTTCTTTGTCTATTGTTATAAAAACAGCAAGCGCATTTGTCTATTTCAATGTTAATGTAGTAAAAGTACAGTACCTACAGCTTTGTAAAGAATAGTTGCCATCCCAACAACTAGATAACTGTTTATCATTAGTGTACAACTGTATTCAACAAAAAGTTACTGACTGACGTGAAAGAGAATAAATAAAAGGTAAAAGGAATAAAAGTCGTAATGAAGTTCTTACACAGTAATGGAAAAAAGGATCTGCGTGAAATTTTGTTTGACATAGTAAATTTTTTTTATACCACTAAGGTGGCAAACAAGCTTACGGCCTGCCTGATGGTTAGCAATCACCGCAGCCTATGTACGTTTGAAATACCAGGGGCATCACGCACGCATTGCCGAGCCCGGGAAACCTTTTCACCCCTTTCATGAAGAACTCCATGTTTCCATGTTAAGTAACTCCATGTCGAGTAAGTATTTATGGGACTGACAGTATGTTACTATTTATGTTTTTCCTTGTACCTACAAGGAAACAAGGATATACATAAATAATCTTTGTTTAAGCGCGGAAGAAGACCGTGCCCGCACGAAGTTACGTACCTTTACTAGGTACAGGCTCATCTATCGTTATCACGCCACATAATTTATCACAATAAATTTTAAATTAATAAAATAAAATAATTCTCACCGATTGCAGTAAGTATGACAACAGGCGCCTTCTATGCTGCCTCTGAAACTGTAACACTTCACACGACTTTCTGATTAACTCCTCTGGCTCTGAGAAATAATCTTGGATCTCTGGATTCATCTAAACAAGTTAGGCGTAGCGTAGTAGGCATTATTAGTAATTTCCAAACTAGAAATCTTTTTTGGCATTATTTAAAAAATATGTGCTTTTAGAACGAAATCATTAGAGAACAAAAACTTACATCGGGAACAAGTTTCATAATAGAACACGGCATGCGGCAAATAACACAAGTTACTTCTTTGATACCTAAAATAAATAAATTATTGTGCATTTGCATATGAATTTGCTTACGTTACAAATATTGACATGTGTAACGTAAGCAAATGCATTTTGTTTAAATTCAATACGTTGACTCCTTGTTGTTACAAAAGATCTTAATATTGACAAAGTAAAACTCCCCCGTGTACCTTACACGAACTCTGTAAAAACCCATGTAATATATACTTCACTAATGTTATTAACTAGATAGGTATTAATGAAATATAAAAAGACACGTACTGTTGTCCAAACAATTGCTGCAAAACATGTGACCACATGATGTCAAATTTAATGTTATTCCAGGTTCTAACTGAACAAAACATTTATTACAATGAATCCAGTCCATATTGGTCGAATTATTTAAGATTTTCGATAATAACCATCTTAAACTTTGATATAAAAATGTTATTTGGAAAAATCTTCAGGTGGTAAAAAATTCACTTCACCCACCGTAAACAAATGAAAGGTTTTTAATTAGGTATCATTTTAGTGAATCTGAGTAAAAAATTCTGTTCTTGTGATTTTTGATGACTAAAAAATACCTTTTTTACTTCTCACAGAAAGAAATCGTCAAATAAATTTGACAGCATAATGCCAGTAGGTACATAACTATAGGTCGCTGTTTTATTTATTTCTATCCACGCAACGGATTTTTATACCGCTTTCAATATTATTTAGATAAGTTCTTCCGGAAGGTTTTATATAAATCTCTTTAAAAGGTTGTCCTTAACCTTATGGGCTTCTTATGTATTCCTTATGAACCGTAAATATTATATATGCATATTATAGTAGAGAAAAGCAGAGACCACCCATGCGAAGCCTGGTTGGGTCGCTAGTAGTTTAATAGGTAGGTTGTAGGTAAGTAGGTACCTCTTTTAATACAATTGTGTCTTCTACTGCTTAAGTTTGATAATTGATTATATCTACATACATAACTTAATCCTGTTATTACGTCTGTACACGTTTAAGTACAGTCTTAAAACAATTTTTAAAACAATCGATGTTAACATAATTTCGTATTTTCTAACATAACAAGACCCAGACCTACAATATCACAATACGTATTCAGCACATATCATCATAACATATACAATCATATCTGGCTGGCTGAATATAAAGAAATGTCGTTGCCGGGGCGCACAGTGTCTCTTTGGCCTGCGCGCGCACTCGGCGGCCATGACTTCGCGCATCGGGTTCGTTTTGGCGGCAATCGCCTTTGTTGGTGTGGTTTACGCAAAGTCACCGTGTATGTAGTTTTGTTTATATTTCATTATTACGTTTTTTATTGTTACAAAAAATTTAACCAGCCTCCAGTATATACTTTTTGGCTTATTCTAATATCTACTTAATTGTTAAAGGTGTGGTGTGGTTATATTTTAGTATTCAATGTGATTCTTGATGAATTTGTCAATATATTCGTGGTCCAGAGTCTAGACATCGTGTTAAACCGTTTTTTGTTTACTAGCGCTAGACTTAATGCTTTTTTATATATAGGGTGGATATCATATCCAACTAAACTTATTGATAGGTAAATAGGCAGATATTTATCGCTACAATTTAATAAGTTTACCTTTACTTAGTTTCAAATGCAAATTCATAGATGAACTTTATTACTGACGAAAGAAAATATTATTATACTTAACAAAGTTAATTTACGAATTTGCACTTCAAACTAAAAGTAAGAATGTATAAACTTATTAAATTATACCGAACCTATCCTACTCAGCTTTAAATAAAGTAATTTTTCTTATAATAATAAACACAAATAGCCATGGCTCGCGGGTTGACTTTCGTGGAATTCGAAGACGTTATGAACTTTTAAATTTCCCGAGGGATCCTTATTATTTTCCTGGGAAAGAAAGGTTATTTCGTCCGTATCGAAAGGTACCTTCTCTGCTACCTAAAGTATTTATATTTTTCCGATCTTTGACGAGGCAAGGGTCCAGCAGTGAAAAATATTTTCGAAACAATCCCTCGAGAGTAAGATGATGATGCTACATTTCTATCAGTAGGTATCATAATTTTCAGTTCCTATGTACTTTGTTCCATACAAATGTGTGCTCTTACAAGTAGGTACGCCAAAATCATACTATCCCTGCATGAAAAAGGGGTGATGTTATGTGTATATAGGGTTTCGAGGGGAACGAGCTCACTGAAGTTCGGCTAACCTCAAAGTACGAAACGGTCACCCATCCAGGACCGGACTTTGCCAACGTTGCTAATTTGTTTATATAACTGTACTAAATACTCAAATAGGTTCGTTACCTAACTTGTCAAATTGCGTTGAATGAAACTGGAATCCTGATACGTTACAATGTATCTTGATAAATTACAATGTATCGAAAATTCACACGATTGTCATGTATCTACATATAGGTATATAATCATTTATTTCTTTATTATGTAGTACACATGACCATATAACAATACAATTATTGTCAAGTTAACCTTTCATCCATATTGCAGACAAAATATGCGTGCCACAACAGCACTTGCAGGCTTGCGAGCAAATGCTGCAGATCGAGACCAAGAGCAAAGCCCAGCTGCAGTGTGTTCCCGCTAGAGATAGGTGAGTACATAATATTTTTACCTCTTTTAGGACGGGAAATATCGAAAAATACTACATCATTCCGGGGGGTCATCATGAACCTATACTAGTCCACAGCTGGATATAAATAGGCCTCCCCCGCTGAGGCGATGCCAATGCACCCCGTCCTCGGCTTGCCGCATCCAGCATGCACCTTCAGTGACCCTAAAGTCGTCACTCGAAGGACTAAAGCATCGATTACACCACACTACATGTAGGACTCTAGCTTATTCACAAAGCAAGATCAAAGTGGAACGTAACATTTTTGTATCACTTTTTAAATGTATATTACGCGTCGCTCCGCTTTCCAAAAGTCGTGAAACAAAAATTGACCATATTGTTATACATTCCACTTAGATGTTGCTTTCTGAAAGAGTTAGGGCACATGTAGGATGGTGTAATAAAAAATGAACACTACACACTAAAACCCCCGTGTATCCACGCCATGTCCACTTAAATTGCCACAATTATTGAAGTTCATCGTAATATGTAAAACGTATGCATTTCCCGACAATACACGAATAAGTTGAACGGCCAAGGTGCGCTGCAAGAAACCCGTACAATTCTATAAATAATAGTTCAAAACATTACGTTAAACTCGAACATTCGGGCTGCAGTCCCGCGAATCCGAACCGAAGCGAAGGCTCGATTGACCCGCGCACGGTTTCCACTCGAGTTCACACCATTGCGCGCCAAATGGGCGAGACCGCCCGCGGGTTCGTTAGAACCCGCAACCTCATCAGTTCTTGGGAATGGTACACTGGATTCCGAGAGAATGGGTAGGTACTATTGTTACGGGGTACTGGGCGTTATTTTTTTAAACGACCGCAGAGAGGGCAGGGTTATATACTTACTGGTTGTTTTGAGATATGTTTGCGGAGATGTAAGTTTAGGCACAGTTTCCTACGATAGCGGGCGGTCATCATACGCTGTTTCGTAGAGTGCGTTGTCAAAAAATGCCACACCGTACTGTAGGTGTCTAAAGGCGTTCCTTCGGTTCTTTAAGTCAACGCTATTTTACGGCTGTTATGTACGAGAAAACCGTATAATTCAAATAAGTTATCAAATGAAAAAAAAAAAATCATAACAATGAAATACAATAATAATAAAATAAATAAACAAACTTTTATCGCACAGCGTTTTATTGAATATCATAGGAGTACTCACCAAGAGCATTTCAAAGAGGCCAAACACGATGGGTTTACCTTATTGCGTTCAGTAGTTACTCTGGCCACCATCCGTCATCATCATCAGACCTTGAATGTCATCTAGGGGTATAGTACTCATCAAGACCATTACAAATAGCCCAAACACAATGGAGTTGCGTACATTAGTTCCTATAACCACCTTCCGACTCCATCATCACCAGCTCCATGGTACCATATTAATGCATTGTCATCTATGTTACATAGCAAAATTTGACTTGCTAGATTTGCTAGTTACATACAAACATTGCAAGTTAAATAAAAGCTTATGTAATATGGTGACTGGTCGGCTTTGTAAAACTGGCAAGGGTGCGTCTTTCTCGCGATTGCGACGCGTTAGATGCGCTTCTTTAGCGCAACTCACGCAACGCTTGCGTCGTGCGTTACAGGCGCTGTCCTAATTGGCAGTGGTCGTGCGACCCTGGTCGTACAACCACTGCCAATAGCACAGCACCTTAGGCTATAGGAGGTAGGCTATATAGTTCCGCTCGCTTTCATACTTCGAGTCTCAGTTGAAAACCTTTCGAAGATGACGGACTAACACGACTCCAGTACTGTAGTCTCCAGATCTGAACACACTGCAATAACAGACCCTACCTACAACGTAGAGCTAGATACCGACACATGTCTATCGCTAAGCATAGGTATGTATGATACTTTCTTTAACGGATTAATAATAAGTACCTAATCTGCTCGTCCTTAGGATAGAATGCCTGAGCCTAGTGCAGCAAAGGCAAGCGGATCTGGTGCCTGTCGATCCTGAGGATATGTACGTCGCCACCACGATTCCCAACCAGGACTTCGTGGTGTTCCAGGAGTACAGGACTGATGAGGAGCCTGATGGTGAGATTCGTGGCTAATTTAAAGTACCTTTACTTGCTGTAATTCTGTGTTTCTGTTTCTCTATGTGTGTATTTCTTTAGATTCGTGTCTAATACTTTAATGTATTTAATTGCTGTTTGAGATTATTTGTGTTACTATTTGAGGTTATTGGTGACCCACTTCATGGAATGCTGTTAAAACGGTGCCTCTAATAAGTAGAAACACCTAAGTAGTAGTTGTATTTAGGTTAATGCCCACTACTTTCGCGCCCCGTCCAGGTGAAGAAAAAAAACCTTGAGGGATCCAGCACATTTAAACAATTGAATGCATCCAATCTGATCGGGCTCCCCTGTTAACAAGGTCACGAAAGGCAGTTGCTCTGCTAGTGGTACCTGGCCAACCAAATCCTGGATCACGGTGGTCCCATCTTAAAGTCACCGCATGGGGCCGGTGTCGCCGCAGCTGAATATGCCAAACGCCACAAATATACAAGTTTCTGTGGCGATTACTATTTGCTTCATTTCGTGTGGAAACACTCGAGTCGTGGAGACAGTTTTAGCTAAGCGCCTGATCGAAATTACTATGACCCGAAGACTGACCTCGACTTGGGTCACCGGATAACGCTGCCAGCCTTCTGGGCACTTATCTAAATTCTGGAGACTTAGCTCAAACTTTCAATTTGTAAGTAGGATATAATAGTTTAGTCTGGGTATATGACTACTTAACTACTTCTCTTTGTTAGGTACTCTTGTTACAGTACAAATATCTATGGTAATTGCATGCTTTTTTATCTAAATTGACCTCTTGGATAAGTTACCTACACGTGTATTGACCGTATTATGTTGAACTGTAGGTATCTCATCACAATGAAAACTGACCTTACACGGTGATTGCAAATAGGGTCGCTGATTAGTCAACATTATATTGTCAATTTTACGGCGTAGGTGTTCAAAATTTCAATGTTATGACGTACATCAACTGTTTGGACTGATGAGTTGTTTTCTCATATATCAAGGTAGGATAACTAACTAATAATTAGTATTAAAATATAAGTAGAAAATAATTAATCAGTTCAATCAAGGAATTGTATCTTCTTGTGTCTCATAATCCTCTTGTGTGCGAATCAACCGCGGTACAAAGAGGATTTTTACTTACCTACTGCTAAATGTCATATTCAGTACCTACTTACTTACATACTTTTTCTTCTAATATATTGAACTAAAAGAGTGGAAATTCTAGTTAATGTATTTTTGAAAAGTCTGAAATCTACGGACCAAGTTTATTTAAACTCAAATATTTCCTAAACTAAAAAACAACTGAATCGATTTTAATGAACATTTCGATTAAATTGGCTTTCAAATATAGAAAACCTTAACATAATCGGCCTTCCGTTTGGGAGCTACGATGCCTATGAAACCACCGACAGACACACTTACACAGAGCCACGAATACACACGTCAAACTTGAACACCCTCTTTTTTCATCGGGTGTTGAAGAAGTGTATGTATGTATGTAAACTCTTTATTGCAACAACATAGTACATTTATGCACTCACACAGTACAGTACACAAGTGCTTATTTAATAAAATGTAAAAGTAAAAACACAGCCTTCCCCCCTCACAGCGGAGTTCAGATACGAAGCGGTGATCGTGGTCCACAAGGACATCCCTGTCAACAACCTGGACCAACTGCAAGGACTCAAATCGTGTCACACGGGCGTTAACAGGAATGTCGGATATAAGGTAAGCGATTCCAGTTACTTCAAATACTGTTGGACAATGGACGCTTTTTTTTTACGCCACTGAAGTGGCAAATAAGCTTACGGTCCGCCTGATGGCAAGCTGTCACCGCAGCCTATGGACGTTTGCATCACCCACACGTTGCTGACCCCGTAAAAACCTTTTCACCCCTTTCTTGAAGAACTCCATGTTGTACTCTCCAGGTAAAACCTCTCCAGGTAGTTCATTCCACGCTTTTATAATTTATAAAAACATCATAAAATATGTCACAACAATCACATAAGTCTTCACGTTCTACATGTCACGTTATCGTGGACGTCCACGTACACGTTAAATACGTTTTTATAAATCTCAGCCGTGGACGAGATGCATTCCATTTTTTCATGGATTCTGTGGCCCAGCGGGGGAGCGCTAGCACGTGGACTAACTCACACACACATAAATTACCCTTATATCGACGCTACATCGCAAAAATACCGGGCCGGTTTTAGAGGGCAGCTGTCAAACCCACATATTGTAGCGTCATATCGTGTGACGTGTATGTTACAACGTCGTTGGGAACGGAAATTTAAAAACGTCTTCATATAATTTCCACACAATTTACTTCTTGTGTTATCATCGTACAGTGGACGTTCACGATAATATCGTAACGTTAAAAAATATAAAAGCGCCCAATGCCACTGAGGCCTGAGCTAGTTCGGCTGGTGATCGAGAACTGGCTATTAGAATGAGGTAGTGTCGCAGTGAGATGGTTTTCCGATGTATTTTGTAAAACTACATTAAAAAAGTTATGTCACTTATCCGGACCTCGAAAAAAATGCTAAATAAAAGTTCATCCACAGTCAGTATAATGCTACAAACTTAACTGAGCCGGTGGCCAAAACTGGAACTGTGGGTAAATCGCGACACTTTATTTTGAAATATATTTGAATTGACATTTCGACGCCAACAGCGACGCCGTCACATAAGTGTGAAACACGATACCACTGAACACTTACGGCATCTATTTGTACTCTATGACTAATATTATCTACCTACCCATTGTTCTTTACAAAAGAAATGTAGGTAATTTTGTTCGGTCATAAAAGAAAAGATGGCTAGCTGTTTCCCTATGGATTTTACCCTCGAGCAATCCAAACCTCTGAGCTTTCAATTATCTCATGGGATCTTGTTTTGCCGGGATCAAAAGTCCGTGTCACTCGGGAATACTGTACCTATGTTTCATCAATGTTTGGATATTTACCCTTCATAACTACAAATAACAATTTTCCTCTTATCTCTGGAGCGAATCTATACAAATTTTAGTGTAATGGTTAATGGAACTTTATCATTTATCATCATTATCAATGGAGCGAACAATCGTCATTATTAAGGTATCTGACTGGTAAGCGTAAGAGGTTCGTCCGGGTTCGAATGTCTGTTTCCTGAGTTAGGTACGTTAGTTGAATGCTTATCGACGCTCTTACGGAAACCTGCACATTCAGGCGAATGAATGTGTAACCATAATCCAATCTGGTCAGGTTTCCCTAGTAGCAGGGTTACTAGTAGGGAGGTCAGATGGCAGTCGCTCCACTGTGACCTGACCTGTGAATACCTGGAAATCGCAGTGATAATAATACTCAAAAGAAAACGCTGATGCCCATTTCGTGGTTTATTATAGGACCGGTCCCGGTGGTAGGGCTCTGTCAAGACTAAGAAGTCCTTCTGGATGCGTACCAAACCCTGAGGTACCTATTTCTCCCACCAGGAAACAATGCTTACATACGTTCCGGTTTGAAGGATAAGGTAGCCAGCCCAATTACAGACAAGAGGCACATTGACAATGTACCGGTTCTGCGGTTTCTGTTACGTAAAACCTAACATATGACTGTTTATGTTAATCTTGAGCTTAAATGCGATTAAGAATTTGATGCAAGCTTACAATAAAATTCTGACCTAATGACGTCATCATTTAAAGCTTTTACAGTACAAAACACAAGTACCTAAACGTGCTACATATTTGTCACGCAAACCCTAATTAGGCATATTATTTTATCCTTAAATAAAGCATTGGCTTTACGTACAGCCTACGTGATTATCGTGCATGCCATAATTACGTACCAGTTAATCCTGGGTTGATATTAATCAAAACGTTGAATACGCAACCATATTTCCCGTCCTCCCTCATTAGGGAAGTTTCGTATATAAGAAAACGTAAGTACAGTCAGTGCCTTTATATAAGTCTTTAGGCGTATTTGTAGTACTGAATGCACATTAATGAGTTTGAATATATTGAATGCTCATAGACAATCCGTAAAGTTCAATCCGAAAAATATTTCATTTGGAATGTACTGGTCATATAATACCAGTAAAATAATATTTGAATCGACAAAGATCTAAGTATGGCAAACAAGCATCAATCGCGCGTGACGGTTTGATTTGAATGGATGCTTGAGATATTAGTTATTCAGCATTTTATCTATACTAAGCAAAAATGGACACCCATCCTTATATTAACGTAATCAACATTTAAAAAACTTATCAGGTGGTAGGACTCTGTTAAGCCTGAGGAGTTCTCCTGATTGAGTACTATCGCCTTATCTATTGCTGCACCAAGCAACAACGTTTTCATTATTGTTTACCGATTTGAAAGATAATAGAGGCACTTCATCTTAATCCTCACAGTTACAATGCAGCGGCTGTTCTGTATTTTCTTATTTGTAACCTAAATGCATGAATCAGATGGGGTGTCAGCGCGTTTATCATTGAGTACCTACTCGTAATTCAAAATAAGTAGGTACCTCGGAAAGGAAAAGACCACCGACACCCCCTCTACGGTGAAAGGCTATTGCCTTGTTGCTTGAAAAGCAGGAATAGCTTCTTAGCCCGTGTAGCCTCATTGATGAATGAAATTCGAGGCCATGATGATGCTCCAAAAACCCATGCAAACAATTGTCGAAAAAGCTTTAATTTCCGACATATCTACGACCTGTAAAGAAACTTCCACTGGGCCATGACATGGCGTGGCCTGGCTTTTATATAACCTGCACATGAAAGACCTCTACGAAGCCAATGACAACACAGTACGTGTGGCCAAATTTCGGGCATCAAAAATGTAATGTTGTTTGCCATCGACTTGCTAAGAAGAAGACAGTACTTAGTTTAAAAATCTTAATACATACAAGACTTGTTTCTGTGGAAAAGCTAACCGCCTAACCTATCCAAGTCGCGGGTAAGAGCAACAATATTTTATTGCACCTCGTTCGAAGCACCAATGGGTCACAAAACAAGCTACAAAAGAACGATTACCGATGTGGTTATTTGGTACACTCCATTTAAAACCACCAATATGCAGGAGACGAAACATGTCAGGGCACTGGCTGTACCAACGTTCTGCGTAAGCAATTGTATTCGTTCTGCCGTACGTAGGTACGTAACCGGGACAATTTACTTTGGCAAATATTTGTGTGGGATTTACGGAGGCTCCGCAACGATAATCAGATTGAGCCAGTTCATTATGTGTCCAGTAAATGTGAGGTTCTGTTAATCGGTAGGCAAGTAAGTAGGTACTAAGCAGCTGACGTACTAGTGCTCTATGAAGATAGCATAGAGTCTAAGCAACCAGTTATCTAACAGGGCGGATCGATGCCTAGGTAGACAGAATTAATTGGATATTCTTTAGTTGACTTAACCATTCTTGTACCGAGGTTAAAAGATATTAACAATTAAAAGAAGGATTGCTCTGTTGAACATAGTAATGTTTCACATTACCGATTCATCCTGTTCAATCGTACATATTATCAGGTAGAACAATGACGAAAGAAACTTACCTTATAAGGTGTCTCTGTCGTCATTGGTCAATAAAGAAGACGTATAGATATCAACGCTCTTGGTATTTAGGTAAGTACCTACTACTGTGACTTACTTACTAAAACATTTTATTAAACTACTTACAATTTAAAAAAGAGCAATGGCTGAATAAATAAATAGCGAATAGATAATTGTAAAACCGAACACGTCGAGTCAACAGTCGCCACTCTCGGTTCTTACCACGTAATAAAAAACGTTTAGCTTTATTCCGTGAACGTAAGCCTCTACTTTTATAAGGCACATAAATCGAACATTCGCTGGGGTTTATATAGGTGGGATTATCGAGAAAACCGGATCATTGCGATTATCCTTGCAAAATTGCGAAGGATGGGATATCTAATGGGTGGGAAATAAGGCCAATTTTCGTAATCTTCCGAGCTATTTTCACGATAGAAAGATAGAGGCTAGGGATGCTATAATTTCAGGTCTGAAGTACATTGTGACCCTTCACACGTACAGAATTTTCGAAATCGTTTGAGTTAATCATTTACAAAGCGAAATATGCGAGGTGCAACCTTTGATGCCAAAGTGTGTCCTAAATTACCCTGGATGGTTTGAATATCTTCAAATAGGATTCGGACTCAGACGTGGTCAAGTGAGGAAAACCTAATGAATGATAAAAATGAATGTCTGTGGTCCACCAGTGGAACAAAATTGGCCGACTACGGGAAAGGACAGGCTCTAATCTCACCGCAGGCGCGTGCTGTCCAAACGATGGTCCACTTGAGCCCACTTCTTATCGTATCCTTTGTCCAAACATTTGACCTCATCGTCGCTTTCCAATAGGTGAGTTGAGGTCAAATGCAAGCAATATAATAATAAAAAAATTCTAATTACTCAGGAGGATCCCGAGCCGATGATTTTAATTTATTACCTTAATGTTTATCATTGACACGCTAAAACGAAGAAAATTTATCCATCCAAGCGTCCTCAAACAATCTTGCCTTACCTGGCTAAGTTAGTAAAAAACTGAAGCATTTCAAAAAGCTGCTACGCTACGAGCAGAGCACTCATTAGAAATTCCAACTGCAAATCACCATGTAGGTGTACGCAAATGTCAGCTGAAACCTGAAACATATTCATCCTGCCTTACGTAGTTTTAAAACTTGAGCGTGCCTCGCTTCAGATTTGAGAGACGAGCTCGGAATTTTTATTTTGTACTAAGCCTGTGGTCCCGCCTCAGTCTGGGGTGTAGATCGCATACGTGAAATGTTTATGTAGGTATTTTATTATTTTGGGAATTGCTATGGATTCGATGACGTCACGCCTTTTTTCCGTAGCGGTAGGGGCAGGGACCACATTGGTCCACTTGCTACGGTCCTGCCTGTCAAATCTCTCAGCTTCTTTTAGACATACATTAAAAATTTTCCACTCAGGTCAAAAATGTTTATGTACCTATATGTATAATACTTTGTACTTTTATAACTACAGAAGACTTTGTACTTTTGATTGTGTACTCATTGGTTTACAGTAACTACTCTTACCTGACCCCTCTGCTAATAACAATTCAAGTACATAAATACTAAAAAGTTGAATTATTAAATCAAAATTTCTCAAAAAATCATGTAAGAAATTGAATACGTACATTATTATAGGTACCTAATCTAATCGGGGAGTTATATTTTTATAGGTTAACCTATTCCTAATACCCATAATGAAGGGACGATACCAATAATACTATTTGGGGTTAAAAGAATGTTAGGTAAGAATACCTTAACTTTTAAGGTTGTTAGTTAGATAATGAATATCGATCAAAGTAGGTCTTACAATAGAATCAATAAACACTTCTATATTTAAAAAATACAACGCCTCACCCATTATTCAAACAGTTTACCTACAACGTCTGAATGCATACAGAATTCGAATTGTAAATTCTACCAACGTACCTGCCTCCATTCAATCTTGGCATATAATATACATAATATTGGCTGCTGTTTGCACATTCGAGCCTTCCAATTTCATTTTGTTTGTTCTTTAGATGCGATGATTTTGTAAACATGATTTGCTTGGATTTGAATTCATCCAAGAATACTTGTTCTGTTTATTCGTGTTAATAAGATTTCAGAGTAGATATAGTTCTGGTAGACACATACCCATATTCTTTATTTGCCATAATTACCATGTAAACAAAGAGATAGTACACTAACCTGCGTGCTCAGGCGACTGAATTTATAGCAAAGATCCAATCTGGTCAGGTTCTGTTAACAGAGTCACGAAGTCAGATGGCAGGACAGTCGCTCTACAGTAATTAACTGATCTGCTAAATGTGAATTATGTTCAAGGCGGACCCTGGACCCTCGCGCGCGATGGCAAAATAAAGCTATTGACACCAAGATGATTATTTATCTGAACAAAGATATACTACCCAACACCAATACTAACAAATTACCTCTCTACTTCTATTGGGTTGCGTAAAGACTGATGCAGACTGCACGAGACGAGAATAATCTGTAGGGGCGGTATAAGACGGCATATT
Organism: Blastobasis adustella; assembly: GCA_907269095.1. Classification (NCBI taxonomy): domain Eukaryota; kingdom Metazoa; phylum Arthropoda; class Insecta; order Lepidoptera; family Blastobasidae; genus Blastobasis; species Blastobasis adustella. Next base: position 14,209,848 of record OU026130.1, read on the forward strand.
TTACTTTAGTTCAGCAATTTTACTTTAGTTCGTGTTGCCTAAATTGGAGTGGTTTGGATAATTTAAATTAGGTTAAGTTACCTAGGAGTTACTAGACCGTATCTACACGCCATCTCACACGTGTTTGCCTTAAACTTGGAGAATTACAAAATTAAATTGCTTATCGCCTTCGAAGTCTGTCGGGAACGTTTTACGTGTTATGAATTTGCTTAAATCTTTCACAAACTTCGCTGGCAAAGGTACGGATTGCTTGTTTGTTCAGAAAATATATTTGAATTTATCACCCAAAAGCAAAACTTAAAGAGGTGCCAGAATTCATTGAACTGAACTATCTACAACGTAAAAAGAATAGCTAACAAATAAGATCACTTACGTACAAACATGGCTAACGACAAACGTGTACCTATTTTCCTTATGTACGTTTACACATTCCACTCCTTTTGAAGCAAATGGAAAAATCTGGAATGCTAACGCGGTATTGTTCGGAATACGAAATGATTTTAATAACCCAATGTCATGTTCACATGTTCAGCTCAGTTATCAGTTCGATACGTGTTCCATTCCGCCCGTCTGTGGCGGGGAATTGAAACGTCTGCAGGTACAGGATGTTTTGGAATTGTTATCTAAACCTCATATGAGGGATATTATTTGAACACATTTTACATTTTGGACGGATTTGTAGTTTTTTTTTAGTAGCTAATATTTTTCCCATAGAACGAGTCCATTCCCTTAAGATATAGCGGTTTTCGTTTCGATGTAGGTATTTTGTTTCAACCTCAGGGAAGAGCCATCCTAGGATGGACTCGTTTACTGTAGGTACTTTTGTATTCCCGTAATTTTTATGTTTATGATTAACGTTGAAAACAGTTAACGTTGGATAATATATATAAAATACCTACCTAGTTAGTTCAATAACTTTCGAGTTTGAATTTACAAACTCTGCGTGGACGAATTCGCTGACAATAGCTACATAGTAACTAATAATTAAATCTATGTTTACCCATAAAGCAAATATAATTTCTCCGTAATAATTTATTATAATAAACACATTACATAGAAACGGTTTGATGTCGTGTAAATACCGAAAAATTCATTGTTACTTCATCCAATAATTTCAAACTGAATGAATTGAATACCTACAAAGAAATGTATTTAATTTTCCTTTTCATTTCTTTCACTCGTTATTTTCCCCAAGAACAAAGGAAACGTCTGACAAGTCTTTATTTCAATGTAGAAATGTAGGTAAGTACAAAAAGGAACACCGAAAGATGGCTTGGCATTCGTTTAAATAAACAACAATTTTTTTAAACTCGTTTGTACGCTGAACCTCAAGATGAACAAAGGAAACGACGATAATTTCCGGGATCTATATGTACGTAGTTCTTATACATACTTGCAAGTACATTATTCTTTTGAAACGTCGCAGGTTATGTAAGGAAATAATACTTTGAGCATGGTTTGTGTAACCTGGAGATTACTATTGACACTGACGACGGCGAGGTGACGCGTGACGTGTAAGGTTCGACAGAATTTCGGGTACCTACCCCTTATCCACTAGGGGTCGACACCACGAAATTGGACATTGCTCTATATCCAATACCTTTGGGGTCGACACAACCATTCCGGGACTGAGTCGTGACAAAGTACACACATTCTATAATGACGATCTGTGTGGTTCAGTTGGTTAACGTCTGCCACGCAGAGGTCTCGGGTTCGATTCCCGGCCGGGCAGAAATTGAAATGATAAATTTTAATTTCTGTTACGGGTCTGAGTGTTGTATGTAAAAGTATGTATTTAAAAGAGTATATAAGTAGTTTATCAGTTTTCTGGCACCTATAACACAAGCTTTACTTAGTTTGGGGCTAGATGACGCTGTGTGAATTGTCTATATTTATTTATTTATTTAATAATCACGAAGTAAAAGTGGCAAAAGAAACAGATGTCTATGTAGGTAGGTTTAACAAGCGCTCAGAGTCTGGAGTTGTAATAGGCGATTAAAATCTCAGAGCCTAACGAGCTAGGACCTTTGTAGACCGGAAAGTGGGAAGAGCAGCCTTGTAAAAGAGGTTTGACGTCAGGCAGGACCGGTCATAAAAATTAAGCCAATTCCCGAACAGAATAAAAAACATCCCAACAAATATAGATTAATAGAGACTGCATGAGTTAGCGATATAGCGTGCAATGCAGCCCTTGTTTTCAGCTACTATGGCCTTAAAGGGAATCTTTATACTGAAGTAAAGCTGCTTATAAGCGCTTGAAAAGTGCATGGCAGTTGAAAACTGATATTAGCCATGATTGAATGAACGAACAGCTAATTAGCTGTAAGTAAAAGTAATTGCAGCTACATAGCTGAGTTATCACAATGAGAAAGGTCCTGCGGTGCCATATAAAGACACAGCAGACCTAGACAACAAAAGGGGCAAAACGCTTCTGGAAGTTATCCATAGGTTCACTGCACTTTTGAACTCGCCTGGCAAGCGTGGAGTTATGGCAAAACTCTATAGGCTTGGAGACGCAGCAGTGGATAGTTATGGGCGCTGATTAAACGCAAATTCAGTATTCAAATAATTTCAAACTTAATTTTGTTGATGAGATGTAGTACTTACATTGAATTATTAAAGTAAAAATTACAAAAACGAGTAGGTAGATTTATTTAGGTATGCCTTATTACCGGACTCGTTGTCATGAAAATAAATAACTGTTCATCATCCTTATTATCATCATCAACACCCTGTAACTTAAAATTTGAAATATTTAGTACTTATTGTAATTTTTTTGTATTACTTCGGTACCTCCGGTAATGATGTGGGAGTCTCCCAGACTTTCTACTTTTGATGTTAGCAATACTATTTTCTACGATTACTACGATGATAGCAACACTTTCTACTTCCCACCAGATCCCCCTAACGATGCTGATGAAGCGAACGGTGTTCCCGAAAATGAACGACTACAGCATATCGCCTAAAGAGAACGAGCTGAAAGCGCTTTCCACCTTCTTTAAGAAATCGTGCATAGTCGGCGATTGGTCGCCGGATGAGAAGACGACCTCGGTTTGGAGTGAGTATTGTTGGAGATTCTGCTTTTATTCTGCGTCAGATATCTATAGGTGTCTGTAGTGAATGACAGTATTAATAGCAAAATAGCGATAACCTCAGATTCTTGGGACAGTTTTTTTTTCATATTAAACAAGACAGGCATTTGACCGCCATCTTACCTGTTGCCTTTGTGAATATAATACCTAAATTTTTGTATAAATCGCTCACTGCACTCAATGACTAATGATTAATATGGTTCAAGAAACTCAGGTAAACTATCATTAGTTTTTTTTTGTTTTTCACTGTTTATTGTGTACCTACACAAGATTGTTACAAAACTGTATGACAGAATATATCAGACACAACAGGCCAACTTATCTATAGGGAAATTTCTTACAGCAGAGATATCGTGATAATTAAATGCAGTTAAGACGTGCACAGTAGCAAAAAATGATGCATAATTCATAAAAAACTAAACATAAATAAATACATTATATAGTTATTACAAGATTGAAAAAAAATCCTGGTCAAAGAAAATATTATGATGAAGTAAATCGGAGAGTTAGATCTCTACTAAACTAGACTACTACTACTTTCACTAGTCCAGAGTCAAAGTTTTAGAATGTTGATCGGTTTGTTATCACTTACCACAAATGGGAGGTCTGTTCACTCTGCATATGACTGTACTTCCATTTATATGCACCAAAGCTGCTATAAAATGTACGATCCTAATGCTTCAACTAACACAACATCCATTCATGGCCGTGGTACGTCCGACAGTTCTTTTGAATTTGTAATAGGAAGCTACGCGAACATTCGCAATTCCAGCTCGAATTCCAGTTTCGTTGCAATGGCTTCGCTGGTGCATTAGTTTCAGTTATTTACACAAAATAATGGCCCAGCACAGTTTATACGGAATGAGTTTCGTGAAAATTACTTCTCTGGTATTAGCTTAGAGTTTTCAGCTATAAATTACGGATTAGGTATGGTATGATGGGATAGGTATCGAATTAATTATTTTCTCATAATAATCTAACCGACAGGAATATGTCGAATAATCCTCAACCAAGTATACATATACTCAAATATTTCTTAAACTACTGAACCGATTTCAATAAAACAAAGCTAATAACTGTCTCGATTAAACTGGATTTTAAATAACGTATACGACAATGCAAAGCATTACAGTTATCGCTTGGGGCGCATCCAATTTAGTTCTGAGCGAGAGATCAATGCCCGCTATTGCCAATTCATTTAGCACGAACTATAATGTCATAGAGGCAGGTATCACCTATGTAAATCAGAAAATCGGCAGCAAAATAGTATCTTGAACCCGTCTAACAAGCGTGGAGAATGTAACATACTCTCCACTGCTTACGAGATCCAGCAGTGGACTTTTATGAGCTGTTTATGTTGATTAATAGTTACCCAGTGAGAGAATACATCGCTAGAGTGAATAGACTATATCTAGATAAGCTCCGCATTTGGCCGCTCCCAATAAGAAATAATTATGTAGGTCACCTATCAGGGTTATATTTATAGTAGGTATTTGCAGATAAGCAATAAAACTCAGACGAAATCAGTGATATAGATAACCAAGGTTCAGCAACGCTAGCAGAGTCAGGGAATTTGATCGGTGACCGTATCGTACTTTGAGGCTTGTCGAACTTTATCACGCAACGAGCATCCACTCGTTAGACGTGTCTCGTAATACCTTTGGCTCGGCGCGGTTGACCAAAGCCTCCCACTGGGGACCCTGAGGCTGATTGAACAGACTCGTGAGCCATTTGGCCCCTCCGTGACGATAGCCGTAACCTAAAAGTACTAAGTTGTTTCAATAACGTATTGTTGTAGACATAAATTATTCATTACACTTTCTAAATAATAATAAGCAGAGAAAGTTATTACCTTTTTAATATTGAAATCAAGTCGTCATGACAGAACAATAAATGTCTTAACGACTAGAGATCCAGTTTAACAGCCATTGTTATGGAAAATGAAAGCTTTTTCAAAATACTTTTTAAGATTGACGCTTTGATAACTCCTGTCTACAATAAAACCGGTAAAGTATGACCGCCTTTTTAACTTTAGGTACTGTTTTTATTTCATGTAGATACGTATAGAAACTAATGCATTTAAATTGATTAGGTTTGTGTGTAAGGCGTAGTGTCGTGTGTAAATGTAAGTGGAGTGTCGGTGGCCTAGTGGTTACGGTGTCCGCGAGTTACATTAGTTGAAAACTAAACGATGCTTTTACGGTGAGGGAAAACATCGTGATAAAACCTACACATTCAGGCGACTGAATGTGTAACCATGATCCAATCTGGTCAGGTTCCCCTGATAGCAGAGTCATGGAGGTCAAATGGCAGTCACTCCACTGTAATTACCTGATCTGCAAACTCCTGGATCATGGTCAAGGCGGACCCCGGGCCCTCGTGCGCGGGAGCATAATCGAGACATTTACGTCAAGATGATGAGGTTTGTGTGTAGTGATCGATCACATTATAACGTTTTCTCATTAAAATGTTCTGTAAAGAATAACGATAAAACCTGTACACAGGCTTTAATACTTAAATTATAGGATTAGATACCCTTAGCACTAAGTACAGGCCGACCTAAGAAAAGATGAATGGACTGGATTCGGGTTCAAAAAGTGGTTACCGAGGTCACGAGTAGGTATTAGGTAGGCTTAGGAACCTAAATGTAAGGTAGATACTTACATATTGTGCCAAATTACTGACCCAATTTAGTAAGAGAAGGGCAGGTGGAGTGGACGATTAGCCGTAACGCCTAAGTCGAGTGGGTTCAGCCGAAGTTACATCATATATGTAAGGACATAAGTTCAGTGAATAGGACCCAGACGCAACTAAAGTTTACTCAAGTTTTATTAAATGTAAGTTAATGTTTTCCATCGGTCGTGTTCACCCCTTTTCATTACGTATTATCCTACATAGAGACGCGAAAATTAGACGTTTGTTTGTCTTTCTCGCAAAATCCCGCAAATTATGATAACATAAAGAGCTCAGAGCATTTTCCAGGGCACCAAGCCTAAACTAGATGTACGTACAATGAAACGAGTGGATGCTATATGAAGTGGTAATTTATGCAGGGAATGGTCGTTTTGAGAAGTGGACATTATGAGAAGTAGACGATTAGGGAATTGACTGAAAGTGGACGGTCTGAGAGTGGTTCTTTAGAGAAGTGGTCGTGTTTTTCATTGTAGAGAAAAGATTAGCCAGTTAGGGACTTGCCAAACTGCTACCAGGGTGCGGCCGATTTATGAAAAACCGGTGGTGCACGTACGGGGAGGCTCCTTTCATGTACCCCAGGTTCTCGGGTGGCTCCGACGCCTGCGGTGCTGTCCAAACTAATGTACACCTCTTATCGTGTCCTGCGTGCCCAAACACCTGCTCGCAACAGGATCTGATGACAGCCTCTGACAGTGCTGTTAATGTGACTAAGTTTTGGGCCGTATGGTGTTTGTCATTGACACTAAGAAGAGACATAGACTTATTGGACACTTTTCATTACACGTCAAAAAATTATTATGATATTGCAATTATTTAACTTAATTAAATGTAATTGCTTTTCATTTAATTAAGTTATACAATTGCAATATCTAACTTAACAATGTCTGCTCACAATACTTACCACATCCTCTACTTTGATCCAGAGTAACCAAAATGGTTGCTGGAGCAGGACGTACAGCATCATAAAGGTCTTAACGATCCGATGGATGCAAGAGGCGCAGAGTCGATCGGTGTGGCGGCGTGAGGGGCCTATGTTCAGCAGTGGACATCCTACGGCCGAGATGATGATGATGATGATGATGATGATAACTCAAATCAAACCTTACGACACCTCCCAACAGAGTCGCAATACAGCCAGCTGTGCGCGCTATGCGAGAAGCCGGACAAATGCCACTACCCGGACCTATACAGCGGCTACGATGGAGCCTTGCGGTGCTTGGCGCACAACGGCGGAGAGGTCGCATTCACCAAGGTCATTTACGTGAGGAAGTTCTTTGGGGTGAGTATCTACCTGTCTTTTTAAATACTAAAATCAACTCTAGGTGCTATGGAAAATGGCGGGAAAAATAAGGTCTCGTCGTAACAAATTATAAACCGTCTATAACACGACAATGAACATACAAACATCTAACCATAAGATATGTGGCCGTGTGGAGTAATAGTGCCAACCCCTTACATTCGTAAGTGTCGTACAAGGCGACTGATGTTTTCGAGGCAGAAGTTCTTGAGTCTCCATAGGCTGGAAATTGGGCGGCAGTGTTTTTCATTTCTATATGTACAACACTGCAACCTCCAACCCGCCTGCCAAGCGTGGAGATTATGGCAATAACCTCCCCTTTCGTGGGAGAGGCTCTAAGTCCTGCAGTGGACGGTAAGTTATGGGTTGTGATGATGATACGAGATGTACGAACGAATACACTGTGCTAACGAACTGTACGATAACTACAAGTCCCTACTAGTATTATAAATGCTAAAATAACTCTGTCGGTCTGTTACGCTTTCACGGCTAAACCACTGCACCGATTTTGACGAAATTCAGTATGGAAATAGTTTAGCACCCGAGCTTGAGCTACCTTTTATTCCCCTACACTCGCTCGATATAAAGTGTAGGTAGAAACCCACCGACATAGTACCATGTAATATGTAGCTAACTTCCTACATCCATTATGAAGTAATTTAAACAGCATAGGTATAGGATACGTTGGTATAGATAGACATTCTGTGGCCCGATCTGATTCGGAAGCCCGAGGCCTGTTTTACTGAAATTGAATATCACTAACTTGATAACCCAAGTGGGTAGATAGGTTCCTAACGATAATAGATACCTAAATGATTTATGTAGGTACCGACTATAGACACAGGAATTTGATACAATCTTGGAACGCTGGGTAAGTCCGTTGGGATTTTCAGGAATTCGATTTCGACAAGATGGATTGTAATTTATTTCAAGTATTTGGTTTATTTGGTCCGATGCGACATTTTCATGAACCTGCCAGGGTACGTACTCAGGTAGGTATCAAATATTTACAGGGTGAAACTGAAACTGTACGAGATAGAGTATTTGTTCTTAGGAAACACGAGGAACTTATTTACTTACTCAACAACTTGGTATATATTGCCTAAATTTTACCCTGTTGTGTAGAAGCACGTAACGAATAAAATTGAATGTAATGATTGAATGAATGTAATGTATGCATAACCTTAAATCTAAAATCGACCTCGTCTTTTCTGGGTAAGGACAATACGATTACCTAATTATCAAACTCAAATGACTCTAACTGAACCATTTCCAAATGGGTCATTTGTATAGTGTAGGAAACAATACAGGTTGAGCTGTCTAAAATAGCTAACGTGTTAGGTTAATCTTAAAACATCAAGCTTCAGCCCCTACAAAAACAAAATATCCAATCTTTGTAATAACTTTCCATGTTGTCCGTCATCATTCATCACTTTGGCGGGTTCGTGACTACAATTTGTTGCGAACAAGTATATTTTTAACTTCCACCAATCCATCTACTTTATCATAGGTACTTACTTGCCTAGTCTTACACAGATTGGAGAGTATAAAACCTTTTATTAACATAATTCCTATAAAAACGTGAAAAAAGTGTTATTGTAAATATTGCTTTAGCTACTTACGTAAACTGCCTTAATAAATGCAGTAGGTATCCTATATACCAACCCCGTAAAGACCTTTTTAAATTATAAACAGAAATTAGATAAAGTGATTCTAATTTCTTTTTTTAATTGATCAAAAACTAAGTTAAAATTACATTATTATGTGTACCTAAGAGACAATTCCATTTCGCGCCAAGCTCGCCAAGTTTGATCCCAAAACAAAGTTTATTCTGTCACAGCCAGAGTTCCCAGTAACACCACTGTAACATTAAAGTATTCTGCCCGTCTGACTCCGAGAAGGTCCGGTCAAAAACTAATTTGTCGCCTGACGGACAGTTTGACATCTAACTACCGTCCATCCCGAAACTTTTAAACGACTTTGATCCTTATTTTCCGAGTTCTGTCTTTGCTAGGCGATTTAAGCGTCTCAAGGACAAATCGACTGTTGAATACCTTCATATTACTATAGTAGGGTAATTTAAATTCATCTCACTGCTACCGATCTAGTGAATATTCGCTATATTCGATATCACGTGCTGTGAATAATTTATTTGTTTGTTATATAAATTTTGTAGCTCTACCAGCTCTACCTCAAATTGCGAAGGTATTGTACCCGCGGAGAATTTAAATGATGTATTAAACCTAGGTGGCCGGCTGAATTTGATTTACTCTCGATGTATTGTTTTCATATGTTCAAATATTGAAGGTAACTAAAGGTATGAAGTTAAAGGCTTTCTCTCAGAATCTGGTTTTCATCAAAATCCTGTGACATATTTTTTTTACATTAAACTAGCCTTTGTGAAATTAAATCCCAGATTATTCACAGTAGCAAAGGATATCATCATCACAGCCCGTATTAGTCCACTGCAGGACTTAGGGCCTCCCCCACGAAAGGGGCCATTTGCCATAATCTCCACGCTTGGCAGGCGGGTTGGAGATCGCAGTGTTTAAATATAACAATGGAAAATGCTGCTGCCCATTTTCCAGATTACGGAGACTCTCGATCTTTTGCCTCGAAAACATTAGTTACCTTGTACCTCACCCATGAGTGTAAGGGGTTGGTGCTATTCTACTCTGCCGGACACAACACGGCCAAGGAATACCTGGAATCAACTTCGACTTGTTCACGAGGTTACGCCCAACTAAGCACTTTACCTAAAACAATGCGGATAGATGGCCATATCTATATTTAATAAGATTCCACAAAAAATATAAGGGCAGCCAAAGTTTAAAAAGGGGCTACAGAAATTGCTAATGGATCATTGTTTTTACTCCGTAAAATAATTTTTAGATTGTAAGTAGAATAAGGTTTATATTGACCATTTTTGCATGCTTTTTAATACTGGCTTAACGTGATGAAATGTAATGTAATATTATTTAATCATAAAAATTTACCTACCATGTTCTTTGCAAATACAGATTTATACTAGTCAAGTATTTGACCTCCATCTCATCTGCTGGTGAGTGACTATGCCGTCGATAATGGAACAGCGACTAGAAACAGCCTATTCACTCTGGCTTTGAAGGAGTCTTGATTGTACCTACTGTTCAGGGAACCCACACTTTCGCTCAGGGAATACATCATGACATAAAAATGACCAAACACCACAACCCCCAGCTACCAGTCGGCACCACACCGGCCAGCCCATCTTCTGAGGACCCTGACAAGTTTTCCTACCTATGCGCGGATGGGTCCAAGGTCCCCATCAGAGAGAAGGCTTGTTCCTGGGCCGCGAGGCCTTGGCAAGGCCTGTTGGGACACAACGACGTACTGGCCAGACTGTCCCCTCTTAGAGAGAAGATAAGGCAGCTTGCTGAAGCTGGTAAGTGCAGTCTTAGAGATAATTCAGGATAACATATTTCATGTCTTTCTTGTCTTTTTTTAGTAATACGGCAGACAAACAGCCAAGCGCCTGATGGAAAGTGGTCACCGCCGCCTATGGGCATCAGCAACACCAGGAGCGTTCCCAATGCGTTGCCCGCCTCTAAGGAGACCTCTAATATACCTCTAGAACGATCCCATGTCATAGTCCAAAGGAAACGCTAAAACTAGGAGCTCATTCCACATCCGAATCGTGCGATATCATGCGTGCGTGGATAACATAAATAACATATAATCAGAGCCCCTGTAGCATGACGGGCTTTGTTGAATATCTTGTCTTGTTCGAGAGATAAATTATAGCTAGCTATTTCGATTTACGTTAATTAAGCGTGCGTGACATAGAAGTTCTATTAGGTACCTGTTCAGTAAACAAGTATTCCAACTTGGGTACCTGTTTAGTAGACAAAATCGGAACTAATAGAGCAATAATCATAATTGTGCCTACTAAATGTCGTTTTTCGTTAGTTCAGTTCAGTATGTCCCAAAGTCAAACACTTGTTCAGCGAAGTTGAAAAACCTTGGTGTAAACTTAACTCGCCACTGGTGTATAAACAGTCAAAATTCTAATGCCGCCGATGGGGCAGTAAAGTTCTCGAGTGGCGAACACGTACCGGAAGACGCAGCGCGGGTAGGCCTCTCACTAGGGGACCCACGATTTGGTAAACAGCGCAGGTACCAGCTGGATGCGGAAGGCACAAAACCGGCCTTTGTGGAGATCTCTGGGGGAAGCCTATGCCCAGCAGTGGGCGTCTTCTAGCTGTTATGATGAAGATGATGATGATGATTCCTATGCTATCCCCTAACCAGGTAAAGCAGCCAAGCCGAGCTGGTTCACCAACGTGCTAGGACTCTCAGACAAGATCCACCGCGTAGCCGACAACACTCCCATCAAGCCCTCAGCGTACCTGGCGAAGGCCAACTACACGGAGGTCATCGAGCGCGGACACGGCGCGCCGGAGCCCGTCGTCAGGTCAGTGCCTGGAGGACAATCCCTTCTTGAAGACAACAGGTCTTCAAAAAGGGGGTGAAAGGTTTTTACGGGGCCGGCAGGAGGGATACCCCTGGTATTGCAAACGTCCTGGATCTGTCATCATCACAGCCCATAACAGTCCACTGTAGGACTTAGGGCCTCTCCCACAAACGGGAGGTTATAGTTATAATCTCCACGCTTGGCAGGCGGGTTGGAGATCCTGGATGTGTACCACCGCCTTATGCTGGGTGAGGACTACCGCCTTAGCCAAGCAACTCTTGCATTGTCGTGTTTCTGTTTAAAGGATAAGGTAGCGCAATTACAGGCGTGAGGCATTTCATCTTAGTCCTCACAGTGACAACGGACCTGCGGTTCTACATTTTTGTTACCTGCAACCTAAATGTATGTATTGTAGATGGGCGATAGTTAGGTGCCACTTGCCAGCAGGTGGGCTCTCTGCTCGTTTGTCGCTAAATATGCTTACCGGTAGGCCGTAAGCTTGTTTCCACTACAAGTCTGGTGCATTGTCTAATAGGCAGAGCTTTTTGAATTGGAAGAGATGTTCGAATTGGAATCGCCCGACTGGGGAAACTCCACCTTATAGAAAACAGCAGCCAAATAATATTTTAAATAGTAATGTGCTCCTGCCGGTCTATAAGTCCTCAGTGCTCCCTAGGTGCTCTTGGCAGTGGAGGGGTCCAGCATATGCCTAATTGCTGCCGAAACTATGTATCTGGTTTGCGATAGCCGTGCCGTTACTAATGAGATAAGGTTTTTCTCTGTACTTTTTTATGTAAATTATCTTGTGCGAGCAATAAATAATTTATCTGTCTATCTATATAATAATGCAGCGATGACCACGCACTATCTAAGAGAACTATGATAAGAAATAGATAAAATTTTCAGGCCCGATTTTCTCTACTCCGCTATGGTATCAAACAAGCTTACGGCCCGCCTGGCCCGTAACTGCTTATGCCAATAAGCAGTTAGCATAGCCGATGAACATTTGCAATTCCAAGGGCCAATTTGCAATCAAGCAGATTTGAGGCAACCTCATACCTGCTTGATGGACCATATTGTCAATTTTAGGTTCAACTTTATACTCCTGAAATATTACGATAGTTTTGATTACCTTTCCCTCGAATATTTCGAATCGGTCGCAAAACAGAGCAAAAAATATCTGTCTCAGCCATGAAGGTAGCACACTTTTCAATATTTTGGGTCGCAACGCAAGCTCCACAGTCACTAGAAAACGCGTCTACCCTCTTCAGAATTCAACGACTAATTAGGTACCTGCATAAAAAAAAAATTTATATACAGAAGGGTACCTGCAACTTTTAATTTTTCGAAAAGACTTAGTTCCCTTATGTTCCCCCATTTTTAAATTCTAAAGTTACATAGTTTGAAACAGGGTAAGGTAAAGACCTACTTTATTTAAATAAAACACTTAAATACAATAGGTACGTAGCATCAAGTCTTCAAGTCCTTGCAGAAACCTATGGAAAGTATTTGGTAGTCAGATCCACTATTCCGTCAAAGTAGTCTTTTACCTTTAAAGTAGTCTAACACGTACGGTGAATTCAAAGAGAGAATTCCTGAGCTTAGGCAAATGGCCGTGGGCTACTCGCGGAACTCACTGACGACGACGCAAACTTTTCTATCTGCCTTTGCTAGGGTTCGTGTGAAGGGCCACTTTAGGCCGAAACCGAAACTCGACTCTTGATCATATGATATACACTTTTGGATTCTTTGACAGACCTATTATGAACGTACCTATAACGTCACCTTTGACTGAATATATAAATATTATTTTTTCCCAATAGTTTAGTTCCCGTTCGCGTTTATTTTCGGTCATATATTTCACCATTCGCATGTGTTCCCAATATTTTATTTATTCGTAACATAATTTGTAATTTCTGTTCCCGTTTTTCTCTATTGCTGAATTTTGCCAGTAGCGTAATTACCATACGCTTTACCGTAGGGGAGCAGAAGACTATTATAGGAGTAGGCAGTCTATAAGTAAAAAATAACCCAGATTTATTCAAGATGAAGTCTGATGTATGCACGTTTTCCACACGTTTTCCCAATGATCTCGTGACTCTCCCTCACTCAACTACATGCTTTGCGAGAAATAGCCACAACATGTCCATACAAATCTACAATATGCTGCCAGATGCAGTTAAAAATATGCCTGTTCAAAAATTTAAAGCTGTGCTGAATCATTTTTTAAGTAATCACGTATTTTACAATATTGATGAATTTAAAATGTATTTAAAAAATAACCGTCGAAACTTGAATGTAAACTTCAAATAAATGATATAAGTAATTTAATTTATTTAATATTTTTTACTAATTTCAATGAATTTTGACTTATTGTTTTGACATTTCTGAAATATTTGACTTAATTTAATTTATTCTATAAGTTTGACATTGGTATTCAATTTGATTGATTTTCTTTGACATATAATTGTATTTGAATAATTTATTTTTGATATTGTTTGTGACGCTCTCTTTTCATTTTGCATGCCAATTGATTTGGCTTTATGTGTGATACTAATTACTCTGTAATATCATGTCGTACGTACATATTTACCACATTTACTGCAATAAATAATTTGAATTTGAATTTGAATATTCTTTATGAAATATTCAAATTCATGCGTTAAAATACCTAAGGACTAGCATGAACATATAATAGGCCCAGATAGGCCTTCTTCTTTGCGGGTCTTAGCAGAATATCAGTGTGTTGCTCTCCCAAGCAACACTGTGCTGAGCCATGACCTTTTTGTGTTACTGCAGCATACACATGCGACTTTAGTTAGTCAGTAGTCCGTCGTCTGAAATATGTTTCTTCTTTTGTGTTACTTATAACTTGTATGTGTATGTATGGAGTGTCAAATAAATTTCTATTCTATTCTATTCTATTCAGATGGGATGGGATGAAATAGGCCCGCGTGATGGTAAAACTTAGTGTTGACTTGCCGACCCCGTAAAGCCTTTTTTTGGAGAAGGACAAACTGGTTTTCTTTGAGGGAAGGTGGCCGAATCCCAAACCGGAACTTTGGTAATCCACTACTGCCTACATAAACTCCCTTTCGTGGTTCCGTTGTGGCGGCGCAATTGCCCCGGGCCTTTCCCGAAATAGATACGGCCACATTGGAAGCAACTTCTAATCTTCATAAATTACAATTATTGTTGCGAAAGTGGAAATTTATGAGTGTAAGAAGTGGAAATATAAGTATGTAAGTTATGAGTGGGGATAAAAATGATGGGTCGTTGTTCATTTTCTCTTGCCATTAATGTACAAAAAAAATTGCATTTTATGTGCAAATTTTATGTTTTGTAATGCCAAATAATACTAACAGTTGTAAGGTCAATAGTTGGGGATTGGGGTGGCAGATCTTTTTGGCTTTCTGAGATGATGTGGCTGTTCTAGAGAGAGACCCATCTTGCAGCCGAAACGATGATAATGTTGGTCTTATACTTAGCCCGGTTTATGTTTCTGTGTAAGAATTCACTATAATTTCGAGAAGCGAGAAAGGGCGCGACCTGTTACATCAGAAAACTACTTTGCTGTTTTTATAGATACTGCTATATCTTTCAACTTAGTATTGTGAAAAAGAAACAAAGGCTCTTGCGGCGCAAGCTATGTCGCGGGCGCACTGCAAGCCTTGCTGGATAACTAAAATTGCATTTAGTTTAAAATAACTTATCAAATTCTTTTCGAAACATTATTTTAAAACGTGTGGTGTCCGGCAGAGTGGTTTACAAGACGTCTAATGTTTTCGAGGCAAAAGATCTAGTCTCTAGATCTAGGTTGGTCTCCATAGGCTGGAAAATGGGCAGCAGCGTTTTCCATTGTTAGCATTTACAACACTGCGATCTCCAACCCGCCTGCGACGCGTGGAGATTATGGCTATATCGTCTCCTTTCGTGGGAGAGGCCCTAAGTCCTGCAGTGGACTGTTACCGGCTGTGATGATGACAGCCTCCTTCATCTTACTGTATCCCTTAGGCTGTGCGTGACCTCGAACGTGGCGCTATCCAAATGCCGTTTGCTGTCATCGTTCGCGTTCAGCCGCGACATCCGGCCAAGACTCGACTGCGTGCAAGAAGCCGACCAGGAAGCTTGCTTGAAGAACGTAAGTATATATATATGGTCGTAGTCATTATTCAATTCAATTCAATGTCAATTTATTTATGAAGACAACAGAGATCCATTCTATGTTAGTAAAAACAAATTTTAATACTGGAATATGAAATATGATTCACTTATATGACAATCTCGACAAATGCCTGCCATATAGGTGAATCATACCTATCAGCTATAACCTGCAGGATACTGTATGGCTGCTTTTCTTGTGCACTCGTGAAGGAGCCCAAAAGCCTTGGCCCGCCTATCGCGTTGGAGATCTACCGTGAACCCGAGTGCCTTCCACACTGGCTTGCACAGCTAGTCTCTCTATGTTGGTGTTGTCACGCCGAAACACGTGCCCAAAAAGCGTCAAAATTCGTCATACGTCAAAAGTATACCTAGGCTAATATAATATAATACTACACTAGTATAAGGTACATACGTATTATTATGTATTCTACTAGGTATATTATTTTGGGTAAGGATGCTATATCTTCTTCTTCCTTCTGCCCTTGTCCCAGATTACTTGCACTTGCGCCAGGAACGTCTCACCCGGGTTGTCATCGGTGCCAGGTTTTCGGTTTTAGGTCCTTTGCGATAGTTGACCACCAGACAAGATACTATATGCTGTTAGAAAAATATATAGTAACCAAATGTGCTATATTTCAGCAATACTGATTTATATTATTGTGTAGTCTCTGTTCGTAAGTAATAAGGTCGAGGGTTGAAAACCTTAAGAGTAAAATTTTAATCTAAATTTGTTATTATGGATTGGGTAATTAAATTGGGGCGATCGGCAAATATTGAAAAAGAAACGTTAATGTAGCCAATAAGTTAAAAATATAAAAGGCAAAAAAGGTCCTTCTAAAAATACGTTGCCTTTGAGACCGGCTCTCGGCTCCATACTTAATTGAGAGGATAAAAATAACCACTTTTATTTTTAAGAATAGGTCTTTCATTAATTATTCCTAACATAAAAATTGTCTATTTTGTTAGGAAGCCATTTTGCTCTGTCCTGACACAACATACAGCGTTACATACATACATAAAGCTCACGCCTCTGTCCCACAGGTGGGGTAGGCAGAGACTATTTGACTAAGACATTGTGTTAGGACAGAACAAAGTGGCGGTTCATAGTCTCTGCCTACCCCGCCTGTGGGACAGAGGCGTGAGCTTTGTAGGGCTATTTTTATTAATGTTGACATTTTGCATTACTTATTATATTTTTGACAATTTTAATGATTTATATTTATATTTTTTGCAATTCAAACACTGCAACCCCTCTATTATTATTATGTAATAAATTATTGCTATACCCTACCAGGGTTCCATGTCTTGTACTAATATACCTATTTAAGAACTTGAATTTACTAACACATGGAAACACAATAAACGAATTGAATTGAATTAAATTGAATAGGACAGAGGCGTGAACTTTATGTATGTGAGTATTTAAATAATGATTTCCTCTAGGTACAAGACAACGGCTCAGACCTAGCTTCCGTAGACGACTTGCAAGTCGTAGCGGCCGCCCACAAATACAACTTGCACCCGGTTTTCCACGAAGTGTATGGCACGAAGATGACTTCCAAATACGCTGTGGCCGTCGTCAAGAAGTCCTCCAACTTTAACAGTATGGCCGATTTGAAGGGGAAACGGTGAGTAGAGGTCTTATATTTATTTATTCGTATGGCAAAAATACAACATACGAGAAACATATTCAGCTACAAATTTAAATCAAGCGAAGTCAGAGATCTTATATAGAAGTGATTTTACAATGAGAGTCTTCCGAGAGCCGGTTAAAAATAAAAAATAGTTCAAATAATTGTACTAGATGGCGTTGATTGGACACGTTTCTCAAAAATAAATCGAAACGACACCCTTAGATGTATAAAAATTTTGCACTCTCTTCTCAGAAAAGGTACTAAGACTAAGTATCGTTTCACGAAATATCTTTCCGCGTAACTTCGGTTACACTCCTGTCTCGGCAGCGCCATCTAGTGAGACACGCCGAACTACACTTTTTACATTTTAAAGTAACTGTCTGAAAATTCTCCATTAATAAGCACGATCGCACGTTAGGTAAGTAACGTGCCCAAAAAACGTCAAAATTCGTCAAACGTCATAAGTATACCTAGGCAAAGATAATACAATAATAAAAACAACATTTTAAAAAATCTTATATCTACCTATTACTTCACCGCCCTAAATTATATTGAAAGTTCAGACTTTTTTTACTTTTTACTATATTAGATATGTAAAGATTAAGCACAATTTGATACATAACATGACCACCAAAATTAATTAAGTTCTGATTGGAATCGTTGGTTGGTACTACCCATGTGGGCGGGTATGTAATTACAGGTGTAGATAGGACACATCAGCTTAGTCCTTAAATTGTTAAAGGAGGTCAAAGGCATTTATTTGTGTCACAGGTAGGCATACAGATTCATCAAGATATTATAATGTTTGTGAGTATCTCTGTGTTAACCCCAATTGTGGGCATACAAATATTATAATTATACAAATAAAATCATAGTGGCAAATTCCCATTAAATTTTCTTATATAATAATTCAGTCATTTTAACATAACTAAGTGTTAAACGGTACCATATCTCTAAGATTCACCTACCTGTGACACAAATAAAGGCCTTTGACTTTGTTAAAGGAGGTTGCGGTTCTGAATTTTGTGGATTACCTTATGAGACCTGAATGCAGAAATTAACAGATAGCAGTAAATATTAGCATTAATGGGTGACAGTCGTTGATTTCTATTCATCAATGCGTTCGTAGCCGACCGTAAACGACAATATTGTTCATTATAATCTAACATTAATAGGTACATTTCAAATACTAACTAATACATCTAAAATACATACTAAAAGATGTCAAAGTCGTCCCCACCGCTGTCCCCCAGGTATCCACCCAGAAATCTGACTGCGTTGCCTCGTTGAATAGCGATGCTAATCCATTGTCCAAGGAATAAGCGGTTACCAAGGGATCCATTTAATTGTTTGAAAAGTTCTCGCAAGGACTTTCTCACACCAAAGCCCTCCGGTACCAACGTTTCCAGAAATGTGTCCTTGGCAAAGCCGTTCAGTATCTAGGCCACGCGACGACTGTCACACAATTTAAGTGACAACTTAGATTATATTTTACACTGGACTTATAATGGGTTTGTTGCACCTATAGGTAGGTACTTACATCATCATCAGCTTATATCTAATATTATTATTTTTTTCCAATTTTTCTAATTTAGGAATTTATTTATACAATTTTAATTTTTACATTTTTATTATTTTTATTTTATTTTATTATTATATACAATTTTAATTTTATGTAAATTTCGAATTTGATGTATGGATCTGTGTCATCCGTAATAAATACTTTTATTATTATTTACTATTATTATTATTATATCGTTCAATGCCGACTTCTGCCAGTCAGGTACTTACCTAAACATAGGTAGGTAAGTATAGATAAGTAGGTACGTAATAAAATGACCTGCTTACATTTATTGTCCCCTATTACAGGTCCTGCCACAACCCGTTCGGAAGCTTCAGCGGCTACACAGCCCCGTTGTATTA
The DNA here is from genome assembly GCA_907269095.1 of Blastobasis adustella. Classification (NCBI taxonomy): domain Eukaryota; kingdom Metazoa; phylum Arthropoda; class Insecta; order Lepidoptera; family Blastobasidae; genus Blastobasis; species Blastobasis adustella. The sequence continues at coordinate 14,229,105 of OU026130.1, forward strand.
CCTGATCAACAAGAAATTAGTGCAAGATGCTCAATCTGTAAGAAAAACTTATCATTTCTACCTCTAGGTACATAAGGCAGCAACAACACACCAAAAACGTAATGATACCATAGAATAAAAATACTAAAAAATTATCTATGATGGACACCTGTAGGAATATTAGCTTATTTTATAGGTACTGGTTTTGGGTAGATTGATGTACTGCCTTCTGTACCTACTATCGTGTATCGCTACAATGCTAAGGAATAAATAAATAAACTTCGTGGAAACAACCTTTTAAAGATCAAGAACTCCACATTTATTTATTTATTTGATGCGCTACACTACTCAGGGTTATGTCCACCAACTGAACCACTCAACCGTCTATTGCTATTACCGGGGGTCACCTTCCTCTGCAGCTGACTATACATAACATGTTCTCAAATTACCGTTAGCTCCATCCCAGGCACACTATATAAGGCTCTATATAATTTTACTACACTTAGTTTATGTCTTCCGCCCCTAAGTTGTGACTTAATAAAGTACTTAAGCAGTGCGTAAATAGGCGTTAGGCACCGCTACGCTCATTAAATTTTGAACCATTAGGTAGGTATTATGGGTAACATAATGGAATACTGTGAACTTCGTTATTAACTATTAGAAATGCAGAATTGCGTAAGTAGGTGCTAGTTTGTTTGCTTTCAATCAATCAATCAAATTACTTGCATCCATGTAAAAAAGAAAAAAAAAAGAGCATTTATTAACACAAACAACAACACCACAACATTGAAAAAGATACAAGAAAACATAAAGACATAAAAAGAATACAATTATAAGCAGAACATAAATTACACAGTGCCGATGTAAATACCTATCTGATATTGGTTTAATGTGTAGTGTAATAGATAATGTGTTGTGGTGGTGTTTGTGTAAAAAGGACCTCACTCAGCATAATGCCCCGGCGTGAACCGGAGCGCTGGTTTTCAGTGAGACCTGCTGAGCGAGGCACGGACAAATGTACATAATATATATGAAATACAAATATACACTAAATATACTACTTAGACTGGTCATAATTATGTATTGTTGTTGTGTTACATCATCATCACAGCCCGTAACAGTCCACTGCAGGACTTAGGGCCTCTCCCACGAAAGGGGAGGTTATTGCCATAATCTCCACGCTTGGCAGGCGGGTTGGAGATCGCAGTGTTTAAATATAATAATGGAAAATGCTGGTGCCCATTTTCCAGACTACGGAGACTCTTGATCTTTTGCCTCGAAAACATTAGTCGCCTTGTACGACACCCATGAGTGTAAGGGGTTGGTGCTATTTTTTTTGTGTAATTGACGCGGTAGTAGGTATCTATTGAAGATAAAAAAACGAGAATTTAAACAAGCTCTCTAATGAAAAATATTTTATCATCTGGAGTCGTTTGTTAACCAAATTACTGTAATTGTGTTATCCTGTTAATGGCCTCTAAATTGTAAACATGTATGTAGTTATGCCTTAGAACAATTGCTGTTGGATAACCTATAAAAAAAAATAAAAAAAAAAATATAGCATTTATCGCGCGTTCTCCATGATCAGTCAGAGTACTTGTCAAATCTAATCAAACGACCCCAAACACGATGTGTAGTTTAGAACTTCCTATGGTCACCTTCCGTCTCCATCATCAGATCAGCTCGATGGCACCATAACTTCCATTGTGACCGAACTTACAAAGAGCAAAAACCGGGAAATGAGTCAAATTTAACTTGCAAGATTTTCTAGCTACATGGGGACATGTGAAAGTAAAGAACATTTAAATTGCGGTCGTTTTCTAACAAGGACATTTTGCTTTTTAATGCAGTACCTCTTCAATTGGGGATTATTTGCTCCCATGCCATTTTACGCTATGGACGTTTTTCCAACGAGGACATTTTCCCACCCACTCCTAATTGAAGAATAGCTTGTAATACGCCCTTTTTCGCGCCTTTTTTCACGTCACCATTTTTTACATAAAGTTAAGCAACCATTTATTTTTGCCGTCGCCTTCCCGTTCTTATCGTGCGTTAGATCGCACCTGTGTTGGAGAGCTTTAAACAATAAACTTACCTATTGGCCTTCCTTTTAAACCTTCCATACAACTTCCAGTGCACCGCGAACCTCCGCGACTTCTTCGACGGCTCATGCCTCCCTGGCGTCGACAAGGCAGAGAACAATCCTCGCGGAATAGACGTTCAGAAGCTGAAGAAGCAGTGCAGTGGCGATAACTCTGCCAGCGCTTGTCTGAGGGAGTTCCGCGGGGAAGTGGCTTTCGTGTCCAGTGAGTGTTGGCATCATATTATGATCATACATCAGATCACACATCACATATTATATCATATATCACAGCGCATCACATCACATGTCACATCACATATCACACCACATCAGACATCATGTGAGTGTAGGCATACATCACATCATATCGTAATATGATCATACATCCTATATTCACATCACATATCATATATTCCATCACACCACATCAGACATCACATGATCACATCAGTGACCTGGCATCGACAAGGCGGAGAACAATCTTCGGGGAGTAGAAGTTCAGAAGCGGAAGAAGCGGTGTAGTGGCGATTATTCTGCCAGCGCTTGCCTGAGGGAGTACCGCGGGGAAGGAGCTTCTAATAAGTGTTGGCATACATCACATCACACGTCACATATGACATCACACATCACGTTACATATCACATCATATCAGTGACCTGGCATCGACAAGGCGCCGTTTCCCGGCTGGAAAACCAGCGTGGCAGCGATTCTTCTATAGTTTAATTATTTAACAAAATTGTTTCAGGTGAGGATCTGAAGGACTTCGACTCATCAGAGTACCAGCTTCTGTGCCTCAACAGAGACGCTGGTGGAACCGACGTTCTGGACAATTACGATACTTGTAACGTAGCTAGAGAACCATCAAGAACCTGGCTTTCAGCGAAGGATTTCCTTGCAGATGTGTCAATAGCGTTCACACCGCTAAGCCTTGCCAATCTGCTGAAAGACCGCATTGATTTGTTCAATATTTATGGAGAATTCCTGAAGAATAACAACGTCATTTTTAATGTAAGTTACAGTCATTTTCAGGCCGTATACAATTTATTTTGCAAGGCTCAATTTCATCGTTTAATCTTTTTTATGTACCTATCTGTATTGTTATTTTGAATTTTCAGAATGCTGCAAAGGGACTGGCAACTACAGAGAAAATTGATTTTGAAAAGTTTAAACAGATTCATGATGTAATTTCATCATGTGATATTTCCGATGAAAATCCTTTTAGAAATGGTTAATCTTGAGTTACTATAGGATTTTTATAAGTGATAATCGATCAATCTTGATTCAATAATTTTATTACATCTCTTAAAAATAACAATGTGTAATGTTAATGAGAAATAAATAATACCCACAGAGTTTCAAAACGTTGCATCCTTTGTTTTATTATTAGTTTTAATTATAATGAGGCTAAAATTAAGGTGATAACAGCTGTTGCGCCCAGCATAAAGTAACCGGTTTGGTAAACCTCTTTTATGGTAAGACCCCTAGCTGTGTCCCAGTACAAATGTCGGATACCATTGGCAAAGTGGTATCCAAAGGGTGAAGCTAGGGCAGCTTTGATTGTGAATAGAGTTGCAGCTGATAAATTTAAACCCTCTATCATAGTAATGTAATGAGACACATCATGTGGCAGAACTAGTGCTCCGATACCCAGTACACTAAAGTATCCGGTGAGAATCATACCTGAAAAGATAAAAAAATTATTTGGTGTATTTTCCGCGTGTAAAAGTGCGAAATTTCGGGACTATTTTTTACATATTTGGCAAGAAATCGTAAACTATGCGTTTTTCAACCAACAAAGCTTAATAGATTTCGAGGTAATTAAATTTGTAACTTTTAAAGCCCAAACACAGCTCAATGAAGCATATAGCAACCAAGTTATAACTCTTGAAAATGGGCTATTTTTCCGGAAAATAGAGATTAATGTTAAGAATTGAAGGATTTCACGGTGTTGTCAAGCTGATAACATTTTGCTACAAGAAGTCGGTTTTTCAAACATAATTTCTAGTTATCATTGCGAGTTATTGAAACATAATTTCTGCATTGAAAACATTTCGTTTGTTATCATGCACACAAATAAATATTTAAAGGATTCTTCAAAAAACCATTTTCAAGATTGTGAATGGACCACTGATAGTATCAGTTAGTCGGTTTTGTGCTTCCGTGAAAGCAAATTAAATGTACTACAACTTTCTCTTAATTTTCATCATAGGTCATGGTATTTCTCAACTTTTATCATTTTACCAATAATTAGCTCCGGACAGCAGCAAAACCTAAAATTTAAACTTTTCGGTTAAAACAGTTCATCTTTGAAGAGTCATAACTTGGTCACTATACGTTTTATAGAGCTGCATTTGGACTGAAATAGTGGCAAATATAATTAAGTTTAAAAGCTATTCGGCTTTGTTGGTCAAAAAATACTGTTTATGATTTTTATTTCAAAATGTGAAAAATTACCCTAAATTTCGAAGCTTTTCACCTACTTTGTAGGAAGCACAATTTTTTTTTGCTTATGAAATATAGTTAAGGGGTCCAAATAACATACCAAAAAAGCAGCTTTACATCGCTTTCAAACGTTTAAGGTTTAAGGTTTTTTTTAGATTTGACTGGTGTGTGTAGGCTGAGAAGATTAAATACCCTTTTCTACATTGGCCAAGACTCGATTAATGAGAACAACAGGAATGTATTTACAACTAAGTCCTAAGTAGATGTCCATTGATGTATGCGAGTTCTTTTTTACGTTTAAAGCTATGAATTTATATATTATTTGAAATTTAAAACTGTCATAAAAGTTGAAAACAACAATGAAGACTTTATAACACAAAAGATTATCTTGTTCTATGTCACCTAACTACTCTGCTATGCCACATTACCAGTGGTATATTTACCATATGTAAATTATAGAGGGCAGACCTGACAGCCCATGCGAATCCTCGTGGATTCTTAATCTGTATGGTAGAAAATCAGTACAAGGACTGTATGGTGGGTCAATATGACCCGGATTTTGAAAATGGTTTAATTCTTAATATTTCAATAAATTTTTGGGAATGATATATTAAATCAGTTAAAGTGATGTTCAAATTACTATATTTTGATGAATATCAATAAAACACCATACAATATTAGGAACTTGTTATGTATTTACGAACGCTCTATTAAATCTATAACAAATTATTTAACTTCTGTAATCTTACTAACAAATATACAAAATTTTAACTTTTTAATATTTTTTTTAGAATATCTAATGTGATGTCTTTAAGAAACTTCATGCTAAATTTAACAGAAATTTTAAAACAAATCACAGTCAGCATGTACATTTGCATATCCACCATAGTAAGAAATTATGTAGTCAATCAGACAGACAATCTTCTTACAATTTAGACAGCCAGGACATATTTCGCAACGTTTTTGAACCCGTGAATTTCAGTAGGTGAGCCCTCTAAAGGTTCTTCGGTTAATTATCTTATTGTCTTGTGCATCTCTCTAGGCAAACGAAACACATCTTTGCAGGCGTTCAACCAGTAAAAAGAGTAAACCAGTAAAAATAGTCATTTTGCCTTTTATTTTTTCGAACAGTACTTACACTTGTCAAATTATGATCCTTGGGAAGGCATAGCATTAGCTAGTGACTAGTAAACCAATCATCAGATAAATAAATGCATAAACGTAATTGGCACAAAAAGGTAACATCGAATGTATGGTTGGGTCATATATACCCTGATTGACCCGAACTCCCTGTGCAGGGACACACCGACTGAGCTGATACTAGAACCGAAAGGGGAGGGGTATTAACTGCAGCTACTGAAAAGCACGGTAACTTTAAACTATTACTATAACTACGCTCATTTAAAAATGTGGCGGGTCATTATGACCCAACCTGACAGAGAATTAAGATTGAAAATTTGAGTCAAAATGAAAAAATTTTTTAGCTCAGTTTACAGATCCACAATGTAAAAAATTACATGTAGGCTGTGCTTGCTTCTTCATTGAATTAAGTTACTTTAATTACAATCACTCCAGATTTTATGAGACTTGTCTCATACACTCTTTCTACAAATTATGAGCTCTCGCACATGCCACTGTACCTAACAGATAAGAGTTCTATTCTACAGAAATGGTTCATTTGTATGCCCCATACCTTGACTAACCATGACCCAAATGTAGCATTATTAACTATGTTGGTTTTTGTACGTTTGGAGTACATCAAAAGACGATTACTTGGCTGAATTCATTTAGGGAATTAAGTGAACCCCCAGTTTACATGAGACCAAGAATGACCAAGATGAAAAAGTTAATTGATAAAATAATTAAAATTCATCTCCTAATACTTCCATCCATCCTCTTCCAATGGCTTTTATAATGGCAAGGTAAACCATACCTCCTTTTTTAGACAAGAAGAAATTAGATAGATACAAAAAACAATAACACTCTATTCTTGATTGTTTTTGTACCTAATCAGTTTTTGCCATAATATAATTAAATGTTAAGTAATTACTTCTTACCTGCAGTTCTGTGGGTAATAGACAGCATGCTAGTCAGTTGTGGTGCATAAATAGTAAGATGTGGTGATAATGGTCTATGCAGACGAGCATTTCTATCATCGTGATGTTCCTCTTTAGCTGGATCATACTTCTTGAAAGTAAGTTTAGGAACTGCAGCCGATGCTTGTGCCAATTGCGCGGTACTTAGCACAGTAGGAAGCCTACTTACAGATGACAATACCGGCTTGCTAGCCAATCTGCAACGATATACGCATATTAGAAAGGAAAACATTGCAATAACGACCGATTTGGTTACATAATGAACTTATCAACATACCTGCTATAAAAGAACAGTGCCATGGTTAATTAAGATAAAGACGTCGTAGGCTTCTGAAACACACACTTGCTCGTTAGATTTCTTAGGCAATTCTCGTATATTATTTAAAGATATAAAACAAAATAACTCACCACTGAGTCTGACGAACTTGCGCGATGTTTAGTTAGTTTGACAGCAGCTGTCATGTTCGGGACATTTGCGAGTTCGCTATGCGCACAAAAAAAAGAACGGATCGCGCTTTTGGTCTTACCAATTATTATATCAATAGCAAGGTCTGTACCATGCAATTTATAATTATTATTTTAACAGATTTACAAAGTAAATGGTCATAAAATCACTCAAGAATATTTAGATAATTAATTTTTACTAAGAATATAAATTATTTTTAACATAACTGCGTAGAAGGGAACGTACTGAATGAATATTGGAATGAAATGAATGAATGAATAGAAAATCGTTTGTAAAAAAGATTATATTTTCTTGCTTTGTTTTCCACAAACAAAAATACCAACTCCATGTTTGTCCTGTTAGCAATCTTGTCAATTTTCAGTGTGTGGGTGAAATGCAGTATTTTCCCATCGGAATCTGCTGCTACTGCCATGCCGCTGCAAGCCTTAGATTTTGAGGTTTTTGGCAGAGTACAAGGTGTATTCTTTCGCAAGGTACGTCCTGGCTATTATTCCTTATTTCTGGATTACCAGCCTGTAACAAGGCAGCGTGATTTAAACCTGGGCCCATGCAAGTCGCTCGTAGTCTGATTACATATCTACGATAAGTCAGGATAACGCAAAATAAGTAATTACTCACTAATTTTCACTAAGAAAAAGAAAGTTTGCCACCATGTAGTATGGACGTTAGCAAGCAGACGTTGCTTTAGCACGGTGTCACTAATGTGCTGTACAACCTCTAAAACCCTGTAAAAAGCAATGCTTCATAAAAAAATACAATATGTTTGATACCAACCAACCATCTAACAGGCAAATCTGAAGCACTATTCACTTAATCATTTAAATAATGGACAAGCTACGTTTATCAGGTTAATCGACAGCAAGACTGAGATTATATAATAAGAGATTCTGTCCTGAGATGAAACAAGATACTGGCGTGCCTCACATGGCCACCAAGAATTCTCCTGGATAAAGCCTATTACAAGCTACGTTTATCAGGTTAATCGACAGCAAGACTGAGATTATATAATAAGCGATTCTGTCCTAAGAGGAAACAATATACTGGCTAACTCACATGGCCACCAAGAATTCTCCTCCAAGAAGCCATGTAGTTCCGCTTTCAGTGGTGTTCATGTGGAAATTACTGACAACCTAGTGTTGAGCTCAGAAACTTAGTATCCTCCCGAAGTTGCGGTTTCACTTTGTGTTTATGGATACACTAGCAGCTAATGCTGTTACAGTCCACTGTTACTTGTCCAGTCTATTTTTAAAAGAGTTCACTGATGGAACATTTTCGAGTAATTTAATCCACTCCAAAGCCACACGATTGGATTTGAAGTTTTTTCTGAGATTACTTATGCACACAGAGTTATTAAGTTTCAGTGAATGGCCTCTCAGATGATGATATTGATTCTTTTTTAACATATATATACAAGATCTTGCATGGCCATTACAATGTTCAGCTTGAGCACATGTATCTAGTATAAAGCCTAATACTAACCGATCACCAAGTGCCTCCAACCCCAGACACAACTTACTGCCGAATTGTGTGGTATGCGCGTGGAACAAGTTACCAGAACATGTACATGAACATGTGTAAGTGCGCCCTCTGTCAATGCCTTCAAGAACAGACTGGACCACCTAAACAAGTGATTAACACAAGTGCTAGTGAAATGCATGCATCAGCTTGATGAATTTGTGGCGAGAGTGTATGAGACAAGTCTCATAAAATCTGTAGTGATTGTAATAAAAGTAACTTAATTCAATAAAGAAGCAAGCACAGCCTGCATGGAATTTTTTACATTGTGGATCTGAAAACTAAGCTAAAAAATTTTTTACATTTTGACTCTTAAAATTTTCAATCTTGACCCAGCGTCTGTCAGGTTGGGTCATAATGACCCGCCATATTATTAAACGCGCGTAGTAATAGTAATCGTTTAAAGTTACCGTGCTTTTAAGTAGCTGCAGTTAATACCCCTCCTCTTTCGTTTCTAGTATCAGCTCAGTCGGTGTGCCCCTGCACAGGGAGTTACAAGAGGGCAAAGGTCAAGTGGGGTATATATGACCCAACCATACATTTGATGTAACCTTTTTGTGCCAATTACGTTTATGCATTGATTTATTTGATGATTGGTGTAGTAGTCAGTAGCTAATGCTGCGCCTTTCCAAGGATAGGCGAGTACTGTTCAAAAAATAAAAGGCAAAAAGGCTGTATTTTTACTGGTTTACTCATTTTACTGGTTGAACGCCTGCAAAGATGTGTTTCGTTTGCCTAGAGAGATGCGCAAGACAATAAGATAATTTACTGAAGAACCTTCAGAGGGCTCACCTACTGAAATTCACGGGTTTAAAAACGTTGCCAAATATGTCCTGTCAATGCCTTCAAGAACAGACTGGACCACCTAAACAAGTGACTAACACAAGTGCTAGTGAAATGCACGCATCAGCTTCAAGCTGCTAGTGCATCAACAAACAAATAAATAAATAAATATGTTCTAGCCCTGGTACATCGTAGTGAGCATGTAGGATTTTAAATGGAGTTGCATGGAGTGCTGCTCCCAGTACCACCTCTGGAATGGATCTGCCAAATACCAACAAACTTTTGTACAACTAAGAAATGGAACTCGTCTGCGATTATATTCCCTAATCATTATAATCTGGACGAGATGAGATGGCGGTCAAATGCGTGGCTAGTACTTATAAAAAGAAATGGACCTCCACACACAACAGAACCAAGGGTGGCATGAGTTATCTGGCAGTGACACCCCAGCTGTTTGAAGGTGTCTATAGGCAGCGGTGCTCACTTTCCACTCTCTCATTTCACTGCTCACTCATTTCCCTCCTTTTATTACAAAAAACCCTCCATTCTAGATAAAGCTGCTATAACAATTCGAATATTGTGCCACTTTCAAATCACAATGTGAATAAGCTGGGTACCGGTGTTAAGGCAAATTTAATGCATAAACTAGGTCACAGGAAAATTGAAAATGATCATGGAAACGAGGAGCTTTATTTTTATGGGTTGTAGACTGGTCCCCTGCTCTGATTTGTGTTGGGTCTGCCTGCTCTCGGCGGTTTGTGTTCGAGAACCTAACCTACACGTAAAGCGGGCGATGAATTGGGCACACATGCGCTGGCTCCGTGTATAAATCGTGGGCCCATCGAGATGTGCCCAATGTGTGGAAGCTTCAAATCGGTTATTATGGTTACTTAGGTTAGGTAGGTTAGGTATTAGGTTAGGTTTGTGTTGTGCCAAACTGCCGAGAAGTCCGACCGTCAACTCTTGGCAGTTTGGACAGCAATCTCGATCGGCCTACGACATTATATAAGATGCCAGAAGAAGTCGTTCCGGGTGTTTGCTGCGCGCCTGTGGAACGCACTACCGGAAGACATTCAGAATTCTCGGACATCATGCTCCTTTAAGGAACATTTGAAGAAGCACTTCCTCAGTATTCAATAGAGCTTTATTTTATTTTAATTATTATATATTTATAGTATATTAGGTATATATTATATATTTTAGTTGTTATGGTATAGTATATAGTACATAGTATTCAATTGTAGTTAACTTAAAATTTGCACAATACTCGATATTGCTACCACCGCTCGTTAAATAGCTCATTTCGGACTATCCAAGGTAAGGTTAGCTGGAAGAAATCCCATTTTGGGATAAGTCCACCTTTGCAATGTATGTATGTATGTATGTATGTATGTATGTAAACTCTTTATTGCATCAAATACCTTAGAACTAAATAACAAAAATTATATAAAATACATTGCAAAGGCGGACTTATCCCACACTGGGATTTCTTACAGCTAACCTTAGATAAGCTGAAAGGAGCTTTAACGAGCGGTGGAGGCAACAATAAGTACCTATACTGTAATCGTACCAATTCAATTAACTTAACCTAAATAAATATATTTAAACCTATATAAATACACAGATATAAATAACTATGCCTACACTATACAATAATAAATACTATAAATATATATTAATTATATAACAAATAATGCTCTATTCACAGCCGATATGATGTATATTTATTATCTTTTGTAATTGTTGTTTATGTAGTTATACGCAATAAAGAGTTTACATACATACATAGATACATGCCAGTGGGCCCAGTACTTTGCCTTTGATCGCCATGCTATGCACACCAATTATGTACCTACTTGAGTTCGGTAGCGGTCCAGGGGGGATGTAAATGTATGAACCGCGGCATTACCAGCGTGTACCTTCGCCTGATACGATCAATACGTAAATAAATGAACACTCCACAGAAAAGCTTATCGACACTCCTCCAGGTGGATTACCACACCACAGCCTTATTCACTACGTACATAAAGATTTGAATACCTAACGTAGAGAGTAGAATCTCCGTCCGTGCCTTATGGTCTTATTTCTATTGTTGCAGTATACAAAGCAGCAAGCCGAAAAACTAGGTCTCCGCGGTTGGTGCCTAAATACCTCCAAAGGCACGGTTCTAGGACACGTTCAAGGACCTTCGGATAAGGTAGAATCAATGTGAGTACAAAAATCAATTACCTTGCTATTTTTATTTTATTTAAGTAGTTTATGTTTTTACTATTGTATTGTACAGTCAGCTGCAAAGTGAAATGACGCCCTCGGCCTACATTAGATGTATGATATGGGGGTCCGATCACTTTGTAGCTGACTGTACAATATCAATGTCGCTCACTGCTATGCGTCCAGGGGCTCTGCGCGTCGCGACGCGGCGTAGCAATGAATTTGTACAGAGTTGACATGCCGCGTCTCCCATTGCTCCATTCTCACCCCTTCTTATTGCTATCTAAAACAAAACGAAACGCTTAGGGATCACTTGGTTGTCGGTGTCTTTATCTTTATTTATTTATTTATTTAACTGTTTATTGTACACAATAATTATATACAGAGAAATATAACAGTATAGAAGACACAACAGGCGCTGCTTACTTTCTTATCTTTCTGACTCATTCAAGATTCTTTTTTACCCCTGACGAAAAAAGAGCGGTGTTTTGTATCTATGTATGTTTGTATCTATGGCTTTGTATATATATCTGTCGTGACGTAGCCTGAACGGATGGACTGATTTTGATGCGGTTTTCTTTATTTGAAAGCCAGTTCAATCGAGATGTTCCTTAGCTTTGTTTTATTAAAATCGGTTTTGTAATTTAGTAAATATTTGAGTTTAAGTAAACTTGGTCGGGGGTTATCCGACTTTTTCTCTCGCGTAGGTTATTGTCAGGACCTTTGATAATATACTTGTCATGTAATCGAAGGTCAGGAGCGGGTAAAGATATCTCGTTGACGGTGATATAAAATGCTAACAACCCGGTTTGAAAGATAAAATATGGGCGACAGATGCCGCTTTCCATCAAGTGGATTGTCTGCTCGTTTTCCACTAAGTAGCAACAACCTAACCCACAGAAAAAGTCGGATAACTCGCGACCATCATCACAGCCCGTAACAGTCCACTGAAGGACTTAGGGCCTCTCCCACGAAAGGGGAGGTTATTGCCTTAATCTCCACGCTTGGCAGGCGGGTTGGAGATCGCAGTGTTTAAATATAATAATGGAAAATGCTGCTGCCTATTTTCCAGACTACGGAGACTCTTGATCTTTTGCCTCGAAAACATTAGTCGCCTTGTACGACACCCATGAATGTAAGGGGTTGGTGCTATTCTACTCTGCCGGACACCACACGGGCAAACTCGCGACCAAGTTTACTTAAACTCAAATATTTTGTAAACTACAAAACCGATTTTAATGAAACAAAGCTAAGAACCATCTCGAATGAACTGGCTGTCAAATAGAGAAAACCGCATCCAAATCGGTCCTCAGTTCGGGAGCTACGATGCCAGAGACAGACACACAAAGCCACAGATACCCTGAAATACACGTAAAACTTATAACACTGCTGTTTTTTCGTCGGGGTTTAAAAAAATCAAGCGATACACTCGTGGTCACGATAGAAACGAATGTAGAGCGAGCAGACTACAAAACGATTCTGGAAATGACAACACGACTGCAGCAAAAGGATAAATTGTCTTCATGAGCCAGTGGAACTGTGTGGCACAACGGTCGTTCAACGATAAAACTACGGTACTACACCTACAGTGACTACAGATTCTGATAGTCCATAATGGAAACGGCTAGAAACTACACGATTCAGCGATAAAAGAACGTGGCTTTAGAACGCCTTGTCGCGTCGCTGAAGTGCACCTTGCGCCATACAACTCGTGAATGTAAACATTTGTTTGGGTGTTTAGAACTAAAGCACGCTTCTGTTAACTGTAGCACTTTACTGCTTGTAGTGGTAAATAGTGGTGACTGCAGTAGCAATCCGACTGAGTAGAATTTAATGCCAATACGTACTCGTAATATAAAAGAGTTCATTGAAAAGTGTCGTAGATGGGATACCTAGACGCAGATCAACGCAATGTTTTCAATGTTCGGTTCCGGTTTGAAGGATAAGGCTACCAGGGTAATTACCTGTAATTAAATATCATCTCAGTCTCGCAGTGACAACGCAATTGCAGGGGTGTTCTCGTCCAATCTTCATTTTCTTTTTATTTATGAAAACTAATGTGTTGTTTTACGCACGCAGCTACCGGACATCACGCAGAACAATATCGTTAACAAATTGCCCAAATAAATAGCCAAGCTAAAAGCGTTATTAATTCGTCGATTTACAGCGACCCCATAATGTGCGCCACACACGCTCACCTTCGACCCATTATTTTTTTCTCTTTCACCAAAAACGGTCAGTTATTTAATGCCAAGGCCAAAAATATGTGGCGACCTTTCAGGCGCACCCTCGCACTGACCCAGTTTGATCCTAATCTAAATATATCTCGTACTCTGTCGCCCATTACACTTAGAAAGGTGCGTCTACCCGCAATAAAGTTACACTCTTATCTTATGAAAGTTCCCGTACAACTGTTACCTGTACCCCACCAGGCTGTGGCCGTTTTGATGTCTTCGCCTGAAAAGGCCGTATCGTTACAATCGATATCAAGTCAAGTCTTATTGGTTTGTTTCGGACAATCTGTTGATGTATTTCTGTCGTCGGTGACCTGTAATAGGGATTTGTGTATGAGTTAGTTGCTGTCCTAATTGGCAACGGTATACGACGATGGTCGTACGATGGACATCGCCCGGCCAATAGGAGAGCTCAAAACTGCCCGTCGCACGACCATGGTCGCATGACAGTTGCCAATAAAGACAGCACCTTACTGTTATGGTCTATTAAGTTGTAATTACACTTCCGTGTATAACCTGGATACGTCTTATTCAGATGTATAGATTAGTAGGCAACCCCTGTTCCTCTTAGATGTCGAAGATAATTAACCCTTTTGATGTGAACTGTATGGAACTCAATTAGTCTGCGTTGTAGTAGCTCAATGAAAAAAATTCTAAGGGTATATCTCTGTGTCAGGAAAAATCTCACAGGTGGTGATGAATATACTTGTCATGAATATGAAAATTGGTCCGCCCTTTTCGCGGCCAAACCATACTTTCTGACCACAATGTAGGGTTGGTTACGGGCTTGACTCTTTATGAGAGCCGATATACTTTGTCTCAGGGAAACCACTATGAGCTTGCGAGTCAAGTCGAAAAATCATAATTGAAAACCTTAAAACCTTCAAAAATAAGGCCCTTGAGCTCACAAAGAGCACATTCATTAGGCCTATGATCATTTATGACTGCGAGACGAAGCACGTCCGCGTACTCCACGCCAAAGAAATTAAAATGCTGCGGTGAATGTAAGGCATTACGCGACTTGACCGAGTGCGTATTTTTTAAATTATTTTTATGGGTTGTAGAATTGTCCCCTGATCTGATATATGTTTGTCTGCCTGCTCTCGGCGGTTCCGTCTTCGAGAAACAGCGCTTGAAAAGGCTACATTGATGTAAAAAATAATTTGAAACTCGTGTCTCCTCCTATAACAGATAAACCTTAATATTTGGATACGCCTAAAGTATTCAACATCATAAGTACATCTAATGAAGTTAAAAGGAAACAACCGCTGAGAACCGGCATACCAACTTTTTCAGTGTGGGATGTCACTCTTCTAATACACATACCAAAACTGACAATTTCCCTTATCATTTTCTTTTTTTCACATCTATGAAGCCTCTTTCAAGCGTTGTTTTTCGAAGACGCAACCGCCGAGAGCAGGCAGACCAATATAAATCAGAACAGGGGACCACTCTACAACCCACAAAAATAAATCTACCCGTTTCCCTGATCGTTTTCAATTTTCCTGTCACCTAGTCTATGCGTAAACCCCAAGGATACGTGAGAAGTAGGTGCCTAAATTTGCCGGTGCCTATCAGGAAAGAGGTTCCGCAGGAGTATATATCCTAAAAAGCGGTGGATTGACCCCAGCGAGGCTGATGCGAGGGCTAACGACTTCTGACGCTAGGGTGCCGAAGATCGAGCAAAGTGGAGTAGAAAGAGCAGAAAAGGGGGTCTGGTAGAAACCGGGATTGACTGGTCGGATGATGATGACGATTATTATTATTTTGGTCAAAATTATCTATCGTATCAGTGTTTTGACAGATTTTGACACTACTGTATCAATGAAAAAAAATTTTTGATTAACGAGCTTATTTGTCAGATGATAAATATGCTCGTTAATAAAAAAAAAAATTATTTTTTTTCAAAAATACAGATGTATGGAAATGGATAGTGATTTTAGATGAAGAATTTATAATAAGGAACAGCTTTAGCTTTTTCAATACTGCACATAATGGCAAAACCCAGGAGACTCAGTGTGGACGCTAACTATAATACGTACACTGAATGAATAAACGAGCTAACTATTTGGCACTGTAGGGCCATTGCGATTGATTACAAGACTCATCCTAGTATCACCATAAGCCTATAACAGTCCACTGCTAGACTTAAGCCTTCTCCACATCACTGGAGCGCTTTGCCATAGTGTCCTCGCTTGGCCAGCCGTGTTGGAGATCGCTGTGTTTGATACATACAACACAACAACTAAATTGATGGTCAAACTCAAACTTAAAATTTCCTTATTGAGGACATCAAATATCTCTTTCAATCGTCAAATAGGAGGTAGGAAAGTAGGTCTACGGAGGTTTTATCATAGTTGGTCTCTACGACATTAATCCTTGTACAGTCAGCTGTAAACTGAACGATTTTCTAGCTTTAAATTATATAGCTTTCAAAGTGGAATTAGTACTAGTTGCTTCGTATAACTGTATCCAACAAATACCCAGTTTACAACTTCGCAATAGCTATCGTGCAGAAGCCAAATTGCGAAGCGCAATTCCAACTTAATCACTTTGAACAAGTTTGCGCATCTATTCTATTCAGGTTTCTTTACATCGCTTCTTTCCTGCTATTGTAGCGAAGTGATTACGTATTTCGCTAAGTGGTCCATATATAAACAAAGTGTGTTTGTGCATTGAATATTGTTACAAAAAAATAATCTAGAGCGATGAAGAAATTATAATTTTTAAAATTTTTGTCTGTTTGTTTGTTTCTACACGCTAATCTCCGGAACTACTGGACGGATTTGAATGAAACTTTTTTTTTGTGTAGCTATTGAGCCTGGGCAACACATAGGGTTGATATTGGAAACTGTTACACCTGATTTATATCCATAATAGACCTGATAAACTATAAGAAATATGGAAGTGCTGCCGAATGGATTTTGATAGGATTTTCACCCTGGTATTTTCGGGTCCAACGTAAAATCTAGGCCATGTTTTATCTAATTCAGGCAGGTATAACCAGAGATACAGCTTGACCTCTCCGTAGTACTAGCTGTCATAAATTAGGGAGGTAATTGAAAATGGTCCCGCGGCGAAAGATAAACTGACCTAAAAACGATTTCCACGCGGACGAAGTCGCGGGCAAAAGCGAATATAATCTAAACCGGTTTTAAAAATTCTTTTGCCTTTTCAAATTGGTGCCATTCCTAAACTTGCCACGCATTCTCGAATGGTTCGTGTTAAACCGCATTCAAACTCCTATTATTTAAAAACAGTATGCAATAATGTAATGCGCAGATAGGGTGGATCTCTTGTCCTTGCCTTACATAAATAAATGAGTTCTCAAATAAAAAAAGATGTTACATAACAAGGTTTTATCGTGCGGTATAGTACTCATAAAGACTTTGGGTTATCTTGTTGCGTGTAGTTCCTGAGGCCACCTTCCGTCATCATTATCACAGCTTGAATGTCATCTAGGGGCGATGATGATGATGATGATGATGTCCTCCTCGCCGTTTTCGGCTACAGCGACCGCTTCCATTCCCCTGTTGTTGACGTTCATGTGCTCGCACGTGGCTCACGTAGCCAATCTTCTTCGCACAGATCCTCGCACATTGCGGGCATCAAGGGGTACTCACCAATACCATTGCAACGAGTCCAAACACGGTGGGGTTATCTGGTTACGTTAGTTCCTATGCCTACCTTCCAACTCCTTCAGCAGACCTGCTCCATTGTACATAGGTATACCGAATTTCAGTGTAATTGAATGGCGGGAAGTGGGTCAAGTTGCCAAAGTCAAAGTTGGCCGTGTGGTGTTCGGCAGATGGCCGTGTGGTGTTCGGCAGAGTAGAATAGCACCAACCCCTTACATTCATGGGTGTCGTACAAGGCGACTAATTTTTCGAGGCAAAAGATCAAAAGTCTCCATAGTCTGGAAAATGGGCAGCAGCATTTTTCATTATTATATTTAATCACTGCGATCTCCAACCCACCTGCCAAGCGTGGAGATTATGGCAATAACCTCCCCTTTCGTGGGAGAGGCCCTAAGTCTTGCAGTGGACTGTTACGGGCTGTGATGATGATGAAGTGGGTCAAATTAAGCTTGCAAGATTTGCCCCGAACATACATGCATAGTTACATACATTGCAAGTTCAATAAAAGATTGTAAATAAGGTCGCATCCCGCGTGTGTTTGTATATCAGCTAACTCCTCCTAAACCACGCAATGGATTTTAATGCGGTTTTCACCGCAGTTCGCAGCTAGAGAATTTCTTCCGGCAGGTTTGTGTACAATGCATACTTATTATAGTAAAAAACCGAGAAAACCCGCACTAGCGAAGCCGGGCGGGATGCTAATTAATAATAATAAAATAATAATAAATGGCCGTGTTGTGTCCGGCAGAGTAGAATATCACCAACCCCTTACATTCATGGGTGTCGTACAAGGCGACTAATGTTTTTCGAGGCAAAAGATCAAGAGTCTCAGTAGTCTGGAAAATGGGCAGCAGCATTTTCCATTATTATATTTAAACACTGCGATCTCCAACCCGCCTGCCAAGCGTGGAGATTATGGCAAAAACCTCCCCTTTCGTGGGAGAGGCCCTAAGTCCTGCAGTGGACTGTTACGGGCTGTGATGATGATGATGAATAATAAATCATTTATTCAAACAAAATCCTAAAAATAAATTACAAATGAGCATAGTTACCATATTACGTAACGTATTACGTTAGTAATTATGTAATAAAACAATATTTATTATCACGTTTTTCTTTACGAGCTTGTAGCGAGCAGTTTACTCCTTGGGTACGCCATTGTCACCTTCAAGGTTTTACTTCATTGGTTTTGTTCCACTAACGACTTCTACGTACGGCAATAAGTAATAACAGCTTGTTGCTCCGACATGATGGATAGCAGTCGTCGTAAGCCACGTCGGAGGCCCCTTGGGCTACGAAACTTCGACTCCAGAGATTGATATCTCCTCACACGATGAATGAATGCTCTGAAAGGAAAATTGTAACCATGATCTTATCGGGTCAGGTTCCCCTGTTAACAGGGTCACGGATATCAGCTCCATTATAACCTGATCTGCAAAATCCTGGATCATGGCCAAGGCGGACCCCTGTCTTCCGCGAGAGCACAACTGGGATATTGACACCAAGATGACATCATGAGCAAACTAAAGATTATTTGATAATTTATTTATCAACCGACACCTAGCATCTAACCGCTAGTAGGTAGGTCTTTAATTCCGAAGGCCCACAAATTATTTGGTAAAAATATTTCAGGAATCAGAATTAAATATTTACACACCGCAATTTAAAGTTGCATTATTGTCTCAAGGTTCCTATACTAGAAATGGCTGCCGTAGCTGTTCCTACTACCTATGTATTGTATATTGCTCGTGTCATTAAAAATGTCATAACCATATGCGGTGTGACGCAAAAGCATTTTGCGTAAATGAAGTTCATAAAATAAGCATATGATTTAGCTCAAAGGAAAATGTTTTTCCGATAATATTACATTACATAGTCGTTAGGACAGGGAGGATTTTTTTAGTCCGTCCGTAAAATTTTACTCAGTAGTGACATCAAGAATCACGAGCCACACCGAAAATTTGATACGCTTCTTTGAAATATTTAATTGATTTCATAAATAATTAGAATTTTAAAATGTAGACCCAGTCATCATCCCTATTAATTTAAACTCTGCGCCTGAGGTAATGTCCCAGATACAGTCAGACGCTCGACAAAAGTAAAAACGTTTATGTAATTAAAAATATTCGCATTAATAAAAACGAGGCTATTTCCCGGGTTTGAATTGGAACTTCAGGGTAGAATTTCAAATATAATAATTTTTTACCCGAACTTCAGATGCCTACATTACTTTTTTACGAATGTGGAATATGGAAAGAGTTGTATGAAGATCGTACCTTGTGCCACTCGATAGTCTCTCCCTACCCCTATGGGATAAGGGCGTGTGAGTGTGTATGTAATATGTATGTATACATTTTTACCCTCGACGCAAAAGCAGCTGACGGGTTGTGTGTCTGTCTGTGACATCGTAGCTCCCGAACTTTCCCGAACCTGGTTTTCTTTATTTGAAAACTAATTTAATCCTAGTCCTTAGCTTTATTTCATTCATTTCATAATCAATTCGGATCTGTAGTTTGGGAAATATTTGAGTAAGTACATTATAATTTTAGACCTAATAAGAAATATAATATGTAGAAGTTGACATGGGTGAAAACCGCGGGGACCGCTAGTCAATTACAAAGAAACAGTCCTCCATCTCATCCAGTCCATTTCCTCTTTTTATAGTACATTACTATGAGGGCCGTAGCGGGGACGAAAGTATATATATGTTACAGGAAATGTATGTAATTCGTCATTATATAATAAATTTATTAAACGCATTTGCTACGAATTTCATACATTTCCTAAACAGGAATCGGAAGTGTGCTTTTCATGAAATTTTTTTTTTTTGTAAATTGTTTAAAACCGAATCTATCAACAACGTCGTTCTGTCACAGAAGGGTTAGGTTGCGAGGAGCGAAGCGGCCAACATGTTAGTTGTTATGAACCACCGCGGACTGGCGAGTACCAGAACCAAATCTAAAAATTTTCATAACAGCATTTAAAAAAATGGCGCGCGTTTGAGAAATTACTCTGCTACGCCTCATGTGTTATTCGAACGCCGGAGAAGTGGAATTTTCCCGTGTTATTATCAACATAATCTCTAAACATACATTTCCGGCTACCATTTATTTAGGGATTGTGTACGTTGCCGTTCAGGATTGACATACGTGGCGTCTTTTGGTGTTGGAGGCCAGGATCCTCTATGGGTCGCAGAGCCAGCGCAGTAAGTAAGTAAAAATGTGAACCATCGACAAATAATTTTACACATTTTCTAAATTGGCTCGCCATATCGCATACCCCGTATCGCACGGTTTTCTCGGGTTTACTCTATTACAATATGGATGTTTTATACAGATAAACCTTCCTCATTAATCACTCTGTCTATTGGTGAAAACCTAAGATCGTCGTGTCTGGGCGGTTGAGTATTCGACTCGTAAGCGAGAGGTACCGGGTTCGAATCCCGCTGCAGTCATGTATCAATGACTCTTCTCTGAGTTATGTACATTAGTTGAATTCTAACCGATCTTTCGGTGAGGGAAAACATCGTAATGAAATTCAGGCAACAGAATTTGTAATCATGATCCAATCTGGTCACGTTCCCCTGGTAGCAAGGTCACGGAGGTCAGATGGCAGTCGCTCCACTGCAATTACCTGATCGCCAAACCCAGGATCATGATCAAGGCGGACCCCGGGCCCTCGTACTCGAGAGCACAACCAGGATATTAACGCGAAGATGATTATTTATTTTTATTGGTGAAAACCGCATACAAATCTGTTCAGTAGTTTTTGATTTTATCGCGAACAGACAGACAGACGCGGCGACTTTGTTTTATAATAGTACTGATTAGTAGAGTGTAATATAAATAGATTTAAAATGTTGCGTAATTTTTTGTTTCATAATAAAAACGGGTCAAATTGGTTTACCCTTTCATCTTCCGTGTTTCGACTGTTTACAAACAATTTTTTCACTTTTCCTCAAGGCAATGTGGACCCTTTAATTACGCAAAGCCTTGAGCCCCAACTCCTCTCGAACGTTATAATTAATTAGGGGTTTAATGTAAATTGGGTATTGAGCTACCCTGTTAACGTTTTGGCCAATTTTGTCGAAGCCTGGTTTGAATTTTCATAAGTCTTGAATCTATGGTTTCGGGTCGGCTTCCTTTTGATATTAAATATGGGAAATTTTATTAGTTTCGATGTTTATCGTTACCTAATTAAGTTATTAGAGCCACCCATTTTACGTAGATGTTTTTTTATCGCAATTACTAATCTCTTGATAGTTCCAATTAATGCGAAAGAAGTACCTACCTCTGATTTTAATATTTTTAGTATCACGCACAAACGAAAAAGTATATTTAACCTGTATTAGCAGTTGATACTTTTGTACGCACTTAATCACCGTCATGATTAGTTACCTGCTTGTTAGGGGGTTATGACGTCATAGCCCACGTCTTTTTAATTAGGAATTCCAACATTCGTATCTTACTTATTTTTAATGTTATTGGTAAAATTGTTTTGATTTACATAACTTTAAGTAAATATCCTTCAATTTATGCAATAAACCAAGTCTGCCAAAGTAGACCAAAGTCTATTTTTGCACTGAATTTAAAGATGCTCGTGCCTCGACAATGTAGGCTTTTTATCCCAGTATAAATATCCGTGGGGGAACAAAATAAAAAGCGGACCAAACCGCGGCCAGAACTAAAGCAAAATAGGTACCTAATGCCTATCGTAGTCCCCTCCCTGTCTGCCAATCTGATAGCAATTACTATGTTCGTCCTACTAAAGGCATTTCAAGATGGGTTAAGTAGTTCTCAAGAAGGGACGTTGAATATTATGCTCTTCTGGAAAACTTTTCCCCTCGTAAACAATATGCTGTATTGCTGAGAGGTTTAACAGCTTTTATTCTCTATTTTCCTTATAAGTTAATGGTGAACCTGGTTTTGAGTCGCTACTTCGTTCGTGCAGATTTAGGTCAACTATCTTTGGGTACAGAAAAACCTAGTTCAAACAAGGAGAAGGTGATAAAGTAACAGACATAAAAAACATTCTTCGATCTTACTATTTTTATAGGCCTACCAATCTTATAAATGGATGGATGGATGTTTATTACCTTACAGAGTGACACGCATAAACTAAACTGAAACTGGAATTTAATGAAATTTTGCAGTGTTGTAGCTACCGCCCAGAATAACAAGAGATATCTGGAGATCTTTGGGGGACGCCTAGGCCCAGCAGTGGGCGTCTTCTGGCTGATATGATGATACAGTTTTACAGCAATGAAATTTAGTTACAACAGTACAAATCAAAGTTGCAATGCCAAAACAAAACCGCGGTTCTAAATTTTGAGTATCAAACGATCTACCAGAATATATAGGGTAGACACATGCGGCCATATATTTGTCCTTCTCCCACTCTATACGTGTGTAAGATAAATGCGAGCTGAATTTCAAATATAACAATGGCATATTTTCCTCGTTGTTACAGGATGCACTGGTTGAAGAACACGGGCAGTCCAAGCAGCAAGGTTGACAAGGCTGAGTTCCGGAACCAACAGACCATCAACCAGTACAGCATCGAAGGCTTTGTCGTTCGCAACGACCAGTAAGGCCGTCGTAATCTCACCAGTACCCATTTAAGGCCTTTTGGCATCGTTTTGCAATAAATTCCAGTGAAACTTAGTAAATTAAAAATGTGATATTAAATTTACGTACTCGATAAGCTACCGGGAAGTATTTTGTTCTTTGTAAAGTATTTATTTGTTGTGTCCAGAATTACACGTCTTCTCGTCCTATGTAAAATATTTTATTTATCCCATTCCAAATACAAATGTAACGCCCAAATCGGGTGCCGCGAGATCATTTTTTATTCAATTATAATTAATTTGCTCGTAAAGCCACGCAAAAACCATTTGGGGTAATAAAATTTTAATTGCCTTTCATCCCTGCGTCAACCCCTGTCTGATGTGGAAACAGAGCATATTTCCCTTGGCTCTAATAAAACCTGGCCGTCATTACTCTTGTAATGAGTAAAAATTAACACTTGCTACGGTGCCCTCCACCGGCCTAGCTAATTAAAACCATGTTATCCTATTTACTTTTGCTCATTTGTATCTAAATGCGTGCGTACGTTATGCAGGAAGCCTATTATTTTTTGATGTCGGAATGTACTTAGGAGTAAGTATTACTTAGTAGGTTTTGTGTAGCAGCCAGAAACATAATGGCACTCACGACGAAGCCTTGAAGCAACTTTCCAGATTTAACCAAGTTGGCGCCGAGATCGCAGAAGTCGTAAAACATTTCCGAGTCGCAATCTTTCATCATTGTTTCAAATAAAATGCAAGTAATGGTGGAAATTGATATAACAAATTATTCGTCGCTAGCGGAAGGCTCCCTCGGGCGTTAAAAGTTGCAATCTGGGTTGTGTTGGGCCCGGCGGGCGCGGCCGTGCGGGCTTTTTGCTTTAAATTTGCAAGGCGCCGCCGCCGCCCGCTCGCCGGCGCCCACCGCGCGATTAAGGGCAAACAAACTTTTTCACGCGTGATAATGTGCCGAGAGCACCAGACCCAGCGGTGTAATTAAAAAGTTACGCCCAAAATTAAGACCCCGGAGTCCTGTCAGACATCAATGTTTCATTTGCAAAGTTCTAAAGAGTATAAATATTAAACCGCCGCGAGTGGCGGAGCGCGCGCGCCCAGGGCGCCGCGGCGCGCGCTCGCGGAAACCCCAATTTACTCTGGCGATAAAGGCGAATATTATAACATTCTCTGGAGGATCGGGCGTAATAAACCATCTGTTAGCTAACAATAGACGGCGACCTTGAAGGCTTTTACGGAGGAGTTTTCGCTCGAAAGGGTAGGAAATAATTACGTTCGAGTCAGTAACCCGGGCGTGCGTTATTGATGGAGGCTCGGCGGGGGGCGGGCGGAAAGTGGGTCAGGGGCTGCGCGCGGCGCGGGGCGGCTCGGCGGCTCGGCGGGCGGGGCGGGCGGGGCGGGCGGGGCTCAGCGGGGCGGGGGCGGGAGGGCGGCACTGCGCCCGCAGCCGGCAGCCATGGCGGACGCGCCGCCCGAGGTCGTGGAGCTGAACGTGGGCGGCGTGCACTACGCCACGACGCGCGCGGCGGCCGCGCGGGAGCCCGCCGCGCTGCTGGCCGCCGCGCTGGCCGACCCGGCGCACCCGCGGGACGCGCGCGGCCGGCTGTTCTTCGACCGCGACGGCGTGCTGTTCCGCTACGTGCTGGACTACCTGCGCGACGGCGCGCTCGCGCTGCCCGAGAGCTTCCGCGAGCACGAGCGGCTGGCGCGGGAGGCGCGGCACTACCGCCTGCCCGCGCTCGAGGCGGCCGCCCGCGACGCGCGCGGCGCCCGCGGCGACCAGCGCGAGCGCGGCTGCATCACCGTCGGCTACCGCGGCAGCTTCGCCTTCGGCCGCGACGGGCTCGCCGACGTCAAGTTCCGCAAGCTCTCCCGGATCCTCGTCTGCGGGAAGGTGACGCTCTGCCGCGACGTGTTCGGGGAGACGCTGAACGAGTCGCGCGACCCGGACCACGGGCTCGGCGACCGGTACACGTCGCGGTTCTTCCTGAAGCACTCGTTCATCGAGCAGGCGTTCGACATGCTGCAGGAGAACGGGTTCCGGCTGGCGGCGTCGTGCGGCAGCGGCACGGCCGGCGGCGCCGCCGAGCTCAAGCCGGGCGTCGACTCGGAGGAGAACCGCTGGAACCACTACAACGAATTCGTGTTCGTGAGGGACTAGACGCAGGTACGGGCTCCCCGCGGTGGCGCTTCCTCGCTCGCCGACCAGGGGTGGTCGGTCCCCGCAATATTTGCGAGGGCCATCCTTCGTAGAGCCAGCTTTAAACGACGTGCTCTCGGAACGGGACGCACGGGGACGGACTCGATTCCGCTGGAGTCGTCTCGACTTTGAAAATAAAAATCCATATATTTTGTGTAGATAAGTTAATCGAACGTTAAATATAAATCATGTAACAAATAGGTAGTTATTAAATGTAAAAAAGATAAAATACAGTAGATACTAACGTTATCTCCTTTTAGGTCTACCTTGTGTAATGTGAATTTCCTATGTAATTCTACTAAATGATATTTTCAAATTGTTTTATCTATACAGTTTACCTATTTTATGAAGTTAAATATTATGTATATATTTTGGGAAAATGTGCGTGGGCCATCTTTTTTGATATATTATTATCTAAATAATAATACTATATTATGCCAAATTATAGTTAAATAGGATGAATCAAGCTCTAGAGTTATCTTTGATGATTTTAATGTTTCATACTATTGAGGTTCTCTGAAGTTTATCTACCGTACCTACATAAATGTACTGACGCGTTGTGATCAATGTTTACCGACCTGTTGTTTTACCTTACCGAATAGCCGTTTTCTATTAGACTCTTGTACTTAGTCGTAAGGGCGAACAGACTTCAGAAGTTTAATAAAATAATAAAGAATACATATTCTAAAGCTAAATAGCGCGAATGAAACGTACCTTAAATGAAAATAAATATAGAGTAAGTTTTAGGAAGATTCTCGTCTTGTTTCGTACTTCTTGGGTATTCAATTCAGGCCCTTTAAGGTAAAAGGTTACTTTTGCAGAGCAAGTTAGCGCAATTTACGTCTTAGGCTGTAAATAGCCTTGGACAGGGGACGATAAAGTTCCATCCCAGCAATCAACATGGAATCTGTTTATCTATCTGTCTTGTTCCCGAATAAAGTTGCGTATCGAATAAACTGCCAGGGCTATGCTACAGTACTGTCCTATAGCTTTCATATTATCAGTGCGTTCTCGAATTTAAATAAGTGGCCATATCATTAGATAAAGATAATACGTCTTAAGCTGAACTTCCTTGCAATCTTCCTGCTTGATTGGGCTGCTAGATAGTCGGTGAAATTGTTCTGGAATCTCACTAAACTAACCGTCTATACCTGTATTCGTATTTATCATTGTATTAGATATAATATTTTATAGTAAGCGTAATAATTTTAATGGTAATAGAATGAAATGATATTTCATTTTCCGCCGAATAATGTAGAGCTGCTCTATATTTCTTTTTACAAAGTCTTTACCTACGCCATTGACCTTTTTCCGACTATCGTAGAGCTCACAATTCTGAATACATTACTTATCGTATAATGAGATAATTCGTAGCCAAATATCATGTGATTTAAATAGATAAATAGTAACATTTAGATTAATAGTGAGTCTCTACATGATCCCGTATAGAGTGGAAAATTTCTCCGAACCTTTTTATCATCTAAGCTACCAAAGATAAGCGTAATTCGTAGACTTTGCATTGAATAACTACATAACTTACTAGTACATATTAGTAAAAAAAAGTAAATATTATGTAGATAAAGCCTCCCTGTCCTTATATCAAGAGGCAAATATGTATTCGTGCCTAACTTCTAGTCGAACATGTTTTGATAACTTTCTAAACTTTATAAAGAAGGCAAGTAAACACGGTGAACTTCAAAATTGCGGATCGAAAAGATTTGAGAATCACTGGAGTTGTTCGCAAGTCTTACAACTCTTGTTGAATATCGAATTTACGGTAGCTTCGACGTTTGAAAGATACAACTTGATGACAAGGTCCTATATTAATCATTTTTCTCGGTCGACAGTTTAGGTAGAGTGTCGGGATTTCACCTCCAGACTATCCGGATATTACGATCGCTGTTTTAAATTGAGCGTGTTTAACCGACGGCGTAAAAAGAGGTTAAGTGGACCGTATTATAGATGACTGTATGCAACCATGCTCAAGTCAGTCGCCACTAACATAACAGGACTGGAGGTCACACGCCTTTTCTATAAAATGCCGTAATAATTTTGCAGGTCATCGAATATGTATCTGTATGTCACTGCTTTCATTGCATATCACAGGAACAACGACGGGCATACCACTTTTAAAATGCTCTTTACGAAATAGACCTGTACCTACCACAGTAATGTTTTATCAGCTTATTATTCCATTTAAAAATCGCTTACAAGTATCTACCTCTTACACAGTAGAGATTACGTGGAAACGTAGGTACTTACATAAAATATATATGTTAGATTACTACTGACTGGTTTCAGATTGTACCTAATTTTGATACTTCCCATTTGCTTTAGACATTTGTATATTTATCACAAGAAACGTCAGCGATGTCAACTTTAATTTTAAGCTATTTGTAATGTCTATCTGAATGTTCAATATAATAGAATCGAGCGAAATTAAAGCCGGGTAATGTTTAGAGATAATAAATATGAAAATAAACTTGTATAAGTGTATCTATTCTACTCATAGTAACTGGTGGCTATACCAGAGTTATCTGTCGTTATTTTATCTCGGTTATTGTTGGAGTGCCATATTACAAAGTTATCATGGACTGATTGAAATCATGTTAATCGGAGTAGGAAAGAGTAAACAACATGAGGAAAATGTGGAAGACTTGCTTACCGAATTCTTAGGTATATTTAAACGTTCTGTATGATCTCAGCGGTTCCTCGGAAAGAGAGATTTCAAAGTAGGTATTAAATACGTTGTAAGATTTTGTTGACTATCTAATTTTTTAAATAGAAATCAGTTGTGTATCACGAAATTGAATGCCTGCAAATATTTATTTTTCAGGTATGTGATGTTTGTTGTGAACGTAATCTTGTAGGTTCTTTGTACCTACTCATTTTAGTTACTTACCTTACTGTAATGTCTGAACAAAACAGTGTTGAAACTGGACTTGATTACTGTAGGATTTCTAAAGGAATAGTTTTGCGAATAAATTTAGTTAAAAAACTAACCATATCTTTCAATTTAAAATAGATCCTGTTAAATTAAGTCTATTACTATCTGGAGCGTCGGTGGCCTAATGGTTAAGGGGTCCAACTTGTAAACCCGATGTACCGGGTTCGAAACCCAGTGCCGCGATGTATCGATGCTCTTACGGTGAGGGAAAACATCGTAATGAAACCTGCACATTCAAACGACTGAATTTGTAACTGTGATCCAATCTAGTCAGGTCACATGGCAGTCGATCCACTGTAATTACCAGATCTGCTAAATTCTGGATCATGGTCAAGGCGGACCCCAGGCCCTCGCACGCGAGAGCACAACCGGGACATTATCATAAACGCCAAGATGACGACTATCTAAATACAACTACCTAATATTAAAGAGAATCCTTGTAAGTTTATATTCAGTGAAATCTTCGAAATTCCTAAACTGATTTAGAAAATTCGAGGAAGCCGCGGTTTTCCCGTGTGTTATTGAGTACGGAATTGATATCCCGGAAAAATCAGAATCCCGCGGGAACGTCGGATGTTAGCCGAGTTCCACACTGTGCGTGAGTGAAAACCGCAGGGACCGCTTGTAGACAAACCATTATACTGTCAAATCATCATAGGTGCAGCCATTTAGTGCGCGACTTTTTCTAGTAGCAAACATTTGTATGTATTTTTTGTAAATTAACATACCTGTCTACATACAACCTTAAAAAATAACACCACAACCTCTACCTACCCGTCTTTTGCTGCTACGAAAACCTTATTTCATCGATGATCTCCCTAAATACATGTAGTACCAACATGGCCGCCTCAAGCATTCCCCTGTACGGCTAACCACAAAATCCGGCGCGAACCATTGATCCTAAACAGGCTTTGATCACTGGAGGGGTTGACCCAAAATTACTGTCGGTTGCATGCCCCCAACCCTATAAAGCGATGCTCCAGCGAACAGTCACTGAGCAGACGTGAAACGTAGCACCAAACCACAACAGAAGCACAGTAGGTGCCTTTTTAACCTCCGACGAAAAAAGAGGGGTGGTACAAGATTGACGTGTGTATCTGTTGCGATGCGATATGTGTCTGTGTGTGGCATCGTAGTTCCCGAACGGATGGTCCGGTTTGACGCGGTCTTTGAAAGCCAGTTTTATCGAGATAGTTCTTAGCTTTGTTTCATTAAAATTGGTTCAGTGGTTTAGAAATTTTTTGAGTTAATGTAAAATTGGTCCGTGGTTATCCGACTTTTTCTGTCGGTCAGGTTATATGGAGAGGATGTGTACCTACATACAATGACAAAGGACTGAATATGGGTCAGTCTGAAAACCAGCGCTGTGTTTGGCTACTGCCATTCATAGCATTAAGTTGAGGCTGGTCCAATTTGGTCCGAGGAAGCATCGCCCTGCTTTCTTATTATGTACTTATTCTGTTAGTTTTAAGTTTATTGAATGTGTTATTGGACCAAATAAAGATACGTCTATGAATAAATCCCAGTAAATTGCGACAAGGATCAAAATGAAGGCACAATATACTAATATTGTGATAAACGTGAAGGAAGGCGTCAGTCTTTTTAACCGCCCATGAAAAAAAGAGGGGAGTTATAAGTTTGATGTGTGTATTTGTGGCTCTGTGTATGTGTGTGTCTGCTGTGTTATCGTAGCTAAGCACCATCTCTATTAAACCGGCTATCATATAAAGAAAACCGCATCAAAATCGGTCCATTCGTTAGGGTAGAGGTACGTCAAACTTATTTCACATCTCGTTTTTCATCGGCGGATAAAAAAAAAGGTTAATGTAAGTAACGTTCTTAACACAGATCACGGTATGTATCGCGTTACTTGTCTAAATTAAGATACCTACCTATGGCATTGGTAGGCGAATGCGTCCGCCGAGAAAATCTTTCTGGAAATTTCCATGGAAGGCAGAGATGAAACGGAGTAAGTAATTCCATTTCCCGTGAACAAATGGCGAGTCGAATCGAAGCCGTGTCGAAAATCATCTTACTAGGGTCATAAGGGTTATCGGGTTATCGAATATAGATATATAAGAGATGTAGGTATAGATTCAGTTACCGATGGAATGGCCGAGCCTCGGGGTAAATCGAACGGGACCGACCCATGGCCAATAGGTAAATCGTACTTATATTTATATAATAGATTATGTAAACCTACCTAATAAAGGGCGTCCCTGGCCTTGCCGTAAGCGACAGGTACCGGTTCGAACCCCAGTCCCGCCGTGTACCTACGAATAAGTATTTTGTGAGTTTTATGTATGTATGTTGAACACTAACCGATACGGTGAGGAAAAACATCTGATGAAGCCTGCACATTAAGGCGACTGAATGTGTGTTGAGTAAAGTTAGTTCGTAAAATAGTCACTAGATGGCGCTGTTGATACAACACGCCGATTCCTACATCGCGGTGTCAAGTTTGCGCGTTGTATGTATATAAGGTGTTTAGCATTTCATTATGTCAACCAACCTACCTACCTACCAAGTCTATCAATGTGTATCTAATATACGGTTTAAACTATTATCGCGTGTTTTTTTGGTGAATTGCTCCCCCGCATCCCTCGTGAAAGTCCTGGAAGTGTTCATGGTCCTTACGAGTCGGATACCCAAACTGAAATTTGGGAATTCTTCATTTCGTCGTCGTCGTGGTGTGGAATCACCTTCGCGGAACTACTGGACAGTGGGTCGCTGTTCAGATCATCCTACCAGGAGCTGAGGAAGCCAAGTTGGACGGCTTCGAAGCTACGACCTGCGTACGGAGCCAGGAGTGGAAACCTGGATTTGTGACACGAGGAGCAACTGTGGTGGAGCAAGAAGATCAGCACGCAAGAAACCTTTCATCAGCAGTCGAGCCTGGAAGGGTCCAGTAAGCTGCAGTTTGACGGCAGAGGGCGCTGTCATCTCAAAGTTAAGTGATTGTGACAAGTGAAACCGTGAGTACTCTTTGCTTAACAAACGTCGTAAGTGCAATCTTCAAGCAATATTAAACTTTAACTGTTTGAAGAAATTAACTTAGAAATAAATAAGCTTAATTTGGACTTGTAAAATTTTCCAAATTTGTTTTGGACTTAGAATAATTTCAATCAATTTTAACTTAGAAAATTTAAGTTTGTTACTTGGTTAATTTTAAAGTATTTGGAACTTAGAAAAATTCGCTTCTGTTGGTTTTTACTTATTTTGGGACTTATATTTTTTTGGTAAATGTTACACTTTGAAATTTTTGGACTTAAGATATTGAAATGGATGCTTTGATAAAGTTGCAAGTTCATATTAATACCCAATTATATAAGTCCAGACAGAATTTCAAAAAGTCACCGATGGAGAGAATTACTGTAAATTATGTCAACGCTCGTATGAGTATTTTGAATGAAAAATGGAATACATTTTGGGAAAACCATAAACAAATAATTGCTGAAGCACATGATGATCTATTAAATACTTATGATATTTTTGATGCTACAGAGGAACTTTATTTAGATTATAAAACGGAGTTATCAGATAGCTTAAGTAAATTAAATGAAGGCAAAGTGTCAAATTTAGGGGAATCATCCTCAACTGTTGTAACTAACTCAACTAATGTAAAACTACCTACAATAACTATACCTACATTTTCTGGAAAGTATTCAGATTGGAGTACTTTTAAGGATTTGTTTGTGTCATTGATAGATAAGAATAATTCTTTAGATGATGTTCAAAAACTTCACTACTTAAAGAGCCACTTGTCGGGCGAAGCAGAACAATTATTGCGTCATATTCCCATAACTGCTGATAATTACAAAACTTGTTGGAAACAACTTGAAAGTAGATACAACAATAAAAGATTTTTGGCAAATTGTATTTTAAAACGGTTGCTAAGTCAGAAAAATGTTTTAGTAGAATCATCTCAGCAAATAAAAGATTTAGTTGATACTACTTCCGAATGTTTGCATAGTTTAAAGAACTTGGGCATCGATGTCAGTAGTTGGGATATGATTGTAATTCATATTATATGTCTTAAGTTGGATCAGGAGACCAGAAAACAATGGGAACTAAAAGTTTCCAATGATTGTTCTGATGAATTGCCAGCATTTAATCAATTCATAGAATTTTTGACTAGTAGATTCCGAGCCCTTGAGTTTTTGGACTTTAGATCCAATAAAGGTCAAAATAACTCAAAAGGTTCGCAATCATTTCATGTAACAGACAATAAATATTCTTTAGAGTGCCAATATTGTGCGGCCGATCATAAAATTAACTCATGTAAGAAATTCATTGCTGCTGATGTCAACACTCGACGTAAAGTTGTTCGAGATAAGGGTTTATGCTTCAACTGTCTTGGAGTTGAACATTCAGTAAAGTTTTGTAAATCTACCAACACATGTCGTACTTGTAAAAGGCAACATAACTCTTTGTTGCACACAAATATCGTGCCATCGTCAAAACGAACCGATAAAACCGAGGTGATGTCAAAAACTGATGCTGCAGATGCTGACAGACAACCTATTGTATCTTGTTTTTCTACAGGAAGTAACAAACATACCGTTCTTTTGGCTACTGCTCTCATAAAAGCTGAAACCCAAAACAAAAGCTATAGAATATTAAGAGCTTTGATTGACCAGGGATCTCAGGCATCCTTTGTTACGGAGGCAGCAATCCAATACTTGGGTTTGAAGAAATACAAATCTAGACACACCATTAAAGGTGTAGGTGGTGAGAAATCCGTAATATCAAACTACTTTGTTCATTTAAATTTGATGTCAAGGTTGGATCAAAACTTCAAGGTTCAAGTGAAGGCATTTGTTTTGAAGTCTATAAGTTCACTTCTTCCTGTAGAAAAGGTAATGGAAACTGAATTTATTGATTTAGACAGCAGCTTACTAGCGGATCCAGAATATCATACACCAAACAAAGTTGATGTTCTACTAGGAGCTGAAGTATATGGAAAAATTATAAAAGAAGGTATCAGGAAAACCCCTCAGGGATTGTTGATAGCACAGAATACCAATTTAGGTTGGGTTCTGTCTGGCATTGTTAACTCATGTGATAGCTCGACTCATTCTATAGTAATGCATGCTCAAATAAACGAAGATGATGCACTGAAACGATTTTGGGAAATAGAGTCAGAGCCTATTATATTTAGTAAACTATTTACAGAAGATGAAAACAAATGTGAAAAACTATTTGTCGCTACTACAACTAGAGATGACGAGGGACGTTACATTGTCAGACTGCCTTTTAAGAATGAAAAGCCAGCTTGTGAAAATGGAGGGTTTAGAGAAATAGCGGAAAAAAGATACCAATCATTAGAAAACAAATTTAAGAAAAACAATCAATTTAAAGAAAACTATACTAAAGTCATAAATGAATACCTGGAACTTGGGCACATGGAGAAGGTTCCTGAAAATGATGACAAGAAAAGTACGTCAGTTTACTTACCTCATCACGCTGTATGCAGAGAGGATAAAGATACCACAAAAACTAGGGTGGTGTACGACGGTTCATGTAAGGGAAAAAACGGAGTGTCTTTGAACGATGAGCTTCTTGTGGGACCTACTATACAGCCGGACTTGCGTCACTTGTTGTTACGATGGAGAACTCATCCAATTTGCTTGACTGCTGACGTCGTTAAAATGTATCGTCAGGTTAAGGTCAATGAATTGGATGTGGACTATCAGAGAATTATCTGGAAAGATGATCCAGACTCTGAAATAAAGGACTATCGATTGCTTAGAGTAACTTTCGGTATCGCAGCCGCACCATATCTGGCAATACG
This sequence comes from Blastobasis adustella, assembly GCA_907269095.1. Classification (NCBI taxonomy): domain Eukaryota; kingdom Metazoa; phylum Arthropoda; class Insecta; order Lepidoptera; family Blastobasidae; genus Blastobasis; species Blastobasis adustella. Next base: position 14,263,071 of record OU026130.1, read on the forward strand.
TGCCATGCAACAGACATCTCACGATGAAGGCCACAATTATCCCCTTGCAGCAGAACAAGTGATTAACGATTTTTACGTTGACGACTTGATGACAGGTTGTCAAACTGTAGAAGAAGGCGTTGAAATCTGTAAGCAAATGAACAAATTGTTAATCAAGGGAGGTTTTGAGTTGCAAAAGTGGTCAAGCAATAACGAACAGTTGTTAATGAAAATATCACAGGGAGATGAAAGCGGTCAACTAAATATAAAATTGGACAATATAATAAAAATTATTGGTATTACCTGGGATCGTCATCAGGATTCGTTTCTTTACACCGTGACACCAATAAGCACACAAGATCGTATCACAAAAAGAAAAGTCATATCTGATATATGTCGTTTGTATGATCCGCTAGGTTGGGTATCACCAAGTATTATTGTTGCTAAAATAATAATACAAATGTTATGGTTGGCCGGTATTGGATGGGACGATGAAGTTCCAACTGCAATAGTTAAGAAATGGTTGAAGTACAGAGACGATTTAGTATCTTTAACTAACATTAAAATACCACGATGGATCGGTACAAGGCTTGGTGATACTCACGTTGAACTCCATGGATTTTGTGATGCGTCGAAAGCAGCATTCGCAGCCGTAATTTATTTGAGAGTCACTGACGAAAATGGTCAAAGTAGAACTAATTTGGTTACATCCAAAACTCGTGTGGCACCTATAAAACAGGTATCAATACCCAGACTCGAGTTGTGCGGCGCTGTCCTGCTTGCAAGACTTATGGCTGAAGTTGCTTATATTTTAAGCATCGATAAACACAATCTGCATGCTTGGACCGACTCAGAAATAGTCCTTGCTTGGCTTAACAGCTATCCAAGCACGTGGAAGACTTTTGTAGCAAATCGGGTGTCCGAGGTATTAACAACGCTGGATTCAAAAAATTGGTCTCATGTAGACACAAAGAAGAACCCTGCAGATTATGCATCTACAGGTTTGTACGCCAGTGAGTTGCTTCAAACTTCAGTGTGGTTCAGCGGACCTGATTTTTTAAAAGAAAATGAAATTAATTATACAAAAACCAAAGATATGGACACTAGTTTAGAGGAGAGTAAACAACATATACATGTTTACAACATTGTAACAGATGATTTTATATGGCAACGATATTCTTCTTTGTCGAAACTGGTGAGAATTGTAGCATATTGCAGACGCTTTTTACAATTAAGAAACTTATCTGCTGATAGATCTGTAACCTTTGCTCTAACTAGTAATGAACTAAATGAATCATTGAACGTATGCATAAAAACGTGCCAAGAATATGAATTTAATGATGAAATTGAAATCTTAAAAGGATCTAAATCTCAAAAGACAAGGTTTAGATCTCTTAATCTTTTTATGGACGACAAGAAAATCATAAGGGTTGGAGGTAGACTAGAAGAGTCTTCGCTAAATTATGATCAGAAGCACCTCATCCTAATAGGTAAAGAATCGTTCCTCACTCCTTTGATAATAGCTGAAGCTCACACCAAGACGTTACATGGTGGACCACAGCTCATGCAAAACTATTTGAGCACGAAATATTGGATAGTTGGCGTAAAACAACTAGTCAAGGCTCATATAAGGAAGTGTGTATCTTGTATACGTTACAACACCCAGTCAAAACCACAACTCATGAGGCAATTGCCTACTGTAAGAACAAAACCGTCCAGGGCTTTCAAGCAAAGTGGTGTAGACTTTGCTGGTCCCATTAATATCAGGATATCAAAGGGAAGAGGCATACGATCATATAAAGGGTACATCTGTCTCTTTATATGTATGGTTACTCGAGCGATCCATCTGGAAGTGGTCAGTGATATGACGTCACCAGGATTTATTGCAGCGTTTAAACGATTTGTTGCAAGACGTGGAATTTGTACAAATATCTATAGCGATAATGGTACTAATTTCGTAGGGGCATCAAAGGAACTTAGACAATTACTGACCACTGAGAAATTTTTAGCTAATCAAGAAATTGCTGATTGGCTTTCAACCAATGGTACTACGTGGCATTTTATTCCTCCCCATGCTCCACATTTTGGCGGACTATGGGAGGCAGGGATAAAATCAACGAAGTACCACCTAAAAAGGGTTGTCGGAAACACAACGTTAACATTCGAAGAAATGTCAACAACATTAGCCCAAATCGAGGCTTGTTTGAATTCGCGACCACTTTCTAAAGTCAAAACTAACATTGAAGATCCATTTCCACTGACACCTGGGCATTTTCTGGTTGGAGAACCTTTAATTCTAGTTCCTGAAGAAAATTACGAAGAATCCAACATAAACACCCTTAGGCGTTGGCAACTGACACAAAAGATGGCACAAGACTTTTGGCGTCGATGGTCAAGAGAATATTTGACTCAATTTCTTCATCGTCACAAATGGACACAACAAAATCCTGAGCCAAGCGTGGGCGACATTGTGTTGGTAAAGGAAGACAATTTACCACCAGCCAGGTGGCTTTTTGGCAAGGTAGAACAGAAACATCCCGGTCCTGATCAAATCACTCGAGTTGTGACATTAAAGGTTAAGAATTCTCTAATCAAAAGACCCGTAAATAAGTTATGTGTTTTACCAGTAACCGAATAGCCCAACATTAATTGTATGTTATTAATTGTTTTTTTTTAGCTTAAGATTAAAATCTACCTTTAGTGTCCATCCCGCTAATGACGCATCTTAATTTTGTTTATTTGCTTCACATTTATCGATTTATATTAATGACGACTTTTTGAAAAGGCGTCCTTGGCGGGCGGTTATGTTGAGTAAAGTTAGTTCGTAAAATAGTCACTAGATGGCGCTGTTGATACAACACGCCGATTCCTACATCGCGGTGTCAAGTTTGCGCGTTGTATGTATATAAGGTGTTTAGCATTTCATTATGTCAACCAACCTACCTACCTACCAAGTCTATCAATGTGTATCTAATATACGGTTTAAACTATTATCGCGTGTTTTTTTGGTGAATTGCTCCCCCGCATCCCTCGTGAAAGTGCTACAAGTGTTCAATGTGGAACCATGACCCAATCTGGTTAGGTTCCCCTATTAACAGTATCTCGGAGGTCAGATGGCAGTTGCTCCACTGTAATTACTAGATCTGCCAAATCCTGGATCATGGTCAAGGCGGACCCAGCCAAGATGATTATTATTACTTATTAAAGAGCTTTACATGTAAGTTAAAGATAAATGAAGGACTTACGTACCCATTAAGCATTATTACCTAGGTAGGTACCTCCTCTGTCAACTCTAACATCATCTATTCAAGAACTTTGCTTAAAATAAATCACAAACTTAAAATGCAAATCGCTGCCACAACCATTAATAATGCGAACGACATCCATTCAAGCCTAAGCCAGAAATGATAAATCGATATTCCTTTTCAATACCTACCGAACTTGAGCATCAATGTCCCGGAAAGAAGGCTTAAAATAAAAGATTATTTCAGGCTGGAAAGTCTTTTCTAACTTTAGTATCTACCTACTATACTTATTCAAAGGATCAACTGAAGTAAAAAAAATTGCTTATTTAGCTCTTAGCAGCTCTTGAGATAAGGCTTCTCATAAAAGCTTTTCATTAGTATATTACCTACTGTTTAAAACAGAGTAGATATTTGAAAAACTACCATGATCCAAACTGGCCTGGTTCTCTTGTTAACAAGGTCATGGAGGTCAGATGATCCTTCCTCCTGATCTGCAAAATCCTGGATCATGGTCAAGGCGGACCCCGGGTCCTTATGTGCGAGAGCACAACTGGGATATTGACGCCAAAAAGATTAATCTAAACATACCTAGTATAAATTTGAAGTCGCTTTCCGCGTCTGCCTGCCTGTAGGTAACTCCTACAAAACCACGCAACGGATTATGATGCGGTTTTCACCATCAGTTAGATCATTTATTCTGGAATGTTTGCATGTACAATACTTACTTAATAAAGTAAAGGATAGCCGAGGAAACCCGTGCGAACCCGGGCGAATCGCCAATCATCATCATCATCATCATATCAGCCAGAAGACGCCCACTGCTGGGCATACCTAGACCTCCCCCAGAGATCTCCACAAAGGCCAGTCCTGTGCTTTCCGCATCCAGCTGGTACCTGCGATCCTTGCCAGGTCGTCAGTTCACCTTGTGGGAGGCCTACCTACGCCAATATTCAGCTAAAAATCGCTAATATGATTTTATTTAATCCCTAGGCATTTAAAAAATTCCTCTATTTTGCCATGGAATTCGCGTATTTAACCTGTTCTCCATAAAAGCGCTTGATCTCTACAATCATCATCATCCTTGCGTCAATCCCAGTTGTCGGTGTTCCACTTCTCCTTGTCCATTTATACATTTGACTTCCTTGGTATGAGTATGTTGACAATGAGAACATCGCATCTTAGGCCGGTCCAAGGGCGGGCCCCAAATGAAACAAATATCTACTGCATCCTGGCTGTCGGCCTCTTTTTTCCAGATGGCCAGACATTTGTACGGTTTGCGCGAGACGTGTCCATGCTATCGAAGGCGGCACACTTGCAGCTTATCGGCGATGTCGTGAATGTGAAGGCGGCTACCGCAAATAATGATTTTGACTTTGAATTCGCTAACACTACAGACAGGACAGTCAATCATTGTCCACAGGCAGACTCCCTTATAATTACGTCTCGCTAGCAACCCCATCGTCTATTTTGCTACATCTAAATGCATACAATAATTGTACATTATTACGAAACCTACATAAAATAAGCATTAGGCAGTATTTTAGATAGGTAGGTAGATACATAATCCGTTCATATAGGTACCCTTCTCAATAAAAGGTACGTATAGTAGATGGTACCTATTATAGTATAGTAGTACGTTTTTAATAAAGTGTAAGCTTGTCCTTCAGTCAAGCCGAAAGAAACGCAGAAAGGTTGTTTGATAAAACGGTAGTGTTTGGTTTTATCGAATTTCATGCGCACGAAGGCGCCTGTTAGATTTACCTTCTCATAATCATAAGACTATCACTAAGTGTTGCAAAACATTATGTCTTCTCATCGAATAAAGAAATTGACTTCGTACTATGAATAGTTTATTTTTTATATTCAAAAAACAAAATGCTATTCCATATTTGGTTACTTTCTTCTACATAATCCGTTCATATAGGTACTCTCTCAATAAAAGCTACGTATAGTAGATGGTACCTATTATATAGTAGTACGTTTTTAATTAAGTGTAAGCTTGTCCTTCAGTCAAGCCGAAAGAAACGCTCCTTTCTGCGTTTCTGTTTAATTAAACAACAGTGTTTGGTTTCATCGAATTCCATGCGCACAAAGGCGCCTGTTAGATTTACCTACTCGTAACAAATGGTAGGTACCTACTTACCCTTATCGCTTTAGAAACTACTTGCGCATGAAATACTTGTACTAAGCCAACCCGATATGCCTATAAATAAAAACACTGCTTACTATTTCTAATAGCAAGTAAATGTTTGCGAACAAACTGCTCGTTATTATCCGCTACGCTTTACGTTTATTTATCTTTCAATCACGGGTGAATCGAAACTGGAGCATTGCTGGCCGCGAGCTCCGGGAATTTTATGTGATCTATTACACCGGAGAGGCCAAATATAATACAGAATAGATTGATGTGCCTTTGAGTTTCAGCGAGGAATTTTCATGGGGCATAGGTAGTAGCTAGCTGTATGTGTAGCTACAACTCGGCATGACCCGCGTGCCGGCAGTAAAAAGTAGGATAGATACACATCGACTAAGGATGTAAGTTGGTAGCTTCAAGTGATCGCGCCAGATAGTCAATGTCTTGGAGGGAAAGAGACCAGGATCAGACCAGACAGCAAGCACTATGCAGTTAGGCACGTGGATATTATGGCAACGCTCTCCACTAGCATGGAGGAAGCTCAATTTCAGCAGTGTTGATGTGCGATGTGTGGTGTAGTGTAGGTAAGTACCTAACGGGTGTTTTCTTTGGAAGCGGAGAACTGTAAATTGAAATAAAGCAAAGATAAGGTATTTCACATCAGTGAAACTAGATTTATTGGAAAGATTATGGCATTTATGTTTCAATATGATTTCGGTCATGTGGGCGTTGTGTTTATTAACAATCAAAAGTGAGCTTCATCGCCGAACAAAGTTTTGTATGGGGAAAGAAATGAACATCAACGAATAATAATAATTTCACGTTGGCTACTCGGTCTATACATAGAGACCGTGTTGGTTCCCGAGATTGTGTAATCTAACTCCATTATAAAGGGATCTGAATCTTTATCTCGGTAAAAGTAGATTTTAGTAATCAAACTGGGTCCAAACACCATTTAAACTCAACTGATCGTTCACAAACTGTTTATTAGCATTAAAAATCTCTATACAATCACTTGTAAAAAACACTTGCGTTCTAGTCCACTAGTTAAAATCAACTGACTAAGTTCCGGTGTTCAAATATTCTTATACCGACTACAGAACAAAACACTGCGGTCTCTAGCACACGACGGTGTTATTGCTTTAATATAAACATAGGCGAATTCGATGAATTCGGAGGATCGATAGACGCCATGAATGGTGGCCTTGTCTAATAAGTACCTATATGCAGCTGGGGGCACTACAGAGGCCCGGAATGCAACAATGAGTCTTACATTAATACATTCTTATTGTTTTTAAATAAACATAGCCGAATTCGATGAGTACGGAGAAACGATAAACACCATGAATGGTCGCCTTAGTCTAATAAGTACCTATACGCAGCTGGGAGCACTACAGAGGCCCGGTATGCAACAATGAACCTTACATTCGGCCATCCAATTCGAAGTGAGTCCCTTTACTTATGATAATTTCTCAATTCACGTACAATACTAAATATATATATAAGTACTTACATAAGTATTTAACAATACTACTATTAAAACAAACAGTCGGAACAAAATCACAAATAACAATGTATGTGTTAAATTTTATATTTAACAGATGAAACAACGAAGACAACTACACCAAGAGTTAAAGTCCAATATATGTATAATCTTAAATTCTCACTTAGGAGTACACAACAGCGCTCAGTTAAGTTAAAACAAAGAATGAATCTATCTAATTCAATTATAATATTTCGTCGCAACGCTGCTCTTGTTATTGTTCCAACGAATCGAATTTGACACCGTCCAGCCTTGTGGTGGTCGCCGCTCCGGGAACAGCGCCGTCTCCCATCAGCCGCTATGGTGATGTCATCCTTCCTTTGTCACAAAGCAGCGATTGCCAACACGGCCGTCCGACCTGGTGCCTGCTCCACCAGGTGCCACTCGAGTTCAGATAAAATGCTGAAACACACTTTAATAGTTAACCTAACTGATGTTTAAAGATATACAATATTATAAGTCATTGAAACTACTTCTTTTCATTCGCAATAACAAGATAATTTCAAAGTGAGTTTACACTCTGTGATCATCACTAATCCAAAATGATTTTATATAAATTTAAATCTATTGCACATGGTCTACCACAATCTACGATCATCTGTGCAGTATTTACTATTAAATACCATATCTGCACTGATCGCTCATGGCATTCCATGGCTCATATTTAACATATTAATTCTGCATGGTCCGTCATGATCTACGAGCATCTGTGCGATACTGATTACTCAATATCATTCGCTATCTGCACTGATCGCTCATGATTTTCCATAGCTCATACTTAAACATCCAATCATTTCTGCATGGTCCATCATGATCTACGAGCATCTGTGCGATACTGATTACTCAATATCATTCGCTGTCTGCACTGATCGCTCATGATTTTCCATAGCTCATACTTAAACAATCCAATCATTTCTGCATGGTACATCATGATCTACGACCATCTGTGCGATACTGATTGCTCGATATCATTCGCTGTCTGCACTGATCGCTCATGATTTTCCATAGCTCATACTTAAACAATCCAATCATTTCTGCATGGTACATCATGATCTACGACCATCTGTGCGATACTGATTGCTCGATATCATTCGCTGTCTGCACTGATCGCTCATGATTTTCCATAGCTCATACTTAAATTCTGTGTGACGATCATCTGTGCGACATCAATTTCTCAATGCCATTCGGTTTCTGCACTGATCGCCACTCATATAATATTATTCATACATGTATTAAACTAAGTAAACTCAATTAATCTTAACTCAAAATCAAATCAATTCGGACATATCGTCTCTATTTTCGCTTGAATAACTTTCAAAATTTAACCAAGGATGAATTTTATCAAGTGCATTCTCATATCTTTTGTTTCCCTTTCTCGATAGCGGAGTATCTTCAATTACAATTCTGTCATTGGGTAATACTTTTAGAATACGGTAAGGGCCATGAAACTTCGTAACAAACTTTTCGATTTTCTTGCATGATCTTTATCAATAAATTCAATTTTCAAACAGCTATTCTTTCAACCCGTATTAAGTCGCCTTCTTTACTGAGCAGTTTTTGTTCCTTTCTATTAAAGCGCTTTTTGTCACATTCTTGTTATTTTTCTATACGCTCCCTTGTTTCCGACCTAAGTACGACCATATTGTCACCATTGACTTGTTCTGCAGTTCCCATAATAAGATTAGTTAACAATTTTCCGATTAATTCACAAACTTACACCCAAATAGTATTTCAGCGGGACTTTTACCGATAGTTTGTTTTCAACTGTGTTAATGCTTAATTGAACTTCACCTGGATATTCATCTCATAAATTAGCATATCGTATCATAGCATAGCATATAAATTATGTTTATCATAAGATTGATGGCATAGCATCGTAGATGGTACGGTTGAATCTTTTAACCTGACCATCCGCTCTAGGAAGTAACACTGCATTTAAAATATGTTTAATTTTTATTGTTACAGTAAACTCACTTAATTTTGCGAATATCTGTCACATATTTCGTTTTATCGTCATTTAATACCTGCGGCATATAATTCACTTCGCTATAATGAATTTGAATAGTCGCTATCCAATCATCAACGTTCACGTTAAGTACATCTAAATGCATTGCTCAGCTTCTTCGGCAGGATCAGTGACAGGGTCACGTCTGAACGCATCTACGTGTGTCATACATTCGCGGGGTCAGTACTCTGTCTCACAGTCGTACTCCTGAAACTTAACCTACTAACGTAAAATACGGAGAATCAGGTCTCTTTTAGTCACGGTCTTGAATTAAAGAAATCATTACAGTCTGTAATGATTTCTTTAATTGTATAAATAATAAATATACACGCAATCAATTCAGGAACGCTAATACGGCCAATGTCTCCAATTCAAACGAGTGAAGTTTTTGTTCGTCACCTGTTGTTTTTCGACTACAATACGTGACAGGACGTAATAGTCCATCCAGGCCCCTTTTCAACAAAATACCAGCGATTCCGAATTTTGCGGCATCTGTACGAAGTTCAGTCTCTAATTTCATATCATAAAATGCAAAAATGGGTCGTTCTATATGTTTCTTACGCAGAGAATTTTAAGCGTTTAACTGGTTCTCTCTCCACTTCCTTTCAAATTTTAATAAATCCGTAAGTGGTCGTGCAATCATCGAATCATTTTTTTTCAAACCTAGTAAGCTGAGATGCCCCTTAAATTTTTCGTTTCCCTGGATGTATCCATTGTCACTAACGCGAAACCAAGAAAATCCAATTCTGTGCAAAAGAAATGGCATTTGCAATTTTTTTTAAAAGATAACATCGCTTCATTGAACAACTTCAATACTTCCTCCAAACGCACCATCCCTTCATTTAATGACTGCTCAGGAATCAAATATCTACATCTTGATAATATTGGTAAACCCTAATTCCTTTAAACTTATAATCCCATGTTCCTAATCCTGTGTCCTCTTGATTGAAAGAGATATGTAATATCCTACTCAATAAAGTCATTTTGAATTTTGAATTTTGAATGTTGTTTACCTTAGTTTAAAGATTCCTGTGTTTATTTTAAAATTGTAATATTTTAACGTTTCAAAGACGATCCGCGCGTAAGGCGCGCGTGGCTATTGAATATTTATTTAATGATATAATATTACTACTCAAGTTTTGAACAAGCAATGCACCGAATCCATCTTTTAAGTCGTATTACATTATTATATATAATTTACATTATTTCTCAGACCACGTAGAGTTACTCTAGCGTAAATTGTACCTGAATAGTTCTCATCGCAGTTAACTTTCATATCAGAGTTCCTAGTGAAGATTAACGAGTCAGTTGTTTTTTGTTATTATAATGCCAGTTTTTTTTTCAGTAAAGTTATTAGCAATAAGGATTGAATATTTTAATATTTTAGCCTTGACATCATAAATATCAACCATTCTGTGATGTTGCATTTCGATTTTTACTCTTACAGATCCTACAGGCATAATCAAAATATTACCTATACCTCGCAGCATAGGTAGTTAGCTGTTTAACCAAGAAATACCTAGTCTATTGGCTTCGCTATGCCGTAATAAGGTGCATTGGCTACTCAGGTCTACGTAGCCTTCCATGTCGTTACCGTTTATTTGTAAACGTATCAAGTACTTATTATCATTTACTATCTTATTTTCAAGACGAATCACGGATTTCTACTGTGGTTTGTCACCATTTTTATCCTACTGATTTGTTAATTTTTGGCAATTAATCGATAATTTTTTTATACTTCCAAGGTGTCAAACAAGCTAACGGCCTGCCTGATGGTAAGCAGTCACCGCAGCCTATAGACGTTTGCAATTTTCATGACCTAATCTATTACATATAGTAAATTTCAACACTTTTTTTTGTACACTTGAAACTGAAATGCCCCGGCTCATTGTAATTATAGCAAACAACGTTCGAATTTGGGCGAGAATAAAACGGTTTTGTGTCACTAGTAGATGTCTGTTTCACACTCGAATTATTCAAATATAAATTTGATCGATTTTCTAAATTAGTTCTAAATCTATTCGATTCAGTTGTTTGAGTGTTCGATTCAGTGTCGAGACAGTTGTTTTATTGACTGAAAACATTTTAATACTTCCTCAGGTTCCCGACATTTTACGGGCCTGGCACCTAACCATAACGAACGGTCTTCGATTCTTTCTTCGTTCTTACCACTAAAGTCACACCTATGCAATAAATTTATTTTCTCGTAGTAATATAATTCCAATTATACGTTAAACTTTACACGTTCTGTCATCACTTCTGCTAACAATTCCGCATAATCATCACTGCATGGGAAGGACTCGATTAACTTATTCTTCCATTTAGGCCACATGAACGAAACGGATGATAAAGCCTGGCACCAAGCTTTTGCAACGCCTACTAACTTTGGCAAAGCATAATGAATTATCTGATCATCGCCCCACTTATATAGCTTAGCGCATTTGTTCCACCTTATTGATTAATTTTTAAGTTTACTAGCACAGATAGTAGCACTTGTGTATAATTACCCTTAAGTTCATTATTATTACATACATACGTAGGTCGTGTCACCAAATCGTCAAGTAGGTCACCTGTACCAACTCCCAAGACTGGACGTATTACTCGTTCGCGGCCACTGCACCGGCTCCTCGTCTGACTCCCATTGCAATTAGCACGCTCGTGCTCGCCTCACCTGCTCCTCGTCTGTCTCCCATGTGAGTTGCGGATAACACTCTCACGCATGCTGCGCCTGCTCGCTGCCTGCTACCATCTGGAAAGGACTACGGATAACACGCTCACGGCTGCTGCATTCGCTTCTCGTCCGCCGCCCACCTGGACCGCGGGCAACGCGCTCACGGGTATTGCGTCTGCTCCTGGTCCGCCCCGGATTCGGGCCGAGGCTGGCCCGCTTGACGTGACGACTCCTCTGGCTCGGTTCCGCCGCTCGCCTACGTCACCTCTCCTCCTTCCTCCAGGAATGGCTCCTTCGCGGCGACAGCGCTCCACCACCCGGTCCACTCTTCTGCCGTTCGTACTCAAATCGACGCGGTCTCGACTTGCCTCCAGTACGACGCCTTTTTCGATCCGTCCGCACTCGCTTGTTTTTTTATTTTTCCATTAGAAGTCAAATATTTTCCAACAACGTGGGCGTTTCAACAGTGGTTTTCAACTATCCCACTTCTGAGATAAAGGGATCTGAATCTTTATCTCGGTAAAAGTAGATTTTAGTAATCAAACTGGGTCCAAACACCATTTAAACTCAACTGATCGTTCACAAACTGTTTATTAGCATTAAAAATCTCTATACAATCACTTGTAAAAAACACTTGCGTTCTAGTCCACTAGTTAAAATCAACTGACTAAGTTCCGGTGTTCAAATATTCTTATACCGACTACAGAACAAAACACTGCGGTCTCTAGCACACGACGGTGTTATTGCTTTAATATAAACATAGGCGAATTCGATGAATTCGGAGGATCGATAGACGCCATGAATGGTGGCCTTGTCTAATAAGTACCTATATGCAGCTGGGGGCACTACAGAGGCCCGGAATGCAACAATGAGTCTTACATTAATACATTCTTATTGTTTTTAAATAAACATAGCCGAATTCGATGAGTACGGAGAAACGATAAACACCATGAATGGTCGCCTTAGTCTAATAAGTACCTATACGCAGCTGGGAGCACTACAGAGGCCCGGTATGCAACAATGAACCTTACAATTACATGATTTTATTAGGAGATATGTCAAATTACTTTTCTACACCGATAAACCAGAGACGATCGAACACAACATTCGGTGAGTTATTAGCGAAATAGGGCCGCAATTTTAGCAAAAAGTGTATGACAATAGGATATCTAGATTGGGCCATCTATGCGGTAGAACAGCAGCGACATTGCCGAAATTATATTCAAACCATGGACTTATCATGTTAAATATGATAAGTCTATGATTCAAACATACGAAATACTTTTTTGTTTGATTTATTTCAATTTAAAGTTCCCCGCCTCTAAAAAACATCCTTTGTCATACAAATTGACATAATTTGATACATATTAATTTGATGCAAGGCCACGGACTCGTGCTTATTGAGAGAGGCTTTGGCGAACAGTGGACTAACACATGCTCTTAATGATTATAATTTAGCAGAGGGAGGTGAAATCAATTAATTAATAGTCATGGCCAGGTTGAGCCCTCGCGTGCCTGCCCAGGATTATGGCAGATCAGCTAATTACAGTGGAGCAAGTTCCATCTCTGCAGACTGTACCTCCTGCATCCATCGGCTCCCAAGGACCTTCAGAGCGTCCGCTGGTTTCCGCCATATGCTGCGATTGCCGTAACGTGGCCGCCACTCGAGATAAATTTCTGGCTTTCTAATGAGGACCTCATAAAGCATCACGTCTCAATATCACTGGCAACAAAGTCAACACATGATAGCCCTACACGGAACATGCACGTGCCATGCAATTTGATGGAAGGCGGCAGCATTTTCATGTTTCAATTTATCACAATGAGGACCACCTTACAACCATGCCACATGGCTGTAATACAATAGCTACCTCATACTTCCAATTCAGTGTTCACAACAACGCTAGCATTATGAAGAGTATGAATGACACAACGCATGTAACTTACCTATGTAATAAATAAAAATAATAAATTAAAATTTCTTTATTTCTCAAATCTTCACAATGTATGAGGTGAGTCATCCCCAGTAAGTAATAAATATACTGAGAGTGGCTCGCGCTTTCCCTTAGTTTTATCTTATTTATTTTAAGATTCTACAAGTAGGTAGTTCACAATTTTACAAAATTATGTAGGTATACCGTAACATAGACAAATATGCTGTACTACAATTTAATTATCTTTTATGTTAGCGTGGTGAAAGCTTTGTACACGTATGTGTGATGCATCTTATATTATCAATAATAAATAAAATAAGCCTTTATTACTGTTGAAGTTTTCTTACAGTCTATATAATAATATTATTTAACAGATTGTCTTTCAACAGAGGCCTCCTCCACCAAGATTTTAAATATAAAACTATAATTATATATGCGCCCTTCTATTGGTAAGACTGGCGTATTTGGACTGTACATGAGTAGGTAGACATGGTATGTATGTTCAGTCAGTTGCAGAGCGAACGGACCCCCCTGCCACACATTTACTGTATGTTAAGGGAGACCCGTCCACTCCGCAGCCGACTGCACATTATTATATAAATATTTCAGCATTTGCAGCGCTTTCCATTGTTACATTTACAACACAGATCCCCAACCCGCTGGCCAAGCACAGAGACCATGGCAACAACCTCCCCCTTCGCAGGAGAGGCCTCCAGTTTCGCAGCAGACTGCTACGGGCTGTGATGATGATTTATTTCATTATTACAGATTACATACGGTTAAAGTTTACGTTCTAATTTACTTACCGGTCATCCATCAACAAAGTCCTCTTAAGACTTCCACACCTTTCTGTCCTTTGCCATCCGGATCCACACTGGACCAGCCACCATTTTAAAATCGTCCTCCCAACACTCCCAACTTATTAATAAAGCTTTACTAATTAGGCAGTCTCCGTGTAAACTTAATCATCATCACAGCCCACAACAGTCCAGTGCAAGACTTAGGGCCTCTCCCACGAAAGGGGAGGTTATTGCCATAATCTCCACGATTGGCAAGCGATTTGGAGATCGCAGTGTTATAAATATAATAATGGAAAACGTTGCTGCCCATTTTCCAGCCCGCGGAGACTAGATCTTTTGGCTTAAAAACATTAGTCGCCTTGTTCGAATATAGCTCCATAACTTATTATTTCGGACTTTCATTAACACAATTGTATTGTTACTTAAAGTAAAAAATAGGGACGGCTGTGGTACTGGTACTTATCCAGGTACACTACGTCGGAACACGCCACGACCTTTTCGGACAATCTGCAAGTCATAGTTATATTTTGGAGCTAATATTGTTTTCTATCACTTGTCTTGAGTAACTTGAGAACGGCGGTATGAACGAAAATGTGGAAGTAACAGTACACATATATCACCCCTGCGAGTCCGCATAGGCGATGTGGTCAACCGCATAGATCTGGTCAGATACTTGGTATCTGTACCTTCTTAGCGCAACCAGAGGGTGGCGGTGACTTTGACGTCAAACTCAGAATATCCGCGGCTTGGGCCGAATGCCCCAAAATGCCGGTAAAGCTGAAGAGACAGCTGACCATCATTAAACCTGCCCTTCTATTTAGCAGCGAGACTTGGCCTATATCATAGAAAATTAATACTTGCTAACGTTACGTCTGCTAGGGCGGCACAAGCAGGAGCTGCGCGCCAGAAGATGCTGAGGTGGATGTGTTTGAGTTACATGCAAAAACCGCGTCCAGAATGCCCACAATCGCGGTAGCCTTCGCGTCCGGCATCGCAGATAAGCTGCAAGAGCATTGTCTTCGATGTTTTGGTCACATCTCACCCAGATCATCAAATTATGTAGCGAACAAATGTGTCAAATGGTGGCCTCCACACGAGAAAAAGAGGCTGTGCCAAGAAGAAAATAACCACCGTAGATAGTTTCCTTCGGCTCAATCATCTCTTCCCATGATGTGAAATGACAGTCAAATGGGTGCCAAGTACATTGTAAAAAAAATACATGTTCGATATTAAAGGCATATCATATGGTCCAATCTAAGGGCATAGCTATCCAACAATAATGGTTCTTAAGTAAGTTTTAGGCAACTTCTGAAACTTTAAAAAAGTTACTTTTAAGCGGGCTTCTAGGCCTACATCTCACAGTTTATAAATAATCAACCTGAAAAGTTACCACTAATTATGTACTATATTCACCAATCTACGGATTAGTGCAAAAGATGTTTAAGCTATTATTATAGTATTACAATAATAACAGAAACACGGACATCATAATTTAAAAATTACTAAATTACTATCTAAATATATCTAACATTACTTATATCCAAATCGTTTGATTTAAATACATGTTTCCTATAATATTTCAATTCCTCTATACTATCCTCTAAGTCCTCTATGGACCTGTGCAGGAATCTTTTCCGTGGTATCTGAGAGTATTCTTTCTGATACCATCTTTTAGCTAACTCCTTTATTGTACTGACGTCTATGATCCTGTAGTGCAAATGTTGGTCCAAGCGAGGCATATATTTCCGAATAAATAGACGGTCCATGTACACACTGTTTCCTCCCAATGGACATTTTCTCTCAGGTGTATAAGTCTGCACAAACTTCAGAATTTGGTTTTCAGCTTCATTGAGGGAAATTTTGGATAATCTGCTAGCTTTGGTCAAGCCACTCTGTAAAGAAATAAGGTAAGTATGAATTTTTTTTATGTATGTAATTTTTTGTATTCAGTATGGTAATGTTTTTATTGCCACAGAGAACACCATGGCAATAAAAACATGAACAGTGAAACATAATTATAAAAATAGGTACTTCGTTGTGTAACTGTAGGTACTTAATTATGTCACCACACCACTATTAACGCTCCACGTTATAATTTTCAACCTATAATGCAGATGTTGTTTCCAGCCTGACGTGTATTATAATGAAATAACAGTTTGCTGTAATTTGCATGGGAGGCTGCAGACAGACGCCAAAACACATTAAGCAGCATTCATATGTATGTCCGGGTGCCTTCTCTATTTTTCTGGGTTTTATGAGTTGCACCCTTTGGTATCCTCTAACCCGTCATTCTAAAACGTTTTTAATCTTTTTTCCGTCTTTATCCCCTGAGCGCCTCCTTTACTACACTCCAACCGAATGACGTTTAAATTTTTTTGTATGAAGTTTTTTTTAAATACGGCTAAGAATTTGGTCCAAGCCGCTCTGAGTGTAACTTAGGTTAAAAAGGTTTACCTCGCCATGTTGCTGCACACACCACGGGTTCATTTTGCTGAGAATATCCTCTGGCTGGTGGATCACTAGATCCGGGCCTGACGCCACAATGTTTAGCTCGGCGTCTGTTACGATGCACGCGATCTCCAGAATATGGTCCTTATCAACATCCAAGCCAGTCATTTCCAAGTCGACCCAGACAATCCTCTTTCCAGCATCTTTAGCCCTTGATAAATCCATTGGAGGGATCTGTGTCGGACCTTTTTAAAAATAAACAATGTGTATGTTAGCTGTTCACCAAATATCCACGTTTGTGAAACGGTACAGGCAGGGACCTGACTTACTATTGTGAATATATCTTGCTGATATCAAATTGCATCTTATATGGGAAATAAAACAGCGAATATAATGCATTAGATTATAACTGAACTGAAAGAAATATTGAAATTGAAACAAATTTGAAAAATACCACGTAGTGTAATATCATAGAAAAAGTCAAGGCTTAGGCGACCCTTGCTTACATTATCCAAGTTATGAAGCTAGCTAGTGCCGCTAGCTAGTCTGTCATTGGTATGGAGAAGATTTTTTCTGGCTTTGGTTTGCTTGCTACAGTGGAACTCTATGTAACGGTGCGCCCACATATCAGGGCAAGCACTACGCGTAGTTCTTGACGCTGTACATCGCCTTGCTTAAGGCCATAAATACAGTAGCAACTTGATGATTTATAAACAAAACTGGTGATTTTCACACATTTTAAGGGTATGTTCCAGGTTTACTTCCACGTATAGGGGGACCAGGGACTTAGGTTACTTTGACTGGTTGCGAAAAATGAGTGTACTAAAGTTATTTTACTGGCGATAATAGCCGAAAAAAAAATTGTCGGTTTAAACAAGAAACGGAAGGAATAACTATTGTGACAATGTCACTACAAAAGCGTTAAAATAAGTTAATAGGGATTCAAAGAGTAAAAAAAGTATCGATGGGTTCAATGTTATTTTAACATTTTTGTCGATAACCAGAAAAATAAGGCCTTACTGCTTCATTTCGAAAGTCATGTGCTCTATGGCTGGTACCCCAAGTCTATAGCACCGATGTAGGTACCTACACAATTTTTACAAGTAATTATATTATAATCGTAAAAGATACCGCGAATAAGGTCGAGGGGGCTTGCCGGCATCTTTAACTTAACTTGGTTGAGCAAGGCGCCTCTATCCACAGAATTAAAGGCATTTTTTACGTGAACCTTCGGCAGAATCTCACCGCCCTTATGCTGAAGGAACGTCCTGAGCGCATGAATAGCGGCTTCGCAACCTCCTTTCGAACCAAAACCCAGCTGGATCGGCTGGAAATATTCTTTTAGACTGGGCGCAGAGAACCTGCAACGGAGCTTAGATATCAGGCAACGGTAGGTGGTGCCAACCGCAATGGGATAAATGGCCCCGTCCTTTTTTTTAAAGCAATAAGTTTGGCACCATACAGGGTATCTACAACCGAATAGTCTACCGCGCCTAACAGCATCATGTTCGTAAGCCCTGTAATAGAGTCCAAAAGAATATCACCAGCCTCTCCAGCTCATAATAAGAAGTGATAATTAAGTAATTTTATCAAAATTATTGATTAGTTGCGTGACGGAGTAACATAAATACCTACATCCATCCATCCATCCATATAATATTATTAAAGTAGGATAGGATGTATGTATATGGGAACATAAATAGGTAATGTTTATTGTTTACTCAACGTTTTATTCAATAAAAAATTTATCGATATGTAAAAATGTACGATCATATCACTGTGCATCTGACACTCTTATAGCGCCATATGAATTTGATGATAGATTATTTAACTTCCGGTGTTGCTACATAAAACGCAGAACTAGCGCCACGATTGACAGGTCACCTGCAGCTGCGAGCGCCGGACGGTGTTGGTTAGTGATAAAGCGGCCGAAGTCGATCTACTCGCTTTCGTAAAAGTTGTCTGCTACTACCGGAACTCGAACTTATTTATAAGTCACGGTACATTACACTGACCGTAACACTCACTTTTTCAGTCTTTCGACTGGTTCTAGTTTTAAAGAATTAATCATTGGTGACCAAGTATTCGATAACATAAAGCCGTCCTCACGATTAAAATTTGGATATTTCTTGATTTCGATGGTTTCACTAACTAAACGAGGAGAGTGGTGTCGTTTAGTAGATAACACCAGTGGGTTATGTAACTCCATTCAGTGATTAGTGCCAGATTCTAAGAGGTGTTGGGCAATGGCAGACTTATGGCTCTGATAATTTTTATGGCTTTTATATGCTCCTTTACTAATGTTACTAACATAACATATAAGTACAATTGTAACCAATCTAATACAAACAAGTTATGGATCTATGGTCTGAAATAAATATATATATTTTTTTTTTACCCGTCTCGAGATGGATTGATTCCCGCAACTGCAATATATTATGTACACACCTCGATGCTCCAAAGGGTAGGTTTCTTTAGGTGACCTCATACTCTGCGAAATTTTCTTAAATGTAGTGAATATTGTCTTTATTGAGTATTTACTCAACATTCGACCAATTCTATCCGTCACTCCTTCGAGATACGGCAGGTAAGCCACGATTAAATAGATTCCCTTAAATCACAACCAGTTATCCTTTTTGGACATAGGTGTACCTATGGTAATAGATGCAAGGAACTAAAACAATATATAGGCAAATACTTAACCGTAACCCAAACACCTCGTTACTTAAACGTTTAAAAGCGTTTTTTTTTAAAGGATCCCGCAAAAGTTGTTAGGAAAATGTGGTTTCAGTTAAATTTTATGAAATTTTGATATGTTATAGAGTTAAGTGCCCTGATTAAAAGTCTCTTTGGGTGCAATTTTTTTAGAGATTTTAATAAATGATTGCCAACAAAATAAACATTAATTTGAATGAGTCAGTTCATTTTGTGGACACTAGGATCAATAATGGACATAATTCAAATATGAAAAGTTTGTATTAAAATGGAACATAAAAATATTACATTTTACATTTTTTTATACCTATTAAAGTTCATCATCATCCTGGCGTCATGTCCCGGTTGCGCCCCCGCGCAGCACGCGAGGGCCCAGGGTCTGCCTTCCTGCTATTCTTGGCCCATCTCGCTCGGTCTTCGGCATCTCTCGTGGTGAGCTTATTGGCACGCATATCGTTCTTGACTACGTCAAGCCATCGCTTCTTGGGCCGGCCTCTCCTTCCCGTGCCCGGCGGGGGCGGCATAGCCAGACAATTGTTCCCCACATAACCTGCTGGACTGCGCAAGACGTGGCCATACCATCGAAGGCGGCACTCTTGCAGCTTATCTGCGATGTCACGGATGCCAAGGCTACCCCGAATGTGGGCGTTAGGAACCCGATCCTTCCGTGAAACTCCACACATCCACCGCAGCATCTTCATTTCCGTGACGCGCAGCTCCTGCTTGTGTCCCTCTAAATACCTATTAAAGTTGTTTACATTAATAACTTTTCATTTTTAAGTTGATTGCATGACATTACTGCCACAATCATACAGATTTAAAAAGTAAGTACCTAAATTGTGGAAGCGCCATCTATTGATGCTTTTGAAACCAATGACAATACCTACTTGAAAACTACTCATTACAGCCTTGCATCAGCGTCCTGGCAGTCGACCGTTACTCCAACAAATGTTGAAATGGCTGGTACAGCTGTCTGGTGACCGCACCGTCTCCGGCCCTTATAATATCGACTGAAACCGCCACTATCTGAGCTAGCGCAGCAGAAAGGGTTAGCTGGCGCTCTGCAAATTGGATAATGTAAATGGACCTTTAGTCTAGTTTGTGCTTTAGATTAAGCAAGGACCAATAATCAGGTTACGAAACATTTTTTTGGGCTGTTGAGAAAGTCATAAGCGCACTCCACATGTGGAGAGTTCCGCGGGAACAGGAGAATGTAGAGGGAGTATTCGTGTCGTCCCGTGCATGTTTGGTATGTCTCGCCTATTTCATAGACTAAGTAGAGATAGTTTGTTGTCGTCTCGATTCGATCGATTTTATATTCATATTCCAAGCGCTTTTTGCCGTAACAGGTACGGGGTACACTTGACCATGATCCAGGATATTAGTAGATCAAGTAATTACGTAGAGCAGCTGCCATCACCGCTGTGACCCTGTTTACAGCAAATTAGCGATATTACACTGATGAATCGATATAATGTCGACGCGTTTTGACACCCACCACATCCCTATTAGGCGAGAATGTAGAGGGTCGACCAAAATCCCGGCAAAAGTTTCGCCGAAAGTTTTGGCGGACATGTGGAGTACGCTTAAAGGACAGTTTTTATAATGCCTTACCAAAAACTCTATATGGTACGTAAATTAGATAGTCTCTGCCAGTTATGAAACGTCACCGTTGGTGTCATTTTTTTAAATCTTTCAAAGTATTCTCTTTTTAGGCAAAGCTTGTTTTTTTCTATTGAAGTATTTAAATTATTGTGTTTAATATGTAAACCTCGGGATAAACCTCGCTCAACGCGGTGCTGGGTGATACAGTACCTAAAATATTATAGGACAGTGACAAATAGCTGTTTTTAGATCTTTAAAAATGTACTCAAACTGATAGATTTTTTAAGTTTAGTGCTGCTACCGCCATAGAAGTTCCTAATGTATGCTATGGCAACGCTACCTCGCCAGACTGCCAACTCCTTTCATCGTTTTATGCTCCACGGACCAATAAGTTACATACCCTCACTATACGTAGGTTAAGGTCAACTTGTCAAAATAAAATTTAATCTGTGGGTTCAATTGTCATGGTGTGTAAAGGTTGATTTTGTTTTTGTAAAATTTATAATATATTTTTCGATTGAGTATCCTGGGTACAGGAAACATGAACAGAATAATTCTAAGAAATGGCCGATATGTTAAGAAAACTAGTGAGTACATCGTATTTCTATTGTAAACAATAATATTCCCTAACCTCCATAGAACGTCACATATAGGATTGATTATTGCATGAGTTCATGAATATTTATGTAACTAATTATTTTTATTTTGTATGATTATGAATCTGCTAAAACAATGTTTATCTCCTGCATTTTCATATATTGAAGTTAATTAATTAATCATGTTATAAACTGTAAACCTTTTTTGTATACCTACTGCATCACATGGTTGATGTAATTTTGATTACAATGGTTCAAACGATACGAAATCAAATCTCGACGACTCTTTTGTATTCATTTTACCTAGTCCACTAAAAGTAATGAATAGTATGTGAGTAAAACATGTTTGTTTATCTTTCTAGCTTTGTTATGGGAGCCCAGACTATTTCCAAATTTTCCATTTGCCACCAGTACAATATTTTACGATTATAATAGAAATGGAATCATTGCATTACAACAAGACAACTCCAAAAAGTTGATTGCTTACACACAGCCACATTGTCTAATACCAGGCATCAGATATGTAAACACACAAAGTTGTTTCTTCAATAAAGAACCACTGAAGCCCTCATCCAAGGTTGAAGCTACTGTCAAAACGATAAAACAAGATCTAGAAGGAAAGGATAAGACAGAAAAACAAATTGTGAAAAAGAAAAGCATAAAAGAAAGAATAATTGCTGAGCTGAAGCATTACTATCATGGATTCAAATTGTTTTTTCTTGAAATACGAATTTCAGCAGGGTTGGTGTTTCGGATTTTGAGGGGACACACATTAACAAGGAGAGAGCACAAGCTATTGGTAACCACATGTGGTGACCTTCTCCGAATGGTACCATTTATAGTATTTGTACTTGTTCCATTCCTAGAGTTTTTCCTACCATTGTTTATTAAATTGTTTCCGGATATGCTACCATCCACTTTCGAGAGCAAAGACCAAAAGGAAGCGAAATTAAAACAACATTTAAAAGTCAAATTGGAAATGGCAAAATTTTTCCAAGAGACATTAGATGAGATGGCACCTCAGGCAGGCAGTGACAGACATTCCCAGTTAGCCAAAGAATTTTCACAGTTTTTCCACAGAATTAGGACATCAGGAGATGTTGCAACCAGTGAAGAAATTATGAAATTCTCAAAGTTGTTTGAGGATGAAATTACTTTAGATTCATTACAAAGGCCTCACTTAGTGGCGTTGTGTAAAGTTCTTGGTGTGACTACTATTGGGACCAGTGCAATGCTAAGGTTTAATCTCAGAATGAAACTGAGATCTTTAGCTGCAGATGACAAGATGATTGCGAAAGAGGGCATGGACAGTTTAAATTTTGCTGAGTTGCAGCAAGCATGCAGGGCTCGTGGGATGAGGGCGTATGGTGTTTCAGAAGAGCGTTTAAGGAAAGAAATGAAGAACTGGTTGGATTTGTCTTTGAATGAGAAAGTGCCACCATCACTGCTGTTGCTCTCAAGGGCCCTTATGGTGCCAGAGCATGTCCCCACCACATACAAATTGAAGGCCACTATTTCTGCCCTCCCTGAGCAGGTGATAACACAGACCAGAGTTGCAATTGGTGAGAAGGAAGGCAAAATAGATTTGAAGGTAAGAGTTTTTCATTACTATGAGCTACTATCTGTACCTTTAGATGGTCACTGTCCAGTGATCAATCTGAAAAGTCTTTGAATATCAAAAATTATGACATAGTTAAATCTGATCATTATAAGACATTAATATATTATGGATATTTTTGTATTACATTGTTTATTTTGACATTGCAGAGTAAAGTGGAGGCCATCAAGCTGGAAGAGGCAAAGATCAGAGAGGAGAAGCAAGAAATGGCAGAAGCGGAGAGAGAGAGACAGCTGTCTGAAACCAAGCAGAAAGAGAAGGAGGAACTGATAGATAGGGCTCCTATTATTGATATAGAGAATGCCCCAGTGAGTGCTGACATTGCTCCGGTGATTCTAACAGAACGTGTGAAACCTATCACTGAGGAAGGGCTCTCTGGCAAGGATGTTGAGATTATTGAGGATGCTATAGAGAAATTAGGTAAGTGTTTTTTAAAATACAAAAATGGAAAAGAATGTTCTTGTTTTTAATGCTTGTTGAACAAGATGATTCGTTTGACCATAATCCTGGGTTTGGCAGATCAGATAATTACAGATAATTACTGACCAGATTCAGTTGCCTGAATGTGCAGGTTAGTCAAAACTTATATAGGCCTCAGACTTATCCTCAGAGATTTATGTTTATAGGCTGCCTTTTTCTGGACTCGACTCTAATTTGGTTCTTTAGATGTACTAATTTAGCCTGCCCAGTTCCCTTCAGATCTCTAAAATAGTTTTTTTTTATTTGTTTGTAGGCTTCTCTGAGGGATTCTGTTCCCCATAAAGCCTTAATCCTGTGATCCTTTACTCTTATTCTCCCTCCTTGTGGTCCACACACACTCTAGAAACGCATGGGCTGCTGTTTCTTTAGCTGCCTAATGTCCCCTGGGGGCACATGGGGCTGTCTGTTGCTCTGATTGTGTATAGCAGTTTGTTTAGACGGAGGGGGTGTCCTGTAACTGTTTTAACTACTTCTATTTAAGACCTAGCCATCTGTTAATTAGTTTTAAGGGGCATCCAGGTGTGGTTTACCAATGCATAGTTTGCTGGTGTATTTATCCACCTATGAGGGTATTTCGTGGGGTAGGAATGAAGCAGAACCAACAGCTCTCATCCCTGATCCCTTTCTTGTTTACTCATTCGGGGCATCATTCCCCACTTAACAGAAGTAACTGCCTGTTGCCTCTGTTGAATATATCGTGTGTTTCGCGAATGTGGTGTAATACTCCGAAACTTATTTTGCATAATTTCTTTAAACAGAATAAAATTACAATTTTACTAAGAAAGGCATATTGTCACAACTGTGTGTGATGTCATTTCTATTTTAAATGGTAATGGCAATGACACTCTTTTGGAAAATGAGACTAGTGCTCATGTGGTACGAAATGTCTTCCATGTCTGTTTGAAGACTTGGCAAACTCTCAATTGGAATATATCTTATGATCAATATACTAGTAATTCATTATATCATAGAAATTTGACCTAAAAACAATTCAATGGTTAGTAGGTCATTAGCATTATTTGAGTGGAGGCATTTTCCCTTTTCTTTAATTAAATTATTTTTTAAACTATCTAAAACTAGGATTATAGATATTATTATCTCTATTCTGCAATGCAATGTTACATTCTGTTTCTAAATACATAGTATCATTTATCAACTGAATTTATAAAAGATTTTAAAATGAAACAATTTCTTTTTGGCACCTGTCCAGTACTCCACTTTTAGGGACACTAGTTCAATGACTCTTAACAGGTCAAGTTCATTGACACTTCCTGAAATACATACTACATTTTCTTTTCATGTTCTCAACAACCTGTGCTAACTAAGCTAAGGTTCTGTTTGTATAAGTATATGCTGACTTCTCCTAAACCACGCAACAGATTTTGAAGCTGTTTTCACAATATTTTTGATATTTTCTTCAGGAAGGTTTATATGTATTATTATACATGCATATTATAATCGAGAAAATGCGAAGCCGGGCTGGGTTGCTAGTATTTTGCTTAAATCCTCTTTCAATCAATTCACCGACAGCTCGGAATACCCCCAACAAAGTTTGCTGAAATATTTCCCAAACTACAGAACCGATTTGAATAAGAGACACCCCCCTAAAAAGAACCCTCTCTATTAAACTGGTTTACAAATAAAGAAAACCGCATCGAAATCGGTCCATCCGTTCGGGAGCGACGATAACACAGAGAGACCGCGTCGCATTAATACAATGTGGATTAAATATATCAGTATTGTGGAAATATTACAGATTTTGCTCATCACGATAAGCTTTATAGGTAGATAGTGGCATAAAAAGTAGGTGAACATGTCTATACTAAACATATTGATAGCCCGTGAGTAATCCCTACTTATCTTGTACCGAAGTGACCTTTAAACTAGATTACACTTTCACATCGTTTATGAAGCGACTATTTTATCACTACATGCTTTCCATCTCAATTTAATGTCGACATAATTGTTCGACCAAGATAGATAACAGTCGATGTTATTAAACATATCTATCTATATAAATCCTGACAAGAGAATTATTTTACTACTATATTACTAGCTTTTCACTGCGACTTAATCGCTAAAATGCAACGCAACTGCAAGCCACAAAGACGCCAACAAGGAACTAAAGTCTATACCCATCTGTACCAACATTATAAAGAGAAAAGATTTGTATTTTTGTTTGTAATTAATAAACTCAATAATTACTAGACCAATTTTACAAATTCTTTCACTGATTACATTTTATTCCGGGAATACAAGTTTACATAGATCCGAACTGACAAACCTTTTAGATCAGTTTAGGAATGTGCCCATTTTTTTTGTACTAACCTCTTGAAGGATTCCATGTTATGTTTGTGTATAAAATTCTTACAAAATTCTCCTCTCCAACTCCACAGCTGAACAGAAGCGGTCGCTGCTGCTAGAGAAGGAGAGCATCCAAGAGTTGAAGGCGGAACTGTCGGACTACAGCGAGGACGTAAAAGAGCTACAGGAGATCGTCAAGGAGAAACAAGTCGACCTTAAGCTGTCCAAGGGAGCTAGAAGGTATGTGCATCACATCAACAACCAGCCATAACAGTCCTGAAATCTCCACGCTTGGCAGGCGGATTGGAGATCGCAGTGCTATAAATGTAATAATGGGAAAAGCTGATGCCCATTTTGCAGCCTACGGAAACTCCAGATCTTTTGCCTCGTAAACATTAGTCGCCTTGTAGGACACCTACGAGTGTAGAGGGTGCTATCTACTCTGCCGGGCAACACAGCCATCTTACAATATGATATTCTTGGGGGTCCGTTCACTCTACAGCCGACTGTACGACAACCTTAACGTGAAGGGGTTGGTGCTATTGTACTCTAGTAGAAGTTAAACTTACCTTCAATCAAATTTACAAAAAATATAAACAAGAAGACAATGGAATCAGTGTCCTGTGTGCCGTAGCTGTAATGTATTTTACAGTGAAGTGAAATAAATTAAAAATTAGAGTATTTGTTACAAGAGCAAAACACGTGCGAGAGTTTAGGTACAAAATTATTGAGTAATTCGGTGATTCATGCAATGCAGTCACGATACACATACAAATAAAAGATCCATTAGTTAGTTTACATTTTCTGTAACTTGGTTTAAAGAAGTTTACACAGATGTCGGTCCTAAATACACATAGGTAGGTTAGTTGGGCTTCGTGAAGCGTCGTCTCTGTCTAAAGCATGCGAGTAAAAAGGAATCAGGAATCAGCTATCATCATTATCCTGGTGTCAATCCTGGTTGTATTCTCGCGCGCCGAGCGAGGGCTCGAGGTCCGCCTTCCTACTTCTCCTTGTTCACTTCCCTCGGTCTTCGACACCCTTAGTGGTCCAGTTTATTGGCACACATGTCATCTGTAACGACATCAACTATCGCTTCTTGGGCCGGCTTCTTTTCCCTGTGCCTAGCGTAGGTGGCATGCATGAGCTCCCAGCCACGGTGTTTCCTTTGGTCTATGACATGGGATTGTTCAAGAGGTATATTAGAGGTCTCCTTAGAGGCGGGCAACGCATTGGTAGCACCCCTGGTGATGCTGATGTCCATAGGCGGCGGTGACCACTTTCCATCAGGTGGCCCGCATGCCTGTTTGCCTGCCGGATAAAAAAAAAAAAAAAAAAATATGACGGATGCTACACGTTCGACTATTATGGTGATACGTGGGCTGCGATACTGGATCACGATATTTATCGCATGTACTGTATTCACTGATCGTCATCCGTTGAAATTCTGAAATCCACGATCCGTATAGAACATGTATAGTGTAGAATCTGCCTAAGTTGCCTATATATAGCGGCTAGTATGTGACGTAGACTATAAAGTAGCATGTTGATGGCACATCATGCAATCGGTTATCAGAGCGGTGATAACAATCTGCCGACATTATTTCACATTATTAGCGTTATGGAAACAACTATTCACGCTCTAACTTACGTGTCTTGAAACCCATTCATACCACTGTTTATATTCTAGAAAAATTTGCTCGTACTGGTTTCCTATAGCTCGATAGCTCGCAAACTTTGACTGCTTTGATTGTACGCATCTGTGCAATTTTACTAGTTTATTTTATTTTATTTATTTATTTATTTCACAGTTTTACAGTAATGTACATTTGTTTATAGTTAGAGTAACTTAACTTGAATTCAAGAAAGTGTTGAAGGGGTCGAATGATACTTCTGGTATTAGTACCCACATAAATGGCATAACAATATAACAGGGAACAGAGATGTACATACAGAAGAGAATCTTGTTTGCCACCAAGTAAATGTGGTATATCGGGCAATCATACCAAAGGACAATCCGACATACATAATTTAAAAATATTCATAGTATGATTTAGTTATTATTTATGACGCTTTTTTGCATAGGTATTTATGGGTAGGAGCTGTCTATACGGACTTAAAAAACAAACATAAGCGGTTACTAATAATACCATCTTAATCTAATAATAAAGCTTCACTTGATAACGGCTCCATTCGATCAAATCCCTTATCTAGGGCCAGATAATAGCTACGCGAATATTCCGACAGACAGACAAAAGACAGGTTACTCTAATAATGTAAGTAAACCTGCCTGATCCACGTTTCGTATAGGCATTATGACGAGCGCTTTGACGTATTATGTCAGATTTACAGAATGTCGATATCCAAGATCAAATATCCTGTACGGCCGATGTAGATAGGGCAATGGTACCTAAGCGGTCTTCTCAGGTTGGACAGAATCCTGCAACTAGTTATAAAAATTACAGGATTTTTTATAATATCATCTTGTAGGTGGTTACTACTAAAGGTTATTCTCACTTCACCTAAGCTCTTTAATGTGGAGAGAAATTTAAAATTAGCAAGTATACTCAATGGGGCGTCAATGTAATTACGAAGGTTGTGGCTCGCGATACGTCTCCGAAAGATTGTGACTCACATGTGTCACACCACGCGTGACGCGTGACGCGTGACGCGATAAAGTTCCGCGCAACCTTGGTTAAGGTCAATGGAAGGCGCAGTCGGACAACTACTCGTGGAGCTGATGAGGCGGACGGGTGATTGCCGAATTTGAACCCTATGACGTGACGGATAAGTCTTGTTTTCGATTAGCGAAGCCACAAGCGGATGCTATGGGTAGTCGTTAGCGTTTCGCGTTAATACGATCGATAGCGTAAACTGATTTTTCACATAGTGTCTATCCAGCGGGGCGATTCTAGCGCTTTCGAAAATTTAATTCGGCATTTTTCCAAATATGCTCTATTGCAAGTGAAAAGCTTATACTCAACTATTTTCGCAAATGCTTTGTCGAAAATCGTTTTGATTTACATTTTTGATAGAGATATTTAGTAAGAAAATATGTCTAATTCGAGCCGTCACAGCGCGGGAATAACCCAGTATGTTAAGTATTTAAAAATAGGGCCCCGACATTAAAACATGTCATCTACATTACTTTTCGAGAGAGATATTGGTGGTTATGTACCTATTTCCTAGGTAGATAGTTCTACAAATAACGCCTTGTATCCTCCCCATACAGAAATACCCAATATTTCAACGTATAGGGGTCGTATTAAATTTTGAACAACGGTTATACGTTGGTTATCTGACTACAAACGGAATGCAATTGCATTAGTTATGCGTTAGACACGCATACCGGCTACAATCGGTTTATATGCAATCATGAATGTGTACAGTACTGCGGTATAATATACTATTTGTTTGGGAAGGTATATACAGGTATAGGTAGCCAATATGGGGAAAGGCGAGTTTTGAAAATTGCACATCCAAGCCGTTATATAACGTGGATATAACGTCAAAATTCCCAACTAATTTTGTGGAGGCTCAAGTCAATCAGTGGTCAGTTCTCCTTTAAGACGGTTTCTATTGACAACCTGAGTAATTCACAGTCGGTTAACATCCGGTCGGCCACGCAGACGTCCCCGTAAAAAAAGTATACGAGTAGTTTATCAGTTATCTAACACCTATAACATAAGCTTTGCTTACTGTGGGGCTAGATGACGCTATGTGAATTTGTCTAAGCATATTTATTTATATTCTATGTCCAGAAACTTGGGTTATTTGTATGTAATACAATAAGCAAAAAGGCAAGCGGGCCACCTGATGGAAAATGGTCACGCCTGCGGACATCACCAACAACAGGAGTATCACCAATGCGTTGCTCACCTCTAATGAGACCGTTAATACACCTTTTTATGTATGGACTGTGGACCAGTCTCAAATAGACTGTTTTCTTTTCACTTTATTTTATCAGTAGATTGTTATTTGCGGAAAAATTCATTCAGGAAAAAGTCATTGTTATTCAATATGGGTATATTCTGTAAATATTATCTGCTACTAAGTGCTTAGTAGTGAGTATGGAAGTAAACAATATAAAGATAATGTGTAATATCAGGCTACGATTGTTATAGATAAATAGCATCTTAGGCAGTTAAATGCAAATAAAGCGTGACCTTGGAAAAGCTTTCTATTTGATTTACAATCTGTTTAATGGATTTAACATAAATAAAGAAAGAGGATTTTTGTTTGCGCTATGGTTGTATAATAGGACCACGATAAGTCCGTATTGACTGACAGTAGTAAGAATAATAAAATGTGGATATGGCAATAATCTGGGGGTACTCTGTCCTTGTCAGTCCTTCTTGTAAACATTCAGTTTTTTGGCTTGAACTTGTACTTTTAGTTTGACTAAATTATTAACCATGCTGAAAATTATCTGACACACTTCCTTTTTAATTGTTTTGCCCATTATTTAATAATATTTTTCATAACTCACGAAAATAAACCCCCTACAGAAATCAAATTGTTTGTGACTTTTATGAATCACGTTCAATGACTTTTAAAAAACTTGTCATAAGTTGCCATACAGAGATATTTTTTTTATAAGTGACTCGTACTTAGCGTGGTCTTATTGTAGTATGGTATATCGTCACGATACTTTCCCTATTAAACAGGGGGCCCGGAGATAGACAGACGCGTACATTCAACGTGATAGGGCGCAAGCCTATCGCTTATTATTCGATTTCAGGGTTCCTTATCCGGGCGAAAAACGTTACTATTGATCGTTTATCGTATGTTGTCCATTGCCAAGGACCAATAATCTTTTGCCAATTTGGCAGGGTATTGAAAATACTCTGTGCCAGGGGACAAATACCTACCTATATGTTTACCTATTGTTGTCCCATTCCGACCTTACTAACTTGCACGTATTTCGCATTACAGATTATACAGAGCGGTCAACAACATGATAAACAAACTGGACACCACACTGGTCGAACTGGAGACCAAGGAGAAGGAACTCAAAACGGCCCTGAAACAGACTCTCTCCGAACCGAAGAAGGCCAAGGAACACCTCATACAGATTGATGAGCTCATGCACTCCATAAAGAGCCTTCAGAAAGTACCGAACGAAGCGAAGTTGAAACTCATACAAGATGTCCTGGGAAGATTGGACGATGACTTCGACGGCCAGTTGAAGGTCGACGACGTTTTGAAGGTCGGTATTGGGAACTGAATATGTGCACGTGAAGTGTACGGCTTGGTTAGTTTAATATGGGTTGCTTTACATCTGGTAGTAGCCGGAATATATGCCAGTTATAGAAAAAAAGACTATAAATTCGTTATTTATTTGTTTTATTATTGATTAAATCATGGAATTAGTGAGTAGAACTCACTCACTATAGTCACTTATATCACTTTCCTGATGCAGTAACCTCTCAATGGCATAAACTTCCGAGAGGTTTTGGCAACTCTACATCTGCTGCACCAGCGTTGTCGAGCGGGTGATTTGACTGACTTGATTTGAGATAAAATGAACAGAGAGGTTACATCTACAGCAGAGCGACCAAGCGGGATACATATTCTGCCATCCTGCTCTCATTATTCATCCCCTATACACCTTTTTTGTTATGAATATAAAGGAACAATATTCTTACGAATGTCGTCTAAGAACAATATTCTTAGACGTCAAAGGGCCGACTACTGGCCTTGGAATATTTGGAACTCCTGTAAAAAACTTTTCCCCGTCCCCAGATGCTGGAAGTGATAGGCAACGAGCACGTGAACCTCTCCGAGAAGCAGATGGGCGA
Source organism: Blastobasis adustella (assembly GCA_907269095.1). Lineage (NCBI taxonomy): Eukaryota > Metazoa > Arthropoda > Insecta > Lepidoptera > Blastobasidae > Blastobasis > Blastobasis adustella. The sequence goes on from OU026130.1 coordinate 14,294,946, forward strand.
GCTCATCGAGCTTTTAGACAAGGAGGAGATCCTGGAGGTGGAGGGCCGCATACAGAAGGCGCTGGATAAGGCCGCCGCGGCAGAGCAGCCGCGGCAGGGAGAGCCGCAGGGGAAGGTGAGTAACCTCGACTGGTATAGAGGTTTTTACCCGATTGTGGCATAAGAGGGGTTGTGTTATTCGAGCGTATGGATGTGGGTATGTGTGTCTAGTTCTTTGGCACGGGCTGTACTTAATGGCTTAATGGATTTTATGAGGTAAGGTGTTATTAGATTCGTCTTGGTTATGCGAGTGACAATGGGGAGATTAGAATTTAAAAAAATTATCGAAATACAGGTCTTCAAAAGGTGGTTTCAATAATATATAATACTACAACTTATAGTTTGCTTTTCAGTTTTTTAATAGTAGTCCGCGTTTTTAGTTTTTGTGCTAATTTATTTTATATTACGCAAACAAGCAAAGTCACCTTGATGGTGCGTGATCACCACCGCCCATAGACACCTGCGACACCCGGGAAGTCGCGAATGCGGTGCCGGCCTTTGATATACTGGAGACGCTTCTGCAGGAAGCTCGTTCCATACTCGACGCTCGCTCGTGCTCGTACAAGGCGGGAATTTTCCTGATAATCTTTCGGTGGTCTACCGCTACTCATCCTAGTGGCGTGGATGGAATTGCGTCGAAACATCGTGGGAAACCCTTAACCATCATTATATTATTATCATCCCGCTAGGTGAATCCCAGCTTCTGGCAGGGTACTCTCTCTTCTCCCCTTAGCGAGGTTAGCTGTTAGCTCTGGCATCCGACTCGGTGATGTCAATCCATTCTTAGGTCCTCGAGACTTCTTTCTTAACCGGCAGGCTTAGGCACCTATTTCCCACGAATCCCTGTGGCTACGTAGCACGTGACCAAACCATCGCATGCGAGCCTCTTCAATGTAAGAAAGCTAAAGGCTCTATAAACTTACGAAATATTTGTCTGTCCCTTGCAGAGCCTATTCGAACTAATCCGGGAAGCGCAACGACGAAGGGAGCTGAAGAGAGCGGGCGAAGGAGACCAGCGTCCCGACTCGAAGCCAGAATTCGTCGCCAAAGCCAAGGAGGATCGCCGCGAGCGCCCCGACACGCAGTGAGCAGCCCCCGGGGCCGAGGCTCGCACCACGGACCAACTACGCCGCGTCCCCAACGCCCCACGGACCAACTACTTCACGGTGTCAAAAGGCGTGCCGCGTTTGACGCTTCGATGGGGGAATGGACATGACTGGCGTGTCTGTCTAGTATTTTCTTTGTTTCATATAGTTAATCAGATGTTTCATGGGAACTAAAACTTGTGGTATATACATATAGTAGATCACAAGTTATATTTATTTTGAATTAAAATTTTAAGTACATCTCAAAAGGGCAAGGGTGGTGCAATATTAAATATATCGATTTACTTATTGAGAAATTAGTAAATCTCTTGCAACACGCCTGCAAAAGAGAGTGCAAGACACCACTAAAACAAGTCTTCAGCGATGGGAGTTCCCTTCCAAGCAAAGGATATTCACTCTTCACCCTATCTTCGTTTAAAATCTGCGTTTGAATTTGTGGTAAACACGATGTGGATTGCACTCATGCTTTGCATTCTACGACCAACAACACAACAGTCTCCTGTCTCACTCGACCCTAAAGGGTTTTTTTTTGTAAAAGGCCTTGTGAGTTAGAATCGATAGTTCCATTTATAGTCACCCCCTTACTTGAGCTATGTACTAGCAGCCAGATGTGTCTGTTTCCTGATTGAAGCATCACCGTAGCGCCAAGGCGTCGCGGGGGCGTGGCGAGGCCTCCTTCCTTTGCGTGGCAAAGCACTGCGCAGGCGACTGTCCCGCCGCGATGACTATGTCGCAACAATGACAATAAACATTCTCATACAACCAACTGTCTGAACTCAAGTGTACATACGTTATTGTGACCTTATAATGGATATTATAATTACAGTAGCGGGTACAAAGCTTCGATTTAAGCTCCATAAAGTTGTCTATTTATTTAGTCTCGTCTCATCTTTCCATCACCAGAACACCATCCCACGAGTTTTTAGCTATTATTTTGTTGATTTGAGATATTATTGTATATTTTATGTATTTATTGTTGTACGCATTTCTGTGATTCTGTTCAGTTGTAAGTTTTATTTAATATTGCTTAGTGAGTACTTAGCACAAATTGACGATGTATATGTCTGCAATCATCTCCGATGCCCGATTGTAATGGGTTAAGGTTCTAAGAGTATTTTTTAAAGTTAGGCGAAGTAATGGAAATTCAATGGAAATTCAATGTTGCTGACCCTACACTACTTACCTTTGGCCAAATAAACAAAAAGAAATTTAATTACGTAAATCTAGTAGGCACTGCTACAAATTTATTTTTCTAATAGGTATAATTTTATTTATAAAACAGTTCACATCGCTTATACTAAAATGATGATTCGGAAGAGAGAAAAGCGTATTAAGAAGAATCATTTAGCATAAGCGGTGATGGTTACAAAACGGGTAAAATATGGAGGAAAAGTGCTCGAAAGTCAGCGTCTCTGGGTCGCCTGTCTGGCAAAACAGGAGTCGCGTCGATTAGTAGGCTTGAAAAAAGAAAATAAAAAAAAAGTAAAGGTCTCATTCAGTAAGGTCAGTAACGCATTTGGTAATGAAAAATAATGAATCGATCACAACGAGTCCAGTGATAGCAACGTTGTCTACGAATGGCACGTAATGATTAGTACGGTCGCACTTACAAACATGCGACTGAAATGTAAATAATTTACAGTCATATTGATATAAAATTACTGTTAATTGATGTGAGTCATGTATTTCATTGTCTGTTTGTACTTATGAAGAGGGAAATGATAACCGATATGTTGAATTCATCATTTATCGCACATCTAATGCATGGGCGCTCGTGAAAATTAACTATCAAAATTATTTACTAGAAACTGCTACATGGGCCAAGCTAACTACATTTATCGTTTTGATTTCGATGGTTTATGAAATAAACTGCAATACTTGTTATTGTTATTATTACGTTAAATGTTTAAGAAATATTTTAGATACCTACATAACACGCATTAGATGTGCTAATGGAAGAACGTAACGTTAACATGAATAAAGGATGATAAATATACCTAATAATGTGTCTTTTTTATTTGCTATACATTCAAAGTCCAAGAAAAAGGTGAAAAATTATTCGCTATAACACCTTCGCTAGGCTACCCATAAAACAGCGTATTTTATTTCTTGGATCAAGTCGATAATTTGTCTAGACTTATTTTCACCTCTCCAGCAACAAAAAGGTGCTTTTTGAAAAAACTCGAAGGGTACGAAAGAGGAAAAGGAAAAAACTATTTTAGCGAGCGATTTCGTACTGGAACGTTTAAATGTTGATTGAATGTCTCGTGCCTCAGTTCTTTATCAAATTACCATTGTCAAGGTGATGTGTCTTATCAAGCCTTGTAACTTTGTTTGGATGGCTTTACAGAGCAGAAGAAAACATTTGCCAGTCGCAGCCGTGAAGGTACTTTCCAGTCCTTTTGGATGGATTAGACGTCGATATTTTTGCAGGATTAGAAAAATAATATTGATTAGGGTTTGCCAGGCCAGGGGTAGTAAGTGGCCCACTCTGTACGTGTTGGTATGACTCGAAACCTGTAGAGAGTTTTGCCATGATATTCACCCGAGTCGATCCCCAATGCCGCCATGTAGCTACTAAGTATTTGTTCTGAGTTAACCCTTACCGATGGCTCTTACGGTGAACGAAAACATCATGATGAAACCAGGCGACTGAATGTGTAACTAAGACCAGGTTCCCCATCAGAGAGAAGATAATCACTAGGTACGTTTTGACAGGGTCACAGCGGTCAGATGGCAGTCTCTCAGCTGTAATTACATGAGCGGCCAAATCCTGGATCTGTCAGAATTAGACAGATCGGGAATAAATATTTAAGAATTTGAAAAATTAATCACAATTGTAAATAATTTTTTGCTACGTCAACCACTGCATAAACAACATATTAAATTGCCAAAAATTTTAGGGAGAGTTGACTCTGTAGTAAAAGACATAAAAATGATTGTTGCCTGTTTCCTCGAAGAGAGAGCGTGCCCTTCCGCTTGTACTGTCCTTGCTCTAAAGTTAATTGCACCTCGCGGAGGGCTGTCTGACATAACTATGTCCATATTTACCCGCCGTCCATATCCACCCTCCAGTCTTCCATAGCAGACAACACTACTGCTTACCAACAACATTGTTTCTCAACGGCCGGCAACGTATTCGAATTCTCAATTTCGATTAAACCTACTTTCTAAGCCATCTACATAACATAACATACAGGGCTGCGAGATGTTAGCCGGCTGCCTCGAAAACATCCTCGGCTTTCGGTAGGACTTCGATTAGGGACCTAATTCTCGCGTTGTGACATTTCAAATTCGACACAATAATGATATTGAAATGTCTATTGCAGTTGCAGCCGAAAAGTTTTGCTCAACTATCTTCGACAGTCGTATATTGTCGAAGATCAATTTCAGTGACGTTTACGATAGTTTTTGGCTAGACGAAATGTCGAATTTGAGATGTCACAGCGCGAGAATCGCCCCCCAGGTACCGATTGCACCCGGCACTGCCGATGCCGTCCGCCAAACCGTTTTCTTCTTAATAATGGCATCCACGGCTGACTCCGCAACATCTGAAAGACCTAAGAGCCTGAAACAGCTTTGGTAAGGCCGGCTATAAGCGTCTAGTTGCGATCTGATTGCGTTTACGGGTCTGGATAACCTAGGTTATCCAGGCCTAGATCACGGTAAAGTGGTCGATTAAATTAAGTTCTGTTGCGGCTTGCGGTTTGGCACCACCTACCGGTTACGGTTGTTACAAACACTTTCTTTTTGCTATTTGGTGCAGCAGGAAACCCTTGAGCGTTGAGTCGCCATCCAACGGGGTTCTAACGCGGCCAGTCTCGTGGCATTTATCTACTGGGGATCTGTCTGGAGCAATTTTTAAATATTATTGTTTAATATATTAGTATAAGATTGGTTTGCCTTTATTTTCCCTATTACTTATCTGCATTCGAATAATAATTTAGGTAGAAATTACAATTAAGTATTACAATTTTAGAATTACGTGTATTTAAATTTTCGCGGTCTTCTATGGCGGGAAAGGCTCCTTATTATCTGAGTCTCCTATTGGCTGTTCTTCAAAGAGATTGTCCAATTGATTGACAGACAACTCCGTTTAACCAATAACATGAGAGAATCAGTAATACACGACGTTTTCCGGTCGCCATCTTTGAAATATTTGAAAATAGAAGTTACGCCATTGGTTAATATTCAAACTCATTTGACAGAGGTTGCGCAAAAAATTTTTACTCTCGCTCACTCACTCAATTGCGGCTGCCATGTTTTTTTCATGTGGGGTGTGTGTGTATAAGTTTTAACATGTTTAATTTACCCCAATAAACTGCAAAAGGTGAGTTTTTATAACTGTTTATTGTATTTATTTGTGAACATGGAAGTTCATCACTTATTCTTAGTGAAAGTACATCATGTAATCATTCGCCTTGTTGTGAAATTGCATCGTTTCGTTCGTTGCCATCTTACGAGTATGACTCAGTGCAAATGATACTTTACGCGAAGCGTCGTTTTCTTTGTTTTATGTATTCGACAACAAAGAAAATCAAGCATCTAAAGGTACAATCATAAGTATTTTGGTGCGTGCCCTATGCGACTACACACACAAATCTCTAACCCTCGCTCGGACGGATGACGTTTTGGCGCCATCGACCCATTTTCCGCACGGCTAAAGAAGCATGGGATTTACTAAAAAATATTTGTGACCTTTAATCTTGGTAAACTTTGTGCGACTATGTTTACACGATATAAACACATGTTTTATTAAAATATACATTTTTGTTTCAGTAGCAAGGGGGTGCACCTAGTGCGTCATACGTTGGCTAGTGACAATGCGAGTGCATAAAAACTAAGAGCGCTAAAAGCTGCCTTATTGTTGAAAACTAGACACTAGCAAAGAAAAGGCCAAAGAAACTAAGGATGTATTAGTGAAACGACGTTAAAAAGGATTGATAAAACACACGGCCCAAGGCATATGAAAAATGGATCTTCGATTTCTTAGAAAAATGTTGGTGTTTGATGCGAATAGTTACTTCCAAGTTCAACATGCGTAAGCACAAGAGAGGAAGCCAGGCGCGCGCCTGCCGGCCTGCCACTTCGAGAGAACCCTACACTCCTCGCTCTGTCATCTGATACCCACCCACTACTCATAGGTAAGCATCCATCTTACTATATATTTTTTTCTTTTCTTTAACTGCTACCCTCTTAGCTACAAAAACACATTTGCTTGGGTTAAACAAACTGCCTCACACTTAATGAATTCTAATGAATGAATTAATTGACAAACATAACTAAAGTAATTAAATAACTGGATGAAGATCATAAGCTAAATGGTTACCTAATGACAAACAAGAAATAGATAATAATAGGATGAGTAATGACTTTTGTCATACTAATTATTGCTTTTTTTCACTGTCAAGAGGATATGCAGTGCTCAGTAACACTGGAAAGATATCAAACCAGTGGGAATAAAATGAAGACTATTAACAGTTATAAGAATCCTTACAAAAAGGTCTGTTTCTTTTACCTGTAGAATGTATCCTACATTTTTACAACACAGGCAACATGGAATATAATATTAGCTTGACTCTTATTATATAATATCAACTAATGTAATATGCAGCTTACTTATTTCTTACTGCGCTGCCTCAGCGACCCAAATAGGATCATGGTCTCCGACAGCAAAAGAGGCCAGTCATGCCACTCCTGAACATTTGCACCTTACTCAAAACTAAAATTATTTCTGATGTTGCCTGTGACATGCACCACATTTCCTGTTGTTACATAGTTTGACAGCACTTTTAAATTTATTTTTTTGTTCTATGTTCTGCACACTGCATATTATTTTGTAAATTGCATTGATTTATATTAGTAGATTGGCCGTGTGGTGTCCGGCAGAGTAGAATAGCACCAACCCCTTACATTCATGGGTGTCGTACAAGGCGACTAATGTTTTCGAGGCAAAAGATCAAGAGTCTCTTAGCATTTTCCATTATTATATTTAAACACTGCAATCTCCAACCCGCCTGTCAAGCATGGAGATTATGGCAATAACCTCCCCTTCCGTGGGAGAAGCCCTAAGTCCTGCAGTGGACTGTTACGGGCTATGATGATGATGATGATATTAGTAGAAGGTAGCAGCTATTTCTTATTATTTAGGTAGATTAGTGTTAGTCAAATAATTTATATAAATGGCATGCTTTTATTTTGTTTTACCACTTTCGCTGCGGCCACCTCAACATTTGGATCGTAATTGGCGTTATAAGAGGGTGCACGACTCGTTTCGCCGGTACATACAAAATTGGCGCAATGCAAGCGCGCGGACTCGTTTGGCCAGTCCTGCACACGCGTATGGTATATTTTGTCGGCCATACAGCTGTGCACACGACTCAACCAGCGTTTGAGAAATGCAGCCAGCTTTGAGCACCATGCTTGACTCTGATATTTGGGTTCGCAGCGAAAGTGTTTACAAACTTCAAACTAACAATTATAGGTAAAGTCTGATTAGTTGGCTGGGAAAATTACACAATCAATAAAATAAATTTGTTCAGTTTGCATTTGTGTGCAGATGTTGTCAGTAAATAATGCACATCCCCAGTTTGGATTTGTAGAGTGTGTCTCTGTCACACTAACGCCTGTGATAGATAAATAAATATGATGCTGAAAGTAGCCTCCTAGGTTAGGGCTGCCGCAGGACATTTGGAACTGAAATAAACATTGGATTACTTACAAGCTCAGCTCTTTCATCCACTGTCATGAAATTAACTTAACACATGAGTTGGGGGTGTGTGTGGCCCAAGTAAGCCCACCTCCACTTCACTTTACATGCACATCGTAAACACTGAATTGTGTGCAAACCGTGACAAATGATTTGCTGGCTGGGACACATCATGTCTGGGTGTGCCGGGAGGTATGACAACCATATCCTGTGTGCATTATTTACTGCTGACTGGTGTATGTATTTGTCTGTCTAAGTCGTCTGTTGTGGGATTATTTGTGTGGAGTATGGTTTTATTCTCTTTCGTAAACTTCAGTAGATTTAACAATTATTTTTATTCCAATTTAGTAAATAAAGAAATGATCATTGATTGATTGGCTTTTATATTCATTAAAATTATGTATGTATTGTATAAGTATTTTTTATTTTATTACACTCTCAACCTATAAAGTAGAATTGTACTTTCTGTTAGATGAAAGAGGAAAATGAAAGTGACTCTTACTTTTCTGCCTTAAAGCATGATAGTTTTATCATTTGTGTGATGTGATAATATGATAATATGCCGACAATACTTGCATTATAATGGTGTGAACAAGTTTTCTTTATTACAAAAGTTAGTTAATTGTGTAATGTTGTGTAAGGATAAAGTATTATTATTGCCATTCAGTAGTAGTGTTGAGTAGTAATTAGATACTTTGAATAGTGGAAAGTAGTAAGTAAAACAGTTGGTTGATTTTGTTTTCCAGGAGCCCAATCTTGACAACATTGTTGATCAGCTGTGCACAAGACTACAAGACATCAAAGACCAAGATAGTGCATCTAGCTTAGGCATGCCAACTTGCACCTTAGAGCACACTGAAGCTGTTCGACGGTACTACGCTGCGTTCCCGGCTCTGAAGAAAGGCCAAGAGTCCACGTTGCCGTTCTACCCGGCCCCCTCCTGGTGCCGCAAGACAGCCCCGGACACCGACATCAAGATGCAAAGTGAGCTGGCAGTCAAAGATTGGAATAGCAAAAGCAAGAAGTTTTCCGGCAAGGAGCGTCGAAATTCGTACCACGGGCAACGAAAGAGCAACAGAAAGCGCTGCAACAGCTACAGTAGATCTTTCGAGAGCAAGGATAGCCTGCCCGAGTGGATGACGCACGAGGGCGTCTGGGACATCGAGACACAGGACCCGGTCAAGGAGTTCATCCGGGCCATCGCGCTGGACGAGGGCTACGGCACCTGCGAGAACACCGTCACCGACGAGCTCAAGGACATGGCGCAGGTGCGGTTCGGCGGCATCGCCGGGGCCGAGGACTTCGTGCCCGAGTGGGACGAGCTGGACCCGGCCTCCGACTGGGCCCCGCCCGCCGCGGCCGCCCCGCGCGCGCGCGACCCCATGGAGGAGGAGCTCTACGCGCGCTTCGAGGCCAAGTTCAACCGCAGCATCGAGGCGCTCTGGTCCAAGGACCAGAACACGCCCGACGACGAGTACCAGGACCTGCCGATCGACTTCCAGGACCTGCTGTCCTCGCCCTCCGACCGCATGTTCGCCGACCCGTCCGCCGAGAAGTGCAGCCTCATATCGCTCACCGACAGCATCTGGTCCACGGACGGGTTCGCGGCCGCGGTGGGCGCCGTCGGAGCAGTGGGCGGCCCGGTCGGCCCGGTCGGCCCGGTCGGCTCGGTCGGCCCGGCCGGGGCGGGCGCCGCGGGCCCGCGCGCCGACTCGGCCGCGCTGCACGACCGCTTCCGGCCGCTGCGGCTGCAGGACGGCCCGCGCGCCCGGGAGCCCTTCGCGCTCTACGACGGCGACGGCGTCTACGACAGCGTAGCCAGCGTCGCCGACGCCATGCGCTCCTACGCCGCCATCAACCACAGCCGCGACCGCAGCGGGTTCGCCGAGGTGCCGCCGCGCCGCCGCGGGCCCGCCCCGCCCGCCCCGCCCGCCCCGCCCGCCGTCGTCCCCGCCGCCCCCGCCGCCGTCGCCGCCGTCGCCCCGCGCACGCCCTCCCGGGACCTCGAGGACCTGCTCACCTCCGGCCGCACCCACTTCCGGCCCATCCGGCGCGAGGGCGGCACCCCGCGGCCGCGCCGCTACGCCGACGGCGACACGTTCGACATCCGCGGCGACCTGGAGCCGGTCGAGTTCCACCGCAGCGCGTCCGGCGGCGCCTACCTCGCCTCGTCCCGCGAGCGCTACCTGGAGTACCGCGCCTCGAAGACCATCGACTACGGCCGGCTGCGGCTCACCGAGGCGCAGCGCTGCCCGGACCTGGACGACCCCGCGTTCCGGCTGCGGTTCCCGCTGCGGCAGACGGACACCGCGTCGCAGACGTCGCCCGCGCCCGCGCCGCCCGCCCCGCCCGCCCCGCCCGCGCCAGTGGCCCCGCCCGCGGCAGCGTGGGCCGCGTGCGAGGACTGCGGCCGCGCGGCCAAGGTGCGGCGGCCCAGCGCGATGGCCGGCATCTGGGCGGCGGGGCAGGCGTGCGCCGCGTGCGCCGCGTGCGCCGCCGTGGCGCCCGCCGCGCCGCCGCCCGCCGCGGCGCCGGACGCCGACTGGGACGAGCTGCTGGAGGACATCAGCGCGGTGCACGCGGAGTACGCGTCGGTGGGGGCCGGCGGCGGCTGGGGGCCCGCGGGCGCCGGGCTGGAGCGCAAGCGGCGGCACAGCGCGGCGCTGCGGGCCGGGACGGGCCCGTGCTCGCACCCGCACGCGCGGTTCCTGCACTGCTGCGGGGCCATGGACCGCCCGCTCACGCGCTAGGGCCCGGCCCGGCCCGCGCCCCGCCTCGCTCGTCGCGACTCGCCGACGATACATCGATGACTTCGTATTGTTTCAAAGTGGCCTTTATAATTTCTCTCCGATCTTATCGACTCGCCTTCTCTGTATATATTATTCCTTTTCATGGAGCATATTATTATTGTTATTCGAAATCATATTTTAAAGAATATGTAAATGAAAATGAAATACACTGTTTTCGCGGAGACATCGCTCCGCAGCGCTCGCGCCGAGGCCTCGTTTCGCTCTCGAGAGGCCCTAGGAAAGGAATGTTAGCAATAAATAATAGAATAAAGTTAGTGAAGCCTTATACACTGTTCTCGAACGAGGATCTATCGTCAATGAAAGGCAGGAAGCGCTAACATATCTTAGAAATGTAGATATTGAGGAGAAGTATAATGTAACGATACTTTTAGTTCCATTTTCTTTGTAGAGATTTCATATTGATGTAGAAATATCTGTTTGATGGAATGCTCCTGCTTGTCAAACTCCTTGTTCAATCATATTTGGTACGACTTGAATTCGGAAAATGCATCAGCAATGTATGCTGTTGTTTTATGATTTCATTTTAGTAGGAAAAGTTTTTTAAAATGTACTTTTTATATAAGAAGTGTAAACAATCGATGTTTTTAATAAGCGGGAGCATTTCATAGCGAACAGAATAGGACGATTCTAATATAATTCTTAAAATAATATCGTCCCAAGTTGTTTAATGATTTGTTAATTATAAAAGTGTAGGTAGAACGGGATTTTTTTTTATTATTTTTGTTAGTATTTTTTCGTTTACATTCACTGGCGATTAAAAAATTCATTCAAAATTTTAAATTGTGAAGATATTGTTCTGTTTTCTGTTACATTTTTTGACGACGCCGAAATTTAGTCGATAGTTTTGGCGCCCGGCCTCCGGAGCGGGGCGGCCGTATCTACGGTTAGGTTATATTGACGGAAGGCAGTGGACGGTTTGTTTTATGGTTTGTCCAATATGTCTTATAGGTTTTATACGCGGCGATTTTATTGAGTAGCCGCTTAATTGTAGCGTAGGGCCGCAGAGGCGCGCCCTGTTCGGGCGAGTGTAAGTTTTGTAAGCGTTGGACTATGGTAGGCGGGCGCAGGCCCCGGGTGTACGGAGACTGCGGGCTCCGGAAGGCTCGCGGCGGCCGGCCGAAGCCTAGCGAGGGAACGCTTCCGGACGGTCTTTTACAGTACCGTCTCGCGCCCTGAGGCGGCGACCGGCCGCCACGACTCCATTGTAACATAATTTACAGCTCCCGATATGAATTTCACCGATTCATATAGGCTAAACTGTTATTATAGTTTATGTAAAACGTAAGAAGTGTATATGTTATATTTTTGTATATTTTCATTTTATACAGGGGCGCCGTCGCCCGCGCGCCCCTCCCATACTTTATTTATCTCGTTTAAAGCCTTGCCTAGTTACAATTTCATATAAAATTTTAAATATTCGTGCAATCTTTGCTACGTATGTGTCGTGTTTTATATATTTTATTTTTCTGTAGTGTGATTTACTTCTGTTTGTTAATAACTGAGAAAAAGCGCAAAAAAATATACGCCATTACAAAGATTTGCATGAGAAGGCTAATATTGTATATATATTTAGTATATTGTGAAATTAATGTATAGACATGTTCTGTTCTTTGCAAATATTATTCACATACATATGATACCTAAGTTCGTTCGTTAATTCCTTTGGTTTCACTGGCGGTTATCTCTTGCGGTGTTGAGCCTTGGTTGTGAGGCTCTAGCAGCAAAGAGTTGTAGCCGTGAAGTGATTCGGGTAATGTAACTGTATGACGGGCTCGGAATCACTGATGTTACAATTTAAAATCCTTATGTAACGTTCACGCGTCAAAAAAGGAGGAGGTTCATAATTCGTCGGGATCTTTTGTTTCCCATAAAGTACTGAATACCTGCATTCGTGGTTCCAAGCTCGTGGCACAGAAGCTATCGATAAGTACGGTTGGGTATACTTTAAACTCATTTCAACTAATTTATCATCACACCATTTTTTGTGTAATAACGTAGTATATTATCCCTCACATCGTCATGTTTATTGTTTATTTTTGTTCATGTTTTCATATTTGTACTGTGTACTTATTCCATTAACGATATTCGCTAAAACGTCGATATAACAAAAAATGAGAAAAACTTAAAAAAAAATGTTTGCATAGAGTCAAGTTCGCATAAAATATTATGTTTGATTAGTTATTAATCTTATGTAATGTGCGTATGCACTTGAGCGTCTCTGTATCCACAACAGCTGGATTGGGGGTTGTTTTAACAACTTCTTTGTTTATGCCTGCGACAGTATAGGGGGGCAAGACTAGCTATAATAACATCGAACTGTCGCCGGCTCGAAATGTGGTGAAGCACTTGCTATTAGAGCTCGTGGAAAGACTTTGATATCACATCTCAAATTCATATACGCTTGCACTATGTTCTTGTATGGACCTCAGTGCAAGCGAATATACTTGTGTACAATTGTCCCCAAATTATGCAATTGATAATGTAAGCCACCTGACATCTTATGGCATAACTAATTACCATCAACGTATTCGTAAAAGCATTCGAAGTCAGCGAGCGAATCTTTATGTTCTATATGAAATATGTTTTGAGATGAGAGCATTTTCCTGTACTTTTGACACGTAGCTATCTAGCACACGTTTTAAGGAAGAAAGAAAGAAAAAATGAAAACCCTAAAAAAAAAATTTGCATGTAGTGACTAAAAATATTTGAAATTTCAATTGCTCTCATTTCGCACAAGTGCGCTTGTAACCGACTGCGTTCGTGCCTTGGTTGCAGGCATATTTGTTTACACTTCATATCAAATTATATCATTTTTGTTTTCTTATTTTGGAATTTCTTACATTCATTAGAAATTAAAGGAAATAATCTTTACACCGGGGTAGGAGCTAACAGAGGGATTTCACGTGCTATAATAATGTTATTGGTGCCAAATATATTGGTTTCTCTTATAATTTGATTTGATATCTGTGAACTAAATTATTTTCACTTAGTTTGTGTTACAAATTGGTTTTATTTGAACAAAGCATGAGAATGAGTCAGGAATTTTTGTATCTTCAAATCGTTATTGTAAGTAATTGTAAAAACTCGTTCGCTTAGATGCGGTTGTCCCTGAAAATAGTTACCATTTTCCATAATGTTAGGTTGTGCTCCCTACTCTGGTTCTTGCCATCAATGGGAAGAAAATAAAAAATTAAACAACTGTTTTGAGTTTTTATTTCGTTAAAACCCCTTTATCACACTAAAAACCTATAACTGAAAATATACCATCACCTGGTGCTAGTCGGCTCCCGACTTCCCGAGACTAGAGAGAAGAAATTCTGCTAATCAAAAAGATATCAGTTATTGCATAATATTGGACACGTATTTTTTTCTTCGTCATTGTAAAATCGTGACGTCACGTCTGAGTTGACATTTTACTCGAAGTGACGTCACAAGCCCCCGCTCCGAAACTGATACGCTTTATTTTCGTATATTTTTTTTATTTGGTAAATGTAAAAATGTGTCTAATATTGTATAAAGCCTGACGGACTAATTAATTTTAAAATGTTGAACCAGTCATCCCTTTTCGATGAACTTGTTGTCTAACAATTTATTTATTATTCATTTATTTAATCATGTATTGTCCACAAGATTGTTACAAACCTATATGACAAGTATCCGACAACAAGAAGAGAGAAGAATGATGAGTTTGCCTGAATTAAAATTGTTTAGCCCAGAACTTAGCACCGCAAGGAGTCTCGTCTCGATCTAGAGAGAATTAGAATAACAATAAAATAGTGGGCGAAGTCGCCACTCAACCTAAAAGCCGCACTTGGCTGCACGCTAGCCTGCTCTACCTCACAAGGCGGAGTGAGAAAGCGCTATACAAAAACCTCGGTGTATACTTTCATCAGTTGAAACGCACGCGGTGCTGTGCCTTGGGAGACGCCGGTCGTGAGACTGTTCCAAACGTCCCAAATAACAGTCGCATCTTATTGACGATTATACTAACTGAAGTAGCGGGCCTGATTGTACGGACTTAGTGATTTGTGCCCAAAAAAGTTCTGCTGATTCGCCGGTGCTTAGATCGCGAACCGCCTGAAGTTTTCGAGTTTCCAATAGGTGAGTGCAGCTTTTATTTACCTGAAGTAACCTAACTTGAATTCGAATTGGATTCAGATTAATTTGTCGATCGAGAGGTCAAGTATAAGCTTGTGTTTTACGTACTTTTGTGAATGAGACGTTTTGTTTACATACGTATGCAAGTACATGTCTCAAACCACGATAAGTTTAGATATTAAGTAATTCATAATTATAGTACTTAATTTATTAAGTTCAGTTAAGTAATAGATTTTATTTTCGTCTGTGGCTTATTAGTTCGAATCTCAAAAGATTAATAAATATCGTTATGTAGATATAGGACTTGTGTAAACTATCATGCCTCATTTAAATATATTCCGTTAATTACCAGTTTACCTATAATATGCATGGCGCATCCATACGTGTAGTTAGTGCATATTAGAGATGTGTGTAGTTAGTGCTTTTAGAGATATTAGTCTTATTTTAGCGACGCTTGGACAATAGTGGTGTTACCTTTATTCAGATGTAAATACATGTTTGTTACATTTACAGAAACTATAAGTACATAATATTTAGAATCTACATCTGTTATTCTTGCGGCTAAGGCCTAATCCATTATTTTCAGTGTTGTCTTATCTTCTTATGCTTTCCTTCTCCACTTCTGTCCTTTCTTCTCATCTTCGCCTCTTTTTCATTGCCTTTCTTCTTTTGCCTTCTCTGGGACACCAAGACAATACTGTTTTGCTATGGTTGGTATTAAAGTTGACTCTGGGTATCGGAGTCTTCTAGTGAGAGGATTTTTTTTGGAAGGATATAGTTTATTTAGAATCTGTTTTTTCCGTCGGGTGAAATCCATAAAATACAATAATCCTTAATGATAGTGTATCACGTCTAGATAACCGCCGAAGAAACCGTTATTATTGTAAATTCCATCTTTGAATGCCTACATCTTTTTTACACATGCAAATTCAATGGCCTCAATAGGATAGAGTTAAAAAACTGTTGAAAATATTTTAATAGGCTTTGAAATTCAGCTAACTTACTAGATTATAAGTATTATGTAAGTAAAGTATTTATTAAATTTATATTTGTAGGTAAATCGTTACTAATATAATTGTTCAAATTTCCCAGTTTCGTAACTATACATTAGTATGTTGGTGGCTTACCAGCTGTCTGTTTGTTAAGAAAAGCTTATATGGAAGTGGAAATGGAACTAACAGGAATTAGGTAGGTACTTACGTCATAAAAACGAGTAAATTGACCCTAACAAAATGTAAACTGAAATTTGTGTGCGTCCTGATATTAGGTAGGTACGAGATGGTCACTTTTGTATTGTTTAGAAAGCTAAGGTTTTAAATGAACAACTTTTAAATGATTAATCGCTGTTTTATATTTTTATCATTTTCTCCTAATGTTTCGATCACCTTTCAGGTTTAACTGATGACCCATTAAAAGTAGATTCATTATTTCTTTCTTAACTAAAGATATGGAAATGCAACACTAAAGTTGCTAGTTAGCAACTGGTGAATACACACTGTAGCACACTAGATTTTGCCCGGTTATAATGTTCCAGACCCGCGCGAACCACATTGAATTTCAGGATACATAGTCTTGCTATTCTGAGCTATAAGCTATATTGCTTCCAAATTACATTAAAATCCGTTATTTTGCGTAAAAGAATAACACTGAATGTCTCTACAAACTTTCGTATTATTAGTAGGATTCTGTCTAATCATTTTCGTAACAAATCTTTGTAATTTTCACATTGGCAATGGTTCTGACCGTTTTTTCGTGGCCCTTAGTTGTATCACTCTTTACTCTTGGTACTCATGGTCAGTTGTGATTTTTTGGGTGGCAAATATAGCTCTCCTTACGACTTCTCGTCGTTTCTCTGTTATAAATTTACTTAACTTACCTAATACCCAGATTTTATTATTCCACTGCTAAAGATGGCCTCACAAAAAATTTGCGTCACTGCGCCCTGTCCTCTTTATAACAAATCTATAAGTTGGTATTAGTAAAGTTGTTTAGCTTAATTCAAGAACAGCTAAAGCCGAGCCTCCTCTACACCAATTTGCTGTGCCCCATTCGAGTCCATGTAGATTCTTATATAATTTAATATTACAACATCTAAATGAGAAATAAATTGAAATTAAAGTTATGTGTAGGTAACGGCTAGACAGCCATCGCAAACGCTACTTTTCAATATATCAGGTGTAGGGTAAGGTACGGTCGAGGTGGGACGCCACGCGAACTAGGTCGCGCCTGGACCTGGACCACTGGTCTAATATACAACAAAGACCGGTTAGTTTCACAATTTTTTACTCAAGACGCCGGACCGATTTTTATATTTGATTTGTTGGATTTGTCTGCGCTCCCAACTGCAGAATATAAACAAATCAGGGTAGAGTAGGTACCCCTCAATATCACCATCCCAGTCCATAACAGTCCCTGCAGGACTTAGGGCTTCTCCCACAAAGGTTATTTTAATTCTCCATGCTTAGCAGGCGGGTTGGATATCGCAGTGTTATAAATATAACAATGGAAAACGCTGCTGCCCATTTCCCAGCCTACGGAGACTACGATTTTGCCTTGTAAAGATTAGTCGTCTTGTACAAGACCCACGAGTGTAAGGGTTGGTGCTATTCTACTCCGCCGGACACCACACGGCCACCCCTACGCCACCCTTTGTATTCTATACGAGTCTTATTAAATTGAAACCACGCGAACGAAGTCGCGCCTGGCATCTAGTTAGTATTAATTTACAGTACTGCCGCTTATTCCTCGGTAGAGCCACGGTAAAGATGCAGATAAAGCGAAAAAGTACTGAAATCTATAATCCGTATCAGCGATCTGCGCCTGCGCCCGCGCCGGTCCGCAGGTCGTGTTTACGGCGCACTGTGGACAATGGGCTTGTAATTACTGCGCAGTGCGTGGGCGTCGCGCGCGGCTATCGCCCAATCTAGGCCCACTAATAAGCACTGATTCCAGCTATCACCGGCCAATAACAATGTTTACGACTCGCGTTGAAGGTTCGCTTTGCAGCCATATTTTGGTTCATTTGTGGAAACCATTTTGTTGGCTCGAAGGACCAGTATTTTTGATGGTGTAATTGTTCCGTCTAAACATGAATAAATGTCCAGGATTTGGAATGACTTTGTTGCTCTGGGTTGGATTGCTTCAAAAAATCTGAAACCAAACACCCACAATAATCCCTGTGTAGCATTTGAAAAATGGCCGCGGCACGATCATTATCTAAGGATCGTGTCTCGAGCATTACTTGTCTTCCTTCGAATTGCTTCGAATATCCTTTCACTGGCTGGAAGGATTAATGTTGCGCAAGTAGATACGTAACTTATGGCATCGCACTCGGCGTAATCAATGCAGAAATTAAGGCTGCGCTGATGAAACTTCTTTGTTGTTTAATAAAACAACTTTTGTATACCTATGCGTTTCAATATTTTGTTTATAATGCTTGTTTTTTTGCTTTGCTTTTGACACTTAAGTACTTATTTTTTAGATGGACAACCAGCAACGATATCGAGTAGATCCTCCCTTTGTTCGGTTTCTGGATTAGACAGATTCTTGATTCGGCTGAATAGCTTTATAATACCTACGATAGCTACAACCTGACGTTAATTTCCATACGTTTCTTCACGTACAATATTAAAGTTCAAGTTGGAGCATTGAATTTTCCCTTAGCTCTAGATTTTGCGTGAAAGGCACATCGAGCTTACAATGTTTCTCTTTCGACCCAGCGTATAAAGTGGCCGCTATATGCGAGTATCGGGTAGCGGCTGCGAATAGGTAAAACGGATTCCTGGTAACTGGAAACCAGAGACCTGACGAGGGAAAGTTCCTACGAAATAATGTAGGGCAAACGACGAAATTCTGAGGAATTGTTGTGTAGGTGCACTGAAGTAACATGATATATGATGTTTGTACGCAAATAATTTAATTTCCATGTATAAAATATGACTTAGGTACAGTGCCGTCGGGTTAATTATTATCATCACTCTTCTAATACTTAGCTATTTGACCTGGTGGTATGTGAGTGACCATCGCCCTTGTTGATGGTGAAGTTGGCTTACGTAGACAGTGCCTTTATTCCTTATAGGTGATGTAACTTAATATTCTTGACGTCGGTACCCCGGTTGTGATCCCGGGAGGGCCCGAGGTCGCCTTGACAATTATCCTGGATTTGGCAGATCAAGTAATTCCAGTAAAACGACTACCATCTGACCTCCTTTACCCTGTTAACTATGGAACCTGACCAATTGGATCCTGATTACACATTCAGTCGCCAATGTGCTAGTTTCCTCACGATGTTCTTGCTTACGAGTCGGACCCACTAGCCATTAGGCCACCGACGCTCACAATATAGGTAATATAACTTCAAATACCTACTTACAATCAATAAATTGCCATTTTAAAACGATATTTCCCACTTAATGCGACCCTGAACCTACATTCGCTTTTGCGTTGAAATTCAAAGGCGCTTTGATCAGCCGTCGCTGACGGGCGGCGCGGTTGTCTTGATTCATGGAACCACTCAAGGATTCTATTTTTTCATTGACGTTTGCTATTTTTATCAGACGAATAAGAAGAAACCAGTAGCCTATAAAAGCTGGAGTTGGATTTAGTGATGTCGGTCTGTAAGTATAGCTGCATTTTTAGGAATAGCATAGCTTCCCATTTGATCTCGCCTCGCCTGATGGTAAGCCATGATGAGTCTGAAAATGTTTAAATCTGCTTGTCAAGAAGATTTAGATTAGACCTATTCAGGCTAGAAACTCTAAAGTTCCCTAGTAAATGTTTTCCTCTTACTCATTTTCCTGTTGATCGGAGTAAATCTGAATTGGTAGTGAGTGATGGGGGCATGAGATACGAGCGACTGTCGACGTGACTTTACCGCAATGTGCTCAGTGTAGCACATATATCCTGCGTGTGGCAACAAAAGATGAGATGATAAAATTGGCTGGATAGTTGTATAATTTGCAACTACCCGCATTACGAAAGTGCGTGCAACAATAAAATTGCGTCACCAGCTGCATCGGTTCCGCCGCCTCCGCTGGATACAGGCTAAGAGACAAGCTGTAATCCGCGATACTGTTATAATGGCCAATTCCAGTAATATCCAGTTCAGCTATAAATCACAACAGTAAGCTAATATTGTGTTCACTTATTATTGCTAGTGCAACAAACAGCTCAGTCAATCTGACTTAGTTGTAATGTTATACTTGTAGGTTATACAAGTGATGAAGAATCGCCTTTTTAGACTTCTAACTATACGGCAAATTGAAAAAGCATCGTTAGAATTGAAAAATCACTTTGTTTGGCCACGCGTAAAACCAAGAAGTCCTTGAATCATAGATGTTTTGGGCGACAGTTACCTCTGCCCATCATAGACCTGCGCGTTTGTGACTGATTGTTACATAAAAAAATAAGACTAACCAATAAATCTTCGAAGAGCAAGTTTATAGAACAAAAAACGTAGCCATTGCTTTATCAACTGTTTGTGGAGTAGCTTTACCGTTCTACGGGCCCACACTCCCGTCGGCTCACGAACTGAGCTATGCTGAGATAATCGCGCTAGACGGATGGGTCACGAGCGATCGCAGATAGTCTTAAATTGACTCCCTTTGTCAAACTCGCCGCGAGAACGCTGCGCTAATAACCTGCCTCCTTTTGGACGTAATTTATGTTTCACCAATATCTATCAGTCGATGTGTAATTACGAGATATTGCGGTGGGAAACCGATGCATGCTGTCTAGTCTGCGGATGGTGTACCTATTATTGTCTACTTTTATGTGTAGCACTTACTTTAGTAGTGCGGTAATAAGAAAAATATAGGTAGGTATACCTACTATTTCGTTATCCAAACCAAGCCAAATGGATGTGTAGCTCTGACTGATATCAAAAATTTGTCGCAGTACAAGCTAAGATGCAAAATAGTGCTCTTTGACGTTAGTTTCATTTTACATTATTTGAAACAGTTTTATGGTTTTTTGCATGTATGTAGTTAGTTTTTTTATTTTATCTATATTCCAAACTCCGATTCCTATTTTGGTCTGTTAACCACTACAGTGCAATATTTTGTCTCGGAACACTTTATCTTTACTTGCACCTTTTCCATTTAATTTTGTGTGCGACTCTGTGCTTTTATTGTTATAGCCCAAGTTAAGAGTCGGTCATTAAATCAGCCGGTAAATTTTCTTTGTTGTATTGTACGGGGCGCCGGCGCCCGGGCTTCCATGTTATATCTACTTATATGGGGGCACAATACACGTTTTTATATGTGGATGTACCTAGATGTTGCGAAAGCTTGCTCTTCTTCAATCCTTCCATTGGATAATTTCACTTTTTAAATACCAATGACATCACTTCTTCTTGAATTGTTTGGTTTCGGTCGATTAGAGAAAAGAAAATCACTAGCGTTTTAGTTTCGGATGCTCCACATCTTGTACTGTACGGAAGTACAGGGTGTCCAGTGGCAGATTTCAAAGTTTGAACAAACGTAGTTTCTGAACGCAACATGTGAGAGGGGCGCGGGGGGCGTCGTTGAAAGCGCAAGCGCTGCGGATTTTTTAGTAGCCATGGAACAGTGGAGTGGAGAGCACCGCGCTTTTGCTGTCGAGGCGTACATTTCGAGTGGTTTTTCGCTGTCTGAAGCACGCCGTCGATTTAATTATCATTACGGTATTCGTCGATTGCGTGATGGACCATCGATCAACCTCATTCAGTCATGGGTAGCAAAGTTCAGAGCTACAGGATCAACATTAAATAGACCCAGACCAGGACCTATACCAACGGTAGCCACGGACGAAAATGTTGAACGTGATATGGTTTCTGTCACTGAAAATCCCCGTTTATCACTTCGTGCACGTTCATCGATATTGGGAATTACGAAATCAAGTTTACAGGTTATAATGCGAAAAAACTCAAGTTCCATCCGTATAAAATTCAAATCGTTCAAGATTTACACGATTCTGACTTTGCATTAAGAAAAACTTACGCGGAGGAGATGTTGTTGAGATTTCGTACTGCTACTCGGATGGGTAACATATTCTTTAGTGACGAAGCCCACTTTCAGATCGGAGGATATGTGAATAAGCAAAATTTCCGTTACTGGGATGTCCGCAACCCAAGACAAATGCATCAAGAACCTTTACATAAACCTAAAGTTACAGTCTGGTGTGCAATGTCTGCATCTGCCATCATAGGGCCTTATTTCTTTGAAAACCAACGTGGCCAAACTGTAACTGTGGATTCGGAGAGATATACCGAGATGATAAATGACTTTTTTAGACTGGAACTACAGAATAGTCCATACTTCAACCGAAACACGTGGTTCCAGCAGGACGGGGCCACAGCTCATACTGCTAATGTGTCTATGAATGCAGTGCGGCAGTTATTTCAAGAAAAAAACATATCCCGAAACGGCACCATACCGTGGCCACCTAGGTCACCAGATTTAAGCCCATGTGACTTTTTCTTATGGGGATACTTAAAATCCGTTGTTTACAAAACAAATCCGAGCACTGCGCATAACTTTAAGACAATATTCGAGCCGAAATCAGCAGGATCCCCCAGCCTCTCTGTAAACGCGTTTTTGAAAACATGCGTGCTAGACTCGAAGAGTGTGTCAGGCTCGATGGCCGCTATTTGGAGAACGTGGTTTTCAAAAAATGAAATCCGCATATGTTGTTTTTAAATTACAATAAACATACTTTGTATTAGAGGTGTAGTTTTTTTTTTACAACTTTTCGAACTTTGAAATCTGCCACTGGACACCCTGTATTAAGACTTGGACGCTGACTAGCGGAGGATAAGAAGAAGCTGATTTGGGAGTATTTGAAATATGGTGCTGGAAAAGAATTGAGAGGAGCTAGCTAGACGGAAAAAAGAGAAACGAAGGAAGGTTGAGCTTTGTGAGAGATGATAAATTAAAAGTAAAGGAGAAAGTGATAAGACGTCTTGAGACTTGAAAACTTATTAAATTTGTAACTTAGAAGGCTAAGTTGAGGAAAAGAGAGGAAGAGGAAGGCTAAGATTGGATATATTGGATAAGGACGTGGGATAAAGTACTGAGCGCCGAGGGTTTTTATAATTATAAAGAATTGAATGATGATGATACTTGGTGGGACGGATTCGGAGTTACGAATATAGGGAAACGAAAATATCTACGTATAACTAGAGCATAAAGGCACTGGATATAGATGGTGGGTACACTTCAAATACCTCATTCTCTGGTCCAACCATACATCCATATTTCAGGAGGGTGTTATTACAGAGAGATATGAGGGAGACAAATGAAATGCTCGAACTAGATATTAGGAGAGTTCCATCCACCCTACAACTTCATAAACTGGAGCTTCGGTGCGGTTGAAATCAATCGCGCACGAGTGTCCTCACACTGCGCGCGCGATCGTTTGAGATAACGACTTATTTATCACCATCCGGCGCGACCACCGCCGCCGCAGCGACCGCCTTGTTAGCCCTGGACTGGGCAGACGAGGGATAGTCTTTGGATTGTTTTTTACCTACGTAAAAACTAGCAGTCATTTTCCTACTAAAATTGACAGACTGTTCTCCCCATGATTTTAAGACGCGTTTGAAAAGCAGCAGAGTGAAGAATTTTCGAAATCGATTCCAAATGAAACAAATCAATATCAGAGACTAGAAGTACTGTATACAAAGTCACCTCGACAGGCGGTACATCTCATGATATCGGATACGGGAGAGTCCTCGTAGGTCCCTGATATAAAAATTAGGTATGTACCTACTAAAGTATCAAGGCGCACTAATGTACATACATACTTTGATTGTGTTGACCGCAAGCCGCTGATATTGTCGAATAAAACGCCACAAACCGTGTGTGTGCAATGAATTCTTCCATTGTCCAGAAATGTCTGCGCGTCTCGCTCGTATGCGCAGGCTTCCAATATGTCCCCAGCCATACTGTACCAGTAAAATTTACTTTTAAAAATGTTTCCGGATAAAATATGGCGTCTCGTCGTTCCCACCCGCGGCGCCGGCTTTTCTACTTCTATTTCTAGTGCTTTGACATCGATATTTTTGAACGGAATTATTTTGTTGACCCGCCCAGTCGAAGGGAATCCACGAAATAATCAATATATTGTGTTATCTGTTCCTTGGCTCTTTCATTTTCATCTCGGACCGTATTTTATACACAAGATTGTAATGTTGATCAACAAAGACGCCGAGCTCCCAAAACAAGAAAAAATCAACCAAACAGGAAGAGAACATTCTCGCTCGTTCCAAACGCGTCCGTAGATCAGTTAAGAAATGCACCCGCCCATAAATAGTATAAAAACTGAGTTCCTCAACAAATTGAGACGGTGTCCAAACCAATACACTCCCGCGCAATTACGTTCCGAGGCTCGCTGCGCTTTTTATCTACTTAGACCCGGAGCGTTGCGATCTAATACTGGCTAGTAAAAAGAAAAAAAAGTGAACCCATCTTTCCTGGCTGGCTGCAACATCTTCATGCCTTACCCATTTAGCTAGCTTCCTCTGTAATTTGAGCGCACACGAATCGAATTCCTTATAAATAAACGCTTAGAATTGAATATGCCGCGTTATACGTTTTATCCGATAAAATTAGCTGCATGGTTTCGGAGTACCTATCTTTTTTATTTTCTTATGGAATTTTAATTGAAAAGATATTACCTATATGTACTGCCTAGTCTGTTAGAGTCAACGTGTTTGGTCTCTGGAATAATCTTTGTAGGTTGTTACTAAACTATACTAAAACCTTTTTTTAAGTAATAGTAGTGGACCCGCGCGCGACTTCGTTCGCGTACACATACTTAACCTCTACTTACCCTAATTTTCTTGCTTATAAACCTCCTCTTGAATCCCTCTATATACTGTTGAAAACCGCATTAAAATCCGTTGCGTAGCTTAAAATTTAAGCGCACATTGAAACAGACGGCGGGAAGCGACTTTGTTTTATACTATGTATAGAAACAATGCAAGCATTTGTCGGCCATCGTACATAAGATTATTATGTAAGGAACCTACGTACGGTAACAGCAATTCCGATTTTTTTACCTTGCATCCGAACGGGTGGTCCTTAAATGCCGTCTGTCGTGTAAAGCGAACAATTTTATGATTACTAAAAGATTTACGTAACACAAATAAAAAACTAAATGCATGGTGTGTAGCCATCGCAAAACTGATACTTTATGGTAAATTGCCGTTGTAAGTGACGCTGTGGCCGCTCCTGGCAATTTTTTGTTTGTCGAGCAATTTCACCCGCGATTGCTTTGTGGAGATACCTTGTTACGGCAAACGGTAGTCTTATAAATAGAATGGAAGGGCTTACCTACCTAAGATTGGGGTTGCTTTAGCGGCCTTGGTCTAGTGGTAGAGTATTTGAAAGAAAGAAAGAAAGAAAACATTTATTGCAGTAGACACCACGACACGATAATTAGGTACAACAACATAAAAACAACGAACTAAGCATACCAACATAAAATACAAATAATAATAAAAAAAATTAAAAAAAATTAGTAAAGGAATAACAATAAAAAACCTACAGTTTACGAGTATCTATTCCCAGTAGTTTGCGAGTCAGATAACTAAATTTAAGCAAAGCACGCAGAGTTCGTAGAGGGAACTTGATGAGTTAATGACCGTTTCGTATCTCCTTTGAGGGTAGTCGTACTACAGCACCGCAACGAGCTCGCCATTCGTTAGGTGACTTCCTTCCGCTGGCAACCCTGAGAATGGCTGAACGGTTACAGGAGCCGATTGACACCCCATGAAGCCACATACTTTTTAGTTGCCTACTTGTATTTTGCAATTTAACGTGTGAACAGAGAAGTTGCAATTGCGATGGTGTAAAAGAAAATCCATCTCAAAGTTAATTTTGTCATTCTTAATAAAAGACCACACTACCTACATCCGCTAACGTTATTTCTCGAAACCGGTCAAGAATCGGTTGAAAATCAATCGCAGTTCATATTGTTATCACCATAATGCGGACTACAAGGCCGTTCGAGGTTAGACCGAAAACAAAAACGTATTTTTAAATGTTGTAGGAATGCGACATAATGTCCAAGTTCAAGGAGGTTTACACTTCTGAATGATAGATACCTATTACTGACATGGTTGAAATGAAAACACAGTGGTTCTGCATTTTTGATAAAAATATTGTGCTACTAGTAAACTGTTGCTAATATTATATTATAATATAATATTAACTATAGGTACTAATTATAAAGACAAAAAATGAAAGTTTGTATGTTGGGGGTAAATAATAAAGTAGATACTGAATCGATTTTGAAAATTCTTTCGAATTTGCATTATTTCCCTCATCAAAGGGTACTTTTGAATCAGGAAAATTATTAGAATCCCGCTGGATAGGTCAATGTTTTCAGATATCCAAACTACGCGCGGGTGTAATCCGCAGGGAACGGCTCATCATCATTTAGCGTATTCACTGTTTTACATCTTAATTGCCCCCAGTACGAATGGTTCGTGTAGTTTAGCGTAAAATAAATGTCACCTGGGTCCATCAGCCTAATTGCAGTTTAATACCTCAACAATTACCCGCTAATCTCGTTTGTAGACCAAGGAATCGTGCAATATTGCGAGTTCAGTAACACAAGTTTGAAATAAATATTGTTGTGATCCTCTTCTACTTCTGTTCTACGTCTGTGAGTGCAATTTCGTCTTCCAGGCGGGGCATTGCATATTTTTCTTGGTCTTCGTACCGAAGACCATGAGTCTCGCTTCCGACTCAGCGATTTCAGTCCATCTCTTGTCTTCCGCGCGTCTTCTTTCTGGATACTAGCAGGTATCTCTACAACAGACTAATAAGTAATTCATACGAAGCACAAAATAATAACAACGGTCTTCATCATAATTATGTAGATAATTTAACAGGTATCTAGAGACTCAGGTAGTTAGGTACTTTTTTTATACCACCAAGGTGGCAAACAAGTTTACGGCCTGACTGATGGTAAGCAGTCACCGCAGCCTATGGACGTTTGCAATACCAGGGGCATCACCTACGCGTTGCCAACCCCGTAAAAACCTTTTCTTGAAGAACATGTAGGGGAAAGTTGTATAAAACCGGGTACGTGGGTCAAACCAGGAACCTTATTATTTCGAAAACTACATATTATTGGCATCTATCGGTCTTATGGTAAATTGCGTGTTTCCTGATAGCATTACAGTTTGTAACAGGGATTTTAGGCGAAAATTTCGATTTTACTGCTCGCAGAGATTTTTATTCAAAATCCGTGAAATGTTACCGATTTTCAGTCTGATTTCGACTACAGTGAATCAACTTTACACCTACACATCTGTAATGATGAGTATGTCGAAGATTAAGCATAGCACAAATAATAGTTTAATGGAGTTATGAAATGATCTTTTTTTTTAAATTTAATTTTGTTTGAAAATTGTACATTCAGGGTAAAACCGGTTACTAATAATGGGGCAATACCGGGTATCATTGTCGGTATCGACATTATGTCACTTTTGGGACCATATGACATTTCTTAAGTTTTAAAATGCAAATTGAATACTCATTATTGGCCCGACAGTTGACAATATTAAATTTAATAAAAAACTGGTGTATATAAAAAACTAGTTTTTTCCCGCGAATTTATTCGTGCAAAATTCGGTTACTCACACTGTGGTCCCGCGGGAAGTAGTAAAAAGAGCAATAGTAATAAATTTCCATCCATTCATCTATCCATGGTCATAAACTTCCTTTTTTATAATGATAGTAGGTAGGATAATAGAAATGGGACATGATCGAGTATTACCAAACAGCATACCCGGTTATGCCCCACCTAGTGGGGTAAAAGCGGGTAAATGCCATTTTTCGAAAAATAATTATTTCTGTACATCCAATTGCTTTTGTTAAATTAATTGATAAAGTTTTCGTTAGGATATAAGTGTATGTAGTCACAAATAATTTTTTAATGAATTGTGTCCCACCTGAGCAATTCTAGAGACAATAATAGCTTAGGATCCCGTTTCTGCCCCCCCTTCTCTCCAGGTAAAACCGCTCCATATTGCTATCCAGAATTAACTTAGGTATTGGATTGGTATTGTAATTATCGAACTCGCACTGTCAGACTTCCCTAATTACTAAATTCGTCACTGTCAGATTTCCCTGTACACTTTGGTTGTTGCCAGTCCCGGACTGACAGTTGTCGGGTTTCCCTCAGAAACAAGATTAGCAGCTCATTCGCAAATTCGGTTGTTTGACATTTAGTGGACAGGTGAACGAACGACCTCGGCCAAACCACCGTATAGACAAACTTATAGCCAATAAATATGCAGACACTAAAACCAGACGGCTACGGCGGAATCGTCGCGGAAATCTTGTGATGTGAGTGTGTTTGTTTCACACTGATACCTGCCTACAGGTTTTTTTATCGACGGCGAGTTGCGACTTTCTTTTGTTTGTTAATCCCACAATGACATTTGGCAATAGTTGAAGATCGCAGTATTAAAAACAAGTAAATGCGTGGCCTGGAAAATGTTGTGGTCTACGGATGTTTTGCAGCGAAATTATTAATCGCCTTGTTGCTGACCTGAAATTTAATAATTCTGTCAAGACGGAGCTACTGCTCTTACCTTGCTGTTGCCAGTGTAAGAAATGAATTTCAAAAATATCGCAATATGGCGTCACTTCATATTTCTGGTCAGGCTTTACAGGCCTACATACTACGACCCAGGGTTTGTGCGTAGTCTGACGTAGATATACCTTATGTTTAGAAATATAGTTTGTTCTCGTTTGAAGACAAACATACAAATATAGATGTCCGTACAATCTGGATTGGCTTGAGTTTGAGTGACTCCTCGAATACCTTTCACATTAATATTTTACTAGATTAGATATTATGGCTGCAGGCTGCATCAGCAACCTGTCACAGTATCTTATATTGCTAGCTTTTGCATTTT
The DNA here is from genome assembly GCA_907269095.1 of Blastobasis adustella. Classification (NCBI taxonomy): domain Eukaryota; kingdom Metazoa; phylum Arthropoda; class Insecta; order Lepidoptera; family Blastobasidae; genus Blastobasis; species Blastobasis adustella. Next base: position 14,323,623 of record OU026130.1, read on the forward strand.
AATATTGTTTTTCAACGATTAGAATACCGCTTTGGCCAACGGGGACAGTGAAATTCGTATTTGATTGTACCTACGTTGAATTCTGGTGTTTACCTACGCCTCATTTCCTTGTTTAGTCTTTATTATGATGTTCGAAATGTAAAACTTTAGTTCAGTACTTATTTGATTGTTAGAGGCGTACCTCTTTCCAATATTTATAGATAGATAGTCGTTTATGTCCAACTTTCTTCTTGGCAATAGAGTGCTAAAAGAAGTCACCTGTATAGGTAGGCATACAAAATACTTTGGTTGATTTAATTTGTCTAAACTATGGCCATCGCGAATCACTTGGGCTCATCTAATTTGTATGGGCTTCACAGCGCTGCATTACTCGGTTCTATAGGGCAAAAAAAACATGTTTCTAGGAAAGAATAAGTTCGCTTCGCGCAAATTGCATCGAGTAAAGTATACGGTACGGATAGTGTTAGGTCATCAACAGGATTGTTTCAACTGGCATAGAGACACTTTTCAAACATTCACTAACACCGCGTCGATTGAGAATTGATAATAAATTCCTAAGACAAAATTTGTGTCGTAATCGCAGCTCGATAACCCTCTGACAAGTATCCCCCCTGAATGGGGAAACAACAACTCAGTGTCTGGGAAGATAAATACCCCACAGCCTCACCCATTCGATGTCCGACTTCCTACCCCCTGGACATGGCCGACATGGAAGTCTTTGTAGACTCCGGACCCAAGTCGACCGACGCAAGATAAAGTTGTATCAGAGGAGTTGCACCTAGGAAACGGCTTGCCTGTGTTGTGTCTCCTCAGACAATGGCACATCAGGTACATTTACTGGCTTCGTGCCCTACCACCTGCGCGCACGAGGATCTAGACGAAGCCACTGATAATGTTGTCTCTGAGGCGGAGTACCGAGGTCCTCGCAAATTTTAGCGACCCACAAGTCGATACGCTCAGAAGATGAGTGTTTACCCTTTCTTTCGATTGTAACAGAATATAATACACCGTCCATTTGCAGGCGATGTCCGGCTGAGCGATGGTGCGTGAGGACGCGCGCCGCTCGCCCGAGCAGCCGATGCCGCCCCCGATACAGCCGTGCAGCGGCTTCCTGGGGAATGTAAGTAGTTATGCATGTTTTTTGTATGAAAAAGAACGATTTTGAATTAGGGTTACTTATTAAAGATAATCTCTTTTCCGAGGTTTTCTTTGCCCTGGTATATTTATCTTTGCTCAAGGAAATTTGATGCTTTTAGTCCAATTTCTTTAGGCAAAGATAATGGGACACCTCCGGATGAACGTAAATTAATAGATTTCAAGTGTCATCGTCTATAATATTTTATTTTATATGAGAACTTGTCAAGCATTTGTACATCAATGGGCTGGAATTAGCGCGGTAATCCAGATTTCGGCCTCGAATCTATCTAATTTATTTAATATGTATATCCTTGTTAATGGTCTTATAAATAGTGCTCCTGCGATATTCCGAGATCTTGAGAAAATCTTGGTATCGAAGCTCGGATAGCCATCGCGCAGGAAACTCTTTAATTATAAGATATCTGCTCTAGTCTACCTACATTACGTTACCATAACAAGAACAAATCTGTTCGTCCAGTTTTACACGAGTTCAAATATCTTTGGCGAGCATTACGTACCAGCCTGACATTGGAGCTATGACGACCGCCGTAACTGACTACTATGAGGACTATGACGATGAATGGTTTCCGATTCCGATCGCCATTGTGGCCCGTTCCGATTCACACGGGCCGGGTGCCATTAACATAAAATTAAGCGGCCCGATCATAAGTCTTGCTTATCGCATAGGTAGTAAAGGAACGTAACGGTGAACGGCGGAAAGTGACGGTCGGGAAGCATGAAAATCCACTGAGCGGAGGTATTTGCATTTTTATCATTCGACCACACACGCGCCGCTCGTGCTCTCGTTCGCCTTAATTATTATAGTAGCATATATAATGGTACCTAATTTAGGTGGTGATGTGTCTGTATAGCCTACCGAGCGTGGAGATTATGGTAAAACTTTCCGGTAATGAGGGCCGGGCGCAAGTTCAGTGCGGGTATGTTATGGGCTATGATGATTTCTGTATAATCTTGCTTCGTGCAGGCGCAACACCCGATACCAACACTAACACCCGAGGTGTGGTGATTGCGTAGCGGGCATATAAACTAGTTCTGGGGTCGTTCCTTTAAGGTATCAATGAGCTTGAAAAGACTACGGAAGGAAGCTCGTTCCGTAGTGTCCATCTAACTAAATCCTACCCTAAGCTGGAATTTGGAATTGTAGTGTTGGAATGAGTGGTATTCCTTTGTATTTAACTACTATAAGTCGGTTATCGGCGTCATCTCCAAACTGGTTAATAAGCCGCTTTGATGAATCGTCCCGGGCCGATGACTGTCACGAGACGCGCCGAAAACATGCCGGCTGGTCATAAATCTGTCTGTCCCCGAGTCGAAGAGACGGAATAATCCTCTTCGCTTTACATTATCAAAGGTCGCTTTCATCTCCGCTTTAACGGCGTCAACGACGCATTTGTGCCAACAAGCCCATAAACTGATGGCTGAGATCACCATAGTCTCCTCTATTACAGCTCACAGCCTTCGACGGCCAACACTCGTAATCCTAGTTAGTAGTGCAGCAATAAGCCGGTACGTCGCGGCCAATCTGATTCTATAACGATTCGCTAAAACCCGTGAGCCGTTTAGGTATCGCAAATCGTAGCAATTTATAGGGACGGCGCGCCGGCGGCTGCGCCGGTCCCTCCGAGGTGCAATCTCCTTACGTCCATAAATTGCTCGCGTCGCTTCCTCTGAGCTTCGCTTCTTATTAGGCCGCGATGGCTGACAGTCACTCCGGGGCACACGGACATACTTGTAAACTACGGGGGAACCGATGGCACATTTTCCTAGGCTATGCTTTAATACAATTTACTCGGAATAGGCGTTCAGGAAGCGGATGGGGTATCTGACAAATGAATGGCAGCATAAATGTCGGCGGGTTTACGTACGGCTGCAGCCCGGCTAGGAAGCGCTGCCAGACCAGATTACTGTTTAACCCCAGAAATAGCTCTAACTAGGTTAGACTCGCTTTTAGTAAACGCAGTACCTACACCGCTAGCGTCGCTTGATTTGTTATGCGCTATTCACACTTGTTCCAATTACTCGCTCGGACCTTGTAGAGTATTTTACACAGCGGGTGCATACGGCACTGTGCAGCGTAGACGCACGGCCGCTAATTGGCAAAGCGCGGACCGTTACGAGCACATTTTGCCGGTACACCGCGCCCGCCGCGCCGCGCCTGACCGAATTCGCCCCCTATTTATTTTTAAACTCTGCCTTTTACTGGCGTATGTTCAAGCCGCGTGGCGTCGCGCCGTAAACTCCTAAATTGGCTTTGTAAATAAAGCACGCGGCGACGCGGCACCCATTCAGGACGCACGCGCGCCGTTTTCAATTCTAAGGCCAATAAAACACGAAATGGTAATAGTTCTCGTGTTGGTGCCATCCTTATTTATGAAGCTACTTAGCGCGGCGCGGCTACCAACAAAGTTGCCCACAATGCGAACAACGCGGGCACTATTCTCGCTCTGTCAATTTCAGAATGTAGGTCCCTTTATAGAGGCTTTGTTCGACGCTGGCAAAGGCCAGAATGAAGCATTATTCCCCGGTTATTGGAAGACAATGCGGGGCAGTGCACGCCTGACCTCTACACGCCGAAGATTATGCTTATTTGCCTTTTATTTTATAGAAAATAGCTATCCAGCGCGCGCTCGCGGGGTGTGCGAGCAACAAGAACCCGTAGATAAACCTCCGTGAACTTTTTGTGTAATAACCAGCGGATGTATTAATATTCTGCCTCGCTTTATAGCATGGCCTGCTCGACGATTTTTCTTTGTCAGACCGTTTGATGGGAAAATGTGGATGGGTAGAGTTAAGTATAGGATAGATTGAGTGTTGGATTGACTCGTAGCTCGGTAATTGCAGATATTTTATGCTCCAGTGGAGGATCATATCATGTCGAAGTTATTCACCTCGGATGTCGAGCGTCCATCGGGCGTCGACATATATCAATCCGCGTGCGTGGGCCGCGGCGCCTGCGCAGGCGCTGCTCACAACAACAACTCTGAATGACAAACCGCTCCTAAGTCGTGCCCCATAAACGCTCGCCTAATCGCGAGGGAAACTGGAGTATATAATTTACAAGGCACTTTTCGTTTATACCCATAAATCTATATTCCCTGAGCATTTGTATGTCAACTCAACGGCCACCAATATTTATGGACCACAGCAATTGGAACTTCTTGCTTTAGGCTGGTTAGAAGTCGTGACAAGGCTATCATGTTCAGTTAATGCTACAATAATAGATGTCATAGCAGTTTATTGCTAGAATAACTGGTAAAGTATGGTTTTTATTAAAAATCTGCACGTGTAAAATGATTACCGTCTGTAATAAAGGATACATTAACATTATTTATTAGGTACATAATGACTACACATAATTATTAATTGGTTTGATATCTAGCTTGTCTGTTTCTGTTTATTTCTTAGTAGCATCTGCCTGCGGCTTCGTCCGCGCAAATTTGTTATTAATAAATTTGATAGCGCATAGTAGAAAAAAAATCTTGCTGATCCGCTTGCTGATCTTACTTGCCGCTTTGGACACGCTTTCTCAATCCCAAATATTAAGTATGGAAGCAATTTAATTAACAATTCACAATATAGTTTAGAAGTCTAGTCCACCCATTAGTTTGCATAACAGTAATAGCCTCTAATCTATAAACTGCTCATCACTTTCTAAGATAACGATCTGAAATCTATTTCTGCTTTTCTAAAAGAACTTTGCTGTTCTAAAATAAAATCCTTCTCATCCAGTTTCTAAAGGCGCCCGTGATTAATGTGTGTGATTCTATCAGCTGTCGACACCAGTGCCCTTGTCTTGTTAACCCACCTCGGGCAGGCCAGGCCTCCAGCTTTTAATGTCACTCACTTCATTGTGAACGGGTGCTGTCTCATTTTTTCCTCCCATACTGGCTGCGCACTGACTGACTCTTGATTTGTTGCCCAGACCACTCTAATTGGTCTAGAGTTTCGAGATTGTAGTTTCGTATGATTTACTCGCGGAGGTTTCTTTCGTGAATCGCCTCGGTCAGTCTTTCCCTTTTCAAAGTTAATTGATGTCTGGGTGCAATAAAATTTTAATGTCGAGAGTCGAGACCGAGATCTTTCAGAGTACACACTCTATGCTAGCAATGAATCCGTAGTTCACGTAGATATTTGAATTCTTCTTTCTTTTCAAGCTCTTTAAACCGTCGTAACCATACGTGACCCGTCCCAGACGTCCGTCAATAACTCAAGTGTATAACAGCGAAAGTATTGTTTGACGCATAACTAAACTCCCATTGCGACGGCCACAGAAAGCCATTGGGATGCTGGTGATTTTTCTCGGCGGACATATTCTATTTAATACCGGACCCGCTCAATATCTGTTTGGACATATTGCACAACACCGTTACAAATGTTACACTTACATAAAGTGATCGTCTATTCGTAATTTCTCTTTTTTCTCATTTATCTATTATGATCCTATTCATGGGATGACTTTTGAACTTTACCGTTCTTTGGCTAAATGGCTTTTCGTTTCTCGTTCTTGTGACGTTGGGTAACGTTTGTTAGGGGCTTTTTTGCTTTGACCTCTCAATTTGTTAAGAGTATGAATAGGACCAATACAACAATCAATCCGAACGGTATACCTATGCTAAATGATTTTCGTCATTAGGAGATAGGTAGAGCTACGTGGCTAGGCTGAATATAAATTGAATGGAATGCTTACGGTCTTCAACGTCAGTTTGGTGTTCACATTGACCCTCGATTCTGCAGCTCTCAATACCTATGCTTATTTTTACAAACTTTTATTTAAGTTGCACTGTTCGTACGTATGTATGTTGTCCGTCAAAATTTATAAACAATTTTCGACTATTTGTTGGTATCCGATTAAGTTGAAATTTGGTATACCTATGTAACTTGGATGATAATGCATTAATATGATACCATGGAGCTGGTCTGATGATGGAGTCGGAAGGTGATCATAGGAGCTAATGAACGCAATAAGATAACCCCATTGTGTTTCGACTTGTTAGAATGGTCCTGATGAGTAGGTACTGTAACGCGCAATTTCTCAAGTATAAATTTTTTTTAATCATTAGGGAACTCATTAGATTCTCTTCTAGCTGTCCTGTGTTTCATTGTTAACGATAATTTCTGAAACTTAGACGCTATAATCAAAAACGTAAAAATTAAACAAAAACGTAAAAATATGTCACTCTGCCAATATCAGACCAGCAAAACGAATTCATAGTCGACAAGAGCCCAAACTGCCGCCCACCCATCCGCATACGCACACTAACGCTGGCCTTAAAGCGAGTTTGTTGTGATATTGTTGTAGCCATCAATCTGGTTGCAGCGAAAGCGCGTTCTTGTATTACAAATAAGAATATCGGAGAGTCCAGCTGCGGGCCGAATGAAAGTGGTCGAGGGAGCTGCGCAAGAGTGGATTTCGGTGCGGAGACGAGTTTTTAGGGCTCTTGGGTTATGCATGACGTGTCTTCGGGCTTCGTCGTAAGGAGATAGCTTGTCATTGATAAGAACAATAATCGATAAATGCATTGGCCATATCGTCTAATTGTCGTTTTCACTAAACATTGGAACTGGTTAAGTTCTTGCTTGTCTTAATTTCGTCGTTGCTGATTGGCTAAAAAGTAGTAGTGAAAACGGCCATTAGTAACTCTGAAATACAATCTATTAGTGTTTTATAATAATTTAGTAGCCTATATTATGATTTGATGTGTCGGGGCTTATTCACCACACGAAAAGTGAAAATAATCAAAACGCATCGTTTTTTTATAGTTAGTATCCTTATAAGTGAGTTTATAAAAGCAAAAAAAAATATTAAAAAATAATCATCTCGTTAATATCCCGGTTGTGCTGTCCTTCACGAAGGCTCGGGATCCGCCTTGACCACGATTCAGGATTTGGCAGATTAGGTAATTACACTGGAGCGACTGCCATCTGACTTCCGTGACCGTTTTTGACAGGTGAACCTGACCAGATTGGAAACCAATAAGAGCGAACAGTAAAGAGAAATAGCGATTGGTTTTTCTATCGACACTAGGAAAATTTAAATAAAAGTTTTTTTTTACTAGATAATTGGGAAGTTTAGGCGATCATATTCTCCATCTCTTGGCCTGCTTTTTCAAATCCTCGAATCCCTTAGCGGGAAAGAGATGGAAACGAATGTCGGCCCTTCGAGAAAGTGCGCCGCGGGCTCTAGAGCACTGGGCCAGTCCACTCTGGCGCACGATTTGTGAACGAGAACCTTCTTAAATATATTGGGCCCTAGGTCAATAGGGCTGCCATAAACTGTCAGGGCATGGCAAATGGCATAACTATATAACCATCTATACCTACGCATAGTCCAACTGTACAACCAGCTGCAAAGTGAACGGACATTTCACTCTGCACCTGACTGTACTACGCTCTTTGTCATAGGATCTTCAAAACAAAGTTGAATGTTGTGGGTTGTGGAGCCTTTATTCTGGAACATTTTGTAACTTATAGAACTTTCTCTAAAAATTAAAATTACAACATTGCATGTAACAATTGTTTTGAACATCCAAGTACTTTCGTACTTTCGAGGATTTAGTTGCTTTAACCGCTGAAAAGGAGAAGCAGCATCCCGGGAAAAGACAACGTCTACTTTTTATCTCCATAAATAGATGAATTTTAAACCTATCGTCTTATATTTAAGAGTAAAACTCTTGTCGGCTCGAAAATCGTCACTCCTCTCCTGTCTGCCAACCTCTTCATCTATAATCCCTGGCATTCATTTTTTCCTTTTTAAAAGCTAGTAAGCCTATAAGTTGAAGGTTACGTAGTGGCAACCCTAGCAACACCATTGATGAAGGTCACGCATGCGTCAAGCGAAAGTTTATGTTATAATTGGTTGCGCCCGCGGCGGCGCGGTATGGGGACACTTGATCGCGTCAGGTGACAATGCAAGTGGTTACTGGTTACTGTCATCAGTGGTAACCTCCTGTGGTTAACCTTACATAGGTTCGAAAGGACGTTTCTCGCTCGTACTATTCGGAATGTGGAATGAGCTTCCCAGACACTATGTTACCATTGAACTATCCATGACATGGGATCGTTAAAGAGGTAGGTTTTTTAGAGGTCTCTTTAGAGGTGGACAATGTATTGGAAGCGCCCGGTGTTGCTGATATCCATAGGCGGCGGTGACCGCTTTCCATCAGGTTGCTTGCTAGCCTGTTATCTACCATATAACATAAAAATATTGGTTGCAAGGTTTCAGTTAAGCTCTGGTGAATTTCGTTGCTACTATATTTTTTTAGTATATTTTAATGGCGTGCGTCTGACAGAGTAGAATATTTCGCCAATCCCTTCGATTTCTGGATGTCGTAAAAGGTGATTAATGGTTTTGTAAGAATATATAATAAAAATGTGTATGTAAAATTGTAAACAATAAATAAAATACCTTTTAGCTTAGACCGGAAAATGGGCAGCACAGCAGCGTTAAATCCAAAAAAATCATATCTTATAAATCACAAAATAAATAACACTTGCACATACTCACATTCATTCATACATACCATTAGTAGATATTGCATCCCAATTGCACCTGTGTAGTTGCACACCGTAGCGAGTAACTGTTTATTCTAATACGGCCATATTGTTTCTTGTTTATCTATTCGCAAGCCTGTTCCCTGAGCAGTTTCCCACGATCCTCAATGGGGGATAAATCCTGTGGTCTCATCACGTCAAGACCTGGCTATCGGTTGACGCAATGAAGTAACTGGTCTGCGGACGTAGGCCAGTTAAATTCATTAAGGCCCCATTGTCCTTTCGTCAATTAACTAGTCTCTGTACCATGTGGAGCGAGTGGGTTCAATTATTATAATTTAATTTAATTAAGTTTAATCCAATTCAATTGGTGCAATTGTGGCTGACGTCCGATCTGGATTTAAGGGCGATCGTTAAGTGTACCGTTGCGCTTTGAGGAATTGCTCTTGTTTATTTGGTTGTTGGCTTTGTAGAGCGGAGAATACGTAAGGCTGGTGGTAATTGTTTTCTTTTGCATGAATTTGTGTATATGAAGTAGTGGATTATTAACGCACCCACTACTTCATATACAAAAATTCATGCAAAAGAAAACAATTAACATGTTCCATTCACACTAATAAATGATTTGGTACGAGCGCTACTGTTACTCTCTCACCAAAGAAGTGGGTATTTTCGGTAATCATAAGATTAAATTAATATCTATTATTTCCTGGTCATCGTGGCGTTAATGTTCCGGTGTGCTCGAGGGCCCGGGGAGCGCCTTGATCATGATCCAGTGTTTGGTAGATCAGGTAATCACGTGTGGAGCGCCTACAATCTGACCTTCGTGATTCTGTTTATAAGAGAACCTGGCCAGATTGGATCATTCAGTCGCCTGAATGTGCAGGTTTCACCTACCTAAAGGTTAGCCGTACGGGGACCGGCTGAGTAGAGTAGAGTCGATATCCAGACTGGTGTAGTACTTAGGTATAGTAATATATATTATACATATACTGACTCCATGAACTAGTAAATGGGCAGCAAATTTTTTCGCATTGAACATTAAACGAAATCGTTACAGTTTTCATAAAGATACCATCGCGCCACCCGATCCGATAAAACATTATTAGAGACACCGTCGATTACGAGACATTTATGATTATGCGTAAAGGAAGACGAATATTTACAGCCACAAATGGAATTCCATAGACGAGCAAAATCCCACGACCTTTCAGCGATCGCAAATTACAGCCTTGAGTGAGTGTGAGCTATAAATTTTCGCAAAAACGCGTAAAAACTGAACAATGAGCATTGTCTACGTTATGCACGGATATAGTGGCTAGTGTTGTCCTGGATCTGGCTATGGTTATAACCAGAATTTTTGTTTAAATTAATAAGTTTGTTATTTTAATGTAAGCCCCTATAGTGATGGCCACGCGATGATTCGAAAGAACGTTTTTCGCTCCCCGCCACAGTGATCGTTCAAGAGGTATTAGATGTCTCAACGCATTGGTAGCGCCCCTAGTATTGCTGATGTTCATAGATGGCGGTGACCACTTTCCATTAGGTGGCCCGCTTGCCTGTTTGTCTTCCGTATTACATAAAAAAGGCAGGAGATCAAACAGACGAAATAGAGGCTACAAAATCCAAGAAATACCTACCTAACTTGAGTACATACATTCATGCATTGTTGGCATTACCTATGGGCGACAGTGGCCTACCACTGTCTATCAAGTGGATTGTTTGCTTGTTTGACACCTATCTTGTATGAATACTATAAAAAATACACTTAATCAGAGAGAGACTATTGTCTCTAGTCTACCTAGCTAGTCTGACACTTTTTGCTTTACAGACAGTCTACATGTCGCCCGGCTGTGTAGGTGTTGATTGAGTACTGCTTATAAGATTTTTGTGTCCCATTTGTCGCGTCCATTGTTTAGAATCTTGTTGTGAATCATGAAGTCTTATTTTTAAGTTTGAAATACACTTGTCTGAATATCTATGTACGTCTAATGTCAAGTCAGTGACCTGATGGGAAATGGTAAATTAATGAATGGTGACCTAAATTTTAAATGCAGATCAGCTCAGGGGTCATAGTAAGCTTTTCGTAATGGAGGTAGTCCAACGAGCAAGCGGGTTATCTGATGGCAACTCCTCCCCAGTCGCTAATCCGTTGCCGAACTTTGAGAAAGGTGCGTTAAAAACCTGCGACGGAGTGGCATCATACAGGCTAGAGCATTTCGGGCTAACACTAACCCTTCCGGAGACGTTTGTAAAGCTGAAAGGATTACTGCGTTTTCTGGAGGAGTTAGAATGGCAGGAACAGTAGGGTAGCTAGGAATATCCCCTCACGCAAGTTCGTCAATTTGCGGAAAACTCCCGGATACATCTATATGCACGTAGGTGCATTCATTTCTTAAAAGGGTTACAATGTCGTAATGGTTTGGAAATACAACCTATTTGTTCAACCGGAAGCATGCCTCAAAGCGTGGTCGTACGAGTCAGAGAGGTTCATGAAAAGCGTTCGGTGGTCGACCGTCATTCATCTAGGTGGTACGGACTAAGCTGGTATGACTCTGTGATTACGCTGCTGCCGAATGATGCTGATGATGACGATTATGATATACTGTCAATCACAATGCCTCTAACATTTATTTTCATTTACTTTAATAACAGTATTAAGAAAGTGTTAAAAAATATATTCGATGAGCTTCTAAAGCTTATATAGATTCTATGACGCTTCCAGCAGCTTTACCTAAAGCTACACGCACACTCACGTACAGGAAGCGAACTTGAACCCGCGCGTGTATCTTCCGTCTTCCGTGTGCCCACGCCTTTAGACCCAGGTATTTACGGCAGCAGTCTACACCTCATCTGACAGTATCCCGCGTGATATGCGAATGGTCATGTTGGCGTTAATACCCTGGTCGTGCTCTCGCGCGAGGCGCCGGTCCGCTTTAACCATGATCCAGGGTTTGGCAGTTCAGGTTATTTCAATGGAGCGACTGCCATCTGATCTCCGTGACCCTGTTAACACGGGAACCGATCTGATTGGATCATGATTACACATTCAGTCGCCTGAAAGTGCAGATTTCATCATGATTCCCGCACGGTACGAGCATCGGCTGGTGTTCAACTAATGTACGTAATTAATAATCTTGTTATTGGTACATCCCTCGGGGTACGGCTCTAACCCCTTAACCTTTAGACCACCGACGCTCCGCACCCACATAATAATCGAATGTTAGCAGAAATTCGGACCCAACGAAGATGAAAACCGCAAGGTACCGCTGATCTATAAAAAGCGAAGTTTTCTCGAACACTACCTAGCCTTACGGAGAATGCTTTTATGACTCACGCAGGATGACTCACTGGTTGTCTATTGGAAACGGCTTGGAAGCCTTAAATATATATTTAAAAAATTGTAGCCTACAAACTTTTAAATAGGCTGGCTGCCAAGTTTGGAAACCTATGTAAACTGAGCTTATTTTACATTTTTTCTTTTTAGTCACCGAAAGGTCGTGCCGGGATAATGTGTTTGTTTTTTCGGAAGGAATCAGCAAGTTGAGTGATGTGCAACTAATAAAATTTTGTATTCTATTGAAAATTATGAAAATATAGGTAGTCCACGCAGACGAAAAGGCAATAAAACGTGTATTTCCATGTTAATCAAGTTAACTCTCGAATCCTTCCAAGAAAGTTTCGTGCGCAGTTTCCCCATCTCGCCCGAGCATCCACAGATCCACATCAACAACGCTTTCTCGACATCGACCGAATGTACCTACAATTTTCTAATCTTGAAATAGCATGCGTACCCGCACTCGATCTAGTTTGTACTTTCTAGGGATGCGATGAATAGTAATTTAGCTAATACGAGTTCGAATATGGTGTCGTATGGTATACTGTCTAGGTGTGATGGCCTAATGGCTAGTAAGCGAGAGGTACCGGGTTCGATTCCCAGTGCTGCCACCTACCAATGACTTTTTCTGAGTTATGTACATTAGTTAAACACTAACCGATGCTCTTACGGTGAGAGAAAACGCGACTGAATGTGTAAACATGATCCAATCTGGTCAGGTTCCCTGTTACCAGCGTCACGGAGGGCAGTCCCTCCACTGTGATTACCTGATCTGCAAAATCCTGGATCATGGTCAGCTTAAGGCGGATCCCGGGCGGCGTCAGAGCACAAAAAGAATATTGACGCCAAGACAATTATTTTATTTTTAACGACGACTATTTTATTTATAAGTAGTTGTGAAAATTCAAGTACTTATTAAGAAAAGCTTTTTCAAGATTTACGGCGTCAGTCTATTGTCCTCTGTTTGTTATGACTGCCGTTAATAGTAAAATAGACAATATTCGTCGAATACGAATAATAGTAAGTGCCTATTCGATTCGTTGCACCCCTACTTTCTACTCTTTCTCCAAACAAATTGGCCATTTTACCAGGAAGCTTGAAACAATAGGGGAAACGTTTAACAATTTTGTATGGCACTCGTACATCCATCTCGACTACCGCCCGTTACATATTACCTCCAGATGCTATCTGCTGTTAGTTCCCATCGTCTCTTTGTTCTTTATGTGTAAGAGCTCGTATTTTTCAAAGCGGCCATCTGTATTTCATATCGGAGCGTTTTTCTTTTCAATTATTGCGGTTCCGATTTGATTTGCTGTTGCTGCCGCCATATTTTTACGGAACCGATCGTTATTTAGTTACGCCACGAGTGGGTGAGCTTACCTCGTAATTCTGCTTGCGTTTTGATCACGAAATTATAGGTTTTTATTAGATTGCAACAGTCATGCTTTTATCTTTTTAAGTTGTTTAATATTTCGACGTTTTACAGGCAATATCTCGCGACATTGACTATACTTTGGACACCAATGGATTACAGTAATAAAGTGCTTGACAACTTAAACGACTTCCAAAAAATACTAGGGTACTGGATATTGTCTGTTAACCGTTGATTTGTGTTGTTACGTTGAATGGAATGCGATTTTGCAAAAAATAATAGAATCGATGAAGCGATATGTTGTTGACATTAGCTTCCAGGATCTTGATAAAAGTTACTTTGGTACTATAATACCTGTAGGTATACTTCATCCTAATATGTTTAGTTATTAGGTTAGGTTAGGTACAGTCCCGTATACCCGGTTCTATCCTAACGTTGAGTTACTGTTAGTATGGAAACGGGTAACGAGCGGAAATTCACAGCATGGAAAGGTAAGAATACATGAAATAGACGAATTGTGGAATTGTAATTCCACATTTTCGCTCAAAAGCCACATTCGTTCAAAAATTTGAAATGTAATAAGAAACCCTTGTAATTCAGAATTCCTGTTAAGAATTGTGGAAATGTGCGAGATCAGAATGTTGTGTCATATCAAAGCAAAGTTGTGGTCCTGTGGGACAGTATGTACATTGTGCTTTTTGTATGTAAGTACCCTTCAAAGGGGAAGTTTTATTTAGATCTACTAATGAAGATACACAAAACCTTCAGGAATAGCCTGTTAAACCTTATCAAAGAAGATAATTAAGAAGGCAGAAGCGCTGTCATTTGAGACCTGTCGGCGCTAGATCTAGTGCTTTTTTACCCGACTGCATGGAAGGGTTCTAACCTATGTTCAACACGCTTTAACAGCGGTGTTTAGCGCTTCTGTTTTGTACGTTTGTCACTCATTTACAAACGGTATTCACGCAAATCCAGAAATCTATCGCTTTACTAAGGCGTTGTTACTCTTTCGCTCGAAGTTGGCATCGGCGACACCGTTCCCCACACGGTTCCCAAGTTCCCACATTGGCTCACACCGAAATCACTTCCCGTCTCCAGTATAAAGAGCGCAGTGAGGGCAGTGAAGGTTGTTTATGCCTTGCACGGTAACGGTAGAGGCTGTATCAATAAAGGGAAACGCTTACCGCGGGTTCAGACAGGGCCTGGAACCGTTAGCTCGTTGTTTACGTGCTATAGCCGTGTAGGTATGGTTTAGCTGTGTGGTGTCCGGCAGAGGGGAATATATGGCATCGACCTAGTGAGATTTGTCAGAACCGCAGCGAGTGGAACATTGTGGTCTCTGTCTTCTCTTACGGGGAATAGGCGTGATATAGTGTATGTGTCGCAGCCGGGTGGTTAAATTAGCCGGTTAATTAAATGGCTAACTTGTTAAGAAATTATTTAATTGGACAGAACGTTTTTGAACTTTGAGGGTAACGTCTAACGAGTGACTTTGGCTCAAGTTTACAGAGTTTGTTCCGCATTGTCATAACGCCTAACCTAACCTAACCGAATAAAAACCGAATGCAGACTATTATTATTAGAGATGCCACGAATATTCGGCCGAATAGTCCGCAATATTCGACCACTTTGAATCGCATGAGTCCAATTTTTGGTCATTGTAGAGAAAAATTATGATGACATATTTGATTGTACGTCAAAAAAATATCTCTAATTGTTATCGTTCGAAGTCGTTTAGGTTAGGCTATTTAGCTAATAAACCTCTCTATAATTAGTTATGTACATACCTATAGTAACTTTGTTACGTCTTTGTAGACGTAACAAACAAATCGGTTCAAAGACACAACCTATAATTAGTACCAACATTGGTACCACCTATTCACGAATAAAACCATCAACAATCAGAAGCGGATCCCTCACAACGTATTCTTGACAAGCGCATCCCACTTCTGTCCTCGCCTTCGTTCTTAGCCTCTTTAACTAGCGTGATTGATTGTGTTTCTGAAGTTAGAAACGGAAATTCGTAATTATGATCACTGGTTTTACTAATGATGATAAAAAGTTGTAGCATTATTGGGGTCCTATGTCGAAAGTGGACTTAGCTTCCTGAACCACTATAGTTAAAACTATTGCACATAATATAGCAAATAGGTACAATGCAAGAGCAAAAATGCATCTTAAGAATTACATTCCTTTACACTTCTGTACAGTTGTCAAAAGGTTTTTATGGCATTCATGGATTCAATTTTCAGTTATTACATAATAGTAACCTGAGGGTGAAGGACGAGTCCTTTGAACATAAGGGACAGCCAATTCTCCCTTCTTTTAAACTTTAGAGTTCTTAAAAGTTCTTGGCTAAAGATGCACCAAATGCCATGAATGTGGCTGTAGTGGAAAAGGAAAATTTAAGTGGTAATGCACTTATACATAAAGTTTTTGTAGTAAAGTAAAATAGGTACATTGAAACAGATGAAACCTGCCAGATCAGACGACTGAATGTGTAGCCGTGATCTAATCTGGTCAGGTTCCCCTGGTAGCAGAGCCACAGAGGTCAAATGGCAGACGCTCCACTGTAATTATCTGATCTGGCAAAGTCTGAATCATGGTCTTGGAAGGGGGCTGGTGCTATTCTACTCTGCCGGACACCACACGGCCAAAAAGTAGCTAGCTATGATTGATTTAAAATCACAAACAGATCTATCATTCGATCGGTCGCAAATAAAATCCAAACGGTACAACATGATATGCTGATTGGTATACATTGTCGATTTACCCAGATTCAAGTCACACCTAAGTAAGCAATGTTACTTAGCACATGAGAAATTAAAATAACTAGTTTTACCCCCGCACCCACGATCTGGCATCAAAACAATCTATATCAATGATTTGTGCAACGCATTAGTTTTTAACTGTAATGTTGTACTAAGAATGAATGAATAAATAAATAAATCAATGAGCAATCAACTCGCTGATTCGGTATTACTACGCCTCGCGTCCGACCACATTGAAATAAAAAGTTGCTAGTAATAAAATAAATTGCCCGCTTACCGGGTAACGGTAACGAAAATCATGAATCGAACCAGTGTATTGGTGGTACCACTAGATCTCGCCGTAAGGTGCTCGCAAATGGACTTTATGCGTCTGCCTAGCGCCCAATCGCAATCAAATATTTTTATTCAGTTAAATTTTATACAAACTTTGCATGTCTTGTTTTAACTCTAACTTAATCTATATAATTATTGTTTACAATAAACAGTTAAATCAATAAATAATCTTAGCCTAACTTAATTAAACAAATAAAATGACATGTGTAAAAAAATTACTTAACTAGATAAAAATATTATCCTAGATCTCTCGATTTCATAAAAACGAAAAACAAGATATTTCAAAGAAAGTTTTAGTTAAATGGAAATTTTTATTAAACTGGATACACATCTGCCATTTCATCTGTACTTTACTAAAATGAAATGTACATATTCTATTTATTTAGTTTATAGTAAGAGATGATGCTCCATCCGACGTGAAATCTGTTCAAATACGGCATATACATATAGGTTCTAATTTGAATATGATCACGATCCTTTTACCGCGAAATTATGTAGGTGTACACAGCAGCATATCAATTTGCAACGATGATCGGCAAAATAACGGTCTAGAGTCCAAACAGGGCCGATATTGATAGCTGATGTGCTGTCAATATCGGCCCTGTTTGGATATCCGATACAAGCCTTATACCAAAAGCTCCCGACAGTCTACCTACATAATATACTCAAATTTTTATGAATCAAAATCAAAAAAGAAACTGCAGTGAAATCGGTCCTGCCGTTCGGTAGATATCGACAGATATACACGTCACAATTGAAGACACGGCTTTTTGCGTCGGGGGTTGTAGGTACTTATAACTGGCGGGGTGAATTGCACTGTGTTTCGTAGTCACAAGAGTCTATTTGCTTATTGCATTTGTGGAGTCTTCCTTCTATTACGTCAGTGCTAATATTCTGTTGTTTGAGGTTATTTCGTTGAAATTACAGGCATGAACCATTTATTCGTTTATTTAGACGTTTAGACTCCGACAACAGAATATTAGTACTGACGTAGAGGCATTTCATCTTAGTCCTCACAGTGACAGCGCACCTTCGGCTCTACATTTTTGTTACCTGCATCCTAAATGTATGGATTGTATTGTTATGGGCGACAGTTACCACTTACCATCAGGTGGGCTGTCTTTTAGTTTGTCACTGAGTAGCATAAAAAAAACCATCGAGTTTCGTGCGCACACGCATAGTAGAGGTACGGACTGAATGAAAGCCCGCAATCGGCAACAGAACTGGAATATTCATATACAGGGTGCGTCGGTGCCGGCGGCGTAATTAGTGACTCACACTGGGCTGTATAAACTCGAGCCCATGATTAGGAGGCTGGTAAAATTATTAGTATTAATTGAGGCTGGGTCTTTGACGCGGTTTCGCTTGTGTTTTGTAATGCGTTGGCGGCGATTTGACATTGTTGTGAGCTTTAGTAACAATAGTAACACTTGTAATACTAACTATAGTAACACACTTTTACTAAAACTATGGATTTTTAAGTCTGAAAATAAAGATATTATTATTATAGTAATCTTAGTCATGAGAGTACCATGGATATTACTCAACTGACAATTTTAATTGTAATTTTTAGAGTTGAATTATTTAAATAGTCAAGAGTTTAATAACGAATTCCGCATCTGGCTGTTCGCTTCTTTTAAAATGAGATCACAACTGATTTTAGTAATCCTCGAAATAAGAGGTTTCGCCAGGGCGGTTAAACCTGCGGTAGCAACATTATTCCACTAGTATTGTAAATGCGAAATTTAGATGAAATTACATTAGTAGCTAGATTAGGGCTGGAATACATGTAGGCGTAGCCTTTTATATAGTTAGTTAGATATAACGTGTAGTTGTAGTAGTAGAAAGCTGGCGTTTAATATTACCAAATTATTTTTATTATTATACGATTTTTTACGATTTTTACGATTTTTCTCTACCTATACTAATACTATAAATGATGGTTGTTGATACTGGATTAACACGAAAACTACGTAACCGATTTTAATAATTCTTTCACCTTCAGAAAGCTACATTATCAACGAGTAACATAGGTTTTAGTTTTTCCCGAAATTCAATGTGGTTCCCACGGGAACGGGTCCGGAACATAGTATCCGAATTTTACATTGAATAAAATTTACTCTGAATTAATAGCACCTATAGGTATCTGTTGTTTTAGTAACTGCAATTTTAATAACCAAAACTAGAAATTACGATTAATGCTAAACCCGAGCAGAGGTGCTATTGGTTATCTCAGTCGACAACTGAATTTTGACATAAAAAATCTTACACTGCTCTAAATTCAACTGCTCTAAAAAAAAAAGACGCTATAGCCAATGGCCTACGCACATGACGTAGTGTAGAGTCGATAATTCTAAGTTACACAATAACAAACGGCACTTGAAACTTGAAAGTACACTTCTGTACATCGGTTCGATGGACCCGAAGGTTTTATTTTCAAGTTAAAATACAATCTCACACAAACCTCGGATCCATTCAGAATTAGCCGCCGGCACTCACTATGATATCTAAACAATTTCTCTTCGCAACAAATGTATAGTGTGAAGAAATAAAGTGCCAATTAAGACCGAGTAATTACACATTTCCAAGGTGCTATTCATAAATAAACTGCGTGGCCAATTATTTTTCTTTTCAATGATAAAATATATTAATGGTGTGGTAAGAAAACGCTATTTGTTTCAGTAGATTACCTTTCTCGGTTGTGCGGATGTTCTTGCGGCAAAAGGGCTTATCTGGATTCGTTTCTTGCGAGCTATCAGGCGAACAAATGCGTGCGGTGCTTCAGGCCTTACGTCGATATAAATGCACTTTATCGTGCGGTGATAAGGGATGTTTTTCATTACTTACATTCTTTAGTAAGGTTCTATTTCATACTTGTTCTATTTGTACATAGAAGTCGCTCGTCTTGTCTCATAGTGAAGTCGTGACGTGTTAATCCGGGATTTGTGTATCGGCGGGTATTTCCCAAACTACTAAACAGATTTTAATTAAACAAAGCTAAGGACTATCTCGAATAACGTGGTGTTTGAATAAAAAAAACTCATCGAAATCGGTCAATCGGTTCGGGAACTACGATGCAACAGACAGACACACATGCACTTGTCTTTATGCGTCCGGGGTTAAAAAGGTGACACGTCAAACGTGAGCGGTATGTTACTTTTTATACGTTACCTAATAGTAGTCCAATCGTGACAAATTATCACGAAATAGCAATGTGATACTGTGTTTAGGATATTTGTGTTGTCATTGTATGTTATACAATCATAATAATAATTTAGTAATTTGGGCTAAATATTGTATGATCAATGTTTAGTTTACGTCTGGCCATGACAGAATACCCGCGTGGGTTTACCTCCATCCATACGCTGAGTCTTATATATTGTATTGAATTCGTCTCTAAATTTTATACAACTAATGTAATTATCTTAATTAATTAATTGTAAATTATAGGCAAATAAAATATTTATATTCTATTCTAATTATTTTTATGTGGAGCTATTGACTGATAATTTATGTGATTTTCTGTTTTGCGTGGGTGCGCAAAACGATCGTGATATACCATTGGATAAATATTTTGATTTAGGCAGTTCACTTAAATGGTTTTATAGCTCAATCTGCTGTTAAGATGTGTCGTTGGTATTACTTCGTTAGGTAGATATACCTACATTGTTTTTGGTAGTCGTCGTTATCATAACTTTTTAAATGTTTATCTGTTGTTTTATACATATCTAGTATAAAACAAAGTCGCGTATCTATGTACGCTTAGATCTTTAAACTACGTAACGGTTTTTTTTTTTTTTTTTTTTTTGCGCCCAACGCAAAGGGAAATTGGCACCCTCCGGTATAGCGGTTGGGAGGGAGGAGGTGAACTCTCATGAGTACCAGCCGGCCGGCCAGCTGGTTATGCACGACTCGCCAAAAAAAAGACCTAGGCGCATACGTACTAAACACCCCCTGGGAGCACCTGTAGCCGGAAGGGCCTTTCAGGTTTCATCGGATGCTACACCCCGTTGGGACGGGGTGCGCTCGGATTTTATTGCGGATTTTATCAATATATAGAGTAATTGAAGAGGAAGGTTTATAGGCTAAAAAAAGGGTAGGGTAGGGTTACAGGTAGGGGTAAAGTAGGTGTAGGCGTAGGGGTAGGGTAGAGGTAGGACGCCTCGCGAACGAAGGCGCGCAGGGATAGCTAGTACTTACTGTACATAATAAGTACCTACTGATTTTCTATAGGTACTAATTTGGTTTAATAAGTAAACTCTGTAAAAAACCAACTCATATTCAGTACAGCCAATAATTCGTCTCACTTTTCAATAAATACCTGTCTACCGGTAAAAAACGTGAACTCTTATAAGGGTGCGTCGCAATGAATCTCTAAAAGTTTTCGCAAAAAATGGGCTGAATCGCTGTGAGTGATCTTGTGACACATTCTTTGGTAACCCCGCAGAGAGAACACGTGTGGATCCAGCTTGACGTCATTGTTTGTGAACCAAATACTCCGTCCTAATTGACATTGCCAAAGATTGCCAAGCGTTATTAACAATTACTCATCATTGTCTGAGCGGTCAATCCTGGCTTCTACCATGGTTCGCGTTCCTATCTTTCCTCCACTACGCCCCGGTCTTCAGCATCCTCTGCGACGTGAGGTGCCGTTGGCTCTCGCATCCGATACGACGATGTCAATCCATGGTTTCTTGTTCACCCGCACAAATTTGCACTTTTTATCCAATCAAATTCTTGAGACTATCGTAATGATCTCGCTGTCTGTTTTTGCGTCGCAGATACAGCCAACAATTTGCTCTGTGCCGAGTGATTGGGGTTTGTCAACTAATTTGCGTCCAAAATATTTGCCGTTCACAATCATTAGCTCGTTAAACAGAATGGGAATGTAAATAAAAAGTGAGAAAATCACCGGTGGCTATGCGTCGCGCATTCGCAATGACTGGCTAATGACCTGTAGCAATCAGCTGATTGGAAGAAGTACGCAACAGGTTAATTGAATGGGTAGTATCCGCGGGAACCTTGACGAAGTAAAACGTTCTCTATGTCGAAGTAAAAGTAATGACAGTTCTAGGGCGAATTTGCGTTAAGCTATCCGTCATAAATCCGTTTTTGACCGAATTTTAATTTCCCAATAACGTTTCGCCTTTTTTCTTAATCCTTAATAATGAAAATTATTATGAATAACAAAAGTCTTTTCATCCCGGTCGTACCAACTGAAACGTTTCCCTGAAAATTCAGATTTTCGATTTTTTTTATTTCTAGGTTTTTAGTTTCTACTATTTAGATGCGTCTCAGACTCCAGTATTGTCGCTTAGTTTTGATAGCACTTAGTTTTGACAGCTAAATGTTGTCCTAGTTTGTAAGTTAGAGTATCAAATTGAAAAACTAAAGGATGCTGTGGGACATTTGTTTCATAAATATTTCAGCCCATACAGTTTTGGGTACTAGTAGTAGTTTACCACAAGATTTCTTTGTTACTTTTAAAGGCTAATGTCACTGGTCTACACTCTACCCATTAACATGTTAGATGTAAAGTGATCAACCGACACAGTGGAAGACAACCACTTGTCATAGTGGTTCGTTAATGCGGACGTTGACATTCTAATTTCTCAATCATTCGTTGATCTATCATCCTCATTATATTACTCACCGTCTCACTGAGTAGCTAGGTATGTCTGGGCAAACAAACATGTGTGCACAGGTATTGATTGTGCATTTTATCGAATTATTAAACGGTTAACTGTTTAGGCCTCTGAGCTAAGCTTTAACTGACAAGTTTTTTACTTAGTACATGACTAGCTAGCTAGAGGATTAGTCATTCAAAAGACATTTAGCTTCAAGGAATTCCGATCCGATTTGATTTGACCGCCATCTAACCCAGTGGCAGGTAACGTTGCCTCGAAAGAGGATCAATCCTTCTTGCAATCCGTCTATATAGGGTGTTACTGTGTATACCTACGTCAAAGCAGTATTTTGCAGACGGCTTGCTTTTTAAACAAATATTTAATAGAAAATTACCCCGAGTTTACGGATCGCCTCGATGCATTTTTGGCAAATTTTCAATAAAATATTTGCTAAAAACGCTAGCCGATAATAAACCGAATAATTTAAAAATTGGGCTGCGACAGGTACATGACGTCATCCTTTTCCCTGCTCCATATTTCGTGCAGGTCATAAACATATTTTGACTATGAAAAAGTAAATTTACATGTAAGCAAATGTCCAAGGACTGGAAGCCGTATGTGAAGCACGCAACGTGGGCCGGTTGCGTGCTGACATCGGCGGTTCGGTGTCCAGTTACTGGTACCTATCTCGTTTGCAAGGTCAAGTTTATTAGATATTTTGATAGGGTACTTGGTACAACTAGCTCG
Organism: Blastobasis adustella; assembly: GCA_907269095.1. Taxonomy (NCBI): domain Eukaryota; kingdom Metazoa; phylum Arthropoda; class Insecta; order Lepidoptera; family Blastobasidae; genus Blastobasis; species Blastobasis adustella. Next base: position 14,346,459 of record OU026130.1, read on the forward strand.
TACTGCATCGTTCATGAATGCTACTTCCCTGATGAATCTTAATGGATTCTCTTTTTAATTGTACGTGATAACGGCATAGTGTGATAATTTGGCGTTAATGTCCCGGTTATACTCTCGCGCACGAGGGCCCGGGATCCGCCTTGACCATAATCCAGAATTTGTCAGATCAGGTAATTACAGTGGAGCGCCTGCTATCTGACCTCCGTGAAACTCCTACCACGGACATTCAGTCGCGTGTCTGTGCAGGTTTCATCCCGATGTTTTCCCTCACCGTAAGAGCATCGGCTAGTATTCAACTAATGCACATAACTCAGAAAGGCGCCTTCTGACCTCCGTGACCCTGCTACCAGGGGAACCTAACCATACTGGATGATTGTTACCTACACATTCAGTCCCCTGAATGTAGGCCATCCTCGGACGGCAAGTAGGTTTCCGTAAATGGATTTAACAGTAGCTGAAGACCGAGCGAAGTGTAGGAGGAAAAGTAGGAAAGCGGACCCTAGCACAAGCCGCAATCAACCACTAGGTTGTGATGATCATGATGCAAGGAATAAACAGAAAAAAAAAAAAAATATATATATATATATATATATATATATATATATATATATATATATATATATGTTGTGTACGTAATATAATAATCATTATCAAATGTTTACGACAGCCGTCTGGCCGGCAATCTGTTAAATGTTTCGACTTAAACGGAATTTTGTGGACATAAAAGGAATATGAATATCCCAGTAATTCATGCACATTTAAAGGTTGTAAAGTTATTTACTTATAATATTCTCAATTTCCTTAATAGAGACATTATGCAAATAACTTAAATTGATCGCAATAATGATGGCATTCTTGAAACATATAATTGAATCGTTTATTTAAATTTATGGATTTGGGTCAATATTGATACAATTTCTTGAAACGTATCACTGCAACTTTTTACTTGATATTCGTGTGCACGTATTACCGTTTGATTAGCAGGAGAACATCGGTGGCCTAATGGTTAAGGGGTCCGACTCGTACTCCGAGATATCCGGTTCAAACCCGGCTTGCCGCCATGTACCAACCCCTAGTTTCTGAGTTATGTACATTGCTTGAACACTAACCGATGCTCTTACGGTAAGTAAAAACATCGGGATGAAACCTAGACATTAAGGCGACTGAATGTGTAACCATAATCCAATCTGGTCAGGTTTTCCTGGTAGCAGGGTTACGCGAAGGTCAGATGGCAGTCGCTCCATTATAATTAACTGATCTGCCAAATCTTGGATCATGGTCTAGGCGGACCGCAGGCCCTCGCACGTACAACCAGGATATTAACTCCAAGATAACTATTACAGCTTGATGAGATCGCTCTGTCAGCAGAATGTACCCCCCAATTTACACTCACCATATCAAATTTGCAGAATAACCACACGCACCGTAGAAAGACTTGGTGGGTAGACTCGACAAAGCGAGACCCGACATGGCTTACGTTAGTATAGGTATTCTATGACATGGCGGTTACAATTCTTTGCTTTAGCTGCCAAAATCGTTTAATAACATGTTACATAATTAGTTAGGACGGACATTAAATTTACAGCAACCAGTGTGACCTTACTTCAATAACTGCAACGTAACAAATGCGTTTTGACAAGTAGTAAAACTGTAGGTCAAGTTCGCACGCTATCGCGGTCTGGTGTTGTGTTTTTTTTGTTACAGTCATGTGTAAACTTACATATACTTTTAGGTAAATGTATCTATACAGAATTAATTTATATTTTAGTGGCTTATTACCATAGCAAGGAACTTAAACGCTATGAAATTTGGAGATCCGCTTACGTATATTTATTTTTTAATCCCCGTTGCCATAATAATGATTTTCAGCTAGATGTGTGTTGTATACGTATATATATTTACACGCTGGTGACATCGTATCTCTTTAATGGCTGGACAGATTTCAATGCTTTTTTGTTACTTAAAAGCCAGTTTCATTGAGTAATGTTCTTAGCTTTCTATCATTAAAATCAGTTCAGTAGTTTAGGTAATATTTGAAAATATATTTTGTAGCTCAACTTTGTCGGGCCTTTCCCGATATCTCAAAATAATTGTTATTTTGAGCCCACTTTCCACGACGCGTTAACAAATTATGAAGTTAAATTTTTTATGAACATAAACGACTTGTTAAAGATAGAAACCTACCTCTATGGTATCTGGTATGTCGTTAGATTTTTTTCTTAATGCTAAAAACATAAAACGACGGCAATATGTCATTTCCTGCCTGTCAAATCCATCATTAACGAACACCACAAGAAACAAAGAATTCTAAAGCGCCACAAACTTAACTGAACCGGTGACGGCGTCGCTGTTGTTCACAACAAAGTGACATTTTAAAATTGGTGACACCTAGTTCCAGTTTTGGCCACCGGGTCAGGTAAGTAAGGCACTCTTACCAGGGGTTGGTTTCATGACAAATGTTTCTTCTGACTTATCTCGGCTAATAGGCTATTGGAGATAATCATCACTTTTTTCCCCTAAAGTGATTTAGAGGTGGGTTGGCGCCATGTTGTTTTGAGATTGAGCGGATAGCGAGCGGCTTTATGCGCGGTTTGTTTGAGCTTTCCTTTCTGCTGTGAGGAGAATTAAGCCGGTATTGAGGTAGTTTTTGAAGTAACTCCCAATAGCTTTGACCCAGTCTTATTTTATAGGTTAAACGGCACTTTTTTGCTGCGACTTCAATTTATATTTTTAGCTATTTATATTTCTTTTTTAGCCCGCGGATTCGTCCGCGTAAAATTTGGTTTTAACGTTCCAGACTCGTTCCCGCGGGAACCACATTGAATTTCAGGATAAATTTTAGTTTATGTGTTATTCTGGGCTATAAGCTATATTTCGGCCAAATTTCATCAAAATCCGTTCAGTACTTTTTGCGTGAGAGTAACAAACATCCAAACCATCCTTATAAACTTTATAATATTAGTAGGATCCTGTATGATGGGTACTCACACCTATTCGTTTCGTCCATTCGATGATACAGAAATAATTTAACAATTTAAATTTGTTATCTTTCATCATTGTTGCCCATTGCTCGTTCGCATACACAATGGCTCATGTAATGGCGCCATGCACAAACGATTTAAGTACTTACCTAGTTTTGGTATTCTTACAGCGCTTGCCACCTCAGTTTATGGTTATCAGACGACGACGCGACGCCTACGGGATAGGCATACATCTTTAGAGCTGAGCCTAGGTTAGTATAGATATTCTATGGCTTAGGTGCCTAAGAACGCCGCTCACATTCTAAAAATTCAGAATCTTCACCCCTGTTTAACCGTCAGACTTCTCTCTAGTATTAATAGGTAAAGGTTCCTTGTGTTACTACCTACTGAACCTATGAAGTCTATATTATTATTATTGTTACCTACTAAGTTTTTGATCGCTGCTGTTATTTCGGTGTTATGTTACATATTCCGCGTAACCTTTACTACATTTACCAATCACATACTCAACGAGACCCACTTACCTAGCTTAAGTTTGTGTATTCTATAGTGTACTGCACCACCTACACATATACGGCACAACTTATTAAAACGACTCTATGTAGATATGCCAAATTAGGCAGGCATTATTTTAGGCACGTCTAGCGTCTAGCCGGAGAGCATTTCATGCTGTATGCTCTATTTCTTTACATTACATTCACAGCTACTTAAACAATAGGCGGTACTGTGCTGTGTAACCCTAGCGGTTACGCACACCAACATAACTATTGCTGTTGCAACAACGAAACGCGAACATCCCGCTTTAACAGATGTTGAAAAAGAAAATTGCAGTCGAGTTAAGCGCACTCCACATGTGGACAGTTCCGCGGGAACACGAGAGTGTAGAGGGAGTATTCGCCTATATTCGTGTAGTCCCGTGCATGTTTGGCATGTCTCGCCTATTTCATAGACTAAGTAGAGATAGTTCGTTGTCGTCTCGATTCGATCGATTTTATATTTATATTCCTAGTGCTTTTTCCCGTAACAGGTTCGGGGTAAACTTGACCATGATCCAGGATATTAGTAGATCAAGTAATTACAGTAGAGCAGCTAACATCACGTCTGTGACCCTGTTTACAGCAGATTAGCGATATAACACCGATTAATCGATATAATGTCGACGCGTTTTGACACCCACCACATCCCTAATAGGCGAGAATGTAGAGGGTCGACCAAAGTCCCGGCCAAAGTTTCGCCGAAAGTTTCGGCGGACATGTGGAGTACGCTTTATGGTTGCACCGCATTCGCGTGTGTAATCTAGATAAAATAGTTTATACAACGTTTTGTTGTTTATTATTATACATACCGGTACATATTATGAGTGCAGGTGTGATGTTTTATGTATTCGATAACATCTCGCAATTATACCGAGATCTCAATTAAGGGGAAATTTGATTAAATTATGTATTTAGATTGAACATCTGCGACTAAAATAAAGATCTTTGATTTAAAACAGTTAATCCTTGTTAAACAACCCATGATAAAGATCGGTAGATATCTATTCGTTTTATTTTAAATCAACAGGCAGCCACGTCAATGACAAATATTCTGTTCTTGCTACTAGCAAAAAATGCAAATCTAAATCATGAATTGAGCTTTTAGTGCCACATTAAATCGCCAATAAGAAATTCGTCCGCAAAATAACCCGGCATTACAAGTTGAATGATTGCAGTCGATGAACTCTAATGATCCGTCTGTAAAAACCTTTCAAAGCCACATCTTGGACAGCCTCCGAGGTTTTTGCGTGCACTCTCAGGTGCACTATCATTTATTTTCATTTTGGTCCAGCCACATAAATAAATTCTGAAACATTATTCCTAATATTGTTTCGGTTCCCAGCATTCCCAATACCGAGGTGTAGGTTTGTAGGGTAATAGAGAAACTTGGAATAGTGGTAGTGCTGGGGTCAGGATGATTGGTGACCTCCGAACTCGAATGGTTCATTGAGCACAGCTGAGCCCCGCGGCCCGCCATTCAGCCGCCACCGCCAGTCGCGCCGCTCAGTGCCTCCTAAACTCTGCACGCGTCACACGCGCCAACAGTAGGCTGTACGGAGCGAGCGCCGTTGCCTCTAATTTTTTTACGCGCCGCCGCCGCCTCGAATGGCGCGAAATTCTGACAGTACGGTTTTCGATTTCTTTTTTCTTCCTCGCGCTTAAAACGGACTGCATTATTTACTTTCATTGTTTGTGAAATGTGCTGGACTGATTAGATTGTGCTACGGTTTGTGAAACAAACACTCCGGCCGAGTGGCAACATGACGTCTACACTACACTACATCGAGGTGAGTGCTCGACATTTCTGCTGGCATTTAAGGTTTTTGTTGAGTAATTTACTCGGTTAACTGGACTGGGCCCCTGCACCGTTTGCAGCATTTTTTTAATTCCCCCCCAAAAGCTGCGAGTTGGAACCACAATGATAAGTATTTTAATGAATAAATTCGGACCACAAGATTTTCTGCTGTATATTTTCCGCGGCTTTGGGTATATAAATAAATATCCTCTTTGTATACCGTAAAGTAGTTGCATTTCAAGTACCTTCTACCTACTTTCTTTAAGTCTACCACCATTCACCTACTTTTCAATCGTGAGATAAAGTTTATACATGGCCAATAAAATCGGTTATTGGCTATAAACTCGACTACCGTGGCGTCTGGCTGAAACATTATTATTACCTTTACCTATCTGACGTTAGTTTCATGGAGTCGAGCGATTAAGCTCGTGAGAATTTCCCCTTATCTATTAAGTTGGAGACCGAAGAAAGGCATAGAAAAAACGTGTAGCTTATTGACTCTTCATAGTGGGTAGGTACCGAGTCAACGACTCCTATTTCCTGTGGCATCACTTCGCCGAACAATCGATGCGGGTGTCAATATTTGTCGAGGGCTCGACGTGGCTGGTCACAAGTTCAAGTTCTGCCGCAGTGGCCACATAACACGGCTATCATCGTAAACACACCGTATTTCCATACCGGTGTTATGTCATTCCGGAACGAACACGTGTCGAATGCCTACGTTCTTTGCATGTGTTGGCTGGGTACTTGCTACTCGGCTTCTTGTGATTGCCTCTAAATCACTTAAAGGAGTCTCCAATACCATATATGAGGGCCATTATGTGGGCTCAACTCGCACACGTCTTCTGGTTTGAAATGGCTAATGTATAATGTTATTTTAATTGATTGCTTCTGATTTTGTCTTGATCGAGTCATCTCAATTCCAAAATAGCATCTCCATATTTTGGTAACCAAGTTTAAAATAAGTTTATAAATTTTGAAAAATGCGCTACATGCTGTACCCGTGCAAGGAATTTCCTGACTCTGTTCTTCGAACAAAGGATCCGAATTACTAGAAATTCCCGCTGAGTCAGATGTCTTGTCTTTTAAGGCTATGACAGTCTGAGAGATTGAGAGACACGGCTTCTATACAAAAGCTAAAAGCAGCCAAGACCACAATTTAGATTTTTGAGGATACCAGGCCACAAATGTTTACGTCTACTGTCTACATGTTATGTCTGTAACCACTTTCGTATGCACTTGAACTTTTTAACACTTCCTCACATTCGGGTGTTTACCCAACGAATTATCAGTACTCGCCTGTTTATACCACATCCAAGATGTAGCCAGTCGGGTAGCTTTGTTTACACTTAGAGTTAGTTAAATGTGTACAAACGAGTCTATTTTTAGACTGCAGCATACCTTAATTACTACATGTGAAAAGATTCCTTTCATTCTTCCATCTTCCTAATTAATTTGTGTAAACGAGTATATTTTTTCACGCGTAGTGTAGGTACCTAATGAAATTACTTACCACAGTATGTGGTAAGTTCGTTACTTTTCTTTTTACACAAACATCTTGGCGTTAGTGTCGCGATTGTGCTCGCACACGAGTTCGAGGATTTGGCAGATCAGACAACTACGGTAGAGCGACTTCCATCTGACCTCCGTGACCCTGCACCACGGGAACTTGACTAGATTGGATCATGGTTACGTGTCAATGTATGGATAATATGGACATGTATGGATAATACGTGGTATAGAATATACAGGTGTCATTACGATGTTTTCTCTTACCATGACAGCATTCAACTAATGTACATAACTCAGTAAATATACATTGGTACATGGCAGCAGTGGGATTCGAACGGGGTACCTCTCGCTTACGGGTTGCCACGTGGTTTACCAATTTTCTTCTTTTGTTTTATAGTTGTGTACTTATTTAATATTTGATACTTTATGTTAGATACCATTTCTTAAACTAAGATTTTAGCTAAAAGACTACCTTGATATGTTAAACTACATTACCAACATAGATAAGTACACGACGTATACGCTTTGGTGGTATAGAATATTGAAATTGACCCAATATTTGCTAAACTTATATCGAATTTACGGCGCTCACGCAGACTTAGACCGTTACGAACTAATATTGACATTAACCAGTTAGCCATGTTATCGCTTATCAAATATCGCTACGACTTTTACGTTTAATATCGAAATTCCGACTTAAGTTCTTCTTTATCTATTTCCAGTGAATTAAAAATGCGCGCTTGTTCGTTTTGCCAGCGTTATCTTGTTCCGCATCGCAGTCAGACAGTCACTTGTTCCTCGTTCAAAATTTGATGAATGATTTTACCTCTCTTTTATAGGCAAACTTTCTCCCCTTTCAAAATTGTGATAATGTGTGCGATACCCTGCATTATCTGGCCTTTTGAAAGCTCATTGGCTGCTTTCACTATAATTTTTTGTGTTGACCATTATTTTCGTATTATTTTGACTTGTAAACAACGTCCATTGAAATAAGTAAGCGTCAGTAAACGTTTACTTTCCCCTCGATACTTCGTACTGTCTTTATTTTGGGTGGATGGATTTTTCATCTGCATTGAAGCAACTTTTATCATGGAAACCGTTCCACCAGAGAAGAATCTTTATTTTTAATAATAATGCTTTCCAGCCAGTTACATTATGAGTGTTGTTTAAGGCGAGTAATGATTTAGAGGAAGACCACCTAGGATCTATTTTTTTAATATGCTCAGCAGTGGGCGTTTTTCGGCTGATATTATTATGATAAACTATTGCTCAAGTGTCTAAAACCAGTTAGGACCTCTGTAGCCCAGAAAATGGGTAGCAACGCTCTCTATTGGTTTTATAATTTACGATCTCCATCCCACCTGCCAAGCGTGGAGATTATTGCAAATCCCACTACTAATATGAAGAGTCTCAGCTCCAGGACTTTATCATGTTGTAAATGCCCAAGCATGTACCCGCCAGATGGTGAGCGACAATCCTTCACATTCTGCATACTCATTTGCGCCGAGATATAAATCTCAATTACCGATTTTATTGCTTGCCCCCGTAATAATTCAAGAATGTGCGGATCGCTGGACCGATCCCCGGAATTGTCTGCAGGGCGGCATACGACGTATGCTGCGATGACGCCATGCTGTTATCGGATTTACAGTGTGCGACACGATTTCTTTAAAATTTAAAGCATGATTGACGGATGGATCGCCTTATTTGGTCAGCTTCGGTATAAAAGCACGTACGCTTTGCGAGCAGGAATTGTAGTTGGTGCTGAGTAAATTACGTACTTATTTAAATTTTTGCGTTACTACTTGACTTGCGATTATTACTTAATCAGCACCAATTATCATTTCTTTTTAATCATTTAACTTTGTCGACGCTTTGTAAAATACCTATTTCGTTTTTTAATGAAACAAAGTCAACTTTGGAAAATAATAGCAAACGTCAGTTTACTTTTGTTGAAAACACTACTTTAAACTTTAAATGTTCTGAATGGTGTTCCAACAACAAACCAGAACAACAGAGGCACTCGACAAATTAATTGCACGCCCTTCGAATTGTATATCCTACCAAAAAGCAACAGTGGCTATTTAACCAAAACTTTGTTTCATAATTTTAATGTCATCATTCCTCAGTAGATATCATGGAAAAAATGGGCAAGGAGAATTCATGTTTAAAATGCAAGATTTTGTTGTTATTATTGAAATAATTTATAACAATGTACTTAATGTAATGCGAATTTTTATTTGGAAATTGACAGCGGAATTTCATTTGTTTATATTTTTTGACATTATAATGCAAAATGACTTGTATTTATTTATTTATTTATTATTTATTGAACAGTTTATTGTACACAAGAAATACATAGCAAATAACAGGCAAAGTAAAAAATGGCACAACACAATGATTGGTAACTACATTTTTTTTAATTGTATAGCGTTTGATAATAATTTTATGTAAGGTGTTCTATGGGGTTCCGTGTTCATATTTATTTACTGGTAATTTTCATTGAACTTGATCACAGATTTTTAAAGTGTCATATAATTATCACGACATTCCTGTCGTGTCGTGAAATGTACGACGCCCCATGGCCCCATGACTCACCACAGTCCGACAGGCGCGTCTGGGGCTAGTCAGACTTGAGTTCGGTAGTTAAGTTTTTTGCCGTGTTCGGGTTACAACCCATGCCAATATTTATAACGTAGACTAAACATGAATAAGCTACGTCTCCTACGCCCTCATCGATGTCAAATCGACGAATTTAGTTCGTTTTTTTGCTTCGTGCTTCATTTGATTGGTAGACGCGTAGGCTGAAAACACGTTCAACTGATTTTGGAACTGTTTTGGTTCTGATGTCATTTTTATAAAATTACTAAAAACAGAAACCAAATTTATTATATAACTAGTTTATAAAATAAATTAGTGTCAATAAATGTCAATATCATTAAATAATAATACAACCGACAATACAATCTAATTCACAATAATGCTTCGTCCAAAATGCGTGTAGTCAATGAGGGTAGTAAATAATTTAACGTCAAAGAAATAGGAGAAGAAAAACCAGCAACACAACCAAAATAATCTGCACCAGACATCGTGAAATAAAGACAATGACTACTCGAATAGCCCTCCCCAAGTAACATAGAAAGTAAGTTTGAAAATTACTTGTTTTACTCATACTCCACTGTAATTACCTGATCTACCAAATCCTTGATCATGGTTAAGGCGGACCCTGGGCCCTCGAGAGCACAACCGAGACATTAACGTCATGATGATGATGATGATGACGACTTGTTTTACTCATAGCCCCATCACAAGGATTCCCAAACATTCTCAAACCAGAAATTGAACTCCAACATTTCATTTTCTAGCCGGCCGGGAGTCAAACCCGGACTAAAACAGACACCGGCACGACGACCATTGCGCTACTTGTTCAGGTCGTCAAATAAAGCAAATGAAACTGTTAAGCTTCCGCGCCTAACAGTTGACCATGCGCAGCATAATTTGTACTGTTACAGTCATAAACGCATGAATCTTAAAACGCCATCACCTAATCGCCTCAACCATAAATTTAATAGTACGGTAACTGATCATCCTACAAAGTTGATCAATAAAAGTTCCCACTAGATGTGGGGCGCCTGCCTACCAGCCTACTCAATCTGGGACATCATTTAGTTATTTAGTAGCAGCCGGTTTGGCGGTCACCAGGTCAATAGGGTTTCCATGGGCACTTTTGTACGTAATATTTCACTTAAGTGAGTCATCTAAAAGCTGCTTTTATTTATAGACCAGTTGCCACCTCGTTTATACTTTCCCTATTCTTAATGTTTATTCGATGGTACTTAATGTGGGCATTGATTTACTTGTGTCACTTTTTGGGAGTTAAAGTACCAATCCGAATACCAAGTTTGACAAAGTAAGTATAGCTTTGACATTTGACTTTTATGATTATTTCGAGTTACAGTTGAAGATTACAGTAAGTAGGTAGTCGTAGAGACAATAGATATGGTAGCAGCTCGTTATAATACGCTTTTGATTGTTGTTGCTCGGTAGTAAACAGCTTATTATTGTAAATAACAATAAGGCAAAAGATGACAAGGTATACCTATCAATAGTCTTCATAATCAGTAGGTACTTATTTAAATTGCATTTAACGAAAGACCTGAATGTATTTGTATAGGCAAAGATGACTAGTAGGTACCTACCTACATGTCGTTGTGCTGAAACTGTTATCTTAGCTCACGTCGTCGGGCTGTCTCTTTTTTTTGTCCTTTCGTCATGGCATTCGAGGCCACAGACATAGAGCCTCTCTGAACACCGCTCCCACTACCTTTCAATATTATCATCACTTATTAGGTACGTTACTTGCAATATAACTTAAGGTTTTTGTCGCCAGCGATAAATTACACGAGACCCCTGTATCACGGTTGAACAAAACGAGCAATCACGCAATTATATCCAGCTAGAAGGAAACGGCAAAAACAACGAGAGCAAAAAGCCTACGAATTTGGCGATTTACAATTAGAGCAGAAGGTTTATGACTCAGTCGTACAAAAAACAGCCTTGGCGGTAGCTGCAATGAATCTGCGTAAGTAGCTAGGCCAAGTTTGTTAGCCATCGGTTGAAAAATGGACTATGAAAAGCGACCAATTGCAAGTTTTAAGGCGATGGCATTGATTTTGTTTTTGAACGCACGGTCACACGGTTCAGATCTAACATTTCAAACGCAACTAACGATATAGGTAGGCAATGTAATGGATAACACTTCGGTGCCCTTGACTTTTCAATTTTTCCATGTGGCGTAATGTAATAACAGCACAGTGGGAATGTTCGGAGGCTTGTTTGCCCAGACAGCCGTCGTGGGAGTGATTCTCTTGACGGTTGACTGATGTTACCGATTACAAACGAATTAATCACCCCAACACCGTGAAGCAATATAGACAAAAAGAAAACCAATAGACAATAGACAATCATTTCGGTAATTAGAGGATTTGATTGGTTAAATGCCTACAGCATGCCTATAGTATTGATAGTTTGTTTCTTTGGTAGGCGCGTGGGTGTCATCGGAGATGTTATTTATGAGCTTGTAATGAAGTTATTTGTCAAAACGGAAAGCCTTTTTGTTTAGATGATTTAAATGGGACAAGAACAGCGTAGACTACTGATCTTCTTTCCACATTGATATGCTAATCCACGAGACTATTCGCACCTACATCGCCCACGGCTGCGGCAAACACCGAAATTGATAGGCGAGAAATTTTATGAGCAGCCGTAACCGATTAAGCTCGCCTCCGCTTATTGAAAGACAAAATTTTTACCGAATCAGTCTTCCGGATGGCCGCCCACAAATCACTGGATTGCCGGTGCCCATGGTGATTTCACATAATCAAGCGATTAACATGAATTCCAGTCCAGCGTGAACTGAATGCGTAGTCGCGACCGATCCGAGTGCAGTGCTGTGGTGAATCACCGCTGACTTATGATTCGTCCCAAAAATCTCCCACAGGGCGACGGAACTTGCGTCGCCCCCAGCGCCTATCGCTGCAACGCACCTCTGACGAATGGCAACCATAACGGCCGTACTAAATCACTAAATACGGCGTGCGAGATCAATTTAGTGCACTTGACCTTCACGTTACATCATGCGGATTCGACCGCGGCCAGTCTCGCAACGTGTCACTTGTCTTGTCGCTCTGATTGCGTCTCGGCTGCAGTTAAAAGCTACAATTTCAGCGCACTCCGCTTTTGTGTAATACGAATTAGGCCCATTAAGATTATAGATTACCCAACAAAGGCTCGGAATATCTGTTGCGTTACTTCATCGCGATATGGATCACGCCGAGGCAGCTGCGGTGAATCAGTTCGGTTCAATATAGAGCGTCTATGGGCCCGTACACTTTCCAATTGACCTTTAGTGGAGACACAAAGGTGCGTGGAAATAGTCCAAGGGCGACTACTGGTGGCTGGCGAGATCCGGCGGTCACGAACTAGGCACCGTCGCCGCCACCCTAACAGGAACCGCGATAAACGGGTAGGTACGCCTTGTAAATTACATCGTCGGCGGCGCCTATTGAACTGAGATAACAAGCCCGCTAGATCAATTTATTGTGTTTGTGAGACATTGCCCGGGTCTTGTCGCGGTGATTTAGTGCTGGCAAGGATTGCTTGCTCCGACTATGTGGCGATTGACTTTGAAATTTCAAGCGTTTATTCGCCACTTGCGTCGTGCTGTCGTGCCCTATTCTATACCCAATAGATACTTCATTCTCGAAAACAAAATCAATTACATATGCCGAACCTCTTTAAGCTTGCCACTTGTGCATATCGCTCGAATTCGAACCAACACATTTGCTGATCCGTGACGTCCCCCGCGACACTCTAGCTGAACATTCCTGTCTTTAATTCGGCATCAAATTCACGACCGTCCGTGTTGTCTGTCAGTCTGTCGCGGACACGGTCACGCCTCGGCGGGCATTCACCGCGACTGATCCGGGCATTGTGGAGCACCGGCCTGCATACTGCCTTCGCCCCCTTACTTTGTATCAGACCTGTTCACAGTATTCTGTTACGTTTTCCAATGTATCGTAAGAGATATGATGATAGAATATACGGTTACAGTGTTAAGATCGTGTCTGATCGTGTCCGTAAGATCGTGGTCTGCTTACATTTTATCTGTACGGTAAGCTTAGGGTTTTGTTTGGTCTTTGGGAGTCCCGCGACGATCGGATTAAGACTCGATACTTTCCAAACCCAGTAAGCTACACAGACGTGACAAATCATTTAGGATCTAGAGAATGCCCAAAACGTACAAACTCCAAATCCATATTATAAATAGCCATAACATAACCGTCTCATTTCTACTATAAATCAACGAGCCAGTCACAATTCACGTATTATTACCGGCAGCCGACAGGTAAAATATACACGTGCGCACATGTCGACTTATGCAAATATATATCTGAAAGCTGGCCGTGTGACCCAGAAACGGCTGAAAGCGACTCAGGCGCTCCTCGCTAAGCGACCGCCCGATAGCGAGCGCCAGATAGGCCCCGCGAGTATGTTTTATTAATCGACCCCCATTGTCCAGCTCCAAGTCCTTATCGAGATCACCTGTACTGTATTCATGAGTACCAAGTTCCACTAAACGATTTCTGCGGAATAAAGCGGGTGGCTCTGCGGTGTTCGGCAGAGTAAAATATATTCACGGGTAGACCAGCTAGGACCTTCGTAGACCAGAAAATGGCGAACAGCGCTTTTTGTTGACTATTTTCAACACAACGATCTCCAACCTGCGAAACGTGAAGGTTATACCATACCTCTAAAGTAATGTGTTGATGCTATGATAAAATACATTGTGGATGTGATGAAATTGCAATAAACGATTTCTGGGGAATTAAAGCCGATGATTATATCGATATTTTAAGCAAAAACACCAATCGTACACGCCACATTACTCGCGTCGAGAGAAACTTAACATTAATCATTCGCCGTTATTATGTACGCTAATTCTGAATTGCGACATGCAGAAGGCGGTATTAACCTATTCGGTGGCCCAAGTAGGTTATCGGTTGATGAAATGAGCAAGAAAAACACTGACCTATGCGAGCTTATACTATCAATCAAATGTTATTAATACTTAAAAGTAATACCTGCCTCTAATAAAGCTACTCACCCAACGGCAAAATCTAAATCAAATTCGAAATTCCTCGCAAACGGAATTCAAATCGATTATCCGGTGCGATGCGAATGATTCATGCTGTGGCTACAACAAAACCGCAGGAAGCACCACGACAGAGCGTGGTCCGTTGACCGCTGGGATCCCACAATCATTAACCATTAGCTCATCGGTTCATTTAACAAACGCAGTAGATTGGTAGCCTCTTGTTTGAATTCGGAAATAATTGGCCGTAACAAACAGAACGGAATCAAATTTTAGATGCTTGCTAATAAAAATACAGACCCGTTTTAGCAAACATATGGATGTTTTGTTATTACCTACCCACGTAGTAACTGGATTGTTGTTGTACTCTTGTTTGAACCAAGGAATAAAATGACTGTAATACAGAAAATCAGACTAAAAATAAGTTTTGATGCTCGCGGTTAAGAATACAATGTCTGCATTGCAAACATGTATTTAGCAAACATATTAATTCCATCTTAGTACCGTGTTACGGCCGAGAAGCTATAAACTCCGCATGTTTTCTGAAACCCTAGCTTTTAGTTTTAATATTTACTCTCCACAGCCTCATTACGGGCTCCCAATAAAGATTCACGACCGTTGAAGTCGTCGACCCTTGCATTATCTCGTGTATCTGCTGAATTAATCACCAGGCGAGCAGACTCGCTCCTAACATACCGTCGTATTGAGAGATCAGTAGACAATGTAGCCATTGCTATCGGTGTATCGGGACCACCGGCTGTGTCTATTTGCATGCCTATCTAGGAACCTGTTGGCTTGGGCACCGTTAAGTCCTTTTTATTCACTAGGTTAGGAACCTTTGCTTTCTTGTTTGTGGCTTTATTAGCAGCCTGATGATCGTGTTGTTGTGTGAAGAGTGTTGTGTTGTGCTTTTGTTTTGTTTCGTTAGATGGTTCGCCGTGTCCAGTTGTTTCCTTAACCACTTTGGTCGTAAAAGATTTATCGTTGCCCATTAAATTGGTGTTACCATAGCGACTGTCTGTAGATTGTGTTTATTGGATTGTTTTCAAGTGATTTGTATTGTTTGTAAATACTGGCAATTAACTTCAAGTTTTATTTATATAAGTATATTTTATTATCAGTGTATCTCCCTTAAGTAAGTTGACGTTGTACAATTTAAAAATAGATAGGCTTACCGTAATATCATGTGAACGTGTATAATAACTAAACACAGACGTCTTAATAAGCAATTAATTACGCATTTAATTGCCGATTGTCAAAACTTTAATTAACACAATTACCGCGTTATCAGCGAGCATCTCGCTTCTCAGTCATTACCTTTGTTATATTGCTGGCTTTCCTTCTTTATCTGGGCGGTGATCTCTGGAGCTTGGCCCAACATGACTTATGTGCCGATACCCGATAGATAGTCGATAGTTTGTAGATAATTGCTACATGCAGTCCTATCAATATTTATTACCGGCAATCATTGCACATTAGTGGTACATATTAGTAATGGTTGCATTGCAACGATATATCGGCCATGTTTAATGTATGGGCTTCTCTTTGTTTTATGTTGTTCGCTAATGAATTATTGTTTTAGTTGGTCGGCGCAAGTGATTTATATTGGTTAATCCGTACTTGCTCTTTCGTAGTTTGACATTAAAGAGTTATCTTCGTGGTAGGCTCAAGAGGAACATAAATAGTAGTCTTCCTGGGAGGTTTCTACGTCTATACTATTCTTCAACAGGGATATTATTCATTACTGACCGTTGTATGTTTATTTAATTTTATTAACAGTATTTATTAGCAATTATCCCTACGTCTGACCGATATAATCCACCCCTACGTCTTTATAGGTTAACATGCTGTAGACATGTTACAAGCATTTCCCTCTAAGCTGACATGTTATACCCACGCCTTATAACATGGGTTAAAGTGTGTAATGATTGATTAGCTGCGGTTGTCCATTACCTTGTTTGGACAGCTATTGGAATGGTGCATCGTTTCCCGTTAAATGTGATGCTGAAAGGGATATGCCATATTGGTGTAGCTGGTTTAATGCCATGTTTTACCTACAGTGAAGAATTGTGAGCATCCAATTGGCAAGTTATCGATTCAAAGGCCAATCCTCAAGGTGTCACACACATGAGATCAACTAATAGTCCATCTGGACTTGATTCCCCTGCACATTACTTTAGGGATTTGCCGTAAATGTTCCGAGTGGAATGAGATGGTTCCGCTTTCCATCAGGTGAGCTGTTGATTCAGATTCAGAATCTCGTGATTCGATGCTTTTTTGTCACTATTTAGTTATACCAGTGGTTCTCCTGATAGAGTAGAACTGCTTCCCTATCTATTGCTTTTCTCCACACCCGGTAGGGTTAACTGGAAGAGATCTCTTACAGACATAAGCCAACCTTTGTAAACAACCTCTTATAATAATTGTTTTTAACTTGTTTCGTGTGCAATAAAGTATATAATAGAATTGAAGACATGAAGTACTATAGTACCTCTAATAATACCAGTATTGTTGGAGGTAATTGATTCAAACCCTTTTAGAGTCATAATGTTATGTGTTTGTGGTGTTCTTACGTGTGAATAAATGTATTATATTCTAGTATTCTGTGCTTGAAGTAGCTTTTACATATAACACGGAAAATATTAATTATAATTTTAATTTGTTTCAGGTAAGTGCATCATCTATGTTGCTGTACCAGTAAAATATAATATAAATTAATTCTTGCTACCATTAGGCATGCGCTCGTGACAACAAACGACCTTTACTATGGCACAAACACTGAAATAGCAAAAAAAAAACATTTCGCATGAAAACGCTTTCTGCCAAAATTTATCATAGTAAAAGAGACAGAGTTGGCATCATAGTAAAAGGCGATTGTTATTACGAGAACGTGTATACCCATTAGTATCAAGAATTTATTTAAAGTCATTCTGTATTAGAAATATTCCGGAAACAAGTAAGTACCTTAAGTCAAGGGCTGGTAATGTTTTACATCCGCCGATTATCAAATACTATAGGACAATAAATTGACGTCTTGTTAACAAGGAAACCGTACGTGGTTTGTATAGTAAATAATGGATTGACTATTGTTTATTTCAATGTCAAGGTAACGTGTTTTCATGGCATGCACTAAGATCTGAGTGGATCACTCATATTAGAGGAATGTGTCTTATGAGATCACTCAGGTGATCCTGTTGGACTCTATGTCCAGCACGATCACTTGGGTGATCTCATTGGACATATTCGTCCAATATAAACCTGAGTGCTTCACTCTGAATGGTTGCAATGCTTGTTCATTACTTGACATAATAATTTAAATCTGTTAATACTTGATACGTCCTTTGTACCTAGTTTAGGTTTCTTCATATTAATATGCTATAGGAATAAATAAATAATAAAGTGCAAGTCCTTTCGCACTTTGCGTTAGTACACTTGTCATAAGTTCAATCCATGTAAAAATTCGCGTAAAAAGGCCGGCAACACTGGATAGGCACGCATTTTGTAACACCCCACGTGTTGCGGGTATCTACGAGCGGTGGTCACCATTTACCATCATGTAAATTTAGTAGCACGCTTGATCGTTTGCCTCTCTCTATTATAATAAAAAATAAAAACAACAACATTTTAAATACGAATCTAAACTTCATCTTACACTGTCTGCAATTTGAATGACAATAATGTCCTTAGTATTCCATGTTGGATATGCTAAATGTTATTAAAATCCTTTGACGTGCGTACAGCACTCTCACTTTTGCGTGGGAGTGTTTTAAAATTCAAGCAGCGTCTCGTACCTACTGCACAAGCGAGCTTATACAGTCTGTGCCTGGATTGTCTATTTCCCTCTTCAAAAATTTGAAATATTTTTGTAAACGGGACTCGCACGCGACGTTCTTTTTCGAAAAGCTACCTTACCTTACATTTTTTTTTTTAAATCGAAAGGTATGTCTTGCGTGAGTCCCTTTTAATATAATAATTAAGTAAAAAATAATGTATTAGTCAACACAACATAACAGACATAACAGTACAATAAATGGCAATAAAACTCTTAATTACTATGTGTGTATAAAACAATTCAGGCACATAATGTGCCGCGAGTTTAGATTGAATCATAGAAGGTAGTTTAATAGTGATAAAGATTTCATTTATAGTAATTCAAGGAATCGTGTTTTGTACCGTTGTTATTGATATTTTTGACAATCATTAATCGTGTTATTTCAATAAAATACATGCAATGCACATCGGAGATTAAAATTTAACCTTTGATATTATGTTACACATACAATATTATTATTCCCAATTGACGAGCTGAGTGGTTCAGTGGTCAACATCGCCACGCAAGAGGTCCCGGGTTCGATGCCCGTCCGGGCAGAAATTTAAATGATTAATTTTAATGTCGGTTATGAAATGAAATGAAATGAAAGTTAAGGTTACGGGTCTGGGTTTTCTATGTGTAATAAGTATGTATTTAAAAGTATTGGAGTAGTATATCAGTTATCTAGCACCCAAAATCTTTGCTTAGTTTGGGGCTAGATGGCGCTGTGTGAATTTGGCTATAAGTATTCATTTATTATGTATCTGTACAATATCTAAGGACACGCTGTATAGTATCGCTGTATCTGTACACAGCTCAATCTCACTAACAGATGCAGTGTTTCGGGCCTTATTGAATTAAGACACGATTCGGTTACGATCTGTTACGATATTGTTATTCTGACCAGGTATTTTACGAGTATGTGACCATCTGTTTGGTTTCTGGTAATTTTATGGTATTGCCACAAGGATATGGTGTTATCAGGAGAATTACTTTGGATGACGATTGCTCTGCTGAGATGTTCTGTCTTCTTGTTTTTAAAACCCGACTAAAAGGGGTGTTCTCGTATTGTTGTTTCATTAAATTCGGACTGTGGGATAAATTGAATCATTAAGACGACCTGAATTGGAGTTGGTTAACAATAACATGTCTGCCACGCTGAGGTCCCGAGTTCGATTCTCGGCCGGGCAGAAATTGAAATGATGAATTTTAATTTCTGTTGCGGGTCTGGGTGTTGTATGTGTATTACGTATTTAAAATATATAAGTATTTTATCAGTTTTCTGTTTCACCCCACCCATAACACAAGCTTTACTTACTTTGGGGCTAGATAGCGCTGTGTGAATTGTCTAACCATATTTATTATCATTATCATGTTAAAATAGAGTATCATGAACAGCCACAAATTGCTAAGAGTTATTTCATCGGATGTGTTAGGTTTGGCTGTACAGGATCGATCAGCTGAGGTATTTTGTTCTTGTAAATCAGTGTATGTCTCTTTGTTTAAATGCATAGTTCACTAACGACTCACCAATGTTTCATAGAAATACATAGGTACTATTAGATACACAAACTGGTAGGTGATAGGTCTGTCAAGCCTGAAGAGTAAGGCATTTCATGCAGTGGATAAGTATTTTGATTCAGTGGACCATGTGTGTGACACACGTCGAAATACAAGCATGGGCGTATCAATTTAGACAACCTACGGTTTTGTTAGGCAAGCCTAAGGCAATGAATCGTAAGTGGTAGGGATCATAGTTACAACGTGTCATCAGGTGGGTTGTCTGTTCATTTTTCATTAAATAGTACAAAAAAATTTATTCGCGAATTGGGTAGATATGCACTAAGAAACGAATCGCACCAGCTACATTTGTATTCAGGTCACGGATTTCAGTCAGATGAAGTTTCATTCATTCGGGATCATTTTAATATACCCACAATTTGACTCCCAGATTCTGCGTTCAACTTCCTTACATGTTTATGAGTCCGCCATTAAACTCCGCCTATTAAACTCTGTTACTGTGCTGTTACACCGCTCATCTCATGGACTTTAATTTACTTTTATTGCACCGGCTAAAGTCACTGTAGAACGTAGATATTAATTACATGGCTTGGTAACCTCTCGGTTCAATCAATTAATAGTCGATTGTTATTGGCTTTCTCAATGCACGATTATGTCTAATTATACATTCGTCGTGTACCTACGAGTTTTGTTGTTTGATGTGTACCAATGAACAGTCAGCAAAAGAGTTGTACGAGTTTTAAGTTGTAGTTGGTCAACGTGTGGGTATGCTTGTGTTTGTCGTGTTTACGTCTGCACAATCCGCAAATTACACCAGGTGAGAAGGCTGTGAATTGCCTAGGTAGACTTATTAAAAAAATAACGGCTACTGAGTATGTACGATACTTGCTTACTTGCTTATCCCTCCCGTTGAGTGGGAGTAGGTAACTGCTGACTGACCCCATCCTAGCTATTATGCAATAAATAACCAACACGACAGAAAAACTCGGATAACCCCCGACCAATTTCGATTCGACATACAAGACACGACACCCGAGACTCATAAAACCATAATCATAAACTTCCTTATCAAAGGAAAAAATACATTCGACGTTAACTGTACACGGTGCGAACCTTGTTTATTGTGTTTATTGTTTTCGTGTGACCTTTCATTGTCTTGACGGACGCTGTTCCGAGATGTGCGCAGACGCATGTAGATACTTATACTGTACGTGCCGTTCCTAGTTGTACATGTAAAGAGAGTTCTTTACATGTACGCAAACAACTCAGTTTGCGTTTTTTGGACAACCGACGCAAAGAGAGGAGAGGCGGGAGAGAGACTGAATCTGGAGCTGGAAGATAGTTCTATAAGTACATTTTGATGTGTGAGAGTGCAATAGTAGGTATGGGATGGTACGGGGTTCTTTTGCGATTTTGCTTCCTTAAAATTTGTTCCCTATTTTGAGTAACAACTGAAGCACTTTGCTCAATAGTTCTCGAAAACGGCGAATAAGGTCTTCACACTGCCAAAAAAAGGCGTTATTTTGACAGTGTTAAGACCTTAAACGCCGGTGGCGCCTAATAAGTCTCATTGCAAAACCAACGTGTTAAAGAGTCAACTCTTGCGCACATCTTAAGGAGCTTAGTCAGAGTTTCGCCAAAACAAAAGTGTTCTCTTCCTCCCAAGCTAAACGTAGACAAATTGGCTATTACCCAACACAACAAAGAGGAGTTAAACACCCGATAGTCATCTAAACGCCTACTATGGCCAAACAATACCGCTCTACTAGGTTTTGCTTTGCGCAAGCGCATCTGTGTGCTAATGTTAATACTTGATTTGATGAGTTACATCGATCAAAGTGGAGCTCTTGGAGAGTTGCACACGGCGATCCCAAGTAAGTAGGGAGTACATTGTAGGCCTTTGGGGTACATCATTATTATAAACTACTCTGTTCTTCGCACACTTTTACGGCCCAGAGAGGTATATTAACCAGGACCGTAGCATGTGGAATAAAATGGTCTCTGCGTACCCCTCCGGGACAAAATCGTGATGTTAAATATGTATGCAGGTATAACAATCCACTGCTGGACTGGAGCCTCCTCCAAGTCCATGGAGGGCATTGTCATAATATTAGTTTGCTGTTTCGCAAATATATTTATGGTTTGTTTATGACCTAGTCCTACATAGCGTCATAGAGTATTAATATGATAGCGTATTCACGGTTCATGTGGAACGAGAGTCCGTTCGTACTTACTGAATCCTCAATTTTTTCCTATAAATTTCGTCACGCTAGCACTACTTGTGTTATGGTTGTGAATGCTATACTACACGCACAAAGCCAAGCGCTTAAACACCCAAAAACAAAAATGTATAATCCCTTCAACTACTAACGTAACTGCTAAGGGATACTGAACACTGTCTTTAATGTTCCACGATGTTGTTTATCGGTGGTTTAAACCAAAGACGCGCTGGTTCCCATGGATATGTTGTACTATGAATGATTGATGTTCATTGCAATATGATCTCGAGACCCGCGAATATTACGCAAACCCACTGCGATATGGATCCTTGGGAAATTGCGGATGAATTTCGCCTAGAGTTTTAGTACCTCGTGAAAAATATTTTATAGATAATTTTATCTGCGAAACCTTTGCCTTAAAAATCTTATTGTACCTGCGATGGGACTGTAGGTAGATAGAGTTCGCCATGATGGCTCATACTGAGTACTCTGGAGTAAGTTTGCACAAGCAAGTGTTTGCAATATAGTCTTCATATTGATAACACGTCTACAGTTCTGAATTTTGTTTTGTTCATTTGCCAATCGGCTCCCGATATACTTCATCCAGTCTCAGGGTCCCCAGCTTAAGACATTGGTCTACCTCGTTTCGCAAGCGACATTAGGAGGCACACCTCAGTGGCACGCTCGCAACGAGCTGCTCGAGCTGCTGTTCGACTAGCCTTAATCAAATCAAATAAAATTGGTTTATTCAGTTTAGGTTTTCACAAACACTTATGAACGTCATGCATTACATATAAGAAGAATAAATGCTAGGCGCCGCGGCATCATCGAGCGGACAACGATTTCTTGGTCAGCAGGTAAGGCCGTAAATAAGAAGAAGAGAGAACTTAGGAAATGGTCAACCATCCAGTTCGCGGACTCTGCATTCGAACGAACCCTGGTCCCTGGGCTTGTAGAAAGCACGCTGCCACTAGACCAGAGCAGCTTCTTAGCCCCAAATGAGCTCAGCTCTATCGCTTTGGTTCACCTTAATAATGCATACGGCTAATGGCTACTCATATGTAATGAATAAGTTGCCCTTATCGGCAAGTCTCGATCAATGAAGCCAACGCGAGCCTTACGTAAACTGGTGGTTCGTGTTTTGATTCAATTATTTCAATACGTCATTGTTCTCATTACCTGATTATTGACCTAAACAACTGCCATGCTGGGTGTTAGGCCTCCCATAATTAGATTACGAGAGAATCACCTTAATCGACAATGCTCACGCTGCTATTATGTGGGATTTCAGTTTCGCGTACCTACATTTCATTCATGTCGGTGGTTGTGATTAATCAAGATGTTTCTTTTTTTTTGTTTTATTTTAAATTGATTCAACAGTTTGTCGGAAATTTTCCGACAAATGTCGGTGGAATTCCGACAACTGTCGATGGGGTTTCGACAACTGTCGGATAGGTTAGTTATATTCCTCTGTTCAAATTATAAGTCGTTTGGTCAAACCGTCATAACGTAATGTTTTATACTATCGCGCTCATTATAAGCACTTTCGTCGCTGTAGATCTTGGCCAAACAGGAGTTGCAGCGATGGGAACAAGTCAAGTCTTAACCCATTAATTTAATATGGTGCTTTGGCAACAGCGATCCGTTACAGTAGACGATTGCCCAAAACGGTAGGTTTCTATCGTGCGCACCTCTAATCGGATTTGCTTGTCGCGTCACGACTACACATCCGTGCCAAGGCCTCCGTCACTTCACTAATGTGCACCGTTCATAACAATAACACTTACACATGGCCCGTTATGGACTCTAAATATAGGTTTTAGGATATATATTTGAGGTTTTATTACAATGTATTGGTATTGGGTTTAATTAAAGGATTGAAATGAAACGAATTCTCATGTAGGTAGGTAACATGAATGTAAGTGGGTTGGTGGACGGCTGTCATAGTGCTTGATTGAAAGCATAGGTCTTCGTGTTTATCATCATCATCATCGTCATCATCAAGAGCGTTTATTTTACTATAACATAATGTAAAATATGTAACGTGATATGTTACGTGATATAACGTGATATGTGTGTATGAATGTGTTTATTATACTGTTCCTGTAGGTATCCATACTAGGTTCCTATATTTTATTGCTTCTCCTTTATGTTACCTACATAAAATGAAACGCAAGTAGGTACCTACTTCATATCAGATCACATCGCTGCCCTTAACCGTCCACTGCAGAACTTAGGGCCTCTCCCACGAAAGCGGTGGTTATTGCCATAATCTCCACGCTTGGCAGGCGGGTTAGAGATCGCAGTGTTGTAAATATAACCATGGGAAACGCTGCTGCCCATTTCCCAGCCTGCGGGGGCTCTAAATTTTTGCCTCAAAAACATTAGTCGCCTGCTACGACACGAGTGTAAGGGGTTCATGCTATTCTACTCTGCTAGACACCACACGGCAACACCTACATGAATCGTAGCGAATAACTATCCCTCATGAATATGAGCGATAGTTGCCGCTTTAAATCAGCTCTGTTTGCTCGTCTGTCACTCAGTAGCATACATTTTTTTTTACGATTTTGCCGTACCTAATTAGGCTTAGCGAGCCTAGAAATGGCAGTCACGAAAGTCCACCACAGAATACGCCACTCTGCTTGACATCGGACGCCTAAAAGCTATTCAAGCTTAAAATACGAGCACTCTATAGGTCTCTGTGGCTGCCTCCATCAGCACCGAACGGCTATCTGTTCCCAATTCGCGAACGCAAGCATTATCGACTCAGAATCCACATTGTCATTTCAATATTTCGGGGTCAACCGTCTCTCTGTTGGTTTTGAGTCCATCTTGAACGTGGTAGCCGCGGGCGGTCGAATCTCTGATAGGCTTGGTATCTATCGGCGGTATTACGGTGGCCGCACTGCAACTTTCTCCAGCCTACAAAAAAGTTGATACGCAACCTGTTGTGTGATTCTTTATCGCTGTCGATGGTTGCACCTTAACAGTGAGTTTCGGGTGGCGCGGTTATCTGTGACTGCGATAGTCTGTGGGCGTCCCGTTTTCACATCGTTTTGCCTCATTTTTACCTATTCGAAGGTAATTCTACTTTATCGATTTAATTGACGATATTAATATTTTTGTACGCGGACACGGATAACGGTTGTCTTTGGAGGAGTACTGTAACTTATAACCTCCAAACCCCTTCAAAGGGAGGTGCAAGGCTATTTAGAAAATAAACCTGTCCAAGGAAGCTGAAATTTGTTATGCAGCCTATAATTTACACACAGATATCTAGACAGTTAAAAAAGCGTCGGTAGCCGGGCGGTTGAGTATCCAACTCATAAGCGAGAGGTACCGGGTTCGAATCCCTCTGCGGCCATGTACCAATGACACTTTTCTGAGTTATGTACATTAGTTGAATTTTAGCCGACGCTCTTACGGTGAGGGAAAACATCGTGATGAAACCTGCAAATTCAGACAACTGAATTTGTAACCATGATCCAATCTGGTCAGGTTCCCCTGGTAGCAGGGTCACGGAGGTCAGATGGTAGTCGCTCCACTGTAATTACCTGATCGCCAAATCCTGAATAACGGTCAAGGCGGACCCCGGGCCCTCGTTCTCGAGAGCACAACCGGGACATTAACGCCAAGATGATTATTATTATTTATCTAGACAGTTAAAAAGTCTAAGGAATGCATATCTGAATATAAAATTAAACGTATAGGGCACTTGCGAAGTGCTAGAAAGCTGAACTATATTTCAGCTATAAAGAAGTCGGGTGTTCATACTACAAAAAGAGTTGAGCTTTGTACAGCTTGGTCTTTTAACAGGGGCTTGGCTCTTCATGAGAGCTTATAACGTTTTCACAATGACCCCGTTGCGAAACAATTTCGCATGAAACGTTTTTGGTAGCATTGAAATCTCGACATTTCGATCACTTTCCAGTTTTATCATGTTCAAAAGTATCCTAAGTCTAGCCGTGAACATGATAACTTTATAAACACAGGTATTTACGCCCAAAATGCTTTCTTTCAGCACCACACACTGTCTGTTCATAAGCGTCCAACCCACGGCATGCGTATGAGTAAACAGCACATCGACTTTCCAAAACCAGTATAAGATGAACTAGCGTATCTATAGCCACGTATAGCCATGTTAGCTCCTTTTATACTGGTTAATGGTATGTCGATATGCGGTCTTCTGTACCTCTTGTATGGGAAAAGTGATTTTTTTCGCCACTCTCTACTCACCGGTCGAGAGATCGATCAATCTGTCCAGAGAACTGTGTTTTTTGTGCGAATTTCAGAGCGAAAGTTATGTTATATCAGTCGGGAGGTAGGTTCCGGTTTTACGAGGCTTTGTAGGTTAATACGAGGTTACAAGTGTTTGATGTAGTTTTTTATGGATTACACGGCAGTGTGTAAGTGTGCCAGCTTTAAGGTGTCTTATTAAGGATCCCTACCCCTTCAAAAGTGTGTAAACTTAGATAAGTTTATTTTGAATCGATGTCATCATCGACGGCCGTTATTACGACAATGAAAAAGGTCATTAAGTTCTGCTAAAAATCGAAAACACAGTTTTTAATATGCTGTGCTAATACAGCACCCGTCTTGTGCCAGTTCGTCTGACACTGTCGGTTTTTCACTATCAACCATAGCGTATCTAGTATTCACGCCAATTTAGACAACGATACAATGTCACAACGACATATAGTGCGACAAACTTGTCTGACCCGCTGACCGAAACTGGAATTTGTCTGGAAGTGTCGTCAATTGAAATAACATTTGGCGGCAATAAAAAATTCAACAACAGCGCCGCCCTCATTGGCCCTCAAGTTTGTAGCAGTATACATGTAATTCAATGCAATAATTCACCTTTTTCCATCATTAACCCCACACAATCGAGACGCAAACCAGTTTCATCCGGACCCAATAGTTAAATAATAACCATAACCTTTGTTACATTCCACACGAGATCACATTTGCCGACCTATAATTAATACTTTGAAATGTTTATACAGGGGTGTGACGGATTCCTGCAGATGTACCGGCACACATCTGCCCGGCACGTGCTTAGCCACCCCTGAGCTGGTTCAAACCGGTTTTTGTGACTAAAATCACCCCAGCAAATGTAGTACAAAAGGTTAAATGCGATTTTTATCGCTACACTTTTTATTGTACCATGCGCCTGAGTTTCCGATCTAGTTAGTTTATGTTCATTCAATGAGTCTCGTATTCGTGAAATGTTTGTTCCAAAAGAAGTAACTAAGAGTTCAAGAATGGCGTGAAAAGGTTTCGACGGGGTCGGCAACGCGTAGGTATTGCAAACGCCCCTGATATTGCAAAGGTCCATAGGCTGCGGTGATTGCTTTCCATCAGGCAGGCCGTAAGCTTGTTTTAGTGGTATAAAAAATATGTTGCTTCGAAATCATCAAATGCAAATAACGTAAGCACCATTCAAAATCACTTTCTATCTACAGAGAACAGAGTGGTACTGAAATGAAATAGCTACCTACGAGTATACCTAGGTAGTTGCTCAAAGTGTTGTGTCATTGACTTAAGTTAAAAACCACACGATGATTTGAATTTTAACACGGTTTGTTTGATTTTTGGTCTGTAGTTTATAGTTTATTGTTATCGGACTGTGAGCATTCTGATATACTATTAATTTCTTGCTCCTCATGAATTTCATGTGCGATTTAGTAGTGTCGAATACTATGTAGCACTGAATGATCATGGGCATTGTTTCTGTAGATATAGGTATGTCTATCAATATGGTCTCTGCCTACCACTACAGGAAAAATTCGTGACGTTATGTATATTAAGGGAAAAAGTTGTGACGTTATATAATTCGTGCATAAATGCTGGTTTTGGAGTAGAGAAAGGCTTCTACCAAAAGTTTTCATGTGAAATTTTTTTTTCATAACAATCTTTTACCGCGCTGTATAATACTCATCAAGACCATTGATAAAAGCTCAAACACGATGGAGTTATCTTGTTGCGTTCAGTTCCAATGACCACCTTTCGACTTCATCATCAGACCATGTATCATATTAATGCATTCTCATACAAGTTACATTGGTATACCAAATCTCAATTGAACACTGGCAAGTGGGTCAAATTAGGCTTGCAGGAATGACCCCGAACATATAAATACAAAGTTACACACAAACATTGCAAGTTAAATAAAAGTTTGTAACAATAAAACCTAATCTGACATGGTAGTTACTATTTTCGTAATAAATGTTCTGTCCTCTCTATCCTATCATGTGGTTGAGGTTAAAATCTTCCCTAGCTGTGCCCACCTTTTCCACTTTACTTCTGTTTCGCCAGTTTTTTTATTGTGTAATAATATACCTCTATATTTAATAATAGTTTTGTGTTTGGAAACATCTGGATGTGTACTCTTCCACACATTTCCACACCACTCGCCATCTATCACGGTGCAGCGAATGTCTTGTAAACTCTTGCGCCGATCGCAATCATCTAAGCGCGACCTCTTTAATGTTAATTTATGCACCATACTTAAGCGTACGAGGGACTCGTGTGTAGAATTGTTTCGGTTTGCATGTCTGCTGGTGTAGTATGCGGTCTGGCGACTTTTTAAATTTATTAATTAGGCTTGTATTGTTACACAGTAATAATGTCACGTGACAGATGGCTGATATCCCCCGAATTCTTAATTTTACAAATGTCAAAAAAGTATACATATCAGTAAATGTCAAAATTAAAACTAAAACTAAACATCTTTAAGTACATTACTTCGTCTTAACTTAAACTAGAGGTCAAAAGGTGCCCATAAAACTAGCGGCATTGCTGCGGCCATTGCCAAATATTTCCTATTTTTGTGTGCAATAAAGAGTTGATCTATCCATCTATAAATTTTCCTAAATTCGGCGCATCCGTTCGGGAGGTTTGATGTCACAGGCAGACAAAATCGGTCTTATTTTTAGTAAATCTTCTTCTTATCGAGTCGATGAACTAAACTCCTGACTTTTACTTTATTGGCCCAGTATTCGGCGACGCATACAGCGTTTGAGCTGGCCTTGAACAAGTCCTCCATTGTACAAGTTTTAGGGCACGCCGAGCATGAAACGAGGTGGTCCATAGTTTGCGGAAATATGCCACAGTCGCACTGAGAACTGTCATTTCTATATCCCCACCTAAAGAGATTATCTTTACATCGGCCCACCTGGGTTCGCAGCCTATTTAGCGCCTTCCAGGTTGGCCACGGAAGTTTAGTAAATATTTGAGTACATGCAAACACGGAGGTTATCCGAATTTTTCTGTCGGTTGTGTTATTGCATCGGGGGTCTCAAAAACTAAGGATTACGAAACTGTGTTTATTTCCATTTTGATGGATAAAAAAGTTACAATCAAACCAAGAAATTGATTTACAAATTTTGACAAAACTACCTCTCTCCCAACCTTAATACACGCAACTTATTCTAAACCTCATCTCACATATCGCTCGTACGGCTGGCCTCTGCCGCGTCACCAACACGGCCATCTGTCATGGGCGGTCTCGCGTCCTTGTACGCCGTCCAGCGATCGCTATCGTCCGATTTACGACCGTGTACCCGGGCTGGGGCGAGCAATCAAATGCGACCTGGCGTGTGTTAGCGAACGGCTGGTAAAATGGGGAATGGTCGTGAGTGGTAGGTAGATGTGGGACGGGAGCTTGAAATCGTAGGAAGAGATTTTTGCAAAGGCGATATCTGGTAGACCCTACCTTGCGACGTTTGCCAGCGTGGAGCTTAAAACCCTCTACTGATGTGGAGGAGGCTAAAGTCTAGCAGTGGATTATTATGGGCTGTCACGATGATGTACTATTATGTAGACTACCCAATCATAATTCATTTGGATGACCATAATTTGGGCAACCGCCGTACGATATCGATTATCCGAGCAAGTAAGTTTAGTTTGATTAATTAATGTGCTCAACATCTACCGATTTACAATGTTGCACGTCAATTCCTTCCTACATAAGTACAGATATATAAATCTGGCACAAAAGAAAACACTCAAACCCTACACTCTCCTTAAGTATCAGTTTTCGAGCTAAACTCCGAAATGCGCCAAAAAATGTCGGCCAAAATTGCAAACGGCAAACCCGTTAGTTACACTGGCGTGTCAAATTCGGTGCGTCCAACGCCCGCGGCCAGGCATGCAACCTGCACCACCTGAGTAATTAAAAAAAAAGCATACCAAGTTCAGAATGAGTCAAGCAAACCCTGGGATACTGCCACGGGCGGTTTCAAATCGCTCAATACAAATATCTGACGGTATAAGGTCCACTCGTTTACGTAATTTTGTGTTGTCTTGATTTTTCAAAAAGCATGTTGGATTTAGTGTCTTGTGTCCGGCATAGTTCAATTGCACCAACTTATTTAACTTTCGCGTGTCGTAGAAGCGACTTAGCCTTACGGGACCGGAAAATGCCCAACAGTTGATATTTTTAACACTGTTTTCAGCAAGCCAGTCTGTTAGGCGTGAACATAACCCTCCACTGATATGGAGGAGGTTCAAACCCAGCAGTGGACTGCTCTAGCTCATCAGACTCTTCATAGCAGATAAAATATTCCTGTTTTTATTGCTAGGCTTTACTACGGCCTTAATCGATTTGCCAACTCTGATATCTTGTTCTACCTCCGCGAAAAGGTGCATTGATATTCATTCACGTCAAATGAGACGTAAAACTAATTTTACAACGTCATAATCGCTACGCATATTCATAGACGAAAGTTCCCACTACAACTTGTGAGTTGTGGTTGGTTACAAGCATGACTTGGCCGTTTTGCAATACTTAGTGCGCACTCGAATCGTCCCTGATGCTGGTACAGCGAAGGCGATAAGATTTATCGCTATATCACGACTCCAATCGTGCAAGTGATGGCGTGAAGATGCCAAAGCTGCCTCGAGATAGATCTTGAAAGATTTACGTCTTGGTTTCGGATTAGTGGACCATTGACTCATGTTCAAACCTTACAGAACATTTTTTTTTTCGTGTGGGTGTCAGTATCAAGCGCTTAAACTGTCAATATGAGCGCTTGATTCTGACCAAGAGCGACGTATTTTGACGGATCTCTTCCTCTAGTAACACCAGACAGCGGAATTTTGATTAAAAAATGGTTTTGTACCGCTAAGATAGCAAACAAGCTTACGGCCTGCCTGCCTGTAAGCAGTCACCGCAGCTTATGGAGCGCATTATCCTCTAGTTGCCCGACTTTTAACCACAATAAAGCCAAAGAATGCAAACACTATCTGTAAGCAAAGCTCTAACGCGTTGTGTACGCGCTGCGCCTGCGCAGCCCAGCCGCACGTGGCGTCCGCCGCGTGGGAGACCGCCCCGGGCCGCAAATCTGTTATTTCGCTCCTCCAATTTGCTCCCATGCCCGTGTTATGCGTATTGTTATGCGTATTGTTATGCGTATGCGCGAACGCAGTAAAAATTACCGTAAAAAGATAGCATATTGCCCATTAAAAAAAGCAAGCAAAGAGCAGATTACACTTCCATCTCTAGACCGCCGACACGTGGATGCCCTAAAATTAACACCCATATTTAGAAGTTGTAAGGTCTCGTAGTACGCGCGAATGCACAGGGTTCCAACACATCACATCACAGCACCTGGGCACAGAGAGTGAAACGAAAGGCTGCGCCATTTTTTTCCATACAAAATCGAGGTTTCGTGATCCCATTTTCCTTCCTGGATTTTAACACAGCAAAACGTACAGACAGATAATTTTATTCTTATATACCTACCTGTTGAAATAATCACGCGGTTTTCGAACGCAGATCCATCAAAGAGCCGTATTGAACGCAGTGCGCACTTAACATAGAGTCGCTGTCAGAAGTGTATTACTTTGCATAATAATAACAATTATATTCGGAGTTTTTAGTTTCTGTACCAGGCACAGACACGTACACAGTCCTTCTTTCTTTACATGCTATACCTACATTTTTCTAACCCTTCTCTGCCTCTGACTCCCCCACCTGCGCTGCGTGGGAGACCGCCCCGGGCACTCGCAAATCTGTTATTTCGCTTGTCCGATTCGCTCCCATGCCCGTGTTATGCGTAGAACGCGGTTACAGTGATAATACGCTTTCTTAGTAACGCTTAATGTCTGGTTGGCGTTTAAAATTCTTCAGGTGCCCGCTTGGCGTGTTTGGCTGGAATTAGGGGGCGATCGAAATGTTTGGGAAAGTAAGGGTTAAGTAATTGCGGAGCTGTTTATAGGGTCTCAAATGCTTTTCTGATTGTTATATTTAGTGTAAAGGAGTTTATAAGTGTGTCATTAAAATACTTCAATACTTGCATAAACCTAAATTTTTCGATAAAGAAGTACTTTTTTATATACTACTAAGGTGGCAAACAACCTTACGGCATGCCTGATGGTAAGCAGTCACCGCAGCCTATAGACGTTTGCAATACCAGGGGCATCACCCACGCATTGCCGACCCCGTAAAAACCTTTTCACCCCTTTCTTGAAGAACTCCATGTTGAACTCTCCAGGGAAGACCTCTTCAGGTAGTTCATTCCACATCGTTATCGTTATCGTGCATAGGAGAAAGCTCCTTTGAAACCGCACAGTTCGCGACCAATTTGGCTCCAAGATGTGAGGATGAGCTCCCTGTCGGTGGCGAGCGGTGCGATGATATAATGTGGTTGTAGGCATCATACACAAATAAGTCCTTAATTTCGCCACGAATCTGAAGCTAAAGTGGCAAAGGATATATCGCTGGGATAACCGAACTGGGTACGACAAAAGCAGCTGGTTATTCAGTTATTCACTTACCTCCAGCTCCATACAGCGGTTACATTGAAATGTTAATTTCTGCGACAGCCATCTGATTGGATGTGGGCGACGGACTGAAGGATCGCTTTCATACGGTAATTGGCTGCAGTGTGTGGTAAGCGGTATTTGGCTAGGTCAGTGGCTCCCAATCGGTGGTCCGATATGGTCCGTGGGAAGGTCTACTAAAAACTTGTTTACATTGCGTACTTATATTACTTCATGCCTTATAACGTAGAGGTAAGCAGAGACCACATCGTTCCACTTGCTACGGTCCTGACAGATCTCTCTTGCTTCTTCTTCTTTTTTAATAATCTTGGAAAAAATCGCTTCCTAATCCGAAACTAAGCGAAGCTCGTATTATGTGTGCTACACAACTGTTTATATACATTTTAAAACAACGAGGTTCAAATTTCATTGCATTACGTTCATTAATTCTCATCATCATCAAACATCCATCCTCTCAAACTATAATACTTTTTAAACATTAAGATTAAAAGGTTCAATGTGGTCCGTTGTCCAAAAAAGGTTGGGAACCACTGCGCTAGATGAATATTTATTTATTCACCTACATTTTGCATTGTCATTTGGTGCCTAAGAAACGTTTATAGGACTCGATTTCAATAAAGATTTAATTTGACCGTAACGGCACTGAGTGGTGCTCTTTGTCAGTTACGTGCTTACGGCTAAGCCAGCATAAAAAAAAATAATCATCTTGGCGTTAATGTCCCGGTTGTGCTCTCGAGAAAGAGAGCCCGGGGTCCGCCTTGACCATGATCCAGGATTTGGCAGGTCAAGTAATTACAGTGGAGCGACTGCCATGTGACCTCCATGACCCTGCTACCAGGGGAACCTGACCAGATTGGACCATGGTTACACATCTAATCGCCATCGCAATCGGCTAAGCCAGCATAACTTCGGGTAATGTTAACGGAAATCAGTCTTTAAAGGACACCATATCTGCGTGAAAAATACATGGTATAAAACAAAGTCGCTTCCTGCCGTCTGTCCCTCTGTATGTATTCTGTACGAAACGGATTTTATAGAGATAGAGGACAACACGCGAAGGAAGTCACAGTGGGCCAGCTTGTAAAAAAATAATGAAAAGAACACCATATACCGCATCGAAATCGATCTACAGACAGACAGGCTTACACCCCTCTTTTTACGTGTAACGCAGAATATTATTAACATTTATTCGCCTTGATGATAAAGTTCCAAACGAATGTCAGACTCAGTATTAAATTCACGGCAGTTTAGGTTGATGTCAAGTTGTCAACAATAAACTATTTAGGGCTGTTCATGATGATGTTAAAGTATCACCCTACTGCAACCTGTTAGTCACATCTCAAGAGATTGAGACCAATCCTTTATCAGAAGTCTGAGGATTCCGCCTGGGTGATTACCACCGCCTTGTCTATCTCTGCGGGGCTGTGATTATGATGTGATTTGTGATGATGATGAAACCTGAGTGCACGAATCGTAGATGTCACGAGCGTCAGTTACCACTTACCATCAGGTGGGATGTCTGCTTGTTTATCACAGAGGAGTTTAAAAACGTTAGAATGTTGTGACCACATTACAACAGTAGTCACTAGGTGACTAGGTCGTCACAGCGGTAGCCGTTAAACTCGCTAACCTAACGCGCGTACAGCCACATAAATTATGATTCAACAGTTTACCAGTGGAAATTAATTTACTTAGCAAGTAGGTGAGCGACAACTTTAATAAATGTTAAGTAACTGTATAACAGCTGCTAGCTAATAAAGTGATAAATACGGATTTCTCCGGTACAGGACACAGCGTGTTCATATTTATTTTGTTTTTATACATATAGATAATAGTAGTTTATGCAACTGGCATATAAAAGGGGATATTAAAACACGAGTGTCTGTTTATCAAATTATAATATTTTGACACGACATAAAAAATTATTATAATATTTATTCATTGTTATGTACACACATTGTTGTAAAATACACTTAAAACTGTAAAAAATTACAAATAAAAAACAGTCTCTAAATCGCTGCCTTGCGGAAGTGTCCCCATAAGTCTCGCAAAACTTAATTTAAAATTTAAAACTGAAACAAGTAAACAAATAATAAGTCACAGCCTGTACGCATTGCAACAGGTAACGGCTGCGTTGAGCTGCGCGTATTCTAATTCATTGCGGGCCTAGTACGTGGCGCGCGCGATGGAATGCCTAAAAGGCCAGCAATGGATTAGAATACACGGGTCCACGGGCGCATCGATCAAAGACGGGTAGCCGCCACCCAAGCGGGGAACACGCTGGTATAGTCTGGCTAGAAAGTCGTGAAAATTTTGAGGGCGCCACTTGTGAGCAGAAGTACTCAGTTTGACAGAAATTAATTGTTGAAGCAGTAGTTCCTGTTCACGACTTTCTTACCAGACTGTACCTACGTATCTAAAAACGGACTTTGTTAGGTACCCATCTTGGGCCAAGTTTTAGTGTGTTTAATGTAAAAACCTACTTACATGTGTTCTGTGGTGAAATCGGTTCATTACACACACATGTTTATTGTACATGGATTTCTTCAAGAAGTGAATGAAAATGTTTTACGGGGTTGGCAAAGCGTGGGTGACACCCCTAGTATTGCAAAAGTCCGGCTGCGGCGACTGCTTACCATCACTGCTTACAGCTTGGGCTGCTTACAGCCCATCAATTTATGGGCTGTAAGCAGCCCATCAATTTGTTTGCCACTTTGGTAGTAGATATATAAAAAAATCCTAAATCAGAAACGCTTCTAATAAGCTTCAGCTACTTATTAAAAGCACCGTCACAGCCATCTTTGCGTCTCTTTCTCGCACCATCCAACGGGAAATAATTGTTACACATCTCTTTCACAATTCGTTCTACGAGTCACTTTAATCTGCTTATCTCGGTGCACGGAAGACATTAATCTAAAAAAAAAATGCGCACCACAAAAATAATGATTTCACAATTCGTTTTACCGTAAAACTCGGATTCGACGCTCGGTTAAATGTAGGTAGGATTATAAGTAGTAGAAATCTGGGAAATCTGGTTTTGTTTAGGAAATGCTTGCAGCAAATTGGCTGAAGCCAGGATGTTGCTGTGAAATCGCTCAGATCCTGTTCGAGGCTAGACGCGGTAGATTACGTATCTCTTCCTGTTACTTTCGCGTGCATTTAGATTTTAGATACTAGATCGGTATCCTTATGATAAAATGTATGTTTATGTTGTTGTTTGGAGCTGAATTAAGTTATGTGGTTATGTCCGATTCACACATATTAAGTCGTCAAGTAGTTAACAAAATTTTAACTTAATTTGAAGCCACTTAGCCCGGCTTGCACCAAATACTTAAACACATTTAAGAATGACGTTTAAAATTTTTTTGTATTTCCATTTTTGTGTAAGTATCAACTTAATGCGTTTAAGAATTTGGTGCAAGCCGCAACATACAAATTTAGTTAAAATTATTATTAAATTCGTTGTTTACATGCATGAAGTGGTTCAAAATTTTGTTAACTACTTGACAACTTAATATGTGTAAATCTGACATTAGGGACTTTTGTCCACCTGTCACCCATTCATGTTCCTACCAGTATTAGTTAAAACCGTCTATTTTGACTCGACTGCATCCTGTTGCCTGTTAACACTAGTAACAGGTTTTGTAGGAATCTGATTCTGTATGTAGGATAGCCTAGCTAACGTTATGTAGGAACATTAAAAATGTATTCCATTGAGCCATGTTTTCAAAGCGATAAAATATTCTCTAGCACATTTTAAGGAATATCTGCATATTGAAGTGCCATACAAGAAAGTTAAAGCTGCGTCCAGTAGCGATAAAAAGATGAAAGTGAAATAGTAATTTGCAAGAATATCAATACAAAACAAAGCCTCGTCCGATTTTGACCACATAATATTTTATAATACGCTCCTCATAAGTTGCAGAGGTCCTGAATGACGTTGACCACTCTCCATCAAACGTATCGATTGTCCGTATGCCTCCCTAATTCGCTTATTACACCTGGCTAAATTTAGAAAAGCAAAAAGCATGAAAGCAAAGTACTGGAATGTATTGCTCATAGAATTAGGTCAATTTTTTTGTAAGTAATACATTCAACTTTGAATATGCTCTCGCGGTTTTTGCTTCTGAATTTAGAAAACTGAATTGAGCTAAATGAAATAAGCGCATCCAATTAAAAAGTAGACTGTCTCACCGACCAACCAACGCGTAGATCATTCGAAAAACTCAATAAACATAATTTTGTAAAGACGTTACTGAGCTGAGCACTACAAGGTTTCGATACCCACTTTAGAAACGACAGGGGGCCACATAAGAATTTACCAAATATGGTTTACCCACAATACATGGCATGAGCTAGTTAAAGTATTACGTTAACATCGTAATACTAAATGCAATGACAGAGCTAATTACCATTAAGTAGTCGCATATTGCGTTGATTTTTATGCGTTACGTGTTCGTAATGGCCGTAATGACATGCGTTCGCTTTTTACGGGACACGTATGGTTTAGTTTTTTAACTGGAGCTAATTTAAAACACGTTATTTCTTTCTTTTAATGATAGTTGTAGACATAAATACTTGATTGTCGTGTGTAAACGACGACGTTTTTCAGGTAACTTATCGGTGTATTGATATGTCTACTTCTACGAACGCTGTTTGCTTATTTGTTTCCACACTTTACTGTAAACAACGTGAAATAAATATAGTCAGTCACCCCCAAGATGGTCTCGTGTCTCCGACCTTTGATTCGTGACATTTCGGTGCGTGTGCGTCTGCTCATGGCAAATGTCAAATCCGTGCGCGCGCTATACTACCATCAAGAACATTAGGACCACCATTAGGGCGCGCAGTGTCACTACTTTGCGAACGTGACCAAAAAATAAGTTTCTGAACGTTCTGTGTGTAACAGGTGACTCTGTGACGACGTGATCGAGTCAGCCTTGGAGCTTGGTTCGCTGGTTTCGCGTGACGTTACGGTGTGGTTGCGTGACATTTTGAAGTAATGGCTAGTACAGGATTTGGGGTTTGAGAAGGTTAACCTCTCGTGGTTCTTAATGAACGTCTTGATCTTGATGATTTAATTGGCATGAATGAAGTACCGATCTACACGCAGAAACTTAGGTACTCAGATATTAGTTTTAGTTTTTATTAGGTACGTGTTTGATGTTAGAATTTGTTTAACAAATAGGTAGGTATGTAAAGCTTGCATTGTCGCTGTCTATATTTTATTATTTTAAATTAGATCTACCTATTTATATAAATTATAACTAGCTGCCCCCCGCGGCTATCACCCGCGGACGGTTCGGGTCTCTATTCAACCATCCCGCTGGGTCCTATTATTTTTCCGGGATTAAAAGTAGGGACCCTAGTTCAGGACATTTGCAACTTATGAGGCGCTCCTCATAAGTTCCTTCTATGGATAAAGCGTATTATAAAATATAATGTGGTCGAAATCGTAAAAGCCTACGGACTTATATTAATACTGTTATAAATTACTTCTCCCACAGGGTTCTCCAGTCCCACTGAGTTTTCGACTTCCATATCCATGTAAAAAGTTGTCTGGAAGAGATCGCATATCATACAGCCCTTTTACTTATACAAACTGACTGAAGCTGTAGTTTTCTTGTCTGTTAATGTACAACAAAGAGTTAAATAGACAAATAACTAAGGTTCCACTCTCTCTCTCTCCTGCAGGGCAAGTCGGTGATCCGTCCGATCGCGTTCAAGCCGCTGGGCGGGCGGCTGTCCGCCGGCGGGGAGCGGTACGGCTCCACGCCAGCGCTCACCAGCCGACCACCCTCGCACATGACTATCTATGGAAGTGAGTATCATCATCAACATCAACAAAGGCTGACACACGAACCATGGCCTTGTGACTTTTTTACTTTTTACTAGTCAAGCATTTCTATCCCACCAGATGGTAAGAGACGATGCGGCGGAAATTGGGGCATGCTTGTCTAGGAACAGCCTATTCACTTTGGCCTTCAAGTTAAGATTATACCTACTGTTCGGGGAACACTAGCATTAATGGAAACAGTAGGTACATCCTTCTTCGACTTTTGCGACATGCTAGAATGACGCGCATATTCCTATATCTATATTTTCCAGTTATGATAAATCGATGGCGTGGAGATTGCGGCAAAACCCCCTAAATTTTTGGTAACAGAGAACCATTGATGAACTTCATGGAGCGTCAGTGGCGGTGGATAGCGGGTCGGATTAGTAAGCGAGTGGTAGCGGGTCCGAAACCCACTGCCGTCATGTACCAATGACTATTTTCTGGGTACATTAGCTGAATAATAACCGATGCTCTTACGGTGAGGGAAAAACATCGTGATGAAACCTGCACATTCAGGCGACTGAATGTGTAACCATGATCCAATCTGGTCAGGTTCCCCTGGTAGCAGGGTCACGGAGGTCAAATGGCAGTCGCTCCATTGTAACTACCTGATCTGCCAAATCCTGGATCATGGTCAAGGTAGACCCCGGCCCTCGTGCGCGAGAGCACAACCGTGACATTAGATAACCTTATGCGATGAGTGCAGTTGCGCAGTGGCCGAAGTGGCGATCTCGACAGTTTGACGCCCCACATGATATTTCTATTTTGGCTTCTGTGACTGTTGTTAATGATGATGATGATGATATAAATCACCCATGCATATGGTCCAGGCTCGTCCGACGTCCGTGAGTCCCGCTGGTGCGGCTCCCCGCAGCCGGCGTCGCTCTCCGCAATGCCGCCGCACGCCGCACACACCAGACACCACTCGGCGATCGTGTGAGTATCATGCTCAAGATTTTATAAGCTAACGGGTAAATACGCGAAGGCCCGGGGTCCGCCTTCCTACTCCTCTTGGTCTACTTCGCTCGGTCTTCGGCAGCCGCGCACACCAGACACCACTCGGCGATCGTGTAAGTACCTATCATACTCAATATTTCCTTATATCAATTGGTAAGGAAGAGGCGCTGGTTTAGAGGCCATAGGAATAGGGAATAGGATATGTGGCCGTTTCGTACTTTGAGGCTAGTCCAACTTTTTTTATAAAGAAACAAACGGTGGCGTACAAGCTTACAGTTGCCAATACCGTAGCCATCTTTTCCCGTTTCGACGTCTAACATACCTCAAATTCGATTTGCCAACTAAGAAAACATTATCAATGGTATTGCTCAATCCCTTATCTGCGCCGGTAGGTTTGAATCATACCAATAATACCAATATTGACATAAATAAATAAAAAACTAAATAAAATACGACGCTTGACTATAGCAACGTTCAGAAACATACAAAAATAACAATAACTATACTGTTTTTTTAACTGAATACTTCGAATACCCTTGAGTTGCACCCATTAAACAAAAAACTCCAGGGCTCAATAGGCATTTTGTATGATAATTGAGGAAACAATAGCCGTTTTCAAAATAAATAGTCGGTCTGTGTGCTTGCATACCGTGTTATTGTTTTACAAGGATTTTTAGCTTAGCAGTGTTTTTCGAGTATGAGTCTTGTATGCCAGAAATGTCGATTAAAAATAGTTATTTCGAAGTGTGGGGTGCTAAAAGTATCTGGAAATAGTATGAGGGGGAAGGTCGGTCTATGTCCGGACTCCGAATATAATACAGCCATAGGTATAGGCAAGTATTATGCACAATATACATACATACCTAGACCCATACATACATACACTGTCACACTCACACCCGTGTCCCGCAGGGATAAGCGTATCGAGTGAAGAGGAAGGAGGAGGAAGGGGAGGAATAATATGCGTGGCAAATGGTGAACCCAAATTTAATGCACATAATTAGTAGAGCTCGTCTAAGCTGAAATGACGCGCCCCACTATCGCATTAACGCACACAAGCAAATTTAAAATATGGACGCAATACATATACAAATACCGTTGTAATTGGTCAATCAGTTGCCGGTGAGACTCAAACGTAGGAGCACGCGTCGTTCGATTCCCGGTTCGCGGAGCAGTCGACGCTTCCACACAGATGAAGTTTTTATATTTTATATTAGAATTAATATTTCCACTCACACATCGAAATCAACTAATTAAGTAGTGGGGCGCGTCATTTCAGCTTAGACAGGCTCTACCTTACCTATAAAAACAATTTAGCACATTATTTTAGCAGCTACGTAGTGTTAATTTTTTGTTTTCGCGGAAGCGGCACAAATCGGTTTTTAATAAAAACAGTAAAAACTAAGCGTCACTAATGGCCGTCCGTGGAGAATAGTAAAACGGTTACCATAGGTTAGTAACAGTGTTAGGTTTTGCGCAGCCGAACTACTTAGCTGTTTCACACTTGGAAAATAATCAATAATCTTTCTTCTTATTTCAGACGGCAATTAACTAGGTGTAAATCGAAAACGTGACTCCATCAGTTTGGCGAGGAAATTATAGTTTGGTTAGGTGATTGATTTAGCCGTGATTGGGGACACCTTTCTCGATAACTTCTAGGGATGTCGCCGGTAAATAGGTTTGCACATGTCGGCTAGTTCAAGTAAATAAATAAAAATAATTTATTACACTAAATCACATCGGATACATTTATATAAAGAAAAAGAAATAATCATAAACTACAATAACGACGATATAGTATAGCGTTGTATCGTTACCTGTTCCATGAGAAGTCGTGCAACGGGGTCACTCAGCATAAGCCATGGCTGATGCCATAGCTGGTTTTCAGCGTGCCCCTCAGTAAAGCACTGACGAAAGTCAAAGACAAAGATACAAACATAAGTAGAATAGATAATAAAATATAATAAACACAACGTACAACCAATAACTATAATGTGTTTAATGTACAACGTGTAATGCGGAGAATATAAGTAGTATATCAGTTGTCTAGCACCCATAACACAAGCTTTGTTTACTTTGGGGCTAGATGGCGCTGTGTTAATTGCCCAAGCATGTATAATATTATTTTGTTATTAATTTGGTTCGGATTCGCAGAGCATCGTGTCTGTCGCACGCGTGTGTCTGGCGCATGCGTGTGTCTGTCGCATAATCTACGGGCGATAGTTATTTTGACCGTATTCATAAAACAACAAAAAAAATTGCAAACTTTCTACTTCTACCACTACTTATAACTTCATCCAATTGATGAAGAGCCAATCTCAATTTAGCCGTGTCCCTGTCATGATTTTTTTATGTTCTGTCACTACTTTGAATTGATCAAGAAAGTTATAGTTATAGTAGTTATAGTTAGAGTTATAGTTCCTAACTATTTTCATCAGGTGGTAGGACTCTGTCAAGCCTGAGGAGTCCGCCTGGGCGAGTACCACCGCCTTATCCATTTCTGCCGCCAAGCAACAATGCTTGCATTGTTGTGTTCCTGTTTGAAGGATAAGGTAGCCAGCGAAATTACAGGCAAGAGGCATTTCATCTTAGTCCTCACAGGGACAATGCACCTGCGGTTCTGCATTTTTGTTACCTGCAACCTAAATGTATGAATTGTAGATGTCATGAGCGACAGTTACCATTTACCATAATGTGGGCTGTCTGCTCCTTTGTCACTGAATAGCATAAAAAACGAACTGCAAGTACATCAGTTAGTTAACCACTATTACGCCCGAATTCAGGAAAGCTTCTTACTTTAAGGGCTCCTTAAAAATCATGCTGTCATTTTCAAATCTTTGACATTTAAAGGTATAGCACGATATCCAATGAACCCTTAAAATTAAGAGACATTCGAGCGTTAGTCACACGCAAATGTTGAATTGATTGCGTCTAATCTATTTGAAAAGTCATTGACATTACGAACGCTTGTAAAAAGCGAACCATTGCACTGTATTTACGGACAGTTGCCTCTCATAATTGTTGGAGATATTGCAGTTGTAGATTTGTAAATCTTTTCTAAGATGCGAAGTCATTCGAGTGCCGAGTGAGAGTAAAAGAAAACTTTGAAACTGTTTCGTACTTACTAGCTATCGCCTGCAAGTCCAGTAAAATTTGGTTAAGCAGTTCTCGCGGAAACTATACCGAATTTGGGGGTGAATTATATACAGTCAAAGAGCACAAGCATCCTGACCACCTTAAGAATCATATTCCTGTGCAGTTCTTAAAAGGTTTTTATAGCATTCATGAGATAAAATTGTATTTATTTAATAAGATATACCCTGGGGGTCAAAGACGAGATCTTTGGGCCTTAGGGACAACTAATAAACTAATTTTAGCTAAAGATGCACCTAATACCCAGTATACTGCTGTAGCTGCACTGGAAATTTTTGTTGAAGTGGTAATGCACATCCTTACAATTTTTTGGTATTACAATTTTTTTTTTATGTTAGTAAGAACTAGGTAAGGTAAGAGACATTATCCATTCCATGTGTATTGTAATGTAGATCACATATTGATTGCATTGTTTTATTACTGGAATCGACCCTAACAGTCACAGAATGTGACTCACTACCTACTGTACTTTACATGTCTCATTTTTATGTGCGATGCCACGCAGATTTTTATTGTTCTGTCATTTACATACTAACACGGTTTTTATTTGAGCAAGATTCGCTAGTGGCGTTTTTTATTCATAAAATACGTACTTACTGGCCTCATAACAAAACAATTTTTTAGCATGAACTTCAGCTAGGAATAGTCTATGATTACTTTATATCGTATAATAAGTACTGTTGACATTTAACACCACAACTTCTGTCTGTTAGACGTAAAAGGCCAATTAAACTTATTAGAGTCCAGAAGACAGTGTGACGTCACTGGGTCTAATCAGCCATTCGTGAATGGGGCTTAATAGTGGCGGTAAAATGCTGCAGCCAGCACCCATCGTTGTTTTATTTATAAATTTGATTTACAATGCAAACGAGTATAATACACTTCTTACTTACCTTACCCACATTCGATAACCACGTTTTGTTTCATGCTCTATCATTTAAGATTAAAATAATTAAATCGGAGTTTTAAGAACGGCGGTAATATTTATTATAGGAATTGATTCGATTCACATTTCTTTATACTATAATTTTCAAAACACTTCATTGAATAATACTCAATACTGGACCTTAACAATACATACCACATCAAATTAAAAAAGCAATTTTACCCTAAGAAAACAAAAACCTCTAATCTAACTAGCCTAGAGATTCACCCAGGTCTCCCGAATCCGGAATAATAATAATTTTTCCTACGCAAATCTGTCTACTTACCCGTTAGGTATACCCAAATAATTTAATCGTCATCTATTAGATCAAATTATATCCGTAACGCTAACAACATTACGCAAGCATGCTGTTATGATTTACATTACCATTTCGCACTCACGTATCTCACGCTAAACGAAACACAAATATGCATAAATATTTAAATTATCAATGCAATCGGCGTCATTTTAGCCCCCCGGCATCGGCGCGTGCGCTGCCGTCGTGCATTCACTCACATTTATACCATACACATCGCGAGTACCATCGCGGGTTGTCGCGTGTGAACACGCCTTTAGTTTTTATTTTTATTTTTTTGCTCTTTACTGGCCAGGTCTAATTTTTTAAATTTTACTCTTTATTGTTCCAGAAAAGAGTGCAGTATCCATGTGTAATTTTTGTTTGTTTTCCTAATTGTGTTTTATTTGAAATTTGAAATTCGGTCTCTTTGGTGGTGTGCGAAATTGTGTCACTATGGAGTTTCGGTTCGAATTTTGAATTTGATTGGAATTGGATTCGCTAGCTATGCATAGGTGAGTTTCAAGGTTCCTTTGAGCCTTCTCGACATTAGTGAAAAGTTTTGCCACAATCCATGCGTGCAGTCCAGCAGAACTAGTATGGGCTTATTTCAAACGCTGCCTATAGTTCCATTTCTAGAAAAGTTATGACTAAGTAAGTAATT
Organism: Blastobasis adustella; assembly: GCA_907269095.1. Classification (NCBI taxonomy): domain Eukaryota; kingdom Metazoa; phylum Arthropoda; class Insecta; order Lepidoptera; family Blastobasidae; genus Blastobasis; species Blastobasis adustella. The sequence continues at coordinate 14,391,112 of OU026130.1, forward strand.
GGTGGTATGGTATCTAGTTATCTGCTGTTTATGTATCGAGATACTGAATTTTACTTAATGTGTTATGCGACATTTCATTACATAGTTCGTTTTTCAATTTATATACTAACCTACTTTTCAATTTACTTAACTATACAAATGCGCACGTGCAGAAAGTAACTATAAAAAAATACCTATGTTTTATTAGGAATAAATGCGTACCTAAAGTTTGATTAAACAGAAGTTCATAAAACTGAAGCTCTTCACCGATTTGTCCCGCATTTTCTTTACCTACTCAGTTTTACAAACAAACAATTCTCCTTACGGTATGGAGTTATCATCACATTATCAAATTTTAATGTTGATTTTAGGCTGTGTATGCCATGTGGATTATTTTGTTGACTACGTTACGTGGAATGTTCTTTTCGTCATAGTTCAAGCTGTCCATACAGTTTAACCGTGTCAAATATTTCCAATTCTATTCTATTTTCAATTTATAATGTGTACTAAATAACAACTTATAAACGTAATGTTTTAAACCATCGCGGTTATTATCACACATTTTAAAGGTATGTTCCGGGTTGTCTGCGTCGAAATTTCGGACTACTCGTCAACAAAGTTACGCGGTTGGAAACCCGGAACATCATTTTAAAACGAACTTATAAACGCTTGTCGTACATATAACACCTCGCAATGATATAAGAAGCAGACAGCTATAGGACTTCTATAAAACAGAATATGGGCAGCAGCTATTTTAGCTGTTAATCAGGTCTTCTGCCTGGGTTCGCTTTACTGCTGTTTCTTCTTCACTTGCCCGATCTTCAGTCGTAAACAGATTACTCTCGCGCTTCATTCAGCGATGTCAATCGAAGCTGGGCCTCCCGTGGAACCTCTTTCTTAATAAAATCTATACATAGTAAAACGAAGTCATTTCCCGTCGTCAGTCCCTATGGTATCGATGTACGCTTAGATCTTTTAAACTACGCAATAGATTTTAATGCGGTTTTCAACAATATATAAAGAGATTCAAGAGAAAGGTTTATTTAAAAAGAAAGGATAGGTAGGGGCATAGGCCAATATAAGTAGGGGTAAAGTAGGTCTACACTAACAAAAGTCGCCCCGGGTCGACTAGTAAATAATAAATAAAGGTTTAGGCACCTTTTCCCACGTATCCCTGGGGCTTACGCAGTGACCAAACCAGCGCAGCCGAGCATCTTCCATCTTATCCGCCATAGATTGCACATCATAAACCTACACTAGTCCACTGCTGGATGTTAGCCTTTCCAAAGAGCGCCACCCATTCTCTGTGTGCTGTTAATTCGCAAAAATGGGGCGCCGATAACCGAGCGGTTAAGGTATCCGAGTTATAAGCGAGAAGTACCGGGTTCGAATCCCACTGCGTTATGTACATTAACATAATTATTTATGTACAATAGTTGAATGCTAAGCGATGCTCTTACGGTGAGGGAAAACATCGTGATGAAACCTGTACATTGAGGCGACGGAATTTGTAACCATGATCCAATGTCAGGTGCCCCTGGTAGCAAGGCCACGGAGGTCAGATGGTAGACGCTCCACCATAATTATCTGATCTGCCTAACCATGGATCATCGTTAAGGCGGACCACGGGCCTCCGTGCGCAAGAGCAAAACCGGGACATGACTGCTTATCGTCATCATCCTGGCGTCAATCCCGGTTGTGGTCTTGGGTTCTTGAACCGCCTTCCTACTTCTTCTTGTTCACTTCGCTTCGGCGTCCTTGACAAGATGTTTGTTCCTCTACTATTATTAAATTGGTACCCGATGACGTTAGTTTATAGTTTACTACTATTTAATTACCAACATGACGCAAAACAAAAACAAAACAAAAGCGCATCGTAAAATAAAACAAAATGTTGGTTGTAGGCTGTGCGTCCGATTGCAAAACAACAACACAGAACGGCGCGATCTCATCGTTTTGCTATTTCCTCTGATATCTGAACCTTATCAAAAGCGGTCTAGTTGCTGTATCCGTTTTGTTTTCTCTTTAATTGCATACCCAGTGGGCAGTTAATGTTGTTTACATGCCTACTATATTAACCGTTTCATACGATTTCAGGCGAACGAAATGAAACTATTTTTTACGAATTAATCGCGGTATTTTATACCGACGTTTCACTTCACGGTACATTTTCATGTTCGCGGATAGACTGGTGACATTTGCCTTTGAAAGTAACAAATGTATGTTGTTTCAGGCGTTAATTAAATCTGGCTTACATTGGCTTAGATCGGGGAAGGACATAGGTACGGTCTTTTCTACTCTTCTTCAAAATCCTTTGCGTGGTTTAGGAAGAGTTAGCGAAATACAGACAGGCGCGGAAAGCGACTTTATTTTAAGCTATTTATGTAAGGATACGGTTATAAAAGAAACCAAGGGCTTAGTTAGTGAACCATGAACTCCGTGTTATGGTATTATACAATTCTTTTGTCGATGTTTTTATATTGTTTTTACTCTGTAGTCTGTGGTCTATAACAACCAATTTAGACAACTCGCACCTTTTCATACTAACCGTAATCACGTGTTTTTATACAAAACAACAGCATTATACACTTATTGTAAAAAAATAGTTTGTGTTTTTGCCACCTGTTACCTCGATCATCTGTATTGCAAAACGAAGTTACACTTGTAATTAGTGTAGGCCCAATTTAATGAGGCAATTAATGTGTCCATTGAACAAGACGCAGACAATAGTCACAAACAAGTGTTAAGAAGTGCGACGGTCCCAGCATTAGCACAACACGAAAGAATAGAATAGACGCAAATAAGTTTGCGAAACGCGTTACAACCAGCCACATAGCAAACTAGTTAATTGTGTAATAAGTATAATAATGTACATACGAACCACAGAGTACTGCCTTGGATTCCTGGACTTATAGGTAGCGTAGGTGGAGACGTCTTTGATCCATTTCATTTGAAGGACGTCCCAGCTTCTCTCGTTTTCTAAACTTTGTGCTAACAGCAACCATTGCCCCTCTAAAACCCTCACAGTAATGTGTTGTGTCCTTTACGATTTCTTATACCTGACTAATCCCCAGGTATAAGAAATCGTTAGTACTGTTAGAACGGGATTTTGATTTGCGAGGTTACATTGGTCACTTACTTTACTCTTATTATTATTGCAAACAAATCAAGTGTCAATACTGAAATCTCTTAAGACCAAATATCTACGTTAACCTTCATCTTAGCGTATATCCCGGCTTCCGTCAGGGTTCCCTGTCCTAATCATTCTTCTCCACTTCGCGCTGTTAGCATTCTCCGTTGGCTCCGTTAGCTCTCAATGTCTATCCATCTCTTCTATTCGCGGGTCCTCTTTTCTGATACCGTCAGGTAACCAGGTACCTAAGGTTTACAGAGTACCCACCAGTAAACGTTGGCAGGGTTGGTATCACATCCGTCAGTTCTGCTCGATTACCAAAGTGAAACTACAGAATGCGAATAGAACATCGTAACTTGCGTTGCTGCCCGTACCTATACAGCTAGGTACTATATGCAAATGATGTGCGTGCCCCGCGGAGCGTACTTCCGCACATCTCCATTGTTGTAAATAGTGTAACTGAACAGCCTCCAAACGTACCTTGATAATATCAGATTTTACGCAATATCACTTACTAATCAATGGATGAGCGAATGATAATGCTTTATTGCATATGTGACAGCCATGCAATAGACCCAAATGATAGATGAATAATAGCACTGTGCGGATTTGGTGGAATTGGATAGTGGACAGCCGAATATATGTACTTTTTAAAATATTAGTATGTGCATAACAACCCCATCCACACATGTATCCTACAAGGCAATTAAGACCGAGAACATCTCGCATCTCCGTAGGCCAGAAATTGGGCAACAGCCCCAGATTTTTTATACTGCTAGTAAAGCAAGTTTATTGCCCGTTTGTGTGTAAGCAGTGACCGCAGCCTATGAATGTTTGCAATACCAGGAGTATCACTCCCGTGTTGCCGATCCTGTAAAAAGCTTTTTACCTTCGTGAAGAACTCCAGTTTGTATATCCACGGAAGATCATTCCAGAACCTTTGTGCGCATGGAAGAGAGTTCCTTTGGAACCGAACGATTCGCAACCAATGTGGTTCCAAGGTGTAAACTTGTGTGGGGTATGAACCTCCTGTCCCATGATATGATAGTGAAAGATTACGTTTTTCCTAACGCAGCTGCGTTTTCTGCTATAAATTTTCAACACTGTGGTCGTTGATGCGCAATAGTCTAATCTGACCTAATTTTCCTTATCATTGCTAACAAGCCAGCTGACGAACCTTTCGACGAAATTCTCATCGGCTAATATCGGTTTGGCAATAGATAGGCAAAGATTGGCAATAGCGGTCGTTGACCTCGCGGTCGGAACTAATTCGTATGTGGTCAGAGCGATTGTTGTAATAGGTACTCTACTGTTACTGTAAAAATTACCCTTAGGTCATTTTTGTCAAAATTATACGTAGAACTTATTTAGAAAATAACCGTTTTAGAGTATTACTGCCTAACTTCTAATTACTAGTAATAGCAGATAGGGACAATGCATTTTTAATAAAATTTTCACTGCAGGCACTATTTTATGAAAATATCTGATAAACCTATTATAAACTGTTCAACTTACATCAAATTTTAACAAATACGACCATAGATATCATTATAGCAATTGCTGTAACCGTTTACAAATTGGTTCCAATTCAAGCCGAGAGGTCAATGTCCGCTATTGACAATATTTTAGGCACGAACTATAGTTTAGACCCGTTCGACAGAGACGGTGCTCCACAGCCGAACAAGCTCATGTCCATAATTTACCGTCAACATCTGTAAAGTCTTAGTCAGTGATTTAGAAGGATATTCCAATGGGAGCGAAAACGGGACCGTATTCAATCTAAATATAGTCACAAAGCTGTGTCACTAATTCACCATTCGTGTTATTTCCTGACTTTTTATGCGAGAGCAACACACATGTGTGACGATTCCTGGATTTCCAAACGAGCTTTATGACTTTCGACCCAATTTAATTTGAACACATGGAACTAACCGTGTTCCACTTCCACTGGGAATCATGTTCTAACTTTACTGACTGTGTTTGTTGGATGTTGTATGACTAAATAGATATCTCTTCATTGTAATTGTTGATTGATTATGACTTGATTAATTTTACCTTGCTATTGTTGCCTTGCTTGTCCAGTTATGATATAAAATTGTATAATTAAGCAATAACAATGGGATTTGTTTATTGCATAAATATTTGTTGTCAATATTCGTCTACTGTTATGATATATTATATCTAGTTATGCAGTCCAATTCCGTGAGTATTGTGAATTCTTTATTTGAACCCTCTCGACGCGAAAAAAGACTTGCTATAATTTTAGCGTATGGATATGTATTATCTGTGTATCGGTCTGTGGTACGTAGCTCCAAAACGTATAATCATAGTAGGCTTTGTGCTATAAGGTAATAAGCGACCAAGACTACATATTTTCACTGAAATAGGAAAAATATTTAAAAGTTGATACAGAATATTTGTTAAGATGATTATTATAATTTATTATTTATAGATACTTGATTGTAATCTGTCTGTTATCATCTAACTGTCAAGCTTTGGTTAAAAGTTATTGTACTGACGCTACTCGATCAACCATTCGACGAATTCAAATTCGGCCGATACTTCGTGCTCCATACACACAGTCTCGGGTCTCGGCAGGAATCACGGCCATGTTTAGCCGAGATCCCAGTGGCTCCTTACTAGTAAGGATCAGTCACTCACACATTCTTCTTCTCACCTATTGTAGTAGATTTCCATCAATGACAAGATGCAAAACAAACAGTTAACTCGACGTGCCAATAGCCGTGACGTTCCAGTTTCTCAGATCGTGGTATCGGTTATGTTTTAGCCACTTAGGCGATTCTATGAGGATTCAGAGCGTGAATTGCGGTAGCGGGCAAGGTCTCCGCCAACTGTTCCTAGGTATTGCAATTGGCTGCTTGACTGATGTTGTTTTGGAATAGCTTTAAAAATAAGTAAGTTATGAACTTTTGAAATTCCTAAACTGGCGTAAATGCATGAAAATATGTATGAATGTGGAAGACGCCAGAGAGGTGTGTCAGGATCGTAGTGTGGCACTCGAAAGTCTCTGCCTACCCCTATGGGATTCTATCGTGAGTGTGTATGTATGTTGAAATTTTACGCGGGCAATAGGTAGTTATTACAACCGTGGGTAGTCGTTGGAATATAGGTATAGATAAAGAATGTTAGATATTTGACATTGATAACGAATTCTTTGAAATTGACGCTACAACAGTTGGTGAAGTCACCATACTCGTAGCTCACCATACATATTGCTATAATACCTAATATTAATAAATAGGGAAAAAAACACCTTGGCATTAATTATCCCGGTTGTGCTCTTGTGTACGCGGGCCCGGGGTCCGCCTTGATCATGATATAGGATTAGGCAGATCAGATAATAACTGTGGAGCGACTGCCATCTGACCTTCTTTACCCTGCTACCAGAGGAACCTGGCTAGATTGAATCATGGTTACACATTCAGTTCCCTGAATGTGCTGGTTTTGAACCCGGGACCTCTCGCTTACGAGTCGGATATCTTAATAATTTGGCCACCGACGCTCCATATTTATTAATAATACATGCCTAATTACCCACTGCTATCTGTATGTTGTAACAACGAACTTATTTGAAACTTCGTATATTTCACGTTAATCTAAGGCCTATGTACCTTTACTCGTCTTACAAACTCCACACCAGTTACAATACAGCACCAACACTCCACTCTCTACGTTCATAACTCACCAAGCCTTGTACATATCTCCATACGAATTTCCTCACCAACTCTACAATGGCACCGAGGTAACCAGTAACGCTCTGTTGCCAGAGCAAGACGCTACGTCGACCGCGACGCGCTTACCCGCTTCTTACGTGTGGCAATTAGAGCTGCTGTAGCGTGTTGAGGTTGGGTGTGTAGCTCTATGTAGAGTGTAGGTATAAGGTTGCACTAACGTTGTAGATTTGTAGGCAGGTGTTTGACGGTCATTTATGAAATTGATACTTGGCAAACCAAATTATTGTTGCGCCTTTTAATAGAGAAGGAATTAAAACTACTTTACAATTTCTAACAAAGATTCTGCGTGTCGCAAAGATTCTTTGTGACGGCGGTTAAAAAAAATCAAATAACTAATGAAGTATGGGCGTCGGTGGTTACTTTCCACCAAATGACCCGGTAGCTCGTTTGTTTTCTCCTGTTTTTCATATTTTATTTTATTTATTTTATTTTATTTGGAAAAATTACAGCTTAAATTATTACATGGTTTTGCAAACATATGGATAATATTTCGCCATTTACAAGTTTTCACATATGATTACAATATACATCTTATATTGGCGTTAATGTAATGTATCTTAGAAAACAGTTGGTATTTGGCGGCATGGCGGCACTGGGGTTCGAACCTACCTCGGGGTATGAACCGGTCACCTTCCACCGACGCTCCTCAATTATACTTATAAAAATACTAACCACCTCAACCTCCATTTCAGGTCGAAACCCAGCTCGATGGCGGGCGACAAGGAGCCGGCGCCCGCGCCCTCGCCCGCCGACTCCGGCGTCGCGGAGCTGGAGTCGCACCACCATGATTACAGGTACGTCTTTTATTTAGGGTAACATGTGTAAGTGTTACGAAAATGGACCTTATTCTATGTTTAGTACATTCCACTTTGATCTAGCTCTCACGCTTTCTGCTTCTGAACTTAGCCAAGTGTAATTAGCCTTACCTACCTACCACCTTTAGTTTATACATTTGACAGAGGGTTGAAATCGCTACTCAGGTTCTAAATAACCAAATATCCGAATACAGTCTATTATTATAGTTGGTGCCAATTGGATTGGCAATAGCAAGCCTTGACCTCAAGGTCAACTTCTGACATTATTTCTTGGAAAATACACGAAAACTATTCTACATTTTTCTATTTTCCACTTGCCACAATCCAGTACATTAATCAATGAAAATTATTTTATGAACTTTTACCGTTCCGACAGTTTAATTTTTCTTATTTGAGTAATATTCTCTCGTATTTTCTACGATTTTTCTGAATAACAGACGAGAGACGATATTACTATGTCCGGGTCTTAGGCCATTAGCTAATCATCTGCACCTATTTATTTATTTATTCATTGGTATACCGACAGCTATATAAAACATAATAAATATTATCTTAGAACCAACAAGCCAATTACATGTCCTCGATAGTAACTATCCTCCCACTTAACCACCTTCCCATCACATCCGCAGCACATCGGAACGCATCCGCCTCCACGATGGCCGTATCCGCGCTCGGAACCCGCCGCTTTCCATCCCTCAGACCATCCGTCGGGACGAAAGAGACGCCGAAGTAGCCAGAGCTCGCCGTGAGAGGGCACTGCTGAGGCAGAGGCTCGAGGATACCGAGTGGAGTCTCTGCCAGAGGGCTGGGGAGATATCCCTGCTGAAGACGCAGCTTAAGGAAGCTCAGGTGGGTTTTCGTGGCCATTTTTAGGGTTCGATACTACTTTTTTTTTTATTGCTACTCTGTTACAAAAGAGCAGACAGCCCAGCTGATGGTAAGACCTGTCGCCCATAACATCTAGTATTCATCCATTTAGGTCGAAGGTAACAAAAATAAAGAACCGCAGTTGTCGCTGTGAGGACTAAGATGAAAAGCCTGTAATTTCGCTGGCTACCTTATCCTTCAAGCCGGAATACAACAGTCGAACCTCAAAAGAAAAAACCCTTACTGGATCACTTTGTTGCCCGTCAGTCCGTGTGTCAATACCCTTTTGGAACGCGTGAAGGTATCAATCTGAAATTAATTTCAAAATAACGAGGTCTGCAATCCCTTGGAGCAGTAAATAAAATCAAACTTCAAAGTCAACGCAATCAAAAGATACGGCCGTTTATGCTCCGTTTATGCCGCATATTTTACCGCTCGCAAGGGAATCAGAACATACTACTACCCATTGTCTTAGAATAATAAAATTTGGTAAGATGTAATGATATGCCAGTAGCACAGGTAGAGGAAAAAATCCGAAAACCGTAAATTTGTAGTTACATCACAAAAAAATAGTTAAAGTGTAGTTGGATTAGCAAATATTTCATAAAAGTTGTAAAGCAGCTAGGTATATCTGTAACTTTGTATTGTATTTATAGAGAGTGACTGGAGAGCGTAGAGTAGAGATTCTGTTAGAGAGTCCGAATACACCACCTTACCTCACCTTGTCTTGGCAGCCATTTAGAATTCCGCTGTTTACAAATGTCCATCGCACTGTAAATCTCTAGCAGCAACAACTAAATAATCCGCCTGGATTTATGTAGGTAGATAATTCCCGGTAACTATTTACATACCTATACAATACCACCTGGGTAGACCATGGGCACATTTTCTTGTCCGTAGTCAACCCCTGTCATCTGGGTGGACCACGGGCATATTTTCTTATCAGTGGTCTACCCCTCATCATCATCATCTCGGAGTCATGTCCCGGTTGCGCTCCGGCGCGGTACGTGAGGGCCCGGGGTCCGCCTTCTTCCTGGTTCACCCCTCGTACACTAGCTAAATTCACAAACACAAAACCTAAAATGTACATGCACGTTACGGGCGGTCATACCGCTTTTCATCACCTAGCAAAATTGTTTCTGTGGTTAATTGCCAAAACTAAACACGCAGGCGTTCTGAATCTTATCAAAACACCAATATAATTTGTGAATTTATTTACCAAGCGTACGATTTGATGCCCAATCTTATCAGTACAAGTCATCATCATCATGATCTCGTAATGACATGACACGAGCCTCCTAGAATAGCTGAGTTGAAGGGCTTTACCAGAGTATTCACATCAGAAACGTACTACATTGGTCTACGCTACTGAAGTACTGACAGTCTCATGGCACACACATCCACAGCCCATAACAGTCCACAGTGGACTTGAGCCTCCTTTACGTTAGTGGAGGTCTTTGCCGCAATCCCCACTCTGCTGTCCATTTTCGGTTTACAGAAATAATTCGTCTGCCTCTACGATATTAGTCGACTTTTGCGACACCCGTCTATGAATGGGGTTGTTGCTACATCCGCCAGTCACCACACGGTTGAATAGCTAGCTAGACGGTCTAATTCAAAGATAATATTATCGCCTGGCTCACTGAGACCCAGCGGTCGCCACACAGCGTAAACACAGTATAAAACCCTCTATTTTGTGCGTAGTCCGTACAAGTAGTCTACACTAAACTAACATTTTTCCAATTTCCGATTCCAGAACGAACAGACGGCGAAGGGACACGAATACTTGACACTGAAGGCCGACTGCCGCCAACTCCGCGAGTCTCTTGACAAGAAAGAGAAAGAGATCATGCGCCTGCGCGCCGAGTCGGAAGAAAAAGAGAAAACCATCACCAGACTACAGAGCGAAGTCGACAGACTGGCGAAAGACGTGCGGGACAGCGTCGCGGAACTGACCAAGTCTAAAGAAAGCAGCAAGAATGAAGTAGACAAACTGAAGACCGAAGTGAAGGAGCTAAGACAGGAGCTGTCCGATGTATCCCTCAGCGGTTACGAAGGTATCGAATGCGGGAGGACTATGAGGAGCATCTACGACGTTTGCAAAGGAAATGAGTATCATTGGAGCTCCAACGACAGCGCTCTAGAAGACGCCGAAGTGCAAAGGCTTAATGGGGAACTCCCAGACTCTTGTGGAGAGCCCTGTCCAGCCAGCGCTGTGGTCGAGAGACTCAAATGCGAGATGGACGAGAAAGAAACCCAGTTCAATAACGAGAGAAGAAAGTGGTCCGAAGAGAAGGACAAAGTACTAAGATACCAGAAGCAGTTACAAATGAACTACGTGCAGATGTTCAAGAAGTCGCGTACGTTGGAAGCAGAGCTGGACGGGCTGCGTCTAGAGCTGGAGCTCTGCAACAAAAATATGAAGAATATCAACAAACACGGGAAGACAATAGAGATCTAGTTATTGCCAAATTGTGTAGACTTTAATATTTATAGACAAAGCCATTGCTGTTGTAAATAAGAATCCTCTTGCCCGTGAGGTTTGGTTATTTGTTACTCTTAATAATAGGTAATTCCGGATTTCTCCAAAATAATACTCAACCGGCTTTTGATCACATTAAATTAATATTGTACATTTTAATTAGGTTTAAGGCGAGCGTGGGCGAAATTCTTCATAGTATTAATTGGTAATTATGCATTTTTATAAGATATCCTAAGTTATTGTAGATATAATTAAAGTATTTGAAATATCTGTCGGAGGGTTTTAATTAAAATACGAGATTGCTTCGTGAAGTGTATTAAATGCCACACATGCAAACTTAATTTAGAGCAGAACCTACGATTACACAAATGACTATAAACTAGTTATTAGACCAACGTTTGAACACTTGGAAAATACCTCAGCAAGAATTTTCTCTTCGACACTTTCTTAGGAATAATCTCACTTATTCTTGCATGGTTGAGATCTTGTACTATACCCTTTTCTCGATCACAGTATGAATTCGGTGCCTTTATATGAGAAAAAGGAGAGGCGATTATTACTGACGTTTAAGGACTTTAACAGAACCTCTAATTGTACAGGCGGTAATGGTACTATATAAAAATAAAGATAATAAAAAGTGTTTAGGTATAGTTTGAATCAGAACTAAACTCGAAGATGAAATTCAAGGTCAAAGGTGCCCCTACAAAAAATAAACCCCAGGGGTGGATTATTTAAAATAATTGAAATATTCATAAAGATTATCGCATTCAAAATGAAATAAAATCGTATAAATATTTAAAAAAAAACTATTTTAAATAATCCACCCCTTCCTCGGGTTTATTTGTATAGAGACAAATAGTTTACACTTTTTATCTTAAATTTAATGTTCGAGTTTAGTTCTTGCTTTAACTATATCTAAACATTATATAATGTCAAGTCTCTGTTAAATATCATAATAAAATTAGTATTAAATAAAAATAAAGATTATTTCAAAAAGTAAAAATTCGTCATATATCGATGACCTTCGTCATGTTCTGTCGACTGTTTGTTGTAAATTAAAAATAATATTATCGAAAATGCCTTTGAAACAGTTACAAAGGTGACTTTGTATTGTAATAAGTTCACAACACAAGTCACAGATGCGTTTATTGGCCATTAACGTTTGCAACTGTTCTTCACAGAAACTTCTCGTAGAATTAGTGACAGAAGAGGGTTTGATTTCCATACTAAATTTGTTAATTCCATGGTTTTATTCGTTTGAGTGTTTAGTAATTGAATTATTGTTTATTCTCTTAGTAAATGTATTTAATGGTGCCACAAATGGCTTTCTATAAAATAAAGCAGTAATATCGAAAAAAAAAACATAATCCGCCGCTAGATGGCGTTGTTATGTGAATTCATCACTTTTCTTTTTCATTGCTTTGTATATATTATTAACATGTAGAAATCCATTTCACGCTCATTTACTAACGGCTAATTGCAGAAACATACATTAAAACCGTCAAACCCTCGAAAGAATGGAAAATAAGGTTACATTTTGTATGAAAAACTTTAAGTAGGTCAAACGAGCGACAACCGAACTCATACTGTGTATTATATCGCGTTTAGAATTTAGGCTTTAAGTCAGGCAAGCCCAGATTCCTGGATCTGAATGAGAAGCCTTCGCCGAACTTCTTGGTTGGAATGTTATCGACGTTATTCCTCGTCATCTTGGCTGGTTCCACCTGCAATTGAAACGAACATCGTTATCATCTATCTCAGCCGCAGGACGTCCATTGCTAAACATAGATCTAACAAACACCTACAACTTCTATACATATCTTAATAAACTAGGGCTAGGGCAAAGCGGGATATCCCGTTCTAAATACAGCAAAGCAGATTGACGCAGCCAAATGATACTGTTTTAAATAGTATCGTATTCCTACTAGTAAGTAAGATTTTCAGGGGGAGGCCTATGCCCAGCAGTGGGCGTCTTCTGGCTGATATGATGATGATGATGATGATGATGATGATGGGGAACCGTGGCTTTGGCAGTGGAAGGTTTACCTTGTATTTAACTATTATGTTCGTGTCCGGGTTTTAGAGGTGGACTTTCCATTAAGCTCATAAGCATTAAGTAGTTGCCTCTGGCCCGCTTGCCTGTTGTCTGTCTGTCATGGGACGGGTTGTGAGCGTATGTCACAGTTGTGTTACGTAAACAAATATTTGATACTGCTACTGTGTATCAAGCGGTTTAGACAAAGGTTGCCTGGTAGAGATCGCTTGCAGCGATAAGGCCGCCTTTGCCCACAACTAGTTATGGACTTTGTCGGAACCTTTTAAAGTAATGTTTCTTGTGTGAGCAATAAAGAGTTTATCTAACTATCTATCTATGTACTGGCACAGGAATTTATGAACAAAAAATTCTGTGGTGTTCAGTAAGAAGTGGACTAAGAGGAGCAAGAATGCGGACCCCGTAACCTCGCGTACCGCGCGGGAGCGCAGCGCCAAGATATTGTACGCACCCTATCCCTACCTATGGGGTGTCGTAGTCGATGAAACCTGCAAAGCCTTCCCGACTATAGGTACTCCCAAGGCAGAGTCATACACAATGCGGCAGGAGCAAAAAAAGGTGATTATATGGTCCTGACCATATTTTTCTTTAACATTATGTTGAACAAAAATATGGTCATTTACAACATAAACATGGGATGATTTTTTTTATGTCATTCTGCAATTTAAAGCTTTAAGCTGTACACTTTGTATTTGGTATCGATTTCACAAAAATACAATGTAATGTACCAATGCACGATCTCACCTGAGTAACATCGCCAATAGTAGGTCTCTTCCTCCACTTATACCACCAGTACTCCACTCCGAGGGTCACGCAGGCCAGTCCGATACCCATGAATATCACAATGAAGACTCCACCAATGTTCTGTATGGAGATCCCATCAGACTGGTCGTCTTGTTTTGCGCACTTCATCGCCTTGGGATTGTTGTTCCACCAGTTTTCCTTGAGCTTCTCCAGTTTGCGCTTGTTCAGTAGTTGCAGGATCCTGATGGGAATTGTGTTATTTATTTACCTGTTTATTGTATACAAGATACAGAAATAATAAATACATAATACTATTCGGTGCTGTCAACTCTGGAAACACCCGGATATTTTCCAAAGAATTGACAACATCTTGAAGAATACTTTGGCTGTAAATTTGAATATAAATTTAGAAGAGCGAGGGTGGTTACAGGCTTCACTTCCAGTACGTTTGGGAGGCCTGGGCATAAGATCGATTTCCGGTGTTGCCCTGCCAGCGTTCCTGTCGTCGATCCATGGCACTGCAAGTTTAATTAATAAAATCCTAACAAATTCCACCTGGGATAAAAAAATAAGTTATTTGGATGATGCCAGGAACGCATGGCTGTCAGCCTGCCCAAACTCGGACCCGCCCATAACTCCCTCTTCGCAGAGGCAATGGGATGGGCCGCTCTGCGAGCAAGTACGGAATAATCTCCTTCATACGTGCGTAAGCTCCGCGGATCGTGCCCGTCTCTTAGCCGTTGCTGAGTGGGAATCCGGTTTGTGGCTACAAGTCCTTCCTTCGGCGAACACTGGAACTTTAATAGATAACTCCTCCTTTAGAATTGCTGCGTCACTCCGTTTGGGTGCTTCCTGCTGTGCTCCACATCGCTGCCAGTGCGGCGTTGCTGTTGATCGGCTCGGTCACCACGGCTTATCATGTGTCAAGAGTGCTGGACGATTTTCTCGCCACTCTAGTCTCAACGATATCATTCGTCGGGCCTTTGCTAGCGCCAAATGTGCGGCCGTATTAGAACCTGGCGGCCTTATGCGTGACGATGGTAAAAGGCCTGATGGAATGACCCTGGTTCCGTGGAAGTTGGGAAGGCCTTTGGTGTGGGACGCTACTTGCGTCGACACCCTTGCGCCTTCACATCTTTCTAGAACACAGGGTAGGGCTGGAGCGGCGGCGGAATCCGCTGAAGCCCTCAAAAGGCTCAAATATAGTAATCTCGACAGTGGTTATTTATTTGAGCCTTTTGGGGTAGAGACACTGGGTCCGTGGGGACCGGGAGCCCATCGTATTTTTAAAGATGTCTCAGCACGTCTCGTCGAGGCAAGTTGTGACCAAAATGCTGGTATTTATTTAGCACAGCGTTTAAGCATTGCCATTCAACGTGGCAATGCCGCCAGCATTTTGGGCACCTTGCCTAATGGCAGCGGTTTATTAGATTAGTTTATTAATTATTATTAGTATTATTATTATTTTTAGTTTTAGTTAAATTTAGTTTTAGATTAACCTAGTTTTAATTTGTTAAGTTTTGTTATATGTTGTAAATTGTGAATAAAATAATTTATTTCTTTTAAATGTACGTACAGATACAGAAAATATAAATGATAAATGTATAGAAGACACAACAGACCTGCTTATTGTTATGAAGAAATTTCTTCCAGTAGGCCTACCGTAGAGAGATGGTGATAGTTTGATGCGTGCACAACATAAAGTAATAGCAAGAAAATGAACCTTATTACTATTCCATACATATTGTGTTCTTGTGTGAATTGAAGTGATACAAATGTATGAGGTTAGAAGTAGTACAGTCGAGCAAATGTAAGGCTACACGCACAGGGCCTGTAGGTAAAACGACGAGTTTTGTTATAGCCTCTTGTTATGCTAAGTAGTGACAATCGAGTAGACAGCCCACCTGATGGTAAGAGGCAACTGTCGCCCATATCGTCTACAATTCACTAAAACATATCAGCCCAGCAGCCCGCCCTCCTAACTTGTCGCCATCTTAAAGCAATAGGATTGCTAAATAATTTCTACCAATCGCAGCAAGGCAGCTCCGCTCCGCGGTAGATATTGCTTTGCGATCGTAATGGCGACGGCGACGTAAAGATGGCGACGTTCAAGTAAAGTCAAGACTGTCGAACCCCAGTACTCTAATTAAGTACCTCTGTTGCCAACCAATCCCCTGATTTCAATTATCAAAATTGTTACTATTGCGATTACGTATCTATCATCGATTTAATAGTTTTATTTTTAACTAATGATGAAATCGATGATATGTAGATAATAATATAATAAATCTTTATTTTCTCCACAATAATCATCTTACAATATTAGGATACAATAAATCACGACATTAATTATGGTATTGTGGGAGACTGGGGCTTACGGTAGGTCAAGCCTGTGTTGTAAGTCTCCAGGGATCCCTCACTGTAGTATGAATATATTATTACAGCACCTTTGTATGATAAAATTAATGTATTAGCATTGAGAGAGAGAGAGATGCAGAGATAATTTTAATTATAGTTACTTACATACTATATCTTTAAAGAAAATAAAAAAATAAAATAAAAAGGTGTGTGGTGCGTTTGTATTGTGTGTAAGTGTGTGTTTGTGTGTGTGTGTGTGTGTGTGTGTGTGTGTGTGTGTGTGAGAGAGTGTGTGTGTGTTTCCATCAGCCAACAACTCGCAGATAATCGTAAAAGGAACAATTTCAATAATTGAAATCAGAGAATGGTTGGCAACAGCGTTACATAATTTGCCTACTGGACGTCATATCAGCCGACAACACGAGTCTCCCCCGCCCGAGGCTCTCAAACAGTATCTACCTCCCGCGTCCATCGATTCCCTACGACCTTTACAAGGTCATTTGACATTTGTCCTTTACGTGGTAATTTGGAGCCAATACCGTTCGACCTTCCCGCACGTCCTACCCTAGGTACCTACCACTCGAGAAACAGTATTGTTCTTGTACTCGTTGAATTCCACATTTTGCGTACTTATAAGCAAACATCATCTCTACCTACACGGGTTTGCTTGAAAATTAGCTTTACCACGTACCTGCTTTGATAATAGTATCGCTTCATTCTATAGGTATTTATTGGTAAGTACCTACCTAGGTACAATATTTGCCAATGTCTCCTATTTCCCTGTACCAGATAGGTAGTCATCCAAATCAAATAAGACTTGCTATTTTTATTTTACTTACATCACGAGCCAACATTAATATAACCAATGGAAACACATTAAAGGTGACTCAATACGCAGTGGTAGGTGTAAAAGTTCCATGACAGTATTAGATCATCTCTATAAAGCCATTACCATGTCATGTCATGTCATGTCACCAGGAAGACTGTCGGCACCAAAACCACTTCATAATTATCAGAACAAGTAAATTAAACTCTATTTAAACAGTATAAAGTTCAAATTCGAATCATATTTATCGTGAACTCTTTTCATATCGAAGCCAACTTTATGGCGTGGAAATAAACTTTATATTGCCTTATTCGCTTAGCTGCTTTCGTGCTTACTGTACTTACCGCCTACACCTCGGCTATGTCATCGTGAAAATTTAATAAAGCCATAAGGGCGCAAACTTCAGCTTGTCACGTAATGCGCCTCTAATCTGGCTGAATGTACTTCTAGGGTAAATTAAATCCTTCCGATTTTAGACAACGTAATAAGTAGCCTAACACTCGAGGATGTCGTAGGTTCAACGGCGACTAACGTTTTCGAAGCAAAGATCTAGAGTATTCTTAGGCAGTAAAATAGGCAGTAGCGTTTTCCATTGTTATATTTATACACTGCGATCTCCAACCTTAGATTCTGGGAACAACCTCGCTTTTCGTGAGAGAGGCCCTCAGTCCTGCAGTGGACTGTTATGGGCAGGGATTATGAGACCTTTAATACATCAGCGATCTGTGTTTTGGAGCGCGTAGAGTTTCTGCGCTCCATGTCGCGCTGGCAAACCCCGAGTTTGGGTTTTTGCACATTTGTCAAAGATCAAGTCTGTGCCCCGTGGGTGAGTATCGGGGGAATACACACGTCGAATATCTATTTACCCCAAAGCTACCTATGCATATAAAATGATAATGTAATGATTTTATTTTCGTATTAAAGTGCTTATTAGGAAGCTAGGTAGTAAATACTATCGAAATAGTCTTCATAGCAATATCTTTTAGCTGTGATGAAAGCTGAGTGTTGTCCCGTTTCATTACGACACACAATTTTTTGCGGATTCGTGGATCATGCGGCACTTAAAAAAATGGTCCCTCGGGTGTTTTTACTCCACTACAATACTTACACATCATTATTTTAAATTATTTTTACAAGATAAATAAGCTAAAAGCGAACACAACCTGCTTGCAAGCCAATCGGTCCTTGTGACGTCGCACGAACTGGCCGCATATCCCGCCGCAAAAAGTTCTATAAAATCGCAAAGGATGGACCGATTTCGTTGATTTGAAAACTATATTGATGAGAAAGCTTATTAAAACACTAGCGCTTTTAGTTGATTTGTCGACCTTGAAATGAAATTTACTTAATAGGTACTTACTGAGTCTATAATGACTTGAACTTCTAGTTAAATAATGGTTGAGTTTTTACGTCGTCCGATCGCAAAACTACTATTTAAAGTTTAACAACTTTGACGTCAGTCAATTATCTATTTATAAAAATAGGTATTAGAATTCCAATGCCCTAGACTTTTCTAGAAGGTTAGAAGTTCAATGAATACCTGAGTAGGCGGAAACGGTTAAAATTATAGCCACGAAAGCGATTTTGATACATTTCTTAGAATTTCTCATTTCTGTGAATGCGCCTCAGGTAGATTATCCTACGTCATCAAGTACAAGAGAAATTATATTTTGTAGTGAGAGTAAACGTTTAGGAGATCCACGAAAGAAAATTTTTTTAGTTACCCAAATTAGAGTTTTCGCAGCGATAATCCTCTTGTGTGGGTTCGATAAGTAAAAAAGAACCGAGGTGCATCATATTCTCTTTGCAGTTTCGCTTTTCAGCTACATTATAGTTACACATAAGAAAAGTGACTGACAGAGTTTTTTATTTTATTTATTTATTTTACATTTATTGTGCACAATAAATAGTATACAAAATTGACATACAGATAAGATCACAACAGGTACAGCTTATTTCTAAAGAAATATCTTCCAGCCGACCAACACAAGAGAGAGGGCAAAATCGAGACGCAGATGGCGTGCATCGATGACGTAGGATATATATAGCGCCTTCACAGTCTAGCTAGTGGCTGGAGGTATGTAAGTACCCACATAATTTATGTATGTCGACGCCAACTGCAGAGCTCGGAGTCACCTTTGATGTTTGTTTTAAATAGCTGTTTCTGTTTTACGGTAGACAGATCGCGGCAACATATCTACGTTTTCATTTGGAATCGTTAATTAGGTGCTTGTTAAATTTGTCGATGCAGAATTGAATAATGTTTCGCCGTTCGCCGATTACCGTGGCGATTCGAGGCTGGCAACCGTAGGCCTAGCAACTAATAAAGGCGCCTGTTTTTTGCTTTAGCGATAATGTGAAAAGCCAAGTTTGTAGCACAGCCTGTAGTTAGGGAAGAAAATAGGGGATGAAGTGATGACAGAAATAAATACAGATAGGGAACTTATAATCTTTCAAGATTGGCCTGATGGAATGACCCTGGTTCCGTGGAAGTTGGGAAGGCCTTTGGTGTGGGACGCTACTTGCGTCGACACCCTTGCGCCTTCACATCTTTCTAGAACACAGGGTAGGGCTGGAGCGGCGGCGGAATCCGCTGAAGCCCTCAAAAGGCTCAAATATAGTAATCTCGACAGTGGTTATTTATTTGAGCCTTTTGGAGTAGAGACACTGGGTCCGTGAGGACCGGGAGCCCATCGAATTTTCAAAGATGTCTCAGCACGTATCGTCGAGGCAAGTTGTGACCAAAATGCTGGTCTTTATTTAGCACAGCGTTTAAGCATTGCCATTCAACGTGGCAATGCCGCCAGCATTTTGGGCACCTTGCCTAATGGCAGCGGTTTATTAGATTAGTTTATTAATTATTATTATTTTTAGTTTTAGTTAAGTTTAGTTTTTGATTAACCTAGTTTTAATTAGTTAAGTTTTGTTATATTTTATAAATTTTAAACACACATAGTAATTAAGAGATTTATTGTACTGTTATGTTGTGTTGTTGTTATATAATTTGGCTAATAAATATTATTTCAGTAAAAAAAAAAAAAAACTTTCAAGTATGAAATTGACGAAGAGGTGGACAAAAGCTAATGTCTCTTCATAGAGGCAAGTCAGCTAGAATAAAACTCGTTAGACATAAACCGCCTGCCAAGCGTGATTGGTTATTTATGGCCCAAGTACAACCTCATGAGAGGCTCGACCGTTCTTGATGATGCTAAAATAGGCTAACCGCGCCAGTTTCTCCCCCCAAGCTCGTTTTAAATTAGCCGGACAACAGTCGCAACTCACGCATTATTGAACTGGTCCTTCAGCGGCGAGCCCTGCTGCACGGCGATGGCGTACGGCTTCCGCGAGAACTCGTCTCCCACCATCTGCAGGTCGCAGCCGGTCAGCACGCGGTAGCGGACGTCCGTCGCGTCCCCGAGCCAGGCGAAGCCTTCGCTGGATGTCTTGGAGGCCCGGACGCGGGCGACGGCCTGGGACAACAAAAAATACCAATTTTGTTTTGTAAATCTTCTCATCTTGGCGTTAATTCTCGGTTATGCTCTCGCGCACGAGGGCTCAGGGTCCGCCTTGACCATGATCCAGGTTTTGGCAGATCAGGTAAATAAAAATGGAGAACCTGACAAGAATGGATCTTGGAGATGGATCAGTTAGTCATCAACTAATGTAGATACATAACTAAGTCTGAAAGAAGTCATTGTTACATGGCGGCTCGAACTCCGTACCTCTCGCTTGGGTGTCCGACCGGCTGGCTAGGCCACCGATGCTCCACCCGACGAACCCAGGTACGCATTAAAAATCCCCTAAAACGCATTTTTTAAATGTTAAGAATACCTACACGTATCCAGCCTACCTCATCGATAGAGTTGGGGAGCCCAGCCTCCTTCATGGCCTGCCACATCTTGCTGTACTTATCGCTGACCGGATAGTCCCAGACAGCCAGCTTGGCGCGCTCCACGTCGCTCAGACTGTCGTTCAGACTCATCTCCTTCCAGATCCTGGGAAAGGGAAGAAAAGAACGTAAGAAGCGGCACTGATCTAGGAACGAACCTAAGAAGTAGAATTGGTCTAGTAGCAGCGAGATTATGAAACCGATGGCCAAGGTTAAGCAACGCTCGCACAGTCCGGGAACTGGATGAGTGACCATTTCGTACTTTGAGCACGAAGCTATGCTTACTTTGAGGCTAGATGGGGCTTGTGCGATGTTCAAACAAGCGAGTTATTAGACTCGCAAGCACGCTGCCACTGAGGCCGCTTCGCTTCTCAATAAACTATGCTACTCTTTGTGGGTATTATAGTTATTCTACGCCGAAACAAAGGTTATACCTACTCGCAACAAAGCAATCTATTTTAACTAATAGGTGTGTCAATGTGAGACCATTGTAGATAATATTATCATCTTGGCGTTAATGTCTTGGTTGTGCTCTCGCGAGCGAGGGGTCCGCCTTGACCATGATTCAGAATTGGACAGATCAGATAATTGAAGTGGAGCGACTGCCACCTGACCTCCATGAACCTGCTTCCAGGAACATGACCAGATTGCATCGTGGTAACACATTCTGTCGCCTGAATGTGCAGGTTTCGTCACGATGTTTTCTCTCACCTTGAGAGTATCTCGTAGAGCACAACTCAGAAAAGAGTCATTGGCACATGGCCCAGTGGTACACGAGTCGATTACCTTAACCACTCGGCTACCGATGCTATGAATACTACTTTATGTAGGTAGTTATTCCACACCGAAACAAAGGCTTAACTCCCAACAAAGCAATCTATTTTAACTAATAGGTCCTAAATGTCAGCTCCGATACTCCTATTGCTACGTCATGCTCATATTGACCGTCTGTGCCTGCCGAAACCGAATCGAAGTCCGTCGGCTGTCCTGTTTACACATTGCGAGGTCGTGGTAAGTGTGAAGAGTGCGGCTTCATGCTGCATAAACAATAGGGTCCTCCAAATCTCGGTATGTACCTTATTGAATTGTAGGGTTTGAGAAACATACTTAACACCAAAGATATAAACTTTACCGACATAAGTATACGGAAATATCAACCGAAATAGGTACAGAATCAACACCGCAACATACTCTTTTCAGACTTTAGACAGGCTCCAGTTTGTACGCGCATCCATATACAGGATGTCCCAAAACTCGACGTCAACCCGGAATCGGGTGAAAAGGCAAGTCAATTCAAAATTATAGGCATTTAAAACAACGCAATATTTCACACCCTGCGACAGACTTTTCAGTCCTGTTGCCACAAATCTTTACTTTTTCCCAATTTTTTTGTTTGCTGTGTAACCCTGAATAATGCTTCTCTAAAATGTAATCAAAATTTTGAAACCAGCTGCTTAAGCTTGCATAAAAATAGGACTTATCTCAGACAAAAATTCAAAAAAAAAAATTCATTCAACTTAGATTTTTGCAAAATCATGCAACTTAGATTTTTTTTTTATATTTTTCTGCCAACTAGCATGACTTGCCTTTAACCCGATTCCGGGTTGACGTCGAATTTTGGGACACCCTACCCACCATACGGTAGGCTATGCGAGATTTTCTGAGCCGATTAAAATGAAAAAATAGTTCGATAATTGTAGTAGATGACGTTAATTAAACACGATTATCAAAAATAAATCAAAACGAAACCGTTACACGTATGGAATTGTGGACATTTTGCGCTTTTTGCTCAGAAGAGCTACTAAAACAAAGTATATTTTCACGAAACGTCCCCAAATTCAATACCAAGAGAATCCTGTCTAAGCAACGCCATCTAGTACTTTTTACTTTTTAAAGTAGCGGTCTCAAAATCGTGCTCATTGTGCTGCCTTCGGTACCTAGCTAAATCGATCTCTACATTCTCTACGAAAAGAGCCAAAGAACCAACGCGACTGTTTTTAGGGGGTTTTGAGGTGGGCAACGGTAACACCCCCGGTGTTGCTAGTGTCAGGCAGCGGTTACCACTTTCCATCACACGTAGGCGCTTAACTATTTATCAATCGATCAACAAAAAACATGCCCATTGTACCTTTTCAAGAAACTTCCTGTCGCGCACGAGCAATCCACAATTTCTATGAAATGCACTTGCTGCAGAGGTGTTCCAGAGTCGGTACGACATTGGAACCTTCAACATAGGCTGGCAAAGTGTTACGTGTTACGAACACCTAATTACAACCATCAGATGACCTACTTGCTTCTCTTTTTAACCCTCGACGAAAAAAGAGGGAAGTTATAAGTTTACTGTGTGTTTCTGTGTATCAGTGGCTGTGTGTGTCTGTCTGTGGCATCGTAGCTGCCGAACCGATGGATCTATTTAGATGCGTTTTCTCTATTTTAAAACCGGTTCAAACGAGCTTAGCTTTGTTTTATTAAAATCAGTTGAGCAATTTAGAAAATATTTGAGTAAGTATATTAAGTAAATTTGGTGGGGGGTTATCCGAATTTTCCATCGGTCGAATTATATCAAGAAAAAAGGCCAAACTCACTCATAAAACCTGACTTCGATATGCGCCATCCTCTCAAAGTAGGTCATAGCAGCCGACCCGTTGAGCGGGGCGTACTGGATCTTGTACTGCTTCGAGAGGTCGTCCAGGGACTCTATGGGGGTGTCGAGCCGGGAGACGGTGAGGAACGCCGCCAGGTTGGCCGTGTATGATGCTATGATTATGAAGCTGTGGAGAGAAAGGAAATTGAAGACCGACCAAGAGCCTGACCGTTTAAATCGAATTGAACGTCGTCATCTTTAAGTAATAGGTGTCGCAATGACGTCACTCATTATGTTTGTCATATGTGACGTCATTGCGAAGATGACGTCCAATTCGAGTTAGGTGGCTGCAGGGCGTTTAAAATGGCATGTTGATGGCATTGACATGACAATTTACAATGGCATAACTTAGTTCTAGTTTTGGCCACCGGTTCAGATGAACTTGTATGAGGTATCCGCCATATTGCGGAATTTTTTAGAACTCATTTGATACACTGGTAACAGCAAGAAACAGCAAGAGTAGCTCCCTTGACATTCTTGACAGACCTCATCCATTTCTACCTGGACCATGAAAATAAATATGGAAAGCAAACTTCCAATACTCCAATAAATGATACTTGATCTGTGCCATCTGCCGCGTTAAAGCCGGGGCCGGGACCAGGACCAGATGTGAGCGAGTTTAATATAGGTACAGTCAGCTGCAGAGTGAATGGACCCCTTTACATACATTAAATGGATCGCTCTCTGCAGCTGACTGTACTATGACGAAAGAAACTCCTGAGCGACTGCTTTCTGACCCGGTCACCGACCTTTGGTCAGCAGCGGGACCACGAGCAGGTCAGGTTGGCATGGGCCCCCATAACCTCCCCCATTCGCGAGGGCTATTCGCCACTGTGCCCGCTAGTGGTGGCACAGCTGCCATTACTTAAAACATCTTGATACCCTTTATCTTGTGAAAATATGTCGTCTATGTAGGTTACAAATTCCAGAGGAAGCCGTTCGTCCGGATGAGCAAAATTCAGTTAGTCCACAGCTATTTGATGATAAGATAAGAAGGGATTAAGCAGCATTTTCTTTACGACACTTCCTAAAATAAAAAATCATCTTGGCGTTAATGTCCCGGTTGTACTCCCGCGTACAAACGCCTGGATTACGACTTGACCATGATTTAGAATTTGGTAGATCAGGTAATTCCAGTGGAGCGACTGCCATCTGACCTCCTTGACCTTGCTATGGGATTATGTTTTCACATTCAGTCGCTTAAATGTGCAGGTTTCATCACGATGTTTTCACTCACCGTAAGAGCATCGGTTAGTATTCAACTAATGTACATAAAAATCTGAAAAAAATCATTGATACGGCAGTGGGATTCGAAAGCGGTACCTCTCGTATTGCGAGTCGGATACCGTTACCACTAGGCCACCGACGATCCTACAATACTTCCTTATTTATTTAAAATTAGCGGTCCCTACTGTTTTTACACTTACAAACTCATTTCCAATCTGATATTGGTTGGAGGACATAATTTCTATTACTGACAGAATTATCGAAATCGGTTTAGTAGATTCTGAAATTACCCCAACGGATGAAAGAAAGTCTTTATTGTGAACATCGGTAGTCTAATGGGTGGCGGGTCCGCCTCGTAAGCGAAATGTACCGAGTTCGATCAACACCGCCGCCATGAACCACCTTTTTCTAAGCTATGTACGTCAGTTAAACACTAACCGATGCTCTAAAACATCGTGATGAAACCTGCACATTCAGGCAACTGAATGTGTAACCTTAACCCAATCTAGCTGGTAAGGTTTCCCTGTTAAGGTGGTTCGTCACCCATACTAAATTTATTTTTCCATTTATTCATTCGTTTGAGAGTTTAATAATTGTATTATAGAGTATATATCTTGGTGCGCCTAATGGTTTAATGATATAAAATAAAAGCAGCTAAACAGAATAAGCACAATTCGCGGTTAGGTGGCGTTGTTTAGTGATTTTATTCTTTTTCTTTTTCGTTGCTTTCCTAAAAAAAATCTTAAAAATTTTACATGTTAATAATATAAATATTATTAACATGTAAAATTATATTTCACGCTCAATTAGATACATTTACTAACCGCCAATTGCACAAACATACTGGGGCGCTACATCAGTTTTGACGCACCTATTTTGTGAAATTGGTTTTTTTTTCGATGTAGTCACAACCAGCAGTAATATAGGGATGATTAAATAGGCTCTATTTTTTAACCTCACGCCTCTATTCGAACGGCTATTTGCGAAACGGAACGGAATTCAATATTTTTTAAATCACATTGACAATACCGAAAGAGCACGGTTCAGAAATCAGCATCATGCATAAAAATATCGAATTTTTCGCGTCGAAAATCAAAATTTAAAACCATTCGAATCGAGGCGAGCGATTCAAAAACAGAGCCCCATGTCCAGCAGGTCTTCATAAGTGTAAACCAGGTACTGAACACATTGCTCCAGTATCCCTCTGGAACACAGCCGCATATCTCCTCAAAGGTTCCTATTAGCTCCTCATCGCTCGAAAACTTGCGTTCCTCAATTGCTTTTTACATAGGTAAGGGAATAGTGCAAAGTCGCATGGCGCTAGATCCAGACTATGCGCAGGGTGTCCCAGCAATTTGATTCCAGCTTAGTGCAAATAGTCCGTAGTTTTGCCGGCTCGAAGTGCAGGAGCGTTATCTTGATGCAAGAGCCAAGTTTCGAGTCTTGAGTTCATTTTTTAAGGCTTCTAATACACGAAGTAAACATTCTTCTGTATACCATGCAGCAAATGGATTCGCGAAAGAGTTGAAAAACAATATTGTTCAATTCAGTTTAATTTTGTCGCTTAAAGTAGTGGGTACCTACAGTTTATTTTAATGGATGCATGAAGTGGGTGCCTATGTAAGGTTGCCAGATCATCAGTTACATAGTTAATAGATGTAAGTTACAACACTATGCTATAGGTGCGTGCATAATAGTTAAGTACGGGGATCTACCTTCCGTCTTACTTAATTGCTTCCTTAGCAATTAGTTTATGGACGTCATCTGCTTGTTTCAGACCGCTATAGCGATCGCTGAAAGGCCCCTTTCATCAAACCTTTCAGGGATCACTATTCCTCTAGCACACATCGATGGTCGCCGATGAACATATTGTTTATCTGTTTATTTATTTGTTCATTTACAGATTCGAAACATATTGCTAATATGAAAACAATTAGGTGGTAAATTGTAAAAAGGGACAAGCGGTAGGCCGCAGAACAGGGGGATGGAGGAGGGGAGGGATGCAGGGATGGAGGGAGGGATGGACGGGCCATAGTAATTGCGATAAGTTTTCGTCAGAAATACTTACACAAAAGCCTATCCGATCATCACAAGTAGGTAGGTAGGTACGTACTTGAAAACTAGAGGTTTCCAAGAAAACGTAGAGGTGCACTTGTCTATTACCTACCACAAGCATAAGCTAACGCATTCTTACCCGAACAGCCACCACGTGGCAGCCAGTAACCTCCCCGACAGATTTTTCGGCGCCTCCCCTCCCCCTTGGGGGGTGAGTGACGTCATGCAAAACCATAGACACTCCTTCAGCGTAAACTCCCGCTTTTCCTCATCGTCCTTGTACTTGTCCCGGTTGTTTTGGTAGCTGTATGGACTCCATTTGTCGAAAACCCACATCAGGAAACTGTTGAATTAATTGTTATGATAATAAATGAAATAAGCAAAAGCCTGGTATTGCAAATGTCCATAGGCTGCGGTGACTGCTTGCCATCAGGCAAGTCGTCAGCTTGTTTGCCACCTTAGTGGTATTAAATAAGCAGTAGGCTAATTACGTAAATCTGTTACTAACAAGTCTCTCATTCAATAATTGAAATTGTTACTTTTGCGATAACGTAGATATTATTGATTTCATGGGTACCTGTTGCTAACAAAGTTATCGCAAAAGTAACAATTTCGATCATTGAAATCAGGTAATTGTTAGCAACAGCGTTACGTAATTATCCCACAGGTGCATTGCCAACGGAGCTTCGGACCGGACGGTGAGAAAACTATGACCAATCGATTTCATGACCCCGTGACCCATTTGTATACTATCTATAGGCTACTCTTTTAGCTTACAGTTTATTTATACATCTAACGTCAGTCCGATGTCAAGGAATTGTATAATGTGTGTGCCACTCCAATTATTTAGGTATACCTAGGGCCAAGTTGGGAATAACACTAAACTTAGGCGACCTTAAGTTCAAAATCAGTGTCATAAAGTGAACAGTGAAGAGGCGAGTTTAGTTTTCATTTATGTGTGGTGTTGGTGTAATGATATTCTTGTTATGGGAACTTTAAGATAGTTAAGTGCAATCAGGCATTATGGCCTAAATTAGGAATAACACATTTAGGAGTCACAAAATCGGTGTCAAAGTTAAGAGTCAAGCGGAGAGTTGAGTTTTCATTTGAGTGTAATGTTGATGCAATGCTTTTCTTGTTAGGGATATCTTAAAGTTTATTGGAATCAGGCACTACTGATAATGATAGCTAAAGAGTGGAAATT
The DNA here is from genome assembly GCA_907269095.1 of Blastobasis adustella. Classification (NCBI taxonomy): domain Eukaryota; kingdom Metazoa; phylum Arthropoda; class Insecta; order Lepidoptera; family Blastobasidae; genus Blastobasis; species Blastobasis adustella. Next base: position 14,419,143 of record OU026130.1, read on the forward strand.
AAGGGGAATTGCCCATTTAAAATTAAGGGACATACAGAATTTCTTAGTTTCCAAATGCCATCTAAGAATGCGACAAAAATAACTCATTTAGAAGTGTTAGTTTTTAACGGAAATACCCATGAAATACCTATTAAGTTAATTAATTTAAGGTAAACAACATCCGCTTAATACTGGTAGCTATTAGCACTGCAAAGTAGGTAGGTACTTTGTTAGGTAATGGTTACATAATGTTATTTTATTTTTAAACAATTGCCATTCAACTTCGATCAGAATTCAGAAGTAGACATTCAATTAATGCGTGGAAAATAAAATTAAAACACGATTTGTTTTAGTTATAAATCATTATTTCATTTCAAATGTAAACAATGTCGAACAAATTGGAACCGCTCTATGATTTGCTAGGCTCGGCGCAAACATAAAGGAAATATCCTCGCGCAGTTTTTAGACGTCATTGACACAACCATAATCACCATAACATCATGGATGGACCATGAAAAAATAACAGTATAATTTATCTAAAAAGTGTATGTTTACGGCACGATAAACACAGGTGGCCTTTTTCTTGTTATTTAACTCCATAAGTTCAGTAATTAGGAAATACATAGCTAGGCCAGTGACCCTGCGCAGTCGCCTGAATGTGCAGGTTTCATCGCGATGTTTTCCCTCACCATATCAGCATCGGTTAGTATTCAACTAACTTACATAACTCAGAAAAAAGTCATTAGTACATGGCCGCAGCGGGATTCAAACGCGGTACCTCTCGCTTACGAGTAGGATACCCTTTGTGGGGATTTGTACTTGCTTCGGCAGTACTAATACTAAAATTAAAATTGGAATTGGATTGTGAGGATAACCCCCCACGAAAGCGACTAGTATCGTGCATCGACCCCCAAAATCATTGTAATCTTTGCCGCACTTTACATTTATTGACGACCTGAGTGGCTCAGTGGTCAACATGCCGGTCTGCCACGCAAGAGGTCCCGGGTTCGATTCCCGGCCAGGCAGAAATTGAACTGATGAATTTTAATTTCTGTTACAGGTCTGGGTGTTCTATGTATAATAAGTATGTATTTAAAAAAGTATTTAAGTAATATATCAGTAATCTAGTACCCATATTACAAGCTTTGCTTAGTTTGGGGCTAGATGGCGCTGTGTGAATTTGTCCACGAATATTTATTTATTTATATTATTTATTTATTATATTTACTTATCAATTCTATTGTTGGCTTAGTACCTAATACATATCTAATGAATTTATTTTTGTCGTCTCTCGGATTAGATAAAGGGCGATTTGATCATCGATAAAATTTATTTGTCAAAAAAGTAGATAAGTACCTATACCTGGGTATAGTTTCGCTTACTATTTGCTACCTACACCCTGCCATACTAATATTTACTCGCTAAATATGATTAAAAGTTTCCAAATACGTGTTAATTTCGTTGTCACATTTGTAACATTCGTGGCTTAGTTTCGTGGACAAAAGCCTTTCAATAGGTACCTACTTAAGCAATAGGTATCTGTCATTAAGCACCGATTTACATATTTTCAAGACCGAATTAAGTACTTATTTTCAATATCTATTTCACGACCAAACAAAATAATTTTCGCCATCAAAGTTTCCCAAAAAAAATCTGACTTTATCTACGCTTGTTTACATGACCAAGGACTAATCTGGTCAGCTAGTGTCGACTGTTGTATAGGTAAGATCCAACAAAGCAGGTGTGCAAGTAGATATTTCCACGTAAGTAGGCCAAACTGTCTGTTTGTAACATAGGCACATACAGAGTGGGTCACACCGATACATTCAGGCATAATTGTGTATTAAACACCTTTGCTCAGGAGTTAACTGTAAAGTCCTTCGCTACGCTCAGGCTGCAATATGCCGCCCATGACGGAAGACACTGCTTTATCCCCTTGGTGTATAATGTAATATATTTATTATTTAATCAGAATTATTATTTTGCTATTGTCTGTCAGTGATTAAACTTAAGTGACTCGGTGGCCAAGACTGGAACTGAGGAAAAATGGCGGCACTTTTTTTTAAATGTATTATGTAGGGTTAATGTTCCACTCGTCGACCAGTTAATCGCTTTTTTTACCTATAAAATTTTATAACAGTCGTAATCATTTTCTAACTTAGTATTTCACAAGAAATTAAATCTCGACACAACAGCGACACTGTCACCGGGTCAGATAAGTTCGTGACAGACGGACAGACAGCGGAGCTAGCTATTATACGAAGTAGAGTAGAGACAACATAGACAAGCAACTATCCAACCTAAGTACATATCTATTTTTTTACTCTTCGGGCACCCTATAAAACAAAGTATAGCAGAGTAGAGTAGACATCAGACTAGTAACTAACCAACCTAAGTCTACCTATGCATATTTATGACTAACTCTTCCCTTGACATGAGCTTCAACGATTAGTTTTTATGAAACATATTGCATGGCGGCACATCGTTTGACCTCGTTCCGAAATCTGATAACAATAATGGAGACAGGTGACCACTGGGCAGGGCTGGCGTAAGGGTCGATATACCAGCTATATAAGCATGGAGGAGCGTCGGTGGCCGAGTGGTTAAGGTATCCGACTCGTAAGCGAGAGGTACCGGGTTCGAAACCCACTGCGGTCATGTACCAATTACTTTTTTATGAGTTTTTTTGCTTATGTACTTTCTGAGGGATATGGTAACCGATGCTCTTACTGTCAAAGAAAACATCGTGACGAAACCTGCACATTCAGGCAACTGCATGTGAAAGCATGATCCAATCTGGTCAGGTTCCCCTGTTAACATGGTAGCGGAAGCCATATGGCAATCGATCCACTGTCCTCATCAGCCAAAATCCTATATCATGGCCAACCCGGACCCCGGGACCTCGCGCGCGATAACACAACCGGGATATCTATTTTTTTAATTTACTCCAAAACGATTTATTATTAACAGCCATTAAAAACGTGATAAGGTCAAGCCTGTAGCCGTAACTTAGGTACTATATCTTTTTAACGTCCCACATAAAAAGAGGGTAAATCTGTTCTAATAAATACTGGGGGCTAGACAACTGATAAACTACATACATATTTTAAATACATCTACTTATTACACATTTAACACCCAGACCCGTAACAGAAATTAAAATTCATCATTTCAATTTCTGCCCGGCCGGGAAACGAACCCGGGACCTGTGCGTAACAGACCGGCATGTTAACCACTAAACCACTCAACTAATGTTCATAATGTATCTAGGGCTATTTTGCAGGGGGGCCTGGCCCCTGAGGATGCCTGGGTTGTATTTAATTGAAATTATGTTTGTATGAAGTTTTTTATGTACATAAAGTTCATCCTGGGGTGGGCATCAGACCATTCTGGGGTGGGCACGGCCTACCCGGCTCCCCCCTTTCTACGCCTATGGGCATCACCCCCTACGGAAGCGACTAGTATCGAGTATCGACCCCCCAAAATCATTGTAATCTTTACCGCACTTTACATTTATTTACTTATCAATTCTATTGTTGGCTTAGTACCTAATACATATCTAATGAATTTATTTTTGTCGTCTCACGGATTAGATAAAAGGCGATTAGATCATCGAAAAATTTATTTGTCGAAATAGTAGATACCTATACCTGGGTATAGTTTCGCTTACTATTTGCTACCTACACCCTGCCATGCTAATATTTACTCGCTAAATATGATTAAAAGTTTCCAAATACGTGTTAATTTCGTTGTCACATTTGTAACATTCGTGGCTGTTTCGTGGACAAAAGCCTTTCAATAGGTACCTACTTAAGCAATAGGTATCTGTCATTAAGCACCGATTTACATATTTTCAAGACCGAATTAAGTACTTTTTTTTCAATATCTATTTCACGACCATACAAAATAATTTTCGCCATGAAAGTTTCCCAAAAAAAAAACTGAAGAACAAGCATGATTTTATCTACGCGTGTTTATGACCAAGGACTAATCTGGTCAGCTAGTGTCGACTGTAGTATAGGTAAGATCCAATAAAGCAGGTGTCCAAGTAGATATTTCTACGTAAGTAGGCCATACTGTCTGTTTGTAACATAGGCACATATAGAATGGGTCACACCTATTTAAGATGGAAATAGAGCAAAGAGCGATACATTCAAGCAAAATTGTGTATTAAACACCTTTGCTCAGGAGTTAACTGTAAAGTCCTTCGCTACGCTCAGACTGCAATATGCCGCCCATTACGGAATACACTGCTTTATCCCCTTGGTATATAATCTACTATTTATTCTTTAATGAGAATTATTAGTTTGTTATAGCGGTCTGTCATTCACGCTTCCAAAAATTCAGTGGTTTGCTGACTCGGTGGCCAGGAATTGATGAAAAATGGCAGCACTTCATTTTGTAATGTATTATATAGGGTTAATGTTCCACTCGTTGACCAGTTAAGCGCTTTTTTACGTATTTAATTTTGTAATAGGTAGTATAATCATTTTAAAACTCAGGATTTAGGCGTTGTCAATGATTGTCTGGGCTTTGCTCTGATGACTGATATATATGGTTTTGTATGATAAGACATATTCATTATAAATAGGTACAATTGCAAATATATATTCGAAATAAATAAACGAACCCTCGACCACCACAGAAATGCCGCTCCATTAGCCGACTACTATTATAACGGATTCCACAAGATACTAATAAAAAGTCGTCTTAGTAAAACAGGCAAGCACTTACCGGGACCCTATGTCAAAAAATTACAAATGTTATTATTTACGACCAATAGGCCGCCGTCTAGATCATGTGATGTATATGGTGTGGCTAACACAAAAACTAATAGTATTTCTTAATTTTTCGACATTTAGGTCGGCCGTTGGGACTTGGGACATGGTCGACGAGTAGAACATAGACCCTATTTGAAATTTATTTATTAAAACTTTATGCACTAAAGGTATATTGGCGAACTTAAAGCTAAGTAGCCTTATCTACCAGTCAACCGTGAAAAAAAATATATATCGAAAACGGTAGGCGGTGCGAGAGAAACAATAAGAAAAGGTGAAGGAAGGGATACTTTACATCAATAAATGCTAAATTTATACAATTTTACAAAGATACAAGAAATAGTTAAACAACAAATACATACTAAAGATAGGTACATATGAATAATGTAATTATGGGGAATGCAGATAATGCTTGTGTACAGCCTTTTTGAACGAGAATTTGCTAAAAGTAAAAAGTCTAATTTCAGAGGGGAGACCATTCCAGAGTCGCATGGCCACCATCGCGAAAGAGTTGGATATAAAACCAGTGCGGTGAAGAGGAAAATGTAACAACCGGTTATGTGTGGATCGGAGATTGCGATCATGGGTTTCAGATAGAAACTGGAACTTGGTTTTTAAATAGTTAGGGATAGCCGGGTCATGCAGGATCGAATGAAGGAGGGTAAGGATCCTCAAATGTCGACGTCGCCGGATAGGGAGCCACTTCAATTTGGCGCGAAAGTCCATCTCAATGCCAACAGCGACACTGTCACCGGGTCAGATAAGTTCGTAACATAAGTACGGTCAGACAGCGAAGGCTTAGCAATAGGTAATACGGTTCTTTTTTTACCTTTCGGGTACGAAACCCTATATAACGAAATAAAGCAGAGTACCTACAATAAGACCACGCTAAGTCCGAATCACATATTAAAAGAAATAAAATAAAAATCTCTGTATGGCAACTTATGACAAGAATTTTAAAAGTAATTGAACGTCATTCATAAAAGTCACAACAAACAATTTGATTCCTGTAGGATTATTTATTTTCGTGAGTTATGAAAAATATTATTAAATAATGGGCAAAACAATTAAAAAGGAAGTGAGAGTGATTATTTTCAGCATGATTAATAATTTAGTCAAACTAAAAGTACAAGTTCAAGCCAAATATCTGAATGTTTTCAAGGACTGACAAGGACAGATTATTGCCATATCTACATTTTATAATTTTTACTACTGTCAGTCGATTCAGACTTATCGTGGTCTTATTATACCTATTTTTTACTCTTCAGGTACCTTATAAAACGAAGTATATTATAGTAAAATAGACAACACAGTCTAGCAACTAACCAACCTAAGTCTACCTATGCATATTTATGACTAACTCTTCCCTTGACATGAGCTTCACCGATTAGTTTTTATGAAACATATTGCATGGCGGCACATCGTTTAACCTCGTTCCGAAATCTGATAACAATAATGGAGGCAGGTGACCACTGGGCAGGGCTGGCGTAAGGGTCGATATACCAGCTATATGTATAAGCATGGAGGAGCGTCGGTGGTCGAGTGGTTAAGGTATCCGACTCGTAAGCGAAAGGTACCGGGATCGAATCGCACTACGGTCATGTACCAATGACTCTTTTCTGAGTTATGTACATTAGTTGAATGCTAGCCGATGCTTTTATGGTGAGAGAAAACATCGTCATGAAACCTGCACATTCGGCCGACTGAATATGTAACCGTGATCCAATCTTGTCAGGTTCCCCTGTTGACAAAGGTCACAGAGGTCAGATGGCAGTCGATCCACTGTCCTGATCTGCCAAAATCCTAGATCATCAACAATCCTAGGTCAAGGCGGGCCCTCACGCGCGGGAAAAGAACCGCGATATTGACGACAAGATGATTATTTTTAACAGCCAATAAACAACGTGATAAGGGGTAACCCGGAAGCCGTAACTTAGGTATTATATCTTTTTAACGTCCTACATAAAAAGAGGGCTGATGTGTAATAACAAATGCTTGGGCAATTCACACAGGGCCATCTAGCCCAAGAGTAAGCAAAGCTTATGTTGTGGGTGCTAGACAACTTATAAACTAAACATATACTTTTAAATACATACTTATTACACATATAATACCCAGACCCGTAACAGAAATTAAAATTCATAATTTCAATTTCTGCCCGGCTGGGATTCGAACCCGGGACCTGTGCGAGCCAGACCGGCATGTTAACCACTGAACCACTCCGGTCGTCAATAACGTTGACGTTTGTTTGTCTGAGGTGAGTGGCATAATACATACCCGGATGAATTACCCGAATCTAAGTTTTGCGCATCGAGCCAATGCCAGCCGTCTTGGTCGTCACCGAGTTCTACCTCATCATCATCATTTCAGCCGGAAGACGCCCACTACAAGGCATAGGCCTCCCACAGAGATCTCCATGGTGGCCGTTCCTGTGCCTTCCGCATCCAGCTGGCACCTGCGATCTTTACCAGGTGGTCGGTCCACCTTGTGGGAGGCTATCCACGCTGCCTACCTACACTACTACTATAATTACAGCTAGGAAGTGTGTCCGCGACATAGTTCGCGCCATGAGAAGGCTTTTGTTTCCTTCTCTCAATACTAAGTTGAAAGAGATAGCAGTTTCGCCTCTTCTCGCTTATCGTGCGCGAAAACACACTTGTCCTAGCTGTGCAGATATCAGTACATGTTTAAAATTAATAAAACTATTAATAAAATTACCGGTACTCTTAGAATTTAATATATCGATCGATTTTCCTTAAGTATGATATTTTGACATTATTGCAATGCGATCGATTGCATGGGAACGTACTCAGAAACGATAGTTAGCGAATTTAATTATTAGTAGGTACCTGCTCTGCTGGTATTCGATACCTGTGGTAGGAGTCCGCACCTAAAAGTCGTATGTGTTAGCCATTGTACATAAACGGCGTAAAAAGGAACTAACATGCAACCAATAAGAACACTACTTACGGTAAGACACTGACGGCCCCCTCCCACACATGCTCGTAGTCTAAAGTAGGTACCTACTTACAGGATTGCGTAACATTAATTATCTTGGCGTTAATGTCCCGGTTGTACTCTCGAGCACGAGAACCCGAGGTCCGCCTTGACCATGATCCAGGATTTGGCTATCAGGTAATTACAGTGGAGGAGGGGAACCTGACAAGATTGGATCACGGTTACATATTCAGTTACCTGAATTTGCAGGTTTCATCACAATGTTTTCCCTCACCGTAAGAGTATCGGTTATAATTCAACTAATGTACATAACTCGGAAAAGAGTCATTGGTACACTGCCGCAGTGGGATTCGAACCCGGTACCTCTCGCTTACAAGTCGGATACTCAATCGCTCGGCTACCGACGCTCCGTAGGCGTAGTGCGTAACATTATGAAATTCTTACGTATCGATTGCATTACATTTTGAAATGTTATAAAACGTATTGCGAATTAGTGAACTCGTAATCAGATACTTACTGGTACTGATATCTGCAGAGTTGTGCTAGACAAGTGCATCCGCGACATAGCTCGCGCCGCAAGAAAGCTTCTTTTATGTTATACAGCAGACAAACAGGCAAGCGGGCCACCTGATGGAAAGTGGTCACCGCCGCCTACGGACATCAGCATCACCAGGGGAGTCACCAATGCGTTGCCCGTCTCTGAAGAGACCTCTAATATACCTCTTGAACGATCCCATTCCTTTTTCCTTCCCATTCGATTTTGTTTCCTCCTCTCAATACTAAGTTGAAAGAGATAGCAGTACCTATTTACGTCGCGCCTTTTATCGCTTATCGCGCCCGAAAACAAACTTGTGCTAGCTGTGCAGATATCAGTACCTAATTGCGAGCTCTCCAATTCGCAATACGTTTTATAACATTTCAAAATGTAATGTAATCGATACGTAAGAATTTCATAACGTTATGCAATCTTGTAAGTTGGTACCTTTTTTATTGAAACTTTGCGGGCATGCGTGGGGCCGTCAGTGCTTTACCGTAAGTAGTTTTCTTATTGGCGGCATGTTAGTTCTTTTTTACGCCGTTAATGTATAATGGCTAACACTCGACCTTTAGGTGCGAACTCCTACCACAGGTATCGAATACCAACAGAACAGGTAAATTGTGTACGAGCAATTAAATTCGCTAACTAGCGTTTCTGAGTACGTTCCCATGCAATCGATCGCGTTGCAATAATGTCAAAATGTCATATCCATGGCCATGAGACGGTTTATATTTTTTTGGAAAAAACGATCGAAATATTCTTTTCTAAGAGTAAAAGTACCTACACCTACATATAAAGTAGATACCTAAATAGTCACCTAAGTTTTCGTTATTTATGAGTATTATAATCGAAGCTTTCATATCTATAGCACATAGATTAGAAGATAACTAGATGGACCCAGCTACATAAGTGCCTCCATCCATTTGCTAATGCATGTTATGTTGGCGTTGTTGTGTCCGGCTGAGCAGAATAGCACCAAATAAACCCATACAAAATAAAGATAGTTGTCGTACAGGACGCCATCCGACTCATATTATAAAATGCGAAAGTAACTGTCTGTCTATAAATTTTCACACCTAAACCGCTGAACAGATTTGGATAAAATTTGACAGGCTTAGCCGAACTGGTTTTCAAGTAAAGAAAACAGCATTCAAATTGGGCTATCCTTTCGGGACCTACGACGCCATGCCACAGACAACCACATAGATACTCATTACTCACGTCAAACTTATAGGCAACACTCCTCTTTCGTGTCGGGGGTTAAAAATAATAGAACTTTTCGTGGACGAAGTCGCGAGCAATATTGAGAGAAACGATTTTCGAACTTTCTAGGAACGTATATACAATTATTATCGACAGCAATCTCCAGCCTGCTTGACGTCAGGCATGGGCAATAAGACAAAGCCCGTGTCCAACAGTGGACTAAATAGTGGATAATTCACGTCGCCCAGGCCCGTTATATCTCACGCCTAGTCTCCAGAAAGACTAGTTGTTCGAAGTTAGTTTTTGTAGGTTTTATACATAGAGTACACTATGAAAGAACTGCGCTCCTGGTCGCTCATAAATGTTTGAATTTCGAATGTTGTATTTTTTTAAACATAAGATTTCAATTTTTTTAAATTGGCGGGATATCGCAACTCAATTGTTTTTTATTCACATAAAGAGCTTGCCCTCACACCAATGGTCCTCATGTTTTCAACCAATGGTCCTCAGGTCCAATGGTACTTCGAAAAGCAGTAAATATACTACTTTACATGTAAATTGTTTTATTAATGAGTTTCGCAAAACTTTCAGTGTAGGTAGATGATTACCTAGAATTAGAATTCTAGGTACCTACTAACCCCGCTTGAGTTCATATGAGGAACCTTTAGTCATCCAATTGTCAATAGATAGGTATACCATTTGGTGTCTTGTTCATTCTTACGGAAGTTGTTTGGAATTTGGAGAACCGCCTATTGAATATGATAATTGGGTCTATATTTTTCCCTGAAGAAAGGATAGTTATTGCAGATTCTTACCATAACCCCATTGTTATACGTATTCATAAATGCAAATTACGTATTTAAGGACGAACAAAGCATGTTTTTTTTTTGTGTTTTCCTAAGGAGAAATAAGTTTTTGTTCGCACGTACCTGGTAAAGAAATATGCGGCCAGTATCGACAGCCATACGTCATTCTCCAAAACTGTCAGAAATTTGAATAGCGAAGTCGGTGTTCTCGGAAGCTTCATTAATATTGTTATCCCCACCAAATCGTAGTACGGTACCGTGAAGTCCACCACGTTTTCCCTCTCTGCCATAACCGAGAGAGACGTGAGGCCGATATCCGCTCTCTTTTCGATTAACTCCTTTATTATGCCATTCCAGTTTCCATTCTCGTCCATAACTCCGAAATTGCCATCAGGCGCCAACGTTATTTCATAGTCGAACTTGACGATTTGACGAATTTCTTCAATCAGATCGATACAGTACCCTTTGAAGCCTTTAGGTGCCTCGTCATCCCTTATAATAAATGGTTCTTGCTACAACACAACGATACAATGTCAACACGTTAAATCGTTTTCTACTAGCCATTAAAGTAATGATTATCACTAACCGAATACGTCATCGCGCGACCGAACTGACGCGAAAAACATTCCATCAGTTATAAGAATGACATTATTGTTTAAACAACTGCTGATATCTAAAGCAAACCTCCCGAATTTTATCACTTTGCGAGCTACTTACACAACAAGGAGTTCATTTACCTCGACTGTCACCACTCTGTACACAAGCTGGGCGGAGTAATCGCTCATATTTTCTGGATCTGTGAGAGACAGTGGGTTCGAGAGACCAGCTTTCCAGGAACCGAGGGATTTGCTTCCTATGGAGGCTCCATCCTTTACGGTCACAGCTGACAAGTCGGTGGTGAACTCCATGTAACTACGGCCGTTCATAGGGTCGTCTTCGGGAATGTACAGTGGCGCATACGTCGGTGTCTCTTTCACCTGAAAGGTTAATGACTTGTAGTGCAAACGGTGCTGAAATGAGCGTATAACTATCTTTCAAGAAGCTTTAATACAAAGACTAGAGTAGGCCTGGTAACAAGAGGTTATTTTTAGAAGATTGGCGTAACGCCGACCCAGATATCGACGAGTAAGACAAGTCAACGCACCTCTTGAAAAGCAGATTTAAGGTCCAAGGTCCTGTTCGGTGTATTCTTGCCGTCGTAATCGTCGCAAGTAATATATTTCATGTCAATTGGCCACTTGCCAGAGTCCAGCAGCGATCTGGAAATTCATAAGTCGCATGGAATATACCCGCCTATAATTAGACCGTGTTTCGAAACACGTGGTGAACTGAACGGGCACACCGGTGCTAAAATAAAGGTCATTACTTTATGGCTAGGAACGTCCGCAGGGACAGGTCGAAGTAGAACGCAGACGTGATTTCTGGCTCGCCATTCATGCTGTAGGTGGTCTTGATCTTGCCGAGGCGGTCCCGGCTCTTGGCGTCGGGGGTAGGCCGCATGTACACAATGGTAGCATCCTTGCACCCGCAGCTGATATCCCCCTTGTCGAGAGACAGAGCGAACCACGCGGTCTTCCTACCGAAGTACTGGTTCTCATCAGCCGCATCTAGAACGTTCTTAATGGTCCTGAGGCTGCCGACTACGAAGAACGTTACGATGTCGAGCTCCCGCAGACTCCGGAGCTGCGTCTTGATCTCCTCCTTGTTGAAGCTCTTCACTGGCGTTATCACGTGGCGCGTCGGAATGTTCTGCAGTAGCGACTTGTATTTATGGTCCATCACTGCAAATCGTTATTTATTGTAACGGAACTGAACAACCACCAGAGCCAGGCAACAAATAGCGACAAAAATACAAACCAAAGTACTCGTCGAAGATAATAGCTGCGTTAGTCGTATCCTGTTTAGTAACGATCGCGCGTATGGATTCCGGCAAGATATCTGCGGGTGGCATCACTTGGAGAAGGAATTTGGTCTGATTGGCGTTCAGGGAGCGCCACTGCCGCAAGTCTCCGGCCTGGCCGAAGGACCCTGAGATGGTGGGGAGGCCCAAAGCGGCAGTAAAAGACTTTATGGTCTCAGAACCGACACCCGTCATCGTGAAATCCAACACGACGTGCGGCGTTTTCTTCGCCGACAACATGTCATCGTACTTTCTGCAAACTGTTGGGCTGTTAGTAAACTGGCAATATAATTAAATACCTAGTTACCTTAATAATCGGAATTGGTAGTGTAGTGCCGTGATGAAACGCGAAAATTCGTTACGAAATAAACCCGGATAACTGTATACCTACACGGTAATTAAAATACACATCTGAATTAGTTATGGAGAACGGTCACTGACCGTACTGCGCTACATGGTAACGTTCTATCATACACGCAAGTTTTATGACTTATATGCGGTAGTAAAAACTGAGATTCTGCTCGCGTGGTGAGATTGGTTTGCCGAAGATCCCGTAAATACATTGAAGACTGATATATGATACTTTCAGCATAATTGAGGTGATTATTGTTGTCTTACCATTCTCCAAAAATGCCTTGGCATCTGACCGGTTTCCCACCACAATCACCGGGTCCACAGCCAGCCCAAGGCTCGGGTTCCGCCTTATGTATTCCTTCGCTACTTCAAATGCTTTTTCGGCCAGTGCATTGTTCTCCTCATTTATTAGCACTACAATTACATCAAAGGCAATTTATAAATTAATTAAATTTCCTTGTTCTGTTTTCAAATATGACTGCGATAAAAACATGTTTATTTCGTGTGGTGTACGAAAATAGCTCGGGTATGACGTATTAAACAAACAATATTCAAAGTTAACTGTCGCAAACCTAAATATTATTTCCGTTTGCCATCTCCAACCCGCCTCCCAAGCGTGGCGATTATAGCAAAACCCTCCACTGATGTGGCAGAGGCACAAGTCCAGTTAAACTGTTGATGTAATATTTGCGAGGATTTTACCTAGACAGAGGAATTTTTGCAATAGAAATGTACTCACAGACATTGATATTTTGCGTGGTCTGCGAAAAACATGCTGGTACAGTCAGCAGGCCGACGACTGCTATCAGCCACATGTTAGCCGTCGATCATGTCTCGAGGCGAGTGTGCCAGCCTATGCCCAGTGACCCACTAGGCTCATAGTGCACGTGTGTATACAGTCTCGTTTCCACGGAGACGCCCGGCCTTGGCTCACACACCGATCATCAATAATGACAAATGGCCACCACTTTATTACCGTGTTTACGTTGCCTTCCATAATTCAAGTGCAAATGTAATTGAACGTCCATTTTTTAGGAATGCTCGTCCTATAGGGTTCAAAGAAAGTAGTCCTCGTTGGGGTATTATTTCTTAGTCTTTGATCGTGTAATTTTGTATGTGTGTTGGCAATCTATAAAGACGTCAACATCCAAAGGTAAGATACTGTTTATTTTGGAAAAGTCACAAGAGTCAAGAGATAAAAGACAAAACATTGATTGGACTATTTTATTGCCAGAAACGTTTTACAAACACTAACTCCACGGGTAAGAGAAGTAAAGTGTTAAAACTGTACACACTACTATAACTCTAAATACTAAATGTACTCTTGAATCAAATTTGAGTTCAAATTTCTTAAGAATGTAGTAATATTATAATCTGAAAAGTTAGTCAAAACCTTATACAATTTAATTCCTTACACAGAACACAATGTGTTTGTTACGAGTTTGTCGGAAATGAAAGTTCGTTTCCATATATTGTTAACTTATAATTCGAGGTTTGTATATCACATACAAAATGAGAAGCAAATAAATTAGAAAAACAGAAAATAAACATATTCGTAGGAATACAAAATAGCACGCAAAATTAGTATGTCAATATTATGAACTATCACCTTGTCAACTTTGAACTTTAATTAAATTCCAAAACAGTGTATCAATTCTAAGCAGGATCTTCTGTGCTCCGGATTAGCTGATCAAGTTTTAAATCAGCTTCCATCAAGTGCCAGCACTTGTGAAGCCCAGCTGACCCTGTCTAGCACCGATTCACTTAACATTATGTCGCATATGTGAAACACATTCATCTCCATTTACAGGGTCATCGAATACCAATATTCGTTAACCCATGAAGACGTTAAAAAATAAAAATAAAAAATGTTCACAATGCTATCTATAACCAAAATGTCAAAGGAATGTTTAAATTGTTAAGTAATAATGCCTATGAAGTATAAATGTGCGACATTTAACTGCTAACTTAAATTTAACTGAATTAATATTATCTAAACTTTAATTAACCTTAGTTTACCTAGAAAATCCTTTATTTGGGAGCTGTTTTATAACTCATCGTTCACAGAACGGATTTGTGAATAGACTTCACTCGGGGTGAATTACTTTGGCAGTATATTATTACTGGCGAAACGAAGTATTATCCAAAACCGTTGCGTGTTTATCTTTCATCAATTCAGTAACCCATCTCTACTAGTCTCGAAGTAGACATCAATACGTAAAACAGCATACAACACCTACACCGAGCGGGTCGGGCGGTCGGTTCACTGCGATGCACGCCGCGGCGCTCCCGGCCGCGGCTCGCACAGGACAATATCAACATTAATTTACACTTTACAGGTACTTCGCAGGTAAGTTCAATAAACCTTAACTTAAGTGTGGTCGCAAAAGGACTCAACTCGTTTGTGTTGTGTATAATCAGATCAATTATAGACAATATGTAAATGTATATAAACAGTTTTGGCATAGGTATGGTATAAAAGGATATGTTTAGTTAGTGCAGAGTTGAGCCCTAATGAACTAGGATGCATTGCAGTAAACCGAGCGTGGGGAGCGCGGGTCCTTAGGCCGCCGCCTCCTCCGCCTCGGCCGGGGGGGCCTCCTCGGCCACTTTCGCCTTCTTCTCGGGTGTCGTCTTCTCGGCGTCACCGTTATCCGCCGCCGCAGATTTCCTCTTCACGGCAGGCTCTTTCTTATCTGTAAGCGACAAAAGCACCGTGTCACACACCAAACTTCAATAACACCCCACATCCGCCATTTAACATCTGCAAGGTCACTTTAATCGTACCCGATAGTAGGTCAACGGAAACCAGTTTGGCGGGCAAAAAAGTTGCTATAATATTGTATATTTGGAAACTGAATCCGAATTAATAACTTATCCAAATGTCAAATTACCTATGTATGTACGTGCACATTCCATAAAGTAAACATAACATTATATAGGTACTAGCACTGTTTACATCACTGCTATTATTGTATCATCCTGCTAATAAATTTAACATTATTCATAATGTTCTAGTCTCGTGTCATAATCAGTTATGAACATAATACTGGCATAATTAATGGTTTATAATAAGGTTGAGGTCTCACCTGTGGAATCACCATTTTCGCTGGCTTCGTTGCTGTCCTCTCCATCTCCATTCTCTGCCGGCGTGTCCTCAGGCGCATCGCCGCTGCCATTCTCCTCCTTGCCGTTGGTCTCTGCGGCCTCAGCGACCTTTTTGGCGGGGGATTTCTTCACTGGAGACTCCTTTGTCGCCTCAGTAGAGGTGACCTCCTCAGCGACGGCGTCCCTGAAAGCGACAGGTTCTTGTTTAAAATATCAACCGACATTTAGCATTCTTATCTCGAATCGAGACTATAGGGCTTAGGTGCCTGGAGTGACGTCAAAATTTACAAAACAAAGTATGTAAACACCGGAGAATTGTGTTAAGGTTGTGTCTATAACTGAACACTAGTTCATTCTATTCATAGTTTTATTACGACTGACTGAACAGTGGACCGAAGCGAGGCAGTTAGTAACGGAACATAACTGTTACGTTACGCTGCAGCCATTCGCTCCATCAAGTGGGACGCTGTAAAAGGAAAAGTCTGACGGAACAAAAACAAGTGGCTGTACGTACGTTGCGCAAGACAGTGTTGTGGGAAAGTTACAACAGAGGAAAGGAAATCGAACGTAAGCGGCCGAATGAATACGTTTCCCGCTCCAGTGGATATGCGCTTCAAAGGCTCCATCCATATAGCGTTAAAAATAACTAATGACAACACGCGGCCCTCGCGAGTGCCGATAAATAACGTAACCGCAGAGTTGCAAAACTCGAAGCAGCGAAACGAGCGCACGCCGCCTGCCGCCGGCCGGCGCGGCCCGACGCCGCCGCCGCGCCGGCACGCCGCGCAACGCAACGCTTGTAGCGCCATCTTGCTAGCCTCCGGCGACCCGCGCTGGCCGCTCCGCGCCGACCGCCCGGCGTGTTTCTCCATATATTACTCCAATAACCCCAAAAACTGCACCCCACAAGCGTACAACCCATACTACGTATACAAACGGTCTACTTTATGAACTTATAGATTTGGAAAACATCGTACAAAGTAGTTATCAATGAAAAACATTTTCCCGCGTGCGGTTCCGCTATCGGCGTCGTCAAACATGAATCAAAATACTAACAATAACTTTCATAACAATGTCACAATACATTAAAAATTGAACACTGACTAGTTTTTGTATAGAAAATGCTATGGGAAACGAGGAAAAACACAATAAACACGAATAACACATTTGAAAAGGGAAGCCATTTTGGTCACGTTTTCGAAGCCGCCAAAAATATTGTTTGTGAAAAACTGTAAATAATGACAGAATAAATATAAAATTACTTACTTCTTTTCAACTGCAGCGTCTGCCATTGTTATTTTTTAAGTTTGTATTTAAAACGTGGTTTATATTAGGAATTATAAGCACGTGCACTGCACAACGTACAACAATGTTCACAGCACAAACACCGCCGACCAAATGAAGGAGAGGAAGAAAGAGGAAAATATCGTGCGCGACGCCTCACGGGGCCGCGCATCCGAAGTGAAGTTTGCGAGCTTACGTCACGTTGATGAAACAACGCTATACATGGCTCGCAAGTAAGAAAAAGATAGATATATACCTCACAGCTTCTCTTCTTGCAACCTTGAAGTTTTTCCACAAGCTATAATCTACCTTGCTGACTCTGTCCTGTTTGAAAATTACAATCGTTAAAATTAATATTCCGTCGCGCAGGAAAGCAAAATAATCGACAAAGTGTAAAATTAATTGTTTGCGGTTGCATTCTACAATAAATTCAAGATATCTACAGACGTTATAATTTAATTTACATTTAATAAAGGGTCACCTTGCTAGCAGAAAGTAGGAAGCCCACCCCACCCAGTAGGAGGTAGGTACCAACATTATGAAGGCTCTCCCATACAGGTGCGATAATAACGCAATGCGATGTGTGTGCTCGCGGCACACCTAGCTCGCGCCGCGAGAGATAAAGCAAGGTCTATTTCGCGCTTTTTCTTGCTATCGCTTTTGCGCGCACACTGTCTTGTGTTTACTTAGCTAGCCGTGCTGGCGCGGGCGTTGCCGTGATAGCTTTCATAGTGCATCTCGCTCGCTCGCGAAAGGCACCGCAAAAGGAGCGAGCGAGATGAAGTCGTAAAGCGTTAGGCTGGAGCTCCCCTATTCGAGTGCAATTTATACATTTTAGGAGAAATGCATTATTATGGGTCCGCGAAATTGTAGATTGAATTGCTTATAGGAAACGATAAGCAAGTAATTATTGATGATAATCATGTCATGAGCTTAAATCACCCAAAATATTGACGCAATTGACCATTTGATTCTTTCCCGTTTCATTAAGTTCGAATTTATCGTTTCATGGACCTATCACATACCTACCAATGCATGCCTACGCCCTCCAACCACAGTACGTTTACAATGCATGAGATCTACAACCATTGAAATTATGACTTACATTTTAAATGGCGAATGGCGTAATTGCTTTTTTATATGGTATGGACAAACAGGCAAGCAGGCCCCTAATAGAAAGTGATACAGACTATAAATACGTAGCTGTGTGTAAAGATCGGTCGTGGAACGCATTAGCGCTGAAATTATCGCGTTATATTATCGCGCCTGTGTGGCAAAGGCTTTAAGACGGTATCCACACAGTTCTTTTTTATAGTTAGTTAAAAAAAAAGTTTAGTTACGTTCCAAAAGCGTCATAGGTCCCCCCGGCCTATTACTGGGATTACAAAAAGGGGAAATTAAAATCGTTGTATTACTTTTAGCCTGAAATAAACTGATTATTATTATTACCTATTTACGTGACAGTGACAATCGCTCTGTAAACGACGTAAACTATTAATAACATCAATCAATTGAATTTCAATTTCAATTGAGTAGGTAAATTAACTCTTTTCCTACTATGTCATACGTAATCGCAAAAGAAACAATTTCAATCATTGAAATCAGATAATTGTTAGCAACAGAGTTACATAATTAGCCTACTAAAGGGAAGTATTTTTTTCTACCTATAATCTAGGTACCTACCGGTGACCGGTGTGCTTCGACTAAAACATGTACATATATTGGGGAGGCGCAGTGGAAACCAATTTTAACTGATAAAGCATTATCGACCTTGTGTGACACAATAACTTCGAAAGTTATCAAGGACCTACATATGGACAATTAGGTCAAAGGACCCTACACACCGCTCTCGGAATCATATTTGATAGCGAACGATGCACACTAAACTACCTACCTTAGTCAAATGTTTTTAAGGTGTAATTTCGTAAATCATCACATCGTTAAAGGAAAGCTATTTCAATAATGATAACATAGAGTTGTAAATAAGTGCTGCAAGCCGGGGTACCTAGCTAAGCTTTCTTATCAGATACGATAAGACCTACTACGGAGGTAGTAGTTCAGAGTACGGGTCCTTTTGCTTTAATAAACACCCCCTAGCCCTACTACTGTACGCTACTCTACCCTACCTGACCTCTTCCCCTACTCTACCCTATGCTAAGCTCTATCTAAACTTTTTTCTTTTAATAGTAATACAAAGCTTGTCCTGACAATTACAAACCAAAAGTGGCAAAACTTCTGAAGTTATGCGCGATTGCGCGAACATATTTCGGATCGCTCGGTTATTCATCATCACAGCCCGTAACAGTCCACTGTAGGACTTAGGGCCTCTCCCACGAAAGGGGAGGTTATTACCATAATCTCCACGCTTGGCAGGCGGGTTGGAGATCGCAGTGTTTAAATATAACAATGGAAAATGCTGCTGCCCATTTTCCAGACTACGGAGGCTTTTGATCTTATGCCTCGAAAACATTAGTCGCCTTGTACGACGCCCATGAGTGTAAGGGGTTGTTGCTATTCTACTCTGCCGGACACCACACGGCGTCGGTTCGGTTATTGGATCTCTGTAAACAATAAACTATATAAAAAAAATATATGTAGGTATACCTACCGCGGGATCCTATTATTTTCCCGGGATCAAACAAGAGTAGCCTATTGTACTCGGGACAATGAAGCTTCATTAGTGAAAGAATTTTGAAAATCGCATCAGTTGTTTCGGAGTTTATTCCAAACATACAAATTTACAAATTCTTCCTCTTTATGATATTAGTAGGTACCTATGTAACCTATATACTTACATACGAAAAAATTAAACAAAATTGATACCAGAATAAAGTATAGGACTTTTTAAATATTAATATTACATTTATTTACTGGATTTAAATCTCTTTCTTGCAAACCGGAGTTTGAGACCAGGAAACACGTCAACTAACTCAATATCGCCCTCTCTTTCTTATTATTGGCAGTTTGAAACGTTATTGTTTCATTGTTCCTTTATTTTTAGTACAAGTACCTACGTAGGTACAATCCACAACTACCTAGTACCAAATAAGTTTGCTGTTTCTGTAAGCCCGCGTTGTTTTGTTGTAATTACTAATTACTCTAATTCTACTACGACTTCGACGAATTTGTCAATTTTGAAATGCCTGCATAGGTGAAATGATTTTTTGTTTCCTATACGACTTGTGTGACATTATTAATTTGAAAGTATGAAATTTTGTTATTTCATAATCAATGATTTAATTTATTTTACTGCGTTGACATTTTTTTTTATAACCAGAGGCAATGTAGTTATTTTAAGGTTAGCTAGGAACCGTGTAAGTACCTACTCGAAACTGACGTGTAACGCTGTTACTAATAAAGAATTTGTTTTTATATTTTATCAATTCAGAAATGTTAATTAATTAGTAAGGTAGGTGCCTAACTACCTATTCGCTGACGCGTCTGCCAATTAAGAAGCACAATAACTTCGCAAGTTACAGGCATAAATTAAATAAAGTATGCATCATGCGTTTATTTCCCGCCACGCCGACGTGATTTCGGTTCACCTCTTGAGCCAGAAAAGCATCAACCCAAGCGCTACCTGCTACAAAAGAGCCACATGTTTCTCAGCGCACCATTGGAATTCAACCTTTATCGCTTAGGAAATAAGAGCGACGAATTAATTGTAGAGGGCGTTAGTTAAAATGGCTCAGCCGTAGGTCGTTGCCTTTTGAAAGAAATCTTGGCACCGAGAAGTGATTTCGTCAGAATATGAATTGGCCAAGCAGAACAGAGCGGTCGGTGCTCTTGGAGTCATCATGCCAGCACATGAAGATGCTCCGCTCTGCCCACGTGAACGATCAAAATTGGCTAGTCACGCTAGAGAAGTTTCTCACACTCACACCTAGGCATCCTACAAATGAATACATCCAGCCAGTCTAGGTAAAAAAAGAAAAAAAATTAGAATTAAAAAAATATTCTGTGCCCTAGCTTCTGGGCTTGTACCTTTCCTTGTTCTATGGCGATACAGTTTCGTTCTATATTATTAATCCAATACCGACCGTATTGTGTAGTCATAAAAGTACAGTTTGCTTTGCACTTCAAGGTTTCAATATTCTGTGTATTTCAAGCGGTGTGTTTGATGTCAGGAATGTACTTACTGCCTACATCACCCTTGAGTGAAAGCGAAGCGCCCGTAGTTCAGTGGTTAACGTAACCGTCCCGTTCAATTACGTCGTGGTGACTTTTGAATCAAATTGAAAGTTTTTAACATGTGCACTGGATTGAAGCTTCGATTTCTTTTGAACTGTTCATGAATATTTTCATGGTAAGTATAATATACTCTAACTAAAAGAAATTAGAATACCTACTTACCTCCCGTGTAATGAGTTCCGGTTCCGGGTGGTGCCGGTTTGAGTTTTGCACAGTGCAAGTCACAGTGTTGCGGTTATTACATTTGGCTAAATTTAGTCGTCTAAATTTTGAAGCAAAAAGCGGGTCGACAAATCAATATGGAATGTATTGCTTACAACATAAGGTCTATTTTTGTTATACTTATATTGTATTACTCGCCGCTCCGCTTTCCAATAGACGTGATACAAAAATTGGCTTGATTCTATGAGCAATACATTCCGCTTTGACTTGCTCTCATGCTTTTTGCTTCTGAATTTAGTCTACTGAATTTAGCCAGGAGTAATAAGCGCATTACACAGGTTAGTTTCGGCTTCGTATTTACTCACACGCGTGCGAAAGAGACGACGCTCTACGAAGACGCGTGCGACAGAGACGACGCTCTTCGAAGACGCGTGCGACAGAGACGACGCTCTACGAAGGCAAACTAGCCGGTGTGCATTATTTATAGCAATACCAATCAAATACGAGAAACTATTATTATAAATGAAAAAAAAATAGGCATGACGACGTGTGATTCAAAATGCTTGTTACACAATATGATGAAACTTAAATTTTAAAAGGTATAGCTAGACAGCGTTTCATCTTTAAAGTCCCGTGGTTTTAAACGGAACTACAAACATTCACTAAGAATATAGCTGGTCTAGAGACAACGCCAACGGTAGAAACAACAGCGCCACCCTTCAAAGGCACTAAATGTTGAAACTGATTCGTTTTCATTCATGTTCCACCAGTCAGTGTCAATGGCATTTTAATGTTTACTTTTGGGGCTTAAAGTCGGAAATTAATAAAAATTAAAATAACGTTTTTTTTAAAGTACCTATACCTACGTTAGGCAACCATAAAACTGGGTAGGTGCAGCCACGTTAAAAAATATTTCATAGGTGACTCAGTCAGTGTATTGAGTCATGTGGTGTGTAAGTTAACTTCTTTTATTCGTCTTACAAGGACTTCGATGTCATCTTGGTTGTGTCATTTTTGGTACAACCGCAAGAATTAATGTACTGTTTGCCCTGTGTTTAGTGAATCCTAAAAACAGTCACTGCTTACCTATGGAGTTCAGTTTTAGTAACAATCAGCTTTAGAGAGACCGCACCGGGTTATGGTCCTGTCTCTCTGCAGCTGTCTGTAGTAGTATTTTGGCCTCTAGAGGCTTGTCTTGTGGAGAGACTACAAGAAAGCCGATTCCCCGAAACTATAAAAATGATGGTAGGGTGACATGTTCAACAGTAAACCATATAAAATTCAAACCATCGTAATTCATACCTGTTCACTAAAAACGCGTTTTTTTTACCACTGTGGTGGCAAACAAGCTTACGGCCTGCCTGATGGTAAGCAGTCACCGCAGTCTATGTACGTTTTCAATACCAGGGGTAACACCCACGCGTTATCGCCTCATAAAAACATTTTTGTGTTTATTCCTATTTGGAAAAGGCTGGTTTATTACCTATACATTGGCATTGTTTGCGAAAATAATGTTTTTCTAAAAAAAATAGGAATTTATTGACTGTGTCTGCACTATAATAGGTACCTACACTATTAACTGGGCCTGTCGGCAACAGTTAACCATGTGGTATACAAATAACCACTAAAAATTATTTATTTTGAATAATAACTCCTTTATTTATTTATTTAACTAATTATTTATTGTACAAAATTAAAAATAAAGAAAGAGCACAATTATAAACATCACAACAGGCAGGAATTTACCTGCCGGTATCAGGAAAGAGGCGTGGGCAACCCAAAAAGCGATGGATTGACATCGCTGAGTCGGATGCGAGAGCCAACGGCTTACGAAGCGAGGATGCCAAAGACCAGGGGACGTGGAGAAGAATGGGTAGGAAAGCGGACCCTGGCAGAGGCCCGGATAAGCGCTAGGACGATAATGATGAACAGGCAGGAATGTAATAAACTAACATAACATTATAACATTATAAATCAGACTTCTGGATTTGAAACATAATTTTATTAAATAATAATTAATAATTTTTCTTTTTCTGTTTTTTACATGTCAAATATAATAGCTATTTGAAAATTATCATGGTTAACAGCCCTCATTCGGATTCGGTTTCGGCTTCGGCCCAAACCCGGCCGAAGCCGAATGTTTCGTCGAAGGGTCGTTTTATTATTTTTGCCAAATGAATTGCAAGGTGATTTTTTTATCTCAAGCAGATTATTTAAATTACCTTTCTATGTTAAACAGCAAATAAAAATTAAATATAAAAGTTCAATATTTATATTATTAACTAGTAGAGCCGGCGTACACCTACTTTGCCTCTACATACCCTTTTTTTCTTGCTTTTAAACCTTCCTCTTGAATCACTCTATCTATTGTTGAAAACCGCATTAGAATCCGTTGCGTAGTTCAAAACATCTAAGTGTACATACATAGATATCTACATAGGGAGTTTGTTTTAAACTATGCACCTATAGATTGTAGCTTGTCGCCAATCTGTAATAAAATTTCTTTGAGCTTTTAAGCCTTCGACTTCGACTTCGACCGAAGGTTGTGGCGATAACCGATTAATCGTCTTCGGCCACAAAATTGACCTTCGGTCGTACACTAATTGTACCCCACCTCGCTTCGAAAGCCGTTACGCTAATCTTACTTTTAAATAAGCGTCACTTCACACATATTACACCTATACCTATCAAATATGCGTGTTTAGCCAGTCCGTATAGCCGACAACAATTATTAGCGTAAAATATGGGCATGGTTAATTGGGTACGAGTGGTTGACTGTTGAACAGGTCACCCTAGGATAATTTGCCATTTTGAAAATATGCCACTTACTAACAGGGCTGAAATGGAACCTTTTCGTAGCACGGCAATTTTTACTCTTATGGTCTTGTTCATTACAGTTATTTGACGTTTGTTAAACCTGTTTTAACTAAATTATGCTTTATCATTTTCTTTTAAATTTAATAATTTATTCAGAGACAGTTATAAACATAGTTGTGCTAATATGGTTTCGTAAACGTCAAATAACGTTTATCAATAAGACGGTTAGACTCTACACAAGTACTTATAGAGAATATAATTATTAGATAATCCTATTTAAACAATTTCTTTCAAAAAATGTTACAAGGGCAATGTATAAGTACGTACTGTACAAGTAACGAATGTTATTGACAATATTCTTCCTGCTCCGCGCCCGCTTGTACCATGTACAGACGTACGTCATATCATTAGTGCAGCAGTTGCCAGGTTAATCCAGAGATGGTCCCGGGTTCTTTTCCGGGGTTTGTCCTATACGAGGAATTGAAATAATTAATTATTAATTTCTGTTCCAGACTTTTTCTCTATCTGTCTTTCTAACTATGGGTGTTATGGTAGACCCTTATTTCTATGGGTAGACATGTGGTGCCCGGCAGAGTTGAATAGCACCAACCCCTAACACTCGTAGGTGTCGTACTAGGCGACTAATGTTTTCGAGGCAAAAGATCTAGAGTCTTTATAGACTGGAAAATGCAGCAGCGTTTTCCATTGTTATATTTATAACACTGCGATCTCCAACCCGCCTGTCGAACGTGGAGATTATGGCACTAACCTCCCCTTTCGTGGGAGAGGCCCTAAGTTCTGCAGTGGACTACTACGGCAGATTTATAAGGTTGAAGTGATTAAGTGGTAACAAAATGAGCAACTTAATTTTAAGTTAAACTTTTGTGAATAATCGCTTTCAAGGGTTAAGTGTTAAGTAGTAAGTAGCCAGTACTTTACCTCTTACTAACCACTAAATCACAGACCACTAATCAACTTAATCGTCTGTTTACACTCGACAGGGGGAGTACGAACGGCGCGGTTTCTAGCTAAAAATATACTAGATTCTATTTCAGATTTTCTAGATTCTAATGACCAAATCACTTGTCCGTCCATTTAATAGGCACTTTACCTACTACTTACCACTTGTTTAGCTGTTTACACGCTGAAATCAAGTTGACAGAGGACTTAATTTTAACTTAAGTGTTTATTAACTTACAGCCTACCTTAAGTCTTTATCATTTTAAGACTTTCCATCTCAAGCGCTCGCGAAACGCGCGCCAATGGAGCGAGTCAGATGGCAAGTCTAAAAGCATTGAATTTGCCCCTGAAGGCTGTCGCCACATGTAAAAAGCCGAAACACCACAAACTTTTAGATAAGGATTGTAGGAAACCGCTTTCAGTAAATCTGAAAGCGCTTTCTTAGTAGAGGAGTGAACCCTGGCTGGCAGACTTTGAGCTTATTACATTTGACAAGAGCGTCAGTAGCCGGGCGGCTGAGTATCCGTAAGCGAGAGGTATCGGGTTCGAATCCTGCTGCGGCCATGTACCAATGACTTTTTTCTGAGTTATGTACATTAGTTGAATTCTCTTACGGTGAGGGAAAACATCGTGATGAAACCTGCAATGAAATCAGACAACCGAATTTGTAACCACGATCCAATCTGGTCAGGTTCCCCTGGTAGCAGGGTCACGGATGTCAGATGGTAGTCGCTCCTCTGTAATTACCTGATCGCCAAATCCTGGATCATGGTCAGGCGGACCCCGGGCCCTTGTTCTCGAGAGCGCAACCGGGACATAACCGCCAAAATGATGATGATGACATTTGACTAAATTCGATTCGAATCATTTGACGAACCTAAATTCAGAAACAAAAGGCGTGAGAGCAAATCAAAGTGGAATGTTTTGATCACTGAATAAGGTCCATTTTTGTATCACTTATATTATGCCACGCGTCGCTCCACTTTTCAGAAGCCATGATGCAAAAATGGACCGTATTTCATAATCACTACATTGCACTTTAACTTGCTCTCACGTTGTGCTTCTAAATTTAGCCAAATGTAATAAGCGCACCGCTTGCCTCTGAGCCGGGACTTACCGCGAGGCGGTCAGGGATGAAGAAGCTTTAACCATTAGCTTATCTTCAATCATGGTAACAACTCAAACAGATAGTTTTACTAGTCACCTAACTACCGAAAACCACACTGTCCACACAGACAGCACCATGGTATTATCGTAGTTAAAATATCATAGGTTAGTAAGTACCTTTGTTGCTATGCTCTAGCTAGCTCTAGCCACATAGTACTACACCACCGACGTAGCAAGTTAGCCTAAACACGTCGGCTTATCACATCCAATTCCAATGTTTCTAAATAAGGTAACCGTGTCATTCGGATTTACGACTTTACTCCGCCGCAAGAAGGTTAATGTTCCAACGGACGTGACATTCATACATTAGAAGTGCCAAGTGACAGAATCTACAGACATAGGTACACGCACGACCCACCTACCTTGTTGGCGTGAAGTTTGTATCGGAAAAAATAAAGTGGTAGGTAGGTCCGTTACGATCTCAGAGTTTTTAGTAGTAGATACCTACCTACTTAGTGACAAACCATCAGAGAGAATGCGTAGCTGTCGCCATCTATTATTCATACATGCAGTACCGCAAGCACAAAGTAGGTAGTAGTATCTAACCTACTGGACACAACAAAACAATGCAAACAATGTTGTTAGCCGCAGAAATAAATAGGCGGTGGTACTCATCCAGGCGGACTCACGAGTTCTACCACCCGATAACAGTTACTGTTAGGGTTATTATTAGATATCTACCTAGGTATACCTGTAGGTGAGAGCAGTGCCGTAAAAAGGAAGGTGAAGTCAGTATAGTCGAATATACGTCGATTCCACAGTTCCACCCTTCGTTACCAGACGTGTAACGCCATCTGTTCAAATATCTAGGGAACTTCCTCTTATCCACACTGTGAGCGCTGTATTTTGTTGTAAGTACCTATTTTAGTCACCGATGTGTAATTACAGTACCTAATTGACTACTCAAATAGTAAACATAATATTTAAGTACTTAATTTAAAAGTTAAAATTTCATTACATCTTTACTATAAACTTTAATAATTAACAGTTGGTATACATTAGCATAACTAAAGTAAAGTATTACCATTTCTATCAAATCAATTCAACAAGTCACAGGGTTCCATTAATAGCCTATTGTTTAGCACAAAATTAGCGTAGCATGGAAAATACTAATTAGGAATTACATTTGCAAATTATTTTAGTTCCACAAGAAACAAGCGAGAAACGATCGATTAAAATTAGTAAGGCTAACTTCCACCTGCAGAGCGTGGCAGCACCGGCACGTTACTTTACTACTTTTCTTGTGAACATCGCCTCTCGAGTCTCTTCGTGTTTTCTGAATAGGTAGATAGGTATAAATATAATAGGTTGGTATGACTACAAGCAAGCATATACGCAAACACATTTACATACAATGCTTCACATAGATATTACACATATGAACGTCTATGGCACACATATAAAATTTGTTTGTGTAGGTGTCGTAACGCACTACACACCACACTCGGGCTTGCGCACGCAGCAAGGTTGTGCTGCCACCTGTCAGCTACATAGAAAAGTTTCCGATTTTGTGTTGCCATATTACTAAAATCGTTGTTGCTTGGTAGATAAATAATTGTAAAGGTTCGTTCAGAATGTGCTGTGACACGTGTGTGGCTTTATTTAACACGGCTTGTTTTCTGTTTAGTTGTTTACAGTGCAGTATGTACATTACACAATCATTAGTATGTACATTACATATTCAGTACGCACATAAAGGTGTAGTTTTATTGTGTTCCTTAACATTTTGTTGTTAAAGTTTTTAAAAATAATATGGCACTATAAAGTAATGCAATCTATTTAGTAATTTGGTTTTATTACTATAAAATACCAGTGAAAAATAAAAAAATAACAGTAATTTAGAAAATTTACTTTAAAAAAGGTTTTAATGGTGCCTAGTGGTTGTTTTACTTAAACTGTCGAATTTACAGATTTTACTTATTGAAAATGTGACACTAAACGAATGATGCCACTTTTTGGCTAATATAAGAAAGTAAGAACTTTGTCATTTCATTACTCTAAAAATCGACACTAAGCTTTTAATGCCACTTTTTTACTCACCGCGATGTGCATTTCCCTCTGCAATCCGTCTTCAACTGGGATAGTGCCACTTTTAAAATTAACGTACTGGTACAATTTAAAAATGAAAACCGAAACTTGTGTCATCTCTGGAAAACGATGCGAACTATTAGAATACGTGTCTTTGCATTAGAACGTCACAACCCAGTATTGCGCTTACCAACATGCCGCATAATCACGAGCTCTCTCAAATCTACCCCGGTAAACAATTGATATTAAGCTATGCCTCACCTGCGTGACGCTTAAAGTCCCAATAACGAAATAAATAGCGTGTAACTGCACTAAAATAAAAATAAAATAATAACATTCAATGTTTGAGACAGGAAATAGAGGCGCGCTATATTCCTTTGATGTGTCCAAGTTACCGCCACACGAGCTATCGTCTAATGACATTTTTAACGCCACTAGCAAATTAACGTGTAAAACCCGGCCATATCTGCGTATTTTAGCGCGCAGATGATTTTTAAAATTTTTCTGCTTATTTTCCATCCAATAATGCACTAATTATTACATTACATACAGGTGAAGCTTAGCATTAGACTACGCGCAATTTTTGCAAGTGAAGTTACAAAAGGAAGTGAGCTTGGTCGTCTAAAATACAATTTGTTAGACTTTTCTAACAAAAAAAGAAAAACATTGTTATAGTACCTATTTAAACCGATAACTGTTACTGTATCACCACGATATCGGGTATCACTCTGATAAGTACCTAACTACCAAAAATTGATGATTTTCCAATGCGCATGTGACTAACACCTTAGGATTACATTTAATGGTAGAAAAACTAGTTTGATGGTAGGAATATTCTGATTATGCGGCAACATTGGTACAATTGAGCGCCACCCGTGAACAAGTCGCCCGCTCGCTCGATCTCGCTCTGTCGATCGAGTTCGGTCGTGGAAGCCATTTTATCTTTTGTGAATGTGACAATTTTTTTGGATTTCATCGTAATCAAAGTAATAGTGTCAATGTGTTCTCGAGCTAAGTGTTATTTGTGACAAGTGAATGTGCAAGGAAAACTAGGAAATGTCCGTGTTTAAGGTCGGTTTGTGTTGACCTGCCCCTCGGTCGGTGTCGCGGCAGACATCGATTAGTGCAACAAGGCGGGCCGTAATAACGGCGAATCAAGGCTCCGGACTAGGTTGTGGTGTGCGCCATGGGCAACAATGCTGCCACCGCCAACAAAAAGGTGGACGCCGCCGAAAGCGTCAAGGAGTTCCTCGACCAGGCCAAGGAGGACTTCGAGGAGAAATGGAAGAAGAATCCTACCAACACCGCCGGACTGAACGACTTCGAGCGGATCAAGACGCTCGGCACGGGCTCCTTCGGCCGGGTCATGATAGTGCAGCACAAGCCCACGAAAGAATATTATGCTATGAAAATATTAGATAAGCAAAAAGTAGTGAAATT
This sequence comes from Blastobasis adustella, assembly GCA_907269095.1. Taxonomy (NCBI): domain Eukaryota; kingdom Metazoa; phylum Arthropoda; class Insecta; order Lepidoptera; family Blastobasidae; genus Blastobasis; species Blastobasis adustella. Next base: position 14,448,816 of record OU026130.1, read on the forward strand.
GAAACAGGTTGAGCACACACTGAACGAAAAGCGTATTCTGCAGGCGATAAACTTCCCGTTCCTGGTGAGCCTGAAGTTCCACTTCAAGGACAACTCGAACCTGTACATGGTGCTGGAGTACGTACCGGGCGGCGAGATGTTCTCCCACCTGCGCAAGGTGGGCCGCTTCTCGGAGCCGCACTCGCGCTTCTACGCGGCGCAGATCGTCCTCGCCTTCGAGTACCTGCACTACCTGGACCTCATCTACCGGGACCTGAAGCCGGAGAACCTGCTCATCGACTCGCAGGGCTACCTCAAGGTAACGGACTTCGGGTTCGCGAAGCGCGTCAAGGGCCGCACGTGGACGCTGTGCGGCACGCCCGAGTACCTGGCGCCCGAGATCATCCTCTCCAAGGGCTACAACAAGGCCGTGGACTGGTGGGCGCTAGGCGTGCTCGTCTACGAGATGGCGGCCGGCTACCCCCCCTTCTTCGCTGACCAGCCCATACAGATCTACGAAAAGATCGTCTCGGGTAAGGTCCGCTTCCCCTCGCATTTCGGGTCCGACCTCAAGGATCTGCTGCGGAACCTGCTGCAGGTGGATCTGACGAAGCGCTACGGCAACCTCAAAGCGGGCGTGAACGACATAAAGGGCCACAAGTGGTTCGCGAGCACGGACTGGATCGCGGTGTTCCAGAAGAAGATCGAGGCGCCGTTCATCCCGCGCTGCAAGGGCCCGGGTGACACCAGTAATTTTGACGACTACGAGGAGGAGGCGCTGCGCATCTCGTCCACGGAAAAGTGTGCGAAGGAGTTCGCTGAGTTCTGAGCGGGCAGCGGGCGGCTGCGCGGCCCTGCCGGCCCCGCCGCGGGCAGGCCGCGCCAGTGACCCTCGTGCCGGCGCCGGCCCAGCGCCGTCTCGCGCCCGCCCGCCGCCGCCCCTCGGACGCTCGCGCCGGTCGGCGCCCGGTGCCCGCGGGCGCGCCCTCGCCTGACCGGCGACTTGGGCGCACGCGAGACAATAGTAGAACTGATTTCCGATATTTCGGTGGCGTTCATTTGCTTAGTGCCCTTTCGAGTTGAAATAACATAAAGCAGATAGAGGAAGCTAAGTGATCCTTGTTCTGGTGATATTCCCTGATGTGTTACTACTGATGTCTAAACCCATGTGCCGTGTCCTCTGGCTCGGGCCACTTGGTCGGCTCCAATGTTTACTTTCAGTAAGTTGTAGTTTGCTGTCATTAGCGTTGGGGTGCGGTGAGCTTTGTTTACATTGTTTTTTTAGTGATTCCGATCAATTTTTTAAATCATAATCATCATTATTATATTTTTATTGCTTTTAAAGACATTCACAATCAATTTTCTCAATTTAGATGTTAAATTTAATCAAATGTACAGTGAATTTACAGATTTACATTTTTATCAATCACTATTTTTTTCAATAACAATTTTAAAAAGATGAATTTAAAATCATGAAAATAATCATCAATAATTTACATTATTGATGGAGTGTTATTTACTTATAAGTTTTAATCGATTGACACCTTGTTATTGGTTCTTTAAAGTTATTATTGTTTGTATTATTTGATATTTCATAAATACAGTTTCATCAAATCAAATTAAATATTTATGTCTTTGATACAATTGAAGAGATTAACTTATTGTATGTATGTACCTTACTTGTATGTGTTTGTGTTCACTCGTGCAATTTGTGTTTGTGATCTGATGTGAGAATTCGTTCGGATTTAAGTGTAGTTAATTTGTATAGTTCCTTATTTTGTAGAATTATTGTTGTTATTGTGAAACCAAACACTTAGGTGGCCTTTGCGGCCGCTGGAGCGTGGCAGACCTTATGCTGTAACCTGCAACTTATTGTTAGCATCAGTTTTTTAAAGCAATAAATATTTAGAGCATATTCTTATACATGATTGGGACTGTATTTCAGCATGATTTATGAACTTTTGTACATTTCAATGTTTGAGCACAAAATGAATTATGAGAGAATTTTTATAATTGAAATTATTCCAATTGTGTCTAAGAATATGTTTGAAACTTCCTAGTAGTAAATCTAATATGCCATTACGGTGATATCTTGTCATTGAGACTGATGTTATCAATAAGCATTAGGTAAGAATCAATACTGTGCTGTTCCTCTCCGACCCTCAAGACGTGTGTGAAATTATTAACTGGCAATGTTTACTATAAATTTTGTTAGCTATTAGATGTAGGACTTTGAATCCAGGCTGTACAAATAAATATCTAGATAATTGTAGTGCATTTTACATTGTGGAGGCATTGTGAGCGTCTGTGGTAATAGTCGTTAGGTTGAATATCCTGGGATGGTTACTTAACTCATCTATGCACATTACTCGTATACAAATTGATGATTTTAAACCTTACACATGGTATTCTGATGTCATAGAGTTTTAAAACTGAATTCAGCAGCCCAAAGAGATTAGAGAGTATAAAAGGTCGGGAAATCATATCAATAAAGTAACTGTAATCAATGTATTTGTAAAACTCGTTCAAATGTGTCCATGGAAGTTGTTTACCTACCTATTTTGCTTACATGACTGAAATGCCTATGTTGTCTTGTGCATTTTATAACGTTTTCTCCTAATGCAAGAAAAGTAAATATGTTATCTTTGTGTACCTACTAATACTTTTTAATAAATCTTTGCTACATTTACTAAAGTCGCTGAAAATGCTGTTGAAAACAATGTCTTAACTGGTGAAACGGTGCACAGTAGTAAAATGGCGATCGACATTCAACTATTCTGCAAAAATAACTACTTATGTAAGAATAATTGGGTCCTTTTTAATATTAATTGGTGCCATAGATTTGTAATGGTCCTATTTTGTATATAATTTTACATTATTTAAGAAATGTTACCTTGAATTATTTCTACACCCCTTATTCATAAAAATATTTAATTAAGTTAACAAACAATATTTATTCTGAACAGTGTTTTGTCATTTTCGTTCTGTCGTCTGACGTCTATTTTATGTAGACAGATGGAAAACTGAAAAGACAAGACATCCGATGAAATATTCTTTTTATGAATAAGAGAGACAGTGTATAGTTTTAAGTGTATTGAGGTTTACTGTGTCAAGCGGGCGGTCGCGGTCGAGTGAGTTGCGTAACGCTTAGCTCGTTGAAAACCCGCGAGCCTTTTTTGCCGCCATTGCAATGGTTGTGTCATGCGTGTCCCGCTCGGATACGGGCACGTTCACAATTCTAGCATCCACTGAAACCTTGCCTCTCGAAGTAGGTATTTATCGAATTACAGACTCCCTTACAAGTAGCTAGTCACTCCCCCTTATGAATTCTTGTATGCGAAATTCTAAAGTGGTGTTAACATGGAAACATAGATTGGTGTCCAACGCTTTAGTATTTTTACTAGATATTAGATGAAGTAAGTATAGTTAGTTTGTTTTGAACTTTTACAAAATGTAATTTTTAAATGGATCGGAAAGTGAATTGTTTATATTGTGCGCGTATAGCTAATGCTGTTACCTTGGTAGAGTGATCGGGCGTCAGTCGCGAGTCGCGGGTCGACTGCGGTGAAATCGCTTTCGACCCATTGTTCGGAGCGATCGTTTTTCAATGGGAATCTTAATGCCTGTTAACGCGGGGCAATCTCGCTCGAGTATTCATTCCCTTTTTACGTAACGCGACATTCACCATTTGGACATTGTTTAAAAAGCTGTAATGGAATTTTTACGGATCGCGTTTTACTATTTTTTATGCAAATGTAATTTTCATTGATTCAATGCAATTGTTTTATTGGTATTAAATTATTCTGTAAGAGGAGTAATAAGGGATGTAACATGTAACCTTTGTTACCGTCATTGTATATACCCTAGAGTGATTGTGACCCCGGTATTTAGGAGATTTGATATCAGAGCTTGTTCGCGCCGACTACCATTCCAGTAGCTTCACAACTCGCTCATCAGACAATGTAACGTTCTAATGTGAACATTTTAACCACCTCGGATATTATGAAGATTAGTGTGCCAGTATGTGTAATTGCGAACAGTCCTCTTTTTGTATCAAACTGTGAGTATTGATTAATTAAAATGTTCACGTATAGATCTATAAATATCGAGTGCCTATAGCATTGAAAATTCAAGTGTAAAAAGTCAGTTAATTTCAGTAATTATTTGTCACCATGTATTGATCTTCCATAAAATTACGATGAAATTAAAAATATCGATGTAACAGTATACTTTTGTTTGATTTTATGACATCTTTAAAGGATTTAGGTACCCACCACACTGTTTCAGAAAGACGTAAATGTTATGTTATCTATTTCTAGCTTCCCCCCCGTAAAATTCGGTTACTACATTCTGGACCCGTTCCAGTAGGAACCATTGTATTTCGGGAAAACTGGTTAGTTTTCCCGAAATACACAGGTTTGTTACTCGCTGCTAAAGCAGCTTTTTATAGGTGAAAGAATTTTTAAAATAGTTTTTAAGGTTTTTACAAGAAATAAACAATAAAATATTTTCTCTTTAATATATCAGTATCTATGATAATGCGGTAATAAAATATCATAATTAAAACTAACTTGTCACATATAACGTGATTTTGGTACATAGTCAGAAGGGGAAGCATAACCTGTCATTCTGTACAATATGAACACTTATCATTGAACGTCAGTACTTTATAGGTTATATATACCCAATTAGTCTTCATTTTCATTAGACACGCTTAGTGTCTTGCAGAAAAATAGACTAACTCCCCTTCTCTCTTGAGTTCGCGTGTCCTAAAAGGCGACTAAAGTCTGAGGCAGACCTGCTAGGACATCCATAGATCAGAATGTTGAACCAACTAACCTAACCTGACCGAATGTGTAAGGAACATAGGCCAGTGAAATACATAGATTGTATTTATAATCACTTTTAATTTGCTGTATCACTCAGTCAACACAGTACATTTCGGAGCGAAAACCGCTTCAAACAGAATGACAGAAGAGTGATGTTAATAAAAAGTTACAAGGGTGCCTTCCGTTTCTGCATACTAAACATAAGGTCTGTCAAGAGGGCGCTACTGTTGCTGTAACTTGCTGTTGCCAGTGTAAAGAAATGAGTTCTAAAAAATTCCGCAATGAGTCGGGCACCTCTAGTTAGGCTTGCCACTATCCCATATTTTAGATTTCGTATCACGTTGCAAAAAGACAGATTCACTAGCTTTTTAAATTTACGTTATAATCGGTAGCACGATGACAATATAATCCGTTCGCATAAGAGTTGGCATTATGCCACACAACACAATCATTCTAAAACCTGCTATTATTATAAACGCGAACATTTGTTTAGCTTTTTGTCTCTGGGTGTTCATCTGTAAATCTGTAGGTGTCTACTGCTTGGATTTGTAGGAAATTTATGCACTCGTACCTACATACATAGGTAGGTAGATATATAGTTCTCATGTTTCTCATTCAAAGTACATGTAGCTAGTGGTTGCTAAAAGAAAAATGTCTAGTGAGGTCCTTGAAGGTATTGTTAGATACTGGTATTCGAATCTAGATTGTCTTTTTTCATGCCGAAAATCAAAATTGAAAACTGTTCGAATCAAGGCGCGTGATTCTAAAATGCCCTATTTAACGCCCCAGGAATATTCGGAAGCAATAACTTCCCAACTTCCTTGTGGTCACCTTGTCAGTGCATTCATCTCCGCTATGCTATGGAGGGCAGGGGCACGGCGGCTGCGCGTGGGGCCTGGGCATACACTGGTTAATATGTCGCTTCCTCATAAACTGAATAACTGCACGCCCATGTACTGAGTACTGGTAGCTAAACAGACAACATGATTCAGACTCCACAGTTTTGATATTACAGTTGAAGATTTATTTTATAACCGTGATGAATAGTAAGTAAGTAGGTAGTTCGATGGTGGTAAGATGAAAGTTCTCTTTAATATGTTTAAGTAGGTACCTTTGGAAAGAAAGAGTATTTATTAACACAAACAACAACACCACAACAACATTGAAAAAAATACAAGAAAACATAAAGACATAAAAAAAAATACAATTACTTACTTCCTTACTACACTACTACTTACTTAGTTACTTAGGTAGGTACCTCAATTCTGTGGGAATAATGATGTCATGGTCTTGCAGAAGTTTCGGGTATATCCTACCTCCGGAGACCTGTCAGTTTCATACAAAATAAGTACCTAGGTATATTATCATCATCGTTGCCACCATCAGCTTATGACAAAATGCTTAAGTCAAACTAGGTAGTTTGACCTAGGCTTGAGTAGTTTATTCTATGCGTGTTTAGATTAGATTTTTAACCCTTTGCGAAAAACCTTTTTACCTACTTAAAAGTTTCGCATCTATCGTGTGACCATCTGGCGTCGTAGCTCTCTAACGGATTGCCCGATTTTTATCCAGTTCTCTATATTTGATATCCAGTTTAATCGCGGTTCTTAGCTATGTTTCATTAAAATCGGTTCAGTAGTTTAGGTAATATTTGGATAAAGTATGTAAACTCTGTCGGGAGTCTTCCGACGTTTTTCGGTTGGCTAAGTTATTCTAATTTACATACGTTCAATGCCAACGAAATCCATCATCAATTAAGTCGAGTCTATTAATTAAGTAATCCTGCACTTGAATACCCACTGCATAAAAATCTCGGCTTCGGCTAAAGTAGTTTGTCCTAAAGTTTTTAGACCAAGCGGACCTTGTCCTTGACAACTTGTTTGCTTACTATTGCTACATGTGTGCTATTACAAAATCATAGTTATACCCGTTTAACCGAAGTCAGCACAACAGCCGAGGTTTATCAATATATTGATCATCTATCATCATTGCTATAGCACGACGTCAATAGCAATTCTCATAGTCGTACCTACATAACTGTAGTAAGTTGTACGAGTATACTGTGGCCCTGGGCACTATTTTTGAATCGCTCACCTCGAGTCGAACGATTTTCAATTTTGGTTTTAGGCATGAAAAGTTTGATATATTGGTACATGATGAATGGTACACTTTCGCTGTAGCCAATTTATTATGATTTAAAAAATATTGAATTTTCATGCCGAAATTCAAAATTGAAAATGGTTCGAATCGAGGCGATCGATTTAGAAATAGGGGCCCCACAACACAGCATATAGTTAAGCAGTAAAATAAAACACTGTTCTGTTTGTCTACTTGTAATTATACATATAGTAGGTACTTGTAGTAGTTAGGTACGTCACTTGATAGTGTAGAATGTAGCTGACTTGAACGACACATGGTCATCTGGTTCCTAACTAGGCCAGCTGATAAACATAGATACATATATCGATATAGAGAAGCGGAGATTTCGATACAAACGCGATTGGGTTTACATAACACTAAACAAGTTATCGTTAGGCACCTGCCCATTAGATAGGTACATTTTATTTTGCTAGCTATATTCTGATTATGTACCTATCCGAAGCATTTTTTTTATTGAAGCGTCTTGCATAACAAAACAAGTTATCGTTAGGCATCTACCCATTAGATCAATTTTATTTTGTTGGCTATGTTTTGATTGTGTGCATATATCTATACCTAGGTATTTTTTATTGACGGGTCTATGTTTAAAGAGAGTTACTATACTTATCTGTGTCTCTAAGGATGAACGGATTTTGATGCGTTTCTTTTTATCTCAAAGGCAGTTTAATCGAGATGGAGCTTAGGGTGGTATATGGGTGGTTCTTAATTAATTTAACAGTTTATTGTACACAAGAAATACATAGCAAATAACAGGCAAAGTAAAAAATGGCACAACAGGCGCTACTTATTTCTAAAGAAATCTCTTCCAGCAGGCCTTTGGGAGTGTGATGTGATCATGAGACGCCGATAGGACGTGCACAATATTACCTATCTAAATAGGCATATACATAAGTATATTTATTCTACCTACACATATAAGTATCTATAAATACATACATATATACACGCATACATACATACATATCGACTTATAATACAATAATAATTATAATTAATTATAAAATATAAAATATAAAAATAAATAATAATAATAATTATAATAAATTAAAATGGGGTAAGAGTTTAGGAATGACTTTGTCAGGGTGTTGCTTTCTAATATACCTCGATATTCAACTCTTTGTGAACTTACCAACTTTAATTTGAAGCGCTAATTTAGCACAGCTTAGGTAATAAATAAAAGTTTGTCGCGTTTGGTGTGTCATGTGACCAACGAACTGTTGAAATCGTAACCGGAATGCGAATGGATAACTTTAATTTTGACAGGAATCTAGATTAACAAGCCTGCCTAAGATGGATGGCCCTGTTTGGGAGAGGCCTGCTTTCAGCATCCATTTGGCCCAAGTCGCAGAGATTCTGAACTTGACATCGGCGCCGATATCGCCAGACTAATGCAGGATGCACGGATCCGAGGTAATAGAATTTATATTTTATATTGAATGGCAATAGGCCGAACCTGTCGAGTAAAATCATAATCAACATCATCATGACCTCAAATAGTAGTTTATGCAACTGTCATATAATACCTAATTATATGCAGTTGCATACACTACTTTATCTACACTCATATTTTCATGTTAAAATTTCGTACCTATAATTTTTTCAACTTTGTTGGAAGTAACTGCTAGTCAGTTCTGTTGTATCTACGCGTCGAGGATATCAAGCGAAATTCACTTTACTTCTTTCACATTTATCTATTTATTTGCTTTAAACAAGAAAAAATATTCACAAACACAAATTACAACAATTAGAAAAAATATTCTGTTTAGCGGGAAAATAATTCCAAATGTACACAATCACAACCACATACTATGAATTGATCACAAATATAAACAGGAATTTTGAATTTGTTGAAGACATTTAGGTATTCAGCCTACATTTAGCCGTGTCCCGGCGCGAGACAAAAATTTAAGAAAGAAAAGTGTTGCATAATGATTAAAAAGTTATTTTTCGATACAGCTGTAATGAAAATAATATGGGAAATGCTGTATCGAAAAGTAATTTTTTAAATTTTTATAGACTGGCGTGAAAAAAGTGTATCCTTAAACAACTGTTTTCGAATATGTAATTGGAACATTACGCTATGAGTGTAGATAAAGGACGTTTACCTGTGGTCCACCTGTTGCACATAGGCCTCACGAAGTAGGGTGATCGGTAGAGATATATTGATGTGCCCTGTCACACCTTTACAACCTACCTACCTCCAAAGGCTCCAGTCATTATAGTAGGTATCTTCTATAACGATGTGTGTTGTGTTGTGATTAAAGACCATAGCCGAAAAAAGAAAAAAAGATATTGCCGAACGAATGTCACCTTCCAGGCCGCTTTAACAAGATGTTACAGTGCAATAATAAAATGATATTGCTATGCAATAATGTAATTTACCTAACTTGTAGCATGTCATCAGCATCACCATTAGATAAAATTGTAAAACTAAACTACATTGCCTACCTAATATACCAATTTTGCACCACGTAACAATATAACGTAACGTAATATAATTTACGAGCATCACGAACCTTTTTTCCCCGTACGTGCGAGTTATGGAATTCTTTCCTCTGCATTATAACTTGGGGTTCTTCAAAAGGCATGTCAAAGGCCGGCACCACATCCGCTCACCTTAGAAGATGTCCAGTAAGTAATTACGTAACTCTGTTGCTAACAATTATCTGATTTCAATTATTGAAATTGCTACTTTTGCGATTACGTATGATCGATTTAATAGTTTCAGTTTATTGCAATGGAACTTTGTTAGCAACTGAACTCATGAAATAGATGATACGGAATCACAAAAGTAACAATTTCAATTATTGAAATCAGAGATTTGTTAGCAACAGAGTTACGTAATTAGCCTACTGGACGACGGTGGCCACTACCCATCAGGTGGACCGTCAATCCACGTGTTTCCCTTAGCAATAAAAAAATGCGCGTAGATATGCGACGTCTAGAACCCTGTTAGGGTCGTCTCGAAAGCGTTATTATGAATTGTTTTAATGCAACTGTCGTTACACCCACACGTCATCACGAGACATAATCATACTGCTCTAAATTCCCTCCTAGTTCAACGAATTTCGCGAAGTAAATGTACCTCCGTACCTAAATCTCGTTTAGCAGCTAAGTTTTGATTCTATTAGTCAACCAGTTCGCAGTTCGGGCTGTAATTGGTATTTGTGATACCTAGTTGCAAACACATGTTGCCGTTCATGTGTTTGGTTGTGAACTTCAAGAGTTTCTGTAGGTAGACCGTGTTTATATACCTGTGAGGTAGATTCTTCAATTGAGTATACCTGTAGGGTTAAATTTTTGGGCTGTAGGTACAGCAACGCTATACTATATTACGTTTCTTTATGTAATACCAACGTACTTACAAAATGCGTCTACTTAGGTACCTAAACAAAGTAAAGAATCCCTCTTTTCTGTTTAGGTTGATGACGAGCATCGGTGCAAGAAGATTGCATACCTGTGCAGAAAAGATGCGATGTCAACCTGCTTGCTTGTCTGTGACAAGGAGATTCTTTACTTCCTGTTACTCCTGAAAAAATAAATGTGAATTAAAATTACCTATCTTAAAATAAATCTGTGTGTTCTACATATCGCCTTCAGACTGCTCTCCTCGTAAGGTAAAATTTTACTTTTAATGTTTTCTACCTGACCATTATTTACAGTCCAGTTCAGTGGTTACCTCCCCGATCTGCAACCTAAAGTTTTGGTTTTGATTGATATCAAGGCAAACTTTTTTTTGGCGGTAAGTGGTAACCTCCGTCGTACCACCCAAGCGCCTATCGCATAGTTCGTCTGGATTGTTACGTTTGTTTGTTTGTCGTTGACTAGCTTCATTTAGAGCACCCACAAGGAATATGAAGTCATTACTTACTTTACCTACTGATCAAGTCTGTCATACTTAAAAACTGTTGAACTTGATAAAGTCAGAAGTGACAATTAACGTATCCTTAGGTACTGGTAAATCTACATCATCATAGCAATGCATATCTGATGAACTAGCGTAATTTGACATGTTTACATTACGATCACGAGGCATTTAAACAAATATTTGTACAGTTTCCTTATATATGGAGTGTGACGAAAATCCGATATCAGTCAAGGAGCATTGCGTCGCGTGTTTTCTCATTTATGGTATGTTTTCAAATTGCTGTCATTCATAGGTTGTTTTCTTCTTTATGCCTCTTGCGATATAATTATCAACAACCCGGTATTAGCCCACTGCTGGAGGTGAGCCTCTTCTAGTTAGTGGAGGGTTTTGATTCTGGCATATTTCCGCCTACGGGCCACAAATACGGGCATACTTTCCATCTTTAGGAAAATTCGTACAAATTCCTTTGTCCCCGATGAGTCGCCCTTTTGTGTAACTCAACAGTCAACGGGAAAAAATTGTAATGTGTCACACTTGTGTCACATTGTTACATTTGTTACCTGACAGGAGAAATATCCCGATGTGTTACACTGGCAAATGGGACAAAACGTGCCGATAGGTCACCGCTTTGTCTCTATCTTTCAAATGCATGAATGCCTTGCCTGCCAATGTGTTACCCGAAGAGTTCTATCTAAAGGCCTTCAGAGGTTTCTAAATAGGCGAGATGACGGTCTAATGCTTATAACTTTATAAAAAACGTATTTACCTAGACTAATGTAAAAAATTAAAAGGTTTGGCTGGTGTGTTGGAACCAGGAATAAAAACAAATCATGTATTTATTTATACTTTATACAACATTACAGTTAAAAACTAATGCGTTGCACAAAGTAGGTTATAAATTACAGCTACTATGTACAAATTACTTACTTATTAATGTAAGGTGATGCTATAATGGTGGGTGTGCCTCTAAGGCAGTGGTCGCCTTGCTCGTTCCGGTGTGCTCCAGTGAAGGAGCGTTGGCTTGAACAGCCAAATATTGTACTTCTATGCTGGTGTGTTAGTTTGCTATGCAATAGTTGCAAGTGCTCTATTACCCATTTGTTTTATATTCCATCTAGCAGCTGCCGCCCGCAATTTCCTTACGGAAATCGATAAAAAGCAGCGCATGTCGCATCTGTTTCAAGTTGGGTGACTTATTTATTTATAACGCTTTATTGTACATTAAAGGAGATTGTAACAATACGATACTTACTTAGGTGACTAATAAGTCCTACCGACCTACCTGTTTCTGTGACGATAATTGTGACAACCACACTTTTTGAAGTAAAATCTTGGATATTTTCCGAACTTTACTGCTTTCCTTTACTGAGTCTATTCGGCGGTCTTGTCACAAAATGTTCTATGATTTGTGTAAAAGCTAGGAATTAAGACTTTAGCAGTGGCAGTACTTACTCTGTCAACTGTCAAGCCCGAGGAGTCTGCTTGAGTCGGTACCACCACCTTATCTTTTCTAGCCACCAAGCTGAAGCTGAATGATGATGCTCAACCTTTGAGCGAAATAGTTGCCACTAGTGGCCTCGCAGAGTCGCCTTGAGACATCCTTTAAAGCACTAGTGGACTCAGCAGGATACCTTCCTCTTGAATCGCTTTATCTATTGTTTAAAACCGCATTAACATCAGTTGCGTAGTTTAAAAGATCTAAGCGTAGATACATAGGGACGACAGCGGTAAGCGACTTTGCTTTATACGAAGTATAGATTTGGCCGCTGTACCCTAAGAGCCCATTACCTCGAAGCCAATGGCTGTGAAAGCAGAACCCGGCAGAATTTGCGACAGCAAGACCTGCACATAACCCATAACCTACCTAGAACAGAGTATAACTTCTCGAGTATAAGTAGGCAAAGCATAAATGATCCGGTCTACCATCTTGGCGTCTGCGTCTGGCTCTTTGTTCGCTTTATTACTGTAAACTAACGTAATAGATAAGCCGAGGTTTTTACTAACAGTTGACAAGGTCGAGGAATAGATATAATTAGTAGCTACCTACGCTTGCGAAGCCGACATAGTGCTTAATTAATAAATTCTTACCCATCTAGGCATGCAGTCGACTATTTTTAATTTATTATATGACTAGCCAGGCATTTGACCGCCATCTCACCTGGTGGTAAGTGACGATGCGGCCGATGATGGAGCATGCCTGTCTAGGAACAGCCTATTCACTCTGGCCTTGAAGGCGTCTAGAGTTAGGGTTTATAGGATACCTACAGGTATAACGTAATTATCTACGACTCGATTCGTGTCTATGTCCGATAAAAATTCTTCGCGTGCCCTTGTGCTTATCAGGACGAATGTAAAACAGATGTACTGAAACTCGGTTTTTACGATTTGTCTGTCTGTACTGAAAACTGTTTGGGCGTTGACGGTTACGTCAGAGTTGAGAATAACAAATTCGGTGCGTGTGCGCGATGCAAATGGAGTCAAAACCGTTTAATATACAGCGAATTGACTGTGGAGCTGTGTGGTGTCCGTCAGAAATTCAGAATAGAATAATGCGTTAACCCTTTCGACTATAATAAAATAATCAACTTGGCATTATTGTCCCGTTGACCATGATCCAGGATTTGGCAGATCGGAATGACAGTGACTCTCCGTCAGTCGCCTGAATGTCCAAATTTTAGTTATGTGTCCAAATGGTTGGATTTTACGGGGTCGGCAACGCGTGGCTGATGCCCCCGGTATTGCCAACGTCCATAGGTTGCGGTGACTGCTTTCCATCAGTCAGGCCGTAAGCTTGTTTGCCACCTTAGTTAGTTTGTTCAGCGGCTTGCGCACCGTTCGCGAACTGCGCGCGAGCTGCGTGCAAGCGGCGCGCGTTTATCTCTTCATTTGTTTCGTACGGTGAAATGTAATGCGCCGCTTACGCGCTGTTGCAGCAACTTACTGACCGAGCGGCGCGCGAGCCCTTGCTGTAACTGCGCATTCGTAGCCCATTCGCGAGATTGGTTAGACGCACTCTAAGGCACTGTCCTAATTGGCATCGGTCGTACGACCATGGCCGTGCGACGGACGGTTTTGAAGTCTCCTATTGATCAGGCGACGTCCGTCATACGACCCCATGGTTAGCGCAGGACAGCGTCTGACAGTATCGGTTGGTAAAAGAGACATTTGTACATGGTGGCATGGTGGCGAACCCGGTACTACGGGGAACGAGTCTGACCCTTTAACCAATTGACTACCGCCACGCTCCATGATGTGTTGTAGTAGATGTAAAAACACGCAAATTCCAACAGACGTTCCCATGAGTCACTACGGCTTGGGATTAAATGTTTGTTTATATTTGTTTCTACATGTGCAGATATGAAATCGTGGTTCGGACTCATAATCGTAGCTACGTTCGCAGAAATTAACATAATGGTTAGATACACGATGAGTGTAGGTAAACGGATTATATTTTTAGAAGTACGTGACTCATTGCGTATTGAATTCGGATGCCACACATAGAATACTGGTATACGTCACGCAGTAGCATTACGGATGTGCATTTTAGCCCCCGACGCAGAAAGAAAGGGTGTTAATGCCTCCTTCAAATTCGTGCCCGCATAGTCACCGCGTAACAACCGGACACAAAACGTGTAGTCTGCCAGACGCGGTGACAATACGGGTGCGGCACGACGATTGGAGAAGTGGATAAAGAGAAGTAGGAAGGCGAACCAAGACATGAAGATGATGATGATGATGATGACCTGAAACCTGATGTCCGAAAGCGTTGTAATAAATGAAAATTAACGAATATTGTCATACTTTCTCATAACTATTTTCAAAAGCCTCGTTGTAGACCATCATTGACTTAGACATAATATATTTCTGCTGCCAAGCAACAATGCTTGTATTGTTGTGTTCCGGTTTGAAGGATAAGATAGTCAGCGAAATTACAGGCATGAGGCATCTTAGTCCTCACAATGACAACGCACCTGCGGTTTTGCGTTTTTGTAACCTGCAACCTAAATGTAAAAATTGTAGATGGTATGGGCGACAGGTACAACTTGCCATCAGGTGTGCTGTCACTGAGTAGCATATAAAAAAATTATATATATAAATACTTGACTGCGCTACCTGATGTTACGTGTTTGTGACTTTGGACCTGAAGGCAACCAATCAGTCAACTACCTACCAATTACGAGAAAACTGTCTATTACTTCGAACCAGTGGCTGCGTAGCAGTCACGCGATAGCCTCTGGGACCAAAGGGCTATTATCAGAGACACAATGGACATTTAAGTAAATCGAATGAGGCACGGTGTGTGCTTGGCCATAGTCAGAAATGATTAAAATCGAAGTAGGTGGTCTCATCTTTCGTGGTACCTAAGAATTGTGGTAGTCAAGGATGTAAGACGATTCTACTTACTAATATTATAAATATGTGCAACTTTGTAAGGATGGATGGATGTATGGATGTTTGTTAACTCCTTCACGCAAAAACTACTCAACAGATTTTGATGAAATTTGTCAGTCATGTGGTTTATAGCCCAGAATAGCACATAGGCTATAATTTATCCCGGTATTAAATCTGTATTAACGCCAAGATGATGATGATGATTAAATGGGGTTCACGCGGGAACGGGTCCGGAAGATAAAAACTGAATGTTACGCGGACGCAGTCGCGGACATATTCATATTCATTTATTTAGTAAATATTGTTTACTGTCATACAATTATTACGTAATAATTATTAATGTTAATAATTGCTAACTTCAATTACTGAACGTAAATTAAAAAATACGTCAATGTAAAATTGAAAACCATCCTAATACAATAACATTCGCGGACCCATTATTATTAGTGATCGCATAGTTTTCTCCAAATGGCGAGTCGTTATTGGCAAAACATTAGGCCTCCTAGAGGAGCATCGTAGTCCAAGAGTTTCGTTGGCTGGGAACTCCCCCAAATTACGTCTGAGCAAAAGCTAGGCTATTTATTATTTGTCTATCGGACGCAGGTGGGCAAGGGCACCTCTGCGTAGTGCCACATTGAACTTGAGACCTTTATTTGCACCCAGAAATCAATATTACGTAAGTACACATGGGCTGGTCAAACTGAACTGACTTGGCAAGAGCGTACGTGCATGACCACCTTAAGAATCATATTCCTTTGTAGTACTGTACAGTTGTTAAACGGTTTTTATAGCATTCATGAATTAATTTTTATTTATTATATAGAGCTATCCTGGGGGAAAAGGACGAGTCCATTGAGCATAAGGGACAGCTTATGCTTCCTTCTTTTAGCAAACTGATTTTGGCCAAAGATGTATCAAATACCGTGAATGTTGCTGTGGTGGCAAAGGAAAAATTTCTTGAAGTTGTAATGCATTTATGCTCTTGTACAGTACCTATTTCATCCTCTGCTCTGATGATGGAATGACGATTCGCGAAAGGCTGCAGGTGTATGGTGGACACGGCAAGCCGTGGACTACTACAGGCTGACGCTGATAATGACTCGATTGTAAGTAATACGTAGTCTATTCATATTATTAAATAAATAAATAAACATGCTTGGACAAATTCACACAGCGCCATCTAACCCCAAAGTAAGCAAAGCTACAATCTCTATATTTTCTTGTGTACAATAAATTGTTAAATAAATGAACAAAGCTTGTGTTATGGGTGTTAGATAACTGATAAACTACTTACTCATATAAGTACTTTAAAAAAAATATACTTACTTAATTATACATAATACACCCAGATCCCAGAAATTAAAACTCATCAGTTCAATTTCTGCCCGGCCGGGAATCGAACCCGGTACCTCTGCATGACAGGCGTTAACCAACTGAACCACTCAGGTCGTCAAATTAGATTTGACTATGTTGTCAATTTAGATTACATGATACCATAATTTATGATGGTAGGGATGTACTGAATTGATAACCTAAGTAACTTTTTTTTTCTAACATAATTGCTCTTACAAAATACCTAACATATCCTCGTAATCTTTTGTCATCTTCATCTTCGTGGACACTATTGAGTCCATTGTTGGGCATAAAGTCCCACGCCTAACTGTGGACATAATAATGCGTAGCCTACACTGCGTAGACAGGGTCCTTACGTACTTACAAATATTGTTAAGATTGCTACTTACAACATTTTTTTTGAATTATGAACGTAGTGGGACCGGTATATTCTTACGACTTCAATATTTTATCTGATAAAATTGTGCTCGTAAATTTTAATAACGACTTCTGTTATAAATGTTGGCGATGCTCTGATATTTTTTATTATGATTTCTCTGAACTCTCCTTATTTCATGTTGTGCGAAAAACTGGTTAAGCATGGGTCGAACTCGCATAACAAAGGGTTCCGTGCCATTATCACTCATCATCATCATCATCATGATATCAGCCGGAAGACGCCTACTGAGCATAGGCCTCCCGCAGAGAGAGATCTCCACAAAGGCCAGCCACGACTATTTATAAATAATTATTTGATTGACAACAAGATCTTGATGCCAGAGCAGTATATAGTTCGTCAAAGTTCGCAAAAGTGATCTTATCTGTATTCAGCCTTTTTAAGACTCCAGGTTCTTCTTACAAAAGCTGTTTATGTTAATACTTATGTTATTGATTAATCACGAAATTATGTAACCTTTGTGGGAACAAATAAATCAAATGTTTTTTTTTTTTTTTAATGCGTTTAAATTCTTGTACTCTCAATCGTATAAAGTTTCTTGCAAGTACTCGTATGTACCTATTGCCGTTATTGCGATAGATAAATAATAAAAAAGACCTTTGATAAATCTCGAAAAAGCTAGTTGCGCACCCGAAGGATAAAAAAAGGAACCCTATTTCTAAGTCTCCGTTGTCTGTTGTATGGGGCGCCATGAAAGAAACATGCTTTTCTCGCCGTTTTCAGAGTTTTTTTTATTAGTTATTTATCGTATTAACGGCAACATATACAAACATGAAATTTTGTATGATTATTGTACTGATATCAAAATATAACAACAAATACTTACTCGGTCGGATTTGTTCTACAAGTTTGACGAATTACATGTTGGTAGGTAATGGTACGAGACTTCGGTTGCCAAAAAATTTCATTAAGAATATAGATTTCCATTTAGGGTGTCCATATAAAGATATATATCCTTTACTTTTTATTTTTAAGCAAAATTTTTCGAATTTGTATGACACCCTATCGAAGGGGTTGGTGCTACTCTACCGGACACTACATGATAAAATGGTTTAAAAAATTAAATTACGTAGGTAAGAGTACCTACCTACATAATTTAATTTTTTAAACCATTTATATACTCGAAGAAAGTGTTGCCGCTGTATCGCTAAAATATAGTAGATTTGGATACTATATATTTTTCCAACAGTAGAAGTATGTTGACCCATAATATAGCAGGATACTATATTATATCGTAGTAGATTTGACAACCCTATACGAAACCCTATATGTATGCGAGTTCGACTCGCACTTGGCCGGTTTTTAATTACCCTTTGGGTACGGCATCCCAAACCTGTACTTGGTATTGAAAATGTCAGAATGCGTGACGTTATTGGCCATATACTTTATCTGCAATGGTCAATGACTTTTGGACAAGGTCAGGTAGGTAGATTTTTGCTAAACTATCTAAGTACTTAACTTGAATATTAATGAGCTCGTCAGGAGTGAGTGTATACTTTTAACAATAACTGAACTTTATATCAACTACACAGAAAAGGCGCCATCTTAATTATTCCAAGCGTCCACTAGGGTTGTTCCATCTAGATTGTCTAACGTCAAATGAACCAAAGTGTTGGACCACATCCTCGATTTCCTATCTAAGTCTAGGTAAAACCATTTGTTATGTTTACGCCATATATGTACTCAAGCTAGCTATATTTATAAGATATCGCTTTAGATTGCAGTATGTATCCTGTTAGTTGGCATTCTTTGAGGAAAATCCGGTCACACGGAATACTTAACCATCAGGCAGAATCAAGCTTAAAAATATAATTATCCTTTTGTAATGTGTTATTTGTTTTATTTTATAATAAGACCACGCTAAGTCCGAATCGATTATTTAAAAAAAATAAAATAAAAATCTCTGTATGGCAAGTTTTTAAACATCATAGAATTCATAAAAGTCAAAACAAACAATTTAATTTCTATAGAATTGTTTATTTTCGTGAGTTATGAAAAATATTATTAAATAATGGGCAAAACAATCAAAACGGAAGTGCGGGAGATAATTTTCAGCATGCTTGATAATTTTGATAAACTAAAAGTACAAGTTCAAGCTAATAGTGACCAAATAACTGAATGTTTACAAGAAGGATTGACAAGGACTGTCAAGGACAGATTATCTCCACATTATTGCCATATCCACACTTAATAATTTTTACTACTGTCAGTCAATACGGACTCATCGTGGTCCTATTATAGTCTTACATTATATTTGTCCCTAATTTTTTATTTATTTTTTAAGTAAGTATGTCTTTTCTTTGACTATTTTATGAGTTATGTACATTAGTTGAATACTAACCGATGCTCTTACGGTGAGGGAAAACATCGTGATGAAACCTGCACATTCAGGCGACTGGATGTGTAACCATGGTCCAATCTGGTCAGGTTCCCTTGGTAGCAGGGTCATGGAGGTCAGATGGCAGTCGCTCCACTGTAATTACCTGACCTGCCAAATTCTGGATCATGGTCAAGGCGGACCCCAGGCCCTCGTTCTCGAGAGCACAACCGGGACATTAACGCCAAGATGATTATTTTTATTTTTTATTCATGGACATAGATTATGATCGCAGAGGAGCCCTATCGATCTGCTTCTTTTCAGCCCGGGGGTCACCCCTAGTTGCGTATGGGCCTCTCCATGGCTTATGCGCTTATGCCTAAAATGCTTAAAATATGCTTATAAAATGAACTATGATTTGAAAGAAATGTTTATTTATTTATTATTATTTATTACACCTGGCTAAATTCAGAAGCAAAAAGCGTGAGACCAAATCAAAGTGGAATGTAATGCTCTTAGATACGGTCCATTTTTGTATCACTTGTATTATGTTACGCGTCGCTCCGCTTTTCAAAATGGACCTTATGCTATGAGCAATAATGTGGAATACTTTGATTTGTTTTTACGCTTTTTGCTTCTGAATTAAGACGACTGAATTTAGCCAAATGTAACAAGCTTATTACCCAATCTCCTTGGTTTAATTTATAGCAAGTCTTGACCAAATTCCTCGCCATTCTGGCAATTGTCGGCCCGCCATAAGGTCTGACAGCGCCGCTGAAATTGAAGGACTAGCCAGACATTTGACCACCACCTCAACTGGTGATAAGTTGGAGCATATCTGTCTAGGAACAGCCTATCCACTCCTTTAAAGGCGTCAATTATAATGATCGGGGAACACACTCGCAGGCAACGTGTTATAATCCTTAGCCGTAGGTACCTATTACAAGCTAGTGGACCCGACGCGACTTCCCTTTACCCCTACATACCTTTTTTTTCTCGCTTATATACCTTCCTTGAATAACTAACGTTGATATAACCCCATTAAAATCCGTTGCGTAGTTTAAAAGATCTAAGCGTACATAGATACATAAGGGCAGACAACGGAAAGCGACTTTGTTTTATACTATGTATAAAATATGTTGAACCAAAGCGATGTGTGTAAGCTGAAAGATCTACGACTTAACATACTTATAGGTATGTGCAGGATTGTAATACCTTATCATCATCTTCATCTTGGCGTTGATGTCTCGGTTGTGCTCTCGCGCACGAGAGCCCAGTATCCAGGATTTGGCAGGTCAGGTAATTACAGTGGAGCGACTGCCATCTGACCTCCATGACCCTGCTACCAGGGGAACCTGACCAGATTGGACCATGGTCCAGTCGCCTGAATGTGCAGGTTTCATCGCGATGTTTTCCCTCACCGTAAGAGCATCGGTTAGTATTCAACTAATGTACATAACTAAGAAAACAGTCATTAGTACATGACCGGAGCGTTATTCGAACCTGGGACCTCTGGCTTACGAGTCGGATACTGTAACCGCTCGGCTACCGACGCTCTCAGAATTGTAATACCTATTGCATTGCTAATAATGACCAACTTAGCTCAGAATCGCGTTCTTATTTTAAATATAAAAGAAATAAGATATTACTAACTTACGTAATCTACACAATAGTTATCTTAACCTTCGTACGTAATTGTCTCACTGACATTCCGCGATACGGGTAGGTAATAATAATATTTAAATAATCAGCTGATCGTGTGATGTAGGCGCTTCTACTACGTGACACCTACGAGTACCTACCTATTTGTCAGTCACAGACATGCAGAGCAGGCACATTCCTAGCTTTACAGGCGGGTTTTCGCGATGGCCGTATACACAGACACACACACACACACATAGGTACCTACATGGTAACAACTGTTTCAATTCAACCTTGAAACTGTGAGAAAGCGAGCGCGACTGACACCCAGACGGAATATACGCATGCATATACATATATTAACAATGTGCGTAAGTAGGTAGGTAGGTATGTGTGAACCATGCGCGTGCGCATCTAGGTACGACACTGCGTGATTGGTGTATTTACCCAACTATTATTTTGAAGTTAAGTATAGGTGTAACTTAGAGATTTTAATGGCTGAATAAAAAAGGTAGAGCACAGCGCTACCGGTCCCGTTCGAATCGGAGTCGCCTTGACCATGGTCCAGGATTTGGCAGATCAGGTCATTTTTGTAGCGCGACTGCCATCTGACCTCCGTGACCCTGTTGACAGGGGAACCTGACCAGATTGGATAATTCCACACACAGACATTCAGTCGCTTGAATGTGCAGATGTTTCCCTCATCATTAGATCATAGGTTTGCGTTCAACTAAAATAATGTGTAGTTAATTCAGTTAAAGCTAAACTGTCATAAAAACTATTTCCAGGCGGACGAATTCGCGGGCAAAAGCTAGTTTTAAATATTAGTATTGTTTCTACCGGTAAGTAAATAAGGTCTCTTGTGGTCCATGGGGAACCGTGGCTTTCGCAGTGGAGGGCTTTAGAGGTGGGGTTGCCCCCCTGAATTGGTGATTACCCGGGACCACCTGGTGTTGCCAATGTCCATTGGCAGCGGTGACCACTTTCCATCCGGTGGTCCGCTAGCCTCTTTACTTACATACTAAATACGACATAAAAAAATAAGTTACTACGTGAGATTACACGTGAAATTCTAACTACCTGCTTAATTAGGTACATGAACCATCACGTTCAGTTTTAGACTATATGTAATTTTTTTAGTTCCCATCACGGCACGTACGTGCCCAACCTATCCACCCGTCTACGGTGAAATAATGTCTCTACTTATAAATAATTATCTATTTATTACTTTTTTTTTGTAATGTTTAGACTATCTAGGCATTTGACCGCCGTCTCACCTGGTGAGACGGCGTTTAATCTCAAATTTATTTCTTTCACTTTTAACAATGTTTTTCTGCTAAATAGCTCCTACTTAATCTTACACTCTCTGCATGGTCTGCTGGTTGACTGTTAGACAAAGCCTCAATGGCTTTAAGTCCGCCAATTGCTGTAATTTGTGCAATAAAGTTTTTAAATAAAATAAATAAATAAATAATTATGTTGCAGTTGTAGCAATAAGTAAATATTACGTCGAACAAACATAAGCAAACTACGCGAGAGTCAACGGCTTGCATTGTGAGGATGCTGAAGACCTGGTGAAGTGAAGAAAAAAGAGCAAGGAAGCAGAGTCTTGCAGAAGCCGGGATTGACCGCTCAAATGATGACAATAATAATACCTTTACTTAGATGTAAGCTTTCCAGAAGTCATCTGTACATAGTATAAAACAAAGTCGCTTCCCGTTGTCTGTATCTATGTACGCATATATCTTTTAAACTACGCAACATATTTTAATGTGGTTTTTAACAATAGATAGAGTGATTCAAGAAAAAAGGGTAAGTAGGGGTAAAATTGGTGTATGTAGGGGTAGAACGCCACGCGAACGAAGTCGCGCCGAGTCCACTAGCGTTGAATAATAAAGACTCCGTCCCCTATTACGCAATTCTACACAGGTTGTGCTTCACCTTTACAAGTACGTAAATACTCTAGATGTCCTCTACAAGGTGTCGATTTTCCACTAAACACGATTTGCGTACAGACGTCAACGGTAGTTTCAACGCTTCATCTTCGGATTCACGGTCAAACACGATGGAGGTAATTTGTCGCTTTGACGACTGTATGGAACGTCACCTGCAGATGCTAATTTTCACAGTACCGGCTAGTGTTACCTACTACGGTAATAACACCAAGGTGAAGATGACAGATAGATCGTCCAGACAAATTTATACGTCGCCCGCGGGAGGTAGGAGGGTGAAGTTTTAGGGCTGGGGTGCGAGGCGCGGCAGTCGCAGCAATATAAATTCTCTATAGCTATTCTTATTGAAATTTATTAGGAACCCTAACTGCGCTTGTTCAGCCCACAATGACCTGTCAGTTCATATATGTAATTAAGCTAGCACACCCACCTACCCAACGAGCTAAAATTGCTGCGCTATTTGATGAGCTAGCATCGCTATGCGCGGCCATAGATATTCTAGCTCATCTTATATTGGTTAAGAATAGGTTGGATGTGCTGCTTACTGTACCAGGATGGTTACACATTCAGTCGCCTGAATGTGTAACCACGATCCAATCTGGTCCCCTGGTAGCAGGGTCTCGGAGGTCGCGCCAGTTTAATTACCAGGTCAACCAAAGCCTGGATCATTGGCAAGGCGGACACTGGGCCCTCATGCGCGAGAGCAGATCCGGGACAATAACGGCAAAATGATCATTTTTATTATTTTATTCTTAAGTCGAGTGTTCGTGGTTTTCGAACATTTTCCTTGTGCGGGAAACTAGTTTTTATACGCCAAAAATGTCATGGACCCTGTTTTGAAGCTACATTTCTGTGACGCAGTAGGTACATTGGGGCTCTCTTGTTCGACATTGTTACAAATTTCATAATGTGTGATCTTAAGCTAAGGTAAGGAGATGGGTGGACGAATCAAGTCGTAAGGACCCGATGGCTGTAAGAGGCGATCTTCGCAGAAGGCATGAGCGGAGGCCTCTGTGCAACGCTGGACCTCCTATGGCTCAGATGACGATTACTATGAGAAGGTACAGGAATGCCTTGACAAGAATACGAAAACAGTTAACATCAGAAGGTAAGATGTCAAATAAATTCTTATTTATTTATTTAACAATTTATTGCACACAATATATAGTAAACAGAAAGTATTCTTATTTTAGATAGGTATGTCTATTTAAAATCACAGGCGAGAGGCATTTCATCTTAGTCCTCACAGTGACAACTCATGTGCGGTTCTGCAATTATGTTACCTGCAACCTAAATGTATGAATTGTAGATGTTATGGGCGACAGTTACCACTTAACATCAGGTGGGCTGTCTGCTCGTTTGTCACTGAGTAGTATAAGAAACATCATGTAATTCTTAGCCCTCTTTTTCTCGAAGAAACTGACTGACTGGCTTAGTCAAAGTTCTGCAAACTAATCCCTTTTAAATCTCTAAATTGGTCCTTTTGGTAAGGGCCCAAGAAGCGATGGATTGACATCCCTGACTAGGATGCGAGAGCCAACAGCTTTACTGCGCGAGGATGTTTCATCTATATCTATTGGAACTGTCCATATTTGTAAACACAAAGTATCTGCAACACCAAAGAATTTCTGCTATTGAAAAATGTATCTACTTACGTGTTAAAAATGTCTGAATATGGAAGAGGAAAAAAAAGGTGTGTCAGGAATTCAGGATCGTATAGTAATAATAATTAAGAAAGAGTTATAAAAAATTAAAATAATTATTTATATTAAATTTATTTTTAAACTTTTTGATTGGAAATCAAATATATTAATTATATAATATAAATAGT
Source organism: Blastobasis adustella (assembly GCA_907269095.1). NCBI lineage: Eukaryota > Metazoa > Arthropoda > Insecta > Lepidoptera > Blastobasidae > Blastobasis > Blastobasis adustella. The sequence goes on from OU026130.1 coordinate 14,473,574, forward strand.
TAATTACCTCATCAATAAATAGAAATATGAGGAATTATATGAGCGCAAACATATGTTGTGAATTATTAATTCATCCATAAAATATAAAACTAAATCAAAGGGGTAAAGAAAGAGTTAAATGGCTTGTTCTAGTAAAAATGAGCACTCGATAGTCACTGTCTACCCTTTATGGGATACTTGTATGTAGCATAGAAGTAAGTATGTATTTATTTATTTATTTATTTAACTGTTTATTGTACACAATAATTATATACAGAGAAATATAACAGTATAGAAGACACAACAGGCGCTGTATGATAGATACCTACAGAGAAGTTGAGGAGGAAAAGAAGGAAAGCGGGCCTTTGCAGAAGTCGGGTTTGACCGCTGAAGATGAAGATATAGGTATTTTAAACCAGTGTTAATTTTAGTTACAACTGAAAAATATTATTATTAAAAGAGTGGTGAAGTGAAATCGCAGTATGTAAGGGGTTGGTGCTATTCTACTCTGTCAGACACCACACGGCCAATTTTTGTCTTTATTTAATCAAGTTGCCAACAAGGCAATGAGTCTTTGCAGCAAGGAGATGTTATACCGACGTCTACTACGACCGGTTCCCATGTCTTGTTACAATTAAAAATGGAACGTTTCCGCAACATTCCTCGCTCCAGCCAGTGCTATCTCAAACAAGAGGTGTACACAAAGCGATCTTTTTACTACTAAATAAAGGTCGTCGTCATAAGTCATACCGCGAGTTCGGACTCAAGGTTGCCGGTTGCTCGCTCTCTCACACACATTTGGAAGCAGTTTCTGCTGCGTTGCTTTTATAATTTTCCGAGAATGAAACTCGTGGTGGGTCGTTGTCGGTGTAGCATTCGGAGAAATGTAATTAAACGCTTTAAATAAGCCGCTTGTGCGAGCTACCGCCTAACTTTGATTGTGTAATGTATTCATTATAAACATTTTTATTTAATTGGGTTGCTAGGTAAGCCGAACGCTTATTTTATAGCAGCGATGGCGGTAATTTTATTGCTTGGCCTTTAAAAATTCAAAGAGGTAAAGAATTCATAAGTGGGTAAACGAAAACAGCAATAAACCTCATAGGTAGGTACTTAATACTTACCTAGGTATATAAAGTAATAATTTTGTTACAAATGTAGGTAGGGTTTGTGTTCAAGATTGTACTATCTATCTACCCTAAGAAGAAGACTCTAAGAGATATAAGAGGTACCTGAGAACGGTCCAGAGGTGGCAACGCGATTGTAAGTACGTAGGTACGTGCCTAAAAGATCCGCAATCAAATCCAAACTTTTCAAATGAATCAGTCTGGCAACACTGCTGAGAATCAAACGAGCGAAATCACTTGGCAAAAAACTTCTCAAGTGCCAGAGACCGGGCCATTAGAGAAAAAACTTCAGATATTCGAGAACGTTTTAATGGTAAAAAAAAAACAGCTATCTGAGAAACTTCGTAGAATATTCAGCTTTAATAATCAAAAGTTAGGGTTAAGGCATTTCAAAGTTTAAAATTTGCAAATTTCTTGGCAAGTCTATTGCAGAGGCTAGAGACATCTGGTTATCTAATCAAGATACATATATAAAAAAAAAATCATCTTGGCGTTAATGTCCCGGTTGTGCTCTCGAGAACGAGGGCCCGGGGTCCGCCTTGACCATGATCCAAGATTTAGCAGGTCAGGTAATCTAATCAATATAAATGTATACATATAATAAAATAGTTAAACATTGTGTGTCTGTACATGATTATGAAGAAATAGTAATAGAATAAGAATTTTTAAAATTTTTGTCTGTTTATGTTTGTTTGTCTATTTGTACACGCTAATCTCCGGAACAACTGGACGGATTTTAATAAAATATTTTTTGTTGTGTAGCTATTAAGCCATTGTCAAATCCTGGATCATGGTCAAGGCGGACCCCGGGCCCTCTTGCGCGAGATCACAAACGGGATATTAGTGCCAAGAAGATTATTTTATTTATTTATTAAACCTGGGCAACATATAGGGTACAATTTTTTTTGGAAACTAGAACACCTCACGTATAACTATAATACACCAGCTAAACTATATGAAATGAGGAATGGATTTTCACAGTTTGGTATTTGGAGTCCAACTTACCATGTTTCATCTAATTCACTTGGGTAGAAGCTTTCATACATAAGGAAGGTCATTTAAAATGGGGTTAAATATAATGACCACCATAAAATGCTTTGATACCCTTAGTTCTTTTACCAAAAATATATACATAACACCAGAAAAATAAAGTCTAATATTACAATAATACTAGCTATTTTAGTCACGACGCACTTCAAATTGTATTCGAACACCAAATGTAGTAAATGATCACCAAATCTTAGCGAGCAAATTAATGCGCTATTTCTGCCTAAATGAACCACTATGATTGCCATAAAATGTAGGCTTATTACCAAATAAAGTATTATGATGCCATATTAAGTTATGATTGTTTAAATAATTAAAAAAAGGATTATTGAACAACAGTTTTATTTCTCTCTATAGCATTTGGTTGAATAAACGAAACGAAAAGGTTAGGAGTTTATTTACTATGTTAGGCAAAATATTCTTTTCCCGATGGTAATTTACTTTAATCGGATCACGAGATATTATTTTTTTTGCATGTCATTTTAAATTAAAATGTGGTTAATAATTTGGTGTTCATTAACTATTTTTGGGTTACCAATGATTTTTTTGGAGTCAGTTTGTTTAGATAGGATAGCAAGATGTAAAAACTTTGGTTATAATTTTACATTAAAATGCTGTTTTAATTTTGGTGATCATTTACTACTTTTGGGTTAACAATGATTTATTTGGAGTAATTTTGCTTAAATAGGATAGCGAAATGTTAAAACTTTGGTTATAATTTTACATTAAAATGTGAGTTTAATTTTGGTGATCATTTACTATTTTTGTCTGTTATATGTTACTATATCTGGTGGTAAGTTAAACATAAGCCATTTAAAATGGTCTAAAAACAATTTCCACGCGGACGAAGTCGCGTGCATAAGCTATTGCTTATAATAATGACTTCTTAGAATTTTAATGAGCACAATTAAACACTTTATTGTGATGCAATCGTTATCAAGGGCTTCTAGTGATAGGTATAAATACGAGAACCTTCGTAGACCGGCTGGTTAATATTAATCTTGAGGAAACGGTGAGGGAAAACATCGTGATGAAACCTGCAAATTCAGGTAACTGAATTTGTAACCATGATCCAATCTGGTCAGGTGCCCCTGGTAGCAGAGTCACGTAGGTCGGATGGCAGTCGCTCCACTGTAATTATCTGATCGCCAAATCCTGGATCATGGTCAAGGCGGACCCCGGGCCCTCGTTCTCGAGAGCACAACCGGGACATTAATGCCAAGATGATGTGTCATAACTAGGTAGGTAATACAGGTATTTGAGTTAAATTCCAATTTCCCCGGAAAGTTTATTTAGCAAGGTCAGGAGCCATTTAGTCGATGAAAACATTTGACTTTCATCGCAGCTGTTTTCTAATATCAAACATCCATAGACTACGGTCACTGTTCAAGATCAAGTAGCCGTAAAATCTGTCCAGACTGTCTTGTCTTATTTGGTTGTGGAAATTATGTATTTAAATGAATAATTTGCAGTAGCATTCGTTGAAATTCACATTCTATATGTTTTTTATATAATTAAATACTAATTTACAGTAAATAATATACACAGTGTTCGTAGCGTGATTGATACGACAGGTCATAATTTTGGGTATTGTTTGTTCACCAAATAAGACAAGTCAGTGTGGACCGATCATAGGTACTCCTGTTTACCACCTTAGTTGTAAAAAATATTTAATAATATTACAAGTGAGTATCTTTGAATTAAGGTTTATTTCTCTTATTTCTTGCAATTTAGTACTCTTTTATTATTCCTCCTCGAAGTCTGGCAGCATCCTACGGGATCCCGCAAATACCGGGATTCAGCGGGATTGGGAATAGTCAGTCAAGCAAATACCAGGATTAAATTATCGTGCGGAATTGCATTTGCTAGGTATTCCACTTGCTACGGTTCTGACAAACTTCTCTCGCTTCTATTGATTTATCAATATTTTCATGGAATAAGCTACGTTACTACCGAATTTCTTGAAAATCCGTTAAGTAGATTTTGGGCGAAGATAACAAACATTTACTCTTCCTAACAGCCATCTATCCATCCGTTCAAACTATCGCATTTACAATATTAAGAGTTGGATTTATAAATAGCATCGATACCGATCTCATTTTACAATAATAGGGAAATAATTTTAGCTGTAGCTATAGGTACATAACAAAATACAACTTTATGGACTTCCCATTGCTACGTGATCTGACGAGATAAGTACATTTTTAACGATTTCCTTTTTTCGGCATTTTTAAAGCCGGTCTAATTGAGTTTCTCAGCGGGTCTCCAAAAGGTCGGTTGGTAGGTTATCGCTTTTAATAATCTTCGTTTGGCCCTTTTCAACTGTCCTTTCGAGATTTCAAGTTACGATTGTTCAAGGAGTTTCCAGAACTTTACAGTCCTTCCAACTTGCCTGTCCCTTCCCTTGAGAGGTCGGGATGCTTGAAAAACTACTTGGTTATTGCAAATATAATACGTACCTAAGTATCTTTTCACACCTTCTGCTCGGCAATGTCAAATTAAGTATCGTGAAATGTCACCGTAACCTCGTAGGGCGATAATATTGTATGAATCTCCCAAGGGAGTTAAGTGATTTCAATTTGGAATGGGGTTTGGGGGAATGGGCTTTGTAAAGAGACTTTATTCGAAGATCGCACCATTATTTTTCTGTATCCATTTCTAATAAAAAATTTAGACATTTAGGCGCGTTTGCAAAAACTGTGACTAAAGATATGGTTGCAGGACCTTAGACTGCTCCAATTGTGCAAATGGAAAAAGTGTGCAATATAAAATGTGTTTTGTGTTATTATAATTTTCAGTTCAAAATTATATTTTTACATTGACACGCAAATGTCGTGAAACAATACTGATTAAATTGTGTGTGGGAAGGGATTGCTTTATTTGTTGTATCACAGATAGTGTGAAAAGTAGGTCATTCATCTCTGGGATAAAGCTGTCTCAGTCTTAGGCGGCTTGAACCCCTCGCTTCACACATAACTCTACCCTTTGCTTCGCTCAAGAGTTTTTCGCGACGTTCAGGATTCAATATGCCGTCCATGATGGAAGACACTGCTTTATCCCCTTGGTGTATAAGCACAAAATGAATTATTCAGGCGTTTAATGGCCAAAGAAGAAAAACCGTGGATGACGTAATTATCAAATTTGAATCTGTTTTTTCTTTAAATCCTCTACGACGTCATGCGACAAACTAACGTCCGCGCATGTTGTTTCGCTGTCTAGACTTTGCAAGTAAAACTGCAAAATTCTGGACGTCAATCCAATTGAGGCGACGTTATCGGGTTAGATGCTTTTCTAAACAAGAATACCTACATTATGTACTTAGAGCTTACTTAAAACGGCTGCCTGCAAGATAAGGGGCTGTCACGACTGAGACGGCACCTTTGGAAGCGTTTATAAAACGGCTCTTGTGATGGTAACTCGAAACACATTAACTGGGGCGCAGAATATTCTGGGAGACACGTTGACGGCGTCAATTCAGTATCGAGTGTCAACACGGCTTTTAGTACCTGAATGTGTCTGTGTGAATTGCTGAAAGGGTACGGTAATGTTTGCCTGGGATGCTGTAATTTTAAACTTGAGGTGGTAGTGTCGAAAAGGCGTTTTTGTTAGGCAATTGTGTGATAACTGGTTGGTTAGAAACTGAAGATTTATGCCAAGAACTAACCTTCTAGCTAAGTACAATAATCGGGTTATTTTTGTGAATCGTCATCATTTTCCAACCAACATTGCCCCTGGGTAGATACAGAAGGCAGCACACCAACTTACACAAAACAGTGGACGCGCATAGTAATGTTAGCTCCTTTTGTACTGGTTTTGGGTAGATTGACGATTTATAGATTCCATCCACGGGTGTATCCACACCCAATACTCTACAAAATAATTATATTATAGATCCTACCCACCGACTACCAACCCGTTATGCAGAAAACGACAGCAAAAAAGAATCTCTATCATAATTGGCATTACAATTTCACGTGCCCTTGCCATCTAATTTATGTAGATTCCACCTTGTCAAGTTGAATGTACTAGGTTGTCAGATAAGAGGCCGTAATTCTTAAAGTTATCGCACACTGTCTAAAGACCGATAGATCTTATCGCTGTATCGCGTGTGATAACGCGACATTTGTTTCGGTGGCGGCTCTCGAGGTCAGCGCCAATGTTTTCATAATAATTTCGACACAGTACATAGTAATTACGATATCAACAATTACTCGGTACTATATTACTCGCACGAGTAATGTTGTTACTGGCAGTGTGGAAAATATTATTGTTTTCTTTTTTATTGGTCGTGCGAATGTGGCGCCAATTGTTTATAACACAAAAACAAAACACTGCAGATGACGTCAGCGGCCGGTGATTTGGACTTGGACTCAAATTATTTTGCTTGGACGCCGAAACAAAGGGAAGTATGAAAAGGAAATAATTTTGGAAATTATCACGCGGCCGACAATAGCTCTCGGATTCCGCAGAACGAGAGTAACTACTCGCTCGTTAAAAGTTTCTAAAATGGCGACTCGTCCCGCTGGCGTACTCGTTTTGTATGCATTGCCAACTAACAAAGGTTACTTAAATTACTCGGCTATTGAAATTATTATGGTTACGGCCTCGTAAACACCGGTTATTAGCTAGGTTAATAATTGAACAAACGAATTTATTTAGTACATTAACATTTAAATTCTTGATCACATGGCCCGTGTCGGTTCGCTTTAGACAGGTATTAATCTACTACTTATGTACATTTATTATTCTTAATATCGGCTCTTCCTTTAAATTTTCTGCACGTGATTCAAGTATCTGACGTAGGAACCACCAATGTATAACTAAACAGAGTTACGTATTGCCCAACATTAGTGCAGCAAACCGCATGAACATCCGTTACCTTCCTCCTGAGTCAATCATTACTCATCATTCCGTCGACCCCTTTCCGTCATCAGGAAACGCGATCTGGGCGAACGCTTCCTTATGTCGTGGATCTTCCAGCAAGAGCCGCAAGGCTAAGGAATGGAACACGTAGCCAGCGAATGTGTTCCCTGATCATTATAATCTGGACGCCTTCAAGCTTGAGCGAATAGGCTGTTCCTAGACAGGCATGCTCCATCTCTGGCTGCATCGTCACTTACCACCAGATGAGATGGCGGTCAAATGCCTGGCTAGACTAATTAAAAAAAATCGGACCGTATCAGTCCACTGCTGGACTTGAACTTACGTACGATACTCGTGGTTAGCCCATGGAGCATTTACCAGTGTAGCATCAATCAGCAAGTTTTTGTTTTAAAACTTGATACCAATTTACGGCGGGGCAGAGGTAAAGATACAAATTCGTAGCCGGTTGCATGTAGCAGTGTATGTGTATTCGAAGCAAGCATGTTGAGTACAAACTAAACAGGAAAAATAACTATACTTACAAGTAAAAACTTTTGTGTGTGAAAAGACACCTAAATAATAATACTTGTTTAGAAGTCGTTAGTTTAACGTGACAAATAAATTATATAAATACTCATATATGTAGATATATTACTATCCTATAGATGAGATACCTACATCCTACCGTTGTGGGATAAGTTCGCCTTTGCTTTGTAAGTGTTTCCTATTGAAACGTACTATGTTGTTGCAATAAAGAGTTTACATACATACATACATACATCATCATCGTCTGTGCGATCAATCTCGCCTTTTGCCAAGGTCCGCCGTCTCCACTTCACCCGGACTTCGGCATCCTCACGTCGTAAGCCGTTGCCAATGTTGTGTTCTAGTTTGAAGGGTGAGGTAGCCAGCACAGTACAGGCATGATGAGGCATAATACATGTATCATATTATCCTCATAGTGACGACGCACTTGCGGTCCGGCATTGTTACTTGAAACATAAATGCATGAATCGTACAATCAACATGGTATGGGCGACAGGTACTGTTTTCGATCAGGTGGCTTGTCGGTTCGTTTTCAGTAACAAACTTGAGCCACTCATATCAGTATAGTAGTTTAAAAATTGGAAGTAGCGAGTTTTGTCAGGACTATAGTGTAACAATGTGGTTGCCTACTCCTACGCGAAAAGACTTTGTAGTTTTGTGTAATAAAAAAAATCATCTTGGCGTCAATGTCTTGGCTGTGCTTTCGCGCACGAGGACCCAGGGTCCACCTTGACCATGATCTAGGATTTGGAAGATCTGGGGCCCTATTTTTGAAACCACTCGCGTCGATGCGAGATCGTCTGCGCTAGAGATCTATTTCACACTCGTGGTAAGTGGCTAGAGATAGAAAAGATAAGCATTAGAAGGCGAGCGCTCGCGTGGGGCGAGCGGTTTCAAAAATAGGGCTCAGTGTTCCAGATAATGACAATAGAGCAACTGCGATCTGACCTCCGCGAGCCTGCTGCCATGCGAACCTGACCAGATTGTATCACGGTTACTACGTTGTTTTGTGTAAATAAAAACATAAAGACGTTCTTGACAAAATATTCCGTGGAATTTTAAGACTAGAGATTGCGTTGTCATTACTCCATCTCCACGCTGGCAGCAGCGTTCGCTAATGCGAACATTCCCTGGCTTTTGTCATTCCTAAATAACTCTAGCGAATCTATTTAGATAGGTACAGGATGTGGTTGTTTTTATCTGATCAATTTAAAATAAATTAAGTAGTAGTACAAGAGTGAAACTTTAGAATTAATGATAAGTCAGACGTGGCCGCCTCCAATTTCCATCATATTAGCTTTTGACTGCGACATCGGAAGGATAAAATTCGGTTATAACGTCCCACACCCGTTCCTGTGGGAACCACATCGAATTTCAGGGTAAATTATAGCCTATGGCAAGATATTATATTACAAACTTGTATGTTCAACAGTTTTTGAGTGGAGGAGTAACAAACATCCTTTCACAGTTAGTAGGACTGTTGTTAATTTCTTTTAATGGTGTAGCATCTATATGAGAACACTTGTTGCCACGTTACAACATACCTTCGATTAAATGAGTACAAATAAATAATCAATTCTGATATGGGTTCCAGTTAGGAATTACCTAGTACAAGTAAAGGTTATGCAAAACATAAGTTAATACAAAACAACAATATCTATTCTTACAGGAGTTCCTTACAAACAGGAAAACAGTGCTCCATGGGGAATCGCGGCTTTGGCAGTGGTGGGGTCTAGATATTAATTTGTTTATTTACTACCGAAGCGTGTCCTGGGATTTTAAAGATGGGCAACGCATTGATGATACTCTTGGGCCTCTATTTTTGAGCCAGTTGACTCGAGTAGAAAGTTCTAAATTTTGATTATAGAAATTAAACATTTTGATGCATGGCGCTGATTTTCCCTATTTTAGCAACATTCGCTTTCGAAAGTTATATAAAGATCATTGAATTTTTCATACCGAAAATCAAAATTTAAAACCGTTCGACTCTAGGCGAGTGGTTCAAAAATAGAACCCCCAGTAATATGTATAGGCAGCGGCTAGCTGTTGTTCGCTTGCCTCTTTGTCTACCGTCATTATGACCAAGTGCCTACTAATAAGTATTTTTACTAGTTACGTACGTACGTAGTACGTATTGCTCATTCAACCCGCAGTTTCGCCACACCCCATACGCAACCGCTTGCCGAATCGTCCACAAACACGCATTATTACTATTATTTTATAACGAACTCAGTTTTTTGCCATTGTACGACATTGTGTGTGTATTTCTGGTGTTCGGCGGCGTTGGCAGTAAGTCAACGCAAAGATACAAATACTAGCGTGTCAAAGCGATGCTCCCGGTCTATTCCCGGGTGACATTGCTCTTGCGCAGCCAAGGACGCGCCGACCCTTAGCCGGTGACGGATGCTCGATTGAACTTGTGTCTGCAACCTTGGGTACAGGGCCGGCCACAATTGCTCGTCGGGTTGCCTTTCCAACCATCACACAACAAACAACACATGGCTACGCGGAAAATATTGGATAAATCTATATTTATATGAATACTAATAAATAATAATAGGGAGAGGAAAAGTTTGTATGTTTGTGGATTTGTACGTTGGGGGTAAAGCTATTGGACCGATTTTGGAAATTCTTTAACTATGAAGCTACAAAATCCCGACTATCAGTCGAGGATACTTTTGATACCAAAAAATAATAGGACCTCGTTGGACAGTTGAATATTTGATGGACGTGTTCTTGAGGCTATTGGTCAATAAGATAGGTCGACGGTCTACGCAAAAAATCTGGATGCTCAGCTTCCTATATCGCTGGGCCTCCCCCTGCTACTTTAACAGTGGATAGTCCACTTGCTGAGTCTGCTGGGCTGATGATAACGAAATAAACACGAGACAGTGTTTTTGTTTTTCTTCAGAGCCCATACAGACCATTTATTTGAAATAGTTTACTCAATTTTGGTGCCTATACTAATGACAAAAACCTAATTTTATTATTTGTAAACAAACGCGCAGCGCCCGCATAGTACCCGCACAGTATTCGCATCCGCAGCGCACAGTCACCGTACTGCGTGCGAGCCATAATAGTGGAGACTGCACCTTTTCTGTTCGGTCGCTACGCGGTGGCTAAGCGGTATACCGTGAGCTATGAAAATCTCACTACCGGTGCATACTAACTCATTTATCAATATTGGTAGCAGAGTTACGTCGTTATTTTCGCATCATACATCGTCCAATAATTTCGCGAGCGCATTAAATGAGCCGTATTTATATAATACGTACCTACTAACATATGTTTTTTCCGCTACAGTTGCTGTGATTACGTCCAGTGGAATGCATGCGCGTTTTCACATCCGTTGGTGCTGTTATTATTTTTATTATTATGCGCTTAATAATTTATATTATGATAGCTTTATTATGAATTCGTGAAGGAGCGTCGGTGGTCTAATGGGGCTAGCGGACTTGTAAGCGAAAGGTACCGGGTTCAATCCCTTTTTATGATGTTTAACTCATAAAGTCATCAGGAGATACCCGATGCTCTTACGGTGGGGGAAGATATCGTGAGGAAAGCTGCACATTCAAGCGACTGAATGTGTAGCCATGATCCAAACTAATTAGGTTCCCCTGTTAACAGCGTCACGGAGGTCAAATGGCAGTCGCTTTACTGTAATTATTACCTGATCTGCCAAATCTTGGATCGTGGTCAATGCGGAATGCGAGATCACAAACGGGATATAATATTGACGCCAAGATGACTAGTTTTATGTGGTAGGGAGTTCAATATTGCCTGCAGCATACAAAACTCATAACTGCCTTATGAAAATACAAGTAGAGGAAAAGTTTGCAATTTTGTATTTTGAGGATACCTAATCTCTGAAACTACTGGGGGGCGATTCTCGCGCTGTGACATCTCAAATTAGACATTCTTTCCAAACAACTGTATTAAAACGTTTTTGATATTGATCTTCGACAATATACGACTGTTAAAGAGAGTTGAGAAAGTATTTTTTGGCTCCAATAGGCATTATCATTGGAGATATATGGCTAGAACAAATGTCGAGTTCGAGACGTCACAGCGCGAGAATTAGGCCTCTGAAGTCTACACTTTCAAACGAGTCACAGGAAGTTACACTATTTCCGACTCGCGATTGTTCTACGCTGCTATTGGCCCTGAAAGATAATAGGTTCCCGCGGGACAGTTGAAACTATAGAAATCCGAACTGCGCGGATAAAACCCGCGAGGGAGGGAGGGGGGAGTGATGAAGAAATACTAAACTCAGCTTACAAAACGGGTAAAAATTCGAATCTCCGAAAGAAAACAAAATCGAAAGTCAAAGGAAATCCGAAAATAATCCGAAAAGAATATCACATTTCCGAACGGAGTCCTTGCTCAGAATAGATCAAAGGCGATGCACGTTAAATAGAGGCTTACCCACCTATTTTAAGACTGCTCAAAATAAGCACGTAACACAAAACTTTGTTGTTTGTGACCCCCACGCTAAATAATGCTTTCGCGCGTGGGGTCGGCAACACACGTTTACATAAAGATATAAATATATGTATATATGTATTAAAACACGTGGTCGAACACATGGTTTGCATGTCTCTGTTTAGTTTACAGGATGTTAGGTGCGTGGAAGTCCAAACAAAAATTGTGGACAAGTGAGTCCTTATAAAACAGTGGTTCTTGACGCTAACCCGAGTGGTCCGCGAAGTCATCATTATGGAGGAAATACTATGACACTACACTTTCGAGGACAAAGTCTCCCATGTTTAGTGAGGTGACTAATGAAATTGAAGATGAGTTACGTATTTAAAACTTCGTTCCAAACAACAATTTCATTCCCTAATTTAAGTTACTTTTATTATAATCACCCAAGGTTTTATAAGCCACAACGCCAAAATTTCGAGCACGCTGCGCTCGCTTGTTTATTAATTCGAGTTCTCAACTTTGGATACAGTCAACCCCAGCTTCTAAGGGTCAAACATTTAAAAATATCGTGATCGCTCAGTTTGAAAATACAATTTATTACGCTCAGCCCCAACGCCTTAGGGCCAATATTCCACTTACGTTGATTTTAGTTACATTTGATATGATCAACCTCGGCTTCTTAGCTTCTAAAGCCTAAAATTTCGAGCTCAATGTACGTAGGTATCTATCGGCGACAGACAGGCGACTGAATGTGTAACCATGATCCAATCTGGTCAGGTTCCCCTGGTAGCCGGGTCATAGAGACAGATGGCAGTCGCTCCACTGTAATTACCTAATCCGCCAAATCCTGAATCATGGTCAAGGCGGACCTCGAGCCCTCCGAACACAACCGGGACATTAACGCCATGATGATTAGGTATCATTTATAATTGTATTGTAAGATATCTATTGTATATTTTTCGATAACCTCTTCTCATTCATCCTCTCTACATGACCAAACCAACAGCATTCCTTGCTCGATCCTAGTCACTACATCTTCTTTCCCTCCAGCACATTCCCTTCCATGTATCATACGTCCTGTATTCAAGCCGAGTAGGTACACCACCCGTCATTTGCATAGTTGACGTATCGATTATAATTATCGTCAGTCCGCATGCAACGGTAAATGAAGTGGTGGATTGTTTTCAAAATGGCGGACTCGTTGGCGCGGTTTTCGCCATCATGGAAGTAATTATCCATAATACGTAGATTGGTGTCATTTGCTATGTAATGTCTAGGCTATCTAGTGTAGGTAATATATCGGTAATTTTACCGTTGACATTGAGGATGCTGGTTTTTAACCCTCAACGAAAAATGAGGGGTGTTATTAGTTTGACGTGTGTATCTGTGGCTTTGTGTATCTGTCTGTGGCATCGTAGCGTGCGGACTGATGGACCGATTTGGATGCGGTTTTCTCTATTTGAAAGCCAATTTAATGGAGATGGTCGTAGTTTTGTTTCATTAAAATCGGTTTAGTAGTTTCGAAAATATTTGAATTTAAGTAAATTTATGGTCAGGGGTTATCCGACTTTTTCTGTCGGTTAGCTTGTTTAGATTCTATTAATAACCTGGCTGAAGTGACACAGGCACGTGGTATCGACTGGTATGTAACTAGTGCCTAGGGAATGTTTTCGATACCATTCGTTGCAAAGAGTTTCTTCGTGCTCGTGTTTGAAAATAACGTTGGTACAGTCAGCTGCAGTGAATGTACCAATATTATGTTTAAATAACCCCGTACCCCGATACCGTAAACATTTAATGTATGCTAGGGGGTTCATTCAGTTTGCAGCTGACTGTACCTCGTACCTGTAACGTAAAAATAACTCGGGCTGCTTTTAAGCATCATAAGGAAATAGAAAAGATGCAGACCATGGTGGCTACAGTGCACCAAACTTGACCTGGGAGCAAAAAAGTATAGCCATTTTGAAATGTAAGTATATATTATTTTGTTGTCAAGAACACCAACATCGTCTCTGACCAAACAAATTTGTAAGACTGCTGAGATACATCCCCTTCCACCTAGGATCAACAATCACTTCACTGTCGTTTGGCGTCGTACGGGACGCGTCTTACTTACTTTTTTTTAATTTATATGGCCTGGCTACCCGCCGTCACACCACCGCTGGCCTTCCACCAAGTTTATTATCACAAGGAAGCGCCGCTCGGCATTGTTCCAGCGCGGATTTATTTGCGGGCGCAGCTGTGACTACATAAATCGGGAGCAGCGTCACGGCTGGACTAGGGACTTCGGTGCAAACTGCCATGCTTACGGATTGTTTTCTTTTTTGCTGCCTTTTGGCTCCAATTAAATGTGTCGGTTTTTTTTTAATATTTACGTGACATCATTGCTGTATTTATTTTTTTAATAATTTTAATGAAGAAAATATATTATTATTTTTTATTTTTTTTTATTTATTTATCATAAATGTGGTACATAGATATTTATTTGTATAATTCGCCAAACTGTGAAACAGTTTGTTGGCGAAGGTTTGCACTTTCTATGCTTTCAATATCTTTTTCGCCGTGTGGTGTCCGGCAGAGTAGAATAGCACAAACCCTTTACACTCATGGGTGTCGTACAAGGCGACTAATGTTTTCGAGGCCAAAAATCAAGAGTCTCTGTAGTCTGGAAATTGGGCAGCAGCATTTTCCATTGTTATATTTAAACACTGCGATCTCCAACCCGCCTGCCAAGCGTGGAGATTATGGCAATAACCTCCCCTTTCGTGGGAGAGGCCCAAAGTCCTGCAGTGGACTGTTACGGGCTGTGATGATGAATATCTTTACCCTACCAACATAGTACAAAAACAAAAATAATACTAATAATTATTATAAACACTTAAAGCTAATTTCCACCTGGGCATAGACTCCGAATGAAGTTATCTATCAGCAGGCATTTCAGCTTTATACCACTAAAAGGTGGCAAACAACCTTACGGCCTGCCTGATGGTAAGCAGTCACCGCAGTCTATGGACGTTTGCAATACCAGGGGCATCACCCACGCGTTGCCGACCCTGTAAAAACCTTTTCAACCCTTTCTTGAAGAACTCCATGTTGCACTCTCCAGGGAATACCTCTCCAGGTAGTTCATTCCACAACCTTAGTGTGCGTGGGAGATAATTCCTTTGGATAATCATACAATATGTACAAAATTAAAACTAGTTACCTATTTAATTAAAAAATAATTAATAGCTTCAATTGAACTTTTAACGAGTTAAACTTTTAGGTATAGAAGGCAGCACCTCACCCTGTTTAACCTAGGGTTTGCCTTCTGTACATAGGATTATTTTAATTCTTATCCTGCGTACCACTTTCATGCAATATTATTTACCCCCAGTAGTTCCTACGCAATAAATGCAACTAATTTGGAACCTCATAGTTTAACTACCTGAGTGGTTCAGTTGGTTAATATGCCTGTCTGCCACGCAGAGGTTCCGAGTTCGATTCCCGGCCTTTAATTATTTAATTACCGGATTTTAATTCCTGTTACAGGTGTGGATGTTGTATGTATTTAAAAAATACAATTAGTTTATCAGTTGGCACCCATAACACATGCTTTGCTTACTTTAGGGCTAAATGGCGCTGTATGATTTACCCAAGCATATTTATTATATTATTTAAGCATATTAGTTAGGTAATTAAATATGGTTAGTAGTAGTTAGTAGTCAATAGCCCGCTCTTTAGAAAGTGCACGAGCAATACAGTTTCGCCGCTAAACAATTGGATTTATTTTTAAATTGGAAGAGCGCCACGCATTCTTACATTTTTCGCGTCTGTGAGTATTATCGTTGTAAATTAGCTAATGTACAGCATGTTGTTTTACCATACTGTAAACTGTAAAATGAGGAGATATTTACTTAACCCGGGAATCATAATTAAGGGATGTTCCCTATTTTTGGAACCAATTAGTGTTGCCAATGTAAATTTAAAAATATTCAATTTTTCATGCCGAAAATCGGAATAGAAACAGTTCAACTGGTTCAAAAATAGGGCGACAGGGTGGTAACAGCTACCTAGCGGTATGTGATTAGTTTTAAGTGCTATTCTTTTGTGTGGAATGGAATTTGCCGTTCAGTTTCAGTGTCCCCGATTCGAAGAAAATTAATTAACTTCAGCTTCAAAGGTAGGAGAACTATTTGTAGTTTCCAAAAGTTCCGGATTTCGTAGTAAACGGATAATTAAAAGCCTCTTGCCCAGATCGTCTTTGTACGGAAAAGTCTTAACTGATGTGGCAGTACTTAAGCAATAAATTGTCTTGGGGTCAATATCCTGGTTGTGCTCTCGCGCGCGTGAGCCTGGGGTCCTTCACCATGATCCAGGATATGGTAGGTCAGAAATTTACAGTAGAGCGATTGCCATCTGACCTCTATGAGCCTGTTACCAGGGGAACAGGACAGATTGGATAATGGTTAGATACACATTCAGTCGCCTCAATGTTCAGGTTCCCTCATCGTAAGAGGGTTAGTGTTTAAGTAATGTACAATAATTCATTGTTACATGGCGGCACTGGGGTTCGAACTGGGTACCTCTGGCTTACGACCTAACCCTGTAGCCTTTAGGCCACTGAATCTCCCTTATTCCACTATTTACTAAACACTAAATTGTTTCTAGTACTCATTTTATTTCTTGAGATTTAATATAAATAAAATAAGTAGTACAAACTTAGTATTTCTGTCGTCAAACAGCAGTAATCGCACTGTTGTGCTGCCCGGTCACCAAATTCGGATAGCCATTGAAGTTACTGGCGTGGCAGCTTCTTCTTGCCAGTGGCAACCCACATGGCGTTCTGTTACATTTATCAGCGAGCTGATCAGACGATGAAGACGGAAAATGATTAAGTAAGTAAGACGGAAATAGATAAAATCATTTCGAGAACATGGTCTAGATGTATTACTGCCTTTAATAGTAACAATAAATTATGATAAAAAGCAAATTGTAAAAAATAAATTATTATAATTACGACGTTAGCTGTCTTAGTGATCTATATAAGATTTTTTGCGAACTGTATAGTGTCGGAGTTTTAAACCGCTGATATGTCTGTACAAAACCAGAGTAACGTAATTTTAAATTACTAAGTAACAAACGGGCAGGCAGCCCACATGATGGTAAGTGATAACATCTACAATTTACACATTTTGGTCGCAGGTAACAAAAATGCAGAACCGCAGGTGCGTTGTCACTGTGTCACTAAGATGAAATGCCTCATGCCTGTAATTTTCGTACGTAATTGTACCTCCGATTTTACTTCAATGCCGTGAGAACTTACAGAGCGTTGTTTCTCTTACAAATGGCTCTTTCCCATTGGGAATGCTGCCAATTAAAATAACTCTGCTCTTTTCCAATTTGCAGTTGCATCACGCTGTATACGCATTGTTATGTCAGAGTGACGTCATTGTGTTATTTATACGGTCTTATTTGGCATGGCATTATTCCTGGGACAATCATTATTATAAACTTAGTTTTATACATTTATTAATTTATTTTATTCAGGTAGTAAAGAACAGTCATGTTACATTTCATGACTTTTCGATGTAGATAGCTTGTAGGCCTACAACTACCCTAATTAAAATTACTTATAGCACAGAATAAACTTACGTAATACCCGCGGAGACTGTATGTTATAGTTGCGCTAGCACTCGTTTATGCATGAAGCTGTAACAAACATACAAACATACATACACACACTTTCGCATTTATTACACTAGCTTTTGCCCGCGACTTTGTCCTCGAAAAATTCCGTTGAAGCGTCCCAGACTCGTTCCCGCGGGAATCACCTTGAATTTCGGAATAAATATAGGAATAGGAATAGGAGTAGGCCTACTGGAAGAGATTTCTTTTAGACATAATTAGTGCCTGTTGTGTCGTAACTAATCTGTACTTTCTGTATTTGTTATCTAGTGTACAATAAACTGTTAAATAAAATACATAAATAAATAAATAATAGCCAACTAGTGGACTTGGCACGACCTCGTTTGCGTACACCTACTTCACCTTGCTTTTGAATCACTCTTTTTATGTATTGTTAAAAACCGCATTTAAATCCGTTGCGTAGTTTTTAATATATAAGCGTATATAAATCCAGACTTCGGGAATCGACTTTGTTTTGTACTATGTAAAGACGTACTATTCTGGGTTATAAGCATTGCTGCCAAATTTCATCGAAATCCGTTAATTGAATAATTTTTGCGTGAAGTAGTAACAAACATCAAATCAAATTCTAACATCCTTACAAACATTCGCATTTATACCTTATATTAGAAAGATTAATGGGCTTTTTCCTGGTCTCAGGTAACACGTCGTTATCATCTGCAGTCAATTCCGGCTTCTGCCTGTGTCCGTTTCCAATTTATTATAATGAAATGACATTAGCTCACAGAATGCCACGCATTTTGGCGCGTAACAAATTTTATCACTAGGTATTGTGCTTTGTACAGTCGGCTACAGAGAGAACTGACCCCCTACGCTCCGCAGCTGACTTTCTTAAATAGCTAGGTATAGGTAGTTCGTGCCAAAAGGATTGACAATAGCGGACATTGATCTCTCGGCCAGAACTAATTGGTAAGCGGTCAAAGGGATAGCCGTATAACTTCGTATTCGTTACATTTTTACGAAAGAAAAGTTTATAACAGTTTTCGTGTCGGTACGGTCGCGTTCATAAGTGCATGACCATCTTAAAATTCAAATTCCGTACTCTTCGAAAGGGATTAAAGTAGAAAACATTTTAGAAAACAAATATATCAAAATCGCTTGTTGTCTTTTTTATTACTATTCAAAATCACGTTGTCATTTTCCTTTTAAAAGTCACAATGGTTTTTTGACTTGAAAACATATTTTTTAATTTATTGTAACTGTACATTAATATTTCGTAAATTAAAAACAAAATTTGAAGGCTGTATAATAAAAAAAATCATAGACTTAATTTGTACCTCTAATTGCCACCCCTTTCATGGGAGAGGCCCTAAGTCCCGCAGTGGACTGTTATGGGCTGTGATGATAATGAGTTCCCAGCCACAATGTTTCCTTTGGACTATGACATAGTATCGTATTAGAGGTCTCCTTAGTGGCGGGCAACGCATTGGTAGCGCCCCTGGTGTTGTTATTGTCCATAGGCGGCGGTAACTATTTTCATCAGGTGGCCCGCATGCTTGTTTGTCTGCCGCATTACATACAAAAAACAGAAGAAAAAAAAAGTCTGAAATTTATACAAACAGCGACCCATACCTACTTCCTTTGAAGAGCCCGTCAAAGCATATTCCATATGCAGCTACAACAACTTGGTATACGCAAGTGTGAATCGAAAATCAAGCAATGAAATAGTTCAATTTCAAATTCAAAATATTTATTTCAGATTTACATCCATAGTGTTAGTAACAATGGATTTAACCGCGTCTTAGTAACAGTAAAATTAAATAGTTAATAATAATAATAGATGCATGTCATAATTTGGTTGATTTTCAGTTCACGCCTGGCTGAGTGCCCGTCGCATGAAGCCAGCAAAACGAGTCCCACCGGTTTGCTAATGTTTAATTAATACTTACATTTATTAATAAGATTACAAAGGATACAAACAATTACAAAGATTACAAAGATAGATATCTTTCCAGAGAATACAACAAAGTCGCTTCGTACCGTAGGTACGTACGCATAGCTTTTAATTCAGTTTTTAACAATAGAGTGATTCAAGAGGAAGGTAAAAAATTATAGGGAGTTGTACGCGAACGAAGTCGCGCCAGGTTCACTATAACAATATAACGTTTATTTCAGGCAATAAGTTTACAAGTTGTTATTTACTACGTACGTATACAAAGCCCATATATTGTTACTTATTACTAACAAATATTGGCTTTGTTACACATTAATTTGTTGCACATTAATAAATATGTTTGGACAAATTTACACAGCGCCATCTGCAGTAAAGTAAGTAAAGCTTGTGTTATGGGTGTTAGATAACTGATGAACTACTTACCTACATAGTTTTTTTTAAATACATACTAATTATAGGTACAAAATACACCCAGACCCGTAACAGTAAGAAAATTAATCATATCAATTTCTGCTCGGCCGGGAATCTAAACCGGGTCCTCTGCGTGGCGACTGGTATGTTAAGCATATATGGCAACTGAACTACTCAGGTTGTCAACTATTAAAACTAACTATATGTTAGTACTTATTTTATAATTTCCTTATTTTCCTCTTTTCTGGTCCCAGTATTATCCTTAATAACACACACAACTAAATATCACATCACATATTAGAGTATCTTTTTACCGTAAATGTCTCTGTTTTACTTTTTTTTACACTGAATATTTTTGAATATTGTACCGTGTGTCTGAATGGAATAAACGTGTTTTACTTTACTTAAATAATATTTTATAACATTTCCTGGTTATTCTCGACAGTAAAATAGTTAAAATTACTCTATTTATCGCAACTTGTAGTATTAGTTTTACTTGTATAGAGTATAATCAACAAAACCGATTTAGATTTAGCTGCACATGAATAGTATTTTAACGTGGTAATCGTAGAGAGAAAATACGCTTACGGTGGTACTGACCTTCGCAAGCTTTGATAGTAGGTATAGTTAGCTGCAGAGTGAATAGACCCCCCTAGCATTACCTACCATACAGTAAATGTATGGCAGGCCGTGTATTGTCCGGCAGAGTAGAATAGTACCAACCCTTACAGTCGTGGGTGTCGTACATACTCTCCGTAGGCTGGAAAATGGGCAGCAGCTTTTTCCATTGCTATATTTATAACACTGCGATCTCCGACCCGTCTGCCAAGCGTGGATATTATGGCAATAACCTCCCCTTCCGTGGGAGAGGCCCTTAGTCCTGCATGGGCTGCGATGGGCTGTGATGATGATTAAATGAATGGTAGGGGGGCAGTTCTCTCTGCATCGGACTGTACATGTAGGCGTATTTCATATACACTTTCATTACTCACATGGACGAAGCAATTATCATTAAATGATATAACCAAACTCCAATTAGGCGAGGTTACTTACAACTGTATAAATTGACATTGTCCACCATTCATTTGGGTAATGTTTTTTGTCTGAGATACACTGATAAGGGCGACATTAGTGACATACCTACTGGCGTGATAATAATGTACGGACATTTGAAAGATAATATATTGTTAACTATTTATTTTTACCCAAACATAATGTATAATTCATGATATGAATGTCTATTATTATAATTTAAACTTACTTCTTTCGTAGCTGTGTCCTTGGATTTTATTCGACGATTTTTATAACGATAGACAAGCAGTTCAAGGTCAGGTTCCTCTGTTAATGGAGGTCATGGAGGTATGGCAGCCGCTTCTGTAATCACCTGGGGCCCTATTTTTGAACCGCTCGCATGCGCTACCTATCTCTTTCACGCTCGCGGTTACTTGCTAGAGATAGAAAAAACAGGCATTTAAAGACGAGCGCTCTTTGAAAATAGGGCCCATGATCGGGCCCTTGCGCGACATTACAACCGGGATGTTAACGCCAAGATGATTTCTATAAGCGTATGTTTGGCTGAGTACAGTATAGTTACCAATCTCATTACCGTGTGTAGGGCGACTCAAAGGCAGACTAGGTTTTATCATTGATTGTACACCGCCTTGATTGATACGATCCAAGCCCTGTCAATGCGAGTTAGGCGCTCTTCTAATTGACAACCATTTTGGCAGCGGTCGTAGGACGGACATAGCCCGACTAATAGGAGACCTCAAAACCGTCGCGTACTAACGTCATATACGTAAGGCGCTGTCCGAATTGGCAACGGTCGTTCGACCGTGATCGGGCGACGACCGTCGTACGACCATGGTCGCAGGACCGTCGTACTACGGCGCTTTGTGTGTCACATAAGCTTGTCTCGTTCTAAGCAGGGGAGTTCTGTTTAGGTCCTGTTATAAGAGCTTATGGTAAGCCTTCAGTCAAGATTATACTTTTCTTCTAACCAGCCTCGAATTCGTGTCTACACTAAAAACACATTTTTAATACAGGAAGAAATACATCCTAATTTAATCCATTCTACACGAAGCGACCATAAGCACAATACACTAATATAAGTTCCGGTTGTGCTCTCGCGCACGAAGGCCCGGGGTCCGCCTTGACCATGATCCAGGGTTTGGTAGGTCAAGTAATTACAGTGGATCGACTGCCATCTGACCTCCGGCACCCTGCTATTAGAGGAACTTGAGCCAATTGAAGTTCATAATACACTAATACAAGTCTAATTATATTTCAAGAACTTGGTTACAACGTCCCGCTTCCGCTATATTATCGATTTGGTTCTGACATGTGTTTCAGTTTGGGCAGTAAGTAACCATTTCAGCTGAACTTTTCAGGGCCAAATCAACTTCTCTTTTGTCATGAGTGATTTTAGATTGGATTTTAGATTTAGATCTATACTATAATATTATGAAGAGAATGGATTTGTATTGTTGTATTTTTGGTTTGTAATGAATAAACGCAAAAACTACTTAAACGATTTTAAATTTATTTCACTAAATAAAATGAAAGAAAGAAAGAAATACATTTATTACGCATAGCACACCACGACACAATAACAGTTACAGACAAAGGAAACATTAATTTAAAACAATATGTATGTAAATGGTACCCACTCAGCATAAATGCTATTTTATCACTGAGTAATACTCGTTTAGGCTACTTTTTATTCCGTGGGAAAGTTGATTATTTACAGAGATCCGAACTACGTGCGGCTGAAAGCCGCTGAGAACGTAGTCTTTAATAAGTAGGTACCCGGGCGTTCTCTGGAACTCGACGAGCCTGTGCTTATTTATTTTACGCACAAGCTTAATTGTGTATGTAACTAAATTCTGTATATTTACTGTGTTGTTGTTTGTTTTTTTTAATACCCGACGAAAAAAGACGGGTGTTACAAGTGTGACGTCTGTGTCTGTGACATCGTAGCGACCGAATGGATGGACCGATTTCAATGCGATTTTTTTAAGCTATTGCACAGCTTTATTGCGGGCTTTGAGCGCGGTGACCGAATTAAAAAATTCCGTAACGAAAATAAACCTAACACCCCCCACTCCGACCGGCACAGCAGTGCCGATGACGATGACGCAGTGACGATGCACGGCGCCCGTGCATCGTCTAACGTCGTTTCAGTTGGTTAATATCAAAGAAAAAAAAATACTGCATAAATAAAATAAATAAATACTTATAATTGCATAAGTTGATAAAAAATGCTATGCAATAGCTTTACCGCGGCAGTCCCCGAGTGCCACACGTATTTGTTTTTTTGAAAACCAGTTTAATCGAGATGGTTTTACATTTAAGTATACGTATACTTGGTCAGGGGTTCTCTGACGACTTTCGGTGAGAGCTTTGTCTTTGTATGTAATCGTAACTGCACTGAAAAGTAATTTAAGTACAGTAATTCATAGTACAGGGTCAGGTATATAGCATTTACTTTAATTTCCTTTTTTTAATAAGGAATTTAGCTAATTATTTTTTATTTACAAGTACAGTCAGCTGCTGAGTGAATGGACTCCCTAGCATACATTAAATGTACGGTAAGTGGGTTAGTTCTCTCTGCAGCTGACTGTACATAGCTTGACATTTTTTATGCTACTCAGGGACAAACGAGCCGACAGCTTACCTGATGGTAGGTGGGATCTGTCGCCCATATCATCTACAATTCCTATATTTAGGTTGCAGGACATGGTAACAAAACTACAGAACCGCAAGTGCGTACACTTTGAGGACTTTGATAAAATGCCTCATTCCTGTAATTGCACTAGCTACCTTATCCATTAAACCCGATCACAACAATGCAAGCAATGTTGCTTGGCGGCAGAAATAGATAAAACGGTGGTACTCACCCAGGCGGACTGCTCAGGCTTGACAGAGTCCTTCCTACCACCTGATTGACTGGATGAATATGGCCTCTGCGACTCAATTAAAAATAATGCCTCAGAAGGCAGCTAAAGATATAGCTTATTTCATACTATAATATGCCTAGATACTTAAACCATTTCTAAATACTATGTATTTACGAGTACATAGTTTGCGTCGGTCCAACAAAACAAGAAAAGAACAAAAACAAGAGACGAGTCTGAAAGGAAAACTGAAAAGCCTACTAATCCTACTAAAACATTCTATTTCAACAACAGCTTCTCAAACTGTAGGTTCTCATCTTCGATTGCTGAAGTAACGCGAAGAAATCGAACATCCTACGCTCAGACGCCGTTCCCTTTGTCTAATGCCTTGTAATCTACGGACGACCCTAAGTCCACGGAGCTGACAAAAGTACGAACGCCATTCTATACTAAAGAGAAGTGAAGCATGCAAGGTACGACAAATTTCTTGGCAATTTTATTGTTGAACATGACCTACGCACTCACACAGATCGTACAATCCGCCGCGAGGACCCGAGGTCCGTCTTGACCATGATCCAGGACTTGACAGATCAGGTAATTACAGTGGAACTGGTGAGATCCCCTGTTAACAGGGTCGCGAATTTCAGATGGCAGATCTGACCTCCGTGACCCTGGTTTCATCACGTTTTCCCTCACCGTAAGATGATCTTTATTTTATTTATTTAACTATTTATTGTAAACAAGATACAGAAAATATAAATGATAGTAGTATAGAAGACACAACAATTTGGAGAGTATCCTTCCGTGTTTTTCTCAAGTCCGTGACCATGTCGTTATTTGGCGCCCAGATTGGGACCGAAATAGTCTCATCCGGCTCGAAGGATCATGATCCGAAATTACTTTGAGCGCGGAGACGCTTACTTGTACATACGTTTGTCACTTTGATCCTGATAGATTTTTTAAATCATTAATGAAATGTTCGTGTGGAGGCCGCGTTTTACTTGGTGCGACTTAGAAGGGCTTTCTTTTATAACTGGGCTGAATTGTGGCGTTTGTAAATAAATTTTCGCAAATAAATAATAAATCCGAAGTGCCAGTTGTGACCTATTACAACAGGCACACGAACAAACAGGCAGGCGAAAAAGATATTTAGTGCGAATCTGGAAAACCAACCATTCACTGATCAGAGCAGTAATTATATCAAAAAAGCTGGGGTCCGAAGTGGTAAGAATAAAAGGAGAAAAGGTTTGAAAAGAGTTGTGGATATATGCGAGGCTAGGGAGTTGTGTCAGGACAGAGCAAAGTGGCGGTCCATAGTCTCTGCCTACCCCACCTATGGATCACAGGCGTGAGCTTTATGTATGTATGTACGCTTGTTGTGTCAGTTATATCTCTGTATTTCTTTATTATGTGCAATAAATAGTTAAATAAATAAATATTAATTTCAAACCATAGTTGTCTTAACCTGTCATAAAGTTTCTCCGTATTACGTTTGTTTATTTTAAACAACTGTCTTCAGAGTACAAATTAAATACTTATCTTCTTTTCATTGTACGGAGGCGAGATATATATGTTTTCGTTTGTTGACCACTGTGACGTCAATTGCGTGGGTATATCCACATTATGGGATATAGTTAAACACGCACGAACTGATTTATCACAATATTGTCAAACTACGTCACAGAGTTAAGTACAGGTCATCCAGTATCACGTGATAGGACTCTGTCAACCCTGAGGAGTCCGCCTGGGTGAGTACCATCGCTTGCATTGTTATGTTCCGGTTTGAGGGATAAGGCAGCCAGCGAAATCACAGGCATGAAGCGTTTCATCTTAGTCCTCACAGCGACAACGCACCTCGGTTCTACATGTTTGAGACCTACCTAAATGTATGGATTGTATATGTTATGGGCGACAGTTAACACTTACCATCAGGACTGTCTGCTTTGTCACTGAGTAGAATAAAAAAAGGCAAGACGTAGATGTTTTGTCGGTTGACCACTGTGACGTCAGTCGCGTGGGTATACCCACACTACGGGCTACAGTTATACACGCACGAACAGATTTATCACAGTATTACTGGTCTACGTCACAGAGCTAAGTACGGGTTATCCATTAACACTGGCAGTCATTCAGCCGGTCGAGATTTGATCGTGTACGATTGGTATCAGCTGATAACGGGCTGTTATCGTTTAATCGACGATTAGTGGACGCGTCTACGCAACGGGTGATTCAACTTACGTATGTTGTTTCGAGAGGATGTTATTTGAGCCTGTCCTAATTAGGTAGACCCCTGTTGGTCACCACGCGAAGGTTCGAAGACAGTTTCTCGCTCGTACGATTCGAATGTCGAATGAGCTCCCAGCCACAGCGTTTCTTTTGGACTATGACATGGGATCGTTCAAGAGGTATATTAGAGGTCGCTTCAGAGGCGGGCAATGCATTGGTAAATCCTTTAGTGTTGCTGAAGTCCATAGGCGGCGGGGACCACTTTCCACCACGGTGGCCCGCTTGCCTGTTTGTCTGCAGTATAACATTAAAAGACAAAAAAATTGGCAACGGTCATGCGACCATGGTCGTACGACGGTCGCCTGACAAATAGGAAATCTCAAAACCGCCCGTCGCACGACCGAAGCCAATTAGGACGCCTTAAGCGAGAGGTACCTACCGGGCTCGAAACCCTGTGCCGCCATGTACCAATGACCCTTTTCTGGGGTATGTACATTAGTTAAATACTAACCGATGCTCTTACGGTAAGGGAAAACATCGTGACGAAACCTGCACATTCAGGCGACTGAATATGTAACCATGATGCAATCTGGTTAGGTTCCCCTGTTAACAGGATCACGGAGGTGAGATGACAGTCGTTTCACTGTAGTTATCTGATCTGCCAAATCTTGGATCATGGTAAAGGCGGATATCGGGCCCTTGCGCGCGAGAGCATAACAGGGATATTAACGCCAAGATGGCCATTTGAGGTATGATAGAAGGAAGGCCGTGTGGTGTCCGGCAGAGTAGAATAGCACCAACCCCTTACACTCGTGGATGTCGTACAAGGCGACTAAAGTTTTTGAAGCCAAAGATCTAGAGTCTCCGTAGGCTGGAAAAGGGACAGCATTGTTTTCCATTGTTATATTTCTAACACTGCGATCTCCGACCCGCCTGACAAGCGTGTAGATTATGACAATAACCTCCCCTTTCGTGGGAGAGGCCCAAGTTCTGCAGTGGACTGAGAAGAAAGGTTCTTGAATGGCCTCCGCGTGGGACGGTCCCCACGAGATGCGGGCACCCTTGTAGAGGTCGTAGGGATCACCTCCCGGTGATGCATGGCGCACAAATTCGGACAGGGTGACTATGTCCAATAGTAAGCGTCCTGATGATAGGAGATTCGTTTGTCAACGTCGTTATTGCCCCAGGGCGTCGAGACCTAGTAATAGTCCAGCGTTGCGACCTTTCACGCGCTCTTCGGAAGCCATCTGTTTGACCGATCGATCAGCCCATAAGTGTGTGACGGCTAGTACATTTTGTATGAAAACGACGTTCTGGTTGCACCCGGCGACCCGGCCCAGCCCTGATCGGTAGGTCTGTATCCGCGCTTATTCTGTATATAGAATAATGTACAATTTCTTTTTTACTCGTATCACCTACCGGAAAGCGACGTTAAGCCGCTGCCCTTAAGAAGTGATACAAGCCCAAAAATACAAAAGCAATACAAAAATAGCTGTGAATTTAAACAAATAGTGACCAGACTCAACGAGGAACGGCAAGCGTACCCTTATAATAATAGAAAGCGAGCTTCGATAGCGCGTTGTAAAATACAACCAGCGCCATCTATTGTCTGTGTAACGAAGCTTCGTGTCTCAAGGTTATAATGTACCCTGTGCTTATCCATGGATTTAAAATCTTGATAGTAAACATTGTGGCTGGGAGCTCATTCCACATCCGAATCGTATGAGAGAGAAACGTTTCTTAGAAATCTTTCAAAATTCGAAAATCTTTGAGTCTAGTCCCAAACTAAGCAAAGCTTGTGCTATTTCTATACTTTTCAACTACTTATATTATTTTAAACACATACCTATTATACATATAGTGCCTTCTTCTTATCGAGTCGATGGACTAAACTCTGAGTTACACTTTATTCTCTTACCTTCTGTCTATCTGTTACCTGTAATCTGCATGAATGAATCGTAGAGATGTTATGAGCGACATCATAGGCTAAGGGCGGCTTGCACCCAATTCTTAAACGCATTTAAGTTGATATTTAAACAAAACACTCATACCAAAAACGTTAAACGTCATTTTTATGTTTAAGAATTTGGTGCAAGCCGGGCTAAGAGAGCGTAGTTACTCGCTAGGACGATTTGAATGTGCAATTAGCTCTCAGCCACAGTGTTTCCAAAGGAAACAAAGGAAACACTGTGGCATGGGATCGTTCAAGAAGTATATTTTATTTATTTATCGTATGGCAAAAATACAACATACGAGAAACACATTAAACACAAATTTGAATCAAGCGAAGTCAGTCGTCATTAGAGGTCTCCTTAAAGGCGGGCAACGCATTGGTAGCGCCCCTGGTGTTGCTAATGTCCATAGGCCGCGGTGACCACTTTCCATCAGGTGGCCGCATGCCTGTTTATCTGTTCTTTACATAAACAAGTTAGTGCTTACATCAGTATCAGGTGGGCTGTCTGTTCGTTTGTCGCATAAAAAATAAGATAAATAAAGAGGTACTTCGTTTGTACTTTTGTGAAGGTGGGCTAGGCTGAGCTGGGCTGGGGTAGATTCCGTCGATCCACAACCGTTTCTTTCTTTTTAAAGGTGGCGAACAAGCTTGTAGCCTGCTGATGGTAAGCAGCCTATGGACGTTTGCAGTACCAGGGGTATAATTCCCGTGGTGCCGTTCCTGTAAAAAACTTTTTCCTTTACCTTTCTTGAAGAACTCCAAGCCGAATTCTCCGAAGGGGAATCCCCCCGGAGCTCATTTCACAACCTTAGCGTGCGAGGAGTAAAGTTCCTTTGGAACCGCACAGTTCGTCCAAACCAAATTCATATACAGAGAGTAGGTATTTATTTTACCATACCCCTATGGGAAAAAGGCGGGACGGAATGTATGCACATATTTATTTATTTTGGTAAGAAATGTTCTTATGCCGATAAAAGAGTCAGGTAAGATCGGAGTGATAACATTGAGATTGGGACCTTATCGCGCAGGTATTAGATCATGTTATCGCTCGGCGCTGTGGCACTGAACAATGGCAGAGCTGATAACACCGCGTAACCACACATTACGTTATTCTCGTATAAAGGTATTTTGTATTTTGTAGGAAATCGTAGGAGAACGTTAGCGTCGAATCCGTACCATAAAAGGGCATACAGTTTATTTTCTGTTAGAGGGCACCTATCTGTAAAGATTTGTTAGGAGTAATATTAACCGAGGTTTATTTCCCTCATTAGCATTTGGAGTCTGGATAGATTCTTAACTGGATAGAGTACAGTACAGCACAGAAGGATTTCAATATAATGAGTTAGTTAAGTACATAGTAAGGGACAGAAACGTAGGACTTACCGTCAGGTGGGCTGTTCTACTATCCTGCCTTCTAATATTATAATTGCGAAACTTTATAAGTATATTTGAATGTTTGTTCCTCCTTCACGCAGAAATTACTTGATGGATTTTGATTAGAATTGGCTGTAATATAGCTTGTAGCCCAGAATTGCACATAATTTTTAGTTGTACAATACAATAGGAGATAAGCGGTACCACTGCTGGTCACTTACCCAAATCTAGTATATTGAAGGCCACCAATATATCATAAGTTTGCTAGAAGTTTGAATTCCGTAACCATGGCTCAGATTATGGTAAAAATCGGACGTAGCAACACGCTTTACGAAGACATTTGCAATCTCGTAGGCGCACCGTTTTCGGAGGGGCAAAGGGGTAGGGGGGGAAGGGGTTGCTTCGGGTCGGTGTATTCCTGTTGCCCCCAGCCATGTCACTATATTGGGAACAACGAACCATAAAGTATATCCATGTAGACAGATAATGGGGACAGCAGATATATTTTTTTAATAATCTACACATTGTATAAAACAACGTAGCCAGCGAAATTACAGGCATGACAACCACTACCATTTACCATCAGGTGACCTCGTTTGTCACTGAGTAGAATAAAAAAAAAAGTCGCTTGTCGCCCTCTGTCCCTATATTTCTATATACGCTTAGACCTTTTACAGTACGCAACGGATTTTAATGCGGTTTTCAACAATAGATAGAGTGATTCAAGAGGTAGGTTTATAAGCAAGAAAAAAAGGGTAGGTAGGGGTAAAATACGGGTACGCGAACAAAGCGCCGGGTCCGCTGGTTAATTTTATAATCTTATTAATTGCCCCTCATTGTGCACTCCATGCGTTAATGGGGTACCCATTAATGGGGTACGGGTAATAGATGTAACAGGAATGCGCTGCTGGATCTGTTTTATTTCACGTTTACGACCTTCGCTAGGACCCCGACTGTGTTTAAGTAGGCTCGTTTCGCGCTTCAGCACTTGTTCTTCTGGTATATTGTCCTGGAAAGAGGCTTTGTTTGCCGCGTCTGTGAACCTGGTAGAGCCTGGTATAAACTACCTACCTATAGTAATAAAAGAACACATGTCGGCCGAGTCAGGGGAAATCAGATAAACAGGTGAAAAAATTACAGGACCGCAGGTGCGTCGTCCTCGTCACAATTTTTTTGTTTTATGGAGTTTACATTACAATACAATAAAAAACTCTTTATTTGTACACTACAGGATTCACACATGGGATAAAATATTTCATAGTAAGCAGTACAAAGGGCGGTCTTATCACTAGAGTGACATTACATAGAGTTTTATTTTAGTCTGTTAATTAAGATTTTAGCAGAGTCTTTCTAACAAGGGCCATGGTTTGTTTATAAGCTTCTGTGACTGCCGCACAGGCTGTAGTCTTATTCCCGATTTACATTGGTCAAGTACAGTGGCCACTGGCGAGTACAGTAGCGCTTGGTGAAGCGCCCAGACAGTGACATTTACACTACAACGGGTCTAGTGCCATTTCTTTGTCGAAACGGACGAGAAACGTCAACAAATATGTGCAATTTTTCGCAAAATTCTCTTCACGCGGCGAGCTATTGTAAACTGTACTGGATTGTTTTACTGCGCCAGTGGCGAGTCAAGTGCCGGGCGGGCTAGGGGTGCACTTGCCACTTGCAAGGCAGCTTGCCTGCCAAGTTGACTCTCTACTATCCGATCGGTTTACACCACTGTACTTAATCTTGACTACTTCGCTAAACACTTGACCAAGGTGAATCGGTCTTTAGTCGCCTCCCAACTGGCAAAATGTGGTCTTACAGGTATCCTAAGACCATATTTCCTTTACTCTTATAGTATACTTTCAAACGTCTGTTAAGTGTGGAATTGGGCTTACTTTGTAAAAAAAATTATACTTATGGTTGTTGTATTATGGTCTTAATTATATTATATGGATTTAATTCTTATAAAGGATTATTTATAAAGAATTTTGTTATTTGAGCTTCTACGACACCCAACCATGCAATGGGTTCGCGATCCATTCTACTCTGCCCGACACCACACGGCAAATACAGATAACTGAGCCATAATATGCCTATGTAACAGATACTCAATAGTGCATACTAGCTAATGCTATCGGTGACAGTTCAGCGAAGCTGGCTTCTCGGTTGCTTGGCAACTAGTTCACTGGAAACTGGAGCCTTCGTAGCATAACCTACAGATATAATCAAATGTATTCAGTACTAGCGTTATGAAACACGACCTGCCACGGCTTCGCACGGGTTTTCTCTGAAATACGCATATAATTATAGTAAATAAATATGTATTACATATGTATTATACGTGTATTATACCTATACATAAAATCTTACGGAAGAAATTCTCATAATGATAGAGAAAAACGCGTCAAAATTCGTTGCACGATAAATCGTACGACCTACTAAAGTAGGTACTTAGATCATCATCGATCATCTTGGCGTTAATGTCCCGGTTATGCTCTCGCGCACGAGGGCTCGGGCCTTGACCATGATCCGGGATTTAGCAGATCAGGTAATTACAGTGGAGCGGCTGCCATCTGACCTTCATGACCCTGCTACCAGGGAAACCTGACCAGATTGGATCATGGTTACACATCCAGTCGCAGGTGTCGTCACGATGTTTTCCCTCGTTTTATTTTACATTTAGATTTCGTTCGTTTGAAATCTCATTATAAAAAGAAAATGCATTTCCGTTTAGCGGTTTTATATTAGACTAGCCATTTGATCGCCATCTCACCTAGGGGCCTAATTCTTGCGCTGTGACAATTCGAATTCGACATTTTTTGCAGCCACATATCTCTATTAATAATGACATTACAATGTCAATTGCAGGCAAAAAATATTTTTACTGCTATCTTCGACAATCGTATATTGTCGAAGATAAATTTCAGTGACGTTTTAATATAGATTTTTTAGGGAGAAAACGTCAAATTTGGGATGTCACAGCGCGAGAATTGCCCCCTGGCGGAGTATTGAAAAATCAAAACAGCGTTTGAAATGACTATTTTGACTTTAAAAAAAAAATGTACATTTTAATTTATCTGTTTGACATTCATAAGTGCTATGTATAGCCTAATCTGAATAAATTATTTTGACTTTGACTTTGATACTGACGAATATAATAATCATAATGTAAGAACCTACTAATAAAATTTATTTTTAAATGTCCATTATAATAAAGTTCACCGTGGGTTGCTAACTTTATTACGACACTTTCAATAAATTCGAGATCTAAAATAGAATGAACGAAAGTTCGCTTCGACGTAACGAATATGAAATATGGGCTACATTACAGCCAATTTGTGTTGCCAAACTTTATTAACTTATTTCGGAAATGTATAGAGGTTATTTTTTTAAAACAATATCTTTCTTTTAGCAAATAATTTTCGAAGTAGAGAAAAGAATAACGTTTTAATTGACTTATAAGTTTCAATAACCATTGGAGGTTTATTAAAAAATAAATTATGTCAAAAAAGTTATCATTGTATACCTGAATATGTGAATGACAAAAGTCCATTGAACTGAACTTCAGTTTTAAACAGGTATTAATTTAGTTAAAGTTAGTATGTAAATATAATGTATTAGTTTATAAGATATTAAAAAAAAAAGGCAAATGAATTAACTTAGGCTCTGTGGGTTTGTTGCCGTTTTTTTACCACGGAGGACCACCTAGGAAGCGGCGTTAACATTCCTTCCATTCCCACACACGGTGTCTTTTGGTCGTAGCGGGTCGTAGTTGGTCTGCTCTGCGCGGACTGCGGTAGGGATGGTGTAGGATAAGATAGGGGAAAAGTAGGGGTAGGGTTAGGTTAGATTAAGGGGTAGGCCGGGGTAGGAGTGGGTAGGGTAGGATAGGGGTAGGCTACGGGCAGGGTAAGTGTAGGGTGGGAGCAGCTACCTATCACTGGTATTGTCGGACATGGTCCGGCCGTTGTCGACGGGGGGTGGGTGTACTGCGGCCATGGGGCGGCCAACATGTCACTGTGTGTTTCCTTCCTAATTTCCTACTCCCTCCTCTTTGACGATTGAAAGAGATATGTAATATCCTACTCAATAAAGTAATTTTGAATTTTGAATTTTTGAATTTTGAGGCTTCATCTAAGTTGAGCTTTTATGAAGCATCATCAAGAGCAAACACATTAATTTGTGACAGAGTCTCATAATAGGTAGACCTATTCAAATATTACTCAAACTACTAAAACGATTTAAATAAATTAAATACATAAATATGCTTGGACAATTCACACAGCGCCACGCCCCTATTTTGAATACGTACTTATTATCCATACAACACCGTAACAGACCCAGACCCGTAACAGAAATTAAAATTCATCAATTCAATTTCTCTCGGCCGGCAATCGAACCCGGGACCTCTGCGTGGCATGTTCACCAACTGAACCACTCAGGTATGTATGTATGTAATCTCTTTATTGCATCAATTTATTACATTACAGGAAATAAAAATACAGTTCATAATGCAAAGTCGAGCTCAGGTCCTCTGAATGAATCGGTCGGCCAATTAAACAATATACCTACCTACCTGTTTTGGACACCCCCAGCTCTTGTATAGGTCCAGCAGTGCAGTGACGATGATGAATGCGTAATATTCATTACAAAGTTTTCTTTCTGAATAATTTATAAGTACACGCGTATCTGTTTAATATTCTGCATGGCGCGTATAGGGTTGCGTTACTTAGTTCTAGACTTGCCTATCAATACAAATATGATTTATTATTCTGTCTATTAGTTATCTAGGTATACTTATCTCATAGGAGCGCCGGTGGCCGTGCGAGACTCGTAAGTGAGAGATAACGAGTTCGAATCCCGCTGCGGCCATATATCAATGACTCTTTTCTGAGCTATGGACATACATACACGTGAATAAAAACACTAACCAATGCTCTTACGGTGAGGGAAAACATCGCGATGAAACCTGCTCATTCAGGCGACTGAATGTGTAAGCATTATTCAATATGGTAAGGTTCGCCTGGTAGCAGGGTCACGGAAGTCAGATGGCAGCCGCTCCACTGTAATTATCTGATCTGCCAAATCCTGGATCACGGTCAAGGCGGACCCCAGGCCCTCGTGCGCGAGAGCACAACTGGGACATTACCATATTTAAAAAAAAATATTGATACTGCCAATATAATAAATGATAAGGTAAAGTTTGTCGGTTGATTGGATAATCTTCGAAAGTACTAAACCGATTTTGATAAAGCTTGTCCTGAGTATCATAGGGTACTTTCATTTCGAAAAAA
This sequence comes from Blastobasis adustella, assembly GCA_907269095.1. Lineage (NCBI taxonomy): Eukaryota > Metazoa > Arthropoda > Insecta > Lepidoptera > Blastobasidae > Blastobasis > Blastobasis adustella. The sequence continues at coordinate 14,508,289 of OU026130.1, forward strand.
TTATTGGGTCCCGCGGGATAGTTCAATGTTTACAGAGATCCGAACTGCGTACAGGTGAAAACCGCAGGGAACACCATTTAGTATAGTTAATAACATTTAGTAAAGTTTCTGAGTAAGGAATTAACGACCAACATATTGCGAATTGGTCACGCGTTACGCGGCTCGATCGAGTACGTAACGAGTATATGCGTGGCAGCTTTGGCGTGTATCGCAAACAAGATCGAGGAGGCTCGCCTGCGCTGGTCACGTTCTTGCGTAAGCCTCAGGGATATGTGGGAAATAGGTGACTGAACCTGATATTAGAAAGTAGGCCCCGTGGGCGACCTAAGCAGCAATGGATTGGCATCGCTGAGTCGGATGCAAGAGCCAACGGCTTAAGACGCGAGGATGCCAAAGACCGGGTGAAGTGGAGAAGAGTGTGTAGGAAAGCGGACCCTGGCAGAGCTCGCGATAAGCGCTAGGACGATGATGTGATTGGGAATTAGTCCATTTGGGAAGTTATCCAACTGATCCGAAAGGAACCAAGTCAACCTTTTGATTACATATGCCTGGTAAGTAAGTGGTGGGTAAGTAATGCTGCCAGGACTGGGCAAATTGCAAACGTTTAATCCTGAGAATTGACTTGGTTTAGTGTACAGTGGCAATACAGGTCTCTGCACTCAGATCGCTGACCCTTTTACATTAACATAGCTTTAAGATAGTGCCTTTAAATCTTAGATTACTTACGGAAAGGTTTTAATTTTAAAGACTAGCTGTGCCCGCGACGTCGTTCGCGTACTACAGGATGTTTTGGTACCTATGTCTAATATTAAGCAACACAGTGGTCTGGTCAAGCACTCTTATAAAAAATTTAGCTTTTTACTTTGGATTAGAAAACTCCCAGGTTGTATTTATCAAAAGACAGTAAGTCAGGTAGACTGTTCTGTACGGCTCGCACAATAAATGTTGAAGCTATGTATTGGAATGTTGACAGGCACTTCAACGGCTTTTCTGCAACGTAGCTTAGTTTGGTTCGGGTTTATAAGCCGCATTTACAGGCATGAGGTATTTCATCAATCACATGTTATCATGACACAGTGACAACAAGCTCTGTATTTTTGTTGTAGGTAAAGTGCACGAATTGTATGTTATGGGCGTCGGTGCCATCAAATATAAAAATAATATAAATTTTAAAATAATTATAATAGCCTGCCTCACCTGTGGGACAGAGGCGTCAGCCTTATGTATGTATGTAATAATAATAATTCATACAGCGACAGCGCTTTAGGGCTAAAGCCCCAAAGTAAGCAAATCTTCTGTTATGGGTGACTGCTAGATAGCTAATAAACTACTTATACACTTTTAAACACACACTTATAAACATATAACATCCAGACCCGTAACAGAAATAAAAATTCATCATTTCAATTTCTGCCCGGCCGGGAATCGAACCCGGACCTCTGCGTGGCAGACCGTAAACCACTGAACCACACAGGTCGAAAATAACCCTCCTAAACGAGTGTACATGGATCTTTACTTCGCCATATGGATGGGCCGGGCCGCCGGGTGGTGGCATTAGGTACAGTTCTGCGAATCCATCGTTTGTTTGGATTGCGCACGGGTTCCAGTTAAAGGCGTAGTACCGCCTAGTAAATTCAAGGTATTGTTGGAAACAGCTGTACAATCCAAGAGCATAAGTGCATTGCCACGCAACTTCGTTCGCAAACACCTACTTTACCCCTACCTACCCTATTTTCTTGATTTATGAGGTTTAATTATTATTATGACATTTACATGAACTGATTTGAATTAACATGCCATTTTGAATTAATTGTTTATAATATTTAATTAATATAATGACATCATTATTATCATTAATCTAATTAATAATTTTTTATGATTACTTATTGTTCTAATGAATGTTAATATTTCAATATTGAAATTAACGATATGTGTTAATTTTATTCTATTGATAACTGAAATGATGTATATTTAATACTATAAATAAATGAATATGAATATGAATATGAATATACCTTCCTCTTGAATCTCTCTATCGATTGTTGAAACCTGCATTTAAATCTAAGATCTCAGCGTACATAGTTGCATGGGGAAAAGCGACTTTGTTTTATACTATTGATTCTTAGGCGGTAATGAACTTATTATGATCTTGTATTGTACTTTGACTATGGGAAAATTTAACCTTAGGTAAGATTTGTAGGTCAGAGAGAGCGCCCGAAGCTAGATGGCAGCTGACGCTGAAACAAAAATCAAATCACCGATCATAATTCGTGTGCCGTAATAAACATAAAAAAATAAATATAAAATATTTAAAGTGGTGGATACTATTGATCTAGGGAAAACACCGAAATGAGCGGTAAATTGATTGATTGATTGATTGATTGAAGTATTCTTTATTGCACCAAAATTATATAACACATTTACATAAATATACAATGGTATATACAAAGCGGACTTATCCTCAGAGGGAATTCCTCCATTCAAACTTTAAAACATCAAAAAGGAAAGTTGTTAGGAAGAGGAAGTGCATACAAAATTTAAAAATATGTAATTACCCACATTAACTCGACAATAACCTAATCGTATCACTAACAGATAATTTACTTGAAAATTGAAATAAACAATGCTACATAAATACAAGTGACGGCATTTATTACGAAATGATGTAAGTGAAGAAATTTAATTTTAAGAATTTCTCAGATATCCTCGTTAAGAGCGAAGTGCTTCTGAAGATTTGCCCTAACCAAGTCCAAGTCCCAAGCATTTCCTTATGAAGACAGGAAGGGAGTTTCAGAGCATGGTAGCGTGCACAGTAAAAGATTTTGCATGAATACAAAAAAAAAATCGTACATTTTCGTACAAAACAATGTACATTTTCCTGGAATAGGACATATATATCACCGAGGAAAAGATTTGGCCTTGAAATTGGATGTTCTTACAGATTCGCAAGTAGCACGTAATAATACATTACACGTGAATAAAAACTACGACGCATAAGTTACTTAATATGGTGTCCCATAATCGTTATTTTTCCATAACAATGTACAATATAACGATAAGAACTAAATTTAATCAATATCACGTTAGACGATAACTATCCATCACTCAAATAACATAATATACTTAAACACGATGACATAATATCCAGCTGTTTGATAAGGAATCGTCACGGATACCTACCTACCTAATACTCATGTTTGAAGAATTTGTTTATTTGGTACTTATGTACATACTTTCATAGATCTCATCTCGGCCGCGAGAAGCGGTGACCCAAAGATATTGGACATAGAACAAAGATGAAAAAGTACAATTTTCACGAGAAAAGTAGATAAAAATTATTTTAATTTATTATGTTACTTTTCTCGTGAAACTGTTGCATTTTATGCTGCCTTGTGTTACTTTTGAAAATCGGTCACTGGCAACACTGCCCGTAACGGCAACCCTGGCTGAGGTAGGATTCCAATGTACGGGCAGTGTAATCGTAGCGTCCTAATCTACGATCTTTATCTAAGTTCCTGAATTAGGGTGTGTGTAATCGATGCCATTTCATCATCACAGCCAATAACAGTCCACTGCAGGACTTAGGGCCTCTCCCACGAAAGGGGAGGTTTTTGCACAATCTCCTCGCTTGGTAGGCAGGTTGGAGATCGCAGCGTTGTAAGTGGAAAATGATGCTGCCCATTTTCCAGCCTATGGAGACTAGATCTTTTGCCTCGAAATTAGTCGCCTTGCACGACACCCATTGGTGCTATTCTACTCTGCCGGACACCATACGACCAATTATAACAAAATACGCCATTTACAATAAAATAAATTGTAAAGAAATTGTTGCTTCACTTATCTTAAGTAAAAAATGGCGCCGTATTTTTTTTATGTCCGTGCCTTCTATGTGCTTAATCCTGTATTTCAAGGAGTGGATGTTTTTACGGGCGCAATATCTGTATTATTTTCGGCTACTTTGTAGATAAAGCGTATCGGCTTAGTTTAAAAGATATCTTATTTAGAGTATTACTTTTCAGTCACGTACGCCGCGTGAAATGTATGCTAATGTGTTGGTTACATACGTAGGGGCTGTTCATTAACTACGTGGGTGTAAAGTACGTAGGTTCAACGTATACGTTGAATCGAATTACTTGATTCTACTGTTGCGTCCCACCTCAGCCTAATAGCGGTAAATACCGGCTTAGCGGCTAGCGGTAAATACTAGTCAGGGTCCGCTTTTCTACTAGGAAAGAACCGGAAACGGTCTCCTACCAGAATCTTTAATTTAAAAATTTATGGTATTGTGGCTTTTTACTCCCTTGCTTCAGTTTTCTTGTCACCCCATCCCTATGGGGTGTCGCATTCGATGAAACCCGAAAAGCCTTTCCGGCTACAGGTAATCCTAAGGCAGAGTTTAGCTGGCAGGCAACTAGGTCTCTTGCAAGACTAGCATTACCAGTCGGCTGGCTGCGCTGGTACACATGAGTGTTCTCTGCTTCCGTCCCTCGATAGATCGGAAAGTGCCATTATACGCTTTGCGATATGCGCAAAAAAAATCCTTACTTCTTCAAGGCATAAATTGCGACGTTATACCGTCACGGGGTGCCAATTGGCACTGTTCCGGAGACTGTTCAACCAGGCTCAGGGTTTCCAGCAAAAGACCTGTCAACCTCGCTGTGCCAAAGGTACTAGGAGGCATATCTAACAAGTAGCGAGCTCGTTGAAGTGCTGAAGTTCAACTAGCCTCAATGTATAAAGCGGGCTCCCACCCAGTTCCCGGACTCTGCGTTGTTTAATTTTGGTTAACGGTCCCGGAGCATATTGCCACTAGACTATTGCTCTCTTCCATTTTAAATTACCTTATTCTGACATCATCATAAAAATCCATAAGTAAACACTTATGGATTTTTAAGATGTCAAAATAAATCATGTCTATGTCTATCAATCATATTTGTTTACGTAGTCCATGTAGCGCCCCCCGTGCGTATACCGGTAGTCGGAGTTAGCTAAATAGTTGCAGTATAATCATAAAATTTGTTTGTTACAGTTTCGCCACTTCGTATTCAGTATTAGTATTATTCATGTTAGTATTCAGTGTGTTCTATTTGAGATCGTCGTTGGCCTAATGGCTAATGTTGTCCGAATCGTAAGCGAGAGGTACCGGGTTCAATCTCGAGTCTCTCTGAATCATCATCAGTTGATCAAGCGAGAGCCTGGGGTCCGCCTTGACCGTGATCCAGGATTTGGAAAACCAGGAAATTACAGTGGAGCGACTGCCGTCTGATAGACATAGCTGTGCTACCAAGGGAACCTGGCCAGATTGGATCATGGTTACGCATTCAGTCGCCTGAATGTGTACCCATCATGTAGTAAACCAATTCAGGTTTCATCACGATGTTTTCCCTCACTGTACGAGCTTCGGTTAGTGTTCAATTAATGTATATAACTCAGAAAAGAGTCATTGATGCATGGCGCAGTGCAGCTATGTACCCATATGTACCCATGATGTAATCTGGTCAGGTTTCCCTGTTAACAGGATCACGGAGGTTAGAGCGCAGTCGCTTCACTGTAACTTTCTAATTTGCCAATCCTGGATCATAGCGAAGTCGGACCCCAGGTTATCGCTGAGTTCGAGAAACTTGAATGAATAATGTTCTTCATCTTAGCCTCCATCACAGCTTGTGCCTGGGTCCGTTTTACTACTTGTTTTCCTCCTCTTCGCCTGGTCTTGAGCATCCTCACGTCGCAGATCATTGGCTCTCGCATCCGTCTCTGCGATCAATCGATCGCTTCCTGGGCCTCCTTATCCCTGGGGCTTACGCATCACGTTACCAAACCAGCAGGCGAGCCTCCTCAATCTTATCCGTGATGTCTCACGCCAAGGCTGCCACGGATGTCGTGTGATTTGTGCACTTTTTTATGTTATGTGGCAGACAAACAGGCAAGCTGATACAACGGTAACCGCCGCCTGCGGACATCAGCAACACCAGGGGAGTTACCAGCCAAATTCGAGAAATTGTTATGAATGATACCATAAAAAGGTTGCTGCTTTTTATAAAACTGAACTAAAACCCCAAGTTATTAACTGGCCCCGTAGCACGCCAGCGGTCGGCAACCTTCGCCCATGCAATCGCATGGCTTTAATTCCTTTTTAAATTACACAATTAGAGTCTAGCCCCATTTCGGTTTGTTGTTGACACCTATTATTAGATAGAACGAAGTGTTTGCCACACTGTGTCGGGAGCTAGTTATTGTTTGAGCTAATTATGTAAAATGTGTGACTAAACTGTGACAACCGTCAAAATATCATTTAAGCCAGCCAATATGAGATACTGGCTGATAATAAAATCACCCGGATGCACTTGAAACGGCTTTTCTACATCATTGTAAACTTTAACAAATTTTTTTTCTACGCTGTGGCAAACGGTACATGATGATGGTAAGCGGTAACTGTTGCCCGTAACATCTACGATTCATGCATGCTCCCCCAGAGATCTCCACAAATGTCAGTCCTGTGCCTTCCGCATCGAGCTTGTACCTGCGATCTTTACCAGGTCGTCGGTCCACTTTGTGACCTACCCACGCTGCGTCTTCCGGTACATGGTCGCTCTCGAGAACTTTAGTGCCCCATCGGCCATCTGTTCTTCAAGCTATGTGCCCCCTTGAGCTATGTGGTAACTTAGATGACAGCTTACAATTATACGAAGCTAAATAAACACTACAACATAGGTAGTAACATAATAGCATCGACTTCATTATGGTATTATTTCTTAATATTCATCAAGAGAGAAGCATTTTTTGAGCCATTTTAAATATGTTATATGTTTGTGATGAGTTGTTGTGTGTGAATAAAAACGTATTCTATTCTATTTTAATCTATTCTAAGCACGAAGATCGTCAATTCCGAAGTTATTTTACCCTGTATAGTATTTAATACCTATGTGTGAACTAGACCTGTTTGATGTATTTACTTACATCCAAAAACTATACCAACATGTTAGCGTTATTCACTTACCCCCAACCCACGTTAAACCTCACAGCCATAATCAAGTTGGCATGTCAAAGAAAAAAAAAATATTGGCAAACGGGCCCTGGATACGGCTGTCGGGGTTCCTAACATTTTCCCTAACGTTTCAGTATGTTTGTCGTTCCGTGACCATGATGCATGCAACTGCGACTAAATATCGGGCTAGTAGGTACTCGGTAACCAAGGTAGGTACGCGGTAAACGATATTAGTGGACGGGGCCTCGAGTCTGCTAATTTATTGAAAGACGATTGCATTGTAATTGGATCACTATAGCAGCGTTATGGCAGTTGTAATTGTCGAATACCACAAACGTCCAAAACTGCCATTGAGCTGTTAGTGCAATCCAATTACAATTCAATAACGCCATAAGTAAAATAGCTGACTTGATGCCCTGAAGGGTTGATACTTTATTTTAGTATGTCAGACACTCCATTTGTCCTATATTATTGTACTGGTAGCGGGAACTGGGACCTTACATTCCTGTATATTCCTTAGCGCTGGAACACATTGAAGAGGTGCGCCGCGCGGCGCACTGCAAGATAGGGGCAAAACCCGCAATCCAAGCCCGAAATGTTAGCTCCGATGTATGAACTTTTTCTACATTTTTTTTTAATTTGCCCCCGTCGTGCAGCGTGCGGCGCGATGTCAGTAGATGTCAACATGAGACGTCAAATTTGACTGTTTCTTTTTACCAACAGTTCGAATCTTTCCTCCTTATGTGACATAGTTCACTCACATATATCTGTCTACCTTTTTTAAGTACAGATATAACGCGTGTGAATGAAATAGGAAGTCGACCTAGTCAAACAAATTTTGACCGCTGATGTGTAAGCCCCTCCCCTTTTTCTGATTCTGTACCAATATCGTATTCGTTTCGTTATCGTGGTCCTCTCGTCATCTCGAATTATAAATATGGCGTGTTTGGTTCTGGAACACTAGTTTCTAAAGAGAAATAATAGTGCTAGTCAAGATCTACGTTTCGAATGACAGCTGTCAAACTTTTGAACGATCACTCCTAGAACATTAGTTCCTGAAGAGAAATGATAGTGCTCATCAAAATCTACATTTCGGATGACAGCTGTCAAACCTAAAACTGTAATAACTCTAAAACTATTGATTCTAGAACACTAGTTCCTAAAGAGAAATGATAGTGCTCGTCGAGATCTACATTTCCGATGACAGCTATCAAACTTGAAACTGTATTATTACAGCGATCGTTTTAGAGTTATCTCTAAAACGATCGCTCCTAAAACATTCGTTCCTGAAGATAAATGATAGTACTCGTCAAGATCTACATTTCAGATAACAGCTGTCAAACTTAAAATGGTAATGACTCTAAAACTATTGCTCCTACAACACTACTTTCTAGAGAGAAATGATAGTGCTTGTCTAGATCAACATTCTTGTAAAGAAATTCTCTGAATGACACACATTCATTCGGTCACGCCTTTCTCCCGTAGGGGTAGGCAGAGACCACATTGTTTCACTTGCTACGGTCCGTACAAATCTCTGTGAGTTCTTCATACATAGACTGTTATAGATATTTCAACTCAGTTGTGCGTGCGGCGCTATGTGTGGGTAATACAGACACGTCACAATGACGCCACGCCATTGGCACGCCAAGTGGTCGCGTCACTGCCACATAAATGAAAGCTGTATATTTACAAGCGCACGCACACATAGTGCCGCGCGCACAACTGAGTTGAACTATCTTTAACTTCATTACCCTTCCTTGGCTTCCTCGAAGTCGGGTAAAATTTCTCAGTTATCATAGTATTCGGGGAAGACCAATCGAGGTAATCAAATTTCTTCACATATTTATAATGTTGTACTTTTTAGTTTAAAAAAAGCAACATTCGCGTTTCATACATTTTTAGATCAAAAATCTAAGTGTAGGCCACAACAAAATTATTAGTTTCCAAAAGAGAAAACAGTTCTTGACATTGTTTACTATAACGTCAAATCTGCACGTCCGACGGTCCGACGGCTTTTAGAATAGCGATACTTAGTACCTACTGTACGCCCAGTGGTACATAGAGGTGGTGGTGGGCGTACAGGTTTGGCACCATAGTAAAAAATGATAGAATATGTATGCTGTATCTGAAAATTGCATAATTGCCGGCACTTTCAGTGTTTTAATCCAAACTGAATGATATCCTTTTCGTACGTTTCTCTTGGTTGCATTTGAGTCGGCAGATTTAAAAAATCTCCATTCACTTTTTACGTCTGCGTGTGAACACACAGTCGAGAAGACATATGGTCAATATTTATGCGAGTCGTTTAAAATAACGAGCGTAAAAGGATCGAAAAAGCTCTCGTGCAAACGTTGCCTAACTTAAAATCTCTCGTGCGAACGTTGCCTAATTTGAAAAACCAGAATAACACCACCGTTTCTTTGGTTGTCACCGTGACGTGGAACCGCGCGGCGCGCCGCGCAGTGCACTGCACCGCGCCAATGGAGTTCCAGCCTTATATAGTCAAGAGTCAAATAATTTTATTCAATTTAGGTTAACAAAAGTCTTATGAACGTAATAGAAATATTAAATAAAAAATACGTCTATGAAAAATTTTGTCGCTAGCCGTGGCATCATCGACTAAGACTAGATAAGACTATACTAACGGTCTTATTGATAAAAAGTTATGAGAGGTTTATAGAAGGTTTTAAGCTGGCTAAAATATGGTTCTTGTAAAACATTATTCATAATCGCATATTAGAGTTAAGACTCAATAACGGCTTCTTATATTAAAGGAGGCTGATTCCTTCTTTAGACCTCTGATAAACCTATATCAGTGACAAACATGGCCGCCGTCACACGAACAGCACGACCATTATCGCATGACAGTTGTCAATTAGGACACCGCCTACGACTAGATATAAGAAGAGAAGAAGATCGGGCGACTTGGGAAAGCGGACTCTGGCAGAAGCTGGGATTGACCTCTTCGGAAGATGATGATTCTACTATTTAGACTATATTCTTATGAAGCTGACTGTAAAGTACCTAGTCCTTGGTTAAAACCCTACCGTACCAAAAAATGTTTAGTACCGATAACTGTATATTGCCTATTATATAAACACTAGGTAGTGTTTATATAATAGGTAATATTTATAGTTATAGATTACATTTGACAGCAGTCATCATTTCATTGCGTCTACGACACAAAGATAATTTAGTATTTAAAGTTGCGCCTAATATAAAATGAATTTTATGTTGTGGACATTAGGAAATGATGACAGCTGTCAAATGTGATCTATTATGGTGTCAGTAACTTTTGTAACGATACAAAAAATAGACGTATTCGCGTTATGATGCTACTTTGACCCCCGGAAAATATAGTTAGAACAACGATGCCCCACGAAAATAGCCAGTTGCACTTATTAAATATATGGCTACGTAACCTGAAAGATACCTTATAGAGTTCTGACATTCATTCTTTGCCCCCTTGGCCCCTTAACTGCGTCATATTTGATAAAATGGCCGCCTCTCAAGCAAAAAGAATAACTAAAATTTGGGTCAGGCGAATGCCAAGCTATGGAGAGTATCTCCTTTGTGACTCAAGTCCAGACTTTGGAAGGCTGGGGATTGCAGGCTGGGTGCCAAAATGCAAGCTACGTTTGGAATTAAGTTTGGAACTAGGAGTGTTTCTCCTAGTTCCGGCCGGACACCAAACTGCGTGTGGAGGTCCCAAAGCCAGTATAGACAGAACAATTCCCAACAATCGCTATGGTGTCCAAATAATTTGCTCCCACACGGCCAAGGCGGATCGTTGGCAAATAAAAAAGGGGTCAGCACCCGCTTCAGGACGGCCGAGCGATTTGAGCGGCCCAAATAGGGAATATGCATGTTAAATTAATTGTCTTTTTAAAACTTGTTAAAAGTTCTACGTCCTTCGTCTGCTAAATTTCATTATGCCGTGTTCCTGTGGGAATAACATTGAATCTTGGGGAAGCATATTCGCATTTTAGCATACGATTTTATATAAGTTTATAACCTAGATTAAACCATAGCATGCTTTTTATCCTATCAGTGTTCCTTTCTTACAAATCCTTAAAACAGCTTGAGTTAAAAAAGAAAAAAGTAGGAAAAGGAGTGAGCATTTCATTTGTCAGTTTCCCGTCATAGAATACCAATACCTACCACATGGTAAAAAAGGCGGACCGCCCCTAATAAGTACTATTCCGTCTCGTTGTACGTAAATCATATGGCAAATGCGTATGACGTCGGATGTGAGAGTCAACAGGCCTCACCTTCTTGTGCCAGGGAGGCATTATTTATTACGTAAATATGACACTTAGTTATTATCATTATTCTTCCGACCGATTTCGGTCATGGCGACCTCTTCGACCCCTAATCGAGTCGGCGCTGATGCGGACGATGATGGCTTGCATAGCCTATCTTAGCGGTAAACTCCCGAGCACAATGTTGGCACGTCAGTTTGCCATTAGCAAAGTTATATGTAAAGGCTGCGGGTGTACGGGCTTTCAACTGGTCGCGTTTAGCATCCAGGTCCGCTTGGCGCTGCTCCTCGGAGTCGCGTACTTGCCTCTGCACATGCTTGCGCCATTCGGACAGTTGTGCTGCCAAATCCACCCATTGAGAGGGCTCAATGTTGCACTAAGATGATGATAATGATTAAATTTAACAACATTAGGATTATATGTTATGTTGCTGTGATCTGTTCTGTGAATAAACAAATAAAATATACTTAGATAACTTACAGGCATGAGGCATTTTATCTTAGTCCTCACGGTAACACGCACCTGCGATTCTGAATTTTTGTTTTTTATTTATTTATTTATTTAATACTTAATGCTCAAAATAGTACAAAGTTGTTATTTGCACCCCAAATGTATGAATTGAAGATGTTATGGGACAGTTACCATTTACCATCACGTCTGCTGGTGTCTGCTCGTTTGTCATTGAGTAGCATAAAAAAAAATCATAAAAATCCTGCATATTCCCTATTGCCGGACCCGATTTGGGAGTCAATTTTGCAATTACACTCCCCACTCCAAGTCACCTGCTCCCGGCTGTTCCAAGTCCTTTCCTGACGGACGCATGTGGGCTCATTGTTTGGCCGAGATAATTCGCCGATGGAAATTTCGCTGGTCACGTGGTCGGTTGTTTTGATCTGGTGGTGTAATTGCCTGGCAATGTACTACGGCTAATCTAATCTATAGGTACTGGCAGCGGTAGTCAACCTTTTTTATAGGGGGATAAGGTTTTAGTTAGCTCAAAATTTTCATATTTTTGCTAATAATCTAAAAATATTACTAATGGCGAAAGTGAAAAGTATGGCGAGCTCGACATGTTTCCCAACTTATTCTAGGAACATGTTGAAGAAGTGGTTTTGAACATAGGAGAGGTCAAACAGGCGCGCAAACATGAGTAGAGACAGTGAAATGACAATCGGGGCTGCAAAGAATAGTAGGTACTTCAATAAATAAATAAAAATAATTATTTACTCTAATAAGGAGCGTCGATGGCCGAGCGGTTGAGGTATCCGACTCGTAAGAGAAAGGTACCGGGTTAGAATCTCACTGCGGCCATGTATCAATGACTCTTTTTAGAGTTTTATACGTCAGTCGAATACTAACGATGCTCTTATGGTGAGGGAAAACATCGTGTTGAAACCTGCATATTCAGGCGAGTGAATGTGTAACCATGATCTAATATGATCAGGTTCATGGAGGTCAGATGGCAGCCTAGTCGCTCCTCTGTAATTACCTGATCTGCCAAATCCTGGGTCATGGTCACGGCGGACCCCGGGCCCTTGTGCGCGAGCCCACACCCTGGACATTAACGCCAAGATGATAAAATTTTTAAATTATTTACTTTAATAAAGTTTTTTTAAAAGTACCAGTTATTTAATTTGACGGCCATCTCACCTGATGGTAATAGTGACAATGCCTCCGGAGATAGGGCATGCTTGCTTATAGGAATATTAATTTTATAAACAACAGCAAGCATTTGCTAGTTCTTCGACGCAAGTCTCTATATGTCTTCTATTCTTCTCACTGTGTGAAAAACATTCCGAGTCAATGATAGACACTTGGAGAAACTGAGCTCATTTCTTAAGGTTAGGGATCAAGCAAACACCGCTAATGAAAATACATGTCTTGAATCTATTTATAAGTGACTAGTGGAACCGGCGCGATTTCGTTCACGTACACCTATTTTACCCCTACCTACCCTTTTTTCTAGCTTATAAACCGTCCTCTTGAATCGTTCTAACTATTGTTGAAAACCGTATTAAAATCCGTTGCGTACTTTAAAAGATCTAAGTATAGATACATACGTACCTACGTATGTATATATCTATGCTTCGCAAGTCGCTTCATGCCGTCTGTCCCCATGTATCTACATAGGGACAGACGGTGTGAAGCGACTTTGTTTTATATGTACTATGTATAAATATGTGAAGTAGTATCGCCATAAAGGAGGGTCACTAACAATTACGTAGCCTAACCTATTCATTGCTACCTAGCACAATTCGGCCTATCTCTTAACACTCCACTTGAGGCAGCCTCTGAGGATTAGGCCAATTGATTTTCCAATCCAGCGACCAGCGGATGTGCTATCTTCAATCAACTTAACAAATCGATTCCAATTTCTGAAATGACGCTTGACCTTGGGAGAGTTTTGAACCTGTGCCATGGAGATAGAATGGTTTGTGTGTATGGTTGGTACTTATACTACCAAGATGGCAAACAAGCTTACAGCTAGCTTTTTGGTATTTAGCTTATGATAAGCAGTTACCACTGCTTATGGACGATTGCATTGTGGTTTGTTGATCAGCATAACATTAAATTTTCTCTCGGATAATATGTTTGGACGTCGTGTATACCTAGGCAGTTTTTGAAATGAACCTGGCACCCATTTGACAGCTATCACCTGATGGCATGCACCCGAAGACGGAGCATGCCTGTTATTTACTCTAGTCTTGAAGGACCAGGTGCCCAGACCATAGTTCTGGTAACAGACTTGCAGGCAATGCGTGCGTTCCGATCTCTGTAAACATTCCACCGCGCGCAGTTCGGATCTCTGTAAACATTGAACTCTCCCGCGGTACTCTGTAATTTTTCCGGGACGAAACTAGCTTATGACACACAGGAATAATGTAGCTTCCTATTAGCCAAAGAATTTTCAAAATCGGTTTAGTAGTTTCGGAGACACAGACCCGCAAACACCCAAACATGTAAACTTTTCCTCTTAATAACATTAATAAAATATTGATTGAGCTACAGCGGTTTGGCAGACGTCTGGAAGAGCCACGACATATGGATCGACTCACGTCGCGTTTCTGAACCGGAAAGGGGCCGCCGGAATTAGGTCGTGCTACTCCTCTGCATACTCACCGAAATGAAACCTAAACAAGGTCATTGGCGCGATTACATTGGGTCGTTTCCCCCGAATCCAGGGAGTTATGGAATGAATTCGTCTAACATAATGTTTTGAACTATCATAACACTTTAATGATATGTTACAAGTTACCTACCGCGTACCTTTGTTTACGAGTAGCCCGATATTTGCCACATCATGATCACCCGTGACACGTCTAACATACTCGTAATTATTTAAACAATCGCGGTTATTATCATACATTTTAAAGGTATGCTCCGGGTTTCCTACCTTGTTTATGAGAAGTTCGATATTGCGACGCAATTGCATACATCATGGTCACGGGTCGTCCCATGGTCATGATGCATGCAAATATCGGGCTACTTGTAAACAAAGGTACGACCCGAAACATACCTTTTAAATGAATTCATCTAATTACTAGAGTAAATCGAAGAACAGATGGCCGATGGGGCAGTAAAGTTCTCGAGTGGCGACCACGTACTGGAAGAAGCAGCGTGGGTTACCTCCCACAAGGTGGACCGACGACCTGGTAAAGATCGCAGGTACCAGCTGGATGCGGAAAGCACAGGACCGGCCTTTGTGGCAGTGGGCGTCTTCTGGCTGATATGATGACTAGAGTAAATAAAAAGTCCGACGAATGGAGAGATGCTCCTTCTTTTTCGAAGTCGCTTAATAAACAATTTAAGGAACTACCAAAATGGTTAAATATCTGTCAAAATTTTGTTTAAGTGGGATTTAAGGGTACCAACATTTTTGCCACATTGTTTTCGGTCATAAATTTAACAAATCCAAAGAAATGGATGGATAGATAGGGAGGCATTTGCCATACAGTGGGACAGAAATGGCTAAAATAATAATAATGCTGAAATCTTCTATTCAGGGATTGTGAACGCGAACTATAAGGACTATAATAATAAGAACTATAATATAATATAATATTTGTCAATGTTTTTGCGACAGGCAGGTCTTTTTAAAAAAATTGAGAACGGATTAATATCATTTTCTATTCTCATTTTTTTAAGAAGTTTAGCCACTGTCCTAAAATATTGATAAATATTTTAAGTTCACGTTCATATCTACAATACTAAACAACAATTTTACCCTAATTGCTATCGTTTCGAAGATTTCGTTGGATTCGCAACATTTATGTCGAATCATTCTCGATATATTATCTTTTTAGTTACATGTTAACGGTTTAATTTCTTATCTTTAGGTGATTAACACATGAAAAAGAAAGTATCTAATAACTTGTACTATAGTTATTCAAATAACTCCACAGCAATATTACATAAGCACTTTAAATGTAATATATTCGGCCTTGATCTACGACTCCATTTGAACTCTGACCTCTAATGTTGATTTGTTGCAACTAGCATTAGGTACGATAAATGCCAACTTAATGTCAGAGTATGTACAAACATACAAACATACATATTTATGGAACAACATTGTATATAATTACGTAAGTACTTGATGTTTGTAGAAGGCTCGTAGAGGGTACCTCTGAAACAATGTTGCGATTATCATTGACCTCTTTCAAGATGTATTCACTTCATTTCAACATATCAGCCCAGAAAGACACCCACTGCTGGGCATAGACCTCCCCAGAGATCTCCACAAAGATCGGTCCCGTGCCTTCCGCATCCTGCTGGTACCTGCGATCTTTACTAAGTCGTCGGTCCACCTTGAAGGAGGCCTACCCATGCTGCGGCTTCCGGTATGTGGTCGCCATTCGAGAACTTGACTGCCCCACGGCCATCTGTCTTCGAGCCATGTGTCCTGCCCACTGCCACTATATTTTTGTAAGACCCATTCATTATACATAGTATAAAAAATTTCTTCCCACGTCTCCTATCTGTCCACGTCTGTCTATCTGTCAGTCTGTATGAGTTTCCGCTAACTTCTAAACCAAGCAGCAGAGTTTGACGCGGTTTTTACCATCAGTTAGAGAATTTCTTTCGGACGGTTTATATGTCTATTACTTGCATATTATAGTAAAGATAAGATGGGAAAGCCCGTGCAAAGTTATAAATAGAAGAAAAATAATTTCGTGGAAAAAATTATTATTACTAGGGGACGATACTCTTGTAACAGTTACGTACGTTACGTAATACTCATACGACTAGGTTATTGTTAGCGGTCGCCATTTTAAATGGTCGCATTTAGTAGTATTTACATGAACAAGAACCAAGGCCACAATTTCATTAACTCCATTACCTTTCTTTGGCTCCTCCGTTGTCGGGTAAAAATGATGACCTTTTGTAGATAGATATTAAGTAGGTACTAGTTGCTCGGATACCTAGGTATCCATCGAATATAATTAATTATTATGTGTGTTGATGTTTCTTTTATGATGATATATTTTTACTACATGATTAAATTTACTTATATTGTAGTTAAATACTTCAAACGTACATAAAAATATAAATCAGCGTCGAATAAATTTGTTTCATTCTTAAGCATATGAAAGATGTTGCTATTTCTCGAAAGGGTATTGGTTGGAAGCAATGTAGGTAAATGTAAAGTCCTAGGTTGGAAAACAGACACATTTATTTGTATGGATCCCAGATTTGGCAGATCAGGTAGTTACGGTGGAGCGACTGCAATCTGACCTCCGTGACCCAGTTGACACTGACCAGATTGAATCATGGTTACATATTCAGTTGCCTGAATATGCAAGTTTCATCACCATGTTTTCCCTCGCCGTAAAAGCATCGGTTAGTGTTAAACTAATGTACATAGCTCAGAAGTCATTGATACATGGCAGTAGCGGGATTCGAACCCGGGACCTCTCCCTTACGAGACGGTCCCCTAACCCACTAGGCCACCAACGCTCTAACCACAAATATTGTATACTTATAACTAAAGGAGTTTGCGGTCACTTTGCGAAGTTCTCACAAAACCGTCAATAAGGAATACATTAAGACACTCCGCTGTATAACCATTTTATGTTCTTTATAACTGCCAATTAGGTAGTTACCTATTTCATTCTGATGATGGTATAAATTACGATCCTGATAATTTTAATGAATCATCATCAGTTTCGGAGGTTAGCTATCAACAACAAACTTCTCCTCCTGACGACCTGAGTGGCTCAGTGGTCAACATGCCGGTCTGCCACGCAGAGGTCCCGGGTTCGATTCCCGGCCGGGCAGAAATTGAAATGATGAATTTTAATTTCTGTTACGGGTCTGGGTGTTCTATGTATAATAAGTATGTATTTAAATAAGTATTTAAGTAATATATCAGTAATCTAGTACCCATAGCACAAGCTTTGCTTAGTTTGGGGCTAGATGGCGCTGTGTGAATTTGTCCACGATTATTTATTTATTTATTTATTTACTTATATTTCATAAATAAATCAGTTATGAGTTTTGTATCCTTCAGACGATATTGAATGCCCTACTACATAAAGTCATCTTAGCGTCAAAATACCGGTTGTGCTCTCGCGTGCCAGGGCCCAGGGTCCGCCTTGACCATGATACAGTATTTTGCAGATCAGGTAACTACAGTAGAGCGACTGCCATCGAACCTCCGTGACCCTAATACCCCTGACCAGATTGGATCATGGTTACACTTCAGTCGCCTTAATGTGCAGGTTTTATCACGATACTTACATGCCGGCACTGGGAATCGAACCCGGTACCTGTCGCTTACGAGTCCGACTTGCGAGCCCTAGCCACCGACGCTCATGTAACATGTCATAGAGCAATTGTGGCATATAATCCTACATTAAAAATTATGGACATGGATATTTATCTACAATAATCATCCCAAATTAAAAATGATGATAAGTGTAGCAGATAGAACCTACTAATTGAGATTAAACCCACAAAGAACCTCCAGTGAAACAAGTAAGGCTACGGAATATGGCCAGGTGACTTGACCCGATGTCTACCAGTACACACCGATAGGCTAATTACGTAACACTGTTGCTAACAATTATCTGACTTCAAAGATTGAAATTGTTTCTTTTGAGTTTACGTTTGATCGATTTAATGCTTTCAGTTTATTGCAATGGAACTTTGGTAGCAACTGAACCCATGAAATCAATGATACGTAATCTCAAAAGTAACAATTTCAATTATTGAAATCGGAGAATTGTTAGTAACAGAGTTACGTAATTAGCCTACAAAACAAGGTCACCACTCAAACATTATTACTAGATTAGTGTAGACCAAATTGTGCGTACCAAATCATCTGGTCCGCCTACAACGTCACATTGACGTCTGCAGATCAATTAAAACGATACAGTGCCATAAACTTATCTGACCCGGTGGCGAAAACTGGAACTAATTCGCCATTTGGACATGCCATTTTATTGTCAACAACAGCGACGCCGTCACCGGGTCAGATAAGGCTGTGGCTGTCCTCACGCGAGCTCGGAGACATGTGACAAAAATGAATAGGCGACCTAATTAATTAGTGTCGGGCGTGAGGGGCGATGTCTAGCTACAACAGCGTCTTTACATGTAGTATTAGCTCTCAGTTTTAACTACATAGATGTAGTTTTCTGTCTGACGCATGTCTGTCACATACGTCAGATTAATCTGACATATACCTATGATAGACATGCGTCAGAAAACAACTATGAAGGAGTGTTGACTCCCGTATGCTTTACTAGTTAAGTACCTAATTTACCTAAGTTGAAATATTGACGGTTCGAAATAAACATGCCTTCTTTTTTTTCCTTCAATTTTATAGGTAGGTACGCTAACGAATACCCAACAACTTCGTTAATACTTATAATAGACAACTAGTCTATCTAAGACGCACCTAAAATATTAAAATGTGTCTCCTATGTTTTACTTGCTACCTAAACAATGAATATGGCATTTTTAACGCTTGATATTTTTTTTATATTTTCCATACGATACCTATATCCATCGCCGTTTCATATCTTACCGTGTGGGAGCTTATGGGATCAAGTACCCATGTATAAATAAATTAATAAACAATTAAATCATCTTGGACAAATTCACACAGAGCCATCTTACCCTAAACTAAGCAAAGGTTGTACTATGGGTTTGTAGATAACTGCTTTACTACTTATTATACATAGAACACCCAGAACCGTAATAGAAATTAAAATTCCACATTTCCATTTCCGCCCGGCCGGGAATCGAACCTGGGAACTCTTGTCAGACCGGCGTGTTGACCACTAAACTACTATCCTCGCTATCCTCAATATCCCGTTGTGGGGTGCCTATGGTAGGTGCACAGAGAGTCCCAGCTCATGGGTAGTCGTCTCCAGTCATCTTTGGGCGAAAACTGAACCTAATTTAGATTTTCCTTCGATTGGGCTCATTCCACACACCGTCAGTGGCCATAATACAGTAACGTCGGACCTGAGCGTCGCTAACTGGACAATGATGATATTAGACAAGCCTAGTCGATGTATTGTCACCGGTAGACAAAACAAGTATTGTGTACCCGCTTGTTTCTTCTACAATCTACGTTATACTGGTTTGTGGAAAGTTTTATATTTCTGTAAAGTATACTTGCCGTAAAATACTTGTATGTCTCGTCAATTTTAATGAGAACGTTTTAAAAGTCACAAAAAGATACCTCACACTGAAAAATATCACCAAAACTACGGAGAAATA
The DNA here is from genome assembly GCA_907269095.1 of Blastobasis adustella. Taxonomy (NCBI): domain Eukaryota; kingdom Metazoa; phylum Arthropoda; class Insecta; order Lepidoptera; family Blastobasidae; genus Blastobasis; species Blastobasis adustella. The sequence continues at coordinate 14,528,266 of OU026130.1, forward strand.
TACGGACAGAATCATGATCATCTTACGGTGAGGGAAAACATCGTGATGGAACCTGCACATTCAGGCGACTGAATTTGTTTCCATATTCCAAGCCGGTTAGGTTCCCCTGGTAGCAGGGTCATGGAGGTCAGATGGCGGTAGCGCCACTGTAATTACCTGATCTGCCAAATATTGCAGCATGTTCAAGGCGGATGCCGGGCTCTCGTGCGCAAGAGCACAACCGGGACATTAACGCCAAGATGATTATTACTTATATGTAAAAATGTGCCAGGTTTACTCAGCTAAACAATCTCCTTGTTAATTTTAATGAGAACCATGATGCATACAACTGCGTCGAAGTATCGGGCGGCTCCTCAACTAAGGTACGCGGTAAGAAACCCGGAACATATATTTAAAATGTTTAACGAGAAAGTTTAAAAAGTCTAAAGATGATGTATCAGACTGACAAATTTTACAAAACAATTCCCTTCTCTAAAAAATCTGTAGCAGTAAACTTCTTAGGCACTTGGAATCATCCTGAATCTGGTATTGAAGGCAATCCATTAATCTGTGTTTCAGCCGAAATGGGAGCCTAATTTATTGATTACCGCAACGCTTTATTATTTACACTACCTTCATTATTAATAGAGATTTAGAACAGAGCTATTGTTAAAGGTTTTCAGGGAAAAGATGAATTAATTAGGAGTAAACTGAGAGAAACTAAGCCGGTTTAGTTTAGTTCGTGTGGCGGTTATTTTTTTAATCCGATAACTTAGTTTTTTTATGCTATTAAGTGACAAACGAGCAGACAGACATCGTGATGGTAAGTGGTAACTGTCGCCCATAACATGTACAATTGCAGGTAACAAAAATGCTGATCCGCAGGTCTAAGATGAGAACGACCGACCGTTGTCACTGTGAGGACTAAGATGAAATGCCTCATGCGTGTAATTTTGCTGGCTACCTGATCCTTCATACCGGAACACTATAACGCAAGCATCGCTGCTTGGCGGCGGAAATAGATAAGGCGGTGGTTCTCACCAAGAACGACTCCTCAGGATAGACAGAGTCCTACCGCCTTACAAAAGTCCACCTCAGTGAGTTATTAATCTGCTATTAACAACTATTACTGTTACAGCAGTTTATTATATATGTAATACATTTTTGTGATATTAATCAAGGTCAAAGTGATCGCCTCGACAACAGAGACATTTTAGAGGTGCTCTGTCACACTAGTATGCGTTACATTTATCTTTTTAACTTTAAATAGAGTCACAATTGTATGGGGACTCGTTGAATAGTTCCGGGAGCAGATTGGCACCCTGTGACAGTATTTATGAGTATGTATGAGAAATTGGGAAAGACTACTGTTAAAGCTTTAGCTTTTATTTATGGCGCCAGCATAGGTGTCCCCTATTTCTAGTTTTGTTGTCTGGGTTTTCGCTTTAAGGGCTAGCATCCAGGCCATAAAATTAAAAAAACAAAGACAAATTCCCTTTGGACTATGACATGGGATCGTTTAAGAGGTATATTAGATGTCTCCTGTGAGGCGGGCAACGCATTAGTAACCCCCATGGTGTTACTGATGTTCATAGGCGGCGGCGACCACTTTCCATCAGGTGGCCTGCTTGCCTTTTTGCCAGACGTACAACATAAAAAAAATTTACACTTTTGGTAGGCATGAAAGGGGAGACCTAGGATCAAGAACAAGGGGAGATCTATGCTGGCGCCATCTGTAAAAAGTTTCAACCGGCCAACCCCATTCCTGACCTGAACTGAATCGACAAGCAATTAAGATAGAAAGACATACTTACCTAAATAAAATTGTGACCGCAATCGAACCCAAACCCACTAATATCGTGTAATAATGTCAACGTAAGTAGGCAAATTGTTTTCTTCCAACGCAAATGCCTAAGTGGCCATTACAAAGGCGCTGCCCTGAGATCAACCCTTACCACGAGATATCACTTTTCCGCGGCAAAGTTGATTGTTTACAAAGATCCGAACTGCGCGAGGGTGAAAGCCGCTTTTAGCAGCAGGTTTAGATATCAGGTTACTTTTAATATATTGGAATCGGTTAAGTAGTTATCCAGTAACAGTTTATCCATTACAAAAACCAAACCACAAACAATCAAATATTTTCTCTTTATATTTAATGACAAAAAAAATAAAAAAAATATCGGTGACTACTTTCCATCAGGTGATCCGCTTGCCTGTTTATCTACATCATCATCATATCAGCAGAAAGACGCCCACTGCTGGGCTTAGGCCTCCCGCAGAGATCTCCACAAAGGCCGGTCCTGCACCTTCCGCATGCAGCTGCCTACGCCTAGGTAAGGCCTACCCACCCATTGCCCTTTGTGACAGTGAGCTTTGTTATAAGGCCCATAGTGAGCGGCTACGTCCCGTTCTGTAAGTTATCACTGGCAACACACATTGGTCAAAGGCCTTCGTCTTGAGACATTGCGGTAATTGGGACGAAAATATATGGCGCAGCTTCCCGAACGCTTTGACAGTCTACAGTATGACATAAAAAATACGAAGTTGTGTTGATGGTGGGTGGTTTTCTACAGAGTTAAATAGGTAACTCCCTTTTTCAAAGAAACCTTCCATTCACGGATACTCGACTAAGGAAGACTCGTTGTCAGGCTCGACATGGCGGGAAAATTTCCAATAAAGGAATAGGTGCACTCCTGGTCATGGACACAGGGTATGGGTCAAGAGTAGTGACGTCAAAACTATCAAATTGCGAACACCGCCCAATTCCATTTTGTTTGATGACGATGTAGTTCTGCATTTAAAAAAACAGCGTACATAATTTGTTCACAGATTCATAGTTATTTTACCATAGAATCGGGTTAATCGGTGACCAATTCGAAACTGCAAATTTTTACGCAATTGCTACATACAATAACATTTTGTATCGGAGCATGGTTACGTATTCAAATAGGTAAGTAATATTTCTGTCTCAGTCTGAGACTCTCAGATAATAAAATCATCACCATCTTGGCGTTAATGTTGCGGTTGTGACCTCCATTACCCTGCTACCAGGGGAACCTGACCAGATTGGATCATGGTTACACATCCAATCGCCTGAATGTGCAGGTTTCATCACGATGTTGTCCTTCTCCGTAAGAGCATAGGTTAGTATTCAACTAAATTACATAACTCAGAAAACAGTCATTGGTACATGGCCGGAGCGGAATTCGAACCCGGGACCTCTGGCTTACGAGTCGGATACTGTGACCGCTCGGCCAACGACGCTCTCTCAGATAATAAAATGTAATTACCTAAAGATCGAAACAACTGGCAACACAATATTTACGGTAGAACATAAAAAAGAAAATTTCTTTTTTTTATTCTGTTTGCGGCCCACGCAATATTTTACTAATGAGATGCCGTCTTGTGTTGCTAACATTAATTTACCGAAAAGATTTTATTTTACAACATGAAAAAGAAGTTAAATTATTATTGGTAATATTAGTACCTACTTGGTTGCTATTTTTACTTGAGCAGGAACGATTCATTAATTTCTATCAAATCAACAGAAAGTACAAAAGTGGGATGTCTTGATTTTATTGTGCTTTTTGTAGGTATACTAGTGGGCCCGGCGCGACTTCGTCCGCGTGGTGTCTTACCCTACCCTACCATAACCTACCCTACCCTACCCCTACCCTACACCTACCCTTTTTGTTTGGTAATGTGGAGAAAACCTGCGGTCCAGTTACCCAGTCCCTCGGGGGTAGACCTGGTTTTTGTGAGACTTCTACCCACTAAAAACCACGGTGGACCACCTCGGTGCAGTTCGATGGGCTCCGGGATCTCAGAAGAACGCAACCGGAACCCTTCTGACACCGCGCCCGAAGGCCCATTGCGAAGCAGGTTGTGGACTCTCCAAACCTGCCCCTACACCGTACCGGTGTGTATTGGCTTGATGGCCATCTCAAGCCCCTACCCCTACCCTACACCTATCCAATACCTACCCTACAACTACGCTACATCTACCCTACACCGGATGAACTAAGAATGTCTGGAATAAGACATAGGCAACTTTTTATACCTAAATGCGAATATCGACTTTGTGATAAACATTCTATTTGGATGACTTAAACGATAAGGCCGCCTTTGCTCATATATTATGTGTTCCTGTTACTTTAACTAATTGATACTGTTATGTTTTGTGAGCAATAAAGTGTGTATCTATCTATCTATCTATCTTAGGTGGCAAACAAGCTTACGGCCTGCCTTATGGTAAGCAGTCACTGCACCTATGACCTATGGACGTTTGCAGTACCAGGGCATCACCATCGCGTTGCCAACCCCGAATAAACCTTTTCACCCCTTTCTTGAAGAACTCCATGTTGTACACGCCAGGGAAAACCTCTCCAGCCTCAACTTAAAAACAACATAAACGCAATAACTACGTACGTACCTATTATTAATTTTTCTTTCTCTAATTTCGCACAATGTGCCCTTTTTATAAGCGCTCCATTGTGGGTGTGCAATAAGGCTGAATATGCGAAAACAGCGCGTAAGTTCTTGGATCGAGGACGTGTGGGGCGAGGTGTGGGCCAAGTGTGCTGCGACCATGATTTCTATTGGGTTTGTCTAACAAAATATAATCAAACATTTTGTGAAATTATTATTACTTAGTTAAAATGTTTTATTACTTATTCGTCTTTATTTTCTTTTTTATTGTGAATTAAATTACTTTTTGTACACTAGTTCCACTTTATTCAACAATTTAATTAAATTTCCACCGGTTTCGAATTACTCATCTAAAGGCAATCGCCAAATTTTTCAAATAAAAAACTTTTTACTATAATGCTGGAGTATTTTGTTGTTGAAAAAAGGCGTGTGGTGTCCGGCAGAGTAGAATACCTGTAGTACCAAGCCCACCCAGTCACAGCCCCACGGGTGTCGTGTCGTACTTATAAAGCGAGTACAACATGGAGTTCTTCACGGAAGGGGTGAAACGGATTTTACGGGGTCGGCAACGCGTGGGTGATGCCCCTGGTATTGAAAACGTCCATAGGCTGCGGTGACAGCTTACCATCAGGCGGGCCGTAAGCTTATTTAAATAAAAAATTAAATTGCCACTTTAGTGGTTTAAAAAAATCAGAATAATGTCTAATACCGGCTTGCACTAACACACCTCTTTTCAAAGTACGTATTTCTGTTGTATCGATACGGCGATACCTACGTAGGTACGTACAGGTATATCTTCCAGCATCCAATAACTCTCACCGTTTTAATGTTAGATTTAAATTGCTGTGAAAGTGGTGACATTATGGTTAAATTGTAACTTACCATGCTTATGCAACCAGGCCTATTAACATGAGATTCTTGGTACAGGGTCAGAGTTGCCAATAAAATATATCATTGTATCGTTGATTAATAATAAGTTAAACTTGATACTGTGGTAAAAGTACATAATATTTATTTCTTATGCGCTTAGTAATTACTTCTGTCTACCTATGTGACGTCTAGACATTTTAAATTGGCCTGGCCCTTACGAAAAGACGTCTATTTCATAGCTAATATATCAATTAAGTCAGCTAATAAATAAAAATTAAGTATTTCCTCTCCTTTGAAAAGGCTTCAGTTTCCATCATATCTTACATCATGGTCACCGCATAGAAACTGTAATAGGGCAGTGCAAAGCCTTTGTAAGCCCTACTAGCCAATGCATTGTTACTGGCCGCCTGGATTGTTTTATCTGCCAACTTGTGCTGTATTTGCTTTAGACTATAGCAAACATATTATACTCGTTCAGTACCTATTCGATCAAATAGTAGGTAGGGTCGTTCAGTACAGATATTCGTTCATAGGGTAGGGTAGGCTTTTTATTCGTTTTTATGGCGTGGTAGGACTCAGTCAAGCCTGAGGAGTGGGTCTGGGAAGTACGTTCGCCGTATCTATTGCTGTCGTAAACAACAATGTTTGCACAGTTGTTTGAAGGATAAGGTAGCCAGTACAATTACAGGCAAGAGGCATCTTAGTTTTCACTGTGATAACAAAGTTGTGGTTCTGCATTTCTGTTATATGAAATATATTGACTAGTGGACCCGGCGCGACTTCGTTCGCATACACCTACTTTACGATTGCATACTCGTTTTTTCTTGCTTATAAATCTTCCTCTTGAATCACTCTATCTATTGCAGAAAACCACATTAAAATCCGTTGCGTAGCTTAAAATTTCTAAGCGTACATACAGACGGCGGGAAGCGACTTTGTTTTGTACTATATACAGAAGTGCATAAATCGTGGGCAACAGTTACCGCTTACCAACATCCCTGCTCGATGCCATCGCTTATGAATACACAGTATACAGTATAAAGCGCCTTCCCCTGAGCAGCATATAGGTAGCACTGTATGCGACAGATATATTCGTCCACTGACATTATCTGACCTATTAAACATTTATGTCATCGCTCTTTGGAGCTTCCAAAAATAGAAGCACCTCTTTAATGAGCACTGGCAATAATTAATGAAACCACCACCGTGTTTCGGGATAAAGACTGCTGAAATTATTCAGCATTAGCTGTCTCTTTTACGCGAGTAGAGTGAGAGGAGTAAGATGTGGAATGAGCTTCTAGCCGCAGTGTTTGCTTTGGACTATGGCGTGGCGTTCAAGGGGTATGTTAGAAGTGTGTCTTTTGAGGTGGGTAATGCATTGGTGTTACCATGGGTGTTGCTGATGTCCATAGGCGGCGGTGACTACTATAGTAATGACTACTTAATTTTATATAATGGACCTTTTCTAGCTAGTAAATTTTGACATGTGTTGACAATATTTGGAATTGAAATTTATATTGAATTACATTATTAATGTGATGTAATTTTTGACAAAATTAAGTAATATATTTTAATAACTTGACATGGAAAATTCGACTTTATTACTTTTACTAAAATAGTCGTGTAAGAGAACCATTATTACTAACATAAATATGGATAATGGTCCGAAATAAATGATTCATCATCATCCCAAATAAATGGACCAGGAATGGCAAAGAGTGGGGCCTCTAGTTTAAGTTAAGATGATGTGTTGCAATTACAGATACCCATTTAGTTTTAGTTTTAATTTTGACATGGATTTTATTGAATTTAAATTGTATTTTACTTATGCAATTATAATTTTATTTTATATAAAAAAAAATGCATATTTAACTTAATTTATAACATAAAAAAAGGATGGGATAGTAGTAAAGTGAGATGGAATGCCCGGAAATCAACGCGTAAGAAAATATAAAAACACAAATTGAAAACATTCAATATAAAGTAATTTAACAGTATTCTCTTCTATTCACGTGATGCCTAGACGTTCCGTTCCAAATGAAACAGTTTTAACGCGCTAACGCAGTTTTGTATTTATCACTTTATCCCGGCGTTCTGATCACTTTACAGTTATCATGTTTATGGTTAGACTAAGGTAACGTTTGTAATAAAGAATTATAGTTAAACAGCACTACAGAGTCTTCTCCGTAAAGGTAGGTGGAGGAGGAGAGGTAGCAAGGTGACGTCGGTGGTATTAGACCGTCACTTAGTACGTCAATATGACGACTATTACGCCGTCATTTACGTCTAAAATGACAAAAATTAGACGTCGTGACGACGTAAAATTGTTACCTGTGTCACTTCGTGTTTAAAACAAGCTTTGGAAAACTCTTAATGCTATAACGCGAAAGCTTTTGTCTTTAAAAAGGCATCCAAACTGTCCCACTGCACTCCCCTCGTGTGAAAGCTGAATTAAGCGCAGTCGGTGCCCGCGGCTACATTTCTAACTCGGTGAAAATTTAATTCCTCCCGACAACCTGACTTTAACATCATATTAAAACAAGCGACTTTGGGCCTGCCCTGTACTGTGAGACGAACATGTTGTAAGAACCGCTAGATATGTGCTACTAGCTTTTGACCGCGAATTCTTCTGCGTAAAATGCGATTATCACGTTCCGAACCGCGGGACTGACATTTAATTTCCAATTATAAATAAAAAAGAAATAAATAAACACTTATATTAGACCATGGTCCATAGTTTGTTAGTATCTGGAGAACAAAAAAGTAATACTTATATCTAATGTTATAATGAATTTACACAGTTTAGATATTTGGTCTGCCCCCAGTGTGGACATTTTTCCAGTGTCCTATTATAGGGCGCTGAAATCGCTCCGTTATCCAATGTGCTACCTTAGGGCATTCAGCATAAACTAAATTACTGCCAATTTCATAAAAACCTTTCAGTAGATTTTGCGTGAAGGAGTAACAAACATCAATCCTTATAAACTTTCGAATTTATAACTAGTGACATAAAAGTGACATAAGTGAATAAAATATACACCTCAACTTGCCTTAAATCACTCTGTTTATGGGTGGAAACCACATGAAAATCCGTTCAGTACTTTTTGAGTTAATCGCTTACAAACACAGACAGGCAGATGTGCGGTGGGACTTTGTTTTTTAATATGTAGCGATAGTGATATTGGTACGATTGGAACACGATTTCCTCTAAAATAAATTATGTAGTCATTAAAATTATGATAAGTATGAGCACCTATGATCTAATCTAAACATATGAGGACTTGTGACTGTTTGATGTAGGTATCAATGCTCAGCTTACACTTAGGTACACCATTGGATGAATCGTGTTTTTATATATTAAACCTGTACTATGTGCATGTTTTCTTGTATTTCTACTACGTTTACGTGTCTACGTCACCGAGTAGGATAACCTACGCCCACACAGTCTAAATAGACATCCAAGATCCCGTTACACACAGAACTCTAAAACCAAGTAAATACAACTTGTCACGAAGGTGCGTGCGTATTTATTGATTCGTGGTGTAATTCGGGCATGGTCCGAACTAGGGTTTTCTACCCGGGGTCGGGTATACCCGGGTATTTAAGGGATTTAATACCCGGGTACAAACTGAGTGCCATACCCGGGTATTTAAAAAAAATCGTTGATGTGGTAATGTAACGCCTTAAAAAGTTTAAATAGCGCATATCTTCTCTGGTAAGTGGTGCCATCTGCATACCCAAAAGCTCCAGACACGAGCAGATCATTTACGTGCAACAGAAACAGGTTGTTTTGTTCTGTACAGGGTAGTGTTCTATCGTCCCAAGTTTATCAGCGTAGACATATCCCCAAAGAAAATAATCTTCTGGATAACTCCAAAGATTGCTCAATCTGGATGACCAACATGACATAATCATTGATGTAAGTTTTTTCCTCCATACAAAATTTTGTTTAGCGCTGAAGCCCACTTTTGGTTGAATGGTTTTGACTTTTGTTAGAATAACCACGCAGCGGCCACATGACCGAAATATTATTCATTAGCTTTCCAATAAGGCTAGTTTCACTGATATTAAATATATTTTTCTTTGTTATATGTCAATTTGAATACAAAAGGTTTAAAAAATACCTTTTACTTACATTTTCTTAAAAAATGGGCAGATACCCGGGTATTAAAAATAATAATACCCGATACCCGGGTATCTAAAAAATTCGGGTATTCGAAAACCCTAGTCCGAACCAAGGCTGCAGGCTCGTTATGCTTTCAAGCTGACCAACATTGACCTTCCGCGGAACGCTGTAATCCAATTTAGCTTGTTATTAGTTTGTAAGAACAATATAAATACATGTAAATACGGAATTGGTTTCGATTGGTTCGAGTGGGGTATATAGCTACTCCGCGTAGGTTTTTTTATACCGCTAAGGTGGCAAACAAGCTTACGGCCTGCCTGATGGAAAGCAGTCACCGCAGCCCATGGACGTTTGCAATACCAGGAGCATCATCATAATATAAGGCGTGATTACTACCTTTTGGTGATGGTTTGTCGTATTTTGCGTGGTGAGTCAGACTGTCTTGACTTGGTGTCTAGAGCGGTACGGCTATTTGTGCCTCCAGTTCCCAGGGTTCAACTCAGACCACGCCAGCCCTGCCTACTCGCTACTCCCGCGGCCCGAACCGTTTCGCACGCCAATTCACCCATTATTCGAGCCTTGGGTATGCTCAACGCGCTCCTGGCATCGGCACCCGAGTGTGACATATTTGCTTGGCGATGGATGGAAATGTGCAAGGAATGCCTGAAGTACTGTGAGAGGATTAATGAATGAAAATATTTTATAATAGAAACTGATAAATCTATAGCTTTCAGTGCATTGGTTATTACTGTAATACTGTAAAGTTGTTTTAAATAAATAAATAAATCATCCACGCGTTGCCGACCGCGTAGAAACCTTTTCACCCCTTTTAGTTGTCGTAAAGCCGCCGACAAAGTTTCCTAAAACGGTTTGCGATGCGGATGCCCAAGACCATTCGAAATGGAGGAGATTGAGTCGCAAACCGGATCCTGGGAGAAGCCGGGACTGACTGCTAAACTGGAGCGTCGGTTGCCTAATGGTTAAGGGATCCAATTCGTTCTCCGAGGTATCGGGTTCGGGCCCCAGTGCCGCCATGTACCAATGACGTTTTCTGAGTTACGTACGTTAGTTAAACACACTTTCTTACGGTTAACATCGTGAGGTAACCTGCATATTCAGGCGACTGAATGTGTTACTATTATCCAATCTGGTCAGGTTCACCTGTCAACAGGAGGTCAGACGGCAGTCGCTCTACTGTAATTACCAGATCAAGTTCAAGGTCAAGTGTCTCAAGACGAAGGTCTTTGAAAATGTGTATTGCCAGTGATGACCTACGGAAATGAAACGTGGCCGCTTACTATGGGTCTTATAAGAAAGCTCACTATTACCCACATAGCTCGAAAAACAGATGGCCGATGGGGCAATAAAGTTTCGAGTGGCGGCCATGTACCGGAAGACGCAGCGTGGCCTCCCACAAGGTGGACCGACAACCTGATAAAGATCGCAGGTACCAGCTGGATGCGGAAAGCATAGGACCAGCCTTTTTGGAGATATCTGGTGGAGGCCTATGTCCAGCAGCGGGCGTCTGCTGGCTGATATGATGATGATGATAATGGTCAAGGCGGACCACGAGCCCTAGCGCGCCAGAGCACAATCGGAATATGGACGCCAAGATGACAATATTAATTTGTCCTTACCGGTTATTTCGAGACTAATCCGCCTAATTCATGCGTGACGAGCGTTATAATTACTGGAATATTCTTTACGCAAACAATTCGCTTAATTGTCCTGTGTCACCCATTGCGCTCTCAATTACTTGTTCCAATGGAGCAATTAGGAAGTTTTCCAGCGCCAATTACCAAATTAAAGGCTTGTCCTTGTGTGTCTTAAGATTATTTGCTTACCAAATAGTGTTATTTTTAAACGCTTTTGTTCAGACCATTCAATTATTAATCATTTATTTCATACCAATTTTTATCAAATTTTTACAGTCCATATTGTATGTTAGTAAAATTACTTGTAATTTAGGTATTGTATAATCAATTAGGTAGATAAATTAAAAATAAATTCTAAATTATTATCAAATTGGTGAGTAGGCACCTCTATTATTACTAAAAGTGAAGTCCTAGATGCAACATGGACTTTTAAGCTAGAGTTTCATAATGAAACAGTCCAGTCTATTTGCCACATATTTAAGAGGCTGTTAGTGCTCCCCCGGACACGCTGCAGGATTGACGCAACCCTTTTTATTTATTTATTTATTTATTAAATCTTCATGCACTAAATAGTACAGTGGCGGACTTAAAGCTAAAATAGCCTTATCTACCAGTCAACCAGGAGATGATGGGTAAAGAAAAAGGTAGACGGTGCAAGAGAAGCTTCTAGACAAAAAAGAAGGAGGGGAACCGTTTATGCAACTATAACCGAACCAAAGATAATGTACAGATAAATAGATAGATAACTGAAAATAAATTAATATAAATATAATAAAGCTAGAAATAAACGTGGTGAGTGGGTTTTTTCGCATGATAGCGTGAAAACCATTATAGCCGAGGCAATCCACAAACGCAGACAATGTTAAAATAAAATTAATATATCGTCACGGGGTGCCAATCTGATTCCGAGACTGATCTCGGATTCCGAGGTCTCAAGGTCCCCAGCGGAAGATCATGGTCAATATCGCTTCGTGAACGGCATTAGGAGGCACACCTAGCGTGAGCAGTGTTACCAGCAGTAGGTTCCAAAAAAGTACGTCCGGGCTCCTAAAATAGTACGAAAATGGCTAGAAAGGTACGTTTTACCTTCTCTTCTATTTTATCGGCCTTAGGGGGTTGTGGCCTATAAAACGGCGCTACTTTGACAAGACAAGAACTTACGGTGGTGCCAGTGAGCAAAAACACGACAAAATCAACCCTTCCTTCAATTATTTTACGGTATTTTGCGGACAGGAAAGGCAAAGTGACCACACTACACACCTAAATTCAGCATTTTGTAAAAACGTACTAAATAGTACGATGTGGAGCAAAGTACGCCAAAGGTACGACAGTCGGCCAAATAGTACGTAAATCGTAACAAAAGGTACGATCTGGCAACGCTGAGCGTGAGGCAAGCTCATTGCGTGCAGAAGTTCGACTAGTCTCAAGGTCACCCATCCAGTTCCCGGTCTCTGTGAGCGTTGCTTAACCTTGTGGCGAGTGGCTCAGATTATGTCTTGGGTAGTCTAGTACTATACGCGTAAAAGGACCCTTAGGTATCCATTATTGCTGCAAAATTAATGGAATAAAAAATAGGTGTATTTAAAATTTAATAATAATTATAATAATTAAAGAATATTTCTGATATTAAATTAAGTGTTCCCGGTTCCAGTGTTTCCGGAAACACTGTGGCCGGGGGAAGTTGACTCTAAATTGGGCGTAAAAAAGCACTTCTAGAATAGCATTTGGTATCTAGAGTGCCAAAAATGTATCTAACCCGGTGGCGGAAAGTGGAACTAAGTGTCGCCATTTTGAAATGTCACTTTGTTGTCAACAACAGCGCTGCCATCAACGGGTTACATAAGTCCGTGGCACTCTAAATTGAACTAAATTAGAAAAAAAATTAGAAACGTCAGATTCAAATTAGTCCTGCCATTCAATTTTGACACGTGTGAAAAAATGTGAAATAAAAAATGTTTTGCACTATTGCCACACAGAGGCCCCGGGTTCTATTCCCGGCCGAGCAGAAATTGAAATGACGAATCCTAATTTCTGTTACGGGTCTCTGTGTTATATGTACCTATAATAATTGTATTTAAAAATATAGAAGTATTTATTAATTCTCTAACACCCATAACACAAGCTATGCTTACTTTGAGGCTAGATGGTGAGTGAATTGTCCAAGCAATTCTTTTTTATCATTTATTTACTAAGCTTTTCGCGAGAACACTGCAAAAATACTTTACGCGGACGAAGATCTGGGCAAACACTAGTTCATTAATATTCGAGTTGGCAACCCTGTGTGGGGTGAAAGATGGCTTGGAGTACGGACGCGACCTTGAAGAGGTCGTTAGGCCTAGCTAGTCGTTGTGTTTACCGCGTGTGATAGTTTTACGTCTCTGTTTACCGGTAGGAGTGTGAGGGAGAGTGTGTCTTACCTTTTTAGTAGTGAGAGTGTAGGTTTTGTTTTTTGGATTAACAGTTGTAAAAGTGCTGGCCAGAAAATATTATTATTATTTTCCGATAGAGTAAACAATCCGTAAAACTTTTACGATGACGATAAATCTATACTCTGTGAGAACCATAGTAACATTTCTAGGTTCTGGTGTAAGATATTAGTAGCCTTATACGACACCTGAAGCTGTAGGGGTCAGCGCTACATTCCACTCTGCCGGACTACATGGCAGTAGACAACACCAAAATTTCGTAGAAAATCTGAGTGTCTTCCTAGGCAAAAAATCCTAATTTCTATTACTTACTTACTTCACCGGCTGAGCGATCCACACTGGAATCTTTGCCACGACTCAAATAATCGCTATTTGAACCTATATAAGGTTCGCGCATGTCTTTCTGAACTTTGCTCTGGGATCAAATGGGTAAATGGTAGGTCCTCCACTGCAGCTACGATAGATTCCCCTTCCATAGGACACTAACGATCCTACTCATCGATAGAGACAAGATATTACTAAAGAAGTTTAGGTTAGCAGCGGCATTCTTTGAGATGGAGGTACGTCCGTTGCTCAGGAAGCAAACAGGCAAATGCTAGGCCTCACCACTGCCAAAGCCACGATTCCCTACCCCATTAAGCACTAGATACCGCACTCACCGTCAGGAATACAATACTATTCAAAATAGTATGTATGTAAATTCTTGATTGTGTAATAAATAAGTACAGGAGCTACATAAATCTAATTTTACATAGCAAAGGCGGGCTTATCTCACAGTGGTATTTCTTCCAGCCAACCTTAGTTGTCAAAGCCAACAATAGTATCGTCAATCCATCGACCTATTCGACCCTGCCACGTTTGGTCGCACTCTCTCCCATACTCTCAACCTTACCGAGCCAGCAAATTCAATCAGCTTCAATCTCAGTACCTAAATTCTTAATAAAGAAACACAAAACCGCAGCACTTGGACACCGCAGCAGTGCGAGTTGCGAACAAATAAGGCAAAACGCTCGCTACTTGTTCGCAAAGTGAAACAAATGTCGCCACTGAGTCAACACATGCCAGATTGAGGTCAGCGCGTTGACTCAGGGGGGTAATTGTGTAATACGCATGCGCTTTCATCTCGCTAACGTGTTTGGTTTCGAATCGTGTTGGAAATGGAATTGTTTATTTATACAATAACACTGCAAAGGTATACTCTTCGCCTGTCAATGAGTTTCCGAACATTCTTAAAGTAAGAATGAATACGCTGTTTTTGACAGGTATCTTCTTCGGACGTATCGTCGCTCACCATCCGTGTCTCAAATCCGCTAATTTACTATAGCTCTATCGAATTGTAATTAAATCGCAATCGCAACTCAACGACAGTTTTAATTGGAGCAGAATACCTAAAACGTGTCAAACTACCATTGAGCTGCGATTGCGATTTAATTACAGTTCGATTGAGCTATTAGTAAATTAACGTACTCAAGACCCAGGTGACCATGGCTGTCAAATACAAACTAATGGAAAGTAGTGACGACAGCCTATAGACATTACCAACACCAGGGGTATCGCCAATGCGTTGCCCGCCCCTTAAATTCTGGGATTAATTGCTCTGGCAGCAAAATAGCCTTCCATTGCCAAGCCATGGTTCCTCAAACCCCCACTCCATGAGCATTTACTCGTCGGCAGAACACATAATTTAAGACTGTTTGGAAAAGAGAATGTAATCAATAGCGGTTGTGCAGAATACTGTGTAGAATCGCGAATAGGAAGAAAAGCGATTGTCAAGAACATCGAAATATTCGAAAAATTGTACTGTTTGGCTGCGGTATTCTGTACGGTCGAGGTACTTCCCAATTGAAGCGGGATAAAAAGCTAAGACTGTGCCTTCCGCATCCAGCTGGCACCCGCGATCCTTCCGAGATCATTGGTCCACCTTGTGGGAGGCCAAACGCTGCGTCTCCCGGTACGTGGTCGCCACTCGAAACTTTATTGCCCCATCGGCCATCTTTTCTTCGAGCTATGTCGTCTGCCCACTGACACTTTTGACCGGCAATCCTTCGGGCCTTCGGGCTTCCACAATACGTAATAAAAAACAAAATTAATGTACGATAACGACTGACTTAAGTAGTTGCACCTTAGTATAGAAATGGGCGTGCAAATGGGTAACCTTGCGACCGCGCACGATCTAGCTCAACAGTATGCGTTAACCTTTTGTCAGCGTTACTCGAGAGTATTCGAGACGTATGGAAATGGAAAAGGTTTTGGTACGGTTTCCTTTCGAAAACTGCGTCCAGCGATCTTTCACTAAAAAGTTTAGTGTGCGGCATTAGATACTGCACTTCGGCTGGTTTCGGCTTCATTTACTTACATGCGTTCGACAGAGACGATGCTCTTCGTAGCCTAAGAAGCCCACGATATCTGTAAATGAGTGTCATTTTTCTTCGAAAAACTGGACAAAAGATTTTGAGACAATGAAAGCGGTGCGTGGGTGGCCTAGTGGTTAAGGTAACCGACTCACAAGCAAGAGGTACCGAGTTCAAATCCCACTAACGCCATGTATCAATGACGCTTTTCTGTTATTTACATTAGTTGAACACTAACGGATGCTATTACGGTGAGGAAAATCATCGTGATGAAAACTGCACATAGGCGACTGAATGTGTAACCAGGATCCCATTTGGCCTGGTTACCCTGGTAGCACGGTCACGTAGGTTAGGTGGCAGTCGCTTCACTGTAATTACCTGATGTGCCAAATCCTGGATCTTAGTTAAGGCGGACCTCGTACGCGAGAGCACAACCTGGACATTAACGTCAAGATGATAATGATGATGTATTGCCTACCGCAATGAAAATGTTGTCTAACCACAGAGAAAATATATCCAGACCTCCATCTCGAACCATCACCTCGATATCTCCAAGCACATAATTGTTTATGGCCGTGAGTGACCCGTTAATTAATTTAAGAGACGTTTCTCAGCACGTCGTAAACGCTGGAGTCCACTCAAATTAATTTGTGGACAATTTAATGCGTTCGTGCGTCAGTGTGTCAGTCGTAAGTACCCACTATGCATATATTGGTGTGTGTGTGACGTACTCTGTCTCGCGTGTCAATGGCGGTCAAGTGTTTCATTGTAATCACCCGTAGATGTCCATTTATGGATATAAGACGCTACAATGACTTTCTTTAGGATTTCGTACATGAAAAGATAAACGGAATTTACACTTACTTATACACTTACTTATAGTACTTATAGATTCAATTTGTATTTGTCCGGTCTGTCTGTCAAGATCTCTTTTCTCAGGGACGCGCGGAGGTATCAAGCTGAATTTAACATCAAATACTCAGGTCTGATCCTTGGAGTAGTGAAAAAATCAAACTTTTAAGTCAACTCAATCAAAAGATACGGCTGTTTATGCTCCGTTTATGCCGAATATTTTGACGCTCGCAAGGGAATCTAAACCTATACATCCCGTTGACTTAAGGTTAATACAGGGTAGTGAGCGCGTGGGTGACGCCCCTGGTGTAACAAACGTCCATAGGCTGCGGTGACTGCTTACCATCAGGCAGGCCGTAAGCTTGTATGCCACCTTAGTTATTTTTAGAATTACTCAAAAGAAAAGGAAAAAATCGAAACTTTTGTAGGATCACTTTGTTTTCTGTCCTTCCGTCTGTCTGTCAATATATTTTTTCTAGGAACGCGTGGAGGTATCAAGCTGAAATTAATATTAAGTACTCTGGTCTGTTCACTTGGAGTAGTGATCACCGCCGCAACATCCAGAAATTCGTGAAGGCGTTTCAGGAGTTTGAGATAGGCGCCAATGAGAAAAGTTTTGAGTAAAAAAGAAACAATTGGGTAACCTATTATATAAAAATAGTAACTACATACCTAACTGTAGTTCCAAGTAGACAAACTCGGTTTTGTTAAAATAGTTTAATTATCAATAGATCAATAAAAAATACTACTTTAAAACCAATTTATAAATTACGAGTTTCCAACTAGTTTGTTGAAGGCCTCAATAAACGGAGAATTCCGCTGCAGGAAGAAAGATTATTCCATAGTACTGTTGTACGGGACAGGAAGTTTCTCGAAAAGTGTAGGATAAGTTGACAGTCATATCCATGAGATGGAACTTTTGCGGCTGGACTAGATGAGATGAGATCCTAGACATAGTCGATCTCCCTGAAATAAAATAAAAACATTTATTACACAGCAGGTACGTTTATTTAAAGACAGGGAAATAATTATAAACTACAATGACAGCATTAACGACGATATAGCATAGTGTTGTATCGTTACCCGTGCCATGAGAAGTGGTGCAACGGGGTCACACTCAGCATAAGCCATGGCTGCTGCCATAGCGCTGGTTTTCAGTGTGCACCTGATATCTGTAAGACATGCGTCTTGTATGATGGTGTTGTCACTATAGAACACCATGACTTCACACTGCATTAAGAGGAACGGTAGTAAAATTTGTATTCAGCGAATGTGGCGGTGTTAGTTTAATTAAAAATGAGAGGATTATACTGAGCTTGAATTTCAAATAGGTCGAAAGGTCACGAGGTTTATTCTTTATTCATATTGCATACACAAGTAGGTGAATGTTTATTTTCTCGTAGCCCGAAGTAAGTACATTCATTCAAAAAAATTACTGACCCCTTACTCCTTTACTTTGACTACCTGAGTTGGTTAACGTGCCGGTTTGCTACGCAGAGGTCCCGGGTTCGAATTTTAATTACTGTTACGGGTCTGGGTGAAGTATTAATAATAAGAATGTATTTGAAAAACTTTATATAAGTAGTTTATCAGTTATCTAGACCCATAACCCAAGCTTTACTTACTTTGGGACTAGATGGCGCTGTGTGAACTTATCCAAGCAAGCATATTTAGTTTACTCCATATTGTCATATGCATTGTCATAAGGTCGAGGGGTCAACTACTTAGTTAAATGACTGTACATAGCCGCGTGGAGTCCGGCAGAGATGAATAGCACCAACCCCTTACACTAGTGGGTGTCGTACAATGTTGGACTAATGTTTTCGAGGAAAAAAATAGGAGAGTCTCCGTAGGTTGAAAAATGGGCTGCAGCTTTTTCCATTGTTTTATTTATACCACTGCGCTCTCCAACCCGCTTGCTAAGCGTGAAGATTATGGCAATAGCCTCTTGTTTATTATGGCAATTTTATGCGAACGAAGTCGCGGGAGGCACAGGACCGGCATTTGTGGAGATCTCTGGGGGAGACCTATGCCCAGCAGTGGGAGTCTTCTGACTGCTGTATGATGATGAAGTTGCACGCAGAAGCTAGTTTCATAACTACACGTGCAAAAACGCACGATGGAATGTTTTAGGCAGGTTTACGGGAAAAAAATATTTGCCAAACTAACCAGCCAAGGACAAGTACATCATACGATGACTTGCAATATTGGCGCTCAATTCTTCTTTATTAAAGCATATTTGGTCGTAGAAATCACTAGTAAATCGATCGATTTCCATAGATCACGTTCACATTTTTTTTAGTTGTGCTCTAGTTATTTTAGCGGGAATTATTTATTTGGGAGCGACGGTGACCGAATAGCTAAGGCATCCGACTCGTAAGCGAGAGGTACAGGGTTCGAATCCCACTGCGGCCATGTACTAATGACTCTTTTCTGAGTTATGTCCGTTAGTTGAATACTAACCGATGCTCTTTCCGGTGAGAGAAGACATCGTGATGAAATCTAAATTTAGCGACTGAATGTGTAACCATGATCCAATCTGGTTGGGTTCCCCTGGTAGCAGGGTCACGAAGGTCAGAGGCACTCGCTCTACTGTAATTACCTGATCTGCCAAAACCTGGACCATAGTTAAGTCGGGCCCGCGCCTTCCTGCGCGAGAGCACAACCGGGACATTAACTAAAAAATGATGATGATGATACACTAGTTATTTTTGGACCACATTTTGTGGGAATGCGCGAGCTACGACCAGGAGTGCAGCTTCATGCTTCCTGAGTTAGAACGGAAGGAAGTGGGCCCTGTCTACATGGTCAACATACCCTGTGTCCTAGGAGGCGAACTTCGCGACGCATAGTAAGTTTGCGCACATATGTATGGTACCGTGTGAGGAGAATGGAGGAGGAATAGGAGCAGAAGAAGAGGTACAGGAGGGAGTGCAGGAGGATGGAGGCTGGCCGACAGGGTAGAAGAATGTGTTGTAACGTCAGCCCGATAATGGAGAGTGCTCATGAGACAAGTGAATTTGTGGGTGTCAAGAAGTGCGCACGCCAGAGCCACCGTCTAGTAAGCGTGCGCACCACCCGTGATTAGGTTTGACGCGGCCCTTACGGCCCAGAGGTCGACAGGACCCTGGGTGGAGGTGGGTGTCGGTATGCACTAGTTATTCCCGCGACTTCATCCCATGATCCTTAGAAAATGAAAACCGGAACTATAATCGTACGAAAATGCGCCTAAATAAGTAAAATAATGCAAGTAAATGCTTCAAAAAGCAGAATTATGGGATTTTGAAAGAATAGTGGAGAAGGAAATAAGTACCGCTAGTAACAGTTTTTCTGTTACATACTCGTAATGAAAACACTACTGATTAGTTTAATAGAATATTAGTTATAATTAATTATAATGTAGGTTAAACAACCCCTGAACTTGTTTAGGGTAATAGTTAACGTTTGATTTGGTGGGATCTCACACTAAATTTAACTTTTGATACTTTACAGATTTCCCGAAATATTTTAAATATTGTATTTCATTAGGTAGTGTAGAGATAGAGTACGGCAAACGGTAGTTTAGTAACCGCGTCGGAGATCCATAACCTTGTGAATATTGGAACCTGACCAGATTGGATCATGGTTACACATCCAGTCGCCTAAATGTGCAGGTTTCATCACGATGTTTTCCCTCACCGTGAGAGCATCGGTTAGTGTTCAACAAATGTACATAACTCAGAAAAGAGCCATTGGTACATGGCGGCACTAATTTAAATAAGTAAGTACAATGAAATATTTTACGTGTTTATTTAAGTTGTTTATATTTCTGAAATCGCTTTTCATAGACTTTTATTTTGATACTCGATTGGTTTTAGAGGAAAAAGATTTTCGAAGTAACAACCAGACACTTAAAATATGCAATTTTTATTTTTTAAAGTTTCGATGTACCCAATATCACTCGCACGACTAAAACAACTCTTACAGCACCATAAATGTTAAAATCCAATGAACCGTAAGGCGCTGTTCTAACTGGCAACGGTCGAGCGACCATGGTCGTATGACGGACATCGCCCGACCAATAGGAAACCTCAAAACCGCCCGTCGCACGTCTCACCGTTGCCAATTAGGACAGTGCCTTAGGGCAGTAGCCCGTGTCAAAGAAATAGACATACATACATATTATGTTACGCTCGAAAAACATGGACGACGAAATAATGTCCTTCTGTCGCAGTCGGGTAAAAAAGGAATCCATATTCCACGGTCCTACTTCACCTACCATAACGAATAAATCGCTCCATAAAAATTCCGGCCTAGTCTGGTTACACTTTAAAATGGAATCCAACCACGTCAATGGAATAAAATAAATAGAATTGTGTGTGATTTGAATTCGGCTCACGTCGCTGCTCTTTATGTAATTGTCTGAAGCAAGTTATAAATCTTGGAGTGTAACGGTACCATGTTCTATTGGTGTGAACAGAGGAAGCGCGTTTCTTCGTCGTTCCATAGAAAGCATTCTAAGAAATATTAGGTCTTTACCTATGAAATTGGAGTTTTGTATGGCAATTTTTTTTTAAATCCTTGGAAATGGCAAATCCGATTACAATGAAACCAAAATTGAGTAAAGATTTGGAACAAATTGTGCAGAAATAGTGTATCTGTATGGGCTCTAGAATGATCTTCCTTCCGAAGTGTTTTCTCTGCACTATAACTTGGGGTTATTTATTCAAAAGAAATGTCTGGGGATCTACATAATATAATTACAATAATATGGTCGTCTATGGACCAGGAGCTCTATGTTTGAAAAACTCGCCTCGAGTCGAACGGTTCACAATTATGATTATCGTCACGAATAATTCAATATTTTTAAAATTAATTTGGCACTGCCAAAAGCTTTCAACAACATGGAAGATTTGATTAGCATCATGCATTAATATTATGAATTTGTCATGCCCAAAATCAAAATTGAAAACTGATCGACTCGAGACGTACAAAAATAGGGCCCCTGGTAACTATGGAATTATTGAAACCAGATAATTTGCCATCAAGGTTATTTTTAAAATGACAGTCGTATTATGCGTAGGCATACACCGAATCTAAAAACAAGTATTCATCAGCGCGGTATATTTGTTCGACTAACGCGCCGTACAGTAAATTATAGTAATGTCCCGAGGACGCCATCAACCCAGCAAATGACTCTAAATACGTCTTGTCACCGCTTAATGTATATTTTCCCCGGGAAAACTAAATGGAGTAAAGGATCGCGATGAAAATTCTGTATTGCGTATCTAATTGATGTTATAATTTGGCACATTGCCCGGTTACCCAGACTAATGTGGCCATCATAACCCGTAATGAAAATACTAAAATATGTTTTATCAAAGACATTGTGTGTGGTATTTTTAGTGTCCGAGCGAAGGTCAATTTATGGAAGAAGCCGAAGCCGATTGATCGGCTATCGCAACAACCTTTGGCCGAAATCGAAGCCGAAGGCTTAAACACCATATGAAATTTGTTATAAACTGGTTAGAAGCTACAATTAATTATATAACAGATTTTAAAACGTTAATATTGAAGGATTATATTGACTGTATATTATAGAAAGGTAATTTAAATCATCTCTGGAAGTTTATTTATTTATTTATTCGTTCATTTCACAGTTTTACAGCAGTTAAATACAGATAAAAATTTAATCTAAATATGATTTTGTATGTATTTTACTGTGTGCAATAAACTGTTAAATAAATAAAAATAAATAAATGATTTAAAAAAAATTACATTGAAATTTATTTATCAAAAATAGTAACAGAATTACATCGTTTATTTATTATGACGTTTGCTAGGAACCTTCGGCTTAGGCCGAGTTTCGGGCTGAAGTCAAAGTTCACCGCCGAAGGTGGTTTTTTGGCTGAAGTCGACCGAAGCCGAAACCGAAGATTAAGCTTCGGTCGGACACTAGTTATTTTCATAACTAATGAAGCGGAACTCCAAATATTTCTCTTGGCTCTCTCTAGGGGTTTTACTAGAATTTGCTCTGGTGATAAGGAGTATAATATTTTGCTTTGAGGCTATTATGAAGTGTTTAGTAGTTACTAGGGACCCGGACCGGCTTCGCATGTGTGTTCTCGGGTTTTCTCTATTATAAGTGCACGTATATGTCGCAGTCAGATGGTTAAATTAGTCAGTTAATTACATACTCATACACGCACACACACTATAATCTTAATTTAAGTAATTATTTATATTTTTTCTTTTATTTTTTATTTTTAGTAACTTGAATTAAATCCACAAAGAAATTGTTATGTTGCCTACAGTATAGTTTTACCTAAGCATAGATTAATCCTTATGTACAATCAGGCCCCACGATACAGGCATGTCCTAGTGTGGAGGCCATAATGACCTTTCCATTTATCTGTAACACCAGCTGATGTACTGCAAACGTGTAACAACATAATATGTATAACTTGATTTTTCAATAAATTTATTTGTATTTTGTATTTTGTAATTAAATGGCTAGCTTTTTAATCAATTATTCAATTGAAAATTCATGAATTTTGAAAGTAACGTTTAACGAACAATACTGCCTCGAGTTTACGGAGCTCCTCCACGCATTGTCACAGCGTTAACCAAACCAAACCGAATGAAAACTATTATTATTGTTTGAGGTTATTGTCGTTAGGTTACCGTGGTAGCTCCGTATACTTCGGGCAGTATCGTTCTTTAAATATAGTAAATTTCCCACCAGGTTAGAGACAATAGATGCCATACCTAAGTGTCAATTCTGAGACTTTCCTCACTCCCATAACATCGTAGCTAATGTCCTTTATCTACAACCTTGCAAATAACACCGATTAACAAATATACAAAATCGGCGATATGGATTTCCTATTTAATTTAAAAAGTGCTACTTATAGGTAGTACCATAAACCGAATGTGAAATGTGAAACCGAGAATGTGTGAAAAGGTCGACGAATTTGGAAGAAGCGAGAGATTTGTTAGGACCGTAGCAAGTGGAACAATGTGGTCTCTGCCGGTGTCAGCATCATCATCATCATTCGAAAGGTCAATCCCCTACTACCAGGGTCCGCTTTCATGCTTTGTTTTCACCACTTTGCCCGATCTTCGGCATTCTCATGTCGTAAGGCGACTCGGCGATCTCAATCCATCGCTTCTTGGATCTCCCATGGGACCTCTTTCTCTGTGGTCTCTGTCGGTATGTATGTTATTATAGATTTGGTTTCTGTCGTTACAAAGCAAAGTCATCAGCGACACCTGACTGTTCTGAGAAAGTATATTTTCCTCCACAATGGATGCTATCCAACAGTATGAAATAAAGTCGCTTTTCGCGTCTGTCTGTATGCATTTCCGCTATCTCCTCTTGAAGCACGCAACGGATTTTGATGCAGTTTTTTTAGACTAGGTATTTGACCATGATCCAGGATTTAGTAGATCAGGTAATTACAGCACAGCGACTACCTGACTTGACGGTAGATTTCTTGAAGGTTTCTTTCTTATGTGGTTTTCTATAGGTTCCTGTCGATAAGGATGGAAGAATCTGGGGGCGCATATGCAGAAGGAGAGACACTACAAGGCAAACCTGTGATTCAACAACTCATGTGAAACTGGTTCATCAAGTGCAATGAAAGTCTATTGGCAGAAACAAGAAAAATAAAATAGGAAGAAAAACACAAGCTATCACTCTTACTCTCACTACCTTAGGCGCTGCCCTAAGTGACAACGTTCGTGCGACGGGCGGTTTTGAGTTCTCCTATTGGCCGGCGACGTCCGTCGTGCCGTTTCCAATTAGGACAGTGCCTTAGTAACAAACGAGCTGTTTATCTTCAGTCATACAATACAATACAAAACACCTGAAATGACAGAAAAAAACATAAGTTACGTTTCAATCGCCCGCAACACTTCTTAAACATAGGTTTCAGCGCTTTGTCTCCTCCCGACTACAGTGCTACCAATTACGTGTTATGTGGCCAAAATCGGGCCTAACGTATTATTGTACTAAAGCGACAGTTTCACGATGACTTCTGCACCACTAGCGCCACCGCGAACCGAACAGATTACTTTGTCGCACAGTACTTCTCAATTTGCACGATTTGCTTCCGTGCAATTTTAATTTTGCCGTTCAATACGCATCACCGAATCAGTTAGGCACCTTACTGCCCTAGTAATAAGTTCTAAAGTTGGAATGGAACAAGGGGAGCGAGTGTAAACGTTTCCGTTCCAATTAGAGAGTCGCTACTCACTCACGTGACCTGTTTTTCTTTACAGTTGACGCAACATACGTACGTTCGTGCTACGTAATAGTACGTACAAGAGTTTCATTTGCGTTTGTGTGAAAATCGTTAGTTTATAGGATTTGATAAACGCTTAATTGAATTGGGGCCCTTATGGGGGGTTACAGGAGATTTTATAGACGTATTCACAAACCGTATGTTCATCTGCGATCTCCAACCCGCCAAACACTGCGATCTCCAACCCGCCTGCCAAGCGTGGAGATCATGGCAATAAACTCCCCTTTCGTGGGAGAGGCCCAAAGTCCTGCAGTGGACTGTTACGGGCTGTGATGATGATGATGATGTCCATAGGAGCGTCGGTGGCATAGTGGTTAAGGTGCGAGCAAGCGAGAGATACCGGGCTTGAATCCCACTGCCGCCATGTACCAATGACTCTTTTCTGAGTTATGTACATTAGTTAAACACTCACCGATGCTTTCGGTGAGGTAAAACATCGCGATGAAAACCATGTGTGTAACCATGATCTGCGAGGCTATTGGCTACCTCAGTGGACAACTGAGTTTGATATACAATAATCTTACACCACTCTAATTTGGTAGACGCTATAACCAGTATCTAACGTAGATGACGTAGTGTATTCATATTCATATTCATTTATTCTAGTAATGTACATACATCGTCATCGTATAGGTAATTCATTGAGAATATAAATAAAAATTAACAAAAGTTAAATTTCAAATAATAAAATCAAACATTCTAGTAAATAAGAAATGTAGAATAACTTAATGTCAAATTCAGTTTTCAACAATAGCCCTGCTTGTCGGGTTCCCCTGGGAACAGAGTCACGGAGGTTAGATGGCAGTCGCTCCAGTGTAATTTTTAGATCATCCAAGTCCTTGATCGTAGTCAAGGTGAACCCGGGCCCTCGTGCGCGAGAGCACAACCGGGACATTAACGGCAAGACGATAATTTTTTTATTTATATTCACAAATTATACTTGGCCAAATAAAGTAGCGTTATAATGAGTTCATTTAGCGGCCCTTCGCTAAGTGAACGCACTGCGTTTATGGTCTATGGTTGGTCTATTTCGTTCATTTTGATAATTACATAGTGCCGATCGCCACTTAAATATTGTCAGAACCCTGTGGGTACTGTGAGACCACATAGTGAAGTTTCTAAACGAAATCTAAAGACGAATCTATTGTATTTAAATAAGTCAATTTATTTATTTATCTTCTATGAACAATTCTTGTCGGTGTCATCCTCTACTTTTGTTTTTATGGACATATTCTTTAGATAGGGTTAGTAAATTAGGAAAATTGATCTTAACTCTACATATTATAGAGCTTAGATAAATTAGACATGACAAGTCCAGACAGGCCCAGTAATAAAGAAGCGAAATTTCGCTCGCAATGTGTAAAAATAGCGAGTCGATGCGTTAGACAGATAAACATGTAATATTTATAACTCTGCACAAACATTACACGGTGGATAAAATTAGATGTAATACTTTGCCCGAAATACCTGTTGACTAATCTTAATAATTTATGTTCGTGAATACGCCGGACGCGGGTCTACTACAATATTCATATTCATTTATACATATATTTAACAGGCGGAGACCATATTGTTCCACATTGTGGGATTCGGTGAGAAAACTCAACTGTTATCAGTCAGCAATGGGGATTACGTATTTTTATGAATGATGAATGAATGATTCTATGAGTGTCTCGATCGATCGAGTACGCAACGAGTACATCCGTGGCAGACTTGGCGTGAGGTATCCCTGATGCAGATGATCGCAAATGAGATCGAGGAGGCCCGCCTGCGCTGGTTTGGTCACGTGTTGCTTAAGCCCCAGGGATATGTGGAAAATGGGTGTCTGAACCTGCCTGTATCAGTAAAGAGGCCCCGTGGGCGACCCAAGTAGCGATGGATTGTTATCGCTGAGTCGGATGCAACAGGCAACGGCTTACGTCTCGAGGATGCCGAAGACCGGGCGAGGTGGAGAAGAATGAGTAGGAAAGCGGACCCTGGCAGAGGCCGGAATAAGCGCTAGAACGATGATGATGATGAGCGGCCGCTGTATATAGTGCCTTAGTTCCATTTTGGTTTGTCTAATCTGGGTGTTTTGCGAAAAATCTCGTCATGTAGAGGAGTTAAGTGTCAGCTAGGTTGAATAGCCTTGAGCATTGGCGCAGGATTGCCCATCTGAACCCACCACCACCCAAGGTACTGTCGACCTCTCGGGTTATACGGACCGCGTCAGACCTTGAGACGGGAGGTGCGCTTATGTCAGTCACTGTCATTGTCAGTCAGTGTCGTCAGTACTTGCTTGGCGATACCTCGTTTGAGCTCGCGCACTTCTTGACTTCGCACAACTCCTTCGATAAGTGCGTGTGCACTTTGTTAACCCTTAAGTTTTTCCCATCTGTTAGTCTTATACATTATGGGAATTATGCAAAAGAGTTGCGCGAACTAATTCCGGCTTCTAGTCCGACATATTTCATTTTCGTATATCTTTTTACACTCTTTGCTCATTATTACTATAAATATTGTCCAAGTTACACCTACTTTTAGATGGATCGATTGTTGTAGACAAACTTAGTAAATACACGCAACAATTACCGCCCTATCACGTGTAAGTCGTGATTTACACTGAATAGAAATGTGCGGGAGCGCGCGTTTCGTTCATTGAACGCAAAGCCCTTCCCCTAGCTCCACCAGCCCCCGAGCCCCCGACGTAAAGTCAAGGTCAAAACAGCATAGCAACCGAGCAACTACTATTTATTCTTGTGGACCCCACAGTTCCTGAAAATCCGTAATAGACAGGCGACCACTGTGAGTCTGTGACAGAAATAACGTAGGCGTAATAGTATCCTTGTTATTCTTGGAGATAGTTTCCTAACTACTTTATTACCGTTCCGTCTTGTCGTATGAAAACTTTCCCAGTGTCGGTGTAACAAACAAATAAATTATCATCCCCCTCCCTTGGACGAAGGCTTCAATTATGTAGAAGTTTGGGGGTTGATACTTTATTTACAAGTGTTAGCGGGGGTAGTTTTA
Organism: Blastobasis adustella; assembly: GCA_907269095.1. Classification (NCBI taxonomy): domain Eukaryota; kingdom Metazoa; phylum Arthropoda; class Insecta; order Lepidoptera; family Blastobasidae; genus Blastobasis; species Blastobasis adustella. The sequence goes on from OU026130.1 coordinate 14,556,247, forward strand.
ATTTTTTTATTACCTACACTTTGACGGCCTGAGAGGTTTAGTTGGTTAATATGGCGGTCTGACACGCTGAGATCACGGGTTCGATTCCCGGCCGAGCAGAAATTGTAATGATGAATTTTAATTTCTGTTACGGGTCGGGGTGTTTTACGAATTAATAGTATGAATTTAAAAAAAATAGAAGTTATTTATCAGTTCTCTGGCACCCATAACACAAGCTTTGCTTATTTTGGGGCTAGATGGCGCTGTGTAAATCATCCAAGCATATTTATTAAATTATTTAACATTACTTATTCATTATTGTAAGTGATTGGTATTTTCATATTTAATGAGTATCTATCTCACTATCTATACTTAGTACGCATACGCAATAAAAAGATTTTAGTGAAACACGATAAAGAAATGGAACGAACAACGCGGGAGAAATGTCGAACAAAAGTTAGTTCGAACAAACTGTCGATGATTGATCGAACTCAGCTATGCGACACCACTGCGAAAGAGGCCTAAAAGCCTGATATAGGTAACCTGTCAACACTGTAGAGTTCAGTCTCTGGGTGCTAAAATATTGCGCGCTGATTATTGGTGCGAAACGTCGCCCCAGGCCGTACCTACGTGGTACACACGGCTGCACATCAAATTACCCATAACGAGTTCGATTTTAACTCTTATGCTATAGGCATAAGCACACAATCTAAACAGGGAATAATGCGCATCGGCTAATTCGGCGTTTTATACGAAACCAAAATTCTTTACCTTCAATTTTGCTGCCAGGGCAAAGTGTTAAAGAAGTGGGCAACGCATCGGCGATACCCCTGCTGTCGCTAATGTCTATAGGGAGCCGTGACCACTTTTCGTCAGGTGGCCCGCTTTTCTACGAGATATATTCTCGATTACCGGAAGGCTGCACGCGCAGGCTTGATGCAGCAAGCCAAAAACAGGGCGCAGAAGCGTAAATTGGGGGCCTATATCCAGCAGTAGATTACATATGGTATGGTTATTTATAGGCTGATTATAATGTATTATGACTAATACGAACCGGTGTCTATCTGTCTCAAAGACCAGTAATGTATTCGCGACTCCCATGGCGTTGCTTGTGTCTTTGGGGTGACGGGTGATCATTTCCATCAGGGAATAATAACTTTCCTCTTCCACTTAACTAGAAAGGGTTTTTGAGACGCAGTTCGGGGAGCGCAAGAAAATACTCCAATGCCCCTCAAAATAACGAAAAGGTTGGAATTCTTTAGTCAAACATTGACTGATATGAGCTGTCGGTAATGCTCATCATTGCAGTTTATATGCATCCTCACTGCCCTATCAAAATCGCCTATCAAAATCTAGATGCACGGTTTATTTTTTGATTACCGTCCCACACTGTTCTCGCGTTCGTTATACGGGTTGATTACGCAACACGCCGACCGTGTATTTGAATATACTGAATATACAGGCTGTGGGCGGAGGATGACATTGTCTGGAACCCGTGACGGCTATGGCACAATATAAAGTTATGTAAACTGCGCGTAGAAATGACTGTTTAGGGTGTCACTGCTGTGATAATACTGTATGTCATTGTCTGGGAATTAATTAAATAGGTACGCGCGTGTACATTTAGTAGGCAGTTATTTTCACACTACACTATATTTTGTTTTTAGCCATTTCTGTCCAACTGCAGGTCAAAGGTATGGTCGGATGCTTCCTCGGCCAATCCTTAGAAAATACGCCTAACTCGTCCTGCCATCTCCGTCTGGGCCTACTGCGCTTCTTTGTTACACTTTGTGGGGTCCAGTAGGTGGATTCTGGAAATCAGAATTATTTAAAAAATATCTGTAGACGTTTATTACGCTAGAGGAGAGGTGTCAAATGCGCATTGACAACCTTGGCTAATAATCTTTTGATATTACGTCAATGCAAATCGAGTTAACGGAGGGTCGGCTCCCAAAACTTCCCCAAGGAGCCAACAAGGAACTCATACCACGCACATGTGTGCCAGCATGTGGACAAGACTCAGATCTTCATGACTGAGTCTTGTCCACATGCATGCCATACGACTTATTCATTCAAGCCCGAAGCATGCTCTTCTTGAGCAAATTGGTTTTTGGTAGCATTTGTGGTAGGTACCACTTCTATAAACATGTTTATATCAAACTCCATAGTAAAAAAAGCGTGCTACTTTTCAGCACTACATGCATGCCAAAATTTAACATGTGTAACTGGGGTTAAATTTAAATTTAACATGTGTAATTTAAGGTCTTTAGGAGCCGATGAAAGTACGAGGTTGAATGGATTAACGTTATGCAAATCTGGAGTGAGCCTTTTCATCTCCTGCTAAAAAATATTAAAAAGGAAATCACCATGCAATTTTTAAATACTAATAGATACTTATTCAATTTTAAAGGGCCCCATTTATGAAACGTAATATGAATATACATTTTTTGCATGTCTGTCCGACTCGCACTTGTCCGGTTTTGACATTTAATTTCCAGGTTTAAGCACTTTTTATTTTGAGAACACCCCAACTTGAAACTAAATTTAAACAACCACGACAGAGTTGCATGTTATCTATTATCGTCACATAATCTGACGTGACCGTCCACCATGAAAGTGTTGTACTAATTTTCGCACGTGATATTTCGAGAAGTTTCCAGAAGCTTTTCGCCATTCATGTTCACCTCCCGTTTTCTCTTCGTGTCTTTACCGTTAGTTGAAAAGGGATGCGTGTAGTTTTAAGTATTGTTATAATTGAATGAGTGGGCGATTTGGGTTGGGTTTATTAGCGCATTGCGTGACGAGGTTTCGGCTATTGAGCGCACTTCAAGGTCATCTGTTTTTGTGTGATTTTTTTGTAAAAGCACCCATAATAAACAAAAATAGTTATTGTTTAGGACAATTATAGGACCGTTGTCCGGCACAGTAGAATAGCTCCAAGGGCTGTCTATTAGTGCCTATGCTTGTTTTGTTGTATTTTTTATATTTTTTATGGCCTAGGTAGACACACGGGCAGGCGGTTCACCTGATGGAAAACGGCTACCGTCGTCCAGGACATTTGCAACCTAAAGGGAGCGGATGTGGTGCTGACCTTTGAGGTATCTGTAATAAAAATAAACAATTATCAACTAGTGTACATAACTCAGAAAAGAGTCCTTGGTACATGGCCGCAGCGGGATTCGAACCCGGTACCTCTCGCTTACGAGTCGAATACCCTAACCGCTCACCCACCGACGCATAGGTAGTCACGCGGGCCGACGATCCACCTGATGGAAAGTGACTACCGTTGTCCAGGACAGACTTCTGGAGGCAAAGGAAATACTTCTGGAGGGAGCTCATTTTAAATCTTGCATGTGCGTATTGTGAAGTCTCGCGATGACCGTACGTCAGTTGGTTGGCATTTAGATTGATTGATTGGTATTGATTGATGTTCAAGTTAAATAAAATATTTATCGGCTTAGGCCTGCATTTACGTCTGTGCTGACACCAGTTCAAGGCCAAGCAGTGTTTTTGTTTTGTTTTAACTATTCGACGAGCTTAGCGTCCAAATTGGTTTTGCGTTCGGAATGTTCACGGAAGTACCTACGGATGACTTTTATGCCATAATCCGAAAGCGATCAGCGTCTATGCTCACTGGCCTCCGCTCCAGCACCAACAGTCTCCTAAATGTGGTCAAGGACCGGTGGGATTCCCCTCTGCTGCGTCACTAGGTGAAGATCCATACCGAACACTAGTTTCTAAGACAAACGCCTTATAATAACTACTAACACTAGTATGTAAGAGATTATGTTACTAAGACTATGGATGTACCTATGTTTGAAATAATTTTTTCAATCAAATGAATTAGTTAACCGTGCTACGGCTGAGCAACGGCCGAGACTCGGCACGGACCCTTCTTCAAAACAGCGCGAGGTATATTGTCAGAAACCTCACTACTGGTGGCGCCACCACGCAAAAATACGCCAGTCACAAATACACGTTTCTTTTTATACCTCAAGATTAGAATAGGAAGTAGCAGCTAAGATAGTCGACTCAAAGGTTAATAAACAAACGAATCGATAACATATCGACGAATTATTTATGAGACACATAATTGCAGGGTTTAAAAACAGATATGATTACGGATTGTAAAAGCTGGGGTTTCCTATGATACCTATCTTGTTTTTCAACGTGTGCCAACATACCAATAAGATTAGTTATCTACCTTCTTTTGGCTATTTATTTTTTTAGATTAGGGAATGTTTTTTGCTCTTTTAGTAATACCTATATAGTTCTACAAATAATGACGGGCATTCAAGAGTAAAGATGAAATAATCATCTAGGCGGGAACGTCCCGGTTGAGCGCACGAGGGCCCGGGTTCCGCCTTGACCATGATCTTGGATTTAGCAGATCAGATAATTACAGTGGAGCTATTGAAATCTGACCTCCGTAACCCTGTTGCCAGGGGAACCTGATCAGATTGGACCATCGTTGCACATTCAGTCGTCTGAATGTGCAGGTTTCATCACGATGTTTTCCCGTGATGAAACCTGTGTACGAACACACTTCAAACTTACAACACCCCACTTTTTTCGTCAAGGTTTTAAAAACCCTACAACAGCTGTTCATTCTACAACCGTTTAGGGTAATTATACTTACTTATTCATGTTGCAATTACTCGCTGGTATACAATAATAGCCTTATCCATTTTTAAACATACGTAGTTTAAAAATAGTCTTGTTATCTTTGTGCTATGTTTAATGCAATACGAATGTTGATAAATCGTAGTTAATATTAGTTTATCTTGCGAAAATATTCCGTTCTATTCAACTCATTGACCTGCGTTCTTGAGACCATCACAGACCGTCACAGGTAGGGCTGCCAACTCTACTATCTAATATATAACTATCAATTATTTTAAAATTTTATTATCGTAGGCGAAACTACTCTATTTTATCAGTAAAGTCGCTTATCAGTTTCACTTACCGTAAATCGGAATGCGTCTTGAATTTAAATGTTAAGAATTCAGACATAACGCAATATAACCAGCTAACCTCTTACTGAAGATCAATTGTATAGCAAATTTATTTTAATTAAAATACTATATATTTTTTCAATGAATTCCCTATCTACTATATTTTTTATGGCTACTTTGTTATCTTTTGTTGTGTTGGACACGCCGATCAGTAATATTGGCCGTATGATGTCCAGCAGAGTAGAATATAATTAAATATTAATAACAATCTTGGCTGTAATGTCCCGGTTGTGCTCTCGCGCATGAGGGCCCGGGCTCCGCCTTGGCCAAGAAAAGGTTTGGCAGATCAGGTAACTACATATAACTACAGTGGAGCGACTGCCATCTGACGTCCGTGACCTTGCTACCAGGGGAACCTGACCAGTTTGGATCTTGGTTATCTACACATTCAGTCGCCTAAATGTGCAAGTTTCATCACGATGCTTTCCCTCACCGTAAGAAATAGAATATAAGACTAAGAAGTACAATATAACTATCACCAACTCAATAACTGACACGGAGTTCACTCGCGGCGGGGTATTGTATCAAAAATGTTGAAGCTTTTAAACAAAATCTGCTTTATGAGACCACAGACTTAACGGTGGACGTGAAAGAACACCTAAATTCGGAGTGAAGACGTGACCAAGACGTGCTTAAAATCTCCAAGAACTAAAAATACCTCCGTACCGTTTGAAGGACGATGTCCATTCACTACCTCGAATACCGCTTTTGCAAGTTCAACGGACGTTGAATAATATTTTTGCAAACCATTCCACCAGAGACTATCGAAATTGAATCGCAAAATGTATTGGAATATTTAAGATTCCGTTGAAGCCCGCACTGGAGTCTCACATAGCATGTCAGCAAATCCTTGCATCCAATATTCATGAGTAACTGATCGATATTGAACTGAAATGGTTGTATCTTATGTCTGTTTATTGTACATTGCTGCTTAATTATTCATGACTGGGCGTTGTCTTTGTTAGAATAGAATATTGTTAGCGCTGATAAATACCTGGAGAGTAGACGTGGGTTTTATGAACATTTTGGCGATATTATTATGAAGGCAATGTTACATTTTATTTTATATTACATTAATGTCGTTGCTGGTTTTAATTTATTGTATGGCTCTTAAGTTCCTACTGCTAAGAGGTAGGTATTATGTGGCAGTGTGCAGGGCTTCTGCCTATGTTCTAATGGAAACCAATTCTGGTTAAGGTAAGAAATAAAACAGGTGTACTGCTTAAACGGCGAAGGAAAACATTATCAGGCAGGACGCCTGCCTTGAGTGACGTGATGTACATACACCAATCCGTATATCAGCAATCAAACTTTTATCATCATCACAGCCCATATCAGTCCACTGCAGAACTTAGGGCCTCTACCACTAAAAAGAAGGTTATTGCCATAATCTGCACGCTCGGCAGGCGGGTCGGAGATTGTTGGAGCAGTGTTGTAAATATAGCAATGGAAAGCGCTGCTGCCCATTTTCCAGTCTCTACAGACTCTAGATCTTTTGCCTCGAAAACATTAGTCGCACTGTACGACACCCACGAGTGTAAGGGGCTGGTGCTATTCTACTCTGCCGGACACCACACGGACATCAAACTTTTATAGGTACCTAAATATAAGGTGGCGTGACAGACATTGCCTGATCGCCTGCACAGGTTTGGTAATGTGTTGCGTAAGCCCTAGTTATAAGTGGAAAATTTGTGCCTAAACATGCAGGTATCAGGAAAGAGGGGAGCTCTTTCAAGAAGCGCTGGAGTGACATAACTGAGTCGGATGCGAAAGCCAATGGCCTACGACATGAGGATGGTCAAAACCGGTCGAGTGTAGGGTAAGGAGTAGGAAGGCGGACCCTGACGGAAGCCGGGATTTACCACCGCCGCTACACTTACTAAGCAATATTTAATGGCTAGCAAAATATACCTACTGACTTTAGTACTGGAACAGTATGCAAAAAATATAAATATTCTTTGTTGTATACATACTTAATTAGATACATCAAACAAAAATGAGTACAATGGCGAACTTATCTCTATGAGAGATTTCTATCAGCTAACCACAAATGATGTGAAGCAAATTGTACAGCGGGACAAGCAAAGCATACAAAGCTAGAACATACTTATACTGGTAGGTAGACAACTAAAAACTTATTATCTACTACAAAATACCCCCACTAAAACATAATATGTACAATAATAATACTAATAATACTAAACTACTAGGCTACTAAATGATTTAATAATACATAAATAAATATAATATACCTATAATAATACTATTACAAAATCATGGAGAGATAGTGCTCTTTTAAGCTTAAAATAGTTTCGTTTCAAAAATGAACTTTAATTTTTAAAGCAATATTGAAACTTTTATCCACTTCAATGTTGATTTGTATCAAAGCATCGCAACTTTAAAAAGTTTGTAACTTTTCTTATCTTCTGTGTGAATTTTACCTTACCTATTTCAGTTTTGGAAAGCCTTTTAACTTCGCACAATGTATAGAGGTAATAAAATACACTGAAAAGTACTTTCACTACTTAAAAGGCTATCGAACTGTCGAAGTCTCCCCACAAACTATATAATACACGCCTAACAATTGACATTAACATTGACCTTTCGCTACCTACCCGCAATATTATGTTTGAATTACTAAAATTCAAATCTCGGACCACTTTAAGTTTCCAACGGGGTACGCACACCGAGTCCCTGAATCAATTATAAGTAAGCGCAAGTTGAAGTTGTCAATTTGCAGGGATTTCCCCCGATCCCCTGAGAGCTGTAGCTCGCGTCTTGAAAAAGAGGAGGTAGTTAGCGAACGAGAATTCAAAATGGCGCAGCGTTTAAGCTGAAGGTGTTCTATTATTTGTGCCTATGTCTTCTGTAACGTAAGGCTATTGGCAGCAAATTTCAGTAGGTAGATACTAACGTATTCTTCTTTTCTAGTTGACCCCCGACGTATTCCTGTGTGTGCTGTCGAAAGCTTCGTAGCTTCCGAATGGATGGATCGATTTCGATGCTTTTTTTTATATAAAAGCCAGTTTTCGAGATGGTTCTTAGCTTTGTTTCATCAAATCGGTTCAGTAGTTTTGGAAAATTTTGAGTGTAAATATATATTGTCGGGACCCATCGGGGGTTTTTCGATAAATAAATAAATAAATAATCGAGGGCAAATTCACACAGCGCCATCTAGCCCCAAACTAAGCAAAGCTTGTGATATGGGTGCTAAATTACTGATATATTACTTAAATACCTTTTTAAATACATACTTATTATACATAGAACACCCAGACCCGTAACAGAAATTAAAATTCATCATTTCAATTTCTGCCCGGCCGGGAATCGAACCCGGGACCTCTGGCGTGGCAGACCGGCATGTTGACCACTGAGCCACTCAGGTCGTCGATGTTTTTCTGTAGGCAATAACAATAAATAAATAAATAATCATGGACAAATTCACACAGCACCATCTAGCCCTTAACTAAGCAAAGCTTGTACGGTACTAGCTAACTGATATACTACTTATATGCTTTTATATACATATGTATTATACATAGAACACCCAGATTCGTAAAAGAAATTAAAATTAATTCAATTTCTGCCCGGCCGGGAATCAAACCCGGGACCTCTTGCGTGGCTGACTATCATGTTGACTGAATCATTCAGGTCGTAAACAGGTAGGTTAGTTAATTAGTTGAAACGTTTTTGACATACGGTTAATACTACATATATACATATCCCGCCGAGGACGGCCGAAGGGCCCTACTGGTGTACCTATGCCACGCACATGTAGAGTGAGGTCATTGAGATGCATAGCGTGGCCCTTGATGTCTCCCTCCACATCTCCAAGGCCTTTGTTAGGGTTTGGCATGCAGACTTTTTAAGCAAACTTCCCTCATTTGGTATTCCTGTAGTTCTTACACCTGGATATCTGACTTTCTGAGTGAATGATAAATTCGCGAACAATTTGGTAGCCTTAAATTCTACAAAAACATATGCGTGTTTATTTTCGGCTACACGGAGCCCCTACCAGCCAATGTCATTTTCAGGAGCATTTTTGGATGCTACTGGAAATATTCTAGAGACTTACCAATAATTGCATTACGGTGTAATTTTAGACTTAAGTTTCTTAAGTCATTTTTTTTATATATATTTATAATAGGTAATTGCCTATTGTCTCGACCACGCTACATAATTTACTTTCAGCGATCGAATCAATTCTATTTTTATTACCGACGTATTTAATATTTATAGAAGGCAGTATCGACGTCGTCTATGTTACTGATAAATTATTAAACACCTGGACACGTGTACAACTTAATAATAATCGCTTATCTCGGCAGACAGGTTGGAGAAGACAGTATGTATTTAAAAGGCCATTTGTGGTCAAGTTATTAAGGACCGATAAAGAACTTTTACCTATTTTCAGGTGCTTTTCAGGATGTTTTATATGTACTAAAAATGCTTATAATTTGTTTATGCAATAAGTTTATTTTTTCTATTAAATAGCCATGGACATCAAGCATGACGCTGACGGACGCATGGACACAAGTAAGGGCCCAGTACAGAGCCCTGGTTAACACCTATAGTAATCGAAAAGGCTATCAATCAATCAATCAATCTTTATTTTTCACGCAAAAAACCCATACCAAAAATTATAACAATAGGTATTTAAAATATAGAATAATATAAAATATAAAAATAAAATACATTAAAATTAAAAGATAACAATTTAAAAAATTTAAATTAAAAGTCAATAAAATAATTATATAGGTACTTAGGTACTTGTCACTTTCGATTCCCGCAGCTGCGTGCGGACAACCAGCTGCGGTAGATGTCCAGATACTCCCCCAACGTATGGAGAATCTCATTATTCGAGCAGAGGATACGCTCCCAAAAAGAGGCTATTCTAGTACGCAATAAAGCGAAGAAATCTGGGATACCGGCAGAGGCGATCATGCCCGATGCGTTACAGTATCTCGGAAGTTTCATGAGGATGCGGTATGCGTCATTGTACTGCACCCTTATGGTCAAGTAAGCACGTCGCGTGTAGCTGACCCACAGTTGGCATGTATATAGACTTTGACTGAATGCACTGTACAAAGTCTTCTTGACATCGTCATTACAGCGTGCGAACCGGCGCGCGAGCATGTTGCACCTCACCGCCAGAGCCCTGCGTTCGCGTTCGATATCGCTGTCATCGTTGAGATTCTCCGTCAGCACGTGCCCCAAGTATCTAAATTTCGCCACCCGCCGCACCTGCGATCCGTACAAACACACCGGAGGCACGGTCTCCGGGCCTCTCCCGCTCTTGAAAACAAACAGTTCTGTTTTAGAAACATTATACTGAAGTTCATGACTTAGCGCATATTTCTCACAGATCGACAGTAGTTTTCTTAAACCCCCGATTGAGGGGCTAAGGAGCACCATATCGTCCGCATAACTTAAATTATTAATACAGATGCCGCCTACATGGCAGCCGATTTTTGTGCTCCTCAACTCCTCAATGAGGTCGTTGACGTAGATGTTGAAGAGGTCCGGAGACGTGAGTCCGCCCTGACGTACACCACAGTCTAGCCTATAATCGTTAGACTGTGCGTCGCCCCATCTTACTGTGTTCGTTCGGTTGTCGTACCAGTGTCTCAACAGATTTACGATTCTATTTGGTGTCCCGGCTTTTAGCAGTTTCCGCCATAGTAGATTATAATTTACCAGGTCGAAAGCGCGACTGAGATCCAGGAAACACGCGTATACACTGGTATCTCTGTTAGTATAGTACCCAACTGTATTTTTCAAGCTAAAGATAGCTGAATCTGTTGAGACACTAGGACGAAAACCAAACTGAGCATCACTAATACAAACATCCTTCATCAAAATAGGGTATAGAAGTCTCTCCAATATCTTTCCTACAATAGTGCCAAACGATATGGGCCTATAATTCTTAGGGTTTGACAAGTCTCCAGTTTTGTTTTTCGGTATTGGAACCACCACAGTCTTCAATAAGTTCTTAGGTAGGTAATTTTAATGCAAACATTAACAAGTTGGGATAACATAACATAAATGCTGTCACTAGCGTATATTATGTGCTCGATGCTCAATCCGTCGTGTCCCGGAGACTTTCAGCGTTTTATTTGACGTACTACTGTCGCCACGTCTTTTGGCGAGAACTCTATCTTGTCGCAGTCGACCGGGAGAGGCGGCGGGCGCATCGTCCTCTGCAGGTAGCGGGTCAGTTTTAAACTTTCGTGCAAACAAATTGTCGATAGGCGTGTGAGCCTTAAAAAATCCGAGTTCGTCACCAAAACCAGTATCCGGATGCACGTTGAAATCACCAACGACGAAGGCAGTTTCCAAGTCAGCAGCTTCGATCAAAGCCATCGTGTTTGCCAGACAGTCTGTAAATTTGGGAAGGTTCTTTTCTTGATCTGTCGGCATGTACACATCTACTAGAAGTAGCGTCGGCCGTTTCCAAGGTCTATTCGAATGGCTGCCAGTCTATCGCTATCACACTCGACGACCGTCACTGTTGGGAATGCCGACTTGCGCCACAGTATCGCTAAGCCGCCATACGGATGCCCGCGCAGGACACCAGTCGACGTATCTACTGATATACTGGTTTTGACCCTTTCGTTGGTTCCCTAAAACTTAAATAAAATTCTAAAACTCAATTTTAAAAATCAACTAGCTTCATTCAAAGCATCTGAAACGCTTATAGAGTCATTTATGTCTTAATAATCCTCGAAACTCATTCTTAAAAACCTTTATTTATACCACTAAGTTGGCCAACAAGCTTACCTGCCAGCTGCATGGTAAGCAGTCACCATAGCCTATGTATAGTTATGGTAGTTGGCATTACCAGCGGCATCACCCACGCGTTTCCGACCCCGTAAAAACCTTTTAACCCCTTTCTTGAAGAACTCCATGTTGTACTCTCCAGGGAAACCTCTCCAGGGAGTTCATTACACAACCTTAGCGTGCGTAGGAGAAAGACAGAAATATGCACACTCTGAACAGATTTCGATGAATTGTTTTATAGTTAGTTTGGAACCCCTGTAAATAAAATAAATAAATAAATATGTGGGAGAACGTGTATAGAAATTAAACAAAGAAATATGAATAATAAATCTATGTATATTATTACCAATAATATAATAAATGAACAGCAACAGATTGAAAGGACATATTTTAGTAGCTTAAGTGATGTACTTAGATTTAGCAAAATACAGACAAGTTGACAATCATTAATTGTTATTTCTATAGAAATAACAAAATAGAACATAGAAATAATATGCGTTATACGGTTAAGCAAGATTATCTGAGGAAGACAGTTCAGAGCACTGGTGGTGCCGTGTCCGCAGTCGGACAACGTCTGACCTGTCGAGAGCGATGGCCGCCTTTTTATAGACTGCGGTGTACCCGCATGTGGTTTTTAATTTAAGAACACTACCTTCATTTTATAAAAATGAAGATAAATACAATAATAATATTATTTCCCACAAATAATTTATTTAAGAAATTTAAGTCTAAAGCTACACCATTCTGTAGTTAAATGGCGCGAGTCCAATGCGTAGGACACTTGCATTCCCATTATTTTATTTCGATAAGCAGGTATCAGTTACAGGGCTTCGTTGTACACGCTGTAGGCACAGTTCGATCTGTATGAATAAAACAGAGGCTTACCGAAGTCCCAAAGACAATAGCTCCCAAAACATGTTCCAATCTCATCTCATCTCATCAAACAAATGCAAGGCCGTATCAATTACCTTGACAGCAATAGGGGACAGTGGGGCTAGGGTGATTGCGGGTGTTGCGATCGTGTCTTGGGACCGCGTGACCTTGGAAGGACGACGGTGGGAGCTGAAGGGGCTGGATGAGGCAAGGATTTAAAAAAATAAAAATATGTGCTAATTACGCCCTTTCATTTGATTACACGGTACATTGTGCCAAAATATATCTTTAATAGAGGTTCCATATCATCTACATGGCGTCATATTCACAAGATTTAATAAACAAATTTTTTTATTTTATTTATATTGAATTTGCTGTGATATTTACATAGCCTATAATGCTCAAGCCAAGACTACCTACACGATACCACATTAAAAAAACGTTAGTAGATAGTCATTTTTCAAAAGTATATAATGGCAACATCGCCCAGTAGTTTTTAACTTCCATACAAACAAATAGGCTACGGTAACTGCTTACCAACAGGCGCGTCGTACGCTTATTTGCCACATTAATGGTATAAAATATACCTACTGATAACTTCATTACCCTTCCTTGTCTCCGAAGTCATCGGGTAAAAATGGCCTTGGGACACATCCACTCAGTTACACGTATGTAACGTGGCCACTGCTTTCCTCACGGCACATTCACAACACATTTCATACCAATTTTATATCATATAAATATAAATAGCAATAAATAAATAAATAATCGAGGACAAATTCACACAGCGCCACCTAGCCCCAAACTAAGCAAAGCTTGGTATGGGTACTAGATTACTGATATATTACTTAAATACTTTTTTAAATACATACTTGTTATACATAGAACACCCAGACCCGTAACATAAATTAAAATTCGTCATTTCAATTTCTGCCCGGCCGGGAATCGAACCCGGGACCTCTTGCGTGGCAGACCACCACTGAGCCACTCAGGTCGTCTTACACTTATAGCCCCGCATTACACTTTTTACTTTTTTTAAATCTTCTAGTAACCAAACAGATCGGTGTCTGCGTGACGTAATATCTAGTAGGGGGACTCCGCAGCGGAATTTTCCTTGCCTCTCGCACCTTAACCTGTATTGCCTACTTCACTCCTTTTTGTTTTTATGGTGGTTGGAGGAAGGCATTTTATGTTGAGATAGTTGTAGTTATTACTCACCAATGGGGAATAACTTATTTGCTACGGTCAGACTAGGACAGGGATGGCAAACTTTTTCCTTTGCGTGACAATATTTTTCTAACCAAATCCTAAGCAAGACAGGTTTATTCAATGGCTGGTTATATTTTGTTGTTGCAATAAAAATGTAGATAATTACAATTTTTCTAAAACACTTGAATGTGATGTAACATAAGTATAGAACTGTTGTTACTGCTTTTTTCGTAAAGAAGGTAGTCATCCAAAATATATTTTTAATTTGATAGTCGCGGGCCGAATTTCAACCATTTGCGGGCCGGAGATGGCCCGCGGGCCGTAGTTTAGCCATCACAGGACTAGAACGTCGTGAAAAATTAAAAGGTCGCACTTGATAGCAGAAGTACTCAATTTTACAGAAATTCACTGTAGCAAGAGCAGCAAAGACTGACAATACGCAGTGTTCCTTTCCACGAGTTTCTTGCCAGACTGTAAGTTGAAAGATACTCGTATTTCTAAGGAGTGTAAAATAAAGCTGACCGATTTGAAAGATGGCCAAAAATATTTTATTGTAGTGTACCGACGACAGTAAAGATGGGTATTCGCTTCTGCAGGTTTAACTTCCGTTTAGCCATAAGTGACTGGCACCCCTGGGTGGTGCCAAGCGAATAGTTCTCTTCCGTTGATTGGTCTTGGCCGTGGCTCTAGAAGACCTATAGCCGCTCGCCCTCAATGCTTAGGGTCCTTTTTTTGACACTCCTATCATATTACAGAAGAAATCTTACTTAACTAGTATAGCCAAGTAGTTAACCACATGGTTCTACTGGCTTGTTACCTTTAAATTGAAAAGAAAAAGCAACGTCACACCCAATTTCTTTTTCCTAATCTGTGATCCAACACCCATATATTTCAATAAGGCAATTTTCTAGCAAAGCATTCTCAGTAAAGCCACAGACTAATCGAATTAAACTCATTTATCCATCGGACATGTGTAGCATAAGAAATTCGGCTTGATTCAGTGCTCCAACCACAAGTGTAATATCATTAAGACCTTAATACTGAGTTACAATCAAAGCAAAAGCAAATTGCAGACCAAAATGACACGCTTTGAGACCTGGGACTGGGTTCATTATACTTATTTAATTACGTGGTGGGAGGAGCCTGCGTTATGCTTACCCGCATATCTTCGAGTTCGCAGAACCGATCACCAATGGGACGGCACATAATAGTGTGCCTCCCTAGGCAATAAATAATATTTAATTATATTTTTTGGTTAACTAACTACTTGGTCACTTGGTAGGTACTTAGGACGAGCGTAGGACGGCCCCCCACGAGATGGACGGACGAAGTCGTAAAGGTAGGGAGCCGATGGATGCAAGAGACACAGAGTCGATCGGTATGGAAGACGTGGAGGGAGGTACACTATGTTCATCAGCGTCCTGCGGCTGAGATGATGATGATAATTATATTGGAGTTTAACCCGGCTTTTGTATGGTAGAAAATCAGAACAACGATTGTATGGTGGGTCAATATAACCCGGATTTTGAAAATGGTTTAATTTTTACTATTTCAATAAATTTTTGGGAATATATCATATATTAAATCAGTTTAAGTGATATTAAAATTATTATTGAAGAACAATAAAAATCATACAATATTAGGAACGGTTTACGAAAGCTCTTCAAAATCTATAACAAAATATTTAACTTCTGTAATCTTACTAATAAATAAACAAAATTATAACTTATAAACATTTATTTTTATTTTTTGTAATACCTAATGTGAGGTCGTTAAGAAACTTTGTGCTAAACGTAACGGAAATTTTAAAACTAATCACAGTCAGCATCTACATTTGCATATCCACCGTAGTAAGAAATTATGTAGTCTAGACAGACAATCTTCTTAAAATTTAGACAGGCAGGACATATTTGTCACCGTTTTTGAACTCCGTGAATTTCAGTAGGTGACCCCTCTGCAGGCTCTCCAGTAAATTATCTTATTGTCTTGCGCATCTCTCTAGGCAAACGAAACACATATTTGCAGGCGTTCAGATGATCGTTTAGAAATTCTCTTCTAAGCCGAACAAACCAGTAAACAGAGTAAACCAGTAAAAATAGTCTTTTTGCCTTTTATTTTTTCGAACAGTACTTACACTTATCAAATTATGCTCCTTGAGAAGGTGTAGCATTAGCTCGTGACTATTAAACCAATCATCAAATAAATAAATGCATAAACGTAATTGGCACAAAAAGATTACATCGAATGTATGGTTGGGTCATATTTACCCCATTTGACCTTTGACCGCTTGTAACTGCTTGCACAGGCGCACAACAGTGGCGAAATTGGTGGAGTATAAACTGCAGTTACTGAAAAGCACGGCAACTTCAAACTATTATTTTTTTAAATACGCGCGTTTAAAAATATGGCGGGTCATTATGACCCAACCTGACAGACCCCGGGTTAAAGAGGTAAAGAGGACAGGTTAACTCGCATTCGACGCACGTGACCAAAAACGCAAAAGGCCAATAAACTCATTTTAAAGTAAAGTAGCGCCCGATTATGTGTTCTCACAGTACTCGTCTGCTAAGTGAACGCACAGAGTTCAATACGGCCTTTTGGATTGATCAATTTCGTTTGATTTTCAAACGCTTAGTGCCGATTACCATTCAAATATTGTCAGTTGGAAGTATTGGGACCCTTTGCGTTCGCGCACACTGTGAGACCTCATCGTAACGTTAACGCTGAAATAAAATAGCAAAAACATTTTATTAAGAAATATAAACTTGCGTGCGACCTATGCGGCATTCATGTTTCAATCAGTTTGACCCCCAGACCCCCCAGTTCTTTGACTGAGTCCGCCCCTGAAGATCAGAGTCACGTCTAGCCAGTTCCGCTGCGAAAAAAGGGCAGATTCGTCAGTACATGCCAAAAAAGAAACGTATTTAACTTATTTTCTAAAAGCAGGAGCAAAAATTGCTCCATCATGTTAAAGAATGCCTTTGAGAAAGTTTAGCCCAGAATGTACGTGATATACCGTCGGGGGTTTGATATGAATATTACAACTAGGCACATACCTACAACCAACATTATTACCACTCACTATGGGCCTTATTTTTGTTTTTTATTCACATATTGCGATATCACTATCAATAGGTACAGTGCGTACATTGTATTGATCTTAATTTAATAGAGACACTCCGCTGGGATATAGCGAATTCTTAATTATACTTAATTAAGATAACCTAGACCTAAAATAACATTAATAGATACCTACGCTATATTATTATATTCAGTTAACATTGATAACATATTTTTTTAACATGAACAATTCTGCAATTAACTAAGATAATAACATCTGAGTATTTTCAAGTACTAGAGCACACATAAGTATTAATTATTAGCTTTGTCTTCAATAAATTATTTTAAATTGTAGTAGCTCTTATTAACAACATATTTTTTTAGTTTTTTTGAAAAATAGTTTATCCTTTCCTATTTATCCTTTCCTTATAAGAAAGCTAACTGTTATCCAAAGGGCAATGGAAAGGGCTATGCTCGTAGTCTCGTTGCGCGATCGAATCAGAAATGAGGAGATCCACATGCGAACCAAGTTCACCGACATAACCTTAAGGATTGCCAGGCTATAGTGGCCGTGGGCAGGGCACATAGCTCGAACAACAGATGGCCGATGGGGCAGTAAAGTTCTCGAATGGCGACCACGTACCGGCAGACGCAGCGTGGGTAGGCCTCCCACAAGGTGGACCGACCACCTGGTAAAGATCGTAGATACCAGCTGGATGCGGAATGCATAGGGCCGGCGTTTGTGGAGATCTCTGGGGGAAGCCTATGCCCAGCAGTGGGCGTCTTTCGGCTGATACGATGATGATGATGTTGAACCAACATTTTTGGGATTTATGTTGTTTTATTGAGTCGCGATCAACCATGAGTGACTGTTTACTCGGTATCAACAATTTATTTTATGAAATGTTCTTCATTCAAGACAGTTACTTATTTTATTAACAATATTTAAAGAGAAGAGAGACAGAATGAGTTCTTTATTTATTTATATCCCACTGTTGGGCAAAGGCCTCTCCCCTTCTTCCATACTTCGCGATCGTTTGCCATAGTCTTTCCATCGTCGACAGGCAGAATGATGACTGAAAACATAATTTATCCAGAAAAAATATCGAAATATATTGGACACCTATTTTTTCTTTTGTTACTTAAACAAAAAATAACGCCGATAAGTGCGTTGCGTCACGTCAAGCCTGAGGTGAAATTTTACTCAGAAGTGACGTCACGTACGAGCCCCCACTCCGAAACTTTGATACGCTTTATCTTCGTGCGACATTATTATACTGTGTCTGGATAAGGATAATTTTTCTTTGTAATATAAATGGCATAGTACTTAACTAGCCAGGCATTTAACTGCCATCTCACGTCTAGCAAGCAGGTAGGTTATCAGGTGGTAGGACTCTGTCAAGCTTGAGAAGACCGCCTGAGTGAGTACCACCGCCTTATTTATTCCTGCCGCCAAGCATCAATGCTTGCATTTTTGTGTTCCGGTTTGAAGGATAAGGTAGCCAGCGAAATTACAGGCATGAGGCATTTCATCTTAATCCTCAAAGTAACAACGCATCTGCCGTTTTGCATTTTTGTTACTAGCAACCTAAATGTAAGAATCGTAGATGTTATGGGCGACAGTTACCACTTACCATCAGGTGGGCTGTCTGCTCGCTTGTCACTAAGTAGCATAAAAAAAAGCACGCTGGCACACCAGGTTGGTTTAGGAAAGACATCATTTTTCAAAGTCTGCCTGGTGATCAGCTTCCCTAAAATACCTTGTTACCATGGATATAGGAGTCAAATCTCAATGTCAAAGTCATAGTGCCACTACTCGACTGCGTTTAAAACGTTAGTGTAAAGCTAAAAATAAACCGACAGGGGATCGACTGAGCGAACTCAGCAACCGTTTGAGCGAATCGCGGCCAGGGATGCGACGAGGACTTTAGCGAATACGAAATTCTTCGTGGAATAGGAATGTGAATGATGACGAAATTCATATAAGAAAAAAAATACCTAAATATTTAATGTCGTAGGTAACGTTAGTCATAATAAGTTATCATATAGGGATCTCGTGAACGCGCTGGGAATGCGCAGTTGCAGCTGCGATTCGCCAGCCGTTTGTGAGATTTGGACGCACCCTTATGTGCAGATTGTTCCTTTTCCAAGTTTAAGGATGACCAGCTTTACAGGATTTTCGGCGCCAATCTGCAGCTGTCTTCGGTTTTACCTTGCCTGTAAATAAAAAAAAAAGACGTTCGCAGGCAACGGTGGGCATTTAAGAGGAGTGTTCAGTTTTATTACATTTTCAATATTACGCTATCAGAGCTAATGACATTTTGCAGACATGATCCAGAAACTAATAACTATGCTTGTGGTTTGTCAGAAAACAAGAATTTTCGAAATCGCATCAGTATTTTCGGAGAATACCCACAACATATAAACACAATCCTTTCCGCTCCATAACTTCAGTTTCAATACGATAAATCACAAAATATCCAATCAATAATCGACAAATACGAATAACAGCATCCGGATCGGGAACATCCCTAATCTCGACTGCACAGTGGAGATGTAATCCCTGGGAGTAGTCCAAGGTGAAGGGCGGATGGGATCGATAGTCCCGGGCCAAGCGGACGAAAGTTAGGTATTGTTTTTGTTACGCCTCTCTCGGTTTTACAGGACCTGTGCCCTTGAATGTTTCTATGTTACAATTTTGTCTATATCTGAACCTAATGCAGGATTCGTGGGCGCAGAGCATCAATATAGGTGAATAAAAGAGGAGTGCAGAGAGGCGCCGAGTTGGGAGTTATTAGAAGTGTTGGATCTTGGAATTTTTAACTTTGACAGGTGGTAGCATCAATTAATTATGGAGTCTCGCAAATTAATGGCTGATATCAACGAAAAGGTAGGTTTGTATCAAGCGCATAACGTTGGCATACGCCGTGTTCTTGCAGTAACGGGATAAATTGAAGCCTATATATTGGGTTTTAAGCCAATACGCTCCACAATTTCTAAAAAAAAATCTGAGAAATAGCTTTTGCGTGAATGGGCAACAAAGATCCGCCATTACAAACTTTTGAATTTGTAATTTTTTGAGGAGCCCTCGGTGTTAGTTGTCATATGAATATTTTTGAGTTTGGAACTAATTTCGTCGATTACGTACGTTACTTCGTTATAACCTAACCGACAGAAAAAGTAGGATAACCCCCGACCAATATTACTTAGACAAATATATTTTCTTAACTACTGAACGGTATTTAATGACACGAAACTAAGACCCATCTCGATCCAACTGGCTTTTAAATAGAGAAAATCACATCCAAATCGGCCCCTCCATTCGGGAGCAACGACGCCACAGACAGACACACAGATACACAAACCCACAAAGCCACAGATACACACATCAACCTTATAACACCCCTCCTTTTTCCATCGAGGGTTAAAATAGCCTCTATGTGAGTTTGGCATCTGCGGGTAGTTGGTATAATAATGTTGAGGGTAGATTTTTCTGGGCGGTAAATGCGCGCGTTTCGGTGCCTTCGAGTTTTATAGGGTGCTCTCCCCGTATATGGGCCCGGTATGGAGATGATATGGCTACACTTCCGTATAATTTATGGCGTAGAATCATGTATTTTACGGACGACTAGCGGATAATCAGCTTTGGAAGGCAGCATCAGGTGGAACGGGAGGCTTGGGGGAACTTGTTTTGTCGATGAAAGGAAAAAAGAAAAAAGGAAACTTAGTGGTGAGTTTTGGCTTCGTAGTGTCGTGTCTGTTGCAGGCTTGTGAATATATAAGAAGGTGAAACTAGCCGATGTGCATTATTTATCGCCGAGTAGTAACTGAGGTACCGGGTTCGAACCGCAGTGCCGCCATGTACCGATGACTCTTTTCTGAGTTATGTACATGTTTGTTTATTACTCTCCCGTATGTTTTTTACATTGTTATGTTGAGAAAAGTCCACCTTTGTACTACTATTTCTACTGTAACATTACTGTAATGTCTATTGTGTACAATAAATAATATATATATATATATATATATATATATATATATATATATATATATATATATATATATATATATATATATATATATATATATATAATATTAGCCGAGGCTCTGGGGCGGCCGGCATGGCACTGTATTTCCTTCCTGCTTTCCTATCACTATCCCATTTGTCGATTGATAGAGATATTCAATGCCCTACTTAGTAAAGAAAAATTCAGTAGATTGGTTTCGATCTCTACACTGTACAATTACATTCTCAGAATTTGACGTTGGTCACGGGTATAGCATTCCGCCCACAGTTCCAGCGATGGGCACCACATAAATAGCCGGCCTCCGCCACGCCTCTCCCGTAGGGGCCATCTATAAATTACCTCTCCCTCCCAGAGACCGTTACGTGATTTATTGGAGGTGTTATGCCCGGCTAATAATAGCAAAAGTTATGGGGTGGCCATTTGTATTCGCCACTCTTACTCTCAAGGCTGTTGCTAGTCCATTTTCATGGACTTCAAATTTACAATTTACAAAATTTATGTAGCAGTAGTATCTCTATAAAGCCATTAATTGATAAATAAATAAAGAGTAAATTGTAATGTACAATAAGGTCGAGAATTGAGCCGATCTAGAGTAACACCTGTATTTACAAACAATATTTATCTGAAAGTAGCGTTACTATGCGTTCTTACAGTGCAGTGCTAAGTGTACACACTGCGTTCAATACAGCACTATGATGGGTCAATTTCATTAATTTTGGCAGATGCATAGTGTCATAGCCTCTATGATAGTGCCGATCGCCACTCCGTGGATCGTCAGCCCGTGTGGCTCCCTTTGAAATAAAATAAATGTCAAAATATCCCTTTTTCTTTATAGTTCCAATGGGACGGTATGTAAACAATTCTTTTTAAATATTAGACTAGCCAGGCAATTGAACGCAATCTCATCTGGGGGTAAGTGACGATGCGGCCGAAGATGAAGCATGCCCGTCTAGGAACAGTCTATTCACTCTAGCCTTAAAGGCGTCCAGAGAATATCATATTAAAAAACAAATAAAATATTTATGTAACTTAGTTTCGCGACTAGGTATACCTTATGGATCTACCTAATAGTCAAACAGAACTTAGATAATAACAGAGACTATTTTGGACGACCGAATGGGAAACGCCCTGTGGGACGTCTTAGATAACACTAGCTGGATGCAGTGCTGAAAGATCTGTCTGAGCTTCAGAGGCCAACATGGAAGAAAACCGTTCAGGATAGGCTGAGCCAAATAAACGCTGAGCCAGCGCAGTAAGTAAGTTATTGTAGCATTCATCATCACAGCCCGCAACAGTCCACTGCAGGACTTAGGGCCTCTCCCACGAAAAGGGAGATTATTGCCATAATCTCCACGCTTGGCATGCGGGTTGGAGATCGCAGTGTTTAAATATAACAATGGAAAATGCTGCTGCCCATTTTCCAGACTACGGAGACTTGATATTTTGCCTCGAAAACATTAGTCGCCTTGTACGACACCCATGAATGTTAGGGGTTGGTGCTATTCTACTCTGCCGGACACCACACGGCCTATCATGTATTGTAGCATTATTTGATGTGAACTTTGAAATAGAAAATTTACAAAAGTTTCAGACGTAATGTTTGTAAAAAGTACCGATATAAAAGCCGTTTAATTTTATACATAGATATTAGTAAAAAAGAGAACAAAACGGAAAGCCGTTCGCGTTTCAAATTATTGCCACGTTTCCAATTTGAATTAATAATTTTTTGCTATATTTAGCTCCAAGAGAACAAAAAATTACCCATTGTGAACGTTTTTGTACGAGAGATGAAACGGAGGGTACATTTGAAAAAGGAAATGAGAGTCTTGTTCAGTTTGCAGTCATTTAGTAAAGTCATCTTGGCGTTAATGTCCCGGTTGTGAGAGCACAACCGGGACGAGGGCCCGGGGTCCGCCTTGACCATGATCCAGGTTTTGGCGATCAGGTAATTACAGTGGAGCGACTACCATCTGACCTCCGTAACACTGCTACCAGGGGAACCTGACCAGATTGGATTATGGTTACAAATTCAGTTGCCTGAATTTGCAGGTTTCATCACGATGTTTTCCCTCACCGTAAGAGCATCGGTTAATATTCAACTAATGTACATAACTCAGACTAGAATCATTGGTACATGGCCGCAACGGGATTCGAACCCGGTACCTCTCGCTTACGAGTTGGATACTCAACCGCCCGGCAAACGACGCTCCTAAGTAAAGTAACTTAATAAAATACACAATTAATACCGCCAAAATCCTTGTTCGATACATCCAATTTATTACAATACTCTCATATAATTTTAATAAGTTAAGCACATTACTCGTAACTTGTACGCTAACCGATGCTCTCAGGGAAAACATTGTGGAGAAACTGGCACTTTCAGGCGAGTGAATGTTAGTGAGTAATACATGCTCCAATCTGATCAGGTTCCCAGGCAAAATATATTTAAAGAGTTAGGGAAGAGCGAGCTCTCCTGACACGGACAATCACTATTGTCTACTAGGAGAATGCTGTGACTGGGCAGCAGATATTGTAACATTTGTTTATGAAATATTTCAATTGTAAATTTTTAAAAGGATAACGGAGGTCAGGTGGCAGTTGCTCTACTGTACCTACCTGATCTCCCAAACCCTGGATTATGGTCAAGGCGGACCTTGGGTCCGCACGCGAGTCAATTGAAATATTGAACCCAAAATGATTATGGTACGCATAAAAGATGAAACAGGCGCTCCTCTTTTCGCTACAGAATTTTCTTTTCCTGCTACATAATAATTTAAACAAACATACACATCCAATAACATCGATGTTCTCTCCGAATACGAAATCAGGGCCCCCCCAGGCAGTGCCGTGTCGCCGTCGACTAACGAACCCCTAACTAAGAAAAGTGAAAAACTCCCGCAAGAAGCAAAAAGGGGATATTAGTCATAAAACGTTGTTATAACGGGAAAACTTTCCAATGCAATTAGGGTTAAAAATTGCGGTCCGTTCGTGGCTCGCGCCGGTATTGGGTGACCTTGATCTTGTGACGTCAGAGGCGGGGGGGGGCGTAAGCCCACCTCCTCGACCCCAGATTTACAACGGGGAGACAATGGCTGGATTCAGATTAAAAAGCGCCGCGAAGGTGGCGACCAAGTTTCCAAGAGAGGTGTAAAAGCTTAATTTTGTAATTGGAGAATGTTTATAGAATATTTTTTTACCTTGGAGAGGGTAGTGGGTTGGCTGGTTTGTTATTGTGTCTCTCATTATTTTGAATGGGTGTTTGAGAATGTTAATCTGTAAATGTAAAGAGAGTAAAATCCTGACCTATATGGGGCTGCATTTTTTAATTATTTTCCGTGTTTCTCGCCACATACCCTTACGGTTTGCGAGTAGCCTGATATTGTGATTACTCGTTGCTCGTGCAATTACCCGTGAACCTAGATGGGCTTGGTAGTAAGAAAGTCGGAAAATACTTTTAAAATATCGGAAAAGCTAACCTTTTTCGGCGATCAACCTCGCTTCGGCAACGGTCCTAGGAGGCACATCTAATGAATGGACAATCATTTTACGGTTTTATTTCTCCTGCTAAGCAACAATCACAATCAAACGGCTTTTTAAAAAAATTCATAAACATGAGGCTTAGGGAATTTATTAGTCGGAGCAACCACCTAGTAAAAGTTTTTAATAACTCACAAAGGGATGGATTGATTACAATGCGTTGTATTATTTGAAACCCAATTTGATGGATATGGTTTACAACTTTATTTAATCGGAGTAGGTTCAGAAATTTAAAACATACTTTAGTTCAGAAGTTTAGGACATAGTCAGGGGTTTTATGACTTCTATCGGTTAGTTAGGTAATTGGTATAAAAATATTTCTAGCGCCAAAGTAAGCAAAGCTTGTGATATGAGTGCCAGAAAACTGATAAAGTGCTTATAAATATTTTTAAATACATATTTATTATACATATAACACCCAGACCCGTAACAGAAATAAAAATTCATCATTAAAATTTCTGCCTGGCCGGGAATCGAACCCGGGACCTCTGCGTGGCAGACCACCGATTGAACCACGCACGAACCATCTTTTGAAACAAATTTATGAATCTGTACTAGCGGTAGTAATATTCTATTGGCCGTCCTCCACATAGTACTACCCCGCACGTACAACAAAACCTACCCTCTAAAAATACAATTTCACACGACTTATTCAGCTAAGATTCGGAATTACCACTCGAGCCACTCACATCTCAAGATGGTAATTTCGGGGAGGACGCCTGAGCCGCACGCTAACCGCGTCCCAATGATATATGTGGATCTCACCTGACACAAAAAGAGATTTATATCCCCCCCTCTTAGCCCCCCTGTTTGGGCAGGCCCTCATTGGCATTCAGAGGCCGTCACTACGTTAATGATGGAACAAACCCGAGCTTATAAAGATACACATTTTTGCAACCGCCCACGCTAGGGATCCCTGATTCAGGTGTAGGTGTCGTGGAAAGGTACTAGGGGTCGCAATACCGGTATATCTTTTCAAAACCGGGATTTTCGGTATTAACATGAGGTCAGTACCGGGATCCCGGTATTTTCCGGATTTGGAGAAGTAGCTAGTAATTTATTTAAAACTTTTAATTATTATATTCCTTAATGCATAAAAGTCATGGACAGACTTAGAGGATTTCATACGAAAGGTTATTTATTTTCTAGAAGAAAAATCTAATTTTAATTTTCCCTATTCTACGAGTAGATCCCCCATCGTCTCTGACGGTGAGGGAAAACATCGTGATGAAACCTGCACATTCAGGCGACTGGATGTGTAACCATGATCCAATCTGGTCGGGTTCCCCTGGTAGCAGGGTCACGGAGGTCAGATGGCAGTCGCTCCACTGTAATTACCTGACCTGCCAAATCCTGGATCATGGTCAAGGAGGAGCCCGGGCCCTCGTTCTCGAGAGCACAACCGGGACATTAACGCCAAGATGATTATTTATAGATCCCCCATCGATAAGTATTTTCTTTTGCTATATTATTTAAGAAAATTAGATTGAAGCAAACTATTATGCGTGTTGTTAGCCTAGACGGTGATTAGAATATAAAATTTAGATTTAGATTCTAATAGTGCAAAAGTAAAATATAATTTTATTTTAACTAAATACCAAAAATCCCGGTTTTTGTAAAATGAATACTGGTATTGTGAAGGCGTATTTTTCGTCCAGGATTCCGATATATTTCGGGTCGGTTTGCGACCCCTAATAGGTACGTAATAAACACTCAGAGCCGGAACAGATTATTAATTCATCGTCTGTCGCTATATTTGTTTTGGTCGGTGGAAAAGTAAATGAAATTAATTTTGTAGCTCCCTATTTACGAGTATAGCGATGCAAAAAGGTGTTTTACGTTTGAAGGGTAGCATCGTACAAGCTCCAATTCAATTCATTTATTTTGATAAACATAAATTTACACGTCAAATGTTATTAAATTCTTAAGTAGTCATTATTCTTAAAGTAATATTACAACAGAAAAATAAATCACAATGTTAATGTCATAAGGTTCACATTCAGATGTCATAAACATATTATTATTATTATCACAATTAAATTTTATTTACAACGATATTTGTAATTATAACAATTATTATAATTAAAAAGGACCTTACTCTATCCCTAACTAAAGATAAAAAATTTGGCCCAGGTCCCCCGAATTTGGAAAAGTCCCCAGAAGGCTGGCCGCGTTGCCCCGCTGGATAGGGAGGCTTAAGCGTTGACCAAAAAAGAGGCCAGCCTTCTGGTGATTCGTAACTTCGACCAGGCGCTTAGATAACTCCCTGTATAAGGAATGTGCGCCTGGTCCCCACGGCCCAAGAGTTTCAACGCCAAATGGCGCAAATATGTAATCGCCACTGAGATTAGCATATTTGCGCCGCTTGGCGTCCTCAGCTGAGGCAGCACCCATCGCAACCTGACACGCGGTCACTGGAAGAAAGGACGGCGCAAGGGTATCGATGCAAGTAGCATCCCATACCAGAGGCCGTCCCAGTTTCCAGGGAGTGAGTGTCATTCCGTCGGGCCTCTTACCATCCTCGCGGGCTAACCCGCTCGGTTCCAGCACCGCGGGTGCTCCAGCGGTGGTAAAGGCCCGGCGGATGACATTGTTGAGTTCCGCACGACGAGGAAGGCGACCAGCGCTCCTGCCGCAAGACAAGCCGTGGTGGCCGAGCTGGTCTACAGGACGACCACAGCGGCATTGATCGCCAAGACGAAGGGCCGTGGCAAGCCTAAACGTGGCACTGTCGAGTAAAGTGCCGATGTTTTTAGGGGGTAATGCCTGTAGCCAGAGACCCGACTCCCACACGCCAGCAGCCATGAGGCGAGCACGCTCTGCAGAATTGGTTGATGCGCTTAAAAGGTTGTTTCGCACCAATCTGCAGAGCGGCTCGTCCCAAAGCCTCTGCGAGCAAGGATTAGCCGGGGGCTCCGACTCCGGGCAAGCCAACTGCCAAGCATTTTTGGCCTCGGTGGAGAATGCTAACTCAAAAGTCCCCAGTTTTGACAATATCTTATTTACTAGAGACTGCGAGCTATTCACCGAGGACAAAAACGCTGGCAGGGAAACACTCGACACTTTCCGAATGCCCAGACCTTCCAAATCGAATAGGCAATGATGCCTGGTCCCAGGAAGAATTTGCCAGATTAATATTCAAAACCGAACAGAGGGTATGTTTCACGGTGTTGTCTAGGAGCTCTAAAAGAGCAGGATGTTTCCACAATTGACAACACCGCAAAACGTACATAAATTTTGGAACAAATAAACAGTATCTAATTATGACATAAGCCATGTGGCTGTTAATTTGGAGTAGGCAGTCCGAAATATCATTAAAATTTTGAATTTTTTGGTTAACAAAATCTTGAAGGGAATCATCGAAAATTGGGGAGCCTAAAAGGTGAAGCGAGGACTTGCCGACGACTGTGATATTAGGGGCTAAAGCACTAAAAGCAGCAGAAATAGCGCCAGGCGTCGGACAAGATTAAATTCAACACAATTGGTTTAATGTTAAAATAAAAGAAGAAAAACAATATTAATTGTATGTCAAATGTATAGAACTTATATTGTATAATATAATTGTATTTATCATCATTATATTGCTATAATGCATCACTTAACAATTAAGTCATACAAAGTCATACATAACAACTTATGTAAGCTAAACAAATGTACAAGCATACGTCAATTATTAACTACGTGATTTTTCATTAGTGAATTCGTCTAGTGAGTAGAGCGCCTCTGACAGCAGTTTCTTTTTCAGTTTTTTCATGAAGATGTTGTTACTGAGTGAGTTTTTAATTTCTTTTGATATTTTATTATATATTTTGGGACCGACCGTGTGCATGCATTTCGCCGACTTCGCCAATCGTTTTAAAGGGAGTCGCAAACCCGATGACATGGACTGAATTCGTAGGTGTTTAAAGTTGGTATAAAAGAGAAGGTTATTTAGAATACTCTGGCGCACACCATACACTGAATGAATAGCTCCAGTAGGCTACTGCTGTCTGCGAACCTGCTTTCAAGACTGATAGGCCGATGAAGGTAACTGGATAGGTAAAAGATACGTACTTTGATGCTAATCAAACTTCAGTACCGCTGCAATATGTGGCGAACCTATTCTTCCGAATTTTTTTTGTCTGCTTCTATTTGGTCTTTTTCCCAAATTATGTTTCTTCACATATTTATCCATGCTGAATAAGTACCGATTTAAATTACCGATATTTAGTACGTTTCAGAAACTTTAAATATAGGTAATTATTGTCCATTGGCTCGTATTTGTATTGAATACCTCAACTTACCTTCCGAACTTACGAGTGTATGTGTAATAAAACACGGCGTAAGGGGAGGCCACATTACACCGCAACGAGCTTGGCACACCCTAGCACTAGCTTTTAATAAACACTGGTGGCGAAGCAAGATTTACCAAGATCGCTGCTGGGGATGTCTGAACAGCAGCGGGAGCCGTTGGCACCTTGATAAAGTATCAAGTAGGTACGCTCAAAGTTCTAGTATATATAGCACTGATACTTGACATGACATCGTGCTGTCAGTATTTCGGCTAACATTATTCATGTAAACTGCGAAAAGTTATATAACGCTGTATAATGTCGTATAAATAACATTACATAACAGTTATTTTATGGATACTCCTCAAGGTCAACGGATGTTCGTGTTTAATTCGATCACCTGAACTTTCGTTCACCTGTCGATATAACCTACTTAATATTGAAGTACTTTCAGCATGAATATCTGATGGGGTCTATTTTCGGTCTGCCTGAAAGAAAGCTAAAAAATAAAAGCCTTGAATTCGATTTGACTAACAAGCACTGGAAGTTTTCTTCGGCCATAACATACCTGCCATAAAAATCTCTTTGGCTTATGCTGAATACCATGAATGCCATCGCGCGCGAGAGCTCATCCAGGATATAAACGCCAAATGATAACCGATTATATTTCGTATTACGGGTTCCACTATCTCTCATCTCAGGAGCCCAAGCTCGAGGGTCATCTTTCGGTCCTCCTCATGGCAGACTTACTAGCCTCTGGCGAATCGATTTTACCCGGGTTGTGCATGTAGGTCGGATGACAGTCGCACGAAAAAGCCAAAACACCACAAAATGGATTCTTTGTGTCCTACTTTTCAGTTAATCTTATAGTTTATAGATCGACCGCACAACTGAAACATCGCCCACGGTAGGCTGGACTTTTTGGGGTTGCTTCAGGGCTGAACACGGGGGCGCAGGGCAGGGATAACAAGTGTTTTTCCGGTAAACGTCATAAACTGACGTTTCGCGTAAGAAAATTGCTCCCTGACCTGCGCCCCGCTCCCCGCGTTCTTCCCTGAAACTTTAGCCGCCCACCCCCCGCGGGCGATGTATTTTGTGTGGTCGATCTATAGTAGGTACAGAGCGGGCCCAGACTAGCAGAATTACCGCTAGCCGCAGAGCCGGAATTTATCACTAGGATGAAGACTGTATTTCGCACTTAGACGAAATGCATTGAGGACGCCGACGACGTTTAAGCATGACGCGCCATGACAGATTCGCCTTTATGTGTGCTTTAATGAAGTTAAATAACAACTGTACTTGAAAAATTGACTTACGACCTATGCTAATGAGTATTTTACTTTCTTCGTACATAACAGGAAATCTAAACAATTTAAACAAAATTCCTTAATACGAACTTTAGCTTACTATATCATTATGTTCTATAAAAGAGATAATTTTTTTTAACAGTGATAATACTTGATAATACAGTTTTCTGGTCGTTTGTAATTTCGACCAATAACGAAACAATAGGGATTTATTTGATCCATCTATCATAGCGGTTTAGGGATAATCCGTAGTAATCTCTTAAATACAATTTATCGAAAAAAATTCAATTAATCTTGTTTATGGTTACACAAAACTAGATAAGGATTCCAAGAAACGCATATAAAAACTCACGTGTCAAAATCGCACGGCTAGCTCAGAATCGGTGTTCAA
This sequence comes from Blastobasis adustella, assembly GCA_907269095.1. Classification (NCBI taxonomy): domain Eukaryota; kingdom Metazoa; phylum Arthropoda; class Insecta; order Lepidoptera; family Blastobasidae; genus Blastobasis; species Blastobasis adustella. The sequence goes on from OU026130.1 coordinate 14,586,697, forward strand.
AAACTAGTTCCACACTTGTCTCTTTCACAAGTTGTGTGTCGTTATTCCGGTAAAAGCATTGGCTCTTTGCGTACTCGGGCACACGCTACATGTATGGAGGTAAACCCTCTCCGGGGAAATCTTATTTTGCTTAAACGGCCCCCGCCGCCCCCGCAACCCCATTGTGTCAGGGAGACGCGACAGCTTGTAGATGTGCGAAGCTTGAAACTGAAAAGCAAGTAAATAGAAAAAAAAAAAAATTGGGTAGAACAAGACGTAGTTAATTAAAACCGTATTAAGATGTTCCCCAAAAGTGACGCCCATATTGGAAAGTTATTTATTTACGTTACACGTACGCGGTTGGTTCTCCGAAATTTATATTTGTACAAAAATTCAGTTTTAATCGGTGCGGAAGTTTTGGAGAACATTGGCTCTGACGTTTTTTCGGACGTATGAAACGTATGGAATAAAGCTTGATTTTCAGATTTCAAGACCAGCTCAAGTGATTTTCGTATCGTATAATCTGTGCAAAAAAAGGGTACCTGTCACACAACCGAGACAATTTGGAGCCCTTGGATAGCCCCCTGGGAATTTTTTGGGTATAATCTAATTATGCATATCTAGAGCATTTACGGAGAAGGTCTAGAGTTCCTAAGGTACCTAACCGATTGAAAAGTCCGTTTACGCCATAGATTTCCATCTCCCTCTTTCACAAGTCTTCAAATTGTTTCGATTGTATGAAAAAAGCCTAACTGAAAATTGTTTTTCTTGCAACAGGGTTTATATGGCAAAATCCTCCACCAGTACGTACCATGTGGAATGTTGCAGTGATTGGATAAATAGGGTAGAATTTTGTATCCGTAAATTGTTTAAATGGGACGCGACTTGTTTCAGAAGTTTAGACGGTCTGGGGTTGTCATGGTATCTAGGGAATTCTTGTGTTTATACCTATGTTAGAACGAATTAACGTTATTTGGTAGTGTCCACTGTTTCGAAAGGAATCTTGTGATTTTAATCCTATTCAGTTTGTAGGGCACGTTTGGAATTGCGTACGAGCGTTATTTAGGAGTGTCAGTGTTTCAGTATTTTACTAGGTTACTGAATAGTTTGACTCAATTTTCGGTTGAATGGTTTTCTTATATTTTACATTACATGTCTTTTAAAGGTATAACTACTTAAATTTAAAAAATATTTAATGCTTAATTAATTTGATCAAAATCTCATTATTATAAATTTTGAGTTAGAATAAATTGTACTTAGTTATAGTTGCGGGTAAGTGCTATGTGGTACGCAGTCATTTAACTAATTAGTCTACCCCCATATGACAATCAGGGGTCAGCTAATTTGTTGTACAACTGTACCTATTAGAACAACATTCATAATGATTTCTTAAAATCCTTTCCCTGATACCTTTCTGTAACACAGCATAAATGCAAAACATTTAGTTCCGAATCTTTCAATTTGTTCCAAAATTCCTTGACCAAAGCCGGGTCCATCCAATACCCGTGTACAGAAAGCCAGTAAAGTACCAAACGCAGCCTTCATCCATGTGACCGTGTACTCATTTGCCTAAATTCGATTTAGCCCGGTATTCAATACCGAAATACCTTTGCGATTGTGTTTTATTTCCACACATGAAATGGAGGCACACGCGACGGGCCCACTATAACGATTACAGGGTGTAGCTGAAATTAGTGGTAGTAAAACACCAAGGTTGCTGTTCTACAGTATTGTCACACGAAACATAAGTATTTGAATCGTTGGTGTACAGTGCAAAAGCATAAGTGCGTTACCACTTCAAGAAAAATTTCCATTGCAGCTACAGTAGTATATTGGGTATTAGGTGCATCTTTAGCCTAAATAAGTTTGCTAAAAGAAGTGACATTAGCTATCTCCTAGGCTCAAAGATCTTGTCTTTGACTATCAAGGTATTTTTTATTTGATAAATACTTTTAATTTTATTTCATGAATGCTATAAAAACCTTTCAAGTATTGCACAGGAATATGATTCTTAAAGTGGTTATACATTTATGCTCTGGAACTGTACCTATAACGGCTGTCGTTTACCACTTGGACCTACTACCATTACAAAAATAATAATATAATAACTTATTTAAATAATCAATCAGTATGGATATAATTTTTTATGGAGTCCAAAATCTTAGTTCCGTCAGTACTTACCTAACCTTGGCAGAAGTTCAAAGGGGAAGATGAAAGAAAGTCGTAATAGTGACAGCGCATACTCGGTTCTGCATTGTTGATATGTCAATCAAGTAGACTGTCGGCAGGTCGTGTCGCGTAAAAAGAATTGTGTCTTAAACACTATGTAATTATGAACCATTACGTATTACATTGTAAAACATTATGTAATTTTGTCTTTTTCTGATCTTATTGAATTTACAAATTATGAGTAGTAGTTACTTTTACCTACTTTTTACCATGATCCGAGCGGTGCATCCCGGATTCTGTCCGCCCGCTTTCTTGCTCATTCTTCTCCACTTCGCCTGGTCTTCGACATCCTCTCGTCGTTAGCCGTTGGCTCTCGCATTCGACTCCGCTATGTCATTCCTTCGCTTCTTGGGTCTTCATCATCACAACCGATAACAGCCAACTGTAGGACTTAGGGAAACTCCCACGAAAGGGGAGGTTTGCGGGTTGGAGATCGCAGTGTCATAAATATAACAATGGAAAACGCTGCTGCCCATTTTCTAGACTAAAGAGACTAGATCTTTTGCCTCGAAAACATTGGTCGCCTTGTACGACACCCACGAGTGTAAGGGGTTGGTGCTATTCTACTCTGCTGGACACAATACGGCCAACAGTCTTGCCTTACCTGATACCGGATCCGTGAGGTTTGCAGCACCAAGCCAGTGCAGATTTTGAGTACTAGGTAAATGACACGCGACGACCTGAGTGGTTCAGTAGATTAACACCCCGCTGTGCCACGAAATTGAAATAATAAATTTTAATTTCTGTTACGAGTCTGTGTGTCATATGTGTGTATTTAAAAGAAGTTCTTTGGCGCCCATAACACAAGCTTTGCTTACTTTGAGGCTAGATCAATCGACGTTTGTCCGTCTTACTGTCATCTCAAGCGTGGTGAGATGAAACAATATTCTCGTCAAGATCCTCAAACATTTCTCGACTAAATACAAAGTGAGAGTTCAAGCACCTTACTTAAATAGCACAATATTCTCAAGAAAAGAAATATGGATTATAAAAGAACAAAGGCTTTGCTGGATTGCCTTAACTGGGCCTTTTGAATGGCAAGCGATGAATGGAAACCCACAACGAGGTTATTGAGCAATACGATGACCGATCATTCGAGGATCACCGAAGATGGAAGACATGACATGAAAGTTTATAAGATCTTCTAGAACTCAGACTGATATCAGATGCGGAATCTACTAATCTATGCGGGTACACCAGGACGTCTTCAAAGTTTATAAGGTATTCTAGAGTTAATACCTGGATGCGGAAGCTATTATCCATCTAAGGTCTTCTTAGAAGGCCTTAGTACAGCATTGGACTGCATTTCGCTGACGACACTACCTAAATATACTTACGATGATCCAATCTAGCCAGATTCCCCTGTTAACAGGGTCACGGAGGTCAAATGGCAGTCGCTCCACTGTATTTACCTGATCTGCCAAATCTTGGATCATGGTCAAGGACGAAAATTTGGCATTAAATTATCGTTCAATATTCGATCATTAACATTAATCGCTCCGTCGATCGTTCGATCATTTGTGCGACAGACTTATCAAACTTTATCCAACCAACGCTAAAGCCTGGGATACACGGGATGCTAAGTTTTAGTATGCTTGTTATGCCTTCCCGAGATGGTTTCATTCAATTCAAAGTCATTCCACTTTGTCGTCATTTTGACGACCAGAGTGGTTCAGTTAGCTAACATGCTGGTCTGCCACGAAGAGGTCCCGGATTCGATTTCCGGCCGAGCAGAAATTGTAATGATGAATTTTGATGTGTGTGAAAATTGTGAATTTGTCCAAGCATATTTATTTATTCAATGACCATTGAATGACTTTGAATGAAAGTTTTGGTAATTAAACGATTTTGAATTAATCTTTTGAAAGAAACCGTCTCGGGGAGCTATGGCTCCCGTAACAAGCATGCCGAAAATTAGCATGTGTATCCTAGGCTTTATAGAAGTTACAGCTATTTTACCAATGTAATTAAGTCTTTACAAGGTTTTAATTATTCTCTTTGCAGGTTCCAAAGTACAATCCCATAATCCAGTTCTACAGTAAAGGATAGATTAGTAGGCTTCAAGAAACGAGTCTATGTCATAATTTACTTATTTAAAAAAAACCAATAGTATCTATCATTCGAGAATGAGAAATTTTCAAGAACACATTAAAAAGGGTATTTATTATCGTCAATAGATGGCGCAATAAACAAATAAATAAATCGGTGCTAATATGTCAAACATATACCACAAGGACCAATAACATTGAACGATTGACTGTTTGGATTCTTTTACATCGGACAATTTTTAACTGGGTGACCATCATTTAGTGACATGGGCTAACTATATTCAAATCACGACGTAACTTAAGTAATATTTCTCCCTGTCTGACTCTTAGAACCAACTCGATAAAGAGTTTAGTACAGCGCCATCTATTTACAAGGAGGTAAAACTTCATCTTCAAAATCATTCCAAAAATTTGTCACAACTGACAAATTGAAAACCTGTAATTATGTAGTTGCTATTAGAAACCAGGTATTTTCATCGCATCCTAGCAGCAAGCAACAGGGGATAAAACTGTAACCGCCCTGCATAACAAAACCCGGTGCTATATTCCGCTCACCCCATATCAGGGATTATTGAAACGGTATCCATTATACCAAGGCGGCAGTCGGTGACCTGACGGCCTTCGAGCATGAAAAGAACGCCTTATGCTTTAATAGAAGTCTATTTACCGAGTTGTAAACGATCGTTGAAAACAATCGTCTGTCTATATTGATAAGTAAAGAGGTTTGTAGGTACGTATGTTTGTCTGGCTTTTACTAATATAATCGTATAGTAATATTACGGAATTATTACACGATTCTATTCCGTTCATTTATGTCCCACTACCCTACCATCCCCTACCTTACGCTACAGGCCTACACCTGCACCTACCCTACCTTACACCTACCCTACACCTGCCCAATACCTATCCTACACCTAACCTTCATGTGTGTTTTACATTTTAAATTTCAATCAATTGTGTAATCCGTCCACCTGTTTATCTATTATTTTCTCAGGTTGGTATTTACTTATCGTAAAGATTTATAACTTTTCTAACTGTACCTCATATCAGTGGAAAACCCTGATAATACCTGCTTACTACGTTTATTACTACCACGTTTGTTCCCTTTGTCATTATCAACCTTTGATAATATGTTTAAGGAGAAGAGCCTCCTAAAACGCAACTTGTAAATTAAGGCAGAAATAAGGAGTCAGGTTGCTACCACGTTTGCGTCTACTTTTCCTGATGTAGCACATCACGACATAAATAACAGTTACATAACAAAGAAAAAGTAAAAAAAAAACGACCAGCATAATTGGTACCCACTCAGCATCCAGATGCAGATCCTATGAAAATCCAGTCATATAAATTTTATAGGAATCTATGTTAAACAGCTCAGTTAAGCTGTTACATGCAAGAAAAAATCTAACAACAATAACGAACAAGTTTAAATAAATCGCGGTCAAAGTCGGCCTTATCGCTGCAAGCGAGATCGCTAAGAAGAAGCTTAGATAAGATAAGGGTTGCCTGGAAGAGATCTTCCAGGCAACCTATATAAGATGCACAGTTTAAGCACAGTTAAAACTGATCATGTAAGACGCAAATCTAGATACAAATCCAGATAAAAATTACGTGCCTAGAGGAACTTGCCCCGGACCCCGTAGCCGGTGACCTAAAACAGGAATTAAGTCACACAGGCCTGATGCGCAAACAAACGCGCATTATAATTGCAAATGGCGACTTGTTTACGCAAAACATCAATTCGCGGCGCTGTGTTAATATGGATAGACTGGGAATTAACATTTCAACGGAACAGAATACTGACGGCTGCGTTTGCGACGTGTGGGCAATGGAGATGTAAGGGGACAACGGTACGGAAGGGGACGGGGGACACACAAGTAGACTCTTTTTTTTATAGTAGACAGATAGGCATTTGACCGCCATCTCACCTGTTGGTAAGTGACAATACGGAGGAAGATGGAGCATTCACTCTACTCTTGAAGGCATCCAGATTATCAGGGAACACGCATTATGAACTCTGTTTTAGATTGGAGGTTTACGAGTAATTTAAAAACGCTCTATTGCGCGCTTTTAAAATTTGTAACGTAACGATATTATCGTGGACGTCCACGATATAGGAAAAAGGTGGCATGAAGGGGACATTACGACTCGTATTTAGTATGACAGGAGTGCGACGTTTTAGGTGCGAATGGTTGTGCTTCGGGGTTGCCACAGAACAAAATATATTGTCATGTGGAGACGCTTCTTATTTTACCGATTGCTTAACTTATTCTTCAATACGTGTCCCTTTCATGCGATCTCTCCCCTACATCGTTGACGTCCACGATAATATCATTACGTTAAGAATATAAAAGCGCCCATTGCCATAGAGTTTATCAGAGAGTAGAGCTACACGCACACACACACACACAAACACCAACGCGCGCATCCGCGCCTATAAATACCTATATCTTGTTTTACTTATTTTTTCGCTCTTTTTAAATTTCTATTTTATTTGTAAGATATATAATTGTATTATTATACCTAGAACAATTTTGTTTGTCGTAGTTAGGTGTATGACCTACATTAAGTCCTACATTATAAATTGCAGTTTAGTTATTGGCACTACAACTTGATTATGTATTTAGTTTAAATAGAATTAGATTGCTGTTAAATTGTGGGAAAAAAAAAATCTTTCAATAATAATAAGAAACAGATAGCAGTATCTATGTCGCGCCTTTTCTCGTTTATATCGTGTGAGAGCAAGTTGTGCTAGCCGTACAGGTCGCATTTCGGAGAATATGCGAAGTTAATTTCTCGACCTGATTCCGCCGGCCCCTTTCCGCCTTTGGGAAACGTTTCATCCTTATGTTTTGGATCTTCCAGCTATTCGCACAAACCCCTTTGGTTCAACCTTTATAATGCTTAAGGCTAAGGGATGGAACTTGTTGCATGCGAATGTGTTCCCCGATCATTATAATCTAAATAAAATATAATAAAAAATATTCGTGGACAAATTCACACAGCGCCATCTAGCCCCAAACTAAGCAAAGCTTGTACTATGTGTGCTAGATAACTGATATACTACTTAAATACTTTTAAATACATACTTATTATACATAGAACACCCAGACCCGTAACAGAAATTAAAATTCATCATTTCAATTTCTGCCCGGCCGGGAATCGAACCCGAATCTGGACGCCTACAATACCTACAATCTGGCTATAGTGAATAGGCTGTTCCTAGACCAGGCATGGTCCATCTTCAGCCATATCGTCACCAGGTGAGATGGCAACCAAACGCCTGGTTACTCGTAAATTATAATAAATACTTGCTTAATGTTGTGAAATTACGGAATAGATATTTTTATCTTGTAACTGATTTTGTTTTGACTTGGTTATTTTGAAAAAGTAAAAATAATATTTGTTAATTGATTGGTGGTAGCAGCATACGAGTATAGACATAGATTAGATAAAAAGTTAAGTGTACTTAATTATGGCACCAAACCCGAAACCCCAAAATAATCATCTTGCCGTTAATTCTCGGTTTTGGTCGCACGCACGAGGGCCTGGGGTCCGCTTTGACCATGATCTAGGATTTGGCATATCAGGATATTACAGTGGAGCGACTGTCTGCTGACTTCCGTGACCCTGCTGCCAGGGGAACCTGACCAGATTGGATCATGGTTGCACATTCAGTCGCCTGATTGTGCAGGTTACATCACGATATTTTCAGTTACCATAAGAGCATCGTTAAGTATTCAACTAATGTACATAACTCAGAAAAGCGTCATTGGTACATGCCGGCAGTGGTATTCGAACCCGGTACGTCTCGCTTATAAGTCGGATACCTTAAGCACTCGGCCACCGACGCTCCTATCAAACCCATATAATAATATGTGTCAAACAAGGCTGAAACCCATCTACCAAGCGTGAAGATTGAGGCAAATCCTCCACTGATTTAAGGGATACTCAAATCGAACTTTACATTTGCAAAGCTTACCAAGTGATAGAAATTATCACTTGCGTCATCGACAAAACTGTGATACGAAGTCAAAGACAATAAAATGTATGAATTATTTAATTATTAATTAACTAAGCAGTTTGAGCTCTCAAAAATCAAACATATTTATGTTTGATTTTTGAGAGTTTGAACTTCTCTAGTTCAATCACCACTGTAATTTTGATTTTTTAAGCTATTGCATAGCTTTTATCGCGGGCTTTGAGCGCGGCGACCGAATCAAGAAATTCCGTAACGAAAATACCTAACACCCCCCACTCCGACCGGCACAGCGGTGCGGCGTCGAAAGCAGTGCATCGTCTAACGTCGTTTAATTTCGGCAGACTTCGGCACGGTGATTGTGTGCGTGCGACTAGACGTATGCGTGTAGACTAGCTGCTAACTGCTCATAACTGATTCTATCTCTTTTAGACACAATGCTAGGTGAGACAGCGTGCTTTTTGGCCGCGTCCACGAGTGAGTTCGAGCCCGCGACTAGTTGAACCTTAACGTGTATGTATATGGTTAATATCAAAGAAAAAACTTGAATTAATATCAAAGAAAAAAAAATACTGCATAAATAAAATAAATAAATAATTATAATTGCATAAGTTGATTAAAAATGCTATGCAATAGCTTTACCGCGGCAGTCCCCGAGTGCCACACGTATTTTTGTTCTAATTAACCAATACTACTAACTCAATTTTAGAAATACTTTATGCCAGGCTGTGCACATAATGTAAAATAATTATAGTCTAGTACTTACACTTAAGAAATTATGCACAATATTGTTTCATGGCTGTAATTTGTTGTATGTGCCTATTAAATAAAATAAAAAAATAAAAATAAAAATTAACCTGATGTTTTGAGCGATATTAATCGTATTCAAAGTTGCAAGGATTAATTGATTATCCTTTGGAATACTGTTAATGTCAATTAATTTATAAATTGATGTTTATGCATTGCCACGCGGTCCTACTGATTGCTTTATTTTTTTAGTCTAACGCGATGAATTCATAACAATTAGTTAACATTGACATTGTGAATTTTATATCTTTACATTTTAAATTATAATTACGTAGATCCGTTTCCTAAAATAACACAAGCTGCCATTATAATACAAGCTGTTATGACTTATGCCATTTCGACCCCCGGAAAATACAATCTCCCGGGACATTAAAAAATTTTTACATCTAGAATCCCACGCGTCGACCCACGAATGAAAAGCTTATAACCCAAATACAGCATGTAGAGAGGCAGATCATTTTGTATCGTTGTGGTTGGCAATGTCGACCCTGAAGTTAATGTGCGTTTTTATTCCGCCCATAAACCCAGCGTTGGCAATACGATCTCCTTTCGCAGCTATTTATAGATAAGGTACGGTTTTTTTATTGTTTTGATAAAAATTTGGGACTGGCAATCAGAGTCGATTCATTCGACCCATTACATTGGTCGAGCATTGGTTGGACATTTCCAATATAAACTTTTGAACAAATGTTTTTTTTTATGTTTGTGCCAAATTGTCCACAATTTCCAAACGTTCCCTCGAAAAAAAAATTGTCGCTTATGCTAAAATATTTTCAATTAATGTTTTTTTTTAATGTCGAATACCCAAAAAGAGAGCGTCGGTGGCCGAGCGGTTACAGTATCCGACTCGTAAGCCAGAGGTCCCGGGTTCGAATCCCGCTCCGGCCATGTGCCAATGACTGTTTTCTGAGTTATGTACATTAGTTGAATACTAACCGATGCTCTTACGGTGAGGGAAAACATCGTGATGAAACCTGCACATTCAGGCGACTGGATGTGTAACCATGGTCCAATCTGGTCAGGTTCCCCTGGTAGCAGGGTCATGGAGGTCAGATGGCAGTCGCTCCACTGTAATTACCTGACCTGCCAAATCCTGGATCATGGTCAAGGCGGACCCCGGGCCCTCGTTCTCGAGAGCACAACCGGGACATCAACGCCAAGATGATTTTATTGTTTTACCCAAAAAGACCATTTATTAATTAAGTACCCAAAATAGTCGATCTTTTGGAATTGTATAGTTAATCCATCCAGTCGTCGGAAGCCATTTCTTACAGTTTCCCAGGCCGTACATTTCAAGAAGTTAAGATGGCTACTCAGTTTTTATATTATAGGTTAATGTGAATAGTTTCTCTAAGAGGCTGATACCATTTAAGCTGAACACAATTTGCAAAATTGGAGTTTCGATGAGGGTTTAGTGCCAACAGTTTCTATGTAATGTATAGGGGTTGGGATCCAAACGACTGCTATTTCCCATTAAGTACTTCGGATGTCTATCCTTTGGCGGCCGTCGACAACATCCCCATCCCCATCGTGTATACAGTATGTACATATGTCATAATAAATAAATAATATATGTGCTTGGACAAATTCACACAGCGCCATCTAGCTGGTAAGCAAAGCTTGCATTATGGGTATTATGGTTAATATAATATATACTTATTATACCATACTACACCCACACCCGTAACAGAAATTTAAATTTTTCATTTCAATTTCTGCTTAACCAGAATCGAACCCGGGACCTTTACGCGGCAGACCGACATGTTGACCACTGAACGTCGTCAAACGCGAATGTGAATTTGGGTAATGTGGCGTTACTTAAAACTGTTCCCCCTTTGGTCAAATAAAAACTAATGTGGCTCATAAACATAAGTATCAGAGTCATGACAGCAACATCAATGAATGAGCGAATGTCGTATGAACTCTTAGCTTTATGACTACCTCGGAACTGGCTTTTGATGCCACACGTAACGGACTGTTAGAGTTTATTACCGAGCCAGATTTACATGTCATGATGTCACATGTAAGTAAATGCTAATGGCTTGCGTTGGCGGAACTGAAGTATATCTTTTACTAGCGGTTATTCGTAATAATCCGGGTTGGTGGACCTTTGATTCTCCCTGTAAAATTTTTCATATTTCATATTAACTGGTAGTGTACCTAAGACTCTGTGTTTGTCTGTGAATCTGTGTTGGCCGTGTGGTGTTCGGCAGAGTAGAATAGCACCAACCCCTTACACTCGTGGGTGTCGTGCAAGGCGACTAATGTTTTCCAGGCAAAATATCTGGTCACCGTAGGCTGGAAAATAGGCTGCAGTGTTTTCCATTGTTAGCGTATTCCTATTGTTTAGCGTGGAGATTATGGCAATAACAACCTCTTTAGTAGGAGATTCCCTAAGTCTTGCAGTGGACTGTTATGGGCTGTGATGATGACCTAAGACTCTGTAAGCCGATGTTTGGTTATGGTAAATGGTTATTGAATGTGGAAGAAAGGTGAAACGTTTGTCGGGATCGTAGCATGTGGAATGATGTGATCTCACCCTATACCCCTACAAGAGTATCCTATCCGACAGAAAAACATTGGGAAACCCCCGACGAAGTTTGTCGCGTTAAGCCCGGTCTACGACCTGGGTGTGACATCTGGTGTAGGCGGTTGAAATAGCAGCTGTGATGATGGAAGTAGGTGGTGGAACTGTAATCCTCGGGTCAGGAAATTAAACGTCGAAAAAGCTGTAAAAGTTTATATTAGCACTGACGTTACACTTTTTAAACATAATAAATAACACTGCTTCCATAAAGCTTTTATCAAATATATATCATAGGGCTTAGGCAGAGCCCTATGGCAGAGGCTTTGCCCATTCATAAGAGGTATTACTTGTTTGAAATATCAGTGTGTAAAATAAAATAAAATCGAGCCAAATTGTTGATATTAGAATTTTAAATGTTTGAATTTAGGATTTTGAAGAATTATTTAGAATTTTGAACTCAAGAGAGGTGGTATATCAGAAGGAGGTGATATACCATCTTTACAAGTTTATAGGCTAAATTATTTTTTAACTACTAAACTGATTTTGATGAAACAAAACTAAGAAGCATCTCGATTAATCTGCCTTTCAAATAAAGGAACCGCATCAAAATCGGTCCATCTGTTCGGGAGCTACGATGCATAGACAGACACACCCTGTACACATACACAGAGCCACAGATACACACGTTAAACTTATAACACCCCTGTTTTAGTCGGTATAAGATGTGCTAGCGTCTCTATAGATGCTGTACAAAGTACACCGTGTATTGTGCGCGCGCAGCATTTACCTGAGTAACATTTCACTGTAATTAATATAGAGCTAAAGGGCAATGGAAGGGGCTTTGCTCGGAGTCTCTTTGCGCGATCGAATCAGAAATGAGGAGCAAGCGAACCAAGGTCACCGACATAGCTCTAAGGATTGCCAGACTGAAGTGGCAGTGGGCAGGACGCATAGCTCGAAGAACAGATGGCCGATGGGGCAGTAAAGTTCTCGAGTGGCGACCATGTGCTGGAAGATGCAGCGTGGGTAGGCCTTCCACAAGGTGGACTGACGACCTGGTAAGGATCGCAGGTACCAGCTGGATGCGGAAAGCACAGGACCGGCCTTTGTGGAGATCTCTGGGGGAGGCCTATGCCCAGCAGTGGGCGTCTTCTGGCTGATATGAAGATGATGATAAATATAGAGCCATTTGAGTCAGTACTTACACGGACGCCTAGCCGCGTGGCACTCCTAATCAATCATAGTCATCGGATATCACCATTATCATTTATTATTAAGTAAATCAGCATCCAAGAAGTATGTGGTAGCAAGAAACCCATACTCTGTTGGTAAAATATATACCGACTTAATTTCTTCGGGTAAAATAAGTGCCAACTTTTCTAAAATACAGTTTATATTTCAATAAAAAGTACATACGGTATTATGAAAAAAATGAACTATTTTATCATGTGGTGGCTTCAACCCCTTCGACAAGTCGTAAAAATTTAAAAAAATTAGCTTAGGAGTAATAAATAAAGGATAACAAAAAACCTTAATCGAAATATGGAAATCTCCTATATTCTTCTTGAAAATCGTTGTCAACCCTAGTCGTAATGGAGCCAGTAATACCTACCCAACAAATAGTTTGTATTAAATAGGTACCTACGAAAGCGGTGGCGAGCTCGGAATTTCTGGCATTTTGGCTCTCAATAGCTTGCATGATAAGACAAATTCTAAGACCGTCAGGGTCAAGACTATTTTATGGGGAGGCCAGTAAAATCATCTTGACGTTAATGACCAGGTTGTGCTCTCACTCACGTAGGCCCGGTGTCCGCCTTGACCATAATCCAGTATTATATATGGTCAAGCCAGAAGTTTGGGACACTAAAAAATCGGTTGTCTGTAAAGTCGGTTTACTGACGATAGTTGAACGTGACAACGTCAAGTAAGAGAGAGACAGATGTCGAACGCTGCCGAACGCGGAGGCCGATTGTGCCTCTTTGTCGCTCGTTCCGCGCTCTCGCTTGCACTTCAAGCCTTAAATGGAACGCCTCAGAGCGAGGTAACGCCGCATGAGTCATGTTTTTTCGTGCGTGCAGCCGGCTCCATCGAATTATAAGACGTTGTCACGTCAAAAACTTTTTGTGCCAGTCTGCGCACGGGCAGGTCAAAGTTTCGTGGGTCTCCTAAATTTCTACTATCGCTACAAAGTGCAATTTTTCTTGCACTCGATGACGTAAGTTAACCTACGCCCTCACAGTCTATAAAAACATAAGTAGATACTTATCCCACATTAAAGTCCTACTCTCTGCGTCAAAGTTCGCAAATAAGTCCGAAGTGAAATTGCCAACCCGGCTGTGAACTGCAAGACTGTTGCTCGTGAATGGCGGCCTTTATTACCTGCACGTAACATGAATGACGTATAATAGTTTCTCGTTTTCATTTCTCTGTTACGCTTCTTGCAAGTGTACTACGAGTTTATAAACAAGTTACAAAAGGTTTTTATACATGATGAATAAATCGTACGGTGATGAATTCAATTAATTTTTTTATAAGTGTTTTTAACCGGGGACGAAAAAAGGAGGGGTGTTTAAAGTTTGATGTGTAAAGTGGCTTTGTGTATCTATGTGTCTGTCTATGGCATCGTTCGAACGGATGGACCGGTTTTTATGCTGTTGTCTTTGTTTGAAAGACAGTATAATCGAGATGGTTCTTAGCTGTGCTTAATTAAAATCGGTTCAGTAGTTTAGTAAATATTTATTTTATTTATTTATTTAGGACAACCAACAAGACTAACACTAATTATAGCATGTTATAGCTAAAAATATAGTTTCTTTCTAAGTGCAGCCTTAATTATATGTTACCACGACATGGAATGTAGACAACATCGTTTCACATACTACTTAACGTAGGTTATTGTTGAACTTACTTAAAGTACTTTAAATATATATATTTTTAAAACTATGTTATGTAATTAAAATTAAAATATGTAGGAAATATTATTTAAGTATTTGTAAACTTGGTGGAGGGTTATCGGACTTTTTCTGTCGTGTGGGTTATTTTATATGTACCTAACTGGCCGATCTCAGCGGCTTTCTTCCGCGCACAGTTCGGATCTCTGTTAAGAACTATCCTGCGAGAAACTGTTTTTACCCGGGATAACAAGTACCCTATGTTACTCAGTGACAATGTAGCGCTCTATTACGGAAATAAATTCTAAAATCGGTCTTTTGGTTTTTGAGTTTATTCATTACAAATTAAAATACAAACATACCTGTACCTACATATCTCAGAAAAGAGTTAGAAAATTAGTACAAGGTGGCACTGAGGTTCGAACCCGGTACCTCGGGTTGTGAGTCGGATCCCTTTACAAAGCCACATTAGCGGCATCTTAAAACAATTCCTCTTGGTACCTAAAAGGTCTGACGCGATCCGCATGACCGAGAGGTCGATAGATTTAGATTTAGATTCATTTATTAATCAATGAAAATTACATTATACTACACAATTCATATAAGCAATTCACAGAGATTTCGTCATAATATAAACAATAATTATAAAAATAAAATTAAATAAGTAATTTCATTAATAATAAGAAATTGTCAAAAGTTTAATGAAAATAAAAATGTATTGAATAAATGTCAATTGCATATTTAAGTATAAGTACCTATTCGTAATAGCATTCCTATTAATTAAATATGAAATGTCTAACAGAATAAATTACAAAAATTTTGAAAATAAACCTGTCAATAGATAGGACCCTGGGTGGAGCTGGGACCCCCTTATCACAGTGAGTCAGTTCCTCTAAATCACCCCCTTACCACAATCTGAGAACCCGTCCTTACGCCATAGTTAATGGCACAGAAAACTGATTCAAATAAACCTCAGGGTCCCACTACAAGAATAGTACTGAAGCAATGACATAACGTCACTTCGTCTACGGCCCCCCCGACTATAAACACGGAATTTCCATTCCTAACGATCGTATTACAGCGACAGTCGAGCACACCGACCGTTCAAATCGTACAGGTCGCATTATTCTTTATTTGAACCCATTTATTGTAACTGGGTGGCTAATGTCTCCCGACTATCCAACAAGCCTCAGAGTACCCAGCGAAAGAGCGGAAGGAAAGGAATGAGAGAAGAACTCCAGAATATAATACCTGTAATATAATGTCCTGCGCGTGTCAAATGATAAGGCTACTCTTTTCCACAATAACAAAAACAAGACTCTTCAGAGAGATCAGTCGGTTAATCCCTGCACCCACGAAATCGATGATAAGGAAACGCAAAAGTAACAATGTCAATCATTGAAATCAGACAATTGTTTCTTTTTTTTTCAATACAAAATACAAAATACGTTTATTTTTCTCAAAAAGGCAACAGTACATAGTGTTATGAGTTAAATATAGAAAGGATCAAAATCCTTATTGAGAACTGGAGTCCGTGCTAGGTTAAAAACCTGTGTTACGGATAAAATGGCCTGGAAACTAAGTCCTTTAACTAAATTTTATTTTGGACAGACAATTGTTGTCAACTACGTAATGTAATTAGCCTACTGTTTCATACATTTTGGTAGAATTCGTTATAAATTTTGTATGAAACTGCTGCTTTGTTTTTCGCGGTTTCAGTCTCGCGGCCGAGGAGTCTACAGCCTTCGCAATCTGTGGCGTGGCGGCACCTGTTTAATTCGATTTGTTCCTCCCTTGAATAATTCCTTCTTCATTTTGATGGACTTCTAATTTTAAATTTGCGAGTTACGGATGCCGAATCTGAATTCTTATCATATTCCGCTCCTTGAAAAGCTTAAAAGTATTCAAGTCTGTATCAACTTCGAGTGGTACTGAATAATACCTATTGTCGTTAAATTTTTGGTCCAAATTCATTCTTTTATTGTGTAATGTGAATGTGGTTTGACAAAAACATTTCAATTTCATTTGACCCACCTCCCTAAACTCCAATTAACATTTACTAAGAAGTAGATAAGGAAAAACTAGATAAAAATGGTGAAAAGAGTTATTTTACAAGCTTTTATTTATTTTGATCTTGTTCTTAAGGGAACAAGAAAGAAACGAAGATACAGGGAAATTCGTTGCTGTAATTTAAGCTATTTTAGTTAACTTTAGGTTTTATTGAATGGCTATTCGAACCATAAATATCCGAAGTATATACCTACCCAATAGTTGTACGTTGTACGTAGTATCTACATGTTTTCAGTCTGAGCTAATAGAATTAATGCGAGAGGAACATATGTCCATTTGATAAATTTATACGAATAAATCAATGAACATATTTGTGGAAAATCTGTAAAGATGGTAAATGGCATCTTATCGAAGGACGTAGGGTTATTTCTATCTCCAAAATTAACCAAAATTTTATGCGGACAAAAGTAAGTATGTGTTTATCCAAATTGTAATATAAAGTACAAGTGCGAAAGTTTGTAAGGATATTTATTAGTCCACCACACAAAAACTACTGAACGGACGTTGATGATATAGTTGAGAAATATAGCTTATAGGCCAGAATTGCAAATACGCATAGGCTATAATTTATCAAATTCAATATGGTTAAGGAGGCAAAGGATCTGGAATGTTATAACCGAATTTTACGCGGACAAATAAAAACTAATCTCCCAATAACCCAACCGACAGAAAAAGTCGGATAACTTCCGACTGGCCCTGACCAAGTTTACTGAAAATCAAATATTTTCTAAACTACAGTTAAGGCGGTTAAGGCGGACCCCGGGCTCTCGTGTGCGAGACCACAACCGGGACATTAACGCCAAGATCATTTATTTATTTATTTTGTAATTATGCAATTTCCAAACTACAAAACCGATTTTAATGGTACAAAGCTAAGAACCATCCCGATTAAACTGGCTTTCAAATACAGAAAACCGCATCCAAATCGATCCATCCTTTTGGCAGCTACGATGCCGCATAGACACCACTCACGCCAAATTTACAACACCCCTCTTTCTTCGTCGGGACTTAAAAAGGTCAATACTTAAGCATTCTAATGCCAAAGTGCCCGAAACTACGCACCGAAACATGCATAATTCCATTTAGATTAGCCATCCCCCCTCCGCCACCGCTTAACCGAATAGCGGCTCCCTTTAATCAATCTGTGAAGCCATCAGACCCACATATGGCAATTAAAAAGACTCGAACCGAGACACCGACCCCTGGTGACCTATTTCGCAAAGTTATTCTGGCTGGGTCAATACGGGGAACCGGTAAACGGTTATGCACCTTGTAGTGGTATAAATATAGTTCAAATTGGATAAATGAGATGGACACCTGGAAATAGAATAGACAGTCTACTGCCGCTATTATTGATTGCTCGGTATAATTGGTTTGGTGACGAGTTTTGTGTTTTGGGATTGTTGGGCTTTGAAATGGCAATGTTAGACACTCAGATTGTTATGTACAGATTGACATTTTGAATTGACATTTATTATGTATATATTACGGTCCCTATAATTTGAATTTGTTTTTGTATTGATTGATATTTTGAATTGACATTTCTAATTTGTTATTTTATATTATGGTCGCTATGGTTTTAATAATGTATCAGTTAACATACAAGGACATTTTAATATTTGCATGTCAGTGCCTGAACTGCATCATGTAATTATTCATTCATTCATTTATTTTTTAATTAATTACCTACCACCCAGATTGTAATATGTACCTACCACATTTAATGCGAATAAACAATTCTATTCTATTCTAAATTGGATGCATGGAGTGACGAGAATGGACAAAATAAAAAAAACGACCAAGACGTGTGTGGCCACGTGCAGTGTAGGATTCTGTACTTGCCTGTCAATGTGCATGTACTGGGAGACATGAGGCCCTGATGTAAGAGGGCTTTTTGATACTATAAACACATTTAAAAATTATAAATGCACTATACAACTTTTATAAAATAGTTGCTAATCCAACTACATAAGTTATATATATTAATTTATAAGTTTGTTGACTATTTTTTGTGTTTTCGGATTGTTTCCTTTACTTGTGTTACATGGCTTTATTTGGCTTATTGCCAAATTAAATAATTCTAGCTTTTGATTCCCCTGTGAGCGTCAAAATATGCGGCATAAATGTAGCATAAACGGCCGCATATTTTTATTGCGTTGACTTAGAAGACTATGAACTCAGAAAGTGTTGTAGAAATTAAAAGCTCTTCACAGGTGAGAATTATGCAGTAAATAATAGATAATTATTAATAAGTAGTAAACAATTATTATTGTTTGCTACTATTAGTACGTAGCGTTTTTTTCTCTGTTCTACTATAATAATAATATAATATTATCTTTATTTCAGGCAATTATATTAACTAGGTACAATAACGAACTATACAAAGCCCATACATTGTTAGTACTCAACTTAAAAGTAAGGGTTAGTTGTGCTATAAAACAATTATTGTATGATCTACAATTTTCTCTTTTACGACAACTTACTGTCCATGTAAATAAAAAAAAAAAAAATGATTTGACATTTTGCTTCAATACCTATCTTCTAATTTGTTTTTGCAGTCTTTGTAAAACTTTGTTCCGAAATATTGACTGATGCTCGATAATGATCAGCTTCGAAAACGAGCCGAAGAACAGATCAATCAATTATTCCACTGCCCTCTGCTAATTAAAAATAATTGGATCACTGAGACACTGGAATTATTTACGTAATATCCAATTCGGTTTTAATAAAATAAACTAGTGGACCCGGCGCGACTTCGTTCGCGTACACCCACTTTACCTCTAGCTGCTTTTTTCTTTGCTGCCTATAAACCTTCTTCTTGTATCACTCTATCTATTGTTGAAAACCGCATTAAAATCCGTTGCATAGTTTAAAAGATCTAAGCGTACATAGATGCATAGGAACAGACGGCGGGAAGCGACTTTGTTTAATATTAATACTATCTAAAATTATTGTGCTTCTTACACTTAAATATATTACCTACTTAGAATTTTTATTTCTTTAAAAAATATTTTTATTTCATTGTTTTTTTTTAATACCTAAAATATTTTTATTTTATTTTTGTAGAACAATATTATAAATTTCATCTAACTCAAGATTTGGATGTTGAATTGGTTATAAATTAATTTATTGATTTACCTATATAGATATGAAATATGGAACAAGTGTAATCGTCTCAGATTGCATCAGCCCGGGTCGTTTCTGAACGAATGTGCAAGAAAGGAGTCTCTGATGTCTGTCTAGCGAATTGCAATCTTGTAAGATTCCGTAACGAATGTATAAACTCTTTGATTGGTATTATCAGTTCGTTCAAATGCTGGTTTGCCGGTTCAACACGTTTACACAAACTTATCTGACCCGGTGTCGGTGTTGATGACATTGATACATCGACATAATGGACATGCATGCCTGAGGTTTAGCGAGTTGATGGATGAATGAGTGTTTTTTAATCCATTTAATTTAATGTCATTTTTAAGTTTTGTACCTAAGGTGTACTAACTATTTATTATTGTACATATTTTATACTGATATTTGAGCGTCGGTGGCCGAGCGGTTACAGTATCCGACTCGTAAGCCAGAGGTCCCGGGTTCGAATCCCGCTCCGGCCAATGACTGTTTTCTGAGTTATGTACATTAGTTGAATATTAAGTTAGCTCTTACGGTGAGGGAAAACATCGTGATGAAACCTGCACATTCAGGCGACTGGATGTGTAACCATGATCCAATCTGGTCAGGTTCCCCTGGCAGCAGGGTCATGGAGGTCAGATGGCAGTCGCTCCACACTGTAATTACCTGACCTGCCAAATCCTGGATCATGGTCAAGGCGGACCCCGGGCCCTCGTACGCGAGACCACAACCGGGACATTAACGCCAAGATGATTATTTTTATTTTTTTATTTTATACTGATATTTGTAATGTATCGAGAATCAATAAATAAATAATAATGATGTAATATTTATGATCAAACATTGAAATGTTGTTTCAAATACATTTCAAAATGAGATGCCGCCATTTTGCTGCAGTTCCAGTTTTGGCCACCGGGACCGATATGTTTGTGGCGCTGTAGACAGCATTTCTTTGAAGACCCGTGGTTATCAGCAGCCTTTAGACATTGGCTAAGTGTATAGTTAAGCCTCTCATCGTCTCTAATCGTCTCATAGAGACAACAGCGCCACTCTTCAAAGATATGTACTAAATTTTGAAACATAGAGCTTGGTCTCAGTCGTACGTGTGAGTAAATCACATCCCATGACAGTCTACATAATGTTTTAAACTATTACAGTTATTATCACACATTTTAAAGGTATGTTCCGGGTCCTACCGCGTACCTTTGCAGACGAGTAGTCCGATATTGCGACACAGTTGCATGCATCATGGTCCCGTGATCATGAAACTCAGACCGAAACTCCTTACTCCGTGAGAGTTTCATTCCTCATTCGTAAATATTACAAAGGAAGGTAAGAAATCCAGCAAATATTCCTCTGTAACCGCTTCCATCCTTCTTCAAATACCGAATAATGTGGAATAATGAACGTGCTACGTCCCATCGACACGTCACGGGTTACGTAAATATAGCTCCCTAGAGCCGGTTATTCCGTGCCAGTTGTTTCGGAAAACCCTGCTTCCCGCCCCTCTGCTCCGTCCAGTCCACTGGACGGGCGTACGGGGTTTCCGTGCGGAGTGTACCGGTGTTAAGCATGGTTTACATTTTGACAAGTGAGAAGTGCATGTGTCAACGTCACTTTGAAGTCTAACATCTGCCAAAGGCAAGGAATATTAAGTTGGACACTTGGATTATTGGTCATCGAGAAAACTTGTGAGTGAAAGTGGTCAACAAATTGTAAGTAAAATTGTAAAATTTACTTAGTTAAAATTTTAAAGTAAGCTGCATGGACTTAGAATAGTTTCGATAAAAGTGTTCAGACGGGGAACCTATGCCCAATTTTTGATCGATTTATTAATTGTCAAAACTCTTGTAAATTTTTTCTAAATTCTTATATTTTGTAACTAAGTCTAAACTAGCAGTCATCAAAAATTAAGACAAGTAGTGCGTGCGTCTGAACGGGCAGCAAGTGCAAGTGACGAATAGAGTACTTGTCATTCATCACTTGCACTTCTCACTCACACTTGTCACTTGTCAAAATGTACACCAGGCTTTATACAAAGGCGAGTGGCGAGTTGCGATACAGTGTCCGTTTCCAGTACAGCGAGTCCGGCCATTACTCTGTCGATATGGAGGAGGAACGTCGGCAATTATGTGCGTTCGTACGGTCGGCCACTATGTGTGTTATTTTGGCGTTAATGTGTACGAGGGCCCGGGGTCCGCCTTGACCATTATCCAAGATTTGAAAGATCAGATAATTACAGTGGAGCGAATGCCATCTGACGTCTGTGATCCTGCTACCAGGGGAACCGGACCAGATTGGATCATGGTCACTATACACTGTATTAAATTAGACAGTATAGATTACGCCAGTGGCGAAGTGCTTGAGCTGGCGCGCGAGGGATGCACTTGCCAAATTGATTCGCATATGTCTATATCGGCTTACACCACTGTACTTACTCACTGTACTTGTCAACTTCGCTAAACACTTGACTATTTGTCAATATTGCAGTCACAGCAGTAAATATTGCCCGTTTAGGAACTTTTTTGTGGGTTTGGATGGTGGGATAGGTAAAAGTGTTGCAGTCAAATGCAGATCTAAAAATAAACATACCTCTGTATATTGTACGAACGAATTGTTGAGAGCATCGGTGGCCAAATGGGTAAAGGGTTTGACTCGTATCCCGAGGTACCAGGTTTGAACCCCAGTTTGGTACATGGACCAGTGACTCTTTTCTGAGTTACTTAGGTACATTAGTTGAACACTACCTGATGCTCTTACGGTGAGGAACAACATCATGATGTATCCTCCACATTTAGACTACTGAATTACGGAAGTCAGATGGCTGATCTGCCAAATCCTGGATCATGGTCAAGGCGGACCCCGGGCCCTTGCAGGAACATTAACGCCAAGATAACCATTTGCAGTCAAAATATTGCTGGTTTAGAAACTTCTTTATGAGTTTGGATTAGGTTGACACCTACCTAGGTCACTAGGTAGGTGCCAAACGCAGATGTATAAAATGAATATACTTACCTCTAGGTACATATTGAACGAACGTATAGTACATATTATAAGAACGTTTCGCGCTTATACAGTCATACAACGAATTCTGACCCTTTATTCTATATTGTCATATGGATTATCATATGATCGGGGGCTCAACTAATTAGTTAAATGACGTACTATCCGGATGTGGCATGAGCTCTCTCAGCCACTGTGTTTCCTTTGGACTTGGGACGATTCCACGATCAAGGAGGTGGGCAAGACATTGGTAGCGCCCCTGGTATTGCTGATGTCCAGGTGGCGGTGCCTTCCATCACACGCGTGCAAGTAAATTCGAAGCCAAAACCAGCCGATGAGCATTATTTACCGATGTACCAGTAACAGTACCAGTCTGCTTAGACTTTAGTAGAGTATGGAATATGAAATGAACACATAAGAGGAAGCTTGAAAGTGCCCTAATTGGTGATAAGATTCAAAGTAACAGCTTGTCATGGTTCGACCATATTATGCGGAGAGAAGAAAATTATGACACCAAAGTGCATTGAATATGAATGTGGATGAATACACAGGAAGGGTAAGACCAAAGAAAATATGGATGTATTGTGTGATGAGAGATATCAGTAAGCGAGAGGTGAGCGTGGATACGACAGCAGATAGAGATGAATGGAGAATAAAAACATACTGTGCCCACCCCAAATGAATAGGGTAAGGGAAGGCAATTGATGTTACCTATAAAAATACCTACCTGCAAGATATTTTTAGATCTGACCCGAAGAACGCAACAGATGTGGTACAAATAGACGTCATAGCTGACGCCACATGATGGATCCCGCCGCCATACCGCCATATTGCGTGTAAACACCACCTAGCCATGTGTACTCAGCTGAGTGGGGCTCTATTACGGTGTACTAGAGGCTAGAGTCGCGTAGCTACGGTTTCGGTTTCCAAAGGTTCCACTTTATAGGTTAGTATTACCCCAATAGAACTTAGATATCTAGTCCTAGATGGTACTGGTATGGAACACATACTGACATAAATGAAATAATGATTTTGGCGTTAATGTCCCGGGGTCCGCCTTGACCATGATCCGGGATGGGATCTAGTGTCAAAGGGGACCGACTCGTACGCAAGAGGTACCGGGTTCGGACCCCAGCATCGGCGTGTACCAATTATTTTTTTCGTTTAATTTATTCAGAACACCAACAGCAAGTTACAAGTAATAGTTACAAACATTTATAACAACTAGGCCTTAAACAGGTGCTAGCATATAGTTATTTAATTGATTAAGTAATAAATTAAGTATGCCCAGATCTTTGGTTTCAGCCTCGGCCTAAAACGTACTCGGTCGAACACTACCAGGCTTGTATGCATACGGCAGACAATTTTGCGACAGTTACATAATGTATGTTGTTCGTGTGATAGCCAAGTGTCTAACTGATACACTTTAAAAGTGATCAGTGTATTCTGCTTAGGTATAGATTATCACATTTTGCACAAGTAAACCAATCCCAAACACAGGCATCCTAATAGTTAATTCTAATCTACGAGTATATTTGAATCAAAAGTCGTAATAGCATAATATCATACCAGCAACTGCCAAAAAATTACGTATACTTTTTAAATGCTTTCTAGAAAGCCACTTGATCGCCATCTCACCTGATGAGAAGTGACGATGCGGCCGAGGACTGTGCATGCTTTCTAGAAACAGCCTATTCACTTTGGCCTCGAAGGACTCTAGGTTGTACTGTTCGGGGAATACATTAGCAGGCAAAGGGAAGGTTAGCCATTTTAAGAAGATTGGTATATATCTACTACATAAGCCACATACCATATGTATGTGACATGTACATTTTTGTGTGCAATAAACTCTTAAATAAAAAAATATGCGTGGAACTGGAACGTCTGCGCGCCTCTTGTGCTCTGAACACGGAAAGGAGCCGGACAATACCCTCGTACACTCCCCAAATGCAACCTGACCCTTATTTTGACCTTTCCGCCATCGGGAGACGCGATCCGGGCGAGCGCTTCATCCTTATGTCGTGGATATTCCAGCTATCCGCACGAGCCGCTTTGGCGAGCACCTTTATAATGCGTACGGCTAAGGAGTGGAACGCGTTGCCTGCGAGTGTGTTTCCTGATCAATGTAATCTGGATGCCTTCAAAGCTGGAGTGAATAGGCTGTTCCAAGACGGGCATGCTCCATCTTCGACCGCATCGTCACTTACCAACAGGTGAAATGGCAATCAAATGCCTGTCTTGAATAATATAAAAAAAAAAAAAAAAAAATTACCAGGGAGCGTCCAAATCTCGCGAACGTTGCTTTCCACCGATCAGGTGCTCGCGCGCGGCGCGTTCCCGAGATTTTTTTTATACCACATATGTGGCAAACAAGCTTACGGCCTGCCTGATGGTAAGCAGTCACCGCAGCCTATGGACGTTTGCCATACCAGGGGCATCACCCACGCGTTGCCGACCCCGTAAAAACCTTTTCACCCCTTTTTTGAAGAACTCCATGTTGTACTCTCCAGTGAAAACCTCTCCAGACGCTCAGGAGGAGGAGGAGGATTTGGACGCTCCCTTGGCTTACCTTGATTTTGGTGTTATTTTGTACGTCCAAAACTGCACGCGAGCATTCGCTGCAACTACGCGGTCGTGGCGGCGTGTACGTCGTGAAGATGCTGAAGACCGGGCGAAGAGAAGGAGGTAAAGTGAGGAGGATTTGAGGAAGTAAGTCGAGATAATGATGATGATATTAATTAAAAAAATAGATTTTGTTTTATTTAAAATCCAAAACACTCGTAATTAAAGATAATTAAAAGAAGATTATTAATTAATTGGCCGTGTGGTGTCCGGCAGAGTAGAATAGCACCAACCCCTTACACTCATGGGTGTCGTACAAGGCGACTAATATTTTCGAGGCAAAAGATCAAGAGACTCCGTAGTCTGGAAAATGGGCAGCAGCATTTTCCATTATTATATTTAAACACTGCGATCTCCAACCTGCCTGCCAAGCGTGGAGATTATGGCAATAGCCTCCCCTTTCGTGGGAGAGGCCCTAAGTCCTGCAGTGGACTGTTACGGGCTGTGATGATGATGATGATTAATTAAAATAATTATGCATGGCCGATGTATGTGTCTTCTGACCGTGTCTATCTTATCATCACTCAATATTATATAAAATAAAAATCCACGTCGCGTCTGTCTGGCTGCTCGCGATAAACTAAAAACTACTAAACGGATTTTCATGCGGTTTTCATCAATAGACAGAGTGATTCATGAGTAAGGTGTATACGTTGTTAAGATTACTACCCGTGCGAAGCCGGGGCGGGTGGCTAGTGCACAATATTTAAATATTTGAGTCGTCTGACAATTATGTCGGTAATAATATATCTCAGGCTGGTAACGCACCCGAAAAATACCTTATTTAATGAATGTT
Organism: Blastobasis adustella; assembly: GCA_907269095.1. NCBI lineage: Eukaryota > Metazoa > Arthropoda > Insecta > Lepidoptera > Blastobasidae > Blastobasis > Blastobasis adustella. Next base: position 14,612,774 of record OU026130.1, read on the forward strand.
TGATAAGTATATAACTGGTCCAAACGGGATAATAGCCCCTACAAATGCAATTACAAGCAATTTTTCCTCTTTGTAGTACCTACTTAGTTATTGTGGTTAAACAAACATGGGGTTGCCAAATGTACTGTGTAATATAGTATCATACTATTTGCAGGGTTAAGATACTATTTACTGTTGGAAAAGTATACCTCTGTTGGTGACCATGCGAAGGTTCGAAAGAACGTTTCTCGCTCGTACGATCCGGATGTGGGATCGTACGAGCAAGATCGATCGATGGGGGATTATGACATGGGATCGTTCCTGAGGTATATTAGAGGTCTCTTCAGAGGCGGGAAATGCATTGGTAACTCCTCTGGTGTTGCTGATGTCTGGTGTGTTCTAATGGTGGCCCGCTTGCCTGTTTGTCTGCCGTATAACATAAAAAACATAATGAATATTCATAGTAGCCAATTCTACTATATTTCACTAAAGATTTTTTATGCTCTTCAGTGACAAATGTGCAGACAGCCCACTTGATGGTAAGTGGTAACTGTCGCCTATAACATCTACATTTCATACATTTGAGTTGCATTTAACAATGCAGAACCGCACGTGCGTTGTCACCGTTGTCACTGTGAGGACTAAGATGTACTGCCTCATGCCTGTAACTCGCTGGCTACCTTATCCTTCAACCGGAACTCAACAATGCAAGCATTAATGCTTGGCCGTTGTCACTGTGAGGACTAAGATGAAATGCCTCATGCCCGTAATGGCGCTGGCTACCTTATCGGTCAAACCGGAACACAACAATGCAAGCTTGTCGGCAGAAATAGATAATATGGTGGTACTAACCCAGGCAGACTTCTCAGGCTTGCTTGACAGAGTCCCAACACCTAATAAATTTTTTGACACTCAAAGAAAATCTACTATATTTGTTTATGAAAATTTTTGACAACCCTAGATTTAACCAACCCACAGTAGTAGTTCAAGTACATGCCTCACCTGATGGAAAAAGCGAAGTACATTGTGATTCATAACTTGTTAAACAATAGTAGAGTAAAACATTACAATGCAAAACCGCAGTGGCTTACCTATGAGTACTACTATGCATCAGAGTGCTTCATAGTATTTATTCGATTTCTGTCTAGGTACTAATATTACATAGGTACAATATAAATATACTATATATGTAAGAACTATAATTTCGAGTATACCTTTTTTTACCTGATTATTTATTTATTTTATTTATTTAAAAACTTTATTGCACAAATTACAGCAATTGGCGGACTGTAGATTACTAATTGTAGATTACTTCCTAAATAAGTGAATATGAATACTTACCAAATTCACAAATTTTAAAGTTTACTTCATAAATGTTGTCAACTCAGGAATGTGCACTTATACGCTTGTATTGTACATTGGCTACTTTGTTTCTTTCAAACAAAAACTCTAAAGCATCGATAAAATCGAAAATCGTCACTAAAATTGTGAGTTTTGAGTGCAGTCGAGATGGCTCGACTATAACCGTTCGGGTTATTGGTATTTCTATCCATTTCAATTTCCCTGTCTCCGATTCGGAGAGGGAACTTGGAATATTTCATGGGATGGCTGCTCGAAGAAAGATTATAGTCAATAGCAGGAAATTTCCATTAGTTGTGCCATACTGCCCCATTTCAATTTAAAGTAAACACATATTTTCTAACATATGATCAATCAATCAATCAATCAATCAATTTATTTATTTGTGGTACACAGGTTATGCAGTTGTTACAAAAATTAGTAGGTAGATAGGTCCTCTGTGACCTGCCGTCGGCATACAAATCTAGAGAAGCTAATTAAAATTTTGAAATTAAATAAAAAGTGAAATACATTAAAACATTTAAGATTATAAAATTTAGTCATAAATAATCATTACAAAATTTCACCATTACTCGTTAAATGTCATCATTTATTAAAATGTCAATAGAAGATAATTTAAACAATGATTCGAATGTCTATAAAAAATATAACGTTTTAAGTAATTGAAAAAATTTTAAAATGTCAGATTATTAACAAAATCAACAATTATCAACAGTGCTAAAACAATAAAATTCATTATCAATTCAACAATAATATAAAATGTCATAAAACATACACAAAATATATACATATATGATACAGTATGAAAGAATAAGAATAACTCTTTCATTAGTATCATGACGTGTTTCCATTTTTTTTTTATTATTTGACTAGCCAGGCATTTGACCGCCATCTCACCTGGTGGTAAGTGACGATGCGGCCGATGATGGACCAAGCCTGTCTAGGAACAGCCTATTCACGTCTACATTATAATGTTCCGGGAAGTACTCACGGGTAATGCATTCCATTCCTCGGCCGTACGCATTATAAAGGTTGAACTAAAGCGGCTCGTGCGGATAAATTGAAGATCCATTACACTTTGGCTGATTCATCCCAGAGGTGGCAGCAGTACTCCATGCAAGATCAGACTTGGGCTTGATATAACTGAAGCAACTGCCTTGAAGTGAAGTACCGCTTGACCTTCGAGAGGATTCCAAGTTTTTTGGCTGCAGTCTTATCTTTTGATTCGTTGTACTGTCCAAAGTTGAGATTGGTTGATAGCTCAACACCCAGGAGCTGTAGATTGTCTGTAATTTCCACAGATACATTCCGGAAAGTTGGTATCACCAAAACCCTTATGTAAAATAAGGCCAAGGTTCTTGCCCTAAAATCTCGGCATCTAAAAGTACTGAGATCAAACCAAGTAGACCAAGTGTTGGCCACCATTTTATTTTTTGGGTTGGAAATTTACTTTGATTAAAATGTCGCCAAACCTTGGTGTAATTTTTGATCTCAGTATTTTGAAAGCCCGAGATTTCTAGACATTAACCTTGGCCTTATTTTATATATTTAGGTATGTTTGGTATGGTCTCATCTCGTTTTTCTCAGCTCATGTTCATCATCATCATCATCATCATTTGAACGGTCAATGCCGGCTTCTGCCATGGTCCTGTTCTTTCTTTCTCCACTCGTACTCAGATAAATTCGTTTAGTGGTACAATGAACTCGATGGTCATCTTGGCGTTAATGGCCCGGTTGTGTTCTCACGCACAAGGGCCCCGGCTCCGTATTGACAATGATCCAGGATTTGGTCGATCAAGTAATTACAGTGGAGCCGCTACCATTTGACCTCCGTGACCCTGTAAACAGGGTTACCTGACGAGATCGAAGCATGGTTACACATTCAGTCGCCTGAATGTGCAGATTTCTTCACGATGTTTTCCCTCACCGTAAAATCATCGGTTATTGTTCAACTAATGGACCTACATAACTCAGAAGTCATTGATACATGGCGGCACAAAGGTTTGAAGACAGTACCTAGTCGGACCCCTTAACCGTAAGCCACCGCCGCTCCAACAAATACAACGAATTCCACCTACAAATTCCCATCACAGTTAAGCGAATCCAATAGAAATAGAACATGAAAGCACCACTCGGGAGTTCCCAGGCTTGCGGTCGACGACCTCGATCGATTGTGCAGCAAACGGCTGACGTGCGCTTGCACTAAGAAGCCCCATTTGCACGTTCCTAGTAGGGTTGATGAGGAAGCGGTTATGAGGAAGAAGATGCTGACGAGGAAGTACAAGACAAATGTAGAGGAAGCGGGTGAGGATGAGGATTCATAGATTCGTCATATCTGCCTCTCTATTCTAGCCCTCTGTAAGACATTTATTTTTAGAAATAAGCTGTATCTTTTGTGATTGTTATCTTTATGTTCATATTATTGTAACTTTTTTGGCACAATAAATGGTTAAATAAATAAATAAATATTTTGTGGATTTGAGGTAGAGGATGTGGATGAGGAAGAGAATGAGCGTGTGTGTTTTGTACATTAAATGAGGCAAATGCTACCCGGTAACAAAGTTGAATTAAGAAATAGTTTTTAGAAACTAGATACCGTCTAGGTACGATCAGTCAGAGTACCACGAATCAGATCAGCTACGATTATTTATATCGACGCGGGGGTGCGGCGACTGTGAAGTGCTTAGTACTACTTCTTATGAAATTCCTCATAAATAATGAGTATGTGGAAGTTTAGGGCGTCGGTGGCCGGGCGGTTGAGTATCCGACTCGTAAACGAGAGGTACCGGGTTCGAATCCCGCTTTTGCCATGTACCAATGACTCTTTTCTGAGTTATGTACATTAGTTGATTCCTAACCGATGCTCTTACTTATTTATATATTTATTTATTTAACAGTTCATTGTGCACAAAAACAAGTATACAATATTGACATAAAGAAAACAACACAACATGTACAGCTTATTTCATAAGAAATATCTCACAGCAGACCTACGGAATAGACAGAGCAAAATCAGAAAGGCAGACGGCTTATTTACTCTTGCTTTGTTAGCAACTGAACCAATGAAATGGATGATCCGGAATCGTAAAAGTAACAATTTCAATCATTGAAATTCCAGAATTGTAGCAACAGGGTTATGTAAGTAGGATATAGGTTCGCAGTGCATGTCCGTAATGCGTTTCTACCTGATTACTTCGTGGTAACTTTTTATTAACCACGAAGTAATCAAGGGGTTACTTTATATTAAAAAATCTAGTCTAAAACAAAATAGCAATCGATAAATCGAACGTGATTTGAAATTAAAACTAGCCAGTGCTACGCTCCGCCATTCCAATTCCCATATGACCAAGTTCTAGTCGAAGTGGAATCACACCAAAGGAAAACGAGCGCCCCAGCAAGCTTTCTCGCTGGTAGGATTCGGATGTGGAATGATCTACCAACCACAGTGTTTCCTGTGAACTATGACATGGGATCGTTCAAGAGGTGTTTTAGGCGTCTCCGTAGTGGCATGTTGCTGATGTCCAACAGCGGCGGTGACCAGCTTTCATCAGGTGGCCAGCATGCCTGTTTGTCAGTGTATTAAATTTTTAAAAAAAGGTGTCTCAGGAGCCAATACATACATCCTACCTAATCATACCAGAATATAATAAAATAACTATATTGTTGAACTGTGTAGGTAGATACATTTAGGTATTACAAATTATATTTGTGAGTCTCAACAATTTGACCATTTCGGACATACAATATTTAAAGAAGCATTCTTTAAATTGTAAAATTCACATCCATTTGAAACAAACAAAAAACATGGAAATAAATCAAAATATGCAATGTCAATAATATGTAGATACGTAATCAATCAAAAATGTCAAATTCATACAAATTTCATCAGGCAACCTTATCATAAAGAACGCTAGATCCCTAGTCCACATAAAGCCTGTAACGACCTAACCTACTTAACATGATCCTATTAAGCCCCGGCCACGCTGTCAGAATTGGAGCCCACCCTAAAGGCCTACATGTCCTAAAGCCCAGCATGGACTAATTGTCTGCACAGATTTTTTTGCGGCCATTCAAAGAGAAACAACGAGGGAGAGATGAATACTCATCGCATACCAGCCCAGACGGCCGGGCTGGTTATGTGAGACTTGCTATAAAAACCTAAGCGCCTACGCACTAAACACCGCCTTGGGATGCCACAAGCTTGGAAAGGCTTTCATGGCTTCATTGGAAGCAATACCCCATGGGGATGGGATAGGAAAAAGATCATAGAAACTGGAATTTTATTACGTATTTATTTTATTTTATTTTTTATGAAAATTTAGATGAGGTAAGATTGTATACCTACTATGTACCTATGACTTTCAATAATAGTAGGTATTTTAAGAATATTTTGTTTTATTTATTTTACTTTATTCAGAACACCAACAGCAAGTTACAAGTAATAATTACAAACATATATAACAGCGAGGCCATTAACAGGTGCTCGCAGATAGTTATTTAAATGATACGGGATACTAGAAGTAGGATTACAGTTTGTACAGAATTACATAAATTATTGTAAATTAGTTCATGAATTTTGATGTTGCGCCCTCGGAAGAATGAAAGATTTTTCTGCACGTACTCGCTTCACTGACTCCAGCTTTGTGTTAAATAAATCCATCTCAGTGTGCAAATTATGTAGGATGTTAAAAGGTCTCACGACCCGCGTAAAAAAATGATCTTCATCGATAATTGAAATTAAATAAAAATGATTAATTGATTAATGCGCACTCTCTGTTAGAACGCACATGCTACGATAAAGACCTTAAGGTACCTAAGGAAAGGTGGTCCCTTGTGATTTCCTTGTAGCGTAGAATTCTTTTTCAGCTTTGTCATCCAGTAGTGTAATGACACTACTGGATGACAAAGCTGAATAAATTACAATGGTAATTACGTCATTTACCAATTATTTACCTAGTTCATATACGAGTTTTCTTTGACGTTAACTACTAGCTTCTTTGCGGTAGGTAGGTTCATAACTAACTCGGAGAATCTAAACCCTTTAGTTTTGTTACGGAGTCCATTTTTCATCAAACTATCAGTATAAAAACTTAAACATCAAGGTAAGTAGACAGTATGAAAATACGTCACATCAATAGCCCATGACAGTCTACTGCCAGCAATCCAGCCCTGAGCCTCCTCCAAATCATGGCTTTGACATAACTTTGCGGGTTGGAGATCGCATCGCTGTTGCCCATTTTTTTTTATATCACACGGTAGCAAACGGGCGAGCAGGCCAGCTGCCGGAAAGTGGTCACTGCCGCCTATAGAGATTAGCAACACCAGAGGTATAGCCAATGCTTTGTCCACCTCTATAACTCTATATGTTCTGGCTTACGGAGTATATGGTCACCCATTACGATACCCATACGGTAATGGATGGAGTTGGTTCTACATCCTACTTTAGAGGACACCACACGGCCAAGAGCCATGCACTTAGGCAGTATAATGTGGGTATGAGTGGTGAAGCTTTATTCTAAAAATATCCATTTCCATTAATTGAAACTGCGGTAGTCTAATGGTTAAGAGGTACCAAGTTCGATCGCCAGTGCCGCCATGCCTGTACATTGACTTTTTCTGAGTTATGTACATTAGTAGAACTCTAACCGATGCTCTTACGGTTATAGACATTATGATGAAACCTGCACATTCATGCGAATTAATATAACCACGATCCAATCTGGTCAGGTTCCCCAGTTTACAGGGTCACGGAGGTCAGATGGCACTACACTGTAATTACATGATCTGGCAATTCCTGAATCATGGGCAAATCAGATCCCTTGCACTCGCGTTAACGACAAGATAATTCTTATTAGCCATTTCCATGCTTCACATGAAAGTCTGTAAGGTACCTAAGGTACTTTACATTCTAACAAGCAATGAGGCAAATCCAAAGACTTTGGCAAATCCCATATTAAACTGATCCCACAAAACGCGTTTTGACTTTGCTGCGACAGAGGTCACGCCCACCCCTTCTAAAACAGGTATAGGTCGTGAGCGAACCTTAAAAATGTATAAATAGGATCGTCCATGTTGAAAAACAGAGCATTCAGGCGAATACACAATTTTCACCGCTTCGTCTGTGCCATCCACTCTATCTTGCTCCCCCTTGCTTCTCTTGCCGCTGCGTTTCTCGCTATTATAAGCCGTAATCCACGGAATGCCCGAGATCAATTTACGCTGGACATGGCCAGATGCCCCATTTGTTAACTACCTCTGTTGACTCTAGTCTTATAGGTCGCTATGGAACTGTTAGCCAGTTTAAATGTAGCCCGTTATTTACTGTAGATCAGTGTTAAGCGTTCTAAAATCTAGACTTCTAAGGCGGGTTAATAGTGGACTAGGTCTATTTGGAATTTGGAGCCGGTGGATGTTGGTGTGGATTGTTGAATGCAAGAACGAAAGACACAGCCAGAAGTAAGTTGAGTCAAATGCCAAAGTAGAAGTGGCGGTACTTATCATACTTGAACAGTGAACACAGTGCTACTAGGTACTATATCGTATCTATCTATCTACATACCCAATATGGTAAGCAGGTTGCAGTACTAATATGTACTACAGCCTGTTTACCATCAGCTGCCACCTCTGTAGTATAAAATAAAACCTAACGGCCCAGTGCCAAATTGACTTAGAATGTAACACTTTCCAATTTTTCGACGATTTATAATATAAAATAACGTACTCAGAATACGTTAGATTAACAATGTCACGGTAACAGATAAGTACATAATTAGTCCAAAATGTTATACTTGCTCCGGGGGTGCAACTTCAATGACTAGTCAAAGACAAATGGCGTTAAGGTACCTATAGTAAAATTTATACCTAAGTAGCGACCCGCTCCGGCTTCGCAAGGGTGCAATTTCGATCCCGTGTGATCTCGTTGGGGTATTGAGATATAAAGTAGCCTATGTTACTACTGGATTTATTGTTTTTTCACACATAGCTTTCTATGTGTGAAAAAACAATAAAATCTTTTGTTTGTATAATATTAGTATAGATGTACTAAAATTAACTGGTACATACGTTTGTTTTATTGCCTAGGGAGGCACACAGAGGGATGGTCCACCTAATGGAAAGTGGCCACCGTCGTCCAAGACATCTGGAAGCTGCTGCTGCTGTATCTGCATTTGACCTAGTGTATTTTTCACTCAGAGGCAATAGCAAACCAAACTCCATGCGAAGTTTCGAAAGAACCAAAGAGATTGGAAAGTTAGCTACCTTCATGGTTTGACTGCCAATTTTTTTTTTAATAGTTTAATGCACACAAAAGCGGTAACAGAGACATGGCAAATATATACATGACACAAAAGGCACTACTTATTTCTAAAGAGAAATTTCTTCCAGCAGGCCTACAGCAAAGAGAATGTGATGACTGAAGGCAGTTTAAGACGTGCACAATAATAATAAATAATTACGTACATAAATATTTAATTATTAAAACTAGACTATACTATCGATAAATTTCTACATATTAAGTACCATATACCTAACAAAATATATACATATATACAATACATACATATATACAAAATATTAGACAGATAGAGAGAGATAATGCTCTTTTACTCTGTACAAAGAACGTTTGTCGCTCATAGGTAGGTAGGTTCTATTCTGATGAGAAATGAGCTCCCAGAAACGGCATTTCCTTTGGACTATTGGTAACACGGGTTCGTTACAGTGAGGTATGTTATAGGTCTCTTTATAGGTGGGCAACGCATTGGTGTTACGGATTCCGGTTGCCGCGCCGCTCAAGTGCATCTAGCTCCATACAAATTAATAATATTATAAACTAACATTAAAGACCTTCTAACAAAATGTCATTGTTTTAATTCAAATTATAAAATTTTGAGAAAAAAAATTATTCCCGTACCGGGAATCGAACCCGAGCCTCCTGGGTGAAAGCCAGGTATCCTAGCCACTAGACCATACGGGAGATGTTTGGAATATTAAAATAGATGTACCTATTACTAACGGTGTTTTGTTAAACAAACTATTATTATAACCGTTTAAACTTCTTTCCATTTTGTAAAAATTCCTGTTATTATCTAATACAAATCTAAAAACACTAACAGTTTCCCATTCAAACATACTTTGACGACACTAAACGACTTTGGTTCGAACATTTTTGACTGCTAGTGACATCTAGTGGCGGTTTAAAGAACAACTTTGGGTTTACATGACGTCTGTTGGAATGAGCGAATCGCAGCGCCATCTAGTTTAAATTTGTGAACTCACTTGTACGATACTGAGTAATACAATGTTTGGAAGGTGTAGTGTACGACGTGTTTATCATGTTGTGACAATGGTCGAATAGATGGAGCCGATTTTTATAATTTTATTTTTTAACCCCTGCCGAAGAAAGTGAGATGTTATAAGTTTGACGTAGGGTCTGTGTTTGATCGTAGCTCTCGAGCAGGAGGGACCGATTTGGATGCGGTTTTTTTCTGTTTGAAAGTAGATATAATTAACAGAGATAGTTCTAAGCTTTGTTCTATTAATATTGGTTCAGTAGTTTGGAAAATATTTGAGTTTAAGTAAACTTGGTCGAGGGACATCACCTATTATGTTGACTACCGCGGTGAGGTTGATTTTTGAAATATTTTGACGTTTTTGTCAGTTTAAAGTTAAAAACATTCAAATTGAGATTGAGCCGTTAAACATTTTTTTCAAAGTGACCTCTTTGACCTAAAAATTGCCATCAGGGCTACGACGAAAACCAATTTTTATTTTATTTTTAGCCTCGCTTGCACCAAATTCTTAAACACGTTTTTTGTAGGAAGTAGTTTTTTTATTTAAGTGTCTTAGATGCGTTTAAGAAATTGGTGCAAGCCATTATATGTATATTAAAGATACTTACGCATAAAGTTACCAGCGTATCCATTTTATCTTCACGTCTTCAGTAGACGATTCCAGTTTAGTTTTTCAACAAAAAGAATGCCATTAACTGTTACGCAGGAATTCGACAAACGGCCTGTGACGCTAGGATACTGAATTCCGGGCGAGATGGATGAGAATGAGTAGGAAAGCGAACCCTGGCAGAGGCCGGGATGAGCGAAAGGACACGATTTTCATTGATTTCTATGGCTAGGACTATGATGCAGGAGTTCCACAAAGTACCAACCCGAGACCAAATCGTTAATTTTTTTCGGGTTTTTGTCGGAGTGTTTTCAATACTCGTACATTGACAGTTGCAATGGCACTTCGTCACGTTTTTAGTATTCTGCTACTCTTACTAGTGCTTCGATTGCATTGTAATTGGATCGCGTTTAGCACAATGGCAATTTTACGCGTTTTTGGTATTCTGCCACAATTAAAACTGCTATTGTGCTGCTCTGGCGATCCAAATACAATTCAATCACAGTAATATTCTTGAAGTTGACATAAAAAAATAAAATTCAGCTGTAAATATGAATATCTCTTTATTTTTTTAACAATAAACTCTAGACAGGAGGTATTTTATCACTTAGCTTACCTAAACTATTCTACTTACAGAATAAGTTTGCCACTTCATAGGTACTTAATTGTTAAGAAACTTTGAATTGTGTAAGTAAAGCTACAGATGTATAAGTTGTAAGCTTTGTTCTCTATATAATAAATAGTTTTGTTATGTAAGTAGGTAATACATTTAGGTAAAGAGAGATCGAAATTGTTTTAATACTTATATCGCAATTTTCAAACACTTAACTACTTTTTTTACGACATAAAGCTACATAGAGGCTCCAACAAAGCGCGACGTTCCGCATACAGCCACTTTGTAGTTTTATATTTGATCGACCGTACGATGTTAATATATAATTTTTAAAACAGTTATTTTAATAAATATTTGATATATAGATAACAGTATTTATCTGACAGAAAAGTTAATATTTTAATTCAAACAGAGATGTATTAATTTATTAAATAATAGTTAAGTAGTAGTTTTATCACACCATTTTTATATTAAATACGTAAATATATTAATGAAAATTAAAATTATATCGGCCATTTTAATATCTATATATTTGGGTATAGAGAGAGTGTTAGTATTATTATTAATATGTCTACTAGTTTTAGTTTAGGACGATGCTTCTTAGTCTCAAAATATATAAGGTTTCATTATTATGTCTACTTATCTATAAAACAGATGCAGCTCGTTCAATTTATTTTTTGACAAATTTATATTGGAAACTGATGTTATTTAACAAAGTATATTTCATGACGAATAATATTATAATAGGTTTATAATATTCTTTGTGTACAAATAAAATTTAATTTGTCATTTCGTCCAAATTACAAGATAGGTTTGCAGAAATATAAATAATTATTTTGCCTACTTAAAATATGACTAGATTAAAAATATATGGCAAAATTTGTTATCAACATTTTACGTTCTATACAAGTGAAATGTAGCGGTTGGCCTAGACAGAAATATAGTTTTATTTAACAGTAAGTACATAAGGTTTAAGCGTATTTAAACTCTACTTGGATGACATAATGTCAGCGATATCGTAGGATGGTGACGACGACGGCTAGAATGTCTTAATTCCACTAAGTTTCGGGGTTCTATCCTCATATAATGCTTATCATTGACGACAAAGGATTTGGAGATTAAAGGCTTTCATGGCGCAGTTTTTACAAAGTTTTCTATGGATTTGTACATTAGTACATAACTTCACAACTTCACGCCTTCTTCCCGTAGGAGTAGGCAACGACCACCACGATCTATCAACAATGCTGTATGGTTGTTGTAGTTGGATTTTTTATATAGGTACATAGATTACCTACAGAAGGAAATTTCCCGCTAATGCCATTAAACAGTTACCAACCAACTTTCCTTGTTCGTTGTGCGTCCGCATCTTTTACCAAGTCTTAATCTTAGGCCTCAATCTCCAAAACCTCAGCTTACACCAGCCAGTACCAAATGGAGATAGAACCTACGCGTCGACATGCTTCACCGTCTCGATATTATCTCGCTCGCTCTAGTTGGAAAGAGACGGCTTATCAGCATGTCTGGAAGTCAGGTGTTTAGTGGGTGGCGTCACGGCGTCTCCTGCCAGGGCCTCCGATGTCGTTGGCGGCGGACAGGCCCATCAGGTGCTTGGCCTGCAGAGCGCCGGAGTAGCCACGGCTCAGTCCAAGGTCCAAGGCTCGCTTTTCGCTGTCCGAGAGATGGTTTGAGATGTTAAGGTGGTTCTTTCATACAGATTTGGAGGTGAACTTCGATCGTGATTCATTCAGGGGTACGGTTCTTGTGCAACCGGGGCTTAGTTCTCGCGCTGTAATGTCTTGAATTCGACATTTTTCTAGCCACATATCTCTATTAATAATGAAATTGAAATGTCTATTGCAACTAAAACATATTTACTCAACTATATTCGACAGTCGTACTTTGTCAAAGATCAATTTCAGTGATGTTTTTTTATTGTTGTGTATGTTTCAGTTTTTTGTTTAGAGAAAATGTCGAATTTGAGATGCTCCTGGTCGTTAGCTAATGTATCAAATGGAGCACAAAATGGATTTCTAACTAAGGTACCTTGTTAATTGTCTATGACACGGAATGAAAAAGAAAAATTATATAAATAATCGCGAAACAACGTCATCTAGCGGCGAATTATGGTTTATTATATATCTTTAACTTATCCATATCCATTTGGATACGTTTAGTAAGAGTATAAAGCGTAATGCAATTACTAAATACAATAGACAGTTTATGCAATAAAGTTCTATTCTATTCTATTATATTCAAACCATTAAAAATGTCGAGCTATAGTTGGGCGTCTACAATATCGTCGGGTGACGTAGTACGTGTTACATACTCTAGATGGCTCTGCTCGATGACTGGAACCATAGCTTAGCTGCAACGCGCTAATGGTAAGTGACTCCCTCAACGATAAGACACGATATTAGAACCTCATAAGGCTGCTTGCCAAATATTTATTGGTGTAGACATATACGTATAGGTGGGTTAGGAGTGGTATGTGGGGCAGATAAGTGGCTATAAAATGTCTGGGTTTTGTGTGAGTAATAACTAATGTGTTTCATTCAAGTGCAATATGGGGAACAATATTTGTTCATCGGAGAATGTTATACTTGAGTCAAATACATACTTAGCTTTATTACCTACCGTCAATATTGATTTTATAGCCGCTTATCTGGCCTACCAGTCCCCACCCCCATTAAAAGGTATTTGACAAATAAATAGTTAGTCAGCCGGTCTGCCACGCAGAGGTCCCAGGTTCGAATGACAAATTTTTATTTCGGTTACTGGTTCTGGGTTTAGTATGTATAATAAGTATGTATTTAAAAAAGTATATGAGTTGTTTATTAGTTATATAACACCCATAACATAAGCTTTGTTGCTAGGGGCTAGATGGCTCTGTGTGAATTCTTCCAATCATATTTATTTATCATATTTATGAACTATATTTTAATTAATAGTCCCTATTGGCAGTCTATTCCTTTTTACTCCACCCAGATTAATTATTATCTTTACCGCATTTGCGTCTTTTTCCGAAGCCATGGACGGGGAACATTCATTACGTATTTATTTGTACTAAAGTTAGCCGCAGTAATAAGTTAGTTTCCTAAAAAAAAACTAATTAGTCCGTCAGATTCATCATCATCTTGGCGTTCATGTTCCGGTTGTGCTCTCGCGCACGAGGGCCCGGGGTCCGCCTTGACCATGATCCAGGATTTGGCAGAATGATTTGTCCGTGAAATATAGTGTGATGTCACAACGCCAGCACAATTTACATGACGGTGTGACATCATCAGCCCCTACTACCACTTTGACTCGCTACTAAGATAATTTTTCCTTTATAACAAAAAAAATACAGCCTAGGTACATGTCTAATGTCCGTCAGTTAATTTTTTGATAAATTAACTGACGGGCTAAATGGTATTATAATTATTTTACCTGCCATAGGGCAGATAAACAAGTTTATATAGATAAACCTTATAAACTAGGGCAAACTCTAAACATTTCCAGGGAAATTTGGAGAATGCAAAGGTAGTTTGGGCAGGGCTCGGGGTCAAAGCATGCGTAAGCCGAACCATGCAGATTTGCAGAATGCCAAGCTTGATAAGAACGCAGCGTTTTTTGTCGAGTTCGAGGTTTTAGCATTTTTTGTTTGTAGGCTGTTCCTTTGGGCGGGATAGGAACGAGTGAATATGAAATTATATTTACTTTAAAATACACACAAACTATAATTCTCGAAAAGCTTTTACAACTAGAGATTGATTGGTGAGAACTTTAGCAACACCCTCTTCACAGTGTAATACCACAGATATTCATATACCTCCGTACTGTAACACTTTAAGTTAGTAATAAGGTGAGTTTACATTCTGTTAAAAAAGTACTGGGAATTTATAATTGAATTTTTTTTTAACAATTTAATTAAATCACTTTAATGACATTGAATTTTTAATTTAGTATTTGCTGACGTTTATTTGTTTTAATTTTAAACGACATTCATGTATTGAATTGTTAATTTGTTGCAATCATAATGTATGCCTAATATTTAGTACGCCAAGAGGCACACCATGGAGCCACTATTAAATAAGACATTTCCACCTTTATGTTACCTATGGTGACTAAATAAATGATTTGATAAATGAAACGTGGGTGGGTATTACGAGTTTGACATGCAAACCAGTCAACAAGCTTCGGAATGGCGACGTTTTCAGTCGATATATGATATAAAAAGGAATTCACGGCGAGAACTCTAGTCGATTCTGGAAAATGCGTTATTTTTTTTTAATAATAATATTACTCGGAGTCGTAGGTGTATTATTTCGGAAGGGGCTTACTTTGAAGGCGATACAATAAAGGACGCATAATTAACATTTTGTGTATTATTGACCTCTTCCGGTTCTTTATTTACGTAGTATATCCTCACCACACAATATTAGAATCTAAGGCAAAAAATCTGGGATAATTGAGAGTAATCCCTAAATTCTTCCTTTTGGTTACTTCAATTGTGTTACACCAATTGCATTATGTCATTTAATTGCGTGTTTTAGAGCTAGGTACATCAATATTTAACTAGAACAAATTTCCCTAAATCCACTAAATTCCATTTTAAAGATGCATTTTTTTCCACTTTTATGTCTAAATTAGTATTCAGTTATCAAGGAAATTGGCATATCGTAGCATTATCAGGGTATATTTTTGAGATTTCGTTTCGGAAAATTCCCCTGTGTTCGAATATAACGCTAGGTATCAGCCCAAGATAATTTCTGAATGTTTGGGTACCTATTATCATAAGTTATATATATTTTTCATATCTGCACACGACACTGAATGTATTTAAATATGCGGAAAAAGCTTAGGCATGCATTATTATTTGAAAACATGCATTGCTAAATATTTTCGAACAACATTCAAAACATACCTAGAGATATCATCTTTAAAGCTGAAAAGAGATCAAAACATTAAAAACAATACACACGATAATATTGGGTGTTTTGGAAAATCGAAATTTTGGTTTAATATTACTGATGAAAATTTTAAAAGCTGAATAATTTAACAATTTTTATCAGATTTTTTTATTTGTTTCGATATTTTCCAATCACCCACTATCAATTAAAAGATAACGTGTAAATTAGATGGGTATTTATGTAACGCTGATGTGATTTAAAGTCAACGAACAAAGGGGATCAAAAAATATTTGCAAATGTTAAGAAATTATTAAAATTTACCATACTTGTGCAAATTTTTCACATTTATTAGAATTTGAAAAATACGTTTGATTGATGATTCGAGAAACTACAGTAGGAAAAAGAAATCAAATTTGTTTATTCGTGTTGTGACATCGGAAAATCTGCTCATCGACACTAAGTATTATTTGCTATTATTCGTATTGTAATAATCACATAATCGCTAACAAATGCTTACTTAATATTGTAAAAAATTGTATAAATCCATTAAAACAATATTCCTCGTAAATCAAACATTCCAAAACGTGAGATCAATGATTTGGTGATAATCAAAAGAATATTTGCGGAACATTAATAATTTAAAATCCTCAACGCGACCATGCATTAGTAAAAATTCCAAGTCCCAAATCAATCTACCTCGTGGTGTAATTTACTTTAATAGAAAAAACTATATCATAATACACAAAAAATCGTGTAAAGTAAGCAAATTGAAACGATCAAGCTAATTACTTAATTTATTATCATGAATTTAAAATTATAACTTAAATGTTGTACCTACATGGAGGTAGGTTAGGACACTTCTACATTATCTCCATTTTTAAATATTGCCTTTTTAAAAATGGAAATGAAACACCTTCCATTTCCTTTTAAGGACATTCTGTTATCGTATTATTAAACATGGAAGTCTTTACATACTCTTCGTCTTAGAAAAACTCTAAGAAGAATTAATAGTTCTTCTGAGAAAGAATTACAACCATAAAATGGTAAGTAAATCACTTCTCTATTTATTATATTACAGGGAATATATCCCCTTATTACACTAAGAATCCCCATCTCCATAATAGTACAAAGAACACCATACTCTTAGCACAACTCTTCTTTCACTTACTTTTCCATTTTGCGCTCGATCTGAATTAGGTTGCCGAGGCGGTTCAGCATGTCCATGATCTCTTCAGGCTCGTAGTCGTCACGGTAGTAGTTGTTGGAGCTGGAAGGGTGAAGAAAACCATGTCAATGTTGTTTTTTAACTGCCGTCGAAGGAAAAAGAGGGGTTTTTGGTCGTCTGTGCGTCTGTCTGCGGCACAGGTCAGTGGCGTCGTAGCTTCCAAACGTTTCGATGCGGTTCTGAAGTTTATTAAAAACCACATAAAAATCGAGATGGTCCTTACATTGCTTCTTAAAAATTTACATAGAAATTCGTTAAATCTTGAAGTGACACAGCACAACGCGCCGACGCTTGCTATAATTTCGACCCAAAATGTTAACGAAAAAAGAAAAAAATAAAGCAAAGAAAGTAAACTGGCCAGTATACCACTACCTGGGGTAAGCTACTGCGGAGGCGGCAAGCAGCGCCAGGAGCGCGCAGCAAGCGAGGAGCCAGCTTTGTCGGACCATTCTGGAACAAAAAAATGTAGTTAGGTAACCTTACCCTTACATAGTCTATACTAATCTTACCAAGAGAGAATATTAGTTTGTTTATCGGTTTGTTTGTAATGGATAAACTCGAAAATTTTTACACTAATAGGAAGCTATATTATTCCCGAGTGACATAGGCTACTTTTTATCCCGGGAAAAGAATAGGGTCACACGGCAAAGTTGAATGGAACAACTATGTATTATAAAGCTAGCGAACAATACAGTATAATTGCGCTTTAGGTCAAAATCCTTTTTTGTAATCCGGAGGATTTAGGCCCGCTGATTCGAGCCTTAACCCATTTTCAATCAAAAGGGCCTAAAACTGTTATAAATTGCATCCAAAGTTCGTGGGTTCGATCATAACGGTACCATTACTATGAAATTGTACCGTTGTTGATCGAAATAACTAGATTTTTACTGCTCCTGTAATATTTAATTTCTTGTATTTATAGACGTTTTGTTCGCCAGTTCCTCATTTATTAAAATAGGAATAAGTATATTTGGTTAGACTATATTTTCGGTAGTAAATTGTCAAAACATACTCGTATTCTCACGAAACGCTGTGAGAATCACAACTATGTATAAACGACCTACTTGCTTAATAGGTTGACACAACACAGTATTATCGCACCAGTGTCCTATAACTTGCCTAATCGGTTAGAGAAATGCATTTCACAGTAGGCTGACAAGTGCCTATCCTGTTTATTGAGCCAGAAATACTGTAAAGCTGCTCCAATGCAATGCGCCTGTCATGCGATATATACACATACGCAGAGTCGAAGCGCATCGAAGCGAATTAATCCTTATCTCAACTATGTAAAGCTCATATTTGGGTCACAGCCACGTTTTATATCGCGTCGCTCGCCATCGACAGGTTCATCCTCACACCTTGGAGCCAAATTGATCGCGAACTGTGCGGGCCCAAAGGCACTCAGTGGTTAAAATGCCGGTCTGCCACGCAGAGATCCCGGGTTTCATTTCCGACCGGGCAGAAATTGAAACAACATTTAACACGGTCACGGCGGACCCCGGGCCCTCGTGCGCGGAAGCACAAGGGCATTAACGCCAACATGACCCTTTAAATTATAATTTTATGTACCTAATACATAATAAACCACCAGCTGTATAGTACATGTCTTAGATACCTACAAAGGCAACGGCACTAGAATAGGCCACCTCGGAAACCTAAGCCAGTCGCTTGCAGTGGTCACTTAAACTTACACAATTGACTTAGGCCATGCTATTTGTGCGACACAGAGCTTTGAGAGCCTAGAGTCTCCAACAAAAGGCCTGTACGCCATAACTGTCAGAGTATAGAGCTTTTAACGTTTATAGTTAGACTGCATAGGGTGTTATGTTTACCTAGATTTTACTTTGTACCTATGTGTTTTTTTATTGCTTAGGGAGGCACACGGACGGGCGGTCTATCTGATCGACAGTGGCCGCCGTCGTCCACATCAGCAACCTAAGATATGCCTTTTGAAGAACCCCATGTTACAGTAGAAAGGTGTTCGGTCATCGCATGATTATAAAAACCGTTAGTTTATTCTATCTCATATTTAAAAGGGTCCCAATTATGACTAGGTAAAATCATAATTTATCGAAAAATTCATTTAAGTAACTCTCGCTAGCTGTTCCCAGACGGAGCCTTGCGAACGGAGTCTCCGCGCTTTGTTACGACTTTGTTGAAAAAGTTAACATTGAGGTTATCTCTAGAGTTATATATGCCTTACGAGGATCCCTAAGTTGTAGAGTGTGTTTTAAGGGAACTTTCAGACAGAAAGCGGTGACTCGGTCGACCGTTTTGCGTTCTCGTTCTGTATTCAAAATTGTTATGGTTGATCGACGCGGCCTGACCACCTGTTGTGTGGGTATGTTAATATATTATTAATCATTAATTTAAATTCGCCGTCCTTATCTATGGTGAGCTGTAGACAGAGACGGAAAGAGTTTTAATCGATCATTGACATTTACTAGCGTTTCAACTGGGCGTTAGTAACGTAATACAAGACAACGAACGTCGAACGCGAACGGGACCGCTTTGACCGCGTGACCACCATCTGTCTGATAGATCCTTAGATAAAATTGATCAGATCAGTATTTAAGAACAGAAACATGAGAACAAAAAAAAAAATTTTTTTTTGGAAGATTTGAATGCAGTTCATTTTCGAACAATGCGATCACAAATTTCAACGTATCACTCGACTGGGAGCGTGGCGTCTCTTGTAATCCGGCTACTCGGAGGTCGGGACCGGTGGATGGTTTGAGGTCGGGAGTCCTGGTGCTGAGTGGCCCATGTTGACTGGACGTCCACACTAAGCCCGGTATTAATATGCGTTCCCCGGAGGAGTCCGGGGTGTGCAGGTTCATTGAGGAGGGGCGAACCGGGCCAGGGGGGAAACCCAGCAGCCAAAAGTCCCCCGTATCGGGCAGTAGTGGGATAGCGGCCGGGAGTGGGTGCTCAGTGTCAGCCTGACCAATACAATCAGACTCGTTCCTTTTGCATTTTTCAACTTTTTGAGGTAGAAACACAGTCCGTGGGGAGCGAGAGCCCATCGAATTTTTAAAGATGTTTCAGCACGTCTCGTCGGTGCAAGTTGTGACTAAAATGCTGGCCTTTAGCACATAGTTTAAGCATTGACATTCAACGTGGCAATGCCGCCAGCATTATGGGCACCTTGCGTAATGGCAGCGGCTTATTAGATTAGTTTCTTATTTTTTTTTAGTTTTACATAAATTTAGTTTTAGTTACTTCAGTTTTGTTATCTTGCGTATGATATTAAATATATATTAACAATGTATGTAGGTATGTTAGATATGTAGATACTTATATTATTATCAGATAGATAGATAGTCACATGATAGTGACTATACCTAGTTTCCGCGATAAACAATCTTCGATTATCGCCAATGCGATTTAACAAAACTGCGATATCATTTTACAACGGTGTATCTAATGTTCGATTTTACAAGACCGCGACGCACGTTACAGCGTAGTCAACTTTTAAACAATATTATACACAAGCTTAGCTTAGCTATAACGAGAGCGCAAAACATTTGTATGTGGAACTCAGTAGTTTGCTGGGCAAACTGTATGTAATAAAGAGTATGTAACATGTAATGTAGTTCATCGTGTAATAGCCAGGCCTTCGATCAACTATACCAGTAGGCTAATTTCGTAACGCTGTTGCCAACAATTATCTGATATCAATGATTGAAAATTGTGACTTTATCGATTCCGTGTCATGGATTTCATTGGTTCAGTTGCTCTTGCAATTAACTGAAACTAGAATTTTTTTTTCGTTTTGTAATTTTGCTATGTTTGGTTTTAGGTTACACAATCTGAAAAAGAGTGCTGCAGAGCTTCAGCCCTCAGCGTACACTGAGTTTGTCCCCTTCCACACAGTAACTATTTTTATTTGTTGTAAGTTATAGAATTAGTACCTATTTGTTGTTTCTAGTACTATTATAATTTAGCTTAAGTTCTATGTACCTATGTCTGTGTGGAATAAATTAATTTCAATTTGAATTTAATTCGATCATACGCAATCGCAAAAGTAACAATTTCAATAATAGAAATCAGAGAATTATTAGCAACGGCGTTACGTGATTATCCTACAGAACCCAGGAGCTCTCATAAGCGACTAGCAAATAGACTCGTCACAGTGAACTTGCACTAAGCCCTCAGAACCGAAGAGATGTCCAAAAAGGCACTCGCAAAGAAAATAATGAACCTGACACTGTGGCATTGACACAGTTACACACATACGTCTTTTGTTAGAGGTCTTAGGCTATTTATCTTACTCCGTTAGAGTCGCGTTGATATTGGAAAAGTCGGGGCGTGGAATAGAATTCTGATAAGTATTACAATTCGTCTTGTATAGGTTAAAGTTCTTACACAATGTGGTAAATCAAATTGAAAATGCATACCTATTAAGTATTAATTTCATTGAAAATAGAATTGGTTCAATATATTTCATACGTAGGCACCTATATTTAAACAAATAAAACTGTTTACTAATTTAGTAAGCATAATGAATTATGCACATTAGAAATAATAAGGATTCAACTACAATGAAATAAATATTTGTATATACTTATTGTAAGGGTTTACTTTAGTATTTTTTTAATGGGCTGTGTAAATATTGTTTGTGTACCTAACTAATAAATAATGACTTATTCTTTTAGATAGGTAGGTATGTAGGTATGTATTGTATTGAGCATTCTATTGTAATTTGTATAGTTTTAGCAGCATTAATGAAATAAATTATATTTGTCATCAAATTCTACTATTCCTTTATAGACGACCTGATTGGTTCAGTTGGTTAACATGCTATGCCTGTCGTGCAGAGGTGCCGGATTCGATTCCCGGCCGAGCAGAAATTGAAATGATTAATTTTAACTTCTGTTATGGGTCTGGGTGTACTATGTATAGTAAGTATATATTTAAAATAAGTAAATAAGTAGATTATCAGCTATCTAACAACCATAACACAAGCTTTGCTTACTTTGGGGCTCGATGGCGCTGTGTGAATTTTCCCAAGCATTTTTATTTATTATTTGTATTTTTATTTATTTTTACTTCTTTCCACCTCGTACTTATAACATTCGCCGCCACTCGTGAAAGAACGCCGCTAAATCAGAAACCGTAATTGGGATCGCGACATACTCAACTCATTTACCTTTCCATAACTCGTGCTTAGCGTCGTGTGTCTGACACAAAAGCTAGTAAATATTTAATTATTTACGTTTCCTTTGTCTGTAACTGTAATTGTTATTGTGTTGTGGTGTACTATGTGTAATAAAAGTCTTTTCATTTTCTTTTTTTTTAATAGTTTCGAATTTGACTACGATGAAATAAATAATATTTGTCAACAAATTGTACCATTTCTCTTTTTATAGACCACTTCTTTTAAGCAAAGTACATTCCCATCTTCCACCTCATACTTGTAACTTTCGCCGCCACCCATGAAAGAACGCCGCTAAATCAGAAACCGTAATTGGGATAGCGACATAATCAACCATTTACCTCTTCCATAACTCGTACTTAGCGTCGTGTGTCTGGCAGGAACACGACACCTTAATTAAATGATGAGTCAACAAACGGTTTCCTAAAATTGTTACCTCAGTTGCTTACAATTTACCTGTTTGAGAAAGTGGGCGACTGGCACAGCAAAATTATTTAGGTGTTTAGGCCTAGGTAATTTAGGCGGTGCTGCCTTTAAGGGGCTGTGTAGCAATTTGGTCATAAACTGATTATTTTTAACTTAGGTAACTTAACATTAAGTAGGTTTGTGCGTAATACCTGTACGCATTGTTTATGCGAGAAATTTGAAATTATTCATAAAGAGGACATTGTTCACAATAATATTAAAAAAGAGGGGTTGTTATTAGTTTGACCTGTGTGTCTGTGGCTCTGTGTGTTTTTTATTATTACTTAATTATTCCACTAAAAAATAGCGCTACAGCACTCGCTGCAGCTTATGCTGAGCTGTTGTCTTTTTGTATGGACTAATAGAATACACATATTTGTGTATTCCCCTATTTTGTTATAGTTTAGTTGCATTAAAGTTTAGTATATGGATTATCTGATATCAAAATATATCATGTCTTTGTCTAATATTAATAAATAAATACGTTTAACTTTGTTCAATTTTCTTAAACATTCCTGGATTCATGTTTATCAATTTATCCCATCTAACCCATATTAGCATACACTCAAATAAGTCTATATGACTAATACGTAATAAATTGTCGATTGAATGAGCAATTTTAATTACTTCTAACCAATGATCCAAATTCTACTTAATATTACAACATATTTATTTTAGCTACCTATAAGAAACTTACATGCTGTGTATACTTAGTTAAAGAAATAAAATAATAATGTATCACAATACATTATTTATGTTGGATAACAAGATAAATCTCCAAGAAAACATAACCTTGTTATATTTTTTGGATTACTTCAAACGTTGGAACCGTTTGGCCCTGACGCTTTAGAAGAATTAAGCAAAAAGCTAGAGGAAAGTAACCAAATATGGAATACCATTTTGTTTTTTGAATGTAAAAAATAAACTATTCATAGTACGAAGTCAATTTCTTTATTCGATAAGAAGTCACTAACTGTTGCAAAACATAATTTGCAACAGTTAGTTATAGTCTAATGATTTTTATAACTAATTACAGTTTAAAAAAATCTAGTATAATCAAAAAATGAAAAAGGTCGTCAAATATGGAATAGGTACCCCAATTATGGACCGTGAGAAAAAGGCACAACAAATCCTTAAAAATATGGTTAAATATAGATTTGTAATACTTAATAACAGTCTCATTATTTACTAAAATGGTAATTCGTTGTAAAAATAATTTGACTGTAACTACCATGTATGTAACCACATGAATAAATGAAGAAAATATTATCACTCTCTAAATAATAAGAAATACATCGTTTTTACGTGCCTAAAAATGTTCTGAACAGCGACCAAACAAAACACATATGCCATGTCACCGGCCTTCGTCCTACTGACAAGATTGAACGTATACACGTCCAATGTGAGTATATGAAACAGAATATGGTTTTGTACTGCGATTTTAAAAATTATTTCCGAAGAAATCAAGGAATGGTTACTTTCCTCTAATCGACACCACTGGTGACCGGAGAGCTGGCTCGTTCCTCGGACAGAGGATAAGTATTGTAATCCAACGAGGCAACGCAGCTAGCTTTCTGGGCACCCTTCCGGGGGACAGCGGTGTGGATGGTTTTTTAAGATGTGATATTTTAGTGTTTATCATTTATTTCTTACTTTCTTTAGGTCTTTGTAAGTATTTTAGCTGAAATTAAATAAATTTTCTAGTTTTCCTTTAAACATAACTGATATATAAAGTCCAACTTACCTAAAATTCTGAGGCTGCACCGCACGACCAATTCGAACTACGACTGTCGCCCAGCGGCGGTCAATAGGCCCAACTTATACTATCAAATTGCGCTTGAAATCCCTGTTATCACACTATCTTATATTGTCCATTCATCCGTAATGTTTACATGAAACTCTCCACCACACTAATTAGGTACAGATTACGCGATAAAACTAGGCTACGGGGTAGCAATGAGGGCGGTGCCCTATGAATACAAAAATGAGTCACTACGTAAGTCGTTCTATTTTTGTCGCCAAGTAATAATGCTTGCGTTGGGTAGGGCAGCTAGTGGCTATTGGTTTTAGCGACTTTACTGGTGCTAATACTCTGTGAAGCCAGAGGGTCATCATTATTATTCATCAACAGGGTCAGGATCCGCTTTCCGACTCATTGTCCTACATTTCGCCCGGTCTTGGGCGTCCACGCGTCGTAAGCCATTGGCTCTCGCTTCCATTACTTATACGAATCAGCATCATGCATCAAAATATCGAACTTTTCATGGCGAACAATTCAAAAATAGAACCCCTATGCTCCATAGGGTGATGGGGATTGGGGGGCCGCAGTTTTGGCAGTGGAAGGGCATTTGTCGTTTTGTTGCCATTGTAACATGTGAAACGTATTGGCGATACCCTACTATTAGTGTTGCCAATGACAGTGACCACTTTCCGTCAGATGGCCCGCTTGCCTTGGCTACGGTATGAAAGAAAAAACAAACGCTCAAATCCAATAGTGAATTGCTATGGCGACCAGCTGTTTTGTGATTGAACGATTAGAAACTCAAACCTGAACTTCGCAAAGCAAAATTTCCACAACACTACCGCCTGATATCATCCGCACTCTGAACCAGATAAGGGTAAATTGACGTAACCGATTCTTGTTACGCCAACCCAACTTCCGTTACATGGTGGAGCTCGATGGAGATAACTGGTCACTTCCTGCGCATTAGCTGCACTGATTAGGCATTGTTCGCAACACATGCCTTGGCGGTGGTAAATTAATACTGGTAACGTAACATATGTCGGTTTTTATTTTTAGAATTCATGGTCAGGTTTTTTTTAAGGTTATACGGCAGACAAACAGGCAAGCGGGCCACCTGATGGAAAGTGGTCACCGCGGCCTATGGACATCAGCAGCACCACCAATAGTCAGGTATTTAGTGTGCAGTAGGAAGGCTGACCTCAGGCCCACACCCCAGGCCGCGCGAGCACCGGGGTTGGCGCCAGGTTCTGGATGATGACTCCTGTTAAGTGTAGATTCAGACGATGGAGCTTACCTACCTAGCTGCCTATTGGAAAACGGGTGTATTAAAATAAAAATGAAAAAGGTATTGAATTAGGACTACGTCAATTAATCTCTTTTCAAACGTCAAAAATCTAATGGAAAGCAAACAGACAGTTAGCAAGCTCATCCAGGTAGGTGACGCATGCAGACCGATCAGCGCGTACGAGCGCCCACCCCGGCGAGACACCGGGCACCGATACACGCATTGCATATAACCGCCTAGGCGAATCATGTGCATAGCGTGCCCGGCCCCAGCCAGCTCGAAGGCGCGAGCACTCGCACGCACCAGCCTACCTGCGACGCCTCCTGAACTCGGTACAAATAAGTAAAAAAGAATGTCGTCTGTCTGTCGTGCGCACCCCATCCCCATGGGGTGTCGCTTCAGATGAAATCTGAAAAGCCTTCCCGGCTACAGGTGCTTCCAGGGGGTGTTTAGCACGTAGGCGCTTAGGCTTCTTTCAGCGAGCCGTGCATAACTAGACCGGCTGGCCGGCTGGTACTCCATGAGAGTTCACCTCCTCCCTCCCAACCGCTACAGGAGGGAGCCCATTTATTTGAGGAGGGCGCAAAAAAAAAAAAACTGACTGTACTGTCAGTACGTTAGAAATGGCACCTGAATGTTCGTCCGATCGACGATGACGTCCTCTAACTTACCTCTCTCATCAGGCAACGGCCTTCTACAAAGCAAATTAATGAAAGTTACGAATAATTGGTGACAAGACGAGCAACTTTTGTCAGCCGAAATCCTATCTGACAGGCGATAATTAATGGCTAGGGATTAAAGACTTTCGTTGTAATTTGGTGTTGCTTGAATGAAAACCGTACTATTGTACAGTTAGAAACAAACAAGAGCCGTCATCAGCAAGAACTCGTAATATTAAGCAATACTTAGATTTAAAATGATTAAGTAGACTATAGCTTTAGCTTTCTCCAATTTAGTGAAGGGCTTTTCTATAATCTGGACGATTGATAGGCGGTTGCACAAATACTCAACAGGGACTACGAAAAATTCAAATTCTGCATATCAACGCCTTTCGGTGCTCAAATGAGGCGCGTCTCATTCAAAAGCATTTTGAAGAACAGCAGTGCAGTCTTGCTGAGAAAGTGAACTTTTAAAGTAATAAAAAGTCGTCGCCCTGAAATATTTTCGCAATTCCATTTTTGCTACCGACGACGAATTTCAACTTGTGATAAAAAACAATTGACACTCGATTTGACTACAATTAAAAAAAAAAAATGATTGAGTTTCTTATGTTTAAAAAATATAACGTTCTAAATTCAAACATTTATGAGCGACCAGGAGTGCAGAACTTTCGGTGTGCTCTATGTATTAATCATAGCTGGTTTAATTAGTCACAGCTGGTCTGATTTTGTACTAGCATGGTACCAAACAGCGGAAGGGCCTGCTCAACACTCCCCAACCTGTTATTGTCATCAAAATCAAAACCCTACAACAATAAAACATCCACATCTCCAAGCAGCTTGTTTCAGCCCCTAGACTAAGTACAATAAACTGTTGCTCCCCAAAGGTTTGAACGTTCGAAGCCTCATTATAAATCGGAGAGAACACGTCGCGTAGTCGTGACGGGCTCGTTACGTGCTAGCCATTGTCACTCGCACCCTGCATCGCACAATCAACTGGCCTGCATTAGTTTGAACTAGTTTGAACCGGCTTCGGCCAGTTATAACTAAGGCTTGATTTCGTATGTTAATATAGTTGCTGTTTCGAGCTTGTTTCGACTGTTTTGTGGTAGGAAAATTGCTTCTACGGTGGGTGGTTGGTGAGGTGGGAAGTGAAATATTGAGTGTGCGTGTGCTTACTTATTTTATTTGAATTATAACCTCGTTGTTTTTGCGGCTTTTTGAATTGTAGGCAGTAAAAACTTACTTTCTCCTTTTGATTTGTTGGTATAAATAAGATAAATTCGTGATTCCTGATTACAATTAAAAAGATTTAAGCAAATATATACTTGCGAAAAAAAACGCCAATATTTTCAAAACTACTCAACCGATTTTAATGATACAAAGCTAAGAACCATCTCTATTAAACTGGCTATCAAATATTGAAAACTGCATCGAAATCGGTCCTTCCGTTCGGAGCTATGAAGCCACAGACAGACACACGCCTTCACACATACATAGAGCCACAGGTACAAATACATACACGTAAAATTTTATAACACCCCTCTTTTTTCCACGGAGGTTAATAAACCGAAAAAAAGAGTACAACAACGATAATAATGACCGCGAGGGGACGTCAGTTGGCTTTTATTTACTACCCTTTTATTCCACATTTGTCAGTTGAATATTTGTCATTTCTATTGAAATGTATAAAGATAAAGGTGTCAGTAGTGGATACCTAAGAGAAATAGTAACTTCCAAGACACGGGTAGAGGTGTCCATTTACAAAGCGCATCCTGCTTTGTTCTCTCACTCTTTGTGCCTGCACCCACAAACGCAATGGAAATATGAAACTCTGATGTTCTTGGTGACATTTTGCTTTATAATGTCTGGCTTTTATTAAATGTTTTTCAGGGACTGCAAAGTCTGCGATTTAACTTAATTGTTATAATTGGAGGATTATATTTGTTTACTATTAGACCTGATTGTAGGCGTACTTGTAGTGTATTTTTCTCTATGCTATAGGTCATTATTGTCGTGCACAAATTAGGTATAGTCTTGTACTCATTTAAAAATCCTTTATAAAACTCCAAAGGACAATTCACGCATATAATAAAACAATTTTAAATCTAGATAGGTACGAACCCACGAACAGCATTCACGTATTAATCAATTTTTTTTAAATTTCCGCACAATATTTCCAATATTTTATTTCCAAAACCCTTGGAAGTTGGAACATTATACCTAATATGTGTCAGTGTCTAGTTGTTGACGTCATGATGCATTTATGAACTAGCAGCATTTAAATTTATATCTACCTATATAATGTTGTCAACTGAGCAGCTTTTAGCAATATTAGTCTATATTATTCTGTACAATAAATTTAAAATGGCAATACGACAGGATAATTTCCGCTTTCTGTCATCATAAACAAACAATTCAATGACGAGACAAAGGCCTTCCTCAATCAACTCCTTATCACACGGAATTCCTCGACCTAAACAGTTCAACAGTCCATTTTGAAGACGAGTCTACCTACTTTACCTTTACATTTTATCTTTTAAATTTTGAAAAATATTGCGTGGCAGAAAATGGAAAAATATATATTGGGCCTTAATATGAAGTGTGATGTCGCGAATGATCGACGGATTCACTCTGCGGTCGTGATGCCTAGATCTTTCCTTTTTAACTATCTCGATGTAGATAAGATATGATTGTTTGGTACCTACGAGGGCTAGAGCCTAGCAGTTTTATTTCTAGTTCTTAAAAATATATTTATAGCATGTAATGAAATACTGAGAATAGAGTAGAATAACGCCAACCTTACACTCGTGGGTGTCGTACAAGACCACAAATGTTTTCGAGGCAAAAGATCTAGAGTGCTGGAAAATGGGCAGCAGCGTTTTCCATTGATATATTTATAACACTGCGGTCTCCAACCAGTCTGTCATGCATGGAGATTATGGCAATAACTTCCTTTCATGGAAGAGGCCCTATGTCCTGCAGTGGATTGCTATAGGCTGTGATGATGATTCCCTCCTTGGGAGCTGGATGCAGAAGTTCTTGCGGCGGTATATAACTTCCAAGTGGCTGGAAGAACTGTTGGGCAGCGTCCGGCTCTTGAAGAGGTAACTCAGAAAAGGCGCCAAGCTCAAGATGTTCTAATGGAACGATGGGGGGACAGTCTAGGAAACCTGACATATGGTCGATGGACTATCGATGCTGTACGCCCTGTCCTTCAGGAATGGGTGGACAGGAAACACGGAGTGCTGACGTTCCGTTTGGTGCAGATACTGTCTAACCACGGCTGTTTCGGGAAGTATCTGCACCAGATAGCTAGGAGAGAATCGTCTCCAATGTGTCACCACTGTGGTGCTGCCGAAGACTCGGCGCAACACACCCTAGAGGTGTGCGCTGCCTGGGAATCAGAGCGGAATCCAGTATTAGCAATTAGCGGAGGAGACCTTTCACTGGTAGCTGTAGTAAGAGCCATGCTCGATAATGAAATAAATTGGCAAACTGTGGCCACCTTCTGCGAGGAAGTGATGACGCAGAAAGAGGCTGCTGAGCGGATCAGGGAAGAAGACGCTTCCTCTGATTTAATTAGACGTAGGCGTACGGGGCCAAGGAGAAGGCGATACAATCGTCTCCTTCCTCCATCCTAGTGGGACCAGTGGGGAAGAGTCGGGGGACTCTTTCCTGCATTGCACGGTTCCGCATGACTGGGTGACATCCTAGTGTATTAGGATGTCTTCCGTACATCCGTCGAATCCGCCGAAACATCACAGTGCAAACTATTCATGAGGTCCTGTGATGTTTCGATAAAAAGCGGTTGTGGATACACGGAGGGGTTTTAGTGGGTAGGGTCCTTTTTCGGGCAATCCCACATAACCAAGTCACTCCCCCGGGTGAAGTGATATCATCAGAAGATTTCCCCTCCAAAAAAAAAAAAAAAAAAAAAAAAGGCTGTGATGATGAATAAGATACTAGAAATTGAAACAAGAGCCTCGCAAGTTTTGAGAATCACGTTTTTTTATTTTCATAATCAGTATTAAAAGGCACCCAATATAGATTTGTATATCCCATCCCTTCGTAACTTTTCATAATACGTAATAACTTCTAGTGGTTAGTCCCTAAAGGCCTTATGAACCAAAACATTTGCTAGAAAACTTCAGGCAGAATACAAAGTGTTGGCAGGTAATGGTTATTTATGTTCAACAAGTTTCTTGTTTGCAATATAGAATAGGTAATTCATTTGCATGGATACGTTTCGTGGAGGCTTTGTTCAGAACATTTATTCGGAAAAATTCGTTTTATGTTTCTATAAAGAGTTTATTAAAGTAGCCGGGTAAAGAGTAGAGAAGTGAATATTAGATTATACACCAAGGGAATAAAGCAGTGTCTTTCGTCATGGGCGGCAGGATCCAATAGATCTTGAGCGTAGCGCAGAACTACAGAGTTAACTCATAACCATAGCCAGGGAGTTAAAACTTAACTCCTGAGATGGGGGAGTGAGTTATGTAGAGTCCTGAGTGAAGCGAGGGGTTCACGCCAACCCGAGACTGAGAGATATTTATTCCAGAGGATATTTTTACTCTAATTATTACATCACCTGTGAGACAATAAATAAAATAATTACAGCGTCTGATTTAGCAAACTCCGCAGTTAAATCAATATCGCTTCACGACATTTTCGTTTCAATGTGAAAATTATAATTCCGAAACCAATTTTTATTTCACAGCTTAGTTTCACTCTTTTTCCATTTGCACAATTTGAGCAGTTTAATATCTAGTCCTGCAACCATACTGCCTAGTCTTTAGTTATATTTTTTGCAAACGCGTCTCTTTCTATTTTTATATTGGAAGAATTGTGTGATTATCGAATAAGGTCTCTTTACAAAGCCCGTATGCTAAGAGTTTTCATTCGAATTTCAACATTCCAAATTCAAATCACTACATTCCCTCGGGCAGTTTCATTTAATATATAATATTATTTATCTGCGGGCCATGCTTTACGGTGACATTTAATTATCCATAAATGGATATTATCGATCAGGAGGTGTGAAAAATCCTTTTTTAAGTTTTTAAATATTAGTTTTGTTAGGTTTTTAAATATGAAAATGTCGTTTTAACAATGACTAAAACTGTAATTTTCATAAAATCATAATGCAAATTGAAAAGCAAAGCTAGTCTAACTTACCAAAATGTAGTTATTTTATAACTGCATAAGACAAACTCAACTGGAAATGACATTTCCAATTAAATTACACCTTCATTTTCGGGAAATTCATAAAGACTGATAGTCCTATAGCCAATAAGGCGGCATGCTCATTACATCCACAATTTCCACATTCCACCGCACCAACTCACGAAATTCATAAAAATATTAGAGAAACGTTCGCGACCTTGCTCCCTGATTCGGGGAAGTATATTTTCCAGAATTCCGCTCACGGCTCGCGGCTGTAGTTGCAAATATTTACAATAAAAAGGCTGAGAAAACATCTTTCGAGGCCCTGTTTTAAAAGTATTTTTTTGCTTTATTGTGTACCTACTAGCCTGGCAAGTTATAAGCGAGCTAGCTAGCTATACTAGCTTAACACACCTAGGGCCCTATTATTGAATCGCTTGCCTCGATTCGAACGATTTTTAATATTGATTTTCGGCATGAAAAATTCGATATTTTGATGCATGATGTTGATTTTCTCTATTTTAAAACCGTACTCTTTTGGTATTCCAGTATGTGTTTTAAAAATTTGGAATTTTTCATGCCGAATATAGAAATTGGAACCGTTGGACAATTCCAACGGTTCCAACGGCCTCAATAGACGAGCGATTCAAATATAGAACCGTAGCCCAGTAAATAGCCATTAAAACATTTCTCTAACTTGCTTGTTATTGTTAACAATAGGTTAGCAAACCCTATTTGACGGCTCAGGGTTAGCGAACTCGGATAACTCCGATTTTTGACTGCAATCTTGCCTCAACAAATGATTGTGATAACTTAAAAGTTAAGAAGTATTCAAAGTAGGTAAAATACAGAGCGTTTTTCCACTGTCTCCGGTCCGAATAAATATCATTTGAATATCTATTTTCAAAATTTTCCCTAGTTCGTGTTGAGACACAATGATACAAGTTCTCAACGATCTGCAAAAGAGAAGGTTAGTAGTTAGACACGACATTGCATGGGGCCTACAAAAATATTATTTTATTTTTATGCTTGTCCTTTAATCAAGATAAAAGGTGTAAACAAATTGCCGCTATAAAAAATTAACCCAAGGGGTGGATTGTTTAAAATAATTGATCTATCATTGAAATAATAGAAAATGAAATAAAATAGCATGAATTTAAAAAAAAATTAAATAGTCCACCCGTTGAGTTTATTTTTTGTAAGGGCAATTTGTTTACACTTTTATCTTAAATTTCATCTCCGATTTTAGATTTGTTTTCTGGGCTCCGTATCGGATGCATTGCTAACAATCCCATATGTACCCTATTTTGGGCCTAAATTGCATTTTAAAACTACAAGGGTGTAATAACGTATGTATTTGAATTCATCCAAGAATCTGAACCTGAAGTCAAATTTAAAAAGCCTGCCAATGTTTCTCGTACCTAATACCAATTAAATACAAATCTGGCTCTCCAACAGCTATAATATCTACTCCTGAAACGAATTGCCGGCAATCCTCGCAACGGTTAACCTCTCCAACGCCCACTCGGCGGCACACCGCCACCATAAAACAATATCATGAAAACAAAGTGCCCTCAGAAACCAAGCCTACACCTACAACTTGTTTGTTTTCCCAGTGAAAGTGTTAAGATCCCGTTTTATTATAGATACGGTAAACAGCGGCAATTGTCCCGGGACTCGCTTTGAATCTTTGAAATGTTTCTGTGAAATGTGTAAGTGAAGTTGTGTGGGTGGGTGTGGTGACCGGCTTGTTTGTAGTTACCAGAGCAGAAGATAAAACAAAGCTCTTCTACGGGGTTGGCACCAGCGAGTTTATGACCCACCAACGTTCTTTTTTATTTTTAACACAAAAGGCAAATTATTCATAAGGGCATAACAAATTATTACAGTGTCAAAATATAAAACTAAACATTACCATAAACTAAACATCCGTAACAAATACATACATACATAAAGCTCACGTCTATGTCCCTGTATGTGTGTGTGAGTGTGTGTCTCTGTGTGTGTGTTGTCGGTGGGGTAGGCAACTTGACCACCACTTTATTAATGAATTCGTAATTCGAATGGATAATTAAAGATTTAGGGTCACTGGGATATTAAGAAACGGCCACAAAGTGAATAACGGCCCTTAGGAATTTCTCTTCTACACATAGGAAGGGTTCTTGTTCTTTTTTCTAAGGATAGGTTGTGAAACGATAATTACAAATTCATTGTCATTATCATCATGGGGCCAATCCCCATGCGTGCAGTCACATTCAACCCACACACACACACACACACACACACACACACACACACACACACACACACACACACACACACACACACACACACACACACACACACACACACACACACACACACACACACCACATCTTCACAGCCTACGCGAACGTGTAGGGGTTATCTACAGGCTATGTACCCCGCCTGAATGAATTTTACGCGGAGGAAGTCATACAGTCTATACTAATATTATAATTATGTAAGCTTATGAGTCTGTATATTGGGGGCTCAGACCAAATATGAAAAAAGATGCTGCGTACACGGCACGGCACATGCAAAAGGTCTGGGTCTATCGACAACCAATCTACGGCATGGCACACATGTTTACAAAACCGACCTCATGTCACTATTATTCGCCGCCATCTTTATTTCTTATTTAATTTTAACTTAGGTTGGGAGTAGGTAGTCTCCGAAACTACTGAACCGACTTTGAAAATTCTTTCACTAATATGAAGCTGCATTATTCCCGAGTGCCATAGGGTACTTGTTATTCCCAAAAAATAATAGAATCCCGCGGTATAGTTGAATATTTACGAGTACAGATATCCGAACCGCGAACCGTTAAAACCGCACTTGTCGGCAGTTAATAAATGATTATAAACCGCGGAGAACTGCTAGTAAGTTATAAATGATAAAGTGCCCGTTCCTCTCCATTCAATTCAATTCTATTTCTGCAACCATAAAATAATTCCTCACGATATTGTAAAGATGTTGATCGCTCAGTGGGCGGTCCATAAACCACGGGACGCATAAAAAGCGATTTGTCAACGGTTTATAGTCGGATGTGATAGCTTAAGCCGAAGCCGAAACTGCCGGTTTAGAGCTATTACCACTCTGTAGTACCCTGGTAGTACTAAATGACCACTGGAACTACTAACTTTATATGGGGCGCTAACTGCGTGCGTAAAGATAACTTGAATTTCAATTCATGGACACGCTTAGCAGTAGAAATTCTTCCTTGGTTATTAGTTTATAAACGTGCTTATTATGATATATGCTTCTACAACTTATGCTACTAATATTAAAATGTTTGAAGTGTGGATACTGGGGTAATCATAGGATGAGGTAATCTCTGAACCCACTGAATTTATTTAGAAAATTATTACACTAACAGTGAGATACACAGGTGTCATCGGAACACAATTCCAAAAGTATTGCTTGGCGGCAGAAATTATACTTCTTGAAACTACTAAACCGTTGGTCAAGCAGGCAGTTCATTGGCGATACCCCTGGTGTTTCTAATTTTGATAGGCAGCTGTGACTACTTTCCATCATGTGATCCGCTTGCCTGTTTACCGTTTAAGATAAAAAATCTGATTAAAAGAAGAAGAAAAGCCAGTAGAAATAACTAAATGCGAACAGTCAGTAATCTGCATAATGGGATATTGTCAATGTATCGTGAACACGACCACCCTAATTACGGGAACAGACTGGGGTCTATTGTTCGTGGGCTCAGAGCTTATATCGTATAGACATTGCGGTAAACAGGTTAGAATGGGGTTGGGCCTGGTCGAAGTAAATCGAAAATCGTCAATTAGATACTACACGTGAGACCGTGGGTTTTCGAGGCAAAAGTTCTAGTCTCCGTAAGCTGGAAAATAGGCAGCAGCATCTTTATTTTTATATTTACAACACTGCGATCTCTAACCCGCCTGCCAAACGTGGCGATTATTGCAATAACCTCCCCTTTCGTGGGAGAGGCCTTAAGTCCTACAGTGATGTCAGTAATTGACTGCCAATACCGCCACTCATTCAGGGGGCACGGATGGATCTTCATTGTAGTTTCACAACGGCAGAATATACACAGAGCAAGCAGAGAAAACTGACCCCTAACATAGATTTAATTTATGCTACTGGGGATCCATTCCTATGCAGCTGACTGTACAACTAGGCGTAGTAGGAAGCGCCGCCAATGGACCACCAGCAATTTGGTGCGCATTATTGAAAATACAGGAAGAAGGCAGTCGCTCCACTGTGTCGATCTGCCAAAACCTGTATCATGGTCAAGGTGGACCCCAGACCCTTAAGCACGAGACCACAAACCTTACATTACGGCCAGATTATCATTATTATATTTTTTGTCGAAACCAATTATTAGACAGGTGCTTGCTTAATGATTGTAATATAAAATAATGATTACGAAGTTGGTATTAAAAAAACGGCACCTAGAAATACGATTCAAATAGGATCCCATATGAAGGGGACGGTCTGCGTTCATTTTACATATTCCATCCGAAGCCAAATGCCGAATATGTAGCTTGACATGTAATCGTGTGATTCCTTTGAAGTGCTAGGTATATTTCATTTTACGCTGAGCAAATGTAAATTTGCAAATGTATTGGGTTTAGATTAGAGGAGGCGTTTTTAGTACCTAATATAAATTCAACTGACGATCTGACGACTGATTGGACGACCTGAGTGGTTCAGTTGGTCCCGGCCAAGCAGAAATTGAAATGATGAATTTTAATTTCTGTTACGGGTCTGGGTGTAGTACCTTTTTTTTCATACCACTAAGGTGGCAAACAAGCTTGCGGCCTGCCTGATGGTAAGCAGTCACCGCAGCCTATGGATAATCTCTCAATCTCTCTCTTATCTTTCGACCGATTTCGGTCATGGCGACCTCTTCGACCCCTAATCTAATCGGCGCTGATGCGCACGAAGATGGCTTATGTATAATAAGTATATATTAAAAAAAAAGGATATAAGTAGTTTATCAGTTAACCAACATCCATAACACAAGCTTTGCTTACTGGGGCTAGATGGGGCTGTGTGAATTTTTCCAAGACTATTATTTACTTATTTAACTACTAAGTACATAATAAGAAATCCTAAAGGACTTATATATATATATTATAGTAGGTATTAGGTACTAAAGTTATCTGCAAGGCCTTCCCGAACACAATCATCTCAAAATTTTATTACAAAATAAGCCCTATCGGATTGGTAGCAGATTCGCAGATCGTAAGAATTTATCATCATCAACGGGTTCTATTAAGTAATTCACGGATATGAGAGTCATTCGATCGGGGTTTCTTAAGACCTATTGGAACAATCTATGTATGATGTCTAGAAAAAATCTTCAAAACATAATTATTGTCGTGTTGTCGAGTATAGTGAAGGATAAGGTCGTCAGCTAAATGAGGCAATACGGGCAAGTATAACAATCTGAATTGTTCCTAGCAAAGGCCTACATAAGTTCGTACGAAACTCGCGCCAAGCAAGTTAGCATCGCCCCAGGCTCCCTGATATCTTACAAGCTGTTTTGCATGTCCCCATGTCTGTCCGTAATAAAATCTTGCGAGATAATTTTGACCCATTTCTCGGTTTCCGAATGAGCTGAAGTTTTGCACACTCATGTACGTTATTATACCATCGAGCTGATCTGATGATGGAGACGGAAGGTGGCCATAGGAACTCCTAAACTACGCGTGGTAAACCCATCGAGTGTGCGCTCGTTTGATTAGTCTAGACAAATACTATGACTAATAGTGAAAACGCGATGAAAGCTTCCTATGAAAACATATTTTTCGTTTGAACTTGTTTTGGATTAGAAGCGGTTGTGTAGCTAATATAGAGGTGTAGTGAAGGTTAGACGGGCCTAGAGAGAAATACGTTATTTAGAAAAACAAAATAAACGTATAAGTTAACTGTGACCCGATCAAAGAATAGAATGGCCGCCACACCTTAACGTCCCTAACGGCTTATTTCAGCTTTTTCTTGTTACATGAGAAAACAAACCCCTTACACTGGTGGGTGTCGTAAGGTGACTAATATTTTCGAGGCAATAGATCTAGAGTCTCCGTAGGCTGGAAAATAGGCAGCAGCGTTTTCCATTGTTATATTTATGACACTGCGATCTCCAACACGCCTGCCAAGCGTGAAGATTACACACACCTTTCGTGGGAGAGACCCTTAGTCCTGCAGTGTTATGGGCTGTAATGATGAGAAAACATTGCATTCTACTGTAAAGCTTGCAAGTCAATCGCGTATGCCTACTCTACGGTATAATGCATGACAAAATTACAAGGCACCTACAAGAGTACAGCTTAGGTAAGTACTTATTTCTGGAGGCCTATTTTATCGAAATGTGTCCCAATTGGCTAGTAGACTCACAATCATTTAATATTGTAATAATTTCTATTCATATATAAAAGGTGTCATAATAAAATTGACAATTAGAAACGCCGGCAGGTAACCGAAACCCTCTTATGAATTGCAAATGCCTTGAATTTCATTTATTTACATGATACAGGGGTGTAAAGTAATCCTTTCTTGGGCCACTTGATTATAATTTACATAGGATCGGTGCAAACTGGTTTGGCATTTATGAAAATTCAAATGAAATTGTTGTCGACCCGCGGAGTCAGTAGTATAATAGCGCAGTAGAATAAAACAAACCGTTTGGATACAACTGGGCCGTACGGCGCTTGGGCTTCCCAGTCGACTGTAGCTTGCATCGACCACAGTTAGAGTAATACTGAATCTCGAAGTTCAAAATAGCGAATACTGTGTTCAGAACTGTGTATTAGTACGAATTACTTAATTGAAAATGTTCTCAAATATTATTTGAGATTACAAATAGGTACGCTTGTCATAATTTATATCTAAACTACACAGTACAGTAACTCATTCATGAAAATACATAGCTGTTTGCCGTATTATTTGTTGTTATTTATAAACGCATAGTAAATATTCACCGCGGATTAACCGTAACAAGCCTTCACGACTGTGATTGATTAGTTTCTCTGGCTCAGCTCGCCTCACTTTGGAAAGCAACGTGGGTTTTGTTAGCCAAAATAGTCATTCACATTTACGATATTTTTGCATCACTATTTATATCCAAGAGATATGTATTTGTGGCTTGGAACCTTGGATTTGCATTCATGATTTCACGCGCAACATTAAAAAAAATGCACCGGTTGACAACGTCAGCCTGATTGATTCCCTGATTGTTCCCTTTTTTAAATTAATTGATGTTTTCTGGAGTATTTCACTGTCTGCAAATATTTATCCCTCCTTCTGTAAATAAACTGCTTCAAAAGTGAGTAATCCTTTCTTTCACCATTATAACTACTTTAGATATCTTTGAATATCCGTTGGCCCTGTGGAGTAAGAGATATTTCGGTGGCCTTATAGGGTCGGACTTGTAAGCGAGAGGTACCGGGTTCAAACCCTAATGTTGCCAATGTTGTCTGAGTAATGTATATTAGTTGAACACTAACACGGAGAGGGAGAACATCGTGAGGAAACCTGCACATTCGGGCGACTGAATGTGTAACCATAATCCAATCTGGACAGGTTCACGGAGGTCAGATGGTCAGATGTTTTCTTTTCTATATTCTAGACTGTAGAACCTAGACACAACGATCTTAACAGCATTCCCAAGGAGGCTTAAAGTCTGGCAAGCGGTCGCTCATAAAACGTGAAGCCGGAACTTTTTACAGCATGACCACGAGAAACAATATGCGGTAGATAGATAGAATAAACTCATTACTGCACACAAAATTACAAGAAAGAAAATTTTATAAGTCTTATCGCGATCTCTTAGGAATAGGAAGCTCGACGTTGTGCCGACGATTCGTTTTAAAACTTAGCGTCTTGCCCTCTAATACTTTTTTAACAGCAGTCACTTAAATTTAGGCTCACTCTTTTTAATCTAATTGTTGAAGACAGTTCCGATAAAATAAAAAATGAAGAATTGCCGATTGTACTAAGGAATTGTGACAGGGCAGTACAAAGTGACGGTCCATAGTCTCTCCCTACCCCTCCAGTGGGATAAAGGCGTCAGCTTGATGTATATATGAACAGAAAACGTACAATGTTTCAAATACAGATATTAATCAAGTATATTTTAAAGGAACACGCATCGCCGCCGGGAATAGACGGTTACCGCGACATTTAACGAACTCCTTTGATTCAGAACGCGACACATTCAAGAGCGTTAATTTGAAAATCGAACAAAGACCTAACATGTGCAAGCGACTGTTGCCGGGGAACAAATCTTTTGAGTTTTGCAAAGTTTAATTTCGAGGAAATAATACGACGAACGTCCCAGAAGGGTTCTAAGGCACCTGTACACGCTCCGGCAAGCCCTTTGTGATACCTATAATGAAATCTGAAAGAAGAATGTTTCGGACCTTAAACAAACCGACTCGTTTAAATGAGTAGCTCCGCTTTTTCGTTTAACCTGGTTTAATTGCGATGACAAACTTTTGCCTTTCTTTACCTTTAATTTTTATTCGCAGAAGTGTAGGCTTAACTGGTTTAGGACGGAGGTTTCGTATCTGTTTGAGCTTCCCAAATTAGGAGGAGCTTTCCGTCATCTCCACGCTTGGCAGGAGGGTTTGAAGATTTTGGCTATTGAGATTATATTAATTAGTAACCATCAGTGTCCTGCTGCAGGACGTTTCTTTTCATTTATTCCTTGTGTCGCTTTTGTACGTGCATCACTTATGGGGCCCACTAAAAACCAGCGTCACGGCGACTGTCGTGGCATATGCTGAATGGGGCCACCATTGTACTCTCCACATGGCACAGGTAACGAGATTTGCGTATCTTATTTCCGTCGATTTATGTCTTGTTTTTTTTCCTATGAATATTTGAGAATGTTGTGCCGCGTGTCTGATTGGAATAAACGTGTTTTACATTACTTTACAAAGATATCTCGTGCGTTGTTCCACTCAAACCTATTTTCACATGGGTCCCTTTTCGTCCTGCCACCTTTTAAAGACCGACTGCGACTTGTTATTACGTTAGGTGAGCCTCATTCGGTGATTCGTTTCGCCAACGGATCAGTCGGTATTCATAAATAATTTGAGAAATCATTGAGAATAATCAACACGAAATGTTGCAACGCATTTTCTGATTGATGTCTCTAGCATGGCCTCATTGGCATTAGTCTGCGATTGCGACAGCGAATAATTTGTACATACATCAACCGATCAGTTAGAGACATGGTTATTAAAATCGAAACTGTCTTCAACAAATCTTTTTTTTATATCATATAGTAGACAAACAGCCAAGCGAACCACCTGATGGAAAGTGGTCACCACTGCCTATAGAAGTTAGCAACACCAAGAATATCGCCAATGCGTTGCCCACCTCTATAACACGGTGCTCTGGCAGCAAAATGGCAATTTAAAAAAAAAAGGAAATGTTTGTGTGATTGCGGAGTGACGGGGGGTTCGAACCCGCTGCCTCGGGGCAAGAGTCGGGCCTCATAATAGCCACCGACGCTCCATCGAAAACCTATAATATGCCTACAAAAAAAACCCTTTATATTATTTGTAATACAAAATGAATCCTTCCTCAAAAGATTAACTTGTTGCCACTCACTTGTCAAAGTTAGCAGGCGTTAAACTTTAACATACAACAATTTGTAAGTCGTCAAGTAAGTTATGACGCTCAGGTCCTTTGAATGAGGCGCTTTCACAGATTCTGGAGCTAGGAAAGTTTTGAAATGCTCAAGTGAATTGCATCGCAGTTGGACCCCCTAGGTTCTGTAAATATGTTAATTTATGATGACGACACGTTATATTGTAACTGCCCACGTTAACTACACAAAAGACCATCTCCCAAAACTAGATCCAACACAATATAGAAGGACTATAATATTGTTACTTCTTTCGCGAAGTTAGCCATTCTGGAAGCGGATATTGTCTAATAGATTACAAGTGGTAACTACAGTACAAGTTGTGGTAATAAAGTTATGGAGGGACGCCGCTGCGGTCCTTCGAGGATGAGAGTTAATGTTAGTTATGTGTAGCGTTTTCAACATGACTGTACCTATTTCTAGAAATAACTAACTGCCCCGTGGGTGAGGGCTGAAAATCAGTGATTTTCCACTTGGTAACTATTAGGTCTGTATTTATGAAATTGGCTTTTGTATGGCGAAAATAACGGACACAGGAGTTTTCATACAAGCATTAAATTTCTTGGAAATGGCCAATCCGATTACGATGAAACTTTGTAGGTATATTAAGCTAACTGTCGCATACCATTTCATTTTGATAACTACCCTTTACTTTTGATAAATAACTTTAAGACAGGCATTAGGGCAGGGTTTAGGGGCTAGCGGGGGATCCCGTTCGAATTAGAGCCGCCCGACTGGGGAAGCACATCCACCTTACAGAATACCGCAGCTAAACAATACTGTTTTAAATAGTATTATGTTTCTGCCGGTCAGTAAGGTCTCCAGTGCTCCATGGGGTGGGGACTTGGGAAACCGTGGCTTTGGCAGTGGAGGGGCATTTGCCTTTTTGCTGCCAGAGCAACGTGTTATAGAGGTGGGCAACGCATTGGCGTTGCCAATGTCTATAGGCAGTGGTGACCACTTTCCATCAGGTGGCCCGCTTGCCTGTTTGCCTACCGTATGATATAAAAAAAAACACTTTTTATAAAATTACATCTGGTTCAAGAGGCAAAACTAACGACAATTGAAAAGGTGTACTTTTAAACCCTTAAAAAACTAAAGAAAATATTTTTATTCAATTTCATAGGCAAGGACCAATATTTACGCTTACTTTTGACCCCTTCCCACTGCTTGAAATCACCATCTAAGCCTTTATGAAGCTATCTTCACTTTTGTTATTTTAGGTTTGTTTTAGGTAGCTACTTAATAGAAATATTTTATAGAAATAAAATAGGATCAACCTTAGAAGGAAGAAGGAGAACCTTATTCAAGTAATTATTTTGTACCGGCTTTCATGTTTGTTGCATCTTGAATAAATGTTTTATCTATCTACTATTTAATTAACTTATTTCAATTTTATTAGCTTCTTGTGTATGTAAATTCTGGTATAATTTTTGCTTTTAAGCTTTGTCGGTTATTATAATTTAAATGAAAACAATTATTTGTAACATTCAACTGATCTAACGATGGAGCGGAAAGGTAATTTGGTAGGAAACGGAAACACTGAATTTCAGTAAAAACAGCGTATCTTGTTTTTAATGTTGAGAATTGTGTCAAGCACAGGTGTATTTTATAATACGTTACCTATATTTTATTTATTAATGCAATATGCAATTCAACGGAATTTACAATCATAATCATAATTTTATTAGTACTTTGCGAAATGAAAGTGTCTTTGAAACAGTTTTCATTACATATTTACGTTTGCTGTGATCGTGTCTCTATAATTTCAATGCTAACATGTGAACTAATTTAATTGTTTAGTGTTGAAGGGGTACGGTATGCATGTGTTCGTTATAACAAATAACTTTTGGCACCAACTCTGGAATCCAAAAAATAATCAGCGTGATTTTAAACAGATTGAATTCTCCCAAAATTTCATACATTTTTTTTGCGATTTCAGAGTTGGTGCCAAAATAAAAGTTGGTTGTTATTACGAGTACATGCATACGGTACTCCTTGGTATTTTTAATTTGAAGCCACCCTGTATAAGAGCAAGCCTAGACCGTAAAAGACACGTAGGC
The DNA here is from genome assembly GCA_907269095.1 of Blastobasis adustella. Classification (NCBI taxonomy): domain Eukaryota; kingdom Metazoa; phylum Arthropoda; class Insecta; order Lepidoptera; family Blastobasidae; genus Blastobasis; species Blastobasis adustella. Next base: position 14,655,929 of record OU026130.1, read on the forward strand.
AACTTTCAAATGTAAAGATAACAGTAGAAATGTTAACACATGAAAATGTTCGAATTTGCATCTGGAATCCTACAATAATAAAATTATGATAGGTAAAGTGCCTTTAAAAGTGCCACAACCCTGGAAAAGGATTCCATAACAATATGGAAATCAGCCTGAATCCCTTGTCTTTTATTTCTTTATATGGGTTATCGCAGAACATAACTATTAGTATTTATCCGGGGAACTGTAAATAGGGTCCCGGAGGTCTGATTGCAGTCGCTCCATTATAATTACCTGATCTGCCAAATCCTGGATCATGGTCAAGGCGGACACAATCATTCGTGTGCAGGTCAATGTGCATGTGTCCTCATGACGTTTTCCCTCACCGTAACTAAGAGCAAATCATCATCATTATCGTCATAGCGTCTATCCCGGCTTATGCCAGCAATTTTTGAAGCATGGCTTTTTGTCCGTAACTGCTTTCTGCTCCTCATTATTCCACCATCCCATGTCTTTGTCAATTCGTCGGCCGCATTTCCACGTACCGAGTACTGTTCGTTCGAGGATTGAGTTCTGGTAATGCCACCAGAGCTCCTTGGAGGTTTCACCCTTTGTGATCTAATTGAAGCCTTCGTCTACTTACAGGCTATTACTTCTCAAAGTCCACCACTAGTCGGCCTGCAATGTTCAGCATTAGGCCGTCTACTAATTACTCGGCCGTCCATGACAAGGACTCGGTGCTGTGTTTGTTACATGGCCGATATCACGTCTTTGTCGTATCAGCAGGTAGTCGATCTGTAATTGACGCATGCCAGTTTTGTACGTGATGCGGTGTTGGGGCTCTTTCTGAAAAAAGGTGTTGACCACAGCCAAGTCGACGTTCAGAGGTTCAGAGAATTTCTTCTCCCTCACTGTTTGGCTCACCGTAGCCAAATCCTCCATGAACTCATCCAAACTCTTCGTTCCTCTGGCCCACGTGGCCGTTGAGGTCCGCATCAACCATGATCTGGTCGGAGAATAGTATACGTCGCAGGGGGTCTTCGAATCTATTTCAGAAGGCAGTCTTTTCGGTGTCACCGCAGCCGGACTGAGGAGCATAGGCGCTGATGAGGATATATGTTGATCATTCTATCAGCGTCTTTATCAGCATTAGCCGATCGCTCACTCTGCTCACCCCCAATATGCCGTTCCCGAATTCGTGCAGGTGAGGTTGAGTTGGGCCCCTTAGATGGATATGGAGCCCCCCCTCCTAATTTGCATAAACCGTAACGAAGAGCAAATGTTTTCACTTATCTAGATAATTACTGAATGAATGCTTTGACAGAATAAGTGTATATGAGTAAACAGATTAGCATTTTAATTTAGCCGAGTGCCGCGTTGAAAGGTTTTCAAAATTAAAATTCCATTCACAATCATAAAGAGTTGTGGAAAATTTAATGCATTGTACGTTGCTTTAATATATGTAGGCTCTTTAATTTCGCTAATAGCTTTATAGCGTTTATTTCCATTACTATCTGGTGATAATATTTCATGTTCCTTCTCTTTTGTAGAAGCATTATCGCAATAATCGAATGATCGCAGAATAAATTAACAATACATTAATTGCACTTGTGCCCCTGCAACTTAAGGTTGTCATAATAATATAATATTGAAGATAAATCTGTCGAAAGTCTACAAAAAGTAGGGGTAACATATTCAAAACATCGGCTAGGCTCAAAATTCAGCAGTTTCCTATGACCTTTCCAACCAACCAATCAACCAAGCCAAGCCACCACCAAGCCAAGCTAAGCCGGACCAAGCTCCTCCGTTCCATCTCGTGGAGGGCCATCCTACGCTGGGATTGCCGGTGGGCGGTTGGCACTCGAGAACCTTCCCGCCATATCGGCCATCGGGTATGCGAGCTACGTGGCCTACCCATTTGCACATCAGTGGAACATCGGAATTCAGTATTATACTCATTGCTTTTTATCGTAGTGACGAACAGACAGTCACGTAATGGAAAGCGGTCACTGTCACCTACAATAAAGTAAATAAATAAAACTCATTTACTGCATGGGAGCGTCGGTGGCCTAATGGTTAATTCGTAAGCGAGAGGTCCCGGGTATACATTAGGTAAAAAGTAACTGATGCTCTTACGATTTGGGAAACACCGTGATGAAACCTGCACATTTGTGTATGCGAATATGTAACCATGATCCATTCTGAGCAGGTTCCTCTTTTATCAGGACCACGGGGGTCAGATGGCGGTCGCCCTATTGTTATTATCTGATTTGCCAAATCCTGGATCGTAGTTAAGGAGGACCTCGGAGCCTAGTGCGCGAGAGCATCATGTTTCGACATTAATGACAAGATGGTTTTATTATTTAAAAATATAAATAAAGCTCATACAATTTATAACCTAGGTAGGTTTCATGTACTTAACTAAAACCAGAAGATGATCTTGACTGTAATTGCGCTATCTATACTATCCTTCAAACCGGTACACAACAATGCAATCAGTGTTGCTTGGCGGGGGAAACCGGAATTTTGCCTGTAGTAGGTAACTACCCACTCACCTACCTGACACAGGTAAAATTTAATTTAGATCTGATTGATTGATATTCTAAATTCAATTCCATTAATTTAACCAATTTATAATGGACTTTGTCAGTTTATTATCAATCAAAAAGTTTTGAGGGTAGAATTAATTTCAAATGTTCGAAACGGGACGTCCGTCCATAACGCTGCAGGTAACTACGCATTTTCTACACTCTAATACAATTAAAACAATGACAGAATTGATTTATATATCTAATAGAAGTCTTTGAATGGCAGTAACGATGTATTTCATTTATAATTAAAATGTTTTATTATGTTACATTATAGACGAGATTATGTTAGAACAAGATTTTTGAAAAGTATCATGTGGGCCCTAAATTATATCACACGTTGTTAGAAAAGGATTCTAGGATAATACTCTGATGCCGCCATAATTTCCGTGCAATAATATTGTCTAATACTTCTTTAGGATCGATTTGTCGATGTCGATCGATCTTTTGGTACTGCGAGGATCTTCCAATCTACAATTCCCACAACCGATGATTATGGCACGGTTGACAGTTTGAATTCCGAGTATACTCTGATTTTTAATTGTCAAGTACTGCGCGTGGAGAAAACCGCGAGGACGTCAAGTCTTGAATTTCTAAGTCTGATATATCTATAAATGTGTTGTTGTATTCGAGGACCTAAAATATGTATATTTAGACACCAAAATGTGATTCTAAGTGCTTTAGAAATCGATATATTGATATATTGATTCATACGCGTTTTTCAAAATGGCCATCATAAAATCTAAGATGGCCGACGGAGGAGTTGGTCCCATCAAAAATTAAAAGCGAAGTACCTACTAGCTACCCTTTGACGACCTGAGTGGTTCAATGGTCAACATGCCAGTCTGCCACGCAAGAGGTCCCGGGTTCGATTCCCGGCCGGGCAGAAATTGAAATGATGAATTTTAATTTCTGTTACGGGTCTGGGTGTTCTATGTATAATATGTATGTATTTAAAAAGTATTTAAGTAATATATCAGCTATCTAGCACTCATAGTACAAGCTTTGCTTAGTTTGGGGCTAGATGGCGCTGTGTGAATTTGTCCACGAATATTTATTTATTTTATTTATTTATTACCCAGAACCTAGAAAAACCTTATACTTGTATCCAGTGGGTCCACATAAACTTCACATTTCACCAACAAGTTGTCCCACTATAATATGCAGTGATAGTGATAGTGATAGTGTGTACCACATAAGCCTACCGCCATAAAATCTTAAATTTGAGCTCAAATGTTGATAGGTTCCATATAAAAGGCGTGAGCGGCTTAATCAACAACTCGACACAAATACCGTCCGAGTATAAAAAATCCCTCTTTGTGCGACAAAATAATTGATTCCCAACTATCGATAGTGCTCGAATATTCGTTTCATTCGCCTCCATTGTTGCCAAAGGAGTCGATTTCTCGATTGATTGGGTCCAATTTTTGGTCCAGTAATAGTTTTTTACGCTTAGGATTTAGCTGAGTTCCTATTTTACGGTTAGCTGCCAATCGCCCGCTGTGTGGCGACGTATTTAACGTCCGACGTCATAATTTATTGCGAGGCTATGGGCTCGATCGGAATATAATGTTTCTGTTTGAAGTATTTGCGGTCCTTTACATCATGGGAAACCGTGGCTAGTCATAGTAATAAAAAGAAAACTAGGATAACTACGTACAAGGTACATCGCGCAGATTATAAGTGTGCGCGGCACTGTATGCTTTGTACCTACGCGCGTAGCCATTGAAACTCAAACATGTCATTGTCTTGAGATGTTTGAGATTTACTAGTAAAAAAATATGCAATTTTGGGAAGTTCACTATCGATCATCCCGTCCCAACCTGGCACATTTGCAAATGACAACTTCTACGTAAGTGACTTTTCAATAGTACAGTATTAAAACGTTTAAAACGAACCCAACAGATAGAACTAAAAACTACTTAAGTGAAGCTGTGTCCTTGTTTGTGTACCAGTATTTACTAATATTGTAGGTGTGCAGGATGCGATATTGATATTCTACAGGTACGGAGATGTGAGGAAAATATTTAAGTTATAGTATATATAATGTAATTGTATTAACCGTATTAGTATTAATATCGTATGTAAGAGCGTCGGTGGCCGAGCGGTTACAGTATCCGACTCGTAAGCCAGAGGTCCCGGGTTCGAATCCCGCTCCGGCCATGTACCAATGACTGTTTTCTGAGTTATGAACATTAGGTGAATACTAACCGATGCTCTTACGGTGAGGGAAACATCGTGATGAAACCTGCACATTCAGGCGACTGGATGTGAAACCATGATCCAATCTGGTCTGGTTCCCCTGGTAGCAGGGTCATGGAGGTCAGATGGCAGTCGCTCCACTGTAATTACCTGACCTGCCAAATCCTGGATCATGGTCAAAGCGGACCCCGGGCCCTCGTGCGCGAGATCACAACCGGGACATTAACGCCAAGATGATTATTATTGTATTAATATCGTATGAGTGACCTATGTGTTTGGTTTTAAATTGTAATGCTAATAAATAAATCTAATCGAATCTAGCTAAACGTAGAGTTTTCTAAGACCAAAGTAGTTATTCAGCATGAAGTAGGTAGGGGAGTTTAGACTGTAACTAAAAGATTTGCTTGCACGTTTGAAATTTAAATTTAACATAACGTTACGTCTTACGTACACTTGCTAATAGGTCCTGACAAAACCTCATACATAAATAAAATAACTGTAAATAGATTAATATTTTTAAAGAGAGACAGTTTTCCGCCTATTTGCAGAGACTACTGACCCGATTTCAAAAGTTGTTTCAATCATTGAAAGCTATCAAAGTGAATAGCTTTTTATGCGGAAAATATCAAAATATCGAATACGCTTCCAATCCATTATTTAATTTAATATTGAATCTATCAACCCATTTTAGGTCAGCGTTTAATTCCTTCTCACTGATGATAAATAAATAATAAATAAACATGCTTGGACAATTTACACAGCGCCATCTAGACCCAAAGTAAGCAAAGCTTGTGTTATGGGTGATAGATAACTGATAAGCTACTTACATACTTTTGAATACATACTTATTTTACATATAACACCCAGACACGTATCAGAAATTAAAACTCATCATTTAAATTTCTGTTCGGCCGCGAATTGAACCCGGTACCTCTGCGTGGCAGACCAGCCTGCTAACCAACTGAACCACTCAGGTAACTAAAATTACTGGGACTATTTATTAGTTACAAGTCGCAATACAGGAAAACGTTGAATTCGTCAAGAAACAAACAAGTTTATAAGCTTACACTTAGGAAAAAAATCTGCGAACACCGAAGGTACTACGAAACCATGAAATTTTCACGTTTAAAATTAGCAATTCAAACACTGTATAACTTTGGCCTTGTCTCTGTATAAGAATTCGCATAAATGCCTAAATAAAACATTTCAAACTCCTTCCTTGTCACAAATTACAAATTATTTGCACCCATCACCATAGTTTTGTTTAGATGAGATTTTTTTTATTAGAAGTTCCAGGAATTTGACCGCTATCTCACCTGATGGCAAGTGACGATGCGGCCGAAAGTAAAGCTTGACTGTCTAGGAACAGCGTAGGCACGTTGAAGGTGTCCAGATTATAATGATCGGGGAACACTCGAAGGCAACAAATTCCATTCCTTAGATGTACGCATTATTAAGGTTGAACTGATGCCATTTGTGCAGATAGGTAAGGCTGCAGCACCTGCCCGCCTCTTGTGCCCCGAAAGCGGAAAGGGACCTGTGGAATTAGAACGAACAATCCCTTCGCACAATTCTCGAAATGCAGCCTGCAAACCAACAAAAGCGCAACCGATTTAAAAAAAATGTGAGTGACATTGCTACAAAATTATCTGAGTGAGCCCAGTCCCAGGAATGGTTTAGATAAACTTATGTATAATTTTAAGTGTTGTGTTTCGTGTGCTCGGAGTTTCTCTACGGGATAGGATCAGGAATGAATATCCTAAGCGAAACTAAAGCCATTAACTTTAATTTTAGGGTCCCATACTGAAGGGAAAATGAGCAGAATATACGCAGAAAGAATGACTGATGAGGCGGATAAGTCTCTAGTGGCGACTGTGACAATGTATGGCTGCATAAGTTATCTGGTCTAAGAAGATATTTATTATGTTGTTGCGTTTTAAGCCCCTCCCAGACATCAATATCGCGCGCGTTATTACAACAACGCGTTCGCGTCTTTTCCACACTGCTGCATTAATAATGCTTTGTGGCATCCATGCCATTTGCCATTTAGTGAAGTCAAGTAAGTCCGTCGATAAGCGAATCTGTACGCATACCCCACAAGAAGCCATGCCATCTGCCATTTGCCATTTAGTGAAGTTAACAGCATAGTTCCGTTGCTAGGCGACGCAGTCGTTACAAATAGTGTATCATAATCGAATTGCGTGTAAAACTCATTAGGCATTGCAGCTTTGTGTAAGATCGCATGCGTCCTAACACAAAATGTACACTGAACATATATCGCAACAACGCGCGCGATATTAACGAGGTTGTCTGGGAGTTGCTTTACGCGATCCGTAAACGGAAGAGATTGATACCACATTATACTCTTTTAAAGACCACAACTTTATGTAGATATTCAAATAGAAAAGTTGTTACAGAAGTTGTAGCGGAAAATTATCCAACATTTGTAACTTGGGATACTTGTTACTGCTCTCAGAAGTTAGTTTAAAATATCTCCTTCAAGAATTGCAATGCGATTTAACATTCCACCGATGGGTATCTCAGAAGAAGGAACTTTATAGCGAGTTTTAACATCAACTAAAGAGGTTATGCGAATGTAAATATACTTATTCCTTTGTGAATGGAAGTACAATCGGTTTTGTAACTTATGCCTTATTGGTGGTTTTAATAGGTAACCATTTTTATGCGTCGGTTTTTGTCCTATTTGTGATATTTTGCCATATTATTGCTCGATTTAAAATTTATGGTAACAACATTATTGGAACGGTGCAGTCTCTATAAGTGTGCATTAAAAACCATGAATATGTATGGTGACACAGGGAACCGACTATAATGTAAAATATATTACTCCCCATTTTGATTGTTGAGTTCTTACAGCAAGCAATGAAAATCGCCAGCACCAATCACATTCGACGTCGTGACCCTCATTCCGTTCGTTCAGAAACAAGCACATTTCTTTCACGCTCCACTGCACGAGGGGTCTGAATCGTAACTCTCGATGACACGTTCATTATTTACATGACACTTTCTGGGCGAAATTAATACTCGCAGATATGGGTAAATCCCGTAAGAATGTGTTAGCAGTGAATATTTGTGAGAAGTCGTGTCGACTATTTTAGTTGCCAGTGGAACTCTATCAAGTAAAGGGCAATTAGAAATCGTGTAATTCAAGTAGTAAATTTGGCCTACTGTACGGGTAAGGCACTGTCCTAATTTGCAACGGTCGTGCAATTGGCGGTTTCGAGGTCTAATACTGGTCGAGCGACGACAGTCGTACGACCATTGCCGCTTGACTGTTGCCATTTAGGACAGCGCCTGATCATTCTGGGGGATTTTATCTTTTATTTTATCTTTGTAACAATGTTCTTTATGAAGATATACGCAATAAAGAGTTTACATACATGCATTACTCTGTACGCCTGACATTCTTGACTTATCTCTCATACCTTTACGTCTAGCTTTTTTTGTGATTCTTCCGGCTTCCGCTGGAAACGTTACTTCAAATTATGGTCTTAGACGTAGATTGTACATTGTGGTAGCTTGTTTTTATAGTGGAAAGCAATGCATGGAATCCTGCGAATAACTGAGAAATACTTCGAAGATTTTGTGGGATATAGTAAAATCCGTCAAGAATCAAGACTCTAGAGCAATATCTTGTTATGTATTCTCGACAGTGCGATCTCCAACCCGCTAGTTGATTTTGTCAGTCTTAGAGAATAACTCATGCCAGACTTAGAGAATACCAACTGATAAATAACTTTAAATAAATAATGTGATTTTTACTTTTCGTTTACTTTCCCATGTCCCCATGTCTGTGCGACAATAGGATATTGAAAGTAAAATTAGACTCATTGCCCGGTTTCCAATTGAGATGAAATTTTGCAGGCTCATTTATTAGTCTTAAAAGTACACTGACTAAAAAAGAGAACGCAAGATAAAACTTTAGTATGAAAAAATATTTTTCATTTGAGAACTTGTGCTTAATATAACTTTAAAGTGAAGTACCGAAGGACCTTCGAGAGGATACAAAATTTCTTGACTGCAGTTTTTGCTTTGGATTCGATGTAATGTCCAAAGTTGAGATTCGTTGATAGCTCAACACCAAGGAGCAAGGAGTAGGTTGTAAGTGAATAATGAAGACGTCTGTCTATATACAACAAGATAATAGCTAAAAGATTGACGTCTTCATTATTTAAAAACCGGTTACTTACTTATTGATTTCGATCAATTTTATAATTTCCCAAGTCGCTTTACTATTTATACAGAGTCTACTCTTGTTCAAAACATAACCGAGCTGTTCTCATATCTAAATTGACCGAGTTTCAACTGACGAAGTTTTCAAACAAATTGCTCTGCTGGACAACGAGTGGAATTGACATTCAATTATTATGCAAATGCTAATGTAATAAACCTATCGAATAACGAATGATCGCGGGTCTGTTTGTATTAATCAATCACCTGTTATTGTTTCAGGTAAAGCGTACACATTAATTAATTTCTGGTGTGAATACTGGAAGTCTAATGTAATTGAAAATTTTGTTTTACGAAGTCGATCTTTTTGTCTGTCGTGATAATCAGTTATTATATGTTATTATAATCTATACATGATATAAAACAAAGTCATTATCGTTATCCGAGCATTCAGTCCCGGCTTCTACCAGGGTCCGTTTTCCCACTCATTCTCTTCCTTTCGCCCGGTCTTGGGCATTCTCGCGTCGTAAGCCATTGGCTCTCGCATCAGTGATTTCGCGGGGCCTCTTTTTTGATACCCAAAGGTTTAGGCACTTATCTTCCACGTGACCAAACCAGCAAAGGCAAGCCTCTTTAATATCGTACTCGTCCCTCTGTATGTATGTACGCTTAGATCTTTTAAACTACGCATCGGTTTTAATGCGGTTTTCAACAATAGATAGAGTATTTCAAGAGGAAGGTTTGCTGGGTAGGACAACACACTAACAAAGTCACGGTGAGTTATGTACGTTATTTGAACACTAACCGATGCTCTTACGGTGAGGGAAAACATCGTGATGAAATTTTCAGGTGACTGACTATGTAACCATGATCCAATCTGGTCAGGTTCCGCCGAAATGAGTTCTTAATCATAAAACATAAACTTACCAATCTTTTTTTTTTCCTTGAATTATGAACTGAGATGCCGAGTTCAAGTTTGATAAAAGGTCGCCTTATTATATGAACTTTTCACCCGTATTAGTTGGTAAAAGATAAATCAAAATTTCACACTTCGCTTCGTTTATGCAAAAAGTTTTCTTCCCGGAGGGATTTCAATCAGGACTTACGAGTTACTGGACCAAGGGAGAGTGATAGAGAAAAGTTTTTTGGTAATCCTTCATAAGAAACGGGTGACAAAACTGTACTATCTAACTGATACCATTGGTGATGAGGGAGATGCAAGCTGGGAATTTTACGATTGCGGTCAGCCTTCTGGGCACATACTCGACATTTTGGAGACCTGGGACAAATTGTTTATCTTTAGATAGAGATTAATGCCACAACTTAGCCGCCCGGCCGAAATTGGAAATGCAGAAAAATGGAGGTAGTTCATTTTGAAAATTCAAAAACAGCGACGCCGTCACCTGGTCAGATAATTTTGTTTCACTGTACCGAACTTAATTTTTTGGTTAACTTTTCTGTATATTGTATTTTCTTTTACGTTAAAATCTTTTTACGTTCTATTTGTCATTAAAATTTAATAATATTTTATAATATCGGAAGTTAAGAATAAACTATAACACTTGTAGTTCTCAAAAATCCCATGCCAATTTCTGCTTTATCTAAATTTTTCAACACACGTAAGTGCCCATGAGTTTTTCATTTCATTAATACTAGTCTCTTAGGAAAAATGTTAACAAACCAATTTAGTCCAAAGAAACGACGAAGCCAATAGTGTGAGCTAAAACAAACAGATCCCAGGGTAGCAGTGAAATATAATCCTACCTAAATTTTTTAAATAATTTAATTTCATCTGTTCAATTGCACTTGCCAGTGCCTGCCCCCACTTGTTACAGGAATTAATTTATTCATTATTTCCAGTCGCCCATTTGGGTAAAATTTGCAAAACAAAGCGATGGCGCTGTCTTATGGTTGAATTAAATTTTGGAGGTAGGTAGTAAATAGCGTAGCCGGAATATTCGTATTCTCCGTACAATACCAGCAGTACAATGAGGAATGTTCTGAGGAACATGTTGATCTGGTGTACGCAGCACAATTCTGTTATAGCCACACGCGTTGAATGAATGAATGAGAAATTATTTATTGCATATACATAAAATAAAACGAAAACAGAGGAAAAAAAGAAAAGCAACTGGCGGCCTTATCGCTTAAAGCGATTTCTTCCAGGCAACCGTAGACAACTAGAAACAGGATATACTATAGGATAGGCGTTGCGTCCTGGTGCTCCTCCACAATATGTATAATAGACACTTTGTTGATGTCCAGGCTATTGCTAAAAAAAGGTTTCGGGCTCGTTCGAATGTGAAATGATTTCTCAGCCACAGGTTTGGATTATGACATGGGATCCTTCAAGAGGTATATTAGAGATCTCATTCGAGCCCCAGATGTTACCGATGTCCTTAGGCGGTGACCAATTTCCTTTAGGTGGCCCGCGTGCCTGTTTGTTTGCTTGTTCGAATAATATAAAAAAATACACAATTGATATTGTTTTATAAGTTAAAACACCCGACGACGGAGAGGAGAGGTGTTTTAAGATTAACTTGTCTATCTGTGTGGCATTATAGCTTCCGAAAGTATTGTCCAATTTCGATGCGCTTATTTATTACTTTCCCTTACCTTTTTATTACCGTCCGTTTCCAACTCCGTTGTAAAATATTAATTAGGTTAAGCATACTTTGGCCGACATCTGTCTTGCGGCATTAAAACTCTGTCAGGTGGAAACATTGGCTCGCATTTATATTTTTCTTTCTCTTTTACGGCCAGTTCTGAAGCTGCATATTCTACTAAGTCCCGATACTTTGTCGCATGATATGGTCAACGTAGCAACACGAATCTCGTTATACCACGCCGATAGTTTACTACAAGTAATAAAATAGTTTTGTCCGAGTTAATATCAAGGCATTCAAGACCGAGTGTGTCAGGCGTTGGTATCCACGGCAATAACCCACACTCTATTGCCCATTAAAAGGGGAATGGTCGCTCCGTATATCGCTGATAAACGGATTAAACCGCAATCCGGATTAAATTGCACTTTTGGTAGTGAAAAAAAAATTCTGAGCCACTATTTGGTCATACAATTTTTCGTCAACGCTGGACGCTGGGTTTCGTTTCAAATGAAACATATATAAGTATGATATGATATGATATGGACCTATCTGGTTCATTTTTAAGTGCATCGCAGCAAATTAGTTGGCCTCGTAGCTTTCCTTGCACCGCCTACTTTTCTAAACTCGCTAACTCTTGGTGGACTGGTAGATAAGGCTATTTTAGCTTTGTACACTTGTACCATTTTGTTCATAAATTTTATGACAAAAAAATAAAATAGTTGCTGCAATGCGTTTTAAAATGGGCTTCTTATAAGTAAAGGTATCCGGGGATAGTTAACTTCAAGTAAATACCTAGATATCAACAAAACATGTTGCCTGAAAACTGCACACTGCACAATTCACTTAACCCCACCGAAGGATAAAATCGATTTATCTTTGCAAAACGGAAGAAAGACGGCGATGTCTCTTGATTTTTCTAGACTGGCAATGAAATCAATCTTATAAGACATGTTTACTCTATTGAATTGAAACATTTTATTTTAAAAGGCATTTATTCATTCTTGGCAACGTTGACTAGAAAAACATTTAGTAAAATACTTTCAACAAGTATACTCGTATAAGTGGAGGGCTAGGCCGTACCGTGAGGTTGCCTTTGATATGTCTACATACAGTATGATTAAACAAGGTGGTAAAAAAAGAAGACGAAGGACGACATGACGTATTTTTGTTTGAAGACGAATAAAATACTCTACTGCTTCTTATCACAATCTCATTTCCCGTATAAGTATGTAATTCAACGTTTCTTGCGGGTTTAGTTATAAGTTTTTCAGAAATAAATAAGGAATAAATTGAATGTCGTAAAGTCTAAATATACAGTTTTCTTAAGTTACTTATTTTCTGTGAGTATTAAAAATAAAAAAAAAATCATCTTTGTGTGAATATCCCGGTTGTGCTTCCGCGTACAAGGGCTCAGGGTCCACCTTGACCATTATCCAGTATTTGGCAAATCAGATAACTACAGTGGGACGACTGCCATTTGACCTCCGTGACCTGTAAACTGGGGAATCTGACCAGAATTGATCATGGTTCAGTCTCCTAAATGTGCAGGTTTCATCACGATGTTTTGCCTCACCGTAAGAGGATCGGTTAGCGTTCAAGTAATGTAGGTACACCACTTAGAAAATAGTCATTGTTACATAGTAGCAGTGGGACTCAAACCCGATACATCTCGCTTGCGAGTCGCATACCTTTACTACTAGGCTACCGATGCTTCAAATATTGTATATGTTTTTTTTCCGCTGAATTTGAGTTTTAACCTCTTTTAATTTCATTTTATCGAATTATATTATTTATCGATACAATAATGAAAACTTTAAAACTGAAAATATATACACTACTTAAAACGTACGACTTTCTCGACTAATTCACTTTTTTATGAAGATTGCTTAAGAAATCTTAATTTTTAAGTACCCTTCTTAATCTTCTAAATATGCAATAAAGAGTGATTCATTCATTCAATTTTCAACCCCTAGCAGACAGTACAAAACACAATCGGAGAATTCAATGGATTCAGACGTCATCCACTGTCTTCGACGCCTTTACGAATATCCAGATAAGCCGCCGACATCGTATCCCGGACTTGTGGAATACATCGGGCTTCGAGGATTTGTTTGTTTACATTTGAACATATTAAAGGTAGAATATAGTGGAAAATATCTTCGAATTTTTTTTAGTGTATACAGTGTATGTATTGTACTGTAATGAAAAAAGTAAAGTGCTTCCAAACGGCATAACGCAACTTTGGCAAGCCCGTGCTTACTTGTAGTACTACTGGTAGTACCACGGGTAATTTCTTTCAGCTATGGTGCTACTGATGTGTCTAATAGTACTACGGGCAATCAATTCTACCAAAGATAAAAAAAAAAAAAAACATTCAAATAATCGTTGTGCTCTCGAGAACGAGGGCCCGGGGCCCGCCTTGACCATGATCCAGGATTTGGCAGATCAGGTAATTACAGCGGAGCAACTGCCATCTGACCTCCATAATCCTGCTACCAGGGGAACCTGACCAGATTGGATTATGGTTACACATCCAGTCGCCTGTAAGTGCAGGTTTCATCAAGATGTTTTCCCTCACGTAAGAACATCGGTTAGTATTCAAATAATATACACAACTCAGAAAACAGTCATTGGTACAAGGCCGGAGCGGGATTCGAACCTGGGACCTCTGGCTTACGAGTCGGATACTGTAATCGCTCAGCCACCGACGCTCTTACCCCAGACCCCAGATACTACTTATTAATTTTTTTATAAAAAAGAACACCATTTTGATATCTAGTTGTTTTAATTTTGATAAGATGAATTAAGAAGAGCAATGGGTGTAACCTCGTTTAAATTCTTAACAATAAAATCTCTTTGATCTTTGATTATAATTGGATATTTTTTGCGTATTGTTGAATACGCAAAAAATAGCGGTTGCGATTTACAGAAATGAAATCTGACGTTCGATTTGAAATTATCCGTCATTTTGGGGCCGTCAAGATGGGTTTTCTCAGATACAGAGTTGTTAAACGCCGGATTGTACAGGTTTGCTGATATAGCTTTTGATGGCAACACCGCTTTTTGCAGTCATTGGTTATATATCTCGTATCTATTGCAACAGTATCATTCTATCAACCCATCTAAAAGTATTGTCCCCTTTTCACCGTGCTCCCTTTTGTTCTATAAATGTCACGCGACACTCCTAGGTCGTGTTATAGTTGCCAGGGTTGGCATACGTGAAAGGGCCACCATTACCGGGATATGTCCTTGTTTTAAGAGCATAACGTGACGAAGGAACTCGTGAGTAGCCATGGCAGAGAGTATTGAGACAAATTTCAAAAGAAATGTAAAATTGTATTTCTGTTATACCAATCCTACTATAATAACAAAAATAGGAAAGTTTGTAAGGATGTGTTTGAATGTTTTTCACTCCTTTAAGTAAAAACTATCTACTGGACGGATATTGATGAAATTTTGAAGCTATATAACTTATAGCCCAGAATAGCGCATTCAAACATATTAAAAAACAAAGTCTCGCGCCGCGTTACACTGTTTGTCTATTTACAAGCAATAAACTACTGAACTGATTTTCATGCGGTTTTCTGAAATATACAAACCAGTATTTTACGCGGGCGAAGTCGCGGGCAAAAGCCAGTTTAGAATATAATATAGCTATTTAAATAACAACATAAATACCGCTACATATATCTATCTTAAAATCACTTTAAAATTTATTTATACAGATGTGGCACTGTCATAAAAAAATGTTTCACTACCTGTCTATATTTTTCGCACATAATTGAGAGACGTTCAATTTTATTTATTTATTTATTTGTGCTTGAGAATATTTACAGCTGTAATAATTAAGAAACTTTTGCTGTTATTTGCTATTAGTTCCTCAGTTAATAAATTTTGCAGACCGCTGCAACATTAAAAATTTAAGTGAATGACGCTTAATCTATAAATACATCCACAACCATACGACTTGCCCATAAATATTGAAGATAAACATTGGCAACATGATATAGGTAACATTTGGGTATAACACACTCCTTCGAAATGTGGAAAGCGTACCGCAACGCCCTCGTCAAGTATTCAATGATTCGAATAATATCGTCGGAAAGAGTTAATAAAAGGGAACTGACGTCAATATTAAGTAAGTAGTAACTTTTGGCTGTAGCGCAAAAAATAATATCTACTGCCGGTAACTTCGTATTTTGGTTCTTTGCTCTTTTATTAGCCAGAACTTCATAATATATAAGAATGTTTAAAATCTTACTTTGCCCTAGGTAGGATCGGATCCAAAATATATTCAGCTGAATATATTTCACTCAATTATTGTTCATAATTTACCTGTTTGTATGTACATATACGTATCTTTAAAATGAGTTGCCTAGTTTAAAGCCCATAGTCGAAGTATCAATAATTGTTTAAAATCTATCATCTTCCTCTCTTGACTCTGGTGGACTTAAAACCACCTCATGCTGTGCCCACTTCCCACATCCACCAATTCCACCACTGTGCAAGGTGTTAAAATAAATGTATGTATTACAATTCGGAAACAATAGTATTAACTATGCTGTTTCTCACTCGATTACTCCATTAGGTAGTCTGTGGTCGCTCCAAGGAGTAATGCAAGTAGGGAACTCAGCAAAATCACTTGGCTAATTCGGTTTATTAGATTACACGCTACGAGCATAGGCTACAAACAGCCTTATCAGAAAAGGACAAATAGGCTACAAATCTGCCTCGTAAACGAGTACGAAGGGAAATAATTTGGGAGACATAGAGCAATTTTGGTCTTTTACTAGTAGTAGGCCTCTGTCAATCTGAGGAGTCGGCCTAGGTTGGGACCATCATAGGGACCGTCATCCAAAGGAATATCGGGATAACAAAGAAGTCGATGAATGAAGATTTCAATATGTAAAAGAACTTTTAAAATGGATTAGTTTTTGAGAGAATACCATACATCCTATACATAGTACAAAACAAAGTCGCTTCCCGCCGTATGTCCTTAGTAACTATGTACGCTTATATCTTTTAAACTACGCAACGGAATTTAATTCAGTTTCAATCATAGATCGAGTGATTCAAGCGGAAGGTTCATAATCAAGAAAAAAAGGCTGGTACGAGAACGAAGTCGCGTCGGGCCCTATAGTAAAGAAAAAAAAAATTTTTTTTGCTATATAATATTAGTTTAGATATTTTAGACATCAATCTAATAAATGATTTAATTATGTAATTAGGTAGAAGGTTGAGCAATTTGTTTTTAATTTCATTTTAAAAACATCAGTTTGAACTGATCGAATTACGTTTTATTTAATAATCCGAGTCATCACTGGCCTATAATATTGATTGCAGATGATTTAAACAGCGTCTCTGTTAAGGGTTCGGCACTTTCTCTGATGGCTGTAGAAGCACGTTAAAGACAAATTCGGAATCCGAGTACAGAACCTGAAATAGTGAAGAATGAAAATAAGAAAGCAGTTATTCTGCTTGAAAATCTAGGATGCACACATTTCATGTAACAAAATTGCAAAATCGCAGGTGAGTCGCTGTGAGGACAAGACTAAAATACAAATGCATATGATATTAAAATTTTGCAAACTGAAATCAGCCTTACTATGCCATCGTGGCATATGAATCCTTTGCACGTTTC
Organism: Blastobasis adustella; assembly: GCA_907269095.1. Lineage (NCBI taxonomy): Eukaryota > Metazoa > Arthropoda > Insecta > Lepidoptera > Blastobasidae > Blastobasis > Blastobasis adustella. The sequence continues at coordinate 14,673,139 of OU026130.1, forward strand.
CTCATGTTGAAATTGGTTGGAACCTTTTATTTTTAATTTTTTTTATCTTTTCTCAAAATGTGTGCTTTAGCGTTTATTGCTTTATCGTGGCGTATAAGTCAAGTATACTTGTTGCTTCAAAATCAGTGGAGCCCTATTTTTGAACTACTCGCATTGAGTTGAACAGTTTTCAATTTTTATTTTCAGCATCTAAAATTCAATATTTTGATGCGTGACGCAAATTTTCCCTATTTTTGAACTGACCGCTGTGGGCGTTGCCAATATAATTAAAAAAATATTGACTCTTTCATGTCGAAAATCAAAATGGAAAAACGTTCGACTCGTGGCGAGCGGTTCAAAAATAGAAACCCATGTGAACATGTGTTCAATTCAAATTCAAAATTTTATTTCGGTCGTATCCATAGGTTAGTAAATAACATTACGATACATTTCTTATAATATCAGTGGCATTGTTAGTGATACAAATTAAAATATATAAAGTTTGTCTGCTGGATGGTAAAAGTTACTTAAACTATTTTCACACAAAATTCGGAATTTCCTAAACATAGCTCAGTTCATTAAGAATTTATCTCATGGCGTGGATTCATTAATCGTGAAGTTAATTTAGGCGAACACTAAATGTTGTTAAAGGGATAGATAAACGTTTAAAGTTTATTTAGTGCCCTAACGATCTTTGTTGGTGTTGATTCGCACCTTTAGGTATTTAATCTTCTTTGTGTATTTTGTGTCTTGCTAATTTTCGTAGGCGTCACTACAAAGTACCTCGAAAACGATTCTCTCGTTAAAGTTTTAAGCTAAAATATTTTTTTGGTGAGGAGGCAGAAACAGACTATTTAAATTCACTAACAAATTAGTTCTGACCGATAAATCAATGTCCGCTATTTGCCTATTTATCTATCTATTCATACATAGTATAAAATGTAGTCGCTTTCCGCCGTCTGTCTGTCCATGTAAGTACAAAACATACAACAGACCGCACAAAATGCTGTGCGGATTAAATGCACGACAGACAGATCGATGAATGTTACCTCTAGTTAGCAGAAGACTTTCGTCTATTTATCAGATTCCAACAAATTTTAAATATGGCAGCGATTAAGAAGCCATTTTTATAATGTTATTGTTTGTGTAACATTTTTACTTAGCTCTCTAAATACTATTTGTATAAAGTTCAGCGATGACTCATGAATAAACAAAATTATAATCAAATGTCAAACATTCATGACGTCAGTCACAAACCATTTTCACATCAAAAATTGAAGTTTATGCAAACCCTAACCTGTACTCATACGTGGGCATATAGGTAGGTAAGTAATAATAACTGGTACCTACCCGTAACCCGACACGGCTCCTACATTTCAAGAATGAATGTTTCATGTACAAGGATCACTCGTAAAACAGAAAACGTATTGGCACCTTTTATTTTTTGGGGAAAAAACGCTACGTCGAAAAGAACGTCAAGGTTTTAGAATTATTATTGTATACAGGGTGGATTAAAGTCTGAAAGTAGCCCCAATTGGTGACAAGATTCAAAGTAGTCTGTCGTAGTTCGGCCATATTATGCGGAGAGAACAAAGTCACGTCACCAAAAGGGTATTGAATATGAATGTGGGTGGATACGCAGGAAGGGGAAGACTAAAGAAAATATGGATTGATTGTGTGATAGGGATATCAGTGAGCGGGAGGAGAGCGTGAATATGACAGCGGATAGGGATGAATGGAGAAAGAAAACACACTGTGCCGACCCCAAATGAATCGGATAAGGGCAGGCAAGTGACGATAAAAGCGTGTACTAAAGCCACGGTTAATTTAAAAAAATATTTCGGTAAAAAAATATTCTCGGCAAAATTAAATCTAAATTGCTTTCTGAAATTAGGTAGGTACAGATTCCTTATCGACGCGGTTTGTTTAATCTGTACAATGGGTTCAGGCGGAGAGTCGTGGTAAAGTATTTACAGACTTTCCTATGTGGGCTCAAGGTTGTTAGATACCGAGAAGCCTAGAATTCCAACCTAAGTTCCTTCGTTACCACTCACTTTTTAAAATTTGTGTTTTATGGTGAAAGATAAACCTGGAAACTTTTATTTCTAGAGAAATCTATCCCTTCAAAATCGTTTGGCTGGTTTTATTATTAAATAATTGTAAAGCTATTATTTTTTAAAAACTGTGTGGTTTCTTGAACTACTTTCAAAAATATATACTTAATTTAATTATAAAAAGACCCGGGAAGAAACGGGATATAATGTAATCAGGACATAAAAGAAACGTAGCTATAACCCCCATTTGAATTATTTTAAGTCAACTGAAAACAGTCAATTTGACTTCTTTGAAAATATCCTTTCAAGGCATTATACTAGAATCGCAAATGACCATACATGTAAAGGACCATATTTTCAACAGCAAACTACCAGATCCGCATACGACAGGCCCTACCTTTAAAGCCGCAGTTTACGCAGTATTTTATTTTTATATTAGGCTAGCCAGGCACCGCCATAATACCTGGTAATACCAATAAAATAATATATAATAATTCTATAATTTACTTAATTAGAGTAAAAGAGTAAAATTATCAGTGTCAGTTATCAGCGAGTAGATACCTATAATTGGCTTGACTGTATACTCATAGTATTTAATTTGTTTTATAAGCTGTTGGTACTCCAATAAATAAATATTTATTAAGGTATCTTCTCACTTTTTCCCACCCTGTAAATATATAACTACGCAAGTGGTACTCCCGGTATTACAACCGCCCACAGATGCTGCGGTAACTGCTTACCATCAGAGCCTTACGCTTGTTGGTATAAAAAATCATATCATATCCTATGAAGTGCTTTCGAAGTAAACGGAAGTGAAGCTTGCTTGGATTAGTATGTATTCCCCAAGTTTTCCGTTATTAGTTGTTTACTTTTCAACTTACATGTCTGTTACAAAAATATTTATATCAAAGTTAACAAAGAGGTAAAATGGCAGACGTTACTAACAAAGGAAAGATATGGATGTACAAAAACGGGCCGAGCCCCTTTCCATGCCTATATTATTGTGACGACGAACAAAAAGCCTATCCTATATTTTCATAATAACTTAAAAATCACTCCCATGATGAATCATGGGAGTGTTTTCCAGAAGAATAAAATATTGGATAGATAAAAAGAACATGGGTGAACTCATAAACTGGTAGGCTCTAAAAAAGGATGTTTTACCACCACTATTGAAACGGTCAGGAACGGATAATCCTTCATGCCTGGGTAGTTCCCCACAGCGCGTTCCATACAAACGTAAAAGGATAATATTTACAATATTACCCTTAAAAACCAATGAAATTTTGTAGACGTGGTCCAGAAACCAAAATCTAAGCTTACGATTTATCAGGTTTAAGTTAAAATATATGGTTTCAAAGTTACATAGGATTTAAAATTTGTATGAAAATCTTAAAACCCGTGTAACTTTAAAACAATTTAATTAAACGAAAATCTGATAAACTTCAAGCATAGACTATAGGATTCTGGTCACGTCTACAAAATTTCATAGCCTATGATAGCGTTATGTTGAAAATATGATCAAACTACGTTTGTATGGAGCGCAATCGCTTCTCTTAAATAAATTTAATTTTTGGCGCATTCATTAATAACATCCAAGTACGCCCCTGTCCAACTAGTGGTTAACAATTGGACCGAGTTTTAATGAGCAGACCGCAGCTCCTCGGAAAACCGGATACAGTTCATTCAGTTTTCAACAAAACTACTGCATACGAAATGGAGGCGGTTATGCCTAGGCGGTTAATTAAATATACTCTTGAGAGAGTGTATTTATTTTCACATTTAAGTGTGTATGTGTATTTAAAAGAAAAAAAAGTAATATAAATAGTTTATCAGTTACCTAACACCTTTCCTTTGGGGCTAGATGGCGCTGTGCAAATTTGTTCCAGCATATTTATTTATTATATAAGAATCATTGAACATTTATACTCGATTGCACTGAACTTAGGCGACGCTTAAGTTCATGCTTTAAGATAATCCTAAAAAAAGAATAAAAAAAAAGAATTTAGACGCCACAAAATCGGTATAATAAAAATAAAATTGAAGAGTGACTTAGCGAGTTTAGGTTTCATCAAAGGTTGGTGTTGGTGCAACGCTTTTTCTAGTTACGAATGTGTTAAATCATTATTTTAGGCTTCAATTTAAGCTTCGCTGGGGATTTCGCGGAATTAAAGTGATACGAAAAATGAAAAAAAAAAGAAAAAAGAAGATATAAAGCAAAATGCTTAATGCAACAAAGCCTTATCGGTCTGGTTGTAGCTTTGTGTGAATAGTACATAGTCGATAAATGCATTGAACGAATGTGAAAATATGTTGCTGTGACTTTTATTATGACGAACAAAAATGGTCTGCAAGAAAAAAAGCATTGTGTCACTTTTCCTGTTAGGTTTCGAGATTGACATATAAAACCCCTGACCAAATTTACTTAAACGCAAATATTTTCTAAACTACTATATCGATTTTAATGAAAAGCTAAAAATAATCTCGATTATACTATCTTTCACATAAAGAAAACTGCTTCAAAATCAGTCCATCTGTTGGGGAGTTACGAAGCCACAGAGAGACTCACACAGCCTCAGCGCACTTTTCGGGGGTAAAAAAGGTGTAACGTGGTACTAAGTATGTATGTATGTGTATGCTGGCAATAGTAAACAGTTCATGACACGTCCACACATTATCGATGGCACAGCTTTGCTCTCACCTAGTGATTAGATAATGATTTATGAAAATCATTAGTCACGCAATTTTGCGGCGCTTCAGTTCTGCAAATCTGATGGTGCATTAGTGTACTTGTTATCAAATACTTGCATAATCGTTGAGTTTTTGACAATCATGCTCAATTATAGTGATTCTAGTTCGTAAAATACAGACCTAAAGCTATGTGCGGTTTAATGGCCGCGCCTCCTACATACCAATAATGCGTACGGCAAAGGAATGGAAGAGGCTGCCTGCGACTGTGTTCCCTGATAATTATAATCTGGACGCCTTCAAGGCTAGAGTAAATGGGCTGTTTCTAGACAGGCATGCTCTATCTTCGGCCGCATCGTCACTTACCAGCAGGTGAAATGGCGGTCAAATGGCTGCCTAGTCTAATAAAAAAAGGACAGGTGCCTGCTCTCTACTTTCCAGACTTAACTAAGCCATAAAGCCAAACGACTCGTGCCATGTTCCGGAGCGAAGTCTGAGAAGATTTTCGTAGGGTATTATGTATTTATTTATTTATTTTATTTAAGGGTCTACATTAATCACGGTCATTATCCGAGAATTGACCCCATCTAAGTACCACAACAATAAAAAAGACTTGATGGAAAGTCACTTAATGTAATTGTTGAAATCTAATGTTTTCCAATTCCCAATTCCCTAGAAAATACGTATCGATCACGCAATAAACAAAGTTGTTTTTGTAGGTAGTTTTTAGTTTGATTAGTTCGTAATTTCTTTATCCTTCCAAATATTGTATGCGAAAGTTTGTTAAAAATAAACTCCTAAACGTATTTTGACGAAATTTGGCTGCAAGATAGCTTATACCCCATAATCGCAGAGAGGTTATAATTTATTCCGAAATTCAATGTGGTTCTCGCGGGAACAAGTCTGCAACGTTGTAACCGAATTTTACGTTATAGTCGCGGGTAAAAGCTAGTTAGGTATTAAAGTTTTGTCTATACTACTCAGTATGGACCGTGACAGACCAGTTAGGGCCTCTGTAGTCCAACAGCGGTTTCTATAATTGTTTAGAAACCGGTTGTTGCCGCTTAAATATTAATTTTGAACCTCTAAATTCACTTGTCAAAACGATAAAATGTAAATAGCACCAATAGTTCTCTTCCGAATTTCCTTAGATAGCGCATATCCAATTGGATACTTTGCTACCGTAATAAATGGGAAAATCCATCTCAATTTGGGTAACTGTGAACTAAATAACAACGTGTAACATTTGCCAGTCGCCAGCCAAGCGTGGAGTGTATGGCCAAATCCTAAAGGTGACAGGAGGTTATTTGATGACGGTTGCACACCTGGTGCATACCTACTGATAAATTGAAAAATTACTTAGCATCTAATAAATATTTATTTCATCATTATAAATTGTTAAATACAGTTTATATACCTACACTTAACACCTAATTTAAAATGGTACAAAAAATAAATAAAAATATATACAAATAAAAAACAGACTGTAATTCGCTGCCATGCGGAAGTATGGCAGCGTTACTGCCTCAATTGTCAGACTTATACGCTGACCGAGCGCCAGCACGTGGGACTCCGGTAGACTCGATTAGCCGGGAAGATATCTCTTGGAACACCTTTATGGTGCTAGGGCCACTTAATAACTTAGTTAACATTATACAATATTTAAACTTTAATATTAACAAAGGCGTTTAGCTAAGCTCTCAAATGAAACATTCTCAGATTTGAAGTCTTAACTTCTACAGAAGTTAAATTCTTATCTCCTAAATGTCTCGACTTGCTTCTACTTTTGACTTAGAAGAATGTCGAACATTAATTTCTTGAAAGTGAGTTGTCAATTTGAAGAGATTCTTTTAGGCAATGGAATTAAAGGATGAGTATACTTAGCTGCGAGTGTGTTCTCTGATTATTATATTCTAGACGCCTTCAAGACTACAGTGAATAGGGTGATCTTAGACAGGCATGCTCCATCATCGGCCACATCGTAACTTAACACCAGGTGAGATGGTGGTCAAAGGTCTAGCTAGTCAAATTATAAAAAAAAACAGATTTTTTAATTAAGAATCTGGGGTAATTAACGGGGAATGTCGATGGGCTAATAGTTAAGGGATCCGACTCGTAAGCGAGAGGTCCCGGGTTCGAATCCCAGTGCCACCATGTACTAATGACTCCTTTCTGTGTTATGTACATTAGTTGAACACTAACCGATGCTCTTACGGTGAGGGAAACATCGTGATTAAACCTGCACATTCAGGCGACTGAGTGAGTAACCATAATCCAATCTGGTCAGGTTCCCCTATTAACAGGGTCACGGAGTTCAGAAGGCAGTTGCTCCACTGTCATTACCTGACCTGCCAAATCCTGGATCATGGTCAAGGCGGACCCCGGGCCCTATGGTGGCCCGATGGATCTGGTGTATTTAGAGGTATAAATCAGTAGGAATATATTCCACGAGCTGATTACGTATATTGCGGCATGGGAATAATCAGAAGAAGATAGAGTAGGTAAAAACACTTGAAGTTTTATGAATCAATCAGTCTTGTACGTTGATAGATCACCATATATTTAGTCAACAAGAACAACAAGTAATTGAAGTAATTGTTGACTTACCTACCGTACAGTAATTACTAAATGGATTTCGTTGGTTAAAACTATACGAATAAATTAAAGTCGCTTTCCTCGTTTGTCAATCTATCTATCTGTCTGTATGTTTTTTCGCTAACTCCTCCTTCGCTAACCCGGGACCTCTGGCTTACGAGTCGGATAACTGTAGCCGCTCGGCCACCGACGCTCTCTCTTCTGAAAGATTTATAATATGTATAATGGATGTATATTATAGTAAAGAAAAACCGAGAAAAGCAATAGCATCCGTATACACTCCATACAAAGTATGTGTGCCCAATACATGTCACTAACTGTCCTTGCACGTGTTAAATACAACTGTTTAAAATCCAACGCCAAGACCTTCAGAATAGCAAGCGTCACTTCGAACTGACCTATCTAATTGGCTCCATCAAATACGTTATTTTCAATTAAAAGAGAGAAAGTAAACTAAACTAACTTATCTATTTCCTCTACGCTCTCCTTAAAGGAACCAATTTCACACTAGTTACTTCCAGCCTCGGTTATCAATGACCAAGACCATACGATATGGCTTTAACGGTGGGTAGAGGCGAAAAGGCCACTTTCTTTTAACTTGCCACAATGTTTCCTTTGGACTATGATATGGGATCGTTCAAGAGGTATATTAGAGGTCTCCTTAGAGGCGGGCAACGGCTTGGTAGCACCCCTGGTGTTGCTGATGTCCATAGGCGGCGACGATCACTATCCATCAGGTGGCCTTCATGTCTGATGTATAACATAAAAAAAACACAAAAAATACTCTGAAGAAATGGCTCACAGGGAAGGTTTTACATTTAAAAAAAAATGTATACTAGCTCAGCACCTCTTGATACTATTTCAGTTAAATTGCTTGAGTGTGCGCTCGAAAGGGGTGAGCTGTAATTAGTGGCAGCACTTAAGTCGAGATATTCGGTTAAGTGTAGTAGGGTACCCACGAGTCACAATACACGCTTCATAAAACTGTAAAGTTGCTTGTTTTCGTTTTTTTCTTGCAGATATATGAAGGTACTTCGTGTACTCGTTGCTCTATTATATAATACCTAATTTATTTCTATGTATTAATGAATCACTTTCATTTATTTATAAGCCGTGAGCAGGGCAAAATCCGAGACAAAGGTAATATTATTATATCAAAGACGGATTCTGATCTGATGCCTACCTATATCTACGTATGGGGAATGGGTGATTTAAAACCATTAAAGGTTACCCAGCTATACCTTCGGGGCACATTCTCGGATACACAAATCTACATGACGTGATCCCCCAGATTATCCGTGTAGATACGTCTGATGTATTCTTTGAACTTATCTACAGTTAACCTCTATGATTAAATATATATTGTTTTTGTTTTGAGGTACATGCTATTTCACTAGAAACAGAAATCGATGAGAAAACATTGAAATAATAGGAATAGCAGTATTAAAACCGAATATGAATCAGGACCTTCTCAATAAGCTGGATCACCTAATAAATAGTTTATGCAGTTGCATACGGTTCATTTTCGGCTTACGTAAATACGACTACATCTCGGACTTTCGCGCCAAATTGAAGTGGCTCCCTATCCGACGACGTCGACATTTGAGGATCCTTACTCTCCTTCATTCGATCCTGCATGACCTGGCTATCCCTAACTATTTAAAATCCAAGTTCCAGATTCTATTCAGATCGCAATCTCCGATCCACACATAACCGGTTGTTACATTTTCCTCTTCACCGCACTGGTTTTATATCCAACTCTTTCGCGATGGTGGCCATGCGACTCTGGAATGGTCTCCCCTCTGAAATTAGCCTTTTGACTAGCAAGTTCTCGTTCAAAAGGGCTGTACACAAGCATTATCTGCATTCCCCATAGTTACATTATTCCCCCTATTATTTACTTCTATGTACCTATCTTTAGTATGTATTTTTTGGTCAACTATTTCTTGTAAAATTTGTAAAATTGTATAAATTTAGCATTTATTGATGTAAAGTATCCCATCCTTCACCTTTTCTTATTGTTTCTCCCGCACCATCTACCATTTCCGAATTTTTTTTTCACGGTTGACTGGTAGATTAGGCTACTGTACTTAAAGTCCGCCAATGTAACTTTAGTGCATAAAGTTTTAATAAATAAATAAATAATAAAACCGCACGATCCGCGTATTTTTTGTTCGAAATTTAACATTCGTAAATTTTAATTAAAAATGGGTGTCATACTTTAGAGTAAATAAAAATGTTGATATTGGTTCCCATGTTATTAGGTTTTAATATTTTATTAAGCCTTACATCGAAGAATGTGTTAAAATGTTTATTGTCATACCTTAGGACCGGATTATTAATGGCTTTTTCATTTTGTGTTACAGCGAACTCTGTGTGTAACCAAAATATATGGAAATATATTTTGTCAATATACCTCTATTACAATGAGGGGTCAGAATAACGTATTTTGAACATGCATTTCTGGTCCGGGATCCCGGTATTTTATATATCCGGGATCCGGATTTGTCGCCGCTAATTACAACTGACTAGCTGAATAGTACCTGTCAGAGTGAAATAAAACTGACCCTTCTACACATCGACGTACAAAAAGCACAGTTTTCGTTTGAAGTAACACGTTCGCGGATTCGCCTTGGCTTAATCGGATGACGCTGTAGCTACTTGTATAGTGTTACTACTATACTTCTAGAAATAAAATAGGGTATTTTTTAACGTGAATTTTGGTATTTATAACAACTGATCAAAACTGTGCTAAACACCTACAATTGAATTACACTATTTTTACTGTACAATTTTATCTAATGATGTTTCGATTAGATTAAATTTTCAGTTCAGTTCAACTGCACAGTTCTCAGTTTTGCCTACACACATACGTTTAACTGAACACTTCGATACATTGTATCGTTTTAAAAATTTATTTCGAGAAAAATTTTAGTGCAAACGAATATTATGGTTTTTCTGATTTTCTATTGGCGTCGTCATGTTATTTCTAAACTAGCGTTTCGATTTGACATTTGTTATACCTTTCATGTGAGTCATTTCTACAGTGTAAAAAATATCTTTCTTTATTTTATACATCAAAACAACAAACAGGCAAGCGGGCCACCTGATGGAAAGTGGTCACTGCCGCCTATGGACTTATCAACACCAGGGGTTTTACGACTGCATTGTTACTTAAATAGACCTCTAATATACATTTTGAACGATACTATGTCGTAGACCAAAGGAAACATAAAATAAGCTGGGAGCTTATTCCACATCTGATGTTGAAGTTGCTTAGTCTTAATGCTTACAAACAAACCACCGTTTGTTCTAATCGAGCTAAATAACTTCCCGTGATTCCTTGCAGCGTACCCCACTAATCAAATTCTGATGAAACTTCAAATTTCATTAGGCGTCCACTAACGCGGTTATTTTATGGGCATCGTTAGGTACGCTCTCAACTTCGGAAAGCTCTTGTTTACTTTTTTGGGGCAATATAAAGTTTGACAAGCTCTCGTAACAAGTTGAAAAAAGGTTGTGTACATCGAACGTGCATGCTAAAGTTTGACTTCCTTTACAAGTTTTGTTGTTTTATCGTATGTAATCGCTTATTAGTCAAATTGTATGAAATGGGTAATTCTGGCCAAATTTGGAGTTTTAATCTATACAGCACATGAGCAGAAGTGCATTACCACTGCAAGTAAAATTTCCTTTGCGTTACAGCAACATTTGGGTATTTGGTCCATGTTTAGCCAGAATCAATTCGCTAAATGAAGTGGGCATTAGCTGTCCCTTAAGCCCAAAAACCTTGTCCTTGACTCAAAGGCTATTTTTTATTTAATAAATAAAAATCTATCTCATGAATGCTATAAAAACCTTTGAGCAACTGCACAGGAATATGATTCTTAAGGTGGTCATGCACTTACGCTCTTGGTTTTTATCTATATTTTTAGACTTTGGCGATTGAGGTCAGATTCCAAGTTGTACGTTAAGCATGCTAAAAGCACACTGTTTATACAAATTTTTCGTTATTATTAAATCCTTGTGAGTATTTTGGGATTCTACGTACATTATCAAAGGGTTTATCGTATTATCTATAACTGTCTAGAATTGATCGATTAATTTTCCTTATGGGAAAAGTGAACATTATTCTGAATGAGTAATTATAGTAACTGCGAGAGTCCCAACTTCCTTTACGTCATGAAAGTTAAGTCACAAGCACCGTAATGATCATTGACGAGTTTTCCAATGTCGTATAGCAAGGGTGGCCCAACTTTTGAGCTACTAGTGGTCAAGAATATTTCTTGCGGTTAACTGCAGTTAACAAGAGAGATATTCAACATTTTTGTGTGTGTTGTAAGTATTTTTAACGGCGGATAAGATTGACGAGGCTTGTCTGCGCTTGATTATTGTCTGCGCTGCGTATTAAACCAAGGTCCTCAAAACGGGAGGGTCCAAGTCCTGTCCTATTTCAATATTATGATTTTTTTTTCATAAATTTCTATTTCTATCTATGTCGTCTTCGCGGTCGATCGGTAGACCGCAGTCTACCTTTTGGCCATCCCTGTTGTATACTGATATTACAATACACGATGTGGCGATAAATAATGAGATAAATTCGTCATACGTAAATACACAAACACGACAGCATCGTGCAGGATACCTATTAAGTATTGTATGCGTAAGAAAAGGTAAATGTGGCACTCGTTTTTGCGTTACTAAATTAATTGTAAGGTTTGTCAGGACCACAAGTGGAGCAATGTTGTCTCTGCCTACTCTTAAGGGGGAAAAGGTGCGACCTTATAATAATTGAGGTAAATATGTAGGCTCGTATGAATTCATTTACATAGCAAAATCCTTAATTACGACAAAAACATAACGTTTCCGTCTTCTTTCGGAATATACAGACTGTTTATGTGGATACTCCCACACACGTGGCTAAGTAAATTTGTTAATGGATCTGTGTGCACGCCGCACTCTGCCGTTCAAACAAAAGCTACCCTTTCCATGGTAACTGTGGAATGGTTACATTTACCCAAAACAATGCTAGGTTTTAGCCTAGAGACTTTTTTTTTACGGTCCACCTGATGGAAATTGGCCACCGTAGACGGGCGATTTTCGCGCTGTGACATCTGAAATTCGATATTTTCTCTAGCCAAAAAACTGAATTAAAACGTCACTGAAACTGTTCTTCGACAGTATACGAGTGTCGGAAATAGTTGAGAAAATATTTGTTTGCAGCAATTGACATTTCAATGTCATTATTGATGGAGATATGTGGCTTGAAAAAATGTCCAATTCGAGATGTTACAATGCGAGAAGACATCTGCAACCTAAAGCGAGCGAATGCGGTGCCGACCTTTGAAGAACCTGTAGACATTCCTTTTGAAGAATGCTATGTTGCAGTGCAAAGGAAATGGCAGAAAGGACGTGCGCGGTTAGAAGGCTCGTGATGCCCGTACGTTACTTGGATGCCAGACATTCAGATCTATCACATAGTCGGAGGGTACGGTGGCGGAATAGTGACGGTGGCACCAAGTTAAACAATTCTTCGGAACCATCCCCGTTGTATAGACGTTGCTTATGTCAGTCTGTCCGTCAAATATGCAAAATATTTTCAACAAATACTCGAATGTCAAGTGATTAATGTGGATAGTTGAGGTACTTTACTACTACTTTAGCTGGCGGTAAATATTGCAAATCGGCTACTTTCGGCATTTAACATACGCGTGCGACAGAGACGAAGCCCTACAGAGCCGAAAGTAATCGATGTGCATCGAATACAGTGCATAACCGCTCGAATCGAACAAATTATTTGAAAACTTTTTTTTCAATTTAGCTCATTAATTTCATACAAATAAGTAAAATTATTTTCAATAACTTTTTATCTGAGTAAGTTTATAGTGTAGTTTAATGTAGTGTAATTAGTTATACTATATTGTGTATATCTAGTAGTTTATTTTAATTCTATTGTATTCAATTAATTTCGTGTAAATGTTTTGTTTTAAAAACCTCGTATCTTCTAGGAAAAGAGCAGAGGAATATTGATGATTGAATACACCAACGTTAATCAAGATTCCGATAGGTAAATATTTCCTTGAAATAATTACATCAGCCTCCTTCCTTCAGTTGAAACAGCTCGAAAAACCACCTGGAATTGCTTCCACGGTTAACATCGTGTTGATCTAATAACCAAGATTGGAACGCGGTTAACGAGTTCTCTTGCTACGACGCCATTTTGCGGGTAGTTCGTCATTTCGCGGCTTATGCATCTGCTTTTGATAGGTGTGTCGCTGTAATGATCAAAATCGTTACTTTACACCTATTTATGGACGAACCCTAAATGACTGCCTATTTTTTGTCTGTATCTACTGCTAGCTTTGTCACGAAAAGTACCAATTACAATGCCTACTTATTTCGACGGAGCGTAGTTAAATATCTAAACTCAGTCCAAGGGACGTGATATGTGTTATATAAATTTTGCAAGTCAATAATTATTTTAAGGGCAAGGGCCGATGAAGTTGAGCATCTTCTGTGGAGCATCTTCGATGGAAAAAAAAATTGTTGTGTTCAGAATATATTACTGAACTCATATAAATTGTCATTTTTTACATATGAAGTAAGAAAAAAAATGAAATTTTGTTTTAAAGATTTCGAATTTTGTAGATTATTAAGATTCTCTTCAAAAGACCGGGCATGCATGGATCTTGGACCCTTTGCCATTCCTCTATGGAAAAATAGACAAAAGTGGCTTGAATACGTCATTAAATCTTTGACACATTTGATGTATAACGTTGGCGCCAAAATTGTGAGCGGAGAAGGTGTACAATAACGAAGGAGGCGGTAGGCGGTAAAGGTTCTAGACCACCTACTCAATAGCGTCAAGTTATATATTCTCTTCTTAATATATCAATTTGATATTCGTATGGCAAAAATACAATATACGAGAAACACATTCAACTACAAATTTAAATCAAGCGAAGTCAGCCATTTAATTGCTTCGTCACTAAGGGTGATCAGGTCCTCGGGTGATATCAATGCTTCTAGTTTACTATAGTGTATACGAACAACTAAAAGTATTCTTATCCAAAGTCAAAGTATTCAACCTACTTTTGTCTACTTTTCCATAAAGGAATGGCGAAGGGCTGTAGTAATGGAATGCAACCCGGTCTTTTGAAGAGAACCTAATTTTTTTACAAAATGCGAAATCTTTAAAACGAAATATTATCCGACCCAGTAACGGCGTCACTGTAGTTAGCATTGATATGTCATTTCAAATACGTTTTAAAAATAAGTACTGATGTTTAGTTTTTAAGTTAGCCTTATTATACGGAGCTAGCATATTAAACATTTTTGTATTGAAAAGTTCTTAGTAAATATTGATAACAAAAAAGTACCGCCATTTACGCAAGAAAAAACGCAGTTGAAATGTTATTTATAATCATTATTCTTTAAAATGATTAATTTATCAGACTTTTACATGGCAAAGTGCTATATTGTTTAAGTGTAAGATAATTTTTTTGAAATCTAGTTTTAGTAAAGTTATAGTGAAGTTTCTAGATGCTTAAATCGTTGAAATAAGATCTCATCCATCTTCTTTAGAAGCTTAAAAAGTTAGTTCGTTTCTACGAATATCAAGCGAAAAGTTACCTACAAGTATTTTCTCACCCTCGCAAATTTCAAACCCAACCCTAATGGGTCAAACTAAATTAATGCAAGCCACACTTAATAATTAACGTAAATGATTGAATGATAACCTGCCCGTACCTCTGTGTCATTGTGTCAGTGGCAGGATAGATAACTGTAACTTTGTTATTGAATGATGAGGGTTTCGACGCTGTACGTCAGAATATGTTCATTGTTCAGACTGTGGAAAGAGTGGCCTGCAATTTCAATTGATTCTGTATTTTATACACTCTTCTATATGATGATGTTCTTTAGTTCCGATATCCTTGTGAATACCAAATCAGTAAGTTAGGGAATGACTTAAGGAATTAAATTATTGTATGTAAACTTAGGCAAATCCTAAGTTGGCGCCTTAAACTAGTCCTAAGCATTTAGGAGTCACAAAATCGTTGTCATAAAGATAAGACTGACGTAGCGAGCTTTGTTTTTACTTATGGTCTGTGTTAGTGCAATGCTTTTGTTGTTAGGAATATTTTAAATCGACTTATGCGTCGCCTAAAGTTTAGTGCAATTGGGCATATGACTTTCAAAGAGTTTATTTGAGGCATCCATCACATTAAATTAGTATGCATTTTGGATTGGGTATGTTCAGAAAAGATCAGTCAGTATTGCACAGAAAATTTGATACAAAG
Organism: Blastobasis adustella; assembly: GCA_907269095.1. Classification (NCBI taxonomy): domain Eukaryota; kingdom Metazoa; phylum Arthropoda; class Insecta; order Lepidoptera; family Blastobasidae; genus Blastobasis; species Blastobasis adustella. The sequence continues at coordinate 14,688,755 of OU026130.1, forward strand.
ATGAAAACAATAAAAACAATCTTGGCGTTAATATCCTGGTTGTGCTTACGAGGGCCCGGGGTCCACTTTGACCACTATCCAGGATTTGGCAGATCAGATAATTACAGTGGAACGACTGTCATCTGACCTCAGTGACCATGCTACCAGGGGAATCTAAACAGATTGGACCATGGTTACACATTCAGTCGCTTGAATGTGCAGGTATCATGACGATGTTTTCCCTCACCGTAAGAGCAACGGTTAGCATTCAACTAATGTACATAACTCAGAAAAGAGTCATTGGTACATGGCCGCAGTGGGATTCGAAACCGGTACCTTTTGCTTACGAGTCCAGGCCTTGGTGTTGAATGCGAAGCGAATTTGGTCAGATCGACTTCAACCTCTAGACCGTGCGTTTTGCTCATTTTAAGCTGGTTAGTACCTGTACACTCTATTAAACGTTCAAATTCTATCCAACCAAGCTCATTAGCGCCCCTCATTATAAAAAATATATATTTAGTTGTAAGAAACCTTCTCTTCCTCAAAATCATGCTCATTATCTCCAAAAACGACTCCTAAACGGCTCAAACCTCTCTAGCATACTACATACTTACGTTGCTAATAAATACAGCGAGTGGATAACCTCAAATTTGTCCGCGGGGGCGTTAAATTGCCTCGCCGAATGTTTATCAAGCCTGTTAACTGGAGGCGATGCCACCAGAATATTTCCGAATTTTACTTACGACACGATATCTACAGGATGGGCTCGCTGAGCCGGTTGTTTAGCAAATTGTTCAGAATTCAAACTCTTGTAAGCTGTTGTGAAGTTATTGCAAGCGATAATTGTCTGCTTTTGAAGATATTTAAATAGGTGTAGAAATTAATGTTATTTGTGTGTGTGACAGTGGCAACGCACCTGTGGTTCTGCATTTACAGTTGCCAGCAACCTAAATGCTTGAATCGAGGATATTATGGGCGACAGTTACCGCTTACCATCAGGCGGGCCGCCTGCTCGTTTGTCACTACGTAGAATAAAAAAAGTTATAATAAACAATATAACTTTTTTTATTTTTAATATTAATACAGGATGGCCCCAAAAACAAGAGCAAAAATGTAAAGAATAAAAATAGTAAAAATCGCTATTTACTACTTTTCTGCATACCTTCGTATTCAAGTTACCGAGTTTTCACAAGTTGGAACCTTTTCTTTTATTACCTAGCACAGGGACGCACGATCCACCTGACGGAAAGTGGTCACCGTCGTCCAGAACATCTGTACCTAAGCGGAGCGGCAGCGGTACCTTCTTAAAACTTCTTTAATTAACTTATATAAGAAGTATTTTCTGCGCTGTTTAACTCTTATCTTTTTTTATTTACTTAAGGAAAGCTAACAGCAGTTGTAGCAATAAAAAATAATAATAGCATTACATAGCCCATTATAGGCTTCTACTGACTTTATTATGAGCGACACATGGTCCTACATCTTATTCATAGCTTCATATAACCCGTACCCTCTCATATCCCAAGCATTCGCGAATCTATTGTTAGAGGCTGTGTTGACAAACATGACCCCAGTTTTGGACTAACCTTTGTTTTGAATTAACTGAATAACTAAACAAAGCGCACGAATTTATACAAGCTGGGGTCGGACCAATGTACACTGACATTCGTAATTTTTTATAAGTTCTACGCTATTATAATGAACTTGGCTTTGTTTCATCTTTCAACGGCTCACTTCTCTACACCACAAACCATCCCACTACCCTTATTTACACTGGTAAACCGCGACTTTGATACCCCTCCACGGTATCTCATCGGGAAACCGTTGACCGTAAAATAATATAGACTGTTCACCATAACAAAATGAGAGATAAATATGTGACAAATATGTATCAAAAGAATATTTCTATGCGAGTTACCTCCACCATCGGATAAAGGTCAATCATCTAAGCTGTAGTTATTAATCCATACAATAATCGACTGACTAATATGACAAAGGTTAACTGCTGATATTATTAGGTTAAACAAAATATTGAGGTAGGTATAAAAATAAACACGAATAGTTACCAATAAAATACAAAAAATTTAAAAAATCGTCCACACCGCTGTGTCCGGAACAGCTGTTTTTTTTTTAAATTACATTGGCTCCCAGAAAGCGAACAGTCCAAAAAATAGGGGAAGTCACCGTTATGCATCAAAATACTGAACTTTTCATGCCGATAATGAAAATTTAAAACCGTTCAATTCGAGGCGTATTTGGCTGTTACCAACTGTTTTCTTTTTTTCTTTAACAATCTTATATTCCTATCTACCAAGTCGTTAGCACTTCCAAACTCCGTAATAGCTTTCTAAAAGCTCTAAGCTCAAATCCTGCTAACACACGCATTACATGTGTTTCGTGAAAATAAACGATTTTATACGAAAATAAAAAACACCGGGCAACATTGTATTATGTAAACGACATCAATATAATGGGGTTATGTAAAGCGGTTTGCAGAATGCTTTAAAAAAAAAAACACTGTAGGTAATTGGTAAATCAGTGTCTTTTTATATTCGAGTACAGCGACAAACTGCCCAAAAGCAACGGCTCACCTGATGGAAACCTATAGCGGTAACTGTCCCTTATCATCTTTATTTCGCTAATCGCGTTTGAGCTTGTAGAGCTAGATTGAAAACGGAGTGAACTCAACAAAGTAGTTGGTACAGACAGCTGCCAGGCAATTGACCGCCATCTCACCTGGTGGCAGAACAGCCTATTAACACTACCCTTGAAGACGTCCAGATTATAAAGATCAGGGATCACACTAGTATGCAACTTGTTCTATTCCTTAGCCGTATGCGTTATATAGGTATTATCTTGTTGATGAGTAGCTTGCTGACATGGTAAACACCTCTTATTTCCTTTTATCTCATTGAATCTTGCTACACGAGCTAACTTAATTAAATTACTTTTGCAGACAATAAAATAGCAAAATAAATGACTATATTGCCTTCGTTTCAAAGTTTTATATAATATCTTGCCAGGAAAGTGACGTATCAACTTCGGGTGTCTCTCATGGAAAACTTTAACTGAAATAACAACTGGCAACTGCGAATGTCTTCTACGTTACATAGAAAATGTAATATTTCAATAGCTCGTTTCAGTTACACAATTTATTTTCTTGTAACTAATTTCGAGTTTGTTGGTTTGTTTTAAATGGACGAAATATGTATTGAACGAAAGATGCACTTTAATTGTTTAGATGTTAATTACTTACCCATTGTTATATCTTAAGAACGAGTAAACAGAGTGAGAATTTAATCAATTATAAAATGGAATTACTTACGTAATTTGAAAAAAAAGATCCGTAGCGTTTTCTGTTGTTTATTTTTCTGTGTAGTTTTAGTTATGTGAAACCTCATAGTGACGTTTCTGAATATTATATAATAGTCTGCCAACCCATTATTTTAGATTTGCATTTAAAATATACCTAAGTAAAAAGAACTTGTATACTACTTATATAATATTAAGTAATTGTATAGTATAAATAAGTAATGTAACTTTACTATGCGTTCTCTCAATGCTTGTCTGATAAGTGAACATACTGCGTGAATGGTGGTTCAAGGCTCTACGATTGATAAATTTCGTTAATTTTGGCGGATTTAGAGTGCCGATCGCCACACAAGTGTTGTCAGTAACCCTGTGAGACATCAAAGTCACGTTTCTGAATATAAGTAATAGCATAGTTATATTAATTACGACTTCTAGGCGAGGCAAACAGTTGTAAGCGCCTGAAATAGCCTAGGAGCAAATAGTTACGCTTCAAACAAACACATGATGGTGAATTTGCGCGGGCGGCTGGCAAAGGGACAACAAATCTTTCGTTATGTGCACAGAGGGCAAATATTTTAGATTCCTCGCCCCGTGGCTGGGGTTCGCGTCACAGGGATTCCATATAGAAGCGTTAAAAACAGACACACAAAGTTCAGGAGGCAAGGTTTCAAGCTGTGTTGCTTAATGCGACAGAAACCAGTCGGGATACGTCGGAAAACTCCCAACCAAGTAGATATATTTATACACTCAAATATTTCGGTAACTACTAAACCGATAAAAATGGAAAAAGAAGGTAAAGTGGCTTTTAAATAAAGAAAATGGACCCATCTGTTAGCTACGATTGACACGGCCTGGGTTTATTGTACTCTCCTTTTTTAGGATATCATCGAGTTCATCGTGATATGTACCTCTGGGCCTTCCCCTTCCGATAACATATCCATGAGATATACATCAAACTACACACCCCTTTGTTTAATTAATCTTCAAATAGGAATTTTCGAATTATCCAATCTAAATGCAAGAAAACGTATCTGGAACGATGCTCGGGAGAATACCGCTGCGCTGTCTGCTCTTTTGTTCTTTTTTACGACAGAACCCAACATGAACTGAAAAAACATGGTTTATCCCTTGCCTGGTATTATAACGTCTGTCTGAATGTGATTTAACACATAGAGTAGGCGTTTTCCTAAAATATTATTGAAGGCAACCCTTAACCCTTTTGTGAAAGCAAATAAGTGAAATTTTTCTTTGATTCTATCTCAATACTGTCACAACACAAGGTCTCTTCCCCACGCGACATCGCCACTCAATATATCAAATATTTACATTATAATAAATATCCAACAGAAATCTGATAGGTTCTTACATATTCTGCACGAATCCATTTTCGTTTAACTTACTACGGGTCAAATAAGCCTTATTTTCATATTTCTTTCTCGGTAGGCAACACTTTTTCTACAGGTATCGAATTTAAGCGTGAGTCCAGCAAATACAAGATTTTTTTTATAGAAGATTTCGGCTTAATGAAAGAAGCCGATGTATGCATTGTTTACTTTTTAATTTATTTGTTCTTTAGGGTTCCGTACCTTAAAACAAAAAAAAAGGAACCAATAAGGTCGTTTTGTTGGCCGTCCGTCCGTCAGTCAAGACCCTTTTTCTCAGGAACGAGTGGAGAAATCAAGCTGCAATTAATATCAAATACTCATATCTGCGTCGGTGGCTGAGCGGTTGAGTATCCGACTCGTAAGCGAGAGATACTGGGTTCGAATCCCGCAGCGGCCATGTACCAATGACTCTTTTCTGAGTTATGTACATTAGTTGAATTCTAGCCGATGCTCTTACGGTGAGGGAAAACATCGTGACGAAACCTGCAAATTCAGTCCACGGAATTTGTAATCATGATCCAATCTGGTCAGGTTCCCCTGGTAGCAGGGTCACGGAGGTCTGATGGTAGTCGCTCCACTGTAATAACCTGATCGCCATATCCTGGGTCATGGTCAAGGCGGACCCCGGGCCCTTGTTCTCGAGAGCACAACCGGGACATTAACGCCAAGATGACTCTTGTCTGCAATAACTTAGAGCTGTCAAATACACCCTAATTTACTTAGACATCAACATACTCCCGAAAATTCGTTCACACTTATTGAACGACCACCTAAAAGTAACAATATTTGATTAGCAACCTCGTAACCCTGTTCGGTGTTGCTAACTGTCGAAAAACAATTCCCTTGGTCGTTAAACTACAGTGGGAAATTTTGACCCATATTCTAATGTAGGTGTTCATGGCGCCATGAATGCTGTCATAAAATAATAATTACGCGCAGGAAGCCCGGGGTCTGCCCTGACCATGATCCAGGATTTGGCACATCAGATAATTACTGACATTGGCGCGACTGCCATCTGACCAAGTTACTCTGCTACCAGGGGAAACTGACTAGATTGGATCATGGTTACACATGCTATAATGCTTATTATTCATCATCATCATCTTGTTATTTTTCGGTTGCGACCCCACGCGGCACGCGAGGGCTCAGGGCCCACCTATAAATATGCTTATTATTATCTAGTGATAAAAAATAGGCAAATCTATAATCCAATACGGCAACACTTCTATGCGGTTAGTTTAATCTTCTGCGGGTCCCAGCTCCCCGCAGCAATATTTGTAACACCATTCCCTTGGCGTTTGATTCTTAGATGTTCCGCCCAAAGTTCTCGATATTGCGGAAAGTTTGCTTGTCTGCGCTAAACTTAATAAATTATACCGATATCTTAGTTATTGGGAAATATTAATATTGTAAGGTGGTATGAGAGTAACTTCATGTATTAAACTAGACTTTGATCGCCATCTCAGGTGGTGGTAAGTGACAATGTGGCTGAAAATGGAACGTGCTTGTCTAGAAACAGCTCAACTCTGGTCTTGAAGGTCCAAAGTACAAGCCGGGCTTTTAGCCATGAAGTCTTTTCTGTGGCCATTGCCGATCACATTGTAGAATTTAAAAAAAATAGAATCTACTGTGTTTAATCATTGGAAAAATGAGAAAATTTAAATATGCGAATCCAATACGAAAGTGTATATATTGTATTGTCTACAACGCGGTTGTAAATGGAGTAGAATCTATCAAAATTATAGACCTCACCATCGGGTCAACCCGCCTAATTCGTAACCCAAAAGTTTTTAGTCGGAAACGTACCAAAAATACACCTATCATCCACATTTTTTTTTTCATAAATTTAAATATAGAATGACAGTGTGGCAGCCACCCGTAACGACTTTGCCAGGTCAACAGCCTGCGTGAAAGGGTGAAATGGTAAAAATGATGGATCACCGCTATTCGCTGATATGCGTTTCTGCCACGTGCTGTACCTCATATCTACTTTAAAGGTTAGAAAAAAATACGGATGAGTATGCCATAAATATTTTAGGTTTAGCCGTACTATCATACTTACTTTATACGTAATACGTAAAACAAAATAAAGCCACTAAAACACGAATTAAGTCATGAATAATCAATTTTGAATATGTAGTGTCAGTGGACTAGACTGCTGGCTTGTTGATGTATGTCAAAACAGTTGTTGGTGTGTTGCATTTCTATTCTGCCATTTTTAAAATTTTGTAAAACTGTAGGTATTCAGTATCTGTTGTTCGCATTTGACTCCCCCCGGTCTCCCCTCGATTGTAAAATTTCTCAATTGCAAAGTTAACTACCAAGTTATCTAGCAAATTTTTTCATCTCTGTCTGTATCACTAAAAAATTAACCATAGATAAAAATACAATTCCTGAAAGTCTCTAAGCTTAGACCGAATTTAATCCTGGTAGTTAAATCCAGGAGACTTACACTAGGATGGTAATAAAGAAGTAATAAAAGTCTAACTACCGTCATAAAGGGAAAAGTTCGGAGCATATGCATGTTTATGATCCACATCGTATTTAAGAACTTACCAAGATAGAATGACAACGTCATGGTAATAGGTTATCTTGATGCTTTTAACCTCCTACGCAACGAGAGGGGTGTAGGTGGACGTTAGATGTGTCAATCTGTTAGTGTAGATTGACCGAGTTAGATAGGGTTCCTTACTAATAGCTTTTTCTCATTAAATTCAGTAGGAAATATTTGGGTAAGTAATATAAAAACTTTGTCGGACGTTTTCATATCAGTTATCATCATCATCAGTCAAAAGACGCCCTCTGCTGGGCATAGGCCTCTTTACCAGGTCGTCGGTCCACCTTGTGGAAGGCCCACCCACGGTACGCATATAAGTCAACTTGGACTTAAGCTGCGTCCTCTAAAATTATAGCAGGTAAAATTATGCAGGAAATGTCTCACATTAAAACAAAATATAATAGAATACATCGCCATAATTGCATATTCTTTCTTGAAAATTGATAATCATAATTATAATTATTTTATCAATATGAATTAAATTGAAAATAAAAATGATTAAAATATCACGATTTCGTTGAAACAAGGAAATGGAAATGAAAATAAATACTATTTTTTCGTCTTCTTGTTATTAGACAACACATTTTCCAATAATGTAATCCATATTTTCCTTTGTTTTATTACAATCTCCATTCTAGAGGTACCTACTTACATTTTTACTAGCGACCAGAGTGAATAGGCTGTTCCTAGACAGGCATGCTCCATCATCGGCCGCATCGTCACTTACCACCAGGTGAGATGGCGGTCAAATGCCTGGCTAGTCGAAATATAAAAAAAAAGGCCTGCCTCAGCTTCGCTCGGGTTTTCTAGGCTTTTCTTTAGAACCGCGTATATTAAAACCACATCAAAATCCATTGCGTGGTTTAAAAGGAGTTAGCGGACATACGGACCGACAGACGCACTATGTAAGGATGGCATTTAGAAATGTAAGATCCTCAATTTACAAGTTAACAAGCAAAATAAAGTAGTAGCTGCTTTACAGCTTAGTAAATTCGGTAAATAAAACTACATTGACACAATTTACTCGGTTTACTAGCTCAAAATTAATGTCAGCGCTAAAAGTTAAGCGGTAACATGCATTTTAAACAAAAGTTTGTGTCCAATTACGGGATTTTGCGATGCACATTCAAACTAAGCTATTATGCTGGTGTAAATTGATGTGAAGCTCGGTGAAAAATGTCCAACACAGTCACTGGGAGCTGAGGGACCTGAATTCGACAATGTAATTAGCTTGTCACGAGGGAGTGTCCATGGACCACGTTCGCACCTAGTATTTTATACATTAGTTGGCGGTAAGTAATGGGACTCTAGCACAACGAAAGTGTTAGTTACATCCTCTTGGCAGTTTCGCTTTTCAGACACATAAAGTCACTTTTCTTAATAAGTAAGTACTATTGTCAAAAAAAGTCGACGTTTGGCAACTGGGCACAAACACGAAAATTGTGCCAGGTTATGCACGGGCACATCAATGTTTTGTGGATCTCTTGCTACAGTCTATTAGGTTTCTTCCCGGAACACAACAATGCAAGATAATACAATAATAGAAATAGATAAAACATTTATTCGTTGAATCAAATCGGTTTTTGCGGATAGCTGGAATATCCACGACATAAGTTGATCACGTTTCCTGATGCCGATGGCGGAAATAAACGGGGACGAACAATATCACTCCAAACATCAAAACATAGAAATCGGAAGAAAGGTATCCCAGTGGCTTAATAATCATATTTACATACACAGTATAAAACAAAGTCACTTCTCGCCGTATGTCCCTATGTATCTATGTACGCTTAGATATTTTAAACGACGCATCGCATTTTAACAATAGATTGAGTGATTCAAAAAGAAGGTTTATAAACAAGAAAAAAAGGGTAGATGCAATGTATGTGTTGCGTAGGGGTAGGGTAGGGGTACGACGCCACGCGAACGAAGTCGCGCCGTATCCACTAGCATTCTATAAATACTAAAATTACCCATCATCCCTTCACCAACTGTATGGTCGTCCCCGTCCCATAGTGACAGTGACGTCACAACTTGTACCAGTGCAGAGTACGCTGACGTCACTGCAATGGACTTTATTATGATTAGCCATGGATTAGGACGATGTTTACCGTCCCATATTCTAGATAGGCGTTAGGAGTTTGGACGCGTGAGTTGACTTTGGCAGATAGAGATAGATGTGTAAGTGTGTCGTCTTGATCATAACGGAAGAGCGGCGGTGGACGAGTGGCTGGCGGGTCCAACTCGTAAGCGAGAGGTAGTGAAATCGAGCCTGTAACCTTGTTTCGTACAACAAACGGTCGATTGTACGTAGTTCAATGGCTCGATCCCCACTATGTCATTTTCCTGAGTCGTGTAGGTACATTATGAACGGTAACCGATGGTCATAAAGTGAGGGAAAACATTGTGATGAACCACATCTTGTCTGCACATTCAGGGGACTGAATGTGCAATCATGTTCTAGTCTGGTCAGGCTCCCCTTTTAACAGGGTCACGGAGGTCAGATGACACTCCTAATAACGTCCTAGTAGTGTTCCGTGGCACGTGGTCCGCCTTGATCATGATCAAAGATTTCGCGAATATGTAATTACGGAGGAGGGACTGCCATCCGACCTCCGTGACCTTGTTAATAGGGGAACCTGACTGGGTTGGATCATGGTTACACAATTAGTCGCCTGAATGGAGTGGTGTGTGTGGCTTTAATCACGATGTTTTCCTTCACCGTAAGAGCATCATGATAGTTATTTTTTTATTTAAGAAAATATTTAATTATATGTAAACCTTGTATATGTCTGACTTATGTTTGTCTTTTTCTCTTTCCAGACAAGGGTTGCCTGGAAGGCATGGCTTGTAGCGATAACGCCTTTGCCCACAATGTTTGAAAAGACATGTTAAATTTTCTTTTTTATAATTTTGTATGCTATTAGAGTGTATCTATCTATCTTGGTCGGTGGTTTTCCGACGTTTTTCCGTCAGTTAGGTTATTTCTTAAACGTAAGAAAACAAATGGTTGTGCTACCCCGATAAGATTCCAGATTCCAGTCGTGTTTCCGAATCGATCCCTGCAAGGAGATTCCCTATTACGATAGGGACCACAAATTGTGGTCACAATCGTCTATGCAGATGGCAGAAATACAGCAATTCGTCTCAACTTCATTCAAACTGATAAGTACTTCTATACATACATACATAAAGCTCACGCCTGTGTCCCACAGGTGAGGTAGGCAGAGACAATGGATACCCTATACATAGTATAAAACAATGTCGCTTTCCGCCGTTTGTCCCTATGTATTTACGTACGCTTAGATATTTTGAACTATAGATTTTAACGGTTATCAGCAATATTTATCTATAGAGCTTTCAAGACGAAGGTTTATAAGCAAGGTAAAACTATTGTATTAATATAATTTAATTTTAAATTTATTTCTTACACTGAGCTCAGTATTTCCTGTTAAGTAGCACCTACTTCATCACTATCTGCAATTTCTGCTGGTTGACTGTTAGACAAAGCTTCAATGGCTTTAAATCCGCCTACTGCTGTATTTAGTGCAATCAAGATTTAAAATAAAAAAAATACGTGTGGCACTCGGGGACTGCCACGGTAAAGCATAGCATTTTTTATCAACTTATGCAATTATAATTATTTATTTATTTTATTTATGCAGTATTTTTTTTTCTTTGATATTAATTCAAGTTTTTTCTTTGATATTAACCATATACATACACGTTAAGGTTCAACTAGTCGCGGGCTCGAACTCACTCGTGGACGCGGCTAAAATACGCTGTCTCACCCAGTTATGAGCAGTTAGCAGCTAGTCTACACGCATACGTCTAGTCGCACGCACACAAACACCGTGCCGAAGTCTGCCGAACTGAAACGACGTTAGACGATGCACGGCTTTCAACGCCGCACCGCTGTGCCGGTCGGAGTGGGGGGTGTAGGGTTATTTTCGTTACGGAATTTCTTGATTCGGTCGCCGCGCTCAAAGCCCGCGATAAAAGCTATGCAATAGATTAAAAAAATAAAAAAATTTGTAAAGTAGGTGTACGCGAATGAAGTCGAGCTTGGTCCACTAGCATAAGGTAATAGTTAGCCTTTTTAAAGAGTTCTAGGGCTGTTTTAGAGTTTCAAATAAAGAAAATAGATATTAGTTAGCCTACGTTTAATTTAGTTACATTTCGAAGAGTGGTCTTAAGCGTGTTTAAGGAAATTATTAATCGTTCACAGCACTCATATTGGCGAACAAATCATTAGTTTATAGTTATTGTAATAAAGCTGTAATATTGCTGTAAACTAAAGTACGTTTCAATAAAACAAACCGACGAAAAACGTCGTAGAACACCCGATCACCTACACGTATTCTTCAATATTTCCTAAACGACTGAACCGATTTCAATAAAACAAAGAAAATATAGATACACACCTCACAGTTACTCACGTCAAACTTAAACACCCCTCTTTTTTCGTCGGGGGTTAAAAACTATTCAGCGTGCAAACGCAGAACTATACTGAAGATTTTAAGTTCTCAAATGAAAAATATTTATTCATAGCAAGCTTCTATCCTGCGGTATAGTACTCCGCATATTAATAATTTATTTCAGACTAATTTTAATACAATTTTGTTTTGCATAGTGTTCGCGCCAAGGGTAAAAAGGAAACTATACGTATGAACTATATGTATGATGTTTCTCTATGTATTTTACTGTGTGCAATAAACTGTTAAATAAAATAAATAAATAAAATAAAACGTGCGATGTCTGTCCGGTTGCTACGCGGTGAGTACGCAGACACGACGCGTATGCGATTTGTAAGCGGTGACGTGTAAACAGGTGTTTGGTGTTTTCTTATTGAAATAAAATTTGAAGGCTCGTTTGTCCCAGTTGTGTTTGCTCAGCTCTCATTCTTTCAGGAGTTTCTTTCCAATATTCATGAATCATCGGATCTTGTAAATTTTTTGGTTATGGATTCAAACAAAAAAGTATCGACAAACCTATCAAAAGAAAATATTAAAGATCCCGCGAGAGAAAGAAAGTTGCCAAATAAAGAGAGCGAGAGAAAGAAAGTTGCCAAAGTATTGACACCTCACGAATTAAATAATTTATTGGTAGCGTCTGAGTGAACCTAGCTTAGATGGCGTATGTCAAGAAAATTGGATGATATGATACCAGTACCACATACTCGTATACCTACGTTGACCCATACAAAATCTGCCTAGGTACTGATTGAAATAATGAGAAGTAAATAAATAAATGGATGCTATAAAAACCTGCTAGCAACTGCACAGGAATATGATTCTTAAGGTGGCCATGCACTTATAAATAAACAAAAAATATGCTTGGAGAATTCACACTGCGCCATCCAATCCCAAAGTAAGCAAAGCTCGTGGTATGGGTGCCAGAAAACTGATAAACTATTTATATATTATTTTTAAATACATACTGTTTATACATACAACACCCAGCCCCGTAACAGAAATAAAAATTCAACTATTCAATTTCTGCCCGACTGGGAATCGAACACGGGACCTCTGCGTGGCAGAGGCATGTTAACCAACTGAACCACTCAGTTCGTCAAGTGTAAATACCTAGATCGATAGTCTCTGCCTAGCCCTAAGGGATACAGGCGTGAGTGTGTATGTAGTTATGTACGTATGGAAATACATGTTTGTTCCATTTGAATCAAGTGTAAGATCTCTTTACTAGACGTAGTTAGGTAACATTTATATTTTATACATATTTGGATACTTACAGAATACTTGTTCGATATTTAAACTTGTTTCAATATCAGACAAGTATATTTTGAAACGCAAATAATATTATTTTGTCACTCAATTGAATTTTTCCGCATCGGTATTAAGTTAAAATAAAAGTAATTATTAAATTCCCTTTTAACTAGGTACGCAAATTATGAAGGGGGACAATAATTCACTAATAGATGATAATTACTAAACATACTAACACCGGGTCCAAAAATTGATGTTGCCTACTTATAATATACGTAAGTACAGTCAGCTGCAGAATTAATGGATTCACCCTGTTAGCAGACATAAAATAGATGGAAAGGGGATCAGTGCTCTCTGCAGCCGACTGTGCTATATTAAAATGCTTATTTTTTACTTTTATTTTGTGTTTATCTTTTAATTAAGATTTAATTGGATCTCCTCATATTATCTACTTCAAAAAAGTTACCATTGGCAGGCTCAGATATAAAATTCTATTACAAATGTCTTGAAAGACTTCTTTCAAGAACACCTACACAGAACATTTCCTTAAGAAACATGGCTAATTAGTACAGCTGGTGCGGCCACAGTAGATATATTTCTCGGTGAGAGTCACTAGAATCACTAATTAGGCCAAACGTCGACAAGTGACTGTGAATAATCATTCGCAAGTTAATTCTTTCTGTACCTAGCTTCTGCAGTTAATTTTCGTTTTACTCGTGCAATTTGCTAAAAATAGTCCTTGTTTATGCGTAGACCACTACCTATATCAACACTAAGTATACCTAAATTATAACTACACATTGTAACAAAATAACTAGACATTTGTAGAGCGAACTATACAATAGAAACAAGTAAATATAGTCAAAAAGATTTCACAAAAACTAGGAATTTATTATTATTTTATAAATTTTCGTCCGCTTAAAATTCGGTCATAATGTTCCAGACCCGTTCTTTCTAGAACCACATTGAATTTCGGGATAAATTATAGTCTAAGTTCTGTTTATAAGCTATACTGCTGCCAAATTTCATTAAAATCCGTTCAGTAGTTTTTGCGTGAAGGAGTAACCAACATCCGAACATTCTTCCAAACTTTTGTGTTTATAATATTAGTAGAATGGAATTAGAAGGATTTATTATTCTGAGATACAAATATTAATTCATAGTTTCTATATTGCACATAAAGATTAAGTAAATGAATTAATTGATAAAACTGTAAGGTACAAAATATAAATGAAAAATTGACCACTAAACTAAAATGGGTTATCACTATCTCAGTAAGTAGGTTATCCCAGTAAATAGTAAACACTTTCTAAGTAATCAGAATCTAATTCACATTCTTTCTCAATGTTTTCGAACCCTTCAAAGTATTATTTTTACATGCACGTTATAAAAAAAGAAGTTTGTTCTATAATTTCCGTTTCCTGGAGGCAATAATGTAAATGCTTTCGCTCTGTTGGCGATCAGTCAAACAATTTGCCGAACAATTCTGGAAGTAGGCAGGAATCGATCATATCAAGCTCCATTTATTATTAACGTCTTATTGAGGGGAACCACGTCAATCGATGTGGAACTATATACTTGTAGAAGGTATCGGCTGTGATTCTGTTATTATGAAGGTGCTTTTTATGGTAGCCTTCATGCCAAAATCAAACTTGGCAAGATCAAGCCAAATTGACCAAGTGTGGGGAGATATTTTGGAAAGACATGTCACTTGATGGAAATTCTGGATGGATCCTACTGCTGTCATGTAAAAATGACTCTTTTCTGAATTATGTACATTAGTTGAATACTAACCAATGCTCTTACGGTGAGGGAACACATCGTGATGAAACCTGCACGTTCAGGCGTCTGAATGTATAACCATAATGCTATTTGCTCAGGTTCTCTGTGAAAAATGGCCACGGAGTTCGCTTCACTGTAATTGCCTTATCTGCTAAACCGTAGATCATGGTCAAGCGAACCCCGGGCCCTCGCGCGTGAGACCATACCGGGACATTAACGCCAATATTATTATTTTTTAATGCCACAATTTGATCATGTCGTGATAAGACTCTAAGGAGCCAAATAAGCCAATTTAACTCATGAACCTAAGGAAAAGTTGTTAGCGTTAAGCAAAGATACTTGCCTAAGGCTGGGTCTCTCTACCCTTTATTTGTCTTCCATTATTAATTGAAGGACCCCGAATTTGTTTCTTCTCGGTGGCTATTTACTTGTGAATTTTAAGTGAAAATCATTTCCACTAGCTATATGCAAGGTTGACGTATGAATATAAACATATATAACTAGCTATATGATTGGCCGTATGGTGTCCGGTAGAGTAGAATAGCACCAACCCCTTACACTCATGGGCGTCGTACAAGACGACTACTGTTTTTGAGGCAAAAGATCAAGAGTCTCCGTAGTCTAGAAAATGGGCACCAGCATTTTTCATTGTTAAACACTGCGATCTCCAACCCGCCTACCAAGCGTGGAGATTATGGCAATAATCCCCTTTCGTGGGAGAGGCCCTAAGTCCTGCAGTGGACTGTTATGGGCTGTGATGATGATATGAAAGGTTAAGTTGCTGGTGAGTTTGTTATGCATCTATTTAATAGGAACTTTTAGACTACTGTAGAATTTGTAGGTCCCAGAAACTACAGAACAAATTCCGAAATTTCTTTCGCTGATAGTATGTCACGTACGTACGACACGCGTCGATTGACGTCAGCTGGATGGCTTTCTAGAGAAAATGTAGAGATCCCACTGGACATGTGAAATATCTCAATGTTTAAGTAGACAAGTAACGAAATCGCTGCAAAACACTTTCCTCCGAATCAAAATTCACAGCGTACCAAAATCCGTAACAATACATTTTCATTCACAGGAAGCAGGAAAGTGTCTTCTACGTATTTAGGTTTATAAATATAATAAACCTTTTTTTTATAGAGGATACTAGTGTGTAATCAAGTATGAACAGGTATTTATTCTCTCTTATCGGACAAGGGCGTAAATACATAAAGCTAACTGCGTAATTATTCCGAAAACATAACCACTCGTATAATTAACAAAAACGTTATAAACCGATTGAAGAGTGGCATGGTCTAATGGCAGCATGCAAAAGCTGCTATACATTTTAATATGGGCTAGACCACGCTAATGACATTGTAAAGTGGTAAAGCCACTATAGTTGAGTTTTAGTGACAATGTACCTGCGGTTGTCACCTAAATGGACCGCTTACCATCAGGTGGACAGTCTGCTCATTTGTCATTGCTTAGCATAAAAGATGTAATAAATAAGATTAAATATCCTTATTTCGGAAGAATGTTACCTAATGTACAAAACGACATCAAAAATATTTTAAAAACAATACGATACAATTGAACATAGTTTTTAGCAAATCCCCGAAGACACCTGTAAAAACTTTGCTATTTTAAAATATTCCATAACTATTTCGTAATAGACTTTTGATAATGATTCTGGTTAGCAGTATTTTTTTCCTAAAGGCAGCACTTTTGCACCTCCTACGGGGTACGTTCTTAGGGGGTACGTTTCCATACAAATTTTATGTAATTTTATTTTTTCATTCTTTCAAGAGTTTGACGTTTTTAAGGTGTTTGTGCAATTGGCCGTTAATAAATGCATACAAATGAGCGTGAAATGGATTTATACTGTCAGTAATATAAAACAAAGCAATTAAAAGAAAAATAATAAAATCTCAAAACAACGCCATCTAGTGGCGATTTAACTGCTTTATTATAAACCTATAGAAACCCATCTTACGCACCATTGAATGAACTTACTAAGCCCGGCTTACATCACATTCTTAAACGCGACTGACGTTTATCGTTTTAAGTATCAACTTAAATATGTTTAAGAATTTTGTGACGTCCTGGGATGTCTCTAATTTTATGTATATTTTACTAAAATTATGTATATTTCTTGGCTTCAGGCAATGCCACAGATGGGTAATGCAATGTTTTTTTTTTCTTTCTCTCTTAAACCGGTCAAACTTTTTCAGTGTGTTTTCCTTGCGCTTTGACACTGGCAATAATGCTTGACAAGCTGTTGTACGACCAGTTGCCATTACATAAAAAAAATAAATGAAAAAAATTTTTAAGAATTAATTGCCTGCCGCCTTAAAAATATAAACCACAGTTCAATTACTAAATACTCAAACGAATTAAAGATTGGGAAAAATTATTTAGTACATCGAAATTGAACCCACAAAAGGCGTTAAGAGTTGAACCTTACACCTTCTATCTACACCTTCTCTTACTCACCCAAGAGTTTCAGACACAAGTTATCTAACGTGTATGATATTGTTTTCGTAAGGCTCTCGTTACGTGGCACTGACGGAAAGTTTGACTAATTATTATTCACGGAAAGTGCTTCCCGTTAATTCGGGGTTAATAACGAGCTTATGACGTCACCGTGAACTTTGTTGTTCTGTAACGAGTACGCCACGTGTAAGATTGTAAAAAAAGTTAGTTTAGAGATAGAAATATTAGGAGCGGCGGTGGTCGAGTGGGTAAAGTATTCGACTCGCAAGCGAGAGGTACTGGGTTCGAATCCCGCACGGCCATGTACCGGTGACTCTTTCTTGAAATCTTGGATCATGGAGAGCACTACAAGGACATTAATGTCAAGATTATGATTTTTTAAAATATTGTAAAGAGAAAAGATTTTATTGTTTATTTGTTTGTTTAAGGATAAATAAGAAAATACTTAACGGATTTATTAAATTCTTTCATATAGAAAGCTACATTGTTAGCGAGTAACTGCTAGTTTGGTTTTTCCCGAAATTCAATGTGGTTCCCACGGGTCTGAATTTTACATAAACGAAGTATTGTATCTATGGGTCTTTGCAGCCTAATGCAAATAAATAAATAAAATAAATTTGCTGTGTGGGGAGGCTTAAGTACAGAACTGGATCGCAACAGGCTATTGATGTGGTGTCTACCTCCAACTTGGTTCTCTTGGTCTGAATCACCCATTTTTCAAATTTATTTTTTTAATAGGTGGTCGGACTCTGTCAAGCTTGAGCCTGAACGCTTGCATTGTCGTGTTCCGGTTTGAAGGATAAGGTAGCCAGCGCAATTACAGGCATGAGGCATTTCGTCTTAGTTCTCACAGTAACAACGCACCTGCGGTTCTGTATTTTTGTTACCTGCAACCTAAATGTATGAATTATAGATGTTATGGACGACAGTTACCACTTACCATCAGGTGGGCTGTCTGCTCGTTTGCCACTGAATAGCATAAAAAAAGACATGTCCTTTTCCATGGCCAATAATTTCCTCGTATTTCCATTTGTCCATTGAATAATGTTTCTATTTTTTCTGACCGCTGAAATTATTCATTTTTATCAGGACGCTGAAAGCTATTCATGAAAATGAAAGCCTTTTTTCTGTTCTGCATTTTAAATTGTTGTCGTCCTGAATAACTTTTATAGACAAGTGTCTGAATTGTTATTGTGTCGATTTCCAAATGAAATTGATAATTCGCTATATTAATACTTCTGATGGCGAAATGAAAACTTAATAAATTGTGTCTCTTTGATTTTTTTTATTCTTTGTTCCAACGTTTCAACTGAACCAATTTATGTTTGGGTAATAAATATAAAATACGATTTGTAGTAACATAATTTTAATTTTTATATTTATAAGTATCATCATCTTGGCGTTAATGTTCCGGTTGTTCTCTCGCACGAGGGCCCGGGGTGTGCCTTGACCATGATCCAGGATTTAGCAGATGACAGTTGAGTGACTGCCATCTGATGTCCGAGACTCTGCTACCAGGGGAACCTGACCAGATTGGATCATGGTTACACATTCAGTCGCCTGAATGTGCAGGTTTTATCATGATGTGTTCCCTCACCGTAAGAGCATCGGTTAGTATTCAAGTTATTTACATAACTCAGAAAAGAGTCATTGCTACATGACCGCAATGGGATTCGAACCCGGTACCTGTCGCTCCTACTCTCGGCCATTGGCGCTACGAATTATAAGTACATAAATCTGATAATGTTACGTAAAAACATTTCTCCAAACCTCTTTGTAGTAAAATATAAGAAATATTTCAATGGAAATTTAATGTTTTCATAAATTTAAGACTTCTAATTCCCATTACCAAGTCATCGGAGTCCTTCCTCAAAAGAAAGCATTAATTGGGTCAGGGCAGATGTATTCGTAATAAATAAAGAGTTCTGAATGTCTAATTATTCGGAACATAAAACCCAATTACAGAGGGATTTTAATATATTTTACACATTTAAATTTCATTTTGCGAAATACCGACGAAATTGTTGCTTTGACACAAGTCTGTAAGCAAAATATAAGGATAGAAATGTAAATTTTAGGGTAGCAAAACTGGTTGTTACCTAACAAGGAAGAATTCGGATATCTTTGTTAACAGCAAGTTACATTTATTGAAGTATTTCTTACGTAACAAATATTTCTGAACAAAATAAAAGAGAAGAAACTTTTTGGCTTAATAAGAATGGATATTGTTACTGAGAAGAGAGAAGTGCTCCTGGATTATCTAATCAAATACGTTTATTCAGAATAGGTTTTCTCAAACACTTATGGACGTCATACAATACATATTAATACCTATGACTAACAAAATATATATTTTTTTTCATTTATGCTAGCTAGGCGTTTGACCGTCTACTCACCTGGTGGTAAGTGATGATGTGGCCTAAATAAATGTTAGGTAGTGCACAACATCTGTGGAGGCTGGAGACTTGTCTGCGCTTGTTTGGTCACGTGTTGCCTCAGAGACACGTGGGAAATAGGTGCCTGAACCTGCCGGTATCAGGAAAGAGGCCCCATGAGCGACCCAAGAAGTGATGGATGGACATCGCTGAGTCGAATGCGAAAGCTAACGGCTTACGACGAGAGGATGCTGAAGACCGGGCGAAGTGGAGAAGAATGAGTAGGAAAGTGGACCCTGATAGAAGCCAAGATTGGATGATAACGATAACATAACTGTAATAATAGGCCATGGTGGCTTAACGGTAGGAGTATAAGGCGCTGTCTTAAGCAACGGTCGTGCGACGGGCTGTTTTGAGGTTTCTATTGGTCGGGCGACGTCCGTGGTACGACCATGGTAGCATGAACGTTGTCAATTAGGACAGCGCCAAGCGGTCGAATCAGGGTGTAGTATTATACTCGTACTCAGAAACATTAGTATGTGGTCTAGCAGTGCGCGCGAACGCACAGGGTTCCAACTGACAAAGCAATCGGCACTATGCGTCTGTCATAATTAACAAAATTGACCAGAGTGCCACAAAGCTATCTGACTTAGTGGCAGCGTCGTTGTTGTTGGCATTGAAGCGCCATTTTAATTTGCAACACTTAATTTCAGTTTTGGCCACCGGTCAGATAAGTTTACAAGAGTCAAGAATAGCCAACCACAGATTAGTCAAAAAGGCAACCTTAGTTATTAATCTGCGATTGACTCTGATTTTTTACCGATAACGGTTCGTTGTTTTCTGAAACCGGGCATTACCTGATAAAAGTACTGCAATTTCAGAAGTTGACATCAATAACATTGTGCTCCTGGCAAGCTTAGATGAAAATATAGCTTGACAATGCTTTGCCCCATTATTAAATCGTACATTAGTAACATAACGTAATAAGGAAAATCCATTTCACTTTTTCTTTATTTCCTATGATTCTTTTCGCGTCTTTCTGACGTTTTGATTACATAATGCTTTGAATAAATTATTATTGGGATGACACAACATAATATGAGGAAATTCTGGGCGAAATGGAAAATCATTGGTAACGGAAGTTCCGTTACAAAGTTGTAATGAATATAAAGTACATTATTATCGTTAAAACCTATTGTGATGTAAAGGACGTTTTTTTAAAATTTGGTTTTGAAATTGAAATATAACAAACACAAATATATTTAATATCTGTGAAACTAGCTTTATTGTAAGATAATCAAATGCCATTTATTTTAGAATATGATTTCGGACATGTAACCGCCGCATGTTTATTCCACCAAAAGTCAAATCATTCCACCAAAAGTGAGCGTCATCGCTGAAAACATTTTGCTACGCTGAGCAAAAAATGATAATCAACGAATAATTTCACGTTGGCCTACGAGGTCGTGTGATTAATTTCCATTAGATAATTTTATTAGAAATTCGCCGTGAGTGAAAATTGGATACCGAGATTAGGCCATCTATCTACGCGCCAGTCCCGGCGGCCACATGGGCGAAATTATATTCAAATTTAAATGGAATTTCTTTACCTTTCCAACTAAACTAGTTTCACTGACTAAATGTAACTGATTAAATTTATATTTCCTTGTTATATCTCAGTTTCAAATCCTAACCTTTAAAAACGCCCTTTTTACTTATTTATTGTAGTATGCTGCTATAACTTATGTGATAAAGACAAACTGGTGAACTTTATATTATACCCATAATAATACGAAGTAAGCAAAAAGCATGCAACTCGCATATAAAAGGGGGTATTAAAACATGATAACAGTTTGACACCAGTGTTTTAATACCTAATTAAATGCAGTTGCATGCACTATTTTATCTACATTCATATTTTCATGTTGAAATTTCGTACCTATAATTTTCTCTACTTTGCTGCGATTCAGTTTTGTTGTACCTACGTGTCTAGGATATCAAGCGTCGGAAAATTTACATCACTACTTTTTTGTATTTATTTGCTTAAAACAGAAAAAAAACATTATCAAATACAAATTACAACAATCAGAAAAAATATTCTGGTTAGCGAGAAAATAATTCCATACTTCACAATCACAAACAGGAAAGTTTGAAATTTAAATTTAGAATTTGATTATGACATATTTAGGTATTCAGCCATGATTTTCGCCGCGCCCGGGCGCCCAACCAAAAGTAAAAAAAGAAAAGTGTTGCATAATGATTAAAAAGTTATTTTATGTTACAGCTGTAATGAAAATAGTATGGGAAATGCTTTATCATACAGTAATTTTTTAAAGTGAGCTATATAGACTGGCGTTTATATATAAAAGTTTATCCTTAAACGACTGTTTTCGAATATTTAATTGGAACATTACGCAATGAGTGTAGATAAAAATCTTTAAGACGAATACGTAGTCTGAAACTGCCTCAGCGGAAACTGACAGACATTATTGTACTCATCTTGCAATAATCGTCATAAGCTCCATTGCAACCTAGATAATACTAATAATATCTGTCAAAGTGGGGCGTGAGAAGTTTTCAAAAGTATACAAATGAAGACAATAAAATAGAAAAATTAATTGGAATGTACAGTTTTATAATACAATACGACATATTTGAGGTAATAGTAGGTTAATAGTTTTTCCCATTTGATCGAATTTTTTCGTTTTTGATCGAAGGGTTTTTTCAAAGTCAGCGTTGTTTTTCATTCAATTTCTTCTATATAGTGATGGTTATTTTTTTCTTTTTATTTTCAATGCAATAAATTATTCTGTTTCACAGAAGCAAGGTATGTGATCTGGTTGTTTTAGGTTAATATTCCTAAATTCGTAGCCTCTCGCTACGAACTATTCTATTATAACACAATTAAATATTCTATTATACACAATTAAAGTGTATAATAGAAATACGATACTCTTAAAATACTTAAAGTAAGTTTAAAACTTTCTCATTTTAAACTTAAATTTACTGAAAAAAGAAGAATAAACTCTTTCGGGCTCCAAAAAAATTTACGTCAAATTAAAACTTCCATTAATGTACGAAAGTTTTTAAAGGAAAGAGTTCTGTTATCCTTCGGGCAAGAGATTGTCTTTCCATTATTAAAGGGAAAAAACTAAATACCGCGTGACCTTTTTCGTCCTTAATTTTGTTTCGTTTGATCGTCCCTAACTTGTTGAAATGTGTTTACCCTAGAGTTTCATTTTGTTGGAAAATTGCATTTCCCAAACTGGATTCAGATAAAGGCCGAAAGGTAACCGAGGCCCTTTGAGATTTGTGTCCGTTTAGTTGCTGCAAATCTGTTTTTTATTGGCTCCTTTTCTATGTGCCGGCTATTTTATTTTATTTACGGCCGGTTTATGTAATTTTGTTACACTTAAAATTTAATATAAAAAAATAATCGTTATGATTATGATAGATATAATTAGCTGTAATTTTATTTTGTTAATCATTATGATTATGACTGGTGTAGTTATTATTTTATAATATCTTATTAAGGTATTAGGTTTCGATATTTAATAAGTTGTAACAAAATATTGACTTCATCAATTAAAATTAAAGCACCTAGTCAAAAATTCCAATATCTAAAATACTACCCAAAAATTAACTCTTTATAATTATCCCGCAAAAATAAATTCAAAACTTCGTCAAAAAATTCAACCTCAAAATCGGTACGCACCTGAAAAATCCCAAAACCCAACAAAACCGTCCGTTCGGACTATCATCACAGAAAGTTTGAAAATCACTTACCTTGCACCGTAGTCTGTCTGTAGTCTGCTCTGGTTCCCACTATGCCCACGACTGGCCTGCAACAAGTGCTCGCGAGTGTTCCCGCCCGCCTTATATAGGGCGGCCGCCCTCCGCCCGCCTACTCGCTCCTCTCCTGATGAAATTCCGACGTTAGTCAGTTCGTCACTTTGGTATGGTCATTTTTTTGCATAGTTCGTAGGTAGGTATGGTGATGTTAATGGGAAAGATTTAGTTTGGGGTCCGTGGTTGCTGCATGGGTTTTTAAAATGTGTTAGGTTGTTTTGTTGTTCATGAAAAAAATTTTTTATTAATGTTAGGTCGTTAAATATGAAATTGCTATTTTGTATGGAGAATATGACGGAAACTGTTATTTTCATACAGTTACCATTATTTTCTCACTGTGTAAACCAAAAAGATTGGAAAGTTAGCTACTTTCATGGCTTGGCAAATATTTATTTTTGCTCTGTAGTGTTAACTGTAAAGTGTTTTCCTTTTTATTTTAATAACTCTGTAGCATTTAGGAATAGATACTCTACTTTCAATTTTTTTAGTTATTTTTACATTATTGTCTTATGAAATAACAATATATGAGCATACTACCTTCTCCTTCTCGCGTCCTATTCCTCATTACTGAGGGTTGTAAACCCACTAATAAACAGTCAATTTCTGCTTTACGGTGTCTCTCCACCGTCTCTGTCCTTAGCATCATGTAGTGCATCATGCAGCTGTATATAGAGCGTTGACGGGATTTGATCAGACCATTTAATAGGGCTGGGACCTCTCAGCCGTCTGCTTTCGATCTGGCCTATCATCATAAGCTACTCAAGATTTTAACCTCTGTGTTGCTGTGAAATCTATACATAGTATAAAATAAAGCTTCCCGTCGTCTCTGCTTAGATCTTAAAAACTACGCAACGGATGTTAATGCGTTCTATTATTTAATTCCTACCACTGAAATTACACTACAGATCGACTGTCACTTTGTTATGATACCTTTTGCATATACCCGTAGACTTATAACTAAAACATATCAATGCCTACACCCCGTACCCCGTTCTTATTAGGATTCTGTACCTTAAGTATAAAAAGGGTCGTCTGTACGCCTGCCTGTCACAGGTCTGTAACAGGCCTAGGCTCCAGGGTATTTGCCGAAGTTTTAGAAATTTTAATTAGTACGCAGGCTAGAATTTGCACAGATACTTACTACAGAAAGTTTGTTAAGCAAATTTTCACAGTCCAACCCCTTAAAGAAGGGGCTAGTCTTGATTTCTTACGGATGGTAACTACAATACAGTAGGTAGTCCTATAATCGCTAAAAGTTTGGTGCTTGTACGTATTGTCATTATTGCGTTAGAGAAATAATACCTAAAAACCTATGCGAAAAAAGCTTACTTATTTGGCTCATCTTAATTTTTTTTTTTTTAATTTTTATTATTTTATGTTATAGCGGCCATAGAAACACATATTCTGTATAAATACAAACAGTGCCCATCAAATACTGTGGAGGCTATAATAATCTTTTCATTTATCTGGAAACGTTTAACAACATAATATGTATTGATTTTTTCAATAAACTTATTTGTATTTGTATATTGCATTTTTCACTATGGCCCGTCCAAAGCATTTGAACATGTCCAAATGTCTTTTTATTGAAGTGACGATCCAAAGAGTTTGGACTCTTTGGATCGTCACTTCAATAAAAACGGAACTTCATAGGAGTGCACATTTCAAAAGATAAATATCTAAATTGTTGGACTAGGTATAAATAGGCTTGAAGCAAGACTGTACCTATATACCTACCTACCTACCTATATAGGTGTGAATTCCTTCAACGCTATTCAAAGGACCCGCATATCCAATCCAATAACCTAGGATGTAGTCTGTAAGAAAGGATCTTATTGGTCTGTCTCTGCTTTTCTCAAATAAAAGAAAAGAAACTCTAAATTAGTTAGGGCCAGTATCTTCATTGACATAGACTTTGGTAAAATTCTTTACACGTCATTATTTTATTTTTAAATTAAATTGAACCCATGTACACGCATTAAATAATCCATATAAATTATTTAAGTACTTAACAATTAACATGTAAATTCAAAATTTAATCAAAAATATTTAAAAATATATATATAAATTCCATAAATAATTTAAAAGGAGTGGATCGGGGGACGTTGTGATAGGGTCAGTGATAGTGGAAGGGAGGTCTTGGCCAGACCACTACCGGCTCAGCTTCAACTAATCTGTTCAATTCTTGTTTCGAAATAATCTTGGACCTCCGACAAACACGTGTAAAAAATACACACGTTCTAGACAAATATTAGGCCGTTTCTTTTTATTTATTTGTATTTGTACCCGCCCACGTTGAAGCTCTAAGGAGGGTAATTCTGCAGAGAACGATTTTGTGAAGAAATGGGCCTTGTTTGGGTTTCAACTGATCACCGGCAATCGTATTTGTCAATGCGCGTCGTAAATTCGATGCGATAAGTTCCTGCCATGGCCGAGAGAGTTTTATTTCCCTAGATTGTTAGAAAACAAAGGCTTTGGCAGCTATTATATTTGGAAGCTATTCTACTTGTAGCTTGTAGTAGAATGGAAAGGTTTATGAAGATAGAGAATATTTTTTTGCTGTCTGTTATTGAATATTCCATGGTATGGTATTGAACCCAGCGATGTAGGTCGGATTCTCTGGACGACAGATTCTGAAGTAATTAGTTTCTTATTTAGTTAGATTCGGACTACGTCAGATTCTGATTAGGTCAGGCGCGCTTTGGTACAGTTAAAGTAGAAACGCATAGGACGCGGATTATATCTACGCAAGTTGCGTTATTCTAGGAATGTGGATGTGTACATCTGTGCACACCTCCGGCCACCAAATTTAGGAATAGTGATGTGATTATATACGAGTGCTACTCACTGTGTACTTATTTAAGAAATATTGATGGAATTTTAGTCTATTTATTATTTATTTATGAGGACACATCGACAGTATTAATATTATAAAATAATCATCTTGGCGTTAATGTCCCGGTTGTGCTCTCGAAAACGAGGGCCCGGGGTCCGCCTTGACCATGATCCAGGATTTGGCAGGTTAGGTAATTACAGTGGAGCGACTGCCATCTGACCTCCATGACCCTGCAACCAGGGGAACCTGACCAGATTTGATCATGGTTACTCATCCAGTCGCCTGAATGTGCAGGTTTCATCCCGATGTTTTCCTTCACCTTAAGAGCATCAACAGTATTCATATTAAGATAATTAAATACTGCCAGCAACGCATATTATGCTGGCTAACACCCAGCGCCTTGGACGCATAATTCGAAGTTTTCAAAAGTCATACATTTCGAAAACATCGCCTACTGTGCGACCGCACCTTGTATGACCATACAAGGTCTATAACTAGAGCTACTGTATTCCACTTTAATCTTTTAGTTGTGCATAGATTTTTATGAGTAAATATATTTCAAAGCCGCCTTTGCACCTCAATGTGCATGAAGTTTAAATAAAAGCCGAAATAAGAAAAAGTGAGGGGCCATTATACATTTTTATATGAAGCCTGGCAAAGTTTACCCATTTTGCAAAAATAAACACATTTCGTCGTCTACTTATGTCTACATATACAATCGATATAGAAAAATAAGTAAAATCTTAAAACATTGAAACATGTATTTTCCGAGAAAATCAAGTTTGAAGTTAAATATAAACAATGTATTTTTGAAAGAATCAGTGGCCATATGGAACAAATCTATTTAAATTACTGTAATTGCTTATATGCGTTCACGATACCGAGCGAAATCTGGTGACCAGTTCGAAAAATATTCTAAGAAATGTTAATAATTACATATTAATTTGGCAAAATAAATCGTCCAAACTATATTGTAATGGCGATAGTAAGTCTAAACTGTTAATCTGCTAGGTTTTCACGCATAAACTTCTGAATGCAGAAACATATTTGAACGAAATTTGTTAAGGAGATAGAAATGGCAACCTGGGGAACGAAGGAGGGTGAAGTGCTGAGGCGTGCCACTTACAAAGGTAAACAAAGAAAGCCTTTTCAAGCAATTACTTGTAATTCTTATTTGCAATGTTAGCTTTCTTTTTGTGGTTTTGTTGTTTAAATGTACCTAACTTCCAAAAGAGAGCATCGGTGGCCTAATTGCTAGCGGGTCCGACTCGTAAGTGTAAGAGGTACTGTGTTCGATACCCAGTGCCGCCATGTACTATGTCCTTTTTCTGAGTTAGCATAACCGAGATATTGAAGCCAAGATTATTATTTAACTTCCAAGAAAGTATAAATACATACACATAAATATTATAATAATGAAAAATTTAAAATCGTGTTTATTAGTGAGACTAATTTGTTTTAGACAGTTGCGTTTTTGGTGAGTAGCTTTTTAGGGCAGGTGCCACCTGACGTTTTAGACCTGTTGCTTTTTAAACAAGGAGTCACTTAGACCAGCTGCGTTTTAAGCTAAATGATACTAACCCCGACTGTTATTCTCGATACCTGTTTACCAACACCGTAACGTCGCACACTGTCTACACTTTAACCTATACGTTTCTAGGAAGTAAGATGATGAGGTGAGGGTTATTTTTAAGTAACCATTACCTTGACCTCTTCCACAATACGTATACGCTTCGAATAAGAGCGCTTTCATAATGGCAAATTTTATTGTGCATTTAGTCCATCAGATTTTTTACACACATACAGCCTTAGCCATAAACACTGTCGCCCCTCCTAAATAAATATAGCATCTATGTCCCGGTTGTGCTCTAGCGCACGAGGGCCCTGGGTGCACCTTGACCATGATCCAGGATTGCGTATCAGATAATTACAGTAGAGCGACCCCATCCCAAAATAATTTTTGTTGACGTCCATTTTACAGTCAGTGGATTAAAATAAGTCATATGAGTCATATTAATATTTATCTTGGCGTCAATATTGCGGTTATGATTTCGCGCGTAAGGGCCCGTAGTCCGGCTTGACCATGATACGCCATTTTATACGGCAGCGAAACTTGGCCTCTACTACAGCGGCACAAGACGTTGCTGCGGTAGATTTGTGGAATTTTACGCTACAAATGGCAGTCCTTACCTAGTCTGCTGAAGCCTGGAATGAAGATTAACGCAAAGATTGCGTCCGAAACGCCCACATTCGCGGTAGCCTTCACATCTGTGACGACATACTCGTAAGAGTGACGTTGTCGATGGCATGGCCACGTCTCGCCTGGCAAATTAAGCAGGCAAAAAATTTTTCTTCTCCAGGCATGGGAAGGAAAGGTCGGCCCAAGAAGCGATGGCTTTACGTCGTTACGAATGATATGCATGTCATCAAACATACCACCAAAGATACCGCATACCAAGAAAAAAGGAAGGCAAAACTGAATATATAAAAAAAATTATATGACTTTCTAAGATCTAAAAAATTATTGTCTGTCTGCTTGTCACAAAACGTGTATTTCAAATGGTAATACACGCAACCGTGACGTCACGGTTTTATATCACCCGCTCAGTCTAATAAAAAATTAACAAACATTAATTATTTGCCTATTTTTAAAGACATTCAAAAACAAATTTACACAAAACATTTTCAAATTAAACAATAAAATATTAATCACCATTCCCATTTCATAAGAGCAGACAACGCGCTTACAAAACACACATGTCTATCCGGCATCTTATGAATGACCGCTATGACGTAGCCCTAAGTGTATATGGCGCGCCAATCATATCTGCCATTGTGTACTCAGCCAGAGACTCCATACACCCGGCGCCTTTGTTCCGAGATAATGTCGTCTTGTTTGCTTGGCTGGCCATAGTGGGCAGGTTAACGCAGTTCTTTTACTACCTCCATCGTATTGGAAAGATGGGGAATTTACCGGCTCTATTCATGCGCTATATGTTCGCGTAGATACCTATAAATTCTATGCATAGGCCTAATAATCGTGAATTGCTTTATGGGTTGGTGAAACCCATGAAGATGTACGACGTATTTTGAACGAAATAAAACAACCACTGACAAATTTCAGCATTGAAATCATCATCATCAGCATCCAACATTGGCATGACATTCTTCTTCACCTTCCTTCCATTCTGTGTATTTCTTGCTTGAATTGTGCTGATGTAAGGAATAAATTGTGTAGGAACATTTATTGGCATTGCTTACTTGTAATTACCTACTCGTGCACAGCCGTCAACACGGAGCGACACAGAACACAGCAGGTACGGAATTTACATCATCCACCATACCTACACGCTGTTCGCTTTCCAACTTTTCTTCCTCCACTTCGCCCAGTCTTCAGCATCCTTCCGTCTAAGCCATTGGCTGTCGCATCCGATTTGGCGATGTCAACAATCGCTTCCTGGGTCTCCCGCGATATCTCTATCCTGATACCAGCAGGTTTAGATATTTGTTTCCCACATACCCCTGGGGCTTAAGTAGAACGTGATTAAACCAGAGCAGGCATTTCATCACGGTGTTTCCCTCACCGTAAGAGCATCGGCTAGTGTTTCAGTAATGTACGGTAAGTTAGAAAAGAGTCATTGGTACATGGCGGTACTGGGGTTCGAACCCGGTACCTTTTGCTTACAAGTTGTACGCCTTAACTACTGGGCCGCCGACGCTCCTTCATAATATTAGCGGAATGTTTTGAAATATCTTCCTCTCTTGGCGGATTGGAGACCGCAGCGTTCAAAATATGTGACAGAAAAAACTGCAGCCCATTCTGGTATAGACGACTGAACCACCTAATGTCACATATTTGTCCAACAGTGGACAAGCGAATAAAGTTCTACGACAATTCCAATATTAACTCATCAGGAAAGTTAAACACTTTCCATAATAACAATTGAGACTAAGAGATAATTGCATTTTTATGGAGTTTGCTATTACGCCCCATCAAGGCAACACGAAGGGAATAAATTAAAATTCTTTTGCAAAAACTTTGTTACTTCACATAGTTAAACGCCTTTTATTATATTGTGAATAAATATACCTATTTTGTTACGGGCCTGAGCGTGTTGTACGTATATTGGTGTGTTGCTGCAATATATCTCATCCTTGTAGTTGCGTTGGCAGCCATTTTGAAATCGTACAATTGAAACACAACAATGCAAAAATAATCGCAATAAGCATTATTGCTAGTTAGATATAAATGGCATGGTCGTCTGGGCGTTAGGGCGCTGCAGTGAGCCCACGAGGGCCCGGGGCCCGCCTTATCCGTGATCCAGGATTTGGCAGATCTGTTAATCATAGTGGAGCGACTGCCGTCTGACCTCCGTGACCCTGCTAACCGGGAAACCTGACCAGATTGGATGGTGTGTAACCATTCAATCTGTACATACAAACCATCAAATCAAAATTCAGTTGCCCTAATGTGTCGGTTTCATCACAATGTTTTTCCTCACCGTAAGAGCATCGGTTAGTGTACATAATTCAGAAAAAAAATGATTGGTACGATGTACGAGTCCCCTTAACCATTAGGATATAGATAAATCAGGCAATTTTAGTTACATTATCCGCGTATTTAGATATATCTGTAGTACATTGAGATGTCTGTAGTGGTTTACCCCAGAGAGTACAAGTTCTTCAAAGAGGATGTGAAAAGCTTTTATCGGTATCGGCAACACGTACGTGATATCCTTGGTTTGCAAACGTCGACACCTACGCCTAGCTTACTAAGGTGGTAAGTAAGAAATAAATATACATTACAAAAAAGCAACAAGGCTTCACTTTCATCGCATATGTGATCTGGTTGTAATGTTTTTACCTCGAAATTTCAACGCAGTTGCATGCTACCACTTTAGCATGAAGTGAATAACTACGAAGGTCTTAAAACCTATACCGTTAAACTTTTCAATTCCTCATCTACGATAAAATCCAAGTGTCGGTTTACCTACGAAACGTACCAAGCAAAAGAGACGAACACAATCACATTTAAAATACACTAGCGCTTTCACGAGCCAGCTTGGCATATCTACAAAAATGTTTCCGTGAAATCTGGATATCAGTTTTAAAATTGATATATCTAGAATTTTGAATTGCAATAAAAAGTTGAACATGTTTTAGTAAAGTTGAAATAAATGATTGAAAATGGTTTATCAGTCTGGGCAACCCTATGTACGTTTCCTGGACGAGCGTGGGAAAGTCGGGAACATAATTTCGGGAACATACTGCTGCGGCCGATACTGCTTGTTAGTGCTTCTAAGTGCTTTTAAATGCAATATGTGGCTAAATACAGTGGCCGGACAATATGACCGTAATACCAGCCAGGCTATGCAATATTGCAGTAAGTTTTAAGTAGGTATGCCCGGCCATATAGTCACATATGTTTAATATGGCCTGCGTCATTTTGTTAGATTGCCGGAGGATCGACAAGCGATCGTAAATACTGTAATATTGCCGGGCCAGCTCTGTTGCCATTTTAGTCGCTGTCTATTGTTGTAGTACCAGTATAGGGCGTCTTTTTCTACTTGACATGAAGTTTACCATGAATAACGTTGCGATTAGTAGAGTTTTATTCGCTGGCCATAGTTGCTGATTGTGGAAGTTTACGAGATACAAACATGGGCCATACTGTTGCAGTCAATATAGCCAAAATATACATTATTGAGCCCCCTGCTGCATTGAAAATGTTTTATTATGGCCTGGCTATTATTGTAAGTTGTGGAACCTCTTCAGCAGGGTATTCTTTCCTACAGTTATTCTGATAGACAGTTGAGGTTAAGGGCAGTGTGTGTAATGTAGGTTATAGGTACGGTCATTCTTCTTAAAGTTTTTTTTTCATTCTACGCAGTGACAAAAGAGCAGACAGTAGCTGAAAATAAACGGTAACTATTCCCCATAACGTCTACGACTGCATTTAGGTTGCAGGCAAAAAATGCAGAACCGCATATTAGTTGTCGCTGTGAGGACTAAGACGAAATGGCTCATGCCTGTAATTGCGCTGTTCGAAATGTTGTATCTATCACTGAATATAGTTCGTACTTCGTATTCAAGCCAAACTAATCGGCTTAATGCTCGTTTGCCGCAGTTTATAGCCCGTGATGGTCATATATATAACCTATCGTCACAGTACCATAAATGGTTTCAATGTATCTAGTCTACAAAGTGGTAGGAACTGTTTAAAACACGCATTTTACAAGCTTTTCTAGGTTTGCTTGGGGAAATTTACGAAGAAATAAAAAGACGTTAGTTACTTACTACTATCGAATTGCTGACCCACTTTCGATTACGGATCCTATGCCTTCGCCCGCGTGTACTTCAAGGCTCTGTAAACCATAGAGATTGGCAACTTAGCTATTATCATCATCACCACAGCCCGTAACAGTCCACTGCAGGACTTAGGGCCTCTCCCACGAAAGGGGAGGTTATTGCCATAATCTTCACGCTTGGCAGGCGGATTGGAGATCGCAGTGTTTAAATATAATAATGGAAAATGCTGCTGCCCATTGTCCAGACTACGGAGACTCTTGCTCTTTTGCCTCGAAAACATTAGTCGCCTTGTACGACACCCACGAATTTAAGGGGTTGGTGCTATTCTACTCTGCCGGTCACCACACGGTCATTAGCTGTTATACCTTCGTAGTAAACCAGTAACTTGATCTGCCACACTGATCGGTACATAAATAAATACGACAAAATAACGGTGCCGCAGTAAATGTGTCTAAAAACTATATTACCTAACTCGAGTCGAGTAATTAGGGAGTAGGTATATGGTCCGGCGGGAGAGTCGATGGCATAGTCAAGGGGTCCGACTCGTAAGCAAGAGGTATCGGGTTCAAACCCTAGTAACGCCATGAACCAATGACTCTTTTCTGAGTCATTTACATTAGTTGAACATTAACCGATGCTCTTACGGTGAGTAAAACATGTGACGAAACGTGCACATCTAGCGATTGAATGTGTAACCATGATCCAATCTGCTCAGCAGGTTCTCCTGTTAACAGGGTCACCGAGGTCAGATGCCAATCGCTCTATTGTAAATAACCTGATCTACAAAATCCTGGACCACGGTCAAGGTGGCCCCAGGCCCTGCATAACCGGGCCATTACCGCCAAGATGACTGATTACATCTGAGTGACGTGACGTGGTGACGTGACCCTCTCATACCGTCAAACGTAGCGTAGGACGAACGAGATGAACTGATGACATCATAAAGGTCGAGAGGATCCGATGAAAGGCGGAACAAAGCCGAATGGAATCGGTGGTCAACTCTTACGTCCGAATCCTACCGCGGATCTCACTTGCGCTTTAACTAATAATAAAAATTTAAATGTTTTACATAGGTGGGTAGATCAATTTTACAATAGAAACAATTTAACTTAAGTACAGTAAAAACCTATGTGAGAGACTGGTGTCGGCGCTGGGTAATAAATACCTGTCATACAGTTCAAACTGGTAGCAGACGCTTCGATTTGGCTGGAGCCGCGTTTGGATTAATTCAGATGCGCGGGCGAGCCGATCTTGGTCGGTCGTCCGACCAGGTCCCCGTACGTAAAAGCGACTTTATTTTATACTGCTTAACGATTATGCGCTGATTATATTTGCTTAAATTCAGTAACTAAATTCAGAAGCAAGAAACGTGAGAGCAAATCAAAGTGAAATGTATTGCTCATAGAATAAGATCCATTTTTGTATCACTTATATTATGTTATATACCGGGTGTCCGGTAATGAATAGATAACCTTGAAATGTCTTATAGTATAACTTATGGCCGTTCAGAAAAAATATATAATAAAATATGTCATAAGTAGTACCTAAGGAGCTGAGGGAGTCATATTGGTTGCAAAATGACGGCTGTCCTGCGCATTATGCTGTATCTGTTCGCGCATTTTTAAATAACACGTACCCGGATAGATGGATCGGGCGGCTAGGGCCAATTTTGTGGCCTCCACGTTCACCGGACCTAAATCCATTGGATTTTTTTGTTGGGGCTGCTAAATAAAAAATATCGACTTTTCTTTTAAAAAAATCATACGTACGTACTACTTATGATATATTTTGTTTCGCATTTTTTTCTAAAAGGCCATAAGTTATACTTTTACTACAAAATGTTTTAAACGATCGCGGTTATTATCACACGTTTTAAAGCTATGTTCCGGGTTTCAAGGTATTTTTTTAATGTTATCATTAGAGATGAAACGGATAGCTGTTTGGCCGGATACCGTATATCCGTCCACCCCATAAGCCGGATAGCCGGATATTCGGCGGCCGGATATTTGGCAGAATATAGTCTCTAAACAAATCTGTGCAAGCTGTGAGCGTGGGTGGTAAATTAGACAACTGCATGTGTTTATGTAATTTCAAGTCTTCGTTCAATACAAATTAATTTGAACTTTAGTCTGAACAATTCTTTCGACCTCGGGCGGTATACTCGATTCGAAATACGGGTAATTAGCACCAGCATCGTGGACCAGAATGAGAGAGTGAAAGATTCTCTTAAGCTCGCATAAGAAGACAAACGAAACTGCATGCTAACCTCTCAATGTAGGAGCAATTCGTATTTTAACCCAATTTCTAATAATTTAACTTTATTTACCTTAGATAAACTTTGCAAAAAATATTTTTTTGCTAGCCTACCTACTAAAGGCACCTAATCCTACCTAGTGGGTACCTAATCAACAGTGCTTTCATAAATGAATATTTATAGCTTTTGACATTACTTTTTCCTATGAATAAAATCACTTTTATGTCCTTTTCATACATTTTTGCTATCCGGTATCCGGCCGGATATTGAAGCACTATCCGGTATCCTGCCGGATACTAAATTAACGCCGGATAGGCCCGATACCGAATAGTAACCGGATATCCGATTCATCTCTAGTTTTCATGTCATACGGTTGGCAATCAGGCAAGCGGGCCACCTGATGGAAAGTGGTTACCACTGCGTATAGACATTAGCAACACCAAGCATTAGCATTCAACTAATGTACATTAGTACATAACTCAGAAAAGACCCATGGGTACATGACCGCAGTGGAATTTCAACCCGATACCTCTCGCTTACAAGTAGGATACCTTTAACCCCTCGGCCACCCACGCTCTAGACAAAATCATATTTGTGAAAAACTTAAAATTGAATTGTTTTTTACAGAGGCGCGTACTGGTACACACGTACCTGCTGAACAGCCTAATGAGCAACCGCACGAGTGCGGTAACGTCGTTTGAAAAGTACGTGTGTTTCATAGGCCACATTGTAAGCTAATTATCTCATATAACGTGAGTTGAAAAAAGTTTTCATAGGTAGATGTGTCGTGGAAGGTTGACTCTCCGTGAGAAGGCGTTTTTCCGAAATGTTTTGTAGATATAAGGCTTGCCCATGCACCATTACATTCGGAATAGGATAGTGACACAGGTTTTACAGTTGCAAACGTAATAAGGGTCGAAACACTCCTCCGACCCATGGTCATTATGTCAGATCGAATCATGGAGAGGTTTTTTATAGCACAAGGGCACTCTTAATTCCGTTAAAACCCTGAACCGACTGATGTTCCGTTTCGACTTTTGATTTTCATGTGCGGATCCGACACAATCATCCTGTGAAACACACGCCCTTCTTTTAGGAAATATAAAAACACCACAACGCAGTACCATATTTTCTCGATAATTCTTCGTATTAGTAAAAGACCCATTATAATAGTTCTCTGTCAACAATTAATTTTCCACATGTCTACATGGTCATATATTCCCAGATATAACTGTTCCTGCCATCCCAACTTCTCCAGGAAACATAGATAAACATAGTCTCTGGAAGGGTTCGTGGTTTTAGGAGATGCTAAAGCATGAACCTACGATGTTACTCCAGTAGGTTTGCAGGATATAGGCAACTGCCTCCTCTTTCTCCAGGCATACTCCGCACAGCGGGCTTTCGGTATGACCTATGGGGAAAAGGTGTTTATCTACACTCATAGCGTAATGATCCAATTACATATTCGAAAACAGTTGTTAAAGGATACACTTTTTTCACGCCAGTCTATAAAATTTTAAAAAATTACTGTTCGATTCAGCATTTTCCATACTATTTTCATTACAGCTGTATCGAAAAATAACTTTTTAATCATTATGCAACACTTTTCTTTTTTAAATTTTTGTCTGGCGGCGGGACACGGCGAAATGCAGGCTGAATACCTAAATGTCTTTAACAAATTCAAAATTTCCTGTTTATATTTGTGATCAGTTCATAGTCTGTGGTTGTGATAGTGTACATTTGGAATTATTTTCCCGCTAAACAGAATATTTTTTCTAACTGTTGTAATTTGTGATTGTAAATGTTTTTTCTTGTTTGAAGCAAATAAATA
Organism: Blastobasis adustella; assembly: GCA_907269095.1. Classification (NCBI taxonomy): domain Eukaryota; kingdom Metazoa; phylum Arthropoda; class Insecta; order Lepidoptera; family Blastobasidae; genus Blastobasis; species Blastobasis adustella. Next base: position 14,725,425 of record OU026130.1, read on the forward strand.
GGTAAATGTGAAAGAAGTGAAGTGAAATTCCCGCCGCTTGATATCCTTGACGCGTAAATAGGTATAACAGAACTGACTCGCAGCTTACTTCCAGCAAAGTTGAAAAAATTATAGGTACGAAATTTTTAACATGTGAATATGAGTGTAGATAAAGTAGTGTATGCAACTGCATATAATTAGGTATTAAAACACTCGTGTCAAACTATTATCATACTCAGCTACGCCTCGTATGATAAACAGACACTCATGTTTTAATACCCCCTTTTATATGACAGTTGCATAAACTACTATTATTAAAAGAACCGTGTACGATTATTGCCCGGTTACCATTTGCTGATTTTCAGTTGGTTTTAAAAGCCTTTCGGATAGGGAGGAGTTAATGCTCGGTAGGGCATCTCTCAGAATGATGATCATGACTGAAGGCGAAGCCGGAAACGGGGTGAGCACCTGAACAACCACGGAAATTTAAGTGACTTGAAGTCGTTTCTTGCATAATAACTTGGGGTTCTTGCTAGCTACCTACATCAAAGGTCACCGATGTCCTAGATGACGATTACCTTACCTAGGAAATAAAAAAAATAATTATTCGAATTCGGCAGGCAGCGCGTCTATCTTCGTATCCTAAGCGCGGATTGTTGTCATCTTAAACATGTTTCAACTAGTTTCTTAATAACTACTTTCGCACTTACCATAGAAAATATTTATGACACCATGGGATAATGTAATAAGCCTATATAAAGGTACCTACTGTTAGTGTAATACAAAAAAAAGAGAAACCTTCACAAATAACTTCACTGATATTTGACGATGAACTGTAATATTTTAACAACTGATCTGATACTTGCAATTGTCTTACTGCTGTATTTAAATTGATGAAATCTTGAATCTACTCTATTGTTAATATATGAACAATAAACTGTCAAACTTGACGTTTGTGATTGGTATTGCCATTAATAAAGAGCATTCCATTCTGTAGAAAATAAATGGATTGATCTATTCGGAGGTGCTCAAAATGGCAACACTAAGGATGCGCTTATAAAAGCACGTGTGACGTTGTATCTGGTGCCTCATTATTCTGGTGATCAAATATTAAACAACAACAGTTCTGTAGTTATTGTTTATAATCAATACAAAGCATAACACCATACTTCTGTGTTTAATTCATCTAACACTACGTAATGGAATCGTTTCTACCAGTGACTCTTTTCTGAGTTATGTACATTAGTTGAATTCTAACCGATCGCGATGCTCTTACGGTGAGGGAAAACATCGTAATGAAACCTGCAAATTCAGGCAACTGAATTTGTAATCATGATCCCATCTGGTCAGGTTCCCCTGGTAGCAGGGTCACGGAGATCAGATTGTAGTCGCTCCACTGTATTTACCTGATCACCAAATCCTGGATCATGGCCAAAACGGACCCCGGGCCCTCGTTCTCGAGAGCACAGCCGGGACATTAACGACAAGATTATTATTTTTAATGGAATCGTTTCAACGTTTTGCCATTTTTATAAAACCAATCTCAATTCCTGCATAATTGTAGTAACACGTTCCGACATGCTACAAATACGAAATAAATTGTTATTTTGGCGACTTCAAACATCTTAGGGCCGACAGTCGGTGATGTAACAGCGTCAGGTCGTAAAGGCTTCGTTTTATTGCGGGTACGTCGTCGCGTGGTTTAAGGGCGGTGCTACACGTTTGTGTACTTGAAACTTCAACTTTTATTGAAATAGAAAAATATTTATTCACCAAGAAAAAACATCATAATAATAAAATAACATCAAAACTAGAGGAACAACACATCATCGGTAAGTACCTACATTGTAAAATGAAAAATACAAAAAGAAGGTTACATTTAATTCATAGGTAGCGACGATAATTGTTGTGAACTACGTGGTAATTGATAAACTGCAGCCAATAATGATCTAAAATTTTCTTGTATAATTTGCTAACTTTCTTCTTCTTTATTTCTTGTAACATTTTATGGATATAGGTGTAGGATGATAATATATTGGGACTTCGATCGATTAGGACTAACGACATTAGAACTTCTGATAATTGGGATGAAAAAAATTAAGACAATGGACATTAGGAGTATCGATATTAGGACAATGTTTCCTTTGGACGATGACATGGGATCGTTCAAGAGTTACATTAGAGGTCGCTTCAGAGGCGGGCAACGCATTGGTAACTCCCCTGGTGTTGCTGATGTCCATAGGCGGCGGTGACCACTTTCCATCAGGTGGCCCGCTTGCCTGTTTGTCTGCCGCATAACATAAAAAAAAATGTTTAGGTTAAATAAAAACTAGGACAACAAATGTTAGGACACGTAGGAAGCAGAATTAATTGCCGATGCGGCGGAAAGGTTCTCGAGAGACGACCAACAAATGGCTGAATATAACATTAATATTATAAAGCATATTTTACGAGAAATGTTTATAATTTTTTTTAGAATAATCCCACAGATATTTCATTTTGTACGTCGAAAGGCAAGCCGCAGCGGAACCTTTATATTGTATTGTACTCCAACAATTCTTACCTGTGTACCACAAATAAATACATTCATTCATTCATTCATACGATAATTTACGAGTATGTCACGAGTAGGTTCTGCGTTCGAGATCAGGCAATGTGTAACTGCCCTTATAATACACACACAACTTTATTTAATTTACATTTAGAGCAATTAACAGTATTATCCATCGGGTTTCAGTTGAGTGCTGTTTTATATGTATGTAGGAGGGGATGATGTAACCCACTGTGGCTTGTTTTAATGACCTATAATAAAAATGCATTCACTTTCATTACCATCTTTTACATTTGCATTATTTTATTAGGTAAAACTAACATCCCGCTCAGAGGTAAACATTATAATGAAACAAACAGATTCAGAATACATTATGTCACGAATGTATGTGACGAATGTGTCAGTCAGGATCCGATGGAGACGATTACGAACACACTCCGTGCTAACTCATATATGCTGATATCACGCTGACGGACTCTGAAAAGAGGCGACTTTTTTTTTATTGCCTCGGGACGGACGGTCCTGGACCTGATGGAAAGCTGTTACCGTTGTCCAGGACATCTGCAACCTAAGGGGACCGGATGCGGTGCTGACCTTTGAGGTACCCGTAGACTTGGCTAGCCCGTGTGAACAAGTAGAAGAAGCTCGACAACAGCTTCTTGAAACGAAATGTAGCGAATCAATGTTAGTTTATTGGTATTTCTAAGAATACTAAAAGCTGTGCGGTGCGACGTCACAAATAACCGCTTGTCTAATTTGCGCCGGTCCAGTTTGCCCGGTTTTTACGATGCATAAACCGGATAGTGCGGATACGGATAATCGGTCGGCCCTTCGTCGGCGTCTAGACGTAAAAGCTGTGCAAATTACCTCGAGAGGGGGTGGTGGCAGTTCCAGCGAGTTAGTAAAGTAAAAGGTCAAAGTCATCATCGTCATCCTGGGGCTCTGTTGGGCTCTAGCAGTATGGGGAGAAGCAAAGACCGTGGTAGCCTTCACGCTCGTGACGTCACGGAACTGCAAGAGTCCCGTCTTCGGTAATTTATAATTACATACGAAAGAAATGTTTAACCATGCCATGTTTGAAAAAGCGATGGGCTGACGTGGTTAAGAAAGATATACGTACCAACAAACTCACTACCAAATGCCAAAGCCCAAAAGAAGTGGACAAGGAGATGAAAGACGAATCCCAGGCCCTCCGAGAGAGCACAATCGGGAGTGACGCCTGGATTATGACATGCGACAGAGAGGATGCTGTACGAAGCCGTTTTAGCCTATTTGCTTTATTTACCGCCAGTATGTGAATTCAAAATTCAATTCAAAATTCGATAAGCCCTAATCAGAAATCTCTAAAAAATTACCCAAAAACCTGGTATTTTTTTATGCTGGGTAACACGCCTGGGGTAACCTAACAATCTTCTCATACAATACAACTTTAATAAACGTCAACATCACGGCTAAAATGCGCATCTATACATAGTATAAACAAAGTCGCTTCCCGCCGTCTGTCCGTATGTTTCTATGTATGTATCTATGTACGCTTCGATCTTTCAAGCTAAGCAACGGATTTTAATACGATTTTCAACAAGACTGATTCAAGAGGAAGGTTTATAAGTTAGGAAAAAGGAGCAGGTAGGATTACAAATTAAAAATAAAAATCGGGGTAATCGCCACATCCTGAGACCATCCCAAAACATTTCGCTAAGCCCTAATCAGACTTATCTATGACTGAGGGCGTCGATTGTGTTTAAGTGCCAATAACTCTTAGAGTTATTGTGTCCGAGTAACATAATGATTATGTGGTTTGTAGTTTTAATGGGAAGCGTATTGTTTTCAGGTTTCAGTGAGACCTTGTAAGCCTATCATAAAGTACCTTACTTTTAAAGGTCTTGTTGTACATTGATAAAAAAATGTGTATTGCACTTAATTCCAAGGAGCGTCGGTGGCTGAGGGGTTAGGGTATCCGACTCGTAAGCGAGAGGTACTGGGTTCGAATCCTGCTGCGGCCATGTACCAATGAGCCTTTTCTGAGTTATGTACATTAGTTAAATTCTAACCGACGCACTATGGGAAATGGTAGAACAAGAGCATATCATACATGGTTTGTACGAATATCATAATCTGTTTTAAATTTATTTTGATTTAAATTGATACTCAAATAGTCAAGTTATAATATTTAATAGGATTTGTTACCTAATACGCAAAATAATATTATTTTTCATAGTCAGAAGTACATTGAAGATAGAGGTGCCAAACTCAAGTCTTTGGGTGTTCATGTTTCAAACCAATATTGTGAAAAAAATATTAAGCACAGATATGCAGTGTATTACATTTTTAGGAAGGTTATTTTATGTACTTTACGAAACAGCTTTTTAATTTTCATTGTATTTTGAAAAATTTGGGAAAGTACTTAAAAAGGAACATTAACAAAAATTTCACAAAAAGAAAGTTCTTTGAAAGTTATGACTGTTACCCATGTCTCCCCATCCGCTACTTTTTGTATTAGTTCATAGTCAAACTATTAATACATAAGATACAAAAAAAATCAGCTGCAGTCGGAGTAGGAAATTCGGTATCTTTTGCGGTTTACCACAGGGACTGTTCGCACGAACAGTATGGGCTTTATTGTTATTTTTTTAAATTATTTCGTAATAACAAAGGGGTCTTATTAAATTTGCACCCGTTTCGCGTGAGAAAATAAAAGATAATAATTTTGTAGGTACTGATTCAATATTGCAAAATAGAATATAAAGGGAGGTAATTATTATTCCAGCCATTCAGTTCAGTGTAACTTCAAGTGAAGTAAAGTTCATTTACGGCTGTAATTACCGCAGATTGTGTATTATAGTTATACAATGTCTTCCTTCAACTGTACCAAACGAGATATCATACTTCCCTATATCGAGGGAGGTAGAACCGTGGAATCATTGTCCAAAGATTTACTGGAAAAATTAAATGTTTCTGAAAACGACATATGTTGTATAATAAGTGACATACAAAGGCACATTCTTTCAACGTTTAATTAGCGCTGGGCCCTGGCATCTCGGAAAAAAGAAACATTTTTAGAGAAGAATAATACTTGGTTGGACACAGGGTATTCGGTGAATTTACCGGACTCTGATCAATATTCTACACCATCAACTTCTGGCCAACGAGGAAGACCATGCGTGGCTTATTTAGACTCCTCAGAATCTACCAAGAAGAGGAAAACTACTCTTCTACTCGCAGAATATGGCTTTGAGCACATCAATAAAGCCTACGTGCAGGGACTACGGGCTATAGGTGAAAACACAGAAGCACATCTTGTCGAATCATTAAGGATCAATCAAAAGAAATTGTACATTTCAAGTATCTGGAATGACTCAGACCAGTTAAAAATGCTTTCTGACCCGGAAGCATTGAGTGCTTCTATTGATTTGGATTTAACTAAAGCACAATATATGTACTTAAGGACTTAACAAATGAACGAAAATGTTGTATATTCCCGCCTTACTACAAAATACAAGACCTAAAGAAATCTTGCTATCCACCATCTTCTACAATTAAGATCACCAATACTTCTGCTAAAGTAATTAATGTCCAAGATTTATTGGACCACACTGTTGCTAGAATTTTGAAAATCGATTCAGTTTACCAAAAACAATATAAAACGTTAATCCTCTACAGCAAATGGGGATGTGATGGTTCATCTGGCCACAGCCAATATAAGCAAATAATTCCAGAGGAGTCGGAAACAATTTCAGATGCCAATTTGTTCATCACTTCCATGGTCCCCATCAGATTAATTGATGAGCAGTCAGGTTTTATTATTTGGAAAAATCCAGTACCTTCATCTGTACGTTTTTGTAGACCCATTTCAATAGAGTTTTGTAAGGAAACTCCAGAGAAAACCAAAGCTGTTGTAGATGAAATTAGAAGGCATATTGAAGCTTTACAGCCATCATTGATTAATGAAGATAATGTTGGTATTCAAGTGAAACATGAACTCTTTCTAACAATGATAGATGGAAAAGTGGCTCAAGTGCTAACTGATACTCCTTCTGGTTCCACGTGCACGATATGTGGGGATACTCCGCGACTAATTAATGATTTGTCGAAAGTTAGTGCCAGACCAGAAGACGAAAGTGCCTAGCAGTACGGACTCTTCACTTTACACGCCTGGATTCGCAGTATGGAAATGTTATTACACATTTCCTATAATCTTGATTTTGAAACGTGGTCTGCTATAAGTGAAGAAAAAAAGAGATTGAAGAAGGAAAAGAAAGAACTTGTTCAAAACCGTTTCATTGAGGAGTTAGGATTGATAGTAGATAAACCTCGGCAAGGTAGTGCAAATACTAACGATGGGAATACCGCAAGAATATTTCTATAACAGCACATGCTCTGCCGAAATTACAGGTGCAGATGAAATCTTAATTAAACGCCTCTTCATCATTTTACAAGTTTTATCTTCAGGAATGTTGACCGATCCCGAAAAATTTGACGAATACGCAATGGAAACTGCAAGAGTCTACGTGAGCAAATACAATTGGTATTACATGCCATCATCTGTACACAAAATACTTATACATGGAGAAAGTTTTATCAAACATTTCGCAGTGCTTCCTATTGGACAGCTATCGGAAGACGCACAAGAGTCGCGCAACAAAGACTACCGAAACATGCGACTACATCATGCCAGAAAATGTAGCCTAAAAGCTACAAATTAAGATGTTTTTAAAACTCTATTGTACACGTCCGATCCGTATATAACAAGTTTAAGAAAACCATACGCAAAGACTGTAAAAGATCTTGAGGAAGAAGCACTATGTCTTTTAAAAGTGGCACCACTTGCAACTGAAATGTGTATAGATCCTAAGTAGATAAAGACTTTATTTTTCCAGTGTATTCACTCACTCTTAAATTAAATGTGTTAAGTGAAAAATTACCCACATTATAGAGTAGATGTCAAAAAATATAAGTTAAGTAATATAAGTTAAGTAGACGAAAGCGATAAATTTAAAGATATTGTTTTTAATATTATTTTTTATTGACATGACTTGTTCTTTGTGGTTAATGTAAGTTTTAATTTTTATAATAATTATTACTTTGTATTTCACTTTAAATAAATAAATTACCACTTTTTTCGTGCTTATCCCATTTTTTGTCTCTTTACGCTATTTACATTTAAACATATAATAAGAGATCAGTATAAATTCTATATCATTTCAATCTACATACATTACTGCATATGTGTACCAAATTTCATCACAAAATGATAAAAAATCACGAAGTTATCGATTTTTGATCCGAAACTGACCTATATTTTCCATAGTGCGATGCTCTGACGGTGAGTAAAAAAAATCGTGATGAAACCTGCACATTCAGGCGACTGAATGTGTAACCTTGATCTAATCTGGTCAGCTTCCCCTGGTAGCAGGGTCACGGAGGTCAGATGGCAGTCGCTCCACTGTAATTACCTGATCGGCCAAATCCTGGATCATGGTCAAGGCGGACCCCGGCTGCTAGTGTGCGAGAGCACATCCGGGATATTAAGCCAAGATGATTATTATTTATTACTTCTAAGTCACCAAAATAAGCATACAAATTCGTATTGTTCCTATATAGCTAATTAGATAAATATTTAGATTTACAATCTCCTTCACAGTGGAAGGCATTGCCATAATCCTTTTCATCTACTTCTAGTTTTATCATGAACATTGTTAGAAAACTTTTAATTGTTTGCTAATTTGCTTAATTATATAATTCGGCATAATCAGCAAGTTCATAAACGCACATACAATGCTTACAATGAAAATTACTTAGCTGAATAGTAACGAAACCTGTTACAATATTCCCACACCTCCACAACAAGTTTCAAATCGCATAAGGTACCTAAATAAACTGCCTGTTAATTTTTAGCAGATATTCTGTAGACATTCCACCTAAAAAACGGTAACTGTCGTCCATGATTCTTGCACTTGGGTTTCATGTAATTAAAATGCAGAACCACAGGTGCATTGTCACTATGAGCACTGAGATGACATCCTAAATTATCTGTAAATTGTGGTGGCAATATCATTCAAAGCGGCACAATAATTCTGATGTACAATTTATTATTATTTATTTTTTAGTTTATTGTACACATGAAAGTTTGGGGAAAAATTCAAAACGCACACAAAACATAAATAATGTATATGTATACCGTGTATGTATATTGTATATCACAATGTATAATTATGAAATAAACATTCTATTAGTAAAGTAATAATTAAAAAAATCTGGTTGGTGGGAAATAGAAAATGCGGTGGTACCAACATGTGTGTGGTGGCGCATTACACAAGCCTCTACTAATTATATCTGATGGTCACTGTAATGACAATTTTTTTAATCTACGCAGTAATAAACGAGCAGACAGCCCACCTGATGGTAAGCGGTAATTGCCGCCATTTACGATTCATACATTTAGGTTGCAGGCAACAAAAATGCAGACCCGCAGGTGCGATCACTGTGAGTTCTAAGATGAAATTATGCAAGCCTATAATTGCGCTGTTGTCTTTCAAACCGGAATATAACAATGCAAGCATTTTTGCTAGCGGTGGTACTCCCCCAGGTGGACTCCTTAGGCTTGAGAGAGATCTACCACCTGACGTACCTACCACCCACAATAATAGCGTTGTCATCTTTTGTATGTTATAAACCAAATATACATATAGAGGTACTAAATACTGGCCGTGTGGTCACCGGCAGAGAAGAATATAGCATCAACGACACCATTGAGGGGTGTAATAAAATGATCGTAAAAGGAGATTATGTCTTAAAAGGCAGACCATCAATTACCTCCGTAGATAATATGCAATAGTATTTTTGTTCAATATTTTTAATGCATTCTCCAAACCGCCTGAAAAACATGGAGATGGGAAAACATGGGATGATCTCCATTGAATGTGGAGAAGGCTCTATTTCAGCAGTAGACCCACATATTGGTAAAAAATCGGGTGAGACTGTGTCGGAACACACGGCCATTGGTTTTAACGTGAAACGTCTACTTTGGCAGCTATGAGACGCTCTCGAAACCGCCTCGCTCGCTCAGCACCGGCCTTTTTTCCAACGATAGCCGTGATTTGTAAATTTTGGTAGCTCTTGCACGGGCTGAGGTCGACATATTTGCTTTCGTATATATTCTTACACTTTTTGTTTATCTTATCCAAATTACACAAATTTTAATGTGAATCGATTGTTGTAGACAAACTCAATAAATACAGAAAAGAATGTGCGTCCTCTGCCGCCCCACCCGCCCCTGACGCAAAGTCAATGTCAAAAAGCGAGCTGACCATATACGCTAAACAATGACATTAGATTCATGTTTCTAAAACTAATACTTTTGCACTTACAGGTTTTAACACTTTCGTAGTTATTTACTACACTTTCATTACAGATGCTATCGGGGTGTTACCACGGTTAGTATTGTTACACGAGTAGACTGACCAGAGTAGAGTAGGTACTCGTGACCATGACGCATGCGTCTCATCATCATCTTGGCGTTAATGTCCCGGTTGTGCTCTCGAGAACGAGGGCCCGGGGTCCGCCCTGACCATGATCCAGGATTTGGCAGGTCAAGTAATTACAGTGGAGCGACTGCCATCTGACCTCCATGACCCTGCTACCAGGGGAACCTGACCAGATTGGACCATGGTTACACATCCAGTCGCCTGAATGTGCAGGTTTCATCACGATGTTTTTCCTCACCGTAAGAGCATCAGTTAGTATTCAACTAATGTACATAACTCAGAAAACTGTCATTGGTACATGGCCGGAGCGGGATTCGAATCCGAGACCTCTGGCTTACGAGTTGGATACTGTAACCGCTCGGCCACCGACGCTCGACCATGACGCATGCGTCTAACTGAGGTAAAAACAATACTCACCGTGGTAACAACCCTGATAACATATGTGCGATGAAAGTGTTGTTTTGCAGTTGTTAAGGTAAGATGGTAGTAGATCTTTTCGTTACGATCCATTTTTCTGACTTGGCACTGTGTGACTTTAAAGACGTTCCACGTCAAAAATTAATCGCTAAACCCAATCAAGTTTAGGTACTTATAGATACTCAAATATTTTCTAAACCATTAAACTAATTTTAATGAAACAAAGCTAGGAACCATCTCGATTAAGGCACTCCGCACATGACGCGACAGCCACGCAACAGCCACGCGACAGACACGCGACAGACACGCGACAGCGACGCGGCGGACACATGCAGGATGCATGCAGGACGCATGCAGCACGCATTCACGCCGAACACGACGCGGCACTGTCAAGTGACGGTTTACAAAGATAATTTGGCACGTGGCCAAAATCAGAATTAACGCTGCCATCTTGTAAAGCGTCATTTTTGACAGACAGCTGGAGTGCCCTCATCAAAATGCCAAATGATCCTTGTAACTGTGATGCAATGAGGAAAGAAAAAGCTCCTTTTAAGAGGAGAGAGCACAATGTCAAAACAGATGTGCACAAACTAGAAGAACTATACATAAAATTCCATTGCATCATAGTTTATCTTATCTTGTACGTACCTACACTCAGCAGCACAAAAACGTGTCCAAGTGCTTGTCGCAAATTAATAAAGAATTTATGGGTTATTTATGAGATGTTTAGTCATGCGTATAGATTTGAAACAACTTGTTTAGTTTATCTACTTAGTGCTATGACCAACTTTTTCTAACAACCGTTGCCAGAACTGTTTTCAACGTTAATACAAGAGGTAAGTTTATATGTGAGGTTTTTTTTATATGTGAGTCTAAGACAAATGTTTATTTATTTGTAAGAATTAAAACACTTTTTATACAAGTTTCACTATAATTATTATTTTTTATTTGTCATTTACTGTTACCCAAATTGGTCAGGCGGTCTTCTTAGCCAATATGGGGCCAATTATCACCATATTATTTGCACTTTAAAAGGTACCCGTCACAATGAACGGTCACAGGTACGAGTATGCTAAAGTTGTATCGAAAAATGGCTTACTATACTCCGTTTTTTTCAACTATAAAGTACTGAGGCTGAATACAACATGCTCATTGGTACATTCAAATTAAGTAGGTACGCTAAGGCGGCTTTCACGGTGTGGATTTTACCTGCGATTTTCATCTGTGTTACAAAAAATAAATCTAAAATATCTATACATATAATAAAATCGTAAAGACAAAAAGTCTGTACATTGAAGATAATCGAAAGAAAACCAACCAGAGCGACTTAAAACAACCATCTGCACAAGTTACGACAATTTTATAATTTCTTGTTTGTCTGTCTGTCTGTTTGAACGAAATTAAAATTTTGTATAGCAATAGTGTATATCCTCGGCCAATAAAACTTGCTTGAGAAATAATAAACCAGCAATAAAAACCTCTGGTGCGTTACACATATAGTATTTTCTAGAGGTCCACTAATTGGCGCATGAATGATCTAATAGCTAGAGAGGTCAACGTATTTTTGACAGAGATGGTAAACATTTATACAGTCTTACCACAAAAAAGTTTAACAAGGGTTGGGTAACATTTGTTTAACACATGTTTAGAAAAAGTCGTACCATAAAAGAGCTTTCCTGTGCTTCTCTCCTACCTGTAAATCTATTAATAATAGCCAAGGGCAGCGACACCGTAAATCGAGGTTGGTACCATATCTAAAACCTTTAAGTGCGTCCGGGCTCACACCACACTCTATTATCAGTTCACCTGCTTTACATTTATATTCAGTGTATAATGATGAGAGCGTTGGTGGCCTAATGGTTAAGGGGTAAGACACGTACCCCGAGGTACCGGGTTCGAACAGCAGTGCCGCTATGTATCAATGCTCTTGATAAGTTATATACATCAGTTGAACACTGGCCAGTGTCCTTGCGGTGAGGGAAACATCGTTATGAAATCCGCACGTTCAAGCCCCATAATTCAATCTGGTCAGGTTCCCCTGTTAACAGAATCACCGTGGTCAGATGGCAGTCGTTCCACTAAAATCGCCTGATCTGCCAAACCATGGATGGAGACGGACCCCGGACCCTTGTGCGCGAGACCACAACCGGGACATTATCGTCAAGATGACCACCCGAGATGTATGGTTCATTTTATATTGTCATTGAAGGATCGGTATTTTGTTTATGTTCAGAGGCCCACGCGGATGTAGTCACGGGCAACAGGTAGTATATAATAATGATATGGATAAACGGCTGTCAATCGGCACGCTCATGGCCAATCATCGCCACAGAAACCATAACCAATTATCCTGTCCTCTGGTTTTATTCGTCATTGCTGGGGGGCTATGGGCTAACTCACTGGAAAAATGAATTTGTCATATAAAAATCTTACACTACTCTAATTTTATAGACGCTATGGCCGTAGATAATAATGTAGATGACGTAGTGTAGAATTATCTAATGTCAAATTCAGTTTGCAACTGAGTTAGACAATAGTCCCCCCGTCATGCTACATTATGAACTAGTGTTGAGACGAACTTTCAATTTTGGCTCTAAATTGGAGTTTATATAGAAAATGTATGCATTATTGAAGGAATAATTTATATAATAATAATAATGTGTCTCAGTACCCTGTCACGACTATTTTTGAAATTGAATGTACTTTCGGCATACCATTATCTCACGAACCGTTTAACCAAGCCCAGCAAACCAGGTGTCAGGTAATAGAGTCACTCGGCGCCCTTCCACCAACATTAAGTACTAATAATTTTGATACCTAACTTACGTCAGTCATTTGGGGCGAAAATTTCTAATTTTCCTCGTTAAAGTCTCTTATACTCTTAAATCACTATCATTGTGTGTACCAGAAGCACTTACAAAATATTATAACACCATTCAATTTGTGTGGTGAGTAATATCGGTGTTTTGCATTTGTGGCAATGTGCGTGTTTCATGTTTTACGTAATTATCTATGTTAATATTTATTGAACCTTATTATAATATGTACAATAAAAAGAAAAATAAATTAACTAACTTAAAATATGTAAAAAATTTGGGCCGTGTGGAAGCGTACCCAAGATGCTGGCAGCATTACCTCTCTGAATAGCAATGCTTATTCTTTGTGCGAGGTAACTGCCAGCTCTTCGGTCACCTGTAGTGTCGACTAATTTCTTTGCAATTTCTCTGTACAAAGCGAGTGCCCCGGGGCCCCACGGACCCAGGGTCTCGACACCAAATGCAACAAAATTGTATTGGGTGCCGATACCCCGGTATTTAACCATTTTTTGCCTTTCGGCGGTCTCCGCCGCAGCAGCAACCTTTTTAGAAGTAAATGGAAGATGGGAGGGTGCCAGAGTGTCGACACACGTTGCATCTCACACTAAGGCCCGACCCATCTTCCAAGGGATGAGCGACATTCCGTCCGGTCTCTTGCCATCGTCACGTGCGATACCGTTCGGCTCTAGAATAGCCGGCACGTTGACTGTAGCGAGAGAGCGGCGCAAAATGTCGTTCAAGGCTGCATGGCGTGAAAAGCGGCCTGCGCTTTTTTGGCAGGATAGACCGTGGTGTCCCAGGTGGTCGACGTCCACTCCACACGGGCATTTATATGGGGTGCAGACCTCAGCACCAAGGCGGAGAGCCACGGCTAAACGAAAGGTAGAGTTATCTAAAAAAGTGCCGGTATTGGCCGATGGGTAGGCCTGGAGCCACTGGCCAGACTCCCACCTGGACACAGCTTCCAACCTGGCGCGGGTAGAGTCGGTGCAGTTGCTAAATAGTGTTGAACGTATAAATTTGGATTGAATTTCATCCCAGCTCTTTTGACTGTTAGGGCATAATGGTAAATTTGGACTCGGGACAGCCGTAAGCCAAACGTTAGTAGCCTCGCCCAGATACGCCACCTCAAAGATTTGACGGAAGGATTTAGAATTTTTTCTATAAGGTTGGACGTGCTGTGGATTGAAGATAAAAAAGCTGGTAAAGATACGTTTGAAATTTTGCTGATACCCAAGCCCCCAAAACGGATAGGCAGAGAGGCTTGAGTCCAGGCCTGCTCGGAAAGGTTGACATTTAAAATAGGTTCTAATTGAGTTTTGACCAGATTGTCAATAGAATCAGTTAAATTTTTGAATTTCCAGAGAGGACAACACCGGACTAGATAAGTAAATTTAGGTACAAAGAGGCAAAATTTCAAAATAAAAATAGCCGAATGTGTGTTGATTTTAATTAGGCGGTCCGAATATGAGTTGAATTTAGAAATCAAATGCTGTACTAGGGGTGTTATGGAGTCATCGAAGATGGGTGACCCTAGGAGGCTAAGTGATGTCTTGGAAATAATTTTGATGTTGGGGGCCAGAATGTTGAAGTTATTAGTAATGGTTATGACATCTCCGGAAGGGATGTTATCTGTTATGAACAGTTCACATTTGTCTAAATTCAGTTCGAGACCTATTGCTTGAAATTTCTTAATAACATTGGCGAGGTCAGCTAAGACGGAATCTGCTGAGCCTCCCAGGGTCCCATCATCCAAGTACCAAACGTTAAATTTAGATACCAGACTTTGGATAACGGGGTTAATGGCGAGGCTGAAGATGGCTGGCCCGAGAGGGTCACCCTGTTGACAGCCGATAGCGGAAGATATTTCATTATTTTTATGCATTAATTTTGAAGTGCTGGAGTAGCACTGGTGGAGATAATTATAAATTTCTGGCAGGTTTGTTTTAATTTCTTTCAACAGGATGTCCCTGTTTACTGAATTGAATGCATTCTTAACATCGATTTTAACGATAACATCTCTGTGGTCAGGGTCATTCAGAAAGGTCCGCAGGGCGTGGACGGCAGCTTCGCACCCGCCCTTCGTCCCGAAACCTAACTGAATGGGTTCGAAAATAGGTTTTAAAATTTTGTAAGAATGCCGAACGCAAACTTTTGACACCAAACGCCTGAAAGTTGAACCCACAGCGATGGGCCTGACTCCGCCGTCTTTCTTAGAAAGAGCTATGAGATTGGCACCGTACAGTATGGGAGTGATTAAATAATTAACTTTACCGGCGAGCATGAAATTTACAAGATGTGTGATAGATTGGGATAGACGATGGCCCGAGTCCCCTATAAAATTTGAGGTGAGATCTGTTAAATGTTGTGGTAATATCCCGTCTAAGCCTGCGGCTGACCCAGTTTTGAACGAACCAATCGCAGACAGGATGTCCTTTTCAGTGACACGGAGGCAGGCTTCTGGGGCAGTTGGGGGATCTATTGCCGGCAGTACATTAGGAGCTGGGGGATGCATGCTACGCAACGCAGCGAGGGTGGCAGGTGTGTCCGGAGACAGAACGTCACGGGAGAATAAAAGTCGAGCGGCGCCTTTAAGATCTCCGTCGCTTACTTTAGTTTCCACCTTTCGATAGACATTGAAGGAGTTTGGGTTATTACGGTTACTGTTGAATGAAGAGGAATGATTTGAGTTAGTGAATGAGCAGTTGTTTTTAATTTTTTGGGTGAGCGATGTTCCTTAATTGTCCGATTTTGCATGTAGGGTAACAAATGAAAATGTAAGTAACTTTTTCCAGTCATCGAAGCTATTGCTGCTTACGTAATTAATTGTAAAAAGTCGCAATACGCAATAAAATCCAAAGTTGGTGTTTTGCGCTGATGATATTGTGCGCCTAATACGGTCCTAATACGTTTGAGACTAAAATCAAAGAAATCGGCCGAGAACTCAGAAAATAGCAATGATTAGAAGATCCCCCAACCCCCCAAAGCGACTCTAATCGAGCGTACCGCTAGCTTTAAACTGTTATGACTAGAAAACTAGTTTCTAAAGAGAAATGATAGTAATCGTCGAGATTTACATTTCGGATGACAGCTGTCAAACTTAAAATAGTTGTAACTCGGAAACTAAAGGTCCTAGAACACTAGTTGCTAAAGGAAAATGATAGCACACCCCGAGATCTACATTTCGGATGACAGCTGTCACACTTAAAATAGTTATAACTCGGAAACTAGTGGCCATAGAACACTACTTGCTAAAGGGTAATGATAGTACTCGTCGAGATCTACATTTCGGATGACAGCTGTCAAAATTAAAATAGTTGTAACTCGGAAACTAGTGGTCCTAGAATACTAATTTCTAAAGAGAAATGGTAGTACTCGTCGAGATCTACATTTCGGATGACAGCTGTAAAACTTAAAATAGTTATAACTCGGAAACTAGTGGCCCTAGAACATTACTCGCTAAAGGGAAATGATAGTACTCGTCGAGATCTATATTTCGGATGACAGCTGTCAAAATTAAAATAGTTGTAACTCGGAAACTAGTGGTCCTAGAATACTAATTTCTAAAGAGAAATGATAGTACTCGTCGAAATCTACATTTCGGATCACAGCTGTCCAACGTAAAAAGTGTAGTAACTTGGAAACTATTGATCTCAGAACTCTTGTTCCAGAAGAGAAACGATCGATCTGTCCCATTCTGTCCATGATTCCATGTCTAAAAGAATGTAATAAAAAATAACAACATATTTAATGTATAATATAAGGAGTATGTGTGGGGTCATCATTATTGATAAAATGAGGAGTAATGCGATAAAAGTTCGTAAGGATGATGTGATGATTGAAAAAGGTATGCTGAGATGGTTTTGACACGTGGAGAGAATGGCAGAAAAACAGCATACGAATGGTATCAATCGTATGAATGCGCAATAGAAGGGTCGAAAGAGCGCCCAAGAAGGACATTATATTGATCAACTTAATGACCAGCTCCAATAAGGGCAGGTCAGGAGTACCCTCAACCGGCGTAAATGCATGAAAAGATGTATGAATGTGGAAGAAGCAAAATAGGTGTGTTAGGATCGTAGCTTGGGCACTCGATAGTCTCTGCCTACCCCTATGGGACACAGGCGTGAGTGTTGTATGAATGTAATAATAGTACCTATACATAATAAATATGTATATTTAGGTTCACTTAATGAAAATTGAAAAGCATGCGGGACCAATTTTCTCTCAGTATTTAATCGATGAGGGTCTTACATTTGTATACCGGGTCACAGCTTTCTAGTTTTTAGCTCCAATTAAACAAAAACTGGAACATCCCTAGGAGACACGTATGCAGTGAGTGTCATGTCAGTGTCAAGTTGTATGTCGTTACGATGTCGTTAGCGTGCGATGTGCGCAGACTAAATATATTATTTTTTTCTCATGTGCGGAGTGCCTAACTGCCTTTCAAATAAAGAAAAACTGCATCGAAATCTGTCCATCCGTTCGTGAGCATACACACATACACAGAGCCACAGATACACAGACAGACACCCACAACGACACCCCTTTATTTCGTCGAGGTTTAATATTTGGGAAGTCGTTATCTGGTTTATTCGGTTCTGCCTTTTTATGTTCGTTAGACAATATTCATTTAATTATCTTTGGAGAAGTCCAATTAGGTATAAATTGTACATGCAATGAATTCGTCTTCAATGTTTATGTTATTGAAGTATTAAATTGACATCATTCGATTCCGTATAAGTTTGCGATAAGTGATAACAAAATTATTATTCTTGGAAACGCTTGTTTCTGTTGGGATGCAAATATGAAGCTATTTCTCTTATGACGTTTATTTTTTCCTTAAAACTTGACAATCTTTACTTTTTATATCATGCCTTTTATATCTAAAAAAACACTATAGCACATCACAGCACACAGATTAGCATAGGTAGTATCTAGAGTATAGCGAGCCAGATTAGCAGTTAGCTTGTTAATTTTAATTATAGCAGTCAAATCGGAAATACTTAATTTCAATCAATCACATTATTTCCGTTTTGTTGTCACTATAGTCCATTCGCGTTAAGAAAATAGTGAGTAAAGGTAGTGGACCAAAATTAAAGTGGAGTAAAAATAAAACAATATTTTGGAAATAGTCAAGGTTTGTTTAACATCCACTCTAATACTTGCTATTTATTCCTACCGACGAAGTTTTCATTTTTATTATGTTCTGACGTCAGCTGGTCACTGAAGTTAGCTTTCTAATTTGTTGCGTATACCTATTTGTTGTATATTCCTATTTATAATATTAATTTTGGTAGCTCTGCTGATAAAAACTGTACCAAGTTTAAAGATGAAACGCCGCATATCGCATAGGGTCCCTCTTTTTTATCGGGGGTTTTAAAAATGGAGAGAGCCAAGCATGGAGATTACAGCAAAGTTTCAACAAAGCAAGAGGAAAAGCATCTACCGCCATCTAGCGCACTTTCCCCGTAAATCTTTTCCATTATAATCCTCTGACCGCGACTCCTCGCCTTTCGCGCGTATCGTACGTTTAAGTATAAAATACAGACTCAAATAAATGACTGCACAATATATCCGAAAAAAACAGTTCTAATATATTGTTAGATTGGAACTATTTGTGAAATTAAATCCTCTAATTAGCATTCATACTCCATGCAATATTTTTATAACATTTTGCAGATGCACGATATTATTAGGTAGGTACTCATTATTGTGTACCTTGTTTATTTTTGCGGTGGGAATTTGCAATCTCTACATACATACATAAACATACATTTAAGGTTATCATATTGCTAGATAGTTTCACACTCATAATTTTATTGCTACTTTGAATTGTACAGTTATAACTAAATTTTTTTGCTGTAAAACTGTATGGAAATAAATAATAAAGGCAATTTCAACTGTTCATAAAATACAATACAAGTGCTTATAGTTCATACACGCCCTCTATAGCTGCTTAGGTATACTCTAACATCCGTATTCACAAACAATAGTTAAGTAGAGTTCATTCGCGAATGCTCGTCTGCTGAGTAAACGCACTGCGTCCATACGGCCCTATGATTGGTCAATTTCGATAATTTTGAAGTGCTTCGCCATTCAAGTATTCTCATTGTAACGTTTCCTAATAAAGGTAAAAACAAAAATATTGGACATAGAGCGTAGATGGAGCCTCTAACAATAGATAATGTACCCTGTCAATCTGTCACAACTCTATAAAAATAACTGAATGTCATTCAAAAATTAAATTAAGATGACCAAGAATTTGACAATAGCAGTGGTTATGGAGGGGTACTTGACAACTTATAGCCGTTCCTTTTGGACAGGTGATATGCGAATCTAATCAAAATTTCTTTATTGCTTAGGACATTAAATATCTCTTTCAATCGTGAAAGAGGTGAGGGTAGGAAAGCAAGAATGCATTATTAAAAAAGGCACAAAATATAGATTATGACTTCAGCTGTGAGTAGGCTCTTTCTAAGCCTCTATGTCCAATTTCTTTGGATAAAAAACGCACTCCTCATTGGTGCCAAACGCACGGATCGTACGCGTATTCGTACGACCAGTGTCAGCGGTTACAAACACTTTCCAACATTGCTGGATAGGTGGTTCTGTTCTGTATTAACTCCTTGCACACACTCGGGTGCGATGAACGTTCAAGTCACTTGCAAAGAATGAAATATATTTTATTTTTCTATTGCACGAGTAAGTACCTACAGAACACAGCATAACTACTAGGATTCGCAGTTCAGTTTTGCGATTTTATTAGGTATTCCTGACGGCCGGTGGATAAAAATTCGTTGCGCCACACTCGACTGTTAGGGTCATTAATGCTTATTTATAATTAGCCGCAGTGAACATTCGAACCATATAGTCAGTCTTATAGTAATAACATAGTAAATCGACGCATCCATTTGGGACGGACCTTTAACCGTTGTTCTATTGTTTGTAACGATTGCTTGTTCTAGTAAAACTGACCGGTTAAAAATCACATTTGTTCTAGATGCACTTCTCTGACCCGGCAACAGTGTCGCTGTTGTTCGAATTGATATGACATTTAAAAATAACGATACCTAGTTCCAGCTTTAGCCACCGGGTCAGATGAGTTTGTGGCACTACATATGCAGTATGACAATAAAACCTCACCATCACAGGCTGATACAAGTACAGTTCTGCAGACCCCCTTTCTTTTCGTTAGAGGTTAAAGAATAACCAATAACCAAGTTCGCGCATTTCGCCCGTAGCTTCCAATAAAGTAAACAAGGAAAGTGCAATGTTCTTCATACAATTAAACTTTATCAAAACAATACTCGCCTCTTAACCTTTGATAGCTAATCATAAAGAGACATTATTTACAATGTCTTGGTCACTTTTTATAAATATAATAGAATCGTTCTGTTAACGGCATTAAGTGACAAAGAGCAGTAGTGTGTATTATATTGAAGTGTTAACAAGTGTTTTGTCTGTCAAAATGTTTAAAATCATCCTATTTTGTGCTTTTCTTGGGGTGAGACTCAAATTTTATTCTGTAACGAGGAAATAGTGAGAAAATCGACATTTATTTGTATATAGGATTGAGTGACTTTATTTGTTTTTTTTTGTTCGTAAATTATACATTACTAGCTTAGACCGCGACTTCGTTTGGACTTCGAAATATAAATTGTTGTTAAAACGTTAAGGCTAGTCTCCCCCGAGCACGCCGAAATTCATAATATCAAATGAAATGTATGAAATTTTAATATTGAAAATATGATCAAACTACGTTTGTATGAAACGCACTCGGGGGTCTAGTTTATAAACAATTTGTATGCCAAATTTCATCCAAATCCATTGAGCTGTTTTCGCTTGATTGAGTAACAAACAAATGTATAAACTTTCACGTTTATAATATTATATTTAAAATAGGATTAGCACCAATTTTTATTTAAAAAAGTCATAAAGGATCTTGATTTGCAAAGTTTAATGACTCATACATTTTTTACTGATGTTAGCCCATATTATGAATAAGCTTAAGGAATACAGTATTTTTTCCTCTTTTCAGCTAACCATCGCTAAGAATAGAAATGCTAGCTTGGTAAGTTTTATTGGCTAATTTATTGATACAGATCCACAACGACTACTACTACCAATTATAGAATCCAATAAAATGTGTTGCACAATGCTCTCCATGGGAATCGCACCAGCGAGCAACAATTCGATCACGGCTCCACTGACAATGACTCGCTTAGAGATTCTAGGCGCTTATTTCTCAGGACGATATTATTGACAGCTATGCTATGTACACAGTATGGATGAGGTAGTGAAAAATCGATTATTGATTATCATTCTCATAGAACTTGGAATCGATAGTTGCATGGTTATGCTGTATGTATTATAAAAAACAAACAATTTTTTTTTTTTGAATGAATAATTTATTAATACGACAATAAAAACCCTTCCACATCAACGATTTCGACACATGTGTATTTTTATTCGGTCAGTAGGACTATTCAGTAGAATACGCGTGAGCCGAAATCGTTGTTGTAAAGGTCTCTTAGGGTGAAATCGAAACAGAGAATATAGTTACAACAATTTTTATAATAACTGAAATATTAATTTAAAATGTTCGATTATTTTATTTGAAAACCGATTTTTGTTAGGCTGTTGTTGTTCGTTATGCGTGGCACTTCACTAAAGGGGCGATAACCGTCTATGAAGTACGACATTATCCATAGTACATTTTACCGCAACAAAATACCACACTTCATAAGCGTGAGCCAAAGACCAACAATTAGACAGTGAGCTGTCAAAATTATAGTCCTAAATTAGACAGAGCATAGGGGTAGTGAATACCGATGCCGCCGCCAAGCAAGGCACCAAGAGTACGGTGCAGTGCGGCCCGCTGCAAACATTATCCTACGTTCGTTTTACTTCACTACTTAGCCGCTAACTATGAGTCTAACTATGGCCGTGTGGAGTCCGGCAAAGTACAATAGCACCAACCCCTTACACTCGTCGGTGTCGTACAAGGCGACTAATGTTTTAGATAAAAAATGTAAGTCTCCGATGGGCAGCAGCGTTTTCCATTGTTATATTTACAACACTGCGATCTCCAACCCGCCTGCCAAGCGTGGAGATTACGGCAATAACCTCCCCTTTCGTGGGAGAGGCCCTTAGTCCTGCAGTGGACTGTTATGGGTTGTGATGATGATGCGTATAGCCTCGCCTGTCGGTGTGGCTGTACCAAGTTTTACCTTTGCAGCTGCACAATTCCAGAGCGCTGCCGCCATAAAATAATTTTAGAGAAAATGTTATTAGACGAATTTTGAGTTTTTACTTATTTTTGTTTGTACAGAAACCTCTATCGGTTTGCTGCTCGATACCTGAAATGGGGAAGGAAAGCGATCTCCTGGCTTGCTCCAATCCTAAGCCTGATGGGCCGGTAAGAGATTTAGCATTACTGCAATTTCTTAATTTTGTAATACTTATAATCTAACACCCGATCGGAAACGTTACTATGGTCTCACAGTATGCGCGAGCGCACAGGGGGCTTACCATCAGCTCTTATAGCAGGACCTAAACAGAACTGGCCAGCTTAAACGAGACAGCGCTATACGTGCCACATAAGCTTGTCTCGTTCTAAGCAGGGCAGTTCTGTTTAGGTGCTGCTGTAAGAGCTGATGGTAAGCCGCCATGGTTCTAGCTGATAATACTTGACAGACAATCGGTATTAGAATAGGACCACGATAAGTCCATATTGACTGACAGTAGTAAAAATTATAAAGCGTGGATATGGCACTAATCTGGGGATAATCTGTCCTTGTCAGTCCTTGTCAGTCCTTCTTGTAAACATTCAGTTATTTGGTTACTATTATCTTGAATTTGTACTTTTAGTTTGCCTAAATTATTAACCATGCTGAACATTACACACTTCCTTTTTAATTGTTTTGCCAATTATTTAATAAAAATTTTATACCTCACGAAAATAAACAATCCTACAGAAATCAAACTGTTCGTTATGACTTTTATGAATGACGTTCTATGACTATGAAGATGCCATACAGATATTTCTTTTTTAATAAGCGATTCGGACTTAGCGTGGTCTTATTCTATGCGTTCGTCAATATTAACTAAATTAATCAATTGAGGGTAGAGCTGTATTACGTTCACTTCACTTTCTCGCAACTGTCATATAGAGCTCTATCGTCATCATCGTCTCACCTTACTCAAAGTCAGATAAATGTCAAGAATTTAAATTATTTTTATCATCTTGACATTGTTTTGTGATGTTGAATAAGTATTATGTGTTTAAAGTATTGTATTTTAGTGATAAAGGCTTATTAGTATTGTTGAGAATATTTGATTGACAAGGTATCTAAGGTTGCCTGGAAGAAATCGCTTTTAAGCGATAAGGCTGCAAGTTGCTTTTTTTCCCTTGTTTTACCATGTATTATTTGTGTATAAGTAATAAAGAATTTTCATTAATTTATTCAGTTAGCAGACGAATACTGTGAGAACCCTTACTTTACTTAGACACTTACTTAGACAAGTACCTTAATATCACGGTGAAAAGTTTTTTATTAAGGCGGTTCGACACCCATACTAAATTTCTCTCGAATTATTCATCATCTTCATCTTGGCGTTAATGTCCCGGTTGTGCATTCGAGAACGAGGGCCCAGGGTCCGTTTTGACCATGATCCAGGATTTGGTGATCAGGTAATTACAGTGGAGCGACTACAATCTGATCTCCGTAACCCTGCTACCAGGGAAACCTGACCAGATTGGATCATGGTTACAAATTCAGTTGCCTGAATTTGCAGGTTTCATCACGATGTTTTCCCTCACCGTAAAAACATCGGTTAGAATTCAACTAATGTTCATAACTCAGAAAATAGTCACTGGAAGAAACGATTCCATTACGTAGTGTTAGATGAATTAAACAGAGAAGTATGGTGTTATGCTTTGTGTATTGATTATAAACAAAAACTACAGAACTGTTGTTGTTTAATATTTGATCACTAGAATAATGAGGCACCAGATACAACGTCACACGTGCTTTTATAAGCGCATCCTTAGTGTTGCCATTTTGAGCACCTTCGAATAGATCAATCGATTTATTTTCTACAGAATGGAATGCTCTTTATAAATGGCAATACCAATCACAAACGTCAAGATTGACAGTTTTTTGTTTATATATTAACAATAGAGTAGATTCAATATTTCATCAATTTAAAAACAGCAGTAAAACAATTGCAAGTATCAGATCAGTTGTTAAAATATTACAGTTCATCGTCAAATATCAGTGAAGTTATTTGTGAAGGTTTCTCTTTTTTTTGTATTACACTAACAGCAGGTACCTTTATACATTTAGGCGTATTACATTAACCCATGGTGTCATGAACATTTTCTATGGTAAGTGCGAAAGTAGTTATTAGGAACTAGTTGAAACATGTTTAAGATGACAACAATCCGCGCTTAGGATACGAAGATAAACGCGCTGCCTGCCAAATTCGAATAATTTTTTTTTTCTAGGTACGCACATGGAGGCTTAATATGGTAGGTAAGGTTATTGTCATCTAGGACATCGGCGACCTTTGATGTAGGTAGCTAGCAAGAACCCCAAGTTATCATGCAAGAAACGACTTCTAGTCACATAAATTTCCGTGGTTGTTCAGGTGCTAACCCCGTTTCCGGCTTCGCCTTTAGTCATGATCATCATTCTGAGAGATGCCTTACATGGTTAAGGCGGACCGCCTTGACCATGGCCCAAGATTTGGTGGTCAGGTAATTACAGTGGAGCGACAACCATCTGACCTCGTGACCCTGCTACCAGGGGAACCTGACCAGATTGGAGCATAGTTGTTTTATATTATTACCATGTAGAAATCTATTTCGCGTACAATTTAACACATTTACTAACGGCCAATTGCACAAACTTACGAGTGAAGGAATGACGATCAACCGTTATATACAATTTGTATGAAAATCGTAGCGCTTTAAGTAGTAATCAGTGCCCGTGTTACTGTTTTCCAGTGCAACGACCTCCAATGCGTCTTCGAGAAATCTGGGTTCCTCACTGACAACTCCACTTTGAATAAGGAAGCGTACAAACAGCACCTTCTCGACTGGGCGAAGGATAATCCCCAGTTCACTTTAGCTATCAACAAAGTCATAAAAGACTGCATAGATAAAGACACCCGTCAGCTCTTAGAGTACAGTTGCAAGGCGTATGATGTCTTCGCTTGCACTACCATTACTTTAATAAAGGTATGTCATCATCATATTCATCATAGTGGTTAATTCGGGCTTCTGCTCGGTCCGGTTAAGGGAAAGGGTCTGGGTAATTATGTTTATAGGCAGCAGTGACCACTTTCCATCAGACAGACTTTTTTTTTAAATGGGCACCCTCCGTTAGCGGTTGGGAGGGAGGCGGTAAAAAAGCCTATCGCCTACGTCCTAAACACCCCCTGGGAGCACCTGTAGCCGGGAAGGCTTTTCAGGTTTCATCGAAAGCGACACCCCATTGTGATGGGGTGCGCACAGCGTCACTCCTTATGGAGCATATTTGTCTACCGTATCAATTGAAAAAAAAAGAAAGGTGCCTGGAGTCGTGTTCAGGCTTACGACGCGAAGATGCTGAAGACAGAGAGAAGTTGAGGAGGATTAGTAGGCAAGTCGAATCTGGCTTCAAACGAAATTGACAGCTAGCACCATGAAGATCTGGAGTTCTATTCGCTTGTATCTCTCCGTAGTTCCTTATTCGATTTCCTACTGTGATCCTATATATATATAAGTTATTTTGGTCTCTCGGAAAACGTTGCTTATAATTTATGGAAAACTTCGCTTTAATTGAACATTCATACATACGTCATTCGTACGTAACATCACGTATTTTTATTTATTTATTTAAAAGTTCATGCACATTTTTCATTGTCATAATTATACTTGATACGGCCCTGATAAATCTCTCTCGCTTTCTCCAAATTCATCAACCTTTTCATACCTAAACTAAAACTCTGTCTTTTTACAGAAATGTCCTGACGAGGCGTGGTCCTGCAATCTGCCCTAAAACAAAACACAACATCAAAGCCTCACACCGAAGCCGCCTACAATGAATGAATTTCTTGAACGAATTCAATAAAATATATTTCCTATAATTATAATATTCCGGTGTTGAGAAACTTTTGTAAAAATTTACATAGAAAAATCGGTTTTCGGAGCTGTATAAACAAAGTTTCCAAATGTATCAGATTCAATTATAAACAAAAAGGAACTTTTTGGAATATTGTTATTTTATTTGTTGTTTTTTCTTTATTCAAAACACCAACAGCACGTAACAAGTAATAGTTACAAACATTTATAACAGCGAGACCAACAGGTGCTCGCAAATAGTTATTTAAATGATACGGGATACTAGAAATAGGATTACAGTTTATACAGAATTACATCATTGTTGTAAGAAGTCTGATTACCCTAATATATTATCTGTGACCTTAGTGTAAATTAGTTAAAACTTTGATGTTGCGTTTCCGGAAGATAGAAACCCAGAATGGAATGGATTTATACAACACTTTTAAATCCTTAGGCCAATGTAACATTATAAATCATCATTGTGGCTGGCAACGCCTTCGGGTCCCCACAAGGACCTGCCGGACGTTGATGGGTGTCGTTGATCACTTACCGTCAGGTGACCAGTACTCGAGTTCCCTAATTTATCGTACTTGCCTCTATTGAATTGGAATTGAATCGCGATCGCAGCTCACTGACAGTTTTAATTGTAGCAGAATACCAAAAACGCAAGAAAGATAAGAGAAGTACGGCATAGCGGGGTATCCCGTTCGAATTGGAGCCGCCTGACTGGAGAATTACCTCCACCTTACAGAATACCGCAGCTAAACAATACACTTTTAAATTGTATTGTGTTTTTGCCGATGAGTAAGGTCTTCAGTGCTCCAAGGGGTGGGGATTTGGAGAACCGTGGCTTTAGCAGTAGAGAGACATCTGCCTTTTTGCTGCCAGAGCAACGTGTTATAAAGATAGGCAACGCATTGGCGATACTCTTGGTGTTGCTAATGTCTATAGGCAGCGGTGACCACTTCCCATCAGGTGGCCCGATTGCCTGTTTGCCTACCGTATGTCAAACAAAAAACAAAAAAAAAACGACAATCGAGTTATTAGTAACAGTATAAAAATCCCAAATCGTGTCAAATTGCCATTGAGCTGCGATTGCGATCCAATAACAATTCGATCAAAGCTAATAAATTAGCGGACTCGAGGCCCTGCTTGCACATTTGTCTCCCTCCAATATAAATAAAAAAATAATGTAAGTATTTGGAAATTATTAGGTTGGGTCTTACATAGCGAAATCATAAGAAGTTTTTATTTCAAATTGCCTTTAACGATATAATAATATGTTATTTTGTGGTTATTTATATGCAAAAAACAACAAAATAAGCAAATTAAGGTGATTCGACGTCCATACTAAATTTCTGTCCTCATTGCTTCATTCGTTTGAGTGTTTGTATTATGATTTATAATCTTAGTAAATGTATTCAATGGTGTGCAAAATGGGTTTCTATAGATATTAACCTATTTATAATAAAGCAGTTAAATCGAAAAAACACAAGTCGCCGCTAGATGGCGTTGTTTTCTGATTTCATTATTTTTCTTTTTCATTGCTTTGTTTTATATTATTTATTAACATGTTTACATCTATTTCGCACACAATTGGACACATTTACAAACGGCCAATTGTTCAAATTACATTAAAAACATAAAACCCTTGAAGAAATGTCGATCAAACGTTAAATAAAATTTGTAGGAAAATCGTACCACCTTAATAGTCTAATAAAGTGATATCGCACATCATGATCTTTATCATCTGTCACATCATGTCCTCATCACTGTTGGATATATTTGGGATAGTATGTGGTAACTGTCGCCTATCTACAATTCATACATTTAGGTTGCAGATAACAAAAATGCAGAACCACAGGTGCGTTACCACTGTGAGGACTAAGATGAAATGCGTCATGCCTGTAATTTCGCTGGCTACCTTATCCCTCAAACCGAAACACAACAATGCAAGCACTGTTGCTTGGCGGCAGAAAAAAGTAAGGTGGTGATACTCACCCAGGCGGACTCCTCAGGCTTGACAGAGTCCTAACACCTAATAATTCAAACTAATGTTCCAGACTTTGCAACCTCTACGGAAATCTTATAACTTTTAAGTTTCATCAACTTTTAACTTTTAAGTAATATCACTTATTTCTAAAAATCGTGGCAATCAAGGCTGATTATGTAGTTTGGGTAAATTTTAAGCTAGCAGCGGTAATTGTCGCCGGTCCCGATGGCTCGCCACGCTGCGGGACAAGGCCTCAATTACAATGGCGTAGAGTTGGCTATACGGTCTCAGTTGCGGGTTTTAGAGGAAGAAAGAAACATATATAACACGTGGACGCCATGACACAATAATTTTGCAATACAAATTATGAAAAAGCGGTACATAAAACATTACTGGTACAGACCATTATTGGTTTCCCAGTGGCAATGTTCGTGGGCATCCAGCATAAGTGGCACAGAAGCCAGTAAATTCATCTACTAACCACCAATACAAAATGAGCTAGCATCACTATGAATGCGCGTACAAAGCACATGAAATGACATGGGATCGTTTAGGAGGTATATTAGACGTCTCTTTAGAGGTGGACAATGCATTGGTAGCGCTCCTGGGGCCCTACTTTTGAAAATATCTAACTATTCATGTCTAAAATCGAATTGAAAACCGTTTGAATCGAAGCGAGCTATTCAAAAATAGAGGCTCCGGTGTTGCTGATGTCCATACGCTGCGGTGACCACTTTCCATTCGCTGGCCTGTTTGTCTGCAGTATAAGGTAAAAAAAAACAGTTCACAGTCTAAACAGTATGCCGAGGTGGTAAGGCTGGTGAGGTGCTGTTTTGTGTACAATTCGGTAAATAATGCACATCAGCTAGTTTCGGGTTCGCATTTCGGATGCGACAGAGATGCCCCTCTACGAACCCAATGTGTATTTCTTATTTTCGATGATATGTCCTCGGTTAGGACAAGTGAGCTCGCGACAAGACTCGCGCCACGAGAGGCCCTTTCTTTCCTTCTATCCAATATTACGTTGAAACAGACAGCAGTATCTATATCGCGCCTTTTCTCCTTTGTCTCTCTTGCATGCAGACTTGAACTAGCGGTGCTGAAAGGTTCCACCAACTGCGATGAGCGAGCGATAGCAATGGCGTACATTACATAATATTCCCATTCAATGCATGTTTTACATTTGTGTAACTATAATGAAACGCGTTGCCTGCGAGTGTGTTCCCTGCTCAATATAATCTGGATGTCTTCAAGGCTAGAGTGAATAGGCTGTTACAAGACGGGCATGTTTCATCTTCGGCCGCATCGTCACTTACCAACAGGTGAGATGGCGGTCAAATGCTTGTCTTGTATCAATATAATAAATAAGTTTTTAGTGAATGAGAGTAGAATGGTCGCTGCTAAGCGCGTTTTTACCTAGCAAGAGCATCTCGGCGAGTTTACTGTCCCAGAGAACACCACTGATCGAGTTTTTATCTTAGACAGTGTTGACAGGCTATAAAAGTTCTTGCCGGCAGAGCGTTTACAGCAAGAAAATTGGAAAACTTGCTACTTTACTGGCGATTTTTTTCCTCTGTGGACTATGTAATTCAATCAGTTCTCAGCGGCTTTCATCCGCGCGTAGTTCGGATCTCTGTAAACAATGAATTTTTCCGCGGGAATCTATTATTTCCCCATTATAAAAAGTAGTCTATGTTACTCAGTGATAATGTAGCATTCTAAAACACAGTTTAACAACTCGACTAACTACATTTCTCTATAATTGCAACGTAACTCAATTGTTAAAAAATTATTGCGACATTAATATACATACAATGGCCACCTAGTAGCCTCACAAGCAAGGTCCCAGTCCCAAAACTATGGTACAATCCATTCAGTTGCTTCCACTACCTTGGGTTTCGGTCTCTAAAACCAAAGCGACGTCCCCTCTCTAATCACTTGACACTGATCACGGACCGTGATGCTCCTTGGCTGCATCCGACTCGCTCGTTACATACGTAGGCCATTGGCTGTGACCAGAGTAATCATTATCCAATATTGTTGGGTAATGAAATGAGGTTTTCAGGTTAAGTAATTGTTGTATTTATTAAATTAGTTTAAAGCATGTTGAGGATTTGGTACGATCTTTCTCCTAATGCCTTTTTGGCACTACAGCTTGGGGTTCTGCTAAAGGCATGTCCATATGTATCAGAGGCTCAATGGTCAGTACCGTAAATAAATCAAATTTCAGGAGGTATATTAGAGGTCTCTTCAGAGGCGGGCAACGCATTGTAACTCCCCTGGTGTTGCTGATGTTCATAGGCCTGCTTGTTTGTCTGACCAATAACAAAACTTACGCTTACTTTTTCTAAACTATGCAACATACATATGATGGCCTCAAAAATATTGCTGTCTGTCCACATCCACCTAACTTACCGATTTTTGACTCTTCCCAAAAATAAAAACCGTATTGAAACGCAATTTTGGAAATGGTAAAAACATTCCGAGATTAAAAAAGCAACGACCGAGCAACTGAAGGCCCTTCCGAAAGAAGCCTTCCAGAAATGCTTTCAATAATGGAATAAACGTTGAGATAAGTACATCACTAGCACAGGCGAGTATTTGGCTGTAGATTCAATAAATTATGTGTAAGCTCGTTACAAAGTACTTTGTTCATAATAAAATTATTCACCGTATCTTTTCATCAGACCCCTGATTCATCAGAATCTGTATGTCGATACAGAATCACGTCTGTAAAGTGTGCCCGCGACACAACTCGCGCCGCGAGAGAGCGTTCGTTTCCTTCTCTCAATACTAAGATGAAAGAGATGGCAGTATCTATGTCGCGCATTTTCTCACTTATCACACTTATACTAGATGTGCTGGATCCACAGAAACAAACAGAGGTATACGTTTTTTCTTTTTCCAAATTTAAAATTACATTGATCGAGAGCACCCAAACTTACCCTTTTAGGAGTCTACCCAACAGATGTAGATGTCCTAGACGACGGTTGCCACTTCGACGGTCCATCAGGTGGGCCGTCCATCCGTGTGCCTTCCTAGGCAATAAAAAAAATAGGGACTATACTCTCTACTCCACAACACAATACAGCGTATTTTTTTGTATGTGCTTTTTATATAGGTACCTAGTAGATATCTGCGTATCAGAGGGCAGTACATCAACCTACCCTGGGGCGGCCAACATGTCACTGTGTATTTCCTTCCTACTTTCTTTCCCCTTCCTCTTTGACAATTGAAAGAAATATTCAATGTCTATAATGAAATGTTGATTTGATATGATTTGATTTGATTTGATCTCTATATTTCAAATTCTTGTTGTAATTTTGTCGTGTGAATAAATGCTTTCTATCCAATTCTATTCCATTAATGTCTTTGACTACCTGCTACCATCGTCGACTTAACATTGAAGGTGTGAAAATTAATTTGCTACAGTAATTATCGAAGACAAATTATTTTACAGCAGTTGGTTTTAACGGAATAGCTTTTATTTTGTTAATTATATCTTAATCAGGTATGTAATTAGTTGCTGATTCACTAAGGATGCACGGCAGCCGTAGTGGATACTATTACGGGATCAATGCCAGTGAATTTTTCTTTATATTGTGATTTATTTGACTTGTTGTCTTAAATGTATCAGTTTTGTATATGTTGCTCTTATGCGCTTATTACATTTGGCTAAATTCTGTCAACTATATTCAGATGCAAAAAACGGGAACACAAATTAAAGTGGAATGTATTGCTCAGAGGAATACCAATAGGAATAAGGTCAATTTTTGCATCATTTCATTTGAAAAGTGGAGCGATCCGTAACATAATATAGATACACAAATTTAGCCTTATTTTATGAGCAACACATTCCACTAAGGCCCTAAGTCCTGCAGTGGACTGTTATGGGCTGTGATGATGACAAACCACTTTGATTTGTGGTCACGTTTTTTGCTTCTGAAAGTAATTGACTGAATTTTCGTTTTCGATCTTTTTTTTTTCACAGTTGACTGGTAGATAAGGCTACTTTAGCTTTAAGTCCGCCAATGTACCTTTAGTGCATAAAGTTTTAATAAATAAATAAATAAATTTAGCCAAATGTAACAAGCGCATAAGGTTGGGTTGTAGAACCGCAGGTGCATTTGTAGGACTAAGATGATGTGCCTCATGCCTGTAATTGAAAACCTGAACACAACAATGCAAGCATTGTTTCTTGGCGGCAGTAATGTATAAGGATTTGATAACCATCTAGGCTGATTTCTCAGAGTCCGATCATCGGTAAAATAATTATGATTGAGCATATTATTGATACTGGATTAATAACTAGGTAGGCAACCGTAATGAAACTTACCTACCTACCCTTGAATGACAACCGTGTCCTCAATGGTTGAGTCATACGGGCAATTTTCAATAGCAAGGTCCTACGTGTCTATTTGCAATAACATTGAGCAAAAATTATAATTATTATAGTTGACCAACGCCATCAGCATTATTATTACGGACTGAAGAGGAAATTGTTATTTATTTTATAGCATTTATACTTAGCACAATTATTTCTGATATGGATGGTTTAGGTATTAGTTAGCGGATATTGGTACTGACAAACAGAAGCAGAGGCGGCTTCATTTTAAAGTAGCTCTCCGGCGCGACTTCGTTCGCGTGGTTTCAATTTTATTAACTCTACCCCTACCCTACCCTATCGTTATTCCAACTCTACCCCATCCTACTCATACCCTACCCCTACCCCTATCTTACCCCTATCCTACTCATACCCTAAACCTACCTACTTACCTTTTTTATTTATACAAACCGTGTCCTGACAGTTACAAACACAAAAAAAAAAAGAATCAGTTAAATAGGTGGTGCCGTTCTAACATTATGCATGAACATGCAATATTATGATTGCTTGGGTTAGGTATTAGGATAAATTAGGATTCTACTCACACATATCTGAATATATTGTATTTGTAACTTATTATGTAATACGGCAGACAAACAGGCAAGCAGGCCACATGATTGAAAGTGGTTACCTCCGCCTATGGACATTAGAAACACCAAGGGTGCTGCCAATACGTTAGCCGCCTCTAAGGAGACCTCTAATATACCTCTTGAACGATCCCATGTCATAGTCCAAAGGCAACACTGTGGCTGGGAACTCATTCCACATCCGAATCGTACGAGCGAGAAACTTTCCTTCGAATCTTCGCGTGGACGCCACTACAGATGCACCAGATCAAATCGTTCCTAAAAACACTCCCCATTGTACAGCCGGAACACACATAGGGAGTCAAAGTCCCAGGCGGTTCTAACTTGCCTGTTACTATGGGATCGTCGACAATTCGTAACTGGCCTATAACCACAGAACATATACTGTAACAAAGGAAACGCGAAATGTAATGGGTCTTTTAGTATCATTCGCTAGTAATGTTTTTTCTTATCACAATTACGATTCCGCTGAAGTACGTAGATATCCGCTACTAATAGTAAAATTTAATTATAATAGCTGGGTTGTTTCCTACCAAATTAAAATTTTTTCAGTAGTACTATACTTACTACAATGTAAAAAAGTTAAACCCTTGGTACTGATTCAGTGAGCCGGGTGACACCCCATGACGCTATATTGTTATTGAATTATTAGTGCGGTACCAACAATGAGTAGCATTATGCTAATGTTTACCAAGAAAGTGAAGTTAAATAGATTTTTTGGAATTTGACACAGGTATGATATCCCTATGTGTTTTTTAATTCGTTCTACCGGTGACCAATAGGGTTGGCGCATTCCTTGCCCAACGTATTGGGTTTTTCCATTCTCTGGGGAATGGAGCCAGCCCCATAGGCACTCGCTCCAGTGGCAAGCGATATAGGGGATATTTGTAGATTGAGCTATTAAATTAGGGCTTAAGGGTACATTTATGTTTCTTTGTTATACCTACTTAAATTAAACGAATTCTGTAATTTAAGTGGATTATAATGTGAAATTCAATTATTAAACTATTATTCCCAGAGCGTTACGCACTGTGTCCAAAACGAATTCATAAAAATACAGCTACACTTGGTCCGTCAAATCTAAGTTGGCTAACACGTTATCCCAATACGAAAACTACTATCTACTACTATTCTTACATTCATAATTACAGAAGTTATTTTTGCTAATTATATAATAAATATATAAAAAATAAATTTTGTATTTGACCAGCTGTCATCAGGGTCGATATGGCCGAAGATGAAGCATGCCTGACTAGAAATAGCGTTAGACTTAGACATAGACCCAAATTTTATTTGGCAATAACTACAAGACAAGATACACCTCCAATACACCTAATTTAAAAACACACTTGGCCACAACCACTACCTAAAGGTTTGCGGTCTTATTCATAAAAAGTAATTGGAAGTTTATAGAAGGTTTTAAGCATGGTAAAAAAGGTTATTGAAAATCATAAACGATTAACGCATATTAGCGTAACTTATAGAAGGCTCCATAACTTATAGAAGGCTGATCCCTTCTATAAATCTCTGACAAACCTTTAAAAATCCTATAGCTATGGATAAAAATATATATTACTAACAAACACCACATTTATGTACCTGTGATGACTGAATAAATTATTATTATTATGGCCGCTGTCACACGAACAGCTGATTTTATTCGCCTAGTGATTGATTGTGATTGGTTTGTGTCCCCATTTTTTACTTTTATTCTGGAGAGAATAGGCAAAGGAAACGCCGTTTGCCAATTTTCAGCACTTTTAATTTTTTTATGCCAATCTGTATTTTATCAGGCCTTTAGCTAACAGAGGTTTATGGAACGATTATGAATAAGGAATTTGAAAATACGTTTATAGTGTTAAATAGGTTATTCTTTATACGTTACGTAGTGTTTAAGCTAATGAACGTTTTAGACCTACTTTACGGTATTTTTATGAATAAGACCGGAATATGCAAAGTCTGAATGTAAATTCGCTAATGAGGCAGGCAACATCGCATGTAGTATCTGCAATTGCATGTCTCTCATACGTTTAACACAATAGTAGTTAAGTTAATGCAATGAACACGGCTAATTAATAGAGGTATTGATTGCAAACAATGTGAAGAGATTTTGTCATAAAATGTCAGCTTCACGAATTTCCTTTCAATGGGGCAAAGAATATGCAGTGTTATTACTGTTATCGTGCCTACAGTGTGGACAGCTCTCAGAGACATTTACTCCCTTGTTCCATAGAGATAACCATGGCCAGATACTGGTTATCTGTAAAGATTTGTTTTCCTCCAGCATAACTAGTTGCCTCCAAGGATTTTAGGTACTTCGCTGGCTTAGCAAAATAACACAAAAATTCTGTATTGGTTACTATTTCTACAAATTTATTTTCAAAAAATAATTTAGGTACCTACTTACATAAGTTTTTATATATATACGGAACTTCAACCAAGAGACGTGCCATAGACTTCGCATAGTTGCATTTTAAAAAGATAACTGATTATCTTGTCCCTTTGCGGTCTGAATCTCTTAACTGGGGTGAAAAGGTGTAATTATAGTACTAAATTGCATTTATCAATAGATGCCGGAAAATATCCCTGTACCAATACATAGGTATAGTTCGATTCATCCCAAACTGTTGTACCCTTTATAATAAAATAACGCTAACACACCATCTTAACTAAACAGCTTAAAAAATCCGTTCAAGAGTTACGATCTCACACCTAAATCACCTCTCTCCTGACATCTAAAATTTCCAAGACCTAGGCAAATATAAGTAAATCAAATCCTATCTGTCTTTACCAGCTCTTTGGCAAGTACCTTGGTTGCTTCCCGTAGCTCGGCGGCCGCGTCGGCGTATGCGCAGATAAAAAGCCTTGCGGATACGTCACAGCATCACTCCCCTGCCACTTGTGACCATGGCTGGACTTGCATTGGTGATAGCTTTAGCTGGAGTTCAGGTGAGAGTTTATATAAAACATATTATTAGGTGGTGAGACTCTGTCAAGCCTGAGGAGTCCGCCTGGGTGAGTACCATCGCCTTATCTATTTCTGCCGCCAAGCAATAATGCTTGCATTGTTGTGTTTCGATTTGGAGGATACGGTAGCCAGCGAAATTACAGGAATGAGGTATTTCATCGTAGTCATCACAGCGACAACGCATTTGCAGTTTTGCATTTTTATTGCCTGCAACCTAAATTCTTGAGTCGTATATGTATGTTATGGGCGACAGTTACCACTTACCATCAGTGGGCTGTCTGCTCGTTTGTCACCGAGTAGTATGAAAAAAAAATCTGTTACAACGTTTCAACAGAAAAAGTCAAAGCTATTGCGGACGACAAGGATAATACTGAATGGGGCGGAAAAAGGAACTAAATTGCCGCCTATGGGAATCGAAGCCGAGAAATGACAATCAACGCTCTCCTCACGGTCATTATTGTCGTTGTTACCAACAGTTTTGTCTTCTTTTATTGAAACACAATTTTCTAATGTGGCTTTTAAGTCAATAATAGATTCCTTAGGCCCTATGGCTATCCCTAAGGCTTAGGGAATGCGGTGTGGGAGTATGGAATTCAATCCGTATTATCCGGATCTAATCTTAAAATCGGTGTGTCCTATAAGACTGGCTTTCTCCCGGCGGACAGCTATCCCTGTGTGTTTTAATGTACCTTAATTGTAATAATTTCTGTTAAATAGTAAATTTATAAATTGTAACATAAAATCTGACCGAAAATCTAGTCTGGAATGACTTTAGTAAAATGAGTCGTGTTTATATTACACTCTCACTCCCCGCTGAGGTACAATTAATATTAAAAATAAAATAAAATTTAAATTCAAAATAAAAAAGTACCTAACCAGAAGTTAGCCGAACGCCAAACCGAAACGCTGAAGAGTAAATTCCTTAACGGTCCCTGCTTACCCTTAATGAGTTGCGTTTTAATATATATTATTTACGATTCTATTCTATTCTATTCTATATATTACTCAAAAACAAGTTGCTGAGCAGTTCCGAAATAAATCGAAATTAATTTAGACGTTTAGTGTAGTCCACTGTAAATCACGTTGTTTCAAACGATTCAATACATATTTCATCCTAAAATGTTCCACGGGCAGGATATAAAAGAGGGTAACCTTTTATTCCCGGCCATACCCACTGGGAAAGGATTCACTGGGATCTACTGGAAATTAAATTCCATTGCGTTCGGTACCTTCTACCAAAAGGCATATGTATAACCATGATCCAATTCGGTCAGATTCCTCTGAGGTCAGACAGCATTCGCTCCACTGTAATTACTTGACCTGCCATATCCTGCATCATGGTCGAGGCGGACCCCGGGCCCCACAACCGGCATATTTACGTCTAAATTATTATTTAGGTACCTATAATGCTTTTATACTGGAAGGCGCTGTCCTAATTGGCAACGGTTGTATGACCATGGTCGGGTGATGTCCGTCGTACAACGATGGTCGCACGACCATTGCCAATTAAGACAGCGCCGAAGATGTAGCGCGGGTAGATCGCAGGTACCAGCTTAATGCGGAATGCACAGGATCCAGTCTTTGTGGAGATATCTGAGGGAGGCCTATGCCCAGCAGTGGGCGTCTTTCGGCTGATATAATTAAGATAATGATAATGATCAATGTTTTTAATATAACGCGTATGTGTATCATCGCCGAAAAACACAAGTGAAAACTAGTTCCTACCACGTCGGCACTTAAAAGAGATGTATAATGAATTACCTATTACGTTATCACAAAGCGTGAATGTGTTATGCGATAACTGCAGGAGTCTGTTACGACCAACCCAAGGTCGTTGCGGTGCATTGTTTTGCAATCTCCGTAAAGAGGTGTAACCGTGTTTCCCTCTTGTTCTATCAAGGATTTTATGGTAATACTTGCCGGAGGTACTGCTTGTACTACCAGGCGGAGTGTACGATTAGTTTAGATTTCCCCTTTAAAAAGCCTTAGGTTTTTGTTATGCGGGTTCATGTCTATTGCTTTGCGTGCATATAAATTGTATATTCGACTTTTGTATATGTAATAAAGAGTTTTATCTTCACTCATAGCGTAATGTTCCAATTACATATTCGAAAACAGTAGTTTAAGGGTACGCTTTTTTTTACGCCAGACTATGAAATTAAAAAAAAATCCTTTATCTACACTCATAGCGAAATGTTCCAATTACATATTCGAAAACAGTTGTTTAAGGATACACTTTTTTTACGCCAGACTATAAATTACTTTTCGATACAGCATTTCCCATACTATTTTCATTACAGCTGTATCGAAAAATAACTTTTTAATCATTATGCAACACTTTTCTCTTTTAAATTTTTGTCGGGCGCCGTGTCATGGCGAATTGTCGGCTGAATACACAGATGTCTTTAACACATTCAAATTCAAAATTTAAATTTTCCTGTTTATATGTATGTGTAATTCTTTTCCCGCTAAACAGAATATTTTTTCTAATTGTGTTTGGGAATGTTTTTTTTTATTTGAAGCAAAAAAATAGATAAATGTGAAAGTAGTAAAGCGAATTTCCCGCCGATTAATATTCTCGACGCGTAGATACAACAGAACTGACTCGCAGCTTACTTCCAGCAAAGTTGAGAAAATTATAGGTACGATATTTTAACTTAAAAATATTAGTGTAGATAAAGTAGTGTATGCAACTGCATATAATTAGGTATTAAACCACTCGTGTCAAAATATTATCATACTCGGCTACGCCTCGTATGATACACAGACACTAATGTTTTAATACTCCCTTTTACATAACAGTTGCATAAACTACTATTTACTTAAGTACT
Source organism: Blastobasis adustella (assembly GCA_907269095.1). Lineage (NCBI taxonomy): Eukaryota > Metazoa > Arthropoda > Insecta > Lepidoptera > Blastobasidae > Blastobasis > Blastobasis adustella. The sequence goes on from OU026130.1 coordinate 14,764,546, forward strand.
TACTTTAATAAATTTTGGTTACCGAGTTGTTCGTTTTGATGTGTCTTCTCTACATAGTATAAAATAAATTCCCTTTCCGCATTTGTCTGTCTGTAAATCCGCAAAGTCCTTTAGCCTAGTCTAGACTTTTGTCACCTTTTACGACACATAGCTGAGGGGGTTGGCACAATTCTACTCTGCCGGACACCACACGGCATCATTTGAGGGTAATATTCCCACAGAAAAAAATTACATACATACACACATACATCATGCATTTTCCCGTAAGGGTGGGCAGAGACCATATCGTTCCACTTGCTGGTAAAAAGAAACATACGAAATTAATGAAATTACACATGAGTTAAGACCTCTCAGAATATTCTAGATTTATTCATTGCTTTTGCAGATGACCCTGGCCCAAGACTTCCAAAGGGGTCCCCCAAATTTGCCCGCAGAATGCAGAGGACCTCCCCCAGGCGTTGTAAGTACTAAAATAACTAGAAGTAGCACACCAAACAGTCAACTGAGTTAGGCCTTTGCTTACATCTGCAGCAGGCCACCTGGTGAAAAGTGGTGGCCACCAGTAATGCGTTGCATGTAATATACCTTTTAAAGTACCTCATGCCATAGCCCACAGACAACACTGTGGCTGGGAGTTCATTCCACATTTGAAATAGTACGAGTAAAAAATGTTCATTACAAACTTTTGATTTGACACAGTTTTCACGTGCTTTCCACTAGGTTTTCCACTTTTGTAGGTTGTTAGCGGTTATCTAGCATTGACATGCGATTTACTAATGGTAGGTATCGCATGTTTTATAGCGATATCTATCATTACAATCACACCTTTAAATGTATGAGTATTTGCGTGATGGCAGTTATTAGTTTATGAGTTACAAAAATCCGATACGTAATTCCAATGTAGCTACTGAAGTAATGAGAACTTCCATTAACCACAGACATAATAATATATACAGCGAGCAAAATCGACCAATCAGAGTCCCACTAACGGCACTGCCAGAAGTGTTTTTTTTTATATTATACAAGACAGGCATTTGACCGCCATTTCACCTGTTGGTAAAGTAGTTCTAAAGGGCCTAATTCAATTTATTTACGTTGTTTTTTCTTAGCGCTCCTCGGTCTACAGCTAAATGCTATCAGTCCAAAACGAATGCCTACCTATAAACATTATGATGGCAGAGGTATAAATTCAACAATGGTTAATTCAATTGCTTGTAATTATAATTTGTTTCAACATTTAGTACACAACAATGGCGTTGTTTTCTCTGGCCTAGCTATAAACTGATAACCACAGAACTTTAAAGATGAAACGTAATCTATTAGATACTTACGCACTAGACTTACTTACACTAATCTATCATAAATCACGAACAAGACGGAAATTTTGAAGTGTATTTTCTCGGTTTCTCGGCTCTAACGCCGAATGGTTGGGTACTATTGATGATAAAAGATTGTCTATTGTTGATTAGATAAATCCTGTCCGTAGTTTCTACTATTTCTTAAAAACTGACCTAGAAATTGCAACCTAATATTGAATTCATATCATTTTACTCTGCAACGCTCTGCATACTAGGAACGTCCGCAAGAGTGCTGCAAGATCCCACCTTTCTTCGCTGACGAGGACTTTGCTGGTTGCGGCTTCAAGAAACTGGATCCCGCAGCTGATAGCGCTACCCAGGAACGCAGAAATGGGCCGCCTGACGTAAGTGGACCTAGAATTTCTTTTATGGACTTGAATACCATCACACTTCGTTCTCATCGTGACATTTTACAGGTCGTTGGCCTAATGGTAAACCGGACTGACTCGTACCCGGAAGTACCGGGTTCAAACCTCATTACCGCCATATACCAATGACTCTTTTCTGAGTTATGTACATTGGTTAAACATAAATCGATGCTCTTTGATGGAAAACGTCGTGATGAAACCTGCACTTTCAGGTGACTGAATATGTAACCATGATCTAATCTGGTCAGGTTCTCCTGGTAGCAGGATCACGGAGGTTAGATGGCAGTCGATCCACTATAATTACCTGCTCTGCGAAATCCTGTATCATGGTCAATGCGGACTCCGGGCCATCGAACGCGAGAGCACAACTAAGACATTAACGCTAAGATGATCATTTATATTTTCAGTGTTCCAAGCAAATATGCATGCTGAAGAAGTACCAACTGACCAATGAAGATGACTCCATAAACGCTGATAAGCTGAGTGCGTTCATGGATTCGTACGTTGTCAATAATCCTGAATTCAAGGAGCCCGTGAACAAAGCTAAAGCAACCTGCGTCGGTCGGACACTGCCCGGGCCCCCACAGATTTGCGAAGCGAACAAACTGGTCTTCTGCATTAGCTCTACATTATTTTCTGTAAGTATCTTATTTTTGTAAGTATAAATATAGGCAAAATTTGGACATATGCTTCTCGTCGTCTCAGTGCTTACTTGGCCTATCGACCAAATTTACTTAGCGAAAATTAACTTTATGACGTACTTATATCATCTCATACTTATTACAGCCGTTAGTAACTTTTTTAACGTGCAGAGTCCCATCATAGGTGGGTAAGGATAGGTCCTTACTGAACTAGTTGTAGGTCCAGGCAGCAGCGAACAAAAACAATTTTGTGTTGCGTTTGGTACCCGTAAAACATTAATTGTTTTCAAAAATAAAGCAGTCACAAGAGTCTCACTCTGCGTTTTGTGGTTTGCGTCAAGCAACATTGTTGTTATCAATATGCCCATACATTTGCGGGAGGCATTCACCTAGAAGATGAAATCTAAGCTGATAATAAATATGACAGATCTCTACCTTCTCATGTCATAATTAGGTACTGGTAAATACTAAGGACGAAGTAAGAGTACTAGTGCGGAAAAAGGAACCAATACCATACCTAAACTGGTAAATGCTGCACTTCATTCTTCAAGTCCATGTAAATGTCTGTTAGATTTGCTACGGGATGAGCTACAAGATACTTTTAAAACACACTAAAGGGCGGCTTGCACAAATTTTTTAAACGCATTTAAGCTGATACTTAAAGAATAAATTTCATCCAAAAAAATGTTAAACGTCATTCTTAAACGTGTTTAAGAATTTAGTGCAAGCCGAGCTAAGTTGCTGTTTTAGAGGGAGAACGATAAAACCTTTGTTTTTAAATTAATAATGTTGAAAATTTAAAGGAACCTTGTTATAAGTACATATTAATCTCATTATACTTATTTTTGCTTTTCCATAGTAATCACATACATTGTTTCCAGGAATGTCCTGTCTGGGAGGAAACTGATGGCTGCAAGTCCTTGAAGAGTCACATGGATCTCTGCAAACCATTTTTTCATAGGCAATAGCCTAAAGTAGTTTATTCAGTATAGTTGCGTTACTTTGATATTATACCTCTCAATATATTTGTAATTTGTATAGAATTCTGTAAATAAAATACTGAAAAACACCGACTATTTTAATTTTAATAGAATAGAGGAAGGCGAACGAGCTAACGGTCACCTGATGGGAAGTGATCACCGCCGCCCATGGACATCCGCTACATCCTTGGAGAGTCGCGAATTCTTTTCCGGCCTTTGATATAGGTATAGGTTTCAATCTCAGAAAACCACTGCGAAAACACCATTGCAAGAAACTCGTTCCATAACGTGCATAGGTCATACGAGGCAGAATTTTTTGTACATTCTGCAGCCAGTATTAGTCCGAATAATCCTGAGTGACATCTCAAATTCGACTAATTTATAAATAAATAATAAATAAATAAATAAATAGCTATATCCAAAAACCTGTATTAAAACGTCGCTGAATTGTTCTTCGACAAAATACGACTATCGAAGATAGTTAAGAGAAAATATTTTTTTTGTGCAATGTTCCATGTCATTATTAATGTCGATATGTGGCGTGAAAAAATGTCGAATTTGAGATGTCACAGCTCGCGAATTTAGGCCGCAGAGCAATCCCATGATATTAAATAGTAGAAGATGCATAATGAGGCAACCTCTCCACAGAGCCAGATTATCAAGCCGTCAGGTGAGACTGAATTGTTGTAAAAATTTAATAGAATAAAAAAAAATTATATATTGAAATTGAAGATGAAACTGTATTATTTTAACAATATCGATAAAATCGGTCAAAATAACACATTCAAGTCAACTTATTTATCTAAATTCACTAACTTAGGTAGATATGTCAGCAACTTTACAATGTTTTTCATTAACTCATTAAACTGAAAATTAATGAGTTCATGAAAAACACTTTATTGGACATTTGAAATCGATGATTTTAATGACGTTCGATTTCTGGATAAAATAGTATTTTATCCTCCTTTGAACTTGATCAAAGATAGGTATAGCTAAGTGTCTTCAACTAACAGAAAATAGTAGAGAACGAAAAAAAATACAATTTGGTAAGAAAAAAATTATACGGCGACCGGCGACTATTGTGTTTTTGATCTCAGATTTTCCATTCAACTTGTATTACGAGAATGTTTTCAAATCTTCTAGTGTTACTTCAACATTGGTTTGAGTTGTTTCTCGTCGAAATTCTACCATTACTTTGTTGGCATAGTTAGCTTGCTGACGTACACCAGCACCGACAGAATCATGTTTTCTTCTATACATATAATGACGAACAACGTGGTGATTTATATCTGTTTCTTCGCGTTATTTGTAAGTACGACTAACTATTTTATTTTGTTTGTTCTGTATTAGATTCGAAATGCAGTAGGAATGAGAGCAGTAAGAAGTACTGGCCTTTATGGAGATCTCTGGGGGAGGCCTATGCCTAGCAGTGGGCTTGGTCCGGCTGATATGATGATGATGAAGAAGTATGGAAATAGTGTCAATGAACTATAAATTACAAAATAGCGTATAAGAGAACGTGCTTATGTAAAAGAAGATGTAGTGATTAGGATAAAGGAGCGAATAGCTGGTTCGGGCATGAAGTATGTAAAAATAAATAATAGAGGATTACAGAAAAATATATACCTTGTCTCAGATCAATTTTCCGTGGACGCAAACATGACATTTTTATATACCTCGTCAATCCGCCAAAACAGATGTTAATTCATACCATGAGTTACTAATTTTGCTTCAGTTTTGTTATTAAAGCAAATAAAACGCATCATTCATTCATTTTGTATGGAACTGAAACACAGTGTTTGATAAAAAAAAAATATCTGGAACAAAGTATAAATACTTATGGCAGAAAGGGAAGACCGAGACGTACATATCACGATGAAATCTATCATATTTTAAAGAAAGGTCAGGTCAAGAGTACCCTAAACCGACGCTCATGTACAAAAAGGTTAATGAATGTGGACGAAGCAAGAGAGATCTATCTGGACCACAGCAAATGGAACGATATGGTCTTAGCCTACTGCTACGGAAAGAGGGGAGACGTTATGTATTATGTGTGTGTATTATAGATCGACCAAACAACTGATACATCCTATGGATACATCGCCCGCGGGGGGTGGGAAGGTGAAGTTTCGGAATGAATGCGTGCGGGGTTCGGAGCAGGAGCAATTTGTTTGTCACAATATGACGTTTCGCGCCTAGTAGTTTCGCGTAAAAGCACTTAAACTCCCTGCTCCGCGCCGAAGCTTCCTCGTAACGTTCCCCTCCCGCTTACCTCACCGCGGGCGATCGATCTATAGATACTTTCACAACATGTAATAGAATAGCATCAATGAATGAAAACAGTCAAATAATGCGCGTCAAACGCACAAGCGTTTACAACACAGAGGTCCAATATATATTCATGTTCAGAACAATAGCTGCGAATTCAGATTCCCCGGTTAAAATGCTATGAGGGAAATCCAGACAGCTACTTTAAAAAGTATAATGTTTCGGCGTGCCTCATTAGATGGCGCTGCTTAGACAGGATTCTCGTATTGAATTTGGTAACCGAAGTTACTCGGAAAGGTGTTTCGTAAAAAGATACTCAGCTTTATTAACTTTTCTAAGAAAAGAGCGCAAAATGTCTACATTTGTATACATCTAACGGTCTCGCTTCGATTTATTTTTGAGTATCATGTCATAATCAACATTCTCTATTACAATTATTTGAACTATTGTTTTTTTTTATTCGGTCTTGGAAAATCTCCCATTGCTGTACTGTAATTACTTGATTTGTCAAATCCACAATGGACCACGGCAAGGTTGGCCTAGGATACGCGCGCGAGAACACAACCGAGATATTTCCGCCAAGATTTTTTTTGTAAAGGCACAATTGTAACAAAACGTTTTATAGATGAACACCTCAGCTCAAGAATTTGCGAGTGTCGACGAACCCATGGACGAGTCTGAAGACGAAATAATAAAGCCTAGACCAGAGAGGTGCCACGGCTTAAACGACATAACAGTAAGTAATAAATTGCAAGGATATTATTGATTATCTGTTGGTCTATTTGGTAAAGACGCGGTTTGGTAGTAGTGCGGTCGTACTTTTTTATTTTTTGCGTGAAATAAAATGTATTGTACACATTATCTCGGAATGTCACACATTTCCTGAACCTAAATCGAAAATATGTTAAATTCTGGATGTCTTAATACAATTCTCAATTCCTTTCAAACAAAGTTGCGCACGTACGTCGTCTGATTTACAAATAAAAATTTATGATCCGTATAGAGTATTTATATATATTTTATGTAGGTGTACCCATAACAGCCATATTATTGAAAATCGCTTTAAAATCCGTTACTTAGTTTAGAAGATCTAAGCGTATATACATACTAACATAGATACAACCGACGGAAAGCGACTTTATTTTATATTATTATTTAATTGAAATGATGAATTTTAATTTCTGTTATAGGTCTGGGTGTTCTATGTATAATAAGAATGTCTTTGAAAAGTATTTAAGTGGTACCTATATCAGTAACCTAGCACCCATAACACAAGCTTTGCTTAGTTTAGGGCTAGATGGCGCTGTGTGAATTTGTCCACGATTATTTATTTATGATAACTATGTATGATAAGGATAAGGATTACTGCCGCGGTCAGTAAAAACTGCGTTACTGGCGACACCGATGGTGTTTGGGCAGTCAGCTTCATGCCACCGCAGCGCGTATTGTGATGCAGTATGTAGATATGGCGTGCCGAAGGTAGCCCGTATGGTGTCCGTCACTGTAGAACAGCACCAACCCTTTACACTCGTGGGTATCGTACTATCTCATATTACTGCTAAGTTGTCCGCTAGGCAATGGGCAGCAGCTACTTCCATTGTTATATTTGTCGTTACGCCAAGGAAAGTGGTGTATCAGGATCATTGTCATCAGGGTGGTGATATCAGTATTAGATCGTATTCGTCCAGAGCAATTAAAGAAAAGGTTCACATTTACTCCACTGTATTTATTCCAATTCATTATTGCACTTCACTTGTAATTTTACTTGAAATCAGAGCGGTATTACAGTGTAGGCAGTTGAGGTAATTTACATTCTTATTTCAAAGGCGATTTTAGAATAACTTTATTTTCAAACGTAAATAACTTTCTATAAACGAAATGTGGAGACAGTTTCAAGACGCGTCACTCCTCGGTGGCGGCCGGGATAAGAATGCCCGCCACTCCGCCCGAGTCGTGCCGTCGAGACTCTGTCAACACGCCCCACCAGGCGGCGGACTCCCACTTCCGTTTTCTTCGTCATGAGTCCGTGCTAATGAATGATTCCATGCTATTGACCGGATCCGTCATATAAATAACACTGCGATTGCAAACCCGCCTGCCAAGCGTGGTACAGATGTACTTTAAACCAGTATGAAAGGAACTAACATTGATATGCGCATCTATAGAGACGCTAGCTCATTTCATTCTGGTGGTTTTGGGCAGGTCGCTATGCTGTTGACTGTATCAAGTACAACTAAGTACTAATATGCAGTATAACAAACACTCAATTACTACCTATGGATATTTTATAAGAAGCGACCCCAGTTTAGTGGCATCATGCTTGCAGGACCAATAACAAAAGTTAAGCGCTGTACGCTCATGTCGGTAACTGGATGGATGGTTTAATACTTTGAGGCTGATCGAACTTCAACGCCGCAATGAGCTCATTAGGTGTGTCTCCTAAATGCGTTGGCGAAGCGAGGGTGACCAGAGTCTTCCGTTTGGGTTAGGTGCATATTAGTCGCCTTGTACGACACCCAAGAGTATAAGGGGTTGGTGCTATTCTATTCTACCAGACACCACACGGTCAAGTAATAATATACCTTTATTGTTTACCAGATTTTTACATCAAGTTTACCTACTTTGTAGTTTCATTTTCATGAAGTGTTTTCGTATTATACAATCGCTCAAGATTTCGACTCTCATTACACCCGTCCACTTAGGTCAAGTTGGTGTTGTGGTCCCAGTCTTTATTATCTGCAGTCGTGATCTGAGGGCTGAGTGTAAGTTTTGTTTCGATTTTACTTTACTATCGCGTTTGCGTGGAAATTAGTATGAAAAATATATAGCGCCATCTAGTGCTATGTAAACGAAGTTTTTTATTCATACGTATACGCGATAGTAAAGTAAAATCCAAACATAACTCACACTTAGTCCTATGGCCTCTGAGCCGGGTCTGGGCTGGGACCAGTATGCACCTTTCGTTAGGGACCCTGAGACTGGTTGTATAGTGTCGAGAGCTAATTGGCACCCCGTGACGTCATACTAATATTACTACTTTCTAAATATTTTTTCTAATTACAGGAGATACGGTGTTGCATTTTCCCACCATTTTACGCATTTTCAGTGGCAAAAAAGTGTGGTATTGGTATTACATTTAAGGAAGATATTGAAGATCATAATGTTACTATCTTGATGAGAAATTTTCCTCATAGGGTAAGTTAATTAAACTACATTTAGTATTATTCCAGTCTGTGATAGAGAAAACTGGAGTTTTACTAGTGGTCCGTCTCAGGTCAGACTAGTCCGCCTGGATGAGTAACATTATCATCATCATCTTGGCGTTAAATCCCGGTTGCACTCCCGCGGAACTGGGGGGCCCGGGGTCCGCCTTCCTGCTTTTCTTTGTCCACTTTGCTCGGTCTTCGACACCCTTAGTGGTGAGCCTGTTCGCACGCATGTTACTCTTAACGACTGGATGAGTAACATAACATCCCGTTATTTATTTCTCCCACCATGCAATTTGCAATAATATAGTGTTCCGGTTTGAAGGATAAGGTAGCCAGCATAATTACAGGCATGAGGCCTAACATCTTAGGTCTCACAGTCACAAAGCATCTGCATTTCAAAACTAATATACAATAACTTGAAAAGTAAATGCATGAATCGTAGATGCTAATGGTGACAGTTAAATACCATTATTCGCTTTTAGTTTTAGGAACTTTACCTTATACAAGCTAGACGAACGTCATAGTCAAAAAATATTTTCTTTTAACAGTCATTGGGCGCATTTATAATTAGGAACATGAAGATATTATCGTGGACGTCTAAGATTTAGGGGAGCGCTGGCATGAAGAAAACATTCTTTAATATGACAGGTGTGTGACGTTTTAGGTACGAATAGGTGTGCTGCAGGGTTGTCACAGAACAAAAATGTTGTCGTGTCGAGACGTTTCTTATTTTACCGATTATTTGACTTATCCCTTTCAATACGTGTCAATTTCATGCCACCTCTCCCCTAAATCGTGGACGTCCACGATAGTATCGTCACGTTACTAATTATAAAAGCGCCTATTGGCTAAAGCCTAGGTAGTTGTATCTGACATGTAGTGTTAAGGACTCACCATGATTGGGAAGACCGTAGATAGATAGATCGTTATTTTTAAGCCAACACCGTTAACACACTTACCGATAGAAAAATTGGCCCAAGTTTCCAAAACCACTCATAAATTATACTTAGTTTCTCCCCCTATTAAACTTATTTCCCCCTTCATATTGACTCGGTATGTTATATGGTCGGTTGTTGGCTCCAACTCCTGTTGCTTCCAACCCGATTGCGACAGTCCTACACTCCCTTGGTACTCACATATATCTTGGGCTGGAAGTAGTCCAAATCTGTAGGGGAAGAGTTATGCAGTCTGTTGGTGGTCTACATTCAGTAATTCTGTGGTATCCGTACCAAACCAGTTCTCGTTGGTTGCTTACAATATTAGTTCAAACGACGTCATAAGGCCTAGTTCTCTTTTATATGACCTGTATACAGCTTTACATAAGCTGTTCGACTAGGTACAACACCAGGGGGTCCAAAAAGGCTACATTAGTGTTTCATTTTATGATTGATACTAGCGATTAGGGGAGCGTCTTTGTCCTTATGGTTAACGTATCAGTATTCAGGCATCTGAACGTGCACCTTGATCTATTCTGATCATGTTCCCCTAGTAGGCCCCAGTTCTTTCGGCTGGTATTGTACCCAAACGGAACAGAATGTTATTTTTATGGTTGTTGGTTGTTAGTTTTTATATAGTACTGGAGCGTCAAAGACCGAGCGGTTAGGGTATCCGACTCGTAAGCGAGGTACATTAGTTGAATACTAACCGATGCTCTTACAGGGTGAGGGAACACATCGTGATGGACCTGCGCATTCTGGCGACTGAATGTGACCATAGTCCAATCTGGTCAGGTTCTCCTGGTAGCATGGTCATGGAAATCAGATGGCAGTCGCTCCACTGTAATTACCTGATCTGCCAAATCCTGGAGCATGGTCAAGGCGGACCCCGAGCCCACGTGCGCGAAAGTACAACTGCGACATTAACGCCAAGATGATGATGATGTAGTAAAATAAGGAACTCTTATATTTTCGCTATATCCATCAGTCCATCTGTCTTTCCACGGTTTAGCACGTTCTTGCCAACCATACGATATCGTGTGATAACTTTGGCTTACCTTTTTTGTCAAGCATTAGTCAACCGGTTATTTATTATTAATCTTTACAGTGTGGAAGTTGGTATTGTATTTTATTCGAATACGGTTTGGTAAATGATGACTTGGCGACCATCAATACGGATCTGCTGTTTGAACATCTGAGCAAATGGGCGGAACTGAATCCAAAATTTGAAGAAGTCTTAAAACTTGCCAAAGAAGAATGCCAACATCGACATAGAACCACGATGCCACTTTCGATTTGCGGTTATTCCATATTTCACATCTGCTTAAGGCATTTCATTAAAATGGTAAGTAAAGAGGAATGTTTTATTATCCTTACTTATTTTGTATCATATCATTGATGTTAAATATGTTCCATTGCAGAATTGTCCAAAAATAATAGATTCTCCAGACTGTCATGAACAACAGAATTTCTACAAGGAATGTGCACGGTATTTTTGAAACAAATGAAACTACTTAAAACAGTGAGTTTATTCTAATGTTTTAGCTACAATGTTGATGAGATGATATGATTATTCTGGACTACAGACACATTTTTCATGTATTCTGTATCGATTCTATCGATGTCTACTCTTAAAAGAATAAGGTCATTGACCAAAATTTTGCATGACGATCCGTGCTCTCTAGATCTTACACACTATTTTGTCTACGTAACTATGTACTTATGAATAATACTGTCACGTAAATGCTCTTCAATAAACCACTTTCATATATCACACGCGCCAGTATTAAATTCTTATCACTTTCCTTTAAGGAATTTAATTACACTAAGCTAACAGTCTTTTCTAACGCCTTCAGGGCAGAAGCCGGGGGTTGTACCGACCGACATAGAGTATCATTCCGGTTGGATTGTGCCTTACGAAGTAAAGAAATGGTCGGTCGAATTTTAATCGCGCTGGTTGGGCATTTCTTGAGGGTAGTCGTGCCTGTCTAGGCCGAAGGTGAAGCGGCAGATGCATAGCTTCACCTACGTCGTGTGGGTCATGGAAAGCGCGTTGGTAGTCTCTTGGCTCGTCCCAGCCCGCTGCCCATCTTGACGTTCGACGCCTCTGAGGTTCCTTCAAGGTCTCTGGATACTCTTCGATATGGTGTTGGTCCCCGATCACTCCACCGCCGCAGGTGACGAATGTCGTAGATTGAATCATATCGGACAGATATAAGTCCTTAGACGGTCCGATCAGGCCACCCAAGTCAGCCTGCTCGGCGTCAAATAAATCCTTTAATCCCATTTGCCTCAACGTTGACGAGACATTGAATAGAGATTTGTGCGAGAACCTCGGAATTTGCAGTTCTAAGCCAATTCGAGGCAGCAGCGTCCGGAGCAAACGTTTCCAGGCAGATGTTGTAGGGTTCGACTCTAGTAATCGCTTCTCAAGCGCCTCCAGATCGTCAGCGTGTACGATGTTGCCTTGTTGTCCGGGCATCAGGAATAATGTGCTGACGACAGAGTTTCCTATTGCAGCTGCAGTGGCGTCGAGCACTGGGTCGTAGCCAGCCAAGAAACCTTCCTTGTAAACGACGGCGGGAACGGGAACCAGTCGTCTCTGGCGCACGTTTGGCGATACCACAAAGTACATTTCTCCGTCTCTGCCTTCCACCGAAGTGTCGGAACAGTCGGTCTGAAATTGAAACAAGAAATTATTGAAATGGCAAAATCGTAATCATTTTTAGAAAATAAGTAAAAATATTCCTCGAAAAAGTTTTACACTAATTAAGCGAGAAAAATTGGAATAGATGGCATAAAATTTTAATTCAATTAATAGGTTTATTCTGTACGTAAATAATATTAATTAATAATAAAATAATAATATATCAATTTATTTTTATTTATTGATAATATGATCAGGAGTATCGGTGGCCGGGTGGTAAAGATATCCGCTCGCAAGCGAGATGTACCGGGTTCGAATCCCTGCCGCCATTTACCAATAACTTTTTCTGAGTTATGTACATTAGTTTAATACTAACCGATGCTCATACGGCGAGGGAAAACATCCAGTTTGATGATGAAACCTGCACTATCAGGCGGCTGAATGTGTTACCATGATGCAATCTGGTCAGGTTCCGCTGGTAGTAGGGAGGTCAGATGGCAGTCGCTCTACTGTAATTTTCTGATCTGCCAAATCCTGGATCATGGCCAAGACGGACCCCGGGCTCTCATGCGCGAGAGCATAAACGGGACATTATCGCAAAGATGATTATTTATTTGATCATATGATCGAAATACCCACCTACATGATCCCTTACAGATTGGTTTTACAGAGGTGTTATTTTAACATCGCTCGTATTGCAACAATTTATAGACAATATTCAAGAAATTCTATTTTTTGTGAGTACTGAAGATTTAACGTACCTGAAACACGTTTACTGAAAATGCAGCTAGAGGAGGTTTCATTGTGATGGTGTTTGACTTCATGTACTCCAAAATTTTCCCCCAAGTGTATCTCTTTACTAATAAGTTAGTTCTCCTTCTTATAATATCACTAATCATGTCGAAGTTAACTTCTTCTACATGGCCATTGTAGAAGTGCTGAGCTCTTTCCTTATAGAAAGTCAATATTTTTCCTTTGTTTCTGTCGCTGAACAGTTCTCTGACAAAGGCAGATACTAAAACACCCGATGCAGGCGATGTCTCCATTGAATCAGATATATTCTTTAAAGTAAAATGAGGATTGAAGGTAACCATATCGTCTAATTTAAGTATTTCATTCATTTCACCCGACGTTGCACCTCTAGCACCCATAAACATCATAGCAAGCATAGATGTTATGGAATACGGGGACAACACGAAACTTCTCTTTCTATCAATATTGTCGACCATTGCGTGCCAGTATCTAAATGCTAATTCATTACACAGTTCTGTAAATTGAGCAACATCATCATCCAAATTTTTGGTAGTTACTTCTAGACCTTGATTCTCCTTTGAACCATCTAAAATAATTTTCTTTGTGCTATCTGAATTATCAACTTTTAATTTATCATTTTTAATCTCATTAACTTTTGGTGGTGCCACCGTAGATATAAGTTTCCAAGAGTTATTTCGTTCGTTGGCTAATTCCTTTTCATCTATGTTAACTTTCTGTATTTTCTTTTTAAATTCATCAATCTTCGGTAGCAGTTCGGATATTTTGTCAGCATTATTTTTTTCATTACTAGTTTTGTCGTTCAATTTATTGATTTCTGGAACTACAAGTTTATTTAGTACAGTTTGGGAAAGCTTGTTTTCAACTTTTTTCAAAGGCTTATCTTCAGTCAATTTGATGTTTTGATTGGGTGAAGTTATATTCAAAGCTACATTGCTATCTTTGACTCTATTCGATATTTTTGGTTTATCCTCTTTTGGAATAATAATTGTTTTATTAAGACCAGCGTTTGTATTTCCAACATTAACTGCATTAGTATTAGCAGGAGACTTTTTAATAGAATTAGAAGCGTTTTGGTATTTTGATGCTGCTATTTGCACGAAACTTTCTTTATTATCTTGAGTTTTATCTGTTGGGATAACATTATCAATTTTTAGTTTATCGCCTTCTTTTTTATAATTCTTAATATCTCCGTCTGTCGTATTTTTATTAGGTGTCATTTCTGTGGGTGTGACCTTTATGCTAGTTACTTCAGTGGAACTGTCTTTTTCCATTATCAATGGCATTTCAGATGTGGTCAGTTTATACAAGTTGGTGGTGGTATCCATAATTTTTTCTGTTGTTGTCTTGGTGTCAGATTTATTGCTTTTGATCGATTCTACTGTCGGTTGTGGAGCTTCATTTACAACCTGAGATAACAAGTCTCCCATCGATTCTGACAAAACTGGATCAATGGTGGTTGTCGTTATATAATCCGTAGTAGTTTCAATCTTAGCTGTCAACTTCTGAACAATTTCATTTTCTATTTTAGTATCTTCATTCAATTTTATTTGATTGCTATTAATGTGAGGATCCATGGTAGATATTTTCACAAAATTATCCAAAGGTTTATCAGTGACTGCGATTGACGACTTATTATCACTTATTTTCTCTGAATCAGAAGGAATATCTATTTCTAAACTTTCTTTACTTTCTGGATTTGTTTCAGTAAATCTTGTTGTGTCCAACAGTAAATCGTTTGTGGTTGGAATAGGCCTGTAATTACCTAAGTCAGAAGCTATTTGGCTTATACTTTGCGATATATCAAATAGCGGAATAGATTCAGCTGGTTTTGCTGTATTCTGATTAGATTCAATGTTTACTTTTATATCATTTTCAGATACTGGAGCAGTTTCAGTAGATGTTACAATAGTTGTGGGAGAAACAGACTGTGTAGTTATTGTGGTTATATTGAACTTTTCCTCGAATTTGCTTGTGGTTGGAATTTCAGACGAAGTTGTTGGCTTTACAGTGGTAGTTGTAGTGGTTGTTGTGGTAGTCCTTGGAGCTAAAGTAGTACTAGGCGGGTTTGTTTTTATAGCCGGTAAAGTAGTTGGCCGGTTTGTTGTTGAAATAGCCCTCTTTGTAGTACTTGCATAGGCGACGGGCTTGGCTGTAGTAGTTGGTCTTCTTGTTGATCCCTCATTAACGTATGTGGCTGTGGAAACAGGAACAAAAGTGCTTATCTTTTCATATTGAATGGCCCCTTTTTGAGGTGTTACAGGACTGGAAACAGTGTGAATTTGAACTTTTGTGAAGTTTACTTCAGTGTTTTGCTGTGGTTTTATTACTGTCTTGCGTGTTGTTACAGCAGGTCTAGCTGTTGTCGGCTTTGGTGTAGTTCGTACTTGTTTAGTTGTTGGTTTTATTGTTGTCGTATGCGGCCTGTTTGTCGTTGAGGTTAATCGAGGTGTTTGTGTTGTTATTTTAGGTTTTGCTGTAGTGGTAGTAGTAGATGTAGAAGGGAATTTGTACACAGTTGTGGGTTTAACAGTTGTTGTCTGTGGCCTAGTATTGGGTTTGAACGTCGTCACTTTTGGAGTTGTCGTGGTTGTTGTAGAAGTTGTAGGCTTCGCTGTTGTTGTAGTTGTTGTTGTTGTTGTTGTGGAGGTCGTAGTTGTACTTTGTGTTGTCAAAGTACTCAGTGGTTGCACTTGAATATTAGACACAGTTGATATTTTCTCCGTGGCTGGAACGATTTTAACGTCTTGGATGGATGATGGACTTGAGCTAATTATTTGATTACTACCTTCTTTGCTTAGGTTATTATCATCACCTGACTCCAGTTCTTTGATCTCAGTGTCTGGCGTAGTAAATGTACTGGAAGTTTTATCGGGAACGATGTCAACGCCGCTGTTACCAAATATGGATGGCAAGATCAAGCTCCACGAATCCGAAACGTCGGGTGTGTCAAGAGTAGGTTGGGTATGTGGTTTGTTCTTGTGGGCTTCCATTTGGGCCTTGAGTACGTTTTGTACGTTGGTGACCACGTTATGGACTTTGTTGTATGGTGGTTGACTGAAGTTGAATGCGATTGTTGGTTGGTTTTCGTTTGCGAATGTGACGAGGCCTTCTGTTTCTTCACCTGCGGCCACTATGGCTTGTATCTCTTGCAGGGTCATGAGTCTTTTCACGAGTTCGCCGGATTCGTCGAAAGTGTAGAATTCATAGCGGTCAGGTGTGAGTAGGTTGACGGGGCTTCCAACGGTTGCCGGTACATTCGCTGGTGGTGGCAGAGTGTTTCCCACTGCATCAGCAACGTAGGGCAGCTTCGATCGCCTGGAACGGAAAACGAATAATGTTTTAAATTCAATCGAGCTAAGTGAGCAATTTTTATAATAGATATGAAATCTATCTTAAATACTGGATAAATTCCTATAGAAACAAGACTAAAACTCAAAAGTTATTTATTGAAACATGATTAATTAATCTCAGATTAACAAACGTAAAAAAATATGAGAAAGTAAAGGATTATTAAACGAGCTCATTAAGGAGGTAACGATTTAAGAGCGGCCAGTACACGCGTGGGCGGACGCCTGGCACTCAACATCATGATCTTAGTATCTAACCCAACTTATGTCAAGGCCCGCTTTCCTACTTTTCTTCCTCTACTTCGCCCGGTTAACCCATCGCTTCCGGTCTCCCTTAGGATATCATTCTTGATATCGGCAGGTTTGTACACCTTTTTCCCACGTATGCTGAGGCTCACGGAGCACGTGGCCAAACACAGGACATAGTGATAATGAAACAAAGCAATAAATGGCACAACAGAGGCTACTTATTCCTAAAAGGAATATTTTCCAGCAGGTCTTCGGAAGTGTGATGCTTATAAGATAAGCATTAAATATGCTACTTACACACACAACTATAAATACATACATACATTTCGATTAATGATATATACTACATACATTGATTACCTGAAACTTAGGAGCACCCCGTGACGATATAACATTATTACTTCAATTGTCATGAACCTACCTGTCCTCCACATCGTCAGGCCTTGCGCCGGCGCACGCGACGGCGAGCAGCACACACAACACGCGCATCCTGTAGCGCTCCCATGCACCCATCGACCTGAAACTAAATTGAGCAAACGTTAATTTACGTAAAGTTGCAACGCTTGTAGAGTCCGTGAACTCTCCCGTGCGTCCGTCATTCCGTGATGGAGGTCCGTGGGAGTCGTGTAGATTATTTTATATCTCTAGTATTTTAACTGTGCCAAGTTTGTATCATCATCATCACAGCCCATAACAGTCCACTGCAGGACTTAGGGCCTCTCCCACGAAAGGGGAGGTTGATTGCCATAATCTCCACGCTTGGCAGGCGGGTTGGAGATCGCAGTGCTATTGATATAATAATGGAAAATGCTGCTGCCCATTTTCCGGCCTACGGAGACTCTTGATCTTTAGCCTCAAAAACGTTAGTCGCCTTGTACGACACCCACGAGTGTAAGGGTTTTACACCCAAGTTTGTATATCTTAGTTTTATTAACAAGTTTTGTTCCACAGAGGCATGTTTTTGAGTCTGACGCTGAAATGGAGTCACGATTGTCTACGAGACAATTGGATCTTAAGTGAATGGGTTAAACATTGTGCCTTGTATTTTGTTATCCGAATAATTGAATTGAACTGGATGGAACCGTTTCGTACTTTGTAGCTACACAACTTCAGTGCCGCAACGAGCTCCCACTCGTTTAGTGTGCCTCCTCATACTGTTGTGGCGAAGCGAGATTAACCAAGGTTTTCCGCTGGAGACCCTGATACTGGTTGAACAGTCTCGGAAGCCGATTGGCACTCCTTGACGTTAATAATGATGTTAGCGAAGCTGTAGTGGCCAATAATTAGTGCGTAGCCCGTCTTGTATGCACAACGTGCATATTTGATTACAGATAATATACCTAGGTATAGGTATAATATTGGCAATGATAATATCATATCTACTATAGTTATCGTCTCAAACTCATATTAAGGTTGGCTGGAAGAAATCCCATTGTGGGATAAGCCCGCCTTTGTCTTATGAAATAATATTTTTCTCAATTCTGTATTTATTTCATATGCAATAAAGAGTTTACATACATATTATTAAAAATAAAAACTTGATTTGATCCGGGTTCGAATCATTGAGGCCATGTACCAATGACTCTTTTCTGAATTATGTACATTAGTTGTAAGGTAATACAAACCGATGCTCTTACGGCGAGGAAAAACATCGTGATGAAACCTGCTTCACTGTAATTAATTGATCTGCCAAATCCTGGATCATGGTCAAGGCAGACCCCAGGCCCTAGTGCGTGAAAGCACAACCGGGATATTATGGAAAAGATGATTTATTATTGAATAACTTGTTTTAGTCCAGAGAATTGAGAAAAAAAACAGTATAAGGAATTTCTATTGTCATTGATTTTAATTATCAAATAACGAAAGCGAATAATCTCGCTTTTTGCGTGAAATATTTTTGTCCTACACTTTTTATCTAACCATACCACATTTTGCAGTTCTTTGAGTCTGGCTTTAACGCCTCAGGCTATGGTTGACAAGAGACAAGCATTACAACCGAGGCATATTCACGATTCTACGTGCAGTGTAGAAATGAACTCTTTTCGTGTGCTAAATTGTATGACTTAGGGCTGATTTTTCTATTCTGACATAAAATTTATCTCCCCGATAAAGTTAATATAAGTACTACCAAATTAAAACAAACTATAATTCCACATAATTAAAAAGTAACGATAAGATTAAATTTTAGACACATAATAACTTATCAGACTGATATTTTTATCTGAGAATTGAAAAATCAGCCCTTATACTTTTAAAAGCCTAATTAAAGTGCCGCCAAATTACAAGATCGTAAGTGTACAAAAAGCACATTACTAAACACGAAACAATCCTAAGAATGTAAATAAATATGTTAATTAAAAACGCCAACCGCAAAGAAAAAAAACTGTAAAATAACAAAAATAAACGTCAAACCCGTTCGACGTGTTACCACGGTCGTTGTCGCATGAACTAGACCTTCCACATTCGCGTCTATTGCTATTGCGGCTTCATTTTCTTTTTGTACCATTTCCATTGCTGTTTTTATGGCCAATTCATTTGTGGCCTTACCGGTTTCGTTGTTAATGGTCGTTGTACAATTATGTCTTGTAGCGTAACTTTCGTCTTTCGTTCGGCTAGAGCTGGCTTGTTCCGTTGTGTTTGACAAGTGGTTAGTCAGTCGGAAGTGGGACGCTTGAGGTTGACATTTATCACCGCCCGGTCGTTCACCTTTGGTGCTTTATGTGCCGATTGGGCAAGGTGGATTGGATAAATAGCGAAATAAGATGGAGCGAAGGACCGGTCGCTCATTAGCTATTGGGGCTTAGGGTAGTAAGTCCCGGTGCCGATTGGAAATTGATACTAGTAATTATCAACTAAGAATATAGCAGACAGCTCACGCTAAAAAAGTCGTAATTACCGTCAAAATATAACATCTACAGGTCTCCTTCAAATTCAGTTTGTACAATGGTACCTACGATTCAGAAAATCATAGTGAAAACTATTAAGAAGAGTATAATCGTGTAAAAGTATATTCATTACAGTATAGACAGTAAACACTTTGCTTTTGAAGATATACATTAGACAGCGTGATGCGAATTGTCCTAGAATAATTTGTCGAGTATGTTTCAAAATTGAGTTTAAACGTTTATATTGCTCCTGAGCAAATTGTAAAATTCAACAAAGAAAAAATTTCAACGATCACGATTACATTGTGTCAAAACCACACATATAAATTCTCATTCAACTACACCTTCCTCGAGCTTCTGTTTACATTATTCATTTGTTCGCAGCACCCGACGCAGACTTAATTGGGGCTCTCGTAAACTAACGAAAGACGTCTCAACACTGCGGTTACCGTCGCATAGCCGCAATTACCATCGGGAACAGTAAATCAACAAAGAAATGGCAAACTTGACATCTGCAGTCACACTCCGGCGGGTACCAACAAAGGGTTACCGTTACGGGCGTGAGAGACACCATGGGAAAGGAGGATGATCGACATTGACGTGATGATGTAACTGAGTCGGTTGCCGTTGCAGATTTGCAATACGTGACTTCTCTGTGGGTCACGTGTTCTTGTGGACGTCTCTGTTGGTACCGTTTTCAGCGGTCTATTTAGCATGTGTATAGTAAACGTACTCGCCATCATGGCGTTAATGTCCCGGTTGGGCTCTCGCGCACGCGGACTGGGGTCCGCCTTGACTGTGATACAGGATTTGGCAGATCTAATAGTTAGAGTGGAGAGACTGCCATCTTATCTCCGTAACCCTGCTACTATGAGAACCTGACCAGATTGGATCATGTTTACACATTCAGTCGCCTGAATGTGCAGGTTTCATCACGATGTTTTGGCTCGCCGCAAAAGCATCGGTTGATAGTCGACTAATGTACATAACTCAGAAAAGAGTCATTGGTACATGGCCGCAGCGGGATTCGAACCCTGTACCTCTCCGACGCTCCTTTGTTTAAATATGTATATTTATTATTTATTTAGATTTCTGTTTACTTAAACGTACTGTAGATATCTTACTCTAGATATTGTTGTTGTGTTGGTTTACGCAGTTATATTGTTACAATCATTTATACCCAATGCGATACTGTATATAGCTGTTTGATTATTTACTTTTTTAATGGTACATAAATTAAGCTTTGTTATTTATAATCGTGTGTATATACATGGTGCTATGGCACCTGAAAAGAATCCTGAATACATTAGCAAACCGGTGGGGCTTCCCATGTTGGCGCATGATTTGCTTCATGCGACGGATAATTAGCTGCCAGTATGAATTATAAATTAATAATCTTTTATGACGTTTTATGATTTTATTTATTATTATTACTGGTTAAGTTCATTAAGGTTGAGTGAAGTTCATTGTTACTAACTCTAAAATATATATGCATCAGAAATAAAATATTTGAATGAATAAATAGGTTAGATATAGTCAATCTTAATTTGCATGTACAAGAGTGCTGGGGGATAAATATTTACAGGTTCTAGACAAATTAGACTTCATTGGTTCCTTATCGTTTTCTTTTTATCTTCTTTCTTATACCACTAAGGTGGCAAACAAGCTTACGGCCCGCCTGATGGTAAGCAGTCACCGCAGCCTTTGGACGTTTGCAACACCATCACCCACGCGTTGCCGACCCCGTAATAACCTTTACCCGAAACTTTTGTCCGATACCAGAGAAAACCGTGATATAAAAAGCTTCGAACGAAGTCATTCACCAAACTCCTCCACCATCATCCACCCTCTTGCCACGTAAATCGTAACTTTCCGTGATTTAGACAAACCTTTTTCCGGAATATATATTGAATTTTCAACGTGGCACTTCGCATCGGTGAGAAGTTACTCGTGTATATTTGATAACTGCGGCAGCTGAGCGACGGCTCGCGGTGCCGGTGGTTCGTTTAGCTGATCACTGTCCAAACTTTTAGTTTTACCAATCTTTTAGTTTACTAAATAACTATGTGTACAATCTTAAACTACTGAATGACAAACGAGCGAACCTTTTACTTTTTTAATAACGAGCAAACTGCCCACCTGATGGTAAGCGGAAACTGTCGGCCATGACATCTACGATTCATGCTCTAAGGTCTCATATTATACATATGTATGTCTTTAACTATTGGTCTTATATATATGGTATTAACTATTGGTAATTCTATTAATGAAAATATTTTTAATGACGTTGTATGATTATTACTACGAATAAATGAAAAACAATATACTAAACTCGCAGAAGAGCGGGTGCGTTGACACTTTGAGGACTAAGATGCAATGGCTCATGCCTGTAATTGCGCTGTATACTTTATCCTTTATATCGGAACACAACAATCGAGGCATTGTTGCTTGGCGACAGAAATAGATAATGTGGTGGTACTGAACCAGTGCCAGAGTTCTATCACCTTATAACTGACTTTTACGCCCCTTTGTGTTATAGGTGAACAAGGTAGCATGGTACAGAGTGGTAACCGTGGTATGGACGGACAACATTGTAAAGATAGGCAGCCGATGATGGCGTGGGGGCTGTGGATGATGATGTGTTTTATTTTTTAATTACTGAGTCCTCGCTTTACATTGACATTGAAACCTTCTCCTTAAAGCACTCAATTAAACGACAGTTTGAAAGAATTGATTTGGCGAACATACAGCCGCAAAATATGTTTATGACTATTTGTTATATACATAACTGTTGTTTAATTACCTTGTAATACTATTTTTATGGAATAAATGTCTCTCCATGAGAGTAAATCAGAATTGTGACATCGGAACACGATAGCGCAGCGCGTCAATCACATCACATAAAATATGTTAGGAAATTTCTAAACATGTCCATTGTGTTTTTAAACCCGCTTAATCCCTAAAAGGGCTCTTCTAATTAAGTACGATCTAACTTAGTGAAATTACAATGAGCATCTGAAGTCTAAACGGGGGTCGGCAGTCTGCGGAGCGGCAAGCCTTCAAATATTCACGGCGGGCCGCCGGCCGGCGCGACGCAGGTTTACCTGCAACCAACCTGGAAAACCTGGATAACTACCTACCTACAGTTGCGGCATAATCATAACAATGAAAAGTAGCAGGTGGAGTCATGTGGTCTGACTACTTTTATGAGTAAAAAGCGTGAGGTATTGAAATATGCTTCATAAAAAAATGTGAATATAATTTATTCTGTTCTCAATTATCATCATCATATCAGCCCATAGTGTGTCCGTCTTCGAACGTAGACGGCTTCCAGACCTCTCTGTTTCCGCTTACCTGCAGCCAATTTTATCCGGCTTGTTGGCGGTATGATCAGTCGGAGATCGACACGAGGATGCCGAAGACCGGACGAAGTGGAGGAGAATGAGTAGGAAGGCGGACCCTGGCAGAGATGATGATGATGATTGGCGGATATGATCAGTCCGTCTTAAGGGTGGTCTACCCCTGCCACGAGTGTTAGCGTTAATTTTAGGTTAGGTTTAATTATATTAAAAAACATAAGTGATTCTATTTAGTTCACGTTCATATGTACGACACTTGACAACGATTTTACCTGAATTTTTCTTATTGTCTGGCTGTAAAATTTAGTTCCTTTGTCATCCACGAGCAATACTAACAGACAACTAGCCTACAATAGTAAGTTTTTGACGAAATCAATTTTAGTGAATATATTTTTTAATCTTTATGCACAAAATGTTACAATGGCGGACCTAAAGCTAAAATAGCCTTATCTACCAGTCAACCTGGAAATATTGGGTAAAGAAACGGTACGTCATCACTGACAGGCATAGCATCCTTCTTAAAAGGAGGCTGTACTGACCGAGGTTACAAATTCTCATGCAAATTCTTAAACACTGGCCCCAGTTTGAAAAGGAAGATTTTCATATTGACAGATTGGCATCATGAGCCTGTTTTAAAAATTGAGCTTTGGCTGGTAAACGGTAATAACGGCGCCCTATTGTTATGAGAGTTACTGGTATCTCAAAGAATTTCCGTCTTGTGCGTTCTCACTGTGAGGATTAAGCTAGTATAAGACATTACTTTGATTGAGCTGTTTACCTTATTATTCAATCCGGAATATTACATCACACGCATTATTACTTATTTATTTATTGATAACAAATTTTACAGTATTACAGGCGACCAATACACTGTAAAATTAAAATTATGACTTGGTGGCAGAATTACATAGGTAAGGCGGTAGTACCCACCCAGACGGACTCAAGCTTGACAAAGTCCGAGCACTAGTTAAAAATATATTCTAGTTTCATTACAATTATTTAAATATGTATGACGTTCATAAGCGTTTGTAAAAACCTAAATTGAATAAACGTATTTAAATTTGCATATAATTATTTGGAAGCACTTTTGTTACTTAAACAAAAGGAACACAAATTAAGAATAAGGTCGAGAAGGTTTGTTGGAAGAACCACCCATTCCCGCAAACTCTTTACAAATTTTCCGTAACGAAGTTTTATCTCCAACGGAACTCCGAAGTTGCAACTGATAATTAACTACTCGACGTTGAAATGAACTTCACATTTAATATTTCCTCGGTTAACTTCGGAAAAGTTGTAGCAAGTTATGTGGCTTTGTTTAGAGAGGGTGCTTCGTTTAGATTCAAGATGCTCCTTGTAAGTTTATAACGATGCTAATTATCACCTCCTTTTGATATACCATCTCCCTCTGTTCAAAATTCTAAATAATTCTTCAAAATCCTGAATTCAAACATTTAAAATTCGAATATCAACAGCGATTGAATCGATTTTATTTACTTTTACTTGCTCACTTTTCATATTTCAACCAAGTAATACCCTTACGAATAAGCAAAACCTAGGGCTCAGCCTATGCCCTTTATATATTTGATAAAAGTTTTATAGAAGCTGTGTTATTTATTATGTTTAAATAGTTTAACGTCAGTGCTAATATAACCTTTTACAGCGCTTTCGACTCTTAATTTCCTCACTCGAGGGTTCCACCACCTGCTTCTACCATCACAGCTCTTATTTTCCTACACCCGATTTCACATCCACGTTGTAGACCGGATGTAGCGCGACAAGTTTGCGAAAATATATTTTTTCCTATTTTGACCATTCTTGCTAAGATACTTAGATACGATAATAGTACAACGAAATACTAAAATAAAGCTTCGCTGATAAAAACGTTTCAGACAGTATGTCAAAAATGTGGTCTACCACTACACACTACATTATAGGTAGTTATACTACATCCGAAGGTAATCATAATAGGTAGATAGGATACTATAATTATTATAGTTTACATTATAATGTCCAAAACTAGAATCACCTCAAAAACTACATCAACAATAAGAAGGTTATGGCATTCAAAACTACTTGGACAATGAATAATATATTCTTGTACCTATAAAGTTTAATTTAATTTTTATAATTATTACCTTTTACACGGATGCAGATTCGAATTCTCGGAGATATTACTATATGCAATGATATTTTACTGGTACATATTTATATTTAAGTACTTAGGTATTCTACATAGATTATTTGGTATATGTGGTATGAGAAACTCAAGGATTTTTCACAAGGCATTGTTACAAAGTAGCCAGTGTGGTAACAGTCATGTTCAATTCGATTTGTTTGTAACTTTTTGTATCACGAAAATCGCTCGCATCCTGCCATCATGCAATACTCATTGGGAATTAATCAAAAGATACAGAATCATACAGCTTTTTACTACTATTTTGCATAACGTGTAATTTATCAAAGTCTGTGGGACCCTCCCAGAGTTTTTGATAGATTATTCTCTTACTGCAATGGCTTGGCGTGACAGCATGCAACTTGAACCGAGATTGATAACGTGAGAACCACCCAATATGAGCAAATTTTGCAGTAATTGGCGCTTTATTAGTGCTCTTAAAGCAAAATTATGTTGAGGTTACCGATTTCTTAAGGTTCCTTGTGTAAGTTAAATATACAATACAACAAAAGTTGTGTAACTTACTTTTCAATATTTTACACGCCTATTGAAAGCCCACATTTTGTTGTTCAAGTATGAAACAAGTACAGTAGTAGTCTGCTTCTTGTTGTGCTGTTGTACGGCTTGAACTCTCTGGCACACCTAGGTACTTTAGTTAGGTCTACACTTTGTCTCAATTTGGTATTTTAACATGTCTGGTTTATTTACAAGGCTCATATTGTAAATTTCTTTTCTTACTAATTGATATTCGGCACGATATACCGATAAATTGTAACCAAATTTTATTGTAACTAACTCTGTAAAATGAGTGATCGTGCCAAAAAAGAAATACAAGAAAGGATGAAATACTTTTATTATTGTAGACTAAAGAACGGGACTTATTAAGGAAACTGTACGTAAGGAAGTTATTAAGTTAGCTACATTATTCCCGAGTGGCCCCGGATACTTTTGGTCCCAGGCAAATAACAGGATCCCGCAGGATGGTTGAATATTCAAAGAGTTCTGAACATGGCGGGTGAACTCCGCAGGGGACCACTAATACAATTGTAGAGGTAAAAGAATATTTACTTGTCTTAACTTAACGTAACAGAACATCATTAAATTAAATTCAAATTTATTTTGATAAATAGTAATTTACAAGTCAAGTGTTTATAATTATTAGCAGAAATTGAAATGATGAATTTTAATTTCTGTTACGGGTCTGGGTGTTCTATGTATAATAAGTATGTATTTAAAAAAGTATTTAAGTAATATATCAGTAATCTAGTACCCATAGCACAAGCTTTGCTTAGTTTGGGGCTAGATGGCGCTGTGTGAATTTGTCCACGAATATTTATTATTATTTTATTAGAAACAATTATTAAGTGTTTTAGCTAAACATTATTCTTTAGTATATCGTTGCCATAGGATTGAATTAAATATTTTATAGATTTAAATACAAATTCGGAATGTCACAATGTTATTAATACGAGTATTACATAGGCCATGCATGATTCATAAAATAATATTACCTTCATTACAATTGAAATTCTAATTACAATTTCAAAATGTCATAGTATATTATAATACAAAATACTGTGGGTTAAACATTACTCAAGACGTTATGTTACCCTATCCATATAATTCGTAAAATAAATTAATGGTAGAAACAGTTGGCATGGCAGGGTTTTCCATTTCCAGATCGTTAACAAAGCTAGTCCGTAATGCATTCCACGCGTTAAAAAAAAAAGGGGGAACATGATGTGAATAGACCCATTTAAATTCACCGAATGGTACAACCTGTAGCATCTCAAATTTACTCAAACAACTTCATTGTTTTTGTAGTACTACTAACTATGTTGACTCAAGAGCGTCCCTATATGCAAAGGTGCTCCAAAGCATGGCAAGCACTTAGTTGCACTAAGTATGCACTTTACGCCCTAGCATAAAATTTTATGCAAAAAGGAAATAAACATAGCGAGGAGTCACTAAAACGCAGAAATATGCCCCTGGCTCGTCGTCGGCGCTCACAAAGTCAGGAATTAAGTGGGGTATTGTTCCAGAGTTGCTTGGTTGCCACCGAGCACAGAACCAGTGGAGCATTGTAAAGCAACTTTATATAAATACATGCTTAACAATAGCTGCGGTACGATGAAAGGAGGGATCACGTGTTTTGGTTTTCGATATACATTACTGTGTAATAAGTTAGTGGACAATTCAATAATGAAGTTTTACCGCAATGTACATCGAACTCAAAGTAGTTCCGTGAACATTTCGTGTATTATATAAATGTCATTTATGACATTACGTACAGGAAATATCACTGTAGTGTTGTCGGAAAATAATCGCCCTATGAGTGAGTGTGATATATTTTGTGCCAAATAGCTTAGTAATAGCGGATTTTGACCTTTTGGTCGGAACTCATTCGTATGTGGTCAGAATGATTGTTGTAATACTTCTGAGGGTCATATAAAGGACCGTTTTAGTTATTTACTGCCAACTTCGTTTCTAATGACTAGTAAGGGCAAATAGGGGGTCAATGCACTTTTAACCAAATTTACTGCAGGCACTATTTCATGAAAATTATATGAAAAACATTATAAACTGTTCTACTTACATCAAACTTTTGCGAATACAATTATCTACATCTTTGTAGCAATTTAACAGCAATTGCTACAAAGATCTAGATAATTGAATTTTTTTTACCCTTTACAAAAAAGTACCGGTCAACGTCGGCTATTGCCAAACTATTTGGCACGTGCTATAGATAGCAGCTCTACTGGATCTGTGCTCCATGGTTTTTACACAAAAGTTGATAAAGTTTAAGTTATGTACACGTGTGTCGTTCCGTGGCTTATTCTCGCCCATTTTACTACACTTTGCTTTTAAAGAGCCATACTGTCGCGTTAAGTGACGACTGTAAAATTAAATTAAAGTTAACAGCGGCACACGCCCAAAAGATGGCTTTGTCGTAAACTTAATACTCAGATGAGTATCTTACTAATCCTACTAGTAATGGATGTTTAGATGTTTGTTACTCTTTCACGCAAAAACTACTGAAGAGATTTTGATTAAATTTGGCAGTAATGCAGCTTATAGCCCATAATAGCGCATAGGCTATAATTTATTCCTAAGGTAAACGTGGTTCTGAATTTGTATCACTGACTGCCTTACTTCATATTGTTAGTTTTTTATGTTCCTATTTCATGTTTAAATGAGACAGCAATAGTCACGATCTCTGATGTCAAAGAAGTTTGGGCAGGCTTAAAAAGAAGGTGGTTGTAAAACATATTTATAATCAAGAATTACGTTACGTTATTAAATAATATATCGATAAGAGTATAGGCTTAAAGAAGTAAAACAAGCTAGAACATGTCATAGTCTAATAAATTACTAACTACATTCTGCACTACACAGCAAACTACTACCACATATGAAGCTCTCATATTCCCTCATTATGATACGAGCCCGGGAGTAACGCAATTTCAATATATATGCGAATTGCCAGCACTCCAGTTTGGGTAGATGCCAATATTCTGGACGAATTGAAAGGTATTGAGCCAATAGCTATCTGGTATTACTTTGCTTCTACATTTAAGGGATTCCATATATCAGTTCTCGGGAATGAGATTGAAAGAGTTGGCTAATTTGGTGAAATCATCAGGGAAGAACCTATCTTCTGTTGTATTTTCATGAATCTTTAGATATTGGTTGTAGGTGTGTTTGTCCTGCTTTTTTTTTAAATTATAGATGAAGTTATTATCTCAACGAGTTAAGAGAATCATTTCGTCGCTTTTAAGTATATCTGTGACAGTGAGTTCTCAGGACGGTTCAGTAAATTCTCGAAAACAAACTTCTCAGAGGCAAATACAACCAAACAAGTATTTTAACTTAATAAAGTGATAGTGATAAAACCAAACAAGTTAAGGTGTATGACACATTCCTAAATCGTATTTCCCGAAGGTCAAGATGCCATTCAGGTAAGATCCACTTCAGCTCAACCATCACAGTCACCTCACCTCAGAAATGGAAGATGTCTGGAAATCTGTATCTATCGTAAACAGCGCCACACCTTAACATTCATATCAATGAGACAACAGGGAAATCAAGTTTAAGCGAGCAAACACCGGCGGTACCCATTTTCCCGTGTCGCGAAACTTTTCTGGGGTACACTGTCTTGAAGTTGTTGAACACTTTTTGTTGTTTTATTTTGTAAGTCATCATCACAGCCCATAACAGTCCACTGTAGGACTAAAGGCCTCTCCCACGAGAGGGAAGGTTATTGCCATAATCGCTACGCTCGGCAGGCGGGTTGGAGATCGTAGTGTTATAAATATAATGACGGAAAACGCTGCTGCCCATTTTCCACCTAGATCTTTTGTCTTGATTACATTAGTCGCCTTGTACGACACCCACGAGTATAAGGGGTAGGTGCTATTCTACTCTGCCGGACAACACACGGCCAATTTTCATTGCAATTGCAAGTGTTTAGATCTAATTAATTTTTTTTATTAGTCCGTCTAGGCATTTGACCGTCATCTCACCTGGTAGTAAGTGACTGGTGGAATGGAGCTTGCCTGTTTAGGAACAGCCTATTCACATATCAGGGAACATACTCGCAGGCAACGTTTTCCATTTCTTAGCAGTCCGCATTATAAAGGTTGAACCAAAGCGGCTCGTGCAGATAGCTGGAAGATCCACAACATAGAGACCACCACCACCAGTCCACACCCGCCACAGTATTTAGAAATGTTATTATGAGGTCTCACAGTATCGCGAACGCACAGGGTTACAACTGACAACACTTCAGTGGCGATCGGCACTATGAGTCCGTCAAAATGAAATAAAATGATCATTCATAGAACCTTATGCCGAGTACTGTGGGTACTAGAGATTCATGGTCAGATATTTAACCAAAATAAGATCGGAGTAAAATTTTCGGTTCTCGTTTTGTTAATTTGTTATTGTTCATGTAGATTCGGTGTAGTGTCATACTACTCCCATACTGCAACGAATTAGGTACAGAAGGCAGTATATGGACCTACTCAAAACTAGTATAAAAGGAGTTAACATTGCTATGTTTATCTATAGAGACGCTAGCTTATTTTTTACTGATTTTCGGTGGGTCGAAACGCTGTTGACTGTACCTATACCTATACCTTCACGTAGAATAGACCTACTCTGTAGAATATGTAAGTAATAGTAGCCTCCCAAGTACATATTCCACTATAATTTAAACAGTCTACGTTTTGCAGACGAATTTCAGCTACGAATTTCATAAAGCGCCATGTTTGTTACAAGCATATATTAAATTGCTTGAGAAAATCTACAGTAGGTACAGAATCACACAGTTGCTTTGAACTTTGATAACATAGGGAACGAGATATTCAAAGACGTAAAGGAGTATTACTAATAGTTTGGATATGATGTTTCGCTTTAATGTTCCCATTCGCCCCGCTTTCCCCCTTAACGGGACAGATGGCAAAAAAAGAATCATGACCCACTAGCCCCAGTAAAATGACACAGAGTAAGTTATACAATGTGTGGCCTAGTACGGGGGCAAATATTAAAAACGGAGGCTCTATAAGTCACCAGTAATTAAATCATCATGGTCCCAAATAATTAAAATCAAAACTTAATTTTTTGTTTTTTTTTTCTAACAAACTTAATCGTAAATTCAATGTAATGCAAACAAAGCAATAGTTTCGCTCAACTCGATCGAGTTAATTCTGCATCGTACTTATTCGGAGCTACTCGGAACGTCTCGTTGACATTTTATGGGTTGTGTCGTCTGATATTATCTTATGCCCTGTACCACGACATTGACAATGTTAGCGATAATATCGTTTTGCAATAATCGCTGATTATGAATCGTAAAATTCATATTATGTATAATGCATGGGTTTTGATTAACTAGAATCTTTTCAGAAAAATTACCAATACTCTAGAGAGTCCCTATTTTCAATATAAGCCCCGGTTCTAGGCCACACACTGTATTTATTTCTAACTAGCGACCGGCCCCGGCTTCGCAAGGATGTCCTCGGGCTTCCTATAAAGAAATTTTCTAAATTATATTTAAAACCGCGTCAAAATCCGTTGCGTGGTTTAGGAGTTACTGGATTTACAGACAGACAGACGCGCAAACCGACTTTATTTTATACAATGCAGAAATCAGCTAAAGTAGAGTCCACCAAGGCATAACCCATTTATAAGCACGATGCAGGGCCTAGTCACCGCCCAATGCCGCAATATCTGCCATTTACATCACAGCCCATAACCAACAACTCTCCCATGAAAGGGGAGGTTATTGCCCTAATCTCCACGCTTGGCAGGCGGGTTGGAGATCGCAGTCTTATAAATATGATAGTGGAAAACGCTACTGCCCATTTTCAAGCCTTCAGAGACTCTTAAATCTTTTGCCTCGAAAACATGAGTCGCCTTGTACGACACCAACGAGTACTCTGCTGGACACCACACGGCCATTCTGCCATTTATCGGCCTTTAATTTTTCCCATCTGACCCAAAAGCCGTCGGGGCGGAAGAGAGCAAGCCGATATAATTCTCTTGCTGTGAGCTTGTGCTTACTTTTGCTTATTCGCTTCAACATTTCCCACTCCTGGGACATATAGCGCAATGAAATACTGAAATGAACTCGTAAAGACACGCGAAGAGGGAAATAAGGATACAAGTTGCCTAATATAAACGCGGATATGACCTTTTTATGAGTATATTTGGAATATACCGGTTGGTACGTATTACCCGCTAAGATCAGTGGGTGGAATGGTAAATATTTCATCTTTCATCTTACCTTTACGCGTTTTTATTCACTGTTTTGTGAGAATAATTTGCATGACAAAAAAGTACCTGCCTGTAATCAATCGTGCTTACAGTACTCGTACGTTCATAAAATCCAATATAAATATGGGAAATACAGTAACAGAATTTAATGAAATTAGAGTTTTGCTAGTTCTTCGAGTAATTAACGCTATATAGTCCTGTCCTGTTTAACCGGCGTTTGCGTCGGAGTGGGAATCGAATCTGGTGCCCTAGTCTGCTAATTTTAATTAACTTCATATGCAATTGAGACACGGTTGAGAGAAATTGGGTATTCTGCAAAAACTTGTATTAATATAGCCGTAAAGTCATCGTAATTGACTCTCAGTGGAATATCCAATGGCTTCTAAAATATGCCAAGAGACTAACGTTTTGATAATTCACAATAGAGTTACAAATAATCAGACTAGCAAATAGTCCAGTGGCTGTTGGACTATTTGCTTTAGTCTCTATAATTATTTTCATTATTGTCATGCTGCAGTCTATAACGTGCTTTCAAAATCACTAATATGCCAGGTGACGTAGTTAGGGAACAGACTGTATCTATAAAAAGACTCGAAATTCGGTTTCAGCGTTATTACATATCGACTGTCTCTGTCGAAAAGGGGATATATTTATTTATTTATTTATTCATTTATTGCGATATCACTCTTAATAGGTAAAGTGCGTTACATTGTGTACTATATACTTAGGTATAGATTGTTTCATTATCCACCCATTATAATAACAAATAATCATCATGGTGTTAATATCCCGGTTGCGCTCCCGCGCGCGGTTGTCCGGTGTCCGCCTTCACTGATCCAGGACTTTTTAAATATTAGACAAGACAATAATTTGACCGCCATCTCACCTGTTGGTGCTCTCACACTGTTTGCTTCTGAAATTGTACGCCCTGTCTGTGTTTGTATGTGTAGACGACTGAATTTTGCCAAATTTAATAAGGCTTGGTCAAGTCAGTGACGATTGACAGTTACATTGACAGGACGCTGTACGGACAAGCTTACAAGCCAAGTTGACTCGCTACTGTCCGATCAATTAACACCGGTGTAGTTGCTCACTTGTCAACTATGCTAAACACAGTACAAACCAATGTAAACCAGTCATAAGTCAACTGTTATCCTCCTTTTAACCTGTTCATATAGAGTTAAGTTTACCTCTTCGTCATAAATTCCAGCTTAGACACTACCGTTTAGCTGAGAAGCAAATGGTCACACCAATACCGTTGGTTTAGAGTTGAGTAGACGATTGTTAGCAGTAAGAAGTTGTACTGTATGACACGTGTTGGAATTAAAATTTATAGATTGTCGTAAAATAGAAGTAGGTACCTACGCGTGAGAATAAGGTACGCTTTGAGGTATGTAGGGTAGTTGGTCAGTCAGTTAAATGTCTCGTGAGTACTTATGTTTTATTATTATTTTCAGCTCATGCTGGTTTGAAATTCCCGCTCGATTCGACATCGTTCTCAATAAAGCTTAAAGCTACTTTTAAATATGTACTTAATACAACTGGTGCTTTTGCATTGCATGTTACATGAAAACTATGTTCTGTATGAACTATGAACATTATAGATATGTTACCATGTTCCATTTGAAGGGCTGTGGATTCGTTGTAATTTGAATTGTAACAAAATAATGTTTATTATCTTAATTGTTCCTTTGCGAAAACTATTTAAAATGATGACTAGATATCCAAGTTCTGTCAGAGTTTAGGTTTTATACAGGTTAGGGTCAGCTCAGGTTTAAGTTGTAGCATCGCAAGAAAATTAAATTGATAATTTTGATAGAACTATTCAGATCTAATGGAGATTGATTTAGGTCATTCGTAATTTAACAGACTTGGGGCCCTGTACATTCGGATTCAAGAACCATCTCTACCAGGATCTCAGAAATTGTCACTCAACCAAACGGTTTCGCGACGTCCCTCTATCAGGGCCACAGAAGATGTTACTAGATAAATTTCCCCCGGTTCTAAGTCCCGTCCAAGCCCCGGAATCACAACCGGAAAGTAAGTAATGGTTTGCCGCAACGCTGTCCCGGATGGGACGGAATTGCTTTTGCTGAGATAAGACGGGATGTTGTTGTATTTCTAAGATGGATGACGAGGTGTTTGTTTGTTTTGCACTCAGTTTTAGCTACAGTTTAACTTTGACCGTGCAGATTTTTGTTTATGGGAGTATCTCTCAGGTGACACCAAGGCTAATGGACTGTGAGGGCGCCGTAAGCTCTACGTCATCGAGTACAAGATAAACTTTGTAGCTATAGTAGACGTTACGGAGAACTATAAAACGTTGGCCTGCTCGTGTACAACCTGGTACAACTTTTTTTATTTTTCTTTCGTACGCCACAAATGCGCACATGCTTCAGCAGCACCAAGAACTTTAGCCGCGTCTACATTAGTGTTCATAGTGTTTTGTCTTAATCTCCAAGCTTGACAGGGTTGTCGAATGCATTGTTGCAAATGCGCAACAGAACACGTTGCTCTCCAGTTTCAGGTTCTCTGAGGTTTTAGCTTAGACTTGTAAAGCAAAAGGTAGTAAAAATTGTACGAACGTTTCAGTGCTACTCATATTCCTACGTCTTGTTTCGTTGTGCTTGTTGCTTTATGGTGTTGCACGAAATAAAAGCTCCTTCGATCGATACTCGGTTATGCATTCTCAATTTTGTTTCGCCTGCCTCGGAGGAAGCGGGTACAATCTCCGGCGTAAGGAAATGAAACTGACTGGCGCTTAACGTGCTGACTAGTTATTACTTCAAATCAAGCACGGGTAAACACATGGTTTTTCTTTGGATTGGAGGTCTGAAATGCCTGGATTAATCAGTCCGTGGTCTGGTTGAATTCGTTAGCGATCCGTTTGTCTTTCCTTAGTTAAGTGATGTTGTAGAATACAATACACTCGGAGTAGTGTAGTTTTTGAGTTAATGTGTCTATATGATTTTTTATACCTTAGGTGGCAAACAAGCTTACGGTCTGCCTTAATTTATTGTCGGAAATATACAATGTCGGTGTTCCATTGCCGAATTTAGGTTTGACTATTGATTTTCACCCGCCTGTAATGAAGACTAGAAGGGCGATTACTTACAACCAGGGTCTCAAGTCCGCTAATATGCTATTTGCTAATATGGATTGAATTGTAATTGGATCCCAATTGCAGCTCAATGGCAGTTTTAATTGAAACAGAATACAAAACACGCGTCTAACTGCCATTGAGCTGCAATTGCGATCCAATTACAATTCAATCCATATTAGCAAATAGCATATTAGCGGACTTGAGACCGCAGTTTAATTAAAACTAGTAAATTAGCGGACTTCTGGCTAGACTATGTCAGTTGTTTTTACCATATCGTGGGTATAAGCACATTAGACTAATACATATGTGTTTTGGTTCTCTTATTTATTATAACAATTTATTGGACTTATGACCATTTTGGGAAATTGCTAGTATATTGTCT